>JAKEPQ010001019.1:2102500-4838056 GCA_024500445.1 Entomyzon cyanotis
AAAAACAAAAATCCTCCAACAACATTTTTAATGTTAGAGAGTCAAGGCATTACTTTATTATCTGGCCAGGATGTTGTTCTGGCCAGGATGTACCACAGAAATCATCTCATCCACACACAGCCCGGCTGTGCAGAGAGAATCATTCCATCATACATGATTTTACTATATTTTTCAGATCTTTTATACAGTCAAAACACATAGAAAAGTAATGAGTCAGTGTTCATTGGTCCAAAGTTGAGCAAACCCCCAGTATTCAGTTTCCCATTGGATCTGAATCTCCTCACCTCTGATGTTAATTAGATTTTTCATTCTTCAATTTTCCTCTCAGTCCTTTCCTGACCAGATGTCTTCACCCCTGCTGGAGGTGCTCTGGGGTAGATGTTTGTAGATAAACACTAATGTCTGCTGATGTTCTGCTGATAGCTCTTTATTTTTCGGATTACTCTTTGTTGACATGCTGCGTTCACCAGACCTCACCTGGTAGAACAATGCCCTGGGAAGAAACCTAAAATTCCTTTTCCTGGGGGTAAAGACAAACAGAACCCTTTGGCTAAAGTTATACAAAATTTTTAAACTGGTATATTTTCCAACACACCCACAACTTCCAACCTCCCAGCGCTGCTCCTCAGCCACAGTGAGGTTTCACCTTCAGTGGGTGAGACAAAGCTGTCCAGAGGAAATGAGAAGCAGCCTTGCCCTGCTCTCCACGCCCAAGGGGATGCCAGAGCTCAGAACTCAGCTCCTGCACGCTGGTGATAAATGGGATCCACCTGAAATAAATAAATAAACCCGGAGGCACCAGCAAAGGGGAGCAAAATCCCCAGGTTATTCCTGTATTACTCAGTCATCTCAAGGAGAGAGCAGCTATCTGCTGGCAGCTGGCTGAATCATCAGCTACCTAATGCTGCCTGGAATGAATACAGATGCTCCGGAATTGCCTCCTGCGAGCGAGAGCCACAATAAAGGCGGCGAAAGCAGCTTTGCGATCTCCAGAATGGTGACTGACAAATGCAATCAGCAAAGCGGCTCTGAAAGCACTCCTGGCAAAATATGAAAGGGGGATTGCAGGCACTGCAAGGCTCTGTGCCTGTTGTCTTCGTGGCTTTGCTGGGGGAAGAGGGCTGGCAGTGCCCTGTCTGCTCTGCGCGTTTAACACCTCCTAATTCATCACAGCCACTTGCTCTTTGGGTGATTTATTTCATTTATTTCATTGCTTTCATTGTTCCCAGAGCCTCCTCGGCACGGGAGTGTGCCTGTGTAGGGGCAGCAGCCCTCTCCATCATATCTAATGGCAAGAGCCTGTCACCAGGGGCCTGGAGGGATGGAAACAATGGGAAAGGCACGTTGGGATGGATGGACCACCAGGAGCATTCATCTCAGCTGTGTGCAGGAGTCAGCGAACCTGGCTTGCAAGATCGACATGTAAAGATGGGATTGCTAAGGGTGTCGGAAAATATACCAGTTTAAAAATTTTGTATAACTTTAGTCAAAGGGTTCTGTTTGTCTTTACCCCGGGAAAATGAAATTTTAGGTTTCTTTCCAGGGCATTGTTCTACCAGGTGAGGTCGGATAAGCTCAACATATCAACAGACTAAGAGTAACCCAAAGATAAAGATAAATTAACCCAAAGCTCAAGAGCTCTCAGCAGAACATCAGCAGACAGCAGTGTTTATCTACAAACATCTACCCCAGAGCACCTCCAGCAGGGGTGAAGACATCTGGGCAGGAAAGGACTGAGAGGAAAATTGAAGAATGAAAAATCTAATTAACATCAGAGGTGAGGAGATTCAGATCCAATGGGAAAATGACTACTGGGGGTTTGCTCAACTCTGGACCAATGAACACTGACCCAATGCATTTCTATGTATTTTAACTGTATAAAATACCTGAAAAATCAAGTAAAATGGTGTGTCATGGAATGATTCTCTCTGCACAGCCAGGCTGTGTGTGGATGAGATGATTTCTGTGGTACATCCTGACTGGAACATACTGGCCAGATAATAAAGTAATGCCTTGACTCTCTAACATTAAAAATGTTGTTGGAGGGTTTTTGTTTTTCCCGCAGTTTCGGTGACAAGGGGCTCACCCAGAACCTCACATCCATGGCCCATTTTGCCCCAGAAGAGACTGGGTGTCTCCAGCTGTGCCATAGGAGCCAAGCAGAGCTTTGCCCTCAGGGCTGGGCAGTGCCACTGTAGCCCCTAGCATGTAGAAGTTTCCAGACCACCTATTTTCTCTGCTCTGTGCCCAGGCAAAGAGGACCTGGCTGGTGCTCAGCCTGCAGTGGCTGAGGTTTTATTGATGGATGGCACCAGATTGAATCACAAATTAATGACCGCAACATCTCCTCATGGTCTCCTCGTGCTTATGTTTAAAAATTTCCAGCCCAGAGGAGTCCATGTGCAAGGAAAATCAGCAACCTGCAAGGAAAACATTCACAATTAACTTCTCCCCTACCTCCTCCCACAGTATCTGCTCTCTTGTTCACCCTTTTTTGACACTCTGTGCCCATCCCAGCCCCACAGCCTGTCCTCCTTTAGCTCCTCAGGGTGGTGAAACCTTGCTTTGCCACCCTCTGGGTGAGATCCTCTCTGAGCAGGGCTGTGAAGTGAAAAGAAGCCTCCAACTCCATGAATTGCTGCAAAACTGGCAGCCACCAGAGATGTCCTGGCTGGCCAGAGATTTGTTTGAAGCTGGAACTAAGGTGTGTTTGTCCCCAGCAGGAGAACAAGCAGGACCTGGGCTCTGGAGCAGCAGATGCTCTGGGTGTGCTGCCTTTTCCAACTTAGAAATCGACCTTGAGATAATTTCAGTATAGGAGGTAATATAAAAGTGGATCTTTCTTGGAGCTCCAGGGGCACTTATGGAAGAATATCCACAAAAGCCCAGGCCCAGAGGGTTTAATATAGTTTTACAGGTTTTAGGAAATTCTTATAGTTGATAAAAAGCACCAATTACGAGGACAAGTGGTGATGCAATTTCCCACAGGTCAAGTTTTTTTTTTTTGTAGCCTCCTACCCTTGGTACTAGCTGTACTTCTTTATGAAAATGTGTCTTGAAGATTCTGTTCTCAGCCTTGGTTGCCAGGAAGAATCAAGACAGGAGAGAAGCCTTTTGCCCCCCAGAGCTTGGAGATCTGCAATGTGTTTGGTTTTCCTAGCTGGGGAAAAGGGTAGGGAAAAGTACTGGGAAGGCTACAAATATATAAAAGGAAAAAAAGGCAAAAATCATCCAGCATCAGGTGGGAGGGAGCCCAGGACTTTGGCACAGAGCAAGAGAGTTTTGGGTGCTTGTCTTCAGCTGCAGGAGGAGGAGGAGGTTTTGTCGCTGTTGAGCGGCTAGCTGAGGACTGACCCAAGTTCTCAGACAAGGAAAGAGAGGAGAAAAGGAACTTTATTGTTTTGAATTCCATATATATAGAGTCTACAGAAGTGCCCCAGATTGGTCAGCCCGAGACCTCCCCCTAGGCACAATTGGCCAAGCCCGAACTGACTCAATCCGGAGAAACTGTTTGCAAAACATCCAAACTTTATCTTGTTTATGAAATATAGCAAAATGTTCCCACGGGAAGAACCTGTGCTAGCCACAGAGGTTTGAGAGGGGAAGGTCTGTCAGCAGGAGGGAGGGAGAGAATCCTCCTCTTGAAGACTGGGAAAGAGGCCTCAAGCATCGGGTTGCCTGGCAATGGGTTTGGAGAGTTTGTAAATTGCTCCGAGCTGCTCACATCGGGAGCTGGCTCCCAATAAAATCCTTTCTCTGGTCCTTTAGAGGTGGGGAGGAGAGGCGGGGGGGATGCAGCAATGGGATGCTGCCTTTCCTCTCCCTCTAGACAAAGCTGCACTGGGGATGCTCCAGCCAAACACTGGGATTCAGTCTGGGCTGGGGTGAGGGTCAGGAAAAGCCAGGAGGAGGGGAGTTGGAGAGGAGGGAGGTGATGCCTAAACCAGGGTTTACGTGACACAGAGGCCAGACAAAGTTAGGAGAATAAAAAGCAGATTAATTTATTAAAGGCCTTTAGGTAGATTTAGGGCAGACAGAGGCTACACCCAAAATGGACAATGAGTCACGAGATCTTCACATTTTATAAGTTCTGTCTTAGACTGACAAGAAAATTGAAGAATGAAAAATCTAATTAACATCAGAGGCGAGGAAATTCAGATCCAATAAAAAACTGAATACTGGGGGTTTGCTCAACTCTGGACCAATGACCACTGACCCAATACATTTCTATGTATTTTGACTGTATAAAATACCTGAAAAATCTAGTAAAATCATGTGTCATGGAATGATTCTCTCTGCACACCCAGGACATTGTTCCTCTAGGTGAGGCCTGACGAGCTTAACATTTCAACAGACTGGGAGTAGCCCAGAAGATACCAAAAAGATAACAACCATCAGCAGAATACCAATGGCCATCAGCAAATCTACCCCGACAGATAGGGCTGGAGACACCTGATCTGAAAAAGGCTGATAAAGAAATCAAGGAGTGAAGACCTAATTAGCATCACAGGTGGAGAAATCCGGATCCAATAATAAACCAAATATTAAAGACTACACAACTTTGGACCAATGAACATAGAACCAATGAAGTTCTGTGGGGTTTGACTGTATAAAGTCTGGGAAAACCTTGTAAAATTCATGTGCCATGGAATGATTTCTGCACACCTGGGCTATGTGTGGATGAAATAATTTCTGTGGTACATCCTGGCCAGAAATCAAGTAATGCCTCGACACATTAAAAACACTGTTGGAGGGTTTTTGGTTTTCCCGCAGTTTTGGTGGCAATTTCCCCCTTCATCCCTTCCAGGATGAGTGAAACACCTTGGAAAAGCACTCTGGAGGTGGGCTGGCAGGTGCTGGGGCTGCTGCTCCTCCCGGGGAGCAGTGATGGGAAGCGAGGCAAAAACGATGAGCTGATTTCCGCGGCGCGGAGGCCCCGAGGAGGTGTTAATCCGCACCTGGGAAATGTCAGCTCCACTCAGCGAAGCCCTAATGGATTGTTTGATTTTCTGAGTGGGAAACGCGTGGCTGGATGAGTCAGGAAAGGGACGGCTATTCCCTCGTGCCAGCTGGGACTGGCAGGATTTGGTGGCTGCGCGGAGACCGAGGGACACATCCAGACACTTGATATTTGGGATGCTCTGCCTCGTCTCTCCAGGGAGCCGAAGTCTGGCAGCAGGATGTCTGAAATGCCTTCTCCTTGCTCGAGCTTGGATGTCCTTGGAGCTGCAAGGAAATAAGTTCTACCCGTTCCTGAGCAGTCAATTCCTTCTGTCTCTGTCTCCCTCTGAATCTTTTTCTGCAACTCAAAATTGAATCACGTTTCACACATAGATATTTATACACACTCACATATATATATATAAAACAGAGTGTAGTAAATACCCTTAAAAAATAAAACCGAGCAGTTTGTAAATGAGTCTGAATTCGCATCGAATTTAATGACTAATTTAAAACAAGGAGATGAAAGGGAAATTGCAGGAAAATTTAAAAAAAACACAAACCAAACCTCGTGCATGGACAATTTCAAGATGAATGTTTCAGGTGTTTCAAAGTAGGATTTTAATTCAAAGAAATGACCCAATTTTCTAAGAGGACAAGGACCAAAATTGTAAACATGAATGTGGAGGAAAATTATTTTTCCCATGTTGGCTGAAATGTTTTGTTTTTAAAACCCAAAATGCAAACAAAACTGCTTGCTTTCAGGTCAGTGAGTCACAAGCATGACTTCTTCAGACTTTATATGTTTGTTTCTCTTTTAAATAATTATTCTGGGTCGAAAGCAATAAACTTGCCCTTCTCACTTGCGGGTTCTTTTTCAGCTTTGATGTACAGCAAATCCATTTCTGGCCATTTTCAAAGTCAACAGAAGAGCTCCTCTCCTCTTTGGCTTAAATTTTTCTTATTTCCAGCACTGGGGGCATCCCACATCATCCCAGCTTCTTGGTCTTGAGCTTTTGAGCTTCTCAGCTTGCACCTGTGAGTTTGAATAAGCAAAGAGGAATTTTCTTTTGGAAGTTGAGATCCAGCATGAAATATTTCCCCCTAAAGCTGCAACAAATCCAGATTCCCTCTCCAATCTCTCTGCTGATGTAAACTGGCCATTCTTAGCAAAGATGTCATTTACTGGTGCTTGAAGGATTAAAAGCTTACAGAGCTGCCTGAATAGGGGAATTTGAAAGGAGAACTTTTTTGTTAATGAGAATGTTTTTTGCGATTATGATGCTTTTGGTTAGGTGACATTTTTAATCACAACACCATTGTTTAAAGGACTTAGGGAGCAGTCAGCAAAGCAAGTTCAGCAGAGCAGGAATATCTGTCAAATTCCTTGCTTAGAGAAATGTCCACCACAAATCCTTTCTGACTCCATGGTGTTTCAGACTCCTGGCAAGGAAAATGATGTCAGGGAGTTCACTGCAAACATTATCCTTTTCCACAGCTCAGGCAGCCCCATTTGTCTGCCTGGTGACTTTTCCCTGGCAAATGTTGGATGTGCATCTTCTTTTACTGGAATCCCCTGATTTACAGTGGATATTCTAGCTTGGACACCCTGTGCAAGGCAAGTGATGCAAAATCGAACGTAAAAAGTGAGAAAAAAGCAGTTTTGTGAAACTTTCCCCTTCTTTGTGAGCTGATTCTGGTGTCTCATCACCCAGCAAAAAAAGAATTAGGCATTGTTTTTCCTTTCTCTTATGCAATGTCAGTGGTGCTTCTCTGAATTAAGGTCCTTCAGGGCTGCTGAGAATTTGCCTCTTGCCTATCGAATTCTTCTGACTTCTTACTTCTGAGCTTCTCTAATTATTTGCTGAAAATTTCTGGAGAGCTTCGACAGCATCTGTCAACAGTTCTTGTTTAATTACAGAGAAGGTGGAGAGGGGAGGTCCTGGGAGACTTTGGGGGACACAAGCTCACCAGAATCTGTATGACAGGAAAAAAAATAAGAAAAACAGGATTTAGTGAGCTTGGCACAAAGCTGGGCAGCAGTTATCCTGGCAGAGAGGTGCCCAAACAGAGCAAAGAAGAGCTGTTAAACTGTCAGCATGCATTTCTGGGAGCCAGGGGGATAGGAAACATTTCATTGCAGCCTGGGATAGGAGAGAAAGGAACATTTACAGCTCTGATCCTCAGAAAGATAAGATTTCCCACCCATTGTGTTGGCTGAAGTCACTACCATTATCTTCAGGCTCGATAAAGTCACTGCCATTGTCCCTCCTGAAGATGAGACCTCATCAAGAGAAACCTGAGTGTCTTTTGCTCCAGACCCTGCCTGGATCCAGGATCTGGGATATCACATCCCTGCCTTCTCACCCTGCCATTCCCCAGGATTTTCAAGCTGTTCTTTTCCCTCAGCAGGACCCAGACTGTTCCTGTCACCTCCTCCAGCCTTGCTCCATCCCCAGATGTTATCCCAGCACAGAACTCACCTCTCCTGGGGTGTCTCCTGGGGTGACCTAGAGCTCTCCAGAGTCCTGGAGGTGGCCTGGGAGCTCCTTCACGGGCAGAGTTTTGTTGTTCCAACACCTTTTCCATCCCTGCTGGCTTCCCTGATCCCTGAGGATCTCCCTTGGAGTGAGGAAGAACATCCCACTTGGCTTTCCCGTGATGCCTGGATGGGCTTACCTAAACCAGAGGCTAGACAAAGTTAGGAGAATAAAAAGCAGTTAAGTGTATTGAAGGTCTTCAGGGTGCATTTAGGGCAGACAAAGTCCACCCAAAATGGACAGCAAGTCATGAGTTTTTCATACTTTATAAGTTTTGTCCATTTGCATATTGAGCTTTAATCCTCCAATTACAGTTTCAGGTAATGATGTCAATTACTCCAAGTTTGCTCCCCAATTCACTGTTGTTTACATGTCTTGAGGTTCTGAGACAGCAAAGTGTCCTTGGATTTAGAGGAATTGTTTTGTCTAAAAATGCTGGGAACAGGAACTTTAGCACCCTGTATGGAGTCTGAAGTTATACCCTAAAATTAGAAATAGAGGAAAAATATAGAAGCTAAAATCCTAAGGCATCACTCACATCTCTGAAAGGGGAGAGACACAACTGCCATGGGGAAAGTGGGGGAAAGAACCTTCCCAGGGAGATCCTGGCAGCTCAGAGAGCCTGAGCCCCAAAGCAGAGAATTCCCATGTCACACCCCCTGCTACCAGAAACACATCCCAGGCACAAGAGGGATTTTTCTCTGTAGTGTGATCTGTCCCCAGGCCCTTCTGCTGTCCCCTGACCACATGGAGCATTCCCAGAAAAAAAAAATGTAGAAAATGAGGCATCTCATTTGAGGAAAATGTGGGAGCTTAGGCTGCCTTGTCTCTCCAGCTCAGGAGTTCTCTTGAAGTTCACACCTCACTCTGTGCTTGCACAGCACCTTCCACAGGCTCTGTGTTTGGCAGGGAGTGCTCCCATACTGCTAAAAATTAATAATTTTTAATAATAATAATAATAATATGGGGCTGAGCACATCACCCCACCAGAGCATTGACTGCAGAGCCAGCCACGCAGCCAAGAATGAAGATTAAAAGTGGGGAAGAAATCTGGCAGAGAATGACTTAATTTAGTGCATTTGAAACTCAATAATTATTTCTTTAAAAATAGAATTTGCTGAAGCAACTTCTAGCTTTTAATTCTTTTCTTTTAGGTTTTTTTTTTTTTAATCACTGCATAATAAAGTAATTAGTAATTTGTGTCACTTCTGTGATTTTTTCCCCCCTTAGTATAATCACAAGGGGTGACACATTTTCGCAGAACGTTTTTAAAAAAAGTATAATGGAGAGAGGCAAAAATCAGAGCTGGTGTTTGAACCCTATTAAAGTCTGTAAAACACGTTACGTCTGCTCAAAATGATGTTTCCATCATTGAAAATAACTTATTAATTAGAAAAACCCATGGTGGAGGAGCAGAGCAAATATTCTGGGGCAGATTCTGGTCTTAATCGACCCTGAGGAATCTGCAGGATTCCAAGCAATAGGCAGAAAGTGATGCACAGAAAGTTCCACCTGAATATGAGGCTTAGAAAGATGCTGTGAATGTCTCAGAGGGATTTTGTAGAAGTTCAGGAAGACCTTCTGTCTTTGGTTGTCCAGGGGAGTCGTGGCTGCTCCATCCCTGGAAGTGTTCCAGCAGTGGCTGGGGAGACCTCTGGATTTATCCTTTGCCCCAAAAATGGATGTGAGAGAAACTTCTGAGCACTTAGGAACCAAAATAATGCCAAAATAATCCTCTCTCTGAGCCTCACTTGACCAAGGCTGGACCAGCACTGCCAGACTGAGCCAGAAAACAATAATTGCATTAATTTGGCTCCCTCCTTCCAGAAAAGCCCCACCACACACACCTTTAGCTGTGGTTTCCTCAGGTTTTGGACTGCTTTTTTTCCAGTTTAGAGCTCCCTGAGCCCTCTTAGCCCTGACAGGGAGGTAAAAACACACAGCTCAAGGGCTGGGCTGAGAACTCCTTGCTCCCAACCAGTTATTCCCAGTTTCTCTCCACGATGGTCAATGTCCTCCCTTTCCTCCTGCCCTGACATGATCTCATAAGTCAGGGCAATGATCCCAATAAGCAGACAAACCCTGAGAGGCAGGTTTTTCTCTTCAGCAACCCAAATTTTCTAAAAATATCGGAGTTAGGAGATCACTGAGGAGCAGCACAGTGCTGCATACATATTAATGCTGCCTTTAATCCCCCTCCATGAATTTTAGGAGCTAAATGGGAACTTTGATATCCTCAGGCTGAAGGGTTGCTCACTTCTGTCCCTGCCTGCTGACACTGTGTGTTCCTGCTGTTGCCTCCAGTTTCTTCCTGCTGCCAGACATCTTCAGGTCACCTTCTTGTCCCTCCCTTGGCCTGATTTCCTCCCTACCATCACACAGGAGCCACATTTCCCTTTGATCAGGATCTCACAAGTCAGAGACATCATTTACAAACACAAGTTAAGCCCCATCCGCATTTTTAGGGGAAAAAAAAAGAAAAATAAGTCCATTGTGAAGCCTCTTTCCCCTGACCTCCTGCAGTTCTGGTGTCTCCAGAGGTTGGTTCTGAAGTCCTTAGGGTCAGTAAAATCTCCATCTTCAGTATTTGTTGTCTTATCTAGTTCAGATCCATGCAAATTAGGTAAAAACAGACAAAGTGCAGTTCTTTGGATTGTTGGTGAAGCTGCTGCCTGAGGTGGCTGCACATATCCACAGCCAAGCTTCAAATCATGCCTGAGAATTGCATCAGAGCATGCAAGCTGAAACTAAAACTATTTCAGGAGCTCTCCTAACACCAAAGCACTGCAAGGACTTCTGTTCCTATTCCCAGGAACATCCCTGCACTGCTGATTTCCCATCAAAAGTACCTGCAGGGTCATATATCAGTAACATATCCCAGTCAGGCTGGGTTTGGTGGATAAAGATTCAAGTCTGGATCTACTCAGTTTTCCTGGCTGGAATTAATTGAGTTTATTTGCGTGTCAGAGCTGGGCATGTGCAGCCCTACTTCATGGCAAAGGAAGGGATGGCTACTCCCAGATTCTGATTAATCTGGCCTGTCCTGAGAGCAGCTCTCCCCCACAGATGTGATTTTTCAGGAATATACAGGGTTGCACAGTGTAGAAGTAGCTGCAGGCACCAGGCTGTAATGAAATGTGTGAATCTTCCTTTTTCTTGGTTTCCCTGGACAAGTCACTACGTTTCCCAGCAGAGAAGTGAAATGTTTTTCTTTTCCCACCTCCTCAGAGCAGAGAAGGATGTGGCACAGAGGCAGGCTGGATGGGTGACCCTCTGATCCTGCAAAGCAAATATCAAATCAAATTTATTTTCATTCCCCGTGGCTTTCACACACAGGCACAGGGATCTAGTCATGCTCCTTGGCAGGAGAACTGGTGGCCTGCCTCTCTCCAGGCACTTTGCACCCTGCAGATGCCGTGGGTGGATTGGGGGTGGCTGAGTTCTCCAAAAAGAGCTTGATCTTCCTTTCCCTGGTGGATGTGCCTGGTGGGTTTAGGAGAGATGTGACTTCTCTTCATCCCCACCACCCTCCTCCTCCTGACCACACTGGGGACACACAGCTGGGACAGAGGTGACAACTGTCGCTGTTGAGCCGCTAGCAGAGAAAGAAGACCCGAGTTCTCAGTGTGGCATAAAAGAGAGCATTTTATTATTTAATTCCAACTTATATAGACTTTTCAAAGGTCACCCAGATTGGTCAGTCAGAAACCTCCCCCTAGGTCTGACTGGCCAGGCCTGAACTGTCCAAATCTCGAGACACTGTTTTTAATAACATCCAAACTTTATCTTTGTTTATAAAACACAGGAAGAAGAGAGAAAAGAATTCTCACGGGAAAGGTCTGTGCTAGCCACAGACAACCACATGTCCTTGACCCTACGTGTTGTGGAGAGCAAGAGAAGAATATTCTCACCCTCCCTTCTGCTGGAGTTGAGCACTTCAGGGGCTGATTTTTGGGTTGGGGTGGGTGCTGCCATTCCTAACGAAATAATTTAATAATCCAATGTAGGAATGCTTGTTCTGAGTGTCAAGGATTATTTCTGCCTTGTGGGAAAAGGTATCAAAGGGGGAGAGGGATGGAAGTGGATTGGGGAGGGAGTGCAACATTGGAATGAGGAACTACAGGAAGGTAATTTTGTCTTTTTTTTTCCATCAGAATTGTTGGAGGCAACTGGCTTTGTCCCAAGCCATGAGATGCCATCACCAGAATATCCCTGTTCCTTAGGAGAGCTTGGGTAGATCTGCACAGAGGCAGGTGAATCTCTAGGCTGCAGTTTCAAGTTTCTTCTGAGGATAAACACCATTCACTCCAGCTGGAAGGAAATCCCACAACCAAACCCTTTTTGTGTTGTCCCTGCAGTGTTTCCTGAGACCATTTTTTTCTGTGTGAGTGATCTCAGAATCCTTTGCATTGCAATGCCCTGGATTTCTTTCTCACTCAGCTGAATCAACATTCCAACAACTCATTGTCCCCTGGAAGGAGCTGTGAGAGGCAAAGGCACAAATCATCCATCCCCACCACTGGGCAATACTTCAGTGGCTGTGTCACCGAAAATCAGGAAGAAAATAAAAATCCTCTAACACTATATTTGAAGTTATAGAGAATCAGGCATTACTTTATTTTCTGGCCAGGATGTGCCCAGGAAAATATTCCAAGAACACATGCCTTTTACTAGATTCTTTAGATATTTTACATAGTAAAAATACATAGAAATGTGTTGGCTCAGTGGTCATTGGTCCAAAGTTGAGCAAACCCTCAGTATTCAGTTTCCCATTGGATCTGAATCTCCTCACCTCTGATGTTAATTAGATGTTAATCTAATTAATCTGATGTTAATCTCCTCACCTCTGATGTTAAATTTTCATTCTTCCATTTTCCTATCAGTCCTTTCCTGATCACATGTCTTCACCCCTGCTGGAGGTGCTCTGGGGTAGATGTTTTTAGATAGCCACTGATGTCTGCTGATGTTCTGCTGATAGCTCTTTATCTTTGGGTTACTCTCAGTCTGTTGATATGTTGAGTTCATCAGTCTTCACCTGGTAGAACAATGCCCTGGAAAGAAACCTAAAATTCCTTTTTCCGGGGTAAAGACAAAGAAAACCTTTTGACTAAAGTTATACAAAATTTCTTAACTGGTATATTTTTCAACAGCTGGACATGTCACTAATGACTGGATGTGGCACTCAGTGCTCTGGTTTAGCTGACTTGGTGTTGTTTGGTCAAAGGCTGGGCTCGATGACATTGGAGATCTTTTCCAGCCTGAATGATTCTGTGATTCTGTATAAATCCAAGGCAGTTCTGGAATCCAGATGTGCGCAGCACTAAGCTGCCTAAAGGCAAAGGCTCCCCAGGCTGGGCAGGGCTGTCTGTGCCACATCCAAATTCCATCAGGAAATCCTGATGGAGCTCCTGCTCCAACCTCAGGTGGGAACTAAGTGCCAACAGCAATGAGGACTGAACAGGAGCTGCACACAGAGAGCTCGAGTGAAAGCATCCAACATCTGGAATCCCTTCCCTAAAACCTCTGTGTGAATTTCAGACCCCAAAGGCAGACCACAAATGGATAATTCAGTCTGGGGAGCTGCTGAGGGGGATGGGGGACACTTTGTGCAGCTAATGAAGGAATCTGATGAATGTTCCCGTGCTGTGTGAACTTTGTGGCAGGAATCTGAACCATTTCAAACGGAATATTTACTTTCTTCCTACAAGCTCCAGTGCCGACAGTTGCCATGGGAACTCAGCCCACTCACCAGCCAATCACGTGAACAGATTTGTTTTGTTAGGAGTAGTAGTATTCACATCATTTTTGGTGCGAGGGACTGATCATTGCCACCACTTATGTTCCAATAACCCTTTACTGTAATATCTTTTATAGGATTGTGCCCAGTGCTGTCCCAATAAAGAACTGCTGGCAAATTTGCCAGAGTGGCTCAGAGGAACCTTCCCTTCGTTAGGAGATGATCTATTTGCCTGTTGCTGTTGGGTCCTGAGAGGGAGGGGAGCGAGCCATGAATCTCAGATTGTCATCGGAGCAAATCAGAGCCACAGAGAAGGGAAAAACGAGAGTGGAGGGGAGGTGAGAGTGGGAGTGAGCACTGGAACAGCCACAGAGCTGATGGGGACAGTCAGGGGACTGAGGAGAAGAAGATTAATACTGGAGGGAAGGAGCCTGCCCTGAAGTGCAGTTTGTCAGGCCTTTTGTAGATCTGGCCATGCAATTTGCAGATCTGCCCGTTGGCTGTAATAAATGGAGCATGGAATACATCATATCTGCAGGAGGAGATCCCTTGGCAAGTGACAGCCACAGAGACCCCTGGGTGGCACAGGAAGGCTGGAATTAAAAGGCAAGTTGAGGCAAAGGGTGATAAATATTGTCTGAGCAGCAGATGAAGGTTTGTGCCATGTTGGATTGGTGCTTCCTGCAGAGACAGAGAACAGGGGGTGATGGACAAGAGCAGGGAGTGACAGGACACGAGGGAATGGTTTAAACTGACAGAGGACAAGGTTGGATTAGATATTAGGGAAAAATTCCTGGCTGTGAGGGTGGGGAGGCCCTGGCACAGGGTGCCCAGAGAAGCTGTGGCTGCCCCTGGATCCCTGGCAGTGTCCAAGGCCAAGTTGGACAGGCTTGGAGCAACCTGGTATAGTGGAAGGTGTCCCTGCTCATGGCAGGGAGTTGGAACTAAATGATATTTAAGGTACCTTCCAGCTCAAACTATTCCATGATTCCATGATTCCATGATTCCACGATTCCATGATCTTAGCACTAACTACACTGATTTCCTGTCAGGGAGGTCACTTCTGTGCATAAAAATAGGGGTAGAGTCAACAATTACAGGAAAATTAGAGAAAGAGCAGCATTCAGGATGAATTCAGCTCACACAGAAGTGCAAATTATTCCACTTTGGCAAGTTGCGCCTCTTCCAAAACATCCAGAGGTCTTGAGCAACACAGCAGGGAAGAAGGTTCAGGGATGAGAACTCCAAAATTTAGGAGTCTTCTGCATTTTGCACTCATCAGGATCTGATGTGGCAGACTCATAATCCATCCTGTGCCTCCCAGGTGGCTTTGGAACACTTCCTATTCTCACGAGGGAAAATCTTCTCCAGCTGTGAGGAGCATCTCTGTGTGTGGATATGAGTGAATGGTACATCAGAATGTATGGGATGAGATGGAGGGAGAGCAGCAGAGAATTGGCACAGAATTCCCCATCCCTCCTGCCACTTAAAAAGTGGGAGACTTATAATTTTACTCCAAAGACCCAAAGCTTTGGTAACAACACAGCAGAGAAAAGCTGTCCTTAGTCCTTGCCAGTCATTCCTGAGCTCAGGCACAACAGCATTGTTGCTGGGACATGGGATGTGTTTTCAGGCTTCATCAAACCAGTGATGAGCCTCTTACCCTGCAACAAGTGCTCCTGTTGTTTGCAAACCGTTCCTGGTGTCGTCAGCAACATCACCATGAAAATAGCACCACTCACGAAATGTGTCTTCCTGCTTCGCCAAAGTTTTCCCAAGGAGAAATCCGGGATTTCTTGAGAAGTTTGTCAGGATATTAAGTCCTGAAAAGGCCACAGGTGGATCCCAAATGTGCTCTGCTTTTGTAGGGAGATATAGTTTTTGGTAGTGAAGCATTGATTCAAAAATTCTGGTGCCATCAGTTTTATGGGCTACACGGGCTGGTGATTTACCTCCTTTGGATATTTCCCCGCATTTGTCAGCCATCACAGCATCCTGTTTGCTGTTCCCATGCTTGGTAGAGTTCCCAGTGTTGTCAGCTTTCCCAGCTGGGATGGAAGCAGTGCTGTGCACATTCTGCCATCCAGAACGACGTGAAGAGCCTCCAGAAGAGCCTCCCTTCCAGAAAGACCAGCTGGACCTCTGCACTCTCTGGGGGAACCAGCTGTGAATCCAGAGTTACCAGCTGCACTTGGGCCTGGGAAGGAGTTCTTGCCAGTGGATGTTTACCAGGAGAGCAGAGAGGATCAAAGACTTGACCATCAGCAGCTCAAATCCTGTTCTGGATCATGAATCCTGCAATGAGATCATCCGGTTATTCCTCGTATTAAACTCATATTAGAGCTTCTCAGGGTTTTGCCATAGTTACTGATCAATAGCAGCACTAACAAACATCTCCTCTGTCTGACTACAGAATAGACTGGCTTTGTTTTCCTTTTTTTAACCCACAAATCAGATTATTATTTTTTTTCCTGCAACAAGAGAGCTTTTATCCATAATTATACCCCCCATTCAATTTCTGTCAAGTGATATTCCCGGGTATAAATCTCCCTGTAACTGTTCCTGAAAAATAAAAAAAGAAACCTCAGCAGGATCAATGCGGTGGGGAGCTGTAAAATTCAAAATGCTTTGGTTTCCTGGAGGAGCCACTTGCCAAGTTTGATGCTGTTGTATTGCTGCTCTCTTCCCAACAGTGTTTTTTGATGCAGATTTTACCTTTAGTAGGAATTCACATGTTGGGAAATGCAGGGACCTGGATTACCAGAGACCTTTTGCAGTGCACTGGTGAGCAGAAATGTTTTTAACCAGGTTCCCAAAGCCACAGGCTGTGTGATCAGCCTGAGTGGAAGGATGGAGCTCATCCCAGCAGCAGCAGGACTCTATAGGTGGACATCACCATCTGAAATTGTCATCCAACCATCTCCTCCAAAAGGGGAAAATCTGCTTCAAGGGAATCAATAGTCTGAGTTACTCCAGCCAAGATCATGCCTGAAGCACCTCTTTCTTTTTTCCATAAAGCAATCTAGATGGCTCAGGAGGAAAGGTCTACTCTGCAGGCACAGAACAGCAGGTGGAGTAGCTATTCCAAGAGCTGAGGGGATCATTAATAAGGATCTCACTTACTAATAACTGTCTCACTTACTAATAACAATCTCACTAATAACTGTCTCACTTGATCACAGTTTCATCCAATTCGACCTTGATCATCTCTGCTGCAAATCACAACATTTCATCAGATGCTGGCTGCAGTCACACTGGATAAACTTGGACGTGGTGTGGTCATGTTCTTGGGTAGAAGTTATTTGAAAATGCTTATAGGAAGAAAATTTTAACTGAAAAAAAAAGGAAAAAAGAAAAGAGCATTGTTTAAGAATGACTGCTGCCTGCATGACTCTTCCAAGTGTTCCTGTAGCCAAGTGATGTGGATAATTATTGGCACATGTCAACACATGGAATGATGAACAGCTGGAAGTGTTACCCATGGACATGGCCCTGAAGAAACCATAACTCTTCAACGGGCTGAAAGACAAATAATTACCATTCAGTAAGTCTGACTGGAACCTTCCTTAGGGCAAGGGTGGAGGAGGTTACAGAAACTCACTCAATTAATCAATTGGCCCACATTATAATTAAACCCAAAGCAGGAAAACAATTATCTGGGTAAGTGCTGCTTAGAGGACATTTCTTTTAATGACTTTGCTTCGTGCCTTTTTTAGTTGTGATGCAGCTTGATGAGATGAGGTAGAAATGAGGCTTTTCTGTGTAATTCGAAGCTAAAGAGAGTTGGATTCTCTCTCCATCATGGTGAGAACTCCTGAGATGTGTGTGCAACGCTCTGTTCTCACATCCACACCCTTTTCTTTCCCCATGCCCCACCTGCACCGTTAAAACAAAGCGCTCTGAGTGTGGAACAGTGGAGCATTAAAAAGCCATTAATCATGGCTTTGTACTCCTTGCTGCTGGATGTTAATTTTAATTTACAGTCACTTACTCAGTTCCCCTTCAGCGGAGTGGCTGGCTCTGCTCCTAAAGGCCAGGACAATGAGGGAAGGGGACAAAGTCACCTCAAGAAGGGACTGGGGGGATGCAGAGGGACTCCTTGGGGACACCATTCTCCTGGTCCCTCCTTTCCCTGTATTTACATCGGGAATTTGATTGTCCAGATGGAGGAGCTTTCAAACTATTGAAGGAGAGAATGATGTTTCCCAGCTGCTCTAAAAAAAAAAAAAAAAAAAAAAAAAAAAAAGGAGGAAGAAGAAAATTGCTGATTAATCATGTCTGGCCCAGGGGATAACAATTATCATGTTAATTGGGGAAGAGTCAATAGTGAGGAAAGCAGGACAAGATCACCTGGTCTCCTGCCAGCTAGTTTCTACCTTCTGTGGAGATAACTCCTGCCAGTTTTGGGGACACAGGCATGTGCCACCTCTGTAGGGAGGGTCAGGACCCCATTAGAGCTGCAGGTAAGGGAATGGGGAGCTTTGGTGGTTTGTGCTTTCTGTTGGGGTCCACATTGTCCTTCCTGGGCTGCTGGGGAAGCTGGAAGGGACAATGTTCCTGGTGGGAATATCTTACTGCAGTGTTTGGAAGGAGCTGAGAGGGTGGATCAGCCTGAGGTGATAAATGTGTCCATGAGGTGAGGAGTTAGCAGATATTTCAGCCTGGTTGTTCCCAATATTTGGCATCACGGATATTAAGTCATGGGGAAAGGGTTTGTAATCATAGAATCATGGAATGGTTTGGGTTGGAAGGGATTTTAAAGATCATCTCATTCCAACCCCCAGCCATGGCAGGGACACCTTCCACTGTCCCAGGTTGCTCCAAGCCCTATCCAGCCTGGCCTTGGATACTTCCAGGGATCCAGGGGCAGCCACAGCTTCTCTGGAGATGAATAGAGCTGTGACACTGGGCTGCAACAGGAAGAGGAAAATACCACCAGGTTGTATTTCTTTAGTACCAAACCCCAGTTTTGGTTATTCTTAAGGTATCTACCAGTTCCATTGTCTGTCCCTACTGTCCCTCATTCCCTTAGGGATGCTCTTTATAGAGGATTCACTGCTCCTTCAAGGGTCCTGTGATGGGGTTCAGGGTTACCCCAGTTTTCCCTAAACAAGCAGCCTGGTTTTCCTCACACAGCAGGATGAACTCCATGGTTACAAGCCTGCAGGAAAACATGGAATTCTATCAGAGCTCCTCTTCACACTGCAGGTCTGGGATCCTTAAATACATGGGATCCCATATTTTTTTAGATATATAAACCTACCCAGCACAAAGGAGTGAGGTGGAGAGCAGCAGTGAGAGGCATTTAGTGTCTGAGCCTCTTCAGCTTCAGCTGGATTGTTTGGCCTCATTTCACAAGTGACAGTGACAGGCAGACCAAGGAGGACAAGATCTGTTTGTTCAGGTAATATGAGCAAAATTCTGAGGGCACATTCCTTCCAGAGGAAAACAACTTCGCTGTCATCCATCTCTGGCTTCTGCTGGACTCCATGTGGGAGTAGCCAGTGAAAACATTGGTCAAAATATTGAGTCCTGGTAAGGCTGAGTCCTGTGCTGGTTGGCAGTAAGGAATGCCATGCCCCTCCAATGTGTTATTTTCCATGTTTGATGCCAGGAAATGAGTTTTAGGACCTGGTAAGTGACAAAGGCTTGTCAGAGTGAGCGTTGTCCCTGTTGGGACAGCACTGGGCTCAATTAGTGCAGCAGATTCCTGCCTGCAGAGAGCCACTGGATTTATGCCCAGGAGCCCAGGGAGAAAGAGCTGAAGCAAGTCCCCATCTCCTGTAGCTCCTCCTGTGAGCAGCCCTTCAGATGCAGCAGATGGGTCCAGCATGGCACAAACACAATCAGAAACAGCTCTGGCTCAGCTCCCCGAGTGATTTCAGACTCTCTCTTCCCTGGCCATGTGGCCAAGCTGGAAGAACTGCTGGAAAAAGTCAACTCCGAGCTTGCAGAGCCAGGATCTCATTAGGCATGGCAGGGAGGAGCATGGAAAACAAACACCTGGCACCACGATTTCCCTTTAGCAGGAAGGATTGTGGTCTAAGAGGCAAAGATTGTTGGTCTAAGAGGCAAACAAAGTTTTTAAAACACATCCTCCCACCTGCCATGGCCTGGTACTGACTGAAGGTCCCATTACAGTCATCAGCTGTGGGGATTGTTGCCTTTCTGCTGGTAGAAATATGAGGCAGACACAGCAGTAAAGAAAAAAGGTATTTACCTCAGTATTTAATAGGATCCTAAGTGTACAGCTCTTCAAAGGTGGAACATGCCAAGATGCATGCCTTGTACAAGATATATACAGTTTTATGGACCTTGACAATTAGTATATCTACCTAAAATTCCCCAATAAGAAAGGTAATAAATGAATTCTCCCCCTATTCTAATTACACCCCTCCCCAAATGAGACTACAGCTCAGTTTACAAAATATGTTGCAGAGAAAAGGCTCCATCCAAAGTTGGAGCCTCTAAATCTGAGATATTATAGAGCTCTTGCCTCCTGCTGTGAATGTTTGGTCTTCTTGCCTTGCAGAACCCTCAAACTAAGCTAAATATCAGACTACAAAAAATTACAAGTATGTGGGGCTAAGGGACAAAAAGTGCATAAAGGGTACAAAAATAGGAAAGGACTACAAAAAATGTGTAAAAGGGTATATAAAAGGCAAAAATCATCAGGCATCAGGATGACTCTATTTGTGCTCCTGGCTGGGGCTCTGCGTTGGTTTCAGGGTCTCTGAGACAGGCAAGGATGCTGCAGTGTGCATGAGAAATAAGAAGGGTCTCCTGTTAGCACCGACCTTTGAGCATGTGAAAGTGAAAAAGAGAAGAAATGAAAAAAAAAAATTAAAAAATCAAGTCCAAGCCGATGGAATGTCTCTGGTTTATTCATGGCTGCCTGCTTTGTTATTTACTATTTATTTATTTACTTGAAGGTGAGGTGACCTTCAAAGCTGCTGCTTGTCACTGGCAGCCTCTTGGTTGCAGGTTGCATGTTAATTTTGGCTGGGGCGCTGGCACTGAGCATCCCAGGCATCCTGGGGGGAAATCTGTGCCGCTGAATTTTCGTGTTTAAAAGCAGGGGTCTGCTTTGGGTAGCCAGGCTGGGTTTGGAAGCCTAAATCATAAAAAGCTGTTGGGAAAATGTGAGCCTGATGATGTAAATTCCCCTCATTTTTCATTCCATCCACCTCATCCCGCTTGTAAGAGGGCTGAGTGGCTCTGACTCTGTGCCATGGAGGGACTGCTTGCAGGTCCTACAGCAGATGTGGGAATATTCTCTCCCTCCAAACTCTGCCTTTGCAGAGAACAATCATCCACCTCCCACAGACTCCATGCAACAGTTTATTTCCCTTTTTAACAGCCTGTAAACCCAAGCATCTCTCCCTCCAGCCTTTTCCACCCACCAGGGATGTCCAGAGAGGCCTTCAAGGTGATTTCACAGCCTCCAGACCATCAAGGTCGCCACAACCACAACCACAGCCACATATGCACCCAAATCGTCTCTGTGGAGAATGATCAAGAGATGATGACAGGAGGGACTTGCAGGGCAGGAGCCAAAGGAAAAGATCAGATGTCTGTGGTATTTGCAGCACTGCCAAGCAATGATTTGTTGGCAGCCAAACCCTTCAAGCCAGGCATCTTGTGGCAGGGGCTGTGCTGTGCTCTGGACACTTCCCACTCGGGACACTTCCCTTTATTACTCCAAATAAATTCAGGGCTCTGCTTAGTGTCCCAGTTAATGCAGCAGGACCTGACTGTGGGCTGCTCTGAACAAATAAAAACATTTCCCTGTGCTCTCAGAGAAGAGACAGAGGGGTTTTCTGGGAGGGGAAACTTGTTACCCTGCAGCTTGCTTGCGCAAACAGAAAATTTCACTCCTTTGAAAAGTAGGGGAAATGAAGGCAGGAAATAAAAGCAGGCAGAAAATAAAGGCAGGAAACTCGTTTATTGAAGGAGAGGGGTGTGAATGGTCTGAAGTCTTCCTTTTCTAACCTTAAAAATTAATTATGATGAAAATGGTCCCAAGGAGTGGATATACTGAATTCAAGATAAAGGTGCCACTTGAGTGAACACAGCACCTTAACTTGGCAAATCTTACCCATAATTTTGGATGTACATCCCTTTAGGAGGAGCTGTTTCCTTCCCTTGGCAGCAGGGGCTGCTTCAGAGATAAGAACAGAGCCACAGAATGGTTGGGGTTTGAAAGGACCTTAAAGATCATCCAGTTCCACCCTCTGCCATGGGCAGGGACATCTTCCACCATCCCAGGTTGCTCCAAGCCCTGTCCAGCCTGGCCTTGGACACTTCCAGGGATGCAGGGGCAGCCACAGCTTCTCTGGGCACCCTGTGCCAGGGCCTCAGCACTCCCTGAGCAAAGAATTTCTTCTTAATATCTAATCCAAGCCTCCCCCGCTAGTTTAAAACCATTCCCCCTTGTCCTCTCAGTACCTGCTGGGGTAAAAATTCACACACCTTTTATATCAGCCCCCTTGGGGCCCTGGAAGGAGCCCTAAGTTCTCCAGGAGCCTTTTCTACTCCAGGTGAACTCCCCCAGCTCTCCCAGCCTGAGAGCAGAGAGGCTCCAGCTCTAGGAGCTTCTTGGGTGGTCACCTCTGGAACCTCTCCTGCAGCTCCAGCGTGGGGAACCCCTGAGCTGGACACAGACATTTTTATAATCTTTTCTGAAGAGATGACATAGATTCAGTGCTGGTAATGCCTCCATGAATTTATTTCCTGCACTATTGTGTACTTTTTCTCTATTTTTTAACCAGCAAAGGAGCAGCTCCACCTAAGTGGAGCCACAAAAAATTACTGTTATCTCATAAATGTTCCTCTCCACGGAAATCTTTAGTAAAAGGCGAAAGATTTATTCGTGTTGAAGAGAAACCTGAGAATACCGAGTTGCATTCCCCGCACATACCCGTTCCCAAGGCTGTTCTCTCTAGGACATGGTGACCTCTGCTTGCAGCTCAGTGTGACCCTGCGGTGGCCCCAGCCCGGTCCCTCGGCACGGACACAGCCCAGCCCCATGTCTCCACCCAAGTGTTCCCACGGGAGAGGTGGGAATTTTGACCAGGATTGTGGCACCGGCCCGTGGTGCATCCTGGGTATGCAAATTAGTCTGAATACTAATGAGACATCGGAAGCGAGCTCTCCAGGAGCATCAGGAAAACGCCTTTCATCAGCTGGACAGCGACACAGACACGGCTGGCTCACCCCATTCCTAACCAACACAGAATCCCAGAATGGTCTGGGCTGGAAGGAACCTTAAACCCCATCCAGTGCCACCCCTGACTGGGCAGGGACACCTTCCACTGTCCCAGGCTGCTCCCAGCCTCATCCAGCCTGGCCTTGGACACTTCCAGGGATCTCAACGTCTTGAGACCCTGCTGCTGATGCAGAAAATCAGATTATTTTGGGTGTCTGTGCTGCCTGCAGGACAATTTTTGTGACTGGGCTCCTGACAGAAGCACATCAGCTCCATGCCTTGAGTTAGATGATCCCAGGGCATGAACTCTCTGCAAAGGTTTGCTTTGATAAACAAAAAATATCTTGGAGCTTGGGCAGGAAGAAGAGAGCCTGTGCTGGAAGGCAGCAACTCCAAGGCAGCCAGAACAATTCAATGATTTGAAAAAAAAAGTCTTAGAGCAATGCCCTAAATTCCTCAGAAGGGCTGACTCAGCCCGGATGAAGAAGCACAGAGATGTTGAATGAGATGAGGAAAGTCACTTCTCATCTGGGCATGGAAGAAGTGGGGGAACCCATCTCTGATGTCTGTGCCTGCAAGGGAGCATCCAATGCTTGGAGAGACATCAGAAGAGAGCAGCAAAAATGACTCAGAAGTCTGGAGGACAAACTGTGAGGGGATGTGTCAAATTTACCCTGTTCAGCTCCTGGGAATGGCACTGGAGAGGCATCTCCTCGTGGAGATGTTAGGCTGACTCCATAGGAGAGCCTCAGAGAGGAAATTAAATAAATGATAACTCAAGTCGGGATGGAAGAAGTAAAGACTAAGATGAATCAGGGAGAGGATTTAACATGCTGGAACATCCCAGGAATCTGGTGGATTTTCAGTGTTTTCAGAACAATGTGTGGAAATCAAACTTTAGTTCAACACAAAGCACTGAACCCCCAACCAGAGCAGATGGGAAAAACAAGTGGGTTATGATATAAAGATGTGTAATGTTTATTATGCTATACAATATTTTATTTATTACATTTTTAAAATTACATTTCTTATATAATGAATGTAAAGTCCACAGTTAATTATAAGCATAAAAATCTGTGAAATCAAGCCAAAGTCCAAACCAACAGAAAGACGGTGTAGCTCAGTCAACCTTCCAGGTTTGGAGAAAGATGCAAACCCTCTGAGCACATTTAAGGCTCCATCACTCTGCAGAGTTTAGTTTTGCAGCCCTGCTCTGATCCAACAGGGGATAAATGTCTCCAGTTACACAGAGGGAATAGGATGGAGCAGCAGCAGATGCAGAAGTGCAGGACAGTCCTGAGACCACGATGTGCTGCTACTGCTGCTGGGACGAAGCACAAAAGTTGTTTTTTTGTTTTCCCTGGAATATTTACACTGATTCCATGAGTTACTGATGCCCAAAACTGAGTGAAGATTTGGGCAGGGGTCTGCTTTTCTCTGCTGTACCCATTCCTAGGGATGGTCCTGGCAGTCCAGTGAGCTTTATTTTCACCCCCTGCCTTTCCCAGATTTCAACTCAGGGCTTTCAATTTCCAACCTGGCCTTTTCTATATATTTCTGTCCCACATCACCATCTCCTCTCCCTTTCTCACAGATGCATATTCTCCTCCCACTCCCACCGGCCTGCAAAGATCTTGTCCTGCCAGGCTTATCTAAGCCTTCATGATCTGCTGTCAGAAATTATAAAGACGTTCCCAATTCCCAGGCTGAGCAGCCAGGATCACATTTGCAATCAGTTTTAGTCACAAGTGTAACTGAGTGGATTGCAAGTGATAAGCCCTGTCTGCAGGCAGCTGTGATGTAATGAAGATGACAGTTCAGAATTGGGTCTGAGGGTTATTTTTGGGGGAGGCAGAGAACCACAAAATTAGTCTCAGTGCAGGGAAAAAGAGAAAGCTATAAAGAGAGTGAATGCTTCAAGCTCACATGACTAAGAGTTCCCTCCCTGCCAGGCAAGACAATAATCAAAATTAATTTGTGGAGGAAGGCAGCCACTTAAAGAGAAATCAAACAGGTGACCACAGCTGGCAGGAAATTTCTCAGGATGGGAAAGGAAGAGGGCTGGAAGGAAACAACTACCAGCTGTCCCTGCCTTCCTGAGCCTGGAGGAACAGAGAAACCTTTTCTCAAAATATTTGGATGCTGAATGCATGAGAAACAGCCCTTTGGAGGAAAGGCCAGGAAAAATCACCTGAGAGCAAACCTGGTGTCTTTAACTGCATGTCCTACCAAAACCAAGTCACAGGTTAGTCAAGCAGCAGTTGTCAAGTGATGGATGTCACAGGCTGCTGCCTCTCTTTCCCATGGCCACAGATCTGCAGAGTCCCTGCTACTCCTTCTCCCCTGCTCTGATGGATCCACACCCTGGATCCAGCCTGGACTGCTGTGCTCTGTATCTTAAGAGAGAGAATTAATGGCTTTATACTGAAATAACGCAGGTTTAGATGAGATGTCAGGAGGAAATCCTCTTCTGTGAGGGTGGGGAGGCCCTGGTGGAGCTTGCCCAGAGAAGCTGTGTCTGTTCCTGGATCCTTGGAATTGTCCAAGGCCAGGCTGGACAGGGCTTGGAGCAACCTGGGGTAGTGGAAGGTGTTCCTGCCATGGCAGGGGGGTGGAATGAGATGAGATTTAAGGGAAGAACCTGGTTCATGATGTCACAGAATCTCACACAATAAATCTGTGTGAGATCCCATCATCACCTAAGGAAGATCACCTTGGCTTTGTCCTGTTGAATTGGAAATGGACACAAACCAAAGGGTTTTTTGCCTCTCTCCATCCTGCCCTTGCTGGGTCACTTCAGGCCATTGGACTATCCATCCTCAGCTCTCCCCTTGTCACAATGGATCACAGCATGGCCCATTCCTGCATCGTGTGTCCTGCTGTGCTGCTGGTGTGCTCCCTCCTGCCCTGTCACATCAAATCACCGCCCTCAGCCGCCTCCAGCCATCACTGGTATTCAATGAGTCAGAAAGGAGCTGAGGCCAACCTGACCTTCATCAATAGCATGATGTCACCTGCTGGAAGGAAGACTTGATAAAGGTAAGAGCAGGAAACCTGATATCCTTCCTGATTTCTGTGTCCAGGATGGTAAACCATGATAAAAGGATCTGTTCCTAATGAAAATTCAGCTACCTGTGCTGACCTCAGCCTGCTGTGTGCCTGGAGACAGGGATGTGCCCAGGGAAGAGCAACCTGCTGCATATTCACTCCCCAGATAAATTCTTCTCTAAAGCTGGACTGGGTGAAGGTCAGTCTGAGTGGAGGAGAGGAGAAGGGTGGCCAGCAGATTTCACTTTAATCGTCTTTTGTTAAAAATGTACCTGGTGCATTTTTGCCCCAAAATCCCATGAGTTTGTGCTCTTGTTGTCACGGGAAAGTAAATCCGAGTGAACTGCTAATGTGGATTAGCTGAACTGCAGGAAAGCAGAGGCATTTTTATTCAATTGCAGCATCCTTAGCCTGACTCATCCCAATCCCTTTGGGCAGAGTTATTTTCCCCACAGATGATAACTCTGTGTGACTGCTCCACCTGTCCACTGTGTTCACCACAGGTTGTCACTTCCAAATTCCTGTGTCACTTCCAAATTCCTGTGTCCAGCTCGTGCTGCTCTCCAGCCAGGGGCTGCCAGCAGCAAAGACAAGTTTAGGGGACTGTCCTGCAGGACACAGGGGTTGAATCTCCACTGGGTGCATGGCCTTGAAGTTCTTGACTCCTCCTGCCCCTCCCTGTCTCATGTGCTTCAACACAGCCCTGACAACCGTCTGTTCTGCCTTCACACCCAGCCCACGTGTTCCCAAGATGATTTTGGCTCCAGCCTGGCTCCCAAGAGTGTGTGTGGCCCCTCATCACTTCTCCAGGGCTGAAGATACCAGTGCTTCCAGCACCTTGGCTTGCAAATGGACAACGAGAATCCATCACAAAAACCAACCTCTGCCTCAGCTAAGTGTTCATGTGAGATGGAGAGAGAGGGAACAAGCCAGGGGACTTGTAGGGCTGTAACACAGACCTGTCCACAGTCATTCCGTGACCTCAGAACTTGAGCTCTGGCATTTCTCCTCTTTCAGAAGGACTCTGCCTTCTTCAAACTCTTTTCTTCCTCACCGGTGGAAATGTCCAGCTCTGTCCATAGCAGACAAGATTCCCACTGATTGTTTTTGCTGCTGGAGGACAGTGAAATATTGCTGAATCATCTGCCCTCCTACATTTCCTTAGAAAAGCTCGCTAATATCCCCAGACAGAGTGGGGTTTTTCCCTAGATGAAAGAGAGGAGAGGAGAGGAGAGAGGAGAGGAGAGGAGAGGAGAGGAGAGGAGAGGAGAGGAGAGGAGAGGAGAGGAGAGGAGAGGGAGAGGAGAGGAGAGGAGAGGAGAGGAGAGGAGAGGAGAGGAGAGGAGAGGAGAGGAGAGGAGAGGAGAGGAGAGGAGAGGAGAGGAGAGGAGAGGAGAGGAGAGGAGAGGAGAGGAGAGGAGAGGAGAGGAGAGGAGAGGAGAGGAGAGGAGAGAGGAGAGGAGAGGAGAGGAGAGGAGAGGAGAGGAGTTAGGGAAGAGTGTGGCTAGCACAGGTCTTTCTGTGAGAACATTTTGCTACATTTATAAACAAAGATAAAGTTTGGATGTTTTGCAAACAGCGTCTCCAGATTAGGTCAGTTCGGGCTTGGCCAATTGGGCCTAGGGGGAGGTCTCGGGCTGACCAATCTGGGTGACCTCTGAAAACTCTATATATATGTAAATCAAAATAATAAAGACACCTTTTTCTTTCCTTGTCTGAGAACCTGGGTATTTCTCAGCAGCAGCTCAACAGCGACAGAAGAGGTGCTGTGCCATGGATGAGGTCATACAGCATATATTATAAAATATAAGTCATACAGCAGTGCAGATCTCATTCCCTTTGCACTGTGACTCTGCTTCTGGGGTCTTACATGGTCCTGTAGAATTAAATTCTGGCACAGAAAATACTCTTTTGTGGAGTTAAATCCTTTTCCTCTCCAGATCTTCCTCCAATTCTGAGAGGCAATATCAGCTCCATAACACAACTACAGAGCAGTGAGGTTTGATTTGTCCTCAAACCTCTAAGAACTCAAAAAAAAAATTCAAATCCTGCATTACATAATTCAAGAAATGTGAAGAATTAGTGTGCAAAAATTTCAGGAGCCTTGAGGCTGATGCAGAGAAGATTCTAGAGAGCTTCCCTCCTGAAAGGCCTCCACAAAGTGCCAAGTCCTTCACCATTTATTCATAGAATAATTGGGATTTTAAATTACCCCTAAAATCACTAAGTCCAACTACTAACCCACTATTACCAAGTCCATCACTAAACCAGGTCCCTAAACACATTTTCTGAACATTTCCCAGAACAGTGATTCCCCCACTGCCCTCTCCATCCTCTGGAGGAGATAGGAAATCAAGCACTGATAAAATCCCCCTCACTCTGCATCTACCTAAGCCAGTACAGGGGAAAGTATAAGACCAAGCACAGAGTAATGCAGGTATTTTTATACATCCTCTAGAGAACATAATCACAACTGTTCCTGAAGTATCCTTGCATTTACTAGGAATT
The DNA here is from genome assembly GCA_024500445.1 of Entomyzon cyanotis. NCBI lineage: Eukaryota > Metazoa > Chordata > Aves > Passeriformes > Meliphagidae > Entomyzon > Entomyzon cyanotis. The sequence goes on from JAKEPQ010001019.1 coordinate 2,130,483, forward strand.
CCATGAATATTTTCCCTTTAAGTTGTTTAACATTTTTCCATCGAGTAAACTTCCAGCATTTGCAGTATCCCTTGGCAAGGGGGGATCATCTCTTGATTAACTGCACCTCGTGTGAAGCAGGTCCTTTGTTCTGACCTGCTATCATCTCAAGCACCCTCCTTTGTCTTTTCAAAGACCAAAAAAAAAAAAAAAAAAAAAAATAGTTGCTCTCTTTCATCCTTTTCATGCCACTCATAATCTGATAGACTATTATCATACTCTGCTTCTGTCATCTCTTATTCAGATGAAATATTCCTGGAGTACTTCATTGTTCTGTACCTTTGATCACTCTATTGCCCTTCCACACATCTTTGCCAGTTCTGCTGCATCCGTTCTGTGGGGGGAACACCAGAGCTGCTCAAAACATTCCGGAGGCAGACATGCACTGAATTTAGGCAGGGATGTAATAATGGCTCCTATTTTGATCTCCATTCCTTCGCTATTAATTCTTAACATTCAATTTGCTTTTTGTCGCCGCCGTTGAGCACGGAGGTGACATATTCATGGAGCTGCTCATTATAAACACCAACTCATTCCTGAGTAAGTAACAGTCCATTCAAAGCTCATCACTGCAGGTAAAGCTGGAGTTGCTTTCTTTTTCCCCTTGTGTATCACCCTGCGCTTATTTCCTCTGAATTTCAGCTGCTCTTTAGTCGCAGAATCACTCGGCACTGTGACGTCCCTCTGCAAGCTGCCACATCATCCCTCATTGTTCCTGCATCAGCTGAGGATTTCTGTCACCTCATTACATCACTCAGCACCAGCACACCTGACTTATGTCTCCCCTGGAGCTCTTGCTCACCTTCCCACTGACGCCTGATGATTTTTGTCTTTTCTTTTTATAGCCTTTTTATACATTTTTGTCCCATTATATACATTTTAATTCCCATTTTATACATTTTTATACCCTTTTCTTCACCTTGTGCCCTTCACAAACACTCCTTTTACCTTAGCCCCACATGTTTATAACTATTGTAGTCTGATATTTACCTCAGTTTGGGTGTTCTGCAGAGTGGGAAGACTAAATATTCATACAATCTCAGAACTAGAGGCTCCAACCTTGGATGAGCCTCCTCTCTGGAACTATTTTTATAAACTGGGCTGTAGCCTCATTTGGGGGAGTGTAATTAGAATAGGGGGACAATTACTTCATTTGTTAAGCTTCTTATTGGGGGATTTAAAGTAAATAGGCTAATTTGTGAGGTCCATACATTTCTATATATGTTGTGTTTCTTGGTGTGTTTCCACCATTGACAAGTTGAGCACCCAGGATCCCGTTAAACCCAGCTAACACCCTTTTACCCTTCACTGCTGTGTCTGTTCATATTTTTAGGCATCACCACGCTGGCCAGGCTCTGCTGAGAGCAGCAGGAAGGCAAACCCCTGCAGACAGAACTCTCCTGTGCTATTTGTTTCTCCAAGCCCTTGTGCACAGGCAGGTAGCCCTGGCACGAGTGATGGCTCTGCCTTTATCTGGGAGTGGGGAGAGCACGTGCTGCATTCAGAGCAAGCTGGCTTGAAAAGCTGTGGAACAGAAACCTCTGTGAGTGTCTTGGCCTCTGGAGCTTTTCATCTGCTGCTTTTTACGCGTGACTCCGCGCGCGGCCTCCCTCGGAATTTATTCCCTCGTCTTTTTGATCACAATAATAATCCCACTGCTAAACAGGAGCCTTCCCCTTTAAATTCCCCAGTGCTGAGAAGTGAACTTTGAAACATGAAGGTTAGCAAAGACTTTGGGAACAACTTTGAAAGCAGCTAAGCTGTGAGCGATCTCCTCGTGCTTTAATCAGATGCTTGGCTTTGCAGCTCCAGCCATCTTCACGGATTAACTCCCATGAACTTTCTGAACTGCTTTTATGGAAAAGCACATCAAACAGATGACTCTGCTAAGAAGGAATTAATCAATTAAGCAGAAGCAGGGAGGCCTAGTCTTTGCTGAGAAACTGGTCCATGGACACCTTCCCCTTGCCCACCTCCTTCCTTCTTTCCACCTTGCCCCAAAACTTGTTTTATTTATATTAGGTGGAGATTGAATTGTAGATGTGGATTCACACACAGAGCTTCCCCTCCTGCTGTATTTTTCTGAGATAAATATGTTTTTTCTAGTCACCAACTGTGAGATCTGTAGGGTCCAGCAGCCTCCAGCTGTGGCAATATTCCTGGTGTGCATTTCCCAGTGAGCCAGGCTGAACCATCTTGCACCACCCTAGATGATGAGAATTGTGATGGAGGGGCTCAAGTTTTCTCTCTGCATCTCCAGGAGGAGATATTTGTGATCTGGCATTTCCAGAGCTCTTCCAGGGGCAGGCTGAGTTCTCCTGTAAGTCAGTTCTCCTCTTCTGCCTGGTCTTGGGTGAGTTGTGCAGGCTTGGATTCAACATAAAGCTTTAGCCACATGACAGACTCCAAGCTGGTTTTCCAAGGGTTTTCCAAGGGCTTTCTAGTGTCCATGGAGAGAGGAAGAGGAGTTTCCAAGGAGAAAATTAGCCTTTCCTGAAATAGGTGTGAATCAGGTAGAATGGAGTGGTCACTGGAGGAGCGAAGGAAGGAACCCAAGTGTCTTGGGGCCATCATGCTCCTTCAGGTCATCATAAATATCTGTACCTCTTCAGGGCACCCTGAAATTGGAAATCTCCTAAAATTGGATTCATGGTGTTTGCCTCCTCTTTGTGTGCCAACACAGGGAAACAAGGCATGAAGGCTCAGATTTCCCTTCTTTTCCCCCAGATCAGGCTTCTTTTGACATAAAAAAGGGATCTTTCTTGACAGTGAGAGTTCTGAAATTATGGTGGTGCTGCAGATGGCATTTAAGGGAGGTTCCTCCCATCTGCTCACTCTTGAGAGTGGAAAATTCCTGGTGTTATAGATTTTTGTAAAGGGCAAAGAATCTGGATTTTTTATTTCTAAGAACATGAATTCTGAGCTGCCATATCAGCCTTTGCAGCAATGTGGACAACAAGCATGGAGATGGTCTGAAGAAACTTGGATTTATGGCCCCTGTGAAAGCAATTCTGCCTTTCTCCTGCTGTTTGCAGTGATTCTCTCCCAGGAAAAAATCCATCCCCAGCTTTAGGAATACTTGAAGCCCAACTCACAGCTTTTATTAACAGGAGAGTTGGAGTTTCTCTTGCAGAAGTGAGATAATTTCTACATTTCCTTTCAGAGACAATCCTTGTAACCACGTCTAGGATGGGCTGTGGTAAAAGGTCATCCTCTCCCCTGTCACATTCATTCCATCACATCAGGTGAGTCGGAGGCAAATTAACACTTCTGTTTCTGGTCCTGAAGGGAGGCTGATCTACAGGAGAGGGTGAGTTTTAATTCTAATTCTCACCCTAAACCAATTTCTGGTCTATTTATCCTCATTTTCACTGATGTTAAGCACTGTCATTTTTATGAAGTACCTCTTCATCCTCCCTGGTGCTTACCCCAGGTTTATTTAGGAAAATGCTTAAATACATGAAAATATCTACTATTTTTCAGTTTATTTCCAGCTGGGCAGGTGTTTGAAGTGTGGCTGTGCGGGGCTCAGGTGGTAGGGAGACAGAAATGTGTCAAAGCACCAGTGAACATCAAAACAACTCCCTCACACTGAGATCTCTCCTTTCCAGCTTCTGTGGGATTCCTCTTATTTCTGGATACCACACGAACACCAATGGTCTAATAATTCCTGCACAGCTCCTTTCCTGCTGTCACCCATCTGGCTCCAGGGATGATTCATGCTTTTGGTTACAGTTTGGGATAAAACTCCAGTTTTTCACAGAAACATCAAATCACAGATTGGTTTGGGTTTGAAGGGACCATCAAGATCATCCAGTTCCAACCCCCTGCCCTGGGCAGGGAATTTTCCACTATCCCAGGGTGCTCCAAGCCCTGTCCAACCTGGCCTTGGACAAGCCTCTCAGTGTTCAACCATCTTCACCAAAAAAAAAAAAAAAAGTTTTTATTTTTTATGACTTCAAACAGATTTTCCTTATATATATTTATATTTCCAGTATGTCCATGCCTCTCTTGTGCTGGGAAGCACTCCAGCTGTGGCCTCAGCAGAGGGGAAAGATCATCCCCCTCAACAAGCTGTCAATCCTCTTCCTTAAAAAAAAACGTCCTTCTGCTTTCAAAAACCCAAAACCTGAAAGCAAATCTGTGCTTTCTGTTTGAGAGCTGCAGCACACAGCTGAGCACTTTCAGTGCCCAGCACACTCAGTCCTCAGCTAAGATATTTTTGTAACAGGGAATTCCAATAAAGTCAGAGGATCTGCAGCATTTTTAAAGTTTATCAAGATCCCTTTTGCAGCAGCAAGCAGGGTTGAAATGGCTTGGGAAGAAATAAAAGGGAGAGGAAAAGGCGTTTTTATTTTTGGACTGAGAGTTAAGACCTTTCAGATTGTACCACTTCCTGACTTTAATGAGCAGGGTATCTTGATCCAATCTTTTTTCACTGCATTTTTGTCCCCCAGTCATAGGATTTTTTATTTTAAAGGACAGAAACCTGCAAACACTTTACCCAGCTCTGCTTGAGCCTTCTGGAAAATGATAAGCCAGTTTTGGAGAGGATTACAGTGAGCAAATGGCAAAAAGACTGGGCCTGTGGTTTGTATTTGCATGTTCATTTAGATAAAAAAAGAGAAAGTGGCTGATCACAGAGAGGCAGCTCTGCAGGTTCAGTGCCCCTTCATTTCCTGACCCTCAAAATCTTGTTAACAGAACACACTCTGTCTGTGGGAAGAAACCCTCTAATTTTAGCTTAATTACAGTATTAACAGTTGGATCAAAATATAATACTTATTATTAGCCTAGTTATACTAACACTCAGCCCAGAAAAGCAGCATTATTAGTGAAAGCAAAACTATTATGTGAAATCCCTGTCAGGGCAGATTTCACCACCCTGTTCCCACAGGTGCTGGTGGTGCCCAAAATTGATCCCATCACTGCCAGCAAAACACAGGAGACCACCCTGCAATTAAGTGTCCGTGCTGGACCTGCCGTGGCACTAAAATTGAGCAGGGAAGTGTCTCAAAAGCAGTGTTTTCCTGGCAAAATCCTCTCCCCCTCTGAGCAGTGCATCATCACCATTGCTTCCATGCTCCACTGTGTTCGAGGGAAGCTCAGCTCTCCCATCAGTGGGACTGGACAAAGCAAATAACAGAGGAAGGTGATGAAGGTTTCCATGAGACCACCAGCTGCGCTTTGTCGTGGCTGGAATGCCCTGAGTGGGATCCAGCTGCCTGCAGAGCCATCAAATGCCACCTGAGATGTCCCAGGGTGTCCTACCTGGCCTCCACTTCCAGCTCTCCAGCTGGTGCTGTGCCATGTCTTCCATCCTCAGACACCTCAGGGCCTCTCGGGTGGCACCTGGTGACACATTTAGAAAAGTGCTTCGCCACTCCTCTGACCTCCAGGCCAGGTGAGCTGTCTGACAGCCACTGTTTTGCTAAAAATAAGCAGGAAACAGAGGAGATGTCTGGGGCTGTTGTCTCCAAGCTGTTCCAAAGTCAGAAATAATTAAAAAAAAAAAAGAATATTTCTTGATGACTGCAGGGCTCGGGGACCTGTTTGTCTGGGTTTCATGAGAACACAACTGAAAGCCAGGCTGTTTTCCACTTCATTCTGTGTTTGGGTTAACCCCTCAGCCATAACTTCCCACAGCCCCTTGTCACGATGAGCACAAAAGTCTCTTTTCAAAGAACATCTTTTCCTGTGGTTTGGGTCCTGATCCCAGAGAGAGAAGGCTTGGAGTGGTGCAAAACAAACACATCAGGTTTTGCCACGTGGGAACAGCCTCCTCCTGATCCTTTCCTTACTTTAACAATTTCTCAAGCCTCTTCTCACTCCCAGATGTTTCATGGAAGAGCAGAGCTCGGGGTCAGTGCTTCTTCCCTGCTCTAGAGCCCAGAGGATGCCCTGTGGAGCTCCATAACCAACAAGATGTCTCACCAGAATGTGTGGTTGAGGTCTTCTACTAAAGCACAACCTGCAGATATTTATCTGTGGGGATTTTAGCTCTTAATGATACCTTCCAGCACTCATTCTGGGCTGGTGGATGCTATAAGGCTTTCCTCACCATCCCTTCCCTGATCCAGGGGATTGCAACCACTTTTATTTGGTTTTTTCAAGCAGTTTGACTCCTTCAGATAGCTGCAAGGGGGTTCTCATTTTCAGATGTTGGTTTTTATGGTCCTGATCTTACCCCTGACAGAGTCACAGCTTCCCTCCAGCCAGGAAAACAGGAAAGTCCACCTTGTTCCAAGTGTTTGGGGTAAACTATGTGTTAAAAATAAAACTACACCAAGAGCACAGTCACAGGCTCTCTGTGTCTGTCCCCAGAGTGAAACACAGCTTTTCTGAATCCTTGCAAATAAATTTGAGAGTGAGGCTTCCTTCATGTCTCAAATCTGATGGCAGATGCTGGGCTGGCTGCTGCTGAAACACTCACCTGCTTTCTCCACCACAGCCTGTTTAAAGCTGAGATGGTGAATCCTTCCTACACTTGCAAGTTTTAGGTTTTATCTGGATGAGAGAAGTCTGATTTTAGCACATTTTGCTCCTCAAAGCCTGCAGAAGGGGTTGGTGATGGTGTTACTGGTCAGAGCACTTGCAAGCACAGTGGAGAAGCTGAGAAGAGGGGAGAAGTGGAGATAAAATCCCACCAACTCTTCTCTGCAGGTGGATCCTCTGCCCTGCTGGTTTCTCCAGTCCAGGTGTGGAGGTGTTGAGACATTTGGTCTCCATCAGGAAGGAAAGGGTGTGAAAGAAAGAGAGAAAGAGCCTGAAGTGCAGAAAATTAGGAGCAAAGTGGTGCTGAGGGATGAGGGTTGTGGGACCTCAGCTCCCTCCCCAGCCTGAGGAGGTGAGATGTGACTGCAGCTTGGTGAGGCATCATTTCAGGAACAAAAAGCACCACTTTTAACACTTTTTTGGTTTTGGTCTCATCTTGAAACTCAGAGAAAACATTCTGGTTTTCACCTGCAGGATATTGCTCCAGGTCTGGTCTCAAGTACCTCTTCCTGCCTAACCTTCCTGCTGATTCAGAGGTCTCCTCCAGACCCAGATCCCTTTCCTGCCTCTTTAGATCCCAAATTTCACCTTAGCAGTGGTGGGGTATACCAGGAGGATTTGATGTGGATGGGTTAGGGACTGATGGACTTTATTCCATGATTGATGAACATCTTTATACCCTTAATTATCAGAGAAAATACGACCCACAGACAGCCCTGGAGAAAGGACTGGTGGATTTGGTTAATTTTTGCTTTCTCCCTTGCTTGTTCCTTATTCTGACATGAAAAAAGAAGGGAACAGCAGAAGGGTTGTTCGATTCCTCATCTGACAGCACCCCTGGAAGGTCAAAGGAACTTCAGATGGTGATGAGACTGGCACATTTTTAATTCTCTCTCATTACAGCCTCTGTTAAACTACATTACAATAATTGCTTTAGTTCTGCTATGGTATTTTCAGGTCTCTTAATGTAGCTGTCAGCTCAGTGTGCCGGGAACTAACACGAGCAAAAAAAAATAAAAAAGAAAAAGAAAAAAAACCCCAAAAAGCAGAATTAAAAAAAGATTTTAAAAAAAAAGGGAAAGGAGAGGAAACACACAAATGAAAGCCTGGTAGACTGGCAGAGGGGGGCCAGGGACAAATCTGGGATGAGAGAAGGAGGTGGTGAAGTCCAAGTTTGCTCAGATGCTGCTGCTGAGGGACCTCTGTGAGCTGGAGACAAAGTTTGGATTCTCACACCTCACCCCAGGGTTTGCACAAACCCATCTCCAGTCAGAGAAACGGTGGAGTTCTGCACTCTGCAGGGTCTGGCATGATGGGAAGAGGATGCTGAAGAGGCATTTTGTGTTTTGGATCTGTTTGAGAAGTTTTGAAGCACCCCTCTGTGTGGGGCTCTCATTCTAGCAGCCCCTCCTTGGGGCACCAGTCTGGGACTAACTCAGCTCTGTGGATTGATTGTGGGATTGACATTTACTCACAACACATGGACCATGGTAAGGGAGGATTCATCATCCCCACTGAGGTGTTTGCTCAGCTCAGGAGCTCTCCCAGGAGTTGTGCTCTCCGTGATTTCAGCTTTCATGGAATTATAGAATCACAGGTTTTGAAAGTGACCTGCAAAGGTGTTGAGTCCAGCTCCTGGCCCTGCACAGGACAACCCCAAAAATCCCACCATGAGCCTGAGAGCATTTTTCAAACACTCCTTGATCTCTGTCAGGCTTGGGGAGCCTGTTGGAGGGGAAGAACCTTTTCCTGATCTCCAATTTAAATGCTCCCTGGCACAGCTCCATTCCATGGTCCTTTCTCCAGCCACTCCTGGCTTGTTTGTTGCCATTCTCAGCCAAGTGAATCAGCTCTGGCTGAGCTCTCCAGGCTGCACTTTCTTGGCCACCCCAAAGCTCCTCTCCTTGCCACCACCCCAAATCCTCACATTCCAGGCATGCCAGCCCTACAGATCAGCAGCTCCTTGTTCAAACCCTCCCTCCCACCACAAGAGAAACCTCCCCACCCTCAAAAATGCTGCCCTGAACCCCTGCCTGCTTCAGAAAGCCATAAACACACATCAATCCACCCTTTAAAGACCAGATATTCCTTCCCTCCTTTCTCATCCCCCTTTGTTCCTAAATGTCCTTCCCTCCCCACATGTGCTGTGCACTCCAAAGCAATCCCATCACGAGAACATCCCCTTCCTCAACCCCACACCACACTTTCTCCATTCCCACAGCCATCCCACGTTCATTAATGTCTCCATAGGAATTTTCAGCCGCGTGAAGAATTGTTCGTAATTAGTTAACAAGAAAGAAAAATAAAGTCTCCTAAGCTGTCAGCAATCCTCCAGAAAACCAGCAACAGATCTGAGCACCATTTGGTCTAATTAGTCTTGATATTTCACACAACATATTTCTCAATTTTTGGTGGAGAAGAGGATAAAAAAAATCCCTCAGAGGAGAACAACAGGAGTATTTTTGTAGAGGGATTCAGTGGCAAAGCCAAAGGGAACTCTTGATCAACAAATGTGCATTTCTATTCCTTTGCTGAATCTTTCACAACAGTTGCTTCATCTCCTGCTTCTCTGGGCATGTGCAGGCCTGGGGTGGGGCCAATCTGCAGCTAACATGGATCAAAATAGTTCTTTTGTCAGTATATCCTTAATTTTCTCTCCTGTGGTGAGGCTGAAAGCCATTGGTACTGCAGGAGGGTGGGGTCTGTGGGTGGAAGGATGCTGAGATTTGCAGGACAGGATCCAACAGCATCATTCCCACCTCAACACCTTCATGGACATCCACAGACTGCAGCAAGAGCTGGGCTCTGCTCTCCCATCCCTGGAAGTGTCCATGGCCAAGCTGGACAGAGCTTGGAGTAACACCTGGTCTGGTGGGAGGTGTCCCTGCATGGGTTTGGAACAAGATGGTCTTTAAGGTCCTTTCCACCTCAAGCCTTTCTATAATTCCATGATTTTATGTCTCTGAAAAAAAGTACCCAGAGCCAGTGAAATCTGCCTCCAAAGGCAGGAGCTTTTCAACCCACATGTGATGTCTCCAGGGTTCCTCCCATTCTTGCAGGAGTCATGGGCTGACAACCAGATTTTGTGGGTGAAGCCCTCAAACTGACCATGGTGCTGCTGTCCCATGGCTGGGAGCAAATTATGGATTGTGTGTGAGGTGTGCAGGCGTGGAGTCTCCATTTCCAGGAACAAATTATGGATTGGGTGTGAGGTGTGCAGGAGTGGAGTCTCCATGTTAGGAGCAGATTACAGATTGTGTGTGAGATGTCCAAATTACAGATTTTGTGTGAGATGTGCAGGAGTGGAGTCTCCATTTCCAGCAGGAAGTTACAGATTTTGTGTGTGAGGTGTGCAGGAATGGAGTCTCCATATCCAGGAGCAAATTATGGATTTTGTGTGTGAGGTGTGCAGGAGTGGAGTCTCCACATCCCCTGTGCAGTCAGGAGGAAGAAGATGGATGCTGTCACCCTGTGAGGCATCCAAGAGGGAGGCAGCAGTGTAGGTGCCAATCTCAGGAGTGATTATGGAAAGAGTCTGGACAATTATCCATGGATACGACAGAGAATCAGTCTCTGAGCATGTCACCCTCAGTGATCTTTATCAGGAGAGACAGTTGGTGTGGGCAGTGAAATTTCGTGTGATTCATCTCTCCCAGAGACAGCATCCACTTCTCACGGGATGAACGGCAGCTTGAACTGCTCTGATGATCTCAGCTCAATCTCAGCTGCCTGGGGAGCCAGGACACTCAGCTCAGGTGCAGATCTGTAGATTAAAAATACCCCAGAGGGGAGGGAGTTTAGCTGTGTAAACAAAGCTGTTTGATGGCATTTGGAGTTAAGGACGGATTTACAAAAAGGCCCACATGTGAGTTTGTGAAGATCTCATCATCAATGCCAGTGACCAACCCAGGGCTCACAAAAACCTCTACTTTAGGGTGAGATAAAGCACTTTTCAGTGGTTTTGGGTTTTTGTTGGATTTGGCAGGAGACTGGACACCGAAATTACATTTGTTCCTCGCAGACCCCAAAGCTCAGGGGTTTTTATAGCCAGGTTGACAGGGTTGTCTTGGGTCATAGGTTGAATTTGATGATATCAAAGGTCTTTTCCAACCTGGCTGATGATTCTGTGATAGGAGATGCTAAATTTTAGGTGGAAATATTAATCTGAGATGATCCCAGGACTCTCTGCTAGACACAGCGCGGGGGAAGGTCAGAGCCCAGTGAGCTGCAGATCCCAGGCTGTGTAAACCTTGGCCATAGGAATGTGAGGAATGGCATGGGAAATTAATTCCCAAAGATATGTGGGCATCCCAGGTGTCCTGCTGATAAGCTTCCTTGGATAAATGACAATTCTGATGAACTCGGAACCAAAAGGCTGAATAAATATACCCCCCAAAAAAAAACCCCAAACAAACCAAAAAAAAACTCTGCAGGAAGCCAAACAGCTACTGCTCTAAGGACTTGAAAGTATTTCTATTATACTCACCAAATATTTTAATTGATTTTGCATCAATTTTTTGTTGTTGTTGTTCAGAAAAAAAATCAAACTGTGTTGTTAATCGATCTCTCGGCAGCTCCAGAAAAATGGTGGCATTGTTTATTCAGAACATTGTCAACCTTGGGAGAAAATCAAGGCATTTTGAGATGAGCTGCAGCTTTTACCTCTGCATTGTTAGGACTGAAAGAAGCAATAGTCGCTAAGTAGAGGATGGAGTTTGACATAACCGCTAAATAATAAATTAAAATAATAAATGACAAAAAAAGCTTTTCCACCCTAGAGGGATGGGAGGGCACAAAGGACTTTGGAAACAGAGCAAACATGAATTTCTTTCTCCAGACAGCCCAGCTGAAGCCCAGCTGCTCATTTCCCAGCACTGAAGGGCAATGCTGAGGTGTTGTCCTGGGACATCTCCTGTGTCCAGGATTTAGAATGATATTGTTGGTGAAAGCAGTCTGCCCCCCCAGCCTGGGAATATTCATTTTCCAAAGTGCTTTTGATCCTATTTTTGAGCTTATTTCAATAGTTAGGAGTAAAGGTGATCACTTAAAGGTATTTTCGAGGTGTTAGGTTTTAAAAATCTCAGCCTTAAGCTCTTAAGACTTATTATAACCTTAGGAATTCAGTCTCCTGGTAGACTAATAATCATTAGTTCAAGAAGCAGGGTCACAGAGCATGTGATGGGGGCAAATTTAAAGATTTCCCCATTCAGCCATAAATACAGGAGAGCAAAAGCTGGTTTTATTCATTTGTTTAACTTGGGGCTGAGGAAGGAGGAGAGGGGTTTTGTGGAACAGGGCAGAGACATTAGCAGGGGAAGATATTTAGCATCTGGATTGGAACCTGTCTGTAAGTTTAACAGCTGTTTTTACCAAATGGGAGCAAACCTCCCCCAGAACAAATGAGCCTTGGTGTGCACAATGCTAAATCACGAAGGAAAAACTGAAAAGAAGACAGGGGAGATCTAAAACTGGCCTGCTCTCTCCATCAGTGGTCCTGCAGGGAATTTTGCAGTTGGTGAGAGGTTAATGTGGGTCCTGACTGGCCACCTGACTGAGCCTCCCTGCTCCTCCGTGCTGGATATGGAAATCTTTTCCATTTGCTGTCCTCAACTAGGGTACAGCTCAGCCAGGGAGTGGTAATGGAGCTCAGCAGGGAGCAGCTGTGTTCATCTGTTGCTTTGTGGATGAAAAATGTTGCCTGAAATACACAGAAGAAACCAAATCCCTGCTCACTGCAAACCTTTTGTGAACCCCAGCGTTTGGTAACTGTGAGGAAACTTTTCATTCTCCAGAGGGGAAGAGCCTGAGGGTGTAAGAGGAGAGATGGAGCAGGAGAAAAGAAACAATTCTTATCCCTGGCTGGAGGTCACACCCAGAAATCCATCACCATGGGTCTCCTCACTCCCTCCTCTGCCACAAAAGCCAAAGGATGTCCCTAAACATGATCTGGGGTTGATGTCCAACACCAGAGCTGTAAATGACACCAGGAGGGGCAATGGTGTTTGGGATGTTCTAGGGATAGGTTTTGGCCTTGCTGCATTTGGTCCTGAATGGTTCAGGGACATGAAAGATTTGATGGAATAAAGGCAGGTAGTGGTGCCTCATGTTGCACAGATTTTTGTAGTAATCCTGTCCTCGTAAAGCCCAAACTGCTTCCCAGGGCTCCACGAAACTTCAGAGCAACTTCCCTCATCATCAGCTCTACCTGCTGATTTTCAGCACATGCTCCCTCATGAAATGAAGTTGGGCAGTCAGTAGCTGGGCTGCACCACCTTGGAATTCCTCCTTTGCAGCCCAACAAGCAACAGGTGTTTGGGGAAATGCTCAGGGGTTTTGATCTGTTTGGGATCTTATGTGGAGAAGTCTGGGTGTGAGAGAGAGTGTGACCAGACACAGAAAAGCTCTTCACTTGGTTTCACACCTGATCTAGGATTCCTTCCTTCCTTCCTTCCTTCCTTCCTTCCTTCCTTCCTTCCTTCCTTCCTTCCTTCCTTCCTTCCTTCCTCTTTATCCCCAACCACAGGAGATTCCAAGTTGGAAGGAACCCACTGGGATCATTCAGTCCAACTCCTGGCCATCCCAACTGTCCCACCTTGTCCCTGAGGATTTTGTGTTTTATTTACCCTTTTTCAATCACCAATCCCCACTTTTCCCTTTTCCCCTGCCGTGTTCCACTTGTGCACACTCAGGACACACCAGCCTTGTTCTCACCCAAGGATTTATCTGCTGCCAGAGCTCCCTGCCTCCAGCACAGCTTCCCACATCCCTGCCAGGACCTCATGCTTTATGTGCCCTTGTCAGCAGCAGATTAATGCAGGCTGGAAGGACTGAGGGGTCACAGCACTTGAACCATGACCAGATCCCACCAGCAGCCACCACTCAGCACAGCCATGATTTCTGGCTCAATCTCCCACCCTGACAAGGTGCAGGACAAACGGTGACAAAAGGGACTCTGTTCATTAAACACAGGGCTGGGGTGAGATGGATTATGTCCCTGGGATGTTCCCTGGGATGATGCTGGAGTTCTGAGAGGGCTGGATATGATTTTGGGCTTTCCACACCTCATTGTTTAGTCTAGCACAGCCTGGCTTTGTTTTGCAGCTCTCTTTGACATAATCTCAGAAAATACATCTGAATTTCTTTCTTAGACAAGTATCATACATTTCCTTTCGCTGTGCCATAATCTTAGCAAATACATCTGAATTTCCTTCCTAGACAAATATCATACATTTCCTTTCCCTGTGCCATCTGAGATGCTCCAGGCTAGCAGATGTGACACAGACTGAGACTCCCAAACCCTTTGGAAGTTGTGCTGGGGCCAGGTAGGGAATGGGATGTCTAAAATGACACCTATTTGCAGACAACCCAAGGGCCTGGCTTCTCCCAGGCTCAGCAGCAGCCAAGTAAATTCTTCCTCGCGCTGGAAACATTCCCACCGTTTGATTTGCACAATATTCCTTCAAATTTCACAGTTCCTGGCAGGAGGGAGGACTGGAGTCACCCCCAAAAGTCATGACAGGTTTATTCACTGAAAAAGTGCCGCCACCATGGGTTTCTTCAAGATTTTCTGGCAGTAAGCAAATAAAAATGTCAGGGAGGAAGAAATTATTTTAAATATCTGAGGTTCTTAGCGAGATGAAAATCGATATTATTAATATGGGATGAAGTCACATTTTTCCAGGATCCCAATCCTCATTGCCTGCACCTTGTCATGGCATTTTTTAAATTAACCAAAATTTACCCCTGCCAAAAAAAAAAAAAATATTAAAAAAAAATCAGGCTGTGCTGTGACTTAGTGGAAAGTGGAGAAAAAGTAGGAAAAAGTTTAACATTTGGGGATTTGTTTTGGTCAAATTACGCGTGTTTGCCTTTCCATCGGAAATGTGCAATTTATTATCTCTGTCCCAGCTGTTGGCTGTCTGGAAAGCCGAGGAGGAATTTGGATGTCTCGCACCTGGGGAGCAGGTGGATTTTGGAGAGGACATTGATTTGCCTGAGGTGCTCCTGAGCTGCAGCCCAGTCTCCCAGGAGCAGCTGATCACACACTCCAGGACTGAATTTTCACCAGAGATGGAAGCAGGAGAGGGAATGAAGAATGAGGAATTGCAAGAGAGATAAGAGGAGGAGGAGGGTAAAAAAAAACAATCCCCAAAGATGTTTCCAAAAGGAACATCTGTTAGGAGGGAGTGTGGAAAATAAAATAATAATAATAACAGCAACAGCAGCAGCATAAACAACTCAACTGTCCTCCCTGCCTCTGAATCCTTTTCTCCCTTTTTCAGGAATAACTTGGCTGAGCCACATCCCGAGCTCTGTGTCAGGAAGGGAAGGAATCCTGGTGGCTCAGATGTTTGCAGAGCACATCCGAGGTGTCAGACGCAGGAGAAAAATTAAAAGAGAGAAACAAATTTGTTCAGCAGAGCATCAAAAGCAAATATTCCTTTGCCACCGTCATTGATTCCACACCTTCGCCAGAAGTTCCTCACTGTTATTTAAACCGCTTTATCCTGTTAATCCACAAAAGGCAGGTGAGATTAGGCTGGGTTAGCACAGAATTGCAAATATATTACTGGGATACTTTCTGTGAAGACAAATAGGCCTTAAAGCGCCCTAATGCCTGATGGCAGAATGCTGGGCTTAATTAAGCAGCTACAGGGGCCATTTACAAATGTGATTTCTGCATTGATTACCTATAACTCTCTCTGCAGCCCCTATTAACAGCCTCCTATGGAGAGGATTGTTTCCCATAAGTGGCTCATCCAGGAAGATGGGGTGGCTGCCTTTGCCAGGAGTCTTCTTCCAAACGATCAACCTGGAAATATTGACTAATCAGCAGCACATGTTGATGGGGCAGAGGAGGAGGGATAAATCTCCTCGGGGGCTTGTGGGGGGAGGACAACAGTGATGAATCTGCAGATTAAAAGGCTGTTGCGTTACCATTAAGAAAGGTTATGATGGGTAAATGTGAGTGTTTTAGGCCAGATCGCAAAGCTTGTGCTGTGTGTTTGTGTAGAAGGATGAATAAAAACCTTTCACAGAGTAAGAGAGAGTTTTTTGGGTGTCCTGTTGAAATGGTCACTCATTAAAAGTGTCCAGAGGGAACTGTCAGAGGCAGGACAGGCTGGTTGTAAAACACTTCCCGGGAGGATCTCAGAACAATATGCAACATTTTCTACTGTAACTCCCCATTGATTTCTGTGGAGCTGTTCTGCTGTAAATCACCTGTTTTCTGCCCTTAAATAACCAAGTTTTACAGCCTCCCTGCGAAGAGGGATAGGCAGGAGCAGAGCTTGTTCTTTGTCTTCCCATCAGGAGCTGCTGGCTGCCTTATGTGCAATTTGAAAAACAAGGTTTGGACAAAACTGGGAAAAAGCACAAGAGAATCCCACCAAATGGAGCATCCAGCAGGAAGGGCACTCAAACACCTGTCCAAAGGACACTCCCAGGGATGAGACATCCAAAACTTCTCTTGGCAGGAGAGAGGGATGGCCAGCATCTCTTGCAATGAAAATAACATGACTCAGTGCAGAGAAAAACCTCCAGATTTCCAAAGGCAGTGGTTTTGGGGGGAAAAAGGGCCATATTCTGGTCTGAAAGGATCAGCCTTGTGCCCACTTGGGTCAGTGAAGCAAAGGCTTCATCCCTCAGCTGAAGGATGGAGCCAGCCCTGTCTCTTGGATTTTTCCTGAGAGAAATCTGCCTCTTCCCAAGTTCCTGCATACCCTGGGAGAAGGGGAAAAAGCAGCACACACAGAAGAAAAAAAAGGGGGGAAAAAAGAAAAAAAAGAGGAAAAATATGTCAATAACTTAAGAGACAAAGCTCCTGCCACGGAACCCAATCTCCTCCAGGCGCCCGCAGCAGCTTTTGGACACCTTGATTAATCATAACTGGCTACACATTATTTCCCTATAAGCAAACTACAATGTTACTCATACAAACAGCTTAATCTTGACAGCTGCAAAATGCCAGGATTTAATGTGGGATGGAGGGAGTTTTGCCATATGGTGCCACTCCGGGCCTGAGACGTTCTAATCCGCAGCATATTGCCTTCCGGAAACAGCCATTTCAGGGAATGCCTCCCTTCCCTTTTAATTGCATTTGTTGTCTCCAGTTCACGTCGTCTCCTCTTTTTCCTGCCAGCACAGAATAAATCAGCCTCTCAGGGGAAGCTCGGGTTGGGTTGTTTTCTTTTCTCCGTTTCTGGTTTTGGGAAAAGAGGGTTGGAAAGGCGCTGAGGGTCCTGGTAGGGTTTGGGGTTGCACACCCATCCTGGCTGATCCCACTCCCAGCCCGTGATCCTACAGGCTGTGGGGTCAGGAAAGGCTTCCTGATTGTGTCTACGTTGCCTGGGATTGCCAGATGGCTCATGCAGGGGAGACTTTTCATCCCCTGCCTGCTAATCCCCTTTTTCTTTGATAAAATGACCTGGCGTGGCAGTGTGAAGTTCGGTTTTTTCCTTCTTTCTAGCTGAAATTTGAGGAGGTGATCAAGGTCTCCACTCCTGTTTGGGTTTTTCCTGTAAGGAGATGTGAGCATAGGGTGGGCAGAAGGCAATGCTTGGGTGAAAGAGGAATGACTTGGGTTCGGGAGAGAAGAAATTGGATGTTTTATGTGTGACCCCACCTTGTTGAAACTTGTGCCTTGGCTTTTCCAGACTTGTTCTCTCTCAAGACCTACCCCTGTTTGTGGATTGTGTGGAAAATGCGTCTGAGTTTCTTGGTCTTGGGCAGGAATCAGGAGATTTGGGCATCTTCTGGTGGGATGGTGAAAAACAAATAAGGGAAATTCTCTGTATCCTTGATTTTCCAGCACCAGGGATTTACTTGTGTAAATCCCCCAAGTTTGGGATTTTACACCAAGTCTAATTGAAACAGAATGCAGGAAACACGAAATTATGCTAAAATGACCCGGAATAAGTGGAAATCAGCCAGGTCACCACCTTCTATACAAGATTTCTGGTTTGTCTCTGACCCAGAACCATTCAGGTTGGAAATGACCTCTAAGATCATCAATTCCAGCTGTCAACCCAGCACTGCCAAACCCAGCACTGGTCCAAATCCTAACCACTGTACATCTATACGTCTGTATTTGCCCTCCCTTGGTTTCCTGCAGGTCCTTTCTGACCAAGGAAGGGAGTTTTTTGTACTTTTCCATTTTTTTTTGCAAAGGTTTGGTTTGTTTGGATCTGTGATCGTCATTTGCAGCTGCTGAAAAAGGAGAAAGTGTTGGCAACTAAGCTATTACAGCTCCTCTAGGCTCTCTGAAGGCTTGGATGCAGTTTCCAGCTCTGTTGCAGAATTCCTGTGTGACCCAGCTCATGCAATTTTTATAAGTTTCATTTTTTTCCCCCCTATGAAAAAGGAAAATAAACAAGATGCCTGCTTCCCTCTCTGTTCTTCCTGCTGGTTCCTCCGAGTTTCTCTGGCAACAGCACTGTTCCATCCCTATGGGGTGGATAAACCCCACATTTCAGTCCCTTTCTCTGACAGTGGTGTCCATCCTTTTTACACCATACAGGATTCCCCATGGACATTGCAGGCAGGACAGGAAAGCCATGGGGTCAAACTGCAGCAGAATAAACTTGATATTAAAAACCAGTGAAAAGTATGGGGAAATGGAGAAGATTGTCCTGATCCTTGGGGTGATCCTGATCATCGCTTTGTCAGGGAGCAAAACCATTGTCCAGTTTCTTCTTGCCTTTCCCTATTCCAGCATCCTGATCCTCTTATCCTGAAGTTCTTTCCTCATGGGCTAAACCTCCCCTGTCACAGTAAAACCCCAGACTTTGCTCTCTCGTGCCCAATCTCCATGGAAAGAGCCCCCACTTCTCCCAGGAAGGTGCCTGAGGGCAGACTGATGCGTGATGCATTTTGTTAATCAGATCTGTGCCATGACTCAAATGATGGAAAGGCACATGGTAATTCTTTGGGCTAAATAATTCACGTTAAAGCACTTCTTTGTTGCCCCTTTTACCACATAAATCCATAACTCAGTGTGGAAAGGGGAGAGAAAGGTTAATTGCCCACTTGCCCAAGTGGAATCATCAGTGATAAGATTCATTTTTCTCTGTTTCAGATGTCCAATGACAGCACCCACAACTCAAATTCATGTCTTTTATGCAAAGCAATCACTGCACAGCTCAGTTTAGGAACACAATATGAACAGAAAGAGCTGGAAAATCACTGGAATAATTTTTCTGGCTAAGAGGTGTGACTAGCACAGGTCTTTCTTGTGAGAACATTTTGCTATATTTCATAAACAAGATAAAGTTTGGATGTTTTGCAAACAACTTCTCCGGATTAGGTCAGTTCGGGCTTGGCCAATTGGGCCTAGGGGGAGGTCTCGGGCTGACCAATCTGGGTGACCTCTGTGGACTCTATATATATGGAAATCAAAACAATAAAGCTCTCTTCTCCTCTCTTTCCTTGTCTGAGAACTCGGGTCATTCCTCAGCTAGCGGCTAACAGCGACATCGAGGAAATGACGTCTTGTGATCCTCCTGCCTCTGGATGTGGTGCAAGGGCTTTATCTGTGCCCAGCGTGGGAGCTGCTGGGGTGGGAGCAGGGATAAATCATGGCAGCTCATAATGAACAATCTAATCATGGAATCATGGCATGGTTTGGGTTGGAAGGGATCTTAAAGATCATCTTGTTGCAATTCCTGCCATGCAGGGACAGCTTCCACTGTCCCAGGTTGCTCCAAGCCCTGTCCACCCTGGCCTTGGACACTTCCAGGGATCCAGGGGCAGCCACAGCTTCTCTGGGAATTCCAGCCCAGCCAGGAATTCCTTCCCAAGATCCCATCCATCCCTGCCCTCTGGCAGTGGGAAGCCATTCCCTGTGTCCTGTCCCTCCATCCCTGTCCAAAGTCATTTTCCAGCTCTCCTATAGCTCCTTTCAGTACTGGAAGGTTCTGTAGGTTCTCACCAGAGCTTCTTCTTCTCCGGGTTGCTGATCTGGCTGGGGAGCTTCCATTGTTGCCTTTTGGCTGCTCTTAGAATTGTGAGGCAGACATGGTTAAAGGTATAAAAGGGTTTTACTTTGGTATTTAATAGGATCCAAGGTGCACAGCTCTTCAAAGGTGGAACACACCGAGATGCACACACACTGTAAAGTGTATACAATTTTTATAGACTTTGCAAATTAGCATATCTGTCTAGAATCCCCAATAAGAAACTTAATAAACGAAGTAATTGTCCCCCTATTCTGAAGAGCCTCCCTCCAAATAAGGCTAGAACTCAGTTTATGGAGGCTAGAGCTCAAAAACTCTCCTGTATTTTTAGAGGAGAGAAGGTTTCAACCAAACTTGAAACCTTGAGTTTTTTGATAGCACAGAGCTCTCTGTCCTCTTACTGTGAACGTTTGGTCTTTCTGCCTTGCAGAATCCCAAAACTAAGCTAGAATATCAGACTACAAAAATTACAAGCATGTAGGCTAAGGGTATAGAGGACACAGAAGATATATAAAAGGTATAAAAAAATGTATTAAAGGGTATATAAAAATATTAAAAAGTATATAAAAAGAAAAGGCAAAAAATCATCAGGCATCACAATCAGTCCTGGTTTGAGGGGTTTTTTTGGTTTGGTTTTTTTTTATCAAGTCTTGCTCAGTCACTTGGACAAACCTAGCAAGCAGTGGGAGAAAGGAGGACTTCCAGATGCCTCATCCTGCAGCCACAGCCTCCAGGGGGAAATGATGGATTGTGCCTTGGGTACTGGTTCAGAGACCAACTCTGCTCTGTGGCCAGGTGATGTCTGAGGCTAAACCAAAGGAATTCCAGCTGGAATTCCACCCTGGGCTCCATCCAGCCTCGGCTGCACTCAGCACTGGAGATGCTGCCCAGCCCTCCCAAACAGGTCATGGATAATTGTCCAGAGTCTGCCTGACAATTTTCCTGCTATTTCCTCTCTTCCTGGCAGCAGATAAAGTTTTTATCTTGACCATAACACATCTGCACACCAACGGGGTCCATGATATGAGCAACAAATAATTTCTGGGCTTAATGAGAGTGAATATGCACACACCTTGTACCTGCTGTCCCTGGGGCACCCCAAACCCACAGCTGGCAGCTCTGCAAAAGGGTCTGCACTGGAGCACACCCTGGGAAAATTCTGCCTGTGACCCTCATGAGGCAATTTTTGTTCAAAAGCATCAAAAAATGTTCTATAAAGTTCACCCTTCCCTCTTTTCTAGCAATATATTTCACCATTACCGAGAATATTAAGAACTACACAAGCACACAACCTGTTAAGCCTTAATTAAAATTGAAAAAAAAAAAATTCGTTTTTAGATCTATAAACTGTGATTGTAGAATCCACAGAAGCCATAAATTACACAAAGTATTCTGCATCTCCCTATGTATATTTAATGGAATCATTATTATCCCCAATTACATCACAAATCTCTTAAAATTTCATGAAACAGGTAAACTATTTATACTTTTTATGCATAATACAACAGTAATTCAGCCCCAGCTCAGCCCTGCACACACGCCTTCGGATTTGCTCTCATTTGCATATTGCTGAATTTACACAGTAAGTTTTGCTAATTAATTTTTATCTGGAAGCCTCTAAAGCGGCGCCGTTATTTTCCCTCCTCCAAGGATGACTGGTGTGGTTGTCTCTTGCCAGGGAATGATTTAATAAGAGAGAGAGGGACTTTTCCTGGGGAAGTTAATGGGGTTCATAAATTCAGAGTTAAGAGTCTTCTTTATGGCTCGGGTGGTTTAAACAACACAAAAGATGTTCTCTGGCCTTGACTTAAAATATCCCCGTGAAGAGCTCCTTGTGAAGAGCAGGAGCTCACCTGATTTCAGAACCACCAGCACAAAGCCTGAATTTTTTTTTTTTTTTTTGGGGGGTGTTTGGACACAATAGCAGCCCAACCAGAAACATCTGGAAACTCTTTATGTGACCACAGACTCTCAGACTCTCAAGGCTGAGCTGATTGTGTGTTAACTTGTAGAGGTCAATGTTGTAATCCTGTGGCTTTCAGCTTCCAAATCATCACAAAGTGGGCAGGAAAAAATTGCTTTAGCCACCAGAAGAGTTCCCATTATTCTTTTCATAAGCAGTTATAACACAGTTATGCAAGCACCTTGCACTTTAATGTCGAGGTTTTGGATAGTAATTTCACCCCTTAAAACTTAGACTCATTTAGTTTGGAAATGACCTTTCAGATGGAGTCCAAAATCGGCTTCAGCAAAAATCAGCTGAAATCCTTGTAAATCAGAGGAGCTCAGCTTTTGGAGAAGCTTTTTCCTCCCTTTATGATTGCAGCTAATTAACATAATGCTCTTTCTGCCTTCCAAAACGTTCACTTCATCCACCCCCCTGACTTTTGCAACAATTCAGCGAAGATTAATCACTGAAAGTGGCATTTCCCTGTAAAACTAAATTAGCCAGTGTTATTAAAATTTCCCAACAGGACTGGTAATCGTGTGAACTGGTGGGTCCTGAGCTGGGTCCAGCATGGGGCTGAATTTAGAGGTGAATTTAGAGGTGCTTATATGGGATTAACTTGAGCCAAACCCTATTGCCACAGCCTCAGCTGGGCTGAGCTCTCCTCTGACAAGCACTGGAGTGAAATCAGTGCCTGCCTTAATCCTGACTCTGCATATGGGTGAGGTGAATCATTCCCTGGAGGTGTCAGGATCTCTCAAAAATCTACAGAGAGACACCCATGCGAGCAGCTGTTGCACAGATTTTACATTCAGTCAAAGGAATCCCAGCCAGGTCTTCAAAGGGCCATTTGTCCTCATTTTTCTCACTCTGAAACCATGGGGGGATTCCACCAATCTTGCCAGGTTTTGTCTGAAGATGATGGGACACCCTGGGTGACAATACTGGAGCAGCACAGTGATGTCCTGTGATGATAGATGCACAACCTCCAGGTTGTCAGAGCTGCACTGAACAACTCAGAATAAAAAGGGAAACCTAAAGCTGACCTGTCTCAGTCCCTGATCCACACAGAGCTCCTTGGTTCTTCCTCTGCCACACTGAGCACCATCAGGTTGTGAAACATCAGTGTTTGTGTTAAAAGCAACTCTGTAGTTGTCAAGCAGCGTGAGATAGACACCCTGATGCCTCCTCCTCCTCTTTCCCATGCTCCTGCCTCCTAACTTTGTTATTTTCCATGCTTTCTGACAGGAATTTCTCCCAGGTGGGAATTCTGGACTGGAGTTTTCTAACTATGGAGCACAGCAGCAAGTGACCCATTTGGGGAAACTGTGAAGAGATGAAACTGGAATTAAACCTGGACCAGGAACTGGGAAGTGAAGGTCATTTCTTTAGATGTCAGCAAGGAGAATGAATCAGTCATAACTGCTTAAGGAACCTCAGGGAACAGTTCAAGCAGATGTGATGCATGGAGGCAGATCTAATTGGGGTGATTTTTTGGGGAAGAGGTTCACAAAAACGTGCCTGTCTCCATGGCAACTGAACATCTAGGAGTGCACTTGGTCTGGCTGATCACCAGAGTCCTCAGTTTGTGACTGCCCAGCTCTTAAATGAAGCCTAATTTGTTGTTTCCCATCTCTTTTCTTAGGCAGGAGCCTGACTCTTCTCCCTATGTTACACATGAGTTTTTCCCTCAAAACCCAAAAATCTGTGCCTTCCTGAACAGATCCACTCTGCTGGAGGTGCAGGGGACATCCCATCCCTTGGTCTCCAAAGAAAACTTTTCTCACACGTTTATTGTGCACTAAATCTGGCCCAGATGGGACACATTTTCTAAAAATCACTGGGCCAGCACATGCAGGGGGTGAATCAAGCAAAGCAATCATGACCTCATGTCATATCCGAGGACTCTGTCCATGGTTTTTGTCAGTTAATTGAATTATATCCCCACCTGGATCAGTCCTTCTCAATCAGGAGATCCAAATACAGACAGAATCCTCTGCTCCTTCCCAAAAAATGGGAATGGATCAATGGGGAGAGCAAAAGACCTTGTCCAGCACAAATATTGTTTCCAAGTTGCTTGACGTGGACTGGCAAATACAGGAAATAATGGGAATATAAAAGATGATAAAAATAGATCTACTGCAGCTCCTAAAAACAAAACTCTTGAATGTATTTTGTTCTGAGGTGTATTGCAGAGTTATTATTGTAGCTCTTTGTGCAGATCACTGGATTGGGGCAGTTAATTATTTTTCAGGATTAGCCCATGGATAAAATCATGCAGGTTTGGAGGACAATGCTTTGTGTATTGCCAACAATATATTAGATCCTCTTTCAATTGATAAAATAATTAAGGGTTTGGTTGAAAGGGTATATTTCTCTCGGTGGCCATCGGTGCCTGAAAGCATGAAATTTCAGAATGTTTCCAGTAGTTGTTCACTGAAAGAGGAATAATCCATTTTCTGCCTAATTATTTTCAAGAGAGCAATAAAAACTGAATTAGGAATATTTAAAAATGTAAAAAGTGCTCTACATTCAAATGGCTTGAACTTTGGTGATGTACCATCGTTTGCAGATGATAATGAAAATGTTAACCTTGGGAGAAACCATTTTGTCCACAAATTAATGACAAATAAGAGGAATATTAGCTCCAGATTAATTGCTAAGTTCACATACTGCAGAGTGTGCTATATTTAAGTTGTCATTTGGTTCTGCAGGTTATATAACTAACTTTTAATTCACTTTTCCTCATCTAGCGAAAGGTTTCAGAATGACAGAAGAGACTTAATAGCTTTCACTGCAGAATATATGAAAACACTAAGGAATGGCACCAATAAATGGATGGCTGAATAACCTGAGTAAGTCTTAAGACATTTCCCAGTTATTAGAAATTAACTATTATGGCAGAAGAAAATTGATCAGCTACAATTTTCATGTTCCTGAAGGGTGATGAAAATGGAGATGATACTTTTAGGAACTCTAACTGATTTAATTTTTTTTTTCACAGAAAGTTAAAAGCTGATCTAGGCTGTGGGGTTTCTTGATTTTCTTTTTTTTTTTCCTTTAATAGCACAGTCATAAAAGTAAAACAGTCTGATGTTGCATGAGAAGGAATTTATGATATAATGAGTTCACTGAAGAGTGAAGTTAAAACAAAAAAAAATGATAAATCCTTTGGTCACACTGGTAACTCCTATCAGAAAACAAACCATGACAAAATAGAAAATACAGAAAAGGATTTTAGTCCTCTAATGCTTGACTTCACAATTTGATTTCGGCGAGGAAAATCCCATTCATCAAGAACCTATCTCTGAAACACATTTACTCTGGAGCTATTTTCAATCCTCCATTCTCTCATTTCCTTAAAAACTCACAGAAATGATGCTGATCAGTTTTATCCTAATGCAGCACAGAAGGAGTATTTTCTGGGGGGTAAAAAAAACCCACTTTGGGCTTGCTGTGCCCTGGGCTGGGTGTGCCTGGGGTCACAAGTGTCCTGAGGACAAGGGCACTGCCCAGCAGACACAAGGGACGAGGAAATCAGTGTTTGGTTGTCTTTTATTTATGAGCATGGATTTAAAAATTGTCTGGATAAATTCCTGGGTGCAGTGGGATCTACACTTTCGTCCTCCTGCAGCATTTCTCCTCTGCTCAGGTCTAATCCATGGTGAAGACCTGCCTGGCCAGGGAAATAATCTCCTCTTGCCTTATGGGGTAAACAAATGGATTCCAAGCACAGACTGCAGCAAAGGAATACCCAAAACTACTGGAATTATTCTGCAGTGAATGATTGACCCAGGTACTGCAAGAAAAGCCACCAGATGCTGAAATGGGCCCTGCTGGGATGTGAACTCAACTCCATTTGGGAAACCAGAACAGTTTTACTCCTCTGCATTGCCCATGGCACCTCAAGAAGCATCCAGGAGTGGATTCTCTGGTGTTCTGGTTGGGCCACCAGCTGCTCCATCCTTCATGTGGATTGTTCTTGGAGATCTCACCCAGACCCAGTGGATATTGCTGTCACAAGGTCTCTCCTGCCTGTGCAACATTTCCACAAAGGTATAATTGATTCAAGGTGTCCATTGAATTCCATTCAAGTTATAATTCCTGCAGAGCCTGAATGTTTGACACCAGGATCCCCAGAGAGAGACAATGGTGAGAAGATTCATTGCTTCAGCTGATGGATAAAAGTTGGAATTTTGATCACAGAATCCTAAATGGGTTTGGGATGGAATGGTTTGGTTAAAGACCATCCAGTGCCATGGGCAGGGACACCTCCCACTATCCCAGGTTGCTCCAAGCCCTGTACAGTCTGGCCTTGGACACTTCCAGGGATCCAGGGGCAGCCACAGCTTCTGCCAGGGCATTATCACCCTCACAGCAAGAAGTTTTTCACAATATCCCATCTAACCCTGCCCTCTATCAGTTTCAAGCCATTACTTTCTATCACTTCATTCCCTGGTAAATAGCTGCTCTCCGTAACATCCCCAAAAATGGATATGGGCTCCAAGGAGGAGTAAGGATTGTGTGGGAAGCCAGGGAAATGTCTGTGCTCTTGCTAGCTGAACCATTCAGAGAAAACGATGGTTTTTCACATCATTTAAATTCTAGGTATATTTGTAGTTGGTTTGTTTCTTTGTTGTTTTGGGGTTTTTTTTTCCCTACTCATTTCTCCCCAGCTGTATCATCTCATTCAGATTTCATAAATAAATATTTTTATCGGCCTCCTTCTGATTGTTAGGATGATTTCCAGATAACACCCCATTACTTTCCCCTTAGAGGTAGTGTGATCCTAAAATTGGGTACAAACTCTGAAGGGCCCAAAGCTTTAACATAAGCTATAAAACACTTCAAGGGATAATAGGATATGCATCCACTTTCTCTGCATGGATGAGCCAGCACTGCAGAGGTCAGGAGAAGGAGAACTGTCTTTAATACCCAGCAATAAGCAGGAAAACTCGTGTTGCAGGGAAGACAGGAGCACTCCTGAAGTGCTGTGGTGCTGAGGAAAGGCTTGACAAGGAGGTGTGGAAGCTCTGGAAGCAGGAAAGGGCAGTGGGATGGGGCTGTGGGCTGGGCTGGACCGTGAATCCAACAGCACAGCCAGAGAGGAGATGACTCATAAAGTTAATTGATGGCCACTCTGGAGCTCACATTTTTCAGGCAGAACCCCTCGTGGAGAAAGAAGGATTCGTCCTCTCCTGTATGTTAAATGATGGTGAGATTGGTGGCCGTGGAGTTATGAAGTCCTCCCTTTGACTCCCTCTGGCTGCCAGCATTAATCAGGTAATTGTCTGGGATGTGAGGCACTTCCTGCTGCTCCTTCCTCCCAAGCCATGGTGCTAAATCTCAGCCCTGCTCTGGGCTGACTTCACCAAAGTCTGCTGAGGAGTTTCTGGCTCCTTTTTTGTGCATTTCTGCAGGGAAACAGAAGATGGAGTGAGGAAAGGTTTTAGAGACACAAGACCAGGTGAGATGCTTTGGTCCTCTGCTGTTATGATATCTATGTTATAAAATCCTTTAAATAAAGGCACTAAGATCCGTTTGAGTAGATTGGTTTCTTACCCTATCTCCTCTGATAGCTCCTCTAAACCTTCTAATTTTTCTTAATTATCAGCCCAAATTTATTTAGAGAGATTTCTGCTCTCTCTCTTTATGTGTTCCTGGTGGCAATCCTGCCCTTCCTGTCACTTCTCTCAAGAGGTTTTACCACCTTCCCTTGTTTTTATGCAGCCCAGTGGAATTTTTCTGCTTGATAACTTGCTTCAGGGAATGAAATGTGGTGAGTCTCTTCTCCTCAAACAAGCTCCCTCCATCACCTGACCAGCCCTTCCCCATGCTTGTCCCAGGATAAATTAATTTATAGAACATGGATGATCCCAAATTGCACACTGCATTTACCTCCCGAACAACACAAGATGAGATTGTGCTGACCTGCGAAGAAACTCAATTTCACACCAGTTACAGAGGAAGAGGCACTTATCAGGGAATATATGGGAGTGGGAGACAGATGGGAGAGGCTGGATATTATTCCCAGGATCATGCATGAGACAGGATCCATCACATCTCGTACCATAAGGAAGCAATGCCAGCACAACTTTGGCTCTCAGGGGTTCCTTTTATGCATTTTTTTAATCAGCATCAAAGCAACTGGCAATCATGACTTGTATCAGAGCTTGGAGATAACAACCCCCTGAGAGGAGTGGAGACAGCTGTGCCTCGGAGATGTGGGACCCTGCCCTCTGCAGATGCTGCTGGCTCTGTTTTCATCTGCTGCACCACTGAGGGATTTCTCTGCAAAGACAGAGCCTAACTGGAATTTCTCTGGCTGGAATCATGGAATCGGAGAATCATGGAATCAGAGAATTTTGGAATCAGAGAATTTTGGAATCAGAGAATCACAGGATGGTTTGGGTTGGAAGGGACCTTAAAGATCACCTGATTACAACTGCCCTGCCCTGGCAGGGACACCTTCCACTATCCCAGGTTGCTCCAAGCCTCATCCAACCTGGCTTTGGACATTTCCAAGGATGTGGCAGCCACAGCTTCTCTGGGCAGCCTGTGCCAGGGCCTCACCACCCTCACAGTGAACAGTTTCTTCCTAAAATCCAATCTAAACCCATCTTCTTTCAATTTGAAACATAGGATGAGCACCTCTCTTTGGGCTAATCACTCTCAACTGCCTTTACAGCCTGGGGAGTGAATGAAGCTTCCTGATTTAAAACCCAAAATTCTGACCTTAAAGAGTGCCAAGGAGTAGATGTAGCCACGTTTCCTGGATTGCCTAAAGACAATTTGGATGAGCCCTGTGGATATTTCCCCACTTTGAGAGCTCAGAGTGAGCTGAAAAGCAGCAACATCCACAGAAAAGGACTGTCCTGCAGAGCCTCAGGACCTGCTGGCATCCTTGTGCTTCACAGCTGCCTCTCTCCACATCAGGATTTTACCCACAGAGTCCAGAAACATTTTATATGCACATGACATTTCTCACATTTCAGGCTTGCATGGCCAGGACGGTGTGGGGAGTAATTTTTCTCATGGTTGCTGCTAAGATTTCATCTCTGACAGTGGGATACACCTTGCTGGATATAATACGAGGAGCAGGAAGAATTCTGAGTGACTTTTTGTCTGCCGAGCAGGGGTTGCAGCTCTGTAATGCTACACAAATAAGTTCATTGCTGATTTGTAAACAGGGTGTACTTGGGGAGGAGGAGCTGAAGGGTTTGCCTTTGAAGGCTCTTGTCAGCACTGTCTGAACACAGCTGGCAGACAAATGGAAAATGAGATTTGATGGCATGAAGGGGAAGGTGGAAGATGAATGAAGGTGGAAAATTTAAAATGAATACGTGAAACAAACTTGTCATGTTGGTTTTTTTGATTGTTGTTTTTTTGTGGGTTTGTTTGTTTTTTTGGGAGATGGATCATCAGCAAAATGATATATCTTGGGTGAGGAGGGAGGTAAGTTCTGCCCTTGAGACCTCTAAAGAACGAGCTAAAACCTTTGCCTGCCTCATGTACCAGGCTGAGACAGAGCAGCCACATTTCCCTGGAGGTTGGAGAAGATCATGATCCTTCTGGTTTTAATACCAAGGAATCTCACCTTGCAGGGCAGGATATGTGTTCGTGAGCAGGAAAAGCAAACCCGAGGGCAGTCAGGGGCATCCTAAGAACTTACTGGGCAGTAAGGGGCAGAAGTTCCAGGCTGGGATGATCAGAAAAGAGGATATTTTCCCCAGATCTCTGATCTAACTGTGGCAAAGAGCAGACATGTGATTCAAACCCATCACAACTCATAAAGAAACTTCCCAGAAAATACGCAGAACTTTCCAGACGGGGCAAAAAACCCATAAAATCCAGCTGACACAGCCCTGGGAATCTGTAGCTGTTGTCATTACTTGCCTGGTAAGGAGTCAGGACCACGCAGGGATCTGTCACTGCCAGGAGGCTCTTGAACATCTGTGGCAACTGCAGCAGCATCCGAATGAGGAGGGAAAGATTAATCATGCTCTGGACGTTCCTGGCTAATGCATCTTCCCTGGCAGTGACAGGGATGTCCTGAACTGATTTGCAGTGGGCTCAGCAGGGACACCCAGACAGCTGGGAGGATCTGGCCTTAAATGGCTTCATTTAAAAGTTGCTCGCTGGTTAAATTGCTTTCAAATGTTGCTAAGTTCTGCCTTGTTTTTTCCCCTTAATGCCAGCTTTGAGAGCAGTGAATGAGGCTGGAAGTGGAAGCAAACGGAATTTGGAGCTGGAATAAATGTTGGTTTCATTTGAGCAAAGCAATCGGCACAGCCAGCGGAGTTCTGTTGAGTTTTGGGATCAGAGGATGGGGATGCAGTAGGGTTGTGACACATGGAAAAGGTGAAAAGAGAGAGCAGTTAGAGACCCTGAAAACCCTGCCATGGCTGGATCAGTCAGTGAGGATCTGCCTTCCCCACACATCCCAGCTTTTGTCCCAATATGAGTGAAGGAAAAGGGAGGGGAATGAAAAAAAATTGGGTCCATCAATGTTCTGTACAGAATCATAAAATCATTCAGGTTGGAGAAGACCTCCAAGGTCACCAAGTCCAACCTTTGGCTGAACACCACCCTGCCCACTAAACCATATCACAAAATGCCATGTCTGCTCATTTTTTGAACACTTCCATGGCCGGGACCTCTATGAACTCTCTTCACAGAAAAATATTTACAGATTTTACAGGTTTTAATCTCAGCTGAAGGTACTGAGGAGCCTTCTGTGCCTCATGGAGGGTGAAATAAGGGGTGGTTTTCGGGAGCCTTCTGTTGACTGTCTGCTGCACACTGGCAGTGATGGTTCCATCTCTGTCACACCTACTCGACATACAGATAATTTTTAAACTGGATCACAACAATTTGGCCTCAGTAGAGATGTTCTTCCTGGAAGATTGAGGTGATCTCTGTGTTTTCACCTCACACAAATCAGATTCTCTCAATTCTTGGCATCCCTTAAAGACTTCTCCTTTGGGAACCCTCTGAAAAGGATGGAACTGCAAGGGATCCAGGGATTCATCCCAACCCCAGATGAGGAGCAACCAATCTGTCCGTGCAAGTGAGGAGCAGCAAATCCATCTGTGAACACATCAGGGGAAGTGCCAGTGATGATGACCAGATAAACTCCCAGGGGCTGAGATGATGGAAAGCAGAGTCCTTGAGCTGAGTGCAGGAAGAGGCTGTGGAGGAAGCCTTTTGGTACTGTGGCATTTCCCAGTTCCCTGACATTTTCTTACCTCACAGATTCGTGGTGAAAGTGGGGTTTTATTCACTTTTGACGAGATCATCTCTCCCTCTGCAAGGCAGGCAATTTAAGGAGTAAAGGTTGTATAATGGTATTTATCTGAAGGCTGTGAAAGAAGGAAATAAAATAGGGAACAAAAGAGAACTGTTTCTTCATCTCTGGGAAGGCAATGCCACAGAAAGGAAAAAAAAACCAGATTCAGACAGTCTCCTCTTGGTTCCTTTGGTGTTTCCTGCTGCCTTCAGAGGTGAACAGACATCCAGGGCCAGAGAGAAATACCATGGGGTAATCAGTGGAAGAACACACGGGAAATACCGTGGGATGATCAATGGAAGAACAGTGACACACGACCTCAGGGAGAAGAGATATTCCCAAATCTAGAACACCATTTCCAGGTAGTTTTACTCCAAACCTTTATGCCATGGTTTTGCCATCTCCTGTGATGAACCAGAGCAGAGCTGTGGCCATTCCATGCTGGAGGAGCAGTGGTCACCCATGAGAAGAGCTGGGCTGTGGCTCTTGCATGACCACAAACCACAGCTCTGCTGGGCACACAGGAAGGGTTTAAAGTCACTGAGTTTTGGTTCTGGTGTGACCAAAGAGCTGCTGGCAGGTTTGATTCCCAACTTCCACCTTTACAAATCTCCCCTTACCTTGAACAACCTCATCCTTCCTTCAGGGGGGCACAGGGAGCTGGAATTGGCACCTGGGAGTGCTCTGTGAGGCAGCTGGGAGTGAAGGCCAGCAGTGTCTCAGGACATTAGCCCTGGCTCTGTGCCACCAAGCCCTTCCACAAGTCTGTCACCGTGATGGATGATGGCACAGCTCAGCTTGTCCCCAGCCAGGGACTCACAGAATCCTTCTCTGGGGGTTGAGGGCAGAGAAGGAATAAATAGTGCATGAAACATCCGTGGGGGAAGGAGGGAACATCCATCCCTGACCACCCATGGACATCATCTACAACATGTTGTGGAGCTGGGGGAAGGATAGTTGGGGGTGGTGGCCAGAGGAAGGGTCATTCTCTGGAGAATGGACATCCAGGGGGCTGCTGGAGGGGCAGGGGATGGGGCTGGCAGTGGGAAAAACTGCTGGAGGTGCTGGGGTGAGCTGGAGCTGGGGAGGTGCTGCAGGCAGGGATGCCACAAGGAATGAAAGGAAGTACCAACATCACTCATTAAATCAGGAAATGATGGGTCTGACCCTATCCCAGCCTCAGGATATCACAGATAAAAGCCAATTGCTGCAAGTTGCCACCACCTTGCTAAGCCAAAATCCCAAATAAATCCAACTGTGTTTGCTGTGCTGAAGGTACCACGGTGCAGAAAGGTCATGTCCACACGTTTTGGGGAAGCTCTTTCCCTAACAGAGCACTTGGCTATGTCACTTCGTGACCTTGAGGTAAAATTATTATTTTTACCATGCTTTTTGCAGTTCGAAATACCTGGCACACCCCTGAAAGTGTGTGTGAGCCTTTTGTGGGATCAAGAGGTGCAGGGAGATTTTAGGACCATGTGGTGAAGGGAGCAACACCTCGGGAAATTCTGGGGTAAGCAATTTCCCAAGAACAGCCCTTGGATTGTTCATTTATAAAGGCAGTGGGACTGATCTGACACATACAGACTGCAGAGAGTTTGGAGAACCAGGAGCTGGAGATGATCTTAGCAAGCACAAAACCACAAAAATTGGAAAGTTCCTGATGTCACAGTAGTTTGCTTAAATCTGGTTGGGAAAATCCAGTGTTTCCCCAATTTCTTAAACAGAGGATGGCAAAGTCCTTGCGGTGAGATGAGTTTGCATCATTTGTGAACCATTTTTCATTGAATCTCAGAATGGTTTGGGTTCAAAGGGACCTTAAAGATCACCCAGTGCCACCCCTGGAGAAAGCAGAAAGCTGCTTCTTGGTATTTTCCCCAGTCTTACTCTCCCAATTTTTTTCTTTCCCAAACAATATTTAAAATTCACCTTTAATTTTCTGTATTTTCTGTGAACACCAAAATGCTGCTCCTCCTTTGAAGTACTACTAATATTACCCTGAAAGGAGAAATCTTGGTTTTGTCGACTTTCATAAATCACTACCCAAATATCTCAGCACCTGTTTGATTTGTGTAATCCTATTAATTTCATTCAGGTTTAAGCCCTGTCAGTCATCCAACCCAGGCCTGTGATGTGCTGTACATTTGAAAGCACATGAAACACTCGTGCCCAATTTAAGAGCACGGTAAAAAATCAGAACACTTTGCTGTGCTGGAAAACCTTGAAAGCTGTGCAAAAACCACTCAGTTAAGGAAACGGTAGATGGAGAAATTCCATGTATGTTGTAAATCTGAATAAATGTGGGGAGGCATCGTTCAGAGGCAAAGAAAGCGCCTTGTAAAATTGTCAGTGACAGCAAAAGGAAAACACTCTGGAGTGCATTGAATATCAAATACCTTGCAGTGAGTTGTGTTCTGATCCTGACACCCAAAAAACCCAGGCTGGAGCACCCAAAAAATTAGGTTTGCCCAGCTGGTGCCAACCAAGTGTCACCCCATGACCTGAGCTGTGATTTCATCTCCTTCCCACCCAGCAGGTCTCACTCTGCTGGCTTGGAGGACTCCAAGGCCACAAGCTCTGCTGCTGCCAGCTGATGTCCCCAGGAGAAAATGAACATATTTCAGGCAATCAGTCATTAGGAGCCTGTTTTCTTCCACTTGTGCCACAGCTGAGTCCAGGGTCCTTTGGGAAACCCTCTTGCTTGATTGCTCAGGTCTAAGGTGACCTTGCAAATATCGTGGATCTACCTAAAAAGTACAAAATCATTCTGCAGGCAAACTTCATAGGCAATTTATTAGCAAACCCTGCATATGTGTTGATCCAAATCGCTTCACCCCCTTTTCCTCTCTGGGAAATAAACAGATTTTTCTGTTTACCATGGTAAAGCAGACTCGGGGCTGAAGTGGGAAGCCAAACATCCTCTCTTCAATATTGCTGCTGTCATCTTCGCTGTCCCCACGGGGTTTCTCTCAGCCATCACCCATCCCAGGCAATTTTCCTGGGCTGTGAGCACTGAGCTAGGAGAGATCCCCTGGTGTGAGTGCAGGAAGAGTTTCCAATATACAAAGCACTGCAGAGAGAGGGAAGGAGGGGAGGGGAGGGGAGGGGAGGGGAGGGGAGGGGAGGGGAGGGGAGGGGAGGGGAGGGGAGGGGAGGGGGAGAGGAAGGAAGGAAGGAAGGAAGGAAGGAAGGAAGGAAGGAAGGAAGGAAGGAAGGAAGGAAGGAAGGAAGGAAGGAAGGAAGGAAGGAAGGAAGGAAGGAAGGAAGGACTCTGCTGCTCTGCTCCTTCCCTGGGCAGAGGGAAGCTGGTGGACAGTTAACTGGATAACCTGGCCAAGTCTGAAGCAGAACTTTTTATTACAAAATGTAATGTTCCATAGCCCTCTGGACCCCATGTTATTTTGGGTGTTGTCCTGCTTCCAAAAGGTGTTGCTCATCCCTATCACTTTCTCCATGCTGGATATTGTGAACTATATTTGCCTTCTCCTTTTCCTTGTTATTGCTCGTTGTGAAGCCATCCATGGCAGAGGAAGAGAGGGGGAGGGATAATTTTTGGGTTTCACTTCTTAAACCATTTCTAACATCCAGCATTATCTGCCCAAATTCCAGAACCACAGCTTTCTGCATCATGTGTATCCCACATCACCTCGTGTTCCCCATGTCTCCTCCACCAGCATTTCCTCTAGAATCCAGCTGATGGATCAGCCTTGCTGGTGAATTAAACTGTGCAGGTTCCTCTGAGCCCAATGCAGGATGGAAACACAGTGAATAAACAAGGTGTGCAACAAGGAGTAAGAATTTCCTTTTTTTCTCTTGCTGACACAAATCTGGTGCGGCTCAGGCACACCTGGGAACCAGGAGAAGGCAGGTGATCTGCCCTACCTGACTCTGGGACCAGCCCAGCCCAGCCCAGCCAAGGAAGGATATTTTTAATTCTTTCCCACCACCTCAGGCCAAGGGAGAGAGAAGGGATCAGTTTACAAGCCAAGCAAGAGAAGAAAACCTGCATTCCCCAGCTTGCCCTGGACTTGAAAGCTTCAGCACAAGAAAGACTAAGCCCTGGAGCACTACCCTAGCATAAGTTATTCCCACTTCTCCATTCTTCTCTCTTTTCCTAATTTTCTCCTCTTTTGATCTTGCCTTGCTGCCTCTGAGACTTGCATAATTTCACCCTTGGGCAAGAGGAACAGCTGGAAAGCTTCCCTTTCCCTCCTTGGACTCAACCTGCAGGCAGTTTCCTGGCTTGGGTGCCTGTGGATTAGATCTGCCTTCCTTCACCAGGTCACCTTGATCTGGGTCTTTCCAGGGTGAACCAGGGACATTCTGTTGCCTCAGAGGGACTTTTTTCCAGAGCCAACTTCACATGGAATATTTCTGATGCTGATGGTTGGCAAGTTTGTAGTTTGGCCAAGCCTGGGGAGATTTGGCACCTGAGGATGGCTCAGCTCCTTTCCCACATCCCCAAAACTATTTGCTGATGTCTTAGGGCACATTAATCCATCCAGGTTACTTGTGCTCGAAATAAATTGAGTTTGAGAGGTGCTTCCATGCATTGCTGAGCTCACAGCAGCAAGGAGAGGAGAAGAGCTGAGGTATTTCAGTCCTGCAAGGCTCAAACTGCAGATGACACACAGGGATGCCCATTGGGCATTCCTGGGAAGCATTTGTACAGGTGGATAAAGGCAGAAACAGGAATTCTTTCCCAGGATTTTGCTGTGACTGGAAAAGGACATATTGCTTTATTTAAACTTCTTGGCCTCACGGTTTTAGAAAGATTTTTGGGGTTTTGCATCTCTTCTTGTCACTGAGAAAGGGAAAAATGGGACACACAGAGATGCCCATTGGACATTTCTGGGAAGCATTAGTACAGGTGGATAAAGGCAGAAACAGGAATTCTTTCCCAGGATCATGCTGTGACTGGAAAAGGAATTGTTCCTTCATTAACACTTATTGGCCTCGCGGTTTTAGAAAGATTTTTGGGGTTTTCCATCTCTTCTTGTCACTGAGAAAGGGAAAAATGGGAGATTTTTCTCAGCACAGGGAAATCACCAGCATGACCAGGGAGCAATGATGGCTAAACTGGGCTCTGCTTTCAGTGCTTGAAGGGTTAATATGGGCTTAAGCCAACCCAGAGATCCCAAAAATCTGCTCAGCAGTTCTGTGGGTAACTCCAGATCCTCCTTGTCTTCAATCTTCTGCCAACAGCATCTCTCCAGATGAGAACTTTCTCTCTCTGCTTGCAGACAGTGGTTTCCTCCCCTTTGATGCCACTATTTTTAGTTACACTTTGTCCTCACTCCTCTGAGATGAACATGTAGAGGGATTCCCACCCCATCACAAGGAAATTCCTGCTGATCCTAAGGAAGCCAAAAATCTAACCCTGAGAAAAGTCTCAGGGAAGAGTTCATCCTCCAAAAACTGCTGCTGGCCCCATGCAGGCTCGAACTGTGTGCCTGGGCAGATTATTCTGGAGGTTTAACTCATTCCCCAGACTGAAAATTTGCCATTCTGCCTGTGAATTATGTCACATTCCTAATCAAATCTGCATGAGTCACATTTTCCAGCATTTCTCTGAACAGGATTTTTAGGGTCCGAATCGCTGCAAAAAGCAGTGATGGTTTATTTTGCATTTTATGTTTTAATTATGATTTTTGTTTCTGCCTCCCAACTGGACAGACTGGGGTTTTTTTTTCCTCTTTTCTCTTTGCTGGTTTTGAATACTCAAAGACACTGGCCAGGTGCCTGGAGCTGTGCACACTTGTGTGTTGTAGGTATTTATCCTGAAAATATTGAAAGGAGATATTGGCAATAGTACAAACACTCACCTTAATGCAGAAATCCCACTCTCAAGCACGTTGACTAATTTAAAAAAGAGAGCAGGAGTTGAAAGGCAATGTTTTCAATGTCAGAATGCCTATTTATTGTAACAGTGGCTAAGGAAATACAATTTTCAAGTCCAGGTCTGTCATCAACTGGTCATGTAAAATATCTAAGGATCAGCCTGTACTTCAAAAACAAATATTTTATTTTCTCCATCCTGTTTGTCTAGATTCAGATTTCTGAAAGGAATTGCTGGTGGAGAACAGACAGAGCATGATGTCCTGCAGAGCTGGAGTGCAGACCTCAAATTCTACCCTCTGATGACTTCTGATGTGACAGAACATGTCCATAAAAGACTCCATAAATAGAACATATCCATAAATAGAAGATGTCCATAAATAGAACATGTCCATAAATAGAATATGTCCATAAATAGAACATGTCCATAAACACTTCATGGAACCCAAGGTCTGCAGTGGTTCCATGGGTGATATCAGAATATTTGCTTCCTGCTTCCAGCTGTCCCTGCCCATGGCAGGGGGTGGAACTGGATCACCTCTAAGGTCCTTCCAACCCAAACCATTCAGTGACTCTGTGGCCATTTTAGCTGGGTGATGACATCTTTTACTCTTCACAGCTCCAGCTGATCTGAAATCATCACCCAAGGAGCATCCATGGCTCTGGAATAGATCAGAAGTGCCTTTCTCAGCATGTCTCTGACCCCAGCTCTGCTCAGCCGCTCCCCAGCTGTGCCGAAGCAAACATTGCACTGCAGATAAGCAGATGTGAGCAGATAAAGGGGCTCAGTGCAGTTAGAGCCATGTGTGTCTCATCTCTGAGAGCCTTCAAGAGCTCCTCCAGCCCCCAGCTCAGGCAGGCAGTGTCTCAGGGCATTTCTGGTGAGTGGGAAAGGTGAGTGGGAGAGGTGTGTGGGAAAGGTCAGCAGTGAGGAGAAGGCAGAGCTGAGTCAGATCATCCTGGTCACAGGATGGATTGAATCACAGGATCATAAACCCACCAGAAGAATGGTTTGGGGTGGAAGGGATCTTAAAGGTCATCTCATTCCAACCCTCTGCCATGGGCAGGAACACCTTCCACTGTCCCAGGGTGCTCCAAGCCCTGTCCAACCTGGCCATGAGCATTTCCAGGGATCCAGGGGCAGCCACAGCTTCTCTGGGCAACCTGTGCCAGGACCTCCCCACCCTCACAGGGAAGAATTTCTCCCTAATATCTAATCCAAACCTACCTTTGGTCATTTTAAAGACATTCGCCATGGTCCTGTCACTCCATCTCCTTATAAAATTTCCTTTTTGTAGCCCCTTCAGGCACTGGGAGGTTTTATGGATCCCTCTGGAGTTTTATCTTCTCCAGGCTGAACAATCCCACCTCTCCCAGAGGAAAGGTTTCCTTACCTTGAAACTCCTATTTTTTAAGGATAAGGAAACACCAAATGAACTCTCTGGTGTGCTCAGGAGTGGTCTAGAACTGTCCCAGTGTCCTCCACTCCACGTGGGTTCCTGCAGCTTTCAAGGGTCTCTTTCAACTCTCTCACAGGGGAAGATTCAGCAACAAACTTCCAGCTGTCTGATGGAAACATCCACCAGGCTTAAAGATGGTTATAGGAAGTGCTTAGAAGTTTATCTGGACATTTTCTCAGTCAGATGCAGCAGTTTGGGTGTCCCTAATATACTCTTTTTTTCCTTTTTCATCCTCATTTGCAGCTGAACGTAGCAATTCAAAAAACAACCTCCTTCCCACCCCTTTCATTCCCTCTCTGAAAGGCCAACTGAATGTTTTGGGTTTTTTTTAATTTTATTTTGAAGAGTAATCTAAGCTTTACAGGACCTCTCCTGTCAGGCTGCTTCAGATATTGTATTGACAACTCCCAGCTAGATTTATCTCCAAGGATGTTCAGTACCTCCTGATAGCATTATCCTTCTGCTAATTGAAATTCTGTCCTAAGGAAGAAAAATGAAAGCTTTTCAAAGGGGGGGGCAAGAAATAGCAAGGCAAAAAAGAAATAAACTAAAGCAAGCCTCTGAGACAATTCCCCAGGCTAGAAATCTGGAACTGTGTTTTGTTCCTTTCCCTCACAGTCAACTTCCCAAAGGGGCTGAATTATCAAATATTACATGGGGTAATCTTAGTAATTAAAAAATTTATACATACATATGAAACCCCACGATGTGATCACAGGGCACAATCCAGTTTACAAAGCACTTTTCTGCTGGGATTCACCAAAGCTCTTGCTGGTTTCTTATCATTTGGCTTTTTAAAAGAGTTTGGAGTGGTTTTAATCCATTTTTTTTTCCCCAGATGTTTTGCCCTGTAACATTTCAAGGTTTGTTATATGGCTTAAAGACCTTACCTGAATTTTTGACTGGTGAAAAACCTTCTCAGTGTGCTGCTTCCAGAGCCTGGAGCACAAGAAACCCTCAAAATTTGCATCATTTGTCAGGAAAAACCATTCCAAGCTGCTGCCCAAATCAGTGCACCACAGACCTTTTGGCCTTTCAGCTTTGAACTCACAAGAGCATTTCAGCTCAAACAAACATGACAAATTCACTGCTGGTTTGTGGTTTGACATGAGTGCAATTCCCTCCTGTCTTCAAGGGAGTTTGTGATCATTTCTATCACAAAATATAGAAAGGGTCACAAAAATGGCAGGGAAGGCACAGAAATCTCTGAGTCACTGAGAAATGGTGCTCTGTCATTTCTCACAGAGGGATGTCCAGCACTTCCAGGTGGTGCTTCTTGACTTATCACACCAAATTCCTAAATTCAGGAAGTTCTGGTGGAAGGAGAAAAGGGGATTTGATATGATATAGAGTGCCCAAACCCAGTTTTATATCATTTATGCAGACTGACCAGGTGGTTTGGTAGAAGAGATGGTGTGACCAGCATCTTCTACTCCCAGCTTTGTGCCTGACCCTAGAAAATCCTTCCTTTCTGGATTTCCTTTCTCTTCACTGAACTGGTGCTGAGGGTATTTTATGATGTCTGCCAGCTTCAGCTTCCATGAGATTCACAGGCTGGTTTGTCAACCATCAAAGGGAATCTTGGGGAAACATGGATCACCTCTGAAGTCCAGGGTGCCCAAAACATCCCACAAACAGAACAAAGTTGGAATTACTTAGTTTTGTCTAACTTGCAATGCTGAAACATTCCAGACTGGCTTTCTGCTTGTAAATACCTCCATGTAAATGCCAGCAAAAATATAAAGGGGTGTCCTCAACCCTCTCCTTATCCCCTAAACCATTTTAAAAATGTAATTAAGGAACAATACCTAGTTTGGCCCAACTTGAAAAAAACCAGGGGGTGTTTTAGCTGTTTGAAGTCTGGCTCAGGGCAGGAATGGGTTGTGGATAAAAAGGATTGAGGAGCAGAGTGAGTGTTGCTCTCCCTCTCTGGGGTGAAAGGGAGGGTGTGAGTGGTCAGTTGTGGTCTCTCACTGCTTTTATGTCCCTGTTGAGCAGGGAAGGAAGGAGAAAAGAGATGAAAGGAAGAAGATTGGATGGGTGGGGAAAGTGAGGAGCCCTGGGTGAAGCCTGGAATCACCATCCCGTGAAGATGGAAGAATGGCAGGAAAAAGGATGAATTTACAACCTGACACCCCCCAAAAGTCTCCTTGAGTTTGTCCTCCAGCAGACAAACAGACCCCCTCTGAATTATGGGGCTGTAATTCTGTTTGGGGACGGTGGGCAGGGAGAGGGGGGGAGGCTGTGAGAGCTGTTTGGTGGTTTATGATTTCCCCAGAAGCCCTTGATGGAATTCCAGCCCCATAACTCACAGCTGCCTCCTCTGGATCCAATTCACCACAGGTCTCTGATGTGGAAGTCGAGATGGAGCTGGGAGCTGTGCTTTGCCCCTGCTGGGGAGTTAACCAGATTGCCTCTGCTAATGCAAAGCAGGGCAGCTTTTTGAGCCAGATTCCCTGGATTCTGGCTCAGCTAGGGGACTGGGAAAGCACAGAGCAAACCTGGGTGCTGTTAATGGAATTGGATCAGTGTCTGCACTGCTTTCTTTCGTGCTCATCCATACAAAGGAAGAGCACAGGACCAGAGCTGTGGCATGGCCACTGAGGGGACCCTGATGAGCTCTGGACATTTTCCATGTGGTTCTTCCCAAGGGCTGAAAGCTGCCTGCAGGTTTGTCCCAAACTGCAGGTGAGTGAGACTCAACCCAGGGCCAGCAGACCTAACCCAGCAGGTGAGATCTGGCTCAATTCCATGCCCCATAACATTCCAGGGAAGAACAGGTCCTGATGCCA
Organism: Entomyzon cyanotis; assembly: GCA_024500445.1. Taxonomy (NCBI): domain Eukaryota; kingdom Metazoa; phylum Chordata; class Aves; order Passeriformes; family Meliphagidae; genus Entomyzon; species Entomyzon cyanotis. The sequence continues at coordinate 2,171,297 of JAKEPQ010001019.1, forward strand.
CCTCAGGCTCTGTATTTTGGCACCCCAGTGCTCCTCCAGCAAAGGTTCATCCAACTTGACAGGACAGCATGTACAGGACAAACACCAGTCAGTGGTGTCTGAGACAAAGCTGGAATATATCACTTTTTCCAGGGGATAGATTTCCCTCTGGCATCCTCTCTCTGCCCCCAAATCCTGTGTTTCAAAATTTAAATCCAACTTCAGACCATTTCAGGCTCATTCTCTTCCCCCCACCAGCCCTGAACAGGTAAACATCACACTCTCAGTCATAATGCTGAACTTTTACAGCAGCTCCTTTTCCAATATTTCATTACCAACACCTCCTGACCCAGCAGAACCTTTCCCCCATATTTTTTCAGTCTAGCTCTGTATATCTGTCCCTGTGAAGCCACTGTGCCTTAGAGCTTACAGGGCAGAGAGAGCCAGACTGGTTACATTTTTATCCATGCAAGTTAAAAAATCCATGGTAGATGCTCCTCCCAAGCTGTGCCTGACCATTCTCTGGGAGAAAATTACCCAAAATTGTGCTGGGGGGGCTGCTAGCAGCTAAACACCACAGACAATTCAACACAGAGCCTCCACCTTGGCCTTCTTTTATTTACTAGCACAGATGTAGCCAGGAAAAACACGATGCCTGCTGGTGTTATCTGCTTGTCATGCTCCTGCCCACACCATGTTTTGGTGTCGTGAGCTGGGACTCAGTGCTGACCTGCCTGCCTGTGTTGTAGGAATGAGGGCTGCATCCCATATGGCAAACTGAAGGAAAGCTGGCCTGTGGAGAAGTCTTGGCATTGTGTTTGGTTTTGGGAGTTATGGGGTCAGTGAGTGCATTTCTCATTAGACTTTATGAGAAGGCAGAAAATTCAAAGGGGTTAATAATAATAATAATAATAATAATAATAATAAAACAGTTGTTCTCCTCTCTTTTTTTTTTTTCCTTGAATGTCGTAGCCGAAGGCAAAAGACCAAAATGATTCCTGCTTTCCTCCCAAATGCTTGCTGGATTGTGGGAATGCACAGCACATGGCAGAGAAGTTCAGGGCTCTGCTGTGTGTATAACAGGAGACTTTTCCTAAAACCATTACAGCAAAAAAGGTCAGAGAAGAGCCATGCTGGGATTCATCCCACCTGGCTTTGGAAAGGCACAGTGCAATCCTCTGCAGCTGGGTGAGCTCTCCCTGGGGCCAGCCTGAGGAAACAGCATTTCCCTCTGTCAGTCACTGATCTATCTGAGCCAGCAGGGCTGTAATGAGATAAATTGGGTCCTGAATAATCCCAGTTTTCACTGGTGGCTGCAGAGAGAAACAGGACAATCCCCACAGGAGAAAAACTCCTCATCAGAAGAGGTGATTTTGCAGAGATCCTGCTCTGAGCAGCCTGGTCTAGTGGAAGGTGTCCCTGCCCAAGGCAGGGTTTGGAACTGGATGGTCTTTAAGGTTCCTTCCAACCCAAACCACTCTGTGATCCTATGAATATATCCTCATTGATCCCAGGATCATTTTCTTGCCATTCAATAAGCTGGAACACACTGATACTGGAGCTGGCAGGGCTTTGCAGGGCAAGGGACTCAGAGTTATTGTCATTGTCACTGTCCCCACCTGGGGCTGAACTCAGGGAAGGGATCCCTGATAAGTGATTTCAGTGGGCATGAGAGAGCTGATGCTGGAGTTATTCTCTGCTGAACCAGAAAAAACCCAGGATGGGGACTGGTGAGGAGAACATCTTAATCCAATCCAGGCAGCTGAACCTGGGAAGTGTCAGAAAGCGGGAAACAGGAAATAATAAAGGCAAATTGGATCCTCCCCAGGGAGCTGGAAATGGTCCTGCTCAGCTGACATCTGGGGTTGCTTTGGGCAGCTGAGCTGCAGGAGAGTTCCCAGCTTTGACCTGGGGGATAAAGATCATCCCTGAGCTTTGCAATGCCTTTTCCCCTCCCAGGTTCCCGTGGGACACTGGGGATATTATTTTGCACCAGGGATCTTCCAGACCTGAAGCAAATTTCCTCAGTGGAGGAGCTCAGAAAAAGGAAGGGTTTAGGGGCAGGAAATGGCCAGCATTTCTCATGGACCATAAAAGCAGGAAAACTTTGAAAATACCTCTTTTCTGTCCTGTGGGAGGGAGAATCCAGCACGGACAGAGGAACACCAGTGACTTTAGGCAAAGAATGTGGCACCTGGGGACATGGCTAAGTGGTGGCAGTGCTGGGTTAACGACTGGCTTTGGTGATTTTAGAGGGTTTTTCCAACCTTAATGATGGGAAGGTGGCTCCTGCCAGCTTTGTAAATACCCACTTGGCCTTGAACATCATTTGAATCTCATTTGGGAGCTGGACAGAGGCATTTTAGAGGCTGGAGATGGGAGAAGTGGCTGCTGCATCCAGCAGCTTGGTGCTGTTTCTGTCCCAAGATAGCCAAGAGGACCTGAGCCAAGGTCTCAGGCTGTCCAGAGTGTCCCAGTGACCATCAGAGGGATGCCCTGTCCTGCTGCAGACACATCCATGTCAGAGGTTTTCCTCCTCACTCCTACTCCTGCAGGTTTCATTAAATCCACAGGGAAATTCTCTGCTGAGCAGCAGCAAAACCACACATGTAATCCCCCCAAAACCAAACATTTTAGAGCTGACAACAGGGAGTTACCACAAGCCTGGAGTCTGTTTGTTTGGCTGTGCTCAGTAGTTGCAGCTCCATTTAATATTTGGAAGAGTGTTCTACTACTCTTTTGCAAGTGTTAAATACAACCACTTTGTCTGGAAGGAAGTTTTTAGGGAGATATTTAAATTTAGGTTTAAAAAACGCCCTGAAAAAACAAAACCCTTCATAACTCTTTATTCAGAGGTGGTTTTGGGTTTTACCCTAAACACACCAATGGTTCAGAAGAGATGACAGGGGAGGAGGCAGAGAGGGCTGGTGAGGATTTATTAAACCATGCAGTGTCAAGGCAGTGCAAACCATGCCTGGCCTTGGCCAAACTTGTCACCAATCCCAGGAAATCCAAACTCCAGAAAGATTTCCTCTTTGCAAAAGCAGTTAAAAGGCAGCATCATGGGATAATAACCACAGCTGGGCTGGGGGTTTGCTTCTCCACCTCAGACTGCCCATGACTCTTGCAAAACCTGGTGTGATGTTCGCTGCTCCACTCTCACCAGAGCGACTTTCCTTTCAATATCCACAGCCTGTGGTTCCTCTAGCAGCATCCCTGAATTCATGAGCTTGTCAGCCTTTTTTTTTTTTTTCCTGAGCTGCTGAGATCCCAAAAGTAGGTGGAAAGGAATGAACTGTCTGGATCCCACCTCTCAAAAAATAAATTCAGTCCAATAAATCAATAAATGTCTTTTTGTGTGATAGGGGAAGGAAGGAAGGAAGGAAGGAAGGAAGGAAGGAAGGAAGGAAGGAAGGAAGGAAGGAAGGAAGGAAGGAAGGAAGGAAGGAGAACATGGCATTGCTGTTTAACAGTTGGTCTCTATGATCTTTAAGGTCTTTTCCAGCCTTTCCTTCACTTGAATTCCCTCCCTCTGGCTCCATTTGACACAGGAAGCAGCAATCACAGCCTGGGGCATTTTTAGTTCTTTATTTTTTTTTTAATAAACTTTATTCTATATTACAAATAGGTTTTTTTTTCTTTTTTTTTTTGTTCTGGACTGCAAAATAGGAATGCCTTATATTTACATACACAGGTATACAATTAATTATAACAAAGGTACAGAAGCTTTGCCTTTACCAAGTAACAACGGGATTCCAATTTAAATAGTATAGATTTTATTTATTTCTTTTTTAACTAGGATCAATTGAAAAGAAAATCAAACCAACAACAACAACAACCTAAGAAAAAGGATCCCAACCTCCTTTCTAATGCTGTCTTGACATCTCTTTGAGGCTGTGAGTAACACTGTGGTGAAAAGAAACGTGGTTTTGATTTTAAGGTGGAAGCTTTAGCAAAACAGAGAATGAGACTTCTGGGCTCATGTGTATGTCCAAGACACGGGGTCAGACACAAGGAAGGGCCTGTCTTGTGACCTTAAATATTCCAGTTGCCTCTTGATTCCTTGGGGAAAACATTGGGAGCATTTAGTTAGCACCTAATCTCTCTGCTTCCTTACCCCAGCCTGGGCTGGAAAGTGGAATTCCTCCAGGGAACGGAGAAAGAGCAGCATAGAAATTTTAAATAACACCAAGTTTCTCTTAAGATACTGCAGGAAGGACTTCAAGCTTGGACATGTGCCTTGATTTCTCCACCTGGCTCTGAAAGTGAACAGCAACCTCTCCACTGGGGAATGCCAGAGCACACCAGCAAGAGAGGGGAATGCTGAAAAGAGCCTGAATGTCCTGGTTTTCCCTCTGTTTTCCACACCCAGGTTTGCTTTACTGAGCTTCCCTGCACACTGCTCTCTGCTGCGAGCGTCTTTGAGGTGATCTGTTTCCAAGCAGAAAGAATTTCTTGAGGTAAACTCTCCATTTTTAGAACAGATTTAAAAAAAAAAAACCAAACCCTAAAAAACCAAGAAACAAACCAAAACCAACCAAACAATGAACAAACAACGACAACAACAGAAATCACACACGTGACAGGTTGATTAGACTAAGCAGCTTTATAACTTCAGTGGGGTTTTTGGTGGGTTTATTTTTCCAAGTGTAAATCCTGTTTGGTTCCCTTTTTTTATTAATTTTTTTTGACATCTTTCCTACAATTTTTTTTTTTTTTTTTTTTTTGCTGTAAGCCTGTGTCCCTGTGGGTGCTTCTCCAAGTGTGGAGAACTGAGCCATCCCAAACGAAGCACGGTTGACAAGCTCCATTTTCCAAACATTCTCCACAAAATTGTTATTCCCAGTAAGACAACATGATTTTTTTTTGTTTGTTTTTTTTGGAGAAAGGGGCATTGCACAGTCACAGAGGTGAGGGAAAACTGCAGGATTCCATGGACCAAACACTGCTGTGAAATGGGAGCTGCACCAGGTGCAAAGCAGGAAAATTCAGGCTGGGAATGGGCAGGAGGCTGAGTTTCACCCCATGACATTGAGGTTCACGTGTTTCACCAGTTTCCTGTTCCACAGCACACAAGATTTGGATGGCAAGAGTTAGGACATCCCAAAACCTCCACCTGCCCTGGAGGACAACTCTGACTGCTCATCAAATGTACAGAGCAAATTGTCCTGGAATCACCCAGGCTGTGGTGACACCCTACAGTGTCCAAGGCCAGGTTGGACAGGGCTTGGAGCAACCTGGGATAGTGGAAGGTGTCCCTGCCATGGCAGGGGATAGAACTGGATGATTTTTAAGGTCCCTTCCAACCCAAACCATTCTGGGATTCTGATTCTACACTAGTATTTCTTCACCCAACAGCTGCCCCGGTGAGGCACCTGCCAATATAAAAACACAATTCACTGTGATCCTATAAATGATCATAACTCCCTAGTTTGGGGAAAGAGACTCATTCCTGGGGTCCCTTGGTCATCCCAAGGGGGGATGTATCAGAATCTCAGAGGTTAAAAAATACTGATTTGTGAGTTGGATTTTTATATCAAATTCCTCATTCAAGGGTTGGGAATAACCAAACTGGGATCCTGGGTGCAATTTTTGGTGAGCTACCCAAACCCAAACAAACCTGGTCCAAACCACAACCACATTTCCATGCACTGCTCTCTGTCTGGCTTCCACAGCTAAGTGCTGAAGCAGGGAGAAGAAAGAGACTAAAGCCACCTCGTTGGGACTGGTAGGGTTCCAGCAAAGTGCTTATCTGGTCACATCACATCAGCCACCACAGAAAGCAACAGATTCCTGTGGAAGAGCAAAGCTCTCCCACACTTGAGCCTACCTCAGGAACTGGGGAAGGAGAATCAGAAGTCTTCCTGTCTCTCATTCCTTCTACAGCGCCAAGAAATGTCCACACTGTCAGATGGAGCTGCTTTCGGAGTAATACAATCAGGCTGCTGGGAAGGGGTAGCAGGAGTTGTTTGACTGAAGCCTTGGTGATGTAAGAGAATAGTCATGGTCATCTCCAGCAGCCCAGCCATTTGTTTGGGGGGTTTTTTGGGGTTTTTTTTTGGTGTGAGGTGATCCTTGGACTTAAGGACTTCCATCCCTGGAAGTGTTCAAGGCCAGGTTGGACAGGGCTTGGAGCAACCCGGGATGGTGGAAGGTGTCCCTGCCCATGGCAGGGGTGTTGGAATGAGATGATCTTTAAGGTCTCTTCCAACCCAAACCATTTTGGGATTCCTTGGTTCTGAGTGTCCTTTGTGCAGACACAAATGTATGTCCCACTTAGCAGAGCTCTGGGACTAAGTCCTTCCAGGTTTCCAATCTTCCTTTGGAAGAGTCTTCCACACAGCACTGTCTCTTCCCAAAGCACTTCATTAAAACCTTGGGGAAGGACAGATCTACATTTCATGTTTTGACTTAGTTCTAAACAATTCTCTTGGTATTGGCTGTTAAGGGCTTGGGTTTTTACCTCACAGGCATCTCAGACTCCAGGAAATTCAAAGGGGACTCAACAGTGAGATTGACCACTAGACTCTTCAAATTTGATCTACCAGTTTTCAACAGCATTATTTAAAATAATGACAATTATCTGATTTTCTTGGTCTTTTTGCCTTCATGGCAAACAGTTTCATGTGGGTGAATGCACAAGATCTGGAAACTTTGGTAATCTCTTTTTAACCCAACCAATTACCAAACAAAATTCTGCAGGTAAATCTGCTTCATGACCCAATAATTCCTATGATCTTCAGTGTCAAAGAGGCAAGAGAAGACAACTGCAGTGGTAAAACTACAGGGGAGAAGATTGGCATAGTCCTCTTACCTAATGGAGCAAGGCTGGTGTGTGCTGGGTTGGATCAAACCTTTGGATATGTTTGGGACAGGATGAAGAGTGGCAAAAGAAGGACAGAGGCATGTTTTAACAACTGGACTCTGTGATCTCAGAGGTCTTTTCCAACCTAAATGATTCTCTGATTTTGAGTTGGGAGAGGAAGGTGACCTTGGGTGGCTGAATTTCTCCTCCATTGTTCTCCTGTGCTGTCTGTGGAGAGCAAACAATCTCCAACACCTCATTCCAGACACACAACTTTCCCCACACTGCTGTTCCCTGGAAGGCTCAGTCATCACAGGCACATGATGTGATGGATTAGGTCTCAGATCACCGTCACTGACAGGTGAGTCCAACTCACAGGGAGGACACGAGGGGTTTGCAGAGGGGTTGTTCACCCTTTGTTCCTCTAACCCACCTGCAAAGCCCCAAAGCAAACCCTGCAGTGAAGAAATCATCTTGACTCTCTCCATAGAACCTCAGAGAGTCCTCATAAATTCCCTTTCCCTGTTTCTGATGGTGCTGCAAGTGTCAGCATTAATTATTTGATTGCAGTGTTTGAGAAATGCCCACAAAGATCAGCCTATCATCTGGCATTTTTTGGATATTAGGAACCTGTCCATGGACTTCGAGGAACTTTGGCTCCAGTTTTCTCCTTGTGGCTCGAAAAACAGTGTGGGACACTACTTATTTATCATGAATTTTTGGTCAAGTGTGGAAAGGGAGGTGGGGGGAAAAAAAATCAAAGGAAAAAAAAAAGCATCCGTGTTGTAGTAGGGCTCATTCTTCTGCTCGCGTCTTTGTTTTCAGTTGTGTTTTACATGCACTTAAAAAATAGTTAGCTCAACAGGTGAGGCTGGGAAGAAAGATGCCAAGACTTCTCATAGACTGGGGGATTCTGGGACAGTGGTTGGAAATGGGAAGGGCACTGAAGGGGACAGGGGAGGAAGCCCACGCATTTACATCACTATTCTGGCACATTTTCCAAGCAAAAAAGCAAAACCAGCTCAAACACCAAAAAAAAAAAAAAAAAAAAAAAAAAAAAGAGAGAGAGAGAAACAGAAAGACAAAAAAATAAAGAGGAGATGAAAGAGAAGCAAAACACAGATTTTCTTTCAAATCCTGGGCATGGGGGAAAGAAGAGGGTGGAGAGAAAGCAGAAATGCCTAAATGGGAAGTTGGAAAGGTTTAAGACACCAATCTCCTGGTGCTTCCCATTTCCCCTAAGTGTTTCATTCTCAGTGTCTCTGAGGTGTTCAAGTTTTTTCTCGAAAAATATATATATATATAATATACAGATGAAAAACTCCGTACCAGCAAGAAGAAATAAAATAACAACCATGGAAAACAACCATAACAAACCAAAAACACAGCCCTGAAAACATCGAAAAGAAACAGGGTGAGTCTCAGATTTCCCCTGTGGTGTTCCTCTGACTTCAGTAACAGTGCAGGATCACACCAGTTCATTTTGATACTTTTTTTTTTTTGTTAAACAGCTTCTTCTTCCTCTCATGTGCGCATGTCCAGGCAGGATCGCCCATCACTCATAACCACTTCCCTCCAAGCCAGCTCTTTGTCCTTAGACTCCTACCATCCAGCTGTGAGTACAAGGCATGACAATAGGGTCCATATTTATCTTTTGTGGCACTTTGTTTGTCAAAACCTTTGGTTTCTTCCTTTTTTTTTTTTTTTAATTTTTCCCCTTTTTTTTTTTAATTTTTTTTTTTTAAATTTACGTACTTATAAAAAATACTGCGTTTGTGTTGTTTGTTGTCGTTTTCTTACCACTGGCTCTGGTGGGACTTCCCACTTTCACAGCCATAATCAATGGATCTGGAACATGCGCCGACATTACTAAAATGGATCAACAAAACCATGGCAGAACCAACCAAACCCAAACCATCCCCAATGCGCAGGCCTCTTAAAACTGCTGAGATGTCCATAAGGTGCATGATGAGTCCATCAGCTCAGCAATCCAACAGAAAGCAAGCAGAACCAAAAAAAAAAAAGGGAGGAACGCACACGCGCACACAGATACACACGCACACGCACAAAATAATCAGAACTGTAATCAACAGAGAAATGTCTGGGGGTTTCAATCCAAGACGTGTCCCTAAGTTTGCTGTTTCAACGAGAATCTGGTGATTTTCTCCCCACAGACACGCCCAGTTTGGGACTGCTGTTCTTTGAGTGGTTTTGGATTTGCCTACGTGTGTATCTGCTTGGCTGAAGGAAACCCTCCTGCTGACTGAATCCTGCTTCACAATCCCCCCTCACACACACTCAGGATCTGTCACTCCCGAGAGGTTCTGGTTTGATAGCAAGAGACAGGAATAAACCCAAATGAACTCGCTCTGTAATCAATTTACACACACAATTTACACACCCTGCCTTCAACCCTTCCTCCCTCCAGGTGCAAAGCAGATCCAGGCTGTGGCTCCGAGGATGGGGTGAGGTGGGTGTGGGTTGATTCTCCAGCCACTCCTCCATCTGCCAGGGAGCTCTGCTCATTGCTGAGGAGATGAATGACCCAGCTCTTGCCTCCATGGTGTACAAGGAAGGTTCTCCACACCCAGAGGGTCTCTAAGCACGGCGTTATCCAGGCTGGCAGCCATGTGAATGGAACAGCTGAAGGCAGAAGAGATGCAGGAGCTCACTCCCCTTTGGTTGGCCATGAAACAAGGTGAGATGTTGTTCTGGAGAAGCTGAGCAGAAGATGGGACAGGGACAGGGTGATCCCTCACAATCGTCCCATGGTGACAGTGACCTCTGAAGGGATAAGAAGTGCAAAGAGAGATAAAATCCTTCCCAGGCAGCAACCGTGCCTTCAGCAAGGCCTGTTGGCTCCAGAAATGGAGAAGGGGAAAGGCCAGGAGTTGGCACCAAAAGGCAGATGGGCTCACAGCAGTTCAGAGACCTCCAGGAGACAGGCAGTTCAGCTGGGGAGATCTAGGCAGAAGAAATTTTTTGCAGTGTTTCATTTGGATTTCCTCCAAGGTTTCCTTCCAAAATGTGGTGATATTTCCTCTTAGGAGTGGCTTGGAAGGAAGGCTTTACCATCAGCCCCATGCATCACCTTGCTTCACAGCAAGCCCTTCAGAATCCCTCTGATATTCCATTGTGGCAAAACAACAGCTGTGTTCCAGTTGAGGAAACAAAATGGAAAGAACAAAGAACTTTTTTTTAAAAAAAAGGTCCCTCTGGTTCTTCTTTCGAGGCTGAGCTCCTTGCCTGGAACAAAATGAGGCCTGTGGCTCCTGCTTTCCAAGCCGAGGTGGGAACGAGGGGGATGCTGTGCTGTCCATTGCCAAAGGAGCAGAACCACCACCACCACCACTGATGGGATGCCACCGAGCAGAGAGAGCGTTTTTCTGCAGTGCTACGACCAACAGGACACGACGGGAACGAAGGAGGGGGACACGCGGCTCTTGGAAAAATAAGAAGAACCATATGAAACACATGGGCAGGGGAGTGTCGGTCTCCTCGTCCCCTCTTGACCCTTTCCCTGCCCCAGGAGAGCAGCTGTTTGCCCAGGCAGGATAAGCCACAGAGGTCCAGCTCTGGACGGGGCTGTGGCATTTTTCAGGGAGGCTTGGGGTTCCTCTCCCAGTGGGTCGCTATCAAGAGACAGAGTTGCAATGGCTCTTCAGGAGAGGAGCTGGATTGGCTCTGCCCTCCAGGAGCCCTGCAGGCAGGCTGCCTTCCCCTTCCCCTTGGGGACACTTGAGTAATACTGAGTTCATTTCCATGTCCACTCCAGAGGCTACAGCCCTTGGAGGGCAGTTAAAGCAGCATGACAGAAGTTACCTCCCAGTTTCACCTCTGCAGAGTGAGGATGTGATGTTGGGGGAGGGTTGGTGGGGTTTTTGTGAATGTGTTCAATAGTTTTTCTCTAGGGCAAAAGGCAGAGGGCAAGCTGTGAAAAGGAGAGCTCCACCCAAATGTCTTCACGGCCCCAGAGTCAAGATTCCTCTGGAGTCTTTTCTTTTAACCCCTGGGGCTCTGTCGCTTTGTCCATAGATTTGGAAAGAGAAGGGAAAGAGAGAAAGAGAGAGGGAGGGAGAGAGAGAGAGAGAGAGAGAGAGAGAGAAAGAGAGGAGCATTTTTCGGGTGACTCTGCTTACAGCCCATCAAAACTTGCACTTGGTAAAGATGATGATCTTGAGTGAGGCACGACTTGGTTTATCCCTCCCAGGGTGTCCCTGGCAGGACAGTTCTCAGCTGTCTATGCTCATGAGGGTTATGACTTGTTCAAGTTTGTAGGCAAGTTTCTGTTTCCCAGCCTGGTCGTCTTGATCGAGGGCTCTGAGAATCTGGAAAAGGAGAGAGGAAGAAGTTATGGGGATTTTTTTTCCCTAAAATGACTGAGTCCAGCATCTTATACCAGCAGAGGAGGGTTAGCTTTCTCTAAGGTAGGTCCCAATCTTGGATAATGCAAAACAGGTCAGTCAGCCAGGAGGGAGCCAGGCAGGCAGTTTGGGATTGATCTGACTCAATGCAGACCTCTGGATTGCAACCAATCAAATTGAATCTTGTCTTGGAGATCAGTTATTTATCAGCTTTATCCATCACCTGGCCATGCCACTTGAGACGCCCTAAGGGATCTCACATGGCCTGCAATACATAGAACCATGCTGGATACCTTAAATTCTGTGTTGGATCATTGTTGGGTGTTTTAGAGTATCTGGAATGGCACTGGGCACAGTCCTTAAACAACTTTTGGCCACACTGGATGTAGAGCTCATGTAGGGCTCCTCTGCAGTGATTTCACATCTGACCATCGACTACTGCAAAGCAGCTGAAGCTGACTGAACAATAGTGGGTGAAAGGAAAAAGGGGGTGTTTCTACAAACAAATGGCCGGTAAAGATAAAACCTGAGTCTGCTGGTAAGATAACATTGATACTGAGAGATAGAAGAAACAATGGGCAGGATTTCCATAGGAATTTCCCTAATTTGACTTACCCAAAACGGTGTTAATGAACTACAAGAAGAGAGAAGTAACAAGAAGAAGAAAAGGGGAATGTATATTGGGGATGTCTGTATTAGGGGGGGGATGTATATTAATTAGGTGTTCTGGGAAGTCTGTACCTCTCGAGACTCAGCCAATGGGGAAAGAGAGACCCTATGGGAAATGCCCATGACCTCTCCCTTTATTCATGAATAAAGCTACAGGACTGCTCTGCCTCCTTTTTGGACATAAACCTCTGGCATTTCTGGATTAATTTGCCTGACAGTGGGAGACAAAAATAACAGGGATCCAGATAAAGGAGTACTAGGGAGACCCAAAATCCCAGACCTTCCCTTTCCAGACCCTAATTCATTCCTTAGATCTCTCTCCCCTCCAGCCAGGATGCAGACAGGATGACACACCCTGGCAATGTGTGGGTTGCCCCAGGGCCCCCAGAGCTGCCCCCAGGCTCTCACCTCCTCGCTGTACTTGCCCACGTAGGAGTAGATCTCGGAGAGTGCGCTCATGGTGTTGAACTCGTTCATGTGCATGCGGGATTGCTCGGCCAGGTAAGCGTTCATGTCCTGATCACTGATTGCTGGCATCTTGGCGATGTCTGAGTAGTACCTGAGGGGCAGAAACACGGGGGTTTCTTGAGGGGAGAGAGTAGGAGCTCAAGAGATGGAATTCACAAATAAGGAGAAAAAAACCCCAGTGTTGGGCTCTTCTGGTGCATCAGTGAAATACCTGCTCGTGCTCTTCTTTTACAGCAAGAGAGGTGGAAATGCCTGAAGCACTAATGCTGAGCACCAGATGTGTGTTTTGTTCACCCTAATCTGAGACTGAAGCCCCAAAGGGCATCCTGTAAACATTCCCTGTGCCATCAGAGAAGTAGGAGCTGGCTTGAAGCTGGATTCCTTTGTCAGGCCTTCTGCCTCTATTCCCAGAGAGATCTTGCTGCCTGCTAAGAGCTCAGGATTTCACTTCCATGCACAGAAAAACCCCAAATATTTGTATTGTTGCTCGCACCATTGTCACCAGCACATCTGCCCCCATTGCTAACATCATCCACCTTCCCCACTCAATCCATTCTACCCCACAACTCTCCTGCTCAGCATCTCCTTTTTGCCCCATATTTTAATCTGGCCCGATATTTGTGGCAACAGCCTACAACTCAAGTCTGACTGGGAAAAAATCTGCTTTTCCTAGGAGTCAACACCATTCCCCTGGAGCTCAGGAGGACTCGGGGTTTATCCATGGATCCCCCAGCACTACTGCCCAGCAGGCTTCATCTGCAGAGTGATGTCTCTTTAAGGAAGTTGCTATTTTTGATGTCCTTCGTCCCCTGGGTAAGGCAGGTCTTGGAGGACAAGGTTTGCAGAAGGTAATCAGTCACTGTCATTCGCAGCTGTGCTCTGCTGTCAACTGGTTAATTAGACGCCATCATTTACATTTTTAATTTCTGCAATTTGACATTTTGTGCACGAGGAGAAAAAAAAAAAAAAAGAAGAAGAAGGGGAGAAAAAAAAAAAAGCCCATAGCTGCAGCAATCCACAATTTTATAATTAGGAGGCAGAGGGGACGGGGAGCCAAAAGAGCTGACAGGTGTCCTGTAAACAGCGTGGAGACACCTGCTGAGGTGGAGGCTGTTTGCCACTGCAGAGAAATTGGACGTTGAAGTGCTGTGTGATGAGGATGCTTGAGGTGGATGAGTGGGAAAACCCTCCCTGTGACAGAGCGGGATGAGCAGCTGCTGGAGGCTCCTGTGGAAGACAGAGCAGTGCAAGAGCACAGGGAAAATCCTTCCACATCAGGAGGCTCCATTCGTGCTCAGGCTGGTTCTGTGCCCTTCACTCTCACCCTGGTTTCCTGCAATGGGTCAGTCTCTGCTGATATCCTGGATTTGGGGCTGGGATGCTGATGTAATCCTTGGGAGAGGGAGGCTTTTGAGGCAGAAGTCCATCTTGCCTGGCTTTTTTCAGAGCTAAACTCTGTTTCACCAGAAAAACTCAAGCAAACCTCATTAATTTTACTGCAACTTCCAGCAGGCACAAAAACATCACTCTCCCTGGAGTCCTGGCATTTTGTCTTTTGGGTTTAGGACAAGTCAAAAGTCCTAAGTCTAACTCAGTCCCATGGTGTAAACATTTCTCATTCCCAGTGCTCCAGTGAAGAGTGGTGTGGGTTTGTTTTTCTTCACACTCTGCCTAACCCTCTGTCCCCAAGTGGACCTGGACAGTTGTCTGTGAAAGAAAGTGAGCATCTAGAAATCCCATGAGGACCTGTCCTGCAGAGCTACCTCCAGGAGAAGATGCTGAGCAGGATGAATAAATATTTCTCAAAAACTTCAACAGGTCTAGGCATCACCTGCTGGAGGAAATCAGATCTGTGCTACATGAACAAGAGAAAGTGTCAGGAACTGGTGGCATTCATGACATTGCTGAGAAAACAAGGAATGTTATGGTCAAAAAGCAAAAAATCTTAGGGTCAAAAAGCAAAGTGTGCCTTGGCATCAGAAAAAAACCTTAAATCCGTGTGCAACTAGGACAGTTCAGAGATTTGTGGGGAAAACAGGCTGCAAAGCAGTGAAATGCTTTGATTTATGGTGCCTGAGAAGAGCCCAGCTCTTCATGGATGTTGGATAGGCACCCTCCTGATGGGTGAAATGAGAAGGGGATTCATCACAGCAACAATAAATGGGGTTGGTGGAGGAAATCAGAGGTGCCAGTCTGGCTCTGACAAGCAGTTAAAATGCTCCTCTTCCCCTCTGGTTCAGCTGTCACCAAGTGGTGGTAGGATAGTGGGTGTAGGGACTGGGTGCTCCCAAAAAATGGGACACAGACACACTTGTCAACTCCTGCTCCGAGTTTGTCCTCTTCCCTTTCCACCTGGTAGCAACAAACTCTTGAGTCTGTGACTCACAAGGGTTTGAAGCTCTCCATCCCCTTCCAGCCCTGCAGGGATCATTTCCCAGCAGCACAACACTCCCATGACTCATCCAAACAAGGCAAAGCAGCATGAAATGCTCCCTGGAGCCAAGGATGGGATGCACAGATCTGAGTTTCAAGAGTCAGAGTTTCAGGGCTCAGAGGTTTCTCTGGCCATGACAAACCCCCAGGCTGTGATCTCAGTGTTTTGGGGTCACAGACCATCATCCACCAAAGCATCCTGGCCTCCTCCAGGCTCAATTCCCTGGCACCACACACCTGAGCAGCCATTAAACCAAGGTATTGCAGGAGTGTGTTTTGTGGCAAAATAAAAGAAAAAGAAGGGGAAAAAACCATGTGCCAATACCCAAATCTAGATGAGTGAGAAGACGTAATATCTTTCCATCCAAATTCTGCCATGGCCCAGTGACTTATTTATGCAGAAGAGTTTCTAATGAAGCCATCACTGTGCTCTCTAAAGAAATGATGAATGTGTGTATTAAAGCAGCCTAGCAGGGAGATGACAACATCCCTGCTGAGTCTCTATTTACCTTCGATTGCAGCTCGGATCCTCAGAGGCACTTAGGGCCTCTCTGCCATTTGCATACCCCTAATGCAAAAACCACTGAGATGCTGTCACCAAACCCCAGAGGCCCTTACATTTCCACTGCTGGAATTTGCAAGGCTGCTTCCATCACTCCTGCAGCTGACAGCTCCCACACCAGAGCTGGGCTGGCAGGCAGTGCCAGGGGCACTGAGGTGCTCTGTCACCTGTGGAGGGTCACCAGATCTCACCTGGGACAGGGACAGGTCTTTGAGTCACACTGCCACAGCCAGCAGGAGGTTGGGAACACAAGACTGAGCCAGATTGCCTCTGAATGAGACACTAAGGTAGAATTGTAAAGCAGCAAATTTAGCTTAATCTGCCTCCAAAGGGTCAAGAGTGAGAGCGTTGAGCAGATTTGGTGCTACTTCTGTATTTATCTCCAGTGGATCCTTCCCCAGCTGTTTCCAGAAGGTCCTTAGATGAATAGCAAAAGATCCAGCCTCATGTGTCTGAGTTTCTCCTGAACCACAGCAGCAGCCTCCATTCTTACCTCGAGGCTCTTCATCCTCTGATGTGATGGGAAATTCGTTCATCGGACTTCATAAGCAATTAAAATTATGAGAAATTGGGGTAAACCCATCATTCCAGCACTTCAGCTCAGATGGAGGATGTGAGGATGACTGAGCCATGTGTCCTCAGAGGCACCATGAGCACAGCAACTCACCCCAGCCTGCCCCAAAATGCACAGAGAGCCCAGGAGACCACTCATTGCCATTGATGGATGGAGAAGGATTTGGGATGTACCAGGATATAATGGTCCCTCTTATCCTGAAAAAATAATTGTTCTTTTCACAACCTCATCTTTCCCTGGGTTGCCTTGGTTTTGTTTTGTTTCATTTTGTTTTGTTTTGTTTCATTTCGTTTTGTTTTCCCAAGGAAACCATCACAACAGTGACCTGGGAATACATCACAGTGACCTGGGAATACATTTTGCCCTCTGTTTATCCATGGATAAATGTTCTTTCCCTCGGTACCCTCCTTAGTGGAGCTGTTTCACCAGAATGACTGTGCCTGCTGCCACTCAGTAACTCATTAACTCATCAAAAGAGACGAGAAAAGCCACGTTGCCAGTGCTTCCTCCCCAGCCTGAAATTTCCCAGCACAGCCCATGGTTTAGGCAGCTTAGCATGGAGCTAATTGCCTTCCAAAAGATCTTTTTGTCATGGCTGTTGTTTGTCGCTGGGATGGGACTGCACTCATTAATAGTCATTTTAGCATATGAAAAGCTTGTAACGAATCCATGTGCTGCAGACGGCAGACGCAATTACAGCAATACCATAATTAAGGTTATGCAATAGCCGGCTGTATCCACACCACTGAAGGAGGGAGAGGTGCGTGAAAGGGATATGGGGGGATTGCTCCAGCAGGGAAGGGCTGATGGAAAGCTTGGGAATGACCAGCTCGCTGATGGGATGCAGTGAAGCAGGGCAAGGACATGCTGTCGGTTCTTGCACTGACACAGAATGGCAGTTTGGGTTTCCTGGGAAGCATCTGAGATGCTGGTGAGGCACTGGAATAGACTGCCCAGGGAAACTGGGGATGCCCCATCCCTGGAATTGTTCAAAGCACAGGTTGGATGGACCTTGGAGCAACCTGGGATAGTGGAAGGTGTCCGTGCCCATGGCAGGGGGTGGAATGGGATGATCTTTAAGGTCCTTTCCAACCCAAACTGTCTGAGGGAAATATTCTGTCTGTGTGTGCAAGCGCTAAAAAGGCCAATGCTTTCATTTTGCCTGCTCATGGCTTTTCCTGCTGCTTCTCCTCTCGGAATAAACTGGAGGATTGATGGACAGCACTGATTCAATGGCTGAGGACTGAATTGGGGCACAGGTACTTTCTGTGGGGGAGGAAATCACCCAGCACCACCTCAGTGCAGAGGATGTGTGGGGCTGTACCCTCCACATTTGGACACATTTTCATCCTGCCTGCTGAAAGCTGCTCTGTGTAGGAACAGCTTGTTACCGTGATGAGAAAACATTGGGATTTTTTTGGAGGTGAAAAGTGAAGAAAGACAAGTGAGCAGTCCTCAGATACACCAAAAGCTGCCCCAGAAAGGCAGAGAATGAGCTGTAACCCCTGCCCTGGGGATGCCTGAGCTTTAATTACAGCCAGGGAGATTTTGGCTGCCCAGCAGGGAAAACACTGATGGGAAGGACAGGGAAGCACGGGAATGGATTGCCTGAGGACAGCAGAGGCTCTGTTGTTGGAGGCCTTTAAGAAAGGGATAGACAAGCATCTGTCAGGAAGGCTTAGACAGAGCTGATCCTGCCCTGAGGCAGGAGATGGTCGGGTTGACCTCCCGAGGCTCCTTCCAGCACTGTTTTTTATTATCTCTACTGACAACACCCCCTGCCTTGACCCTTGGTATGCTACTTCTTGAGCCTTTTTTCTGGCAGAGACAGAGAGGACACAGAAAACTCATTTTTTAAAGTAGAGCCAGGATTTGCACCTGCCATGTGCTGCTCTTTTTTAAAGCCCCCAGAGTTTCTCCTTAAAACCTGAATAACTTGCAATGTTAGGGGACGTGCAGCTTTTTATTTTATTAAACTCATCCAGTTTGTCTTTCTTTCTAAAGTTAGCTGCTAAGTGGCCAACACACACCACAAGCACTGCACAGGTAGAGATTTCTGAGTGACTTGAGAGCCCTGGAAGCCCAAGCTGACACCCTGGGTAGGTGAAATCCCAAATGGGTGCAGACTGTCTGTTTTGTGCACTCCAAACACTCTCTAAGCTCTTCCTAACAGGCTTAACCTCCATATCTAAAGGCTAATGGGATGTAAATTACAGTTCCTTCATGAATTATCAAATGAGAATGGTTTGGGTTGGAAAGGAGCTTAAACTCATCCTGTTCCACCCCATGCCATGGGCAGGGACACCTTCCACTGTCCCAGTTTGCTCCAAGCCCTGTCCAGCCTGGCCTTGGACATTCCAGGGATCCAGGGGCAGCCACAGCTTCTCTGGGAATTCCATCCCAGCCCCTCCCCACCCTCTGAATAAGGAATGTCTTCCCAGCTTCTCACCTAAATCTCTTCCTTTTAGTTTAAAATTGTTCCCCCTCATCCTATAACTTTCTGACCGTGTATGGAAAGAAAAGTAGGTGAGATCACAGACAGAGGATTTGGGTAGCACCAGCTGTGTTTGCACCCAGGTTAACCCAAAAAAATGCAGATGTTATAACTCCATATCCCACATATCAGATTCCTTTTAATCCTGAACCTGGCAAGCCTATTTTGAATGGTCTTCATTGGATGACTCTTAAGTGAAGAACACTTCTGATGTCTCCTTTGGCTTTAAGTTTTCATCACAGGGCTATTTTCAACGCACAATAAGCAGCCAAAAGGAGACTGAGTCCCTGCAGGGATGAGAAAAAAAATCCCACCAGATCCTCTCCTTGCAGCCCTGCAGGTATTTTGGGCACCAGAGTGAAATGGAAAAACTCTTTGGCTTCTGCTTTTTGTGCTCTGCCCCTTTTCAGTCTCCCACATCCCTGCCTCTGTGCCAGGCTTCGGCAGGGAAACATCATATTGATTGTGATGCAGGCAATTAAATGGTGTTAATGAAGTTCAAACAAGTGTTATCATAAGCTTGGCAGCATGGAGAGAAATGAAAGGTCAGCCACAGCCCTTTGTCATCTTTTCAGTGTGGCGTTGAATGCTAATGAGACAGTCCCAATTAGAACAGGCTCCCCTTTGTATTGCTTGGGGATTGCATCAAATGCTCCCAAGTTCTCCAGATTTCCAGGCTCAAAGGGGACATTTGAAGTAAACTTGAAAAGATGCAGATCTGAAGCTGCTCTAATGTAAATTCAGCAGAGCCTATGGAGTTTTACCAACTGAAGTCAGATGAGATTCTGCTCTACCGTTCCCATTCTTTCCTTCTTTCCTTTTTTTTTTTTTTTTTTTTCTCAATAGACTCATATAATGATAATTGAAAAGCCTCCACTTTGTTTTAGAACTACAGCCTGACTCTTCGTGGCTTCAACAAAAGCCAGCTAGCCTGTCCCAATTTCCTGGGTTAATTCTTCTGCCTCATCAGGCCTCGAGTTCTGCAGCAGGAAATCCAAGATGTGGCTGCACCAGGACACTTTTTAACCACGTGTTTCCAGCTCTGGGTGTATTATTTGAACAGTGAACCTGATTTTCCCCAAAAGACAGAATTTCTCAGCTGGATTGTTTCAGCAGGCAGAGTCCACATCTGCTCCCAATAATGTCATGAAAGGACTATCATAAAGTCACAGAATAGTTTGGGTTGGAAGGGACATTTAAAGGTCATCTAGTCCAGCCCCCCTGCAATGAGCAGAGAACATCTTCAACTAAATTTAAGTGATGCAAAATAACTTTTTGTTGCTGTTGTCAGCAAATCCATTATCTTGAGTAATTACAGAAATGGGCACTAAAACAACCAACCTCTCAAAACGTCAAGGAAGATCTCCATTTCTTATCTAGTTTTCCATTAAGTCGACAGGAAATTGCAAAAATTGGTAAATTGGTAAATTTTAACATTTTTTCATTAGTCACTGTCATGCATCCTAATTCTGAAGGCACCACTTGACTCATCACACACAAGTAACTGAAAACATGAGAAAATACTGCTCGAAAACATGAGCCAAACAAATAAATAAAACCAGTGAATATTCCTGACAGTCTTGCTGTTGAAATCTTTTGGAATCAATTTTCCAGTTGACCACTTTCTGGAGGTAGACCACTGGTCAGGCCAGAAGATGTAACTATTTCCTTCCCAATGCACATTCCCAGGTGGAAAACAAATGTCTGAAGGATTGGAGGGAAGTCCTTCCCTCCCTGCCTGCTCCTCATGCCAAGGTCATTCCCTGCCCTTGAGTTTTTTGAGTCCCAAAGGCTACACACACCAAGAAACCAAAGGTTTCCAAGGGATGGATTGGAGTAAAACCCAGCTCAGCTCCATTTCCAGACCTCTCAAAAACCAGGCATGTGTTAATCCAGAGTGCCTCAAGTTGGGAACAATCCACCACTGCCTAATTACCCTCTCAGAGTTTCCTCTTCGTCAAAGAAGTTCGTTTGATTTCAGGTTCTTCTGATTTACTCAACCACTTCTTAAACTCCCCGACTTTTTTATCTCCTGATTCACTCTTTGAAGAAGTCTAGTGGTCTTGAAGGATGCCATCTCCAGCTGATGCTGACTACTGAAATTGCTCCAGCCAGTCCTGGAAGCCTTTGGATTTGGAATAACTCCCTCAAAGCACAATCACAGAACGGAGAGAAGGAATTCATTAGCTCAGGGTAGAACTCAAATTATATTTTATTCATCCCTGATAGGTTTTTTCTTTCATCTCCCACAGCATCCAGGTGCCACTGCCTTGAGTCAGTGGAACTGACACACAAAAATAGAAGCAGGGAAGAAGCTCTAACCATATTCCAAAACCTGCAGCTTCCCCTTGGGCTTCAGTTCAAGTTGTCAGACATCAGTGGAGATAACAACCCAGCACATGCTGGGGACAGGAATCCAGGGCTGTTTACAAGCAGCAGGAGGTGTTATGTACCTCGTTTGCAAACCCAGTTGTTTGGGAAAACTTCCAAGGAAATGCAGCACCTATTGCTGAAGATCACTGGGCACCAGGATTTAACTCCAAAAAGTTGTAAAGTGAAATCAATACTGGAAAAAAACCAAAATGGAAACTGCAGCCTTTTGTTTATCCAGAGATTAAAAAAAAAAAAAAAAAGGTGTTGCATAAGGAAATATCCCATTCTCCACTTGAGTACCTCAGTTTTTCACTCAAATGTAGCATCTCCCAGGACAAAATCAACCAGGCTGAGATGTAAAACAAATTATTTGTCCACAGAAACCAGCCACCCACACAGAGTGCTGCTAAAGCATCACCAGAGAATGACATCTTTGGGTCACTGTTGGTACAAACTCGATTTCCAAATGAACCTCAAGCACTTCCTTCCCATTATCCAGGTCAATCCAGCAATCAGCCTCAATACATACTAAGAAACTTGGACACGGTACCAAAAGTAGGTCATAATTAAGCAAGGTAGCTCATAAGAGCCTTGCAGGTTGCCTAGAAACGACATTTGCTGAAGTGTTTAACCACATCTAAAAATAATTGTCCGGACAAATCACAGACCAATGGGAGAATTGTTGGAAAAAATGCTGCCTTGTGCCGAGTAGGGGACAGAGCTCTTTGATCAGCCACACTCCTTTCACGAAATGAGAGAAAATCATCCTCAGCAGAGGGATTGATAGAGCAGTGTGAGGTGTCTGCAGCAGCAGAGGCCTTGTACAACCTGCAGGACATGGTATCAATTTTGGGCCATGCCTGGGAAGCCATCCAGAGAAATCATTGCTGAGAACTGGATGCAGTGCCCAGGAATGATCTGTAGGATAAACCCGCCTTTGTATTTACAGAGCAGCAACAGTTCCCCATCTGTGCAGCTCCCAAACCTGTCAATAACGCCAGGCAAGTGCAGCATGTCAGAAAACAAAGCACAGCTCCTGCTGGATGAAGTGCAGGATGTGCTCTTTGCTTCTCCTGGGGGAACCCGACAGCAACTGAAGCCCCAACATGCTGCTGGAATGGTTGTTTTGGTTGTATTCCCTGTGGAGCAGCTTAGCCAGGCACTGACCTGTGGTACAGTAGATTGAAGTATAGCCACAGGTCTTGGAGGTGTGGACAAAACGCTTGGAAAGAACTCTGAGCTGACAGAAAATACCTGCAGAGCTTCAGTCAGCAGCCTGTCAGTCATCTGGAATCTCATTTAAAGCACAGAAGAGGCTCCAAGGGAAGGTACTGGGATTTAATTGTAAATCCCTTGGGATCTAGGCAGTGTGAGGACTGTCACTGCTGAGAGCAGCAAACCACTGACCTGTGTGGAAAGACTGAGAAACCCCTGTGCTTCCCAGGGCTCAAACACTTTCCTCTCCTCTCCTCTCCTCTCCTCTCCTCTCCTCTCCTCTCCTCTCCTCTCCTCTCCTCTCCTCTCCTCTCCTCTCCTCTCCTCTCCTCTCCTCTCCTCTCCTCTCCTCTCCTCTCCTCTCCCTCTCCTCTCCTCTCCTCTCCTCTCCTCTCCTCTCCTCTCCTCTCCTCTCCTCTCCTCTCCTCTCCTCTCCTCTCCTCTCCTCTCCTCTCCTCTCCCTCTCCTCTCCTCTCCTCTCCTCTCCTCTCCTCTCCTCTCCTCTCCTCTCCTCTCCTCTCCTCTCCTCTCCTCTCCTCTCCTCTCCTCTCCTCTCCTCTCCCTCCCTTCCTCCCTTCCTCTGCTGCTTCTCAACAGCTTCTCCTGAAGACAAACAATGATGGCAAACACCTTCACTTCCCACCATTAATTAAATTTCCACCTCTCCTTCAAGGCACAGAAGGATAAAAGGCTAACGTGGAGATTTCCACTTTGCAAAAGCCAAAGAGGCCCCAAGGGCAGTTTCCAAAAGCAACAGTGATGCTGCCTCCTACCTCCACCCACACCTCCTTGTGTCACTTTATGTCACCCCACGGCTAAAACTCACCTTTCCACCCAGTTCTTGTAGCTGGGGATGTCCTTGGCGTAGAGCAGCTTGTTGGAGGGGGAGTCTTTGCCCAGCCGGTGCTCTGAGGTGGAGCAGGAGTCCATGAAGGTCTGAGCCACCACGGACAGACAGGCGTCTGTGATGCTGTTTTTGTGGATGTCGAACACAAACTGGGGGTTCTTGATCATGTTCACCCAGAAGCGCAAGGGGAGGCTGCAGGAGGGGTGGGAGAGGGGACACAGTCAGTGCACAGCTCACAGGTTTGCTGTGGGATGTCACAGCAGCAAGTGGTGGGTGGAAATCAAAGATCACCCAGTGGGTATGAAGATTCTGGGACAAACTTTGGTATGCAATGAATTCCTCCCCTACAAAATCTAGTGAGGTCACCTTTTGTCCCTGTTACTCTTACAAGGCAGACTTTGTGAGTCCTAAAGTCGACACAATCTTGCTGAAGGTGCACATAAATTAATGGGAGTATAATTTAGGTGATGACAAAGACTCTGAATTTCTCTGTGTTAAGCTGCAATGAAAAGTTGAGCTTGTTGGTTCATCCATCAGATGAGGACAGGCATTGAACCCACAAAAAATAAGGATCCCTGGAAGTGTCCAAGGCCAGGTTGGACAGGGCTTGGAGCAGCCTGGGATAGTGGAAGGTGTCCCTGCCCTGGCAGAGGGTGGAACTGGATGAGTTTAAGGCCCCTTCCCACCCAAACTATTTCGTGTTTCTAAAATTTGTCATTGAGGGACTTGGCTTTGAGCCCTCACAGCAATCCCATGGGAAGAGAAGTAGGTAAAGCTCCCAGGTGGACACTGGGAATGCTCATGGCACACCCTGTGTGTTTGGACACCATGTCCTGTCACTCCCCACTGCTCCAAGCCTGCACATGATCCCAATACCCTGGGCAGGAAGCAGTTTGTACATGACAGGGAAAGCCCTGTTGCCTCAAGGAGAAAAAAAAAAAGGAACTGGGAAAAAAAGTATCACAGCCTTTGATATGAAAATATATCTGCCCTAACCAAGGAGATATTATTCCAGCTGCAATCCAAAGCCCTTTTCCCTCTTTTTCTCCACAGAGCAGCTCATTTGTATGAGATGCCCTGAGGTACCTTGTGTGAGATACCTCCAGCCTTTGCCTCAAGCCTTTTTGTCAGGGCAAATGCATTCCAGTGATCATGGCCCAGGAGCTGGGAAGTGTCACTGAGCACAGAGCCCAGCTCTTGTCTCTCTCTCAGGCAGGTTGTTAAGTCTACCTTCACTCTCTGCACCTTTCAGCTTAGCAAATTCTCCTGATATTCAGGATAAGCTCCCCAGTTCCTCTCATTTGCTCATTGTGTTCATAACACTGTAAAAAATTCATCTGCAGCTCTGATAGATTTTGGGTAACAACCTTCCTGACAGAGAATGTGTTTTTCTTTGTGCTCTCCTGAGCCAGCAAAATCACAGAAGAAATGTAAGGAAGGAATCCTGTCAGCCACATTCAGGAGAAATGGGAGATGCTGGAAATCATAGAATTATAGAGTGGTTTGGGTGGGAAGAGACCCTGAAGATCATCCAGTTCCAACACCCTTGGTGTATGGACACCTTCCACTATTCCAGGTTGCTCCAAGCCCTGTCCAACCTGGACCTGAACAGTCCAGGGATGGGACAGCCACAGCTTCTCTGGACAGCCTGTGCAAAAAAATGGCAATGAGACATGATGGAGTTGTGGGATTTTAGGCTGGGAATGGAGAATCATCACTTGGGGGATGAGGTGGATGTGTGAAGCTTGCAGAAGTCCTTGTGCAGGTGTTTGGATGAGAGAGACACAGCCACGGTGAGGAGAGCAGAGTGTGTTTGTGTGCCTGGCTGTGGGGAGGGGACAGGGGACGATGTCCCTGGCTGGGAATAACGAAGCCCCGTGATGTGACTTGGAGTTAATTTGATCTGATTGAACAGATTTCTTCACACTGCCCCTTTTCCCACATCCACACACACCCTGCCTTCCCCCCTCCCCCCTTAAATAAACCTCCTGCTCATTTAGGCTGAGTGGCTGCAATCAGCCTTAGATTAGCGCCGCAGATAATGTTAATAATATGCTAATGTTTCATTAGTTGAAAGCCTCTTTGGTGCATGGGGTTTCTTTTTTTATGTCACCGGCGCTGTGACGATCTGCCATCAGCATGGCTGGGAAAAGGAAAAAATGCATGAGCTGGGAGCCCCATGGCTCTCCTCTGCTGTTCCTTTTATAGTCCCTGTGTTTGCACAGGAGAAGGGGAGGGAGCCATTCCCCAGGGAGCTTTTTCCAGAGGGGAGACTCAGCAGAGAGGAGCTTTTCCTCCACTGATCTGGATTTTCCCACTGTCCCACTGCAGGTATGAGGAGAGGCTGCTGGAGTCACACTGATGTCACACTCTGTCACTGATGTCACACTCTGTCACTCCAAAGGAGACTCACACCCAGCTCCAGACTCTTTAAACACCTCATACTATTGGAGATGCTCTCCTGGCTTCCAGCTACCACTCAGGAGGGTACAAGTCTCCTGTGGGTGCTGAACATCCTCTGAGGATGTCTGGGATACACTTAAAATATCTCAGCTGGCATCAGGTACCTCTGTGGGGGCAAACAAATGGAGCTTAATCCTCACTCTGGCTATCCTGGGAATTCAAACACCCAGTGGTGTTGAATCCTCTCCCATGCCTTCCTAGATATTCCTATGTGATCCTGGGCACTGCAGCAATTAAAACCTTCATTTCTCCTCATCAGATCCCTCAAAAATCCTGCCACTCCCATGCAATACGGGGAAAACTGGGACCTGTTTAGCAAAAGTGCTCTGTCCCTGAAAAAATCCTTTATTTTGGGATCTTCTGACTTCCCCATCAGCTTGGGAAGACTGAGCCTCATCCTCTGAGCCCCACACCAGGATTCTCAGCTTCCCCAGCAGCCAGAGCCCAAAACACACATCCCTCTGCTCTCCTTGCAGCCCAGCAACTCACCAGTTGCTCTTCCAGGTGTGTCGCACGTGGGGGTCGTGGATGTTGTGCTTGTCTGCCTGCTCATCCAGGAAATCAAACATGTACTTGATGGCCAGGGGGAGGGCACTGCCACGGTGAGCAGTGCTGAAGATGGTCTCAAACAGGTCATCCACGAACTTCTGGAGGGTGCCCTGGTGGGAGAAGGAAGGAAAGAAAGAACATGAGGTAACCGGTGGGGAGAGGACATTGATTTTTGGTATCTCACTGAAAACAGGGCATATCTGGGGATCAGAATTAGAAGGGGTGATCAAAAAGTGGGAGCCATCTAATTTTGGTTAAATGTCACACAAGCTCGGAATTCAACACAGGTATCTTTAAGGAGGAATGTGCATTGTCACAGGAATCACTACACCTCATTTTTGCACAGAATCTTCTCTCTGCATCCCATCCTCAAGGCCTTAGTGCATCCATGAGACAAAACACAGTCATTTTCTAGGCTGGCTTTCACCCAGGGCCATTTTTTAAGCTGGGAAGAGGAGTCAGCTGGCTGTAGAGCACAGCAAAAGGTGTCATGGAGACAAATAGGACAAGAGTACCTAGAGAGAGGCAGCTGCTTTAAATGTGTGACCAGAATCATAAATATCACAAACTTCATCTTCATTCCCAAGAGGCCTCCTCATTTTTTATTCCCGCTGGCCTGGGACTGAGGCAAATCCTACAAGAATCCATGGATGTGTTGTGCACTGCTCTGCTGGAATGTCCACTGCAGAGCTCTCCTCATGCTCCTCTGGGAGAAGAATCCCAAATCCTGGACTTGGAGAACCACCCTTGTGGGGACAGCTGACTTTGAGCTGGAATATCTGAGGGTGACCAGGCTTGGAGAAGGGGGCAGCTGAGGAGTTCTAGGCTGGGTTTGGGGTGCAACCAGGCAGGCTATGTTTTCTTTGTCACCAGAGGTTCAAAGGCATTTATGAGTGAACAAACCATACAGCTGCTAAAATAACCAAAAATCAACTGAATCTCCAACAAACATTCCCTGATATTAAAAATTTCCCTTTCTGAAAGACAAAGAACTCCCTCCTTTCTCCAAAGATCTAGGGAGGAAATGTCTCCTTTCTAGAAACAAAGCCTCAGGTTCCACCAGAGTGGCTCAAGTTTACCTAGAGCTAACAAACACTTAATTAGAAAGCTGTGTCTCTGGCTGACTCACCACTTGGTTTATTCTTTGGGAAACAAACAGAGGCACCTTTTGCTTGTGTGAACCCCTGCAGGGTGAACACAGCCCTGCAGCACAGGTCTGACTCAGAAAGGGCTCCGGAGGGGAAGTCCTCTTGGTCTGACATGGAAGAGCTGCCCTCAGGTTCAGTTTCTGGAGGGAATTCATTCTCTATATGTTCACCCTCAACAACGCAAAGAAAAACCTCTGAGGCTTTTAGGCAAGAGGCTCTTAGGTATCAGAGCTCAGGGATTTAACAGAGTAAAAATCACTGTCAATTTAACAAAGTATTCCTGGGGATTGTATAACCAGCAACTGCTCTCTCTCTTTCCCTCCCTCAAATGGTCACAGTGAGAAAAGAAAATTGCTCAGCCCAAGAGGGGAAACAATAAAACCCCAACCTTTCTACTCTGTCTGTTGCCGTGCAGGTTTTGCAGCTGCTTTCCTGTCATCTCCACAATAAAATAAAAAAACCCCAACAAACCAAAAAAGAAACCAACCCAAGTGTTAGGTTTGTGACCCAGAACACAAAGCAAAAGCAGTTCAGTGGTGAGGTAGGGGCCATATCCCCAGACAACATAAATCAGCACCAGTCCAATGCTTGCTGGTCTACACCAGCTGTGCCCTGAGCCCTGGGGAGAAACATTTCCTTTGCACATTGTGTGATCCATAAAAGCATCCTGATGCCAGGGAATGGGGCATGGAGCAGGGGCTAAACACAAAGCCACTTTACCTCCAAATCCCTCTGCAGCTCAGACAGCCTGAGTGAGGCTGCAGGGAGAGGCAGACATCAGAGGCAACATGAGCTGAGGAATACATGTGCAGGCAAATCTGGAAGGTTAGGACTTAAACAAGTGATGGAAATGTGTCTGATGGGCAAAATCTGACTGCATTTGCATGAACACATCGGATTGTGTTTGTGCCTATTAACAACCTGACAAAAAGTGGTAACAGTCAGAACTCTGGATGTTCTGGAGAGTCAGGTCAGGATGTCCCTGCTCTGCCCCCATCTGATTTAATCTGTACTTTCTCTTTGGAGTTTTCAGGTTACAGTGGGGATGGGCATCTAACTGCTTCCTTAGAGATGGCCATCCCTTTCCTACCTCCCAGTCAATGTAACCTCCTCCAAATCATCACCACAAGAGTCTTTACTGGCCCAGGGGAAAGGTGGAGAAGGATTTGTACCACACAGCTCAGGATTTTGTGGCATAGGAGTCCATTTCAGACTGTGAGCCCCAACATATCCTTAGAACCTGCTCTGAACACCTGCCCTGGCTCTTCATTTACTCTATATTCATACAAACCAAAAACCAGCACAATCTACAACCCCAGGATCTCCCCCTGTGCTGACTTTCTCCACCAACCTCATGGATTGGTCCTCCTCATTGCTTTCCCAGTGTCCCTTTTCAAAGCTCAAGCTCGTTCCCCCCATGCTTGGAGCTTTCCTCTTGCTCTCTTTTCCTTCTCCTCTCCTCTCTTCACCCACCTTTGGCATCCTTTGAGCAGCCTCTCATTTACTGCCAGCAAGAAATCCCACCGCAGCCCCGAACCACCCTGTTCCCCACCCCACCACGTACCTTGGTGGCCAATAACCTGGTCAGGTAGATCTCAGACACCATCTTGCTGCCCCGGTCACCCTCTTTCTGGTCACCATGCTCGTGGTTCTTCACCAGGTGCCACATCTTGACGCCGCTCTCCAGGTCGGGGGTGATCATGGGCGTGCGCGAGCGGAGGCTGTCGGGGCTGCCCGTGTAGCGGATCATGTTTTCTGCAGAGACAGAGATCCAGGGCTCTCCACGTGTCTCAGGAGGTCTTGGGTTTGGGGTTTTCAGGAAATGTGCTGGTGACGTGCCACCCAAATGCATTTTTCAAAGCTTTGTGTGAGCGATTGGCTCAGCAAAGGCAGACGGTGTCACCAAGGCAGGTGTGATGTCAGTGTCTACGTTGTTAAATTAAATGAGGTTCAAATATTGGTTTTTGGTTGTCCATACTCTTTAGCTTTTATCATGTTCCCTGACAAGTGGCACTGTCAGTGTCAGACACTTCCCAGGACTGGTTCAGGGGATAGCACCAGTTCCTTATGGTAATCAGTTCCTTATGTGACTGGTTTTCCCCATATTTTTATCCATCCTCTGCCATGCTGTTTGACATAAAAATACTGATGTCTCTAATGTGATCTCTTATCTAGCTCCCTCATCCCCAGATTTAGAAGTAGCTGCCTCCCCTCCCTCCCTTGGTATCAAAGCAAACAAACGATTCCTGCTCAGCCATCCTCCTCACTCCCTGCTTCAAAATCTTGTTTTGACAGAAATAAGCCAGAACACCAGGAGGACCCCCACAAATTTCCTCTCCAAGAATACTTTCAGCCTCCAAATGTTACCTTTCTTTGCCTCTGAGTGATGACACAAGGCATTCCCCTCTCCCTGACCTTCCAGCAATGTTGCCTTTTCCAACCATAATTATCAGAAGTGTTGCACCTTTCTGTAGCAAGATCTGAATCAGCCTCATTAATGCATTACCAATCTCTACATATTAATTATCAGATGGAATATCCTTTTTCTCTCTGGATGCTGTTTTCTTAATTGCAATTAACAATCACTTTTGACCCACCACATCTTCTCCTCCCCCTGCCTCCTTCCCCATCCCCTCCTCCTGAAAAATCAAATGGCAAAAGAATTAAAGAAATCCAACAGAAATTAACCCCCCTCAAGTCTTCCTTTCCAAAGGTCACTGTGTCTTTCAGTAATTGCAACAACATGGCAAAGAGGATGAATATTAATAAGGCCTCATGGATCATTTGTGTCCTTAGAGAAAGTGGAAGGGGGCACCTCTGGACATTGAGTAACTGCACTTTCCCTTAAGATAAAGGGAGTGAGAAGGATTGGAGATGCTTTCATAAATTAAAAATATGAATAAAGTGATATGACAGCAGCATTCAGGTTGCAGGGGGGGTTGCAGCACTCTGGTTGTGTATTAGGGATGTTTTGCTCTGCTGTCCAACATCACCTCAGTGACACACAGCCTGGAGGCAATTTTAATGCAGGGGAGGAAGGTGTGGGAGGGATGGGTGAGACTCAGGAGGTCCCTGTTGGGCTCTGCAGAGGAGTTCCCACCTGGTCTCTCTTTCACAGCTGTGTCCCTCTCAGCTGTCTCATGGTTACAGTGGGAACAACAATCCACTGCTTTGAGATCCACTGAGAAAGATCTCAAACTCTGGGAGTGACATTTGGTGATCTAAGAGGGAGGAAGCCAATTATACAGACTCCTCCTTTCATTAATGAGGGAGGAGAACTTCCCAAGAGCAATCCAACCACTTGGCTCAACCTTGAACCAGATGCCAAAGTTTTAGGTGGCTAAATCCTCCCCTCCAGCCTCATTTCATCAACTGTTCATCTGCCTCTTAGTCTCCCTGCTGGTGCTCAGAGTCCTGTGACCACTGTGACATTTGGGATCTCTTCCCAGTGCTCTCCCCCAGTCCATCCCAGCACATTTGGGATCTCTTTCCAGTGCACCCCAGTCCATCCCAGCACACAAACCCTTACCATACTTGCTGGCTGAGGTCCTGGACACTGTGGAGTTGTTGACTGCGTTGTAGGCAGTGACTTGCTTGGAGACTAAAGCTACCACAGATCCATCTGGGACCTGCAGAAATAAAGGGACTTGGTCAATAAACTCCTGAAAACTGGCTGAAGACCATGCCCAGGGCACCAGGAGCTGCAAATCACTGTCTCTGTAGGCAGGGCAGCAGTTTGGCCTCAAAGCTTCCATTTCTTTCTTTGGAGAGCTGGTCTAGTAATAAAAAGGGACAAAATCTGTTGTTGCACAGCCAGAACCCTGCACTTGGACAAAGGGACAAGTGGTGACAAACAGATTCTGCTCCATTCAGGCCCTGATTCAAAGCCCAGTGACGACAATGTGAGTCACAGAGTCATTTGAGTTGGAAAAGGGCTTTAAGATCATGGAGTTCAACCATTAACTCAGCACCACCATGTTCACCACTAAACCATGTCCCCAGGGGCCACGTCCAGAGACCTTTTAAGCACTTCCAGGGATGGTTTTTGCATCAACCTCAGTAAATCTGACAATAGGTTCATCCCAGGGAAGCTCTTAGGCAAAACAGGAGCATGAGAATAATAAAACCATCTGAGCTACTTCAAACAGGCTCAGCTGTCCCATTAGGATCATAAAACTGATGTGAAAGTTACTTCCTCCTGGATTGCAGGTGATATCTGGGTGCCAGGTGAAAAATTCCTGTCTGCATTTTCCACTTTGATCCCATCCACCTCCCACCCTTCCATGTGACAAATGCACTGCCAGACTGAAGTGATTTCTACAACTTTCTCTTTGTGGTGTCAGATGGTCTCAGATGGGGGAAAGCAGCAGGTTTGGGGTGGCTGTTCCCCAGGATGTCATGGGACAGCGTTTTGAGGGCCCACAGGGCTTTTTTAAAGGAGCCAGACTTCCCATTTCTACAACAGGGCAAATCATGTGGGTCCCATCTCAGAAATGCTAACAAGCCAGCGGCTCAAAAGAGCCATATCAGAACATCTGTGATAAATAAGACATCATAAAAAGGAGATGGGTACAAAAAAACCCCTGCTAACGACATCTAACTCTTGTCTGTGTAATAATAATAATAATAATTAGCACTTGCATGGAGTTTTTCATCTTCAAAGCACTGCGGAGGCTAATTAAATAGCCCCTCAGCTATCATGGAAGGCAATTATTGGCTCTTTGTAGTTTTAGCCCCACACCACAGATGGGGAAACTGAGGCAAAAGGAATCTCAGTGTCTGTCCCAGCATGCTCTGTGTTAGCCTTCAGGACAGCCAGGAAAATGATGTATCCTGAGGATCTGGCCCAGCTCATCATACAGCTGGGAGCTCGTTGCCTGAAGCAAAAAAAACCATGGAAAAAACACAGAGAGCAAAGAAAATTGCACCCAGTTTGTTGATGAAATAAAGTAGGAAATGTCCTTGCTCTGTCTGGAAAAAAAATATCAAGATCAGCCAGCAATGCTTCAATCAATCTGAAGCAAAATGTTTTGTTTCCTTTTGAAATTATTGCTTGCTGTCTCCTCAGCTCAGCTTTTAAGTGAAAAGAGAAAATAATGTTGTTATGGAACAGAGATTGCTGAGGTGTGATGGAGGAAATGACAAAATTGTCAACATCGCATTAAACTTAATGAGATCCTTTTTCTGTTGATTTTTTTTCAAGGGAGAAGTT
Source organism: Entomyzon cyanotis (assembly GCA_024500445.1). Lineage (NCBI taxonomy): Eukaryota > Metazoa > Chordata > Aves > Passeriformes > Meliphagidae > Entomyzon > Entomyzon cyanotis. Next base: position 2,203,452 of record JAKEPQ010001019.1, read on the forward strand.
TTTGACCAAAACTCCATTTTGTTCATTAAATTTTCTACTTGTGTAAGATATTTTCAGATATCTTTAGCCCTCTCTTATGGATTTCCAGGTCATGCAGAGATGAAGGGAAGCAGAGCAGGTCACCTGGACCAGGACAGGGACTGAAAACAAGAGTTCCTTGCAATGACAACTCCACTGCACCATGGTCTCCAGCCATGCTGGTTTTCCACCTCCATTTTCCAGTCACTAAGCCTCCCTCTTTCCATTTCTCTCTCTTCCATCCTTCTGTACTCTGATTGCATTAAAAAGCCATGGATGCACTGAAAAAGAGGCACAGAAGGCCTTGGATTTGTTTGTCTACATGAGAGATGTTAACTCTTGTTGTCCTCATCTCCTCTTCACCACCTTCACTCACCTGGAATGTCCTTTGGGAGCCAAAGAAATTTTTTTTTTCTATTCTTGGCTTAATCTCTAGTATTGATGTATAATACATCAATATTTTAATATTAATATTGGATAATTGGGCAGGATAACTGGGACAAGGACAGTGGATATGCTCAACATGGGGGGTCTGCCCAGTTATCACCCAATCTTTGCATCTTAGAATGATAAAAATCACAGAATTGTTACAGTTGGAAAAGATCATCAAGCCAACCTGTTCACCTAGCACAGCCAAGGACACCACTAACCCATGTCCCCAAGTGCCACATCTACAAGTTTCCTGAGGAGTGCTGATTCCACCATCTCCCCGGGCAAGAGAATAATAATTTCCTTTTTATTTTATCAGAAAGAAGATCCAACTTCTCCCCACCCCCTCCCACAGTCACCTGGTAGTGTGCCAGCGTGTTGAGTCTCTTCCAGTCGTTCTCTATCTTGGTGGTGATGTCCTCATCCTGCAGGATCATTCTTGCTCCGCTCGCCTGCCGCCACTCTGCGAGGAGAACGGTGACAAATGAGTCAGGGACAGAGCCCTGGCAATCTCTGTGCCCAGAATCCACGTGGGCACCTGTGTGGGACTACAGATTTTTGGGTTTTATGTATTTTTCATATATTCGTAGCTCTGTGGATTACTGTAATGTAGTTATATAGCTCTTAGCATTTTTTCTACCCTTTCTCTTAGATTTTAGAATAATAAGCTGAACTTCTAACACTTCCCTGAAATATCGTTTAGTCTTATTTTCAAGAGGATCTGCAAGAAGAACAGTTTGTTTTCCAAGCAGAATCTGAGAAGACACAACAAGATGTGGGGCAAAGAAGCCCTGGAGCAACTCCAACAGGGCAAAAATTACCTAACCAACTGCTCTTCTAATTAGCCAATGTTTGTTAGATATGGTGATTTGTTTCTGGCCATTTCTCCAGCCTCTACCCTGGAATGATGAATTCCTGCAGAATTGGAGCAGCCCTGCACTTCCTCAAGTACCAATTTTTTGGCTAAAATCTTGAAGGATTCTCCACAAAATCTTTAAGGTTGGAAAAGACTTGGAAAAACATGGAATCTTGAGGAGGATTGCCACAGGTTACCCCACAGAGGACTCACAGACTTGCCTAAAGCAAGGAAAACATAACCATGGCCAAAAGGAGAGAAATTCTCTGTCCGGGAAAGCTGTGCCTTCATCACAGGCAACCTGGACCATTCAAAGCTCTCCTCTTGGTTGTCACATTTCAGTCACAACCAAACAGCCCAGCCTGAGCCAAAGCAAAAAAAGTCCATTCATTTGCAGGAGTTAATTAAAATGAACTCTTGGATATGGAGACATCACCTGCCACCCTTTGCTTGTTTTTCCTAATATAAAAATGCAAGGACCGTTGCAAATTTCTTTTGGTTTCAGCACTTTTCTTATCACATAATTAAAATGCAATGGGAAAGCTGCACTTGCCTTTATTATTCATTTAAATTAGCAGGAGGAGGTCAGCAACTGTGTTTATTGCTGGGTGTTCCTTTGGCTGGAGACACTCAGGGTGAGCAAAGGTTGTGTTGGCTGAGCACTGATCCTGAACTGCCTTTCATCTACTCCAGCTCCTCAAATTCTCATCTACATCCTCCTTGTGGTGCTTGAGGATGATGCCTCCTGCTCATTCCCACCTGGACAGGATTCCTGGGAGCTAATTGGTCCCAGAAACTGGTTGGAAGAGCACAAAATGCTGAAGGTTTGGGCTGGGATGGGAAATGGTGTGTCGCTGTTGAGCCACTAGCAGAGAAAAAGACCTGAGTTCTCAGTGTGACAAGAAAGAGGAAATTTATTATTTTGGTTTCAATATATATAGACTTTTCAGAGGTCGCCCAGATTGGTCAGCCAGAAACCTCCCCCTAGGCCTGATTGGCCAGGCCTGAACTGTCCAAATCTCGAGACACTGTTTAAAAAACATCCAAACTTTATCTTTGTTTATAAAACACAGAAGAATGTTCTCACGAGAAAGACCTGTGCTAGCCACAATGGTGCCCTTAGAAAGTGCCCTGCTCGATGCCAAAGCCAATTCTGCTGTCCCAGAGTGGCTCTGGTTGACTTCCTCGTGGTCTCTTGGGGGACAATATCACTTTGGTGACACTCCTTCAGGGCTCTGCATGTTCCTGTGGTCCTTTTTTCCTCCTGACTACTTTTTGGAGAGACACCCACTGGTGTTTTAGGAGGGGTCTTGGTGTTGAGCTGGGCTCTGATTCGAGGGTGGACACAGCTTCCCTCATTCTGGGCTTTATTTGTATCCAAGGATGCTCAGAGGAGATTTCCCTCTGCTCCAGGGACAACCTGAAATACTCCCTCAAGCCTTTGGTGCTCCTGCAGAGACTCAGGGAATTCCCAAGCCCTTTCCCCTGGCCTTCCTTAGTCATTTGAGGAAGAGTCAAAGCCAATCTGACTGCACAGAACAAGGAAGAAAACAAACTCCTGTGATAAATCCAAATCACTTCATTGCTCATCTGAGCACTGAAATGGCTCAGACCCTCCGTTTCAGTTGTCCCCAGCTCCTCCTGGTCTCACTGCTCCCCTTCTCCAGGAGCTCAGAGGGTCACAGAACGATCCACAAGGAAATGCAAAGGGAATGGGAAGAGAAAAGGTGACTCTGCTATGCATCTTCACAGCACTAAGTGAACTCTGGTGGCTTTGTCCTCGCTGGCAGCACCCTGGCCTCAGATCTGAGTGCTCCTCTGAGCCAGCACAAAGGACAGACACACTCCAATCCAATTTGTTACACTTCCACCTTCCAGAGAGAGGGAGGAGAGGGGGAGGGAGGTAAAAATCCCATTAACTTTATCAAGCCTTCCAATCAGGAGCAGTGGTAAATGCAAACTCAGGAGACAGCTGCTGTGAAGCCTTTATATTTCATTCAGCAGATAGTGTATCTTTTTATTGCACGCAGGAATTACTTCTTCTTTTCTTTTTTTTTTCTTTTCTGGTGTTTTTTTTTTTTTTTTTTTTAAGAAGCAACCTTTCTGTTCAACTTGACTGGGAAAAGAGGAAATTCCAGGGGCCTTTGACAAAGAGGTGCTTCTTTGAGCTGCAGCAATGAGTGACTCCATGGGGAGATGGAAGGTGGGGAGATGTCATCCTGCACCTCAAATCCTATGGAAAATATTACATCTCCCCCGTGCCTTCCCTCTGATCCAGGTCTAGGAAGCAAGGAGAAACTCAGCTCTGTTGCTGGGGTGGAGAAAGGGTCACCACAGCTGGGAATAAAAGTTCATCTCAGAACATGGAGCTGAAAGATGCCTGGGAAATATTTCATCCTGTATGGAGTGAATCACAGAATCCCAGAATGGTTTGGGTTGGAAAGGATTTTAAAGATCATCCAGTTCCACTATCCCAGGCTGCTCCAAGCCCTGTCCAGCCTGGCCCAGGACACTTCCCGGGATCCAGGGACAGCCACAGCTTCTCTGGGCACCCTGTGCCAGGGCCTCCCCACCCTCACAGGGAAGAATTTCTTCTTAAAATCTAATCCAAAACTCCCCCCTCTTAGTTTAAAACCATTTTTCCTTGCCCTGGCACTCCAGAGCCTTGCCCAAAGTGCCTCTCCAGCTCTCTTGGAGCCTCTTCAAGCCCTGGAAGGTGCTTTAAAGTCCCTCTGGAGTCTTCTCCAGGCTGGGCAGCCCCAGCTCTCCCAGCCTGTCTTCAGGAGAGATACACACAAACTGTCTGCCTTACTCTAGATATACTAAAGTCAGACCCAGTTTAAATGTTCCCAGTTTAAATCAACCCCACATCCCAGTTCTGCAGGGCTGCTGAGGTGGTGAAATCTCCACAATGAACCTGAGACAGCATCACTGGGTGAGTGCAAGGCAGCCAAGCCAGCAGCTCTCACCACCTCAGCACTCCCTTCCAAAAAAATCCAAAACCCAGGGAAGAGCAAGTGCCTCAGCATGAAGCCACATTCCTGTTTTGTGATCCTCACAACCTTAACATTTTCCCAAAGATGGGATGTTCAGTGCGTGGAGAGATCTTAAAAAAATGATAATAACAAAAATCGCCACTGTGGAAAGAAGTCTTCACTCAGAGGGCTGCAATTCGAGAGTTTGGACTTAAAACGTAACCTTAGGGTGTCCAAAATTAGTGCTTTCAGCTGACAACCCCCTCCAGGAGTTGCCTGGGCAACTGCCAAACGTTGTGACATTTGCGACACACACAAGTCCCTCTGCCTGCAGCTACCCTGCATTTAACAGCTCCAAACAACTCATTAGCTTGTTTGCTTTCTGCCATGTGAGCTATCTGGCCTGAGGTGGACAGAAAGCCCAGGAAATGGTGATGGCAGCAGCCAACGGTGCTGCTGGTTGAAAGCCACGGGTTTCAAGGGCAGATTAGAGCCACCTGCTCTGCCCTGCTCTGCTCCAGCTCCTCTGCAGCTTTCAGCATCCATCCCAGGCCAGGATGGTTCTGAGAGCTCTCTGATGGTTCCTGAGGGTCACCACTGCTTTCTGCTCTCCTTCAGCATCTCTGAAGGATGCCAGGAGCCAACGAGCATCTTTTCCTTGTGGAAAAGCTGGGATGGAGCTGTGGCTGGGTGTGTGGATTGCTGCCTTTTGGATGGTTTTAGAATGAGGAGGCAGACATGGTTATAGGGGTAAAAGGGTTTTACCTAGGTGTTTAAATAGGATCCTAGGTGCACAGCTTTTTAAAGGTGGAACACACCGAGATGTACAGTTTTTCAAAGGTGGAACATGTATACAATTTTACAGACTTTGCAAATTAACATATTTGTCTAGAATTTTCCAATAAGAAACTTAACACATGAAGTAATGTCATCTTATTCTAAGAATTCTCCCCTAAATGAGACTAGATCTCAGTTTACAAAATATGTTCCAGAGAGGAGGTTTCAACCAAGGTTAAAACTTTGAGTTTTGAGATAGTATAGAACTTTCTGGCCTCTTACTGTGAACATTTGGTCTTTCTGCCTTGCAGAATATTAAAACTAAGCTAGAATATTAGACTATGAAAATTACAAGTGTGTGAGCTAAGGGTACAAAGAATGTATAAAGAGTACAGAAAATATATAAAAAGGTGATGTAAAAAAGAAAAGCTAAAAATCATCAGACATCAGGATCCTCTTGTTCCTGCTTCACCCATGCCAGCCCTGCTCCTCCCACTTTGTTATCTGCATTGCTGCTGGGGAGACTCTTGTTTTTTGTGTTTTGATTTATTTTGTTGTTTTTTTCCCAACTGCACCATCAGTGACACTGGCCAGAGCTGCTCATTAGCCAGTCTCTCGTCACTGTGGACAAGCCTGTCCTCTGAGGGCTGGCACATGCTCATACCAACTTTCTGGAACTTTCTGTGGCTCAGCACAGCTCAGGACGTCATAGAACCACAGCCTGGTTTGGGTGGGAAGGGATCTTAAATCCCATCCAGTTCCAACCCCCACCATGGGCAGGAAAACCTTCCTCTAGACCAGGAGGCTCCAAGTCCTGTCCAGTCTGGTCTTGAGCATGTCAATATTTACTACAAGTCCAATTTATCCCTGGGATTTGCAGCATGCAGGTAAAACTCCTGCATCTCATTATGGATTCATCATCCATCTTCACAGCAGAACAAACACTGCCCAGTCACACCCAGCCTGAGATCTGAAGGTGTTGGGCTCTGTGGCCACCTTGGAGCCCCAGAGAGGTGAGGAGATGTGGCTGTGAACCCCATTCCTCTGTTCCCTGCCTTCCCTCACGCTCAGCCCACCACCCACAGCTCCCCTCCCAGCTCACAGCATCTCCAGAATCCTTGTGGGTCTTTTCTGGATGATGTACATGATCTGTTCTTTCCTGCTGCTGGTTTTGGCAGCTTGTTCCGTTATTCTAGCTGCCTTTCGTGAGCAATTTCTGTCAGGAATCCCTCCCTCCCCTACACATACACACACTCAGACACTTAACTTTAATCCCTGACCTCTCATTCCTGCCTCCATTATTGCAGTGAATTGTTTCTTGGCCTCAGTCCATTCCTTCTCCTTTTGGTTCCTCTACAGCTTAGCTGGTTTTATAGACTTCCATCATTTTCCAGCCCAGTCTCTTTTACTGAAGGTCACTGAGAGTAAATCCAGCTGCAATGGAGTCCCCAGCCCTCCACCAGACACCTCAGCAGTGCCCTGAGCACATTTTTTTACATTTTTTCATAGCATACTCCAGGTGTTTTACCACACCTGCCTGTGGACCCCAAATTCAGACATCCCACTCTTCCCAACATCCTTGCTCCAGGTACTCTTTCTGGGGGTTTTTGGCAAGAGAGCAAGAATAGTCCCACTCATGCTTTTTCCAGAGCCTTGTCCAAGATGAGTTTTGTGGGCAGAAAACTAGAATATTGGTCTTTTTAAGTCCTCAAGGGGCAATGATTTCCTGAGCAAGGAGTATAAACATCAACATAATGTCCCCTCTGCCTTGTCACTGTCCCTGCTCTGCCTTGCAGAGGGTCTACAGAGGAACCAGCAAAGTGTCTGGATGGAGTTTGGCCATCTCCCACCTCCCCTGTCCCCCCCCAGCCAGCAGCAATCTCCTACCCAGGTCCATGTCAGCAGCTTTGGGCCGGTGGGAGCAGGGCACGTTCTTGAAGATGGCATCCAGGATCTTCTCCTTGACCTGCGTGATGGTGTCACAGTTGAGGATCTTCACCGGGATCTCGGGGCTGTTCACGTTGTCAGGGTTCACACAGCTCAGCACCTGAGAGAGAGAGGCACCACTCATTTCACAGCAGCACAGGAACCACCTCTGGCTGTCCCTCTGGTTGTCCCTCTGGTTGTGGCTGCAGCTACAAACCAGAGGGATCTGGTGTGCAAGAGTGGGAAAAAATGAGAATTCCCTCCCTCAAGGGGGCACAGGGAGGTGGGGTGTCTTCATTAGACTTAATCATGGAGTCACAGAAGGGTTTGGGTTGGAAGGAGCCTCAGAGATCACCTCATTCCACCCCAGCCATGGGCAGGGACACCTTCCACTATCCCAGGCTGCTCCAAGCTTCACCCAACCTGGCCTTGGACACTTCCAGGGATGGGACATCCACAGCTTCTCTGAGCAACCTGGGCCAAGGTCTCCCCACCCTCACAGGGAAGAATTTATTTCTTAATAACAGAAATCCCATGAACACCAGCTCAGGTTCTGGTGCTTTCAGTAAAAATGGCCATTGAGGTGGCAAGGTGACCTAATTCAGTAGTGGTCTCCCTGTCTTGCCACCTGGTTTTGGTAATTTCAGTGAAAAGCCTTAAGTTTGTCTGTCTGCACAGCCATGCAACTGAGCAGACCTTCCCAGAAGAAAGTTATTAATCTGAAATGCAGGACTTCTTAAAAATTAAACACAAAATGATATCAACAACCTCTGCTTTCACATGCAGAAGAGAAAAATCAACTCAACTGGAGAGGCCTCTCCTTTCTCAGAAGGAAAATTTAATTATCTCCACTCTGTCAAACAGTAAATACCTTAAACACAGATTATTCAACAGCAATCCTAGTTAACCCTTGGCTGTGTCTATTTCTGGTTGCAGAAGTATGAAGTCTATAAAATTTTACAAACTTTGCACTTGAAAGGGTGTTCAGTGGTGCTCCAGGCTGTGCATGGTCATTAAATGTTCCTGTGGCACTTTTACAAGTGCAGACATGTTGGTTTTGGTCCCTTAGACTAATTTCAAGTTGCCACAAATTCCCTTGGAATGGAAGAGGTGCTGGACTTTCCATCACTTTCCATCTTCACTTTCCATCTTCACCTCCTAAAATGCAGTGGGAACTCAAAAACGGGGTGAAATCCCATCAGTCTAATTACACACTGCCTCACCAGGCTCCCTTTGGTGATGTTCTGCTCAGCTAAGAGGGACTTGTGAAGATATCGCTTACAAAGAGCTCTGTGATCTTGCTGGATGAAAGGGGAGATGTAAATAGGAGATATTGATTAGATCATAATGCTATTATTTATATGTCACTTCCAGAAGTATTGAAAAAGCATCAATTCAGATCGTAATGATGGCACAGATTTACGGTTCTGGGACATCTTTCATCTCAAAGGATCACAGCATTGTACAGAGAAAGCACTGCTGAAATGAATTCAGCGTTGAGGTTATGAGTTGTTGTAGCCTTCTGGAACCCTCCTGGGTTATGCCCATTCCCTGCCCACAGAAACCTCTTCCTCTGCCAATTCCTAGGGCACATCCAGAAGTTCAACACATGTTGGTGTTAAGTTTGTGGTTGGACTCAACCTTAAAGGTGTTTTCCAGCCTAAATTATTCCGTCACACACCCCTGCAGGGAAATGGAGCAGTGATGGCAGCCTGGGACAGCTCTTTGGAGTCACACTTGGTTCTGGGGACCAAGTTACTCTTCAGGTTCCTCTCTGAGTGGTCTGAGCCCAGCTGAGGTGAAACGAGCTGGTGCTGCTCAGGGCAATCTCTGTGCTGTGATAAATCTCTGATACAAACAGCCGGATTTTGGGTCAGACACAAAGGGCACTTGGTGCTCTTTAAAAATGACCTGAGCTGCCCTGCCAGGCCAACATCCACTCCAGAAGATTCAACATCTCCTGCAGGTGCTGACCAGGGTCCTCCACAGCAGCACCCACCATCCAGGTGGAAGGTGACAATGGTGATTCTGCTCTTGGTTGTCCTTGAATTTTACAGGATTAATTTATTGGTTATCCTTGAAGTGCCAACTTCAGAAGGTGCCAGGAAAACTGCCTGAGTGAACCACATCCATTCACACCCTGACAACATTAATTCTTGCTTTCCTTTCTTCCAGCTCAGCTGGAAGAAGAAGGAGCAGGGAAGGCATTTTTTCAAAGGGCTGTGCTTGTGTTTCAAGCATAGAGAGAGCAGTTGGTTATCCCTGAAAACCCCTAAACTCCTGTAGGGTCATTACAATGACTGTCAAGGGTTTCCCTCCAACATTTTAGGGAATTCTAACAGTTATAGAGGCCAACACCATTCCCAGAGCACAGTGGCTTAGGCATATATTCCAAAGCCTTTGCATCATCTTTTCTGTGGAGTTTTCCGCTGTTGTCTCATGGAGAATGAAATTTTCTCCATGCTCATAACAACCAAGCCTCAGAAAAAATCCCACTGCTCCTGCAGTGCTGCTGAGAGACTTCAGCACAGTTTTTGATGTCAGCAGGTAGGGAAGAGACCCCATGATGGCCTGGGCTGTATTCCTGCAAGATTGGTCACTCTGAGGGAATTTTTGTGATGATGATCTCCTAAATGGATCAGTGTTGCTGATCCATCGCCCACCACTTTCCTCTGTGCTTCATTCACTCAAGGATGTGGCTGTTTCATCACCTGGCACTGCTGTTGTGTCACTCAGTGAGGTCTGTGCCACATGGGGATGTGCCAGCTGCAGGATCAACAGGGAAAGGAATGGGAGCACACGGAGAAGTAATCTCCAAGCCCCACTCTCCCACTGACTCTGTGTGACCTTGGGACATCTCATTTCGCTGGGTTTGTGTTTATTGACCTTTTTCTGCATCCTTGGGGGTTTTTTATCTGCCAGACCTCCCAGCCATGAGCTGTCTCTAAGTGTCTGTATCCATGCAAAGCTTAGCTCAGCTAAGCCCTGATCTCCACCACAGATTAGTGGCATTTAAATAATGAAGGCACAGTTTGCAATTACTCACGTGGTGACCCTGGCTCTGAGTTTGAGTGGTTTTTCCCTTATTGCAGGACATCTCTGCAGTTTCTGCCCTGGGGACAGAAATCCTTCTCTCCCTTCCAGACTGGGCTGGAAGGTTCCATGGGGTTTGCATACAGCGAGGTTTGGTGGAGAAAAAGGAGAAAAACCCCAAAAAGAGCCAAGTGTAGGAAAGCCTTCTGAGAATTACAGAATTGTAGAATGGTTTGGGTTGGAAGGAACCTTAAAAATCATCTCATTCCAACTCCCTGCCAAGTGCAGGGACACCTTTCACTATCCCAAGTTGCTCCAAGCCCTGTCCAACCTGGCCTCGAACACTTCCAGGGATCCAGGGGCAGCCACAGCTTCCATCCTCACAGGGATGATTTTTTTTCTAATTTCCACTCTAAACCTCCTGTCTGTCAGTTTGAAGTCATTCCCTCTTGTCCTGTCATTTCAGGTCTCTGTAAATAGTCTCTCTCCATCTTTTCTCTGGGAATTTCCATATTGCAACCACTGAATCAGTTCTGGCTTTATTTCATTACTATATATTTTTAATAAAAGATGTCAGGCAGCTCAAGGAAGGTAGAGGAAGGACAAAATAAAACAGAAACACAGAGAAACAGAAATGAAGAACAATCCTATTCTTATTCTGCTTCTTAATCTCCTTCACCAGAGTTGATCTCTGTAAATCTGCTGAGATTCCTATCGGGATATATTTGTCTGCTCTTGAGATGTAAGAGGGAGAGCTGATTATCATCAAACAGCACAAAGCCAGCAGAGGAGAGCTTTGTTCAGCCTGATGTATAATTACTACCCTTTGCTGGCTGCTTTAGATCAAGCCTAAAAGGATCGGGGGATTTCCTTTGGTGAAAGTGATCACTCTGTGGCTGCATTTTTGCCTCCCTTCTGCTCATTTTCTCCATGTGTGATCAGTCCTCTGAGTTTTTAGACAGCCACACGTAACAGCAGAGAAGCACCACTCTGCCAGTGTAAAAGGAAAGTCACGTTTTTAATATGCAAAATAGAACTGTGGCTTTATTGAAGTCCACCCCGTCATCAGACTTGGATTCACTCGAGGCTCAGCTCTAGACTGGAGTTACAGAAGTGGGAATTTCTACTATCAGCCCACCTGAGCTAAGGTCTGGGATGGGTCAAGGGGTTATCACTGACTGGGGTTGTGTCGCTGTTGAGCCGCTAGCTGAGAGGAAAACCCAGGTTCTCAGGCAAGGAAAGAGAAAAGTGCGTTTATTATTTTGATTTCCATATATATAGAGTTTTCAGACGTCACCCAGATTGGTCAGCCAGAAACCTCCCCGTAGGCCCAATTGGCCAAGCCCGAACTGCCCTAATCTCGAGACACTGTTTGCAAAACATCCAAACTTTATCTTTGTTTATGAAACATAGCAAAAATGTTCTCACGAGAAAGACCTGTGCTAGCCACAGGGTTGGAGCTAGATGATCTTCAAGGTCCCTCCCAACCCAAACCATCCCATGATTCTGTGACTGGACACAGCTCTCGGAGGTATCTGGAGCTAAGTGAGATCGATGTCCCTCATTTGAAAGTGGAAATAAAATAATCTGATCAGATTAAAGCATCTTCTGACTGTCCTAACTTTTGGGGTTGAGGTTTTCTGAGAATGAAGATGTGGGAAATAGAAAAAATTACAAAGATCGCTGAAGGCTTAGAAAGAGTTCTTCATCCAGCAGAGACTTAGAAGCTCAGTGGATTTAATGCATCCAGGAAAGAATGAAGGCCCACAAACACACTAAGAAGAGATATTTAATGCTCTTTAATTGATGCTCTTTAATCAAGTGGGAAGAGGGTGTAATCTCAGAGCAGAAGCTAAAGCTGCACATATGCAACATGTATCTTGCACCATGCAGACAATTCCATTTTCAAGCAAATGGCTCAGTGACAGGGATTAATTTTCTTTCCCTTGAAATCTTTAAATCAAGTTCCTTTTCCTTTGACTTGTGCTTTCTCAAGAAGGCTGCACCAGCTCTAGAGCTAACCTAGTAGGTCCCTGCACTCTGTACCTCTGACTATTTCTTGATGCTGAAATCCTCATTGGAGAAACACATTTTTAATTTTAATAGTCAGCCTTCAGCAGCATTACTCTTCTGGGCTACAGGAATAAATCATCCCAGAGGGTCAATCACTGGCTTCTGCTCTCTAAATCCCCTTTAGCCAGAAGATTCTGGACAAGCCCACAGGAAGGTGTGCCCAGAGCACTCACCAGGGTCTTGTAATCAATCTGCTGTCGGATGAGTTTGTCCTCACTCAGCGAGTAGCGAGCCTCCCCAGTGATGGAGTCGATGGGACCCTTCTCCATCTGCTGCTTGATGGCACAGAAAAGGGAGAAGAGAGGTTCTCCAGCACACTCCTGCAGGGGTGAAAGGCAACCATGAGGTGAAACTGGATGGTAGAATTGAGAATCCAACCCACACGGCATCCCGGTGACTGCCTTGGTTTGCCATCCCAAACCACTCATGACAGATCCAGCATTTGGAACCAGCCTGTTCCAGCAGCACAGAAAGAGAGGTGACTCTCCACTTTCACAGAGTGCAGCCAGCCCTTGGGGACATGGTGTGACCCTTGGGGATGGTCCTGTGCAGGGCCAGGAGTTGGACTGGATCCCTGTGGATCCCTTCCAGCTCAGGGTATTCTGTGATTCTGTGAGTGCCCTCTTATGGGACAAAGGTGTCAGCGTTCCCTGGCACTGCTGGGGCTGTTCAAGTGATTGTCACCAGGTCAGAGCTTTGCCCTGGTGGAGCAGGTGGTGGGATGGATCCCAGATGACCCAGAAGCAAGTTTTAAAGGGAGATGATGGCTGCTGCCTCATCCTGGGAGTCTGGGCAGAGCCCACAGACTCCCTGAACATTCTCATGCTGGAGGCAAACAGGGATGCTCAGGCCCAGATGTGTCCCTGGAGCTGTGGGGTGATGACAAATGTGTGGGGCACAGCACAGGACAGCAACCAGCATCCCCAGGGACAGCAAAACTCATCTCTCCCTAATTTCTCCTCATCATTCCCACTCACTGCACTCCTCTTCCCACATTTTTCCTCCCTCACTGCCCTCCCTCAGTGCCATGCACCCCAAGCTTTCTGCTCTTGCCTCTCTCCCCCTTCATCCCTCCCCTCTTCCTCCTCTCCTCTCCTCCCGTGTCCCAACTCAACGAGCCAGGTCATTTTCTCCTGGTGTAAATCCCAGCGAAAACAAGTTAATAATCGGAAGCAAAGTGGTCCCTTTTTCAGTCCCTACACCTGTCTCCCACTTAATTAGCTTATCTGCCAGCAGCATATTGCTTCTCTGTGCCTGTCTGCTGCCCTTATCAGGCCTCTGTTCAGGCTAAGGCAAGAAGACAAGTAGCTGAGTGGGGTGAAAAAAGCCTATTATAAAAGCAGCTCTTTAGAGAGTCACCTCCTTATATCCTTTCCTTTCAGCTGAAAGCAGGGATCTGATACAGAAGTCACTGAAATTACCTTCCAGGGACCTTCAAAACTTTCCCATGTGCTCGTCCTTGAACTGGTCGTGCCTGGGGAAGGCTCAGGGGGATTGGGGTTGGTTTGTAAAGCTCTGAATTGCCAGGCAGAGGTGGTTATTGTGTCCAAATGAGGTTGGGAGGTGGGAGGATATCTAGCAGCTGCAATGGGAGAGGTGCAGAGCTCAGCTCCTTCCAAAAAGAGGTTGGCTCTGAACTTGGTGCCTTGGCAGTTGTGATTCTTGAGGCTCAATGTGTGTCCCCAGGGGGGAAACTGGAACCCCCCAGCAGTCACTGGCAGGTCTCAAATACTGAAATGCTTTTTTTTTACTGCACAAGCCCCAAGGAGACCCTCCAGAAGGAATGAGAGAGTTCAGGGGGTACCTCAAATTCTTCCACTCAAGTTCTTCCACACAGCCTTTGTCCCTCCACTCCTCCTGGGGCTGAGCCTCAGTGCTGCCTCTGGGCTGGGGTGGAAGGAGATCTCCATCCACCCTGCACTGAAAATATGGGTCACCACATGATGGAGAGCTCAGTCTGCTCATAAAAGGGCAGCATTTTCCATACAGGTCTCAGTCAGGCTCTGAAATCCTCCCCATTTCTGCACTGACCCTGTGATCACACCTGTGTACCAGAGAAAAACCAACAGGCTGCCTCTCCAACAAAGTGTCCTCTCTGCTCTCCCTGCATCAGAAAACAGCCCATCTCCTATTAGGCACTGACCTCCTTCCAGAGGCAAAAAAACTTTATATCTGGAAATTTTCACCCCAACTGAGCCTCACCAAGGAGAAACGCATTAAAACAGCTGTTTTCCCTGGCATGCTGCCCCTCTTACCTTGAGGAACTTGTAGAGGAGGAAGGTGAACCAGTTGGTGAGCATTTTCTCAGCCACAGACTCTGTCCTGAAATCAACCAGGGAGAAAAAAAAGCAAATGGGAAATGAGTTAGTCATGCTGGTCCTATCAAAATACTGTCCTTGTCCATCTTACTGCCCAGTGGGAAATCTGGCATGGCACCATCAGGATTTAGCCTGTCCTAGGTTCCCTGGTTTAATTTTGGATTTAGGAAACCTGCAGGAAAATCCTTGCTGCCCTGCTGATTCTCCTGTGACTCCAAGTCCCTGTATGCCTGTTTTTCAGCTTCTCCAACAACGAAAAGGAGTTGACAACATTTGAGGGAATCTTCTCCAAAGAGCTCAGGGGGATAAATCCATCAAATCTGAGGAGCTCGGAGCAAGGCCATATGTCAAGTAGGCTATATAAATACTCAGGAGAGACAGATCTAAGTCTCTGGGGAGCAGTTATCTGGCACTGCCTATCTCCCTGGCATTTGGGAGTGATTATACTCTAAATGTGTCAATGTGGTTCATACACCGAGCTCATCCTTCTGCCCTTGAGCACTCTCAAAAAAAAAATCAAACAAAAATCCATCTCGAGGCTTCAGGGTGAGCTTTTACCACACAAGGACCTGCAAATGTGGTGTGGCCATCAGGAGTGCTGGATAAACCTGTGTTGGCTCCACTGGTGGTCAAGAAAAAAGGAGAGTTCCTGGCTGGGTGAATTAAAGTGGATCCTCCTCGTCCTGGCTTTCACCAAAGCCACACAGAGGTTCTTGCCTCTTGCTATTGTTCTTTGCTCTGAAAATCTCTTTGAGGCCATAGATGTCATGTGGAATAAGCACTGGACACAGGTGATGTGAGAAAATAATTTTTGCCAGCTCCTTTCTTCTGTCAAACACCTCCAAAACTGCAAAATATTCCCTTTCACAGACTCGTGGGGAGGGAAGGGAAGCATCAGGTTGAATCCAGCTGCTCAAAGAGCTGTCTGAGGACCTCACACCAACATCTGACCCAAGGCTCTGAGCTATTCACATGCTCTGTTCTGGTGCTGCTCAGTGCAAAACTTCCATCTCAGAGCACAGATCTGATTTCTCCTGGTGTTTCCAGTGTTTGGAACAGTGGATGTGCATCCTTTGCTCACTGGCTGTCCTTCCAAAGGCCACAATTAATTTCCATCAAAGAGGATCAGAGTTAGAAAAGAGCTGGAAGAAGGAGAAAGATGAAAGACAGGATTGCTCAGGAGGAGACAGGAGTGAGCAACAAGGGAAGACAAAGAGATGGAGAAAGGGGAAGAAAAAAGAAGGAAGTTAAGGGGGGAAGCAGTTGGAAGGAGGCAGTGCCATCCAGCATCAGAGCAGAAGCACAGCCAGGAAGCCTGGGGACAGCTGGATGGTGGTCACCAGCCAGGCTGTAGGGCTGGAATCACATCAGGAAGTCAACTGACACCAAAGCAAAGTCCAGTCTCTGCCCCTGGCATTGCTGCCCTGAATGCCAGGAAGTGCCTTCTGCTCCTTTTTTGCTGGTTCTCCACAGTGGGCTGTGTGCCAGATGACAAAACTCCCAGCCCAGCAGGCACCAGAGATCTCATCCCTGTCCAAGCCGTCCATGGTAATCAGCTGAGAGCTCCTCAGAGTCAGCTCTGAGCAGTGGCAAAGGCCACTCATCTCCAGAACACTCCCCCTGGTTTTATTTAGGGTCCTTGAGTCAGGAGGGTTGGTGCAGTCTGTGAAAAGGAGATGGATCTGCTCCTAAAGGGAGAAGAGGCAGCACTTCCCTAGGACTGGAACATTAATTACAGAGCAGTGGATTCCTAATTTGAGGTTTTCCTCAGAACTATGAAGGTTAGACTTTAGACCAAGCCAAGAAGCACCAATCCAAGCTTGTTCCCTGTATGAAACCAGTTTTGTTGTCCCACTCTTCTGCTGATTTCCACAAACTCCCAGCTCTGAGAGCGAAATGAGACCCACAATGCAGCTGAAGACTCTCCATGTGTCCATAGTTAACTCAGGAACAAGAAACAAAGCTGGGAATTCCATGTCCCAGGCAGGAGATGGAAGAAGTTGACATCCTCTCACTAGGGATTTTATACACCACATATGTGATATCTTTTAGATCCTACACAGCATGATTGGAGTTTTCAGGTTAAAAGGAAGCAAAAGTATACATCAACATCTTAAACATGCAAAGAGTCCAAAGTAAGGTCTGAGCTTTTTCTGTCCTTATGAGACTTTCTGGAGGATCCATGCAAAAATTCAGAGGTGGATCAGTTCTGTAATTTTTAATCACTGACTACTTTTTGGATATGGAAGAGATGGACCAAGATCTACATCACCAAAGATGATTACGATGTTTACATGGGCACAACCCTCCCAGCCCAGCTCCCTCCATGCCCAGACATCCTTACCTGCGGAGCAGCAGCTTGGGGTGGTTCTTGCTCTCCAGGTTTTTGTCGATGAGGTCGGCCAGCAGCTGTTTGAGGACGTCAGTGGCGTACTCCAGCTTGCTCTGCAGCACCGTCATGATCAGCGAGGCCACGTTGCCGCGGTCGCGCATGGAGAAGCTGCGCTGCGACTCCAGCGTGCGGATGAAGGACAGCAGGAAAACCTTGTTGTTGATGAGCTGGGCAAAGAGCTTCAGGCCCTTCTCCACCCTCTCCTGCCGGTAGCCAGGGACCTGCATGAGAAAAAAGGGGGTTTGTCCCTTTCCCGTGTTCTCCCACTGTCAGACCTCCCGTTGTCACCTCTCTGCTCTCATCCCTCCAGCTCCTCCAGCTAAGGAAACACAGGAAGAGAATCCATAAATCATCTAATGATCAGGAAGTCTGAGAAGACTCCCAGCCACATCACAGATGAGTTTTCCAATCCTGTATTTCCCTCTCTGAACAGTACATCCGAAAGGGATTGCTAGTGCCTGTGTCACCATGCTGCGTTATATTTTTATTTTAGCCAGACTGAAGTCCTAGGATAATTTAATCCAAAACTTCTTTCTCATCCCTGCAAGAAACCTGCTCACAGAGGTTTGGGGTTCAGCTTCAGGGAGCTGGGGGAGGCAGCAAGAGAGTGAAAGGGAAAAAGAGGTCGGGGTGAGGCTTTGAGGAGATGCAGCGAGGCAGTGGCTGAGATGGTGACCACAGAACTGGGCCTTGGTTTGAAGAGCAAGGCAGGCAAAGGTGTGAGAGGACAACCTAAGCTAGGACCTTTCTTGGAGGTCCCACTGAAGTAGAACCCCTGGGTTTGGGAGGTGGTGTGGTTTGGAGACAGAGAGGTTGATAAGTCTCATATTTCTCAGCTGTGAGAGGCTGCTGAACTCACTTTTATATGGAAGAATTTAGGACCTCAGTGCTGGAGCCTGAGTGCCACAGTGGCCTTTTTGGTCCCTCTGGCTCTAGGCATGAATGGAACCTAAACTGAGAGCCCCAAACTCATCCCTCCCTGTGGCTGAAGCTGTTCCAGCCCTTGAAAAAACTTTGCTGGAAGCTGGAGGGTCTCACCACAGAGCAACACATGTCACCAAGGCATATATAAATTAATAACTACCCAAAGTTGGCACTTTAATACAAAATACATTGGCATGCTTAAACAACCAAGCTATGCAAGGCCCCTTATAGAGACATTACTTTTTCATTCTGGAAATTAGAGTTCTCAACTCTTTTTGCATCCAGCAAATAAATTACTTCCTAAATAGCTTGAGACAACCAACCAACCTACAAACCACCACCACCCATCCCGCCAATAATTATTTTTAACTCACTCGCTTGAACATTTAATATTGCCTATCCCTGGGTTATTATGGAGAATTAAAACAAAATAACAAGAAAAGTGTTTTGTGCTGCATCTGGAAGCAGTTAATTAGCAAATGAACTGGAAATAAGTAAGACCTTCTCACTGTGGGATCTGTGCTGGGGCCTTTTGCAATAAATAGCAATTCCTTCTGGGTGATACAGAGAAGGGAGCAGAATGGGAGCTGCCTTCACGTTGGTAGCCAAAGATGTTGACACTGAGAGAGCTGGTGAAGCTTTACAAAGGATTAAGGAAAAAAAAAATGAATGGAATGAAAGAGAGAAGAGATCAAAGGTGTTGGATTGAAACATGAGCTCAACAGTCTGTCTACATAGGGGAGCATCCTTGCTAAGGCCTCTGCAGGGGTCAGATGCTGTTCTGTGATCAGCTGGCCAGGGTTAATGAATGTAGGGATTGCAGTTGGCTGTGGGGATGATGGAATTGTTTGTGTTGCACACACATGTGACAGGGACATCCAGCACCCCTGGTTCCTGCTGCTCGTTTGCTGGAGCTGCTGAGCTGCTCATCCTGGGGGAAAGCAGCTGGAGGCCACTCGACCTGCACCCCAAATCTGTGTGGTAGTTATGTGTAACTCAGCCTCCTACCCAGTCCCACAAGCCCTCCTTGCTGACAGATCAGGTTTTGGAATGGCTCTCTCCACACAGTGGGATGAATTTTGGCTTTTCCGAACGGCAGGAGCAAAGCTGAGCAGGCATCTCTGATTACACAGCCAGCCAAGCGTGCTCCTGCCTGTGCCAGCTCCTGCTCCTCCTTCCTGCCAACCAAGCCCAGTCCTGGCCTCCAGCGATCTCCCAGGCCCATGCCAGAGCCTCTCTGAAGCTCAGACCCTGCCAAAGGCTTTGCAGAGAGCTCAGCCAACACCTTGGCCGTGGTGTAGCTCCTGATTCTCCAGCCCAGGTATTCCTAGAGCAGGGCCTGTCCATCTGCCAGAGCCTGGAGCAGATTCTAGCCTGGCAGACCTCACCTGGGCTCCCATCAAACTCTTGTCACCACTCAGGTAACACAGTGTAGACCCCAAGATTTGTGGACAACGTGTCACTGTCCTCCCACTCTCCCTCCATGGAGTTGGGGTGGAGGAGGAAGATGTGGGCAGGGCATGGACAGACTGACACTGTGGTTTTCTGATCTCGCAGCAAACCAGAGTGCAGCAAAGATGAGTTTCCCTCAGTGACAGGAGCTTATTTTTATAGGGGTTGCCACAAAAATAACCTGGACTCTGGGTGGTATGAGGGTCATGCAAAGCTGGAGTGACATAGGCAAACATGCTCCTCTGTCACACAACTGTTTTTCCTTTACCCTGCATGGCAGACAATATTAAATCCAGTCTAAAAATCAAGCCACAGAAGGGTTAAGACCAAAGAGAAGCTTCACTGAGTAGGCCTAATGCATATGGATTTATGAGAGTCTTCCAAATAAGTGAGTGATCAAACAGAATTTAACTGGTAACAAGTGACAGGATGAGAAGAAACGGCCTTAAAGTTGTGCCTGGGGAGGTTTATATTGGCTATTATGAAAAGTTTTTTCACTGAAAGGGTGATCAGGAGCTGGAACAAGCTGCTCAGGGGAGTGGTGGGATCACAGTCCCTAGAAGTTTTCAAAAAGTATGTGGATGTGGCACTTGGGGACATGATTTAGTGATGGAATTGGCAGCACTGGGTTGATGATTGGAATCTATGACCTTAGACGTCTTTTACAACCAAAATGATTTTATGATCTAATATGATCTAACAGCAAACATTTCCCCTTTCAACCCAGATTTTTAATGAGGACCTGTTTCACCCGAGTAGGACACAGAATGATCAAGTCATCATTTCCCCACCACTGACACAGAATCCCTGGAATTCAGGACTGAACAGGCAGGCATGAGAGGAGCCAGAAGCAGGAAATGTTGTTGTTTTACCTCCAAATCCCTCAGGACTGGATGATCTTCAATGCCAGGGAAAAGCACCCTCATCGTGTAGGTTCGGTAGTCGAGGAAAGGGATCCCAGCTCCATCCAGGTCACTCGTCAGCTCATGGATATCTGTCTGCAGCTCTGCAAAGGCTGGTGCAAAAACAGAACAACTCCTGGAGTGGTGAAAATCCGGATCACCCTCACCAGGATGAGAATGACCCCCAGACCCAAATGCATGAGAATAACAAGGAGCAACATTTGGGGAGGACGAAGGTGGGCAAGAGCAGTGTCACCTTTCCCACAACACAGCCTTTCCCCAGGGACATGTGCCAAGGCTTCCTGTGGACTTTGAATTATCAAATCCAGTTAGGACAGAGTGGAGAAACTCAGGGAAAACAGGCAAAGCCAGATTAGATCCAGGCTTGAGCCACACAGGGCTCAACACTGTGGTATTTTGGCCCAAAGCTTTGTGCCTGGATGGCTCTCTCCTACCAACAGTATCATCCTGCCTTCTTCATCCTACCTTCTTTGCACTCCAGTGCCACCCTGGACTCCAGGTTGTCCATCTGCATCTGCAGGCGCTTGAGGGTGAGGTCACTCTCCCTGGACTTGCGCTTGTAGGCGATCAGCACGGCCACGATGAAGATGATGAGGAGCCCGCCGGCCACCGCGATGCTGACGATGGCTGGCAGGCTGAGAGGGCTGTCTGGGGAGATGTAGACCATCCCTGGGGAGAATTCCATTCCTCCCACACGAGCCTGGAGGGAAAGCAGCAAAGAGCTGCACTGAAGCTGTCAAGCAAGCAGGAACACAGAGGAACTCCACTGTGTCCCTGGCTGAGGGTGAATGGGGACATCTCCTTGTCTCCCAAGACAAAAGGGGAAGTATCTGGATATGGAACAGCATAGAAACACCTGAGATGCCAGCTAGAATCACCTCAGAGAGTGACCATGAACCCAACAAAAAAAGGACTTGTGGTGAGACAAGTCACCAGTCACAATTTCTCAGTATCAGTTTGGATTTCATTCTGGACTTTTCATTCCTCATCCTGATGTGTTGTACAGGGAACTAATGGCACTTAGTCCCAAAATATACACAGAATGCAGAGCTCATGGTTATGGTCTGAGAGGTCTTAACCCCACAGTGGGGCAGGGGACACCTGGCCCAGTCAGTACAGTGGGACTGCAGGAATCAGAGTCAGTATTTTCTTTTGACCCTTCCACCAGATGAAACTGTACTTGGAAGTCTTTGGCGCAGAAAAAAAAAACAAAAAAAAAAAAAGAAAACAAACCACAATGAAAGGTGAATGTCTGAAAATAGCTAATTTCCATTCACAAGATCCTCTCATGCCATTTTGGGAAGGGGTCTAGAGAGATAAAATGCCCATAATGAGAAACAAAACCAATCCTAAACTCATCTGATCAGGTAACACATTTTCAAGATGACCATTCGGTACCACGACACTGATGGCTTGTAGAGCATTTTCAGTGCCCAAGGAACCTCAGATCCTTAGCTGGAGATGCAGCAATAACAGGTTTTCCCACCTATTTCAAAATACAAGGTCTAACTCACTTATAAATTTTGAGGTTTGGTGTTGGAATGTGGCTTGCTCAATGGAACCAAAAAACTGCCAAACTCACATCCTAATCCATGCACTGGAAGTTGTTCCCCTTTGCCCAAGGCCACTGCCCCAAATCCTCCAAGAAGAATTTGCTCACCAGCTCACACCGTTTCCTTCCTGTCAGTGAATCAATAAACAGATTCATTCTGTTTCATTTTCTCTTTCTGCAAGCCCTCAGTCAGGTGACTCCATTCAAGGAGTATCAGACTAGATTCAAACAAGCCCATCCCAAATCCCAGTGCAGGTCCATCATCAAAGCTGGAAGAACATCTTGTCTCCATGGGTGGGATTTCTCTCACCAAATATTCCACATGAACATCCAAGTTAGACACTGCAGCATGATTCCAGAGTCAACAAAGAGAAAAACCACTTTCAGGATGTGATTTATGTGAGCTGCTTCTGACACCTTTGACATTGGGATGAGACGTTTTATTCTGCGGAAGTTCCCATTTCTCTCCATTAATAAGGGGATCTAAGCTCCAAAAGGCAGGTGTTCAAAGTCAGGCCCAGTGTGTTCCTCTTTAAAGGTGGTTTCATCACTGGGAAGGTCTCACAATCCACAAGTGAAACTGTCGTGATCTGAGGGAATCTGTCTCTTGAAGAAGGAAGTCTATGAGGCTTCAGTGTTATTGTGAGCATTTAAAAGAAACATAAGAAAATATGTAGATATATCCCTATTTCATTTCTTGGGCCACCAAGTCGTTCTGGAGGAAGCTATTTTTACCTTCCAGAAGAATAAATACGGACTCACCATATTACTAAACAACCATTTGGTCACCTGTTGAGACTATTAATCACGATTTTGTTCTAAATTACACTAAATGTTCTAAATGCTCTCTATGTCAGAGCCCAGTTTTCTCCAACAGAGTCTTAGTAGCCACCTGTAGGAGTTCAGGAGTTCTGAAGAAGTGTCTTTTATGGTGCAAGTTTGTCCTGGCCAAATGAAATTATCTCTTGGGATGAGATGAATCACGTCCTGAACTTCAGCTGCTCCGTTTGACCATCTCTCCATTTGTTATGCAGAGTCTGATGTGACTTTCCAGGCTGCATCAGATACCAGCAACCCTTCAAATGTGTTCCACATCTTCCCTGCAGACCTTCTCTGTTGTATCCACTCATGGATCTTCCTCACATCCCTTTCTTTTCCTTGGAAAAAACTTTGCCTCTGAGTTTTAGTCAATCTTCTTTTTAAGCATTGCCCAGGCCTTTCATTTCTTTGCTTTTTTTTTCAAATACTTAACTCTGTCATTGTGTAAAAGACAGCTGAACCAGATCAAAAGCATGTTGACATCAATGTGTGTCATTTCCACTGCTCCTTCCCTTAGAAATAATCTCCATTGCGATGGTTGATTCACTCCCATGACCCCCTCTCAGATCGTGGCCACCTCACTTTGCAAGAAAAGGTTTGTTCAACAATTTCCTCAAGGTCACACAACAAATCTGGCAGAATCAGGAGGAGGATGAACGACCTGTCAATTATCCTGGCCATCAAAGAGGTGTTTGTGTGAAACGTGGGGATGCATTTAGTCCCAGCCTGAGCAGCAGAGATGCTGTGCCACGCTGGAGGAGATATTTTCCAGCCCTGGTTCCAGATGCAAAGTCCATCCTTGAGCAGCTCCATCACCTTCCCAGTTTCCCAGCAGTATCCCTCATTTGACCAGTATCCTCAAAAAGGAATTGTTTTTTAATCTTTGGCTTCACTTAAGCTGTTCCAAGCTGCAGGAGCAGGGGAGTTTTCCCAATTAGTACAACCTGGCCTGATGTCCATCGTTTTGGATCCCCAGGGGTTGATTATTGCTCACCTGGCTTTGAGTTTTCTCTTCCCTGGATCGGCTTTGTCAGTCTCTGACTAACCATATGTTTAATTATATCCATGAAAATGACAGGGAACATTTATTGGCGTGCTCAAAAGCTTTGGTTTTCACACAGAGAAAATCTCTCACTTCATTATTGCTCCTCTTGGAGTGTCTTAATGTGCTTTGCAATGAATCGAGAGTCACGGTGTATTTGCATGGCTGGAAAGGATTATTACCTCTATTTTCCAGATGACAAACTCTGGCACAGAGAAGTTAAGTAGCCACTACAAGGGATCCCAGCAGCAGCCACAAACAAGACCCAAAATGGTCATCATAAACTCTGCTTCCTAAAAGTTCCCAGAAAAATCTTTTTAAAGAGCAATGTGTGTCTCCATCAACTTCTCTGAGTCTCATTGCACTCAAATAAATAGATAAATATGTGGCAGATATAGCTTTGGGGTAGGGGGGAGACGAGAGAGAGCTGGGAAAAAAAAGTTGTTCACAAGGAGTGAGAAACATTGATGTCAGTTGTCAGCTTTTGTTGTTCCCACCCACAGCTTGCTACAACTGCAGGGTGTTTGCTGATATGCTGTTTATCAAGCAACAGCATCAAGGAATTCAAATTATTGAGAGGAAAGTAAAAAAAGGAGTAAATAAATAAACGCTGAGAGGAGGAGAAGCTCCCTCTGATGTAATCAGGTCCATTCTTCACAGGTTCCAGGAAGGATATGGAGGAGCACACTAAATTTTATAGGTGTCAAAACCTCAAAGTCCAGTCACACGATTGTCCACATCCTGCATTTTTTTTCCCTACTACATGAAGGCAAATTTTAGTCACCAGCATGTCGGTAAGTGATGGGGACTGTGCTGAATTTAACAATGTCATGTAGGAACATGTTACATATATGATCTCACATGAGCATCATACTGTACATACAAAAGCAGAGGAGAGGCCAACTCTCCTACTGGTGTTGGATCATGGAAGGTTTCTCACTGTCCACAAAGATCTCCAGGTCACTTTTCCACTGTTCTACATCTCCCTTGATGAGGATATTAAACCAAAAAGGGGCTCTGAAGTTCCTGGGAAGGCAAATGGTGATGCAAACCCCTTGGAGCTCTCTGCCAGCTGCTCAGCACTGCTGTGCCCTCCCAAGCCACCCAGGGAGCCACCCAGGTCCCACTTACCATCACCTTGTGCCTTCCAATGAGGTTTGGGGACTCACAGAGGAGCTGCACGTCTGACACTGTCACTGCACAGGGCTTCTCACCAACCAGAACGGTGTAGTTCAGTTTGGCATTCCCTCCTGCCACCGGTGGGATCAGATTCTTGCCCTGCACAGAAAGGAATGTCACACCCCAAAATAACCAAATAAATATCAGGAGAGAGTTTTCTTTCCCCCTCTGGTTGATTGCTGGGATACAAGTGTTGATTTTTCATTTGGTAGGTGTGAATGGCTGATCCCTGACACTCTTCCAGGTTGGATGGATGGGGCTTGGAGCAACCTGGGCTAATGGAAGTTATCCCTCCCCATGGCAGGGGGTTGGAATGAGATGGTCTTTAAGGTCCCTTCCAACCTAAATATGATTCTATTATGACATTTGTAGCTCACCATTTGCTAACACAGAGAGGAAAAGCCAATTTAGAAAGTCATGCAGAGAACAGCATGAGTGGCTGCAGACTCAAATCAGCCACAACAGCCTGTCCTGCTCCTCCCGCTCTGGAACTGAATGGGAAATGTTCCATCTCAGTCCTGCACAGTAAAGCCCTCACTAAACACAGTCAGGCAAGTAAGTCAGACCCTTTTCCAAAAACTATTCTTCAGGCACCATCATTTCTTTGAATATTCACCATGTAAAAATACTGATACAGAAATGCTCCATCATAAAATTCCTTCTCTGTATTGCCGTGCAGTTTACAGAAATGGCAAAGGACGGGTTTGGGTTTAAACAGGGGTGAGAGGAAGGTCTTGAACGTCCAAGAAAGGAAAGAGAGATGGATATTTAACTGTCAGCCCCATTGCAAGGGTAGAAAAAGTTCTCTGGTCAGCAGCATTGGGTACAAATTTAGGCTGCACACAGGAATCTGCATCAGGAGTTTATATTTTTTAGTTATGGGTAGGGGCAATGCTTGGTGTTTGCTGATAGTGACTCTGATATGGTTCCATATGGGGCAAGGAATGGAGGAAATTTCTGGGATGCAATCAGGATGGGGGTGCTGGCAGACACAGAGGGGCAGAATTTGTCCTTCCTCATCCAGTCCTCGGTCCCCTTCTCACCTTCAAGATGATGGGACTTCCTGGCTTCAACTCCAGGATCCCTGAGGGATTGAAAACCTCAAAGATTGGGTTGGGGTAGTAGGTGAAGTTGGTTTTGTTGAGGATCAGCAGGGACTGCACGTTGTCAAGGATGAAGCCAAACTCCTCCGGGCGCTCGGCGAGCTCAGACTGGTGATTGGGGTCCACAGCCAGTGCTGGGGCCTGGCAGGTCATCTCTGTGCTGTTCTGCACCTCACAGTTCTGGGGAAAGAGATCAAATAAAACAAATTTTAATGGAAATATGGAGCCTGGCAGGTCATCCCTGTGCTGTTCACCTCACAGTTCTGGGGAAAGAGACCCAACACAAGGAATGTTTATGGAAATATGGAGCCTGGCAGGTCATCTCTCTGCTGTTCTGCACCTCTGGAGTTGCCAGTGTGAGGATCTTTCCCTGACTTGACTTCCTTCTGGAAATAGAAGTTTCTTCCCTTATTTTTTCACAGCACAGATTAGTCAAAGCCTCGCTAGCACCCAGCAATTGGATCTCACACTCTGGGTGTTTCCCCAAAAGCACTGTGCAGTGCACGCTCAGTTGTGCTCAGGATTCCAGTCTGGATATCAGGTTACCTGATAGGAAGTCCCAGCAAGCTGCAGAGGCAAAGACAAAGCTGTAGGTCTCAGCAGACCCTGAAGTTTTGTTCCAGCCCTGCCAAAAACCTTTTTATTTTTTTGTGTCCTTCAGGAACGAGATAATGTTTCTGGAAACAAGCCATGCCCTCTTTTTGGGATGCAACAGGAGATTTCAAGCTCCAGAGCTGCCAGCCAGCCCCTGTCCCCACCATGGCATGTCCCCTCCCCAGCTCTGCACTCATACTCACGTTGACGTGCTCCTTCCCACCGTGCTTTGCCCGGATCTGAGGGTTTTGGATGAGGTCCAGGTGAGTTCCCCACACGGCAATGGGAGTGTTGCCACTGGAGAATAAGAAATGGAATTAAAGCATGGACCCAGTTAATAGATGTCAGAACTCATCACACCAGCAGTGGGTGATCTGTTTTCCTAAATGTTGCTTGCAAAGTATCTGACCACGTCTCGCAGTCCCGTAGGGAAGGAAGGAAGAACAAAACACATAATTTTCCATTCATTCATAAGGGGAGAAATAAGTAAAGACAAATGCTTTCTAAAACTGCCGCATCAAGCAGCCTCTGGATGGTTTTCTTCATCAAGGCTCAGCAATCACAAACTTTGGTGATGAGAAAAACAGTGGAGATTTAACATTTTAATTCCTGATGTCCCATGGAAACAGCTCTTGAGGATTCAGGGCTACCCTGGTTGAGGTTTACAGCCCCATATCAAACCTGTGTCCTAGGTTACAATATCGATGTATTTAGTATTCCATGACCACAAGCTGTGGGTCGTTAGCTGTTATGACTCCTGCCATGACTCACTCCTGATAACTGTTAATGAGGTATCAAGAAGACACTGCATGACTCATGGAATTATCTCACCCTATTGTGAGATGCTCCACCCAGGAGGGAGGAGCCAAGCATTCCCACCTGGATATAACCTGGCTTTGAACTGCCCAAGTCAGCCCTGTCTGCTGGGTTCCCAGAGGACAAGAGCTACCACTGGACCTTCAGGTGGAGACCAGACATTCACAGGATCACTGCTTCAACCTAACTACTTCACTTGGACTGCTACCACCACCCTAACAGGGTGTCAGGTTGTCTTGGACTTTGTCAGTGCTTTTCCTTGTATTATTACATTTTTTAAAGATTTTCCTATTAAATTTTAATCCTGACTTGCAATCTCTCACTGGTTTGCTTTCCAACTATTACAACCTGCTACCAAATCTTACCCTGAATACAGTAACACCTCAGTGAACTCTTTGGTGCCACCAGGGAGCTCAGTCCTGCAGCAATGAGGAGAAACCAAGCCAAAATCTTCAGCCTTGGTGTGCATAAGGCACTGTGGTTCCCATGTGGTGGCCCAGGCAGATCAGCTCTGCCACCTGTGGTGGATCCAATGTGAACAGAGATTCCTAATCTCTGTGTCCCCTGCTCAAAGACCAATTTCCTGAGAAAGCCAACTCCTACAAGCCACAAACCCTGAGTATCTGGTGGATTCTCTCACTTTTACGGGAAGATGGAGCTGGAGCTGTCCTCACTCCCTGCAGTCACTGTCACCACAAGGAAACAGCTCTCAAAAATACCCTTCTCTCCCTTCCCAGCCTCTTCCAGCTGCAGCCAGCCACGCTGACTGTGGGACTTCTGGGAATGAGGCAGGAAACTGCACAGGACCATTGCCAGGCTTCAGCAGGGCTGGCTCTGAACACCACATGGAAGAGAAGGGCTCACCACTGGCAGCTTTGGCCATCCCAAATTAAAGCAGCTCTGATCTACCAGGGTGAGCTCTGCTGCTGCAGCACAAGGTGGGGCAAAGTGATCCAGGGCAGAAGGGAGAAGACTTATCCAAAAAAGTGAAACCTGTTAGGGCTCACAGAGCCAGGGCAGGATGAGGAAATGTCATCAGCAGACAGCCCCATCTCCGAGGGTTTCCTGGGGTGAGGAGTGCTCTCAGCAGTCTCAGCACCTGCCTCTACAACTCCCTTTAGAAACTGTCCAGGATGCAATTTATTTCCTGCTGGGAATGGGAGGCCATGTGGAAATTTATGAGATTGTGACAAGAAAGCTCAGAATTCTCTTTCCTGCCTCCAGGTAAATCTGCACATACAGGAAAGGTGAAGCATGTGCATTATACATGAGAAAACACCTGAGAATAAACACTCCATGAGGAAGAAGGCAACAAATCTCCATTTCTGACCTTTGTTTTTAGCGTTCCTCATTTATATCTTCCATTATTAATCAGCTGGGGAGGCAGGAATGAATGCAAAATAGCAAGAATAGCTGTCAGGTTTGGGTGACCTGTGCTCCACCCTCTCCAGTTGCACCCACAGTGATGAACCAAACAGTTTTGGTTTATCCAAAGAGAATTGGCACAACCCCAGCTTTCAGCAGATACTCCTGGGACGCTTCTCTGGGAGGCTCCTCATGGTCTTTCATTCAAGGACTGGACTAGTCCATGGTTAGGGCAATATTTGGCCTTGAGTTTTGTATTATATCTCAAATTTTGTCTCTCTGAAATCAACTGTGATGGGAAATTTCTAAGGGGAAGTTTTATGGGGCAAACCCACATTTTGCTGTTTGCATAAGATCTGCTTGGATGAGTTTTCTTGAATGCACAGGGGATCCTTCTGAAGTCACACATCTGCTTACAAGAGACCTTCCCTGCCTTACAGGAAAAAAAAAACCTTCTTCCCAAAATTCATCTTCTCAATAAGTATTCCTGACATTATCATCCAGGGAGAGCTCATTCACCAAAAACCAGAAATGTTTGTTCTTTCTCTACTGTCCTGGATCTTCTGGATTCTGGCCTTTATAATAATAATTTAAAAATTAATGTTTTTAATGCTAATATTATATAATTTAATAATAATATAATCACTAAGAAAATAAATCTCTGCTGATTCAAACTAGAAGGGATTTTGTATCTTTACTCCGTTGTAAATTTTTCATCTTCCAGACATATCCAATGTGTGAGCACACCTACAGGTATGTGAGTGTGTCTATATAAACAAAAATCCTCTTATTTAATGAACCAAGTCTGTGCACACAGTTTTAAACCCACATGTTAAAAATCCTATGTTTGATTTGGAATCTGAACTTGCAGGCTCAGACCACAGGTATTAAACACAGCCACAGCACCTGCTCAGAGAGAGGGAAAGAAAAAAGGACAAAAGCAAAAGCAGTTTTGTTTGCTGAAGACATAAAATCACCCCCAAACCCTCTCTGGCTTGAAAATAAAGTAAATAAAACTGTTCCTTGCCTTGAAAATCACCAGCCATTGGCATTTTTGCCTGCAGCTGGATGCTCAGTCAGGTGGGAGCAGAGCCTGCAGACCTGCTGCTGCCCAGCAAAATAACAGAGGTGCCAACAGCTCTCTGAATTTAACTCCTTATTGCCATTTTCTGCCTTCAGACTCAGGTAATTGCTGGACATAACTCAAATCAAACCCAGATCAAAAGTATTAATGGAGCCTCATAAAATTTTATTTACTTGCCAGCTCAGCGTGACTCTCTTTTTTTGGCTATGGAAGTAAATTAGCAGTAATCTTTTCTTTATTGTCTTGAAAAATGGCCCTTGGAAAGGTTTTAAGCCAGGCTTGGTGCATTCATTCACTGGTTTGTAAAGCTGGTTTAGTAGCAATCAGCTATGCCTGGGAACAGCTCAGCCCCACAAAATAGGAACCCTGAACCCCTGTGGTAATTCTGGATATTCCATCTTCTCTCTCCAAGGTTGTGCTCCTTTGGAATGCCTCAAAAGGGCATCAGAAAGAGGATGAAACTGGGTAGGTCTGGTTAAAATGAGGAGTCTGTTAATGCTCAAGGTGATGATTTCTGATTTCTCACAAAGAAAGCAAAGGGGAGAAGTTGTACCCAAAAGTGCTCCACCCTTGAAATGTTCAAAAGGGGTTTGGATGTTTCACCTGGGGACACATTTCAGGGGTGGACATGGCAGTGCTAGGGTAACTATTGGACTCAGTGAGCTTAGAGGTCTTTTCCAACCTTCATGATTCCATGAGTGATGAGACAGCTGGAATCCCAGCCGTCCATCCTAACACACCCCAGAGACAAGCTGATGAGCACCTCACCTTAATTCCCATTATTCTGGGAGCTGGGAGGGGAGATCTCATCCATCAAGCCATGGGACACAGAGTCCCTGCACCTCCAGGCTAGGAAAAACTTTGCCAAAACATCTGCAGCATCTCCTTGGCTGCTTCTTCACCTCTGGAAGCTTCAGCAGAGAAACCAAGGAGCAAAAAGGCTCTGGAGAACTCCTCACCTCCTAGCCAGACCTGAGGCCAGACAGGAAGGTCCCGGTGCTGCAGCTTTCCTGGGATATTTGGGAATTCACTCTCCTAGGCTGTCAATCTTGCACCTTTTAAGCGGCACTGAACTCACTTTATGAGGGAATAAAGTGATTTCTCATTTCACTGATAACCTGGACTCTGAGTGAAAAGAAAAGCCCCAAATGGAAAATCTCGACACTAAAGCTTCAAGCCCAGTGTGCAAAGACTCAATCCGGCTAAATCAGTAAATTCCCTCATGGTAATTAAAAAAGCACTAATTGATTTGTGAACACATCTTTGGGATGGGAGCTGAACTGGGGGGATTTACAAGCCCCACTCCTAATCCCCAGAGACTCCAATCCATCCAGTTTGACAGGGAAGCAGAGAGCTGCCATGGATGAATGAGGGGAGATTAAGATTCCTTATTTTGTATCTTTTCAAGGAAATACCAGGTCATTAAATACATTTAATGACCAGTTTCTCCCTTCCCGAGGCCATTTCTGCAGGTTTCTGAGAGTTTGGGCATCACTTTGATGCATTCCACAACCAAGGCAAACGATGCTCTCAGACAGCTTGGTGTGAACCTTGTGAATTCAGCAGAGCAGCATCAGGGGGTGAGAGAAAAAGGGATCCCTAATGAGGAGAAAGGCCCTTGGATAGGGCAGGGAGCAGGGATCCCATTGTGTTTCATCTCAGGACAGAGCCCTGGGGCTTTCAGGCACCATGGCCAGACAGGCAGTACTTAGTCCTGAGGCATCAAGTCCACAAAGGCTGTGAGAAATGCAGGAGTTGCAGAAAGACTGAAATGGTTCATGGCTTAAACATTGCTAAAATCATCTCAGGGCTTTTGCCCACTGTGGCAAACTGCAGAGAAGCAGCTGCTCATCTGCAACCACCAAAGGCACTCCTCCCCAAATACACCTAATAATGGAATTTGGAGTGTGGAGGGAACTCGGGATGAAATAAAAGGGATGCTTTTGTCCAGTTCTCACAGGCCTAGGGAGAAGAATGTCACACTGGAAGAGACACTGGGATGCTGGTGGCTCAAACATTCCAGGGAAGCTGCCAATGTGCAAAGCTCCTGCCCAGGTGAGCACAGCCCAGCTCAGGCTGCAGCTGGTGTTGGATGAGATAAGGAAAGAGGATAACCCTGGGAACTTTGTCTCTCTGTCCTTATCAAGTGAACTCAGCTGTGATAACTCCCCTGCTGGGGCAGTGCTGGGATATTCCCACAGAGCCTGAAGGTGTTCACTCTCTGATGGGACATAATGGGCTCAGCTGGGCTGGTGTGAGAGGCAGCTGTGTTGTTTTAGAAGGTGTCAAAGACTCCTGATCCACAACACTCCATCATCCAGTGGGAAACTCCCCACCCCAGGGGAAGTGCCTGTGCATTCCCACCTGAACCTGAGAGACAGGGTTGTGTTCTGGGGATTTTTTTCATCATCTGATGAATCTAATCTGTGATCATCACTTCAACCAACAGACATCAAAATTGCAGCAACCAAGTCTTGTTGCAAAGACTGCATGTGGTGAGATCTTTCTACTCTTATCCTTTCCTTCTCTTTCTTATGCATTTTCTCAAATGATAATTTTAGGCTTTTATATTTTCATATTACTGTAGATAGTAACAACCAAAAGGGCTACATACCTGCTTTCCTCTGCAACCAAATGGTTCTATAATAAACCCATACATACATATATATATATAAAAATACATATATATTTAAATTTATATATAAACATTGATCATTCAGTGTTGTTTCATTCTATTTCACCCCACAGGATCCATTTGGCTCTGGGAAGTATCTCTGCACAAATTCCTGGTGGACACGATGTTTGGAAAGCAGTTTTCTGCACCAAGGACCAGAGTTACCACAGCAGGGCTGCATTAGGAAACTATGGGAGAGGATTCCCATGGGATGCTCACCTGAAGATGCTCCACTCAGGCTCGATCCTCAGGATGGTGGGATCCTCTACATATTCATAGTGCAATTCCTGATGGATTTTGGCCTTGTCCACTCTCACAGACACCTTCACCTTCTCAAAGCCTTCATAGGAGGCTGTGGTGTTACAGACAATGTGCTTGGTGGATCTCCTGGGAGGAGGAGAAAGAAGATGTGAACCAGGTGCTACCAGCAGCAAAATGGTGCCAAAAAGAGCCCAATGATTTATTCTTGTGTCCTGTGATCTAAACCCATGCATTGAAGCGGTGAAACTGAGCATGAACCTTTTATGTTCCCGTAGCAGTGTCTGAGGAAGTGGCATTGCCTTTTCACTGGTTTAAATAAAACCACAAGGAGCCTCATCTCTCAGGTCTGAGAGTAAAATCTGAACCCCAAGGGCAATCCAAACCAGGCCTCTCTGCAGAAGTATTTCTCTGTGATTAAATATTTGATGGATGTTTCCTTCCTGCCTGCAGACATGTGCAGCAGCAGCAGCAGCTCATAAAAGGGGTGTTTGCACCTCAGCTTTGCAGCCTGGGATCATAAAGTTTATTTTGCATTAGGACTGTAAGCCTTGTTTAAGTGAAGTTTGCAGCATGCCTGGGACCTTTGGAAGTGCTAATACAGTGGGAAGCATTTTATGATTGTATTTAAAGAGGATTCTGTATAAACCTTTCCTTTTTGGCAGGGCTCAAAACTGGCTCCAGGTCTGCATTCCTTTCAAAATGAGTCAAAAATCCAAGCATCAAACACCCTCAGCCTCCCTAGATCTGTAATTTGTGATGCAGCCACGTTTTATAACCCTAAATTGGGAGTGTAAGTCACCTTCACTGACTGCACCCCCAGATGCCCTTGAAATTCCCCCAAAAGACAATGCTCAATCCCTCCTAAAACCCCCCCAGTCTCTCCAGTGAACATCTCCAAGCAGCTGTGGCTCCCACTTGGCATGTCAAATCACAAGCTGTGACTTCACCCTGCTGAATTTTGGATGCTGGATTGCTCCAGAGTCATGACAGGCAGCTAAAAAGGATCCCCACAGCCAGGAGAGGGAAGGGCATTGCCCCAGGGCAGTGGTCCCAGGTCCCCTGTGAATGAGCCAACTGTGAATTTCTCCATATTTGGGAGAAATGTGCCAACTTCATCTTCAGCCCCCATCAATACTGGCAGCAAAATGTGTTGCCCTGGGTAGTTTTGAGCTGCAGGAGCCCCTGGGAATGGGATTCAGGCTCATTCTCACAGGGATCAGGGAACATCCAGCAGGTAACACTGACATTAAGCCTCTCTGAGGCGCAATTGAACAGGAGCCAACCCGGAGCTAAAATGTTGCAAATCATCCATTTCTTAGCGCTACAGGACTGTTCTGGGATAAAAGGGAGGTGGTTTAGTACTTAGAACTGATGTTGTCAGATTTTCTTTGTCACCTCTACTAAAGCAGGGACATGAAAATGAATCTTTTAAACGACGCACTCCCAGAGCAAGTAGCAGAGCGCAGGACCGTGGAGAATTGTACTGAAATTTGACAAGAGGCCACGGGAAAAAGCACATCAAATACCAGTCAAAACAATGAAATAAATCCTATTCTCTCTCCCCAAACATGCCCAGCAAGGCTGTGCATGGTGCAGAATGCTCAAGTCCCATTGCTGCATAGATATGGCTACAGGCAAAGGAGGCACTTGAGGCAGAGGGTGACAGTGCTGCAGGAGTCTCTTGACTTTAATTATTGACATCTTTGAGGCATGAGCAGCAGGAAGGACTCATCTGTACCTGTAGAAGAGGCAGGGTTGTCGCCCAAAGGTCACGATGACGTTGCTGCCAGCGTTGAGGTTGTTGCCTGTGATTGTCACCTGGGTGCCACCCGACACTGGTCCTCGCTTGGGCTTCAGGTCAGAGAGGGTCAGAGTCTGTGGAGGCAAAGGGTGAGGTTGGAAACACAGCAGAGGAGCAGAGGGAGGGACCTTCCCTCTCCTGTTTAGTGGTGGAGAGAGGGAGGTTAATCATGTACCTAACACAGGACTTTCTGAAGGTGGCCAAGGTCTTCTGGCTGATAAAGGAGCCTGGGGTGACACCAGGCTTGTCAGAGACACTTTGCTTGAATGTGAAGTTTGGTGAGATGAGTTCAGACCCAGCCTCAGTCTGTTGTCACTCCTCCAAAATCAGAGAGCTGCCCTTATACACACTCAGAAATACTCCTACGAGGAGAGTTCCATGCCTGGAGCACCTGGAGTCACAATCTCCCATCTCCATGGCTTGTTTGGCACAGCTCAGAGATCTTTTTGCTGTCATACAACACCAGCTCTGCAGATAACTCGGGTCATGAACTGGTTTGATTGGATCTTAATGGGGAATCTCTACCTCCAAACTGTGGAACTCACAAATGATGAAATTTGTTTGGTCTTGAAAAGGTCAGTTGACCTTATTGATTCTCAGAGTCCCAGAATGGATTGGTTGGAAGGGACCTTAAAAATCATCCCATCCCACCCTCTGCCATGGCAGGGACACCTTCCACTAGCCCAGGTTGCTCCAAGCCCTGTCCAGCCTGGCCTTGGACACTGCCAGGGATCCAGGGGCAGCCACAGCTTCTCTGGGCACCCTGTGCAAGGGCCTCACCACCCTCACAGGGAAGAATTCCTGCCCAATATCCCATCTAACCCTGCCCTCTGGCACTGGGAAGCCATTCCCCCTTAAATGGAAGAGAGCTGTGGCTCAGCAGAACATCTGAGTTCATTCTTGCTTCTCCCACACAGGATCCCAGAATCACTGAGGTTGGAAAAGACCTCCAAGGTCATCGAGTCCAACCTGTGACCAATCCCCACCTTGCCAACCAAAACAGAGCACATCCAGTTGTTCTTTGAACACCCACAGGGGTGGGAACTCCACCACCTCCTGCTGCAATTCCAATGTTCAACAACCCTTTCCATGAAGAAATTCCTCCTGATGTTCAAACTAAACCTGCCCTGGTGCAAAATGCCCCCACATGACCCTGAATCTTTCTCTTCTCATCAGACTTGGATGCTGAAACAGCCTCATCCTGCACAGACACATGGTGGTGGTGCTGCTGTCGAGGTGTCCTCTGAAATCCCACAGCCACAAAAGCAGCACTGCCCATTTGAACACCTTTTCCCTTTTCCTGCTGATTTTCTGAGCCTCTTTTCCAAGCCCAGCATAGTGCTGTGTTAATATATCAAAAAGGGGCACAATTCCTTTAGAGGCCCCAAATCTCAAAACTCTTTTTCTTACCCTGCTACCCTCCCTTCTTCTCCAAATCAAGATAAAATACTCGCACTCTGAAGGCACAGATCACCCTGTTACCACAATGCAGAGAGGAGACATCAATATTCAGGGAGAAATTTGGAGTTACAGTTTATTCTTTCATTTGCATTTTAATAGAAAAACTTTCCATTCAGTCCCAAGTGAAAAGCTACTATATGCATTTAAATGAAGATTATTTCTTTCCCCCTCTCTTTAAGAATGATGACACAAGTGCTTGAAGCTCTCAGCTCCTCTGAACGAGCAGGTACATCACGCAGTCACCTTATTGAGCTTTGGAGACCATTAATCCATGTTTATAAAACCACCTGACACACACCACAGCTCCCACTCTCACACACACAGAGCCACCTCTCTTCCTGGGCCCCTCTGGTTTAATCATTTTGAAAAACAGTGGCAAGATTTCCATTTTTCCATTTTGCTCCTATTCAAAATGCAGCTCTTGGAGGAAGGGCAGAACATGAAAATCAGACCTGCAGCTCTGTAGAAGGGTCTGTTGTCAGAGCTGGGCACTTGTGTGTTTAAACCTGACTGGTTTTCACATGATGCTTTGGAAGATGGTTTTACACTTAGAATCATGGAATTTTTTAGGTTGGAAAAGATCCCTAAGATCAGCAAGTTCAAGCATTAACCCAGCACTGCCAAGGCCACAACTAAAACACCTCTCTAAGCACCCTGAACACTTCCAGGGACAATGATTCCACCACTGCCCTGGGCAGCCTTTGCCAGTGCTTGACAACATTTTCATCAAGAAATTTTCCCAATATCCAGCCTGACCTCCCCTGCCCAGCCTGAGGCTGTTCCCTCTCCTCCTGTCCCTGTTCCCTGGAGCACAGCCTGACCCCCTGGCTGTCCCCTCCTGGCAGCAGCTGTGCAGAGCCACAAGGTCCCCCTGATCCCCTTTTCTCCAGGCTCAGCTCCTTTCCCAGCTCCCTCAGCTGCTCCTTGTGCTCCAGACCCTTCCCCAGTTCCATTCCCTTCTCTGAGGAGCCCAAAACTGAATCCAGGATATGAGGTGGGGCCTCAGAAGTGCCCAGCACAGGGAGATGGCACTGCCCTGGTCCTGCTGGCCACACCATTCCTGACACAATCCAGGTGCTGTTGGCTTCTTGCCCACCTGGACACACCTGGCCTCATGTTCAGCCTCTGTTGACCATCACCCCCAGGTCCTTTGCCATTGGGCAGATTTCCAGCCACCCTGCCCCAAGACTAGAGTGCAATTTTCTGGGAATATTCTCTACATTCTCTTTCAATGTGATAAAAAATGCAGGAATGTGGCTAGCACATGTCTTTCCCATGAGAATTTTCTCCTATGTTTTATAAACAAAGATAAAGTTTGCATGTTATTAAAACAGTGTCTCGAGATTTGGACAGTTCAGGCCTGGCCAGTCAGGCCTAGGGGGAGGTTTCTGACTGACCAATCTGAGTGACCTCTGAAAAGTCTATATAAGTTGGAATCAAAATAATAAAGCTCTCTTTTCTATGCCATACTGAGAATCCGGGTCTTTTTCTCTGCTAGCGGCTCAACAGCGACAACAGGAAGAGTATGGAAATGCAAAAGATGCACTTCAGTACCTCTCTGTATTTTGGGTACTACCTCAAGCTCTGATGGCAACTCTCTTTTTGATGGACACCTCCACCAGTGCAAACTCCTGCTGCCCATGGTGGCTGATGCTTGAAGGTCACCTCCCACCTGGGAGAAAATGGGTTGAGAATGGCCAACTTGGTGCCCAAACCCTACCCAAC
Organism: Entomyzon cyanotis; assembly: GCA_024500445.1. Lineage (NCBI taxonomy): Eukaryota > Metazoa > Chordata > Aves > Passeriformes > Meliphagidae > Entomyzon > Entomyzon cyanotis. The sequence goes on from JAKEPQ010001019.1 coordinate 2,241,024, forward strand.
AGCACTGCAGCAGTGTCTGATTCAAAATCATTAAAAAATAATAATTTGAGTTAATTACCCCAAAGACCTTTTCCCCAGCCATGGATTGATTCCTTGCCCTTTCCTTGAGGTAGATAAAGCAACCATGGCCTTTTGAGGATCCTCAACTACACCAGGAGCCCTCCTTGGCAAAGCCTTGCTGTGTCTCATGCCAATCTTACAAATGGGTTTGTGGCTCAGCTTTCAAAGTTGTGATCAACCATTAATTATTCACAGTGGCCTTCATAAATATTGCACAGCCTGTTCACAGCAATACTCCAGATTATTCAACATTTCCTTGCTGGTGGAAGGTGGTGGAAAATGCAAAGAGGGTCTTGTGGATCGGTGATAGGCTGGAGAGTGACAATGAGGGAAAGAGGACAGGGAATTTTCTGCATCTTTCTAGGATTTTACCAACTTTCCTCAGCTCCCCAGCCCTTTATTTCCACCAACATTTCCTGCACACAGATTTTCCACAGAGAAGAACCATCAGAGTTGGGTCTAAACTGACCCTATGGAGCTTGTCATGACCTTGGTTCCAATTTCATTCCTTCTGGCAACAGGGGAAGAGTAAGATGTGACTCACACAGAGTTTGTGCACCTGAGTTTTCTTTCTAGATGTTCAACTGTAGCAGCAAGAGGGGAAAAATGAAAGGGATGGATAGGAAATTCTCTCCTAGGACAAGGATTTTAGGAGCAGACCCAGAAGAAATGTAGAGTAGCCCACAGCACCTGCACTGAAACACAGTATTTTCATCTAAAGCCAGAATAAAAAACTTTCTTCAGCACCTGAATTGAGAAGTGAAGGTAATACTTTTTTTCATTTAAAGACTGGGGCAATAATCACCACAAGAAAATGAGTAACTGTAAAAAAAAAATTTCATTTAGATCATCATAAATTTCATTTCAGCTTTGTTTCCCCTCTCGGCTTATTGTACTTTCTAAGGCAATTTGCAGTTTTTGATCCCAGACAAGTTTAAAACAAACGAGCAGCTATTTGAATTTATAAGTTCTGGTTAGAAAGGTGGAGAAGAACTGTTCTGGCATCTCTAAACTAAGCCACCTCTTTCTTAAAACACTGAAATTAAATACTCCGTTGAGTCCAAACCATCATCTCTTCCAATTCTTGCAGGACAGAAGGCTGAGCCTATTGGCCAACTTTGACCAAGTTTTCCTTCAAACCTTTCAAAAAGCAATTTTCCAGAAGATTTGCTATGAGTCAGGAAGCGACATTTATCTCCCAGGTGATGCCCTTCCTTGCTTTTCAAACATCTTCTTTCCCTTCAAGCTGCCTCGCACCACTGCAGGATGCCAGAGCACGTCGAGATTCCTGCAACAGCATCTCTGCCTTCCTGGCAGAAAAATCCAAAAAACCACAACTCCCACTGTGCAAGCACCGGACACAGGAGAGGGAATATGATGGGCAGGCTGGAGAGTGTCTGTATTTTTGGGGGTTTTTTTGTCTAGCACAAAGGTGTCGAGGCATTCAGCAGAGAAAACCCTGTTGACTTCTCGCTCGTGCCCTGGCAGGCGGGAAGGCGGCAGGCGGAGGGAAAAGCTGTCACAGATGGACACGGATGATCAAAACCAGACAGTAATTCCACGAGTAGCAAAGGTGACACGTTGAAGTGTAATGTCCTGGAAAGAGCCCTTCTGGCTGCTCGGTAGGGGCTTTTTCTCAAGGTGTTTCTCTGCCCCTGCCGCTGCAACACCTGAGTGGCATTGGAAAATGGAGAGAATAGAGAAATTTCTGTAGCTCGAGGGGGGAAATCCAAGACATTTGCATTCATTACAAGTTCCCTTTACCATAAAGAAATGCTCAGGCATGTGAATAATTTCAGAAGAGACCCATTGCCTTGCAGGAGTCGAGAGCTTTTGATGGGAACAAAGGGACCCTCTCATCTCAAACCTGCACAGATCTGCACAGATCAAGGCCAGACAATGCTTGCATGTCCCCAGCAAGGGGCCTTAGAGGAATAATCAGGTCTCTTGGACAGGGAACATCATCAGAAAGGAGCAAAAAAGCCCAAGTCGAGTGTACAACATGTGTTTGCACTTGAACTCAAGCTGAACCTTGCAGGTGTCTCTCGTTTCATCGTGGAGCATCCAAAACAATTGCCCTGAGCTCCAGTCACATCCTACAGCTCATCCTGAGCTGGATCTGTCCTGATTCCAGTGCTCCTGGTGTGGATGGGATGAAGAAACACCTGGGAGAATCCAAGAGTGAGGAGAAAGAAACCCCACCAAGAACATCACACTGCTGCTGCTGAAGATCTACCTCGAGGTAGTAATGAGTAGTGGCAACACCCAAGTTTCTTCTGGAGGACACTGGTGGCTCTCCAACCATAGGGGTGATGGTGGCAGGAGCATCACATCCAAGAAAAATAAGATACTACGGAAGTTTTTCCCTTTTTTAGCTCTTTTTTTTTTTCTTTCCTGCAAAGCATTTTTAACTATTAATGAGAATTTTCTGTACTAATTTGGACCACGGCTGCATGGGAACTGTAACTGGACTAATAATCTGGACTATTATTAGATTGTTAAAATTTTAATTTAGACCAGCTATTTTTGCTGGGAACAAGATGTTGAAAGGAAATGGAATGAACAATTTGGTGCTCTCGAAACGGCAGCGAAGAGCTCGGAGGCTCAGTGTGGTGAAGGACAATGGACAGAGGCAAAAGGGACCAAGACCAAGGAAGCTCAGGGCCATGGAGAACTTTTTCCAGGAACTTACCATGAAGTAGTAGAGCTGTGAAGATCTGGCCATGAACTCTGGCTTGCACTCGGCCACGCAGATTTCCACAAATCCGGCGTGCTGGCTGGGCTTGGCTTCCCCCATCTCACACACGATCCTGGGGGAAAACACCAAGCAGGAGCAGAGTTGGAGAGGTGGTTTGGTGGTGCTGGTAAAATGGAGTTGGAGCAAAGAGCCCACAGTCCTGGGGGATGGACTGTTGAATTAACCCACCTTCTTCTGTCCCATCCAGAATCTAAAGTGTGGACTAAATTATTCTTAAGAAAGTGGTGGCTTCTGGCTGGGACAAATGCCAAGGGGGTGTGAATCTACACAGTGTCACTGAAATACACAGAGAAATGTTGAACTGAGGTCTGGCTATCCCTCTGTCCTCCTGCCTGGCATGGTGGAGGCAGCATTAAGGTTTAATGATCTCTCCTGCACTTAGCAAGAGGCTTTTCAGGTTTGCTCCCTTCCAAACTGGGATTAAACACCTTGGGGTGACAGCTTGGTGAAAAACAGGATAACTTCAGGGCATATTGCCATGAGGATCACCTAAATACACAATCCAAATACAGTAATAAATGGATTATTAAATAAATGGATTATCCTGAGCTGTACGTGAGGAAGGGCATCTTCCGTTCCTCAATTCCCAGGTTGGAATGGACTCCTTGGAATGCCCTGCAGCTAGGAATGTCATTAGGTGTGCTGTGGCCTTTGGTGTGCCACACACCCCAACTTACTGCTCTGCTGGGATGTACCCTTCCACCAGCGGCTTGCACTCCACGCCGGCCACTTTGACGTGGGACGCGATATCCCGGAATTCCAGCCCCAGGTTCTCCCCACGGATGGTCACTTTGGTCCCTCCCTCACGAGGGCCAGTCACGGGGTTGATCTGGAGAAAGAAGCCAAGAGAAAAGAGAACGATCAAAGCAGGCACCAGAATTCTCTCAGCTGAAAGAGCAGACGATGTTTTGGGATCACTAGAGACACTCGTAATTATAAATGCTGAACAAGTGAGGGAACAAACCTACTCCAGATACTCAGAGTATGCAAAATTCTGCCCCAGACCTCATTTACTGCCTTTTAACTATTTGCAAAACATCCAGAGATGGGTAGAAGATGTTTTCTAGGCAGCAGCACGGATCTGTGGTGCTGCAGCTGAGCTCTGAGCTCTGTGTTTGTAGACATGAGCCACAGAAAGGCAGGAAAGGGACACAGTGGAAAGAAATGGGAGAAGGAACAGGAAAAGGACATAAGGGGTTGAGCCAGTCACTTGAAATCCTAAATTCCTAGCCCAAAGCACATGGAGGTTTTGATCTCTTCTGCAGGTAGGTGATGGTCATGCATCAGAAACTCAGCTGAAAATATCCACCTGAAATCAAACTGGCCAAGCCCCAGCAGGAACTGGGTGTCAGGTTAGGTGTGGAGCAGCTGGATGGTGCCTGAAACAGCAGCAGCAGCTTTCTGTGGCAACACCTCTTCCTGAAAGAGCTCCAGCTTCCCTCACAGGAGAGCTGGGGTGGTTGGAAGGGCAGGCAGGGAGCATGGACAGGTTCTTTGTGGAGCCTCTGAACCCCAGCATGAGATAAATGACCATCCCAACCATCCTGGAAGCTGCTGGAATGTTTGTATCCCAGCCTGGCTATGCACCAGACCTTCTCAGAGTCTTTCTCCATGACCTTTGTCCAGAGCCAGGTGGGATCAGCACTGGAACTGTGTCCTCAGCACTGGAACAAGAGTAAAATCACAGGGCTGGCCCTCAATTATCTCCATTCTGCCCTTCCAATTCCTCACCGTGCCCACTTTGCCATGCAGCTGCCTGCTTGAAAGGTGTTCAAACCCCTCCCTCACAGGGCATTCCCTGCTGCCCTCTCAGGATGCCACGGCTGCCATCTGCCAGGCTGGCAAGGCTCTCTGTGTGTGAGGAGAGAGGAATTCCCTGTCTCAGGTCCTTTCCTACCGACCCACGGCTCTGCCAAGTGGGAATTTGGGGCTGGCAGTGATGCCCTGGAGGAGCAGTTGGGCTGGCAGGGAAAGGTGAGGCACTGGTGGGAGCAGAGCTGCTCCTGAGCACTTCCCAGCACCGAGTCTGGCACCAGGGTTGAGGTAATTCCCACCCAAAGGGGAATTTTTAGAAGGCTCGTCTTTAATAAAAGGAGGGAGAGCCAGGCATCTCTAGGGGATATTTAATTTGAGGATATTTAATTTCAGGATATTAATTTTAGGTGTTGTGAATCAGCTCCTCAGTGAGTGTGAGTTTTCTCTGACTCTACAACCAAGAGGTGTTTGTGGTGGTTTTTGAGGAAGGAAAGAAAAAAAGGAAAAGGAAAATGGGAAGGAAGGAAAATGGGAAGGAAGGAAAATGGAATGGAAGGGAATGGAATGGAAGGGAAGGGAATGGAATGGAATGGAAGGGAAGGAAAGGAAGGGAAGGAAAGGAAGGAAGGGAAGGGAAGGAAGGGAAGGAAAGGAAAGGAAAGGAAGGGAAGGGAAGGAAGGGAAGGGAAGGGAAGGAAGGAAAGGAAGGGAAGGAAAGGAAAGGAAAGGAAAGGAAGGGAAGGAAGGGAAGGGAAGGGAAGGGAAGGGAAGGAAGGAAAGGAAAGGAAAGGAAAGGAAAGGAAAGGAAAGGAAAGGAAAGGAAAGGAAAGGAAAGGAAAGGAAAGGAAAGGAAAGGAAAGGAAAGGATGTGGTTATTTTCCAGGAAATGAGGAAGGTGTCCTGAAAAATGAGAAGGAAAATGAAATTTCTATTCTAGGAGAAACTAATACTGATTATTTCATTTGGATTTGACATTGAAAACTTTAACTGTTTTCCAAAAATGGCATTTCCCAAATATTTCCATTCCAAGTCATCAATAAATATCTACTCAAGCAAAGTTCCCTTTTTGAAACACTTATTAAGCTGATATCAGTTAATCCTTTCCTGATAAAACACCATATTAAATGATACCAGCATGCTGGAATTTATCACCACACCAAATGCAATTTAACAAGTTCTCAAAAGGAAAAAAGAAAGATAAACTAAAAATCCCATGTTTTATTTTGATTTCTGTGTATTAGACATGCTTTGTAAAATAACTGAGTTCCCTGAGGAATATTTTGGTCCTGTTTTGCTGTGTTAAATTTACCATCAGTTGGTTTTCAAGTGTTGTGGGAAGGTAGGTGTCAGGTAAGGTAGGTCTGTGGTTTATTAGAGTTGTCATTTATAACTCAAAGAGATCACTAACATGGGCACTACATCTCACAGTCAGCCAAAAGAGGATTTTTTTCCCTCATATGACTGACTTTTTTAACCTTGAATAAAAGGTGGTGTGGTGGTGAAAAACACCTTGCTAGAAAAGCCCTTTTTTTCAGAACTAGGGGTGAGTTTGAGACCAAATTTTCACCACAGAAGTCACAAAAACCTCAGTGAAAACATGATCCACCTCCTTCCACATCTGTCTAAAGCAAGAGATTTCAAAAAAAATTTGCTATGACTCAAAAAGCATCAACAGGAAACTCCCCAGAATGAAGACAGCACAGCACCACTGAAACCCTCCCTGGGTGATATTTAATTTGTAAAGGCCAGCTTCAAATCCCACTAATTTCCTTAAAAATGAGGGCCTGGGATTCTCCCAGGAGCACATGGAAGATTTTTTATTTTCCACAGCAGGAGAGGAGTCTGTTCCTATCACAGGTGAAAAATATGGAAGGAAACCTGTCAGTTTTGGAGAGGAAAATCCAGGCAACAAAACAAAAGCTGCCAGGAAGCCTCATCTTCCTCTGGAAGACCCAGAGCTGCATCCCAGTTTCCACTGTCTGCTCATATCAGCTGCTGCTTGTCACTCCTAAAGGAGGTTTTTGTGGCTCAGCGAGTCTCTAAGCCCTTTAATTTCCCTGAGTGGCTCTGCAAATGCCAGAGTTGGTACAGAAATGAGGAGATCTGTGCTGGGGGGTTGTTAGTGCCCCTACAAGTGTGAGTACAAGTGTTGTTCCTCCTCTTCCCTGCACTGATCCAGCCCTGGCTCCTCTCCAGGCTCTGGATGCTCTTACCCCACAGCTCCAGACCTACCATTAGCTGCAATATATATCCAGTCACTTGAGATTACTTCCATGCTAATGGCTCAGAAAAAGGCCTTCCAAGAGCTACTTAGGATTGCAGCAGACAGCTGGGATATTTCGTGAGCGAGCGTTGCAGTGATCTGAGTGAGCTCTGGGAGTTGTTGGAGGAAGTGCCAGCAGAATTTGAAGCACAGGAGCTGCAGGGTGGAGAATGAGGGGGTTTGCTCTTCAAAAAGATGCTGGAGATGCAGGGTTGGGGTCAAAGTGTGGCGGGGAAGTGTGGGTGGGCCTTCAGAACCTCTGCATGGTCTTGTCCTTGTGTTTTGGATTTCTGCTTTGGATTTCTGCTTGGACTTCTGATCACTTCCCCATACCAAGTTCTATCACAAGGTTTGAGAACCTGAAAATATTTAAAAAATGTTTCTCCTAGCTCCGAGTGATTTCCAAGGCCTCACAGCTGAATTTTCAGGTATAGCTGTCCTTTCTGGCTGCCTGGGTTTGGTTTCACATCTTCAGGTGGTTCAGGTGGGGTCAGAATTTCCAGTCTCAGCTAAATGCAAGTGAAGTAGAGACCTTCACCTTGGAAATGCCAGAATAAGCCATAAACATCAGAATAAGCTGAACTCCAAGAGTTCAACTGAATGAGTACTTTGAGCACTGGTGAATGATAGGGAGATGGATCAAAATTCAGTGGGAAGGGTTATTTTCAGTAACATCTGGGAAAAACAGATTCAGCCCAGCCTTTGCTCTCCCAAAATGTTCAAGCATAGACATTTGTTTAGGATTTGTGAATAACACTCACACTTTTTGAATCTGAATCATATACAACTTTAAAAAGCCTTTCTTACTTTTTAGGATAAAAACCCACGTAATTATTCCTATTAAACCACCACTGTGGAAGCTGGATTTTCTTCTTTTGCGTTTCCCCTTATCTTCCCTGTTTCATTTTCCTCCTGACTTTTCCCATTTGCAAAGTGAGGCCTTGACCACGTTGAAAGGTTGCTTATGTTGAGCAGGAGACTGAGAAATGCTCAAGGCAGGAGGCAGCTGGAAAGGATGGAGCTCTCATTTTCAAGGCTCAGGTCTGTCCTGCTGCTCCTTTGATTTACCCTCATCCTGACCATTAGAGATGTCCTAGAGCATCTTGTCTCACCTTCAGCTGCTCCTTTAGAAGGTAAAGGTCTCCTCAAGGCTGGATGTCACATTTTTGACATCATCAAAGCTGATGACCAGCCTTTTTTAGGCAGCTCGGGTTCTCTGGGGTTGCTCAGGTTGCACCAGCAGACTGTGTTTGGGGATTATTTTGGGAATTCTGACACCCTTGGGTGTTAACCCAAGGTGACCCCCGGGTTGTAGATTCGTGAAATTGTTGTGAAATTGTGTTCTTGCCTTTAAAGCCACCATGGTCTTGCATCCCCAAGAACCCCTTGGGCTTTCCCTGACCCAGCAGAACTCAGCCCTGACCCTCCCATCACCAACCCAACCCCAAATCAGGAAAACAAAGGAAAGACAACACTTCTTGCAGATCCGTGACTTACATCTGTGATCTTGGGGTTGGTGCACTTGCCCTTGGTGCTGGACAGCTCCAGCCACTGGCTGTCCTGGGCTGGGCAGTGCTGCCTCAGCGTGCACTGGTTCTGTCCCTGGCACCAGCCACACTCGAAATCAGGGTCAGCTTTCAGGCAGAGTCCACAGCTGTCCCGCATGGCCCCACATTTGTACAGGTGAACTGCAGGGAAAAACACACAGAGAGAGGTGGGATGGCAGAGGGAGCCAGAGGGGAAGGTGTTCTGGGCTGCACATGCTTCTGGAAATAAAGTGCATTTGTTAGTTTGTTCTTTGGGAAAGGTGTTTGTATGAGCTGGGAGCAGGAGGGAGGATGCTGCTCTCAGGGTGGTGAGGAGCTACAAGCAGGAGGTTGGAGGAAATGCTGCTTGGGCAGTGATTTGGCCTCAGTCCCTTCCTTTTCGACAGACTGAATGTCATAAAGTGTCACCAATAACCACCTTCTGGCTCAGCATTTCATCCCAAAAGGATTTTCTAGACCTGGTCAACCCACAGCTTAAAGTTGGGGGTGAAACTGCCCAGAATTTTGTGTTAAGGTGATGCCACTCAGGTTTCCAACTTGGCAGAAATCCCAAGAGATAACAGTAAATACACAATGATTCATTATGAGGCTAAATCCAGGGATTCACAACCAGCTTTACCCCTTCTTCCGCTCCAGAAATTCAGTCTGCTTCCCACTTTGAAGCACTGAGTTGATCCCACTGTGATACAGACAGCAGTGATTAATGCTGAGCTCCATTTTGGGCTGTTAAGTGATTAGAAGCACTCAGCTTTAAAAAAAAAAAAAAGCCTAAAAATATTGAAGTCCTCCTACGAAATGAGATCATGTTATTTATCCTTATTTTACAGATGTAGAAACTGAGGCCTGGCTTGCACTGGGGACTGATAGCAGAATTCTCCTCCCAGAAGATGAAGATGACAGAATCAAGGCTCTCAGACTTCCTTTTCTTTCCTGCATTTGTGGGCATGCTGGAAGATTTTCCCTCTGTGCTGTTTTGCTGTGTCCATAGGTGACTAAAGTAATTGTTATAATTATACACAATCCCAAAGGTTAAAGGCTTTGAATATATTTGTGCTGAAATGCTCTGATTCTCCATACCTTCCTCTTAGAAGATAGCAAGTATTGGCTAATGCAAGGAAAACTCAGAAACTCTTTAATTCTCCAGTCTGGGTACAAGAAGAGTACCCAAAAATACCTCAAAAACCTTTGCAAAATATCTGTCAAACACAGTGTTTTCCAGACCTTGTGGGATACAGCCTTTTCCTTAATTTTTGGTTGGATTTCCTCAAATTTACTGACTTGTTCTGCCTGAGCTGCTACCAGTGGGTCTCTCTGTAGGGAATTCAGTAGGTTTGATTTAGTTTAGCACTCCAACCTCCCAGCCCAGCCCAGGTGAAGCTGGTTGTGAAAGCATGATCATGAGCTGAATTTACTGCAACATTCCCTAGGATAGCTCAGTACTACCCAAAAAAGGGTTTCTACTCTTGGTGTGGACCATGTTGTGTCAGTGGTGCTCATTTTGTAATGGTAGCACAAAACTAAGCAGCACTGGGGCAAATGTCCAAATTCTGACCTCCATCCTACATCTTTAAAGGTTCTCACAGTCCGTGGCACTGTTTGGGGCCAGAAAATCAATGCTGTCCTTGGCACAGCTGGGAGGGCAGGAGACAACTCTGCATGGAGGGAGGGTGGCAGTTTCAACACAGGCTGTACCAGGGATGGGCAGGAATCTCCAGCCTGTGTTTTTTGCTATGTGAATTTATCCCTCAAGAACCACAGTTTTGGGATTTTGGTGCAGGATATCTGCCATTCAGAGGGGGAAAAGGTCAGGATGGGGCTGTGCTGTAGAGAGAAGATTTGCCCTCTGTTTTCTCTCCAGCATCAAGGTGGTGTTGGTGGGAACCTCACCCACCAGCCCTCAGCATGAGGGTGGGTGTGGAATGGTGTGCCAGGAATATGGGAGTACCTGGTGGGGACAGATGGAGCGGCAGAAGATGTGGGAAGTGTCCAAGACAAGGTAAAGAGAGGGAGGGAGACATTTCTGAGAGGTGGCGATGTGAGGAGAATCTGCAGGTGTGAGCTGCAAATGCAGAGCAGGGAAGGGAGGGGTTGCCTGGGGGAAACATTCCAGGGTGGAAGGACAACAAGGAAGAAGATGTGAATGGACCATCCATCCCCAGGAACACCCAGCCTGCCTCGGGATCGTGGCTGGATGTGCATGAGGGGCACATCAAACCTGTGCCATCAGTGGTGGCTAAACAGAGGTGCTTTGCAGACCTTTCCTTCATTATCATTTCATTTCGCTCAGAATTCTCCCAGTGGCGAAGCTGCAGCCTTTCTGCTCCCCCTCTCCCTTCCCCTGTTCATTACTTAATTGCCTCTGAGCAGAGAGCTCGCTCTCCTGGCATGTTAACTTGAACAGCGTCACTGCAGGAGAAATAAAGAGGGGGAGAAAAAGCGGGAGAAGGAGGGGCGTGAAAAAACCAGACACGGAAAATGTGGGGAGAAGCGGCGGGCAGAGGCGACGAAGGGAGAGGGAGAGCAACACAAGCGGGAGGGAGAGTCGCATTTCTCAGGTGCAATGCGAGAATTGGAGGGCTGGGGGGAGGCACACAAAGCACTCAAAAATTGGTAATTTGCAGAGTGCAGAGAACAAGTGTGTAGCAGGCAGCACGGGGAGATGGTGGCGGCTTTGTTAAGTGTAGGGAGCGAGGGCCCGTTGCTAAGGTTACTGCTTCCAAGGACAAGTTGAAATAACTCTTTACCTTTGTTCTGTGCTGGGTTGTCAATGTTGAAATTCCCGTTCCACACGACTGTCAGCTCCACTGGCAGGCTGTTAATCTCCATCCCTTCGTACGAGTACTAGAAGTGGGAGAGGAAAAACAAAAAAAAAAAAAACCCCAAACCCAGACTTACAGAGTGCCTGGAGGTGGGGAGAGGATGGGATGAGGCAAGAGGTGGTGCTGTATGTTGGGAAGAAGAGAAATGGAGCTGTCCAACACCTCCCTAGTCAGCAGCAGCTGCTGGAATGCCATGGGATGATCCCAAAGCTGTGGATCCAAACCATCTCCTCTCAATATTCATAGAACCACAGAATCACAGGTTGGGGGTGAAAGGGACTTTCAAGACCATCCAGTGCCACCTCCTGCCATGGCAGGGACACCTTCCACTGTCCCAGGTTGCTCCAAGCCCTGTCCAGCCTGGCCTTGGACACTTCCAGGGATCCAGGGGCACCACAGCTTCTCCGGGCAAGCTGTGCCAGGGCCTCTCCACCCTCACAGCCAATAATTTCTTCCTAATATCTGATCTAAACCTTTCTTCAACATAAAGCCATTCCCTCTTGTCCTACCACTCGGAAAAATATTCCATGATGTCAATGCATTTGCATGTGCTGAGCCTTAACTTGGATATCCACCTTCCAGGTGTTGAGCACAGCTTTGAAAAGTATTTTGCCAAGCTGGGTGCAACTTTTAAGGTGTAAATGATGCATTCTGGGTCTTTCAACCAGCTGTGCCTCTGCTGTGTGTTCCACAAGTGAGGTTACCTACCCCAGGGATGTTTTGAAGAACTCTTGGAAGCTCAGTGAGGTCTCAAAATCAAGGAAACCCCTCGAAAAAGGGGAAAACAGAGAAACTATGTAATTATAGACCTGCCAGCCTAACTTGGCTTTCCCAGAAAGAAAGCACATCAAATTATTAAACAATCAATTTAAAAGCACCTGCGAGATGATAAGGTGATAAAAATCAGCCAGCATAGATTTGTCAAGAACAAATTGTGTCAACCCAATCTAATTTCCTTTTTGACAGGCTTAATGACTTTGTGGATAAAGGGGAAGCAGCAGATGTGATTTATCTTGATTTCAGGAGAGTATTTGCTGCTATCCTCCAGGAGATCCCCGTAAACAAACCAGGAAAATATGACCTAAGAAAGGCCACCATAAGGTTTATGCAAAAATTATTTTTAAAAAGTCAGATAATTCTGTGTCAGGCTGGGAGGATGTTTCAAAAGGAGTAATATCCTGAGTCTGGCATTACTCAGTATTTTCACTACTGGCTTGGATGATTTCATGATTTCTGGAAGAGAGTGTAAGAACCTCCAACAGCAGGGTTAAGAATTCAAAACAAACTCGACAAACTGTAGAACTGGGCCAAAATCAACCAAATGAAATTCAATGCTGGCAAACGGGGACTACTTTTCAGCAGGAGGAATCAATGCAAACAGCTCTGAAATTGGAGTGACTGGGCAGTGCTGCAGGAGAGGGTCTGGGGACTACTGGAGATCATGAACAGACTGTAAATCAACCATGCCATATTGCTGCCAAAAACCAAACAATTCTCATTTGGGGATGGAGCAGACAGAGTTTGTTACAGATGTAAACCCCAGGAGGCAATCACTTTTCCCTGCTCAGAACCAGAAAGGCTTCAGCTGGAGTAAGGAGTATCCAGTTTCCAGCAAATGCATCTTAAAAAGCTGCAAAAAAATTCTGAGAGAGTTGGACAGATTTAAACAAACACTTGTCAGGGACAGTAAGGTACACAGAGGTGACCCTAAGGAAGGAAATGGAAGCTGGCTCTGGAGAACCTCTCCACATGGTGCTGAGTGCTTTTTTCCACCTGGATTTTGATTTATCCCAAGCCAGCTCACCCAGGTTTCACCCCACTGTCCATCAGGTCCCACTGCCCACCTCCAGCAGCACCTTCCAACACTTCACCAAGAGGCAAAAAACCTCATGGTGAGAGAGGAAATCGTTGATTAAAGGACAGAAGGCAACAAGAAAGAAGGGGAGGAGCATTTCATGTCTGCTGCTGTTACTGATCACAGTGCACAGAAGTTTTTACCCTCCTGAGAGCAGGAATCTCACACAGTACTACAGCAGGACAAAATCCCACTTTGAAAGGAAAATATTTTCCCCACTACAAGGTTAAATATAACTCAGCAAGCTGGTTTGGTTGGGCACATCTTAGAGACCACTAAAGGGCTCCCCATCACTGCTGTGGTTATCCACAGAGATGCCAAAGCTCTGAGTTTTAGAGGAAGGTTTTCCTGTATCAAATAATTTCCCTATCATGGTGGAGTAAATGGTAACTGGTGATTTCTGTCCATTACAGCAGAGTGGGAAGTGCTTGCACAGTGATTTCTCTTTGCACAAACCAAACCAAATTAGCCATTAATCTGAAAAATGCTGTGATTATGATCCAGTTGGAGGGTATTTATGGGTATCTGTGGTTTCCATGGAGGTAAAGGGCAGCCCAGGTGAGCCAGGTCCTTTGCAGCAGGGCTGTACCTGCAGTCTCATTCAGGATTTGCTTTTTTGTGACACTTTTGGTGTCACTGCCAACCAGGTTCAGGGTGATGCAGAGCTCTTTGGACTCACACCACTGGCTGTTCCCAACTCCTTGGGGCTGGGAGCAAGAATGGGGAGGCAGGAGGGGGAAGGAGAGCACCTGAAAAGTGGTGAATAATTCAACTTCTGCCATGCAGGAGCACTGCTTTGCACAGCACTTTGAAAACACTGATTGGGAATGGAAAATGGGATGTATACTGAATTACTGGTCATCCTGAAGCTGGAAGATGAGTCTTAGAAATGCTTTGCCTCACCAGAATCTCGTGTGTGTTTTGGGGTTTAGCTGGAAGCAGAGCCTAGGCAGGGGACAGGCTGGAGGAGCCTTTCTTCCCACAGAGCATCCCAGCTGGGATTTAAGATCTTCTCTGCCTGCAGCACCAGGGGCAAACACATATTAAACTTTTTAACTCAGTAGGCTTGATGCAGAAGAGGAAAGGGATGTGAGGGGATAAATCCCATGGGAGAGCTCTGAGGATGAAGCCAGTTGGGATGAGGATGCTCACACTGCCCATGCCCAACCCCACCTGATGCTCCGTGGGCTGCACGGCAGCAAAACAGAGCAATTTGCAGAGGAGCAGTGAGGAAATTCTCCATCTTCCTCAGACCACAGGAGCTGTTCACTCATTGTGACCTCTCTTCAAAGCCCACTGAACTCAACAGGGGTCTTTGAAAAGGACTCATTCAGCCGTGACAATAAGATGGAAATGTGTTTGAGGGAAGAAAAAAAGGGATGGAGCATCGATCTGCAGGAGAGCAGAGCTTCTTGGACACTCCTGAGAAGTGTTCATCCCATCAGGGCTTGTCTCTCCACCTTTCCTTGCACAACTGCCTCCAACACAGGCAAAAACATCCCAGGAGATGTAAGTCTGACCCCTAAGCCTGACCAACCTGGATTCTAATCACAATAATCTGATCAAAGCAGAAAATTATGGGCAATTTGGGGACCCAGCTGAGGAGGAAAGTGTGCTGCCTGGAGCACAGACTGGCTCTCCTCAGGAAATGCCAAAAAGCTGCTAGAAGGAGCTGTTGTAATTCACAGGAGCAATATTTTGAACTCCCAAGTGTCCTTTTTTTTGCCTCTTAAACTCTTCACTAGTATCAGATACTCCTGCAGTTTGTGCAAAGCCATATCAATGCCTGACCACTTGCAGCATCCTGCCCTGTGGTAATTCGGCTTGAGCACACTTAGGATGATAAATCCAGAGTGATTTCATGGTATTTCCCCTTTGTACCTCAAACATGTCCAATAGTGGGAAACTTTTGAATTTTAGCAGAATTTTATTGTTTGTCTCTTTTCCCTGACACCAATTTTGTGATTAGAGCTCACATCCAGGGATTGATTCCTGTACCTGGCTCTGCCACCAAACTCCTTGCATGATCCTCTGCAAAGCATTTCATCTTTCCTTGCATCAATTTTTCAGCCATAAAAAGGCAGAGCACTTCTTGCTCTCAGTCATTCTTTTTCCTTGGATTCTTTGGTTCCCAGAGCTGGGGCTGAATTTTTACACCTGGCTATCACCCAGGCCAACAGAGTCCACATGACTATTGGGGTTTCTCTTTCATTTAAATGTGGATAAATAACAATAATTGAGAAGTGGATGCACAAGGGTGACTTTCCTGGTGGGAAGTTTGGAACTAGATGATCTTTAAGATCCCTTCCAACCCAAACCATTCCCTGATTCTACAACTCATAGCCCTGCATTTGTCTTTTGGCCACCCAGAACTGTGTTTTCCCATGTGAACAGCTCATTTTTTTCTCGGTTCTGCTTTTTACTGCATTTTTTTTAGCACTCCCTTCACCGTGAGCCACACCACGGAGTCAAATGCCACCGAGATCTCTTGCTAAAGTGCAATGATGTGACAAATAAAACAGCCTTGCTCTCCTATCCCTGTGTCACACAGTGCTTTCAGCTGCACCACCTCGGGTCTCACAGCACACAGACCTGAGAAGGATTTGAGACAAAACTATCAGCAGGGATTTTGCTGCTGGGAAAAAGGGTGTGCCAAGGCCAGGGGTGGGCAGGAAGCAAGCAAGGGTGTGGGATCAGCCCCTGGAGCAGGTAATGGCACTGATCATGGCATGCCCAGGTGGGTCATCCCTCACCATCTCCCTCTCCCTCGTGCCAAACGCTGATAGTTTTGGGCTGATTGCAAGTGCTGGGGCTCCCACTGTTTCCCACTGGGAAGATTGCTCTCTGCCCTGATACATCCAGCAATTTCAGCCATTCCTGCTGACATTTTTACTTACTTATTTATCGGTCTGCTTAGCTCCCCTGCTTTTCATTCCCTCCCATCGCTCCGTGTCCGGGCTGTTGGCAGAGCTATCACAAGTGCAATAAGGGATGGCAGGAAGGGTCTCTCTGAGTGATAATTGTGTGCCTTGGGTGGTGTGACAGAGGACAAAGCCCAGAGCTGAGAGTCTCAAACCACTTGACAAGAGCAATAATTGTCCCGAATGGTGCTGCCTGCAGTGACTTATTGCTGTTATCAAATGAAATATCTCCGGGAAAGGCAGGGAGGGAGGCAGATCTGGCTCCTGACTGGGATGAGCAGCCAGGGACCATCAGTGCAGGATGTGACATTACTGACAGACAGACTGGTCCCACCTGGGTGTCCTAAGAGTATTTTTAAGTGGAGTTGGAGCCACTTAGAAAAGGTGTTTAAGCTGGTTCTGACTCCTGGTGCAAATCTTGAGGGATCAGGAAATGGAGAGCGAGAGTTGAAGCTCTTTTCCTGATTCTATCCTGTGTGAAAGTAGGAAAACCCCAGCGTTTTGCAGAAGTTTTTTCTGCAAGAGGCAAATTTGAGCTCCTGGGTGCTGCATGTGAGATGAGATGGGGTAAATCTTGGGACTGCTGATGGAAAACAAGGCAGGACTGATTGCTTAGCCTAGCATGCAGCACCACCAGAAAGATCTGCTGGCAGGACAGCATCCCTTCAGGGACACAGCATCACAGCACATCCTCCCACCCTGCCTTGGACCTTCTCCAAGCCTGCAATGCAGGTGCTACATTCTGTGCCTCCTCCAACAACTCTGCCGAGTGAAAAAGCTCTGTCAGAGGGGGTTGGTTCAATTTGCAAACAGCCTCAGACAGCTCTTTCCAAAGCCAGGTGACCCCCGGAGCAGAGGCTCATTGTATCGCAGCAGCTCCAGCCTGAATGCTAATTCTGGCAGGGAAAGAAATAATCATGATGGAGACAGATCTCCAGCACTCCTTCCCCATTGTCTGTGTCCTCTGCCACCTGCTCAAACAGCCAGGGCTCCTCTGCTGCCTTTTTGTACCTCTGTGAGTGTTGCTTTCTTTTGTCTGCCTCTCCTTTCCACATCTCTTTCTCTCAGTGTCTGGCAAATTCCAAGCAACAATGAAATAACATTTCTCAGGGAGAAAAAAAAAAAGAAGAGGAAGGAGAAGAAAGAACTCAAATCAGAGAGTCAAAGCACCTTCAAAAGGAATGGGAAGAAAAGGGGAGGAAAGGAAAGACAAGGGAAGCAAAGAGAGGGAAAGGGGAGGGCAGAGGGAGAGAAGAGGTAGAAAACAGGATAGAAAAGAGTTGATTTTATTCCCAAATGAGCCTCTCTCACTGGAGGAGAAAGAGATCCACTTGAGCCACCACCAAACATAGCACGAGCTCCTGCAGACAGCACTCAGCAGGGAGGCCATGGAGTGCCTTGGCACGAGCCTGAGGCTCAGCCCTGTCACCCTCTGCAGCTCTGGCAGAGCCTCGAGTGCTCTGGCTTAGGAAAACAGGCATTGAAACCAAAATGGTGCTGTCACAGCACTCAGGCATCCTATGAGCAAATCCATCTGGGGACTCATCAAACCCCATTTCTCCAGTCCCAGGCACTGGTAAATTCCTGGAGCGTGCAGGTAGTGTGGGAATAATCACCACTGCCTGTCAAAACCAGTCTTTTATTGGGTACTGCAATAGTCAGATGCTGAGGATGGCTGAAGTTACTCTCCTGCTCAACCCAACTGTGCTTAAAACCATCCTGAGATAATTCATGCTAATGCCCATGGGTGCCAGAGATTTTGTGACACTAAAGGGTCATTAGAGGTCTCTCTGCCCTGCTAAGGCTCTTTGGACAGATATAATCTCTGCCCACAGCCACGTAATTTCCTTTTAGCTTCCACCATTGTAAAAGAAAATACATTTTTTAAAACAGTGCCATACCTCCTTAACTTCCCAGTCCATCCATTTTTAACCTCAAACCTGAATGCTCACAGGTCATTAACCAGTAATGAAAACCAGGGAGAGAGGAGAGGGAGTGAGACAAAAGAAAGACATAAAAGAGCATCATTGGGAAGTTGCCTGTTTGCAACAGATGTAAAATGTGTGAACTGCCTGTAATCTTCATCTCTGCTTAATGCAGCAGAATATGTTGTGACAAGCACTGCCCAGCATGGAGTGGCAGAGCTGCAGTGAAGTGGCTAAAGCCTGTAATTAGCTCTTTGACTAATAAATCATCTCATAGCAGCAGCAATGAAAATGACCCAATGCATATCCTGCAGACATGAATCTCATGGGGAAACCTCTGGAGAAGCAGAGAGTTCCACTGCATGTGGGCAGAGCTCCTGCCTGCTGGCAGATGACTGTGTTTGTCCCCAAAAGTGACATTGCTGTGGTGACAGCACTGTTGGGACTCACACAGGATCCTGGCAGGAAAGGGTGCAGGAAAGGAGAAAATGAGCAATTTCAAGCTACCAGCCAAGCTTTCCCTGACTGTGGTTGGAACCAGACAATCATTGAGGCTGGAAAAGACCTCCAAGATCATCAAGCCCAACCTTCAGCTGAATCCCCTGTGCCCACTAAACCATATTGTGAAGTGCCATGTCTACACCTCCTCTGAACACGTCCAGGGATGGTGACTCCACCACTGCCCCAGTCTGTTCTGACACTTAACCACCCTTCCAGTGAAGAAATTTTCCCTAATATCCATCCTGAACCTCCTCTGGTGTCACTTGAGGCCGTTTCCCTTCATCCATCTCTGGCTGCCTGGGAGAAGAGCCCAACCCCAACCTCACCACAACCTGCAGGTGGTTCTAGAGAATTTGGTTCAGAATTTGGGGAACTTTTGGGATGGTGGGGAGGATTTTCGGGGTCCTGCGGAGAGTTTTCAGAATTAGTGGGATTTTTGGAATTGTGGGGATGATTTTTGGTATTTTTGGGCAGATTTTCAGGATTTTTTGGCAGATTTTTGGGGGTTTTGGTTGGATTTTTGGGCAGATTTTCAGGGTTTTTGGTCGGATTTTTGGGCAGATTTTTGGGCGTATTTTCGAGATTTTTGGGTGGATTTTCAGTATTTTTGGGTGGATCTTCCAGAATTTTGGGCAGGTTTTTGGGCAGATTTTCGGGATTTTTGGGTGGAATTTTGGGATTTTTGGTGGTTCCTCTAGGTGGTTCTAGAGAGCACTAAGGTCTCCCTTGAGCCTCCTTTTCTCCATATTAACAACTCCAGCACCCTCAATAGGGTCAGAAAGACAGTGACACCACCCTAGATGGTGACACCACCCCCCTGGGGACAGTGCTGGGGTGGCCCTGGCTCACCGAGGTGTTCTGGCACTGCACGCTGGAGCTGTTGAACCTCAAGGCTGGCACCCTCTGCTCGCTGCCCTGGATGTTCAGGATGCACTCGTAGCCCCGCTGGCCTGACTGGGGCTGGGGAAGGTTCTTGGCCTTCAGCGTGATGGGTTTGATGACCTCCACGGGCACCAGGATCTTCTCGGCCTGCAGCAGCTGGGGACAGTCCTGGGGAGAGAGCAGACAGAGCACTGAGTCAGCACAGGGGTTTCCCAGCCTCAGGAAGAGTTCCTCTGGTGCTTCCCAACCTTCTCACTTTGCCTGATTATTTGCAATCTCACTTTGCAACTCCCTAGGCTTTGGTTTGTTACAGAGCTATTCAAGGAGAATTCCTGGGAAGGCTCAGATAAACAATTGAGGAAGGATTTCTTTCCCAGACTGTCCTTTCCTATCTCCCTGGCTTACACTGCTTTATTGTAGCCTCCAGGACCCAGGAAGCCACCTCTGGTGCTTTTTAATACCTGCTCTGTTTCTTCAGGTAATGGAAAAGCAATCAGGTTCCTTCCACAGATTTAACCCAGACACAATAAAAGTGAGTAAAGCAAAAATCTGAGCCTGATTCCTCACTTCCCAACAGCCAACACACCACTGTGGGAAAGGCACAGCTCAAGAAAAAACCTGGTGGAATCTACAGAGTCAGGGATGTTAAAAAGAGAGTTTGTTTTAGCTTAGAAAAGCACAGAATATTTATTACAGATCTCTGGACTCACCTTCCAAGAAACAACTGTCACACAAAGCATGGAGATCCCTTGGCAAAGCTTTCCAGTGGCTCACAAAAGGAGCAGTGACAAATGGATGTGGATAATGTGGTACCTCTTCATGGATCCCTCCCACAGGTGAGCTCTGGGTACCCAGAGCTGCCTCACAGGTGGTTGCATTCAAAGTCTCATTAATCAGCACAGCTTAATTAGTTAGAGTGGCCATGCTCTGCTTCTTCACAGCACGGTCAGACAACTGCAAGATGTCCCTTTCATGGATTCTAGGGAGATATCAGCTCTTTAGGAAATTTACTGCAGCTTTTTCCTGTCCTGCCCAATGTTAAAGCCAGGTGCACTTGGTGGCAGCAGAGACAGGGAACTTACTTAAAGAGGAGTAAACCTAATCTGTAGGTATGTGCAAGAGGAAAATTACTGATTTGGGGCAGAAGAGTAGGGAAAGGGTTGAAAAGTGGAATTTTGTGGCTCATTGAGAGCCTGGGATCCTGTTAGAGCAGATGGTGGGAGCATTTTACTGAAGGAAATAGCTTAGGGAGATAAAGAAATGGATTAGATGTGTAACATCTGTAGTTACACCAAGCAGGGATAGAATTACGAGAGCCAACAGTCATCACATGGAGGATGTGAGCTCATCCCTGGCCAGGGGCAGGGAAAACATCCAGTAACCACCCAGTGCATCCCTGCAGTGAAGTCCAGAAGTCTTCCCAGTCCCAAAGAGAGTCTGAGGGTTTGTCCTAAGGGGCTGCCAGACTGAAGAATCTGAGAGATGATTTTTTCAGGGTAATACTCACGATATAAGTAACTCAGAGCTACTGATGGGCTTCAACTGGCCTTGCCCATTCTGGCACCAGAACCAGCACAGCCACTGGAGCTGGGTGGAGCTGAACCACCTTGGATCCAGTGGCTCTTTGCCTGAGCTAATCTGGCACAAAGCTTGACTAGATCTGTGCTGCCAAGGCTTATTCTGCCATCCCATTAACCTGGCTGGGAGGTGGAAGGGTTGGAGGTGGAAAGCCCATGGGTACTGCAATCTCCAGGGAACAACCAATGCTGAAACACAATGGATAAATTGTCACAGAGGTGTTTTTCTTGATAAAAGAGCAAGGCTTGACCATCTGGAAAGTCTTGCCCACCTTGGGTTCAATGGTTCTACCATACCACAGCACAGCAGAGTCAAGGCTTGCTGCAGCTACTCAGCATGAGAAAGTGAGACATGATTTATACTCTGGCTGATTTAAGACCTATAAAAACCCCAAATGGCAGGGAAGGAGATGGTTTAGGCTATATTAAAGTAAAAGCATTTCCAGTGCTGACCACACCAGTGGATATCAGGTGCAAACACCATTTGTGACCATATGGCTCCAACACCCCCTGACCCTTCCTCATCACCTCTGCCTCAGCTCCCTCTCTTCTGCTGGCACAAGAAAAGACCTTGGCAACAGCCTCTTGCCTCCCCAGCTCCAGGAGTTGTGACAGAGACGCACTGGCAGAGTGAATCAGTGGGGCAGGAGGATGGGAAAGCCCTATCTGCCGCCGAGCAGCCATCTCCCAGGAGTGGGAATTTCACTTGATGTCTGTCAAAGAGAAAAGCCTCTGATGGGGGCTGCAGGATGGAGGTTGGAGATAGTCCACTCTGTTACCTGCAGGCCAATCCCAGCTCTTCAGCCTGGTCTTTCTTGTGTGGCTTTATCCAGTCCCCCTCCACCACTGGTGCTGTAACCTTTCCGATAACACTTGTTTCAAGTTCATTAACAAGCCGTGATTGAGGCAGCCCCAAAACAGGATTCGTTTGCATATAAAAAAGCTTTGCAGTGCTGTGAGGAAGTTCATTATAGATAATTGAAGAGGCAAGCGCCATAAAGAGGAAATCCTCCCAATGTGGCTTTATCTGATTGACCTAATGTTCTTTCTAATTGAAACGGGGAGGGGAAAAAGCAATTTCATTGGGTGATGTACTGCATAAAACCTCAGAGCTTGGACCAGGCTCTGGGTTCAGACTCAAACACAGAACGCATTTTGCTGCCCGTGTCAAGCTTTGGGTTCCTGGCCAGGTTTGTATTTCTGAGGGGAAAACATCAGCCTGGGCAGAGCAGACCCGAGCAGAAGGCTCTGTAAAAAAGAGTTATTTTGGGAATTTTACGGTGGAGGCACTTTCTCTTCACCCTTCTCACTTGCTATGGACATCAGCTAGGTTGGAAAAATACAGTTTTCACATTTTTTAGGGGAAATAAAATCATAGAATGCCAACAACTGCACCAAGGAAGGGAACAATCCCATCCTTTTTGCCTTTGCTATATAATAAATCAAACCTTTTGCCTGACTCTGAGGGGAGCTGGTTCCCAATCCAGAGAATCATTGTTGATTCATTTTGTGTCTGTAGCTTCATTCTATCTCTTGAATGCTTTCAAATGAGTCAGTCCATTTAAAATAATATCCTCCACCCTTGCCAATTACTGGTATCAGCAGCGATGCACACCTCACATCACCAAAATTTTGCCAATTACCAAGTCAGGCAGCTTTTGCGGTGAAAACCCTGCATGAAATGGGCTGTACTCATCGGGTCGATGGTAGTTTAATTTTCTTTATTTATAACTCCTCGTAGAGCGCCTGCAAATGTGTTTTTTGTTGTAGCTTGCAGGAATAATAAAGCCTCAGAAATATGAGGAGCTTTTCTCTCACATGTGTGTTATGGCCTTCATCAGGACTGAGCCCAAGCCAGTCTCCAGTGAGAGCCATCATCAGGATGCTGCTGAAGAGAATGAGGAGACCTCTCTGAGGCTGTGTGGTCTTAGCCCTGAACTAATTAGTTTGGTTTCTTTATGGTGCTTCAGACATGCAGAGTTATGATTTCATGGAGGTTTCACCGTGCTGTTTCCCAGGATAAGCTGCAGACTGATCAAACACTCTGAGTTGCTCTCCTAGGAAGAGGCATGATGGGGTATTTCACAGCCTTGTGGTACTGCACAGGTTTTTTTCCGATCTTATTTTGCACAGTTTCAGTCTCTATTACTGTTTTTGGCCAGGATTATGATCCAAAGGGTCATCAAAGTGTTTTCCACTTTCCAATAGAAAATGGGTTTTATTTACTCTGGATGGTAGGCATCCCACATGGGAACAGGGAAAACATCCATGAAGGTTTAATACAATGATTATTAATACAATAATCCCCACCCATCAACAGCCTCCACCTTGTACTGGTGTCCCAATTCACTCATCTTCACCTGGGCATCTCTTGTCAACCACAGCATTCCGGGGAGGGAATATTTACAGCTTTTCCTTCACACTCCTCCCTCATGATCCCTGGTGGAACTGGCTGGATGTCCACTTTCTACAGAAGGAAAGTAAATCTCACCTAATGCTGAGGGCATTGGAGGCACCACTGGCCAGATAAACTCAGCCCTTGGCAATGGATTTTCACCCTTCCTTTCCCAGAAGAGTAGGAGTCACCTCCACTCAGGAACACATCACTAACTCCTTCATTACTCCTTCATTACTTCATTCCACTCCTAATTCCCTCATTACTCAAAACTCCCAGTTCCTATTTTCTTCTGCCATTAAAATCCTTTTCTTCCTCCTCAATTTTAGGGTTTTTTTAAAAGACTTTCCTTTCAATATCCCTCATCCAGCCACAACCTTTGTGCCTTATCCAAACCATCTTGCCTGAAAAGAAAGTGACCATAAAGTGAATCTAAGCGGGGACCAAGATTTACTCATTCAGGCCCTTTGGGAGCCCATAAGAAATGAAACTCAGAATGTTATTTACTCAGATATTACGTAAATAAATACATCTTCTGTTCATCTGCTCTGCTGAGCTGCAATGTTCTGTTTTCTCTGTGTTCCCTCTGGCTTTGTCACCCGCCCACTCTGCTGTAATCAAGTCAAGAGGGTAAGAGTTGGGAGACAGGGATTGAGTCTTTATCTAGACCACAGCATCTGGATACTCTGTAAATTAAACCAGATTTAAAAAAAAAAATCAAAACAAAAACAGACCAAGGAAAGAGAAAGAAAAGGAAGGGAAGGAATGAGACAAAGGAGAAGGAAAACAGGCAAAAACCAGGCAAAACCCCCCTAACCTTTCATTGACTTTGGAGAAATCAGATTTCACCTGGATAAAAAGCAGGAATTTGTTGCCTGAAGTTGTCTCTCACACCTCTGCAGGTCACAAGGGGTCACCACCCGAGGCTTGTTCATCAACCACCCTGTACTGCCACAAACCCAGGGCTCCAGGGCTGACAAGCTGATTCCTTTTAAACTCCTGCACAGCTTCCCAGACCCTGGATAATCTGGAGAAGGAAGCAGCAAGGAGCTCTCCATGCCCAGTGAGGGAGGGGAAAGGGTGAGTTATAGTCCACGTTGTGTTTACATTATTATACCACTAATTCTTAGCGTCGTAAAAATTATATTTAAAATTTACACAAACGGTGCTGGGGAACGTTATTATGTTATAAAGTGGAATCAGGTCAATGCCTTGTAGGCAGGAATCCAAGCTCCATAAATTTCTGGATATACTTCCCCCAAATTTACATCGGCACCAGCAGCAATCAAACCAGCTCCGAAAAAAGCTCACCCGGTCAAAGAATTTTTTAATGCACCATATATTTTATCTGCACTTCCTAAGTTTACAGTGTTGTTAGTTTGATTGATGGTGTGCTTATTTATTGGCACAGCAAAAGTAATAATACATGAGGAAAATGCTCCGAACTTTAAAGGCAGCTGATGAGGAGAAAGCAACAGGATTTATGGGAAGTGTAAACATCTGCAGAGACAACAAAGGAATAATTGAGTCCTTGCATCTCTGTCACTTCTGGTGGTTCCTTTCTAGTTAAGAGTCTTCCATGCACTCAGGAGCAAATTCCAGCTCTCTTCTGTCCTCTTTGCAAGGGGTTCTGGTGCCTGGCAAAAGGTGGTTGGTCTGGAGGCTGATGACCAGGTTTGGGCTGTTTTAGCTGGTGACCTGGAGGAGTTTTGGTCCTGTTCTGTGCACTCTGGCAGCTGCACATTCCAGTGGTGGTTTGTACAGATTAGGGCACAGATACCACAGCTGGAGGGAGACCAGCAGATCATCAAAGGGGTTGGGATGGAAGGGACCTTAAAAATCATTGTGTTCCACCCCCTGTCAAAGGCAGGGACACTTTCCACTAGACTAGGTTGCTTCAACCTGGCCTTGAACACTTCCAGGGATGAGCCATCCAACATTTCTCTGGACAGCTTGTGCCATGGCCTCACCCTGATGGACAGGAAATCATCAGCTCAGCTGCCCTGGGTCCCTGGCCTCAGTGTTGGGAAGGCTGGGGAGTGATGAGTGATGCTGATCACCAGAGTGGCTGCTCAGAAAGCAGATCTGAATGAAGATAACCAACCTCCCCTCCCACGGCTCACTGCCCACTCCTGGTGGTTGGGAGCAAAGTGATTCCCCCAAGGCCATGCAGGCAGTGCTGGGAAATGACCCAGGTCTGCTGAGAGCTTGATCCTAACCCAGGACTCTCCTGCCTCTGAAGTTACTCCACACATCACTGCTGATGAACATTAATGATTTTACCCTCCTTTAAATCTTTATTAATAGAGTCTTCCTTAGCTGGTCCATTATTTCACGAGGATCAAGGTCAGGCTGCCATAATTATCCAAGCGCCACATTTATCCTTTTTAAATAGAGACACAACATTAGCTTCCTTTCAGCCCTTTGCTGCTTTGACACACTCTGAGAAGGAGAAGTAATGATCCAGAGAGCAGGAGCCTTCTGGTCACTGGATTAGGGGGAGTGGACAAGTGACAAAAATAGTTGATGGTTTTGTCATGATGTCCATCTGCTCACTGGAAAGAGGCTATGGGGAACATGTGAGGAGCCTCAGTTGTGGTGTTCCCTAGGCTTGGCAATCATTAGAAATATGAATTTGTGTACTGAGGAAGGTGATTATTTACGTGTTTACTTGGACAATATCTATCATTTGTTGAAGGAAAACCATGGTTAGATAAGAGAGTTCTTCCGAATAACTCACACAGGAAACGTGGATTGGGCAAAGCTGTGGAAGGCACAGAGCAGAGCACAGGCAGCTTATAAAACACTAATTAATTCCTTTGCTAATGATGGCTGTATAAATCTGCACCCTTCCCAGCCAGCCTTCTGTCCTTCTATAAGGACTTCCATCTGAAGTTCACAAGAACTTCCATATTATGTCCCAGCCCTTGGCAGAGGGGTTGGAATTAGGTGATTTTTAAGGTCCCTTCCAACCCAAATCATTCTGATTCTATGATAATGACATCGACCTGTCACTCCTCAACAAAGTTCACTATTAGCCAGTGCCAAGAAATGGGTCATTTCTTGAAAAAATTGAAAATTCTTGAAACATTTCTTGAAAAGGGACATTGCCCAAGGAAGAATTTCTCAGAAGTGGGAGGCTTTCCCATAAAGAGCCTCACATGGGGATTTCTGGGGTCAGTCAAGGGTTGAGCCCAAGCTGTGGCATTTTCTTCCTAAGGGAGGAGTGAAAGCCTATTTCTTTTCTAAAGCTGTCCATTTTTACAAAGTCAGTAGGAACTTGGCATGTTTGAGAGCTCCAGATTTTGGCCCAACAAGGCCAAGAATGGTCAACGAATTTAGAAATGAATGGAAGGGATGGAGGGACAGATGGGAACAGAGAGGTTGCACAGAGGCCACGTTGATGCAAAAACCCCACTTCCTTCAGAAACCAGGACAGAACCCCAGGGAATCATCAGAGTTTGGCTTCCACAGTGGGAAGGTCAGGACTGTGATATCACAGCTCTTATCATCCTCCTCAGGATCCATGACAGCAGGAGATAACACCCAGGCCAAAGGAAATGGACTCATGCCCAAAGACAAGGCAGGGAAGGAGGTCTGGGCTCAGCCTCCTGGAGATGCCCCAGGCAAGGCAGGAGACACATTCCAGCCTCACCTCTTATCTGCAGCCTCAACATCCT
Source organism: Entomyzon cyanotis (assembly GCA_024500445.1). Lineage (NCBI taxonomy): Eukaryota > Metazoa > Chordata > Aves > Passeriformes > Meliphagidae > Entomyzon > Entomyzon cyanotis. The sequence continues at coordinate 2,267,962 of JAKEPQ010001019.1, forward strand.
GAGAATGTTTCTCCTTGGCTCCAAAGCAGTGAATGCAGCTGATGCTACAATGGCGAAAAGCAAAATCTTTTGGCTTCTGAGCCAAGATATCACTCTGGACTGTCTGGATGGGGAATTGTCCTTCCTCCCTCAGACTGCAGGGTGCCACATGGATCCCAGAAGTCCTGAGAGATGTCTAGAGAGCCAGAAAACCCTGCAGCCACTTGGGGCACTACAATGGCAGTGCACTGAGCTAGGCTTTCAGAACAACATAAGCTCTTTCTGATGTTTTTTTCAAGGACGCTGTGTTGGCGGGGACAGATGAACATTAGCCTGCTGCATTCTGAGATCACTCTGACCTGTGGGACAGATAATCCTGCATGACAAAGATGAGCAGCCCAACTGTTATGAAAAACACTTAACAGGGACACAGTGCTGAGCGTCAGATATTTCTTGTATCATTTATTCCAGCAAATCTCCCTGAGCTGCTCCTAGGAATTGCACAAGCAGGTCTTTGATTAGTCGCTCACAAGGTGAGGCTGAGCTCTAAGAAAACAGGATGTGCGTTAAGGTAGGATATACTACTCTCAGAAAGGCCTTTTCCCATAATTTCTCTGTTCCTGTGGTGGGCTTGGTTGGAGGTGTCAATGAGGACAGACAGGACAGAGCTGTTGTGCACCAGGAAAGACTTGCTGCAGATCCACCACCAGAATGAACAGAAATAAATTAGGTATTAGATAGATAAGATAGATAGATTGTATATTAGGAAGAAATTATGTACTATGAGGCTGGTAAGGCTCTGGCACAGGTTGCCCAGAGGAGCTGTGGCTGCCCCTGGATCCCTGGCAGTGTCCAAGGCCAGGCTGGACAGGGCTTGGAGCAGTGTGGGACAGTGGAATGTGTCCCTGCCCATGTCAGGGAGTTGGAATGAGATTATCTTTAAGGTCCTTTCCAACCCAAACCAGTCTATGATTCTATGAATCAATAAACCTATGAAATCCTGCTAAAAGTTGCTGCAGAAATTGAATGAGTTTTCCCCTGCCAGCTGGATGACTTCAGGGCAGAAATGCCCAGAGATGGCAAGAGATACCCAAAAATAACAAAAACAGCCACTTCACACACATCTTCTTCTTCACCTCAGTGCAAGTCACTGTGACTTGCAAACAACACCAAACTATCCAATTTGTTTTTACATGCTCGAAGACCTCTCATGAGCAGCCCCCGCTGCGAGATCACAGCTCCAGGAGCTAAGGATTGTCCAAGCACCTATTAACTGGAAGTGTTTACCGAATCAGAAGGTGTGAGGCAATCAGGGGCACAGAGAGGTGAACATGCCCAAGCCAACTCCGAGTCAGAAACACAACTCTCATCTGCTGAAATAAAACCTGTGGCTCATGCACTGCCTGCCTGGCATTGGCTCTGAGCAGCATTTTCATGCTCTAACAAAACTCCCTGAACAAGGGGGAAGCTTTTTGTCCAGCATCCAATTTCTGTGTTTAATTTCCTCTCGTTATTATCTGAAGCACCCCCTCTGAAGAGGATGTACCCACTACAGGACACATCTCCTTTTCTGAGAAAAGGCCATAATGATGGATGGAGACTGAAATGCCACAGCCTGAAATGCCAAACCACCTGGAGTCCCAAGGCACAGCTGGATCCAAACCATCAGCTGCAGCCTCCTCCTGGGTTACCCCTGCCTCCCCTGGACAGGATGCAGAACAGACTGAACTCCTTCACACGTGCTTGGAAACCTTTCTAAGAGTGAAATAGATGGTAAACATCAACCCCCTGTGCTGTTTAAAGGCACAAAATGTGTGCAGACCCCACCTGCATGGGGTGCCTGCCTGTCCCCCTGCCTGCTCACAGCACTGGAAAGCAGCAAGTTGCCTGCAGTTGCCATAGAAACTCCACCTCACACCCTCCCCTTAATGACAGACAGGTGCCAGGATAAATGAGGGGATAATTGACAAGCCAGGAAGGGTTTGGAGCTCTGGTGTTGGCCTGACTGGAGCTGTCACTGCAGAAAGGAGAGAGGAGAGGTGCATTCATCTAAGCAGAGATGGGTTTTCTCCTCTCCCCGTGCTGCTGCTCCCAGCAGTCGCCTCTCTAGATGGGTTAAGTGAAACTGGAAGCAGGAGAGGGATGGAAACTGAGCAGTTGCCACAGCAACAGCTGAAGATGCATCACCAGAAGGGTTTTTGATGCAAGGGAAAAAGGAGTTGGCCACACTCGATGGCCCAGCAGGTCCTCTGTCCCCTCCCAGTGCAGCCACTCGGTTCACTGGGGTGCCTTTGGGGAGGAGGTGGGTGCTGGGACTTCCTTCTGCACCTCGAAAAGAGGACAAAACAGGACATTTGGAGGGCCTGGAAACCTGTCTGGGTTTGGAGACCTTGGGGCAAAGTCCTCCCTGAGTCACATTGGGATGTAGCAGCAGGATGGGGAAGGAAGGTACTGCTGAGTTTGCTAAAGACAAAGTCCATGAGGAGGAGACATAAGCATTAATACAAATAAATTAGGATAGGATAGGATTAGGATAGGATGGGATGGAATGGAATGGAACGGAATAGAATAGAATAGAATATTTTCAATTCAAAGGGACCTAATAGAGTAGAATAGAATAAAACATTAAGTTTTCAGTTCAAAGGGACCTACAACCACCATCCTGCCCAACTTCCTGACCACTCCAGGGTAGACCAAAATTTAAAGCCTGCCATTAAGGACATTATCCAAATGCCTCTTAGATGCCTCTCAGTTCAGCTTGAGCTGTCATCATCACTCTCCACCCTTTTTTCCCCCCTTCCTTCCACCCCATTTCCCAAAAATCACCTCCCCAAGAAGGACTGGTGGTGGAGGCCACCAGTGCAGCTCTGGGCTTGGCACGAGGCAGGAGCAAACCCTGGCAAAGCCATGCTCTGCTCCTCGGCAGCTGCTTGCCAGCCTGCAGCTCACAGGGCTCCCCATCGCTTCTGACAAATGAATATTTGAAGCAGTTGTTCCTTTTATGTGGGCTTTGCTGTCATTAGCACGTACAACTCGACATAAAACACCTCGGTGCGAGATCTTTTCTTCTCTTCCCTTTTTAGGCAGCAGATGAAAATCCTTTTAATGAAAGGCTTGTTTGGGGGAGGCAGAAAAACACACGCAAGCACATGTCGGCTGAGCAGGGAAAGATGAAAACCTCCTTCAAGGTAATTAAATGATTATGTACCTGTTAAACCTGGTGAATAATAGATTTGTTATCTAGGCTTGCTTTTGGCTTTTGCCATTTTTCCCCCTCTTTTTCCCCCACACAAAGCTAAAATCCTTGCGAGGCCTGGAACAAGATGATGTTCATCTTAGAGAAAAAGGCACAAATAAAAGATTTATTTCTTTATCCCATCAACTCAAGCATGCTATCCCTGCATCCCCTCCTTGTACAGAAACATTGACAGTGAAACTACTGCCTGGATCAGAGCAGATCTGCATGGAGACAAGACAGATGATGCAATCAGCAGCACTGGGTAATTGATACCAGGAGACAGGCATTGCTTCTACAGAGCCCCAGATCTATAGTTTTACCCCTCGTGCCTCAGTTTCCCCCCAGTTCTTGTTGACTGTTCTGCCCATTAAGAGAAGAAAATGGCTGAGGTCTCTTGCTTGGTGATTGTGTCAGGGAAGGATTGATTTCAGTGTGTGAATCTGCAATGCTTTGTGCTCAGACTCTGAGCATGCACTCTGACTTTAACTGGTCAGCAGCAAATGTCAAAAGCAGAGAGTGGATGGCAAAGAAAAAAAAACCAAAAAGTCCACTCCCTTCTATCTCTGAGATTTGTTCTCTCCACTTTTGCCATCAGCTCTTTGGGAAAAACAACAACAGCAGCAGCAACAACTCACTTCAGTATTAAAATGTCCTTTTTTCCCTCGTGCTTTCCCTTCCTGCCCAGTAACAATAATATCAGCTCCCCTTTCTACAGCAAGAAGTCCCTCAGTATATTTCAAGTGAGTGGACCTGGCTTTCAAAAACCTGCTGTAAAGGGAAATTACATGCCAAGCTGAAGTATTCCTTCCACAAATCACCCAGGGACATCGTGAATCCTCTGTGATTAAGATCAGTGCTGTAATCATAAATATCTTGCTTTATGCCTATGCTGGAGCTCTTCACTGGGGCAAACATGGGTTTTCCCAAGGCTCCCAGAGTGGTTAATCCAGATCTGTTCCAGGCAGAACTGATTCACCTGACAAGTGGCAGGGAAGAAAGTCCTAGATCAGCGTTGATAGTGAGGCATTTTCTGTCCTTTCTCCATCTCTGGATGTTTTGCCATTCTCAGGCTCGAGATGGCTGATCCCAACTATCCATGAGGAAATCCAAAGGCTCCCCTTGGGTGGCAGGAAATAGCATTTTCTGGACAGTGTGGGTCACTGTGGGACACTGTGTGTCCCTCTGGATCAGCCTCAAATTCATCCAGCATCCTGCACTAGTCAGCAACTCAGACTACAAGGAAATACAGGCAAAAACCTCATGATCCTCTCAGAGAACATGAATGAAACCTAAATGAAAGGCTGAGCCTGTGAGAGTCTGGAAACATGTGAGATATCCTAAGGAAAGGATGGAGTCAGGAGGGCACAATGGCACGAACCTCCCTTCAGAGGACTCCAGACTAGCCCAGGGCTGAGGGGTGCTAGCTCAGGGCTGAGGGTGCTAGCCCAGGGCTGAGAGTGCTAGCCCACCTAGCCCATTTGCAGCCCAGGCCATCTGGAGAGTGGGAAGCTCTTCCCACATGATGGCAAGATGGTGTACAGGCAAACAGAGGGAAAAAAAAAACCACCTGAGGGTGGGCATAGCAAGAGAAGGTGAAGGCTTGGCGGTGATGACTCCAGAGGGAGGGAGTTTCTGGCACAGCTCCATGTGACAGAGTAACACCAGGATTTGTTTTCCTGGCAAGGAGTGCAATCAGACCACACAATCCTGGAAGATTCCCAAGTTAATCTGCTCAGCAAACCCATGGGGAGACAAATGGGATGATCCAACCACCCCACGCTTCCCATCAGCTCCTCCTCGAGATTTACCCACTTAGCAGATACTCATGGCTGGGTGGTGGCAAAGCCTTCCCTCTCCTCATCCTCCAGGGCTCTCAGTGCTCTAGAGGAAAGGATTGAAAGGAAAATGGAGATGAGAGATCTGTAAAAATAGAGCCACTCGAGGAGAGGGTGCATTTTGAGCTCTGCTGAAGATGGGAACAGACCTGGGAACAGACCTGGGTCCTGCCAGCCTCGTGAGTCACGTTGCATCACCAGGAACAGGGTGAAGGTCTGGGTTGGCAATGAGGAGCCAGGCTTGGCTTCTTCAAAGTACTGAATGGTTTCTATTGTTCAGAGAACCCACTCAACACACAGGCAAGTGTACAGGACAGAAAATGAGAGAATTATAGGTGAAAGTGAAAAATAGGCAGTGGAAGTTTCAGTGAGAGCGGTGAGTCAATGAGAAGATGGCTTTTCAAGAGAAGCGTGGGAGATAGACGTTTGTTCAAAGTGCCATTTGACAAAAAAAAAACCAAAAAAAAACCCCTTTTCTGGCCACAGAATGATTGTAAATCAGAGTTTGTCAGAGTGCACTTGTGATGCCATCGTTCCCCAGCCCTCCAGAGCCACAAACACACCGACAGAATGAGAAGGACCCTGATGCTGCAGGGCATTTCTCACATTGCCAGGCACAAAGCAAGCTCTGAAACTTTTGGGGTTGGCAAGGCTTTTATCCTTCCAGGTTTTGTCATCCCATTTCTTCCTCTGTGCAGCAGACAGCAAAACCAGCTCCTGAGCTTAGCAGTTGATTCCAAAGGTTGTATCCCAGGGTAAAGAGATGCCCAGAGATGGAAAAAAGATGCTGCAGCCCCCGCTAGCAATGACCAGAATGACATCCATGTGTTGCATGATGCTGTCATTGCCTTGCAGATCAGTTGTGGTTTTCCAAGGTCAGGTTTGTGCCTTTTCCTGCTGCCATGGAAATCTCACAGGGCACTTTTGCAAGGTCAGAAAGAGAGTACAAAGAGAGAAATTTAGCGGGAAATTCTCTGTTAAAGGGAGGAAAAGCGAACTCCACTGACAGACAAAGCCCCCCAGAATGGAACTGTCCGGAGAAGGGACATCTTTCAGTTTCATCTTTCAGAAACAGAACTAGAGAAGAGAGGTGATAAAGCTAAAACAGGCAGAGGTTGATGAGTTTCTGCCTCCTCCCCAGTTCTGCAGAGCAACACCTTGGAGAGGATAAAGTAATGACCTGGGGCTGTGCCATCCCCTGTCCCTTCCCTAAAAAAACTGGGATAATTCTCATGATCTCCTTTCTGATGGATCAGGAGATCCACTGAGGTTTGTGGGCATCTCACTTTGGGCAGGAGACTGGAGGAGAGAAGAGGTGGGAACTGGGAAGGTGAGTGCTGTGCTTGGAACATGAGACACACCAGAGGAGATTGGTGGTGCTGGTGGTGACATTGCACAGCAGAAAACTGAGACAAAGTGTCCCAGGGGATTCCACTCAGCAAGAAGATGAGGTTCTTGTGTGCCAAAGCTCCATGAGAGGGAGTAGAGCCTCTCTGGCTGGGATAACCTGCCAGAAGGGTGAACCCTGGGCTGCCTTTCCTCACCCCTTCACCACCAGGCACAGGGCATCAAACCCTCCAGCTCCTCAGCACATTTCCCAGGAGTTTTACAGAAAATTCTGAAGCCTGGTAGATGGAGAACTCACGAGGATTTATGGCTTTTCCCAGTGCCACAGCAGGTCAGGACATCTGATGCAGGACGTGTCAAGCAGCACAAATGTGACACCTCAACCAGCACTTACAGAAGGGGTGGGAGGGAATGGGGATGTCACAGGAGCATGAAGACACTACTTGTGGGATCGGGAAGGAATTGAGAGGCTTCCTATTTGTATTCTCCTGAGCTCCACTTGGTTCCACCACCAAGCAGGCAGCATTTGCAGCTCTGAATTAAGCCCCAAGCTCCAGTTCAGGCAGTGAATGGCACTGAGACCTCCCCTGGCCTCATCTGGAGCAGTTTGATGCATTTGCCATCAGGCACCAAACCCACAAAGTCACAAAGGTGTTCAAAACACAGCTGGAATCTACTGACCCCATGGCCAAAGCCCTAAATCCTCCCCAGATCTCCTTCTGTCCTGGAGGAGATGCACAAGCAGTGTTTCCATCCCTCCCAGACCTTTGGTGCCAGGAGTTTGTAACGACTTTCCAAGGTCACACATTCCCTGTGGTGTGCAGGAGGGAACTGTTTCCTCGGGGTCTGGCAGAGCAGAGGGGAGAGGAAATCCCTGCAGACAGAGCAGGGAAGGGAGAAATTGGGACTGGAGGCGGAGCAAGCTTCCAGGACCAACCAGGTGACATCAACCCTGAGCATCCCAGAGGAGTGGCACATTCCCTGTGCCCCTGCCTACCTCGGGCATCTTGACTCGTCCCTCCTGGAAGGAGCAGGAGCTGGGGTCGTGGGTGCACACGTGGCGGTACTTGCACCAGTGGCAGCGGTAAGGGCTCTCCACACACGACAGACACCTGCAAACACAGACACAGAGCAGTCACTCGGGGTGCTGGCAGCCAGCAGGAGGGTGATAATGATGCCTGATGATTTTTGCCTTTTATTTTTTATATACCCTTTTGTATTTTTATATTTATTTAACTTATTTATTCTATATTATGATATAATTTTTATATTTTTGTTATATTATTTTATTCTATATTATTTATTTTTATAATTATATTATTTTATTATTTATTTTTCATCTATATTGCTTATTTTAATATTTATATTTTACTGGTTTATTTTTATATTTCTATAATATATATTTATTATATATTATTATATTATATTTATTTATTATATGTATTTTTAATGCTTTTATACATTTTCACACCTCTCATATATCTTCTGGGTCCTCTATACCCTTAACCTATATGCTTGTAATTTTTGTAGTCTGATATTCTAGCTCAGTTTTGGGGTTCTGCGAGGCAGAAAGACCAAACATTCACAGTAGGAGGCCAGAGAGTTCTGTGCTATCAGAACTCAAGGTTTCAACCTTGGTTGGAACTTTCTCTAGAGAACATATTATTTTATAAACTGAGCTCTAGCCTCTTTCTGGGGGGAGAGGGGGAATTCTTTAAAATAATGGGGCATTACTTAATTTATTACCTTTCTTATTGGGGAATTCCTTATTTCCCAGAGGGAAATACAGCCTGGGAAACATTGCTTTTGCAGGAGGATACAGGCTTTGCACTGATCTGACACCAGCAGAGTGGTGCTGGACCTGCCCTGGTCCGTGCAGGTTGTCACTGGCATCTCAAGTGTCTCATGTGATTAAATAATTTAGGTTGCATTCATATTATTCATAGAGGAATAATAAATATTTATTGTATTTTGGTTGCCCTGGGCACCAGCAGTTCCATCTGGTTAATTCTCTCACACTACACAGAGGCCAGAGACAAACTGAGATGCACTTAAGACAGAAAACCAAAGATGAAGCAGGGAATTTTCTCCCCTTGTGTCCCACAGCTTTACTAGTGTGAGTTCTGATCAGGATGATGAGTCTCCTGCAAGTATTTTAACTGTATTCTCATTTTTTTCGTCTCATCAGAGAAGTAAAGACTATTGGAGCAGCTACCTGGCAAGCAGAGGGCATATTTGGGGCATCACCTGCCCTGGGTGTAGGAAAGAGCAATTCCCTCAATTTTACAAGGTTTTGTTGTCCTGTGCCCCAAGGGCTGTGCAGAGACAGAGCTGCAAACACTTCCCCTGGCTGTGTTCCAGCACTGGCTTGGACCTACAGCACACTTCTTTTTAAATTTGATATCACGTCTGCTCAGCAGCAACCAAACCCAGCTCCCTGCAACCCTGGTCATCCACACTCTGGAGACCTTCATGTCAAAGACATGGAGAAGCTGGAGAGTGTCCAGGGAAGGGAACAGAGCTGGGAAGGGTCTGGAGAGGCTGAAGGAGCTGGGAAAGGAGCTGAGCCTGGAGCAAAGGGGGTCAGGGGGACCTTGTGGCTCTGCACAGCTGCTGCCAGGAGGGGACAGCCAGGGGGTCAGGCTGTGCTCCAGGGAACAGGGACAGCAGGAGAGGGAACAGCCTCTGGCTGAGCCAGGGGAGGTTTAGATTGGATATTAGGAATTTTTTTCATGGAAAGGATTGTAAAGCATTGGAACAGTGCTGCCCAGAGCAGTGATGGAGTCACCATTCCAGGAAGTGTAAAAAAAACACTCAGAGAAAAGGTTTAATGGTGACCATGGCTGGGGTGCTGGTTGGCTTGGACTTGGTGATTTTAGAGGGCTTTTCCAACCTTAACTATTCCTTGGTTCTGCAGTACCTGGAGTACCTGGAGGGGCCTTCAGGGCAGTAAATTTTCCAGGTCCTTATGTGCCACTGGGTTTTTAAAGGGCAGGAGAGAAAAACATCTCCAGAGCACTTGTATGAGCCCAACAGGCAGACACACCCCCTCTCCCCTCTCTCTGTGAAATCCTGCTCAACTCCAATCCACTCTCAGCTCTGGTAACAGCAACTTATTCTTCAAATTGGTAACAAGTGCTTGCTCTGATCCATCAAATTAAAAATGGATAGCGTATTAGAGTTTGTCAAGTAAGAAACCAAAACATGCCATAAATATTTAACAGCACCATCTCTCCTGCCCTCCCCCCCAACACTTGCTTTCTGACACTTTGTCAAAGCAGCAGGAACATGGAAATAGGATTTGCCTTTCCTTGTGAGTTGCTGAGCCGCGGTAATTATCTGCTTTTGGCACTTCTGATGGCTCAGTGGTGAGGACAGAGCCGCTCAGCCTCGCTCAGGGGTGGATCAGCCTGCTAAAGGGCATCTTCCTGCAGGGATTTGTGGATCTGCTCCACTAGGGCAGCTCCTGAGCAGCCCTGGGTGGCAGCTAAACCCCAGGAAAACGGGGTGTGAGGCAGGGAAGGAGCTCACATCATGGAAAAGGTGGTTTTGAGGGAATCAGCTGGGTTCACATCATGTCCTGTGGGAACTATAAGCTTTATTTTTCCAGATTGGAGGGTCCAAGTCCATATTAACCACCTGGGGCAGGCTGGTGGTGGGACTGGAAGCATGGATGAGAGTTGGAGGTGCATATGAGGATCCAAACATCCACAAAAAAATTATTAATAGGAAAATAAAGGAAGACATGCTGAGGTCACAATTTGGTTTTCACTCAATTCTATGGCAAACTGCACCTAATTTAATGCTCTGCCTGAAGAACAAGTGCTGCCCACACTCTGAGGCATCTCAGGAGGGACCTCACCATTCTGGCCACCACACAGGTGACCCCACTGGTCACCTCCACACTTCAACACCTTCCTGAGGGACACATGCCCACGAAAAACTGGCACCAAAGGAAATGAACATACGAGTTGTGGACGCTGCAGTTGTAGAAGACGAAGCTGGTGCTGGCAAAGGTCATCCCCGTTTCCTTGGACTTGAGCTGAAGCTGGACAATGTGATGGTCACCTGGGGGAAAACAGACACATCAGTGTGGGACTGCTTTGGTAGCGCTGCTGGCCATGGCACCAGCCTGAACCTGGAGTTCTCCCACAGCTTGTTTGCCCTCAGTTGATGTAAAAAATATTGTAAAATCCTTCTAGGGCCAAATTCTCCCAGAGGTACAGCTCCACCTCCCATGGGGTGATGGAGTATATCCTCAGAACTGGAAATTACTGTACCTGGGAGCAGAGTCTGGGCTGGAGGATAATAACAGCTCTAGATCATACCTTACTAATTTCAAAAATGTGGCGACTGAATTCATCAAGTAGGAAAGCTAAGCTCAAAGAATGAGTGCAGATGTCTGGAATTCAGAGGCAATTAAAATATGGTTTTGTCCTGAAAGTTCTTCCATGCTGCTGGTTCATCAAATGTTCCCATAAAAAAGAGGTCTGTGGACATCCTTTCCATGTTCACTCCCCCCATCCATCCCCTCACCCTGTGGCTGCAAAGAACCATCTTAGTGGGAGAAATGTGCAATCCATTGCACTTCCAGAAGGATCCAACCATTTCTGTAGCAGACCCATCCACACCTCAGCTCCTCCACACCATCTCCTCATCCCTTTTCCCACTGCTCCCAAGCTGGGAAATCAGCTGCTGCCTCTTCCCACAACACCAAATCCACAATTCAGGGAGGGCAATCAGTGGGTGCAGCAATTGCAGTAATTTGGTGGGGAAGTGACCCAGGTTTAATTCAAGATTTGCCTGGGTAGCTCTTTCCCTGAAAAAGGGCATGGAGTGATAGGACAAGGGGAAATGGCCTTAAGCTGAAGGATGGCAGGTTTAGATTAGATATTAGGAAGAAATTATTGGCTGTGAGGGTGGTGAGGCCCTGGCACAGGGTGCTCAGAGAAGCTGTGGCTGTCCCTGGATCCCTGGCAGTGTCCAAGGCCAGGCTGGACAGGGCTTGGAGCAACCTGGGATAGTGGAAGGTGTCCCTCCAATGGCAAGGGGGTGGAATGAGAGAATTTTTCAGCTCACTTCCAACCCAAAACAAAAATTGTATTATTTTCCCCCTCAGTTGTATTATTTTCCTCCTCACCTGGAAGATTCATTAATCAATCAGGCCAAAGCAAGCCTGACAATTGGTCACAATAAGCACCTCGTGCACCCTCACCCACTTGGGGCACACAGACCCCACACACCACTGAACACATTTCACTGCCAGTGCTCAGCTCTGCTACCCATCTGCTCTGCCGTATTTAACAACTTTTCCAGTGCCTTGCATGTATTTTAAACCAGGATGTGAGGACTGGATGGCCCCAGGGACCAGACGTGTGATAGTCACACATCCTTTGGTTCAAATCCAGCCTCTGGCACACTGCAGGGAGGGCTTGGTCTTTGCAGAGGTGCAGAGCAACAGCTGCTGGAGCTGACAAAAGCTGCAGGTGCCCTGAAAGCCACACTGCAGATAAATCTCTCTCTCCTGTCCTGTCTCCAGCTTCCACTGCTGTTTTTGTTTGCTGGTTGATGATAGCCTGGCCTGGGACAGATACCCAACCAAGGAAAGAGTTTCTGGCACCTGTCTTGGTAAGCAAATATGACTGATAACTCAGTGGGACTTGAAAGTGTGGTAACAACCTCCTGGGAGCTTGTTTTGGGATTGCAGTGGAGAGCACAGATGATGGTGACAGCTCATGTCACCTCATTTTCTGCAGACTGAGGATCCCCAGAGGCTAATTTTACAGTAAATTTTCACAGGAAGCCAAGGACAAGAATTGGCAGCATCCTCTCTGTGCCTCATGGGGTGAGAGCAGGGTCAAGGTTTTTACAGTAAGTCCCTGCAAAGAGCCACAGGTGTTCTTGAAATTACCTAGAAAGTTTGTTATAAAAAAGAAGGGGAAAATGAAGCTGTGGATGGGGAGAGCACCCTTGGAGACAAGGTATTTTTCTCAGCTGGATCACTTTAGGAGGAGCCAGAAGCAAACCTGGAACAGCTGAAGGCAGTAAAGGCCAGGAGTTGAGACAAGGAGCTGAGCATGCAGACCTAAATCTTGGAGGAGCAGGGTGAAATTACAGAAAATACAAGATTGTACAGATCTGCAGGAATTTCTGGCTGCTACACAGGATTGGATGTGTTGAGAGCAGGTACCCTTGGCATTTAACACCAACCTGGGCAAAAGGCACAGGAATATCCCACATCCACATCCTGTCCTTGCTGGAGATGTGCAACTGCCACTCGGTGGCAGCCTGCAATCACCTCCTGTCACCAGATGAGCACCTCAGTGCAGGTGCTGCAGCTCAATCCTTGCACAGGTGTGCCCCAGAAATGCTCTCACATTCACACAGCTCATGCTGCACCGTGCTGCTGTGCAGCTCCAGCATCCCTCCTGCTCCCAGGGCTTTCCAGACCTTTATCCTCAGGCTCTGAGGAGCCAAATCCTGCTTTGTGAGGAAGCAGGAGAGACACAGGGGTGCGGAGTGAGGATGGGAGGGAGAGGTGCGGGTGGAGGAGCTGTGGGATGCTCACCATTCTCTGTGATGATCTGAGGTACCTCCTTGGCAGCTGGGGAGATGCACTGGATCTGGCTGCCCACCACCAACCCATCCATCTCCGAGAGGTCCTCGAAGGTGCAGTTCACTCCTGCCGACAGCTCGGGGACGTTGTAGGTCTCCAAGACCAGCTGCAAGCAAAGACGGAGGGAGAGGAGGAAAAACAGGGAGAAGAGAAAAGAGACAACACTCAGCCAAACACCAGAGCTGGGTCAGAAGGAGAGAATTACACTGGAGAGGTCGGACAAAGAGCCTCTTGCTAGAGAGAGCATCCTCCTTCAGCAGAAAGCAGCGACTGGGGACAGGGACGTGTGAGGAGGGGAGGGACGAGATGCTGACGCTGACACAGGTGGTGGTGGCTGTGCAGGGACATGTGTCCCAGTGCTGGCTGGGTCAGTGAGGGCAGGGGGTGCTCACTGTCTGTCATGCAGGTGTCGGGTTAGGCGGGGAGTTTCTGGAGCCGTGCCGGGGCTGGGTGACCCCAAGGCCCGCGGTTTCTGAGGAAGGTGACTGCTACTCACAAGAGGCACTCTGCAGACTCCAGAGAAACTGGAGCGCTCCAGTCTAACTCTCTACGGCCTGCTCTGCCAGCACCAGCAGGGGGGAGCACTCTGGCCCCAAGTTCCTGTGTGAGGAGAGTCTAGTTACAGCCTTCAGTCCACCACAAAAGAAAAATTCCTGTCTCTACAGGCACAGAAACTTCTCCTGACCATCCCAACAAAGAGCCAGTTGGCTCCTCGTGCTATCCTGGAGCTCCATGTGTGAGGAAAAGCCATGAAGGAGGAATTGCCCTTGGTTTTGGAGCTCACAACAGCCTGTGGTATTACTCATGGTCATGGGAAAAGGAATCTCAGGGCTGTTTCTAACATGTCTATGTTTTGTAGAAGCACAGCCATGCCGCCAGCTTTCCAGACAAACAAAATCCTCCCCACAGCATTCCATCACTGAGGGCCCTGCTCAACTCACCAGGTCATGCCTGAACACAGAGAGGCACCCCAGGGGACCCCTGGCACCTGGGAATCAGTGAAAATTTAGTATTTCCGTGACCAAACACTGGAGCAAACCACTCTGCACAGGCACAAATGCAGATGCTCTCCGCACTTGCCTCCTCCACGAGCTGGCTGAGGCCCCTCTGAGGTGACAGCCACTGAAAGGAGTCACAGGTGCATGCTGAGTGTTGTTTCTACCAGCACAGAGCAGAGGTCAGCCCAGGTGACAAAGCAGGACAGGATGAGAACATGACAGCGCTCAGTGCTCTCACACTCTGTGTTTTCCTCACTTAGGGAAAGGTTGGAGCTGTTTCTCCACACTTAGCACCGTCAGGGAGAAAAGCTGAGCAGACAGGCCTTAGCCCTGGCTGACATTAAGCCTTTGTGAGAGGAGGATCATTTCTGGGCCATGGGAATGGCAATGGGAAAGGTGATTTTTTTTTTTGTCTTGGGTGGAAGTAGGAAAAAGCTTTGGTTATTTGGATGGATTTAGCACTCAGGCTGAATCCATTCTCCCTGCTAGCAACAGAGAAGGGGAATCTGTTCTCCTTACCAAATCTCCCTCTGGGCAGGGATGAAGCAGGAGGAAGGTGTGCCATGCAGGAGATGACACCAGTGGGCAGAGCTGTGCTTGGCCACAAACACCACGAGCACACCCTGAGCAGACAAGAATTCCTACATCCCACATGCCTGGGAAAGCATGGAAAGCATGGAGATTTCCTCCAGCAAGCAGCTCTTCTCAGAGAGCCCAGAGCAGCAGCCCTGGACTGAAAGAGACTCAGGTAAGATTTTCCAAGACCCTCTTAGTGCCCAAAATTTAAAAGCATGGCTGACCACACAAACACCTTCTCTGCCTCCATGGAGTTCCATGGACAAGAACTCACTATCAGTGACCCTTTGTCAGAGCTCAAGTGAGGTTTTCTAAGGACACCATCAATGCTCTGTTCCCCTCCTGGTTTGCCTCTGTGGTGGCTGCATGAGCTGGGTCACCACTTTTTCTGGGATTGGGCTGAGATTCCCATCAAAATGCCCATGCAGATTCCTGGGTAACAGATGATGGAACTTCTGATCCCAGCAGCTCTGGGCTGACTCACCCTGGGAGTAACCCAGAGGTAAAGGTCTCTTATTCTGTTATCATTTCCAGTCGCCCCAAGCCAGCCAGTCCCACAGGATTTATTCCAACATGAAAGATTTCAACAGCTACTGAGAGAATGAGATAAAGAAACCTTGAACTCCCAGAAGAACAAAGAACTTAAGATGTCTCAGATCAGTTTTGTTTGAAGCCTGGGAAAGTAAAGTCACAGCAAAGTTAAGAGGCTGAAACAAAGCAGCAATGATTGGACATGCAGGCTTTGAAAGGCTGATTTCATTATCCCTGGAGAAATCCTGGCACTCCAAAACCTGTCACCTGCAAGGTGTCTGCCACCTACACCCTGAGCAATTCCATTTAGGCCTTTCAGGGTCTGGGGCTAATGACCAATTTGTCTGGAGATGGACCTTTTAGGGCCTGGGCTACCAACTTAATTGCAACCCAAATTAGCATGGTCCAAAAGACAGAGCACTGGTAGTCTGAAAGAAATGAGTGTTTGCCTCCTTCCTGGAGCGTGTTGGGATCTCCCCACATCAGGTGCTGCTGCCACGAGTCAGGAGAGAAACCACAAACTGCTCAGATCTTCCGCAGAGATTTCCTGCCTCAAGCCCAGGAATGATCAGGATCATCTGCTGCTCTGCCAGCACTCACTGTGTGGTTTCCTTGGCTACTGACTGAGTAGCTCAAGGCCATAAAGGTTAAACCTTGTGCTCTGGAAGTTCACAAGAGACAGCAGGAAGCCTGGAAGCCTTGGTTTCCCCTGCACAGCATACTGCCTCTCTGCTCTGCATGTCTAGTGCTGGAGCTGGGGCAGCATGGAGCTCCTGGGGGCTCAGAAGGAGATATTTCCATCCAAGATGATGGGAACTTGGAGCTCACTGAAATAATTCCTATTATCCTTCACTTGGCTTTCTTCTAGAATGCAATTTCTAACCATGAAAATGTCCCTTGGCTAATGTTATTAATGAATTCCTCTCCCAGGGCAGCACAGGGCACAGAGACAACAAGGAAGACAACATGGAAGGCTCTTCCTAGTCCATTTCTAGCCTAATAAAAATTGGAATAACCAATGCTAAAGTGTCCTCCTGAGGCAGATCTTTCCCTGTGCTGGGGGGAAGTTAATGGAGTCTGGAGAACCTCTTGCTGTCACTCCTTCCCACTGGTGCTGAACCCCTGGATCTGTCACCTTGCACAGGCAGGTTAAACCCGAGGAGAGGGACAGGGGTTGGCATTCCTCACCAGAACGTTGTACTGGGAGACGGAGATGTTGTTGGGATGCACGGTGAGGCGAACGCACTGCTTCATCTCCGAGGCGAATCTCCGCGGCTCGCTGGAGCGCTCGCACCGCTCCTTCCTCGTGCAGCTGGGGAAACAAGAACAGACAGGGACACAGTGAGCACAGAGCCAGGCTGGTACCGTGGGGACAGCTCTGGGCTGTGGGAGCAGCAGTTATTGTGGAGAGAAAGTCAGCTCTGTGCTTTTTGGGATGGCACAGGTGGGAAACCATGCTCGTGCGCTGGAGTTTGCAGTCTTGTGGGATCAGAGAGAATATCCTGGGTTGGGAGGAACCCACAAGGATCATCAAGTCCAGCTCCTGGCCCTGCACAGGACATTCCCAAGAGTTCCACCGTGTGCCTGAGAGCATTAACTCTGGTGCTGGCAGCTGTGGCACTGCTCAGACAGGCTGGGGAGTTGCAAGGACACCATGAGAGGAGGGGGGTGATGTGTAAAAATGCCATCCCAGCTGGGGACATTCTCTGTCTCTCCACCCACACAGCAGCTCCAGCACAACCTTCCCTTGGCCAAACCCCCAGCCCTGAAAACTCTCCTGTCCAAGGGCTGGGGGACACCTCAGGCAGGGCTGTCCCTGTAGAAAAGCTGTGCACAGCTCATGGTTTTTGTCCCTGCTGAGAGTGCAGGACATCTGTGGTGCCTCTGGGCTGCTGGTACCTCTCCACTGTGATGGGACCACCTCCTCAAGCAGCTGTCCCTGCAGGATAAGGACCTTTTCCATCTGTTTTGAAAGTACC
This sequence comes from Entomyzon cyanotis, assembly GCA_024500445.1. NCBI lineage: Eukaryota > Metazoa > Chordata > Aves > Passeriformes > Meliphagidae > Entomyzon > Entomyzon cyanotis. Next base: position 2,285,061 of record JAKEPQ010001019.1, read on the forward strand.
TGGCTAGAAGTGCTAAGGGTTGAATCTCAAAAATTCAGGTGCTCCAAATAAGTCACAGTTCAGTGATAGCGGTGGGGACACACCTGGGCTGTGCAAATGCACGAAGTTCACACCACCCACTGACTCTTGATGCTTTCAGTCCTGTCACTACCCCTCCTCTCACCTGTGTGGTGCAAACACCACCCAGAAAAGTGGATTGGTGGCTGTTTTCCCCCAGATTCCCACTTGTTTAACACAAACCACATCTGCACTTCACTCCACAAGGCCACTGCTTCGAGGAAGGTGTCTGCCTGGAAATCCACAGGGTTAATCCAGAAGGACAGCTCCAGCTGCATGCCAATTACCTTTTGCCATTAAGTTAATGTTATGGACTTGCACAGGATGTCTTCGATGGATTTTGTTATTAGCAGTGCTATTACCCCCCATTAAAGCCAGCTATAAAGACTAAGTGTGGATGTTAAATTATTCACCCACTCCCAGATTTCTGAGTCTCCCTTGTGAGAGCCCAGGGGGGCTGCTGGAGCTCCAAGATCACCCTTCAGTGTCCCCACTCCTCAGAGCAGAGATTGCACCCATGTGCACTGGGATTTGCAGATGAGGATCCAGGGAAACACAGCCCAAAAACTCAATATATGGTTAATCCTAAAGTGACAAAGCTTGGGGAGGCCTAAAACTTCAGGGCTTAGCTTCTCTCTAGTGACTGACACTACATAAAGTGAAAACCTCAACTTCAAACTCCAATTTCTCCACTTTTTGGCAGAGGAAAGTTTTGTATTTCCGGAGAGGGAGATCTCAGCCATTCTCAGCACACTCTTGGTTTGCTTTGCAGGTTTGAGAGAGCAAAAGCAGCATTGCAGCTCCTGCTCTCTGTTCCCCAGGAGCCTTCATCCCATTAAGTCTCCTCTGGCACTGCCGCATGCTGGATCAGGAATTTTAAATGGGCATTCTCCAGAGGATTGGAGCAATAGCCCATTAAATACCCCCAAAACTGTAAGTCCCCTAAGGTGGCACGAAAGCCAAAAGGCAAAATGCTGACCTGAGATTTTTCCAAGAACTTCCATAAAATAAACAGCCATGGCAATCACATTAAAGCTCCTCAGGGTGTGGGAACTCCTCTCCTGGTAATAGGTTGGAAGGGAAACCTTTTGGGCTCAGTATCAAAACACAAGAGCCCAAATTCTTCAACATGTTCTGTTACCTCCCATTCATTTCCTTCAGCTGCAGCGCAACAGAAATATCTGGATTTTCTAAAATTGAGCAGGCAGATATCCAGGCTCTGTTCAAATCTATGGATATGGATTAAGGATCCAGGAAAGTGGTTTGTATTCCCAATCCCACCACTGAGCAGGAATATAATAATCCACATTTTACCTTGCTGTTTACACATTTAAAACACGTAACTTTTCAGACCAAAACCTCACTCTGTATTAGACTGATGTGCCTAGCAGCATTAATATCTGCCATGAGGTGAAAATAATGTCATCCAAATAATGAATTTATGAAAAACTAAACCAAACTAAGCCTGGGTTTAATATAATGTTGAGGTTGCTGTGTCAGGGTCTCAGGAATTAGGGACTGCCAGACTGAAAGCAGCTTCTGCACTTCCAAATCTGCTCCCTGCACTCACACGCTGCCAGCCGGACTTTAATTACAGGATCACAGGTTATTATTCCTTTTTTCCACCGTGACCTCAATTCTGCCACTTCCTAACTTTTGGCTTTGACTGTCTGACTTTTTCAATGCAATTCCTCAGTTGGAAAAGCCCTGAATACCTGTGCCTGGTGCTTGAGGGATGATGGGGGAGTTCTGCTGAGCTGGACCAAACCAAGCTGGGCTCTGGGTCAGGAGTTCAGGGTTCAGGCTCTAAAATCAACATCACAGCAGCAAAATTCACCCCAGGTTAGTGATCACAGCTGCTTCAGGATTCAGGTCTGGAGGCCCTGGCACAGGGTGCCCAGAGAAGCTGTGGCTGCCTCTGGATCCCTGGCAGTGTCCAAAGACAGGTTGGACAGGGCTTGGAGCAACCTGGGATAGTGGGAGATGTCCCTGCTCATGGCAGAAGGGTGGCACTGGATGATCTTTAACATCAATTCCAACCCTATTCCTTCTGTGATCCTACAATTCAAGTGAGCAGAGATACCTGACATAAAGCAACCTTCTCCCTCCAGCCTTCCTCTGCATCGCCAAAAATATTCTGCCTTCCCCAAAGAGAGGGAGAAACAGCAGAGAAAATTGTTTAAACACATGAAGAGGAAAGTTTCTCTCCAGCACCAGTGTCCAATCCCTGGGTGGTGGAGGCTGAGATGCAGAAACAAAAGTGACAAAGGATGTGGCCACAGAAGGTCTCTGCCCAGAGGGGACATTGCAGCCCCAAAAGTCCAGCAAACTGTAAATAAAGGCAAATGGGACTTTTAATAAATGAGTACTTCCAGACACAAGTGGTCATCTGGCAGGCAGCTGCTGGACTGAGGGAGCAATAATGAAATAGCCCAGCCTAAACTCATAATTTCTGTTATCTCTGGTGACATTCAGTGTCTACTTAGGGCATTGTGAGACTCCTGTGGGTCTCACCTGGTGTGTCTATTATGCTTTATACAGAAAAAAACCCCTTTTACTGCCAATTTTGCTTTAATATCTGTACCTCCGACATTCTGAGTGTGTCAATATGCCAAGATCACTTTCCACTGCCACATTCCCTAATTCCCTGCCATCCATCCCATAATTAGTTGATGTGCAGCTCCCACCCAGTGGCACCACATTCCACTTCAGGCACCTAAAAGAGCATCTCCCACCCCTGAATTTATTTGGATTCTGGTGCAGACATGGCACTTCTCTGTATATCTTAGCAGCTGCAATTTCATTCTCAGCAGTGTCTTTAACATTTCCAAGCATCCTGCTTTGTCCAAAACCATCAGCACAAGCACTGAGCTGCTCCTACCACATGAGGAATGGTATTTCCTCCTCATGTCCCATTAAGAATAAGTACCACTGGTGCTCACCTTCTGCTCACCAGCCACCAACCAATTATTTTAATAAAGTTAAATTAATGCTTTCCTCTTCTCTTGCGTCTCTCCTCCAAGAATCTCAGAGGGCTTTGCCTGGAGCTAATTAAGCTTCAGGATGCCTCCATGAGGTTGGGATTAGCAGGCAGAGACAGAGAATTGAGGCACAGACAGAGAGCAGAGCTAAAGAGGATGAGGTGGAGGTCCTGGTTTGGGACACAGGAGATCACAGTTAAATCCCTAAATGGGGAACTTAAATCCTACAAACACAGGCTGCAGAAAGGCCAGGCTGCTCCACCTCTGGAGGAATGGAAAAGGTTCTTCTGCCTTGCTGGGGTTTGGACAAACCAAGCCCAGACTCTCAGTGAAGACACATCTCCACCATCTTGTTGCAGACAAAAAACCCCAAAACCCCCTCCCCAGCCCCACAAAAAATTCCCTTTATTTTTCACCTGATTGAGCGTTGCTTGCTCATAACCATAACTGTTGAAAAAGGAGATTTGGATTCTGTATCATTTTTTTCCCATAATTTTCCAAGAAGCAGACTGAAATATCCAACTTTTTTAATGTGAGACCCAAAAAAAGTCAGTTTTCTGGCAATGAAAAAGGTCTTATCTGCAATTTTGTTAATTAAAAACAAATTTCAAGACAAAAGAGTGGTGATTGGATCTGATCAGAAATTGCTACTCAGAATAGAGCATTTGGGGGCTTTTTACAAGTGGCAATTAGCACACTGTAATTTTTTTTATTCAGGGAAAAAAAATACCATTAATATTTTTTAATTCCCAGAAATAAATTATAAAGAAATGAATCCTGTTTGGAGAAGCCTCAGCCTTTGATGCATAGCAATTTTTTTATTCAGGGAAAAAAACACCATTAAAAAAATTTAATTCCCAGAAAAAAACATCCCAAATAAATGAATCCTTTTTGGAGAAGCTCCACCATTTGATACACAGCAATTTTCTTTTGACTCTGAGTGTTCAGGCAGATTCTCCTGAAAGGAGAGAGATGTGAAAAATCTGTGTTAGATGGCAAAGCTCAGAGACAGCTCAATGGTTTGGGTCATCTCAACAACCCCAAATGACACCTTTCCACCACCTCCAAACAGGTAATTTGCTAGAATCACTGTTTTGCAAAAGGTTTTGACATTTCAGAGTTCCTTTCGGATTCCAAGCGGTGACATTTCCCGCAGGGGATGAATTCTCTCACCCTCTGACTGAATCATTCCAGCCCCTCTTTCCTCACAGCTTCCCTCCAGTGCTGGGAGTGGCAGGTGGGAATTAGGGCACCCCAGAAAGGAGGGGTCACCAGGGCAGGGTGGGATATTTGGTTGGCATCCCCATTTTCATGCCCAACCTGCTCATTCCTGAGCATTTTGTGTAAGGTGTAAGGTCACTCCCACTGGGATCCTCCACTGGTGCAAGATAAAGACGTTTCCCCATCCCACTCCTCACCTCTTCCCACTGGTGTGTTTTCAGCTCAGACACAGTTCCCATTCTTCTTTTCTCATCTCTCTTTAGTTCTTCCCCTTAAAATCCAATTTGTTCCCTTTTTTTTTTTTTTCCCCATCTGCCTCCTTCACTCTCATCACCTCATCCAGTGGTTTCCTTTCCAGGTATGTTGGATAGATACATGCAAGAAGAAAATTCAGGAAGAGGCTAGAGAGGATGTAGGGAAGCTTTCAGGGAAATCTGGTTTAGGTGTCAATTTGAAAACCCTAAGTAGCCCAGATGGTCCCATCTCTCCTGGATCAGGACAGGGTAAGAGACAATGATTTTTCTTTTCTCCAATCTCTTCATCTCCAAGGGAAAATCTGAGAATTCCCAGCCCAGCCAGCGTCCATGGCTAGGCAGGCAAGAGTCAATCTGAACAAACAGAACAGATCAACGAATTGGAAAAATGAAATCTGACAGGGGGTGCAGGCATGGCCCAGGAGAAGCTCTCCTTGTCCCTGAGGGGAAGGGTGACTTAGGGATGTCCCATTCCTGGAATTGTTCCATTGGATGGGGCTGGGATATCCCAACCTGGAGGTGTCCCTGCCCATGGCAGAGGGTGGAGCTGGATGGGCTTTAAGGTCCGTTCCAACCCAAATATTTCTGTGATTCTGTGATTCCTACACAATGAAATAACAGAAACAGTGGCAGAAATCCGTGGTCTTGTAACACACCAGCATTTTTGTCCTGGGCAAGGCTGGAGCAGGCACAGAGCCTGGGTGGTGACAGGGAGATTTCTGCATCGCTGCAGCCCTTGGGTTCCTCTCTATCTCCAAAAAGCTCCTGGCAGAGGGTCACGGTCCCCAAACGAGCACGGGCTGATATCCCACAGGATCCCCAGAGCATCCTCCCCCCATCACCCGGGACCCCTGTCCCTGCTCCGCGGCAGGAAGGAAGGTTTGAGCTCCCTCGAAGCACAGGCAGCTCTGAGATGCCTTTTGGAAGGCGATCAGCAGAGGGAGCTCGGCGGAAGCCAAGTGCAAACCCTCGGGATGGCATTTTCAGCCAGGACTGGGGACAGGAATCCGGGAAAGGGACTGCAGGGAGGAGATGCTTGGCTCTGGGAGGCTCTGGAGATCCGAGGCTCAGTCTCCTTAGTCAGGTCCTTCCTTCAGGATGCGATGCAACGTGACAGCTTCGCTCCTTACTGGGGAAAAGTTTCTTGATTTCCCAGTTGGAAAGAAGGGTGAGACAAGAACAGAGCAATTAAAGGCATCTGGGGATGGATTAAGAGGTTTGTTTTAGCCAAATTCTGACCAACGAGCAGAGCCAGCTTTGTGTCTCCCGAGGTGGCTTTATCACCAGGGGGGAGCAAGGCTGGGGAAGGAGGGAGCAGCTGAAATTTGCCTTTCCCTCTGCTGAGCCAAAGCAATTTTCTGGCTGGAGCCAGGAAAAGGGAGAAGATTCAGTCCCACTCGCATGTAAAGTTTAAGGTCAGTTTTAGCAATGTTTTGACATTTCCAGGTTCCCTCGGGGTCCTAAGAACAGGAATGCCATAAATGTCGAGACTCAGACATAATTGACCTTAAACTTTACATGGCCATGTGGTGAATACCCCACTCCCTCCCTGCCCTCTCCGTTTGGCCTCCAGGCTGCCCAGGGCATGGCTGAAATTTAGTTCTCCCTGGCATCAAGGAGTTAAATTTGACCCACTGCCCAGGATACTCCATTTTGGCTAGAAAGGCAGGAGATGCTACAGGAAAAGTAATAAATCTGAGCTGGGATAATGCACAGGATTGCTCTTGGGAGACCTGCCCTGGTAATGAGGAGTTTTTCTCAGCAAATTCATGTGTATCTGAGGAAAGAGTTGGAGCCTTGTTTTCATCTTTGGCTCTCTAACCACAAACAGGTTCAACACCACAAAAAGCTGCTGTTTGGGCATCAAAGATGAGCTGGACAAAGGGGGAAAAGTCACTGGGGGAAGTAAAAGCAGTGGGGACTTTAATGGGTGGTATTTGGGGACCAAGAGGTCTGCAGATTCTTCCAACGAGACATGGAAGAAGCAACCCAAGCAAGCTGAAATTCACTCTTTAGATCTTTGCATCTCCCCAGGGCAATTTTTAAGGGACCACAAGCCCCAGAAAGTTTCACACCACCATCCAAAGCTTGCCACCACCGCTGCTCCTCTCAATGTCCCAGCGGGGAAAGACCAGAACTCCATCCCTGTCCTTGGGCTGCAGTTTGGGGAGGGAAAAGCCGTCCTGCCAAAGCTGCCTCTTCCCACCGCCCCTGTCACTTCGCCAAACACAGTGAGGCTGCTAATTGCTCTGCCTGCTAATCTATTCTAATGCATGGTAATAGAAGCCGAGTTTCTGCCCTGATAACTCCGCCGGCTTATGCTGCAGAACGGCAATCCCCCCGCCCGCCCCTTATCTCTGTCCCCAGGTGGGTTTCTCCCTCCATCCCGGCAATTGTGCGAGCCCAACCCCGGAGCCCCACGGGGCGTGGGTGCAAGGGATTTACTCCTCCATCCCCCGCCCTACAAAGCCAAGCACTCCATAAACAGCATCCCTCCCCCCCCGTTCTGGGGGGATTTCATGCCCCTTCTCGTTTCCCATCGCCCCCCTCCCCGAGTTTGCGGAGCTGCGGATTGTCTTGGCCCGGCTAATCTTGCCTGGGGGAGGATGGGTTGGGCCATCAAATGCAACCTGCTCCCGAGCCCCAGGCGCTGAACAAAGGTTCGGAGGTGGCCCCAGGGACCACCCCAGCTCACGCATGGCTGGGGTGCAGCCAGGGACGAGCGATTTGTGTGTACACATGTGTGAGCCTCTGCAGGCGCATCCCCGAGGAGCGCTCGGCTGGCTCGTTCGAGCCTGAGATGAACAGAAGCATTTCACATGCAAATCCCTGGAAAGTTGAAGCCTTTGTCCAATGAAGAATTGGAAATGGTTTGCTGGCACGGGGGGAGGAGGAGGGTGTGGAAATGAGGGAGGGGGTCTGTGGAAGGTGATGCTGAAATCCACTCCTCAGCTGGTTGTTACAGGGAGGTTGAGTTCCTCCACGAATCACAGGATCGTGGAAAGGTTTGGGTTGGAAAGGACATTAAAGATCATCCAGTTTCACTCCCTGCCATAAGCAGGGACACCTTTCACTGTCCAAGGGTGCTCCAAGCCTCACCCACCCTTGGACACTGCCAGGGATCCAGGAACAGCCAGAGCTTCTCTGGGCACCTGTGCCAGGGCCTCCCCACCCTCACAGCCAAGAATTCCTTCCTAATATCCCATCCTAAATCGTTCTCTGCTTTAGAAGCAGCCAAAAAACAGCCAGCACCTGTGTTTGACATCTGGGAGGATGGGGATCTCCTGCCTCCATCCACTGACCCTTTCCAACCTCTGCAAGGGTCAAAGGCACAAGGAAAGGACATCTCTGAAGCTGCAGGGTCTCTGCTTTGCTGCCCCTTCAATCACAACCCTCCAGGTGCTTTTGCTGCTGAACTTAGCAGGCACAACATGAGCCTGCTAGCTCAAAGCAGGAGGAGAATCTCAGAGCACAAAAATCACAAGCAGGAGGCAGAACTCGAGCCAAAGGCATGAGAGTTGCAGCCACTCCACAGCACTGGGGTGGTCCACAAGAAAGGAATCACAGGAATCTGCCTGGAATCTGTCTTTTGCCATCTGCCCATGAAAGACTGAGCTTCAAATGAAGCTGGAAAAACCCCTGAAGGCTCAGCTGAAGGCTACTGAGTAATACAAGCTCCTGTCTCTGAGGAGGCAGGAAAATAACTTTCCTCGCACTGAATTCACTTAGAGTAATTTTAAAGAAAATTAGAAAAAAAAAAAGAAGAAAGTGAGAGAAAGGGAACAAGGTTGCTAGATAAGGCAAGTAATTAATGAACAAAATTACTTTTCACAGAGAGCATCCTATCATGGTGCTTCCTATTCATGCTAATAATATTTGTGAGTGTCTTCCCCAGAACCTGGGTAGATAACACCTACACTCCCCCATGCTCCTACATGCTCTCCTCTGCAAGGGCTGATGCAAATAATTTGTTCAAAGGGGCTGAAGTTCTTTGTTCGTGGTCTGATTCAGAGCATCATCCCTGAGTTCTTCGTGGAAGCTTCTCTCGAGTAACTCCAAGGGAATTAATTTGGTGTTTTCCCTGTCACTGTGGTCCAAATAGCTGTTGATGAAGATGGTGGGAGGTGCCCACGCCTTCAGAAAGGTAAAATTTGGAGTGTGCTGCTCAGAGATTGGAGCTAATCAGTGGTCCTGGAAGTACTATGAAAAGGATGGGAGGGTTTGGTGCCACTTCAGCCTTGTTTCTTAATGAAGATCTGTGTTCAAGGAGGTTTTCCAGGAGGTCAGGGAGCCATGGGCAGTGCACTGTAAGGAGTCCCAACTCACACAAACACCAAATCCCTGCCAGCTCAGCCACCACATCCTTTGCTTTTTGCTGTCAGCATCTGCTGTCCTGACTTGGGGGAGCATAGCAAGAAAAGAGAAAACATTCCCACAGGATAGACTGATCAGGCCTGGACACTTTTATCCAAATCCCTCACCCCTGGAAACTCCTTGCCCTGATTTTATCCAGAAAGGTTCAGGGCACTGGGGATCCCACAGAGTTCCTCAAACCAGATTCTCCCAACCCACTGCTCCTTTTGACCTTTATCAATATCTCCATTTTCACATCACTGATAAGCTCCTTTCCTCCATCCATCCATCCATCCATCCATCCATCCATCCATCCATCCATCCATCCATCCATCTCCCCCCAGCAGCAGAGACAAGAGTGACATGTGGTGTAACTCTGGAATTTTCTCCTGGCAGAGACAATTCCTCCCTCCAGGCCAAAACTTTTCTGCAGGAGCACAATTAGCAACCAGAAAAAACACAGAGAGGGTTACACCAAATCCCCATCACCACACAGACCTGGAAAGGGAGTCTCCAGCAGCTCCATGGCTCCAGTGGGAGAGGAGACTGTGCAGAGAACTGAGCCTCACTGGGGAAAAATAAACCAAGGAAGCTCTCAGCCCAGGCTTGGCTTTCCCTGTTCTTGGAGCAAGGAAAAATCATGGGCTGAGCTGGATGCACAGCCTTCAACAGGTGAATGGTCTCAGAGATCAGGAATAAAGGAGAAGCTGTGTTTCCATGGCAGTTTTCACTCTCACATAACTGAAACACAGGCTTTGGATCAGAGCTGGAGCTTCCCAGCTACTTAAATCAGCATTTCACCCCAACTCTGACAAAATAAATAAAAATTCTGATTTTCCCAGCTCAGCTCCTTCTAGGAAAGCGAATTTGGGAGACAGAATAACAAGAGGAAAAATAGAGCAAGAAGGATTTTAATTTTAGCCTCACTGCCTTTCTCTGCCCAAGCCTGCTTTAGCCAAAAAGTCAGGGAACAAGTTGAGTTTCTCTCTTCAAAGCCTCCTCTCAAGATAGCTATGCTGAGAGGTTTGGAATGGACGGAAGATCCATCCAGAGCTAAGCTGTAAGAAACAGGAGGACCGGGACTTCAGAACACCCTAAAAATGATCCTTACTTCATCTTTCTGGTAGTTTAAATATAGAGCCAAGGGGGAATTATTATTATTATTATTATTATTATTATTATTGATGTCTTTATTAATTTTTTTTTTAATTTTTTTTTTTTAGGAATTATTCTCCTAAAACAATCAGGTCTGGTACACCCCACTTCTCACCGTGAGGCTCTGGCAAGCACTTCCTGACCCGAGGCTACACCAGGAATCCCAGCTAATGCTCCAGCTGCAAGGAAAATGCTGTCAGCTGGTGATGTATGGATTTCCCCTCATCCATGCACGGCTGGAAGGGGTGGGTTAAACACTGAGAAATGGCCGTGGTGCTGTGGGTGACCTCCAGCAGGCTGGGCTGTCGGATGCAGGGCAATAGAGCCATCCTTTACACATTCCAGGTGTCCATCTCCCAGGCTCATTTCCCAGTTCCCTGCCCTTTAAAGCACATAATTTCTGGAGACAACTTGCACGGTGCTGCTCCCTGGGCATGTCTGGGAATGCTGGGTGGGCTGGATAGCCAGGATTGACTGGGGGTGTGATGGGAGTGACCATGGCAGTGCTAAAAGACAGGATAGTAGGGATCCAGTGTGGGAAGGTGGTTGGAAAAGGCTGGGAATGCTGAAGGAGGTAGGAATTCAAGTGCAGTTTCATGATGTTGCCTTTCATCCACATATACAAGACATCTCCCAACATGATAATTTGTGATGGACAGGAGTTCATTGTGCACTTGAAGGGTAAAAATGTCCTGCTTGAAGTCCTTCAGGATCAACATCCAGTCCAGAATCCTGGATTCAAACTGTCCATCTTAGGGGTTTGTCGCTGTTGAGCCGCTAGCAGAGAAGAGATCCCGGATTCTCAGTGTGGCATAGAAAAAGCGTTTTATTATTTTGAATCCAACATATATATAGACTTTTCAGAGGTCACCCAGATTGGTCAGTCAGAAACCTCCCCCTAGGCCTGATTGGCCAGGCCTGAACTGTCCAAATCTCGAGACACTGTTTCAACAACATCCAAACTTTATCTTTGTTTATAAAACACAGGAGAATGTTCTCATGGGAAAGACCTGTGCTAGCCACACGGGTTGGTGACAGAATTCAAGATTTTAGTTATATCTCCCAGGTAATAAGTGATAGGACAAGAAATGGCCTCAAGATGCACCAGGGGAGGTTCAGATTGGATATTAGTAAAAATTTAACTGAAAGGGTGGTTAAGCATCGGAACAGGCTTCCCGGGAAAGTGGTGGAGCCACCATCCTTGGAAGTGTTCAAAAAACGAGTGGATGTGTCACTTGGATTTATGGTTTAGTGGGCATGGGGGTATTTGGTAAATATAAATTTGAGTCTGATGATCTTGGAGGTCTTCCCAACATCCTGATTCTGCGATGTCCCAGCACTGGAGAAGGCTTTTATCTCACCCTGCAGCAGTGTCCTTAGTGGATTGGCAGATCCAGGAGACAAAGGGTGCTCAGTGCAGCCTCTGCCCCACCCCTACCCCTTCTTCTCCTGTGAATCCATCCCTACAGCCCCAGGGTGTTAAGTGTCATTGGAATCAGGTGCTGAGCATGAGGTGAAGGTGTTATTATTCAAACCACTGGTTCCAATGAGATTATCCAGCCTAATGGAGCAGCTTCCGTGGACCTCCTCTAAGCCTGAATTTTCACTGTCAGAGAATCCCCAGTCAAGTGGAAAATTAGAAGGAGAAGGGAAGAGGGGGTTGTGGAGGGGAAAGGGAGGGGATGATTAAGTTCTCTAGAAATTAATTCATAACTAGAGAAATGGAAATAATAACTCCCCAAGCCGATGGACAATCCCCAGCAAACACATTTCAATTTGGAAGTCGGCTCCGCTGCCGTTGCATCGTTTGCTTTCTGGCTCCTGCTGCTTCACTGATTTAATTTTCCACCCAAGGTGTTGACTTTGTCCTGGGATTGTGGCTCCTGCCAAGGCTCGAGCAGCTCAGAACCTCCTCACTACCCCTGGTTGCCCAACCTGCAATGCCTGGTGTTGGGTGAGTCCAGTGGGGAGCATTGGCTTGAAGGGAAAAACCTCACTTTTTAATTTTCTTGGGTTTGGTTGGGGTTTTTTTCCCCCAAAGGAATCCAACAGGTTTAGAAGCTCTTGTGCAAAGCATGTGAATGCTTGGTGGAGCTCACAGTCAACGTCAGCCTGTTCCACCCTGGCAGCAAAATGTCCATGTCCCTTTGGTGGATTGTGATCCCACCCATTGTCCAAGGGCAGGACAGGACTTGGTCAAAGCCTCTGGACGGTCAAAGCTGCTGGGTGAAGAAGCTTCTAAGCATAGTTGGATATTTATTTCAAAGCCAGCAAGGCTTTATTTAAGAGCAGTGGTAGAATCAGCAAATTTGTCCCCAGATGTCAGAGATATCACAGCACAGATTCATAAATGGTTTCTTATGACCTGACTCTCCAGAAACCACATGCTCAGCCATCAAATCTCTTTCCCAACAACTGTGTGGACCTTGGAATTGGCAAAATAACAATGCAGAGCTTTTGGTCCCAACCTGGGATAGTGGGAGGTGTCCTGCCCATGGCACGGGGTAGGAACTAGATGATCTAAGGTCCCTTCCAACCCAAACCATTCTGGGATTCCATGATTCTGTGCCAGGACTGTGGGTTCAACTAAATACGCACGAAAAGTTGGGACTTCAGGCTGAGTCAGGGACGGAGGATCTCCAGCTGACCCTTCCATCTCAGGGGTTCCTGAGCTCAGAGACCTCCTCAGCCTGGCAGGCTTTGCTCAAGCAGCTGCCCCAAAAAGACCTCGAAATGGGGCTGGAGAGAGTTAACAATTGTTTACCTGATTCCCCAGTGCAGTTCTGTGAAATGTTACTGCTTCCCAGAGGCACAAAACATAATTTTGCCTTAAAGGTTAATAGTATTCGACTCATTGAGGGAAGAAAGGAGTGCTTAGGAGGCTCTTTCATTCAGATCCCAACCTGCTGCATTTCAGGTAATACCCAGGGCTCTGGCCATCGGGTTCTGGTCTCTCCTGGCCAAATCCTGCTGTCCCTCTCCTCCTGCTCTTTGCCAAGAAAGATCTCTTTCCAGGGATTCAGAAGTTTCTAGCATTGGGTTTAAATTAAAGGCACTACTCCTGACCTCAGGCAAGAGTCAGCCCCTTACTCATGAAATGCAAGAGATACCTCTGTGCTTTATGGGGATTTATCAACCTTTTTAATGATACATTCTCCCAAACCGAGGGGGGAAAAAAGCCCAATCCTTATGGCAGGGAGAAAGCTGAGTCCTCACATCCAGAGGGTGCCCAGGGAGCTGCCCTGAGCCAGCCCAGCCGTCCCTGGGTCACAGCCCCTCACCAAGAACACCCTCAGTGGAATTTGGGGGCACAGGTGCAGGTCAGAGGATGCTGCACCCAGGTCAGGAGACTGGGAAGATGCCTTCACTGAGGAAGCTGTGACCTTCATGTGCTTTAATCCTCTCCCAGAACACAAGGACGCTGGAAAACCAAGCTGCTCCCAGTTTATGTGTAACTGTGCCAGGTGCTATGGTCTATTTGCTTCCTGCAGCCCCAGAGGGTTTTAGCTGAACTCCAGAGTGTCTGATCACAGAATCACAGAGTGTCTCATCAAGCAGACACAGTCTGGGTCCTCCTGGGCTGTGAGTGGCATCTCACAGTGTTTGCTGTCCCTGAAGCCTGTTCCAGGGTGGTTGTTGAGGTCCCTGCCTGGATCACACCATGTCTGCTCACACTCAACCCTCCCAGGTCACCTCTGCACTCAGATCCTGAGGGAAGGCAAACTCCTGCTGGGTTTCTCCTCACATTTCCTCCCACAGCCTGGCAGGTCAGTTCTGGGAACACCAGGCTGGCCTGGCTGGATTCAGCATTGTGTTTAATCACCAGTGTGTGAGTCTGCAGCACACACGAGGCTCAGAGACCTTCTGCTCCAGTTTTGCTCCTGCTCTGTGCTTTCTGCTGCCCCCCAAGCCCAGCTCAGGGCTCAGCATCACTCACAGAACAGGCTGACAGCTGCCCTTTGCCACAGACAGGAGGGCAGAATAATCACTGGGACAAATCCAAACTCTCCCCAAGCTCCATGAGGCTCCCAACAGATCCATCACCTCCCCCAGCAGCTCAGGAGAGGACGTGAGCCACAAAAGGCAGCAGCAAGTTAATCCTTGTGCTGTATAAACCAGCCAATAATATGCAGGACATTTCCTATTAACCACCACACATCCAGACAATTACTCTGATTGATTCCAATCAGGTTTTACACCGGGCCTTATCCATCAGCACAAAGCTTCGCTGCCTGTTAATATCATGGGAAAAACCATTCCTAATGGAGGCTGCCAAAGTGTACACCATCAGCATTAAGCAGCCACAAGAATTGATGAAGAAAAAGCAGCCTTGGGATGGCTGGGGGTTTGCAATCTCCGTGGCAAGTGCAATAAAAAATCTACTGGAGCATCCACACAACACCAATAACTCTCCCTGTGTTCAGAATGAATTTCTGTTGTGATGAAGGAGTGGGGAGATACCTGCAGATAGATGTCTGCTGCAATCAGGATTATTACACATGTGTGGTGCTAGTGGGATAGAGGGGGATGGATGGATGGATGGATGGATGGATAGATAGATGGATGGATGGATGGATGGATGGATGGATGTATGGATGGATGGATGGATGGATGGATGAATGGATGGACAGACAGAAGATCTGGTTCACTCCCTGCCATCTTTTAGCTCACTTATCTTTGTGTTTGCTCTTTCTAACACGTTTGCAGCAGGCACAGAAGTCAAAATGAGGCTGTTCAATGTAAGAAACAGAGATATCAGTGAACTTCAGAGATATTACTCAACTATGACTTTCTCAAGGTGGAGATGAGAATTATTTTTGTCCTCTATCTCCTGTCCTGACGCAAAAAAGTCACTGTGCAGCAGAGGATAAGGTGCACAGGGAGGATGCTCTGCCTTGAACTGTTCAACCTTGAACTGTTGCTGCCAGAAGCAGAATAAAATCATAGAATCATAAAATATCCTGAAATGGGAGGAACCCTTAAGCATCACTGAATCCAAAAGGAAAGTCCCTGTGGGATTCTCTGCAGGGTGAGAGCAACAGGATCTTCCTCCAAAGACAGGAGTTGGCCAAACCATTCCAAAAAACCCACACTGAACACACCAGAGCCTTCCAACCCCAACAAACTCAGTCATAAAATCTGTCCCCAAAATCAGCAAATTACTGACACAGTAGGCCCAGCCCAATAGCTCTGCCTGTGGCAGCTCCTTGGGACCCTCTCAGTCATTCACCCCAAAAATCTGAACCTGGTACTGACATCCCAAGTCACTCCCTCTGCTCTGTGTTTTCCAGGCATCTCCTCCAGGACGTTTTCCAGTCCCCTCCTGGATGCCTTATTGATGTGTTGCTGCCTCTTCTATTAGGAAAAGTACTCCACAAGCAAATGAATGCCCATGTCAGGGATTTCCCTGGTGGCAGTCTCAGGTGACAGGTTGTTGCCAGTTCATTTCCAGTGAGCCACTCTGCACAATCCCACACTGATATTTCCTCCCCTAACCTGGTAATTCCTTCACCTCCAGCGTGGGGATTTGGCTGTTTTGGCCATAATGATGAGGTGTTCCTCAGCCTGCTGGTAAATAGGGTTTTATTCAGACTCCTGGACAGCAGCTGGGGAGTTGTCCTTGCTCATCCCTCAGCTGAATGGGTGCCAGCATGGATTAAAATCCTTCCAGCACTACATCTTGTATTTTCAGTTCACCTGAATCACAAATTAACAGCACCAGGCCTCCAGTAGATGTTTTTGATCACCTTTACACACTCTGCTCCCCCAACATCAACTTTCTGACTATGTTTTCCATTATTTGATCAGTTTTCCCCCCTTTTTTTCACTTCCTTACCCAGTAGGAAAAATACCCACCACTTCCAAAGTGCTATCAATATCACAGAATACTTTTGACCAAAGCCCTGGGTTATTTCATCAGATGTTGAGGAGAAAAAGGAATGGCAAACAGCCCAGAGCACTGATCAGAAAACCTGGTTCAGCTTATTAATTTAACACCTGGCATTGGCTGCCTTGTGCAGCAAGGTCCATAATATGGATTCCAAATAATTAGAGGAAGGTCAGGGGCAGGTAGAGACCTTCTGCCTGCATGGACTCAGCCAGCTCAGGCCCAGCAGGTGGGAGATGCTGACCTCAGATATATGTGGAGCCTCATTTCTAGGCAGTGATTCAATATCTAATTAAAGCATGTGCAGCACCCATGGAGTGATTTGTTGGGGCTGCTCTGGGGAAGCAGCAGTCAGACCAGTACTTTGTGAGAAGCAAATCCCTATTCCCACCCAGGAATATCCCACTCTCTGCTCTCAAACGGCCCCTGAAAAACAAATTTTACTTCTTGTGTTTCTGTAATAACCTTGAATTGTTCCCTCTGATTTCATGGGTGTGTAAAGGAAAGAATTAGGGATTTCTACACAAACTCAAATGCTCAGCCAGTCCCAGGCAGCCCCAATTCCTTCCCTAGGCCAAAGACACAAAATTCAGAGGAGAATTCCTGACACCTGATGAGTGACAGTGCCAGTTTGCAGTGACACATACACAGACCTGGGTGGAGGCAGGAGAGAGACTCAGCGAGCTCTAAAGATATTTAATAACTTAATTCCTCTGGAGCAAGAATCGTGATCCATCCTGAGACAATCACCCCAGCTAAGGAGCTTTTCTTGTAACAGAGGAAGGAACTCTTTGCTACGACTTGGAGGGTCTGTGGGATGCTGGGTGATTCAGGTGGTCCCTGACTATTTCCATCTTGCTGGTTGGTTTTTTTTTTCCTCTTGCAGCTTCTCTCCATCTTCAAACATAGTTTGTGTTTTCTTTATAGATTTCTTTCCTTACTTTCCCCCTCAGATCATTGGCAATTACCACATGCAAGGAAAGGAGATCCTCAGCATCGAGGAGTTGATGTCTGGAGGTAGCTGGGAAAGAGGAGCCAGCAGCAAGTCAGATCCCTCTTTGGCACAAGAATCTTATCCTGTTAAAATAACTCTTCCTCTCTTCCCAGTCTGACCAGAATCTCACCCACCAACTCATCCCAGAGCTCTCACATGACATCCAGAATCAGGTTTTTCTCAAACCTGTGAGCAATCTCAGGTCCAGAAAGATCCATACAGCAATTCCCCAAAGACTGCTTGCAGCTCAGCTCAGGGATTTCTCCACCCTCCTATCTCTCCCGACCTTGTCACAGTGACTGGCAGGTTGAATTTTAGACCAGCTGGTGGCTGTGACATTGACACACCTCATGCTGGAATCGTTTAGATGAGCGGATAAAGTTGTCATTCAAAATCCATCCTTAAAGCAATGCCCCCTCACACATCCAAAGGAAATCCATAAATCCAGCACATGTCCTCCCTGTGTGCCTGGGGGGGAGCAAAACTTTGGAGTCACCTATTTTTTTCAGGATGCAGAACCTGAGATCCACAGGAGAAACATCTGCTTGCCCATTGAGGCTGGAGTTTTGAATGGAAACCAGGAATCCTGATGCCTGGGGAGCCAAACTGGGGAGCAAAACTTTTGAGTCACTTCTTTTTTAGGATGCAGAACCTGAGATGCACAGGAGAAACACTGCTTGCCCATTGAGGCTGGAGTTTTGAATGGAAACCAGGAATCCTGATGCCTGGTCTGCAGGGAAAAGACCACTTCATAATAAACCCAGCATGACAACACTGATCCAAACTTCATCAGCTGAAATCAAAGGCAGGGAAACAAAGGAGGGGATGGAGGGAGACAGCAAAAATGAGTGAGTGGAGATGAGCTGAGCACACATTTTAATGGGGATTTGGACTCCCTGCTGTTGCTGCTGAAAGGCTTCTGCAACAATCTTGGCTTCCCCTTCCTGGATTTACTGAGCTAATCAAACACAATTCAGTGTGGACTGTGATCCAACAAAATCCACAGCTGGTGAGAGGGAATTTGGGAGAAGAACTGTGGGGTGGCTGAATGGGACAGAAACCTCTGCTCTGGGCAGCACAGGGAAATGGCCAAACACCACCCCAAGGAACAGAGCAGCCAATCCTGCCAAAATCTGAGCCAGAGTCACCTCCAAGGTGTGCTGGGCAGGGGGAAGAGCAGTTTGGTGGCTCTGTGTCTGCAAAGGCTCATTGTGGCTGGATGGGCTAAGCCAAGGTGGTCACCACTCTCTACATGAGCTGCACTGGGCAGTGCTGGGAGCTGGAATAACAAGGACACAGATCAGGGAGGTTTTGAGTGCAAACTGGTGCTGGAGAGGCTCTTGAAAGTGCAGAAACATAGAAATGGCTGCACCAGCTCAGCCCAAATATCCATAGAGCCATTCTTTCATTTTCCGGCTTCAAGAGCAGAAAAAAAAATAACAAAACAAAGATAATAAAGTGAAAATTCTCCTTGTTTAAGCTCCCAGCTCCCAGCCAGCACTGGCAAGGGACTGCCTGCCCTGGAGCCTGCACTGATGTCATTGTATTGAGCAGCTCTCAACAGATCTTTCTTTCATTAATTTGTCTAATTGCTTTCCAGCCAGTTGTGTTCCTGGCCTCCATAATGTGCCTCTCAGTGCTGCACAGATGAATGATACACTATATGAAAATGTCCTTTCTTCTGTTTGTTTTAATATTCCGCTTGATAATCTCATCTAAGGTTCCCCAGATCTTGTGTTATGAGAAATGGGCAGTAATCATCCCCCTCTTCTCTTTCTTCATTGCACTCCTGATTGTCTGGATCTATTGTGGTGCTCTCAGTCATCTCTCTTTTAAGATGAAAATTGCCAAGTCACACAATCTCTCCTTGTGTGCTTCTGACAATCCTGGAAAACTCTCCCCAGCACCAATTACCTTTTCTGCTTCATTCTTCACCCATTTTTAGCTCCTTTATGAACACCCTCAGCAGACATTCCCATGGGACCCTCCTAGATATTCCCTCCCTCCATCATAACCCTTTATTCATGGTCTTTATTTCCCATCTTTGAACTGGTTGCTAATCTATCAAAGGACTCATCTTCCTGTCCCATGACAGCATAGCTGAGATTCCTGGGTATGGGAAAAGTAGAAATTCCTTTGTATTAACCACATCATCCCTATCACATGGACTTGGATTTATTTAAAGAACAATAATTGACTCGTGACACCCACCGCCCTCCCCCAGCGTGTCATGTGCTTTTTTATTAATCTATTCTTAATCACGGCTCAACCAAATTAAGAGGGGGAAAAAAAATATTCCATAGAATCATAGAATCCCAGATTGGTGGCTTGGAAAGGATCTTGAAGATGATCTAATTCCAATCCCTCTGCCATGGGCATCTTTCACTATCCCAGTTTGCTCCAAGCCCTGTCCAACCTGGCCTTGGACACATCCAGGGGCAGCCACAACCTGAATTCAAATTTCATGGTTTAATCTCCAGTTCTTGGGCCCTTCAGGAGTTTGATTTTTAAAAAAACAAAAAGTTTTCCACCTTTCATTCTTCCATCAAGGCCAGTAGAAGCAAGGAGGTGTAGAGCAGATTTAATAACGTGGCAATTTCACACCAGAGCTTCCCAAGATCTTGCAGTGAACATCACTTTTTTGCTTTAAAAGCATTTTTTGCTGAGCCTTCAGCAGCAGCCACTTCACACAGCTTGTGCCCTTTGGAAAGTAAACTTCCGGGGGAACCTCGTTAAATTTTAATCATTTATTTTTATGAGGTTAGCAATGTGTTTCCTATGTGGGCTGCCTGATGATTGTTTTGCAATTCACACCCCAGAGTCAGAGATCTTTTGATTCTTTTTTTCTTCCATTGAGTGCAACTTACACTTTTAAATAGTGTCTCTTGACTTTGCTGTTTAAGTAGGTATTTTAATTTTTTTTTCCATTCACTTTTACTATCTTTAGGTCTTTTTTCCATAGGTCATACAACTTCACAAGCCTCTTACATGATGTTTTTATGCAGGATACTTGGAGGCACTGTACCTTTTTTTTCCACCCTGTCTGCTCCTTTTAACAAGGTACCTCAATCTTATTTTGTTTCCGCTTTGAAACTTCACTGTAATTTTTATTTATTTCTTTTATTCTGCTTCTCCGGGACACTGAATTGAGCACCACGTGGTCAGGACAATGCACTGATATCTGTGTCCTGCAGCACATCCAGGGAGTAAATCAACAATAAATCCAGATTTGTGTCTCTCTTCCTGGCGTTACAGGTATGAGCTCCGAGTGTGGTGACATTTGCTCGGCGCACACGAAGCCACTTGAAGCCTCTCATTACCACATTCTCTGCCCTCCCAACCTTTTGTATTTCTCTCAGCGTGTCACTGTCACTGTCACTGCCTTCAAGTGGTCAATAAAGCAGCCTTAACACCGTGCCTTTCCCCGGGGACACCTTGTCACTTGTGCACAGATTGACCTTATTTTCTTCCTTTGATTTTACATTTTCTTTAACATGAAAGCCCTTCCTTTATCGTTTTGGCCTCCTCTATTGTTCCTGGGTGATTTATGCCATAAATGAGCTTCTCTTTATCGAGGTTTCAGGCTGTGTATCCCATTAGCATCTTCATTTAAAGCTGACTGTGCACAGGAGCAAGTATATCTTTAATTCTGTCTGATTGCCTATTTCCATGTGCCTTGATTAAAAGGGACATTCATTGGGATTGATTTTTGATGCTTTAACCTGAATTTTATCAAGTTCCAATCCAATCGCCTCCCAAGGATAAAGGCATGTTATGACTTCACTTTTAGACAATGAGTTCCAACCTTTAAAACCTCTTCCTTGTCTAATTTTTATTTAACTGGCAACAAATATGTTCCTTCCTGTGTCGGCTCCCACTCTTTGAAAAGGTTTCCTTATTCCTCACCAACTTTTCACACTCTGTTTTCTTAACTAATGCACTGAAACAGTTTCTCAGTTCCTGGCTTTGCATTTGAGAAAATTCCTCCATAAAAATGTTGATTTTTAGGCTGTTATCTTAACAGCCTGTGTCTTTCCTCCAGGATTTTCCTCCCACTGTCTCCCTGCAATTGGGAGCTGTGGCAACATCCCATTAGTGCCTTGAACAATACCAGGAAATATTCTCTAATCCCAGGGCCAAATGACATGGTCTGATCACAGCCTTGTTATTAAACTCTATTAACTTCCAAAACACCTCGTGGAAACCCTCCTTGACCTGTTTAATTCCCAAACATGTCCAGGAATTGTTTGAAGAAGCAATAGCTGGCCTAAACCAAATTATAACCTAATAAATTTGCAGCACAAGTAGTTGTCTTCCAGTGCCTAATAACATAATAAACATGGAGTTGTTTTAATTTCTGCCATAAATATATCATATATGGCCCAGGATCACTGGATTTCTCCCATTGGAGTCTCTCCAGTTGTCCTCAGAAACACAGAGAGAGGTTCACCTGCCACCAAATTTGGATATTAGGAATAAATTCTTCCCTGTGAGGGTGGTGAGGCCATGGAATGAATTCCCAGAGAAGCTGTGGCTGCTCCTGGATCCCTGGAATGTCCGAGGCCAGGTTGGACAGGGCTTGGAGCAGCCTGGGACAGTGGAAGGTGTCCCTGCCATGGCTGGGGTGGAATGAGACGAGCTTTAAACTCCCTTCCAACCCAAACGATTTTATGATCCTGGCAGATCCATGCCAGTCTCTTCTAGCCCTTTCAGCCCTTCTGAAATCCCCTCCTATCTCTATTTATGTTTTTTTTCTCAGTGTAAAAAGAAGAGTTGCAGTGTCCTAACCCGGAAACCCAGGGAAAAGAACCTCCACAACATCAACACTGCAAAATGCAAATCAAGTCAGCAGGAGAAGACATTTGATCCACATTCCCACCCTACAGAGATTTGCCACTCTGTCCACCAGGGCAGTGACCCTGAGCCTGCTCTGGAGTCCCTCCAGGGTTATGCCAGAGTAACCCTGATCAGATTTTCTGCTCTGTTTGGGTTGGAAAAAGTGAGATAACTTCATGTAAAATATCCCAAAGGGGCAGCTGCAGGAGTGACATGCAGGCCAACAAATTCTCATCTACTTTGGGAGAGATGTTTCATCTGCAAATGGGTTGTACATGACAGAGACAAGTTGCTATTTCAGATGTTTAAAGATATGCTATAACACTGCTTGGCCTTAATTTTGGGCTTCAGCAAGCTATTGATTTTTTGATTCTTTATATTATGTTAATGATGTCATGATCATATCAGAGCAGCAATGTACTCCTGCAAAGCTCCAGAGTGCAATATTTAATAGATACTGTTAGTATTAATTGATTTTGCTATAATTCATTCTATGCATGTTTTCATGCTTAAGGGTTGGGTTTTCTTTTTTTTTATTAGCAGTAAATTCCCTGAACATGCAGGCAGAATGAAAAAGTCAAAGCATTTACTTCTCCTCTTATTTTTTAATTTGGGAATGGGGGAAGTGGGGAATGCTATCCTCTCCAGTTCACCCCAATCAATAGCAGATTAAGTATAACACTCAATAAGGGGACTGATGTGCTCCTGAACAGCTCAAGAGGCCATCAAATGATATTTTGTCAATTGGACAGATGAGTTTATGCTGTAGGTCCACTCTCCTCCCTTTCTCACCGACCCTGTCGGATCCTAATCCAGATTCCCCATGCCTGGAAATGCTCAAGGCCAGGTTGGACAGGGCTTGGAGCAACCTGGGACAGTGGAAGGTGTCCCTGCCCATGTCAGGGAGTTGGAATGAGATTATCTTTAAGGTCCTTTCCAACCCAAACTATCTTAGGATTGTATAATTCTATGATCTTCCATGGGATAAAGTCAGGAGGGAATTCTTCAGGTCATTTTTTTTGTCCCTTTGGTCCCTGAGAGACTCACTGTTTCCCTATAATCCTGGTAAGAATTAACTCTCCACCACACAGAAAATCTCTTTCATGTCCAGGTACCCTGAGACCCTGCCCAGAGATACTGCAAAATTCAGAACAATTCCTTGAAATAAATTTTACAATAGCCTCAAGATGGAAAAATCATTCTGCTTTCTGGGTTATTTGTACACTGAAGGTTATTTGTGACCTTGTTTGCAGGCCTGGGGCTGGGAGAGGATGAGGAAGGGATCAGGTTGATTTGCTTGTATCCATGTTTTCATTTTCTCTTCTCCCTGAGGAAAGCACAGAGCTAAAGCTCTTGGCAAGCATCCCAACATCCTCCTCCTCCTGTTATTAACTGGCTGCCTGTGTAGGGCTGCAGGGTGGAAAAAGGCCAGGGCAACCTGCAGAAAAGCCACCTCTGGCCCTGCCACAGCTCAGAGATGCTCTGCTCTGATAACACCTTATCAGGCCAGGCAAGCTGAGGAGGCTGGGAGCAGACAAAACAGGCAAATGTTATCTGAACTGAAATCCTGCCCTCTCACCCTGCGCAAAATCACCCAGTGCTCCTTGGCAGGGCTGGCTGGCAGCCCTTGGTGCTGGGGGCAGGAGGTGTTTGCTGCCTGTTTTCAGCTCCTGGGCAGCCAAGGGGAAGGACAGGTCAGGGGGGTTTCTGTCCCTCAGCTGCAGCTGAGAAAGTCTGCAGAAAAAGCATCTTTGTGGGGAAGGTTTGGGTGTGAAAGATAAAAGGGGTTTGGTTTTGTTGTGGTCATCTCCTCACCTCAGCTCTGAGCCACACAAGTGAGGCTTCATTAATACATGGAACTCATTAAAACTGGTTTTAAACTGAAGGAGGGTAAATTTAGATTGGATATAAGAAATTTTTTTACAGTGAGGGTGGTAAAACACTGGCACAGGCTGCCCAGAGAAGCTGTGGCTGCTCCATCCACAGAAGCATCCAAGGTCAGGTTGGACACCTCACCCCAAAATGTGCACTTAGAATCTCACCAAGCTAACAAGGGAGAAGCCTTCCAGGCATGGGAAGTTAGATTGAGTTAGATTGAGATTATTTTCTTCACATGTCTCAATTAAAATGTAGATCTCCCACACTGCCTGGGGCAGAGGGGCAGGAGGCATTGGGAATGAGATATGGGAGGGAGAAGCAGGACATGGGGGAGTTTGCTCTATTCCTGTCTGCCTTAACCCTTCTGGTGCCACCCTGCTCTAACAGAAGGGTGTTCATTGGGATAATCAAGGAATTACATGTGTGTTTGCACCTTGCCATGTCTGCCCAGGCTCCTTCTGCTCTAATTAAACAAACTCAAAACCACTCAGCCACTGGTGAGATGAAATTATTATTTTTGAGCTTCATATCTGATATATATATATATAGATATAAAAATATATATATATTACAGTCTGGGAGCCTGCAGTCATCACATCCAGCTCCCTACAGGACTTCTGCAATCCATTAACTACCCAAAGTGCTTTAAGTCTTAGGATTTCACACCCATCCATAAGATGAGGAACTGTAACTCCTGTCCTACAAACAAAAGGGATTAAAACACAGGGAAGTTGAGAGTTGGAGTAATTTGAAGCTGGGCATTGTTTGATGTCACCATTTAAGGTTCCTCAATAACTACTGGAAGAAACTGGCACTTCCAGAGGGCAATTCATTCCACTGCCTTCAACACCTCAGGGTTAGGAGGAATGTTCAGAAAAAGTCCTTTTCTTCACTGTCTGCAGAGATGAGAAACCAAGGAGCAGATGAGATAAATCCCATCCTAAGTTGTGGCTAGCACAGGTTCTTCCCGTGGGAACATTTTGCTATATTTCATAAACAAGATAAAGTTTGGATGTTTTGCAAACAACTTCTCCGGATTGAGTCAGTTCGGGCTTGGCCAATTGGGCCTAGGGGGAGGTCTCGGGCTGACCAATCTGGGGCACCTCTGTAAACTCTATATATATGGAATTCAAAACAATAAAGCTCGCTTCTCCTCTCTTTCCTTGTCTGAGAACTTGGTCATTCCTCAGCTAGCCGCTCAACAGCGACACTAAGTAATTTGTCCAAAATCATGCAAAGTACTGTGGCAGAGGAAGGAAATTAATTCTGCTCTCTCTTGCCTAAGGAAAATTCTGTAACCAGGGGATCATGTTGACATTCCTTTCTAGATGTACCAAGGGGTCCAGGAGTTGTTTTCTCCAGCCAGAAACTGTCCCAGATCTTGTCTTACAGCAGTGACTCAGTCCTTCAGCCCACACCAATTCCCACTTCCCCAACTTCTCAATTCCCTTCATCCAGGTTAGGCAGAATCATCCTCCAGCTGCTCCACTCTGTCCCAGCAGAGCCTTCAGCATTTCTCCTCCTCCTCCTCAGAAATTTGTCTCAACTTTTCCTCAACTTTCTCTTTATTTTTTTCCTCAAGATAACAAACAAAAAGACACGCAAATTGCTGGTGCAACTTCCCAGGCAGGAAAGCAAATGTTGGAGAGAAATAAAAAGAAACCTTCCCTTCCTTCCTTTAACAGGGGATAATTTTGAGACACAGCCAAGCTGTTTGCTGTGACATGTTTGCCCCATGTCCCTACAGCACCCAAAAAAGCCCATGGCTGGGGCAGGAGAAATTCACAGCCAACACTTCTGTTCTTCACCAGGAATTTGGCCTCCCCTGCAGAGGATGGCAAGAAAACACGTTTTCTTTGAATATCCTGGTTTCTTGCACCCATAGAAAATGATGGAAGACAAGATGTTCAGGAAAAGAGGACAATGAGTAGTTCAGATGCACTCACCAAACAAAAGAAATGCAGATTTTCTGGGGTTAGGGTGAAGAGACTCCGTTCAGAGCAAAGCAAGGAGGATCCCCCACAAAATAAAGCTCCAAAGCACGATGAGGGAATCAGCTTCAAGCTCAGAGGCTCCTGTGAACTCTCAGAATCTGCTTCCAGGACTACACTTCTGCTGGGAAGGGAATTCTGAGCTGGAAGGGATCTACAGGATCATTCAGTCCATCTCCTGGCCCTGCAGATGTCACCCCAAAAATCCTACCCTCCGCCTGAGACCATTGGCCAAACCCTTCCTGAACTCTGGCAGGTTTTGTGCTGTGACCACCTCCTGGTGGAGACTGTTCCAAAAATACCCAATTCTTGTATCCAAAAGCATCCAAAAATTTCAAAAGAAAAGAGAAAATCTATGTGGTACAGGAGCCAAAGGGGAAAGGATCTGCCCCTGCACCTCTGGGATGGAGAGCAGGGTGATGTGAGAACAACAGGGAGAGTTAGGGGCTGGAGGCAGATGGGCTGGTGGCACAAGGAGAGATTTGGTGGCAGCTCACTGAATGTGGGAATGTGCAACAGAAGATACTGGGAAGGAATTCTTGGCTGTGAGGGTGATGAAGCCCTGGCACAGGGTGCCCAGAGAAGCTGTGGCTGCCCCTGGATCCCTGCAAGTGTCCAAGGCCAGGCTGGACAGGGCTTGGAGCAACCTGGGATAGTGGAAGGTGTGCAAATCCACGGAGAGATCGAGCCTGGATAAACACAAACCTTAAAGGTTTGCTGCGCTTTCCTTTAGGAGGAATTCTTCCCAGATCCTCCCCTGCTCCATTCCCTTCGGACCCTTGTCAGGGGTGGAGGATGATGAAATGCCCCAGCAGCAGCAGTGGCAGCGCAAGGCCGATGTTCCCCACCCTGGGGAAGGCTCGTTTGATGTGCCATTTTCCCTCATTGGCAGCTCGTTGGCTGCAGAGGCACCGGGGAGCTCCTGACAGCAAGACAGATTCCCTAAAAGAGAGCGAGAGATTCCCTACAAACAGCCTAGAGACTGAGACATTTCCCTGACCCATCCATATTCCCTGACACTCACCGTGTCACACTAAAGCTTAACTCTGTTTTATTGCAAATTAGGGCATTGGGAGACTTTAAAATTTGTGGGAGGAGTGAGATTGGTCACATTGCAAAACCCGTGGAATTTTGTCCATTCTGAGACTCTGTGGGGGAAGGACATCCCAAACTGGGGTTAGGCTTTTATTGCCAGCACATAGAGGTCTAAACTCACTTGAGATGTCCTCAGACCCTCATTTTATCCTTTAGAGGAAAAGGTCTCCAGCAGGCTCTGTGTCATATTTGCAGCCCCAGGTGAAAATCTCACACCTGAGGTGCCCCAGTTGCAGCACACAGCAAGGATGGACCACTGAATCGAATTCTTTGCGTAAATAAAAACACCTATAATTCAAAGTCTGCTTATATTCTTGCTATATCTGTGTTTAGACACCTGAATCGAACTCCTTGTGTAAATAAACACTTATATTTCAAAGTCTCTTTATATTCTCGGTATGTCTGTGTTTAAGCACCTGAATTATTCCTTATTTTGCTGCTTCTTGAGGACTGAATCTCCCTGCTGGCTCTGTCAACATCCACGCTGCAATTCAAGTCAGGGCATTCTCCTTCATGTCACAATCCCTGTAATTCTGCATCTCAGCTCCAGTGCACACCTGATTTTTAAGATTTTTAAGGCTGCTCAGGGTGGCCATACAGCTGTCCCTGTTCCCTCCTTAGAGATCTCCTGTGGGATATGTAGAAATTCCACGCAGAGATCTTCCCCTGAAGAGGCTGAACTTTCCTGCAGCACTAAACCTGAGCTGCCGATGTTCCTGTGATGGAGGCAAATCCCAAGTAGGACACCAAACTCACAGGGCTGCACGAGGAGAAAGCTGCTGCTGGAACCCACTGCACAAACTAATTATCTTCCCACCCCCTCCCCACTGCCCTCCGGCAAAACAAGCTAATCAAAGCACCAGGTTGTTATCAAAACACATTTACCACACGCCTGCGTCTTATGGCCCACAGTGCCCAGTGCTGTCCCCGAGTTGCCTCAGGCAGGTACAGCCACCGAGATAATCAACCTGTGAAGGGCACAGCTCTGCCCTGCAGAGCGGGGAGAGTGATCCCAAAAGGGACACGATGGCATTTAGGGGATGGATGCAGTGAGGGTCAGCTCTGCAGGACTAGGGGTTGGCTGCTCTGCTCAGAGGGGTTTAGTCGATGTTATCTGTAGAGAAAAAGGATTCCCAGGAGCCTCGGATTCACTCAGGGCTTTATCACCACCAATAGCCATGCTCTCCCAGTCCCAAGAATTCCCTCCTCCTCCCCGGGCTCAGAGCCCCGATCCCATTTCAAAAGGCCATTGCAGAGCTGTCACATTCGGGGCTATTTCCTCAGCTCCAAAGGTGTGAAAGGATGGGCACTTTAGCTGTACCTCAGCAGGCAGGTTAGACATTCCCTGGGCTCAGGGCAGGAGGCTTTGAGGCCAATGTCACTCCCCAGACCCCCCCTGCTGCTGCCGGCTCCAGTTTCCATAACTGCCTGGGAAGAAGTGGGACTCACTCTGTGCCAAGGCCAATTGTGGGAAGATGACTCCACTTTCCTTTGCCATCAGGTGGGAAGAATTCTCAGGCCAGCTGTGAGCCCGGAGGAGTCAAACCAAGACATCCTGGCAGCTGGTTCACTCCTGCCTTTGCCACTCCTGACTGCCAAACGAATGATTGGAGACTTCCATACCAAATAAAAGAGTTCTGATTTCCTGGAATTACTTCCCCCCTAGCATTTCTGTTTTGCTGCCCATCATGCAGCAGCACAGAACTGGAAATATCCATAGCAGTGAGAAATGTCCACAAATACCTCAGACACAAAAGGTTGTCGATTTTAAGAACCGAAGTAGCTCTGAGCCTCCCTTCTGATGGGGAGGCACAGTGCAGCTGGCTACAGATTTCCAAGTAAAACAGGATTTGAGCTGGAAACTGTTTGTTTTCAAAGTGGCTGCTCCATCTCCAGGAAGATTTAGACAATTATGATGTACCTTGGACAAATCTCCAGGTATCTGAAGGCTTCAAGAGCTGACCCATGCACGACAATGTTAAGACAGGAAAGGATATAGAAAAATTTTCCTCTAAAAAGTGGTCCTAACTATGATTATGAGACCCAGAGGGTGGTCAGGCACTGGAAAAAGCTCTCCAGGAATGTGGTGACAGCACCAAACCTGCCAGAGTTCCAGAAGTGTTTGGACAACACTCTCAGGCACCTGGTGTGATTTTTAGGACTGTTCTGTGCAGGGCCAGGAGCTGGACTTTGATGGTCCATGTGGGTCCCTTCCTACTCAGAATATTCCCTGATTCTGTGACTTTTTCATCATTCCAGGCAAGTGCAAAGCATCTGCAAATTGCTGGTTTATTGGAGGGACTCCAGTTTGCACCTTGGGACAAAACAGCATGGGGAGCACAAGGCAGGGACAGCTGAGGATCTCTGCAAGAGTCAGGAAATCTCTTTTTCTCACTGATTATTAAAACTCAGAGTGGCCCAGGACTGGGTGTGATCTTCCAGCCTCCTGCCCTGCTGTCCCTGAAGCCTGACCCACACAGCCCTTCCCAGTGCCTCTTCCAGGAGCAGCACCAGAGGAAGAGACTGGGAAGGAAAAGTGAAGAGGTGAAGGGGAAAAGAAAGAAAAAACCCCTCAGTCTGAAAGACAGTCTTAGGCTTTCAGACTGCAGAAAGTCAAGCAAGAGAGAGACTCTTCAAAAAAGGTCTTATTGCAGCATGTGGAGGCAGCTTAGGTTACCTGAGACTCTCTGGTGGTTCAGAAGACTTTGACCAAGAAAGTTAAAGCCAGGGCTGATCAATGAGCTCTGCCAGAGGCAGCGCATCAGGTTACCTGCTGAGCCCAGACACTGCGAGCTGCACTTTGGAACTTCTCCCTGTTTTTTTCTCTTGGTCTGGCAGTGAGTCGGAGGATGGATAACAAACCTCCCTCCCCCTGAACAGTAATCACTAGAAAAAAGCTTGTTTTGATGTTTGATGCTGCCTGCCCTTATTATATACCCTTTTATACATTTTTATTCCCTTTATATTTTCTGTACTCTTTTCACAATCTTTGTTCCCTTAGCCTGCATGCTTGTAATTTTTGTAGCCTGATAGTCTAACTTAGTTTTGGGGTTCTGCAAGGCAGAAAGACCAAATATTCACAGCAGGAGGCAAGAGAGCTCTATACTATCTCAAAACTCGAGGTTTCAACCTCCTCTCTGGAACATATTTTATAAATTGGGCTCTAGCTTCATTTAAGAGGGGGTGATTAGAATAGGGGGACAATTACTTCATTTATTAAGTTTCTTACTGGGGGATTTTAGACAGATATGCTAATTTGCAAAGTCCATAAAATTGTATTCATGTTACACAGTGTGTGTTCATCTCAGTGTGTTCCACCTTTGAAGAGCTGTGCACCTACAATCCTATTCAAACACCGAGCTAAAACCCTTTTACCCCTTTTTTTACTGTGTCTGCATCATATTTTACCAGCCAAAAGGCAACAGTTTAATGCCTTTTTTCCTCCACATTGTGTTAGAAAAGGAGAGTTGTAATTTCGGGGTGTGCAAGTTGTCCACACAAGAGGTGTGGTGGATGGGAAGGTGTGGAGAGCAGGACGATGTGGAGGATCACTGCCCAGATTTTGGGGTGGCTGTCTGCTGACAGAGGATGCCATAAAACCCCTCTGACCAGGGCTGGCCTCTTGTGGGGAAACCAAAAAATCTCTCCTAGGGCTTTTCATCTAGTTCATCCAGGCCAGCTCCACCTGAAGAATTGTGTGCTGCAGATTTTGGCCATCCCTTGGCTAACCCAGAGCCACAGGGATCCAGGAAGAGAACTGATCCAGTCCACATCTGAGAGTTTTATATCACTGCTTCTTCCATGGGGTGAGGATGCCTACAGGAAGCCAAACCTTCCATTCCCAAGGTTGAGGAGCAGCAGAGCTGCTGGCATTTGTTCAGCAGAGCCAGCTTGGGTGCCCTGGGGAGGCTCTGGGTGCCAGAAGGACACACAGAGGACACAAACAGCTCCTCAGAGATGAGCAGAGGAGCGCAGGGAGCACAGCCAGCTCCTGGCTCTGAGATCTCCAAGCAGGACAGACTGGAGCTGCTTAAACAATCCCTCTTCCCTTCCCCAGCAAATGTCAGCTCCTCTAAACCAACAGTGCTTGTTGACTGCTTTGCTCAGTCTCTAGAGCTGCTAAAGACTTCTGGGGAAGAAGGAAATCACAGATGCCCGTGTGTTTCATTTTAATGAAAAAATAAAAATAAAAAATTAATGCTTCCTGTCGGAGCGACTTTTTATTTTGAAATCTTAAGCAATTTGCTAAAAACTGAAATCAAACCCCCAACATGAGAACTTCCGAAGTCTAAATGAATCATTCTCCAATTACTAAATGGAATCAGTCCCTTCCAGAACAGCTTTCAAGAACATTTCTTATTAAAAAAATAATTGGCCACTGCAAGCTGGAGGAAAAAAAAGTTTTGAAATATCACAAGATCTCCCAGAAAATGAGACTGTTTTCCTCCCTGATTGCAATTAATGACCTGCCAGCCAAGGAGTCCCCAGACCAGCAAGGGCAGATTCCAGAGCAGAAGGAGGTTGGTGCCTGGGGGTGAATCCTTCCTTAAGGACAGCTTGTGTGTGTTCAGCTATTCCTCTTGGAGTTAGATGGATGTTGCATGAGGATGAAATGAGGCAGCACAGCCAAATTTAGGAATGTGGCAGTAACAAATTTAGGAGTGGTACTAACAGAGCAGAGCCTGGGGTGGATCACTTTGCACCCTGCAGGGGATTTCCCTGTAGTGAAATGTTGGCTGTCTCTACAGGGACTCTGTTTTTCCACTCTAAATTCCCATTCTTATGGCAGCTGGGGGGTTAAACACAACCCAGGGACACTGTGTGGGACTGAAAACCTGTGTGGTGATCACATGCACAATGACCAGGGAATGTGCATGGAATCATGGAATGGTTTGGATTGAAAGGACCCTAAAAATCATCCAATTCCACTCCCTGCCATGGGCAGGAACACCTTCCACTGTCCCAGGCTGCTCCAAGCCCTGTCCAGCCTGGCCTTGGACACTTGCAGGGATCCAGGGGCAGCCACAGCTTCTCTGGACACCCTGTGCCAGGGCCTCCCCACCCTCACAGGGAAAAACTCCTTCCCAATATCCAACCTAGAATTAGAGAAGCCTCTTTCAGTTGCTGAAGGGTTTATCCCTCCTCTGGGGGTAGAGAGCTTGAGCTATTTCTGCCCTTCAGCATGTGAGTGGGAGGAAGAGGAGGGTCACAGTTTGGATATGGATGAGGCAGGAGTAACTTTCTGAGGGGATTAGAGGGGTGGTCAGATATTGGATGGAATCTTTGACCAGTGCTGCATCTGACACTGAAGGAATCTGCTGAATTCATTCCAGGGTTGCAGAAAACTTTGCTCTCACTCCTCTCTGCAGCCCCTGTTTGGGCTGGTGACATTGCTGTGACCTTGCAGCAGCCACCAGTGCCAGCTCGTGGCTGTGCAGCCTGGTCCCTCCCCAGCCCCTCACCCTCCCCGGGAGACCCCCGCAGCCCCCGAGAGGCACATTTACAATTTACACCAAGTAAATGATTCATTGCTGCCTAAAGAGGCCTGAGCAGAGCCCGGGAGGGAGCAGAGCTGGGAAAGGGAGGAGGGACAAGATCGGGGTAAAGATAGGGAGGTGGAAAGCTCCGGTGACCTGCTCTGCATCAGCTCCTCTTCTCGGGGCAGAAGCCAATCAATCCTGCCCCCCTCTCTCTCCTGCAGCCGTCTGTGGGTCTGTCTGTCTCTCTCTCTCAGAGGACTCGAGTTTCTCGGTGTAAGGTTAGGACAGCAGAGCTGTGGAAATCGATTCCTGAGCCCTGGCACACTGCCCTCGGTGCAGACAGCCCAGCTCTGCTGGGAAAAGATGGATGGGGAGCCTTGCCCAGATCTCTGGGGTGGTGGGAGCTGAGGATAGTTGGAAATAGGGTCTGGGGAAGAGAGGTTGCATCAGGCCTTGGAGTGAAAATCCCCAAATAAGAGAGATGTGTGTGGGAGAAACAAAAAATGCTGCAACCCACTGGGGAGTTTTCATCCATCCCAGTCCACCACTGCTCCTCTTGATGGTTTATACTGGAGGAGGAGGAGTGAACAGCATACAAACCTGATTCTCCTGCACAGCCCAGCTGCCCCTCCATCCCTTCCACATCACTGGCTCCAGCCCTGCAGTGGGAATCCCCTGGGATTCCTGACTGGAAGGGAAAGCAGCCAGGAGGGGAAATGTTTATGGCATGTTTCCCCAGGGATCCTCGTGCAGGAGTTGTTGATGACGTATCTCACTTGAGGAAAACTCTGTTAATGAATCTTAAGGGGTTGTGATGTGCAAAAATTTCTGATAAGAGACTCAGTATTCTGTTATCCTTACACTAAATATCCTGTGCAGCCAAAACCTCAGTGGGATGTAATTGGCTCCTTTGCACTCAGGGCTGCCCAAAAGGGTGAGGAAACTGAGACCCAGAGAGGAACACCTGAGGCTGCACTGAAAAGCCCTTCCAAACTAGGACTGAAAATCAGATTTCCTACCTGCAAGGAAAACTAGAGGGAAGGAACTGATTTGAAGTGGGATTTGATAACATTTGCCTTCAGAGTGCTTAAAAAAAAACCCACAGGGAATTAATCTCAATGACCCTGCTGCAAGGTGCATAAATAAGAGGTGTTTTTCTTTTTCAGATAAGGAAACAGAGGTTAAATGACCAGAGGGAGGAGGGCACAGGGATGCTGCCATCAGCCAGCTCCAGCCTCCAGCCAAACTTCTCCCCAAAGGATCGAGCCTGCACAGGGATTTTTGTTTTAACCAAGTCAGTGCTGCTAACTCCACCTATCACCCTCCATTTAATTTCCAATACTCCTCACAATGCACTCTCTGCAGTTGTCTCTGCCCCTTCTCTCTCCTTTTGGGGATTTATTGCTGCATGTATTGATTGCCTGTTGCCACTGGCCCTGGATGGAAGGAGATGAAATATCCAGCCTTGCTGTGGTGCAATCAATGAACAAATTCATGCTTTCCTGTGCTGCTTCCATATCTCTGTGCTGTCCCTTCACTGACAGCAAAACACACAGTGTCCTGTAGGATGGCTGCAGGGTAAGATGGGATGGGAACACAACACAAAGCTCTGTATCAAATGGAAATATCTTCAGGTCAGCAGCATGAAAGCTTTCTGGGCTCTTACCCACCAGACCACAGTCCAGGACTGGTTTGCCAAGGTTCTCTTGAACAGCTCCAGAGCATGAGTCACATTTTTGGACGTGTTTTGGGATGGATCCCCCAGATCTGATTTGAAATTGGGCAGACTGTCATGGTTTTGGATGAGGGTCACACAAGCTGACAGAAGCAGAGCATTCAGAGCACCAACAGAAGGTTGGAATATGGTCCAGGTTTGCTCCCTTCTGTTCCAGCAAGGAGAGGTAGCAAAGTCTATCACTTCTACTGGATCCCTGTCTCCACCTGGAGAGTGTTCAACGAATCAAGAAGAATTCAGAGGTGAACTCAGAGTGAGAAGACCAACCCACTGCAAGGACAGAGCCCCTCAGAAAAACCCTGCCAAGGACACTGCGAGGCTCGGAGTGACAACACCCTGCAGAGCCACTCTCAGCTGGAGACCTGGGTTAGACAGATCCCCTGCACTTCCCAGCCACTCTGTCTGCTGAGAAGTTCTTGGCAAATGAGACCTTGCTGCCACTCACAGCCAGGAGCTCAGCCAAGCTGACACCTACCTCTCCATGATTTTGGCAGAGGGCTCTCTGCAGGAGATCGCTCAGGGAAAGGCTGCAGAGAGGCAACTTCACAGATCAATGCCATCATTAAAAAGGAAAAACAAGCCAATGGACTGATATCCCAGTCCTGAGGAGACCTGGATCCAGTATTCCTTGTGAGGTGGTGGATAAACCAGTACAACAAAATCATGGAAGAGCGAAATGAGGTCCCTTCTTGGCCTGCTAAACCATAAGGTCCCAATTAAAACAACCTGGAGTGGATCCCATGTTGCTTACAGGGATCTGATTCCTCTCCAAGGGTGATGGAGATCATGACAAGTCCAGAAGAGGAGAGGTTCAGGTCAGCACTGGAAAGCTGGAGGTGCTGAGACAAGGGCTATTGGTCAAATTCCCCTAAGGAATGGAAACCACCAGGGAAATGTCACTCAGAGAAGAGCTGCTGGAGGGTTGGATTCAAAGCCCATCAGGCTTTCCTGGTCAGTCAGGAAATTATATCCAGTGGTGGAGCAGCTCTGTCCAGCCCCTACCACCCTTCTTTCCCCTTGTCTTCCAAAAACCTCTTCTTACTTAAATCAAGACCCCCCAGCAAGTCCCAGAGACCTCTTCAGAGATACCTGGCTCAGCCAGGGACTGAGACAGCATTTTGCACCTCTGCCTGTGTCACCACGAGGGAAGGTTTTGGGGGAAGGGACAGTGGCAAGGCCAGCAGGTACTCACGTGTTGTGAAGGACACACCATCCGCAGTGGGGATCTCCCGAGCCCAGGCACTCGCTGCAGGTCTCGTGTTGGCTGCACGACTCCACAGGCACCCTGGTGAGCTGCAGGAGGAAAGGGGACAACCTGTCAGGCTTCTCAAAACGGCTCGATGGAGGTGCCACCTTCCCTGTCCCCTTCCCCTGGTGCCTGTGCTCCCACAGGGACATCCATGCCAGGGGGATGTGGATGCAGTTTGCTCCAGAGCTCAGCTTGGTGCAATCCCTGTCCAGATCCTGCTCCACATCTCCTGTGGCCTCTCCCTCCTCCCCATGGCCCTTCATCCATTCCCAAATGACTTCACTTGCTGGATTTCCCAGGAATCAGCAAATCGGGCAGGCTGTGGGGATGTGATACCTTGAAATTCAATTCATTCATTTCAACTGAACAACAGGAGATCTGCAGCAAGTCAAACTCCCTGGATCTCACTGATATCTCCAGTGACCCATTGTTTTCTGGCTTCCTGTGAGAACTGAGGTCTTGTGATGTCTTTGCCTCCCTCCTGTGAACTCCTTCACTGCCAATCCTCACTGCCACCACCACTGGGAAGTGTTAGCCCCACTCCCCGTTGCTTCTGCACCTTCCCAACCATCGCTCATCCCATCCCTGGAGAGGCTGCTCCCAGCAGAAAAAGGACAAAGGCTACCAGACTGGATATTTTCCTGCTGTACCCTCCTTTTGCAGCTCAGAAGGCATTAGAGTAGGACCTGAAACACCCATCTACTGCCAAAACACAGCATTTTATCATCCATTTTTCTTTTATTTTTCCTTTTTAATTAAAGTA
The DNA here is from genome assembly GCA_024500445.1 of Entomyzon cyanotis. Lineage (NCBI taxonomy): Eukaryota > Metazoa > Chordata > Aves > Passeriformes > Meliphagidae > Entomyzon > Entomyzon cyanotis. Next base: position 2,320,990 of record JAKEPQ010001019.1, read on the forward strand.
TTTCAGCGAGAGGTTTCAAAGGCAGGAGGGACTGCCCAGCCTGACCTCCTGTCCCACAGACCAGCGCTTTTGATTCCTCTCAGGTTTTGTAAGCCCCTTAGAGCTTTTGAAGCCAAACACACAATTTGGGCCCAATGACCTGATAGTCTCTTTTCCATTGAATAAGCTTCAGAGAGCCTCTATAATATCCAGTCAATTGCTGCTGTCTTCACCCCAGTTGCTGTCAGCAGGGAGAGTTTATTCCCTCAGATGATAGAGTGTGGTATTATCCTGATGAAACACCACTGAGAACTGCCAGCTCTAAACTGCACAACAGTTACTCCTGACAAATGATGAGGGAACACACCTGGATCCCAGGGACAATTTTTTTCTTGGCACAATATTCAGGAGAGTTGGAGCTGTGAAGTGACAGACTAAGATCCACCTTGATTTCATCTGTAAATAAACCAAAAACTGGCTTCCTTTTTTTTTTTTTAATTTATTTTATTTTAATACAAATACATATATCAGGCAAAATTCCAGCTCTATAGGAAGACCTTTCCTACTTGTATCAGAAATTGTTTTTCTCACCCCTATCCACAAATCCCACGTGGTAGTTGATAGTGTGTAAGCAAAAGCTGAAAATGCACAGTTTTGCCTCTGGCAAGTGGCAGAAGCTTTAGAAAACTTCAGGTAGAAAGACGGTGGGGTTTATTTACCATTGCACCCTGCCTGTGCCAAGTCACCCAGAGAAACCAACTGCAGCTACTGAAAGCCTTTAATGAAGAAGTGAGAAAGTGAGGAGAAAACCTCAAAAAAAAATCATCACAAACTCACTTTTGTCAACTGAATCTTTTGCCATGAGCATAAAAACATAATCAGGACAAACCACAGAGCAATAAAAGTTATAAGAACAAACGAGGGAGAGAGTAATTTAGATTTCTCTCATTATGGTGGCCTTGGCAGTGATGAGTTAATGGCTGGATTTGATGACCTCAAGGGTATTTTCCAAGCTATGTGATTCTGTGATTATCTCAAAAAGTTTCAAAATTAATATGGTTTGGCCATGAATGAGGTGGTTCCACCTTCTTTAAGCTTCTGATCAAGAAGGTATCACCTGTTCCTGAAGTATAAATTTTATACCTCAGGGTTTCACCCAATTAGACTTGTTGAACCCAATAATCTGTGTTGCATCCAAATTCAAAAAACACATAGATTTATTTACAAAAAGCTACCAAAAGGTGGAAACATTATAATTCATTATGTCAGCCATTCCCAACTCTTATTTCCACCTGAGAAGAATATATTATGAGTTATTTAATCTCAATCACATCAAGCTTAGCCATGTCAGCACTGTGGCCACCAGAGCACTTGAAGAGGAGGCAGATAACTCACTTTTGAAAGACTGTAAATCTGCCATTCCTCAATCCAGACACAATTCCCACCTGGCAATTAGAATTTTGTGAGAACAGTTGGGTTTGGCTCTGCAGTTCCCACCCAAACTACCCTCGGTTTGACATATGGTGCTGCTTGATTTATCCTCATTAGCTCTAGATAGATTCATCCAACCTCGTTTCTGAGCCAGTTTACACCTGGCTGATAGAAATGAGCCTTGGTTAAGAAGTTTAGATCAGAACATGAACTTTTCCAACACCTGGTAAACCCAGACTTGAATGTTCAGAGTCAAAATCCACTTGTGGCTCTGATATATGCACAAGAAAGAGGTCCTAGAGGACTGAAATTTGCTATTTCTTTTGCAAATTGCTATGAAAGGAGTAGATAAAAGGTGATCTCTGTAGGTTTTATTATTATTATTAGTTAATTAGCCATCAAAGGATATCCAAACTCATTCCAGTGGCAGGAGGAACCTACTGGGAACCCAGATCTTCATCTTTGCAGAAATGTTTCCTTTTCAGTGTGTTTGGGTCTATTTTGTGGGACACACAAAATATTTTAGGAGCACACCTGGCTCGTGCTGCTGTCCCAGAGACCACAGGGATGTGCAGTGAGCTCCCCACATCCCAAATCCCACATCCCACATCCTGTCAAGCCCACCAGAATGTCTCCCGTGTCACCATGTGCATTATTCCTGCCCTGTAAGTCCTTTTACAAGTTCACCTCAAGCAGCTTTATTGTGAGATTAATTAAAACTGTACCACGCTGATAAATGTCTTGGGCTGGAAGTGTCAGACCTTCCAATTAATGCAGAAAGAAACCACAAAAAACAAAGGAGCTGCGACTGAAAGAAAAGCCACCTAAGGGTCGTCTGCTGAAAAGAGGAAGAACATCAAGCAAATAAGGCACGTCAGAGGTCTTATTTTCCTTTTTGGAGCATAAACTGTAATTAATTCAGCTCAGCTTTCCAAGTTGAAGGGTTTGAGAGCTGACTGTGTCCCTCCAGGGAACAGCCAGCTTTTTGTGCTGCCGCTAAAATATCAGGAAAAGGGAAGTTCAGGCAGCCTCCCAATTACAGAGCCTTGCCATTATTCAGTGGGGTGAAGGGACCAGGCAGTGCTGAAGGTTGAAATCTCCACGACAAACCAGGCTGTGATTGCTCCTTCCACCCCTTCTCCATCCTTGGGAGGTCTGACAAACTCTTCAAGGTTATTTCCCAACCTTGCTGAGGGTCCCTACCTCTGGTTCTTCATGGGAGTGGAACCTGGATTCAACATTTTGCAGCAAATATCATCAAATCCTGGAATATCCTGAGTTTGAAGTGACCCACAAGGATCATTGAAGTTCAGTCCTTAGCCCTGCACAGGACACTCCAAGAATCCTCAGGCACTCTCATGTGCCTGAGAGAGTTCAGATATAACAGGGATTCAGAAGGATTAGAAAAGCAAAGTATCCTTCATTTTGGGGCACTAGGAGCCAGTTTGGATTTATATTCCAATTTATTTTCCTGCAGTGGTCACAGCTTCACTGATATTTTGGCCTCACTGTGCCAGAGCAATATATGGATTTAAGAGGAGACTGCTGTTGTTCTCAGGGCTTATATCCCATATGTGATAAAAATATAGGAATATTAGGAAAAGGTTCTTCCCCCAGAGGGTGCTGGGCACTGCCCAGGCTCCCCAGGGAATGGGCACAGCCTGAGGCTGCCAGAGCTCCAGGATTGTTTGGACAGCTCTCCCAGGGATGCACAGGGTGGGATTGTTAGGGATAGGAGTTGGACTCAGTGATCCTGATCCAACTCAGGATATTCTGTGATTCTATCCCCACATATCCCCATTTTATCAAGGAGAGCTGAAGCTGAAAATGAGGTCACATGCAGCAGAAGGAAGAGCAATCTCAATGTCTTTGAAGATGTGGGGTTTTTGGCATCTCAGCAAGTTGGAGGAGGAAGTTCAGGTAACACCTGGTCAGTGAACACTGAGTTATTAAGTACAATATATTTAGGCTTTGGGTTCATTGAAATATTGAAGATATGTAGGTAAAATCCCTACAGATGCCTGTCCACACACCTGGTGGGCATCTAGGAGCTGCTCTGCTTCCCAAACTCTCTGTCCATAGCAGAGCAGAGGGACAGATGATCTCTGATCCAGAGTGACATCCAATCCCAGAGCCAGGGGCAGACAAGGGTAGGTGAATCCCACGTCCATCTCAAGGGCAGAAAGGAAACCATGAGCAAGCCCAGCTGCCATGGCTGCAGCAGGATTTGAGGAGATATTTCACTTCATCAACACATTCACTCACTGGTCCCCAAAGAAATCACCCACGAGTTCCTGGCTCACAAGGACATCTTGAAAAATCTGGCAAAACCTGCAAACTGCTGAATGGTTCAGAGCTCAACTGCTCCTCCAGGGTGTTTCACACAACACCTCACCTCTGATCCTGCCTAAATTCCAGACTGTAGATTCTCCAGCTCTCAGCCTCCCTTCCCCTCCCTATTTCTAGTATGAATGAGTTACAAAAAGTCATTTAAAACAAAATGATTGAGTTTTTTGGATCTGATAGACAGTAACAGCTAATCCTGTTAGAAATTTGGCTCCTGCTTCTGCCATTATATATTCACAAAAGCTCCTGCTATGTGCTCAGTCATAATTTTCTGGCTCCCATTTTTGACTTTTTTATTTCAATATACATTACTTCTTTTCCCCCTTAAACTGCCAACATTCTGGTCAAAACCTGAATCGTTGCTCAATCTCTGTTGTTATAATTGGATGTTAATACAGAGGCAGGATTTATTCAGTCTGATGGACTAAGTTAATTTAAATGTACAAAAAGGCATCTTAAGTAGCCAATTTCCTTCCCAACAGTCAAAAGATACATTTCCAAAACACTGAACAGTGGCTCTGTCAAGCCATGTGGGTTCTGTGAATGCTGCTATCTTTCGAGGCTCAGCCAGCCCCGAAAAAACTGCAGAAAGATTAAGAGTGGAGCTGATTTGATTTCAAAGCCCTGAATAGAGTGTTCATGATAATACAGTTTATTAAATAGAGGAAGGCAAAAAAAAAACCACCTGAAAGAGCCACAGGTTGAAGCATTTCTGCACCTTTAACGGAGTCAGTGATGGGGTTCAGTCACCTGCACAGCATCCCAAGATGCTGATTTTATTTTGGCCTGAATTGTGGACAAAGGGACTTAGAATTCCTCTGTCATGTTTGATATCCTGTGCCTTATTATGTGACCTACAGACTCAGAAAAAAAGCAGGAACAGGGAAAAGCAAAGCCCGGGGAGATGAAGAACATTATTTACACTGGTGAGAAGCAGGACTCACACACATGGAGATGTCAGACTGGTGGGAGAGGAGCTGCTCCTGTGGGGATGGAGATGAGGATCTGACTTGGATTCCAGCCTGCCACTCCTGCATGATAAGCAAATAACTTGCCAGTCCCAGTGGGACAGGGAATGTCATTTCTCATCAGACACCCCCAAGCTCTGCCTCTTCATTGTGTCCCTCTTCCCAGTAAATCCATGCTTACATCCTTGGAAAACTGGGGGCTTTAATTAAGAGCGTTAATTGGAAGCAGCAGTAGCTGTCAAGGACAAATGACACAATAATTAAAGTGGGGGTCAATGTCCTGCTGCGTGGCAGGATAAATTACGTGATCAAATATCCTTGTTCACCGAGGGCTCCCTACCTCCTGTTGTGTCTTTGCTGCTTCTCCTCCTCTCCCCTCTCTGTTCTGAGCTGTTCTGAGCACCTTTGCTGAGAGATGTCTCCACTCTGGCATTGCCAGAGCAAATCCCCAGCCACAGTCACACGACACTCACACCAACAGAGGTACAGCAAGAAGAGGAACAGAAAGATTTGATGCCCACAGCCTCTGTGGCAACAGCTCCAGGAACCTTTGGGGTCAGGCTGAGCGATGGCAGCTCCCATCAGATGCTCTCATTGCTGCTCCTACAGCAGTGAAATTTCCTTTGCACACCTTGCAGTGCATTCTTCTCTTCACACATCCCTTGGCATGACCCTGCACAGCAGCTGGCTCAGAAAATCTACCCCCAAATCAGGGGTTTTCTATGCAGACCATGCTGGGATTAATTTCTGATCCATCAAGGCTGTCAGTCTTGCAGCTTGTAGGGAACAGCTCTGTCATGGCAGGTATGAAAAGCGAGGGCTTTGCCTTCTCACTAAACTCTGTCTGCAACATCAGAGTCTAATTCTAAGCTAGAAACCCAGGCTCTGTTGAAGGACAGACCTTTTGCAGGGCAGGATTTGTCTGCTCTCTGTTTTAGATGTCAACCAGGGATGAGATAAATCACACCCTGGATGTGCCTGTGTCTGTTCACTGAATATAAAGGAGTCTGGACAGCCAGGTCAGATGGAACATTTAAAATATACACCACAGTCACTGGGTGAGGTGACTCCCACATCAATGCCACACTTAATTTTCTGCTCTTTCTCAAATTTTGCCACTGAGAACAATCCCCAGATACGTTCAGGCTTCCCCTCTTCCTAATTGCAGCACCAGAATAACCAGTCACAATACAAAATACATTTTCTTCAATGCCTGGGAGAGTAGTGTAGGAAATCCCATGTTCCATAGCTAGAAAAGCATTCCACAACTCCAAAGCCCTTGTGTGCTGAGAGGGGCTGTGTTTGAACAAGAGCCTTTCCCATTTTTCTCCCTTTCCTCCACAGAGACCTCACTCCAAGATCATCCCTGCTCTCCATTCTGGCTGTATTTACAAAGGAACAGACAAAGATTATCTCATTCCTTTTCTTGGAGGTTTGGCAGGTTCCCAGTTCTCCCTTCACAGCTGCTCTGTGCTGTCCCTTTTTCAGAGAACTTCTCCACGCCTTAGTGACTCTCCTCCCAAAAACATCATTCCAGGAGGAGCAAGGGACACAACCATCCTGCTGGGAGCTTGAACAGGTTGAACAGTGTTTCACACTCAGAGGTTTCAGTTCAGATTTCCTCCAAATTCACTCCTTTTTCCCTTACCAAGGTTGCCAAACCCTTCTTCAGCTGGGATAGCAAGTGCACCCCATTGGCACAAGGCAGGAAAATTTCTAGGGATGCCTTGTAAAAATCAGAATTCCCCAGCTCAGAGGTGTGGAAGGAGAGACAAATTATTTTACCCAAACCTGATGAAACCAATAATCTTCTTCCCCACCCAGCAAACCATCAGCTCTGGCCAACTTCCTCTGCCTTGCAGCATTCCATCCATGTTTCTCTCTGCTGGACCCAGGTAGCTTCACACCCCATGCCTTGTTTACACCAAATCCTGATCCCCTGGTCAAGTGTTTCAGTCTGTAAACTGTGAAACAAATGAGGTTTGGCTAAACATTTGTGTTCAAAAGCCTTCAAAAGAAGAGCCTCGTGTCACAATTAATGCAGGGCCAGCCCAGGCTTAATGAGAGCCAGTGCCTGTGTGGGCATTGGAGTGTGGCTGCTGAGCAAGGGAGACATTGTTAGCCATGCTCCACAAAGGCTATATATAGATTTAATTGGGACCTGGGAAGGAATTCATGCCACTGCAGTGGTCTTTCTCCAAGTCCAGCATCCCTTGAAGGACCCTGGTGGAGGCTTGGACAAGTAAAACACACAGGGGGAAGTTAAGAGTTGTTTCTGCTGGTGATGGTGCTTTACAGGTCGTGTTGTTCCACTGTCTTTCCAGATGTTCCCATCATGGAATCAAAGACTTGGATTGGAACGGACCTTAAAGATCATCTGATTCCAACACCCCCATCATGGGAAGGGATCCTTATCCTCAGTTATCAAGGAACCCATTTCTGTAGGTTAATTCTCCTCAGCAGCCCTCTCAGGTATCCTATTGTTCCTCCTTGTCTATTCCCATCAACTCAATCCTATCACCACCACAAATTCCATTTTTACTCATTTAGTATCTCCCTGGGCCATGAAGTTTCATCCTCATCCTCATCCTCATCCAATTGCCTGCAGGAACTTTGCCTCCTCTCTCTCCCCAGACACCCTGACCCTCTCCCAGGTTTCTGACTCCACCACTTCTGACCCAGGCAGTTCATGAAGGACTGGGTTGATCAAACTGCCTTGTGTAGGGGTTTTTTCCCTTTTTTTAGGAAGCCCTTTTTTTAGGTAGCCTAGCCCTGCAAGCACTATCAGGAATTGTGGCAGCTTGATAAATTCCCTGTTTTTTCAGTTGCAATCAGACTTTTAATTCCCCACAATGCCACACAGGAGCAGCTGTACTGGCTGGGACCAACATTCCACATATCCCAGTTCCTGATTTTCAGCCATGGACTATAAGGAAAACATAAGACCAGGCTAAACATATAAATGTGCCCAAACTTTCACTATTTTCATTCAGGGGAACTTCTGCATCTTCTCTGTTTCTCCATCATAACCCCAAAAGCTCTTTCTTTAGTTTTTTTTGTTTATCCTTGAAATTGCATTGATTTTTGCATCCACAGCATGCTTTGCCAGGGATTTTCACAGATCCAAAGCCCACTGCTTGAAGGAATCACCTCCCTTCATTTGTTCAGGACTTGATTTTTCAACAGTTTAATTTCATGCCCTGTAATTCTTGTATTTGCAGAGGTGTTGAACAGTCAGTTCCTATCCATCCCCTCCTGCCATTCCTAAGTTTGCCAATCCCTCCCTATACCCCAGGTCACCTCCTTCAAGGCTGAGGAATTCCTGCTTCTTCAGTCACCTTCCACATGGAAACCACTCCATACCTCTGATCACAGAATCATTAAAGGTGGAAAAGCCCCTGAGATCATCGAGTCCAACCCAGCACCGCCAAGCCACCACTGAACCATGTCCCCCCTTGCCACATCCACATGGCTTTTGAACACTTCCAGGGATGGTTGTTCCAGCCTGTTCCAATGCCTGACCACCCTTTCCATGAAGAAATTTTCCCTAATATCCAATCAAAACCTCCCCTGGCCCAGCCAGAGGCTGTTCCCTCTGCTGCTGTCCCTGTTCCCTGGAGCACAGCCTGACCCCATACCCGGCTGTCCCCTCCTGGCAGCAGCTGTGCAGAGCCACAAGGTCCCCCTGATCCCCTTTGCTCCAGCCTCAGCTCCTTTCCCAGCTCCCTCAGCCTCTCCTCATCAGACTTGTGCTCATCTTTTCTCTTTTATCTGTTTATTTACCCTTTTTAGACAAATGTTGGGCAAAGGGAGAAGCTAGATGGTGGCTGAGGTCACCTTGTGATGGCTTCACCACCTTGTCCCCTCCCTGGGCTCTCAGGCACTGGTCTCACCAAAAACTCTCAAGCCACTGCCTTTAACAGGGTGTCACCTCTCAGCTGGAGGCACAGGACTGTGCCATCCCTCAGGTGACAACGACAACACATCAGACTGACCTGTGATAGAGATTGTTTTATCACAGGCAGGTAACTCGTAAAACTTGATTGTTTTCAGTGGAGTGAGTGTGCAGTGGCACTGATTTTCACACAGCTCCCCAGAGGCCACGCTTCTGGCCACAAAAAGTGACATTTAGGTTGCTCCCAGATATCCTCACACACACCCCACTCCAAATTTCCTCCTCTCCTCTTGCACATCATTCGCCATGCAGTGCTCTCAAATCTCTCTGACAGCAGCTCCACAGGCAGCATCAATCAGAGTGATAACATCAGCTGAAGAGTCCTGAGGTCACACCGGTTAATCTGCAGCCCAAAATCTTCACATCTGAGGCAGGCAGGGCCGTGATAACATTGGCTTGCAGCTGTTCCTGAGCAAACACACACTAACCCAACCCACAGCCCCAAAATCGGGGCTTTCAGGGTTATTACAGCACCTCTGCCTCTCCAGAGTGCTCACCACCAGCAGCTTTCCTGAGGGTTTCAGTAAGAGTTAAGCAAGATCTAGAGAGAAAATGTGAAGCAGGCTTTTCTCAAGCCTTTAAATTTGTCTCAGTTTATTAAAGGAGAGAAAAGCAGACAGCACTCCCTGCTCAGCAGGCGCCTGTGGAGCCCTCAAGGTTTGGGGGGTAATTAGTGCTGCCAGAAGAGACAAGGGCCAGGCAGAGATCAGGCCACTGTTTTGGGGCACATCTATTTGTCTTTGGATATGTCTGCTGTTTGTTTTGGTGTGGAATTAGAGGGAAGAAGCGCCCAGCAAAGCTCAGCTCCCTCCCTGCAGGGTTATAATTCACAAAGAGGGCTTGAAATGCAGAATTCCTACTGAGTGCAGGGAGGGTTGCTCCATCCCAGCGCCCATATTTCAGTGGATGAGGTGCATAACCTCGTGCAGCAAGCACTACATGTGTTTTCCCAGCTTTCCCAGACATTCATCTTGCCATAAAATGGAAGTTCGAGGATATTTAATTCAGAGATCATATAAATGCATAACATTCAGGTCAGAAGGGATCACTACATCATCTGTTCTCACCTCCTGTACATCACATCCCATTTTAGAGTGAACCAGATAATCTGGGTTCAGCTAAAGCATCTTGCCTAGAAAGAACCCCAATTTTGATGTGAAGATACCAATAAGGGGAGAATCCTCCAAATGGCAGTTTGTTCCAGCAGTTAATCACTCACACCCATAAAAACCTTGCACAAGTCTTTTTTTTTCATGTGAATTATCAGGCTTTGGCTTCCAACCACTGATCTTTAGTTTGGTTTTGTTTTCTAGGTTGTAAAGCCCTTTAATGTGCTGTTTTCACCCCATGAAGATGATCAGACATCCTAACTAAGCTATTCCTCAATCTTGATAAATCAACACTGAGGTGCTTTCAAAATCTGTGAGGACATTCCCACCCCCTGCAAATGTTTTTTTGTGGGACTTTATTCCTTTTTTTACCTATCTGGCCACAGAGCATGACCACCACTAATACCAGATGAGGAAAAACCCTTTGGTAGGATGTGAAGAAATGAGCCACTCATCCATTTCAGTCATTGCTTTCTAGGACAAGTCTCCCACTTCCCAGCCTGACCTAAATTCCTTCCTGTGAGGCAGCAAAGTTTGCATTTGTTTTGTCTGAGGGAGCCAAAGTCACCCAACCACCATGCCCTGGTCGTGGTTAATGCTGAGCTAATCATTGTTCCACTGAATATTTTATCTGTGGGATTTAATATCAATCTCCCCACTCATTCAGGAAAGTTTTTAATAGATTTGGGCCCAATATTGATCCCTGGAGAATACTACTAGGAAAACCCTCAGGCTCTTTGAGAGCTGCCAAGTGTTAAGCCATTTCAGAGTTATCATCATGTTAGTTTTAGGGTTTGGGACTTTTTAAAATATGAACGGGCTGTGGTGTTGTCTCAAGCGCTCTGTGGAAAGGTAAAAACAGGACATCCACACAAAAAAAAGTCATTATTTCCTTCAAGAATGGATCACTTATTTCCTCAAAGCTGGAAAAATGTCCTATTTTTCATAAAAGCATGCTACCTAGATGCCATTTGGCCCAATTCAAGAGCTTCAGATTTATTCAACATTCCTTAATATTACCCCTTCTAACCCACAGGAATTACTGGAGTGGGTGGCTGGATGCTCCTAAATGATGAATATATTCCCCAGCATACCAGATGTAGGATAACTCAGGTCTCAGGTGTGCAAAGTCACGCCCAGAAGAGCCTTGCAATTAACCAGTGCCTGTTTCTTGTGGCTTTACACCTAAAAGTCCTTGGTGAAGAGCCCAAAGCTAGACAGGACCAACCTGGGCACTGGAAAACCTGTGGAGTTGCTAAGATCTCCTGACCCCTGCTAATAACCCCAAATTCAGGCCTTTGCATGATCCCTAAGCTCGTGCAGCAGCACACAAGGTTCTTATTTCTCCAATTAGTTTCATTTGTACTCTGGTGATTTTTTTCCCCGTTTCTCTCCAGCCAAAGCAGAAAGACGAGACTCCCACTGCACCTTTCTTTTTATGGAAAGACAGAGCCGGCGCCCAGATTTCTTGGGGAAAAACAGCTGGCATGAGGCTCTGGAGAGAAACAGAACTTTTATCCCTGCGGGGAACTATTCAAATTTGATTTAAGGTACGGCTTTGGTGCTGTATGAAACAGGGAGATCCCGTTTCAGCTCTTCACTGCCAAGCCCTGAGTTCACAAAAGCTGCTGCTGAGGGGGGCAGGGATGGGCTGGGAATGATGTTCTTGGATGGCTACAAGGTCAGCGCTGCCAGCTGGCCTGGGCACAAAGCACAGAGACCCAGGAGACCCACAAAGCCCCTGCCAGCTCCATCCAGGTGGTTCCCAAACTGGCACCCGGAAAGAGAGTGGGATTAGGCACCTTAGAGGAGCCCTCACCTCACAGATCAAAGGCACGCTGGCTGCAGGGCTCTGGTTTCACCTGCCTCCCTTGTGGGCAGCCTTTACAAAAGGATTTGGGCTGGGGGATTTGCTCAGGTGCATTTCACAGTGCTCACAAAAATAAAAAAAAACCCCAAATAATACAACCGCAAAATACCCTTTTGTCCCTGGCCACAAAGGAGGGAGCCGTGTTTGGCATGTAAAGCAAGGGGACAGAAATGAGAGCAAGGAGCAGTGCCAGGTGCTCAGAGAGAGCACAAGAAACCCTGTGCAGCTCAAAGGATTCTCTTCTGCTCTCCACCTCCAGCAGCTGGGAGAGCGAAGTTTCCTCACTGCTGGGGCAGCCCCAGCACCTCCCAGCAGGGCTGCCTCACAAACAGGTGACACTGCTGACCCTCCTGAACCCCTTCATCCTTGTCTCATCCTCATCCCAAAAAGGAGCCAGTGGCTTCAAAGAGTTTGGAGTCTCCTTGCAGAGCTCAGGGACTTCACCATCTCAGCAGCAGTGGTGACCTTCTCACTGCTCCTCTTTGCTCCTCCTTTACTCCAGTATTTGCAAATACTCACAGCAGGGCCAGTGCTTCTCACCCACAGTCCTCAGACCTTTTCAGGAAGGGGACAGGGAATAAAAACCATCAGGGATGAGAAGAAAGTCAGGCCTAGCACTGATGGGGCTGCCTGAAAGTCAAACACACTCATCCTTTTATTGGCACCAAAATTGGCACTGGTTTTGTTAAAGCAATCTGGCTACTGTCTAAATACTGCTGCGGCCATGGTGCCTGATGATGTTTTGCCTTTTCTTTTTATATACCCTTCTATGCATTTTTATACCCTTGTAAGATTTTCTGTACCCTTTGCACACTCTTTGTTCTCTTAGCCTACATGCTTGTAACTTTTGTAGCCTGATATTTTAGCTTAGTTTTGGGGTTCTGCAAGGCAGAAAAACCAAATATTCACAGTAGGAAGCAAGAGAGCTCTATCCTATCTCAAAACTCGAGGTTTCAACCTTGGTTGAAACTTTCTCTAGAGAACATATTTTGTAAACTGGGCTCTAGCCTCGTTTAAAAGAGGATGATTAGAATAGGGGGACAATTACTTCATTTATTAAGTTTTTCATTGGAGGATTTTAGACAGATATGCTAATTTGTGAAGTCCATAAAATTGTATACAGCATGTGCATCTCGGTGTGTTCCACCTTTGAAGAGCTGTGCACCTTGGATCCTATTAAAATACCAAGATCATTAAAATTTAAATTCTTTCATTTTAAAATTATATCTTTCTTAATTTTAAATTTTAAGTATTTTATTTTAAATTAAAATTATTAAAATTATTAAAATACCTTTTACCCCTTTTAACCCTGTCTGTGTCACATTTCTACTAGCCAAAAGGCAAAAGCCTCACATGGCTTGGGTAAAAAAACCTTTGATGCACTGATCAAAGCGCAGGGAAGCTGAGGCAGCTGATATCCCTTTTTCCAAGGTCTGGGCATTGGGTCTGCCCTCCTTCCAGCATCCATAGGATCAGCAGAGGTGCTGCTGATCCAGAATCCACTCCTCCTCAGACGTTCCCATGTGTGCACAGCTCCAGCTCACAGCATTTGTAAGCCCTGTCAGGTTTCTACAGCACAGCAAAGGGGCTGTGGGGAACATTTCTTTTATTTATCAGATTCCATTTCACACCGGTGAACCATAAAATTATAACCACAGCTTTTCCCAGATCTGTGACATCTGTCTGTCTGTCTCTCTCCCACCCACACGTGTGCAGCCTGGTGGCAATAATGGATGTCCTGAAGGAGCAATTTCACCTCTGCTTCCCGAGGATTACAGGCTGCCTCTTCCCGAAGCAGCAATCCCTGCCCCTGCTTTATTAACCCAACAGCAGGCGTGGAAACAAACCCTCCACCTGCACAATCAGGAGAATGGTGTTCTCAGCATTTATGGAGAGCAGGAAATTAGGAATGTGTTATCAAGCCAGCTGAGGATCAGGTGCAAACCTCACCAAAATAATAGGTGAGGAGGAGAGTTTCCCTCCAGTTGCCTGGGATTCTGCCTAAGGAGAGCTGTAGATGTCCTGCTTTAATGGCCTGAGTTACAATATCACCTTTTTGGCTCATGTTTTAGGAAAACACAAGGGTTCATGCCCCTGTTCTTTTACCTTCTCCAGAGGACACACAGATTTTATGGTGTTTGTCCCAAAAAGAGGTGAAGGGAAAGTGAGGTTTTATTCTTATTTTATTTCTTGTTTCCGCCATCACTCCCTGAATCAGCAACTCCAAACATCCTTCCCTGTCTGAAGATCTGATTTATACCTTTGGATACAGAAATAGTCTGAAAGAAGGGAATACAAGCCAGGTAGGAGCCCAGCTGAAATCCATCCCTGGCCAGAGACCTCCATCCTCACTATTTATATAATCTCCAATTCCCTCCATGCAGCCAAAGCATCTCTGAAATGGACATAAACCCCACCCAGGACTATTTCTGTCCATTCCTTATGGAGAGGAGTGGGATAAACCTGGAACAGGATTTTTTTCCCCTGTGCACAGCAAGAGTTAGATCCTATTTGCAGCTCCCAAGGATGCTGCAAAGCTCCAGGACTGGTGGGATGGCCTGGCGCTAATGGGGGACGTTTAGAAAAGCATGTTCTGAATCCCTGGAAACATTTAGCTCAGCCAGTTTGTTTTTCCTAAAAGATATGAAATATTGCTGAGCTGAGGGCTCAGAGCAGACATCTCCCCGAGGAGCTCTGTGACCTGAGTTATGCAGATCGCATTAGACAATCACACCAGCCTCTTTTAGCTTTCAATTCCATGAATTTATAAGTAGTCACCAAATAGTTCCAACAATAATTGTCAGCCTGGGCTGAAAAGAGCTTAGCTAGGCACACAAGCCTTACCCAAAGTGAAAAGGTTTTATTATTATTATTATTATTATTATTTTTATTTTTATTGCAGAAGGGTTTCGTCTGGCTCAGCTTTAAACTCCATTTTCTCCATCAGGATGCAGATTGCACAAGACAAGTTGCCTGACCCAGTGACCAGGCCTGTAATGGGACTGGGACAGTAATTGCCATATTTGCCAGACAAGGATGAATTGCCTCTTCCAGATGAGCCACACAGACAGCAGGGATGAAGTTTATCATCGCCCTAAATGTGTTTTGTTTTCTGCTGGTGCATAAACATCCCAGCAATTAGTTTGCTGTGTTAAGGTTCCCTTTTCCACATCGTTTTCCTGAGGGTTTATATCAGAGTTTTTGTGGGCAACTGACAGCAGAGGCTTACAAGAAAATTCACAGGGAAATAATGACTTAAAGGGTGGTCAGGCATTGGAAAAAGCTGCCCATGGGGGTGGAATCACATCCCTGGAAGTGTTCAAAAAACATCTGAATGTGGCACATGCCTTAGAGTTGGCCTTGGCATTGCTGGGTTAATGGTTGGACTCAATGATCTTGGAGGGTTTTTTCCCAACCTAAATGATTCTGTGATTCTGTGGCAATTGCAGCACCCTCACATAGTAGTGCATGAATTGGAATTCTTTGCTGTTTTGGAGTGTATTTTGGATTTAGAGCATTTGTGATGCTGGAAGTCCTGGGAAAGAGGAGGATGATGATTGGTGGTGTATTTACCAAGTTGAGAGTAACTAAATTAATTCCCGTCTAATTAGACCAGATAGTGAGGCTTCAAAAATCACCCAGTCCTCTCCCACTGATTTCACAGAATCACAGAATGGTTTGGGTTGAAGGGACCTTCAAGATCATCAAATTCCAAGTCCCTGCCATCCAGGGACACCTTCTACTATCCCAGGGTGCTCCAAGCCCTGTCCAACCTGGCCTTGGACTCTTCCAGGCATCCAGGGGCAGCCACAGCTTCTCATTTCCTCCAGGGTATTTGTCTGTAGCATCAGTGAGACCAGCACTGGTAGTTCCTACAACTTGACCTCATCTGAATTCCTAACTTCAGATTGAGAGTAGTCCATTAAAAATCATCAAAATTGGCTCTTTGTGTATAGACTGAACAGCTCCCCCCCAGATCATGTCTGATTTTCTTCAGAAATCATAATCCTTTCATAAAATAATCTAATGAATTAATTTTTCTGACTCGAGACAGGTCAGATCTCAGTAAAATTCCATTTCACCCAAACACTCAGACATAGTTTAGTATTAACTTCTCCATTTCCTCGCCTTTGTTTGTGATTCTTTTTTAATTTATTTTTCCATACAATTTGTCAAGCAGAGGTTGATGCGTGGCTCTTCTTAAAAAAGGATAGCTCAGAGACCAATTAGTCAACCCAGGGACTGGCAAACTCCTCCTAACAGGACTGCAGGACTGCCACAAAATGGCAGCTAAATAAAGATCTATCCAGCTTTTAAAAATATTAACCTTTTTATTGACCCTGCCATCTATCAGGAGGATGATGAGATGGGAGCAGCCAAAAAGCAGAGCTAAAGGCCACCAGCTCCCCCACAGATGGGGAGCAAATGCCCAGGGGTGCTTTTAGGCATAAAGACTCACTAAGAAACCATTTTGGCAAAATAACGGAGATTAAAGCATGATTTAGAAGTTCAGTTTATATCAAATGCTCCCTTAATTACTTAGAAATTGACAGACTTAATAAAACCTCATATCCAGCCCTCTCTATCTCCTATTTTTGCTGTCAGCTCCAGCCAGATGATTCCTAAAAGGTGGAAGTGTCCTACAAAATCCAGGGCCTTTTATTAGATATCTGTATTTTCTAACACCTAGAGAATGGGTTATAATCTGAATAACTGCACTTAAGACTTCTAAATATCTATGCAGTTATTTTTTTTAAATTAAAAATCACATTAAAGCATTAAGCTGCAAAATGTTTCATTTTTAAAGGGTTTTTTTTCCTGCCTTTGCTTGCAAATGCATCTCCAGGAGTGTTGTTTAGTATGAAAGCTTGAGGATTAAAAAATAAATAACCACCTTAGTTGTTGTCCTGGGGAAATTCTCTCCACCAATGGAGAGAATCATTGCCAGGACCTACTGCAAGGGCTGAAATTAAACTTCCATGGGGAGATGTTGGTTCACAGAATTCAGTCCATCAAGCCCTGACAGAAGTGCAAGGAGTTGTTGTCAGGCTCAGCACATGAGAGAGGAGGTTAAAAACTTGTAATTTGCAAGTTGTGCACCTGAATTTAGAAATGCTGAGCTGGTTTCGGAGCAATAAGAATAATCTTTTTCCAAATAAACCTTTCCTCCAGAAAGGAATTAAAGGTGTTACACTGGAAATACCTGTGGTAGCAGTTTATCTGGGGCAGTTGGAGGGGTGGGAGGTGAGAAAGAATTCAGACCCAAATCACTGAAGATGAAGGGTCTGAGGCAGAATAATCCTCAGAAAATCATAATTTGGATAAATATATGTGGATCAACCTTGATAAGCCATTAATGAGCAGAAGTCTGGGAGATTTCTCTGCAGCACCTGTCCCTGCTTGGGAAATCATTGTTCCTGTTATAAGAGACCACCGAAATCCTGGATTTCACATTTTGAGAGGCAGAAATGGTGAGTGAGGACGCCTAATTTTCACCCTTCATGAGAGAAAAGGTGAGATTCAAGGGATGCTCTTCAGATTGCCCACCAAAGGGAAGGAAATTAAAGCATCTCCTGGTTGTTAGGCAAGCATTCCCAGGCTTGTTAAACAAAGCTGAGTTCCCAGAGCATCCTTGAGTTCCTCTCGCTGCCAGATGTTGATAAACTCAGGACAAATCCCACTGATTATTGGGAAAGGAGAGGGGTCAGAGTGCAGCTCCACCTTTAACAAACTAATTTTCAGTTTTTACCTTTTTTGCTTTGTTTTCTCCAGGTCCCTGCAACCACTGCTTCTTCAAGCAGCAGGACTGGAAACTTGAGCCTCCACAGTGGTGTTTGTGGCAAGATCTCACCTGTCTGTGGGAGCTCAGCCTTGGGGAGCTGTCCTTTCATCCTTTTTAGAGGTTAAAAACGTGGGCCTCAAAAGAGGGATTTGCTGGAGGAGCTGCTCTGCTCTTTTCTCCTTTTCTTTTTTTCCCAGTTAAACTTTAAGGAAAGGCTGAGGATTGCAAATGTGATATTTGGCTAGGAAGGATTCCAGCACGAGGAGCCACCACTCTCTTCCTCTTGGTTTGAAAAGACCAGTCTATTTAAGGTTCAAAACCATATGTTGCTCCCCCACTGCAACTCCATCCCTTTTGTTGCCTGGCTGCCAGCGAGAGGAGAGGATGCTACTTTCCTTCATCTGGCTCAAACCCATGGTGTTGCTGATTGTACATCACGGATTATTCCCTAAATCTCGGTTGTGTGACGATGTGACATCTCAACAGAGCTCCCTGCCAATGCTGTGTAAAAAATACTCCCTGCTGATGCCACCGTCACAGACAGAGACATTTGCCTGGGAAATCACTGCTGTCTTTGAAAACAGAAAAAGGGCAAGCAAATAAACCTCCACCTACACAGCTCCCTCCTCTGATATTGCCTGTTACCTGCTGGTGACCTCAAAATGTGAACCCACCTTCCCTCATCAGGGATATTGTGTCTTGGACCTGCTGAATCCAAAAGAATCCCAGATTTGAGTGGAAAAACCTTCAGATTCTGGGGTGTTGCAGACCCACTTCATTGTCCCTCACCATGGAATCATTAAGGTTGGAAAATATTGCCAACACCATCAAGTCCAACCTTCAATCAAAATGTGTCCACTAAACCATAGGGTGAAGTGCCAGATCTGCTCAGCTTTTGAGCACTTCCAGGCATGGTGATTCCACCACCGCCCTGGTCAGCCTGTTCCAATGCTTAATCACTCTTAGAGTGAAGAAATTTTGTGTCATATTCAACATGAACCTCCCCTGGCACAACTTGAGGTTGTTTCCTCTTGTGCTGTCACTTGTCTGGGAGAAGAGCCACTGGCCCCAACCTCGCCACAACCTCCTTCCAGATAGTTGTAGGGTATAATAAAGTCTCCCCTGAGTAGAGATGAAGTTTATCTCCAGAAAACAGTAGGAATTCTTCTTTCTGCCAGCAGGATCCTCAGCACAAAGCTCCACATCCTTTGCTGAAGGTTCCTCGTGCCTGAAGGTAGAGACTGAATTAAGTCCCACCAGAAACAGATCTACTACTGTGAGTAGGACTTCTACTGCTTCATTTCTCACCCATTCCTTATCAAAAAGAGGTTCAGCTGGCAAGTGGACATTAATGACAACCAAAGCCATCAGAACAGACATGGTTCAAATACATGAATTCCACCAGTTTTGGAGGAAACGAGTACACACACACGTGAGTGAAGTCTTGAGTAATAACATTTCAGCAGCTCTCAGATGACACAGGAGAGCCGCAGAAATGTCAAACCTAACCCCATTATTCAAAAATAGGAGCACGCGATTAGACAAGCAATTATACACCGAGGAGCTTAACATAAATTGTGGGTAAAAATACCAGAAACAATTTTTCAGGATTTAGTGAGGGAAGCACCTTGTAAAGAGTAATTGGATTAGAGGAGACAGCCAGCATGGATTTACAAGCAGGAGGTCTTTTGCTTAACTAACTTGTGGGGAGTTCTTTGAAGCTGCAGCATTACTGCCAAGGTAGGCGAGGGAAATGGAATAGATGTTATGCACTGAGATTTCCCAAAAGCAATTGGAGAAGTTGTACAGTGAGATTATCAGCTAATGGAAGCAGTCGTGCTACAAAAGTGGGCTGGCTTAGAAAAATGGCTCAGAAGCAGAAAACAGCCACTGTGTGGGCTGGCTTGCCATGTTCACTCTCAACCTCAAAGGAGTTATTTAAGTGCTTGGCCTGGGGAAGAAGGAGGTGGAGGGCTTCAGGCTTAGGGAGCTCTTCTGCTCGAATTTCAGAGTGCAAGTCTCCCAGCAGGGCTCAGTTTATCAGTCCCCAGTTTACCAGGATGGGGACAGCCCAGGGAGAGCATTCCTCCTCCAGACAGAGGGACAGTTCAAAGGCAGCCTGGCTGCACAGGCTGCTCACAGAAGGAAAACCAGACTTTGCTTCGACTAAATGAGGGAGGAAACTGAGGAATAAGCAGGAAAATGTGCTTGATCTCACCCAAATCAGTGTCCAGTGGAGCACAGATCCCTCTGGCTCGTGTTGCCACACGGCATGTTCAAAGCAGAGGATTTTTGTGCAAGTGAGCACAGCCTGTCCTTGTCACAGGAGAGGCCACCTCACAGGGAAAGAGGGAAGATTTTGGGAAAGATGGATGCAGGGAGTGGGCAGAGAGGGTGGTGGCAGCAGGCACAGAGCACTGCAGCAGGAGAGGCTCTGCTCTCAGCCCTTCATTTGCAGCCAAGAGATGAATTTCATGGAATCCCAAAATGGTTTGGGTTGGAAGGGATATTAAAGCCCATCCAGCCCCACCCCAGCCATGGCAGGGACAACTTCCACTATCCCAGGTTGCTCCAAGCCCTGTCCAACCCGGCCTTGGACACTTCCAGGGATCCAGGGGCAGCCACAGCTTCTCTGAGAATTCCATTCCAGGCCCTCACCACCCTTACAGTAAGGAATTCCCTCCTGGTATCAAATGTAAATCTCTCCTCTTTTAGTTTCAAACCATTTTCCCTTGTCCTATCACGATGTGTCCTGTAAAAAGCCACTCTCCCTCTTTGTTATAAGCTCCCTTTAGGTACTTGAAGGCTACAATCAGATCTGCCCAGAGCCTTCTCTTCTCCAGGCTGGACACACCCTGCTCTACCAGTCTGTAGAGGAAAGGGAAAATCTTTGTGGCCTCCTCTGGATCTGCTCTGAGATCTGTGGGTTTCCATCAAGAAGAGGCTAAGGAGAAGACCTGAGTGACCAGATTTGTATCACAGTCCCCAAAACCCCTCCCAGGAGCCAGCTCTTCCCTGTATTTCTTTTCCACCCCACAATCTCAGTAGCAAGCAACATTTTGCTCCCAGCTCCAGTTGCTTTTCTTGGCTGCCCTTGGAGCCTCCAGAGCTGATAACGTTGGAATTCAGGTTCAGGGCAGCCCTGCTGCCATCCAACAACAACGGCCACTGGATCAGGGATCAGCACATTCCCAGGGACTCTGCAAGGCTTTTTTGGGATGTCCTGCAGACCCCACTGCAGCTCACAGACCTCACCCTCCAGCACTGTGGTTTGTCATCCACATCACTCCTCCTGCCATCCTCATTCCCTTATTCCCTCTTCCCACCCCGCTCCAAGAACATGACCCACGTTTGTTATGGATCATTGTATTTACAAAGCTTCAGCTGAAAATCAATTTTAATTACCAAAATCAGATTGCCATATCAATAAATCACCGGGGGCCTCCCAGAGACACGGACAGAAGGTTGCACCTGGATGTGCAGGGAAGGAGAGATAATGGCTCATTTTCCCATCAGGCTCCTCCCTGCATTCACTGGACAATATTCATCAGTGTCATTATCTTTTGTATCAATATGCAAAGGGTACAAAAGGGACATGAATAAAACTGAAGCCAGTTTTAAGCAAATAATGTTGGCTGAAACTTGATTTACCAGTGACCTCCTGACCAGAGCTTTTTTTAAAAGATGTATTTAGATAGTTGTGATTATCCATCACTATTTCTTCCAGAATCACTCTTACTTAGACGTGTGCTGCTTCAAGAGATTTTCTTCTTTCTATTCCAACATTTTTCAAAGTTGGAAGAGGAAAGAGCCTCCCACCCAGAAGGTGGTTGAGATGTAGGTTATCCCAAAAGGTACTTGGCTCCTGCACCATGATGGATAAATGTTTCTTCAGAAGGAATCCAAGGCCCACCTACTGCCAAACTTCAGGCACCCTTGGAGAGGCCAACATGACCAAATGGAGACTAATCTGACAAATATTTAAGCACCTTCATGTCCCGATCCACAAAGGGATGTAGAGGGTTGTTATCACTGACATCAGAGAGAAGAAAAACTTAAATAATCAGAGATCAGGCCACTGCAAAAAAACCATGATCACACCAACTATTCATGATAGACACAAACATCTCACTGCTCTTGTCAAACCTAAACCCTTCCTCTGGACACTCCTCAGCACTTGGGACTGAGCCCTTCGGGAATCTACATTATCAGAGCCAAACCCTGGAGATTATATAAATTTATATAAATTTGCCTCTCCTGAGAAAAGTCTAATTAAAATAAAAGCTTGAGTTTTGTCTTTTTTTTTTCTTCTTTTTCTTTATTTTTTTTTGTGGTGCATAATTTCCAAGGACTTTCTGCACCTTTCTTTGCAAAATTAGACAAAGTCTGACAAGGCCAAGTGTGAAGAACAAGTGAAAAATTGTCTTCAGAGAGGTGTCCAGAAGCACCTGGGAACAGACACACATTGTCTCATCCACCAAAGTTGTTCTCCCTTGGCTCTTATTCCCCTCTGATGGATACATCAGGCAGGATACCAGGGAGCAAATAATAATAAATTGGAATGTTAGAGAATAAACTGTAACCCAAATTTGGGCTCCCATCAGGGGAAAAACCCAGAAGAAATGTATAAAGCAGTTCCAAAAATATAGAGGGGAGAGGTGGTGACTCTGAGAAAAGCCCAGAGACTTCCTCCATCCCTCCTCCTGCATCCTGGATGTGAGAAATGCATCCAAACCAGAGAGAGTCAGACAAAATCAGACTCAGATGGAGAAAACAAAGCATCCTGTGAGGAAAAAGAGCTTCCTTAGCAGCCAACAGAGACATTTGTTGCAAAGATAGCTCTTTTATCTCTGTGATACATGATGAGCACCCAGATGATGCTGCCAGAGAAACAGGGTCAGCAAGGGACGAGCCAGACCTTCCCACCGGAGGTGATAACAGCTCCTGGCTGGATCTCTGGCAGTTTCCTCTGGTGCTAAACCCTCAGGAGTTATTAGAGGTGCTAAGTTCCCCCTCACAGTCCATCTCTTCATGCTGCATCTCCCCCTGTTCACCTTGCATGGATGACACACAGCTGAACCCTTGCTGGATGCATCTTCCAGGACCTTTTCCTGCAACCTCACCAGGCCGATTTAGTTCTCTACCATATAAAGCACAAGATGTTCAACCAACTGAGCCCCATTTGGGGCAGGAGCACTCCCTGAGTGAATCAGGGTGCAGGAAGACAGGGAAAACCCTAATCCTGTGTCAATAAACCCCGCTGGAGCTAAGCTGGACCGCGGGAACAAGGCGGATTTTTGGCGTGACGCAGTCTCTGCCGGGCCTGGTGTTTTTCCACACACAGTTCTGCCCTTTTTCCACTGTGGGTGGCAGCAGGAGTGCCAGCTGTTGGAATTCTGTGTGCTTTTCACCCACCCACAGCCCCACGTGTCCTCTCACAGCGCTTGGTGCACAAGGAGGAATTTTCCGAGAATCCGCTGAGCGGTTGCAAGGGAGGATGACACTGCTCTTCCACAGACGGTCCCTACAGCCATGGTCTGCTTTCCAGAGTGGATTTCTGTGCTCAGCACCCTTCCAGGATGCTCATATTAGCTGGGCACTCCATTCCCATGCTTATTTTATTGGCGGCACCTGCAGGAAAGAGGCCAAGGGTTTGCTGGATGGTGGAAAAGAGCTCTGCGCCTGAAAGAGTTCTCAAATGCTCCTCCCACACACTCAGACTCAGGAAGGAGGGGAGTTTTCTCTTTGGTCATCCTAAAAACTCTAAAGCCTAGCAAGGGAAGGTGAAATTCCTTGGAGGTGGGATAATGGCTCTTCTGCTCTTTGTTTGAGGACTTATAGGCATAGCACTTGGGGACATTGGTTAGTATGGCCTTGGCAATGCTGCATTAATGGTTGGACTTGATGATTTTGGAGGTCTTTTCTAGCCTAAACTGTTCTTTGATTGTTCAAAAAAAAAAAAAAGAATTCTGGGTTTGGTTGTTTTGGTTTGGTTTTTTTCTGGTTTGTTTTTGGGTTTTTTTTCATTTTAATAAATTCACACAGAGACAGAGAATTTTTTTCTTGCTGGAAAAACAGAGAACAAGAGTAAGAACTGACACAAATTTGGTCTCATTGTCTTCCCTGAACAATGACAGTCAATTTTTGTCTATAAATAAAATACTGATATTAAGAGGGAGATGAATGCATTCATGAAAATTTTTGAATGAGGTTAAAAAAAAAGCACAATTGTCTCTGTGACCAAAAATATATGTCTTTGTTGGTGCCTCCAGAGCCTCCTTTTGCATTTGGATTCTGGCTTTTTGCGTATGTAACTCATCACCCAGAACTGCCTCCACAGCACATCCATATGTTTTACTTTACATATTTTTTTAAGAGGCTGAACATTTGACCCAAAAATTCCTTATGAAGGCATGGCGGTGGTTTGTTGGTTAGTTTTTTTGTTGTTTTTGTTGTTTTGGTTTGTTTTTTTAATGATAATGATGCAAAAGAAGAAAAAAGAAAGAGAAAAATGGGAAAAAGTTGGACTATTCCATATTTCTGTGTGAGGTTGTCATGACATGTGGACAGGTCAGAACAGTCATCCTTGCAGGAATGGCATCCAAATAATGAGATTGCAATTAATTGTTTCTTTGCTTTTGCCAAAGTTTCAATAGTTCAGTTCCCATTTTGGTTTCCTGCTTCAGCTGGAGGATATATCCTTGCTATTTGGCAGGAGAAATTTTACTTATAGATGGCATTTTTTACCATTTTTAGACATTTTTCTAGTTATCAGCATGGGGACTGTATTTTATTATCCAAACAGCCCTGACATGCAGTGGTGTCAGCAAAGCTCCCTCTGCAGAAACATTAAAACTCCTTTAGGGTGCCTTGATGCAAGATGTCACAAACCCCTAGAGATGATGACAATCCTCTTCAGGATGGCTTTGAATTTGGACTTTTAACCTCCCTTGATCTGGCTCTTGAGGCAAAAATTGTGCTGGTGGCCTTCAGGTAGGTGTTTTCTAGCCCAGAATGGACACCTTGATGTGGCACCTTGGTGGTGACATTAAAAAGATCTCAACCTCTCTTACCCTTTGGTCTGTTTAAAAGAGGAGCTCATTCAGGGAAGCCCCTGATTTGGTTTGGGTTGTTTTTTTGTTAGGAGATTACCACAGTCCTCTCCCACCTTGCAGTATTGAAGTGTTATCAGATACTGTGAATCTGCTTGGAAAACAGGGATCACCAGGCTGAACATTCTCATCTCATACCCAAAATGAAGATCCTTTCAAACATCTTCCTCTGGTCCATTGCACATCCAAATCTGGGTGGGATGCACCAGGAAATTAATTCTCCAGAAGGGGATAAATGCAATTCCCACTCACTTCTGTTTTCACCGACAAGAGGGGGAAAACAACTGGTCTGGAATCTCTTGTGCAGGGACAGAAGGGAGATCTACAAGATGTGACACTGCAGTCCCAGCCAGAAAACCACATCCAGGGTCACGTTGCACACAACTCCCACTCATTCCAGCCATCTCCTCCTTATCCCAGCTCCATTTCAGAGATGGCTCAGTTAATTTTTCCTCCTGGCCATGATCAAAAGCAAGGCACATGCATGGCTGGGCTACAGATCTGATTTGGCAAAGTCTTCTTAAAAGAAACAACCCCCGGAGCAGTCTGAGCTCCTGGAGAAACATGAGGGCTGTCTGACAGCTGATGCTGTTTTATGCACTCAGCTATCCTTTCATTCACCAGAAATGTATTGCATTAAGATTTATTAAATTACATTTATTAAATTAAGAAATAAACTTGAAGCGAGCTGCCTGCATTTGCATAATGGGAGGCTGTGCAGCAGATGGGGAATGGGGACCGTAGGCAGGCAGCACCACACAGGAGCCTGCATGTTTTGGGAGATGAATATCCTCCAGAACACTCTCCCAGTCGTCTCTGAATGGAAAATAACCACAATTTCCATGGACTAGGTGGTGACAGAGGGGTCAGTGACAAGGGACAATGAGCAAACTCCTGGACCCCAGCTGGCTGGGACAACCTTATCTATTCAGCTTGTTCATCTGGACCTGGCTTGTATTTCCAAACAAACCTTTGGAGGACTTCTGGAAAAGCATAGCAAATGCAAACAAATGTAACTTTCCCAAGAGGGCAAATGCTGCCCAGATATTCACACAACTCTGAAATAAACTAACAGTGATTTCAGTTCCAATTCAGCAAAGTGGAGAACTGCTGGCCAAAGGAAGTCCTAGGTCTCCTTTTAATTAATTAATTTGTTAATTGTGATACCTAGAAATTATCTCATCATCACCTGATCAGTGTCTGGTTAAATAACAAAGTCTGGAAGACAAACAAGAGTGCACTAAGGGAAAGCTCCTAGGGCAGCAGAGAAAGCTGATGAAATTAGGAGCAATTTATGCATCATAATCCTGTCCTGCTTCAATAAACAGTTTCATGCCAGGTCAGGAATCTGTTGGTGGCATGAATTGCTCTGTCCCAACACAGAGGCAATCCCAGCAAGACTTTCCAGCATCCTAGGCATTAGTCAATTATTTACCTGATTAACAGATTCCCTGTTAAGCTGCATATCAGGTATTTATCACTGAAATTAACTTAGAGAAATGAGCGCAAAAATGCAAGGAATTTCTCAAAGCCAGCTGGAGAGATGTGGAATGAGATGCTGCTTGGAAAAAAACATCTGTAACCCAGTTTGTCCTGGATCCACTTCCTTGTAATTGATCCCATCCCACCACTTAAGAGGACCAAGCTTAGAGGATTACTTGCCCTGAGACAGATGTGGATTATCACAGAATCACAGAATGACCTGGAAGGAACCTTAGAGATCATCCACAGGCAGGGAAACAGGGAACTTTTGGATACCAGATCCAGGAGGATGGGAAGAAAGGACAGAGCAGGCAGAGGGGAAAAAGGAAAGATGAGCATCAGGTGAGGGTAAACAGCTCAAGACAACAACAGCAAGGCCTGAAGGCCAGGAGGTCAATGAGGCAGTGAGGTCCAAGGATGGAAATTACCATTGACCTGATTTTCTGCATTTCCACAAAGGTCGTTCAGCACATAGAGAAATTGGGCCACGTCTGTTCCACTGACAGAAGGGGGTTTGTACTTTTGATTTTGTGGTGCATTTTTTCTGGTCTAAGTGAAACCAAAGACTTCCTTCTCCCATGGGAGAGTTTTTAACTGTCTCCTACTCACTGCTGAATTCCAGAGCTCACTGATCATCAAACAAACTTCCCCACACAAAATGCTCTCCATTAATGATCTCCAGGAGAAACAAACCAGATCTTGCTCGTTGATTTGAACCTAAACTGGCCACAAAGCTAGAATTAAGATCAGCTGTAGAGAAGTGGTCACACCTACATCAGTAAAACCTTAGTCAGGGGTAGTTGAGTCCTGGACTGGTTAAACCACAGATCCACAGTGGTGAGAGGTGGCAGAGAACTTCTCCTGACATCTCTGTGCCACACTGGGTGGAGTTAAAACTCCCAACCCTAGACTATGGAGCATCTGGTGTGCAGATCTCCCCAGTGCTAATTCCTCACAGATCAGCCTTCATTAGAGAAAATACCTGACAAGTTACAGCTCCTGCATTCCTTCCTTGGAGTTATATTTAGATCCCTGGTTTAGCTGTATCCTTTATGTGTTTATTCCCCCAGGCACGTCTTACAGCCAACTCCAAAATGCTGAGATGCTCTAGGTGTTGGTGACAAGCTGTAAAATCTGAGAGGCTGCTTTTGCAAATGCTGTTTGCACAAGTTTTGCTGTCCCCACCCCAGGAAAAGGTTTGCTTGCATTGCTTTCCTTTAATTTCCATTTATTCAGTTTAGTAAAAAAATAAAGCCAGTAAAAGCAATGGAAAACTGTGTTCTTCCATGAACTAAGCTTCAAACCTCAGTTTTAATTGGTTTGTCCCCTTAAAACATAGTAAAAATGTGATTTTCATCACCAGAGCTCACACACTGTGGAGCAAAACGTTAGCACTTTAAATTGTATATTCCAGATCAGTGCTCACCCAAAACCACCGGTTTATGTGTCCACAGCAGTCAAGTTACACTTTGAACCTGTCAACACACAAGCTTCACATGAATTTAATTTAAACTAGCATATTTCAACCTGAATTTAATTTCAACTAGCATATTTCAACTTGCTTGTTGACTTTTATTTCGGTTTAAAACTTAATTATGCTTGGGTTTGTTTTTTTTAGCTGAGCTACTACTCTGCATCATCCTGCATCAACTAAACAGACATAGAAACTATGAATAAATAAACAGAATAGCACCACAAAAATGCTGAGCCTATCTAAACACACCAGTTTAAAAATGGACTGGAATAAATCTTATATGTCTGGGGATGTCCAAACTTTAGTGTGGCACCTAGGAGGGCCTTGAACATCTCTTGCTCTACTTTCTCTTGAGAAAATGATGGAAGATTCCATTCAGCTCTTAGCCAGATCTGCTTAATGCTGATTCCTGGAGAGAAGGATTTGGGAGCCCAAGTTCAGCATTGCAGTGTATGATTACACTATTTTCAAATGGATATTGGGCATCGACAGAGGAAGCCAGTTCTCTTCTGCTGAAAGGATCAGAAGAGAATCACAAGAGACAACAGAACAAGATTCTTTGGGCAAATCAGGCATTTCTGGCCAGACTGGAAGCACTGGCATGCGCATGTTGTCCCATAGCATTAAAATGAAATCCCCGACTCCCAGCATATTTTAATGCATGATTCACCATTTCCCCTGTGGTTTTCTTTTTCTGTGCTCCCCTTCAGGCTTAAAATCTCCGCTTCTGCGTGAAAACACCTCCAAGACAAACAATTTTTCAGGGGCAGCAATTTAAGAAACAACAAGGAACATGCCCCACAACATGAGCTGACATCTGTAAAGCATGGCCCTTCCCAGAAAACTCATCCAAGAGATCCAAGCTGATGCCGGGAAGGAAAAGGAGGAAAGGAGCCAGAGCTTCCCTTCTGCCCAAGGCTGACGTGCCCATTCCGTGCGTTGTGCTTGGGATGTGGATCCATATGCAGCGGGCATCTGTTCCGGGAAAACACGTTCTGGGACGAGCTGTGCAGGAGTAGGGATGCGGGAGACGGGGGGTGCTGTGAGGAGTTTGTGCCATCGCGTCATGGAGCACGCGGCGCCGTGTGTACAAACAGTGTCACACCCGTGGCACATCACAGAGCACACGGCACCGTGTGTACAAACAGTGTCACACCCATGGCACATCACAGAGCACACGGCACCGTGTGTACAAACAGTGTCACACCCGTGGCACATCACAGAGCACACGGCACCGTGTGTACAAGCAGTGTCACACTCGTGGCATGTCACAGAGCATGTGGCACCATGTGTACGAACAGTGTCCCACTTGTGGACCGTGCGGAGCACACGGCACCATGTGTATAAACAGTGCCACACCCGTGGCATGGCACAGAGCCATGTGTACGGTGTCACACCCATGGCACATCACAGAGCACATGGCACCGTGTGTACAAACAGTGTCACACCCATGGCACATCACAGAGCACATGGCACTGTGTGTACAAACAGTGTCACACCCATGGCACATCACAGAGCACGCGGCACCATGTGTATAAACAGTGCCACACCCGTGGCATGGCACAGAACCATGTGTACAGTGTCACACCCATGGCACATCACAGAGCACACAGCACCGTGTGTACAAACAGTGTCACACCCATGGCACATCACAGAGCACATGGCACCATGTGTATAAACAGTGCCACACCCGTGGCAGGCACAGAGCCGTGTGTACAGTGTCACACCCGTGGCACATCACAGAGCACACGGCACCGTGTGTACAAACAGTATCACACCCGTGGCACCGCCCAGTTCCACGGGGAGGTGTGGCGAGGAGGTTGGAGCAGGGGGTGGGTGGGCAGCTGTGGATGTAGGGGGTCAGTGGGTGAGGTCCTTGTGCTGCCTGGGGAGACACAGCCCCCTCAATGGTTTGCTTGCATTTCACCTGTTTTGCAGCCTTTTTGTGCTCTGTGTCCTGTGGAGCCTCAGCCTGGTGTGTTTTATGACTGTGCCCTGGGTCGTGCACTGATGGAATCATGGAATGGTTTGGGTTGGAAGAGAATTTACTGATCATCTTGTTCCAACCCCTGCCATGGCAGGGACACTTTCCACTATCCCAGGTTGCTCCAAGCCCTGTCCAGCCTGGCCTTGGACACTTCCAGGGATCCAGGGGCAGCCACAGCTTCTCTGAGAAATTTGTTCCAGGGCCTCACCACCCTCATCATAGAGAATTCCTTCCAAATATCCAAACTAATCCTTCTCTCCGTCAATATAAAGCAATTCCTCTTTGTCCTATCACTCCATGCCTTGTCCGTAGTCCCTCTCCAGCTCTCCTGGAGCCCCTTTAGGCACTGGAAGAGCTCTAAATTCTCCCCAAAACCTTCTCTTCTCCAAGTGAACAACCCAACCCTCTCTGCCTGCCTTCATAGGAGAGTCAGTCTGTAATCTAGATTGAGGTGTGTGCTTCAATCACATAAATTCTGTAATAATAATGTTCAAATACACATTAGAGATAGTGCTGCATCACCCCATGTGCCAGACATGTGTGTGCAGTGGGCTCCAAATCCCGTGCAGTGTCCAACACTGGGGGATATTTGACAGGACAAAGTCCCCTAAAGTGCTGTCTGGTAAGAAAAACCCTATTTAAATACGCCCATGTCACCAACAGAGACACAGTGTGACATTTCCACTGCCTGGAGGGAAAATATTTTATGCAGCTGCACATTAAGTTTGTCAAACAAGTCAAGGGAAAAGAAGATCCATCTTGCATCTCATCTCCAGGATAGGGATGGCAAAAGCAGCAGCCTGGAAAGCTCTGCATGCATGAGACATTCTGAACCTTCACTTTCTGTCTCACTCCTTCCAAAAAAATGTGGAAGGAGACAGGAGGACATGAAAAAAAAAAAAAAACAGGTAAAAGACAAAGTTATGAATGTAAATACAAGTAATGAAAATGAAATAACAAAAAGACAAAGCTGTGCATGTGATCAGAGCAGTTGGGTGGTCATCCTACCCTGGCAGTGTTGGTTGCCTCACTTCCACCTCATCCCTCACCTCCTGAGTGTCTTCTTTTCCTACAATGACTGAAGGAGTGATGCTCTACTGGTAGAAATTACCTTTTCTAGCACAGCCTAAAGGGATGTCGATAGGAACTCAGACTATGTAGGTCCAACTCCCATCTCAATCTCACCAACCATTTCCAACCCACCTCTTGCTCCTCTCTATCTGTGTCTTTGAGTATAAAATGTTAATGGAAAGGAGCAGAATGGATTGAATTGCCACCTTTAATTGGATCAACTCAAAATTTAATAAATCAGGCACAGTTTTGGGTTAGACTTGAATATCCACAATGTTTTGTTCCATTTCTTTTGCAGACATTTAAGCTGATTATTAGATCTGCTACAGGGTGATATTTCTATTTAACTAATTTTCTCTAAACACATTATCTGACTTGTAGATGTAGAAAAATCCCCCCACATTTTCCTGTGGCATACAGGCTATATTTTTCCTGGTTTTCCTAATTATTATTCACTGTAAGCACTTGCTGCATTGCATTTGGCATGAGCTGCTAAGATGGACTTGTCCAGTGAGAGCAGAATTAAAACCCTTCCATAATTGCAGCATCAATATATTCAAGACCCCATCTTGGCTGAGGTTACCCACAGGAAAATGATGAAATTTAGTAGCAGATGAAGTCTGGAATATCCTAAAGCTACAGGGCAAGATCAGAGGTTTCTTCTGTAGGATCCACCACTGCACATTCCAGTATGTCAGCAGCATCCCCAGGAGAGGGGGAAAACAGTAGAAGGTTGAAAATGATGGCTGAGGGTTGTTTAATTTACCTTGTTTGACAAACAGAGACAGCGGAGCAAGGGAGGTTAAGTCATGGATAAAGCCAGGCACAGCATGGATGGGAATTTAAAATTCACAAAAAAAAAATCATCTTATGGTCTATGGAGTATCTTAGAGGAGGTTAGGATATCAGCCCCCAAAATGTGTTACCTGGGTCACAATCAGACACCAACATCCAGTCCAGTGACCCTGATGATCCTTTCAGATGGACAATTAGCCAGGAATGCCTGACCTTGGCCCCTGGTATGGTGAATAGAGAGAAACAGTCCTGAAACACATGGCTGGTTTGAAGAGAATTCTGACATTTCTCTGCTGGTTGTTGCAGGGCCTGGCAGCACTGAGGAGCAGCAGGCTGGGCTGTTGACTGTCCCTTAACGTCATCACAGTTGGTGTGTCAAATATGGTTTGGGACTACAGAGGGATTTGAGGAATTCCTGCAGGGTTTGATCAAGAAACCCGTCTGCCAGGCTGGCCAGGTCTGTGTGTCCATCCAGGACACAGCAGGATGCTCTCTCTGGGACAGCTGTCCTGCAAAGGCTTCTGGAGTTTGTTGGAAAGTGAACCAGGACTGCTCAGCTCGGTGTGAAATCCTTGGCATTAAATGACATGGGCAGCACAATCCCTGCCTGTGCAACAGATGGAGTTAATTCCAGGCCAGCCTCTGCTTTGCAAATATTCCCAGGAACAGCCTCCCCATCAGCAGTGCTGCTGCTGCTGCCACTGACTCACCACAGCATCCCAAACTCCACAGCATGGCCAAGCACAGACCATGGGGAATGTCCTTGTCCCCATCCCAACTGGCTCAGGCTGCGTCCCAAAGGTCAAAGAGATGAGTGTGTGGGAGTGAGAGATAAAGGCAGCCCTAGTTCTGCCAAAAAGTGGTCTGGGACTGTGGTGGGGAAATGGTGGATTTGAAAGCTCCTAGTTGCTTACAACTCTTGGCTCTGCCTAATAGCTCACATGCTGGATGAATCCCTCAGAATTCTGGGGTCAGAGAATCCTCCCTCCACACAATCCTGCAAGATTTCCCTGTAGATCCATCAGCAGGCACATACAAAGTGCTGTCAGCCCTCTCATTCCACCCTTCCTTTCCTCACCATGTGAGGAATCCCTGAGCCATGAGATGGACTGGTCAGTGAAGACACACCTTGGGGAAGTCCCTGTCACTGAAAGTTGTCACTGTCACCTGAGGACTCCTTCCTCCACCTCTTTGCTGCAAGATCAGAGCTTGTCTTCCTTTCTGAAGTGTTTTCTAAAGGTAAAAGACACAACTCTTGACAACTTCACCACTGCCTATCCCTCCCTAAAACTGGAGCTTCATGATGATGACAAAAACAGGGAAACAATCACTTTGGCTACAGGAACAAAATTTCATCCTGAAATAGTGCCAGAGTGAGGACAGTGCTTCCCCCACATCACACAGGGCAGCCAAGGAGCTGAGATTGAAGTAGGCTCAGAATTGGACACCAGAGCTTCCCAAAACAACCAGGAAAGTTGGGTTTTTTAGCTTCATTCTGTGGTATAATCTGACATCTGCTGCTGAAAACATCTTCCCATGAACACCATCATTTACATTTACTTATGGGTTTGCATTGATGAATTTATGGAGACAGGTAAATCGGGAAACACTTTTGCACTACTGTAACTTTTTAACAAATTCTCATATTTTCTGTTTAAATAATAACTTCCATATATTTTCAAGAAAGTTCGAAGAAAAAAGTAAAAGTAATTCTCCAAGTTTGCAGGTGGCCAATGCAACATTCCAAGACCTTTCTTCCCATTCTTCAATTTGACTAAGTTTCTCAAATCTGGAGTTTTCCCTGTCTGGGACTGACCATTTGGCTATACAGACAAAGCTCTAATAATTCCGTTTCACACCACACAAAACTCTATGCTTAGAGTTTCTCTTGTAGGATATATATTTTTTTTTCTCCCCCAAATGAAATAAAACAGCAGAAGAAATCAAATTACCAATTCCAACCTCGAAATAACTCTTGTAACAACTTGCTGCTGAACCAGATGTCTGAACACACACGCCAACCCCCCCAACATGTGCATGCACAGAGAACCCAGCTCCCATCCCCTCCAGGTCTCCTTCTGTGCCAGTTTTCTGATCAAACTCACTTCAGGAATCATCAGTTTCATCTTCCCTCACCTACATCAACGTTTTTCTCCGTGTTCATGGTCATTACAGGCTTTTGTGCCTTTCTGCTCCCTCTGGTTTCCTCTTCAAAGCCAATCCTTTCATTCCCACTCCATTGTCATAGAAGGACTCAGGACTTTTGACAAAGAACCGACAAATTTTATTACAATTCATCTCATCCTCCTCCTTTTCCCTCCCCATCCGCTGGTCCACAATCTGGCAGGGCTGTGATGCTGCAGGTCAGCACTGAAGGCTGCCTGCCCTCCAGTTTACCTTAGCATTGCATGGAATTAATGGATATCACAGGAAGAACAAAGTGCATCCCCACATCAAGGGAACTCTGTCAAAATCACACAGTTCTTCTCAGAAAAATCTCCTTTTTTTTTGTGGGAAGATCAGTAGAGCTTACAAACGATCCAACCATCCATATAGATATATTTGGAAACTACTATTCACCCCAAAATAAATCTCTTTGCTGAGCATAAAACCACCTGAGGACACACAGTGGTTTGCAATTTTCTCATAAATATTAGGTGGCGTTGCCTCCTTATCATTATTCATCTCCTGGTGCCATGAAAGCACATAGTAAAAATAATCTTTTTAAAAACATAGTGAGGTCTTTATTTGGAAGAGCAGGGATCATTTAAAAGCATGACCTGTCAAGCCAAGGGTGCAGCCAATGGAAATTGGGTCAAAAATATGGAACAAAAGTGTTCAGTGGGCAGAGGAAATAATGCCAAAAACTGCAAGGAAGTTGCAGCTATGCAAGGGTAGAAGTTAGGGAAAAAATGTTATAGTAAACAAATTTTCTCTTGTTATGTCTGCCAGTCCTCAGGATAAATCTATGAACTGGGATAAAACTGAAATTTGGATATTTCTGGGGTTTTTTTTACCCTCCCCTTACCAAAAGGACATTAAAGAAAAACAATGAGAATGGTTTGAATGGTCTGTAAAGGGAAAAAATTGTTTCATTTTAGTCTCCTGCAAGGAAGGGAAAGAAATGAAATGCTATATATAAGAGAGGAGAAAGTCAGTATGTCTTTAAACAATAGTTTGCAGGACTAAATATGCATTCAAGATGCAAAAAAAATTGTGTTTAGGGGTGGTTGTTCTCCAAAGTTGTTGAACTCCACAAAAACATAGACTCTTCCTTTCCACACTAACAAATTCCTTCAAACAGACCAACTTTGTTTTGTCCAGGGTTTTCCCTTTCCAGAGTACAATGAAGATCTCCGAGGAAGAGCAGAAACACAGATTTTCTGCAGAGGGGAAAAATCCCTTTCCACCCAAAAACCAGAACCGATGATTTGCATGCTGGAAGCAAAGCCTTGCAAACCCAGGCAGAGTTTCTGCTCTTGTTTTCCCAAAGTCAGCTCTTTTCCATGCCCAGCAGTCCCACAGGACACGAGCAGCAGCAGCAAAGCAAGGCTGAGCCCACACAGACCTGAAATCCATCTAATTAGTCCACCTTTCCAGGCTGCTAATGGTGAATCCAAGCTGAATCCCAACTGGATTTTCCAGCAGCTCGGCTGTGTGAGGAGATTGCTCCCTGTTCCTTCTGTCCTTGAACAGGAGAAAGCCTGGACAGACACTTAAAGAGTGACAAACTGTGTCTGGGCAGATTTGTCCTGCTTACCTAAGTTGAGTCCAGACAGAGGACAAATTAAATCACATTTATCTGCTCCTGCTGCTTGTCAGACCATCATTCCCACTCTGCCTAGCTGGAGAGTGTCACCCTGTCCTCTACAAAACCACACCAAATGAAGAGTCATGGGTGGAATGAACCCCGTCAGGATGAGGAGAAATCTGAAAATAATGAATCTTAGAATTATGGGGCTTGCCTGGAAAAATCTGAAGCATCAACAGCTCCAAGAACTCATCCAGCTGCCCTTGTTCCAGAAATAGTTTTGCAATGACTATTTTGTCCTGGAGCTGGGCACTCAGCACCAAAGCCCACCTGGATTTGTCTGGGTTTCTGCATCCTACAAACAGGTACAGCCACAAACGCATCCCACTCACTCACAGGTACAGGGAGTTGCAAATGGGGATAAAATTGAATGTGTGAAATGCCCGTGGCTATGTGTAAACAAGCTGTCCATGCTCTCCCTTCTTTGAAAGCACAGAGACATGGGAAGGATGGGGGGAAGGATTAATGGAATCTTGGTACAGACACCTAAGGAAGTGAGAGGGGTCACGGCATAAAAATAACTCTGCATCTCCATCAACTGCCAGTGGAGTCTCAGGTAATAAATCAGATGAAAATCATCATCACAGAACCATCACATAATGGTTTGGGTTGGAAGGGATCTTAAAGCTCATCCAGTGCCACCCCTGCTGTGGCAGGGACATCTTCCACTGCCCCAGGCTACTCCAAGCCCTGTCCAGCCTGGCCTTGGACACTTCCAGGGATCCAGGGGCATCCAAAATTTCTCTGGGCAACAAGAGATGTTTCCACAGCAGACAAAGGTTAGTTGAGTTTTCCTCGGTGTGTCTCAGTTTTCTGGGAGCTCTTTCCATTCCAGCACAGAACACCAGAAGAATACCAAAGCCTGAGCTTTGCTGCCAAAATTCCAGATGAATTTGAAGGACCATGACAGGTTTAAGTGCATTTCTATTCTACCTACAGAGCCTGGGGATCCAGTTAAAGAGGTGAAGCCATTAAATTTACAGGCATTTTAATTCTAAGCAATTATATAAACCCTATCTGCTTGTAGAGAAAGCCTCCCTGTGTCAGAGCTAATATTAATTTTAAATCTCCAACCTTTTCAAATTAATGTGAAACTGTAAGTTTCCACATTCTTTGATTAAACATTCTGCTGTGTAATGACTACTTTATTATTTCCCCCCTCCAAATTACTGATTGTTGTCTTACATTACAGCCTCATTGGTACTTATTAAATTAACAAGACTTTGAAACACTTAATGAATCAAAACTCATCAAGTGTTTCCAAAGTTAATAACTAATCTAAAGATTCTTTTTTTCTCCCCACTCTATATCTGCATGTGAAATTTATACATTCCTCACACAATCGCTGAAGTTCAGATGGTCCTAATCTCATGAAAGATTTATTACCCCATAGCTCAGTGATTTATCCAACGTTTGCTGGAGCAACACGTAGCATGTGTGAGGAAGGGAAGGAGTGTCTCTATTTATTATTTCATTTCCAAGGCTTATTCCAAGTTCTTGGGACCCCTCCATGTGTGTGTGTGTCTGCAGAGAGGCACTGAATGACAAATTTGCGGTTGTAATTTGCAAGTGGAAGCTGGGGGTGCACAAAGGATGGCCAAAATCCAGGGAAAAGTGACTGCATGTGACAGGACATAATGGAGAAGCTGCTGTTCTGTTTTCTAAAACATAAAACCAAAAGGAAAAGTTTTTTCAGGACCATGAAAAAGCAAACAAGCCTTCCCATCAGATGTTAAGAGGAAAATTAATAGATATGGGGGAGATGTGCTCTGTAGACTTTTGGGAAGGGTATCAAGATATAGCATGAAACCCAGCAAGAACCAGTATGACAGCATCCTTATTGCCAGGGGTTCCCCTGGAGAAGGGAAGGATGCAGGGAGAGCTCAGAGCTCCTGCCAGGGCCTGAAGGAGCTCCAGGAGAGCTGCAGAGGGACTGGGGACAAGGCATGGAGGGACAGGACACAGGGAATGGCTTCCCACTGCCAGAGGGCAGGGATGGATGGGATCTTGGGAATTAGGAATTCCTGGCTGGGATGGAATTCCCAGAGAAGCTGTGGCTGCCCCTGGATCCCTGGGATGGCCAAGGCCAGGCTGGACAGGGCTTGGAGCAAACTGGGATGGTGGAAGGTGCCCTTGCCCATGGCTGGTGTGGCACTGGATGAGCTTTAAGGTCCTTCCAACCCAGACCATTCTGTGATTCTATGAAGTCTCCAGGGAAATACCTTGGTGAGGAGAAAGCAGAGGTTTTCCAACAATCGAGTAACTCCAATTATTTCCAATAATTCAGTAACTCCACAGAGATGTCTCACAGTGAGCAGAGCACAGGGAAATTCCCTTCCTGCTCACCTGCACGCCCTGCACAGAGCCTGGCAGAGGGGCTCTTAGGTAGGTGAAGGATGGGGATTACCAAGATGTGAAAGAGAAGAGGAAATGCAGGAAAGGGGAAGAGGCAGAGAGCTGGCAGGATTACCACAGCAGCACATTTCCCCCTCCAGCACCAGAGCACACCCAGGTGCTCAGCTGCCCATATGGAGCCTCCTGCAACTCGAACAGGATTTATGCTCCGTCCATATAAATTGCATCTCTCTGCCAACAGTGTGATAAATGTACCCTACAAAGCTCCCTCAGGCCCCACTACCCTTTTCCCCCTGCCCTGCACCATCTCTGTTCTCAGCTACCTCGGGGCAGCTGGATTTGTGATTATCCACTCCAACACCCCATTAATCTCAGGCTCCCTTTTACACGTGTAGGAAGAGAAATCTTTGTGTAATGACACTGCTGTAAAACAGGGAGCCTGAAGTGCAGCCCTGCTCAGAAAGAGCTCACGAGGAGATACAGAGGCTGTGACGAGAGACCAACGACCGAGCTGAGAGAAGAAATCCAACCCAGCCATATGGGGCTGGGTGACAAAACCCATCAGGCGCACACGGGAGAGGGGAAATTCATCCGCAATTTGTGCTGCAGCAGCTGAGACCCGAGAGTGGCCTTTTAACTGGATTTTACACCAATTCTCTCTGATGCATTGTGAGGAGAGAGGCAGGCGCAGAAGGGCCGTGGTTCAGCCCTGGAGGCGATTGTGGAGGAAAATGCAATTACATCTGGCTGCTGAACTTGCCCTTGCCTTCCCCTGGCTGTATGAGCTGAGCTCTCGCCTGGGAAAACATATATGCAAAAGGAAGGGATTGGAATAGATGGCCCTGCCATTCCTATCAGTGACCCCCCTGCCCAGGCTCCCTATTCCCTGGAAAAATTTTCACGCCATTCCAACCACGGAGTAATTGCAATCGGGGCAGGTGGACCTTGGCTCAACCCTCACTGCCCACCATGTCTCACAGAAGACTCTTGTCCCACACTTTGGAGGCATTCAAGACATTCAAGACCAGTTTCTCCACAGATTGTACTGGAATTCCATCCTTCCACTCCTCAATTCTCCTGCTGTGCGCTCATCAAGGTGTGGGAGGAAGAACATCCCACGGTGATGGAGGACAAGGAAGAGGGAAGATGAATCCTCTGTGACAATCCACCCAGGCAGATTTGCTTCCATATGAGTTGGGATTTACCTTAGGAGGTGACTGGAAATAAATTCACCCCCAGGATCTCAACCACATCTGCGGCACACACTCCCCTTTTCTGGGCAGGAAAATTCTCACTGCCTCTTTTCCCTCTTGCTCACAACAGTGATGGTGTTACTTCCCTCGTAGTGGGGGGGTGAGTTAATTAATTAATGCATGTGATATGAATTACCACTATCACCTTCCCTAGTCCAGTTATCCCTATTAATCCAGAGCAATCATTTTTCCTGAAACACAAGATCTGGAATGAAACACGGACAAACCAGAACGAAGCTACATCTCCATAATTTCCTTACAGATTTCCAAACAAGACCAAAAAGTCCTCACATGTCTGGTGCTGAGTATTTCTACCAAACCATGACATGTGGTGATTTTCTCAAGGTCAGAGATGAAGTGACTCATCTGCCTTTCAGGCACGGTGTCCTCCCACTGCTGGTGAGATGTAAAACCAGATGTCCTGACCTCCACACTGGTGTCTCACCCCAGAGATTAAACCCCTTCAAACCCAAAGCTGTCTTTACTGAGGGATGAGGAGGAATTTGGATGTGGAGCTCACCAAAGAGCCAATTTTGAGCCAGAGACCACACAGAGCCCTCCAAAATACCCCAACCTGCCAGCAGTGTCAAGTAGTCCATAAATTATCCTTGAAGCCTTCTGGTTTTAATCAGTCCCAGTCCCTGATTACTCTTGGAACGTGACTCCAGGCCCCTGCATGCAGTATTTATCTTGCATTAATTAGATTAGAAAAGCAGGGGTATTCAATACACCAACTAATCAAGTCAAGGGATCAATACAGCGTGTGGCAGAGCTTTCCAATGTCCTCACTCTGCAAGATGACAATGAATCACTTCTAGAAGGTACCCAAACTAACACTTGGTGACTTGACAGAGGAGAAATGTGAACTGGAATGGTATTTATACACTATTTCCCCACTTGGTGCCAGTGTATAAATACCATTCCTGCAAGGCAGAACTGGTGGGGCTGAGCAGTAAAACACAACTGCAGATCTTTGGCCAATATGGAAGGGTAGCCAGGACTTCAGGAGCAATTATTTCAGTTAACCAAGGTACGAGGTGACCCTGAGGCAGCAGCTCGAGGTGTTGTTGTCAGGGGGGATTTCTCATGAATTTTGGTGCTCTGTGGTTTAGACATTGGGCCATGACAATACTGAGTTATTTGATGAGTAGTGCAAAAATAAATTAAGGGGGGGAAAAAATACTTAGCAGCAGCCATCAGCAGATGATGGAAGTGCAGACTGCTCTGTTCCAGGCAATGATGACTTACCCATGGAGGAATGGGCTTACTGAGCATTTCGGGGCATTGTTTATTATGTTACAGGGCTGAAGGGGGGAGGAAGTCCTGCCTGAAAGACAGAAACACAAAGAAAGGTGACCCTGAGTTCACATCAGCATCGAACTGGGACTGAGAGCCTGTCTGGTGAAGCCCTGTGGGCTCCTCAGGACTTACAAGAACAGTCTGCAGAGCTGTTTCCAACCACAAGCCATCCTCTGACAAGGACGAGTAGAGCAAAGCCCCTGAGCTGCACCACAGATTTAATGTGAAAGGCTGTCCAAGCAACCTTTTAACCTCCTGCTTTCCTCTCACCCCCTCCAGAGCCTTCTTCAGTGACGGAAAATAAGTTATTAGAAGAAAGCGAGTTGTTGTTAAACCAGTAGCGGCTCTCTGATATTCCATATCCTGTTAGATAGTCCTGTTGGGTAGAGGGATGCTGGTTCCTTGTTTATAACAATAATAAGGTGAGGATGGAGAGCCCTCATTCGAGGCTGTTGTGTGTTTCTGCCCATCTTTTCCAACCCTTATCATTTGCCCAGCATGACTTCTTAACCCAAACCACTCATTTCCATGGAATCGTGGAATGGTTTGAGCTGGAAGGGACCTTCAGGATCATCTCTTTCCAGCTCCACTGCCATGGGCAGTGATACCTTCCATTAAGGTATGGAAATAATGCTTCTAATCTAACTCAGATATTATCCTCCAAAGTGAAATTCATGCAAAGCTGAAGACTCTGCCACCTGCCTCAAAAACATGGGGAAATTGTTCCCATCACTCACTGTCTGGAGAGAAGCGGAATTTCTGCGTAAGTAGCAGCTCTGTAAAATAATTAATTTTGTTCCTCCTCTTCTGAGCATTTGCCTCCCATGAATCCTGACCAAAGAGGCTGCATTAAGGGAAGTCTGACAGCCCCATCCCTCAGGCTGGAGTTCCATCCAGCCAGCCCTGCAGAGTTGGAGTTGCTCCCTTCTCCTGCTCGTCTGTCGCACGCAGAAGTTGTGCAGAGTCTCTGCAGATTGAGCTCCCACTCCAGTTAATTTTCTCTCTCCCTGTGCAGCCCGGAGCAGTTGGAGCTTGCACTGAGATGTAATGATCTCCTGTTTTTGTTCTTGTGAGTCAGACTCTGCTCAGCACAAACCTCTGAGCTAATCCCAGCGTGAACAGCTGTTTCTGGCAAAATGAGGGACAACAGGCTGACAAAGCTGCTCTGGCTGTTTGTTTCCTTCTTCTTTGGAACTAAAT
Source organism: Entomyzon cyanotis (assembly GCA_024500445.1). Lineage (NCBI taxonomy): Eukaryota > Metazoa > Chordata > Aves > Passeriformes > Meliphagidae > Entomyzon > Entomyzon cyanotis. Next base: position 2,362,269 of record JAKEPQ010001019.1, read on the forward strand.
CTTCCCAGTTAAAGTTCTTGAGGATGTCCATTAAGTTTATTGAGCTTGCAGGAGGTCTCAACTACAGCTCAGTGTTTTGTGCTGGGCTGTTTAGAGCAACGATGCAAACATTTAACAACCTGGTGGGAGGGGAGAGGAGGGGAACTCGATTGCAATTAAAGGGCAAAGTTTTTTTTCCAAGAATTATCATTAAAAAGGAAATGCTCTGCAACTGGAAACATGGTGAATGTCAGAGAAGAGATTTCAGTAGCCACAGTCACTGCAGGCTCTGCTTGCTTTGGCTTCCATGAGAAAATCTTGTCAGAAAAGGCTGGATTAACAAGATTTGTTGTGCCTAGATATTTATAGGCATTGGGAATGAAGGTGCTCCTTCACAAACTCCATTTTCCTTTACCAACTGTGTGGATCACATGAATACACAGGGCTAGGGATGAGATGAAAACCCCAGATCTGATGTCCTCCTAGCACGGTCAATGGAAGACTTCTCCTGGTCAGTTCTCAGCCTCCAGCCTGGGGAGGAGATGGAGAAGAGGTGGTGATGTGCCCCAAATTCCACAGCAAGGACACACCTAAGGTAGAAATTTCCAGTGCCTTGGTCCCCTCCGCTCTCTGCCTTCCCTGTCAAATCTCAAAAAAAGCAGGAAAAAACAGAGATGTTGAGAGAAAAGGGATGAGGGACGTGCACATGCCAGGGTCACTTCATGGCGTATCCTTCTAACTCACTCTGTTCTTACTTCATCTTTCCTTCCTGCAAGCAGCTGATTTATCTTTATTATCCTCCTCTGTTGTCACTGTCATTAAATTTTGTTGAGCCAAGAGACTCCACTGTGTGCTTTAGTAATTCGATCAGAAAGGAGGGGAAGCAGAGCTGAGGTAATAGGCAGCATGGAAGAGGTCAGGAGAAACAGCCAGTGGCACATTAAGGGAAATACAGATCTGGGTTTGCTTGGAAATGGTGATCCTGGAGCGTGCCTGAGCAATGGGCAGCAATAATCTGGAACAACAGTGACCCTGTGCCCCTCTGCTTTGGCTGTCTCATCTCCCTAAGACCTGATCTTGCAGGGATGTCACATCCCAGGTTTTAGTCTGTCTTTACCAATGCAAACCAGCTCCTGGAATCAGCAAGGGAAGAGCTCAGGCATTGCTTTTCCCAGCTCCCTGCTTTCCACGCGCCTCTGAGTGAATCTGTGGGTTGTTTCATTTTAAGCATCAGCCATTAAATGAGCCCAGTGGCAAAGCAGTCGTTTATCTCTGCTATTTTATTTATGTGGCAAGATTTCCCCGCTGAGGGAAGAATCCCACTGCGTTGTGCCCTCGAATTGGGTCTGGCTGGGATGGAGTTAATTTTCCCAGCTCCCTCACAGTGCTGGGGACTGGCAGATGGGAAGGTGTTGGAAACACACCAGTGTTTTGGCCACAATATCAAGGCTGTCTCTCCAGCATTCCCCCCTCACCAGCAGGCTGGGGGTGGGCAGGATCCTGGGAGGGGACACAGCCAGGACAGCTGTCCCAAACTGACCAAAGGGATATTCCAGACCATATGGTGTCTGCTGCTCAGCAGTAAAAGCTAAGAAAAAGGAGGAAGAGGGGTTGTATTTGTTAGTAAAACATTTGTCTTACAAACTGAAGTCCTACTTCCTGAGAAGTGCCTGGACATCACTTGCTGATGGAAAGCAGAGAATAAATCTTTTGTTTTCCATTGCTTCAGTGCACAATTCTCATTTCTGCTTTATTAAACTGCCTTTATGCTGACTCACAAGTTTTTTTACATCTCATTTTCTGTCCTCATGAGGAGGGATGGACTGGTTTGGTGGTGGACACCTGGTGTCCAGCCAAGGCCAGCCCACCACAGCCCTCCTGCAGATATGGAGTAAAACACATTCTGGTCCACATCTAAATGGATGAGAGTGGCAGAAAATTCAGGGAGAGAGGAGCTTCAAGGGATTAGAAATTGAACTCATTGATCTCCTACAGATTAGAATAACAAAGAGAGAAAATAGAAATTATTTGCCTTGGAGGTTAGTGGCAAAGCCCTGTTTCTTGAAGGCCAGGAACTGGTTGCTAATGAAGGTTGGATGACACCCTGACCCTGGTCTGGTGGCAGATGTCCCTGCCCATGGCAGGGCTTGGACTGGATGAGCTTTAAGGTCCTTCCAGCCCAAACTATTCTAGGATTCTATAACTCTATAGGTAACCTTAACTCCTCAACAGCTACAAGATGGGAAGTTAACCCTGAATGTCACTTTTTTGGTGCTCCTAAGGCAGACCCTTGAAAAACCCACACAGTTTGGTTCTTTTTGTCCTTTCCTACTGTTTTTTTGGCTTTTTTTTTTTGCCCTAGTGTCTCATTACACTGTGCAATGTTATGCCAGTGTAGTTAAATGTCTTGTGGTCAGACACATCTGTACCTGCAGCACACCCACCCCGTGCACTCACCTGTATGGGCATGATAAGAAAACTGCAATTTTTTAATTACACAGCCACATAAAATCATAATATTATGGTCCACTGCACAAACCCCACACTTGCTTACCCATATGTGTACATACAAAGAAGCCACAGTTCATCTGGAGTATTTTAAATGACTGTTTAGAATGAAAAAAAAATTATATATAATTATTGGATTATATTATATATTTATTATATATATATTACATTTGTGTTGTAGCCTGCACATCCAAAACAGAGGGATGGATCTCTTTTCTTACAAATATTCAACTGGATGATCTTTAAGGTCCCTTCCAACCCTAACCACTCTATGATTCTCGTACAGATAGAAAGAAACCACATCCCTTTCTCTCTATTTCTTGCCTTCACATGCACATTCTCTCACACATATGCAAATACACACAGACACTTCATGGACTCCTTGAAAAAATATAGATATAATGAGAAAAAATACAGAAAATATGTCCAGGATCCCACATGCACTCTGGGCTGGCTAAAGTTTAACATAATAAACTGCAATTTCATTGGAATAAATTATTTATTAGTTTTTGAGGGTTTGGGGGTTGGTTTTTTTTCCTTGAAGCTCATAAAGGCAACAATGAAAAATTACTCCAGAATTTATTCATTCTGCATGCTGGGAGAAACATTGTGTGTCTCTGTGTATATGCAGATATAAAGCAGACCACGCTGTGATCTTAAGTTGTTACGAGCAGACTGCAAGTTCCTGCATGCCACAGAAAAGAGCAAAATGCCATAAAAATTAAAGGAGCAGTGCAGAATTCCAGTATCTTTTTGGGCACATAAAAAGGAAGAGTTCTAGTTTGCTTTAGATACTAGAGATGGCTGTTCACTTTTAGCTGATCTAGGCTGGAGCTGAATTTTGCCAGGTGATCTCCTCTGCACCTTCAGGCACTGAGATGCTGTGCTGGGCTTGGGACACTGCCCTGGAGTGTGGCAGCAAATGCACATTTGTTGTGATTAGGATATGCTGTGATTAGAGCTGCCCTAAAAGGTCTCTGTGCACAAAACTCCAGTGAAGACCACAATATTCTCCTATTTTTTTACTGCAGTTCCCTCTCTGGCCACAATCCTAATCCTGCCCGAAAGCTCCCAGTGGTCCCAGGCTGGTTGGTAGCAACACCATTCTGGATGTGCCAAAATCTCCACAGTTTTGAAGTTATTTTTCAGTTTTACTGCTCTCTTGAAGCTTTTTGTTATTCCATTCACAGGCCATGCCCAGCCTTCCACTGCACCTCTTCCAAGACTTGACAGCACCTTTGAGGTTCCAGTTATGAAGATAAATGGAGATAATTTGCATTTTTCTTTTTCTTCAGTGTGGTTCAAACTTTAAATCCATCTTAGCTGTTTCTAAATCCTTAACACTTGATCTGAGGCTTTAAGTTTATCTTCCTGTTACACAGAAGCCTGGAAGTGTTCCCAAAAATACATAGATGTGGCATTTAGGGACGTGGTTTTGTGGTGGGCTTGGCAGAGCTGGGTTAATGCTAGGAGTCGATGATCTTAGAGGGCTTTTCCAACCTTAATGATTCTGAGATTCAAAGAAAACTTTATATATTTAAGTACAACTCCAAGGTTTAACAGAACATCCTCCAACATCCAAGGACTGGCTGCTAAATCAGTGCAGTGCCCAGAAGGTTAGAGGAGAATGGAAACAGCCCAGGAGATAACAAAACTTTTGGAGGAGTGTCCTGATCCCTACTGCAGTTTGTCCATAAGAAGCAAGCCAAGGAGCTTCCACACCTTAGCTCACCTGGGGAGCCGTTCCCACAATTTCCCTGTGCCTCTCTATGCTGGATGAACTCTGAGAAACAACCCCACAAATGTCCTTGAAGGACTTTGCCATGGATCACTGATTTCCCTAATTTCTCTGGAGTTCTTTGTCAGCACTTTCACCTCTGAGATCCCCAGACACATTTCCTACAGCAGTGATGAAGGTTTGGTTTGGTTCTTTAAAGGCTTGGAACTGAGGGCTAAAACACTTTAATTACTGCAGGATTAGCAGTAGTCATCCTGACACCCCTTGATGTCTGAGCCACGCTGCTAATTCCAGGTGGGTCGTCTCATGGTGTGGGATCTGTGTCCCTGGAGTGTCATCTCTCCTTTACAGAGTGGAACAGAGCCAGAATAGAAGGTGACAAGAAAATCTCGATGGCTGTAAAGTAAAGCAGAGCTTGAGTTTGCCAGAATGGTCAGTCCAAGCACTCAGACTTAAAACTGAAGTTATGTAATTATGGGATTCCTCAGAATCCATTTCTGGTCATTCTTTGGGTAGCAGACCCCAAAATCAGCACTGTTCAGACCACCTCAGATGCACAGAGCAACGACCTGGGCAAGCTGGGGACAGAGAGAAATGGAGAGCAGAGGGATCTGCTGCTCCCTCCCAAAGGGATGAGAAGTAATTCCCTGGGGGAAAAGTATTCATTGCCAAATGAATAAAATCCATGTGAGACAAAGCCATGCGCTGACACTGTGGCAGAATGATTGGAATAATTGTCAACAGCCTGGTCTCTGCTTTGGGTGCGAGCCTTTGACAAAAATCTGAGCAGCTCCTTGGTGGCAGAACCAGAATCTTCAGCATTTCTGTAAGGATCACAGGGAATTCTGAGAAAATAGAGCATGGACACTGGACACAAGCCCAGATGCCTTAGCTGTGGTATAGAAAGGACCTAAAGTAAAAATAATTTTGGACAGACGTTGCAAATAACTCCCTAAAATGAGTGGCTTTGGCTCTCTGTGCAAGCACTGCAGTGATGTAGCTACTGTTGAGGGTACCTCATGTTATCCTGGAGTTCAACCTGCAGGAAGTTAAGAGTATTTAACCCTAAAAGGGCAAATTTCCCCCTCCCACCACCAGCAGGTGTCTGGATGCTTTCTCAGGATGCTTTATCTGCTTTACCTGCTCAGCAGGGAGCCACACTCGGAAGGATGGATGTCCCCACCTTCCTCCCTCTTGGACAGTTTGGATGGTGCAGCTCCATGCAGAGGTTGAAAATGCTGCCTGCAGCCCTTTTTGGCAGGGAATTCACAGCTGCTGCTCTGCTGTGCTCCTCTCTCGTTGATAAAAGGTGTCCCTTCTCAGAGGGCTCACAGAGATAAGTGCTTGAGGGATGCCCTTGGTGCTTTTGCAGCTTTGCCCCAGTAGTTTTATGGTTATTGGCTGCTGCTCCAGCTTTCTCAAAGGAAGCCAGAATTAAAATAGCTTTCTATATTCCTTGAGTACCTTCCATCATCCCTTGGCAGCAGCCATCCCTTCACATCCTCCTCTCAATGATGTTACTGGCATCAAGCAAGATGCCTCACCATTCCCAGCTCTCTGATGCACTTAATTAAAGCAGAATCACTCAATAATTCTGTTGTGCTTTCCTGGGCATCTGCTTGTTCACCTCTCGTGTGCACAGGCAATTAATTTTTAGGTTTTCCCCTACAAAGGGACTGAAAAAGGAATATTAATTCCAGCCCAGCAGGAGGGAAGGACATTTTGCTGGGGGGTGAGTCCACCTGCAGGGCTCTGCCCCTGGATTGTGAATGCAAAGATGCCCAAAGGCTTCCCAGAGTGCTGGAAGTGGGAAGCGAGGGAAGGTTTGGGAGATAAAACAGTTCTCCTCTCCTGCCCAATTCCATTAATTCTGAGGATAAATTAATAAGCATGTTCCTGCCTGGAAACCTCAAAATCAGAGGCCCTGGGTACTACATAAAAATAAATGCCAGACCCTGCTGCAAGGAGCTGTTTGTGGCCATGAGTGACTTCTGCAGGATCACAGAGAGACCATGGAGAAATCTCAGCCCCAAAACTCCTGATTCATGGGCTGGGGCATTTTCATGAGCTCATCCCCTCTCCCTCAAGCTTAAAAAAGCAGTAGAGAATCATCATTTCCCCTGGCATTTATTGAAATGTCATTTGAATGAGAGCAAACAATGCTTTCTGCTCCTCTGGGTAACTGATATGGACAAAAGTCCAAAAGAACATGAAAACTGCAGCTCTGATCTACTTAATGGATACTAGAGGCACAAAACGCTTTCAAATGCACACAAATATTTTTTCCTCTGCTAATTGAGGGGGTGAAAGCTTCTTTCTAGGAAATATGGTAATACATATTGATCAGAAAAATTAAGCTTCTATCCCAAACGCTGAGCACGACGCAAGGTTAAGGGACTTTAATTAATGAAAAAGCTTTTTTATGAAATGATGCCACCACTCAAGGAGAGTGTACACTGTGACCTCCAGTTAAGTGGAGACACCTTTTAAATATGACACTGCTCATACGAGCATCACTCACTCCATTTCTTAGCCAGATACATATTGAACAGACCTGCTGCCAGCCCAGGCTGTCCAGTTCTGCCCTGCTGAGGTGGCCACCCTGAAAATGTCAATCCCAGCTATGGATGTCTTTCAGATCTGTGAAGGTATCAACCAGCAGTTGGTGGGGTGGGATAAAATCAGCAGAAAATAGTGAAATTTGGGCTGTCCCTGAATCCCTGGAAGTGTCCAAGGCCAGGATGAACAGGGCTTGGAGCCACGTGGGATAGATGGCAGGAGTGGCACTGGGTGATTTTTAAATCCCCTGAAACAAAAAACACTCTGGGATTCATTTTAAATTTCAATTCTGTGAATCAATTTAAAACAGCAAAGAAGATGCACCCACAAATCCTGCACCCTTTTCTCCTGAAAACTGTTCCTCTGCATTTATTTTAAGTCCAGACTCCCACAGTTATCAGACGCCCAAGCTGCCATTGAAATTAAAGTCTCCCGACTCCTCTTGTGCACCTGGATTTATTTACTAGCTGCTACAAGCACAAACAGAAATATAAATTAGCTCCTTTTTTCACTTATTTTGAAATCCGCCCAGCTCGCCTTGCAAATGGAAATATAATGAATTTCACTTCAATCAGAAACAAGCTCTTTAATTGTTCAGTATATTAGAACTCTATTATTTACAGGATTATTCTTTCTTAGGAGGCACAGCCAACACAGACTGAGTCCCTAATGGGCAGAAATCTAACCTGCAGCAGTGATTTTGCTACTTGGAAGGCAATATATTTACTTTTACCCCTCTGGGATTCTTCTGCAGCTCAGATTTGTAGGGGACAGATGCTAAATTGCCCAAGGAGGCAGAATGACCATGTCCAAGGGCAGAATGGAGCCTTTGCTGCAGAATTGAACTGAGGAGCTGGAGCAAAGCAGGGAAATAGACACACATTTGTCTTCTATTACCAATATATGGCTACAGCCCTACCTAAAATCCAACCTGGAACTTCTATTTTTTAGCAGGACAGACGAGACCCACTCAAGTCCACACAGCATGGAGTGACAAGATTATCCTGCACTGATCTCCAGTGGGAAGAGGAATGTTTCTCATGGAAAATTCCCGATGCGTTTGCATTTATTGCAATGTTTCCGCTGTGTCCATGGTAAATTTTGGCTGTCCAAATTCCACAGAGAGTGAGGGAGAGCCAAATGGGAAAGGATTGCTGTGTGCTGGAAGTGATTAAACCAGGCTCAGATGGTGAGTTGGGAGAGGGGCAGCCAGGAAAGAGTCTCATTAAGGCAGGGAGAAGTGGACAACACACAAAACCCTCCAAAGGGAGCACTCCCTCCTCCTCCTCCCATGTTTTTATCTTGCTCCTAACACTGCGCAGCAAGTTTGGGAGAGGCCAGCAGAGTCCAGAGGAAATTCAGAGAAAAGCAACATTATCCATTGAAACATCAGACAAATATCGACTTCTGCACTAAAGGCTTACTCAGACGCCCTCGGAGAGTCAATATTTGGTGGGGAGCATTAAAATTTCAGAGCTCCTTGGCCAAGGTGACTTTCCACAAGTAGGAGTGATGTCTCTCACAGCAAACCTGCCCACCAAAGCCTGCCAGGTGTGGGCAGGGGTAATCCAGCTTCCCCCAGCCCAAAGTCTGCCCAGCAAAGCAACATTCACCTGGTTTTTACTCTGCTAGAGATGAAAATCCTCCTGCCTGGGGGAGGTGTAGGAGTAAAAAGCCCAAAGTCCCAATAAACCCGTTGGGAAGGGGAAGTCTGGACACTTCACGGATAGAGCTGATGGCTCAGACAGAGTGAAAGGTAGATTTTTGGCATTTTAGCCCATGAGCACACGCTCTGTAAAGGCTGGACTCGCTTCCAGCTGCAGGGAAAAGGGAGATTTTGTGCTCTGCGGGAATTGTCAGTCCCCAAAAGCTTTCAGAAGCTCGTGACTGCATTTCCTGTGCATTATATCCCATTATGCAGATGCCTTAAAGTAAATGTAAATCACATCAAGAGTAATTGTGAAGGGCTTTTGGCTGTGAGAAGCAAAGTGCTTTGAGCTGCCTCCTGATGCTCCCTCGGCCTCGTGTCTTTGCCCTCTTCCCCTCTCCCTCCTCTCCCTGCCTCCACTCATCCACATCCTGCTGTCCTGAGCTCTTGCAGACAAGGCCAGCAGGGCTCCCTGGGTTAATTAAATCAGCCTCGTTTGCTGTCTGGAGCTCGAGTGACAAATGTATTTCCAACCTTGCCCCTTTGGAGGGAAGGGTGGCCAGCAGAGCGTGACGGTGGCTCAGGGCTCCTGGAGTCTGTGCTCACATTGTCACCGAGAGGAGCCACCACAGCCCAGGATTTTTGGTTTTCCAGAAATCCCCAGCACTGCATCAGTGCAGGAATACATTTTCATTCTGCTGGGAGGCTCCTCCTCGCCTGCTTCTCTTCCTGGGCTGGAGTGAGATGTCAGGGGATGATTGGGAAGACTGGAAGGGACAGTTCCCCTCCTCCCCACTCAGACTGTGAATGCCAGGCTAATTTTATTAGCCCAGCCACTCCATTATCCCAAGAGCCCCTCGCCAGCCTCCCATTTGCAGACGCATTACTGTAATGGTGCTGTGCACTGCCAGGCACAGGCTGCCTTCCAGCCCAGCTGTGCTTCCCTGGCAGATAAGGTGATCCTGCAGGGTTTGGATATATAAATGTATAAAAGTGCCAGGTAGCACCTCTGTGACATGACTTTCTCCTTGCCCTCTGACCTGGCATGAACACGAGAGCATCTCCACGTTTGCAGTAGGTCCAGGTACTCTGTGTGTTCTACTTCTGATTATCTCATCCATCATCTTCCCTCATCATCTCACAACAAACCTGTTGCGTGGTGGGGGAAAGAACCTCGTTCACCCTCAGCCTGCTCCACATCCCACACAAAGGAGAGGGCAGTTGTTAGGAAACGCTGTAGCCTTTCATGAAATCTTTGAAGAAATCACTGTTTACATATCGTAGAATGGTTTGGGTTGGAAGGGACCTCAAAGATCGTCTCAAAGATCATCTCAAAGATCATCTCAAAGAGGGACCACAAAGAGCGAATCACAGAGCCAAAACAAAAAATTTTCTCCCCACAAATGGACCACTAAATTCAGAAAGACTTTTCACTTGGCAAAATTAAAGAAAAAAAAGTTAATATCTTGAAGAGGCAGGATGGCAGAAAATAAATAACAAATGCAAGCAGAAGAAGAATAAAATTGTCCCAGTGAAATTCACAGAGTATTTCCAAAGACCTGACACAGATGAGCAAGAAAATTTCATCTGCCCAGTAAATATGCTTTTTCTCTTTTTCCAGGACCCTGGGGTAAAACTGTCAATGCTTCAAGCTACAAATAGTCCCTCTACTTTGAGAAAAAAATAATTCCAAACTGCAGTTCTTTGTCATGTGTGAATCCCCCTTCCTTCTAAACAGTAAGGAAGCAAACAAAAAGCCCCAAACTCAAACATACCCATCAAACACAAAAACTTCAGTATTTAAAATACCTTTTTGCATCTCCACCGTTATCACTGCTCCTCTAAGTAGACAGAATAACATCCCAAAAGTGTCAGAGCACTGAAGACTTGGGCAAGGAGTCCCTGCAAGTTTTGGGCTGTGCAAACTTTGTGCCACAAAAATGTATTGGATGGTTTGGTTGTCAGCTCAAAAAGAAAGTCTGGAAAAGAGGGAGGGGGGATGCTCAGTTGTATGGGAGCAGGGAGAGTCTATGATGTTTGCCATGAGCACTTTTATCTGTTTAGCTATGAAAATTAATGAAAATAAATCATCAGGAAGGCAATAAGTGAGGCTGCACTGAAGGACTGTGGATCCACTGTTTACACATCTAATGTTTGTTTGGAGACTCCACAATCTCCACAGGATGCTTCAGTGCATATGGTGTTGTCACTGTACTGCCTTTTCCCTTTTAATTTATTGATCCAGGATATGAAAGTGTTCCCAAAGCCCAGAGTTGATTTCCAGAGGTTCCTGTTGATGGGAGGAGGGTGCACCTCAGGAAAACCAGTTCTTGAAGAAAGAAACCTTAGCAAATGGAGAGTTCTCATGGTGTAACAGCTGCAACAGGTTGTAACCTCTGAGGCTGTGTCCACATTATGAGATAAAAGAGGCCAATGACCCCCACACTTTATTTTCTTCCCTTTGTCCAGAAGATATGGTTGATACATCCCCCTCAAGAGGTTGCTGCCAACTCCCCCAGTTGGCTGCTTCAGCTTTCCCCAAACATGTACCCACTCTTCTCTTCTACTCCTGTTTATAGGAAGCTCTTCATCGAGATTGTAAATGTTTAATTAGCACGACAAGCAAAAAACACTGAATGCTTGACAGCTTGCAATGGCTTCTGTCCTGTAAAATATCACAGAATCATGGAATGGTTGGGTTGGAAGGACCTTCAAGATCATCCAGTGTCACCCCTGCCATGGCAGGGACACCTTCCACCATCCCAGGCTGCTCCAAGCCCTGTCCAGCCTGGCCTTGGACACTTCCAGGGATCCAGGGGCAGCCCCAGCTTCTCTGGGCAACCTGTGCCAGGGCCTCATCACCCTCACAGGGAAGAATTTCTTCTTAATATCTACTCAAAATCTCTCCTCTTTTAGTTTAAAATTATCCCCCCTTGTCCTATCACTATCTGTCCATGTAAATAGTCATTCTGCCTCTTTTCCATAAACCCTTTTAAGTACTGGGAGGCCACAACGAGTAGTGGAAACTCTGAACTCACCTACACAAATCACACAGCCCTGTGCCTCTAAAGCTATGTGTGCACTGAGAAATTGCATGTGCCAGCCCCACACTCTGGTCCTGAGGCCAGTGAGCACAGAATGGCAGAATTGCACCTCATTTGGCTCCCTTGGTCTGCAAATGGAGCAGCTGCAGCCAAACTGCCTCTCAGAAACTGTTACTGGCTCTGGTCATCCCTGAACCACATCCAAGGCTGTCTGGGAGACACTCCCAGGCCATTCCTGGTCCCTTGCCATAGGGTACCTTGCTCCAAGATGTGCACACACATAGTACTGAGGTCCTGCCATGAACCATGGCAGTAAAATGCCCAATTTTAAGCACAAATCTAAAAGAGAAATTATTTAAATATTTTCTTTTTCAACCGTCATCAATCTAGAAGCACAGAGCCTGGCAAGGGATATCACAGATGTGTGACATGGGAGATAAGATATCATCAATCCACAACCTGAAATAAATTATAGTCTCCCAAACAGGGCCCATTCTTGCCTCCTTGGCGGGGCACAAAGTGCTGGATTTTCAGATGAGGATCACAGCAGGCGTTTTTCTCTTTGCAAGCACACAGTTAAGATGGACTGTGCAGAGACTGAGGTGGATTTTCCCAGAGGTGTGAGCTCAACCTTGGGAAAGTGCTGAGTGGAGGGATCAGTAATTAGTGATGGATAGCGTATTCACCAAGGCCATTAGCTGGAAAGAAAAGCAAACCTGCAGCATTCTCAGCTGCGAAGAAAAGCAAACCTACAGCAGGCTCCACATTCCTTCTCTGCATTTTCCTGCCTCCTGACAGCATCCCAACGACCCCTTCACAGCAGAGCCCTCACCACGGCTCTGCTCTCATCAGGGACTGGCATTTCCAATCAATTAGATGTGTCACCACTGAATTTCTCTGCTAATTACTCCAGTTTATTATGTCTCAAGCCAGGTTAAATGCAGAATTCCCCAGGTCAAACGGGGTCGCCCAGACAATCAGTTCCACATTTTCTGCAGCAAAAGAGATCCCCACAATCAGTCACTGCCAAGTGGGTCCTAATGACCAAACTGCCAGTTCATGGCCTGAGGTGGAAGTCTCAGGGGGAGACAATGCTCTTGGAGGGGAAGGGGAAACCTCTCAGTGTCCAGGAATGGTTTGGGTTTATTCCCTATTAATTTGAAAGGAGCCACTCATTTTTTGGGGGAGGAAGAAAGCTGAGAGAGATCTACAGGCACAAGGCAGCATTTGGTTTCTCTGCCAGGAACTGTTCCCTGTTTTATTGTATTTAACCAATAAATGAAATAAAACAAGGATATAGTGGGAATAAAGGAAGCTTTGTCCTGACCGAGCCCAGGTCAGTGCAAACATCTCCTTTTTTCCAGTGCTCCGTGAATCCAACATTAATTATGTGAATCACCCTGGAGTTCATACTCCATCAAAACACATTCCTGGTGTGAGGCTTGGAGGAAACACATGGGTTACCTTCACTCTTAGGGGCAGAAACTACTGACACGTGAACTCAGAAGGGCTTGGAACGCTCCTTCCAGAGAAAAAATCCCAAATTATGTCGTGAGAGCAGGGATCTTGTGCAAACACTGTCTTTCATCCTTGAGAAATCCAAAGGGCTTTGCAAGTTATAAATACATCACGAAGGCATCCGTGGATCCAGAGTCTCAGAGGAGGGACACAAGAGCAAGTATTTATGTAGGAGCTCAGGACTAGGGGAAAAGAAATGAATTCAGGAGGTGAATTAAAGGAGAGGATTCCTAGGAATGATGTGAGAAGCGCTGCCATTAGGATGAGACAGTAAAACTAAAAGTTTAAAGACCATTATATCAAAAAATCCTATTATTTCAAAAAATCTTAACGGGGTCTTTATCCAGGCAATGACACATGGGACATTTGACAGAGGAATTGTCATATCCATGTGCAACATCCACAGAGTGGGCAGACAAACACCCACTGATTTATCCACACAACTTTCTGCATGGATTTTTCTGTCCCCTCAAACTTTCCCAAGCACCCAAACACAACTGTCTGTGCAGACCAAGCTTACACTACAAACAAAAATACAACAGAGTATTGACCAAGTGCTCAGATTGCTGGTTCAGAAGATCTTTCTAAAGGAAAAGAAAACAAAAACAAACAGCAAAGCAAGACAGACTCATTTAGGTCTCAAGGATTCCCATTACTTCTTCATCCAGTTAGGAAATAAAGCAAGAAAATAATTTTCAGGGTAGCTGAGTACTCTTGTCTCCAATCACAAACTGGAAAATCACAAGAACTGGAAGAAAACCCAAACCCTGAAAAAAAAAATGGGGAAAAAATAACATTACAGTATGACTTTAAAGGGTTTTTTTTAATAGAAAAGAACATAAAAGTCAGTTTGCCTTTCAAGGGCAGGTTCTGGAATGGATTTCATTTTCCAGCTCCTGCTATATATGATGATAATGACTGTATCAAGTAATATAAAGTGATGAAAGATATTTAGCAGGGGCCTTACAGCAAGAAAGACTCAAAGCCATGAGTGCAAAAGACACAGCAAACTCTGGAGCACTGAAAAAAAGTTCTCCCTGAGTCTGAAAATGAAATTCCTATTAATCCACTAACAAGGAGTGTGCTTAGGAGTTCAGGGATATCACATGATAAGTAGAAAATGCATTAGAAAATGATAACTCTGTGCACTTACGGTGCAGGAAAAAGCCCCAAGTGAGCAAATACTTGCCTCAAAGAAAATAATAAGACACATGAGCCTGTAATGGAAACAGCTTTGGAGGCATGTTTAAAATGCAATAATTAAGAGAACAGCCCCAGACAGGCACTGGGCACCGATCCGGGGAAAGCACTCAAGGATGTGTTAGATTGAAAAGCTCCAACCCAGGAGGTGTGGATGTGCCTGGAGCTCTGAGCCATGGCACTGTCCTGCCCAAACCCCCTCTCCCTGGGAGTGCTGCTGCCCAGAGCTGGCTGTGGAACACCGAGGCAGGGGATGATGATTAACAACCAGAGCCTTGGAGTGACCTGCAAATGCAGGATCTGTGCGAGGCAGCAAGAGGAGGAGACCTGGCTGTCAGGGAGATTGGAGCAGACAGATGTTTAATGGAGTCCAGGATTACAGATCTGCCAGGCTTCACATGTAATCACCAGCTTCTTAGGTTTCCTCTTTCTTCTCCCCTTCTTCTGGGTCTGTTACAGGGTCAGGGGCTGGGGGAAGGGAGGAGGGAGATTTTCAGATTTCCAGCTAAATTCCTTGAGCTGCCCTTAATACTCTGACCTATTCCTAGCTGAAAGCACAACCTACCAGTCTGACAGAACTCAGGGAGACAGGAGTGGGCTTTTTTGTTTAAAACATGAGAGGGATGCATTTTACTCCGCACATCCACCTCTTTTCCCCAGAACAGCACAGCAGCTGTACTGAGCAGCCTGTGTTTGGCTCCACAGAGGAACAGGACTGTGATCAATAGTGCCAGGTGACCCTCAGGCCACGAGCTGGGCAGCACTGTGCCCCAGGGGACAAATGTCCATGGCTTCCCACCCGTCACCCGCTCCCCAGGATCGATGCTCCCTGCCTCTCCTCACCCAGGGAATGACTCTGCAAATGCTTTCTGCATTTCTGGGCATTGCTCACTCCTTCCTCCACCCTTTCTTATTTTCTGTCCCCTGTGCAAGGCAGGGAAGAGCTGTCAGCAAAGCTCTATGAATTAGAAGGAATAGTTAAAACTTAGAAATGTGGTAGAGGAGGAAAGAGACCTGGTTAGGCTGAATTCCTCATTCCTCCCATTACTCCCATTCCTCATGTCCTGATGCCAAGAAAAGCCCTTCAGTTGTGTCCCCACATGAATACCTTAAGGCAAGGAATCCCAAAGGTGAATTAAACCATCCTCTAGAGAACCCTCTGAGAATCCTCCAGCTCCTGTGCTGCTTCTTTGAGCAGCCTGTGGAGGAAGAGTCCTGGCATGGGGATGTGGCTTTTTGGCAAGCTAAGAGATGAATGCTGACATTAGTTCAGGCTGCAGTTCAAGCCAAATGTGGATCCACAGATGGCACTGTGAAAGCTGTGGTTCTACCCTCAAATATTGAACACATAGAAGAGGGCACAAGCGGAGAGTTCAGGCACAAATCTGCCACCATTGTGTCTCAACATGGGGCTTCTAGTGGGAAGGGCACTAAATTGTGGTGATGTGGACTAAGTGCACCCCAAATCCTGGCCCAGGGGGGATCCAGAGACTCAGCCCAGATGCTCTGCTCTGTCACAAGAATGACCAAGGATGTGTCACTCAGCCCCTCTGCTCATCAGCTGCAAAATTTCACCAGCAGTGCTCTGACCCAGAGATACAGCAATTCATGTCCTGCCATCAGGCAGGGTTTAGATTCTGTCCTCAACTAAGATACATGAACTCAGAGTACTGGAGCAGCTACAGATCCTCCTCCACAGCTGGACCCAGTGACTAATGCAATATTCTTGCAGGGAAGTCATTTCTCTGGGATGGGGCAGGCCTGGAAGAGACAGGGGTCTGGCAGGGATCAGCCAGGCCAAGCACAAAGCAAAGGCATCCCGACCTGCATTTTGCATGAAATCCTTCCCTCCAGTGAACAACTGTCCAACTGCTGCCTCTCCACACAGCTTGTGCTTGTCAAGGCTCCTCTAGATGGGATCAAGGAAGCTTTAACTTATGCCATTTACAGGGTGGCTGCAAAGAGGACAGTGGGGTTTACAAATTATTCTCTGAAGGAGCATTTCCCTCTCTGATACACAGCAAAACTCAGACTGGACATCTGATGGTGACAAAGCAAAAGTCTTTCTGAACTTTGGGATCCAACAGAGCTTTCCAGTTCTCATCAAGAGTCAGGAGGAGAGCTGAGTTTTCAATAGTCAGTGGCAGATAATACAGAGTTCCAAAAGAGATCCTGATCTTGGAAATATCTTCTGCACCCTCAGGACACCTAGAGTTACAGAGGTTTGCCCACATCTGATGTCACTGAATCATAAATTCCTAGACTACCCTGGGGTGGAAGGATCATCAAGTCCAAATCCTGGCCCTGCAGAGGGACACCCCAAGAATCACACTGTGAGCAAGGCAGGGTGACTCCAGGTCTCCCAAATCCTACACTGTTTCCAAGCCTTTCCTCCTTTCCAGTGCACTTTACATAGTCCTGATTTTAGGGCAAAATGGAGCTCTTGAATACAGCATCAACTGGCTCATGAAAGCATTTCCAAAGCATAAAAAGAGCTTTAATTCAAGTGTGAAAAGCCCAAGGCTGAGGGACAGTGGGAGCTGAAAATCCAGCTGCCCATGTATCTCATGGGATGGAGACAGCCCCAAGTGGAATTTCTTCCCTCACCATGAATGACTCATTTGGGACACCTCCAAGACCTTGAATTGGTTCCTCTCCTGCTCAGCTCAGCTTTCTCAGTTATTCACATCCCTTCTGGAACACACAACCAACCCAGCAGGAGGTTAAGGAACTCCCTGCACCCTGAATTATCCCATCTTACTGCCAAATACCCACGTGAAAGCAGCAAATGAGTTAAAATCAAGCTAAATTATGACTTTTTTGCGATAATTTGTCTTTTGCTGATAAAGAATTATTTCAAAAGAGTCAGCAGCACAATGCACTGCAGTTTTGCCACTGGGCCAAATCACTTTTATCATTCTTGGCTGAGAAGCACAGGCATTCCCACAGAGTCTTTTCCATCCTTAGCTGAGCATCCATGCGGGATTTTCCATCTATTCAGACATTCCTCAGAGGGCATCTGACCTTATTTAACAGGCCCTTAATTAGGTGAAAGCAAATGCGAGGGAGAGCCGAGTTCAGCCTCTGATATTGCTGAGGGTAATGAGGGGTATTTTAGGGGCAGGACAGAACAATCAAAGAGAACAAAAGTTGCCTTTGCTGCCAATTGGGATTACACTCATTGCTTGATAGGGACGGAGTGAACTCTAGGAACTGCTCTTCCCTCTCAATTTTGTGCAGGGCTGCCCAAGAGCAGGACAGCTGGCAAGGAAATGGGTGGTTTGGAGTCCTCTTCTTTTGAGGATTTAGAGGGAGATGAATGTGACATGTTTTTGCAAAGACAGGGTGAATTTCAACCTGTGTTTTGGGCCTCTTGGAAGCTCTGATGGCCCTGATCTTACACAGGATGTCAGTCTGGTGTAGGAACACCAATTATGGAATCATGGAATGGTTTGGGTTGGAAGAGACCTTGAAGATCATCTCATTCCACCCCCATGCCATGGGCAGGGACACCTTCCAATATCCCAGGTTGCTCCAAGCCCCATCCAGCCTGACCTTGGACACTTCCAGGGATCCAGGGGCAGCCACAGCTTCTATGGGCAGGCTGTTTCAGAGCCTCACCACCCTCTCAGCCAAATTTTTTTTTCCTAACTGAACTATAATTAGTCCAAGGAAGAGGTGATGCTGCCAACCCAGAAGTTGAGAAGTCCTGCAGAAGACCTGAGCACCTCCAGAGTGGATGTGCACAGTGGTCATCTTTCACAGCCCCTTCTAAATCAATACTCCAAGACAGCAGAATGATAGAAATCTGCAAAAACAGCACCAAAATTTACAGTTTCTGGGTGTCTCTGCTGCTTTTAAATCCCCAGGTCAAAAAGTCACATCTATTAAACAATCTCAGCTTTCTGTTTCCAAGCAAGATCATTTCTGCCTTTTCTGGTTCTGGCCCAATGATGAAAACCATGTCTGCACACAACCTGATGGCTCACAAACAAACAAATGCAAATTAAAAGGGGGGAAAAAAAGAAAAAAAACCTCTTGAGTTATTTTTAAAACTTGTGATCTTGAGCCAGTGTTTCTGGGGACAGCCTCAAATTGACAATCCCCTGGAAACAGCCACTCCAAACCTAGGAGTTAATGCCGCTTGATATCTTGTGCAAAGACCACATTTGAAGAAATTAAGCCATAATTAAGCAAAGTTATTAATGATTGCTTTAACTAATTGATACAATAACATAAGCAGCAGACAAGATTTTAATCAGTGGTCATGAAATCAGAAGTAAACTGGCCAGACACCACCTCCTCTTCGGCAGTTAATTTGCAAACAATAATTCTGCTGCTGATAGTGACTCAGCGGCCGAGGGGAGAAGAATAAATCTCAGGAGACAAATAGGTAAAAGCCTTCCCCATTTTAATGAGAAACAGACACAGAAAGGCCAAAAAGACCCTGTCAACATGATTTGCAGTACTGTTACTTAATTTTTACCAAATGTGCTTTCTGCCACGCTTTAGTTGAAGTACATATTTATTTGATATTTCGCTGGCAAAGTTTAAAAGAACCTCCAAAATACCCATCTGCTTCTGCTACGCATGACCCTACCAGTCTCACCTCCGACACACTGTAATGGTTTTAGGGAATGATAGCACTGCACAGATGTGATTTATTCGCAGATTGTGGGTGACTTTCTGCTAATTTACAGGGGAAAAGCACAACTTTCCACTGGAGCGTGAAGCTGACCCACAGAACAAACCTGCCTGCACAGAGAGGGACAGCAAATCTCCTTCCTTGAGGCAAACACAGAATCACAGGATGGTTTGGGAAGAGACATTTCATCCCCTGATTTCACCCCCTGCCACAGGCAGGGACAATTTCCACTATCCCAGGTTGCTCCAAGCCTTGTCCAGACTGGTCTTGGACAATTCCAGGAATGGGTTAAGTTGCTCATAAGTAACATAAGGTTACTCAAAAAGTGGTTGCAGAACAGTCTTCCCGAACCATTAGTAAACCAAAAGTAAGAAGAAGCTCAAAACCTTGAGATTTAAATAATGTGAAGTTGATGCCTCTTGCCCTTTGCCTTCTGGATTTTGAGCCTTTAAGGTTATTTTCTCCAGCTCTCCCCTTTGATCTCTCTATATCAAAGGGAAGAGCTGAAATTCCTGTGTCTTGGAGTTACTTCCATGTGTTTGCAGAACACTGGGAGACATCCAGGCATCCAACATGCTGAAACAGAGTTATTTGGGGGGTGATGGAGGTGACCTTCCAAATGTTAGTCCAAAGGCAGGACAGGGGAATGAGCATCCTGCACCTCCTGGCGTGCAGAGATGGGCTCTGGGTGTGTGTCAACACCTGAGCAGTGAGCAAACACAGAAAAATGGTCAGTCAGCAGTGTGGAGAGAGCTGGGAGAGGAGAGAGCAAAGGAACAGAGATGCCAGGAGTGCAGGAGTGATGGAAAAGCAAGTGCAAGCCTGGAAATGAGAGCGAAGGGCTGAAAAGGATCAGAGGGAGATGCAGAGAGTGAGAAAGAGGTGAAAGAATCATCTCAATCTCTGCAAAGAGTTCTCAGCTGGGATGAGAAAGAAATTTAGAGAGGATTAGGTGAGGAAGAGGGGCCCAAGGAAGCACAGGCACATGTGATGAGGAGCAGGAAATATGCAGAGATGCTGCAGCAGAGACTCTCCTGTTCCTCCAGCATTTCCCATCTGCTCCTCATCCTCTGAGATCAGCATGTGAGGCACAGAGTTCCTCTGTCTGCACACCAGAAACAGGAGAAGAAGAAAGAAACAGTCCCAACCTCCAGTCACTGATATAAGAAATCTGGAGAAGAGTCATTTACAAGAGCATGTAGTGATAGGACAGGGAATGGCTTCAGATAAAGTGAGTAGGTTTAGACTGGATATTAGGTAGAAATTTTTGGCTGTGAGGGTGATGAGCACTGGCACAGGTTGACTAGGGAAGCTGTGGCTGCCCCATCCCTGGAAGGTCCAAGATTAGGCTGGATGGGGCTTGGAGCAATCTGGGCTAGTGACTGTAGCTCCCTCAGAGTGTTTGTGAAGGCTGGAGTTAAAGGGATGATCTCTTGATAAATCCTGACAGATCCCATGTGTGCACCAACCCTTCCCTGCGCTGTCAACAGGGACTTGAAGCACATTCACACCTAAAACACGGATATGTCCACACCTCTGGGAAATGATGGGACCTTTGTATGCTCTGTCTCTGGGTTTCAGTGACAAATTCCCCCTCTCCCTCTTTCAATCACTCTCCCTATAAAATATGTATTTCTATATAATGGTGAAAAGCTGTTGCATCCTGCTCCTGAGAGCATTGCACGTCTGACTGAGTGGGTAAGTGCTGCTTGCCACCTCTCAGTGCCCAGAGGAGCTGCAAGGCAGGACTTGTTTCAGCCACAGACCACAAGGCTGAGCTGGGTTCCATCTCCCTTGGAGCCCAGGGAGTTCAGCTCCAGATAAAAACCCCATGTGCAACCCAAAGGCCCCCAGGTTCACTGGGGAAAATGCTTCCATGCAGAAGTTGACCTTAAAAAGGCCAGGGGAATATTTTGGCAGCATGAGAAAGCTGCTTCTTCTATCCAAATTTATAGTGACAGCTCTTTCAGGTGTTCCAAGTTAGAGGGTGCCTTGCTGGAATGTCCAGAGCTGTGATAAAACTGGGACAAGCTGGAGAAATTGGCTTTATCACTGGGGTTTTCATTCTTGTGGGGGCTGGTGAGAGATGGGGCAGAATCTGGCAAAACCATAAGGTCTGGAGCACAAATCCTATGAGGAGTGGCTGAGGGAGCTGGAGCTGTTTAGCCAGGAGAAAAGAAGGATCAGTGGGAACCTCCTTCACAACTCCCTCAGGCTCAGGTTGGATATTAGGAAAAAATTTCATCAGTGAAAGAGTGGTTAAGCATTGGAAGAAGCTGCCCAGGGCAGTGGTGGAGTCACCATCCCTGGAAGTGCTCAAAAAACAAGTACAAGTGGCACTTCATGATATGGTTTAGTGAGCACATGGATATTTGGTCAAAGGTTGGACTTGATGATCTTAGAGACCTTTTGCAACCTTAATGATTTTATGATTCTATGAAAACAGCTCTTAATCACTACACAGGTAATAACAGAACCACTCTTATCTCTGGGGCACAGACAGGGCTGAGCCCAGCAGGCAGAGGGAGGAGAAACCTTCTCCTTCCCCAGGGATGGGACAAGCCGTGGTGCCTGTTTATCTTTAAAAAGGTCAGGTCAAGCCATCACCTTCCTGTCCACCAACTCCACAGAGCTCCCAATACCACTGTGGGCAGTGAAAACCTCTGATAAGTCAGACCTTCACCCTTTTATGAAAGATCTGTACGTGGCTTCTAGAGTGGGTGGGATATTTGCTCCCTAAGGGCAGCCTGTTCATAATCCTGCCCCCAGCAAAGGCAAACCCCTGCACCCACTCACTGAGGCTCCACAAATGTTAATTCATTCAAGCACTCAAAATGTGTTCTATCACGAGCACAGGGGTAGTGACTGCACTGCTGTCATTCACATTCAGATAAAATCAGATTTGGGCAAAGGCTGATGTAGTGCTGAGTGTTTCACAGGCTCACATCAGATTTTCAATTACAACAGTCCCTGACTTTTTCACCAGCCTCCCCCACAGAGACACCCATGGGTGTCAAGGATGGGTGGGAGGAGATGATTGAATAAATCACACAGGGCTCAGGGCTCCTGAGTTCTCTACAGGGCTTGGGGTCCTAAAAACACCAGCTTAAACTTGTGCTTTGGAACAGCCAAGCACAAAATTAATCTGCTCATGCTGTAATGGTCAGGGAAGTGCAGGTAGTCAGTGGACCAGCAAGAATAAGTTTTTAGAAGTCTCTGGAGAAAAAAGTAATTATTTCTCTTGTTCCAAATTTCATTTTTTAAGGGTGTAAGTGAATGAACATTGCTGTCCCACTGAGAGGTTTGAGACAGGTTCTGGGTGTCTCTGTGAATCTGAAGGGCTGTGCAAAGCCAGCAGTGGTGTCTGAGGTGACCTCAAATGGGCCTGCACAAAAAGGACACTGAGCAAACCTGAAAGCAGTGGGTTTGTTATTGGTGCATTGCTTATTCCAGGGCTTTGACTCTCAAAGAGTTCCATTCTATGCAGATGGAAATAGAAAGGACCCACAAAAAAGGATGAGGAAAAGGAATGGGCTCACAACCAATGTCCTGCAGGAGCTCCAGCTTCCAGCTTCCAGTAGTTTCCATCTTCCCACCCCATCCCAACATGTGACTGGGACTGTTTTCACTTCAGCACTGGAAGTGACATCCCATCCTTGCCCAGCATGGAGCACATGAGAAGGAATCCCAGCTCTGCCATGTCCTTTCTCCTGAGATATGACATCTCTCAGCCTCCTTAATCAGGATGAATGTGCAGAGTTGCTCCCCTCCCCACGTTAAATTTTAGGTACAAATATCCACAGTGGAGGGAAATGGTTGGAGACATCACAAAACACTTAAAATGGTTCAGCAGAAGAAATGGCACTCATAGATTAGAAAATATAACTGATAATACTTGTTTAATAAATTATTGAACAACTGTATGGGTGAATGTGTCCCACTCAGACAGGTGGCCTCTCCTCCCCTGAAGTGTCACTGTAGGGCAACTGCCATCACCCTACCAGAATCCCTCATTGCTCCCTTTTTTTTTTTTTTTTTTTTTTGTGGATCTAAAGCTCTTCATGAGCATCTGTGAATCAACCAGCTATGATAGCTCAAGTAATCCTGCACACCCACAGGACTAATTATAAACAGTGGATTTTTCATGTAAAAGTAGTTCCTCCTCCTCCCCCCGCCCTCCCAAGCAGCAAACTTCCCAAGGCCAAGAACTGTACTGAAATTAGTCAGGCTCCCATGATGAACCCAGATTCCCTGGAATCTGGCTGTTAGATACTCAGGGGGTGGTTCCTGCCCTCTTTTCTGTGCCCCTGGCTCCTCAATATTACAAAAGTGTATAAATACCATGGTTTATGAACATAAAAAAATCCTGAGGTCGACAACAGAGCACATCCTTGTAGGAAATGTGGTTGCTACCAGAACTTCATGAGCAGCCCTGATGTCCACAGCATGATCGAGCTAAAGGGTTTTTAAAGCACCATGGATTGATGGAGTTCCTTACCTGCTTCTCAGACATGATGTAGAGGTGTTCATGATCCATGGAGAAGGCCATGTCCCGGAGGATGGGGCCATTGTCCACCACCTGCACGATTTCATACTCCAGAGTGTTCTTGGTGGTGCCATCCACACGGATCTGTGCAGCAAGAACAGAAGCAGAGGGAGAACGTGAGGATTTTTCCTCCTTCCACTGAGAATAAATCATCACAGAATCAGAGAATGATTTGGATTGAAAGGGGCTCTAAAGATCATCTCATTCCAACCCTCCTGCAATGGGACACCTTCCACTATCCCAGGGTACTTCAAGCCCCATCCAATCTGGTCTGGGACTCTTCCAGGGATGAGGCAGCCACAGCTTCTCTGGGCAATCTTTTCTCTCACCACCCTCATAGTAATATATATCTATTTATAATATATATACATAATAATCACTGGACAAATCTATTGTGGTCCAGGTCTTTTGAACAACAACCACCGTCATCACAAAGTGAACTTTTCCCTGTCTCTCACCAAAAGGATAAAGCAGGTTTCATCACTTTTGCTGGTCCCATCAACACGAGAGCACTGTAAGAACAATGCAGAGCCTGCTTGCTCTTATCTGGCATTGTCACTGCACTTCTGTCACTACCTGGACAAATCTATCACGCTCAAAATGATGGCACAAGGGAAGAATTTGTGGTGGCGATGAGCAGAAGATAAAAAAGCACACAAGTCTGCAGGACTGACTCACTCGAATGCTACTCAGATAATATTATTGCTCTTATTGCTAATGTTCCACGGGGCAATATATTATTGCAGTGTTCATTGCAACACAGACTATTTCTCTTGCTGATTGCATATATCAGGTATTGAAATCACTCCTGCACGAATGTGGCACCTTATGATTCCAGACACATCTCATAACAGGGTGTCATTTAGGGACATCAATAACTGGGATTATGAGAAGGAACCAGACACACAGTTCCAGTCTATCCCTGACAATGATCCAGTGATACAGAAGAAAATGCGAAAAACAACAGACTTTTCTTTACCTGCCTAAAAATGAATTTTAGAGTTTGGGCTCAAAACCAGCTGGAGAAGGTTTGCAACCCCTTTCGATATAGAACAAATCAGAATAAATTAACTATTCTCAGGAGTTCTTCTGGATCATATGAGGCTCTATACAGCAGCAAACCCCACAATCATTTGTTTCCTTATCTCCCTTGCTATGTTTTCCATGTGTTGCCTTTCACTTTCTGAAAATGTTTTATCCTGCAGCAACACAACCACCACAGTACCTTTCCCTAAAACAAAAAAAAAGTTGCAGGAGATCTTCATCGTGCTACACATCAGGATCTCCATTCCTTCCTGACCAAAGATTACCAGTGTGCAGTTTGATATCTGAGCAAAAAGCACCCTTCCCATCCAAAGGAAATAACAAGCTGTGGAGAACTTATGGTGTCAAGACCTGTTCCCACTGTTCCCTGGCACAGTCCTTGAGCTTGTTCCTTCTGTATCAACCTCTCAGCCAAGAAACTGAGCCTGAATCATCTTCTCTATTAGAAAGTCAAAGAGAAAGGAAGAGAGGGAATGATAAAGGGTCTGGAGAGTCTGTATGAGTAAAGGGCAGCAATCATAAACAGATTTTTATCTTGGCCCTTACTTGATGCACTCACCTGCTGTGGGACAACAAAGGAATATGATTTCCCCATGAAAGATAAGGAAAATGAAGCAGAAAGGAGTTAGAGGGGCTCTCTGTGCCAGCAAAGGGTGTGGAGGGTGCTCAGGGATGCTCAGATCCTATGTTATCCACCAGCCTCCACACAAGTAGGAGCACGTGCAGGCCTTGGCTGCTGGGCTGGCCAGATGACACGGGAGGATTTGCAGTTAATTTGTCATCCTGATGGATCTGCTGATGACAGCAACACACGTCCAACATCAACACACAGAGAGGTCAGGGCCTGAAGCCCAGCACTGAAGATCACTGACACACAAAGAATTCAGGGCCTAAACCCCAGCACTGAGAATCCCTAACAAACCAAGGGGTCAGGGCCTAAAGCCCAACACTGAACATCCCTGACACAAAAAGATATCAGGGCCTGAAGCCCAGCATTGAACATCCCTCACACAAAGAATTCAGGGCCTAAACCCCAGCACTGAGCATCCTTCACACACAAAGATTTCAGGGCCTAAACCCCAGCACTGAGCATCCTTCACACACAAAGAATTCAGGGCCTAAACCCCAGCACTGAAGATCTCTGACACACAAAGGATTCAGGGCCTGAAGCCCAGCACTGACAGACCAAGGGGTGTGAGCATCCCTGACACATCAAGGGGTCAGGATCTGAAGTCCAGCACTGAACATCCCTGACACAAAAAGATATCAGAGCCTGAAGCCCAGCATTGAACATCCCTCACACCAAGAATTCAGGGCCTAAAGGCCAGCACTGAACATCCCTCACACACAAAGAATTCGGGGCCTAAACCCCAGCACTGAGCATCTCTGGCACACAAAGATTTCAGGGCCTAAACCCCAGCACTGAGCATCCCTGACTCCCATCAGCTCTGGCTGCCTGGGAGCAAAGGGCTCACTCATGTCCACAGTCCCTCACCAGGGAATTCAGCTCCTCTGAGTCTTCTTGAAAGTGGACACTGATGTGAATCACCCAGGAGGTCAAGGGCAAAGATGCCAACAGGCTTGGGATGAGTCATTCCCCTTATGAGAGTCAGGGGAAAGGAAGGAGACAGGAAGGGCTGCAGGCTGAGGAGAACAGGAGTCTCCCTGTTGGGGCTCTGCCCCAAGCAGATCAAATATCCCCGCGGCAGGAGCCTTTCCTCTTTCCCGCTGAGGCTTTCCAGCTCCAAGTTCTCCCTCTCAGGGAGCAGTCAGGGAGCTTTGTCTGCCATCTCCACTCTGCTTCCCCCCAATCCCTCATGGCTGCTCATCCCTGTCAGAGCATCCTCACTCTCCGCTGATCCCTGTGCTAAACAAACCTCACATCTTCGCTGCTTTGACCTTGATTTTTCAGCACCACCAGGGTCAGATCTGCAGGCTGCCAGATATGTAAGCAGCCAATTATCACCCCAGGGCTCTGTCACTGTCCTCAGCCTTTGCCAGGCCCCATTAGAAGGGAAAGAGCTCAGAGATGGAAGAGGCAGGCTGGAGAAGCAGCCGGCTGGAGTTAACAAACCAGGAGACAGGAGGCACAGACCCCAGGGATCTCCCCTGTGCATTTGGTGCAGGTAAAAGATTGCAGAGGCTTCACGCCAGGAATACAGAGCTACTCGGAAGTGATTTAACAGCTATTGCTGGCCTAATTGCCTGAAAAGTCATTATTTTGCAGAGGGGGAGAGAGGAAGGGACAGGGCTTGTTGCACGGTACATGTGCAAACACACACACGTGTGCTCACACACCCACAGCCCAACAGCTCCAAGTGCAGGAACCCCTCTCTCTAGTTAAATCTAGTAGATAAGAAGAAGGAAAATTCAGAAAAAGGCCAGAAAATCTGAAAGACATCAACCCACACTGCACAGCCTGTGCAAGCCCCACACCAGCAGTGAGGTGATTATCGGAGACTGCAGCCAGAAGTCTGGCACTTAACTCCAGCCATCCCTTTACCTGTCTTAAACTCTGTCTTTCTTATGTTGGACCCCAGAGGATCTCCACCTTCCCTGCACATTCTTCACAGTCCTGAGCATCAGACAACACAACTGCACTTTCTCTTAGAGAAAGATTTATTACTGGCTTCAAGGCTCCTACTAGAACCAGGGCACTTGGGTTGGTGAAAAAAATCAAAGAGCATGTGAAGAAAAAATGAGGAGATTCTCATCAAAGTCTGCAGGTGATCACCACTAAAGTCAGGGACACAATCTGTGCTCAGAAAGCTCCCCAAGTTTCCAACTGCAGGGTATTTGAAGCAGACACCACCCCTTCCCTCTGTTCTGCTCTTCTCTGCTGGCATCAGCCACAAGCCCCAGCTGGAGCTGGGGTGCTGGCATGGGTAGAGTTTTCTTCTGACTGAATGATGGGCATTCTTATATTCAAGATGTTCCCTTTGGGCTGGGGGATGAGAGTCTGACAGTGCAGCTGGGATTGCTCCTGAGAGCTGCCTGTGGGCCATGAGCTCATCTGCACGGCAAGAGGGAGGGGAGCAACAAGTGAGGGATCCAGGACCAACGTGGGTGTCCAAACGCTCAGTCCACCACAACCCACACTCCACAAGCACACCCATCACCTCCACCATGGGATCATCTACCTGCTCCCACTGCCTAAGCACCTGTCCTGGACATTCCCTGGACCCCCAAATGCTCAGCTCAGCACCCCATGTTCCTTGTCCTCTGTTAACCCCACACATGTGGGAGCTCCCAGGGCCCAGCACTCTCAGGCTGCACATTAATCCTCCTTCTTCCTGGAAGGCTTCACTCACTGGGCTCGGCTCTACAGAGCTGGCTGCTATTAAAACATCAGCATGATGCCTCCCGAAGGTCAACTACCAAGGGACCTATTCTGGCAGCTGTTTGTTTGTTTGTCTGAACATTATCTAGGGCTGGCTGTTTATTTACATCCATTGAAGTATCAGACAATAAATATCCTCTCCCAGTAGCAAACAGATGCTTGCACTCGAATGTTCTGGCTAGCGCTGACTTCAAAACGATCTCCTTAATGAGCAAACAACACTATTAATCTTTAAAGACACAGGCTCTGGCCTTCTCTGAGCTCCCACCCTGGCCATGGCTAGACCCACAGGCATCCTGGCAAGCAGCCCATGGGTCTGACAGATGAAAGAAGGTAAAAGATACCTTCCATCACTCAGCTGATGCTTTTCAGAGTTATCTGGGCCTCCCCAGCTGCTGAGGGATCCACGGGAGGCTGATGCTGGAGGACAGTTTCCCCAGCAAGCTGGTGGCGGATGCCTCAATCACACTTCCGAGAGCACCATAGAGGTTGGTATCACATCATTATCAAAGAGAGGGACATAATAACCCTCTCCAAATCATTGGGATGGACTTAAAATGGTCTTAAAATGGACTTAAAAGAAAGAGCAGTGGGGCTGCAGGACAAAGAAGGAATTGATGGTGGCAACCATTTGGTGCCTTTGCTGGAAGACAGTGATTATGACAAAGAAGAAAGTATCTTTAAGCTCACCAGAGCAACAAAAACACCTGCCTTCCAGTGAGGACCACATACCTCTGTTAGCATGTTATTCCCTCCTGTAAAGGGACACTTCCTACTAAAATCATCCACACCATCCACATGGATACACTTCAGGAGCTTTACTCCAGACCATCAAAGCCTGATCCTGTAGACTAAATCAGTGTTTGGAGCATGTTAAAATCGTCCAGTTTTGGTTTATTCAAGGAAAATCAGTGGCGAAGGTTGGTCAGAGAGGTTTTTTACGCCCCATCCTCAGAAGTGTTCAAGGCCAGGTTGGATGGGGCTTGGAGCAACCTGGTCTAGTGCAGGGTGTCCCTTCAAAATTGTCTTCAGACTCACTTCAGAAACACATTCATGAACCTAATCTCCTGCTACAACCTCACTTCTATTTTATTTGTCCCAATATTTGTCCCAACCTCACTTCTATTTTATTTGTCCAGTAGCTTGGACTGGTCTCTGGCAGGAAAAAAAAAAAAAAAAAAAATTCCACAATGCCAAATGGGCTCAGCTGTTTCCTACTCCTCTAAAACTATCACCTCCTGCCCAGAGCACCATTCCTGGCCCACCAGAGTTAAAATAACACTGCCTTCAATTAATATCTCTGTATAAATCACTTGAAAACTATCCAGGGCTGCTGGGAGTGTGGTCAGGAGCAGGATCCTGATGACCGGCCAGGCGGGCAGCAGGAACAGACGCTGGGTGGATGAGAGTCATTACAAATAATTAAATGAATAACTAAGCAGAAGAGGAGCTTGGTGAACCATGGCACGCTCGGCCAAGCCATCCCTCCCCACCATTCTGCTTTTGTGCAGCATCAGCAGCCTCTGGGCTGATGGAGTTCAAGGGAATTCATCATCTCCTGCTCCAGCAGCTCTCACTCAAGTCACGCTGGTGGTTTATTTTGGCCATGAAATTGCCCCAGCTCCCAGGGGAGGGGATTGAATGGCTGCCAGAAAGATTGCAAGGGTGGATTTCAAAGGGAAAATCCTTCAGGTCATGGGATCAGGCCCTGCTGCCTCCGCCTGGGTGTGAGGGAGCAACCATGACTGTGGTATTGCCTCAGAAAGTAAAGAAAATATTTTGGGCAGGGAAAGTAAGATGTGGGAGGACAAGTTTTGTCCTCCCCATCCCCTGAGGCATCTTTCCATCGCTGTCCCCGCCTCTCCTTCTTGCAGGGCATCTCACAGAAATCACCATCATCATTTCTCACTATTGGATTAAGGATCTGCAAACCCCATTTCCAGGAGATCCAAGCAGCCCTGGAGCCCAGCACATCAATCCAGGCTGCTCTGAGAAGGGCCGAGCCACAGCCTTACGACTGCACAGGGGCCACTAATACTTCATTGCTTTTCCAATAGCAGTTCCTCCCCGTTTTATGAACCTAATGTTCCCCAGAGGATGCCGGGGCTCCTGGCTGCTGTTCCTGGCATGGAGAGGGAGGAAGGACACAGCAGGCAGTGTATGATCTAATGTCAGGCCCTTCTGATGATCATCTATTCCTCCTTTTTCATTGATTTGGGTTGCATGATGGAGCTCTATTGATCTCAGCAGAGACAGGGAAGGGCCGGTGACATTCCATGTTCCTCCCATTTCCCTCCGTTTTCCAGTAAAATAATCTGTTCTAATTTGCCTAAAGCCTATTAACAGGAGATCAATTCCTAATAAAACATGGCATTTCAATAGCCCTGTCTATCCACCGATCCTAAAGGCGTTTAGAAACGCTAATTGAAAAAGCAAGGGATGAGGTATCCGTAACTCGTGCCTAAGTCAGCAGCCAGCAGCTTTCTCTCTTCTCTTGTACACATGTTTTAAAGTGCTGCTGCCATGGACGATGCCAGCACATCCAAACACACATCTCAGAGCACCTCCAGCCACATGGAGAGCAGAAACCTGGAAAACCAGGTGTTTACAGTGTTCTTAAAATTCCTGCTGTCAGTGCTCTCCAGAACACGGAGTGTCATGACAGGAGCCACTCTGAGCAGAGGTGAGATATGGACAGGAGAGTCATGAAATCACAGACTGGTCTGGGTTGGAGGGGACCTTCAAAATCCCTTGCCATGGCAGGGACACCTTCCACTAGCCCAGGTTGCTCCAAGCCCTGTCCAACTTGGCCTTGGACACTGCCAGGGATCCAGAGGCAGCCACAGCTTCTCTGGACAACCTGTGTCAAGGCCTCAGCACCCTCACAGCCAAGAATTCTTCCTAATATCTTACCTAAATCTCTCCTCTTTTAGTTTAAAGGGTTTTCTTTTTGTCCTATCTCTATCACCCATGTAAAAGTTGCCCTCCCAAGGTGTAGATACACCTAAGTGCACACCACAAAACAGAAGGGAAAAAAAAAGCAGGTCGGCCTTGCAATCCCATCAGGTTCCTAGTTTGTATTTCTTTTGTCCTATAGGACAAAATATTTGTTTCTATAGGAGATCTATATGACAGAATCATAGAATCATTAAGGCTGGGAAAATCCTCCACGATCATCAAGTCCAATCTTGTCGTTAACAAGCAGGACTTATTTGCTCCAGCAACAGCCAAGGAGAATAGTTTTTCCTCATTTCTCCATCCATACAATTCCCAGGGCCTTTTCTCCCAGCAGCAACACAGGGTTTTCTCGAAGACAGCTTTCCTGGAATAACTGCTGGCTAATCCTGATCATCTGCAGGCACTGCACTGTAATCCCCACACTGCACACCCTTGGCTGGGGGCTGCCAGGGGCACGGGGGGCTGCACTGGGCAGGGCCACAGGGTTTAATCCCTGCACAGGAGTCACCCACTGACCTCTCGTGTAATCCTGGAAAATTGGGTCAAACAGAGCTGTGCCTGACTGCTGGAGATCGCCCCTGCAGAGCCAGCACAGCACAGTGGGGCAGAGCAGAGTCCTCCTGCTTCAGGAGGTCCAACAGGAACGTGGGACAAGATGTTGATGGGCATCTGCTTTGTTTTCCAGAGACATGTGGGTCACCATGCCTTCACAGAGCTGCTGCTGGGTGCTCTGGTGTCATGGTGGGTCATTGTCTCACAGCAGATCAAGCATTCTGGGATACACTGGAATCGTGGAATCATGGAATCATAGAGTGGTTTGGGTTGGGAGGGACCTTAAAGCTCATCTCATTGCCAGCCCCTGCCATGGGCAGGGACACCTTCCACTGTCCCAGGTTGCTCCAAGCCCCATCCAAAGTGGTTTTGGACACTTCCAGGGATCCAGGGGCAGCCACAGCTTCTCTGGGCAGCCTGTGCCAGGGCCTCTCCACCATCACAGCCAAGAATTTCTCCCTAATATTCTAAATCTACCCTCTGTCAGCTTAAAGCCATTGAAACTCCTCCTTTGGGCCAGAGGGTTCTGGCACAAAGAAGACAAATTCCTCACTGACAGAAACCCGTTTTTTTCCACAGTCTGCAACACAGGACTACTGTGCCATCCCACTCGGGTTCCCCACTAACAAGAGATACTCCTGGCTGCGATGGAATTATGAATTAAATTAGACAGAAGTGAAAGAGCAACCTTTCATTCTGGGCTTGGACATCACCTAACACAGTGGGTTTCTGACTGCTGCTCCCAGCACCATAAAAATTAATAATTACAGCTTGAAGTGTGTCCAGACGGGCTGTACCTTAACTGCAGGGCTCACCCCAAAGTGAAACAGCTCCAGAGCTGGAAAAAGAGGAAAAGTGAAGGAGATGACCAGGTCCTTCTCCCTCAGCAGGGAGAGCATGTCAGGTATGTGCAGCTCTCACATCCAAGAGCCCATTGACAGATGACATCATTTTTTGAAAGCACGGTTTACACACACTCCCCTGGCGCTCCCTGATTGATAAATTAGACACTCATGAGCCATGTGCTAATCAATGCAAATCATTAGTTTGTAACAACACAAGGCAAGCTCGGCAGAGCTCATTTTTCAAGGTAATGGCCTGCCAAGCATCCGTGTTCAGCTACAGCCCTGCCAGGCAATCCATTAAGGGGCTGCTGGCACTCACCTATGGCACAGGGTTGAGGCTTTTGCAGTCCAGTCCCTACCAAAGACTGGGCTGTGCTGATCACTACAAGAGCTCCAAACCTGCTCTTCCTCCTCCTTCTTCTCCAGAGAGGCCACCCTACACCCAGACATTTGGAGTGCCTGTGCTCCCACAGACGCTGGACATTTGTTCTCCACTTCCCCCAACGCTGCCACCTAATATTAAATATATTTGAGGCTGAAAAATTGTTGTCTGTTGTCTATCAGTGGAAAATGAAGGTTGATACTCAAGGCATTGACCTGCAGGTATGTCTTAGAAAACTCCATCCTGGCAGCAATGGTATCTCTAAGGGACAATGTCTGCGTCAAGTTGTGCTTGGCCAAATAAAGGGCCAATTTGAATGCTCTAGCCACCAGATTTAACACCCAAATTTCTGGCTTCAGGCTCTTACAAGTGCTGTCCAGCTGCGTGGGTGCTTTGGGGGAATGAAACTCTGTCAGGGAGGGATGTGCCACCACTGACCATTGTGTCAGAACACGGGGAGAGCACAAGAGTGAGACAACTCTGCTCCTCCACCACAGGAAATTCTGTCTGCTTCCCAGGTTCTGCAGGATTTCAATCCCACTGGCAGCAGAGCAGTCTCTTCATCCATGGGTCACTCTATCAGGCACATGTCCTGCCACAGGTGCTCTCCAGAGCCACTCCAGCTCCTTCATGGAGAATAAAAATTCTCTATTTGACATTCCCAGAGGTAAAGTTCAGTGCTCACAGACAGGGTCCTGCTGCTGGATGTTCATGTTTATCATCCCAGTGGATAATCTCAAAGGTCATCCTAGTGCCACTCAGGTGCTTCTGTTACTCCCAAAATGGTGGAAGTTCTTTTACACAGCCAACATTTTGGGAACTTGTTAACTTTAAAATATTTATGG
Source organism: Entomyzon cyanotis (assembly GCA_024500445.1). Taxonomy (NCBI): domain Eukaryota; kingdom Metazoa; phylum Chordata; class Aves; order Passeriformes; family Meliphagidae; genus Entomyzon; species Entomyzon cyanotis. Next base: position 2,395,620 of record JAKEPQ010001019.1, read on the forward strand.
CTGTTAATGCCATCACACCTGGTTCTTCATAAAGAGACTGTAAAGGGATGTTTGGAGGCACAGTGGTTCTGACTGAGATCAAGAGAACAGCAATGTGAAAAATAATGTATGAAAATGAAATTTTTACATGTGAGAGCATGTGTGTCAGCTCATGAGCTGCAGAACCCCAAATGCCCCTCAAACTCTGGTCAGCTCTTCAGCAGGTGTTGGACTGTAGATAAAAATAATTCAGACAAACTGCAACACCAGAAATACTCAGAGTTTTGGCTCAGAAACACCCAGGAGTGCAGCGTGTGTGTGAATGGGGCTGACCAGACGCAAAGATCCCAACGCAGTTGGCCTGGAGCACAAAACCTTCTGTGAGACAGCTCAAAAACCGAGGCAGGGAGTAATATGGGATGGAATGAAGACAGATGCACCACAACATGGGCTGGATGATGAATACAAGTCCTTTATAAGTGTCTGTTCATGGGGCTGAAGGACCAGATTCCCTCAGAGATGAGCTCATCCCGCCGGGAACGCGGTGACCCCGAGGGTTGGGAGCTGTGGGGCGGAGGGTGCAGGGCAGCACCACAAAGGGCCCTTTGACAGTGGCCAGACGGGGAGAGCTTTGAGCCACCCACAGATCCTCACCACACTGTGGCACTTGAGAGGGAGCCAGCTGCCCTTCAGCACCGGGAGGCACGAGTGGAGAGCCGGGAATTCGCATGGATACGCGGGCAGTGGAGAGCACATCAGCACAGCAGTGTGAAGGAGGGTGGGAATATCTGAGCAGGTGAAACAGGGGGTGTGGAGGCACCCAGCAACACCTGGACACTCCAGGATCATCCTCCTGGCTTGAGGATGTGCTCACCAATGCACCCAAAGGGTGATGTAAAGATGAGCACACACATGCACTGACTCAAAATCATGGAAAAATAGAATCATGGAATGCTTGGGTTAAAGGGACCTCTGAAGGTCATCTAGTTCAACACCCAGGGACATCTTCAACTGGATCAGCTTGCTCAGAGCCACGTCCAACCTGGCCTTGAATGATTCCAGGCAAGGTGCATCCATCACCTCTCTGGGCAACCTGTGCCTATTGTAAAAACCTTATATCTCATCTAAACCAACCCTCCTTCAGGATAAAACCATCACCCCTTGTCCTATCACACCCAGCAGATTCTGCAGAGACCACAGGCATTCCCTCCAAAGGATCTGCTCCCTGCAGCAGAGAACTCAGGGAATCTGATCTGAAGGGGGGCATTTCCACACCTCGGGTGGTGCAGTGCCCTGGGCAGCTCCAGGCATCAGCAAGGGCAGCGAACTCAATCACAGCCTGTCACATTCAATCTTGGAGACAGAAAGACACATTTGAAATTTCCCTTTAGAGCTTAGGAGAGGCAGAGCAAAGCTCCTGCTTTGCTGAGAATTTGGGCACTTTCACCACTTTCTCTTAAAAAAAAAACCAAAAAACAAATCAAAAATCGTATTCCAGAGATGGTGTCACTGGTCAAGTGAGATTGGCTGTCCTTGCACTGATATTTGTGTCAGATGCTGATGCTAAATGACTTCAGAAGTGCAGAGAGTGATGGGTTGTGAGCACATCACTGAAAACAGATAAATCTGGGACCCAGAGCTCTTTCCTCACTCACTCACTGGTAGCTCTGGGCTTGGATGGGTGAGTGGAGCAGTGACTTGGGAACAATTCCTGTCAGTAAAGTGAGGCCAGGTTATCTCCAAGGCCAGGGGAAATGGGAACCTGAAAGAAAAGCTGTCCCCAGGCCCTTTTGTGAGCTGACACCCCTGGGGCTAAGGTTGAGATAATGAGGTCCCACATATCTCTGGGCCCCAGCCCCACTGACAGGGCTGTGCTCTGCAAAGGTTATTGTGATTCAATTGCTGACTCTTTCAGCTCCTGGGCTTCTCAATGCCAAGGTGACCTATTAAGAACTTAATATCAGATAAAAAAAAGCCCTCGAAGCTTTTTTAACCTTCATAATCTATGTTTATCCGCAGAAAATAAAAGGAGGAGAGAAAAAGAGAAAGTGAATGCTTATCTTCCAATATTGCCTCAGATAAAAGGGAAGCACCATCTGGGGACAAAACTTCACATTTGACCTTTCTCCCCTTTCATGAAAGCAGCCAGAAAACTGATCCAGCACTGAAACAGTGGGTGAGGCCTTTTCCATTCACCTCCCATAGATTGAAGGATGCTCCCAATCTACCAAAGGTTCCTCTGCTTTCCTCTGTGATGCCTGACCAAGGACATGACTTTCTGCAGCCCAGCCCCAGCACAGAGCACCCTTCTCCCCAGCCGGTCCCAAATGAGCAGCACAGATCCCATCAAGTCCCAGCTCTTCCTTCAGCCAACCTCCACCCAGACCAAACCCCTCAGCAGCCATCTCTGCCCACTGAGGCCTTTGTCTTCCCAAGAATTCCTCTCATCTCCCACTGGTCCCTCATTAGTGACAATTTGTTGGTCCTCTCCATTCACAGAATCACAGAATGGTTTGTGTTGGAAGTGACCTTAAAGATCATCTTGTTGCAATGATCTCTGTCTTGGGCAGAGACACCATCCCTGGAGGGGTTTAAAAGCCATGTGGATGTGGCCCTTGGGGACATGATTTAGTGGTGGTCTCAGCAATGCTGGGTTAATCATTGGACTTGATGATCTTAGAGGTCTTTTCCAACCTTAACAACTCTATCATTCTATGATTTTAATTATTACCTCCAACAGTGCAAGAGTGGCACATATCCCCAGACCCTTAATCACAGGGATGCCTGGCACATCAATCAGAATTAACCAGATGTGTATTCAAACCCCTTGATTGAATTATCCAAAAGTAATCCAAATGAATTTAAAAATAACAGCGTGGCAGGCACATTTTTAATGTCAGTAAATCACCAGCCAGCACCATCAGTGTGAAGTCCCCATTCAGAGGGAAACAAAAGGTGGGAATGCAGCGGGTGAGGGTGGCAGGGAGTGATTTCCTCTCAGCCAAGCACACCCAGCACCAACCCAGCTCTGTGGGAGAGAAGCTGGTGACCCCAGGGAGGAAACAGAGCCCTCCATGTGCACTCCAAAGGATTAGGAGGTCTGCTGGGAACTGCCCTAAGGAGCTGCGTGGCACAGAGGGCGAGGTGCGACGCATGTTCAGGGGAGAATTAACAGAGCCAGAGGGATTTAGGAGGGGAGTGCTGACATATTATTCCACTTAGGCAGAGGCAGGGGACTCCTGGGAGGGGAGAAAAGCTGCCTGAGCCATGCAGTTTGGGGCTTGGCTGCTGATCTGGGAATCAGACCCTGGTTGAGGCTGTTGGGGAGCTTAAGTTGCCCTAAAATGGGTTAGAATGGTGGTCAGGAACTTAACACAACCCTAGAGCATTGATCCAGCCCAAAACCTCTTGTTCACAGGAACTGCAGGTGAACTAGGAATGTAGGGAAATTCAGAGAGTCTGGAAAAGCTGAGCACAAAAGGGACCTGATAGACCATGTGTAGGGATTCTCCAGCTGAGCCAAGTGATGCACAAGGACCACAGTCCAGCAGAGCAGAGCTGAGAAGTCACTGTCCTTCCAACAGGGCCAGCTTACAGGTCTGCAGCTCCCTTTGTGCCTCAGATCTTTCCCCAGACTTGTGCAAGTACTAGAGCAATGTCCTGTCTGAGGCCAAACAGCCAGGTACTTTTGTAATGTCAGAGACTGAGATGTCTGAGCTCCAAAAGCAGCATCCCATGAGCTGCAGGTCTCCCCCATCCTCTGAAGGTCTGGGTTTGCTGTCTACCTGGGACACATCCCTGGAAGCCAACAGGTTCTGCCTGAAAACCTGTGGGGACAAAGTCCAAACATTCCTGGGGTGGTCGCTGCCATACCCCAGACACCACTGCTGAGTTGTGTGTTTGGACAGCAGAATTTGGGAAAAACTGTTTCCCTAAGACGATTGTGGCAGTGCTACGTTTGAGGTCCCTGGAGTTCCCAAACTGGATATTTTCTCACTATTTTCAATATGTCAGTCAAGGAGAGCTCAGCTACAGCTTTGGTGATGGGAAGGTGATGGAAGAACAGCCTGGGCAGCACCTCCAGTCTCCACAGCCATGCCCTGTCTCCCGTGGCCAGGGAGGGACAGCAGGATCATGTCCCTCACACAAGCAGAGGGATCACTTTCCTCTGGGACCTCAGGGTAACCCGGGCCATGAAACCTGACCCAAAGCCACTTTGACATCAGGTCGTGGCTGGAGACAAAGCAAGGTCAGGAGTTCAGCGTCAATACAGCAAGTGCCAGTCAGGACACAAAAGCTCTGGGATCAGATGTACCTGCTGAGGGCCGCTGGGGAGGGAGGGCATTGAGATGCGGAATTACTGCTCCTTTCATCCCTGCTGCTCTTTCCCTCGGTTCACACGGCTCTCCTGGCTTTGTCCTTGCACAGCTTGTGTCCCAGCAGGGTCCCTCCCACTGCCACACGGAAAGGTGCTGGCACAGGAGCTGAAAGGTGAGGGGTGTCAGAGCTGAATCCCCCCTTCACTGAAGGTTTCAGCACAATCACTCCTAAGAGCAGCCACTTATTCCTGTGATCAGCTCCAGCCTTGTGGTGGAGTAAATCAGAGAATCACAGGATGGTTTGGGTTGGAAGGGACATTAAAGCTCATCCACTTCCACCCTCCTTTCCCCGTCCCAGGCTGCTCCAAGCCCCATGCAACCTGGACACTTCCAGGGATGGAGCAGCCACAGCTTCTCTGGGCAACCTGTGCCTCACCATCCTCAAAGCCAAGAATTCCTTCCCAATATCCAATTTAAATCTCCCCTCCTTCAGCTTAAAGCCATTCCCCCTTGTCCTGACACTCCATGTCCTTGTCCCCAGTCCCTCTCCAGCTCTCCTGGTGCCCCTTTAGGCACTGGAAAGGACTCCAAGTCTCCCTGGACCTTTTTCCAGGCTGAACAGCCCCAGCTCTCTCAGCCTGTCAGTAAGGTTACTCCAGACTTACACACCAGTAGCAGAAGGGACTCCAGTCCACCAGCATTAACATTAATGTGCTGGTAACTGCAGCTAAAATAAAAAGGACCTCAATCCTCCTAAGAAGAAGCAACTCCTTTTCCTTGAAGTCCTGCCAGAGTGGGACAATGCAGGTGTTTTATATTCCCAACGTTTGGGGTATTATTTAGTGAAATCCTGAGTCAAGGAGACATAATATGCAAAACCCTGTGCGTTTTGAGGTACACAGTGACCTTACCCAAACAACAGCTTGAAACATCTGCAATATTGAGGATTCTCTGGAAAACGGGCTTTTTCCTGGAATTGCCATTTGCTCCCTCTTTCTCAAACCCTGATCTCCTTTTTAGGGAAAGCCTTCCATGTTTCTGGCATTTTGTTGTGGTGAAATTAGATCAGATCCATGAAACTGAAACAAAACACAGCAACCCCAGGTTTGGAGGTTCACAATCCTTTGAGGATGCTCCACAGAGCCCTGGGGAAAACTGATTGACAAGTGCCTGAGCTCCTTTGTTTTATTCTCTCTCTCTCCAGATCTGCCTCATAGGACAGAAAACGAGGGGGGAAAAGGCTTTTTAATAGTTATTGAACCAACTCTTACCAAGCTGCATCAAAAGCTTTCCTGGTCCACAGGAGATGGCAAAACAAAATGGAAGAGGTGAGTGGCTCTGTGCAAAACGAGGGGAAAGAGAAGGGGCTGGGGCTGGACTGTCGATTATTTTTGGAAACTACAAACCCAAAACGCTCCTTTTTGGCCAGAGCTTCTCCACGCGTGCAGCAGATGGCGCAGCTGCAGTGGCTGTCCCACTGCCACCTCTGTCCCCACTGTCCCCATGCCATCCCAAAGGCTGTCCCTCTCTGTCTGGGGGTCTCATCCTGCCCTTTTTTGGCTGAGCCCCGCACCGTGCAGCCCCCAGCACTGGGTTTTAGCACTCTCCAAGGAGCTGACAGGGATGAAGGGAGGCCATCAGCTGTCCCAAAGAAGGGGACACATCCACAAGGGATGCAGGAGGCACAACTCCATCACGGCAGAGATAGATGTGCCATAAAACCCCACCTCGGTGCCTCCAGGGGCACTGGCATCATTCACAGCCCTGAACTCAACCTGAGCCCTCCAGGATGTTTAAAGCAGGGTGAGACAAAGGACAAGCTCCAAAAGGGACCACGGGGAGCAATCCTGCGCTGGCTCAGGTGCTTCATTTCCATAGCAGGGGGGAAGAGCCGTGTCCCTGGTGCAGGGCAGTGCCAGTCTGGGTGATGGAGGGCAGACCCCAACCAGCTGCCCCAGGAGCCAGGAGCCAACCCCCTCCCACTGCCTGCACCCTTCTGGGCCCGGCTGCATTCATGGGAGAAGACTGGAGCTTCTCATCGTGGCCCTAATGGTTCCCACTGGGCTACTATTTCTGTCGGGGAGTGACAGAGGAAGGCAGTGTGAAGCCTTTATTTTTGGGACTCGGGGCTATCTTTGCAGGCTTTGTTGTTTAAAGGGCCAAGCCTGCTCCCTCTGTGACAATCGGCTGCTTCTTCTCTCATCTTCAAAGGCTGCAGCTAAAACTCATTACACTGCCAATTTTATCCCGGGCCAACAACTCCCCCCATCCCTTTTGTGTCGAGGAGCAGAGCATGATCCTGACTCTCCTTTGCCTTATTTTTTCATTCTTTCTCTCTTTTTGTTACTCTTTCTTGGAGGAGGAGGAGATGGTCCTAATAAAAGGGAGAAATTAGTGTTTACACACAGATCTCTTGGCAGTTGGTAAAGAAAACACCAAGAGGAAAATATTATTCTATGTGGAAATATCTTGGCTGTGACAAATCATGAGAAGAGGGACACGGGGTGGGAAGGAGAAAGAATTCAAGAAGTTATTTTTATGAGGAAGTGGCCATGTCTCATATCTCTGTTGGCTGTGGCCTTTCCCCACCCTGTCCTCCAAACTGGGAGCTCTTCAAAGCTTCCTGCCCTCGGCCCATGGCCTTGGGAGAGGAGCAGGGACAGCCCAAGCAGGCTGCCAGCCAGCCAGCTGCCACCTTTGTCCCTGTGGGTAGCACTGAAAGCACAGCTGGGAAATGTCGGGAGGATTTCTCTCTCTCTCTCTCTCTCTTTTTTTTTTTTTTGTTTTTTTTAAATTCCTAGAACAGTCACTTTTTTCTTTTTCCTGGAAGCACATTTTTCAAGCCCAAATTTGCCCAACCCTCCCGCGAAAAGTCGCTGCGTTTCTTCCCGGCAGCCACAGGGTGTCAGCAGCTCTATGGAGTGGGTTCCTAAAGGGATTCCCGATTCCTGGAGATGTCGCAGAGCTGGAGCGATGCTTTGGGAAAGGTCTCATCCCACCCTGTCCTCCCATCAGAGATTCCAGTGGGTAGAGGAGAGCTTTGTCCCACAGGCTGCGGCCAGGATTTGCATCCAAGCGCCCCACACAGAAGATTCAGGGGATTTTAGGGTAATGCAAGTTTTTCCCCAGTGGAGGAATTATCCAAAATGATCCAAAATGATCCATGAGTTGGTTGCATATCCTGGCACAGGAGGGCTTTGAGGGGCAGATTGGGGGTTTGGAAAGGAGAAAAAACCCAGAGGTGGCAAGGTTGAGAACAAGATGGATTAAATTTCCAAATTCCTGTGTTTCTGACGGTTTGAAGCCAACTCTGAGGAAATATTCCCAGGGAAATATTGGTGGCATTGGGGACAACTGGGGACAGCCAATTCACACATCAAACACCACCTGTATGGCCTCATTAATGCAGAGACTGGGTGTTTCTAACCTGCTCCAAAGAGTTCCACCCCTCAATTAAAACCTGCTCTAGACCTTTCCAGCTTCACCTGGGCAGGGAAGCAGCAGGGAAAAATCCATGGGCACACCCAGCCATAATCTCTGCTGTCTGAGGAGCAGCTGGAGGCGCAGGAATTCAATTCCTGTTGCCCTTCCTTGTCACTCCTCCCATTTTGTGTTCCCATCTGTAAAACGGGAGCAGTGAAATCTCCCTCCCTTCCAAAGCCTGGGCAGCAGGAGAAGGAGCTACCTCAAGTATGGAGAAAACATGGCAGAAACCCTTCAAATTCCATATTTCTCACAACCCTGCTCCACCTACTCCCCAGACTGTGACAAAACGAGGTGCCACTTGTGGTAAAAAAGCTCAAAGCAGGATATTTCGGGTGCAAAGAGGGGCAAAACAAACCAACCTGAGAACAAACAGATGAGGAGTGAGCAGCCAGGCTCTGTCTGGCTCCAGAGACATTTTGCTGTCACCAGTCACCTGCCTGCCCTCCAGGCATGCACTAAATGTGGGATTCATCTTGTTTAACATGGTCTTCCCGAAAATTAGACATCTCTCCTAATGAGTCAGGCAGGCTTCCCCTGGAGTGAATGGGAAGAGACAGGTTTCACCAAGGGGCGATTTGTGCCATCCTAAATAGGTGTCTCAGGCAGATGGAGTGAATTGCTTTCTGGAGATGCCAGTCTCTCTCCATTATCTATAAACAGCAGCTCATTTCGATTCAGTGCTGATGACCAGCATTAGGTGAGACAAATTTCAGCCTGAGTGACTGTCTGGCATCTCTCACAGATGGGCCATGCAGCCTGTGGTGAAAGGTGTGTGGAAGGGTTAGTACAGAAAATCTTATTTGAGGGCAGAATTTGTTTGCTCAACATGTCCTGTTGCAGTGAGAGGGTTGGAACAGCACTTTAATCTCTGTTTTTCTTGTCATACTCAAGTGGCACAGGGTGGGATAGTTGGGGTGTTTTGTGCAGGGCCAGGAGTTGGGCTTGATGATCTCTGGGGATCCCTTCCAACTCAAGATATTCTGATTCCACAATGGGGTCAGTTTTAACATAATTCAGCCAATTTTCAGCCCTCCATGACCCTGATTCCTGCATTTTATGGTTGGAAATCAGACAACTCTAAGCATGGATTCAGGTGCAAAATCACACTGATCAGCTGTGAAGGAATCTGGAAGAAATTAGAATCATAAAATCATTAAGGTTGGAAAAGACCTCCAAGATCATCAAGTCCAGCCTTCAACCAAATACCACCACTTGCACTAAACCACATCACAAATTCTACTGGATTTTTGAACACTTCCAGGGATCATGACTCCACAACTTCCATGGGAAAATTTGGCTGTGGCCAAGCTCCTTCCTGCCTCATTCAACACCAAGTGTTGGTTTGAAGGGAGTTTTGGCATCACCTCTTAAAAAATCCATCATTTCCCACAATCTCAGCTCCATCTCCACCCAAGTGCCTCGTTCAGGGGAGCTCTGTCAGTTCCCTTCTCCCCACACTTATCCATGTTTTCCTCACTGTCAGCACACACTCAATCCCAGTCCAAATCCCAGTTCAAATCCACAATGGAACACTTTATGCACCTGGACAACACTGGGCTCCCCTGTATTTCTGCAGCAATTCAAAACATCCCAGAAAAGCCTCCTCTGCCTCCTGCTGTCCCATCCAATTCTTCCCAATGGGGATTATTTCCAGCACCACTGGCACAAGTGGAGCTTACCAGGCTCCCAACATCTGCCAGGCACATTTTCCATCCCCTGCAAGGGGCTCTCAAAGCAACCCTCAGCTGGGATGTTTGCACAAACATGTGTATTTACTGTGTCAACACACATTAGAGAGCAAACACATTAAAAGGAAAAGGAAACACGCTACGAGATGAGGCCTCTCCAAACCTCTCAGGTCGATGGGGAAAGCTCTCATTCCCAAAATCTCACCCCAAGACATCCACAGGGATCAAACCTCTCTGGCCAGCAGATATCTCTGTGCAGGACACGGGCCTGAAGATGGAAAATTTAAATGTCTTTGTGACAGAAGGATATTTTTGGTTCAAAATCAGGAAATAGCAGCTGGGACGGGGCAGGGAGTGTAAAGGAGAGTGAGAAGCAGAGGAATTCTGCACAAACACAATTCTGGTTCAATCCCAGCCATCTCCACTGCCTGTAATGAAATTTAACCCGAAGGCATCCTCCTCAGAAGAGTCCCAGGAGCTCAATCCCTTGGGAACTCTCCTTGATCCACAGTCCCCAGGCAGGTGCCAAGTTCACATGGGCAGAATCAATATTTAGCAAACCTCCATTTATTTTTTTTTTTTCCCAAACAGGCTGAGGATTTCTAGGGTTTTTCATTCAGAAGGAATGAAAAACTGGGAAGAGCAACACTGAGAGGGAGATAAAAAGATGTTTAAAGAAAAACAATTCCTTCTGACGTGTCACATACTGGATCCAGCTGTTCCTTGCATTCACTGCTTCCTCTTGAGCACAACTGCACGTGTGAGTGTGCGTGAACACACAGGCAAGACAGACAGAGGTAATTATAAAGCTGGAGCCACCTAGAACTTCCCAGCTGTCAGTCCCAAGGAAAAAAAATCATGATTTAAATGCAGAGACATCCACCACTTCAAGTAAAAGTAGAATCCCTGCTGCAAGATGTGAAAAGCGATTTGAATATGTCCTGGAGAGGACAGGGATCTGGAGGCTTGATGTAAGTCCAGCAAAAAAGAAAAGATGTTGAAACAAAAATCAGAAAATCACGGAGTGGTTTGGGTTGGAAAGGACATTAAGGATCATCCAGTTCCACGGACAGGGACATCTCCCACTAGACCAGGTTGCTCCAAACCCCATCTAACCTAACCTGGAATGGGATGGGGCAGCCACAACTTCCCTGGGCAACCTCTGCCAGGGCCTCACCACCTTCACACCAAAGAATTTCTTCTTCATATCAAATCTAAACCTATTCTCTGCCTGCTTAATATCATGCAAGGCCATGGGGAAAATCCCACTCTTGCACCGTGTGAAAGACTTCTGGATTTATCCCACAGCATCAATAGCAAAATTATCCCTTAAATTCCATTCCCTGCCAAGAAAAGCCCCCAGGACCACACAGCCAATCCCACACTGGTGCAGCACCCAGTTCACAGCCAGCAGAGCAGCAGGATATGGGAACACTTCTGGGGAACATGTGGGGAGCAGGGATGACCCCATTTGCAGGAACCCAAATCCAAGGCAGGTTGTTGAAGTTTTCTACTACACACCCTTGAAATTCCCACACCAGACTGCCTGTCAGCAGAAAGCCTGGCTCTTGGGAGGGCAGCAGCAGGGAGATCCTTGAAGAAAAATCAATGCCAAATGATGTGATTGACACTTCAAAGGGTGTTTGGCACCATGCTGAGGAAAACTCTCCATTGTTTTCAGGACCAAGTGTGCAGGAGGATTCCCTGACCCAGATCCACTTGCCTGCCTCAAAACCATCCTTCTGTGCTTTTGCACCACTGGGAGATCCTGGGCATGAGGATCCAGAATCCTGGATGCCATGGGTTGCTGCTGGTGAGGGAAGGAATCTTTCCCATGCAGGGATGCAGGAGAAAGCAAATGAAGGTGAGCAATGGCCAAGAGATCTCATCCATCTGCTGCCTCTGGAAATTCAATCCCTCATTTTCAGAGCACCAGCCTAAGGCAGCCTGAGCTTTTGGAGGGTGCATCGAGCTCCTGGGAGATGTGGGAATGACATGAATGAAGACACATGCAAGGCTTTTGCCTGGCTGATAGTCCCTGAATGGCCAGGATGAGGGAAAAGGGTTGTTAAATCAGGAAAGGCTGTGAGCCCACTGGAGAGCCTAGGAGACAAAATGAGTTGGATGAACTGAAGGAATGGTTCAGGAAAAGGAAAAAGAAACAGGATTGAACTCAGGGAGGGCAAAGACTCTCAGGCAACAACAACTGAGAGCTCAGAGTCAGCGCAGGACTTGGTGGCACTGTGGGGTTGAGGCAAAAGGGGGATAAATGTGCTTAAATCAGCAGTGCTGGGCTGCTGCAGGATATCCAGACCTGGAATCCAGGGATAACAGCCACATGAGCACATGGCACAGCCCAACTGCCCTGATGGTGCTGCCAGGACCACGAGGGGAACACTCCAGGACATCAAACTCAAGGGCAACCTGGAGAGCCTGAAATTCCATGGCAACGCAGGAGGAACCAGGGGGAAGCAGAATAATCAGCTTCAAGTGTGGAGCAGAAAAAAATGAAGAAAATAAATCTTCCCCCCTGTCTGGGGTGGGTAGGCTGTGGATAACAGTAGGGAGGCTGGTTTTAAACACTGAAGAAGCTTTCTACTGGTTTGGGAAGCCTGGAAGTTGATGAACAGGCTGAAGAAGCTTCTCTCAGGTGGGATACAGGAAAGAATTGCTCCTGCCTTCAGTGGGATGGGCTAGGAAAGCTCTCAGGTGCCTCCCAACCCAATTATCCAGTGTTTATGGAGAGGCTCCCCATGCACAGGGGAGGTCCTGGCTGGGGCTGACTCTGCAGCTGCCGCTTTGGATGAGAGGAGCTTCCCAACCCTGCTGAGCTGGCAGGGACCCAAAGCCACCTCCTAGAAATGACAAATCCCTGTTCCTCACCCCTGCTGGCTTCATTCAAAGAGTGGATACTGTTCAAATTAGCAGCCACCTGCACTTCCAGGGAGCCATGGATCTCCTGAGGTCATTTATCCTGGGGCACAGGGCTGCATCCTGCTGCACCCTGGTGTTCTTAGTGCTGCAGGAAAACGAGGCATTTGCTAATTGCTTCTTTCCCTGGATGCTGTGAGACACAATGGATGTGTTTTCCTGTGTGTATACAGGCAAAATATTGCGAATTTTGGGGGGGAAAATGTTGTCACAGGTTTCTGCTTCAGCCTGTTCCATCTGCATCCCACCTGGAATGGTTCAACAGCAGCAGCACACCAAGGGATCTTTGTACCTGGCAGGGAATGAGAGGCAATGGAGACCCCAGAATCCATCAAAAATACAACCACCAGGCCCTTTTCCCAGCACAATCCCTGGAAAAGGTAACAATAGCTGCAAAAACACCCTTTAGGATTTCTGTTACACTGTACAACAACGCCTTGGAGACAGTTCAACATCTCCTGGTTCCCAAAAAGCATAGGGCAGCCCGCCCCCCAGGTCAGGCTGAAGACAGAGTGAATCTATTTAAGTGGAATTTCATTTCAGATGTTGGATTTAGGGATGGCTAGCCAGGTTGGCCATACAAGAACCTCCATCCCAACACACAGATGGAGAAGGAATGTTGATATCCATCCCCATCCTGCACCTCCCAAACCTCCCTGGTGATGGATCATGTTCAGTCAGGTTTGTTGTTAATAAATGTACAGTTTACCTGACAAATGCAGAGCCTGTTGTGCAACTTCATTAATACATTTAATTGATTGCTATATTTCCTTCAGGTTAATGGTTTGAGGGTCCAGCAGAGTTTAATCTCTGCAGTTATTATGAAGTGCTTGCTCCTTGTTAAAATGCAAAATGGAGCCAGCCAAGGAGATCTGGAGATGAAAAACCAACCAGAACAAATCTCTCACCCAAGTGGGTTGACTGGGTGTGGAAGGGGTGGTGGTCACACTTAAAATGCTACAGACAATAATAAAATAAAAAATGAGCAGAACTTCTCAGTCTATCATCCATGGATAACCAGAAAAACAGAAAAAATAGACAAATGTGCCCCGAAATCCCATCCTGAAGGGAGCAGGCCCAAGCTCCAAGACTTCAAACAAGTGAAGAGCACGCTCCAAATGAAGATACTCACAAGTTCTTATCAGAGCAGATCATGGAATCATCGAATGTTTTGGGTTAGAAGTGATCTTAAAACCTATTCAGTTCCCCCATGGCAGGGGGACACCTTTTACTATCCCAGCTCACTCAAAACCCCTGGAAGTGTTCAAAGCCAGGCTGGACAGGGCTTGGAGCAACCTGGTCTGAAGTGTGGCATCCTGTTGGAATGAGATGATCTTTAAGGTCTCTTCCACCAAACCACTCTGTGATTCGATGATTTTAAAGCACTTCACATGTTATAAAAGCTTAATTACCCAATTCTTTCCCCAAAGGAAACTTGAGGGAGAATTTTATTTGTTTCAGGCAAGACAATCCTTAGACTAGATGTTGGGGAGGTAGGACAGGCAGCCTGAGAGTTATGCTGCTCTAAATATCTGTGTCAAGTGTTCAAGGCCAGGTTGGATGGGGCTTGGAGCAACCTGGTCTGGTGGAAGTTGTCCCTGATGATCTCTAAAGTCCCTTTCAACCCAAGCCTTTCTATGATTCTACAATACACCCAAATCCCAGGTTGGATCACGGGGTGGAAAAGAGCAGTGATCTTATTTAACCCCTGGTAAATTTAATCCAAAGCAGAAAGTTGGTTGCAGCCTCACATGGGCTTAAAGCTGTGGGGTAATAACAGATGTGGAATCCCCAAATTAGGGCCCCAACTAGGGGAAAGAGCTGAACAGGCTGTTTGAGTTAAGCCTGCACATGTCCCACTGCCATGAGTCACGTTCAGCCATGTGTCCAACCTCTTTGCCAGGGAGAGCTTTCCAGCCAGGCTGGAATGGGTCAGGTTTGGCACCACTGGGAGCACAAGTGACACGAACCAGATGGCACAGACTGAGGGCATCTTTGGGTTTGGGGCAGGGTTGGGGTAAAGGAAAAGGTGATTTTTTTTGAGTCATGCAGAGGGTAGATGCCTTAGCTCAAAGCATTTAAAGCAAAGGTGCTTCATCATTTCTCTGCACCATAAGTTGCTTCCAAACCAATGCAAGCCCCCTCAGCCCTGACCTATCCAAGGTTTTTCTGGCTGAAGTTTTCCATTTTAAGGACACAAACTTGCAGTTTGGAGCATTATCCCCGGGGAGGAGGGTCAAGGAAGCTCCTGTAACGCTGTTTGCCCAGCAAAGTCAGGATTCTTGCTGTGTGACACGCTTCAGCCCAAAGCCTCCTGCAGCACATGCTGAATATTTATGAGTGCAAGACAAGGATCAGCATGACGACAAGACACAGGTTGCAACTTGGCAAAAGGAAAGATAAAAAAAAAAAAAAAAAACTGGGTTGGAGGATGGGTGGAATATCAACTCTGGATTTGCCAGCCTGAGGAGAGGAGGGAGAGCCAGGGTGCTGCAAGGCCATTTATCTGCTGGCTGTTCTCAAAGAGGAGTGCAGTAAATACATTCATGGGCCATAAAGTGTCCCTGCTGCCACAGCTGGGTGCCCAGGAGGGGCCTCACCCTTCAAGGGACATCTCCTCAGCTCAGACACCACAAAATGTGCTGATGTTGGCTTCACATCTCTCAAAACTGGCATTAATAAAGTGAGATGGCACCTCTTGAAGGTGTTCTGTCCCATCAGCTCCAGGCGCCTATTTTTGAACAGGATGAACCACCTGCCAACCAACGGCTTCCCATCACACCTGGTATTTGCTGTGGGAGGGGAAGATGGACTGGATTTGAAGCACCCTGATAGAGATGATGGGCTGGGTGAGCTCTGGTGTGACCATCTGGGGTAGAAATTTGCCCCTTGGAGCCCTCCAGGAAAGTGCTGCACCCTGCTAGGAAACCAGCTGTGATCCACTATGATTTCCAGGTGATGAGGGACCTCCCCTGGGGCAGGGCAGGGCTTCAAATCCTACCTCCAACTTTCTGAAGCTGTGATGTGGCTTTCCCAGTTCACTCCTTTGCCCAGCCTCTCCCAAAAAAGCCAGCATGAGCACAGTGCTGCTTCCTCCACATAATTCCCAGCACAAAGAAGCACAAACCCTCACAACTGCCCATCCACAGAGCCCTCGCTGTGGTAGCCACTTTCCCTGCTTGAATAGCCACCTCATTTATCCCTGCAGCCTCCAATTTGACATCTGCAGGGACTTGGCCAAACCAAACACTGAGTCGGTGCCTTTGCCATGTCAGTGATGCCACAGGAGGAACAGGAATGTGGGATGGGGACTTGGCTCCAGAATGAACCCAGCCACAGTCAGGAAGGGGTTGGCCCCTTTCCTCCACCAGGATGCCACTTGGATTCTGTTCCCTTCTCCCAGCCGGCTGGAAACCTCCCGCTGCACAGGAAGGTCTGCATAATCCAAGAGGCACCAGATTCCTCTTCCCCTCTGGGATTTTCCCCTCGGGAAGAGGCAGAGCACTGACAGGCACAGTCCAGCCTCCCTCGGAAAGTTGTCAATGTGGCAGGCGGAGCTCTGTCCCCGCCGCACTCCCCTCCCTCCGCCTCACATGGAGAGCTATTTTAAGTCCCACTTGTGGCTGCCTTTGTGATTTCCCTGGCAAAGCTGCCTCCCTGACATCAGAGCAGAACAACAGGCTGCTGGAAGCCCTGCGAGCAGGGAGGCACCGTCCCCCTCCTCTGTCTGCTGCCTGATTCCAGACCATGATCCTTGCTGCAGGATCCAAAATCCCCTTCAAGGACTCGGGAGTGTGTCCCCAAGGGATCAGGGGATCAAAAAGTCTCTCCTTGGTGCAGATACCTCCAGTACATGGTGGTCTCACCTGGCTGATGTAGAGCTCAAACCTATGGCTGGCATTCTGGTGACAGCCAGTTTGGGATGCTTTCAGCATCCAAAGAGCCTCAGACAGTGACATTTAAATACACCATTTATTGAGATATTTTGTGCTTTCAAGTAGCCTAAAAAGCACCTTGACTGCTGCATTTGAAAGCCCCAAGGGAGAACATTGCTGGGAGGAGCTTCTGGCTCAGATGCTCCATGTATTTTTCTGACCCCAAGGAACATGGACCCACCGAGGGAATCTGTGCCAGTGGGACACAGCCCTGACTGCTTCCATGCTGCAGATTTAGGCTGAGGCTGCAGAGCTTTGAGCACAGTATGGTGCCCCAAGTGGCATCAGCCTCTGCTAGCTGGCGGCTCCCAGACACCACCGACTCCTGCCGCTGCCTTGGATCGTGGGAGCAGCATGGAGAGCCAAATCCCTTCCCCGTGGGGCATTCTGCAGAGAAACAGCTCTGCTGATTCTTTTGTCACTGTCAAAATGGTCTGGAAAATGTCTGGGAGATGTTCATGCCCCTTCCAAAGATCCTGCTCTGAGTGGTAGCAGGGAAGGGGTAGAGGATGGGCTGGAAGGAGCAATAAATTCACCCCAAGGGATGATGCCAGCTGGCAGATTTGGTATCCCAACTTTTGGGGGAGCCATGGGACAGCTGCTCCATGACAGCCTCATGACTGTAGCTCCCTCAGAAGATCCTATATAAAACAAATGCAATAAAAGTGTGGGAATTAAGGCAAAGAAGGAAAGAGCTGACAGAACAGCAAAGATCTGGTGTTGTCACTTGACTTCACATCCCAAATGGTCTTGGAGCCAGCATTTCCAGAACTCAGTGGCTCACCTTCCAAAGCAGAGAACTGCAGATAGAGACAGACTTTGGGGTTCTGAGACAGGAGGGATCTGAAGTGCTCCTGGTTACACTGCAAGGATCTTGACTCCTCTTTGTCTTTTCCCCACAGAAAAAATTTGGTGCTGACCCTGTGAGGGTCTGTCCTGAGGCTCCAGCGCCACAGCCTGTCCCAAATCACCCCAGCATCCCACAGCAAACAGCCTTAAATAACCCCTGTTCTCTTCCCAGCCAAGTCTGAATCCCCTGAGAAACAGCACCTGGGAGAGAAGGGGACTGCAGCCAGCTTTTGGCACCTGATACTTCTTTTTCTGGAAGGTACTGAAGTGTCTCAAGGACACGGATGGGAACAGTACAGCACATCCGTGAATGTTTTAGGATCCTCTACCTTTGTTTTGACACTGTGCCTTGTGCATAATTATTCTGAGGCACAGCCTGAACTCTCCTGCTGCTTAACAGGGGGAGTCAGAGCATCTTGGCAGGATCGTTTTGAGAAAGCCTGATGTTGGGAATAACTTCTCAAAGCAGCAAAACCGCCGAGCTCGAGAGTCAGCAATGAGTGATTGGGTGCAGGGAGCTGGACTTGGAGAGCACAGAAAGCAAATGTAGACATCAGACAGAGGTTTTGGTCAGAAGCACTTGCCCAGCACCACTGGTTATCCAACACCAAGGAATTACCAGACCCTGGGGTTCATTTCTTGGGTCCTACTTTGGGACTTTGGTGCCCATCTGGTTACCAGTGAACACAGAACTTCATAGTGGGATTTTAGGGTGCCTTCCAACCCTAACCATTCTGTGACTCTGGGATGTCAGGGACCACTCCTTTGTTTGACACCAACTGCTCCAGTGTGACAGCCCTCAGTACCTTTGAAGGAATCACTCCGTTCCCAGTGGGATAGAGTTGCCCAGTGCCAAGTGGAAAGGTCAGAACTACCAGCTTGGGAATGCAGTCAGTTCTGCACTCATTCACCAGTGAGTTTCTGGTTTAATACACAAATATCCTGGTCTAATTAATTCTGGTTTAATACACAAAGCTGGAGACAACCAGCTCAGGACCTTCTGGGCCTCCATCAGGGCACCCAACACATACTTTCCACCTGTGGAGAACCAGCTCTGTGATACAGCCCTATACTGAATGATAGCTCAGTAAAAAAAATAGGTTTATTGCACCCTGACTGCAACGTCTACATCTTCCTGTCTCTGGTGGGTCAAATATCACTGCTGGAGGGCTGGATAATTGCACAGATGGTGAGGCTCAGGTCTCTCACATCGCTGTGATTAACACCTCATGCTTCACAGTGTCGACTATTATTACAGGTGACAGCAAGATTTGCATGGAGGTGCAGCATGTGAGCAGCACACCACATCTGGGCTCAACATCTGGGCTCACTCTAAGTGGGTTTTGTTTGTTTCTCCCAAACCCCAGAGATTTTGGTTGTGCTCCTGACAGGAATCTGGGTTTTCTTAAATTGTAGAAAAAAAGGTTCAGCCTTCACAAACCAAAGGTGGCATGAACCTGGAGTAGCTGTGCTCTGTTGTCCTTATCCATAGGGATATACAAAATGCAAGCATTCATTTCCATGAACCTTGTGACCCCAAGAACTGAGGTTGTGTCCAACACTGGTGATATAACTTTGTGAGATAAACCCAGCAGGGCTGCAGAAGGGACCCCAGACACACAAAGCTGTTTCTCCCCTCTGGGCACAACTCGTTTCCATCCTGCTTGGCCTCCCCACACCCTCAGGAGGGGCAGGGGGCTGCTCTGTCCATCAGGCTGATGGGAATTTCATGCCTGCCACTGCCCTTCAGGCTCGAGGGCAGGAGGACATAAAGGAGCTGCTGTTGATGTGTTTTCTCCTTCCCCCCAGCCAGGCAGGTCTGACCTCTCCTCCCCTTCGTTGTTCAGCTCTGGCAAGAGAGCAGAACCTCCACTCCTCCCTTCTTGTCTCAGACTTTGCTCACAGACACCAAGGCTCACCTGGAAAGGGTCTGGAGAAGCCCAGCCTGGCTGAGCATCACACCAGATTGCAGGGGGATGGAGGATTGCAGGAAACAAGTGGCTGGAGCTGCAGGAATTCCGGGCTGGGAATGAGGAAAACTCTGACAGGGAAAGGAACAAGGTGATAAGCAAGAGGCCACCACAACTTCTTGGCCCTCAGAGCTGAAAGTACCTCCAACCCTTGTCTCCACCTGGATGCAGCCTCAGCCTCTTTGGTTTTGATGATGTGGCAAAGCCAGGGAATCACAGCAACCACAAATCATGTGGCTCCTGGTCTCATGCCCCAGCAGGAGCTGATCCCTACCAGACCCAGTCCTGGCTTCTCCGAGGGTTAGTCACTATTTTGGCAGCTGTCAATCTGAGCAGCATCCAGCTAAAATCCATCCAGTGATGGATCTGTTCTGCTCTGTGCTCTCTCTGCAAGAAGGGAACCAAGACAGCAAAGCTCAACAGCTCAGAGCCAACCCCACCTTGCTCTCACCTGCCCTGTTCTCTTCCCCTCAACCAGCAGAGCTTTCTGGTCTTTCAGCTCTGGGTCTCTCTTCCCACTTCCCGCCTTCCTGTCCCTTCTCCTGTTTTCTTCCTGCCCCTCTCCACATGCAAACAGGTCTTCTCCAACTTGTACCAGCCCCTTTTGCCAGGCTGTGAGAAGGGCTGACCACAGAGAAGATCCCAACAAGTTCATTTAGGGCAGAAGACCTGTCCCACACACATTTTATCCTGGGGTAGGGGGGACAAAGTGCCAACCTCTATAACCCCTCCACGGGGGATGCCTGAGCCTTGGGGGTTTCCTTCTGGAGGGAATGTCCAGGCCTTTGCCCAGCTGGCAGTGGCATGGGCTGAGTCCCTTCCTAGGAGCATCCATGGCTCCTCCATGTGTTAATCAGCAGCTTTGTTCTGCATCACCTCACTGCAGAACAGCAGCAGGAATTTATACAGCCACAAATTCAATCAGCGCAGAAACCAGACACGTCCTGATGCACTCCCTGGGAGGGGACAGGGACACGGATGCTGGGGACACTCTGCTTGCCACGGCCTCTCCACCCTGCCAGCTGGGCTGTGCTGCCACCACTAACAAGTTGCTTCCCTGTGCCAAGGACAACAAAGCCACTGGCACCCAATCCCACACTCTGCTCTTGGCTGCCTCAGGAACCCGAGTCAGGAAGGATGGTTTTTTTTGCACTTGTCATTTCTCAAGGAGGGAGGAACATCTCTCCCAGCTGCTTGGGCTGAAATCCAGTTTTTATGTAATCAAATGTGACCTCTAGCTGTCTGTGTTTAAGGCTGCCATCGCTGAGATATCATTCAGACTGTTAGGACTAAGTCATCCATCTCCTCAACTATAAATACCTTATAATCATCCCCAAGGACCTGCAGTGCTTCACAGATGAAGATGCCTGGAGAAAAGGGGGGGTTCGGCTCTCTGAGTGTCACTCCACTCCTGAAATGCAGCTGCCTCTCCGTGTGGAATGTACGGCAGATTTTTAACAGCTTCTGGTCAAAGTTACCAGCAGAAAACCCACGGAAATTGCCAAAAGGATGGAGAGCCACCCACGCCCAATCTGCAGCCAGATAATAGGCTGTGTTCATATAGGCACTTTTGCAGGAATCATGTCCAGACCAGTTCTGCATGTTCATCCCACATCGAACCCTGCTTTGCAGCGCAAGACGGGTGAAAAACCATCCAGGCTATTTCAGACACCACCAGCCGCTCCTGCCAGGCTCTGTAACGTGAGGTGCAAGAGAGATCAGAGCACACACAAAGCCCTTGGAACGAAGGTTTCTGCGAGAAACCCAAACTGCCGGCTCTTATTTACTCGTGTTACACAGTGTGATGTTAATTCGACAATTAACGCTCGGGTTGATAATTGCCGGTCCCACCTCCTCCAAAGCGTGCACCTGCTCTTCCTTCCAGCCCTGCACTCCCCGGGAATCCACAATGAGGTGACACCGCGGCAGCAGCATTGTGCAGCGGCTCTGCTTTCACAGGATTCGGGACAGAAATCCCCGAGTTTGGGTGGGATGTGTGCATTAACGCGAGCGCAGCAGCCTCATCTGCAGCGTGTGGCAGCAGCTTCGCAAATTCCCTTCATTCACAGACATCCCCGCAGGCGCCAGACAGCTCTGCTAACCGGGATCCACTGGCACAACTTGCCTTGGAAGTCTCTTCCTCCTTCTCTTCCTCCTCCTCCTCCTCCTCCTCCTCAGCCACCATCGCAATGGGACACTGATTTATTTATTTATTTGTTTCTCGCCTCGTAATTTGGGGTTTTCTTTTTGTTTTGTTTTGTTGGAGGGGATGACAAATTGCGTTATGGTAAAGAAGCCACATCCCCCTTTTCCCGTGCATTTGCTTTGGGTTGGAAAGGATCTTAAAGACCATCAAATTCCGATCCCCTGCCTGTCAGGATGGACAGCCAGGACACCGTGTTCTCCCCAGGCTTTCAGATGGATGCAGACAGAGGTGGTGGGAGCTGTCCCAGTGGAAGGATGGGTAAGATTTGCCCACCAGCAGGGTCAGGGCAGGAGGAAACCACCGACAGTAAAGGAAAACTCATCCGCACTGATGCTGGACCAAAGTCTCTCCAGAGAGGAGGAGTCCTGTTCACATCCTCCCCTAAAAACTTTTTCTCTCCAACCTGTTGCAGCTGTAGCACATCCCGCAGAACCCTGGATGAGCTGTGTTTTTCCTGTCAGCCCCTTCCCTTCACGCTGTTTAAGGATAAAAGGTCCTGTCTAAAGAAGGAAACCGCAAAAATCAAGTTCTGTCGAAATCATGCTCTGCTCTCCACGCCTTCCAACCTCTCTCTCTTTGCATGCAGCTTAATTACCTTCATTAACAGCACAAAGGAGAATCCTAACGGCTTTGTTTTGTTGAGAATTGTAGTTATTTGCTTCCCCGGGTGTTTGTAGGTTGGGGTATAAAAGCAGGAGCTGCTCAAATTTGCCAAGATTGATGCAGCTCTGCCCAGAATCTGCCCTGGACAGCCTGACCTCTGATCCAGCAGCAAAGGCAGGAGATTCCAGAGTCCAAGGACCAAATCAGGAATGAAATTAGTCGATCTGCAGCCAGGGAAGTGGAGAATACCTGCATGTGGACACAAGGAAATCTGCCTCTTATCCTCCACTTTTATACTCCAGTGAGAAGTCACAGCATTCCCAGCACTGCAGCGCTGGATAAAATGCCATGGAAAAACTACACCAGCGTGGCTGCAGGGCACAAGGAATTAGTGTTCCTGTCAGGTAGATCCACCAGGATTTGCAGTTAAATGGCAAAATATGGAAAACAAACAGGGAGAATAAAGCTTATTCCCTGCCTGGACCAAGAGATTCACTGCCGGGCTATGGGAGAATTCCTGCCTACACAGACACACAAATTCCTGCTCTCCGTGTTTTTCCAGGCTTGAAAACACCCAGAGCAGCAAGGGAGGCAGCCCAGCCACGCAGAGTGCACAGACCTTGGCAAGACGGGAGAAATAAGTGCTTTTTATTTCAGTGTTTCCTTTTATTCCGCACGGTCAACAGGACGAAACACCTTTTAGCACCTAGTGCGGATGCAGTTTAACACCTCCAAGGTGGATTAGCGGGTCACAGTGCACCCCAGGAGGGAGCAGTGAGCCTCTCTGCAGAGAAAGTGCAGAGAAAGAAATCTCCATTTAAGGGGAAATTAAGGGCATTTATTTCACACCGTCTTAATCGTTTTGTTTCCATGCCGTCCTGAGGACAGGAGGATATCCTGGAGATGCTCTGAGGATGAGCTTACACCGGCATCCCCCAGTTGTCACCAAGTGCTGCACACCAGCTCACACCACAGAAACCAAATCCCCACTGGGCAAAACCCAACCAGAAGATGGGAACACACAAAACAGGCTCCACCCCACAGCAGGAGTTGCTCCTCCTTCGCTCAGGGCCACTAAATTTCCATCAAAGTAAAATGCCTACAAAATACAGGGCGGCCTAGAGGCAGGGATGGGGCGTGAAACAACAATTGGGGTCTGCATCTCTTCTCCTGCAGCCCTGCCCCTTGCCAAGGGGCACATCTGTCCCCTGGCTGTGCATCTGTGGGCGCATCTGTCACTCCAGCCCTGTCCCTCCTCACCATGTGGCACCAGACTGGAGAAGTTTGCTCCGGCAGCCTTTGAAGTTCAATGCCACATGGCATTTATCGCCACTAAGGGGACCCTCCACGCTGAAAAAAATTAGGGCTGGGGCCATGCCTGTGCCTTGAGGGACTGAGCAAAGTGTTGTCAGCCCTCCTGGCTCACAAATCTCCTCGGAGGGGTGTTGTTGGTTCTCCTGTTGGAGGGCAGGTCCTCGGAGGGAGCACTGGAGCACTGAGATGTTGCAGAGCAAAAAGTCAAACTGCAAATCCTGGCTCCTCTGTTCATGTCTCATCTGGCATAAAAAACGAGCCACAGTCATTTCTGCTGTCCCCAAGTGACATGGCACAGCTTGGGTTTGTGCTTTCATATCCTTTTGCTACCAAACCAAGGGGATTACCCCAACTCCGCTCCCTGAGGATAGTTTTTGGGAGGTGTTAACCCTTGAAGAAAGTCTGGGCTTCATCTTGAGACAAAACAGATTGACTCCTGCCAAAACCACATTGGCAAATGTGCTGATAATTAACCAAAGTGGGCATTCAAGGGGAGAGATGGTGTTTAGCATCCTCCCAGAGACAAAACCTGCAAGCTGCCTGCAGCAGCAGCAGACAGAGGAGGCATGGCAGCCAGCAGCAGTGCCAAGAGACAAACTCCACAATTCCAGCTCTCTGGCATGGCCGACAGCCCAGAAGATAATGCAGCCCCTCTCTGGAAGCTGGCTGAGGAGTGGGGAAAGCACAGCTAAAGTTTGACAGTCTGCCACCTTCACTGTACACAAAATGCTCCTGTGGGCTGGCGACAGGTCTGGGGACACAGCCCCTGTGTCACCAGGCTGGCTGGGATGCAGGAAATTAATGATTTTCTTGAACCAACTTTTGAGGAGAAACCTTCACTCTCCATCCTCCACAACCATCACAGCCAGGAAACAGCCAAGTTTTTCCCATGAGTACACACCCCATGTCATCGTCCCCCTCTCCTGTCAGGAGGGGATCCCCCTCGATCCATCAAACCCTGTCTGTCCCCAGCAGCCATCCCCAGGAGGGGATCCCCCTCGATCCATGAAACCCTGTCTGTCCCCAGCAGCCATCCCCAGGAGGGGATCCCCTCAATCCATGAAACCCTGTCTGTCCCCAGCAGCCATCCCCAGGAGGGGATCCCCCTCGATCCATCAAACCCTGTCTGTCCCCAGCAGCCATCCCCAGGAGGGGATCCCCTCGATCCATCGAAACCCTGTCTGTCCCCAGCAGCCATCCCCAGGAGGGGATCCCCCTCGATCCACGAAACCCTGTCTGTCCCCAGCAGCCATCCCCGCTCGGTGACTTTGCTGTTTGAGCTCATTCCGCACGATTTTGGTTTCCATCTGTCAGGCCACTGCCTGGAACGCCTGCGAGCGTTTAGGAGAGCAGAGCACAACATTTGGCTCCGGGATCTGGAAGTGGCACTGATCACAAACTCAGCGCTGTCAACGTGATGTGGGCAACATCTGCTGATCCAGCCCTTCACCCAGCCGTTCTCCACAGCGCTCTTCCAACTGCATACTAAAGCGTGCTGAAGGACAAACAGGATTTTCCCATATTTTGAGGCTGTCTGGACGTACCAGGGCTTTGATCCCGGCTGCTGGGTCAAATTAAAAGAAAGTCAGAAAGCACCCGACATAAAGGTCAGGCTTTACCTCTAACTACTCACAGACCACACTGGCATATGGTAAAGAAGCAGAAAACATGGTTGTGCTGGGGTTTGGGGGTTGCATTCTTGCACAATTTGAGTGATATTAAGGGCATTACATGTGGTTTGTTGCTGTTATGTCCTGCGGCCATCAAATGGTGTTGGTTGGGGGTTTTTTTTTAAGTTTCCTCACAGGCCTTTGCAAGGAGCTCCAAGAACCAACTGTTGCTGAGCGAACTTTTGAACCTCTGCAAAAGCACAATGTGTTAAATTGCTAGAAAAAGGGAAAACAAATGTATGATGTTCTGTGACATCCACAATCTGCACAGCTTCACTCCTTTGGACTTCCCAAGGAGAAGAAAGGGATAACTGAGACATTTTATGTTTTAAACAATGACGAGCACAGTAATACATCAAGGCTTTAAGGCAACCCGAAAGCATTCAATACTTCAATTATGAGTTGTTTAATAAAACAGCCAATTAATTTGACCAACTAAGGCAATTGGGCTAGGGCCACCCTTGCATGGAAAGGCACCAGCCACAAGGGTGGGTGGAGAAAAATCCCAACGTAAAGCTAAAAATGCCCCCAAGCCCCGCAGCCCGTTGGGTGGAGATGTGCACCACGGAGCGAAGCAGCCTGAGGAAGCTTTTGTGCTCTGCTTTCAATAGACTTGAATAACCCCATCGTTCCCCTATTTCACGGGGCACGGAAAAAAACCCTCTTAAACTTCAGAAGAAAAGCCACCCCACCCTCGAGAGGGAGAGGCTGTCTGCTCCCCCTCCCAGCCTCTCACCCCCGCGCCCCGCTTTGCAAACAAACCCAAACTCCCTGACTTCCCGACAGCTGCTCCCAGTCTGCCCGAATCCCACATGGCAAAGCCCCCCAGCCTTCTGTGCAGCCCCGGCATCCTGCCAGCTCCCACCACCATCGGCATTCCCGGCGCTCCAGCCTGCCTGAGCAGGACGAGGAGGGGGAGATGCTTCAGTATTTGACTGCTGGTGGATTTGTTCCATCGTCAGGATGGCCCTCTCCAAGATTTTGGAAGGAAAAGATTTTCTCCTCCTCTCCCCCCGGACCCTTCAAAGCATCCTCTGCAGCTCATAAACTGAGCGTTTGATCCCGCAAGGTGCTGCTGGCTTTCATCTCCCACGGAATTCAGTGCAGCACCACAAGAGGGGTCCCGGGTGGGAAAAGAATTTGACAGATGCTTTGCACAGGATTAAGAGTTTCCAGGCGCTCGGAGTGGTGCCTGCGCTGACACGATCAGAGGGAGAAGCTGGATTCAAACTCCAGCGAGGAACTACCTCAGTAAGTGGATTAGGGGAGTGTTGTCATCCAGCAGAGCGTCCCTCTGCATCTCCTGGCAGGGATGGTGGCGATATCCGAATAATCTGTGCACCTGGTGCAGCAGCAGCTCTGCAATGAAATTAATGGATTTGCTGACGGTGAGGAAAACTTTGGGGAGCAATTCGCCCTGGATGCTTCTTTCAATTCCCCCAGCCGTGGCAGAAGGGGAAGAATAGGTCTGAGTTCCAGAGGAATTTAGGGTTGTGCAGCGGTATTTCCCGTGCAGAGCAGGAGAGGCTGGGAAACTGCTCAGAAGGACTTCACTCCAGGATTTAACCTCCCTGCCTTGATGGAGTGTGATGAGGAGTGGCCAAGCACAGGTTTAATGCCATGGTCATTCCCAGGATCAAATGTCCTGATTGCAAGCCAGGGAAAACGTCTCTTGTTGGTATTAATTTTGGTCAGGGTTAAGCCACACCACTTGTTTCCTGCACTTTTCTTACTTAAATGAAAGATTAGTGAAGGAGAATGGGTCAGGTAAAACAAAGCAGCTTGCTTGACCTGAAACAAAACATTTTATTTCCCTCTTCTTGTATTAGTCTTTTATTATTATCATCAAAACCAATGTCACCACCTTGCTGATATTAATCAATAATATTACAGTTGGCTGTTTTGTTTCAGTGAATTTTGAAGATAAGCTCAGCTCCCAGAGGAATAATTCACAAGTTTCATTTCAAAACCCTAAACCCACAACATTTTCCAAATTCCTATCCAAGCCTTGCTTGCAGATTGCTTTCATTGAAAAGAAAAAAAAAATCACCATGAATTTGATACAAGTTTTCAGTCAGCATCACCCTGCACTTTTGGGTGATTAAAATAACGAGGGAAAAGAGCTTGCAGCAGCACTTCCACACTCCATGAAATGAAGTGGGATCTCCCAGCCTGCTCCAACAGGGGTTGTGCAGAGCACAGCCCTTCCAGGATGTGTTGGATTTACAGCTGATCCCCACACGTGCCTGGGAGGTGCCCAGGGTTTCTGGGTGGATGGCAGCCAGACCAGAGAGGCTTTCTGTGGTTCTGCTCCTTCCCCGAGGAGAGAAACCCACTGAACATTTATATGGAGGGGAAAAAAAACCCCAAGAAACCACACATGAAAACCACAGACCTCAAACACCACATGGACAAGGGCTCTAGGTAGGAAAATGAATATATACGCCCAGAAATCCAGATGCAGCAGGACTTTAACCTGAAGGCAATTCTCTTAATTCACCACAGCAAATTCCTGCGTGCAGCAATTATGACAACTCATGCTATTATCCACCCGAGGACACACTGAGAGACAAGTGCTGGCATTTTGGAAGGTGGCACTGTTTTTCCCAAGCCATGACCGTCTGGGCTGTTGGATACACTTTTTTTTTGTGATTATCCCTGTATTATCTAAACCCCAAGTAGGTAAATCAGTCAAAGAGTGATGTCTGTAGTGGATGTCCTCCCTTCTCAGTCTGGTTTTGAGCATCACTGACTGGGGTGGGACGAGCTCTGAAGGGCAAATCAGTTTTAGTTTGGAGGATGAATGACAGCAGGACACTGCTGTGTAATTAGAAGTGTCTCAAGCAGATGCAAGTGAAGCTAATCAAACACTGCTTCATAAGAGTGATCATCAGCCTCGTAATTATTATTATTCAGTTCCCAGGAGGCAGAGACAAGGGGACTTCTCCTTCACATGACGTGTCACACAAAGGCAAATCAAAAATCACAGTCCCTGCTCAAAACTGCTTGTAGCTCTGGTCGTCTGCAACTCCCACTCACCAGCCCAGACCATCCCAAGCCAGTCCATCCCTGTCTGGAGTGTAAAATCCAAGGAAAGCACCTGGGAATCCTTTCAAATGGCAGGATGGCGTGGAGGTAAGGTGTTAATCAAGTGGCAGTGGCAGCCCAGCGTGGCTGTGATGTCAAAAGCAGATGGCTGTGTCGTCAGGGGGAGGTGGGGCTGCACAGCAGATGGGCACTTCACTGACAAAGATCCCTCTCATGCAAATTGCCCCCGATGATAATTTAAAAAAAAAAAAATTACACAGAGAGAGAGAGAGAGAGAGAGAGGGAGAACTGGAGAAAACATCTGATGTGTGAGCAGTAGAGTCTCTAAATAGAATATTTCCCCATTTTCCCATGAAGCATCAGGAGGTTCTCAAGCTCCTAAGTGTTCATTTTACTCCTCAAGGCTCTGGTCTCACATTTGCCCTGCAGTTTGCTGCCCTAATACACAACACACCCAGAACTGCTGCCTCTGAGTTGATTTCTGGAAAGCCAAACATTCTGCACCTGTTTACACACAAAACTTAATATAGAACCAATTATTTTGTTAATGGAACTTCCATCCCAAGTTCCTCCAGGGGATTTACAGCCAATGCACATCCAGTGTTAGAATCAACCAGTATGGGAGGTTTATCCTTCAGATGGACACATTGAGATTTTAAACAGCATAATCAGAGTGGTTTCCTCCTCTTGAAGCACCAGAGAGAGACAGGTAGATGGGAAAGTTCATAAAATCATAGAATATTTTGGGTTGGAAGGGATTTTAAATATCATCGAGTGCCACCCCCTGCCATGGCCAGGAACACTTTCCACTCTCCCAGGTTGCTCCAAGCCCTGTCCAGCCTGGCTTTGGACAATTCCAGGGATCCAGGGACAGCCACAGCTTCTCTGGACACCCTGTGCCAGGGCCTCACAAGAATTTCTAATTAATATCTAATCTAAATATCTCCTCTCTTAATTTAAAGCACTCAACCCTTGTCCTGTCAGTCCCTGCCCATGTAAAACTTTCAGTCCATACAGGGATGACTCCTCTTTTGTCCCAAATTCACACCCATCTTACAGCAGTGTTGAGTGAGGAGAGAACCAAGCACATATATGAAAAAATCAAGATTGCTATAAACTAGAAAGTGCAGAAAATCACTTAATCCACTGCAGAAATACAGCTAATTCTGAGGTGAGACACAACAGCAACTGAAGGTTTATTCATCCTCTGAAATTCCCACAGATGTTCCCAGGGTGCCTAAATGAGCAGGGAACAGGGGGAAGTGAATATGCAAACAAAGCCATGGCTTCAAACCAAGCCTGACACAACCACAGAAACACCATCAAAGCCACAGAATCAAGGAATCATTAAAGCTGGAAAAGATCACTGAGTTCAACCATCAATCTGACACTAAAATCAGCACTAAAATGTATCCCTAAGCACCATATCTGCACATTTTGGAACATTTCCAGGGGCAGTGATTCTGTCACTTCCCTGGGCAGCCTGTTCCAATGTTTGACAACCTTTTCCACAGATTTTTTCCGAATATCCAATCCAAACATCACCTGGCTCAATGGAGCCATTTCCTCCTGTCCTATCACTTGTTACCTGGGAGAAAAGATCTACCCCCAGCTGTCTGCAACATCAGGGAGCTGTGGAGATCAAAATATCAGGAAGAACAGGTGTATTTCAACACACACCGAGCAAACAAAACGTGTTCAACAGACACAAAACAGACTTCTCCATGCCCAGGCATGGGGAGATGTAAATAATGGATGGGAGATCCATTTCTCCTGAACTAGAGCAGGTCCCAAGTGCTTGGTCCATCTTCAGTCTGGTGATGCAAACAGGCATTTTTTAGGGATATCAGAGGAACCCACGTGCAGCTGATGGAAGTGGGGATTCAACAAGCACTGCTTGGGCAGCCCTGCTCTCCAGAGGTGGTGGCAATTGAAAAGCAGGGATGGGACAACCTCTCACTGTCAAAAGTATCAAGGTGGACAACAAATCGCCCTGACAACGATAAATGCAGGCATTTACTTTGGGCAAGGTGCTCCAGCTCTCTCTGGCATGTCTGCTGTGGAAATTGGAGCAATCCATGGATGCTTCCAGCTCCTTCATCCTTGAGCACACCCAGCTCCTTCATCCCTGAGCACACCCAGCTCCTGTTCCTCTGCTCTCCTCCTGTGCATGTGTGGTGAGCACTCAGGGTTTGTGCCATCCACCTCCTGCCCAGGGCATCCTGTCAGCTGCCCAGCTGGCCTGGCTTCCCCTGGGATCCTGGGGAACCCTCTAATGAACCCTCGGCAATGAGTAAATAAATCCCATTTTATTTTATTTACATTTTAGTACATGTCCAGCTGCACCCAGGACCCTGGTGACAGCTCTCTGACAAGAGACACAATGTTTTTTGATCCTTTGCCTGCAAGGGACGGCACTGCCCAGCTCCAAGCAGTGGGGAGTCAAGGCTAGAAGTGCCAGGGAGCATCTTGTGTTCCAAGATCCCTTAATTCCCCTGGACATGAGATTGCTGCCCACATGGCAGTCTGCAGTCCTGCTCTGCCAGCACCAAGGAGGAGGGAAGGACAGGAGACTGGGAAGAGGTAGGAAGTGAGGTGGATAAAATCCATCAGGTGATGCTGGGATTTTGGATGCTTCGCTGGCTGAATTGCTCGAGCTGCTGAATGCAGAGGAATGATCAGCCCTGGGTAAATCCTTGCTGGCAAAGAGCCTGGATGATACCAAATATTACTGGCCTGATTCACCACTCATTTCTTTTCCTGCCATCTCTGTGCCAATGCAGCCAAACCGGTGACACGAGAGGTTATGGCCAGCAGTGGTGCAGGGACATCCCTCCCAGATGTCATCCCTGGTCACTGGTCAGGGGTTAATGTAGGTCCAGTTCAGCTTCCTGTGCCAGATGAATGAACACGTGGGCATAGAAACACACACAGATTGATTCAGGATATCACACCAGTCCCCTCTCAGCCCCTGCTGTCACCACCGTCCATGCTTTGGGCTCGCAGTGGCATCAACAGCCATGGGATCAAAATGAAACCAGCACCACTCTGTGGCTTCCAGTTTGTGACAGGTTGATGTCCAGCTGGCCTGGAGCATGCAGAGGGTGAGACCAGAGGTGTTGAACCTTCATCTGGCTGGAGAAGGTCAAAGCAGTTGTCACCAAGCCTGAGTGACCAACCTCCAGGGCAAGACCATCTGAGTCCTTTCAAGTCACCAACCCAGGTAGAGTTGACATCCACTTTCACTGTAGCCAAATTCAACTTTTCACCACAACAATCACACAGAATCACAGAATATTCTGAGCAGGAAGAGACCCACCAGGATCATTGAGTCCAGCTCTCAAATGACTGATCCATATGGGGATCAAACCTTCAATCTTGGCATTATGAGCACCTTACTCCAACCAGCTGAGCTGATCTCAGGGTCTCCTTCAGCTGTGACTCAGCCTGAAGCCATCTCCAGGGTTGTCTTCTCAGAAGAAAATAATAATAGGGATTAACTCTGAGAAGTTCAGATCACAGCAGCAGATAGGCAGTTTGGATGGTGGATTTCGGTGGAGAAATCAACTCTGCAGTGATAGTCAAGATCATCATTGAAAGCTCCTCAAAACTGAAGGATTGAAGATTTTGGGGCTCTGCTTTGAATGCATCGTGGTCAATATCAGAGATAACATTTGGTTCAAACACAAGCTGGTTCAAATAGGAGACCCTGAAAGGTGTCTGAATTACTAATTTTTACTTTTCTACATTTTTCAACACTCCACTTTTTTTTTTCTTTCTGAGATTTGACAATGCCTTTCACAAGAAATGATGCTAACACAGAAAAATGAAGTAAAACCCAGAGTTTTTACTGGTTAGCTTTTACTCCACTGGGCTTTAGTCAGCTCACTACGATGCTGAGCTGGGAATTAAGTCATCTCAGGCTTCCCATCTAGCCAACAGGAAAAAGACAGATGCTTTCCCAGAGCAATTGAGACCTGAATTACCTTCTGGAGGTTGTAACCACAGAGTAATTGATGCATTGACTTAACTGGTTATTTTTAAGGCATTTCTAGCAGCTGGACAAAGAGGGAATAATTTCACCTCCATGGGATCCAGCTGTACAGCCTCTTGTTCCTTCTAAAGCGAGAATCTGACTGTGGACAGCTGCTTTGGAAGAGGTCATTTTGGGAGAGGTCATCTCTGTTGTTTCCTCAGTATCCCAGGATCTCTAATTAGAGACGTGTCAGCCCTGTGCTGGCCACCCTTGAAAATCCTGCCATGACATTTTACCCGGCATGTTAACAATAACCTCACATTTAAAACAAAAAAATCCACGGAATTGCCCACTCAGCAGCCTCGTGGCAAGGAGTGCACAGAAAGCCTGTCCAGGCAGCGAGGGCATTCGAATCTGATCTCTCCAAAATGAACCCTTGAAGCGTGGAGCTAAAAATCACCCACAAACAACTAATTTTCCCCTCCTCTTCAGGATTATTCAACAAACACATTTTGGCTTCGCCTGCAGTCCTGTCCATCTCATGCCTGGCGTCAACCGCCAGACTTTATTAAGAATTTATTTTCATTTCTATGAGAATGCATCCAAGATGCTTCACACAAAGCCAACTTCACCTGCACGTCTGCAAAAAGCTGCCCCTATAGAAATGTGATCCCAAGAGTTGCCTTTATCCAGTTGCTAATGGATGTTTAGCGTGTGAGAATCCGTATCTGCCGAATTTTGAACATAATAAGCTTTCTGTGAGCTTTTCATATAAGAGATATCGACTGGAAGTAATTCAGAGAAGTTATTCAGCAATTGCTTGGCACAACAAAAGAGCTTGAAACAGATTTACTGCCAGTTGACAGTCTGCATGCCACACTGGTGCAGCTGCCCACTCCTCCAGAATTCCTGACGTGCTGTCGGATCCGGGCTAGCCTGCCCACCAAGAAACCTTCAGAGAGGTGACACAACTGGATTTTAAACAGAAAAACTGCCCCAGTTGAACCAGCAAACCCCAGCGATCACCTCTGGAGCCAATAACCTGATTGATTTATTAATGCATTTGTAGGATCCGCAGGCTGTGGGTGTTGGAAGGAGAAATTCACAGTGAAGATGGTCTTGGAATCCAGGCAGGGAAGCCAGAAACACTCACACAGGGACAGACACACTGCAAGATAATTTATTTCTTTCCCCATCATCTGTCATTTGGATACACACATATTATCCTCCAGGCTTGCTCCCTACGTCAAGCAGCACTCCGGCTGCCTCAGTGCAAGATTTGGCTACTTTTACACCCTGACAGGGGTGTCTTATTCCAGTATCTCATTCCCTGGCAGCTTTGAAGTGTCACAGTGTACTGGCTGCAGCCGTTTGGAGCAGGTGCAGCCTCACTATGGCTTTACAAGGATGCATTTTTTGCCTCTTTGCTCTGTGACTTGGTGCTTCACATCTGAAGTGTTTGTGGGCTTCTTGCCAGGGCGTTGCTTTCAGGCTGGATGCCGGTTGAACGTCCCTTGTTTTCCTGCCTCCTGCCAGCAAAGTGCCGTTTTTCCTTTTGAAAGTCTTCACTGCAGCAGGTGGAAAGAGGGCGTAGATTCAGGAAACTATGCATGGGAAAAGGCAGAGGGGGGAAAAAAGGTAGCAGAGGCCAGTTCCAGTCTCAGCACCTACTTTTTGTGTGAGTTAGAGATCAAAGGAAATAAACCCAACGGAGTGGTTTGATTACCACGGGGGCAGAGGGTAAGGATGGGGGAGATGAGAGCTGGGAGATCTCCCCTCCTTCACCTCCTGCAGGGCATCTCTGTTCCCCAGCTCCTCATCTCATGTGGAAAACCCACCTGGTTTGGAGCAGAAGAAAAAGATTCCGTAATGATGGTGTGGCAGAGCAAAGGACCTACACAAAGCCAAGGAAGGGAAGGAAAGGGAAAAACAGCATCAAAGAGAGAAGGGAAGAATAAAAGCACTTCTTTGCTGATCCACAGCTGAGCTGGGCAAAGTTTTACACGATAAATAATGCTGACATTACAAAGCTCTGGTTAATTCATTTTTCTACTTGTCACCCCTTCGGATAATTGGCCTCTACAACAAATGGTGAGGGGAAGAAGGTTGGGGTTTTTTTGTCTCTTTCTTTTTATTTTTTCCCTTCCTGAGAGAGGTACAACTAGGATTAGGCGGTGTGCTACAGCACTGATAAAATAAAGAGAATGATCCAAAACACTCCAACTTTAATCCGGAGGGGTCGCCGGTGAATAGAGAGAGTGCTGGAGGATGAAGTGAGACCTGGTTGTCTCTATGGCAACTAAACCATCACAGAGCAAGGATTGACCTGGAGCCTTCCAGTTTTGTCCAAGGCACTGTGTGGTGTGAACTATTCCCTGTCCATTCCCCTGATTTCAGGGAGGTTTTCATAGCAGCGCAGGGTTTATTTGGAATTCATGGAATTGTTGAACTGTTTGGGTTGGAAGGGATATTTAAAGGTCATTTAGACCAACTGCTTGCAGTCAGCAGGGATGTCTTCAACTAGACCAGGTTGCTCAGGGCCATGTCCAACCTCAATCAAATATTTCCAGGCTTCTGGATTCAAGTGATTAATTTGGAATACCAACGTTCACTTCTTTCTGTAAAAGGAAATTCTGAGTTCTTGGGTGGGCGAGGGAAAGCCTGAAAATGTGAGTTCAAACTGAAGAAGGCCAGTCTTGAAGCAGCTCCCATTTTATGTAGACCACCCAACAAAAAAAACTGCCTTGGGGGGTTCAGAATACAAGGAGAAACCAGGGTAAAGGAAGGACGCTGGAAATCAGCACAAACACAGACAAACTGTAAGACAATCAAAAAAGTTCAAATGTACAGCAATTTTTTAATCTGATGGATCCTGATGCCTGAATCACGATTTCAGACCCTGAGGGGTTGTAAACCAGATGGCCCCAGAAGGCCACTGGCTTTCAGTACTGCTTTATCCTTCCATGAAAGGTTTATGGAGGCAACCATGGCTTTGAACATCTTCCTTCCTATCAACCAGAAAATTGTCTCCTAACACCTAGTCTAACCCTGCCCTCTGTCAGTCTGAACCTATTCCCTCTTGTCTTGCCACTCCAGACCCTTGTCCAAAGCCCCTTTCCAGCTCTCCTGGATCCACAGGCAGGTCAGTCTTTGCTGCTGGGCTGCATTCCCAAGCCTTGGGGAAAGACAGGTCAATAAGGGATAGAAGAAATACCCAGCAGCAGGGCTGGGGGAAGGCAAGTAAAGTGGAATGGAGGTTTCCCAAATCATGTCTGGATCCATATCCCACGGAAGAGCATCCCCAAGTCCATTCTTGGACAGAGCAGTGCAGGGAAGGTGCACAGGACACACCAAATTGAGTTTTGGTGCTGCTTTTACAAGGATAGGAACGCAATTTCCTAAAACATGAAGCACTCAGTGCACAGCCTTTACAAATAAATCCATTTCCCCCTTGCTTCTCCCCTACCTCTATCTTGCCTCTATAAGCCAGAGCCATTTAAGAAACTTTAGAAACCTTTCAAGAGGTTTGTAAAGCAATTTATTTGGACTAGGATTCTTGTCCTCTATGAAACTGGATGACTGAGTCACCCTGGGCTTAAATGTGTAGAGCACAGAAGGAGCCATAAAAACCTCAAAAAGAATCCTGAACAGCTTCACTATGCATAAAATATAGAAAAATCACATTTTTATATCTAGCATTTAAATGCTTCTAGGATTAGAAATAAATATGACACTTCCTAATGCAGACCCAGTCCCTTGGATCAGAGAACTTCCACTTCCCCATCTCGCATATAAAGACTTTTAGGCCCAAGAAATTTTGGAAACTTGCCTGTCCTGAGCTATGGGAAGGATTAGGCAAGCAATTGAAACTGCAAACTTAAGGACAGAAATGGGAAGTACAAACCTTGGCAGATTAATTTCATTTTTCTGTGTCCTTGGCCACTGAGGATGCACAAGAGTTTGGGGGGTCAGAATGAATTCAGGGATATGGATGAAGAGGAAAGGGTCAGCTGAGCATTCAGTGGTGGTGGAGAAGAGGTGCAATTAAATACCTCTTGCTCCATGAGATCTGTCTTGGGATCACCATCACCAGGGAAGGCTTTGGCATGAAGAAGATGCCAACTCTGCACCCATCACCATCTCCTGCCCCACTCCAACCTTTCCCTCCCTCGCTGCTGTGCAACCCCAACTGCCCAATCCCAGGCATCCATCCCCCAACCCCTCCTCCTTCTGCCCCATCCCTGAAGGAGGGAGGAAAATGAATTCAGGAATATGGATGATGAGGAAAGGGTCAGCTTTCCTCATCAAAGACCTGGCTTGGGATCACCATCACCAGGGAAGGCTTTGGCATGACGAAGATGACAACTCTGTGCCCATCACCAGCTTATTCCCCACTCCAACCTCTCCTTCCCTCGCTGCCCTGCAATCCCAACTGCCCAATCCCAAGCATCCATCCCCCAACCCCTCCTCCTCCTGCCCCCAACCCTGAAGGAGGGATGAGCTCGCCAGAGCAATCTGGCCCTGGCTGGAGAAGCTGCCGAGAGCCGTCAGCCGGAGCGAGCGCGGCAATCGATTGGACACGCGACATTACGGATGTGGCAGCTTTGTCAGGCTGAGCACACGTGAGGATTAGGGCATTAACAAAGCTCCTCTAACCCACCAGCCTGCCCCTAGGTGGATGGGGGACAGGGCTGGGCTGGCCAGTGTTGAGGATAAAGAAGTGGCAGCGTGAAGTTGCCTTCCGTACAAAGGAGCGGCAGGAATAAGAGGTCCTGGAGACACAAAACTGCTGCCTGGGACTGCAGAGCCACCACGCTGCTCATCAGGGCTCTGGGCCAAATTTCCTACCGGGGTAAATCTGTTTGATGCCAGGAGAGTAACTCAGAGATGAATTGGACCCGATGGGGAGGGTTTGTGGCCTTTGGTTCATGCAGGAGAGCGGAGCTGTGCCAGCTGGGGTGTCAGACTGCCTGACTCAAAGGGGCTTAGGCACCTAAATCTATTAGGTACTCCCAAAAATGTGTTATCTCTTATTTTAAGATTGAATCATTTTTTTTTACCCCTTTTTTTTCCCCCCTGAAGGCAGCTTTGAGGACCTCTGTTTACTATTGTTCTTAATCAAAAAATAACAGTAACAACTTGCGAGTACAAAGGGTCTTTTATGTTTCTGCCGAGGCTTTTATCTCCACGCGTTTTAGTAAGTGCTATATCAAAATCACCCCGCCCACCCCCAAAATCCAGTCATCTGTGGACTGCAGAGCAGCAGCTGGGTGACAGTGAGCAGGAAAGCTGAGCAGGGAGCAGGGTGTGAGGCTGAAGCTGACAGCCCCCCAATAAATCAAATGTTACCTTAGAGCAGATGGGCTGAGCAAAGGGTTCGGCAGCCAGAAGCAGGTCCAAGCATTTATAGATTAAATATTAACAAGAAATTCTTCCCTGTGAGGGTGGGGAGGCCCTGGCACAGGGTGTCCAGAGAAGCTGTGGCTGCCCCTGGATCCCTGGAAGTGTCCAAGGCCAGGCTGGACAGGGCTTGGAGCAGCCTGGGACAGTGGAAGGTGTCCCTGCCCATGGGAAGGAGTGGAATGAGATGATCTTTAAGGTCCCATCCACCCCAAACCATTCTGTGATTCTATGATTCTAATCCTCATCTTGGAAGGATCTGATCCCCACTCAAACAAGCTCCTCCAAAGCATTCCCAGGCTGAGCATTGCCTCAGCATTGCAGACTTTACCTCCTGAGAACACCATTTGGGGAAAGGAAATCTCACCAAGCCTGTCAGATTTCAAGGAGCACCTGGATGATGCTGGTTTAGTTTCAGGCAGACCTGTGAGGAGGAGGGAGTTGGACTTGATCTTCATTTTCCCTTCCAACTTGAGATATTCTATGATTCTATGATTCTATGAAATGTTAATGCTGAAGGCTGTAGTCTAGCAAGCCTAAAAGAATCAGGGATTTATGTATTTTACCCCAGAAAATAATTTGTGGGACAATAGTGAGGTTGCTGGAGAGAAGTTTTCTGAAACATCCTACATTTATGGGAAAGAATAAACATCTCCCGAACAAGCAAGGGAAGAGGGCTACTAATGAATATTGCAACACTGGGATAGAGGGAGAGCACAGGGAGATTTAGCAATGGAAACCCTGGAAAAAGATGGGGCCAGGGAAGGTTTTAGGGGTGTGGATAGATAGGAAGGGCTGTGTCTCTGAAGGTGCCACTGAAAGTCACCTGCAAAAAGCTGGTTCTGTACCTACAGCTGCAGGAGAAGGTCACATCCTGAGTTGGAGCTCAGTGATGGTCAAGGTAATGCTTTTGACCACAGTGCCTAAGAAAAGTAAGGCAGAGAAAACCTGAAAGTGAAAGCAGAGCCTTTGCAGGCTGATATTCGCTGCTTTTCATTACAGAGCCCAACCTGGGATGCCTTTGGAGAGACTTCCCACAGCCAACAAATGAAGCAAGTGGAAAAGAGGCAACCTGCTGAGGTGAGCTGTCTCCTGTCCCTGCTTTGGAGAGAACTTTTTCATTCCTAAAAAGGGAGCAGGCATGTGGAGCCCCGTTCAAAAAGAAAAAGGGGCCAGTTCCCTCATATTAAGCCTGTTATTAGGCTCAGAATCAAATTAAACCACAGGACTTTTCACTAGCAAAGTGCTATTTTAAGGCTTATTAGACTATATTAGGATTGGCATAAATTTCCACTGACATAATATAGGCCTTTAATTGGATTTAAGGGCAAGGAGGCTGCATTAAACCAAAATCAGTCCTCGCAGAGGGAAATTGGGTATTCTCCTCACAACTCCTCCACTTTGCCTTGGCGTGGATCCCAAGCAGCCGAGCAGGCTGGGTAACCCATTGAAATCCAGATGCAATTGCTTATAGGCTCCTATATCAATTTGATAAGCAAGCTGGCTGCCAAAACTGAGTACTCACTGCTGTTAGCCAAAGCCTGGCTGCCATGGCCAGAGCTCTGGTTCTCCAGCAGCTCGGGCAAAAATGCCATTTTTCTTGGCCACAGCCTGCCTGCCAGACTTCATATGAAGTATTTGCCCGTGAAAGGTTATAACAACAAAAATCTCAAAGCCAAGACCTTGACTTAACCTCCAAAGAGCTGAGAGCATCAGAGCCACAGGCAGTAATGAAAACATAACCCCGCTGGTCCCCCCGTGCTGGGAATGTGAGTCAGGAGTCACTGCCGTGACCTGGGTTGTTTCATGTGTCCCCTGATTAGACACGGGAGGGTCTCAGGAGCTCGGAGGTCAGGGGCTCTCTGTGACACATCCCTCCCTCTCCCAAAAAGCTGAGACCAGCCCCGAGACGTGCACAGACAGGTCTGACACTCCTGGCATGTGAAACGTGGTGAGTTTTACACTCAGCAGTCCCCAGGCCACTCTCCAGTGAAGAAGTTGTCGCAGGAATTGGTAATTTTTTTATTTTCTGTCTGTTCCTGAATCACCCACCGCGTGTGAAATATGGACAGAAATGTGGAAAATCGGGAAGGAGAAAATAAAACTCAAATACTGAGTGGTGTACGTCAGGTTTAACGGGCAGAGGCTGAGTGACCATTCATCCTAAACCTTGAGAGATGTCCCTTATTTGACACCTAAATGGGCCAAAACTGGCTCTGCCAAAGGCATCTGAGCCCTCCTGAAGCCTCAGAGACACAGAGGAATCTTCCACCATGAAAATCCTACTTTGTACGTCGGTACTCGATATTAGGAACTTATCCACACCCTGGTGACATCTTGTGACAATTTTGTCCAACAAATGCAACCCTTTTTTTACAACACCAACCACTCCAGGTCTGGCTGTGTCAGGGATGGAGGTCCTATAAAGTAGATCCTGCAAGGGGAATGGAGTTTAAGTCCAGGTTCAGCTGAACTTAGGTTTTCCTGACAGGATGCTTCGAGATCCATTCTTCCAGGGTCATGGAGTTTCTAGATAAGCTTCAGAGTCTTTCCTCTCCCAACCCAGGACCTCTTTAATTTTTGGGGGATGCTACCAAACCTTCCCTTCTGAGCTTTTCCAGTCCCACAATCACTAGACACACATGTTCATCACTAGTGGAATATTAAGAAAAGGAATAAATTTGGTGCTACTCTTCGAAGAAATTTCAAAGGATGCGCCCAGGTGGGGATGAACATTTTTGTAAAGTCAATTTGAGGAGAAATTCTTTTATTTCACATTCCAGATGTGTTTTTGTCCATGCATGGGGCGTGTGTGTGTTTGTGTGTGTGGGGTGAGATCTGACATGTCACAGCTCTGCAGCTGCAGCCCATTAGCACAAACATTGAGCTGCTCAAGAAGATTACGGTTTTCATCCGATGAAACAAACCTTATTCCCTTTCTAGCAGTCTGGGATTGCTTCAGCATGGATCTGGGGAGCTCAGACAGGCCAAATGGGGCTGATGGATCCAGGGTGACAATGCAGCCCAGCAGTGCTCTGTGGCTTCCAAGCAGCCATAAACCTTTTGCTGTCACATCCCTCCCTGGTGGCCTGAATGGACTTGGCTTTATCCATGCTGTCCTGCCTCTCTGACACTCACCCAGCCCAGTTTGTGGGACCTTCCTGCCCCTCAGGGATGCCTCAATGGTCAGTAAAATCTAATAAATGAGAGTAGCTGGAGCTGGACAAAAACCTTTGATTACACTGAAATCTCAATCTTTGTGCTTGGCTTTAACCACAACCATTAGAAAAGCCCAGATAACTTCATTTCGCAGTGCCCAGGGAAGCCAAAGGAAAGAAAAACAAAGCTGAGAACCCCAACCTGCTACTGAACATCAGGAATAAAGGTGGATTTGCTGGTTGAAAGTCACAACTGTGAACCTGAGACTAAAAGACTCTCTGAGCAACCTCCCTTATTTGTTTACCTCGCCCTGCAACCAACTGAGCAAATTCATAGTACAGACCTCATGGAAAACATGCCCTTGCTTTGGGGAGATATTTCTCAGTGGCTATAGGGATCTTTTTCCTTCAGTTTGGACTGAGAAAAGCTAGTTTTGGAGGTTTAGGAGTTTCTGGTGATCTACGCAACTCTGCAGAGGAGGCACAGACAGGCCAAGGAATGGACCTGCAATGCTTTAAAGCAGTTTCTGCACTGAGTGCCTCTGTCATTGGCTCCTCTGGCAAAACTCCATCCTGAAAGGGCTGCTCTGGCTCTGCTCTCAGCCCTAGCTGCTCCCACACCCATTTATCCAGTGAGAAACAGGTGACTGAATAGGAAGAAAGAGCAGAAACTTGAAGCAAGCAGGAGCTGCCTCCTCAGGGCATTCCTATTTTAAACACTCCACGTGATTCTGCACTTTCTGGCTCCAGATGGGACCCAAATACCAACAGATCAGGAAAAATGCTGTCCTCATGATATTCCCGAAGTAGCCAAAGTCAGGGAAATTCTAGACAGAAGATGGATTTTCCAGCTGTAGAGAAACTGGGTCGAACATTTGAACTTTTGGGGGCTCTGCTGCTGCCTTTGGCCAGTTCTTGCCAGGACTGGCCCTGTGCTGCCAGAAAGCCAAACCAAGAGGAGGGAGATGATTTTCCAGCCCTGCTGCACTAACAGGCAGCTTCAGAGGTGCCTCACAAATGCCTTTCTCCTCCCCTCTGCCCTTGGATGTGATCTCAAGATCTCCCTCAAGAGCCGAGAAGAGATTTTCTCTGTTTTGCAGCTGAATTCTGGCTCAGCAAGAAAGCAGAAATGTGAATAGTGAGTCACATTTCTGTCAGTCTGCAGGCAGCTCCCTCCTGAGACCCAGGAGAAGTCCCATAGCTTGGGGCACCTAGAGTTAGACTGGCCAAAGCTCCTGGGAGTCTCCATGGGGAGACAATCTCTCCCCTGCCCCTGGAGAATGGAGCAGACCTAATAAGCCTTCCCTGTATCTGATTTCTCTGATCCTCTGATTAAAGTATGTTCATATCATTTGCATTTGAATTTGCTTTCATCCACCATCCCCCCTCCAATGCCAAAACATGTAGGCAGGCAGTGCAGCAGATGATGTGTTTATGTAACTGCAAACTAGGTTTAGAGCAGTTTAATTAGTAATATTAATAACGTCACCTAAGCTTAATGATACCAATTAGAACACAGTAAATATTTCTTGTTGGATTACAAGTTGCAATATTGAAGGATGAACTTTCATGCTCGGTCAAACTTTCTAAACATGTTGTTTAAAAAAGAGAGATAAGACAGTTTGCTTTTCACGTGTGAATAGCTCTTTTAATCTCAAAAAAAAAGGGATAATTATTGCAAATAAATATTTGCAGATGGGAAACACTGTCCCATTTGATGGCACCTCCCCTCTCCCTGCTTTTGCTTCTAAAATCTGGGAGGGGAAAGTGGGGTTGCCCAAGTGCACCAAGTGAAAACACCTTTTTAATTCCCCAAGAGGTGATTACAAGCTGCTGGGATGCACAGAGGGGGAGAAAGGATCAGAGATCTGCAAGAGAGGAAGATCAAGATTACATTAATCTGCTTAAGATGTGCTGTATTCTTTTAGGAACTGCGGATGCAGAGGAGTTAGGGAAGACCCTCCGGGTCATTTGGGGTGGCTCTTTCATAGGACTTCCACTTTGGCCCCAAGGCAGCTTTGGAAGGTGGCAGATGGAAACAGTTAAGGCAACTGAGAGCTGTTTAAAATCCTATAAATAACCCAGGCCATCTCTCCCTGTCCATGTAGGATTATCCTCGGCACTGTCTTGCCTCTCAGGGCTGCCCAGGTCCTGCTCACTGTTTCCTGACCCTGGTGAATTTGTCCCACTTCTCATTCCTATACCCAGATACACT
This sequence comes from Entomyzon cyanotis, assembly GCA_024500445.1. Taxonomy (NCBI): domain Eukaryota; kingdom Metazoa; phylum Chordata; class Aves; order Passeriformes; family Meliphagidae; genus Entomyzon; species Entomyzon cyanotis. The sequence continues at coordinate 2,438,367 of JAKEPQ010001019.1, forward strand.
CTGGGTTGCCTTTGTTCAGACCTTGGCAGTGATCAAAAATTGAAATCTTTGGGATAAGAGTTCTCCTTAATACCTTAATATCTTTATCAATTGTCTGGATGTGGAGATTGGGAGCATCCTCAGTCAGTTTGTAGATCACACCAAGTTGGGTGGGAAGGCTCTGCAGATGGATCTGGACAGGCTGGATCCATGGGCTGGGAATGATTGGATGAGGTTCAATGGGTCCAAGTGCTGTGTCCTTGGTCAAAACAACCCCATGGAGTTCTCCAGGCTGGAGCAGAGGAGTTGGAAAGCTGGAAAAGGCCTTAGAAATGCTGGTGACAGCAGCTGGACATGAATCCAGGTGTGCCCAGGTGGGCAAGAGGCCGATGGCACCTGGATTTTAGCAGGAATAGTGTGGCCAGCAGGCCCAGGGCAATGCCCACCCCCTGTGCAGGTCCTGCTGAGTGACCACATCAAATCCTGGGGCAGCTCTGGGCTCCTCATGGAAAGAAAAACTTGGAGGGGCTGGAGAGTGTCCAGGGAAGGGAATGGAGCTGGGAAGGGTCTGGAGAATTCCTGAGGGAGCTGGGAAAGGAGCTGAGGCTGGAGCAAAGGGGATCAGGGGGACCTTGTGGCTCTGCACAGCTGCTGCCAGGAGGGGACAGCCGGGTATGGGGTCAGGCTGTGCTCCAGGGAACAGGGACAGGACATGGGGAAATGGTCTCAAGCTGTGCCAAGGGAGGTTTAGGTTGGCTATTGGGAATATTTCTTCACTGAAGGAGTGGTCAGGAGTCAGAGCAGGCTGCCTGGGGCAGTGGGGGAATCACCACCCCTGGAAGTGTTCAAAAGCCATGTGGATGTGGCACTTGGGGACCTTGTTTAGTGCTGGGTTTGGCAGTGCTGGGAGAATCGTTGGACTCAAAGTTCTTCCCCAGTCTAAATGATTTTATGATAAGATCCTTGTTATACAAAATAAGAAGCAGATTGGCTTCATCCTGACTGTGCTTCCTTGATTTTCCCTTCCTAAACTTAGATTTACTGGAACTGCCTCAAGAAGCAGAAAACCATTCCAGTTTCCAGCATGGAGATTCTCTTTACAGCTGCTCCAGAAGCAGTTCCAGAATATCATTTTCCTGCTGTTTTCCTTTGGTTCTCTCCACATCCCTTTTCTTCCCTGGGAACTTTCTCATCCCACTTCTCCTGCCTCGATCAACACTTCCCACGTGACCTTGGTGATAAACAGGAGTAGACCTCACTTCCATTTATTTTATGGAAAATAGGTTTTTTTCAGCAGGGATTCAATGACACCATGGAGTGAGGAGGGAAGGGCAGTCCTACGTGAGGTTTCTGTTGCCAGAGAAATTATTTAAGCTCTGGAGAACACACAGCTCATGAGCTTGGCTGGAAACCACATCCCCAGGTCAAAACTTCAGGCAACATCCTACATCACCCTCAGGAAGTGCCATTGATCACTGAGCTGACTGCTGTACAAAAAAAATGACATTTTTAAACAGCTAAAATGCAGATATGGGAATCCCAGCCTTAATACCACCACTAGGAAATCCACCAAGTTCTGCAAAGAAACCAAGGGATGAGCAGAGCTCCCAGATCTGACTTCTCATGGCGATGTCCCCACTGTGGATGTGACATTTTTCTCTCCCTGATTGCTGGATTTCTGGTGTTGCCATCAAAAAAATGTGCAATGAGGGAACAAGAAGGGCCTGTGGAGGGGAAGGAAGGGGTGAGGGAGCAGAGAGAGAGAATTTGTCTCCATCCACAGCCTCACCACGTAGTTTACAAAAGGGGGCAACTCATCATAAATAAGCTGCAGCTCCTGGGAACAGTGACCTAATCAAGATGTATAATTGCATGCCTTATCTAAATGAAAGCATCATTTCAGAAATGATAATGTGCATCACCGTGGATTCAACTGCTGGAGAGTTCAGCACTGAAGGGTAATTATAATGTTTAACAAATATATTCCCTTTGGGGGACTGCAGTTAGAGATATCATGTCCTGGTTTCCCCTCATGGTGCTCATCTACCACCACATTCTGAGGGTTTCCTCTCCCTTCTGGAATTTTTATTTGGTCTTCCAAAAATAGTTGGATCTTGTGCTGTCCTGGAAGGTGAGAGGCAGAGATTACAGGGGGAAAAAAAAATTATTTAACTAAGAAATTAACCAAGGAAAAAGGTAGTTTAGAGAAAAAGAGAAACCAAGCGCAGCAAACACCACAGAGATCTGACAACTTTGGGTTAAAAACTGTGACCAGACTCTTCCCACCCCACAAGGAAAGATGTTCTCCCCTCTAGCAGCCCCTGCTGCCTGGATATTTGATACGATTCCTCAACAACCTCTTTGTTCATTTTCTCCCCTTCCTTCTCCTCACATCCCTGCGGATAATTCCTGTCCCTCAGAGGGGAAAACACGCCTCAGATCGCTCCAGGTTGGTACCATGCAGAATTGATCTGCTACACCCAGCATGAGAGAAGGCCTGACACAAACAGGTACTTTTATATCTCTGCCTCATATTTACTTTTTTTTTTTTTTTTTTTTTAATATTTATGCAGAAGAATGGCATAAAATAAGCAAAAGCACAAAACAGCTTCAGAAAGGGAGATATTGGACCAGTAGCTTTTAGCCTGGAGAAGAGAGAAGTGATGAGGTGTCTGTGAAATCCCAGATCAGAGACAGGGAAGAGCAAACATATTTTCCTTTTCTAGCACACAGGAGCAAATGATCTGGCAGAGGCAGCAGCAGGCAGCAGGTTGAAGACAAAAGAAGGGGAAGCACTTTTTCATCCAGTGTGTAATTAAATTACAGAACTGGTCTGGGCAGGATGTCAGGCAGGCCAACAAAATGTGAATGAATTAAAGAAAAAAATAAATTAAAAATCAGATGATTGAGGGAGGATGAGTCCATTAAGGGCTATTAAACACTGCTCAGGATATAACCTTCACCTCAGGAAGTCCTTACACCACTATCTGCTGGAAGTTCACAGGATATCCAGGACAAGGATAATTAAGATGGGTTTCCATGTTTATTTTCCATGTTTATTATTCCAAGTGCCCCATGGTGCAGTTCAAACACATCAGTGCTCACCAGCAGCATTTTTTTGGCCTCTCCAGGACAAGGTCCAAGTGCCACCAAAGGTGCAGAGTGACAGAACTGCCCAAAGATGTTCCAGTTGTCTCTCAGAGGCACAAGCAGCACTGGTTGTCCCATGGAGATGCCTTGGAAAATCTCCTACAAACAGGCTGCCCCACTGAGCCCCCACTCTGCCCTGGGAGCATCAGAACCACCCCAAAAAATGTGTCATTATTGCAATGGTATTCTGGTTTTCCCATGGTTTTTCTAGGATTTTCAAGGCATGGATGAGCTCAGGTCATTGCTACTCTAGGGAGGGATGAGCCTGGGGAAAATAAAAATTTTCTTATTACTCTTTCTTTCTTTTCTTCTTCTTTTTTTTTTTTTTTTTTTTTACTTCATACATGATGGATGAACTCAGCAAGAAAGACAATCTAGTTTACAGAGAGATCTGTCAGCTGCAAAATAGCTGATCCTGCTTTGGGTTATTAGTTGGGAAAACAAAATTGAGCCAGCACCGTAGTTTGAGAATCTTTTTAAACCCACATTAATAAAAAAACAGAGACAGAAAAGCAGGGAGAAAGAGAGTGAGAGGGGAACTTGGTTAGATGAATAATTTTTGTGTCGTCTCCAACACTCTGATTAAAGCTTTGGTGCCTAAATCAAAGATACCAACAGCAACCTTAAAGGAAGACTGAAAACAATTTTGTGCTCTGCCATTTTTCCCTCTGCCTGTGTTTCATTATATAGAAAGTTTTATTTTGTCCTCTTTTGATCTCTGAAAGCAAAGAAGCGAAGAGGGAGGTAGGGAAACGGAAAAAAAAAAAAAAAAGCCACCAAAAAAAATGTGACACCAATCTTGCTTGCCTCCTTCTCCCTGCCTGCATCGATAACTCAATTGGATCAGAAGTGAAGCGCCAGCAGAAATGAGCTGAGCCCAGGCACCAAATGAAAACCAAATGCTGGGCTGCAAAAGCAATATTCCCAATAACACAAAATTACTGGGCTGATTCCCCTCCCTGCCCCCATCCCGTCACAGCCAGGCTGTTGTGGCCAGCAGAGGGGACAGGGACACTCTGCAGTGCTGCAGTTCTTGGCATGAGACTGGCAGCTCTGTGGGAAATCAATATATGAATGTGTAAATGTAAATATAAACTGTGGATCCCAGGCTGCCTGGTGTGCATGGGGAAAAAATGGGTGCATGGGTTCTGCTCCACCCCCAGCTCTGCTGCCACACGTGTTGGACAAGCCAGAGAGTCCCAGAATGGTTTGGGTTGGAAGAAAAACCTTAAAAGTCATCTCATTCCAACCCCCTGCCACAAGCAGGGATATTTTTCACTATCCCAGGTTGCTCCAAGCTCCATCCAGTCTGGCCTGGGACATTTCCAGGGTCACAGCACCACTCTCCGCAAAGAATAATAGAATAGTTTGTGGTGGAAGGAACCCCAAAGATCATGTCATTCTAACCCTTTTGCCTTGATCAGGGACACCCTCCACTCCACCAGGGTCACCAACACCTCTATATTTGCAAATTAGGAATGATGACACCCCTTCCCTTTTATTAAACCTTTCGAAACAAATGTGCAAACTCCTCAACGGTGGCAATTTGGAAAGTGTTCAGCTCTAATCTAAAAAAAAAAAACAAACAAAAAACAAACAAACAGGGAAGATTTCTGCTTTCAAAAGCTCTCTCTTTGCTCCCTGTAGCACTGCAATTCATCTGTCACTGCTGCTGCAGAGGTCACTGATGAGACACACGAGAGGATGAGGCTGACCCTTCATCCCAATCCCATTCTCCCATGGCTACTGCCATTCCTTCTCCCTCCTCTTCCCAGATGTTCCCCTCCCAAGTTATGTGGTAGCTGTCTTGTCTCTCCCAGCCAACCAGCACCCCTAATTCTAGGGGAATATGGTCCATCAGCTTGTCCAAATGACAAATTAAATGCTAAAATCCAAAGGGAAGGACCTTCTTACACACTCAACCTGCCTGTCCAGGGGGCTGTGAGAATGAGGGCTAATGCCTTCCTGAATTTGGGATTCCCTTTTCAGGAAAAATAAAAACATAGATGTAAAGTCAAGCATCACGATGAAAGTATCATTTCAGAAATGATAATGTGCATCACCATGGATTGAACTGCTATAGAGTTCAGCTCTGAAGGGTAATCATAACTAATAAGAAAAAATACCTCTACTTCCCCAAATATGCACTTTTTTCACCAGTGAGCACTGCATTTATAATCCACAGAGTGGACAGAGAGTGCAGAAGATTATTCCAACTCTTTCATATCTCCTATCCCAGGATCCTCCAGGGACACAAGCCCTTCATGATCCACCAATGCTCAGCAGAAGAACCACAATCTTCAGACACATTTTTCTTTGTGTGACCCGAGGTCTGAAACAGCAGCCACCAGTTCCACGTAAAAAGTAACGGGATGGGTTTTTACTCCAGCACGTGGATTATCCCACCCAAAACCTGCCCCACAGTGGTCACAGCAGCCCCACAGCTCGCCACAACCATGCCCTGTGTCAGCAGAGCCTTGGTGCTTGTCAGGGTCAGAACTGGAAGGACTGGAGTGATTCAACGTTGAGTGATTACAAGGCAGCAGTTTCTCCCTCCGAGAGGCACCAGGCGATCTGTCTGCATGTGGGCTGGGAATTGTTTGGCCATGCCCTTGTGGAGGGAGGGACACCAGTGGGAGGAATCCATTAGCATTTTGGTTGTTGCATATTTATGCTCCGAACCACGTGGAACAAAGAGGAGACACATCAGGGAGCCCTGCTTTGCCAAAAGCCCTCTGACACCCACAGCTGCTCCACGTGCTGGTGGCCAAAGCCAGCCCAGGTCACCTGTCCTCCTGTACTCCTTTCCATGCTGGAAAACCCGTGGGGTTTTCCCACCGCTTGAGCACCTCGGCTGCAAATCAGCTCTCTGATTTAGCTGATTTATCATCCCACCCAAAGCAGGCACGGAGAGTAGATGAATCCCTTCTTCCATGAGTGGTGTGATGTCTCATCCCTCAACATTTCTGAGCAGCCCAGGTCCCTCCAAGCTGCCCTCAGGAGGTCCCATTTTGAGGAAGAACCAGCCAAGCTCCACAGGGAAGAGGATGCAAACAGGAAAACACACCAGAACGCAATTTCCATGTCTAACACCAGCAGCTCATCCAGCCCAGGGATAGAAGGACTGAGATAACAGCCTGGGAGTCTGATACAGGAGGTGTGCTCAGACTAGCACAAACCCCTTAAAAACACCTCCTTCTCCCCACCTTCTCCTCTCTGGAAGTTCATTAGGAAGGAAAAGGAAATGACCTTACACCCTGAGAAGGTCTTGTGGACCTTGCCAGGGAGCAGCGAGGTCTCCACAGGAGCTCTGGCATAGGAAGAGGCAATTGTCTCATTAGTTTGAGTTGTATGTTTGTTTTTCTGACCACTGCTGCTCCTTTCAACTCTCCTCATCCCCTCAGGCAAAAATCACTTGCACAGGCTGTATTAAGCTTTTCACTAAGCCTCCTCTTTGATTACAATTCCCAGCAAACCACCAGGGTGCAAGAAACATAATTAAATACCTTGCTTGCTCTGTAAACAGCCAATCCCCAGAGAAGGCAACCCAGGAGTCCCCAGATGGGCTACCCAGAAAAAGTCCCCCCAACTTCAAGGTGAGACTGGAGAAGCCATAAGAGTTGCATTTTTGTCCCTGAGACACGATCCCACAGGGCCATGCGAAATGCCAGGAGTGGAATAACCCAGAAAGGATAAAAGAAATCGTTTAAGCGATAAGTGTCTCGAACTGATAAAAAGTAATAACTGTGCAAAGTGTGGAGCCAACGCTCCTTCCCTGCCCTGAATGCATTGCTTTGAACATGAAACTCATCAAAAGCATTTCGTTTTCATACAATTTCTCCAGAATGCCAAATCTAATATCTAATCTATTCCCAACAAAGCCCTGGGAATAGCCTGAGAAGGAGCACAGATGTAATCCAGCAGTGCCACAAAACCCTTCCTCACTAGAAGAAATAAAGAACTATGGAAAAAAATCCTCCTCAGGCTTCACCTATCTGGAATACTGCCTGGGAATGCCAGAAGTTTCCCTGCTGCTGTCTCTGGAGAGCCTTCCCACTGCTCCCAGCCACCGAATGGATCTCAGGAGGATAATTAAAGCAACAAACTCGAGGCAGAGTGATGTGTGGATCAGAGCACCTATGGGAAATGCTGGAGGGATGTTCCTTGGGGAAGGCTGAGGTGAGTCTCAGAAGACTGGAGTGATCAAGCACATGGTTTTTAGTGAATTTTGGTGACTTCTGCAATTATTTGAATGAAGGAGATAAAAGCAACAGGGGGAAAAAAACCCAGAAGAATCCTCAGGCTTTGCGAAGGAAGTTCACAAGTTCACCAGGGAAGATGAATTATGGAGTTTTTTCACTTCCATCAGCCACTTCCAACAGTCAGTGCAGTCTGTATTTGTCCCCTTTCTGATCATTCCACCACATCATCAGCTAAAGAAAATCTGCTGGGGTCCAACCAGAGCCATTTTTGGAGAAGAGCCAAGGCTATCAGAGGTCCCTTGATGTCCCAGCAATGTCTCAGGATGGTCACAGACAGTGTTGCCAGGGCAGAACAGGATACCAGCTGTGAGCATGACCTGCATGGAGTCATCAAAGAGTGGAACCCCAAATTCCCCCACAGGAAGGGGATGTCACCTTCAGCTCCAGCAGATTTGGACAAGGACATTCCTTCAGCCCTCAAAAAAAGACCTGTGGTGCTTTCAGAGCAAACCGTGGCTGACCATCAAGCCCAGATGTTCTCCAGAACCTGGGAAAACCTCACTGAACAACTTCTTGGAAGTGTGAAAGCAGAAGGAATTCAAGCACAACACCCGAGATGTTCTCCTTGATGGAAAAACCCACTTTGCTCTCCCCCATGTCATCTGCTTCCCGCTGGGAATGTGGATTGCATGACCCACCAGTGCTTGGGATGCCGATGGGAATCTTTGATGTCATCGTGCTAATTTAAAACTTCTTTGGGGCCTTCCTTACACAATCAAACATTTTGGGTGATATGGTTATTAATTGCCTTTTCAGCTGTTGAGTTAAATAACTAGACACCCAGATGGGACTGGGGGAGGGGGAAGCCACAGTAGCATAAAGGAAAGGAAACCAGGGAAATGTGAAACTTTCATGTGAGATAAGAACCTCATAACACTGTTATTATATCCCTCTGCAGTCAGGCGGTCTCCTGGTTTTAATAAAATCTCATTTTCCTTAAATTTTCCCATGTGGCCAACGTATTATGTGTGGAGTTTAATGTAGCAGGATATGATCTAAACTCAGACTCAGGTGGTCCAAGCCCTCTGGAACAGACAGGCTGGATTGTCAAGCCCTGATGGGGAATATAAACAGCAATAAAAAGCTCTTCCCTTTTTTTTCTTTTCTCTCTCTTCTCCAAGATTTGAAAAGACCTTACTATATTCAATTAATGATCCAGCCAGCCAGCCCAAATCAAAGAGACATGTATGCAGCCATGAAGGGAGGGAGTACAATCAACGCTCACTTTTCCTTGTTGGAAGCAACAAAGAAATGAAAATTTTTTTAAAAAAATGTTCCAAAATTTTTGCAAATGATTGATTTGTGCATTTTGGTTGGATTTTGAATTTTTTTTTTTCCAAGGATATCTGTTTTCATGAACCTCTCCAGTTCTATTCCCCTCAGAACTCCTTTAGGTTTTCATTAGGATAGGGATATCACGTTCATTAGGATCACTGGTCCTGATGAATTCATTTTTGTTGTCACTTACGATTCCATAAGTGGATTTCATTTCTAGTTCCAAGGGTGATCCTCTGTCACACAGCATCACTCAGATCCTTAAGAAATATTTCTGAAATGGGATGCATTTCAGTACAGAGAAAAATCCTTTGCAACAGCTCCACTTGAGAGCATCAGGGCATTTTCTTTTTTGTTTTTCTTGGTTTGTTATCAAGGATATAGTCCATTAAATTACGTGTTCCTAAGAGCAGCTCACCAAGAGGAATTTCCAGAGCTGATGCAGCACCGAAGGAAATTCTTTGTTCCGGTTGTAAAGCTTAGTCCAGCCAACTTCTTATTTTATTTGCAGCATTTCCTACCTTGTGCTATTCCTCCACACATTTCCAGGAGGCACAGCCAGGTTGTTGCTGCAGAAGGGAGAACATTGGGGGGCAGCTAAACAAGAAATAATGGATCTGTGGTGCCCTGCTGAGCATCGATTTAGCAATTTCTGTCCCTGGCTGCAAACTTCCAAATATAGGATCTCACAGTCAGAGATGCCTGGGATTAGCTGGCAGGACTTCCTGGAACTGCACTGAGTGGTCATCCCAGCCAAGGTCAAAACAGGTCCCTTCAGACCAGGACAGAGTGGAAAAGAGACCTCTCAGAGCCCAGACTGTGTGGTGGGGATGTTTAAGGTGCAATAATTGGGATCAGGTTGGTGAATATGGGCACAATGCCCGAGCAAGGATAGGTGACAAATCCTGAGCACCCAAGCTGAGGCCCCATCTGTTCTGACCACAAAGTTTCTGACAACTTGAAGGAACTTCAATGTCCTCTATGAAGCCAGCAAGACACCATCCTGCATGGGAGGGTGGGGACCTTCAGGGCACTGGAATGGGATGCCCAGAGAGGTTGTGGAGTTTCCTTCTCTGGAGATAATCAGAACCTGCCTGGATGTGACTCTGCAATCTGCTCCAGCTGATCCTGCTTTAGGAGCAGGGCTGGACTGGATGAAGAGGCAGCTTGGATTTTTCAGCCTGGAGCAGACTGAATAGAAACTCACTGGGGGTTGCAGATCCTCCCAAGGGTCAGTGGAGTGGCAGCTCCAATCTCTGCTCTCTGTGACCAGGGAAAGGACCCAGGGAAGGGCTGGAGCTGTGTCAGGGCAGAGTTAGGTGGATCTCAGGTTGGATATCAGGAAAGGTTCATCCCCCAGAGGATGCTGGGCACTGGCCCAGGCTCCCCAGGGAATGGGCACATTCCCAAAGCTCCCAGAGCTCCAGGAGCATTTGGACAACACTCTCAGGGGATGCACAGCATGGGATTGTTGGGGTGTCCTTTACAGGGCCAGGAGTTGGACCAGACAATCCTTGTGGTTCCCTTCTAGTTCAGGATATTCCATGATCCTATTAAACTGTGGCTGCCATATATGACTCAGTGTTTTGAAGACACCAAGTGGGCAAAGGTGCAAAGGGGGAAGGACATTCTCATGTCACAGGTAGGGGACAACAATCTTAAGAGTGAAATGCCATCCTGCTCCTTGCAGAGCTGCAATAATTACTGCAAACCAGAAACCCTCTGGTCTGTGTGGTTTATCCCCACGTTGTGCTTCTGTAAACGGGACTGGTCAGCAACAGATGGGACCTTTGGGGACTCATCAAAAGCTACAGATATTTTACGTCAGAGCTGGGAATTGCACCTTGAACTCCTAAATTGCAGCCCAAAGCATTAACCAGGGGCTCATCCACTTATATTAAAACAGTGGAAACATTGCCTCCCTGAGGACTTGTCTTCTGGAAAAACTCACTGCCTTTAAATTCACACTCTGTTACGTTTTGGAAGAAGGTTCATATGTCAACAGCTAAGCAAAAATGATTAAAGATAACTGTTTTCTATTCCCCTGATTGTAAAAAAAAAAAAAAAAAAAAAAAAAAATCAGACAAAGGCAGCCTTAAAATCCCTTTTTCCATTTCCTACATGAATAGACACAATGGGGTACCCCAAGCCTGCAGCATTCCCCATCAACCTCCTGAAACAGCTCATTCAGAGTTCTTGCAAAATACGTCTGGAAGGAAGAAAATCTTTTTTTGAATGAGCACCTTTCAAGCCGTGTCAAGTGAACACAGGCTTTGTAACCGAAGGGGCGTTGAGCAAGATGCAACTCATCAGGACTCAGAATTGCAGGGCTTAGATCTGAGGCCCGGGAGGCCAATGCCTTCCAGATAAAATGCTCCAAGGGTTTTTGATCAATCTCAGATAACGCTGAACCCCAAGAGGGAAAATTAGCAAAAACTGGTCAACTGATCTCCCAGTCTAGCAACAGCACAAGAGCTAATCTCCCTTAATCTGATTCAATGGACTCGATTTAACATCTCCTGCCCTTTTATTCTTGGTGGGGGAATAGCGAGGGATGAAATCAGCTCCTTTCCGCTCTCTGGTTGTGCAGAACTCACATCACCCCTCCTCTCCCACCCACAGAGTGCCACCCCAAGACTATTCTTCCCCTGCCATCTAAGATTTCACCCCACCTGGTAAATAGGGAACTCTCCCCTCCATCCCCCTGCTGTTGCCCCCCATGCTTTGAAGTCTCCGGGAGCTAATTAGATCACTTGATTGGAGCAGGAAAAGCAGAATACAGCCCGGAGCAGTGTTTGCTTACGGAGGAACTCGTCCTGCCTGCGTGCTTGCTCTTCATCAAACATGAATGTCAACAAAACCTCACTTTCCTCTTTCATGAATTTTGAAAGAGCTCTTTCTGGTTTCTATTTTTCTTCTTTTTTTTTTTTCTTTTTTTTGGTTGTTTCTTCCTCCTCTCCCCCTGGGATTCTCAGAAGGGAAATGACAGAGTTTTATTACAGAGGTCACTACGTCAGGCCTGTGAGTTTGATGGTCCACAGCCTTCCTCATTGCCTCTTGACCCTCTATAAAATTATTATAAAAACCTTCCATGTGACACCAATCAGGCAACAACCCCCCCCAGGAGGGAGGATGAGCAGAGGATGCTTACAGACCTCAAACGCAGCAAAGAAAAGGAGTTACACAGATCCCTGGGAAGGAAAAAAAGGCACATTTCCCTTCCAGAGGCCTTCCTGGGTGTTTAACACTGGTTAGAGCCATGGATGAGGACATCACCTGGACGAGGCAATATCTGAATCACATCCTAATGAGCCATAAATGATGAGAAAGTTGTAAACAATCAGGCTGTGAAATTGCAAGTTTGGCATGTGAATTCGCCCTCTCTGCAGTGCTGGGATTGAGTTACTTTGGGCACTTTTTTCTGCAGGGATGATGAGATGAGCCTGACTGATTTCAGTTGTTTCAGGGTCTCGTTCTAACAGATCTGAGCTGTACTATTGAGAGAGTTTCCCAGACCTGTGAGGAAAACTTTAATTCCAAAAAAAAAAAAAAAAAATTGGAAGACTGGGGAGGCTTTTAAAAATTGTGACTTTTCTTTAAGTCACACCAAAGTACATTTTTACCTTTATCTGACAGCACAGAGATAGCATTTTTACTGCACACAAAGCCCTCATTAGGAGAACTTTTCCACTTAAAAATTAGGCTTTTGCTTTTTATTGCTTCTTAATATTTTTTTAACCGAAAACTATCTCATCTTTATTCTTCATTTATCACCCTCTTTTGTTACAAATACCAGTAGAGTGGCTCCCCCTACACACACTTCTCCCATTACCACTTCGTTTCTATTGCCCTTTCTCTGTTTATTGATTACAGCAAGAGCAATCTATTTTTTTCCCTTTTTTTTTCCCCTCTTTTTTTTTTTTAATGGATATATATCACTGAGCCTTACAGCCACAAAGAACAGGCATTTTGAAACTGGTCTGAGCTCCACATGCTGAGTGGGCCAACAAGGATTTAATTCAAAGGCTCCTAGAATCAATACTAGCCTTTGACTTGTCCTTATTTTATCCTTGTTGATGGTTGATGTCTGTTGTCAAAACTCCTGGAAGGCGTCTGCTGTGATTTGCTGTAGTGGCTGTGGAGACTTTAATGAGCACAGTTGTTCTTATATTTGAGATCACCTTCAAAATCCATTACCTGCTCTCACTAGAGAGATCTTGGAAATCTTCCACATGGAGGAGCAACCAAACACCTCCTGTTGCACTGTTTTCTCTTTTGCGGTTGGATTTATCCCTCCTTAAATTGGCCACTTTGCAGCCCACAGCTCTTGTGGCACATTTTACCAGCCCAGGGCTCTCTGGCCACTGCTGTGCACAGGGTTTGGGGACACCCAGCCTCCTGCACCCCTCAGGTTCCCCAGACAAGCTGGCAGGCCCACATTTCTCATTTTTTCTGGTAGTTTTTCACAGGAATATTTCAAAGAGCACCCCAAGCTGACAAGGAGCCGTTATCCCCATCGCTCTACCCAGGAGACAATCAAAGGGAAAGATTTGCCCCAGGAAACATTCACTGGTGAGTCACACACCAAAACCCACTCCCAGCTCCTGGTTGAGCACTGACATCAGCTCCACAAGCCAGAAAATTTAAAATCATCCTTTAAAGAGCTCGTTAAACCCATTCCCAGCTCTGCCTTTATTCAGACCAACTTCTGATAAAAGCCCAAGATCAGACTGGATCTTTATCACCCTATTTTGGTCTCCAGCTCCGAGCAAGCTGAGAAACATCTTTTCTGGCCCTTGTTTCAACTAAACCATAAAAACTCTCACACCAGCCCCGACCACGAGCCCTCCTGTTTGTTGAATGGGTGCGTTCCGCGTAATTTACCTTCTGCTTAATCGTTCTCATGCACACGTTAATTGTTCTCCTACACGAGCGGGATACTAATCGGGGCTCAGATAACCCCTCCATCCTACTTTACATGCCAGTTCACGCTTTCCCTTATTTTAACTGGAGCCGTTTTTAATTCCAGTTAGGAAATTGATTATTCACACTTTTATTTGCCTTCTTTAAGAAGAAAGCGCAAGGAGCGCGAGAGGAATTGTAAACGCCTGGGTTAAGAGCAGGGATGGAAACCCTGCATGTCAATGTGAGCGTGTTGTGTGCAGGAAGGGACAGGCAGGGAATTGTCCCCATCGTGCTCCTGATCAATATTTGGGATGCTTTCTGCAGCAAAGGTGCTGAGGCCGGGTCAGCAGGGCACGGAGGATGTAAGGCTCTTTAGGCTGGCAGAAGGGCTGCAGGCAAACAGAGAAAAAAGTCTCGACACGGCGCTTAAACTGCTCTGTTTTGGCATGCAAAGCCTGTGCAGGTCTCGGGGGTTCTGAAATTTAGGGGATCTCAGCTTAGGAACATCGGGAATGGAAGTGGAGCTGTGCCTCAGGTGACTCAACAGAAGTGATCACAGAATCATAAAATGGTTTGGGTTGGAAAGGATCTTAAAGATCATCTGATTCCAACCTCCCTGTCGTGGAAGAGCATCTTCCACCAGACCAGGTTGCTCAGAGCCCTGTCCAGCCTGGCTTTGGACACCTCCAAGGTCCCCTGGTCTTGGTCACCAGAAGGGAATTTTGGGGTTGGTTTGTTCTCAGCTCTTGCTGGGGTTTGTTTATGAGTAAGTGGGTGTTAAAGTAAATATTCCAGTCCCAAAGCCCTCAGTCACCCCTCAGACCTCATAACTTTGTCTAGAAACACTAAACTCAGGCTCCACTGTGCTTTTCTTCATCCTGAGCTGGTCACACATCTCCCTCAGCCAACAGAGGAATGGGCAACTCTGAGCCCCATCCACCTGAGCTCTTTGAGATTGGGTTGACATGATTTCTGTTCACAAATTCCCATCCCTCACCATGCAAAAGAATGGGATAACTGCACCCTGCAGAGACATCACAAGGCTTTTAGAGACAACCTAAGCTTCATGAGATTTCCCCCAGGAACTTTTCCAAGGGGGTTACAGAAAGGAGAGGGAGACAAAAGGATCTGCTGAGAAATGCACAGCAAGAACAGATCTCAGCTATGGAAAGCAGAAAGATCCTGGATGTATCCAGAGAAATCCCCCCCAAAAAATGTTTTCCTATTATCCAGGTGGCTCATAAATTTAAGTTTATCCTCACATTCCATGCTCCCATGCAGCCTAAGGTTTCCAGATGAACACCATCCCTCATTATATGATACAGTGAGTAGTAGGAAATATGGCATCATGTCATTATCTGGCAAATGGGGAAAACCGTCAAATTCTCTCTCAAATAAGGAAAATTTAAATTCTCTGGCAAATTATAGGGCTGTTGTTCCTGGAGCAAAGGAGGACAAGCAACCAAATCACAGCAATCACTGATCTCAGCTGGTGTATTTTCTTTTACAGTATTCTTCTCCTCCTTCTTTATTTCCATTCTGGTTTTTTCTTTTTTTTTCTTTTGATAGAAATACCAGAAATCTCTCCATAGTCCACATTAATCTGAAAATAAAACCTGCTTGGTAAAAACAGCTGGCTTTGTGCTGAAAACTATAATAATAAGAAGAAATGAAGCTATTTTAGGTAGATAATCCTTGGCTGATATAAATTCCTAGAGGAAGGATCCGGAGCCTGATTCTGTGTTCACATGCATGGACAGCCTTGGCTTTCTCTTGCACACTCGAATCCACTGAGGTCAAATCATCAGCCTGGTTACATGATGCGGACAAACTCCACCCTTGGGATAAGAAAACACACAAAAAACCAGGACTTTTCTTTCCTTTTGACCTGCTTAAGTCTCAAACCCAGGAGTCAGAAGCCAGCACGATGCATTCACCAGTATCCAGCTATTTCATCTCTGGCTGGACATGCTCCGATGAAGTAACAACAGCAGCAGAGTCCTGATGCATCTGAGATAGGCTGGGTGTCCCTGTGCAGAATGCAGCAAAAACCCACTCCCCGAGCCTGGCAGGGGCAGTAGCATCTTTATTTCAATCTGGTTTCTACTTTTCTGGTTGAATGCACCAGGAAGTTCCATTATCAGACGTGGAATGTTTGGTGCCGCTGAGCTGGAACTGCGTTTCTGATATCATCGACCATTAGGAACCAGGCTTTGCTTGTGATTTCCCAGGCACCTTCAGGTCTCTGTTAAACAAGAGAGGACTAAAACTCCTGGAAGCTGTGGGGATTTGAGAGCTCCTGTATTGCCTGCACAGCCAGGCAAGTGCTGCCCTTAGTATTTACAATATGCTTTAAGCTCCCCGTTTTAGTAACTGGATTTTTCAAGCAAATAGTTGAGGATCCAACTAAATGCTCTTTCCTCCTCTCAGCAAGCAACACTGCCAGGACCTATGCTGTCCTTTCACTCCTGTTCCCCCAGGCAGTGTATTGCTCAATCCCAGGGGGATACAATTGCTGGGATGTGAGCTGAAATCCCAAAAATCAAACCTTTTCCCTCCAAATGGCTGCAGTTTGGAAACACCAAATTCTGAGTGTGTTTTCCTCCTCTTCCCAGACTGGAAGCTGACCAGCAGGCAAGGAGTTACTTTGATCAAAGTGGAGGTGACAGGATTTGGTCCATGAAAAAACAACATCTGCCCTGAAATTTCCCTCCATGTAACAGACATTTTAGGTATTCTCTGCATACACCAACCCTCTCCAAAAAACATCTGCTCTGGTGAACACCAGTTATGAGTTCTCCTCCTGGAAGCCTCTATAAATAACAATGCACTGAGGGCTGGGTAAAACCTCCTTCAATTTGGAAAGCCTGAGGACTTCTCTTTGCTCAGCACTCAGGAAGGGGAGGAAAAGAGAAGCAGTAGAAGGCAATGCCCAAAATTAAGTTCACATGCAATGTCAGAATAGGAACCCCAGAGGCCAAGCCCTATTGGAAGGCACAGGGATTCAGATACAGGGGATCTGATGAAGTGCCAGAGACATAAAGAAATCAGGCTGGGCTCCCCATAGATAGCTGGAAGGCTGGAGGGAAAGTTTTTAGGCAAAGTGCTAACTAGAAAAAGGAACCACAAGCAACTTTACCCCCATTGTTTGATTGCCAGACGTATTCAGGGAACAGAACTTTATGCGTCCTTTATACGAGAGTGGGATTTCATCAAAGGGATAATAACTGCATCATCAATTTCTCCTTTGAAATGAAACCCAAACATTGCCTGAATGCAGAAGCCAACAGCAGTAGCAATAACAGTGCTGGAAAGAAGTCTGTAATTGCAATGCCATAAACCATAATCTTTGTTTTAGAAATAACACCTGCTCTCCAAGTGACTTACTCTCCGTGGTACAACCTCTAGAAACTCCCTGCTAGCGGTGGCAGCCGGCTTAGGAGCTCATATAAAACGCTCAAGCACCCCCCGCCTCGTGAAAACATATTAACTAAATGGAGCTGCAGGCTTCATTCCTCTTTCCTAGAAGATGATTCCTGCCTCCAGCTCCACTCCTCGTAATTTATTTTCCCTTTTTAAGTGCTGATATGCACGCTGCTACAGGAAAAAAAAGAAATGCCTTGCTGATTATAGTGGCAGAGAGAAGGCTGCAGAGCTGCTTTGCTGCTCTGCATGGGAAACTTTAGTTCACTTCTCTCCAATGAAGATTTTCTTTTTTATCTCCTTCGGGTGTTTTCGTTTTCGGTTGGGTTGTTTTTCAGTTGGTTTGGGTTTTTAGCTGAAAGCTCAGACATACTTATTATCCTCTCCATCAAGCAACCTCACAGCTGCAAAAATGAGGGGGAAGTTATTAGCCCAGAGAGCAACAGGGACTTATTTAAAGCAGGCAAGGAAGAGGGTTTGTGCAGCTCGCTGGGAGAGGATGGGAATGGAGCAAATGACTGCTCTGAAGGGGGGCAGATGGAGTTCAAGCCACTCCAGAGTTCAAGCCACTCCAGAGTTCAGGACAAAGTGAACTGAGGATTTGTGGAAGGTGCTGGCTCGGTGGTCTGGGCTGCAAAGCTGCTTTTCCTGCTCCTCATTCATCTCCCTGAGTCCAGGACAGAATATCCTGAGCTGGAAGGACCCACAAGGATCACCAAGTCCAACTCTGGCTCTGCAAAGGACACCCCCAAGAATCCCACCTTGTGCCTGACATGAAAATCCCAAAAATGGGATTGCCTTTTTAATCAGGAATATCATAAATCAAGAGCCTCATGTGAATTTACACTACAAAGGGGCACAACCCTCTTCAGTCCTTGGTGATTTTCTATTCCCATCCCCTTTTCCCAAAGTTGCCAAACCCTTCACCAAGAAAACTTGGGTGTAAGAGCTGAATTTCGTTCTTGCCTCAGTAGGGTCTGCCAATGAATTTCTTATCAACCACAAGGCTTCAAATTGCATGTTTGGAAACTCATCCTGTGATTTGTGAGATTTAAATGGGACTCACATGGCCAATTTGAAAGAGAGAGCAAAAGGCACCATGGAAAAAAAAAAAAAGAGGGAGTGACAGGTACATGCTGCCTTTGCAAAAGAAGGGGAGGATTTTTTGGGATTAAAAAAAATCACCCGATGTTGCTGCAAGAAAATTACTCTGCACATTGCCTGAAGCCTCCCAAAGTAACAGGAGTTTCCCACTGACTTCAAAGGGCTGTAGACAAAGCCCACAGAGAGTTTTTCACTTCCCTGTGCTGACAGAAAACCGAAAATTGCAGGAATTGAAGCAAATCTTTTCTCCTTCATTTGTGATATGCAGGGATTGCCCAGATGGGCTGTTCCTGCATGATACAATTTCTTCCTTAGGAGAGACACCAGGAAAATAGACTTGAAAGGAAACTTGGAGTTCATCCACAGAGTGCGTAAAGAAAAGTAGAGGTGACTCTGGAGCACTGCAGGATCCGGGTTTAAGATTTAGGGTAAATCTGGACCTCCTCCTTACCTGAGTTATTCTATGCTTGCCTTTGAGTAGGATCAGCAATTCAGGACTGAGTCAACCCAACAGTGAAAAGCAAGATGTAAAACAGGCATGGGAAGCCTTTTCCCCTTGAGGTTGGAATACCAGCTATGGCAAACCTCATGTCCACATCTAACCCAGTACCATCCTGTGACATAAACTCTGACATGAGCTGTGCTGGGTCCTACAAATCATGGAATCACAAAACCATTAGGGTTGGAAAAACCCTCAAAGACCATCGAGTCCAGCACTGCCAAGCCCTCCACTAAACCACATCCCATGAACCAAAACCACCCAACTCTGCTCTCAAGGCAGGTGTTTTCCTGCCCTGATGCAAAGGACAAACCCCAAGAGTGTACCCTGATGCTCTCATTCCCCATGGGGTCACACCACCCACCCCAAAGTCTCATCTCCAGCTTCCTCCTCCTCCTCCTCCTCCCGCAGAGCTGACAGAACCGACGTGGCCTTTCTTTGCCTCCAGCCCTGGTGCTCTTTTCCCAGCTCTGTCTGTGGGACTTTTGTTCCTCCCAACAAAGGGAGACGCTCTGTTCCCCAGCCAGGGAGCTCCTTTTCCCGTCTGGGTCCTGATGAAAGGAGCGACACTTGAAACCAGCCCGGATGGCTCTGGCCCTGTTTCTAATTAGCACATCATCTGCTCGCTTCTAAAAACAGCCGCCTGCATGTGTGCCTGGAAGGAGAGCTGCTTGCAGCAGCATCTTCCTCTCCAAGCCGCCTGGAATCAGCCTGGCTGGGCCACCTGGACAGGCACCAGGGCATCTGATGTGGTTTTCTAGCCCAAATCCAACCACTGGGAATTCAGCAAAGCAAAGCAGGGTGATTTCCCCCCAAGGGGAAGCAACTGAATGGGCAGATTCCTTGTCCTCTCCACCCAGGGAACTCTCCAGGCCATCATATCTCCTTGGAGTTTCTCTCCATGCTTCAAGTCTTGTGTTGGGATGACCAGACTGTGTCTGGACACTTCAGATTGACACCTAAACTGCTTTTATACAGATCACAAAGAAGCAAACTGGAATGGAGATTTATGGTGTTAATTTTAGCTGGGAGCAAGAGTTTGGTCATGGAATCATTAAGGCTGGAAGAGACCTTTAAAATTAAGTCCAACTGTTATCCTAAGGTGTGTGTTCTCTCCCATTTTGATTAATTTCTTGTCTTTACAGTGATACCTTGAACTTTCCTTTCCTCTTCCTCTTCTTTTTCCTCTTCTTTGTTTTCCTTCCTTCCTTCCTTCCTTCCTTCCTTCCTTCCTTCCTTCCTTCCTTCCTTCCTTCCTTCCTTCCTTCCTTCCTTCCTTTTTGTTATTTTCCCCTTTTTCCTTTTTTCCCCTTTTTTTTTTCTTTTGCCCTCTTTTTCCCCTCTAATTCATTAGGCATCACAGCAGGAGTTTAGCCATCGAGAAACTTTCTGCAATGCAAAAAATATCATGTGAAGTCTCGGGGAACAGATATGTGTGGGAGAGAGGTAATTACTGCTCTCTGTATCTGTCTTTGGCTCTGGAATTAATCCACAGAGAGCACTGAATTAACTTAAGACCGGGGAGATCTGAGGATTGTTGCTGGCAGTTTGTCCCAGTGATGCTGGACCTGGTGTGAGCCTTTGGACAGCAGCCAGGGCTGACTGAGAGCCAAAGGCAGGGCTGCAGACACGGCAGGTCCTGCTGGAGCAGACAGGCTCTGGGAGGGATGCACTCGAGAAATTTGGGGAGTTTCATTGTCCAATCCACCCTTCCAGGTCATAAGGAGCCCAACAATCAGTGAGGCTGCATGGTAAAGGTCTGTCCTTAAATCTGTCATAGGAAGAGAGATGAGGGTGAAATGGGAAAACATCAGAAGAGAAGGAAGAATCAGGTCCAGGTCAGCAAGGCAGCATGGGTGACAAGGAAAAGGATTATTTTCTCTCCATCCTGTCTCCTGTTTCAGATCTGAGCCCAGTCTAATCCAGCCTCTCCTGAGCTTTATTGCTACCACAGCAATGAAGCAAGGGTTTTTTTTATTTTTTACTGTGAAATCTCTGTTTCTGGAGTGCAGCAGGAAGGGCACCACAGACAGCAAACATCCAGTGGGAGGTGTCCCTGCCCACGGCATGGGGATGGAATGAGATGGTCTTTAAGGCTCTTTCCAACTCAAACTGCTTTAGGATTCTATGAAAAAGAAGCAAAGGTTCAAAGAAAGGACAGAAGGTGGATGGCAAAATTCAGGTGTTTGGAGCCTGTTGTCTTGAATACTCAAGCTTGTCAAAGCTTGAGTATTCTTTAAACTGAGGAATCAGAGATGGGAAGCATAAATTTGTATCTATGTTATAACTTTCATTTTAGTCTTGAATTAATAATTGAGTCAATCCCAGACTTTAGGGCTGTCAGGTAAATATTAGATGTGCTCCAGCCTGGCTGCAGCTTCCTACAGAGAGCAGGGGCAGCCTTTGAGCTTAGGCAAGGCTCCACATTTTGTTTATGACTCCTCCAAAGTTCACGTTCTAAATCTGAGTTCAGCTCACAACAGAAGACACATAATCCCAATCCATCCCTGATCCCAGAATTCATCCCTCCTGCTCATCATCTTTCAGATTCGTTTGGTCTCCCCCTGCTCAAATGTCCCTGCTCCTCTGCCAACATGGGATGCTCCACATACCCAGAGAGGTTGGCTGGGCATCTCCAAGGCCAGCTCTGCCAGCTTTGCCCACATGACATGGCTGTGGCTCTCCAAAGATACCGAGGTTTTGCAAGCTCTGGGATTTCCTTTCTGAGCACAGCTCGTCACAGACCGAGATGTGATTCCTCTGAAGCTTTGCCCAACCAATCTCCAGCTCGCCGTAAAGCCCTGGGGATGTTGAGCTAAACGTGGTCCAGATGGCACTGGAAGACTCGAGACATCAGCAAGCCACATCCAGCCTAAGACTGAAAGTGATGTCTTTCCAGGAGCTGCCCATGCCCAGACGATGACAAGGAAAATCAGAGCTGCCCTGAAAAGGAAATGGAACTTTCCCTCCCCTCAGTGCTGCCTCTGCTTCACGAGACTGTTTCCAAACCTCTCCATTCCCTTGCTTTTCCTTTCACAGTTTCTTCACAGCTCCATCTCAGCCAGAAGTTGAGCCATCTGAGCTCACATGAGAAAGACTTTTCAGATGTGAAATCTGGTTCAGTGGCAAACCTGAAAATCTCAGAGGCAAATTGGGCACATGGGGTTCACCACCAAATATCCCGAAGGTTCACATGTGTCACTGGGAAAGAACTGAGTCTCGAACACTTAAATTAACCCTCTGAGATTTGTCCATTGTGGCACAAATCTGCTTAAATCTGTGTTAAAAACCTCTCCCTTCTAAACCACATTTCCTGTTCTCCCTGTCGCAATTCACCTGGCAGTGCCAGCTCGGGAGGATTCAGTCCACACTGAGGGATATCATGGCATTTTTTAGACATCCCCGAGCACCCTGGAGAAACAGGGATACAGCAAACAGATTCCCTCATATCTCCGGAGAATTCATGCAGAATAAACCACACCAAGCGACCTTCCCCACATCCCAAGAGACCGTGACAGCATCTTGTGCTCAAACTCCCCGTGCCTGATAGAGATGCAGAACAGCTCTGTCCCCATGTGACACTACAGTAGGCACTGATTGAAAAACCCCTGGCATGGAATGCCCTCACATCACCTCCGAGCACCGCTGACATCCCTCAGCCTGCTGCAGGCTGGAAAGAATCTGCTGTATCAGTTTGCAGCCATTAGTCATCGGGAGAACTGGGAGTCACCTTTGGAATATTTCCCTCCAAGCATCCCAATCCCCTGCCCTGAATGTAAACACAGCCCAGAGCCACAGCTTGGTTTCCACAACTGTATCTGCTGGGTTATTTATATCCCTGCTCCTCTCTGCATAAAATAAATCAGTATTTTATCCTTTGCCCACGATTATTGATGGGAGAGCTCGGCATGTGAGGTCTCAGCAGGAAAATTGGGGATATGCCGAGAATTCCCATCTGTGCCCTGCCAGATCTGCACCTCAGCTCTCCCTTCCCTAACAAGGGTGATCGCTCTCCACTGGGGATTGTGAGCAGAGGGATTTGGGAAAGGCTTATGTGTGGAAGGGAGATTAACACAGACTTGAGCCGTCTGGCTGGAAAACGTGGGAAGCATGAGAGTGATATTCACTGGATCCAACCTTTCAGTGAGGTTGCCTTTCCTCTGACCTACACCATGGAAAGCTAAGCAAAAATTTCCTTAATATTTAGTCTTTTGTGGTTTTTTAATTTATTTTTTTAAATTATTCTCAGCTGGTCCACAAGTGGCTGATGATTTCCATGGGATGAATTGCCCTGCAGAGTGCTGGGAGGAGAGTGGTTATGGTTCCTCCTCTCTGGCAAAAGTCTGCTCTGAGAGATTACCTGTTCCCTGAGGCAGGTGAGTGGAGGATGCTGCATGGTTGGAGCCCCACAGATCTGGGTTAGCACCCCCCTTGTGCCAGGCTCCCCATCTGACCTTGAACATGTTGCTTAGAGGTTCATCTCAGAGCCGATTAGCGGATTTAAAATAATTTTCCTTCAAACTAGCAGGAAGGGTTTACTTATGGGCTTGTTTGTTGTTTGGTTTTGGTTTTTTTTTCATTTCTCTTAAATCTGTTAGGTGGCTTCAAATATCTCAGCCCTAATCTGCCTGGGTTGCAGATACAGCCATCCAGCAGATGCAACTGCTGTACACGATAAATAATGAATTCCAAGTTCTTTGGGCTGAGGGCATGGTCCCCATATTCTCATTTCTCAGTCTGACCAGATAAACTGACTTTTCAGAGTCCAGTTTCATTGCAAAAATGAACATAAACTGTGGTACCTGAAAAAAAATCATCTGTAGAAGTGCTAAAAATACCCTTTGTGAGAGTGTCCAAACAGAGCAAACAGAAATGAGCTGAAACACTGAGCAGCTCATCTTTTCATACCCATTCACACCAATCACCTGCTTGGCAGGACTCAGAGACCTTAGATGACCTGGAATTGGACAAGATTTAAAAGTTCTCTTTGGTTTCCCCATGTGGCCAGAGCTCAACTCGCTGTGAGATCTCTTGTGGGTTCCTCCAAAGGGAGCAATGCAAGTGCAGGGAGGAACAGAAGCCACGCAACCAGCAGGCCAAGAGCTGTATTTAATCTTGTCTTTTAATGTCTTTTCTGAGGCCAAATTAAAGCTCAGGATTTTGTGATACTGGGGTGTGAGCTCCTATCTGATCCTGAGATAAACGGGAACAGAGCTGTGTGAGATCTCAGCAGATACATTTCTGCCTTGTCCCCGATCACTCTGGCTGTGACATTTTTGCCCTCCAGCTACAGGGACTGGGTGATCACAGACTTTATTTCAGCACTGCCAGAACGGGGTTTAGATCTCCTGTTGTATTGTGGATGCTTGTTTTGCTCTCATGTTGAGAGGAATGCTCCAGACAGAGGAATCATCAATGATCCTGGAGAAAAAAGATGCCACTTTCTGTGAACTTTTCTGTGTGACCTCCCCAGAGAAAGTTGTGCTCTCAAGTTCAGATGTTGCTAATATCCTCTGTCAGTGGAGGAAAACACAGCAGCTGGTCTTGTGAGGCTGACTACAGAGAGAAAACTCCCAGCCGTGGCTTCAGTGCCATGGGAGAAGGAAATATTAGTCCAAACCACCTCGAGTTTTTGGTGGAGGTGGATGAATTTCATCCTGCTTCTCCTAAGTTCTGCACACACAGGGATATAAAAGCATTGAGACAGAGATGAGCAAAGCAGCTCTCAAAGCCAGTATTCAACACCAAGATGCCTCTGATGCAACTGTTTGGGGGTTGAGATGGTTTGGAAACTGCAGTTTGCTTTCAAAGACCCCCAGAAAAACAGGGAGAACAGACCTAAGGAGATGAGGGAGGTGAGGGAGGCTTGGGAAGGGCATGGAGCTCTGGTGAGCTCTGTTTCAATTATATTCCTACACAACCCACATTTTCAGTGGGGGTGGTGGGCAATGCTGGGCTGGAGAATGAGCTGATCATATAGACAATGTATAGATAATATAGATAACACTGCCATAAAGACAGAATAAGAGAGGATAACCCATTTTGGAAAATACAGAACCCACCACCAATGCCTTTGAAAACACCCAGGATTCCCTTTCTGCTGAATGCAGCACACCATCCCCGTCATCTTCCATAAGACCTCTCTAGTGCACCTAAATTTGGCAGCTGTCATCCACAGGAGTTACATGATCTGGAGCTAATGCAATTAGCTGTGACTTTGAAGGCACACAGCAGCTTCTCATCATTCTCAGAAGAGCCTTAGACAACTTGGGGACAGCAGCCAAGCTCAGAATGACTGCCAGGAGTGTCATGTGCTGTTCCAGAGCTGAGAGAGTCTGCAAGAGGAACGGAGCCTTGAACAGATTGGGGAAAGGATGGAGCAGGGAGGGAAGGCAAGAATGGATGGAGACAAAGAGGGAACAGCATCAGAGAAGGGATGGCCACAGGTTATGGGGTCAGAGCACAAAGGGAAGTGAAGGAAAAAGGGAAGGATGGAGGAAGATGGGATATAGTAGATAGAGGGGGTGAGGAGAAGAAAAAATAGTCAAGTGGATTAAACAGGGCTGGCTGGGGGAAAGATTTTGCATTGGAAGGGGGAAAGCAGTGCAGTGATATTGGGGAGCTGGGCTTAGTTTAGTTTGCACTAATTGTAAGGAGCTTTTCAAGTGCTGTCATCGATGGGTTATGATTAAACTTGGCCTGGCAAAAAAAGGTGATATCATTAAAATGCCATCAAATGCAGAAAAGGGACACTTGCCTGCAGCAGATCAAGTAAATAAATCAAGAAATATTCCCCAGAGGCCCGTAAATCTGCTCCTGTTCATGTGGCTGGGTCTTTTATTAGATTTGACATATTGCAAAAAGTTGTAATAACTCCTTCCAAGGATTGGGGATTTTGACAGAGGCTCTTAAAGGGTTCATTATCTTCTTCTGTCTTATTTCCAGAGAGGCACCATTGGTGGCACACCTTTACCAAGGAGCTCCCAGCAGTTCTGTTGGGACAGCAGGGTCCCAGCTGGACCATGGCAGTAGTTTGTGAATTTGGGGGTGTTCTCTCTGAGTGCTGGGGAGGGAGGGAACATTCAGGCACAGCTACACAGGCAGGAGCTCTTCAAATTAGATGTAAGGGAGAAATTTTTTACAGGGGGGATGGTGAAGCACAAATGGCTCAGAGAGGGGTAGATGCCTCACCCCTGGAAAAATTCAAGTTGGACAGGGCTCTGAACCACCTGGTTTAGTGAAGGTGTCCCTGCCATGGCAGGGCAGGGCTGAACTACACCTTGGAAGGTCCCTTTCATCCCAAATTATGCTATGGCTCCACGGATGAAAGGGGTCAAAAAACCCCATGACATCACAGCAAGCCACAGTAGTATTTCTAAGGATTTCCAGTTCTCACCAAGCCAGCAGGACTCCCAGATCCCCATTTTGCCCCCGAGGCGCACAGACGTTTCCCAGGCTGATCTGCGTCACTCCGGGGTGCTCAGGGTGGCTGTGGCTGATGTCACACATGGAGCTGTGACTCGCTGTGCCTGCCAGGGGCACCCAGACTGGGGACAGCTGGGCTTCTTGGCCACGCAGGATCCCTCTGTGGGATGTCTGTGCTTGCAGACAGTGTGTGGCACCTGCAAAGGAGACACAGGCAGAGCCTTTCGGAGTGAGGAAGGCTGCCAGGAGCCAGGAGCCACGGAAAAATGCAGGATTGTCTCCAGCTCTGCGTAGGGAAGAACATGCCTTCGGATGTTCCCTGCGTGTGAAAGTTGTACGCAGATTTCTGAACATATTTCTGCCCTGGGAGTTGGGTTTTAGAGGCTGCAGATCTTGTTTTGAAGGGAAAACAAGAATAGCCTGGTGAACTGTGCACAGACAAAGTGCCTGGTGATATTTTGAGCTCTGTAAGAAGGTGTGTGTGAATCCACGTGTCTGTTTTTGGGGATTTAATGTTCATACAACCAGCGCGAGGACAAACAGCCTGGGAACAGGTGACAACCCAGCCAGTATCACCTGTTTTCTGTGGCTTGGAGAGGAGCACACAGCTATCCCTGGGCAGTGTCACAGCCCCACTATCTGGACATATTCCATGCTAAGGTCTGCCTGATTTTACAGCTCAAAAGAAAAGCCCAGCCTGGAGGTTCACACCTTCGAGGAAAAGGAATCACAGAATCAGAGCAGTTTGGTTTGAAAGAGATCTTAAAGCTCATCCAATTCCAGCTCCCTGCCATGAGCAAGAACACCTTCCACTATCCCGGGTTTCTCCAAGCCCCATCCACCCTGGCAATGAATGCATTCATATGAGGAGATTAGAGTAACTATGAATCACTCCAGCATCACACTTAGACCTCATAAGCCTAAATTCCAACATCCCACACCCCTCGATGCACGCCATGGTAAACAAGAGCAGAGCAGAGATCATGTTGCAGATGCTGATCTAATCAATGTGTCGAGGTTGGGACAACCAGGCACGGAAAGATAAGCAGATGTCAGCATGCCATTGTTGGAAAATACACCAGTTTAAAAATTTTGTATAACTTTAGTCAAAGAGTTCTGTTTGTCTTTACCCCAGGAAAAGGAATTTTAGGTTTCTTTCCAGGGCTTTGTTCTACCAGGTGAGGTCTGATGAACTCAACATATCAACAGACTGAGAGTAACCCAAAGATAAAGATAAATTAACCCAAAGATCAAGAGCTCTCAGCAGAACATCAGCAGACAGCAGTGTTTATCTACAAACAGCTACCCCAGAGCACCTCCAGCAGGGGTGAAGACATCTGGGCAGGAAAGGACTGAGAGGAAAATTGAAGAATGAAAAATCTAATTAACATCAGAGATGAGGAGATTCAGATGCAATGGGAAACTGAATACTGGGGGTTTGCTCAACTCTGGACCAATGAACACTGACCCATTACTTTTCTATGTATTTTGACTGTATAAAATATCTGAAAAATCCAGTAAAATCATGTGTGATGGAATGATTCTCTCTGCACAGCCGGGCTGTGTGTGGATGAGATGATTTCTGTGGTACATCCTGGCCAGAACAACATCCTGGCCAGATAATAAAGTAATGCCTTGACTCTCTAACATTAAAATGTTGTTGGAGGGTTTCTGTTTTTCCCCTAGTTTCGGTGACACCATCACCTATGTCACCATCCCTCCCTGTGCCAGGCTGTCTCCACACGGCATCGAATCCAGGCTGCTGCACCACAGAAGGGCTGGGTTGACACACACCGTGGTGGTGCCAGCCATGAAAGGACTGATGGGGTAGGGAAAATAACCACCTTCCTGTGGTTTGCAAGAGGAGTCTGCCTCTCTTCCTGCAGCAGCTCCAGGAGGCAGTGGGGATGAGGATGAAAGATGTGTGGCTGCTCGAGACGTTCCGGAGAGACGTGTGGTTCACCCACGGCACAGAACTTCCTCTGCCAGGGCAGCTCAGGTAATAAAAGCTGCACAAACACTGTCTGCAGTGCGAGGAGACTGGGAGGTTAATCATTTAGCAGTTTAGGAAGTGAAAGAAAACTTGGGAGTAAACAGAATTTTTTCCCCAGAGCAGCATCCTGTATCTTGATGGAAAACGACGACAGCTCTGAGCCCAGCCCTGTCCTGCATCAGGGAGAGATCACAGCTGGGGCATCTCTGAGTTGTACCCACCCTGGTATAAATTAGATGGAAAAGGACAGGAAAACTGAAGCTAATATTCCCAGAACAGCCAGGACTTGGAGGTTATTAACCCCTATTTTCTCATTAAATTCTAGCTTAGACAAACACTTTTCTCTCGTCTAATGTAACCCAGAGAGATGAGTCACTTCTCCCCCTCTACAGCCGTCAAAAGCACTGCTGGGTTGTTCCCCCATTGCAGGGAGAGCAGTTTTTCTCTCCTGGGTGCAGCAGTGTGGGACAGACCAGAGCCTTCCCTGTGCCCTTTCCTAGATTTGGTTGTCCACAGCGAGTTGGACTCAATGATCTTTGTGTGTCCATTCCAACTTGAGACAGTCTATGAACAAAACCTCCCATTTTAAGCCTAAAAACCTCACAAAGGATCCTACTGGCTACATCCAGCTCCACATGTACCTTTAATGCAGTGGCTCTGCAGAGCATCCACTCCACTCACCATGACACACAGAGGCACCAAAGGGTTTCCCAAGACTGACAGCATGAAGATAAAAGCTGGGAAATTCAAATGCCACAGGAGGAGGGAGAGAAGGATACTGCCAACACAGGCTCCTTGCAGCAGCTGCTTAATTTGTCAGGTAGTAATTCATTAGGTCTTAATACACAGGGTGGATTTAGAACAATGAGAACTTAGCAGCACTCAATGTACACATCCTGTGACGTGCCAGCAACATGGAACTCTCTAGACAGCCACAGATTTGTTATGTTAATACCCCCTCGTCTCCTTCTGAGATTATCAAAAGGCAAGTGCTGTCACGCAGGAAAAAAAATTACAGTTGGGGATGGATGGATGTGACTGGTGCTTATTGCTCATTCACTACTGGGAAGGCACTCAAAAGAACACTGAAAAAATTGAGGGGAAAAAAAAAAGGATTTTACCATTTTTCTTCTGATTTATGAAATATCCCCCAGTTGGGACTCTCAGGAGCAGGCTCTGCCTTTGAGAATTCACTGGAATAATGTCATGGATT
The DNA here is from genome assembly GCA_024500445.1 of Entomyzon cyanotis. NCBI lineage: Eukaryota > Metazoa > Chordata > Aves > Passeriformes > Meliphagidae > Entomyzon > Entomyzon cyanotis. The sequence goes on from JAKEPQ010001019.1 coordinate 2,467,595, forward strand.
CCTACAGAGTGCTGCTCCAGCCCAGGATGGAGTAAAGATGGTGAGAATCCAACCTTCCCTCTGGAAGAGAAGCTGCCCTCAAAAGCTGCAAGCCCCAGGGAACGGGGCAGAGTGGGAGTGCTTGGAGCCTGCAGGCAGAGCCCACGGTCCTAGATGGTGTTGAGGAAGAGCTGCTTTAGTTATCAAGCTCCTAATTGAACTAATTGAGCTCCTGCAATTTGCTGGAGTTAACCCTCCCCTCGCCCACCGCGGGAGGCCAGAATTTGAATCCAGTTTGGTTGTGCAGAGCACCCTTGCCTGCGTTTTCCACAACAAAGGGGAGATGGAAAATGTTGCTCCTGGACCTCATAGGATCTCCCTTTGATTGTTGCATTTCCTCCCAGTGTCAGCACTTGTGATATTAATGATGTAGACGAGGGGTCATTAAAAACCATTCGGGAGGGGGGATGCAGCCACCTAACGAAGGATTAGAGCCACGGCGTTATTAAAGAGTGAATATTCACTCGGTCCAATTAAAGGGATCTTTGCCTAATAGCTGAACACCGCTCCTCCAACTCCCCTCTGGCAGCAAAGCTATGGAATAATTTTATCACCCTCCCGGATAAAGCTGAGGAGATATGGAACAAAGAAGCTGTTTTGCTGCATCTGAGATCTGCCCACTCCAAAACATGAAAGTGGCGCCGCTCAGGGAATCAGGGGCTCCAGTCTGAGAAGGTTCACAGAGATATTGAAACCAAGGGAGAGTGGTGGTTACAACAAGGGGGACCTTCAATTTCAGTGTCCTTTCATTTTCTTCTAATGTTAATTGGATTAACATTTCAATTGGTTTGAGGTGTGTTTTTGCATGTGTGAGATAAAGGAGCACAAACACGAATGCTGTCGATGGGAAATGGGAAAAGAGGAGGATGGAGAGGCCGTGGTGGCTCAAAGAGGAGCAACATCCATGGCTTCTTCCCTGGGCTTGGGGAAAGCAAGATCTCTTTATTCAGAGCTGTGAACTTGATCTTACCCCCAGTTTGGAGTGGTGGGAAATCCTTTCCTTTGTTTTTCTTTCTTTTCTTTTTTTTTGTCAAGAAGTACCATTAATACAAAGAAAAAACAACGAGCTGCGAAGCCCGAGCAGCCAAGGAGGAGTTTGGTGAAATAAATCCTGTGCAAGTCCATGTTACCTTTGGGGTGAAGGAAAAAAAGCTACAAAACCAGAGTCCCCAAAGCCCCCTCAGCACAGCCTTCACCAGAGCTGCTCCCAATTTACAGCATCTCCCAGTATCACCAGTCCAAGAGGTCAGCAAGCACCAGTCTCCCTTGGGAGGAGCCACACAAAGAAAATAAATTCCAGCTCCTTCTCTCACATCCTTTGCTCTCCTGGCCCCCAAAATGACCCTGCTTCACTTAATTGGACCCCACCTGACCTCCAAACCCACCTCCACCTGCAGAGCTCCGAGCAACCTGCCTTCCCCAAATGAAATCCCTGCCAATGGGGGTCCCAAAATCTGCTGCCAGCTCACATATTGCTCTGCTGTTCTCCGAGCTCCCGAAAATCACCTTGCCCAAGCATGAAAAGAGAGCCCCTCTCCCTGCCCTCTCCAGGTTATCAGCTGTAATCTCCTTGAATGAAAAGCACAATGAGAAAATGCGATATTATTACGGCTACTTTCCCCTCCGGAGCTGAATTTAAGGCAGGTAAATAATTGGCATAAAAGAGGCTTTTGAAAAGCAGGTCTCTGTACCCATTTGTTGTGCATTTCTGGCAAATGCATCACCCAGCTCTCTCCGTCACCACCTCATGGAGGGAGGGAGATTAAAAAAATAAAAATCCTCTATTTATTATAAAACTTTAATTGGCTTTAAAGAGTGACTGTCGTGCTGTCTGACACTTGAAAGTGTTCTGTACAGTAGGAGACATAAAACATGAATCATTGCACTTGTTTTTCATCGTCTTTCCTGCCACATTTGCTAATTATTTAATCTCCGGTGTCAGAAGTGGGTCTTTTGCTCCTTTTTCTGCCCATTTTTTTCCCTTCCAATTCTCTCCCGCACTAGAATATGGAGCAGGGATTGCACTGGTGTAGTTTGGGAGCCAATGGCATGAGATTTGGAGGGGTCAGGATAGGGAGGGGCTCAGAAAATGAGTTAAACACACTCATCCTGGGTGTGTTTAACTCCAACTGGGAGATCATCCCCAGCAACTCAACATGACCATTCAAATGCAACTTTTTGCATGAATTCCTCATCATCTTGATGCAAACCAAGGGTCAGGCATCAGGTCCACTCTTTGCTCTGATCCCATTCCCACAAGCACATCCATGGCCACCATTCCTGGAGGGATTTCAAAGCCCTGTGGAGGTGGCACTTGGGGACATGGTGGCCTCAGCACTGCTGGGGAATGGTTGGACTTGATCTTGGAGGTCTTTTCCAGCCTGAATGACTCTGTGATTCTATTCCATGATTCTGAAAGACTTTTCCAACCGAAGCACCACTATAATTCCATGTTGGCTATGGGCTACTTGCCCCAGGCTGGTAGAGCCTCTCTTCACTCTCTTTGCCTGTTAAATTCTCATCAACTCCAGGCTCACAGATCATAATGTTTACATGGGTTTTGTTCACAAGGGAACAAGAGATATTTGTGGAACAACTTCCTGAAGCAGCAGAGAAGCTCTGCTTTATTGGGACAGAGCAGCTGCTTCTCCCCAATCTGAAAAAAAGGGTTTTCCCTGCAGAATAAGGGAAGCAATACCTTCATGCAGCATTTCCTACCATATCCATCACCATCTGAAGACACACTCTGCTCTTCATCCCCGGGACAGTGTCCTCCCCATGGAGAGAAAACATCATTAAATCACAGACTGAGACATAAAACATAGGTTTGGGTTAGAAGAGGCCTTAAAGACCATCTAACCCCAACTTCTCTGCCACTGGAGATGAAAATCCTGATGGAAATCCAGCATCCATTAGAAAAGCTCCAAAAAATGTAATCTTTACAATTTTTCTAGTTTGCAGCACTGAAACAGAAGTCCTAGAATAAAGCAAGATATTCCAGGATAAGACACAGAGAAAAGCCCAGACCTACGGATGGATGGAAGTCACAGACATGTCTTTATACACTGCAAAAATTGCTAATAAAATCCCTCAAAAGCCAAAAAAAAAATTCCAAAAAAATCCCAGATTTCCAGCTAGAAGCTACCGATGCTGATGTCTGATCTGCTTTTCGGAGGTTCCATCAGTTCCCTCTGAAGGAAAATGTGGCTCAGCAGTGTCTCTGCAACAGTTCCCACTCCCAACAGGGAAGTGTCCTCCTTGGCAAAGCCTTAAATAACGAAAATGAGGGTGAAGGACCACAGCAAGCCAGCATCCGGCTTCCCACACTTCAGGGCAGGATCTGCAAGGTACAGACCTCTTTCCAGTTGGAAAAAGGTTTCCAAGTTGTCACTTCCCCACCCTGGAAGTGTCCCAGGCCAGGGGATGGGGCTTGGAGCAACCTGGGACATTGGAAGCCTGTGCATGGTGGGGGTTGGAACCAAATGATCCCTAAGTTCCCTCCCAGCCCAAACCATTCTGCAATTCTGTGATTTCCACTGAAAACTGGGCTTTCTCCTCTGTCTCTACCAACCAATTCCCAAGGGCTGGCATCCCAGGAGGATACCCCCCTCGGCCAGGCTGAATGCCCACACTGGGATTTATCTCCTGGCAGCAGAGCTACGTGGCACAGCAGCTCCTGAGGCACACAGTGCCCTCCTGGCGAGACAAATCCGAGAAGACAAGAATTCACCCCCTGGGATCCCCACGTGCAGTTTGGGGCTGCTGAGTGGTGCCTCTGATTGCAGGTTCCTGAAAGCTGCTGCTGTTTCCAAGCACAGGAGTTGGGAGCAGGGGGGGATGAAGAAGAGTCTCAGATGTTTGCAGAGAACAAAAAATAACACCGCTAATAAGGCTGCATAATTTTATGGCTCCTGCTTCCCCATCTTCAAAGGGCATCCCACAGCTTTTGGCAAGGCCCTGTGAAGCAGGAGGGAGGTGCCAGCCTGGTGCCAGCCCAGGGTTCAGCTTCAGCAGGATTTAAGGTGCCTGTTGATATCTTTAACACGAACACTGGAACACAGACAGCCACCAGGGAGAGCGTGGGCCTGAGGGGAGAAACCCTAATTCTCACCAGAGGGGAGAAACCCTAAATTCTAGGTGCTGTGGAGTCAGAGAAAAGGATTTTACTGTTTCAGGTAATAAGTGAGCACTTTGAAATGAGAGTGAGAGAAGAAAACCGCTCGGCTTGGTGTCGGGTGGTGACAGAGCATCGCTCATGCCCTGCTCCCCAGGATGGGACAGGAGCTTTGTCACCCCAATTCTCTCCACCCTGTGCCTCCCTTGGAGCCATCAGAGGGTGCAGCCCAGGGAAAAGCTTCACACTGCCTGAAAGCCCCAGAAAGCCCCACCTGGGCTGAGGTTCCCCAGCCTCCCCATCACCCCCTCCAGGTGATGGAGAAGCTCCTGTGCTGCAGGGATCAGACCCTGACCATGCACAGGACCTTTGCCAGGTGATCTCTTGCAGTCACAGCCCCGAGCTGTGTTCAACTTGACATTCAAAGGCATCTGAAGAAAGGATTTCTGCACCCATGGAGCTCTCTCGATATCACAACCCTTCCCAGATTCCTCGTGCACTATGAAAACAACATGTAAAGCATTATCAGTGCAGGGCTGCTGGCACAACTTACTGACCCATCCAGGCAATCAGCTTATGATATGAGGGATGGGATCACGCTGGCTGAGCAGGCACAGCTGCTAATGTTATTCTTGTTCATCAGAATACTTAATCCGACTTTTTTTTTTTTAATAAAAATAAATCCTCAATGACTATTTGCCCGAGGCTTTAGTTGGAGCAGCTAATGGTGGGGGGGGTCACGTGAACTGAACCCTCTTTATGGAGTAGGGAACAGTAGCAAGATTGCTGAGCTCGAGTTGGGAGGGCAGGAGGAGCCCAAATGCGGGAGAAAAAAAATCCATTCACGTGCAAGCCTGTGTAGGGAGAGGTCAGAATTGCTACAGCTGGAAAAAATCCCAAACAAACAGTGCCACGAGCCTTGGGGATGGGAAATGTGTCAGGATGGAGTAAGACAGAGCAAAGCCAAAAGGAGGAAGATGCTGGGCAAGAAATGAGGCACAGATCTCCTCTCAGGCTGCTCCACCAGTCCCAAGCCCTTCTTTATTTCTGTTTGCAGCCCAAATTCTCCTCCTGCCAGAGCAGCTCACACCTGCTTTGCTCTGGGCACTGCATCCCTCTGGGCCAAGTTCAAGCTCAGCCCCCAGTACCACACGAGTCCTGAAGCCAACAAGTTTCCAAGGCACGCTTGGCGTACAAAGGGAAGAAAAGAAATGCCGGAAGATTAGACCCTGAGCTGAAACTAATTGTTCAATAAGCCATGAACAATCTAGCCTTGGTGCAGTTTGCTTCTCTGCCTTTCATCTGTGGGAAGGAAAAATAAACAGCACGGGGAGAAGGGCAAGAGGTGCCAAGAGGCAGGATGGGGTTGGAAAAGCAGTGTGGAGTGGGATGCTCCCTCCTCATCCTCGCCAGCGAGATATTTCACCAAGGCTGGCAGGTTTTTAGGCCAAAGAGGGCTTGATTTAGCTCTGAGTAATTGAACAGAACGATTCCAGGTCCAGCAACATCGGAGTGTAGTCCACAAAGCAGATGAGAAATAAGACTTTACATTCAAAGCTATTATTCCACGAGCATCAGCGACTCATTCAGATCAGATTAATTGACAGGAATATAAAAGAGTATGTTGATAACTCTGGCCATACAGAACGTTTTTATTCATGCTGGAAAGAAGCCCAGATGTAATAGACTTGCACAGACACCTCCCCCCTCTCCGTGGAGTGGGCACCATCAGCAATTTTTTTCCTGATCCTTAATAAACTACAGGCAGGACAGGATCTGGGGCACCCAGCGTCGACACAAGGCAGATTTGCTGGTCTTTGCCCTACTGCAAAAATTAACCATCCACCCAACATATGGGTCCCAAAGAGTCTCCTGCAGAGCCCACTCCTCCCTCCAATTCCCACCCCCCCAAGCAGGATAATCCCCTTATTGTTATTTAGAGACACAGAGGTGGATCTGATCCATAACCCCAAAATCCCCGTGTCTGGAAAGAGCTGAGGAAGAGATTAGAGATTCACTTCCCATGAAGGGAAAGAACTGAAGAGTCACATCCAGACTGCCCCGAAATCTGTGAACGTCTGAAATTTGGCCTCAGACCCAAATTTCTCAGACACAGCCAGGCTCCATCAGCACTTTGGGGCTTGCTGCAGCCTAGCAACCAACAGCTGATTTCCTCATGAGCTTGGAGCTTAAGGAAGAAAAAAGAGGATCAACTTCAAAACAAGGACAACCTCTGAGCAAACAAAGAGTTCAGGCTTGTGGAACATTGATATGAGGAAAAATGTATTGATGATGATGGTGGTGAAATATTGGCACAGGCTGCCCTGAGAGGTGCTGGTGTCCCATCCCTGGAAATATTCAGGGACAGGTTTGACAGGGCTCTGAGCAACCTTTTTTGGTTGAAGAACATGGCAGGGAGGGTTGGACCTGGTGATCTCTAAAAGTCCAACCCAAACCACTGATGGAGCAAATTACAGCAAGAAAAAGGTGCAGCATCTGTAAGCCAAGACTGCCAGATGTTTTCTTTCCAAGCACAACCCCAACGCCACTGTCTGCTCACGTGGCAAGGAGGAGGCAAAACCCTTGAGCACAGGACCCAAAGATTTTGGGTGAAATCCTCCTTTCTCTCCTGTTCCATGGCTTGGTGTGTTGGAGCATTGAAAATCCCAGCTCAGACTGACCAGCTGAGCCTGGCAAGGAGGTTGGAGAAATCCAGATATTTAATCACCTGAAGAGAAACCCAGAGGCAACTTGATCTGCTCCAAGAAGGAGTGAGATGAGCATGATATGCTGAGGCTGAATGGGGCACCAGCTCACCTTCCAAAGGTCCCATCATTTGGGATGTTTTCCTGCAGGACAGTCTCTCCAATGCTGCTTCCCATATAACTAATCTCTTTTCTTTTCAGATGGTGGGCTCAGTTCCACCACACAAGGGTCAGGTAGGGAAAAGCACGTTTTATTCCTTCTCAGAGCCTGTCATGCCTGACAGACAAGAAATTCTGGATTGCTTTGCTCACACTCCAAAATCAGTGCAAGGTCAGATCTGGAGGGAACGGAAATCCAGTGAAAACTTTCCTTCCGTCTACCAACCTGGAAAAGATCAGAAAGCCTGTCAATGTGCCCCAAAGCAGCCAGGAATAGCAGGGAGGGAGACAGGAGGATGGAGCTGTGGGGCCTTGGGGGAATATCTTCCCAGCATTTGGGAGTGGGATGTGCTGCCATGTGCTGTCCCTGATTCAGTGCCCAGACCTATTCTAGAGAACACACACTCCCTGCTGGAGCTAAATTCCCACCTTTCTTCCAGCACTGCTGAGGCAAACCCAACCCTTGTCTTCCCAGAAGCCTCGCTGTATCCCTAAATCCTTCCAGGAATCAGCAGGGAGCCTTATTGACAGGCTTGTTGTGGCAGCAGAATTAACTGCTGGGGTGGTTTTACCAGCCCGACACATCAATCCCATTTCCCATTATTAGGCACCTGTGTGTTATGTTCATTGATTCCGGGCACTAAATTTCCTCAGGGGTTAACAATATTTTTAACACACAGGAAAAAATCCATGGAAGCTTTAAGAATACTCAAGCCCAAGATTCCCAGAGGTCTCCAAGCCCTGTGTTTTCTTCAGTTTTCTACCGACACATCAATATATCTCCTTAATTCCATCTCATTGTTCCTCCTGTGTAGTGTGTGTTCCCCCTAGATGGACTTGAGGGAGTTTTTGATGGCAAACAGGGGATTCACTGCTCCACTCATAGGGGCACCTTGTCTTTTGACAGCTTGGTCACCAGGCTTCAAGAGCAGAGTGAGAACATGTCCAATTTCTTTGGTTCCCACAAAAAAAAAAAAAAAAAAAAAATATATATATATAAGCATTATCTATATCTCTTTTGGATGCAACGTGCGATTCCAAAGGGATTCCATTAGAAAAGTCTAATTAACTTAAAATGAGATCCAGTGAATATCCCCATTAGCTAAGCAAAGATGGGCAGGGATTTTAACGTGCAAAATCAACAGTGAATAGGTAAATGGAGTCTAAATGAACAGTCCAGGGCTGAGGAGAAGAGCAGAGGGATGCCAGACGGAGGAATGGGAGAGGCAGGAACAGGGAGAGGCACAGAGTAGCTTGGCAGGATGATGGAAGGATGGATGGATGGATGGATGGATGGATGGATGGATGGATGATCAGATGGCAAATTTTGGCAATTCCACTACGTTCAACCTAGACCTGTCCTGGCTCTTCACCCCTCAGCACTTCCCTACACCAGGTCAAGCTCTCAAGAACAGAATGGGAAAAAAAAAAAAGGAAAGAAACAGCTACAAGGGGGAAGATGCTTCCCCAGATATAAACACAATCCCAATCGTGATCCCAATGTCTGAAAACCTGGGATCTCACTCATCAGCCAACATCTCCTGTAGAGAAGGTTTGAAGAGGTGCATCACTGGTAAGAAAACAATTTTGCTGCCACGGTGCTACTCTGAATGCTGAAGAGTTCCTTTAACTTCTGCAAAGTTACATTACAACATTCAAACCCCAAATCTGGCCCGTTAGAGCTCCCATTTACCTTCTGTGCAGAATGCAATTTCCTTACATCTGTCCTAGCTAACAAGCAGACAGAAAGGGTGAGACACTGAAGACAGAAAAGACAGGAACAGGAGCTAAATGATGGCTAATGGGCAACTGATGGAGTAGAAGGACAGATGCAGAGAGAGATTAATAGAATAGATAAACAGGCATCAGACCCCAATCTCCCAGCAATTACAGTCTGCTCTGGATACCCTAATCTTCTGCAGTGTCGCTCTCCAATAAGTCCAGTTAAATTAGTTATTATCCCTCATTTGTGTTTGTCCCTGGAATTATTTTGGTGGCGTGGATCAAAGAAACACCACGGGCTTTAATGCGGCGTGTGCTGCCGGAGAGTCAAAGCATTAGAAAGTGCTCCCTGCTCTAATGCATTCCCGTCTCGTGCCAGAATGTGGATCTTTAACTTCTAATTAGTGCATCCCAGGATCTGTCCAAACAACCCTGCCGTGTCTTTCCTCACAAACACAAACAGATGAGCTTCCCCAGGGAATCAGAGCCAGCTCGACACCTAGGAGGGGCAGCAGTGCTCTCACAATTAATAAAGCGTGAGCAGGCACTAAGCAGAGCTGAATCGAGCTCTGTGTCTACAGCCCGTTTGTTGTATTTTATTTTCCCCTTTCCCACTTGACTCGCTAAAAAAATAAATAAATAATTCCTTCTGCAACCGTAGCGAAAAAAAAAATTTTAAAAGGATGAAAAGGGGAAAAAGGATCTCATTACACGTTTAATTTAAAACTCTATCAGCAATTAGGATATTTATGGACTGATCACTTGCCAAATGTTATGGTTTAAATCAAAGCTGCTCTGGAGTGCTGCAGTTAACAACCTGGTCTAGGGGAAGGTGTGCCTGACCACAGCAGGGGCTTGGAATGAGATGGACTGAAAGGTCCTTTCCAGCCCAAACCATGCCATGATTCTATGAACCATAAAGGAGACACAGAGTTTGGGGATTTTTTTTTCTTCCCTGCCAAAGATTCTTTTATTTTCAAAGTTTAATTTAGGAGATCAAACAAAATTAAGGTCTTGGATTATAGCGAGAAGGTCTGATTGGAAAAGTGAAGTCACACATTCTACAATTCCCACGTCACCCGAGTTTGAGACCAGAGCTGGAGGAACATCTACATGCAAGGACAGCTCGGATTCCCAGATCTATGACAGAGTTTCCACTTTAAAGACACAAAAATAATTAAAATCAGTCTTGAACAAACAGCCTCTTCTCATTCAGAGCAAGTTTGCATGGAGTTCAGCAGCTCCAGCAAACCCAGAGGCCCCAGTGGAACTGGCCAGGCTATCAGGAATCGCCCAGGGGACACCCTAATCTGCTTTCTGACATGCACAACGCCCATAAACAAATGATTACGCTTCTGTGCCTGAGTCTCCCTAATTTGCAAAATGTTGATAATGATCGGGGCTAATTGAAAATTTCCCATCAAGCATTATTAGGATGGGGAATGGGGATTTTGAATGAACCACTTGCAAAAAGCCCAATTTCCCCCTGTATATCTGATTTTTGACAGTAAAACAAGCAAACAAACAAACAAAAAACCCAAAACGGTCTTAAGCCTTTGGATAAATTTTCCATGGAAAACATTTACTATTTTCTGGATAACTCAATGAGTTCCCAGGGTTCATAAGGCTTCTGAGGGTTCTTTATTGCTCTTTTAAATAAATACAGATGCTTTAATGGGAGGCTCAGTAGAGCAAGCTTTATTTGCAATCATCATGCTCAGGCCTCTGGCCAAGTGTGAGTTAAGTCTCCACGATGTGGGGAGAAGGCACTTCATTCCCTAATGAGAGAAAGGGATATCCAGATGATGAAGAAAACACAGGGACGGCCAAGCCTTGTGGTTTTTACACCTGATCCCAGCGGGTTTTTGAGCAGCAGCAGCTGGCAGGGAGAAGAGCAGGTCTAGACTCTTCTTTCACTGTTTTTTTCTGGAGGATTGGGTGGCTACATTTGCAGATAAGCCAATTAATCAGATCAGAGCTTCTATTCCCTTGACAGTTGATATCCACACTCTGCCAGCTCATCTTAACTGCTGGCTGGGGGTGAACTCCAGCCCAAACTACCCCTCACCTTGTCAGGGTGTTAGCTGGGAGTTGGGAATTAAATTCTGGGGACAGCCATGGGCCACAGCAGTGCCTGGAGGACTTTCTATCCCTGACACAGCCTGGAAAGCCAAGCCAGGCTGGTGGCTGGGACATCTCTTCAGGCATCAGCATGGTGGGAGATCTCAACAAACCATCAGCAGCCTCAAATGGGGAGGTCAGTGCTCCTACACCCCTGCTAAAATTGACTCCATCCACTGCACCTGCCTTGATCTCCTGCCCAGCCAGGTTGGGGTTTAATTGCAGAGGTGACCACAGTGTCACCTCCATTAAGCAGATTGTCCCTGTTGTCCCCTGTGCTTTTCTGGGAGAGCAGAGCCAGGGGAAACACACAGGGCAGGAGGACACAGCAGTTGCTGCATCACTGGGCTAACAAACACACAGCACGCAGCAACATTACCAAGCAATTAATCAAGGAGGATAATTAGCAGAGCCCAGACTGAATGCACACACTGAAGGCAGGGGAAGACTTCTGCCAGCATGAGGGGACATTTGGGATCAGGCACCAGGATACACATCCATGAGCAGGGAGTTTTGGGCACCTACACCCTTCCCTGCAGTGTGCCTTCAAGCCTGGCCTCTGGTCTTTTTTGCAGCCAAAAAGGAGCAGAGAAGCTGGAAAATCCAAGAGGAGAAATATCACTGACAAAAGTTGAGGTTTCAAAGAAAATTGTTTCCAGCAGGACTGGATTTGCTGCTGCCTGAGAGCTCAGCATCCTCCTATCCAATCAGGAAATTGGGATCTGAAATCCCAGCTCCCACCTAAGTCACAGGGAAATTTAGGTCTGAAACCCCAAGTTTCTGTGCTCTGAGGCTGGAAAACCACAGAGTTATGTGGGACCCCAACTTCTGATTCACAGCAAATTCCACACGTTTGGGCTTCTGTTTGTGTTTGCTCAAGAGGATAAAATGTCATATTTGGATATTTCTGTGAGTGAGACTGGGAGGCTTCTTGGTTGTCAGTGGGGAGGCTTCGCTTTGGTTTTCTTTTTATATTTTTTCACGGCAGAAAAAAACACTCCTTGCAAGGCAAAAGTTCATTAAAAAAGGCAAACTCCATGATTTTACCACCTGACAGAAGACAAAGCAGCTGCTCTTTAGCACAAAAGGCCCCATTAAAATCAATAAGCCCTCACAGAAAGTTTCATAGAATCATGCAATGGTTTAGGTTGGAAGGACCTTAAGGACCATCTCATTCCACCCCCTGCCATGGCAGGGACATCTTCCACTACCCCAGGTTGCTCCAAGCCCTGTCCAACCTGACCTTGGACACTCACAGGGATCCAGGAGCAGCCACAGCTTCTCTGGGCACCCTGTGCCAAGGCCTCCCCATCCTCACAGGGAAGAATTTCTTCCCAATATCCCATATAACCCTGCCCTCTGTCAGTTTGGAATAATTCCCCTTTGTCCTGTCACTACGTGCTCTTGTCAAAATTCCCTGTTTTGTGTGGCCTTGCTTCAAAACCAAATGCCCTGGAAATATAAACCCAAATCTCCCTCCTCCAAAAAGTCCACAGCATCCTCACGATGCTGCAGGGACTGGAAAGGGGTGTCCCCCATCCCTGCTGGTTCCTGTTCATTAATTATTGTGTTTAACACAACAACCCAAGTGTCCCAGCAGGATTTGTCCCCCAGGACATGTCACCTGCAAACCCAGAGAATCGCAGGACAGACTGCAGAAGGAATCACCAGGCAAACGTAAAAGATGTGCAGAAGGGAGAGGAGGAGGTGGAAATCAGTCAGTGAGGAGAAAGGAGAGGGGAGGAGGAGAGCGGAGAGGTGAACTGCGCTCAGAAAAGGGATTAGCCACACTGCCTGATCCCCTGCACCTTCCCAAATCAATTTGGTGCTCCTGCTCTGCCTGCCTGCAGGAGAAAACACACTTCCTCCACTGCCCACCCTGCCTGCACCCCCAGCTCCACGTCACACCAGCTGGGTGACATTTCTGACAGCTGTAAGGGACCCTCTTTTCTGCAGGAGAGCAGGGAAAGATTCCAATCACGGCCAAGCAGTAAGTGCAAGGTTATCCTTGGCAATGCATTTGTCACGGATATGGAGCCCTGCAGGAACAGAGGCACAGGGTACAGGGATTCCAAAGGGATTGGCAGTGTTTTGGGGGGTTCCTGTTGGTGTTCTGAAGAAGCCAAATGGGAAATTGGGTGGGGAAGATGGGATGAGTACAACCATTATCCTACCCACCAAAGAATCACAGAATGGTTTGGGTTGGAAGGGACATTTTTTTATATCTAATCTAAATCCAACCTTCTTCAATTTAAACCATCCTCCCTTGTACTATTGCAACAAGCCCTGCTAAAAAGTCTGGTCCCATCTTTAGGTTCTGGAACCCAAAGATAAAGATAAATTAACCCAAAAGATAAAGAGCTATCAGCAGAACATCAGCAGACATCAGTGTTTATCTACAAACATCTACCCCAGAGCTCCTCCAGCAGGGGTGAAGACATCTGGGCAGGAAAGGACTGAGAGGAAAATTGAAGAATGAAAAATCTAATTAACATCAGAGGTGAGGAGATTCAGATCCAATGGGAAACTGAATACTGGGGGTTTGCTCAACTCTGGACCAATGAACACTCACCCAACACATTTCTATATCTTTTTACTGTATAAAATACCTGAAAAATCTAGTAAAATCATGTGTCATGGAATGATTCTCTCTGCACAGCCGGGCTGTGTGTGGATGAGATGATTTCTGTGGTACATCCTGGCCAGAACAACACCCTGGCCAGATAATAAAGTAATGCCTTGACTCTCTAACATTAAAAATGTTTTTGGAGAGTTTTTGTTTTTCCTGCAGTTTTGGTGACACTCCCATCCCATCCCTGGAGAGAGAAATCCTGATGCTGCTGCTATCCATGCATTGCTGCTCTTGCTGGCCAGACCCCATAGGCTGGGGCAGAACAGGGGTCCCCAAACTCAACAGTTTCATACTTTAAAAAGGGAAAAAAACTATTTAAAACCAGTTTTTCTGAGCCTCTGGAGAAGGACTCATAAACTCTCACGTTAATTCAAGGGCCTTGCAGGCTTCACCTGCTCCTGCTGCACGTGCAAAGGGAATTTCTGCCTTCCCAAGCACGAACATCTGGCCACAGGTTTTTTAAATAAATACCTCAGTGCAAAGCTCAGCTTGTAAAGGCCCACTCCTCGTGCCATTCCCTCAGAACAGGTTTTCCTGCCAGCCCCACATCAAGGAATCTCTGGTGCCCTGTAACAGGGTTGTGCTGACTGAGCTTTGCTCCAAGTGACAGCTCTGATTTTTTTCCCTCTCCTGTATCCAAACACCTGCTTCCATAAAGCTCCTGTGAGCTGAAAATCTTGCAGCCCCTTCCCTCCTCACAGACCTGGTGGAAATAGAGATGATTTCCTTCATTCATCTATTAACTGATCACTGGAAACTTTGCTGGCAGAGGTGCTGGGAGCCAGGGTGGCCCAAAACTCCCTCCAGCCTCAATCTGACCTCTGGCAGAGCTTCATGCTGATGTTTTAGGAAAAAGCAGCTCAACCAAAGCATCCCATACCTGTCCAGCTGGTCCATGTTTGCAGTAATATGGGAGAGGATGGGATTGCAGTGATGAGCAGCTGAGGTTGGGCAGCCTTGTCATCCAAGGAGGAGACAGAACATGAGGGTCTTGAGTCAGGTCTGTGTGATCCAGAATGGTTTGGGTGCAAAGGGACCTTAAAGATCATCTCATTCCAACCCCCTGCCATGGGCAGGGACACTTTCCACTAGATCAGGTTGCTCAGAGCCCCAGCAGGGCTGGAGGAAGGGTGGGAAAAGCTTTATTCCTCCACTGGATCTCACATAACAATACTACAAAGTCTGATAAAAAGGGAATTTTGTTTGAAGGCCCTTAATGAGACTGAACTTAAGTTGATCCACATAGAAAACCCAACAGAAGAGCACCAGGAATGCAGTGGGATGGCACCACCATTCCAATAAATCCAGCAGAATTTATCCCATGCTGATCTCACCGACTGAAGGCTCTCAGGGTGCTCAGGAGAGAGGGACAGCAAAACGATCCTCATTGCCCAAAAATAAGGAAATTGAGAGAGAGAAGGTCCTTCCCACAGCACCCAGCAAGGCAGGGGATTTCCCCAGTGCTCATTCATTAGGTGATCACATCCTTCCTACCAAGCCACTGCAACCCTCGGATTCATAATCCCTGGGAGTAGATAATGGATCCCTTAATTACTCAGATCAGGTGGGATTTGCAAATCACCTCTTGCAGAGGTATTGCAGACTCAACCCAGGCACTCATTGCTCTGTTAGTCCATGAGCTCTGGGCTCAGTAGAAAGATCTGACCTTCAAGAACTCTTAACCATACAAGATTAGACGGCATCTAAACCCCAGATGTAAAAACAATCACTATTGAAAATAATTATAATCGCCTTATTTTAAAATAAACCTCGGAGTTTTCTAGGCAAAAAAAAAAAAAAAAAAAAAATGCTGCTTATCAGAAATCTCTGTATGCTTTAACTCCAAGACTGGAAATCTCATCTAAAGAGCACATTGTCATTCTTGCAGCTGAAGTGTAGGCCAATTTCTCTTTAATAGAATAAGATCTTCCTTGGAGGAGATTGTGTGTTGCCGATAATTATCTGATGACATGTTGGGGTTTAGCAGATGGATTAATTTCGTTTTACATTATGTTATTAGTGCCACTGGAGGGGTGCGTGGCTGCATCCTTTTGGGCATTAAGCTGAGGAGTTTGTAGTGTACTTTGCAGGCAGCAGGAACAGCTGGGCTAAAAACAAGGCTTTTCCCAAAAAGGATCATATCCTGTCATGCCAATCACAGGGAAAAGCCACACTCAGCCCATTAACTGAGGATAAAGGATGCCCCAGGTGTCCAGGTCCCTGTTTGAGTCCCAGCAGACCAGGGTGTGATCCCAAACTGTGCAGCAAACACGACACAAAACCAAATATTATGAGATGAGATGTCCTTGAAGGCTCCCTCCCACCTCCAGCACCTCAGAGCTGCAAAACTTTCAGCCCTCCACAGCTCTTGCTGCCAAACAACTCAGACCTCTTGATCCTGCCAGAGCAATTTTCTGTGCACTCTGCTGCAGCCTGGACGTTCAGCAAATCAAATGACTCCACACACCACGGGCTCATTTTAAAGATGCTTCCCGATCTATCCACCCCTGCTTCCCAGAAGATTTATTATACACAGGCACATGCAACGGAGGAAACAAGAGGCTGCTGCTCTCAGAATATTGAACAAATAAATTGGTTGCCCTCTAACACACCTTTTTTCCCCCTTCACAAGATGGCCCAGGCTACTGAAAAGCTAATCCAGCTTTCTACAGACTGGGAAAAGAGGGTGTGGAGTTCAAGAGGGCTCAGCTATGGAGCTCAAATGGATAAACAGCAAAGATGCAAAGCGGGAGAATCAAATGGCTCTGAAGAAAGATATTGACTGATTATCATGAGGGATGTGTGGAAGAAGCTTGAGTGGTATCTACAGAAAATATACTGAGAGTAGCATCTATTAGACCCTGAAACACTCTCCAAGAAGGGGGGAAAGAGGGGAAACTGCATTACCCTCAGCAGGAATATTCAGGTTGGACAAAATAACCTGGCAGGGAAGAAATCACCTGGTTTTGACTTACATTACCATCCCCTAAAGTCTTGTCTTGCTGTCATGGTATTCCAGGGAGCTAAGTGGAGATTGCTGCCTCTCTGAGAGGCTGAGCCTCCACAGGGGCTTTAGGGGAGAGGCAAAGTTGGGTTTTATATGATTTCATAGCCTCCCCAAACCAGTCTGATCCAACACAAACACCAGAGGCTGCAGGAACATTCCCAGGTTTTATTACCTCTCTTCAAGGCCAGGTTTGGAGCAACCTGGTCATGTGGAAAGTGTCCCTGCTCATGGCAGGACGTGGAATTGGATGATCCTGAAGGCCTTCCAGCCCAAACCATTCAACAATTCAATGAGGAAAACAGACACTGATCCAACAGTGGGTATTCCCATTGGTTTGGATGCATTTTGGGGGCCATGCTGACACATCCAACAGGGCTGGAAGAAGGAAATCTGCTGGGTTTGCAGCTCCCAGGGCTTCAGGGCACACTGGGTGTCTCTTCTGCTCCCTCCCAGCCACAGTGGCTGAGCAGCAGCAGCAGCACTGATAACTGGCACTATCTCACCCCTGGGTTGTGCCCATAGCCCCCATTTTGGGCAGCTCTGGTTAAAAACATCCATATTTTTAATTTCCTTCGCTATAGCCTCAAGCTGGCTGGGACAAGGCAGAAAAATCCAGCAGGTTACTGAACCAAATTTCAAAGGCAAGGACAAGCTGCTTGGCCTTGCTGAGGGCAGCAGCTCTCCATATGGAGAGCTTTTTTTTTCCCCTTTTCCTGCTTCATCCCAAAGCTCCCAGGAGCTCAGCTGGACTTGCTCTCCAGCCTCTCTCAGCACGTGGAGTCTGGTAGGTGTTTAAGCATTTCTCTTGAAAAAAATGACAGAGCCTGGGGCCTGGGGTGGCGATGAGAAATGGTTCTCATTTTTGTGAGTGCCGTGGGTTCAGCCAAGGTCGATGGCGGCGGCGCCGAGGGAAAGCCACTGAAAAATATAACTAACTTTCCCATCACTCACTCCCCTCCTTCCTCAGCAGCCTGTGGGTTTTGTGGAGACGGTGAGTGGACAGGCTCAGAGCAGCCTGGGTTTGGGATGAGGGATTTGAGCTCCTTTTCATCCAAGGATAAAAGGGCTCATGATGCCAAAGATACTGATAGCCACAACACACCTCAGGAAGGAGTGATCCCTCCAAACCCAATTCATTTAAATAAAAAAAAATAAACACCTGTAAGTCACCACACAAATATTATAGATGCAACAAAACATATATTCATGTAAAAACACACATGGTGCAGGCTGTAGCCTCTGATTGCACATACACTCACATGGGGTTCATGCTCCTTGTCCCATTTTCTAACCCACAAAAAAGATCAGCCCTGTGGAGCATGGTGAGAAACCTGAGCTGTTCCCCAGAAAGAGTCCAGAAACCTGTGCTGTTCCCCAAAAAGAGTCCCCACTGTCATAGATGGCAAGCATTGGAGCAACTCACCTGTCTCAGGTACCACTGGGATGAATCTGTAGAATTAGAACTAAGCAGAACCTGCTGATTTTAATTAAACACATCCCCACCCCACCTTCGAACAAAGCTCTCCTGCCACTGTGTGTTTTTACATCGGTAATAGAGGGGAGTTGATGAGCATGATGACCAAAGAGTGAGGTTAATTGGATCAGCCAGGGTGGTTTAATGCTGCTGCCACACAGCCCCTGGTTAAAGCTGATCCCTGAGCTGCTCTCACTCTGGTTTGAAGGTCTTGGCAAGGTGCAGGTCTGGGCAAGGCAGCCCTGCTCGCCTGGGGTGGGATGTCCTGGCAGCCTGAACTGGAATGCTACAGGGAAAGACTGAAAGAGGAGCAGGGATTGTTGCCAAAGGAAGCATGACACAAGCCAGCCCCAGAAATTCAGTCCCACGTTGAAGGCAAAACTTGATTCTGTGAGCAAATAATTCAGGCTCTGCATTTGCTTTGATTTTTCTGTACAATCCATTTGCCACAATAAGGAAAACCATCACTAACACACTGCTGCAGGTTGGGTTTTTAACTGGGGGATCCCCATTCAGCACAGAGATTTCCCTTTTGCACCCATGATATCTGCATCAGGACTTGGGATTACATCCCTCACTTGTGTTTGGCTCTGAGTAAAGATGAATATCCCGTTTTTTAAGGCTGCTGGGGTCACATTTTAACTCAGGAGATGGGATTTTAGTGGCTTGAGGGTGCTTTGTTCCTCCAAGGTAGTCACTAGACTCACCCCTAACGCTAATCCAAACCACGTGTGGGGGTTGTCTTGCACATGTGGAGACCACATTTGTTCCATTTTATAGGAGCTATATATTAAACTTTAGTCCCCAAACTCCTATCATTTTCCTAACGAGTTACCACCCTGCCCACATGCACTGCAGCAGGACTTTTGAAAGGATTATTCTGGGCTTTAACACAAAACTGCAGCTGCTCGACAAGAACAGCACATCCTTTGCTGCCCAGAATCTCCCCCCAGAGAGGACACCCCTCTATTAACACTAATCATAAAATCATATAATAGAATCATGGAAGGATTTGGGCCAGGAGGAAGTTTCCAGCTCCTCCAGTTCCAATCCCCTGCCATAGGCAGGGATACCTCCTGCTAGACCAGTTTGCTCAAAGCCCCATCCAACCTGGCCTTGAACACTTCCAGGGATGTGGAATCCTTCAGTGACATTTTACCTGGCTGCATAAACCTCCTGCCACATTTCTGGCCAGCCCTTGTCGCCCTGTCTCACCACCAGCTGCTCTCTCATGACACAATTCAGGAGGAGCAGTTTTGGGTCCTGGCCAGGCAGACTTGGCACTCAGTGCCTGGCAGGGATGTGGGATGTGCTGCCTACAGCCCTCCCAGACTCCAGGCTCGCTGCAAATGGAAATAAAAACCAATCCAGCTTCTGTCTGCATGTTATACCCATCACAGCTGCATCTGCGTGGATATTGTGTTGTTTGGAGTCATGTCACTGTTTAAAGGTTGACAGATTTGGTCCCAGGAGGAGCTGCAATTAAGTGTCACATTTCTCTGTTTTATCCATCTCATTTCAGTGCGCTGGAAACCCAGCAGTCAACTCCCAGCTCTGCTGAAATTAACACTGAAACTCTGACCAGGAGCAAGCAAAACTTCCCTCAAGATGGCAAGGAACAGAGTCCAACCCCAGCTTCCCTTCCAGCCATCCATCTCCCTGGATATTTATTGGACCTTCTGTCACTGCAATATCCGAGTGCTCAAAGCACCCCACCAAAGCTGAATGAAAATCCTTTGCAGTGTTTTTATGTTGTGATGCCCCAGTGGCACCTACAGCCACCTCCAGTGCTCAGGAATGAAAAAGAGAGATCCTCCCATCCCTTCCATCCCTCACACGGGGGCTGAGGTTTGCTGAGGGCTGCCTGGGTGCAGGTTTGAGACCTCGGATGAATAATGGTTTAGTTTATTGGAAATTCGCTTTTCATTTTGCTTCAATTAAGCGACCGGCGGAATCAATCACACACCTTCTGCAAACACTAAATCTTCCACAGGGAAAATATTTATCAAGTCCCAAGCCACCAGCTTTAGTCATCTTATCCCTCTCTTGCTCTCCAGAATTGCTTAGAAATGTAGAGGGGTGGGAAAAAAAAAGAAAATAAAAAATGGACTTGACAAACTGGAACTTCTGAGGATAAAAAGCAGGTTGTGAAGCAGCAATGAGGGTGCTCAGCAGAGAAACATCCTCTGGACTTTAGCAGAGACAAACCCTGGTGTGCATCCAAGTGTCACTGAAACGACAGAACCCGAGAGAATGGCGTGAAACTGTGTTGAGGGAGGTTTAGGGTGGATTTTAGGAATAGATTCTTCCCCCAGAGGGTGCAGGGAATGAACACAGCCCCGAGGCTGCCAGAGCTCCAGGACCATTTGAACAACACTCACAGGGATGCACAGGGTGGGATTTTGGGGTGTCTGTGCAGGGGTTGGACTGGATGACCCTTGTAGCTCCCATGCAACTTAGGATATTCTGTGATTCTATGGCACAGCTGAGGATGAGCCTTTCTGCACAGAGTTACTCTATTTAGCTAGTTTTTAACATTCTTTGAGACCTCTAATGTAGGTAAAGAACTGCTCAGGCCAGAAGTTGGTCAAAATGAAAAGTTTGTTGCTTAATTCTGCGAGACTCCTCCGTATGGCACCAGCAGGAATCTGCCATCGGGGAGCTGAGGCGGAGCTGCAACAGCTTTGGCAGACTGGAAATAAAAGTGGGTTTGTCTCAAGCACCAGGTCAGGGGAAAGTCTCATCTCATTAAAGCTCGCTGAGCCTGGATCACAGCACGGCCAGCAGGGATGGACAGGTTGTCTCTGGCAATAACCACATCAATATGACTGAGGATTTACACGTCTGATGCCTTTTCATCCTGAAGGTATCCAGAGATCCAGTTCCCATTCTGCTCCCAGTTGTCATTTTCTGAGTACTGGGGCACTGCAGGACCTTCCCCACCACACAGCCTGAGCTAAGAGGGGAATTTGCAGTTGCATCCTTGCCCACATCCAGATTTCCCTAAAGTGGGATTAATAGAGACCTGGCTTTCCTCTCTTCCTTGCTCACAGTTTGGGATTTTCTGCTGGATTTAGAAATGCCACCCATGAAACTGGAACTCGGGAAAGGGCAGTGACTTCAGTCTGCTGGCAGAGGACATCAGCCATCCTTGAACTCAGCCCTGCAGGGAGCTCTGAGGTCTCTAAAGGTCAGAGGAAAACCCTCCAAATCCCTGGAACAGGGGGCTTAGCTCCTCTCTACTAACACCCAGGGAAGGAGCTGATTTATGACATTCCAAGCACTGGAGATCCTTATAAACAGCTGCTGCTTCACCAGATGTTTTTGCATCCTCCTCCCAAAGGTGCACAGGAGACACTGTTGTGGCAAAGGCCAAAAACCTGAGCTGGAGACCTTGTCCTAAACGAGGTCAGTGCTTCACCCTGGGCTTTCAGAGGTGGCACTGCAAGGTGAAGGCAAGAGCAGAAAGCTCAGCAGAATCAGGGTCCCTCCTAGGACCACCAGGACTAGGGCACAATGGAGAGACCTCCTGTGTTAAATCCTTCGAAAAAAGCTTTTGAGAACAGGAGCATTGTGGTGAGGGAGGCCTTTCCTGGAAAGCCTCTGATCAAATACATCTGAGAGAAAAGGGGGAAAATGGGGATTTCTATGTGGACAAAGCAGAAGCATTGAAAAAAATTTGAGGAAACACCACTTGCAAACAACACTCAACTGTTCTACTGACCAACCCACAGGAGATCTGAGGGCAAACACAGCTCCCATCCCAGGCACAGAGATTCCTAAAGGAATCCTCTGCTTGGGGTTTGACCTGAGGCATGGCAAGTCAGACAGAAGTTGTCCCTTCAGTTCTAGTTGGCCTTAGATTGGTCACTGTGAGGTCACTCTGGGCACTCACTGCCCACCAGGAGCTGGGGAGCACAGACCTGACCTGGGATACCCATGAATGACCCATTCCTGGGATGGAAATGGTCCAAAAAGATCAGAGCCCTGGGAGAGACCAGCAGCCACCACCAAACCATCAGGCACCAAAGAGGTTTGAACATTTGGGATGGAGGATGAATAAATCAATCCAAAACCTATGGGAAGGTTGAGGGCAAGGTACATGAGTTCCAAATGCTGCTCAGTGATCAGACAGGGATTTCAGACAGGCAGGAATCAGCAGCACAGCACCAGGGACAGCTGAAATGTTTTGTTACACATGAGGAGACAACAGAGCCCGGTGCTAGCAGAGCTCCTGACCAAAGGATTCAGCCTCCTGCAGCCCCACATTCCCACGGGATCCAAGTGGCTCTCCCCTTGCTTGCTTTGTCCTAAGTTTAATGTCCCACTGCCATCCCTTTGCGTCCCACAACAAAGCACTGTCAGGATGTTTCCTCGCTTCTCATGCCAGTGTGAAACAACCGAATTCCCCATCCCAGAAACACTCCTGCACCTACCTTCCTGATCCTAATACACAGCTTTTTTCTCTCTGAAACTGCACAAGCCATCCAGCATTCCTTAACCTTCACTGCCTTCCCAACCCTCTGCCTACCCATACAACCTCCACCTGGGAAACAGGGATGAATTAGATTAGATATTTGGAAGAAATTTTTCCCTGCAAGGGTTGCCCAGAGAAGCTGTGGCTGCCCCTGGATCCCTGGAAGGGTCCAAGGCCAGGCTGGACAGGGCTTAGAGCAGCCTGGGATGGTGGAAGATGTCCCTGGTGTGGCAGGGGTGGAATAAAATGGGATTTGAGGTCTTTTCCAGCCCAAACCATTCCATTCTTTCCACCTCTCCCTTCCTACAGCTTTGTCCTAACTCTTCTCAGGCAAGGATAGAAAACTTCAGGAAAAGAGAAAAGGGGGCATTTAGTGATGATCTTAGGCTAAGTGTCCCAGAAGGATTCTGAATCTCAGCCCTGGTTCACATGAAGACAAATCTAAATTCTCCCAGGGAATCACCTCTAGATGCTCCACTTAGTACTCCTTCATACTCAACACCTGAAGCTCTGGAGAATATTAGGATTCAGTGTTTTTTTGTCTCTGGTCCACAGGCAACTTCCCTAGCTACACAAAAAGGTGAAAAAAAAGTAAAGTAATGCATAGATACTATGAGGAAAACTTTGTGTATAACATTCCTAATAAGAAAATAGTTGAGAGTCCATAAATCCAAGAATTTTGAAATTGCCCACAGAACAGTGAATCCCAATGAAGTTGTATTGAAAGCCTGGACTTGGTCAGGATGCTGAGGTCCATAAACCCAATCTGCTGGTTTGGGCTGTGGGGAACTGTTCATTTCAAACAACCACAAGGCAGTCAGGACTAAAACTTTAACAACTCTGAATCAACATCCTGCCAAAACATCAGCACAATCCAGAAAATACCATTGGGTATTGGCACTCCATTGTTCCACAGCTCCAGCTTCTGCCACTCTGGGGTTTTAGGGCTCCTGTCCAAATTCTAACCCAATCCAAACACTTTGAGCTCTTAGGTTGGAGCAAAATTAATGCTTTGGGATCTTTAACTTCAGCTAAGTGCACTGCTTCCAGCAAAACTGCCTGACCGAGGAGCAAATAAATTCCTTGCACTACTCCAATAAAGCAATTCCAACGGATGGGAAGACTTTAGAGATTTATCTGGTTTCAGGACAAGGTCATCTTTTCATGCAAAAATCAGCAACTTTCCTGTGAATCTCATTTAAGTAGCAAGAGAATAACAATTCATTTCCATCCTTTATGGATCCTCACTCATCGCTTCCTGCGGACAGAGATTCCGCCAGGCGTGTCCAGTCCTGTGTTTTTATCAATGCTTATTGATGTTTTTCAATTACTTCTCTGACACTCTCTGAAATACATTTGTATGTGGAAAGCACTCGATATAATCCCATCCCAGCGCTTTCCAGGCTGGGATGTTCTTATTGCTGAGCTGGGCTCACTTTTTGGCAGTTTTTCCAGCAGTTTTTCACTGCTTGGCCAACACATTTCTCAGTGCCATCCCATGGATCCTCTCTGTGCTAGGACAACTCCACATCTCTCTGTGGAAGCAACTAATATGGATTTGGGTCAGATCTCTCAAAAGCATCCCTATGCAGGAATATTTTCTCAAAACACCTTTGGAATCACTCCATTCATGTCCTGGAATTAAGACCCTTGCAAGACCCTTAAGAGATTTCTTGCAATAACATTCCCAAGTGGAGTTATCCTGCCTCTCAACACCTCCCTCCAATATTTTTCCTCTCCTACTCTCAACTGCTTGTTCTCTTCACTATTTTCTGAGTCTCCAATAGTATTTTCCTTCAACTACCACATTAAAAAAAAAAAAAAAATCTCCCAACATCTCTACACTTGTACTACCAAATATTGTCCTACGCTGGATTTTCTGCAGAGATTATTAAATAATTAAAAGCTGTGCTGAGTGAAGACCTTGCCTTGGTGGCAGCATTCCCCCAATCCGTGCCCCCAGCTCCCAAGCAGTCTCTCCAACGTGATCACTTCTTCCATCAAACTTTCCACACACCAACAAATCACAAATGAAACCAGACCTTGGCACTTTCCATTCTCGCCTTGTTTCTCTGGGAAGGAACTCAAGCTCTGCTGTAACTGCTCTACAAGATATCCGTGCAAACCCCTGGATCATTCCATGCAGGATCATTCCAAAACGCAGTTGCGTTTCGTCCAAAGAACCAAGTGTCCTCATGGAAACTACAGAGTTAGCACAAAACCACGACTCTACCACAAAAATGAACTGAAAAAGA
Source organism: Entomyzon cyanotis (assembly GCA_024500445.1). Taxonomy (NCBI): domain Eukaryota; kingdom Metazoa; phylum Chordata; class Aves; order Passeriformes; family Meliphagidae; genus Entomyzon; species Entomyzon cyanotis. The sequence goes on from JAKEPQ010001019.1 coordinate 2,492,300, forward strand.
TCACCAGCTGAACTGATGGGAGGAACATTTCTCCACAAAAAAAAAAAAAAAAAAAAATTAATCCTTCACGGATTTTTTTCATTCCTGGCTTTTATCGCAAATTTACAAAGTATCTTCAATCAATTGAGCGAACTAAAATTACTGTTTTCACTGAAATTAAAGACCAGGGGCTGCACAGAGCCATTGGTTTTATGGCCATTTACAGTGATGGCATCTCCCTTCTGCACTGGTACTGAGAGCATTTTTTCTTTCTCCCACTGAGTGGGACCTGCCTCCTCCACTGCTTCTACCACCCCTCTCGGCTTTTCAGATGCTAATTGCTTTTCTCACTAAATTGAAGGCTTAATTAGATTAAAGGGAGAACAATAATTGTGTCTAACTAGTATTTAACTGGGATTTTGCTGTTCCTTTTCAGATCTCGTGAAGAGATTTCTATAGAAAACCGGGGGCCCATTTGTTTTGGGTTCTATCTGGAGATGCAGGAGATTTTTTTACCTCTTCCTGCAGATTTGACACACTCATTCCATCCGTCTGGAATCACCATGGCTAAACCCACATTAGTCATTTAGAAGATCATATATTTGTTGTTATTTTACCCACCACATCTGTCTTTAGGCTGTTTTTATACAGTGGAAATGGACACAGCTAAATAATAAATTAGATACATAATTATCATGCTTGCATTCAATATTTCATAGTGCCTGTCAATGGTGGACACCAAAAGAGATTTCTTTAGCATTACCAGGTGTTTTTCCAGTAAATTGAACACAAACACTTGGCAGGAGGGTGGAACATTCAAACCTGAAGGTTGGGACCTTCATGCACCTGAGCAGAGAAGTCTAAATATCTTCACCCCCCAGCTCCACATTCTGGCTGCAGCATTATTTTAACATTTTCACAGTTAAAATCCATGCTGGCTGCAGGAGTTTTTCCAGGTAAGCCACAGCAGCAGAGACTGGCAGGATCCATCAGAAACGAGAAGCAATTTTCTGTCTCAGACAGAGACAACCACATCCCTCTTTGATGCTGCCTCAAACTTTAATTGTTAATAAGGAAACCAGCGACTGGCTCAGGTCCTTCCTGACTCTCATTTCCCATCCCACTTCTTCACTGCCCACTTAGGGTTGCACTGAGCTTGGCAAGAGCCCCTCAAGGGAGGAATATTTAGGATCCTCCTTTAAGCAATCTGTAGGAATTAAAGGTGGCACCCTGAATAATGCAGTACATCAGCAAGATAAAGTGCTTTCCCCCCCAAAAAAGAAGCCATGGGGAGCTTTTTCTTTGAGGAAGAAGTTACCCAGACCTCTGTGTTTAGTTTGTTACATCCTGCACAGCATTCTGGAATAGCTCTGGAAATGGGGTACAATAAATAAACCCTCCTGCCAGGAGGGTTTGCTGGGGAAAGTGAGTGAAGGGAGATAGGAGTTTTATTTATGCAAGTTAAAACAGGGGCTGAAGAGGTTTAAATCCTCTGGATAATCAAAATTAGATTAAATTCTTGGTGTAAGACCCGATTCAAAATAAATTGTAATTATAATGAAATGTTCTACAGTAAAAGCATTTTCTTACAGGGCTCTTCTATCTTGAAAGATCCCCCAAGTCACAAGTGGTTTTCTCCAGGATGAGACACAGCCAATGCATGATAAACCTTGCACATTAGAGAGATTCTTTTCTAGCTGGAAAGAGGGGAAGCAGAATAAGCAAAATAAGACTGGAATTTGGCTGAGACATTCCAGCTTATCCTTCCCTGCCCTCAGTGCCTGCAAACCAAATCACCAGGTAGCTCCAGAGTGTCACAGAATTGTCAAAATTGGGAAATACTTCTAAGTATTCCCAACAATGGTATGAGAGTCTAAGGAGAAATCATCAAGTATCATCGTAATCAAGAAGAAATCATCAAAAATAAATAGAATGCAGGGCATTGCCACAGAGTAATGCAAGCACAGAGCAGTGTGACCTGCCTGGCAAATCTGACTTCTGCCTACCCTCTGGAGGGTTTTTCAGGGAGTTTTGGTCAGACAGGGAAAACAGGGACTCCAATTCACTCTAAATCCTCCTTACTCTGCCTAGTGCTGTAAAATAGATATTAAAAATATCTAATTACGATAAGCAACCATCCCAGGTAATTTCTGTCCTGTTATCCAGAACAGGGTAAGGTGTCCTCATTGCAGCAAAGGATGGAACACTCAAAATAATTCCCTGGACAAAACTCTCATCAACTCTTCCTCTTCTTGTTTTCTACCTATCCATCTCACCAGCTTCTTGTTCAACTCCCAGTGAGGTCCCTGCTCCTCACACTGGCCCAGAGGACATCAGAGAATCACAGAATGGTTTGGGTTAGTTAGGTTACAATAGAGATGTATTTAGTATTCTATTACCACCAGCTGTGGGGCATTAGCTGTTATCACCTGCTAATGACTCACCCCTGATAACTGTTAATGAGCAATCAAGAACCAACTGCATGACTCATGGAATTATCTCATCCTATTGTGAGATGCTCCACCCAGGAGGGAGGAGCCAAGCATTCCCACCTGGATATAACCTGGCTTTGGAGCTACCCAAGTCAGCCCTGTCTGCTGGGTTCCCAGAGGACAAGAGCTACCACTGGACCTTCAGCTGGAGACCAGACCTTCCACAGGATCACTGCTACAACCTAACTACTTCACCTGGACTGCTACCACCACCCTGACTAACAGGGTGTCAGGTTGTATGTGACTCTGTCAGTGTTTTTCCTTGTATTATTGCACTTACTTTTCATTTTCCTGTTATATTTATAATCCTGACTTGCGATCTCCCACTGGTTTGTTTTCAAGCTAACACAGTTAGAAGGAACCTTAATGATCATCTCATTCCAACTTCTCTTCCACAGGCAGGGACACCTTCCACTCAACCAGGCTGCTCAAAGCTCAGCCCAGCTTGGTCTTGAACACTTCCAGAGCTGGAGCATCTGCTTTTCCAATACCCTGGGAGATCCATGGGACACTGACATGATGCAGATCTCAACAGAGCCATTTCAGAGGGCTCTGCTCCACACTGGTTTCCTCCATGGCTCAAACCAGCCCTGTCACCTCTCCCTCCTGTGGCCTGGAGCTGTCAGCCCTTGTTTACAAAGTTTCTGCAGTTTTGCTTAATTTAGAGCAGCTCTTCTGGTGAGTGTCACCAGTTCCACTCGGCTGGCTTTGACGAGAGCAATGTGACTGCTGGGAACTGAGACAACCCTTCCAGAGCTTTCACTCTGTTTCTCTGTCTTTCTCTCCCTGAAGCATCTTTTGGGTGGAAGGAGGAGAGAGGAATGAGCACTGTTGGATTGAAGAGCACAGAGTCATTTGCAAACTGGCCTCAGGAATGGGTCACAGCCTGAGGCCTGAGCAATCCAAGGCATTCAAGCCCTTGCTTGACAGCAAATAGTTTAAAGAAAAGAACATTTTCATCTTCAGAGAAATCAGCAATCACCCAAAGCCAGATGCTTGCAGAGACAGCAATACTCCCTGTCCCTAAGACAGTCAAAATTAAGGTTTCATCTTCCCTGTTTAAAGACCTTTTAAACCAAGGCGTAGAAAATAAAATGATTTTTCCTTAAATTTTACAAACTTGGTATAACCAACACTTAAACATAGCCTCCATCTCCTCTCTGCCTCATCCCTTATAGTTTCACATCTCTTTTTACAGTCTTTGCAAAAGCACCAATGTCTGTTGTGCTGGCACTGGAAAGGTCAGCAGCATTTGGGATCCACAAATGGGTTTCTCAACCCATCTTCCCCCACAGGATCTCAGGCACCACCTCACCACAGACCACGCTCAGTGCCACGGTCTGAAAGAAGAAATTCCAGATGTTTGCAGGAGTGGACAGCTGGAAACTCTGTGGCAGGAGCCAACTTAGGAGCAGGTGCCTGTGATGGAAGCAGTGGTGTGGAAAGGAAGGATGGAAGTGGAAGGGAAAGATGCAGGCAGGATGTTCCAACAGCCCCTGAAGATCGAGGGAGCACTAATGAAGAGAAGAAACGCGTCAAGAGCCAAAGCTGAAAAGCGTCAGAGCCCACAGCTGCAGGCTGGGGACCTGTTTTGTTTGGAAAAGCTGTCCACCTCCACTGGCTTGATTAAGAAGTAGTGGAGAGCAGCAGAGAACACACAGACCAAGGTTTGGCCATTATCTACAGGTGAGAAAAAATGATGTGAATGTTTGAGGAAAGAGGAGATAGAGCTGGCAATCAATACAGGTCTGCCCTGTGGCACTTGTGTCTCTCCCTCCTCTTCCTCTCCCCAAATACTCAAAGGAAACCTCAGAAAACTGTTCTCCTTTTCTTCCCTCTGGCAGACTGCGTTTCCTCATTATTCACAATGACTGTAATTGTATTATTTCCATAACAACAGACTGTGAGATCAGAGAGCTGCACATGAGGGTTTGGAAAAGGAAATCAGCCACGTAGGAGGACTTAATTTCTCCATGTTTCTTGCTTGTTGAATGTGACTTGGGGAGAAGCAACACCTAAATTACCTCATGAAAAGTCACTGGGGCTACAGCAGTTACTCCAGCTGAGACTCCAGCTCATGTCCACAAAGACCAGAGGAAGGAAAAGGTCAATGTGGAGCCTCTCTGCAGCTGATGCCAGGGCTGGAGGAGATGGGCTCTTCCATGAACGAACCCTGTTGTTCATCACTCCCAAAAAAAACCCCACATGTGTTGATTTGTGTCACAGTGACGTCCTTTGTCCTTATGGAAGAGATGGAGCAGATCAACACCTCCCCAAAAAGCAGGAAAGAGGCTCTCTCCTGGCGTGGCAGGGCAGGGTTTTTGGTGTGAGCAGATGGGGACAGCGACAGCCCCTGAGCAGGAGTGGCCACCCCAGCTCCATGGGTTGCACAGCATCACTGCTCTTGAAGGTAATGGCAAGTGACAGGAGAGGATGTCACCTCACAAAGAAAAAGCAACCTTGGTCTTCTCAGGCTAACATTTTATCCCTCAGAAACCACTTTACATCGGGATAGAAGGGAAGAGGGAGGAGAACAACCCCCAGAAGAGGCAAGGAGCACTAATGAAGGGACAGCATGCCAAGAGCTGAGCTAAAAAGCATCAGAGTTCACAGCCAGAGGGTGTGGAGCTATTTTGCTCTGAAAAGCTGTCCACCTCCGCTGGAGAGAGCAGGAACAGTTGTCAGTGTCTCCAGGAGCACAGACGGGAGGCACCGAGGGCGATTTCCTGCCTTGTCCGCAGTCACGCAGGACAGGCATGTGGGAAGCACAGACCACACTGGCTGTGTCCTCCCTTCACCTCAACACTCAACGTGCTCAGAAAACATCACAGAATCGGGTTGGAAAGGACCTTAAAGATAATCTTGTTCCAGAATCTGCAGGGACGCCATCTACTATCCCAGGCTGCTCCAAGCCCTGTCCAGCCTGGCCTTGGACACTTCCAGGGATCCAGTGGCAGCCACAGCTTCACTGGGAATCTGTGCCAGGGGCTCCCCACCCTCACAGGGAAGAATTTCTCCCTCAAATGCGAAGAGAACACCCCAAGGAAGGTCTGGCTGACAAGGTGTCACTACACCAAGCGTGGATGTGGCTCTAAAAACCAGCGGTCCTGGCAGCAAACGCTCCTGGCCCTGGTGCAACCACATCAGCATCCATGTGGCAGGAATTTGGCTCACAGGGCACATTTGGACTTCAGCGAGCCAGCAGAGAGCCACGGATTGCTCAGGAGTGAGTCAGCAGCAGCGTTAAGTTAGTAGCTAATGTTGGCAGTAGTGTTAGATTAATGGTTGAACTCAACGATCTTAAGGGCATTTTCCAACCTGAAGGATTCCATCATTCCTGCACCAGGCTGGGGCTGAACTTCACACTTCTGGGGAAGCAGAACAGACCATTTCTCATCCTGCTGCATTCCCAGTCGGAGTTTTCCCCAGCAAATACCAAACAGCCACAATTAGCTCAGAAAGAAAAATATCTTTAAGATGCATCCGGTCAGAGAGATGACCGACTGTTTTGTGGCTTTCATTTGGGGACTGGGGAAGGGGGAGGGGGTGAGGAGTGTTTTTAATAGCTCATTAGCCAGCTTTCTCAAGCAGTCATTAAAATCTGCTAATTATCCCATGGTCTGAGAAAGAAGAAGAAAATCTCTCCCTCTGGATTATTCCGGCGCTGGTGAAAAATCTTCAAGGCCAACAAGTTGTCATTTTCAAACTTGGAAATTAAACTCTAGGAATTCAACTTTATATTGGTATTTTCACTGCAGCATTTCTGCCTTGCAAGCACATCCTAAGGGCTTAGAGGTGAGTAGGCTTCCCAATGAGCTCCACCCAAAACAGGGTTTGAAGTGGCAAAGTGAGGAAGGTTTTGGGGTTCCTGATTTTTGTGTTAGAGTGTAATGTGGGTGTGGAAGAACAGATGAAAAAACAGGAGTTGTGATGGACCTTGGCAATGATTTTATGGCACCAGCAGTGTCCCAGCCCATTTGAGCTGTGCTTCAGGAGATCCTCCACCCCGTGGTTTGGTTCAGGGGGTCGATGTTGTCCAAAGAGGATCCAAAAAGATGGATACCTTGCCCTCTTGTAGGCAGCGCTTGGCCACAGAGAGCTTGACAGTCTTGAATAATCTATAACTCTGTGTTGGTGCTTCACATCCCACAGCCTGGATATATCTCAGAGCTCGTGGCAGTATTGACTTGAGCAGAGCAGTTAGAGACAAAAATTGGGGCTCCTTGGAAATATTGGCACAGAGCCTCTTGGAGGATGGCTCTGAGGCCTCGTTTGAAATCCTATTAGTCATTCAATGGATCTTCATGGCATGAAGGATTTCCCTTTGAGCTCTGTGTTGTTCACACAAGTCCATACCTTAACGCTTAAGGCATTTTTGTAGGATGAGATGAGCATCAGGAAGCTCATTCCAACAAGAGCCTCATGGATTTTGGATCATCAGGAGGCCCAGTGAGGAGCAGGAGTAAATGACAGCCCCTGGTGAATGTTTTGCCTCATTATCTTACACCTACAGACAGCTCTGAATGCTCATTTTTGAAGTTTAAAACCTGTTTTCCAGCAGTTTCAGTGCCATGGTAGGAGAGACACAGAAAATACGAGTCACTGCTGGCTAAGGAATTCCCATATGGATTTGCAGGATGGAGCTGAGAGAAACCTCTGAGGGCTGCAGGACCATGAGAAACCAGACTGGAGCCACAGAAGCAAAGTAGAGTGTTTGGCAGGTTGTTAAAATCTTTCACAAGGATAAACTGAGCCAGCAAAGCTTATTCATCACCAAAAAAATAGTGTATTGACTCAGACTCCCCAAAGAGAAAGGCATTAAAAACAGCGAGCAAAGAAAAACATTGCTCCTGAAAAAAGAACTAACTTAGGATTTGTACTGAGTAAAATGAGTTGCAAATCCACAGACAGCTGGGGAATTCAGGTAAACAGAACCAAAGCAAGGTTCTACTGAGGAACTTGGATGGGAGAGAAAGGTTGGGATTTCCCAGCTCAGCTCTGAAGAAAATTCCTCTGGATCTTTTATGACCAGAAGTCAAGATGATGATCATTCTCACAACCAAGGACTGACTCTCCATGTCCTCCACAGCCTCCCTGGGCTGCACTGAAGCAGAGAAGGAACAAGAATCATCTCAAACACCTTTCTGCAGCACCCATGGGCCACATTTAACAGTCCAAAGCAGGAAACCTGAGACCATGACAGGGTGTGGATCCAGAGATCATCACCTGAGCATTCCCTCACAGCCAGTGAATCCAGACAAAATTAATCACAAAATCATTTAGGTTGGGGAAACCCTCTAAGACCATCAAGTCCAACCATTAACCCAGCATTGCCAAGTGCCACCACTAACCCATGTACCCAGATCCCTTCACAGATGGGGACTCCACCACTGCCCTGGGCAGCTTGTTCCAGTGCTTCACAACCCCTTTGGTGAAGAAATTCTTCCAAATATCCAGCCTAAACCTCCCCTGGAACAGCTTGAGGCCTGGAGGAGAAAACAGCTTTGGTGCTGCTGCCTTTGTGCAGAAGGAAATAAGGTTTGCAGGCAGGAGGGACCTGGAGGAGATTGAACTAAAAAACAGAATATCCCAGGAAAAAAAAAACCTGGAGGGACAGAAGGAGTGCCTAGACATGGACACTGATGCAGGTGAGTCTGGTTTCTGTGTAAATATTTTTATCCAAGACTTAGCCTGGAGGATAATTCCATCTCCCTCATTAATGTCTGTGACCAATTCAGCAGACTTCTGCAATATGGATAACTCAGAAGAATTCTTGTAGGTTCATGGACTTTCTAAAAAGGGTTGGTAAGAGGAGGAAGGGAGAAGGCTTGTTGAATTGTCTCTCTCTTGTATTAAATACTCAACCAACCTCCAGGCTGAGAAAACAATAAAAAAAGTACAGACTCCATTAAGATACTTAGAAAAAAAATCACTGCCTCTGGATTGCTGAAGCTTGCCAATTTTCTGCCAGTCTTACTGTGTTTGTTCTAGTCTGGGAAAGAAAGGAAGAGAAAGGGAGGGGAAAAAAGACTAAAAAAACCCGAGTAATAGTAGAAGAAAAACAACTGTGTGAAACACACTGAAATAACATGAGTTGCTCTGGTTATATTTCCCAACAGACATTCCTGGGATCGTGTTCTGCAGAAGAGAGAAGAAAGTAATGCAAATGTGTGGTGAAAGTGAGGCAAATACACACCTCACACCCACATGAATTAATAAATAAATAAATAAATCCTGGGATTGGAGGGAGATAATTTCCCTCTTCCTGAGCTCTGTGTGTCTGGAGGAAATGTTGGCACCTGGGAAGGAGCTGGGATTTCCTCCCCATCCACACCTCTCCTTCCAAAGTCCTCATCCCAACACCAGTGCCAGGTATTGTTGAGGTCCTGGCTTAGTGGTTGGTGTGACACGGAAAAAAAATTTCCCTCAACATCCTATTTTCTGGTAGAACATCCACCAATCACTTCCTTGAGGATGCTTTTCTGCAATCCAGTACTGGCGGGTCTCCCCTGTATGTCTGAGGTGGGACAGCCCGTCCCAAATACCACTGCCTAGGGAACTGCCAGCCATCCCAAAAGGCACTGATTTACCCTAAATAGAGTCCAGGGAGCTGTGACAGGGCTGATCAAGGTCATGGCAAACCTCTGCTCGTGAAGAGGGATTAGCAGGAGCTCTCAGACTGTGCATTTCAGAGAGGAGATGAATGTGAAGTGGGATGATAAAGGTATATTAGGAAATGATAGAGGGATCTTTTGTTCTTTCTGCCTCATAACACAAGAAAAAGGACAATTCCACGAGAAAAATGGAATTTAAAGTGTCCAAATACAAAGCTGATAGAAGGAACTGGGTTTTTTTCCCCTGTACTGTATCATCATGGGAACTTTTGAGGCAGAAAGTCTACTGAACAAAAGGAAGAAGTTCACGTATCTATGCAGTCAAAAACTAGAATCACTGCTGGGGAAAAGATCTGCCAGCCATCTACATCTGTCAGCACAGAGCAAGCCCAGGACACACTCAGGACAGAGCAAAGGGAGCTTCTTCAGCCTTTGACAAGACTGAGTTGTCCTCCCCAGGGTCATGCAAAAGCAAATCTGCTGTCCAGACCCACGGGAGCACCTGCTGGTGACACTCAGGGATTCCCCTGTTTGCCATTCCCTGCTGGTTATTCCTCTTCCACTCCTGCCCAGGGCTGGCTGGAGATCACCAAACCTCAAACCCTTCCAGCTCCAGCACAAGCCAGAGCTGAAGCACCTCACCTGCAGCCTCCAGCTCCTTCCAGCCCCTTCTCCTGACCCCACTGATCCCACAGCAGTGAGGAAACCTCCAACCCAACACTGAGGACAAACCTCAGGCAGGGTTTCCCCTCTCCATCCTCGAGATGGAAGTCAGAGAGGCTGGGACAGTGCAGGAGCACAGAGATGTCAGCTGTGATGGAAAAGCAGCAGAACAGCTCTGGGTCTGGAGGAGGAGAGAAAAGCTCTGATAAATTCAGTTTTCCCCCTCGACTGCCCTGCTCAGTCAGCAGCTCATTCAACTCCCAGTGCTGAGACTGAAATTCAGTATTGGAGGCTGGGATGAGGAAGGTAAATCAGCATCCAGGGGTGGCTCAGAGCCTCCTCCAGCCTGCTGCTGATCCCATGTGGATGAGCAGGGTCTGTTTTCTGTAGGGACACCACCTTAAACAAGCCCTGATCATCACAGGGGTGGTGAGGATGCCACTCTGGGATGCCACATCACCCCACAGACAGCTGTCCTCTCCTCCTGCCATGGAAATTGGGGTTCAGGCATGACTCCTGGGCTTGTTCTGGCTTTCTCCACACAAAAATAACAGCAGCAGAGTGTGCTGCCCCTTCCCACAGGGCAGGCAGAGAAGAGCAGGGGGCTCTGCTGGATCCCCAAACACCTCTGGGATGCCATCAAACCCTCACCCACGCGGGGAGAGGGCAGCGGGGATGAGCAGCAGAGAAAATGAGAGTCAACATCACAATGATGGGCTCCTGGGGAGCTGCACCCCGCAGTTCCCCTGAAACCTGTGCCAAGTATGAAGAAATCTCACTGCAATAGCTCCCCCAGGCCCCTCCTTCTGCCCTGCAGTCACCTCAAACACAACAAGCCAAATTTCCTTCCTTTTCCTTTTATTCCTCCCGCATTCCAGCAAACAAACAACTCAATGCCAGAGGGAGAAAACTACAGATTCTCCTGGCAAAGCCCCTCCCAGGGAGGGTTCAACCTGCGTCAGTGGAGTACTAGGGAAAGAGGAAAACAGCAAAGCTCTGGGGGAGCAGAGGTGTGCCAGGGATGGGGGAAGGCTTGGAATTTCTTGAATGCAACACAGAAAATTGCATATTCATGAGCCTGGATGAGCCATCCCCAGGCAGCACCTCCCAGCCTGGCAGAGGTTCAGGTGTCCCCTCGATTCAGGTCCTGCCATCCAAATCTCCACCGTGGATATTTTATTTTTTTTCCTTTTTTTTTTTTTCCCCTTTCCTTTCCTCTCTCCCTTTCTGGAGAGCGTTGTACTACGCTGGCAGCCTGCCATGCTCACGTCTGCCTCCCACTTCACCCCCATCTGCCATTGTTTCCAATCAGTTTAGGAAACAGCGCTGAGAACAATTAGAAAAGATAACGAGGAAGAATTACATAATTACAGGCCACCGCATCCAAAGCGTTTTCCCAGTCTGAGCTCTGCCTCAGGGAGGGAAAGGGACTTAATGACACTCTGTCTTTGCCTTGACTTGACTGTCTCACCATCACCATCACCATCACCATCATCATCATCATCATCACCATCACCATCACGAGGTACCTGGAGAGAAGTCCCTTCTGCAGCAGGACACTGCACAAGAGCGTTTCTCCCAAAAAGCTGGTTGGGCTTGGAAAAAAGGGATATTTTTCTTCCTCCCATGCCTTATCTGTCTGGGGGAGGTTCCAGCCCTGCCCAGCTGCAGGAGATCTCCCTGGATCTCGTTGGAGCAGCAAAATTCACCGGTGGCAAGAAGATGCTCAAGGAATTAATCTGTTCTCGAGGTCCCCAGTGAGGCTCGTGCAATATTCCCCAGCTAAGCCAGGCTCTGATACCAGCAGGAAGATCATGAATGGCCTGTGAGACACCCAGGGCAGCTCCTCACACTGGGATGAGGCTGTGCCCACGTTAGCAGCACCATCCCAAACCCCCATCCCTCCCAAACCTATTCCTCCAGGGAGATTTTGCTCAAGGAAATCTGGTTGTGTGGCTGCAGCTAACCCAGGTTACACACCTGAGCTCTCCTCCACCTCTCCCACCCAAATCCTGCCTGGCATTTCCCCTGTGTGACCCAGGCTACTCGTTTTGTCCAAATTTTTCCCAATTCCCTGAGCCCAGGTTCCTCCAGGTGGCTCGGTGGTGAAGCCAGGAATGCCAGCGCTGAATAGCTGCTGTTTGCCTTGCTAAACACCTGCCTAATTCCCCTTCTCAGGTTCCCTCACCCCTCCCAACACAACAGGTTCACCACCTGCCACCTCCTGCGTTCGAGCTACCAGGGAACAGAATGCCAGGAAGGGAGAGGTTTTCCCAGGAGAGCACCGTCTTGGATGCTTTCCTTCGGAGGATTTCAAAGCAATTCTCCTGTCATCATGCTCGTGCAGATGGAGGCAGGGGCTGCTAGGTGAACTGATATTTGATCTGGCTTCAGAGCAGCTCGGAGCTCACTGCATCCTCCTTGCCTCGCTGGGGTTGATTTGCTGCTCAGCCGTTATTTCTGGGAGCAAAAAAAAAGCAGCATCTTCGAGTTTAAGAATCGACTTCTTCGGCCGTGACTCTTAACGAACATCAGAGTAATTAAAAACCTCCCAAAAGCATGGGAGATGGGAAGTGGCTTTGATAGCTGCTCTGAGGATGGAGGTTCTCTCATCCTGCCTCAGTGTGTCACAGATGTTAACTGCAAAATCCCCTTCATTCTTTAACCTCCTGAGCTCAGCAATTCCACCATTACCACGTCCTTCCTGATCTAGGTGTAATTCAGAGCTTTTGAAATTAAACCCCTTTCATGACACCTTTGATTGAGACGTTCCTGCAGAAGGACTCCAGGGCTTCTCTGGTCCCTTTTAAGATGTCATGAAAGCAAGAAACTGTCCAAGCTCCGTGGGAGGGCTTGAAATTTGAAAATCGGAGAAATAACACACAACATGGGGATGTACAGGAGTTCCTACGAGCTTGGAGTGAAAGGGATGGAATTTTTGGAGGTTTCTTCTGCAATTTTGGCTGCTGGGTGTTTCCCGCTTGTCATCAGGTCTTGCTGGGCAGGCAAAGCATTAAGAGATCCTTGTCCAAAAATTCCCAGTGTCATGAACTGGGAATTGTCATGAACTGAACCCTGATCCAGTCCTGCTGAGGAAGTCTGGACAATGATGCAATACTGAGCAAAATTATAAGTGTTTCCACATATTTTAGCAAGTCCATAGAAGGTTACCTTGGATTTCATAACTCCTGGAATCATTTAGGTTGGAAAAGACCATCTTTTCTCCATCTTGGATTTCTGAGATCATCAGCCATTCCCAGCACTGCCAAGGCCACCACTAACACACATCCCCAAGTGCCACATCCAAATGGCTTTTAAATCCCTCCAGGGATGGTGACTCCAGCAATTCCCAGGGCTGGACAACCCCTTCAGTGATGAAATTTTCCCTAAAATCCAATCTAAACCTCCCCTGGCACAACTTGAGGTCATTTTCTCTTGCTCCCTGGGATCAGAGCCCAACACCCACCTGGCTCCATTCCCCAGGGAGTTGTAGAGGAAAATCTTTGGAACTTTTAGGACAATACTGAAAAGCCACCCTAGCTTTCCTAGGCCTGCTCTGGATCTCAATGCACTCAAACAACTCCTGCATATTATATAGTAAAATAACATATAACAGTATAGCATCATATCCTCAATAGCTCCTGCAGGGAGGAGTTTCATGCAGAATTTGAAGAGCTCTGGATGGACTTGGAAAGAGCCAGAGGAATTCCCAGGGAAGGGACAAAAGAAGCAATGCACAAGGAGGAGGAGCCTGTGTTCATGCAGATGCTTCTGTGTTTTTAGAAGAAAGCACAAAAACAAAGCAGGAGGTTGGCAAAAATAAAAAAATTCCACGTCTGAGAGGAGGGCTGAATGATCTACAAGGAGAATTCTCCTCAAAGCTTCGCAGGGGTCGTCAATGGCTCTTCACCACAGCTGCATAATGACAGCCACCCCCGGGGAGGGGCTGCTTTCCAGCCACTTGAGCGAAATGAAAGCTCCTCTCCCCAGGTGGGGAGCCCGGGAGGGGTGGGGAAGGAGGAGGGAGTCCTCTTTTGTCTGTCAGAACCACTCCTGACAGCACTGGCTCGATTTCCCGTTGTCCAAAAGGTGGCTTCCCATCACTGCCACCATTCCCAAGAGGAGGGAGGTGATGGAGAAGAGATGAACACCCCAGGGTTGATGAACCCCAGTGGAGCAGAGCCCTTTGGAGGCTCAGAGCATCCCAGTTTTTTGCCTTTGGGAGGAGGATTTCCCTGGGATATTCTCCCCTACTCCCACAATATTGTGACCTTCCAGGGTCCACCCAGACCCTGCAGGATCCCAACAAGCTCTGCCCTACTGCTGGACCACCAGAGAGGACCTCCCACCCTCCCTGGGATGAGCATCTCCTCTTGGAACCTCCTGATCCCAACAGCCCACCTGCACCACCTCACCCCAGGAGAGCAAATCTCCAACAAAACAACTGCAAAAAAAAAAAAAAAAAGAAGCGTTGAGGGCGGGAGAGGAGGGAAAAGTGGTTTCAAAACCTGGACACATCAAGAGACTGTTTCCATGGCAACCTCTTGTTCCTACAGCAGCTCAAGCCTGTTTTAATCAGCGGTAGCATTTACCAATAAACTCTGCTGGGGTCTGCACTCCCTTCCCAAGTGTCTGCACCGGGATGGGTGGGGCTGTGATAGAGGGCACCTTTGGGAAATGATGGGGATTGGGTTTTTTCCATGGGGTTTGGGTAGCTGGCGCCAAACTGCCCTAATACCCACCTCATGCCAGGGCTGGGGTGCCAGGGATGCTCAAGGGTCACTCACTTTGCAGCCATCCTTACTCTCCCTTCTCCTTCTGGAAAATCTCAATCTCAGAATCTTCACAGCCTCCTCACCCTGCTGCCAGCACGTTTAGCCCTCGGTGGTTTGCAAAGCTGCCCCAAAAGCCTCGAGGTGCCAGTGCTGCCTGCAGGGATCAAACCAGGCTGGAGGCAGGAGGGGTGGGAATGATCCAGAGTGCTCATGGAGGAGGTGAACAGCTCAGTCCTCAGCACTGGACACTGATAATCTCGATTTTGGTTATTCCCAATGGTCTGGCTCAAGTAAAATTTGTTCTTTCCGACCTGGAGCCTGAGAGGTGCCACATCCCAAGGTGACACCTCACGGTGTTGGAAAATATACCTGTTTAAAAATTTTGTATAACTTTAGTCAAAGGTTCTGTTTGTCTTTACCCCAAGAAAAGGAATTTTAGGTTTCTTTCCAGGGCATTGTTCTACCAGGTGAGGTCTGATGGACTCAGCAGATCAACAGACTGAGAGTAACCCAAAGATAAAGATAAATTAACCCAAAGCTCAAGAGCTCTCAGCAGAACATCAGCAGACAGCAGTGTTTATCTACAAACAGCTACCCCAGAGCACCTCCAGCAGGGGTGAAGACATCTGGGCAGGAAAGGACTGAGAGGAAAATTGGAGAATGAAAAATCTAATTAGCATCAGAGGTGAGGAGATTCAGATCCAATGGGAAAGTGAATACTGGGGGTTTGCTCAACTCTGGCCCAATGAACACTGACCCAATACATTTCTATGTATTTTAACTGTATAAAATACCCGAAAAATCTAGTAAAAGTCATGTGTCATGGAATGATTCTCTCTGCACAGCCGGGCTGTGTGTGGATGAGATGATTTCTGTGGTACATCCTGGCCAGAACAACAGCCTGGCCAGGTAATAAAGTAATGCCTTGATTCTCTAACATTAAAAATGTTGTTGGAGGGTTTTTGTATTTCCCGCAGTTTCAGTGACAACAGCAGTTTCCATGGTTGTGATGGTGTCATTCCCATGGAGTCCAAGAAGAAAAGGTTGAAATTCAACTCTGCCTCAACCCCAGGTCTGGGTTAGAGGGTTCAAATCAACTTCCAGCCCAAGTTTACCTCGATTCCCCCCAGGATTTCACAGCTAAATTTAAACAGTAAAACCCAAGTGATCAAAACTCCCTAATGCCCTTGGCCTCTGCAAAAAAAAAATTCCTCAGGCAGAAAATGTGACAAACCTCAGTTAAAAATCTCCATTCTCACTCTTTATACAGCATCTCTCACATTGGGGTCTGAGTTAAAACTGGACAGAGATGTTGACTTGTAATCAATCAACTCAGGGCAAGCATTGCCCACAGAAAAATACTTCTCAACAACTCTGAGAAGTTTGGGAACTTTCCTTGTAAAAATTCAGCATTAAAGGTGTTGATATTTTATTTTGGAAGGAATTTTTAATTGATTTTTATTAAGTGGCAAAAATTAGAAAATATCAAAATGAGGAGGAAAATATCTCATGGAGCTTCAAATATTTAACAGGGCTCGGTGTTAAAGATGTGCATTCTCTTGCTGCTTTTTAAATGCCTTTATTTTAACAGAAAACTGGGAAAAAAATTGCTTTAGGTCAACCAGAAGATTTTCCAGTTGTTTCTGCTTTGAGCCACTGAACCTAAAATCAATTATTTGTACATGTTTAGCCCTGATCCATGACTAGGACTTATCCAGTAATTCAAATAAACACAAATTGACAGTAATCTCATTTTGTTTGGGTTTGCTTTCTGCAGACATTCTAATGGACCAGTGTGCTTCCTGCAGATGGACCAGTTTAGCACCAGGGAATTTTCCAAGCATAAACGTGGAGCAATTTTCAGGGCATTTGAAACCAAAAAAACCTCTGGAGAGTGAATTTTGAACACATTTACCTGCATTTCTGCCTACAACAGAGCACAGAAACAAGTGGTCTGTGGCATCACACCACCAAATTTCATGGGATTGAGGGAAGTGCCTGAAAAATCTCCTTTTTTTTCCAGCAGGGATCACCCTGTGGACCTGAAGCGTGGTGGGCTTGGAATGCTGAGCAAGTTCTTTGCACAACACCTGCCAAACCATGAATCTCCTGCCTCAGGGCATCCCAGGTGCTCCAGATCTGCACAAAACAAAACTTGGGTGGAGAAAAAAATCCACCAGGGGCGCTAAATACAGGAGCAGCAGGTAAACCATCCCAGGATTGTCTCTTCCCTGAAGCCTCTGTGCACCTTCCCTGCAGCTTGTGCTCGCTGTAAATATTTCAAAAGCTGGATATCTCTGGGGATCTCCTCTGCTGAGCAGCTGAACAGCAGCCAAGGTTAACAAATCAGAGTGAAATGTCATGGCTTAGCCCTTCCTTCCCTTCCCTGGCACCCTCCAGAGTGTGGATTCAAGCTCCACGAGCCACAGGGTGTTGTTGTATTTGTTTTTTCTTGCGGGGAGCTATTCCCATCCAATGCTTTGCCTGACAGCTGCTGTGATTAATAGGTGATGTGCCAAAAGCCACAGACTATTATTATTATTATTATGGCAACATTTCGAGGTCACAACCAAGAGCACAGTCCCATTGTGCCAGGCTCTGCACGCTGCTGGAAGTGGTCCCTGACTGAGAAAAACCTTCATCTAAATGGGAATTCCTGGGAACAGGAGGGGAAAAAACATACAAAATTCGAAGTGCTGTGGGTTTTGTCTACAGTTCCATGCAAAAGGCAAGCAGAGGAAGAGAATAATTGTCCCCGACAGCCTGACACCCAACATGCTCCACCATGCTGGGGATTAATTAATGTTCATGCATAATCATGCCAGCATTGCACAGGGTACATGCATGGCTAGAAGGTTATTGGGTTAGATTACATCTGCAAGGTTAGGCTAGCACATCCATGAGCAAAAAAAAACAGAAAAAAAACCAGAAAAAAAAGCCAAAACCAAGTAAAACAAGTAAAAAAACCCAAAATGTTGTTAGTCAGGGTTATAAAGCCATGCTTTCAGTTCAGATTTCATGTTGCATCCCAGAGAGTTCAGCATTCCCTCGATTTTTTTTTTTTTTTTTTTTTGACATGCATGTTAAGAGAACTGCCTCATTTTCTAAAAGGATGGATCTAAACACCAAGTCAAGGGGTTTGGCCAAGGTTTTGGAGCAATTTGGTGGCAATGAAAGGCACAGAGAAATCAGAACAGCTTGTCCAGGGTGTTGTTAACTGGATCCCACACCCAGCCCTGGAGGATTCTGCATCCCTAATTTCCCTACACTGAGGACTTTATTGGAAACCTTCTGGCCTCCCAGGTGGAGAATACAAACTCTGCTTGATTTTTGTCAGCTGGTGGGAAATGGAGATGCAGGCACTCAGAGGAAATATTCTGTGTCCTACAGTCACTCAGATGAATT
This sequence comes from Entomyzon cyanotis, assembly GCA_024500445.1. Lineage (NCBI taxonomy): Eukaryota > Metazoa > Chordata > Aves > Passeriformes > Meliphagidae > Entomyzon > Entomyzon cyanotis. The sequence goes on from JAKEPQ010001019.1 coordinate 2,510,228, forward strand.
CCCAAATTCAGTCAGGTGTAAAACAGGGGTGAGCAATATTCTATCTCCAGTTATCTGCCTGCCTTTGAGCTCAGGTTTCATTCCATCCCCAGTAAGACACTGATATTTAGAGGGAAATAGCAACTAAAAGGATAAAAAATAGAGGAGTAAAAGCAGAGACATAAATTATTATATAAAAGCTGCATTTACCTACAAGCTGTAAGTTCTTTATCACCCTGAAGTATTTAATTTTCAGGCTTTGTACAGAGCTGAAATCTGAACCCTGCCTACACCTACATCCTCTTTTCAGCATTATTCCAGAATTGATGGATTTTTCAAGTCTTCATGGACACCTGTGTTGTCAGCACTGGGAAATGAAAAGAAGACACAAACCAGACACCTTTTTTAGCTGGATTGGGCAGAAAGAGTCCTGGACACCTGAGGATGTGGTAGATCAGTTTTAGGATGGATCCTGCTTTCCCCTTGAAGGAAACCACGTGGTGGGAATGGGCAGAGGGATGTTTTCCCCTCTGGATTCATGGATCATTCATGACAAAAATATTCTCCCTTTTTTGCTCGGTCAGCCTTGAGTCTCCACAGCAAGGTGGGGACAAGTGACCTCCTGTTTTCTGTCCCCACGCTCTGCCCTTCCCAGCTCCTGGCTCTGGATTTCAGTGTGATCCAAGTGAAGCTCTGAGATTTCACACAATCCTCTCATGTCATCTCCTCTGCTCCCAGGAGCAAGGTGGGAGCACAGTCAGATCCAGAGTGAGCTTTCTCCCAGCCTCACACAAAGGAAAAATAACTGAAAAGAGTGAAAGAGAGAAGTATTTCTCTAAATGTATCATACAACACATGAATTTCTGGGATGTTGCTGTGGACTTCCTACCCCCAGCAGGAATAAATCCTCTGTTATCAAACGGCAAAGTGTGGTTGTTTTAGTAAGTAAGAGCCACCTCCACTTCAAAATAGAATAAATAAGTAAATAAGAGTAAATAATACAGAAAAGCTGCCTTGGGTCCTGGTGGGAGATTACATTTGTCCAGGCCTGTCAAACCACACACGCTCCACTCCACATCAGAAATTACATTATGACACACAAGAGCCAGCTTGGGATAGAAAGGAAGTTGTCCCCCAATAAAACCCAATTTGCCTTCTTTTTGCAGTGCTGTCTCTGAACTAACCAGCCTGAAACTGCCTAAAAACAGTCTGACATGTAATTTATCCTATGGTGGAGGATAATAACTTTGCTTAAAAATGAGAGGTCATCAGCTGAATCAGAAAACAGTTACACCTGTGGAAGACAAGTTTAATGTAACTGGTCTGGGAGAATGAAATTGGTAATTCTCCCTTATACACTTCCACTTTGAGAAAAAAATAAAATTTAAAAAAAAAAAAAAAAACCAAATCCACCACAACTCCCTGCAATGTTGCTGATGCAATCAATCAAGCCTCTCCTCCATGGACAGTTATGAACTGTCCCTTGTTTGTGCAAAAGGACAAATCAAACAAGAGCTGGGGCTTTGCAAGTGCAGCTGAGCTTTTCCACGCTCATGAAAAAGTCATCATGTTTATCTCTGCAGGAGAAAAAAAAAAATCTCTTCTAAGGAAAAAAAAAAAGAATTAAAAAGGAGGTTTGAAGGCAAGAGCCACACGGCACACCAGAGGAGAGGGGGAATGGTGTGAGGAGCACAAAGCCATCCCCAGCAGAACCTTAGCCAGAAACAGCCCCTGGAAATCCTTTCCCTTTATTACAGAGCGTTAAAAGAAAATGAAAACCAACAAGAAGCAGGGGTGGTTTTATCAAACCTCCACAAAAGTTGAACTGCTCCTGGGAGCCTCTTTTTCCCCCCATCTTTCTAAGGAATTCAGCAGCGACAGAAAAGATGATTTCTCCTGTGTACACCACCCATAATTCCATCGCTGGATTTGATGTTTCAAAAGGAAGCTTCAATCCCCATGAATAAAAGCAAGTGTTTGAAAGAGATTATTCACCTGCCGTGTCACCTAGACAGGAGGGAGCTGCTGGCTCACAGCAGGGCTGTGATAGGACAGACTTTACCCCTCCAAGTCTAGATCCAAGCAGAGACATCAGCAAGGAATTCTCCTCAAGTGCTGATAGGAGAGAAGTTATCTGCAGCTCTTCCTTCTCTTTGTGTCCTCCTCACATCTGGAGCATTAACCACAGCCTGGAATGTCCCTTCCTCCCAAGGCTGATATGTTTTTGCTTTTTCTGAAAGAGCAAAAGGATTTGACTTGAGAGGGAGCTTTATTTATCCATTCCAAAGGCAAGGCTGCATCTCATGGGTATTGGAGACCTCGGAATTCTTCTCCCTCTTAAATCCCAGGCTGTTTGTTGTCTGCTCTGAGCTTCCTTCACATTCTCCCTGCTGCTTGACTTTCCCCCAGTTACCTGTGCTACAGACCTTGGGAAGAGACAGGCAGTGATAACCTTGGAGATAACTCTAGGCTTTCCATCTACTGGGAGGAGAGAAAATAGCTTTAAATAAAAATGTAAATTCAAAGGAGAAGGAGGACAAGAGGTGATAACAACAGCCAGGTCCTGCTGTCAAATAGCTCAGTGTTGTGTTTACCCTTCATATAAAGCCATGAAATAGTCAAGGGCTTTTTTACCTTGAAAAGAGCCAGCAATGAATCCAGTTTAGTTTCTCTGTTTTGCAGGTGCTCTCCGAAATATGAGTGATGGAAACATTTAATTAAAAGCATATTCCTGCCTTTCCAGCTTCCCTCCAAACAGTCCTAAAGTCCCTCACTCTCCTCCTCTCTGGGCCAGCAGGTCTTCTTTATGTTCCCAGGGATCATAAAAGCATCATCCGTCCTAAAGCATGGAGGAAAGAAAGGGAAAAGGAGAAGGAGAAGGAGAAGGAGAAGGAGAAGGAGAAGGAGAAGGAGAAGGAGAAGGAGAAGGAGAAGGAGAAGGAGAAAGGGAGAAGGAGGAAAGGGAAAAGGAAAAGGAGGAAAAGGGAAAAAGGAAAAGGAGGAAAAGGGAAAAAGGAAAAGGCAATTCCCTCTTCCATCCTCCCAGGAGACAGCAGCCACCTCCATGCTCCAGAGGATGCTGAGAGACCTCAGCTGCCTCCCATGAAAAATTGAGGCAAATCCCAAAGACTTTTTTATAAAATTCCCTCAGAACTATTCCTTTACAACCCCCACACTACTGGAAGCTGGGAAAATTCAATTTTCATGCTCTTCCTCAGGGCTCTGCTCACTTTTTGGGTACACAGGAGGTTGGACTGGTCCTAAAACTGACCCTCCCAGACAGCAATTGTGACAGACAATTCTACTTCTTATTGAACCTTTCTCAGTCCAGATGAAAAAAGATCACCTGGAATAGCACAAATTTCAGTGTAGGCAATAAAAGCTGTGTTTTACCATAAGTTCATCTTATTTTGTTTTGTGTCTTCAGGGAAACATTAGGGAAAAGAGAAAATGGAAGAAAGCAGAAAGCTGTGGGAGAAGGAGATAGAGGCAAAAAAAAACCCCAAACCACCAAACACAAAAAACATTAATAAAGAGGAAAGAGAAAAAAATCTACATTTAAAAAAATATAATTAGCAGAAATCTGCCCTGACACAAATTAGTCCTGATCTTTTAATCATCATCCCAGGGAGGGGAAAAAGGGTCAGGAAACCAAATTTCCTTCCCTTCTTCGATGGAGCTTCTCAGTGCCAAAGAAGCAGAGTATTTCTATCATTCCAGCCTATGTTTAATGTCACAATACACATTATTTGCACGTTGGAGGAAAGGAAAATACAGATGGTCTGGGACAATCCTACAAGGAATTGTTGTGCTGCTGCCCAATGGTGTTTTAAGGGAGAAAGCAATGGATCCTCCTGGATCTGAAGTCAACAAAAACAGATAATGTCATGAATTCCAGAATTCCAGACCTGGCATTTTTTTTCCCATGGATGTTATCTGGTATTTTTTACAGACAGTTTGTGGGACAAGTGGACTGCACAGCAGGAATTCTGTCCTATTGCACTGTTGCTTTGTTCTGACTGGGATGGGGATCTAAGTTTTGCTTCTTCTTGGTATTACTGAAAAAAAAAAAAAATAATTTGAAAATAATTAAAACTGGCCATTCTTCATCCTGAGGTGACTTGTTCCCTTCAAAAGTCCCTAGTAATTCCTCCCTCCACCTCCAAAAATAACCCACCAAAACCCAACAACAATAAAAACCAGTGGTTTCATCCAGTGCTAACAGCTGGATTTCTCAGCAGGAAAAGAAAACAGAGGACTAATGTCTGTTCCAAGACCTGTCTCAGTTTCCAGGTGATTTTTAATCCATTCAGACTTTATATCATATTTGATTTTTACTAAACACTTGACCACTCCTTAAGAACAACTCCTTTGGTTTTCTTTACCAAAACCTCCTTTTCCTTGGCAAAAAAAATGAGATTTTTTTTCCCTTCCAGCCTCTCCCAGGACTTTCTGGATGTCAGATCCATCTCACTTCGACCAAACCACTCCCAAATTTCAGCAGCACAGCCTGGATCCGGATGCCCCCTCTCCTCTCTCCCTCTCCCTGAACACATCCATTATGCACATTTTCATTAGGAGCATTTTGCAAGTGATCTGTTGATTCATTGTATTAGAATTGCAAACAAATGGCATCATTTTCCCCCGAACGCCCTTCCCGGAGAACTCAGCGCTGATTTCCCAGCATTGTCGGGCTACTTGACTGACACTTCTGCTTGATGTGAACCCTTTTGAGATTCCTCTCTGCAGCCACTTCTGCTCATCAGTTCTTCTGCAAGGACTCGAGAGCTTGCAGGAGCTCAGGCACCTGGTAGTCGATACAGACTCCACATTTCACTATTCTGTACATGGTTTGTGATGTTTTGCCTCGGAATCAGGATGTGGCAGAGAAAAGTGGGGATTGAGGGGGTAAATTCGTCTCTACTTTTCATATAATTCCACTGATTTCAATATTTGCTGTGTGTCAGATGGGCCACGTGCGTTTTTATCCCACCCAGACCTCCAGTGCTCTAGGCAGTCAATGCACTGTTTAATCCATCAAGTGCTGGGATTTTTCTCTTCTTCCTATGTGGGTTTTTTTTTCCTTTTTAACAGACAAATGTGAGTTCGCCATGGCTGCTGTTAGATCTGAAACCACAGGAAAATATTTTCAAATGCTGTCACATTCTTCGCTCTCATAGAGACCCATATTAATGGTTCTCAAATATTCACAAATACTCCTGGATCCTGATGTGTCAGACTTGCACTGAGAGGTTGAGGCTCTTGCAGAGGAAAGCAGAGGGACAAGCAGCAGTAAATTATTTGATCCCAGTTTTGCAAAGCTGGGTCTTTCTGGAAGATCGATGCCAACAGAACGACCTGTGTAAATGTGGTGCTTCGAAAAGTATTTCTTCTCGTCAGAGAAGAAAACAGGATGTAAAAAGTCCATTCAGGTTCTGTGCAGCTCCCAGGGAAATCAGCAGGAATTTTTGCACTGCTGTCACTGGGAGCTGCCTCCTGATGGATAGTTTTTTATGATATTTCAGCATATTCTGCACCTTCAGTATTTAAGTCTCTTCATACCCCTGTGAATTATAGAATCTCAGAATGGTTTGGGTTGGAAGAGACCTTCAAATCATCTAATTCCAGCCTCTGCCATGGGCAGGGACACCTTCCACCATCCCAGGTTGCTCCAAGCCCTGTCCACCCTGGCCTTGGACGCTTCCAGGGATCCAGGGACATCCACAGCTTCTCTGGGAATTCCATCCCAGGGCCTCCTCACCTTCCCAGGGAAGAATTTCCTCCTAACAGCTGATCTCAACCTCTTCTCTTAGTTTAGAACTGATCCCCTTGCCCTGTCGCTATCTGCCTGTGGATAAAGTCACTTCATCTCTTTTTTCTAAGCCCTCTAAGTGCTGCAAGGCCACAATGAACCTGGACTACAAAGTCAGAGATCAGCCCTCCCTGCAAATGACCAATTAGGGATGCCAAGATCCAATCCAGCTACTAATTTAAGACTTTAAAACAAAAGGACCAGAGCATCAAAGCCACCTTCATCCAGTACCAGTGCAGAACCCCCAGCTCATGAGGAAAAGAGGTTTGCCCAGAGTTCAGGGTGTTAAGCAGGAAGCACAGGGAAAGATCTTTTACTGCAGGAAACAATCAATTCAAGACAAGCGAAATTATTTGAGACCTTTAAAACCAAATTGTGCAAAGCTCTGGATAACACGCTGGGTTGATGTTAACTACGAGGAGATAATTGACAAACCCTTCCAAAGGCTCTCCCTGTGCTGAGTGGATAACTGAGCCCTCATCCAGCTGGATTCAAAGTGATCCCGTGCAGAGACCTGAGGGCATCTCAGTGCAGGAATGAGCTCCTCTCTGCCTCCCACACAGCTCATGGAAAGCCTGGCCCAGTGCCATTAATAATGATATCTCCTGGGTGTGTTTCCCTTCCGACTGGCTGACTGATTTTATTACTGTGGCAGAGAATTGCAAAATATGAAGTGCTCGGCGTAGCAAAATGACATTTGTGTAAGTTATATTGTAAATAGTTACTGACACGCTGATGTTGTTGGTAATGTAAGGATGGTAAGAGGCTATTAATTACATTAGTGCTTAATCAGCAGCGAGCACGGCTGTTCTCCTCTCCAGTCCAGCTGCTTGGCTGCTGAGGTGTCCTCTGGAGAGGAGGCTGGGGATGCAGGAGAGTGCTGCTGATGCCAAATGGTGGTGCACGGCAGGGCAAAGCTCCGTTCAACATCTGTGCACATCTGGAGCCAAGATGGAACAGCTGCCTTGATGAGCCTTAAATGGATGGGGTGTCTGGAAGATTTCAGTGGTGTCCCAGCCCTGAACTGACTCTAGGAGGAAAAAGGGCCTTCAGCCTTTTCCTGGTTCCTCGGATGAGCATCAAAAATTATCTTTCTTGTGGTTTTTTTTTTCCCCCTGCCTTCTCTTCCCTGTTTCTTCACATTCTTGGAAAACCCTGCTGTGGATCTGAGAAACAACATTTCAGTGCTGGAATAACTCAGTCTTTCCCTATGCCCCCAAAAATAATGTACATCCAGGACAGAAAGGACCATTTCATCCCTCTGTGGATACAATTCTCATATTTATGTGAATATCTAAACACGTAGGATTTATGAACTCTGATATCTTCATTGCTTACTTGAGGAAATGGCCCCAGGTTGCACCAGGGAAGGTTGAGGTTGGATATTAGGAAAAAATTTTTCATGGAAAGGGTTGTCAAGTATTGGAACAGGCTGCCCAGGGCAGTGGTGGAGTTCCCATCCCTTGAGGGATTTATAAGCCCTGTGGATGTGGCACTTGGGGACATTGCTTAGTGGTGGCCTCAGCAGTGCTGGGTTAATGGTTGGGCTTGGTAGTCTTAGAGGTTTTTTGCAATCTAAAGGATTCCATGATTCTGTTTCATAAAATCCATTCTTTTGTACATTCTGCCAGAGCTCATTGCAGGTCAGATCCAGAATCTTTGAGACTCCGAGAAATCAGAGCACGAGGGCAGGAAAAGACCTGTAAAGCCATCAAGCCTGACCCTCTTTTAGTGCAAGAAGAGACTCCCCTGGGGAGACCAGGGCAAAAGGACACCGAGAGACAGCTCTTGCACTGGGAAAACTATTAGCCCAATGAGTTGAAAAAGTGACAGACTGATAAGAAGTAGCCTGAGCATGAGGGATAACTTCCTGACAGCAAGAACCACCAGACTGCAGGGGGAGAGACCCGGGGGAAATGTCAGGAGGAGCAGCAGCACTCGAGCCACTTAGAACAAAACAGATTTGGAAAGAAACCTGCAGCGACCACGAGACTAAACTAAGCCCAGTATCTCAGCAATAAGTCTTTTCCATAGCTGATAATTCACGAGGAGATATCTGGAGACACAAACAATGTCCATGGAGGAATGCAGCTGACTTAGTCGACTTCAACCCCTACAAGTTTATGTGTCCCTTGGGAGTTGGTGTAGCTGAGCTTGGCTCAACAGAGAGGTTTGCAAAAAGGCCAGAATGCAAATCCCTGGCCAGCAGCAATGCAAGATTCACCACTTCACATGTTCTTCCAGGCAGCAGTGTTGCAGCACTGCAAGGCTGCAGGATTTCCAGTCTCCAGGTGATCCCAGGAAGGGCTGTGAGTATCATCCAGGGGGATTTGAAATTAAGGACGAGGCTTTTATCAGTAGAAAGCCATGCAGGAAATCCTCTGTCTGATCCCTCTCCACAACTTCCACCTTGGGTATGGAGAAACAGCACAGCCAGTTAGAGTCACAGATTGGTTTGGGTTGGAAGGAACCTTAAAGAGGATCAATTTTCACCTCCTGCCATGGGCAGGAACACCTTCTGCAATCCCAGCTTGCTCCAAACCCTGTCCAACCTGGCCTTGGACACTTCCAGGGATGTGACATCCACAACTTCTCTGAGAAACTTATTCCAGGGCCTCCTCACCCTCTGAAAAAAGAATTTCTTCCTAACATCTAATCCAAACCTGCCCTCTGCCAGCATAAAACCATTCCCCTCTGTCCCATCACCATCTGCCCATGTGAAAAGTCCCTCTCCCCTTTTTTATAAATCCCCTTTAAATGCTGGGAGGCCACTGAAGAAGCCATTCATTATCACAGCGATCCCCTGGGAGTTCACCCGCCAAGGAACACAAACTCATCAATACCCTCATGCCAGTCATGCTGATTCCAAAGAAAAATCAAAAAATGGTTGGAATTATCCACTTGCAGGGTTGAAATCCTCCTAACTGGGATAGGAGACATCAGACTCAGAAAGATTGAGAGCATCCAGCCCTGGAGGTTTGAGTGAGGACTACTTGAGAAAGTGCCTGAATCAAAACTCGCCTTGATTCCCTGGTTCTGCCTCTGACTCACTGCCTGACCTTGAGAAAGTCATTTAATCTCTCTGTGCCTCAGGATCTGCATAAAAATAATTATTATGGCTGATGTTTTATGGGAAAAGACTACTACAATATAAAACATCATTCCAAAACGCCCTTTTCAAATCCTTCATCAGAAAAAAAAAAATCTACAGGGGGTCAGAATTTTAGAATCTTATTAAGCCTTTCCCAGCACCTCAGTGCATTTGACTAACTCTCAATACACACTATGCTACATTTAAATCAGAATTTGAGACTATGAATTGTTCATAAAACCTTCTATCTTACACCAGTGGCAGCTTTAAGTTCTGATGATGAATTGTATCTAATTAGTTATTTTGTCATTTGCAAAGATAGCTGGATAATAAATCACTATTTCTAGCAAGAAAACTTTGACTTAGCATCTCCCCTCCTTCTTAATCAACTTTTGAGCCATTCATTAGGTTTTCATCCAGAAATCCTTTTTCAAACCTTTGTCAAGTAACCAACATTTTTCAGGTTAGAATGAAGCTGGAGATTGGGCAGCTATTTTCTTATTTTAGGGGAAAAAAAATCCTGATTGCCGTCAGCCAAAACACCATAATGCATTCAGCTTAAAGCTTATCTTCTGGAAAATAAACATTACTACAATTTTTCACCCTTTTCCAAGCCAGAAAGCCAAGGCAGGGGTTTGTTGACAGCACTGTTGGCCAGAACAGCTTTCTTCCCTCTGTTTCAGGTGATGATTTCTGGGGAAGGTGGTCAGAAAAAAGAGGAGGTGCTGAATATTTTTCATGCCAGCATCATCCTCAGTTGGCCATGCATGGTTCTTCCAAGAGGAACATTCCTCATCATCCCAACACAGTGCAGAAGAAAATGAATGAAGAGATTGATCTGTTCAGAGGACTCAATTCTTCCTTCCCATATCATTTCTCCTTCTCTCATGGCACAAATTATGCAGCAGATCTTTATCTGCCACTCATCCTGAGTGCAGAGACAAAAGTCTTCTGAGTGGAGCCACCACAGCTCAATCAGTGTCACAATCATTCCTGTCACTCACACATCCCATGATTCCTTCAGATTAAAGATCTCCCTGGAGCTGAGACTCTAAAACACCTCGGCATCACCTCCTTCTCACTCAGAACAAAAGAAAGAGAGGGCTTGTTCATTCAGTAGCTCTGGAAGCTGCAGTGGTGGTTGTTGCTGTTGTTTAATGGACAAAAGAACTGCCACAGAGCCAAAAAAAGAGGTTTTGGGGTTTTTTTGGCATGAGTTATACCTCCACTTATTTCAAATCAAAATACTGATGTAACAGCTTTCTGATCACAGCTTGGATTTTCTTCACCGAGTTTCCAGCCAGCAAGATCTTCCTTCCTGCAGCACTGGAGGGTTTTGGAATTCCACCGTTGCCTCCAAGCAAGGACCTGTGAGGTGCAGCAACTACCCAGGCTGCAGGGAAGGTCAGGATGAGCAGATTAGGTTAGAAAACTGATTAGAAACTCAGTTTCAGAAGCAGAATCAAGGGAGGTCTGGATGCACTGACCCTTGCAGTGAGCTCCATCACCCCATGGCAGAAGGATGTTCCTCTTCAAGCCAACATCTGCCCAATAAGGCCACAGGGAGTGTCAGAGGGAGCATGAAGGTATCCAGCAGCACTGTCCAGAGAGTGCTGATGAATCCTAAAGGCCTGATAGGGAGGGAAATTCATGGCCAGGGTCACCCTCAGTGATTACAGGAGGTCCCAGGGCACTCAGCAGGGAGGGAAATCCCACACAGAGGGCAGGAGGTTTGATGGACATTGTGTTCTGCATGCTGAGCTGGTTTTGTGCTGGTGCTGAGCTTAACCATGGTAAAATCACAGAATCATTGAGGTTGGAAGAGTCATTTGAGATCAGCAAGTCCAACCATTGAGATCACAGAATGGTTTGGGTTGGAAGGGACTTTAAAGACCATCAGGTTCCAACCAGATGAGCAGAGCCACCTCCCACTATCCCAGGTTGCTCAGGGCCAAATCCAACCTGGCCTTGGACACCTTTAGGAACAGGCCATCCACAGTTTCTCTGGGAAACCTGTGTCAAGGCCTCACCACCCTCAAAATAAAGAATTCTTCCTAATATCTAATCTAAACCTACTCTTTTTCCAGTTTAAAGCCGTTCCCCCTTGTTCTGCCACTCCATGACAGCATGCTGAGGCAACGAGATCGCAGCAAGCCAACCCTGTTTCTCCAAGTTCAAAACGAGCCCTGGATTCATTCATATGCACTTAAATCCTGGCATCTTTCACATGCCTGAAGGTTTTACCATCTTCTGAGATTTCCACTTGAATTACAGCAGCAGTGGGAAAAGACTGAATGAGTCACAGCCTGGAACTCTGCCCTCCTGCCATCCCCTTGAATCGCGCACAGATAACCTGAGGAGAGGTTGTGCATCACAGACATCCAATCCCAACAACTCAGCGCTCAGAGCCGTGGGAGGAACAGTCAGATCCAGCTCAGACACAAATCCAGCCCTGCTTTCTGCTCTCTTGGACTCACAGTTCATGCCAAGCTTGAAGAGAAGAGGACTTTGCATGTGAGGGAGATGCCAGTGGGTCCAGGACATGACGAGCAGGGTTATGGGGTGGTAAAAGAACGTAGGAAGTCTTGGATGGTCCTGAATCCCACTGAAACATCCCATGGGCTACCTTACACTCGTTCCATGGACGCTATTATTCATCCTTCACAGCCCTTAGGGCATCAGCTGTTGGAAAGGAAAGCTCTGATACAAAACTGGAGGTCTACAAGGAACACAGAGATTTATCATGGAGTCACAGGATGGTTTGGGTTGGAAGGACGTTCAAGATCACCCAGTTCCACCCCCTGCCATGGGCAGAGACAACTTTTACTGTCCCAGGTTGCTCCAAACCCCATCCAGCCTGGCCTGGAACAAGTCCAGGGATGGAGCAGCCACAACTTCAAGACTTATGCTTGAAACTTTATATTTAAAAGTATAAGCCAATCCTCTGGCCAAGGCTTATAGCCAAGCCACCCCTATATGGACAGGGAAAAGGGAAATATTCCCATCGGTTGGAATATCATATTCAATCATGAAATCATTACAGTTGGAAAAGACCTCTGAGATCATCCAGTCCAAACATCAGCAAATACCACCATGCTCCTGACAGCTTTCCTGCTCCTTGTCCTGAAACCAAGGACAGAAAACCCCCAGAGGATCCAGACTTCACATCCACTTCTGCCCTGTGAAGCACTCAGGTGTCATCTTTGTAATGGGAATTTTGGTCAGGGAGATGGGGAGAGGAGAGGAAGCAAGAAGCTGACACTTCTACATGCACCACATTCTAATTGGGGTCAAGGGATGCAACAGTTGGAGAGCAGCAAGTTATTTTCTGCATCACTGGCCTGTCAAAATTATGTTTTTTACTCAGATATAAGGAAGGAAAAGGACAGAGTCGGGGAACAGCTCCCTGTCAAGTCACTTCTAGGAAATGTGGAGCGCCAGCAGCTGCCATCCTGAGCTGGGTACAGCCAGCTGCTCCATCCTCGTTATCCTGGAGATGGCATGGAGCTGTGATGGTGATTGGAGAACCTCAACCAGACACAATAAGAGGAGGAAAGGCAATTTGAGACAAAAATCACACTGAAATCATTTCCATGGGTTGCTTTGCCCATGATGTGACACAGTCCTGTTGACATTTGGTGGACTTTGATTTACCAGGAATGTTTACCCAGCTCGCAAGGGCATCAGGGGTGAAGGTTCACCCTTGCACTGTGAGGCAGGTTTCCAAAATCAAAAAAAATCCAACCTCATCTGAGTGCAAAAGAGCAGCTCCCTCCTTACCCAGCTCACCCCAGGAGAAAGACTGTGAGCCAGAATGTTCACCAAGTCTGGAAAGCCAAAGATCCATATTCCAGCTGATCAATGGGGTGAGGCCAAGTCCTCGACTGGAAAAGTCTCTCCCTGGTGACAGGACTGCCACAGACTGGATGTGGATGTGGAAGAAGAGAGAGAAGAGCTCCTGTGATGATGATCTCCAGCTTTGGCGGGAGAGGACAGAGGGTCTGAAGGGCAGGATGCAAGTGAGGACAGGGAGGGAGAGCTAAAATCCGTGAGAGGCAGGATATAGTGCTGTGAGAAAATCAAAAAAAGGTTTTTCATCACCTAGCTGGAGGGAAAAACAAATAAAATTTAGGGCTATTATGAAAGTTAGAAGGGCTGAACTGGGGATTCCAGAAACAGCCACACCTGTGCACCCCCAGGAGGGATACTGCAGTGCACTTCCCCAACAAAATGGTTTAGATTTGTTCCAGGAACACCATAAATCATGCCAAAAGCACAGCTCGGTGTTTGGTCAGGCTCATCACTGCACAAGCACCCAGTGGGATGCCCTCCCCACCCCAGAAGATGCCCAGTCAGTCCCCCAGCACAGACCAGGAGACACCACAAGAACTGCACCCAGTGAGAAACAACTCCATCCTCAGCACACAGAGAGTTCTTCCTGTGTTCAGCCCTTTATAAGCCTCCTTTCCTCATAAATGAATGATGAGGCCCCTTTAATTGAATTAATTCTGAATGCTGATCCTGGGATGAATTATCAATGGAAAACAGCAGTGCAAGCATGGGGTGTTCATTCTACACTGCCTGTCACTCCTGCTTGCTGGTGTTTCCAAAAAATGGAAGGAAGGAAGGAAGGAAGGAAGGAAGGAAGGAAGGAAGGAAGGAAGGAAGGAAGGAAGGAAGGAAGGAAGGAAGGAAGGAAGGAAGGAAGGAAGGAAGGAAGGAAGGAAGGAAGGAAGTCCCCAGCATATCCAGAAGATTCTCTGGATGCAAAAAATCCCTTCAGACAATGTGTGAAGGTATTGCTTGTGTAAGGTTGGAATAAAACCAGGTGTGTGAGACAGAAGATGCTGCTGTTGCCCAAAGAGACATCCAGCTGATGCCTTAAGCAAGGTTACCTGAAACAGAGGCCAGGCAGAGTTAGGAGAATGAAAAGCAGATTAATTTATTAAAGGCTTTAGGTACATTCAGGGCAGACAAAGCCCCCTCATGAGGCTACACCCAAAAATGGATGGCAGGTCACGAGCTCTTCACATTTTATAAGTTCTGTCTTATTAGCATATTGGACCTTAATTCTCCAATCACACACTTAGGTGATGATATCAACCACCCCAAGCTTGTTCCCCCCAAGTCACTTTACATATTTTGGGGCTCTGAGGCAACAAATGTGTCCTTGGATTTCCATTCAGAGGGATTGTTTTGCCTAAAGGTGCTGGGAACAGAGGTTTTAGCATTTTATATGAAGCCTAGAACTACACACCAAACCTACAGCTACACAAAGAATAGAAGCTAGAAATCCTTAAGGCATCACAACCACCCCAAATCCACCCCATCACCCCAGCCAGGTGAGGGAATAGAAACAAAGATCATGGAATGGTTTGGGTTGGGAGGGATTGTCGCTGTTGAGCCGCTAGCAGAGAAGGAAAGCCCCAGTTCTCAGCGTGGCATAGAAAAAGCGCTTTATTGTTTGAATCCAACATATATATAGAGTTTTTAAAGGTCACCCAGATTGGTCAGTCAGAAACCTCCCCCTAGGCCTGATTGGCCAGGCCTGCACTGTCCAAATCTCGAGACATTGTTTTTAATAACATCCAAACTTTATCTTTGTTTATAAAACACAAAAAGAATTCTCATGGGAAAGACCTGTGCTAGCCACAAGGGATAATGAAGGATCAAGCATGGCCAAGAGTTTTATCACGGAGGTTTGAGGCAGGACAAGCTCAGAGCTTCCCTGTCTTGGTCCAATATCTGCAGAAACATTCACCCTGGATAGACCAGCACCTTAACATGGTGTTCAAGCAGCCAGCTCAACCAGCAGCCCCCAAACATTAAGTCAAGGCTTTTCCTGCCTCAACACAAAGGATGTTCCCTGCCTTACATCAACATTCCACCTCGGAGGGCTCAGAGGGGATCGCATGGCACGAGCCAAGCAGCCAGCAAAGCTGTTCCCACGTCTGCTCCTCCCAGCAGGCAGGTGTGAGAAGCCCAGCCATGCAGGAGAGAGCTGCAGACTGACACAGAAATGTGTCAGGCGCTGCTTTATCTCCTCCAGAGCTGGCACAGTTGGTGGAGAGGAGCTGGAAAGGTGGGGAGGAGAAACAACACCGTGGTGGAGATAACTGAGATGGGAGCAGTGGTGCAGGAAGCAGGATGGAAGCAGGTGAGGAGGATCCATACCCCTCCTCCCACAAACACTGGGATAAAGGCACTTTATCCCAGTGCCACAACCTGCAGACATCCCCAGGGCTCTTCATTCCAACAGCAATTTCAGCAGGACCAGGATTTCACCCATTCAGCTAAAAAAAACCTCATGACTGCTTCACAGAGCCCAGACACACATCCAGAATGAACTGCTCTGTGGGGAGGTATTGGCACCTCAGCAGCTCAGTCCCTCGCTCTGAGATGGACTCCCTGTCCTGCAAATTCAGCATATCCAACCTGGGATTACCTGGGATTAATTACCTTCCCTCTCCAGCTAATCCTTGGCACAGCCAGCAGCTCATCCTCCTGCACAAACTCCATCCCTGGCAGTGTTGGTCAAAGACTGTTCCTGAATTTCCTGAACAGGTTGCCCAGAGAAGCTGTGGCTATCCCTGGATCCCTGGAAGTGTCCAAGCCCAGGATGGACAGGGCTTGGAGACACCTGGGATAGTGGGAGGTGTCCCTGCCCATGGCAAGGAATGGAACAAGATGACCTTTAAGGTCCCTTCCAACCCAAACCATTCTGAGATTCTCTGATAATTTCCTAAAACTAAGCAGCCACTCAGCCCTAGCCCTCTGTGACCCGTTAGATTTTCTTCAAACAAGAGTCTAAACAAATAAAACCAAAGCAGCTGTCTCAGTCACAAGTTTCAGGGCAAGATTTTGGTGATACTGAGTCTATCCAAAGTTTGTCTTCCATCTCCAGAAACAATCAGAGCTGGGCTTTTAGGGCACAGGGAGCAGATTGATTTTTCCTCCAGAGCATCCCAAGTGCAGGAAATAAGCTCAGGAAAATCTCAGCAGAGACATAACACCCAAGCACAGTAGTAAGGAGGATGAGAACAGGTGATGAGCTACAAACCCAAGCTAAAGGTGCTGGTGGAGGTGTAACCAGTGAGTAACTATGGGTTATGTCTTGTAAAAAGGGTCCTGCAGTTACTCTCCACTTACTAGGAGTTTAACTCCCCACATCAAAGACACTTCAATCAATTCCCACAGCCTGATCTTTCATTACACAACTGCCATTAATACAACCAGAAAATTAGTGGCAAGGCTGTTTTCCCAGTGCTTGCACTCTTACTGTGCTCAGTACCACTGCTGCTGGGGAGTGGATTTATTTACTACAACCAGTTTACGATGTGTTTATTCTCATCTGCGCCGTGACCTTTGTGGTTGGGAAATTAGCAGTTATTAGAGGCAGCTAAAATAATACAAGATAAAATAAAATAGCCGCAGCATCGTTAAGCTGTAATTATTATTGAAATGTGACCTGAAAGAGATTCCATCTGTGTAAAACCCTCTCTCTTTAGATACACAGATATAGATAATATTTAAAAATAAACAGGGACAGATCTCTCTCTTCCTCTGTAGGTGTAATTACACAGAGACACCATCTATACACAGCCACCCTGGGTGTAAATTCCACCATGCAGATACAGTAGGCGGTGTGTGCACGAGAAGAAAGTTATAAACTATATTTAAAACATGATCATTACTCAGAGTATTTGACACCTCGAGTATCAAGAGCTACATTTGCAACGAAATCATGCTCCGTTTGCTAATCACTCAAACACCATTTTCCCATGAGCTTCCCCTCTCCTCCAAGCAATGGACTCAGCTATCTGAGAAGTCCAAGAAATATTTCCTGCTTGTCAATTAAAGGCAAAGCAGAACTGGCTGTACTCAAAATAATAAACAAAACCAGTGCAAATTCCTCTGAGCAGGGGCTGGGTGCAACATGCTGACTCAGCTTCCCCAGAACACAGAGCAGAACATAAAGCAGCCATCAGAGAAGCACTTAAAACCCAAAACGAAACAAAAAGGCAAAACTAACCCTTGTCCTGCACCACAAAATCAGAGGAGGCAGCAGTCAGAGCACATTTCATATTGTCTGCTAATAAATCCCTTCATCAAATTTGGCTGCTCTGTGTGGGTGAGGTGAGCACATGACTCTATCAAATATTCCTGGTGTGGAAGTACTTATAGAAAAGACATGCTTGATGCTCAGTTTTTGCTGTTCTTTACGGAAAACCCACGGGAGAGGCAATTTTTCAGCATCACCCCAAGGCTGGAGTCATTTCCCATCACGGCAAACAGGGGAGGCTCAGGTTGGACATCAGGAGGAATTTCTGCATGGAAAGGTTGTCAAACACTGGAATGAGGTGCACAAGGAGGTGTTGGAGTCCCCATCCCTGGAGGTGCTCAAGGAACAGCTGGATGTGGCACTTAGTGCTCTGCTTTAGGTAAAAATGTGGTCACAGGCTGGACTTGATGGTCTTGGAGATCTTTTCCAACCCAAATGATTCTGGGATATGGATTCTGTAACACCTGTGGCTTTGGGGATGATATTTGCACTCATATAAATATTGGGATTACTGTTAGGCATCTGCATCCCACAGACATTTTGTCCAAAGCAGCTTTTGGGGTTCCTGATCTCCCCAACCTTGTGCAGACAAATTTAACACCCTCTGCTTGCTTGGGGGAACCTGCTCTCCCCACACCAAGTAGAAAAGTGCTTTTGGATACCAAAGAAGTCCTCCCAATGTGCATCAGGGCACATTTTGGAGAGAACATTGATCTACCTTCTTCCTTGACCTGCTGTGTTTTGAAACGAAGCCAAGGAAGAAATCAGGAACTAATCCAGCAGCTCTGGGAATGAAGCAGATCGAGAGTTTTGTTTTTCATTACAAAACCCCAACTGTGCAGAAATGACTGCAGAGAGGTGACTGGCAATGACCCTGTGGGGACAGCATGAATGAAGTCATGGTGACAAGGGGCTCAAAGACAGTGGGAGAATGGGATAAACTGCAAAAAAGGATGAAAAATATCCGGCTGGTACATCAGAGGCTGAGAGCAGAGCAAAGCGTGGCTCTCCATGCTGGCACAGAGACATCCCTGAGACTGAGAACTCTTGGCCTTCAGGAATCAAAAAGCACCAGCACTTGAGTAGAAGGGGAGCAGAGATGTTCCCAGAAAGAGAAAGGTGCTCCTCGTTAGGCAATTCTTCTGCAAAGGTGGTTTTAGGAAGAGCAAAGAGGGAAATTTCACCTCAACCTCACAGATTTTACATCTCCTGGGAAAATCACTTAAGAAATTAAAATAATCACAGGGCCACATGTATTTGGTGGCAATGGATGACCACGCTGTCCCCTCTACCTTTTTAAATGTTTCTCTCTTGTAGTGGGAAAATCAGAAAGTCCAGGAGGAGCCTTGGACAATGGGATGCTGCAGTGGCAGAGGTGTTGAGGAAACACAAAATTCTGTCACGAACTCTGTGGGTTGAGGATGTTTTGTCTGAGGCAAGGAATCTCTTAAGACATTGGAACATCAGGATAGGACACCAAAATTTACAGACCTTCTGTGAAGCCAGCAAGACTGGGGAAACACAACACCAGAGAAGATTCATGAAGAAATCTGGGATTAAGGGAGGTATAAACGTAAAGAAGGTATAAAATGCAGTAACAAGGCACTCTGGAGGCTGTTTGAGCACCAAGCCTGCTTTCCCTGCCTGTGTACACCCCGAGCACAGCTTCCCTCCTAACTTATTCATGATGCTCTGGCAGCCTCGCCAAGTTCACCCCAACACAGCTCATGCAAAAAACAAAAGCTCCAAGTTTACAAAGGGCATTTCCCCAGCGAGGGGAGGGAGGGAGGGAGGAGGAGCTCACAGCGCTTTTCCAGGGAGTGGTGCAGCTCCAGAAGCTGCAAGGGGCAGGGAGGGAAGGTTGGGAACTCAGGCCAGCACGGAGATGACTCTTCTGGGAAGTCACAGCCTCCCAGTGGGATGCAGAGTCAGCTCCAAGGAGGGTTTGAAGCGAAGCCACTGCGGGGAGCTGTTTCCAATTGGGATTCCAAAAACAGGGAATGGGATCCTATAATCGAGCTGCAGCCCTTCCACCTCTGTTATCCCTCCTCACGGGCACACTCAGGCTGGAAAAATAGAAATGTGCTCTCAGCAGCCTCCCCGGCAAAAAAAAAAAAAAAAAAATTTTTCCATACTAGTCTGGCCACTGTCTCCTGGTTTTTGCCAGCATGTGGTTGGAGTTTGCATCTTCTTGCACCACAGAGTTGGTGTTCATGCTGGAAAGGAAACAGTCAGAGATCCGTGCATCCAGGCTTTGCTAATTCCCCACTTTTTTATCCTGTTGTCAGCCCTGGGAGATGTCCTCTCATGTCAGCGCTGTGAGGAGGAGATATAACAAATGTGATAATGCCAGATGCTGCTGATAATGGAGGGAAAAGAGGCAGGTAGGGCTGATTGCTCCCCCCAGGGAGGAGAAATGAGATAAAACTGCAGCCCAGTACCTTCCCTGTGAGGATCCTGATCCCATTTAGCTGAGATTCTCTCCTCCTACCATCCAGGAGTGCTCAAAGCTGCCTTGCAGCACCCCAAAAACATCTGCTGGACCTTCAATAGGGCAGCACATTGCCCACTCCAAAGAGGCCCTGGCCCTGCACAGAAACCATGCTTATTTTTAACATTATTAACAACAGGTTTGCTCAAGGCTAACACACAAAGTGTAGAGGTACAAAATCACCGTGAAGAATATTCCCTTTAGTCCTTACTAAGGGCATCCTCTGGGATATAATTCAGGCCCTTGCTGTGTTTCATTCCCTGCAGGCTCTGCCCTGAGGGGAAGATGAGAAACAGAGCCCAAGGACAGCGATGGGTCAGGGTCAGCATCCCAGCCAGGGCTGAAATCCATTCCTGCTGCACCCTCGGATGCAGGGAAGGGCAGCAGGTGATGGAAACCCAAGCCGAGCTGCAGCTGCCCAGCTGCTATAAATAACACCCATGGCTCTTGGGGAGAGCCAAGGGAACAAACACAGCATGGCTCTGCAAGCAGGGCAGGAGTGCACTGACACTGACACAGCTCAGGGCACAGCAAGGCCAACCCAGACCTTGTGAAATTCATCCCAGCTCTTGGAAAGGCTGATGAGAATAATAATCCTTGGGGTTTGGTTTTTTTTTTTTCCCAGGGAATTTCCAAAAGATGTGGGCTCTACTCAGCACCTTGTGAGACTTCACCTGGAGAACTCCATCCAGCTCTGGAGTCCTCAACATAAGACATGGAGCTGCTGGAGAGAGTCCAGAGGAAGCCATGGAGATGCTCCAAGGGCTGGAGACCCTCTGGAGGCAGCCTGGGAGAGCTGGGAATGTTCCCCTGGGGAAGGGAAGGCTCCAGGGAGAGCTCAGAGCTCCTGCCAGGGCCTAAAGGAAGCTTTCAACAAAGAGGAAGAGTAACTTTTTACACAAGTGGGTGGGGAAGCCCTGGCACAGATTGTCCAGAGAAGCTGTGGCTGCCCCTGGATCCCTGGAAGTGTCCAAGGACAGGCTGGACAGGGCTTGGAGCAACCTGGGATAGCAACCTCTCCCTGCCCATGGCAAGGTGGAACTGGATGATCTTTAAGGTCTCTTCCAACCCAAACCATTCTGTGTTTCTATGCTCTTAACATGGCTTTATAAATTATTTAACTCCTTTGAGTCCCCAGCCAAGGGAATGGACATGTTATTTCCTGGCAAATTCCTGAGAAATCCAAGGAGAAAAGTACCCTGAAACAGGCAGTATGTGGGCCATGCCACCCTCACATCCACCTGCTCACAGCAGCCATGGAAAATACTGACCAAGCTACAAATCAGGGAAGGAAGAGTGTGAATTTTACAGCTTCAAACTTCCCCTGTGCCTCCTGCCCAGCCTATCCCAACATGCCAGCGAGGTTCAGCATTGCTCCCCTTGGAAATAAGTCTCCCCAAGTAATTTAAAAATACCCCTCGCTCATGCCAACAATAACTTTCTGCCATGCCACGCTGGCTGTGTATTTATAGCCATGGTTTCTTCATGCCACGCATCCCTCTATTGCCCCCACCAGGATATCCAATCCCATAAAAAGGGATTTTGTTATTTTAACCCCATTTCTGCCCAGCAGTGAGTTCCAGCCCCACAAGCACACATCCACATCAGCACAGGAGTTCTCCCTCCTCACCAGCAATGACAAGGCAAAGTCTCCCGAGGGTAAACACAAAGCTACAACCACTTCCATTTGAGGCATAATTGAAAATCAATAGGATTGGTGGTTGGAATGCTCATGTGCTTAAAGCAGAGGTCTGGGAGCCAGGAACAGGAGCAATTTCTTCTCCCAGCCATGATCATAAAGAGAGATTTTTATTTTTTTTTATGTTGTCCCAGCTTGTGATCCAGCACCAATAAAATGGAGATAATCCAGTGTTGGGTTGGAATTCATGAGAGCTTCAAAAGTGCTGAGGCAGAGAGGTGCTGGGACACACTCACTGAGAACGAGTTATTTTTAAATGTATTGAAGTGAGAGGCAGCGAGGGATGCCGAGCCTTCCTCTTTTCATTTTTTTAGAGCCATCAAAGAAAACTCTGCATCAGCAATCCCTGCTCCACCTGACTGATGCCAAGGAGCAGCAGTGCCAGGACACCCTGACTGAGATCAGCATCCCAGTGCTGCCTTAGGTGGAATCATGGATAAAATACCCTCATTTGGATGGGAACCACAAGCATCATCCAGTCCAGTTCCTGCCCACAAAAAGGACCACATGAAAAATCCCACCCCGTGCCTGAGAGCATTGCCCAAATGTTCCTGGAGCTCTGGCAGCCTTGGGGCTGTGACCATTCCATGAGGAGCCTGGTCAGTGCCCAAACATCCTCTGGGGGAAGAATATTTTCTTAATATCCATCCCAACCCTCTCCTGTCACCCATCCTTGCTATCAAAATAATGGACTTTGTTCCATTCCCTGACCTCTGCCCTCTGAACCCCAGGAACAGCACTTCCTCTTTATGGATATTGCCAGCAGGTTCTGGAAAGAAGGGATTCATTTCACTAACAGGGTGAAAGACCACGGTGAAGGTGAAAGGGGAAGAAGGTGTAATTACTGATTTACCCTAAATCAGGACCTGTGACAAGAGGAGAGGATAAAGGTGCCACCAGCTACATCATCTTTGAATCAATCAATCAATCAATCAAAAATCAGTCTATTTCCATCCCATCTCTCTCTTTCCCTCCTCAGCTGCAGGGAATTCCACCATACACTGCTCCACATCACCCACCGACAAGAACAGGTTTTTAACCAAACCAAGCTGCAGTGTGAGCAGAGTTATCCCAGATTAGGAGGATTTGCTGCAACACAACACGTTGTCCCTCTGCCACGGGAACTGCTGCCCTGATAAAAGCCCTTTAATAAAACAGCAGGGAGAACATCTTATTTCTTTATTACAGTCCAAGCAGCACAACTCGTGTGGCACTCCAGCTTCACTGCCTGAGCTGCTTCACATCTGTCCTGCAGCTCCAAAGCAGCTGCCCAGCTCCTTCCCAGGTCCAAACTTCTGCCAGCCTGGATCAGGAACACAAACCCTGTGCTACTCCAGCCTCAGTGGAAATCCTCCTTTTCCCCAGCACGGCTCGGAGGTGTCATTAAGAATCCAATCAATGTGACGTCATGGGTGTAATTGAATTATGTGTATGCTCAGCAGAGCCTTTTCCACTTGGTATCCCCATTGGCTAATGTTGAATTATGATGGATCATACACAGGGATGTATGAAACATGCATGAATAACCCAAGCATGCATTTTTAATGATACAATCCTGATAACTTCCCCCTCCTAACAAAATCAAAATGAATTAAACACAAGTAGCTGTCAGTGGCATTGAAGAAAAAAGGGGGAAAAAACCCCTCATCATTTAAATGGCAACACGAAATGTTCCCTGAATTGCAGGGTGACTAGGACCGTTTGTTGTAATGATACCAATTAACATATCTATCCATTTAAAGTTTCCAGTGCAAGAAGAAAGAGCAGCTTGGGTGATATTCAGGGTAGGGAAGAAAGGTGAGGATAATGGATCGCTGGGAGTGAATAGGGCTGAGATGAATGGGGTAATTCAGATGAATTGTCTGACAATGGCTGGATAATCCCCCAGAAGAGCATGTCCCCAGATATAGGACAGAGCTTGCAGGCTTGTGACATTCATTAAAATAAAATCAGGGCAAAACCTGCAAATCCAGCAGTCAGAAATGATCCAAGTCAGGCAGAGGCCACTGGACTCCGGGGGTCTAACTTGAGACACCACAATGGCCAAGTTAATGGGAACATCCCAGAGGCTTTTCTTTGGGGCTCAGGGGATCAAATGATTTCTTGAGGTCACTTCCATACCTGTATCCTCTGATTTAGCTGATTGTGATCAAAGAAGAAGGAATCACTTGCAGGAATTCTCTGGCATCTTGGATTTGAGTTCTGAATTATGGCTGAGCTCTTCCAGCTCCAGTCAAGAGTCATCTTCCCCATCCCTGGAAGTGTCCAAGGCCAGGTTGGATGAGGCTTGGAGCAACCTGGGATCGTGGAAGATGTCTCTGCCCATAGCAGGGGATTGGAACTGACTGATGATTTGGATTGGATGATTTTAACATCCCTTCCAACCCAAACCACTCCATGATTCCATGATAAGGAGGCAACATGGTCCTGAGTCTGTGTATCTCCATCCAGATAATCTTATTTTACCTTCTACCACATCAATTTATCAATATCGATTGATATTGCACTTTGCACATAATATATATATTATGATATATTATGCACATAATATATAATATTGCACATTGCACACAAGCACTCTGCCCAGAGTTACAGCTCCAAATACCTGGGCTAACACCATTCTAATTTCAAAATCCCTGGCAAAAATGGGCAGCAGTTCTGAAAAAACAACAAAAAAAAATTCCAATTTTTTAAGGTAAGTCCTTGGAGACTTCTAGACTTCTAACTATTTTGAGTCATAAAGAAGAAAAATTTGTTCACACTCTGCGGAGCAGGAGTTTCTGTGCGTTCAGTGAAAGGCAGACATTTCTGTCTCGTGGCAGATTTCAGATAAAGCTCAGTGTCACAGCCCTTGTTCCTAATTGCAGACAGGCTGGCCGCGGTGGCAGAGGATGGAGGCACCAGAGATCCCAGGATATGGCTCATAACAAGCTCATTAGCTCCAACATCTGAAACGCTGCTCCCCAAAAACTGACCCAGGGCTCTCTCAGGGTTTGTGCTGGAGCAGCAAGTCTCTCAGAACCTGCAGAGGGGAAGTCAATACATTTCATAACAGGTGAGTGAAGGGCTGTTCTTTGCAATTAATAATGAGTTAAATAAATAAATGACTGATTGTCTCCTCTGAGTGTGTGGCTGCCGTGCCTTACTTGCCTTTTTACAAAAATTTAGAACATCAAGCACCATGAGCACATTTTGAAGATGTTGGGACCGAGGGTAAAACACAATTCAGGGTGGAAATGGGGTCAGGGAAAAACCCCTCTTTCCCAAGTGCAGCAGAATAACTCATTAAGGACAACTTCTGTGATTAAGGGAATAATTTTGCTGTCAGCCTAGGGACCTTGAGGTTTATTCCTGTCGTGTAGCTCATGCAAGTCCAGACTTTTCCTGTGATTGCCCCCACGGAGTGACCCCTCCAGAACATCAGGAAGGGAATTTCATTACTCCCCCTTAAGGATCTGAGTTATTTACACAGAAATAGGTAGATCTCTCCAAGTGGTGGCATAAATGATTATTGTAACTCCTCTGACTGTACACACAAGGACATCCTGGCCAGGAGGTGATGTGAACCACTCTCAGAATTAAATATCTACCTCTTTTCCAGGTAAATCCACTCGAGCTCAGAGCCTGAATAGTTTTGCTCTCTCTGCAGCTCTGAGACAGTCCCACTTCCACACCTGTCAGCAGAGCTGGGAGGATAAATACATTTATTGATTTGATCTGCTGGGCAGCCAAATCCTACAGCTGGGGAATTTGAGTGGAACATTTAGCAGCATCCCCAATACCCAGCAGAGACAACCACAGCTTGGTTGGATTATCAAAACTTCACTGCCCTTCAAAAAAACAGCAGAGATTTTTTTGGGGGGGACTGGTATTCATCGGGAGAGGAGGATGGGGAGAAGACACCTTGGTTTCTAAGGATCCACACATCCTAGAAATGTCAGAATTTCTGATGCAGCAAGAGCTCAGTGCCCAAAGTCACATCCCAGTTTTCCTGACCACAACACACAGGATTTTGTGAGAGTGGAAGCACCAACCCTTGAAGGGATTGTTTGTGACCAGAGCTGGGAACTGCTCTTCATACACAAATCATCCCTTAAAAGAGCATTACACTGAAAAATTCCAAGTTAACTGAGGTGGGTTTTTCCCTTTCCCTTTTTTCTTTGCACCAACTTCTCTGTCGTATGTAAATGTTAAACCGTGGCATAATTTAGAGACAGGCTTTCTTTCATTTTAAAGAGAGTCAATTCATCTTTTGTGAAGGAAAATCTGAAAGAAAAGATGCTTCAGCTCTGTTAAGTTTCAGAAATAAATTCACTTCACAAAAAGCTGCTCACAGACTGCACATCACTGGGAGATGTTTAAATGCAGACAGCAGGTTTTTAACTGTTCCAGGGAAACCCTCCTGTTGAGCAGAACGAGGGCCACGGGGTTAAAACACAGCCATCATAACCTTTATTGCTTCATTTTTGTGAAGCCATTAACCACAGGAGGACCCCAGATGTGCCACAGCTCTGACAGCTGGAGAGAAATCCAATCCCCCACATCAGAACCTAATTTATGATCAACCTGTTGGGAGGGGGAAGGGAAATCAGGGATTTCAGGGAGTTCAGGAAAGCCCTGTGTTGACAGAGCTCAGCCCAAGCCCTTGCACAAACACACGGGGAAGGAGCCCCAGCCAGCAGGGAATTCACCATCAGGGAATTTTTGCACGTGGAAATTTTGGTGTCTGAAAGCAGCTGAACCCCAACACCATCCAACTTTGAATTCTGGGTTCATGCTGCCTGGGAAGCATGGAGATGAAATCAAAAAATGGCTGTGCTCAGGGCAGGACAGCTCATGGCAAGTGACAATCCATGTCCTGAGCAACCAGAGAAGAGCAGAGGAGGAGGGATGGAGAGAGGGAAGGGATTTGCCTGAGCTGTGCTGCAATCAGCAACAGAACCAGGAATAGATCAAAGATTCCTGCTCTGCCATGATGTCACATCCAGTTTTTTCTGACCACCCCTCCTGATCTCATCACTCCCAACCCAAGCTGGCCTTTCCTGAAAATCCACAGCTGCTCCATTCAGCTCCTTCTACAGAATTTGCCCCTCTGCACTCTTACCCCTTTGAAGGTCTGCCTGCTACAGTTCCTTTTGCCCTTTTAATTGAGATTTCCTGGGTGTCAGGGCCTCCTGCAACAGGACCCACACACCTGAGTACAGCTGAAATTATCTTGATTTCACCTTTGCATGCCTAAATTCTTCCTCCCTCTCCTTTAATTCACCCCATCCCGCTAAACTTGAGTCTCCAAACTACATTGGGCATTCCAAAATATCCCCGAGTGCCACATCACCCAAAATTTCCTTTGAGTGCCACATCCCCCAAAGCACCCTGTGGTGCTGGTGCAGCAAAGCTCACCCAGCTGTGACTATCAGAACTGTGATCCCAAGGAGATCCCAGCCTCCTCAGCTCCTCCCAACTCCCTGAATTCGCTGGCAGTGCCCCTGGTCACTGCAGATGCCATAAATTCTGCAGGCTTTCTTTTTCTTTCCCTTTTAAGCGAGACTAAAGGTTTTTCCCTCAGTTTTTCACAGTTTAGGGAGAGTTTGTAACCACATTGAAAAGAATCCATGGATTAGGAGGTGCTGATGGTTTTTTTCAGCCTCTTTTTCCCCTAAACCACCTGGGCTGATGTTGCAGCCAAATGTCTTCACTCTCCAGCCACCTCCTCTATATTTTTTGCCAACTTCAGGTGCCTGAATAGTTTACCTGGCCCAGGTGAGAGCCCCTGACCTTCACAGAAGAGGTTGGCTAAGTCACCTGCAGTAGAATGAAGAAAATACCAAGGAACAAAAGAAATGGCCCCATCTGAGTGTGTTAATCAAATTTCCAGCAGGAAAACCATGCATAAAATGACAACTCATGCACTGAGCTGTTCTATTATCATAATGCTGGAGCAACTCACGACCACTAATTGTTGGTGAGACCTCTGACAAAGCAGAGAAACCATTGCTGTCGCTTCAGAAACAGAGAAATAAGGGATGCTCACACCTGAACAAGTTGCCCTCAGTTCCCATTAGCTCTAATGGAGAGAAAAAAAAATATTTTTTTTTTATATAATTCACCTGCCCTGGTTTAGGGCAGCTTCATTCTCTTGCAGGATGAGATGAGTTGTGTCCTAAAAGGTCTGATTTCTCTCCCTGGAGTGGGAAGGAAGTTGACAAAACCTAATGGGGATGGAGATGTTTAATGAGATGAATCCCTACTCTACAGGAGGTGAGTCCATAACAGTCAGTAGCAAAGCAGGAACTCAATTCAGGTAGCTCTACAAAATTCTAATATTTTAGTCTGATCAAACTGTAAATGGACATCAAAGGTGAACAAAGCCAAAGGGTCACCCCAGGAGTCACAAAATTGTGGTGGCTTGAAGGAAGCTGTTTATGGGTGAGGAACAAGGGAGATGGAGGAGGGAAAACTGAAATATCCTAAAAAGCAAGATGAAAGGACATTCAGACAAAGTGATTAGTGGAAGGAAGGGGACAGATGACAAGGCAGATGTGGTCACACTGTTCATAAAATGCTGCAGAGGTGAGGAAGATCCAGAAGAGCCCACACTGACCATCCCAGTGAATATACATGGGAAAAACCTTGCCAAGACACCATCCCCAGTCCAGAAATTGTAAAGGAGGAACTCAGTCCTTTCCCAAACATCATCTTCCCACCCCCTCTTCATTTTAACAACTGCAGGATAAATAGGGAGAGCAGACAGACAAGTCTGAGATCACCCAGGGAACACAACTGGGAGCAGATCCCATCATAGCCTGAAAACCTGAGAGTGAACTGTCTGGGAGTTGGACTCCCATTCCAAATTTTGCAGCTTGTTTTTATTGAAAAAATAAAAATACAGAAGCAGATTTGGGAACCAGGTGACAAGGCTGACCTGTGCATCTGGGAGGGGGAAACTGCAAGGTGGCCAGCAGCACCTTTCCACCAGGAGAGGGAAAACAAAAAAACCACCAAAAAAAAAAAAAAAAAAAGGCAAGAGATCAGCTCTCTGCGAGCAATCAAAGTGCAGTTAATGAAATCACCTGCCAGAGAATTGACAAAACATAGAAAATAAGTCACTTCAGAATCTGCCAGAGCATCCCTGGCACGGACAAGGGGCCTGGGGTATATTTAGTGCCAGTGATATCATCTTTCCTAGCAGCCAGGAGAAGGGCAGCACTTCCACAGCAATGTCAGTGGGGGCTTGGAGAGAAAAGAGATTTCCTTAACAGGGAAGGAAGCAGCAGAGAGGCTACAGCACAGGGCAGGAGCTGCAAAATGAGCACCCAGAGGGGAACAAACCCCACAGAATATCCATGTTGGTCTATTAAACAACAGCAAAATCAACGTAATGAGTTTGGGGTTATTCAGCTCCTGCTGTCACATCCCAGCCTGGACTGCTCAGAGCCTTTGAGGAAGGGTAGAGCTCAGATCCCCCTGGCCAGGTACTCTGGTTCAAGCTAAAGATTAATCTTTTTTTAACAGAAGGCCATAAAACACCTTGGTGAACAGTCCTGCACCTGCACTTCCACCCCCTGTGCTGACAATTTGTTAAAGCAGAGCATTAGAATATTAATTACAACAGATCTTTCAATCTCCTGCCCTCCCTCTCTGCTTTACAGCACTGCCAGTCCCCAAAGAAGAACCAGATTCCTCTAAAAACTGAGAGATTGGCTTAAAAAATCATGAATTAGCAATCAATGCTCAGCTTCAGCTTCTATTATAGTTCCTATCAGTGTCAGGATGGATTTGGGACTGTCAGTATTTATGTGTTACGTTTACCTGCATCCCCTCCCCTCAAAATGAGAATATCCCAGCCATGTGCCCCAAAGCCAAAGCCACGTTTTACATCTCTAAATGAACAGATGTAATACACCAGGGTAG
Source organism: Entomyzon cyanotis (assembly GCA_024500445.1). Classification (NCBI taxonomy): domain Eukaryota; kingdom Metazoa; phylum Chordata; class Aves; order Passeriformes; family Meliphagidae; genus Entomyzon; species Entomyzon cyanotis. The sequence continues at coordinate 2,539,273 of JAKEPQ010001019.1, forward strand.
TCCTGCACTGCTCACCATCCTAAAATATATTCTTTTCCTGCTATATTATGGTAATTTATTTCACTACCGGGGCTCCCAGGTGAGTTCAATCCTCCAGCTTCCAAGCAGACAAAAATGCTAACCCGGCAGAAGAAGTTGAACAAAGAGACTAAAGGCAGAAATCTCATAAGATCTCCCACCTCTCCACATATTGCAGGCTAAGACAGACGTGCGAGGAAAACAGAGACATACAAATTCGGAAACGTTTTCTCTTTTTTTTTTTTCTCTCTCTCTCTCCATGAATAGAAAATGAGCTAAAAATTCAGAATTTAGGTGGGATTTGGGGAATTAATTTACATCATGGCAGGGGGAGAAGGGGCTTGAAAGCATCAAAAGATTTTGACTTTTCCATCTCGCAGTAGAAATATCTGTAAGAAGAGAACTAATTAAACAAAAGGAAAAAAAATAAAGGAGGGGAAAGGGAGGGGAGGAGGTCAAATAACCATAAGTGGTTGTTTCATAGACCATACAACTTTCACAGCTTGTTTGTTGTATTGAAAAAGAGAGGAGGGAGAAGCAATCAGTTTTGATTTGGCACGGAGCTGGGTTGGGGTTGGGTTTATTTATTTCTTTTATTTATACAATTTTCCTCCGTTCTGTAAGAAAACAACAAAATGAATTTGTAAGAGACACTCCAACCTAACAGGATGCCAAGGTCCCATCTCTTCCCAGCACACAGGTGCTGTGTGAAGGGCAGGAGAAATGTCCTTATCACTCAGGTTCTCTCCATCCTCAATATCTTCCCTTAGACCCCAAGGAGATAAATCAGTGGAATCCGAGAGAAACCCACAGAAATTTGTAAGCAGTGAGGAAAAGATCAAAGTGCCTGCGGTGTGTGAAACCACATCCACCCCAGCAGATCTCACAAGCCATAAAATCCCCTAAAAACCCAGCCCAGATCAACCACATGACAAACAGGGAGATTTGCACAGTGCCAGTCGTGGTGTTTAATTAGATTTCATCAGAAGGGGTCCTGAAAAATTCAAATGATGAAGTCTCCACCAGTCTCAGCGATAACCTTTTTTCCCTGACGCCACTGGAATTTATTGCCAACTTCAGTTAAAAAAATTTAAAAAATAAAATATTACAAGGAGTCAAAAGGATGACTCCAGAGCTGATCCATGAGGATCTCAGCAGGGTGGGATAGCAGCAGAGCTGGCAGGAGAAGCAGTGGTTTGCATTGCCAGCATGCCACAGACACAAATGTGCTGAAGTTCTTTGCCAATGCACCACATCAGCTGGAAAAAACCCTCAGCAAAACTTCCCAAAGCCACCAAAACCCCTCAGGAGCTGCTGTTTTGTTATCCAGAGCCACCCAGACCTGTGAATCACCAGCAGAACATGTTCAGCACGAGGGAGTGTAACCAGAGCTGAAACCCACAGAGGATTTGCTCCAAACTTTCCTATCCAGACTTTGCTTCTCTTGGCACCTCCAGAGTCCCAAACCATCTCTCTTTAAAGCCTTGGAGTGTTTCACTGGATTCCAGCATGCTTTTCCAGGCTCAGCCACCATGGGGATCCCAGTTTGGTGCCTACTGGATACACAAGGAAAACTCCTAGGATATTTGATGTTCCATGGGATTAAGAGATATCTCCATTAACACAGTCCTGCTGTCTCTAGTCAAATATGGACACCAACCCAGCTGGAAAATCTATATTTTGGAGGGGTTTGCATTGAAATATCACTCCAACTCTTTATAATTCAATGCCTCTTTTGGTTTAAAGGATGAAAGACCATCCTTGGTATCAGTGTGACATTGGGCAGGATGAAGAAATCCAAGCAATGAGAGTCAAGATCATGAAAAAAACATCATTGGCATCAAGCTAGCTTTGACATCACCAGGTTACAGCCAAATCTATAGGTTAACTGCTGCTATCACAGTCAGGAAGATGCTTTTTGGTCACCCTGGGCACAGCAAGGGGGACTTGGCAAATCTCATCTTTGATTAACTGCCCTGGTTTGGTCTTCAGTTCATATTTCCACACCCCTCACCCAGCAATCAAAGCTTTTCTAACTCCAAAAACGGCCAGGAACCTGCAGCTCTTCCATATGGTTCCCTTTAGGAGAGGTGAGAGGCCACTGAAAGGGTTTTGAGGGTTAAGGAAAAAAAAATCCCAAACCAAAACAAAAAGATAAGTGTCAGAACAAGCAGGAACAAATCACCAAATCCCACACAGCAAAACACATCTTCCCTCCCGCAGACACCAGATGGGCTGGGGCTACAAAAACCAGCCCAACTCCTCACACATGAGTCCAAAAACCAGAAATCCATCAAAGCTTGAGAGCTCTCCAGCCAGGCTGCCACTGTGGAACAGGAGATGATGAAGCCAAAAAGTCTTTAAACCAAAATGAAAGAAGCACAGTGCCAGTCGTGGAAAAAGGGGAAAACTCAAGTTGGAAAGGAGCAATGGGAGTTTTATTTCTGCTTTTATTTCTCAAGCCCTACCAGTAGCATTCCCAACTCCTGGATATGCTGGTGGCACTGAAGTTCACTCACAGAGGTTCACAACCTCTGCGCTGACCAGAGGAGCTGCCACCCCTCAGGACATTGGGTGTTTGCAGGGGAGACAGAGAGACCTTCAAACCATCCCCAGCTAAAAACTGCTTATCCTAACAAAGGATTCACATTCCTTTTTGCCTTTTAATTAAAACCTGGCTCGTAAATCAAACCTCTGGTTCCCTACACTTCGTTGGCATTTGAGGGAAAAGCTCTTTTTCCAAAATTCCCTCCTGCAAGCTGCGGTCCTTTCTCCAGCTCCAGTAACAACTAATTACACCACTTTTGTTTGCTATGAACTCACCCTGCCTTTGCCAGGCCAGGAATTGGACTCTGATCACTGCCACAAATGCCTAATTATGGGTCACAAACCAAACAAAGCCAAACATCAGCAGTGGGGAGGAGAAAATTACTGTTAAATAAGCATTCCCCTCTATTTCCTCAGGGGTGTCCCACAGCTGGTTCCAAATTAGAGGGTTCCTAGAGGTGGGCTGGGGAAACTGCTCGAGGCAAATTGTTTTCCCAGAGCAATAGGCAGAGAACAAAGCCTGTAAGGCATGTGTTTATTTAAGAGATTTTTTGCACTCACGCACATTTGGACGAAATACATTTCAAAATTATGCATCCGTGGCTATTCTGTCTGCAGCCCCTCCAACCTTATTCTGCACAGCAGTGATTTCCAGCAGCTGGGAGATGAGCTGAAGGTGTCAGGCCAGACTGAAGCAAACTCCTGTAGAAACAGCCCAGCTAAGACTCTAAGTCAGCTTGAGGAGGGAACAGCAGGGAAAAGAAACTTTTGTTTAGTGTAAAACATCCCCCATGGGCACAGTGGGATCCGGTAAAGAGCTTCAGAGAATCACAGAATATGCTGAGATGGAAGGAACCCACAAGGATCATCAGTCCAGCTCCTGGCCCTGCACAGACACACCAACTATCCCACCCTGTGCATCCCTGGGAGCATTGTCCAAATGCTCCTGGAGCTCTGGGAGTTTTGGGAATGTGCCCATTCCCTGGGGAGCTGTTCAGTGCCCCAGCACACCCTGGGAGAAGATCTTTTCCCTGATATCCAACCTCAGCCTCCCCTGACACAGCCCCAGCCATTCCCTCAGGTCCTGTCCCTGGCCACTGAGAGAAGAGATCCTCGACTGCCCTTCAGGAGGAAGCTGCAGACTTTGGCAGCTCAGATTCCCCCAGGCTCTTCCCCATCTTCACTGTCCTCCTTTGGACACTCTAATAGCTTCATATTCATCTTTTTTCGGCTGTGGTGCCCAAAATTGCACACAGGACTCAGGGTGGGAGCAGAGCAGGACAATCCCCTCCTCAACCACCCAGCAAGGCTGTGCCTGATGCCCCCCAGGACACAGTTGGCCCATATTCCACTTACCATTGAGCAGAGAGAGCAGGAAACTGAACCTGCATCTCCCTGCCGTGGTTCACATCCCAAACAGCTCCTCTCCTCTGCCCAGCCCTTGCTGAGAACAGGAGCTGTCAAACTGTGATGTCTCCATTCCCCCCTATCAGCAGCTGAAGCACAGATCAGTCATCTGGCCAAAGGGAGAGGGAGGAGGTGAGAGACTGAGGAGGTGATTTTGGGCACAGATACAGCAGCAGGATGGTGAGGGGGATAGTGTGGAGGACGCTGAAAGGAGGAGATGGATGCTCAGTGCCTTATCAGGGACTTGCTGTTCTTTCAACTGGCTCCCTGATAACATATGGAGCTTAATCAAATATGCAAATAATGTCCTATCTAGAGACAAGGGAAATAGAGAAATAAACCCAGAGACCCATGCATGAAAACAAGCCGATAAAAATGAGGGAGCGGGGAGAAGGTTTAGTCTTTTTGATAAAATTATTTCAAAAGATCAAATTAAAGCAAAACTAATTAGGAGAACCACACTTAAGCCGACTTCCCGTAAGAAGGGTCAGCAGGCAAGAGGCATTCAAATCAAAGGCAGATGCAAGAGGCACTTCAAGGGCTCCCTGAAAAGTCATTATCCCAGTCAAAAAGGAAGGGGATAGAGAGGAGGAAGGCATCACAAGAGCCTTTTTGGCTGGGCATCCATCCGGGCATTAAATGGAGTGTATGGGGAGTTAAACAGCCTCTCTTTGTCAGCCTGGAGAGCAGAAGGAGCAGGTGAAGACCAAAGCTGATCACCTGATGTTCCATCCGCAGCATTTCTCTGAGAACAAAGGGACAGACAGAACTAAATGGACTAGAGGGATATGAGAATTTATTTGCTTTTCCTTGTATCCCAGCCCTGCACCGTTTCCATTGGCAGCACAGCTGTACCAGGCTCTGCAGCCTGAATATTCCACAGATACCATGCAGGAAATCACCTGCCACCACAGGGCAGGTGACAACCAGCAGCACAGCCAGCTGTGCCCCAGGAGGACCCATGGATTTCAGAGAGGAACAGGCAGCAGGACATTGTTAGCTGTCTCCTCGTGTCTGGTTTTGTCGCTAACATCCCCCTGCCTGCACAACACACATTCTCAGCCCTCTGTGGGGAAATCCAGCTCAGCTGTTTGCCACTGCAGAGCTGTCAAATGCAGGCTGCATTGAGAGGAAGGGTCTGAAGAGATGAAGGTACAGCCTGCTGCCTTCCCTGCTGCACTGGGTTCACTGGAGTCTGCTATTTCTGCTGGAGCTGGCAGTGAAAACACACAGTGCAGCACTGCTGGTGTAGAATTTGGAGGGATTAGACAGTTATTTGCAAATCTCACTGCATGATCACAAGATTCCATCTCTGACAAGGCTCTGAGTCACGGCTAAACCAGAATATCAAAAAAAAAAAAAAAAAAAAAAAAAAAAAAAAAGCAGCACTCAACACATGTAGGAAAACAGAGCTCAGCCAAACCCTGCACACCAGCATGGAGATTGCTGAGTAGTCAGAAAGGAGAGAGGGGTACTTGAAGGAGAGACATGGAAAATTAATTGCTCTCTGCCAAAAAGCAGGCTCCAGTTCTTCCTAGGAACAGCAGACTTCCTATTAGGAGATTAAAAAAGGGAGTTTTCCTACTGCAGTTAGACACTGCAACAAGCTGCAGTGTGAGACATGGACGAGTTGTAGCTGGAAGTCCCAGAGCAAGGGAAATTCGGGAAATGAGGGATGTGAGAGGCAAAGCAGCCACCTGCAGTGATGGAACCCTTAGTGGGTATTTCAGGCAAGTGTTGGCTACACCAGCTCAGCAGCAGAGGCTGGACAGAGCCTCTGATGTGGTTTAGGGCAGAGGATGGATCTCAGGGTAATCCAGGCTGGATTAGAAACCACAGGGTTTTCTAATCAAGCCTCCTGTTCAAAGCAGGGTTTGCTGTGAGGTCACCCCAGGCTGTTCTGTCCCTTCTGGCCTTCAAAGTCTCCAAGGATGGAAACTGCAAAGCCTCCATGGGCAACCTTCCTCAATATCCTCACAGGAAAAAATTTTCTTATATCCAGTTGGAATTTTTAAGTGCAAATTTACACCTGCTGCTCCTCATCCTCTCCTCACTCACCAACATGAAGAACTTGTCTCCAACTCCTCAATAACCTCCCTGTTGACATGGCAATGCTGTTACCAGGTTCCTCCACATTTTCTCATCTCCAGCCTAAATAAGCTCATTGCTCTCACCCTCTCCTTTCAGGGAAGGTTCTCCAGCTCCTGGCCAAACTCTTCACCCTTTCCTGAACTTGTTCTGATTGAGCAACAAAACTTTTGTTCTGAGGAGCCTAGAACTGGGCACTGTATCTGGATATGGCCTGGCAATTGAGTCTGAGATCATCACCTTCCCCTCCAGCTACTGCCAGTGCCCTTATTTGAAAATCTTGCATCTTTGATTTCACCCATGGAGACAGAATCCATTCAGTTTTACATCATGTTTTAGGAGTTTATTATCACCAGCCGATGATTTTTACAAGACCCAGGAGAAATCAATGTCCACACTGATTCCAACCACCACCACCCCTTTCACCCAACACTAGCATCCCATGCTGAGCTCACCACAGATACCAAAACCATAACTTTCTCAATGCTACAGCCAGAAAAATGAACTAATTTCCAGGCATCTAAGTTGGCAACAACCTCTCCAAGAGGGGCTGCACATCAAGGTAGGACACAGACAACTGCAGACATCAAATTCCAACAGGAACCAGCATTGCTCCATCACAAGGCAGTGAAGCACCAGGACTCCTGCTGGCTCAGGAAGCTGTGAAGGGGTGAAGAAGCCCCTCTTGCAGCAACCATCTTCCCAGCAGGAGCCAGAGCCTCTAGAGTGTGTTTTCAGAGCAGTCAAGTCCACTTGCCAAACAGTGAGGGGAAAAAAAATAAAATTCAAAAGAACCCTGACTCTTTCAAGGCGGCAGATGGAAGGAGAAGGGAGCTGAGTTTCCCTGCTGACATTCACACAGGGCTGTCAGCTGCAGAATTCCCTCCAGGGAGTATCAAAACTGAGCAGAGCTTCTTGTTTTGTGAGTATTGAGGAACCCCCTGGCCTGGAGGAGCAGTGGGGATCTCTGTCTGTGCCTGCAGGTACCACCAGGCTGATATTCCATGTTGTGACAATCCCAGCGCTGTGACATCAGCTGGAGCTCCTTAGATGGGAGGAAAATTCCAACCCCCTGGTTGGGATTGAGACACCAATTCCATGGGCAGGGAGGGTCAGGAACACATTCCACTCCACCAGGCTGCTCCAAGCCCCATCCAGCCTGGCCTTGGACACTTCCAAGGGCCAAAAGGAGAGCTGCAAATCCCAGACTTTAAATCCCAATCTCAGATTTTTAAATTCTCCCTGTGGTCTCTGGATCCAAGGAAAGCACAGACTCAAGGGTTTGGGGCTATCCAGAGAGTTGTTTGTGGAACTGGCCAATACTGAGAGTTTTCTCCTAAATAGAGTTGATTGCTGGTGGGAAGTGCTGGCCAGATTTCAGAGCTGTCTGATCTAAATGAAAACCTTCACCCTACGTGACATTCTACATCTAAAAACCCTTCAAAGACCACAAACTGATAGGATTTGATGAAAAATGAAGTACAACCCACAGAGCAAAAGTGCTGGTTTTTAAGCTAAAGTTCTCTCTCTGCAAGGAATTCAGCATAGAAAAGGCTTGGAGTGAAATATTTGGACGGAATAAAAAGAAACCAAACAATTTCTTACGGGGAAGTTTCAAATAAATGAAATGTTTATTTGAAAATGGAGTAGTAGAAATTTTCAAAATAGACCAGAGCTTTGTTTTGTGAGAAATACAACTCCTAGGGCTTTTCCCAGGCTGACATTTGCAAGCTCAACTCACCCTTTACCTGCACCTACACATGGAATAATTGCAGGTAAGTTGTATTTCTTTGACTGGAAATGATCTGCACAAAAGCAATGACCCATAAATTAAACACCTGGGAAAGGAATACAAGGAATATGGAATACTGCAAAGCTCCTTTAGTGATGCCAGGTATTAGTGGCACAGAGACACCAGGAAAAAAATCCAAACCAAGCTCACAGAACATCTCCATGTGTACATCCCTGGTTTTCTCCTGCCACTGGAGTGAAGAGCCAAGCAAGTAATGAGAGTGAGCAAGAGAAAAATAAAAATCCAGGGAAATTTGGGCACCTGGCTGTTTCACAGCTAAGTGGTTTTCAGGGAGAACATCCCCAGGAATAGCTCCTGTGCTGTTTGCAGGGAGACAAAACAGATATTTGTTAAAGTCAGGTGAGGGTTTTTTTGCATCTCCTGCAAGAAATCACTAAAAATTCCCAGGGGTGCCAACTGAATTTCAGCCACAGGTTTTGCCTGCAGCTTTCCCATGGTACAGAGGAGTTCACTGCCAAGGAAACCCACCAGGCTGCATGGATTACACTAAAACTGTGGCAACACTCACCAAAGTGGTTGGGGACACTCAGGGGACACCATAGGACAGCCAGCACAGGAGGAAACTCCAGATACTGAGTTCTAACCAAAGCACAGTGAGATTCAATATTTCTCATTAAACAATGCCGCAAGTAGTCAGGAGCTGGTTTTCCATCCCACCTGATTTGTTTTAAGCTGTTGGAGGCGATCACAGAAGTCACAGCACTTAACACATTCATTTTGTCCAGCACTCTTTGAGCAAGGAAAATATTCCCTACCATTTGTAGGAGAGAAAATGAGGCATGGAGGCACAGCAGAACTTTTTGGCAGAGCAAAGGATTAAATCTACTCCTCCCTGGGTCACCCTGCTCCATCCCCAAGATGCCACAATACCCCATTAAACCTTTAATCCAAGGGCAGTGGGTTTTGTGCATTAGCCATGGACAAGGGGAATTTTTCCTTTCTGTAGCTCTTCATTTTTATCCTATTTATTTCTTCATTCTGCAGGGCCAGGCTGTGCCGTGGACAAGGCAGCAGAATTGGAAGGAATATTTCTCCAGCACATTATTCAGTGCCTTCCTGATGGACTGCACATGGAGCTTTGTGAATGAGCAAGGGTTGCAAAATGTATTTTGCCCGGGGCAGTGAAATAGCTGGGGCCAACCGTGTCATTCGGTTTCACTCACACTTTCCCTACCCTATCTCTATCTTGGTTTTTCCTTTTCTTTCTCTCTTTGTTGTCTTGGTTACATGGGCAGACTCCTGATATGCTGCTAGTGTTCATTTTAATGATATGTCCCTGTAAAGCACAATATTTTGCTTCAGTTGTGTGTGCCACTGGATAAATTCCTTTGACACATGTGACATTTGTATATCAACTAACAGATATTGCTTTATGACTGTGGGTATTTTGCAGAGTATTCATGGATGGCATAAATCAAAATCTGATGCACAGTCTGCCACTTCCATAGTGAAAAAAAAAGCCACACAGAGAGGAAAATACTGAAACTGCAGCAAAAAAAAGCAGCAAAGTTTCCCCAAAACCATCTTGTAACGACTTGCAGCGAGTCTTCCAAGCACAGAATAAATCCTGCTATCTTGGAGATAATCTCAGAACTCCTCTTTCACGCCATCCAAAATATTCCACTGCAGCTTGACCGAGGAGCTGCACTGCACCAGGAGAAGCAGCAGAGTGTGACACGCCTGGTAGAACCCAACAGCACTAAAAAAATCCCCATTCCTGGGATTTGTCCAGGAGTTTCATCTGATCCTACAAGGTTTATTCCAATTTACCACTGTTTTTAAACGGAAGGAAAAGCTTCATGCTAACACCATGGATTATGCTGGAGCTGCAATCCCCATGCAGCTTTTTCCTTGTTTCCCTTGCTCCCTGCTCAGCAGCACCTGATTGATGAGCCAAGGTGGGAAACCAAGCATCAAAAGGACCATGGCAGGGGTTGAGGAGCATCAAGTGAAAATCCTGAGTGCCAGAGCACCCAGGGGAGGTGACAGGCTGTTGTCCCAAGGTCAGACACCCTCGGGGGCACTGGAGGGGCACAGTGAATGGAGGAGAGTCAGGGATTGCAGAACTCACAGCAAGGATGTGGCTGAACCTACAGGAACTAAAGGTTCCCAGAAGTCTGAATAAACTGGTCCAAAATAATCACACACGTTCAGGGGAACCTCGTTTTGCCTTGTGTTCTGCTTCTTTGGGGGAAATTTATTCACCTGAGGAAAATCTCAGCCCAGCTCTGCTCCAAAGTGGGAGCTACCACAGGCTGAATATTCAGCACGTTAGGAAAAAAGCTTCATTTTATTCCCTTTCTCAAATTACATCAGCCACTTCAGCTCTCCTCTCCTCATTCTTTACCCTATAAGGCTGTCCCTGCTCCCTACCACACTCTGTAAAGCACAGGCAACTTTCTCTCCTATTTTCCCCTATTAAAAAGGAATCAGATCTTGGATTCTGCAACGTGACCTGCAAAGGCAAAGAGAGCTGTGGCTGAGTTTTCTTCTCCTGAAGCCAAAAAAAAAAGAAAAAAAAATTCCAACCAAAAGCTTGTGAGTGCAGGGAGAACAGTCATTAAATGTTTAGGTCTTTTGGATTTTACCATTCAAACCTCAATACCCCATTTCCCTCCCTCCAAGAGACAGACTGGAGAACTGAACAGTTTATTATGATATCACACATGACAGGGAAGCAAAACCGAATTAGTCAGGGGAGGAGATTATTTTTATTATGACCATTTAAAAAACAAATTGGCTCCTTTTCCACATGCCTGAATAATAGTAAAAAAATCCACCATATTTTTTTCTCAAAAGCATGAGCAGCCTTTCCTCTGTTTTGAACAAAGCCAGAGACATTTGCCAGTGGGCAGAATCCCATTCCCCTCACTCAGCACAGGGGAAATGCCATCTGAATTTACAACCCAGATTTTCTTTTCAAGTGAAGAAAACAGGTAGAGGAATAAAACCAGAGGTTTCAGACTTTCCTTAAGCACCCATGAACAAACAACTCCCTTCACTCCCCACAAGCCACAGTGAGACACCTTTTCACAGCACCTTCCTTGACCCAACTTGGAAGTCTTGGCTTGCAAAAGGGATTTAAAGAGGAAATGACATCCAAAAATATCCCAAGGCTCTGCCCAACCTCCCTTCCCAGCTCCTCCCCACCTCCAACATCATGGCAAAGCCACCATCTCCTTGCACATCCGAGATTTTCCAACACTCCAGGGCTGAGCATTCAGGCCAACATTGTCAGACTGACAATGAACTGGAGGCAGATGTCCATCATTCCCATGAGAAGGTCATTCCAACACCTCTTCTTCCCTGGGGAAAGCCCCAGGTGGATGATTCCACCTCTCCAGCCTCTCTGAGTGCTCTACAAGGCAAACCCCAGCCATCCAATGGGCACATTTCCAGTGAGAACACCCAGAAAAGAACACAAACACTCTCTACTGTATTTTTGTGGCACCAACCATAAACATAAAGCTCATTATAGCTCAGGACACAGCTTTCTTTTGATACAAACACTTCCTTCAGCACAAACCCCAGCCTGACGTCAACAGAACAGCCGCTAATCCCGTGCTGGGCTCGTGGTGAAGTCACAGCCCGGTCACACTGCTCTGAAGAAAGATCTCCAGAACATCAATCCTGTTTCCCAAACTTCAGCCCCAGTCGGTTTTTCCTCCAGCACGCACAGACACCCTGTGATCAACGACTCAATTAGAGACGGTCTGAACACAGAAAATTCTGTTGGATGCAAATCACATCACGTCCATCTGCGACTGGGGCTGCAGTTTGACTTCTGAAGCATTAATTTCCTGATGAATAACCATTTGGAAGAAGGATTTTATCCTTTCTCAGATCATCTCCAGCCCCTGAGGGCGAAACACAGGTTTTTTTGCCAACCAAACCATTTTTTAATCCTCAAAATAGGAGCACCTTAGGACAAGGATTGCGTCCACACTCAACGCAACACTTAAATCTCCATAAAAACATGAAAATCTGAGCGAGAGGACCACGCAGGTCTTACCTTCTTGAGCTTCCCACTCTTGGTGCCCACAAAAGCCAGGGAGTGGTTCTTGTAGACGTAGGCGATCACCGACGTCATCCTGTCCCCATCCTCGGTGAAAATGGGGAGCCCTCGCACCATGGATGATACTCCCAAGGGGGCATTCATATCCAGGCCACAGAAATTGTCATCAATTGTTAACAGCTGCAAAGAGAGAAAGAAAAAGGGTGTAATCGGCTGAAGTCACCGATTTTTTAGCCATTTGGGAAGTATCCATCCGTTGCATAACGTGCCTGTGATTTATGCAGGCTGACAAAAATCAGGGGGAGATGGAGAAAGAGGTGGAAAAAAAGAATTGTCCAAAGTTTGCGTGATGAGTTAGAGCCAGAAGGAGAGCTGGAAACTTGGTTCTTTTGAATGACAGCCCAGCAGGATACATTGCATTAAGCCTTTTTCCTTGCTGCTTTACCAGTCAGTTTTTACCAGCCAAGACTCACCAATCAAATGAAAGTCTGCTGAAAATGGCTTAAACATACTTAGTTCTGTCAAAAAAAAAAAAAATCCACATCACTCCCATAGATCCAGAGTAAGAACCACAGAGTTAAATCTGCCCTGGCAAAGGAAACAGACCCTGACCTGCCCTCTGATCCAACACTAATGATCACATCTGTGAAATCTAAATAACTACTCCTCTACTAATTCTAAATTCAGTAGGATTGTTCATGCTACATCTTGGAAATTACCATTCTCCAGTGAGTGTCCAGGCAGCGTCTGAGAGAGACATGATTAACCCAGGCGAAATCTGCAGTAGGGAATCAGGGTAAAAATTAAACACCATAAACTTGAAGCCCTTTGCAGTGCCTAGAGGGGCTCCAAGAGAGCTGGAGAGGGACTTTGGACAAGAGGCAATTGCTTCCCACTACCAGAGGGCAGGGTTAGATGGGGAGAAATTTCTCCCTGTGAGGGTGCTGAGGCCCTGGCACAGGGTGCCCAGAGAAGCTGTGGCTGCCCCTGGATCCCTGGAATGGCCAAGGCCAGGCTGGACAGGGCTTGGAGCAACCTGGGACAGTGGAAGATGTCCCTGCCATGGCAGAGGGTGGCACTGGATGGTGTGAGGAAAAAACATGCTATGAAAACCCAGTGTCCACAAGAGAGACAGAAGAGTCCTGCAACTTTATTCCAATAAAGGGGGAGAGTCCACTGGGGCATACCCCATAGGGTTTCTCTCTCAAGGTTTTGGAGGACAAAGCCTCCTTTTATCCTAAACTCCCAGCCACATGTTGACCTCTTCCTTCCCCCATTGGCTGAGGTATCAGGAAAGTACAGCCTTCCCAAACCACCTGCCTCATATTCCCCCTTGAATGTGTCATTGTCCCCCAAAGTTCAGAATGTAGGGCTCTGCAATAGACTTTGCCCAGACACATTTGTCCTTTACATTAAAATCCAAGAGTTCAAACCATGGTCAAACTTTTCGAGTCCTGTAACAAACCTGTGCAGCTTGAGGTTGGTAGAGACATCAAGGCCCATTTCAAAGACATTAACACCCATTTGTCCTGAAGACCCCTCACCCATCCAGTTGTTTGTAGTGATATTTGCACCTATCTTTCTTATCAATGATCTTTAAAGTCCATTCCAACCCAAACCATTCAGTGAGTATCCATCTTACTGGGATACTGTAATTCACCAAAGTTCTTTGGAGAGGTGGGAAGCTTCCACAGGGAATTTCCATTCTTTGTTGGCGATACCCATGAACTCCCAACAACCAGAGAAAAACTCCTAATCATTGATGCTCCTGCCTAAGCTCCAACACCCATTGCAGTTGAACTCAACAGGATTTTCACCAGACAAATGCTCTACTGGGATCCCTTCACATAAATTAATGTAGTGCCCAGTTATGTTTCTTTGGGCTTCAGGGAGTTCCAGAACCACAGCAGGAACACAGCACAGGCAGCTCTTCTACCTTCAGGCACCATCGAGGCAGGTAAAGCCAACACAGGTCACAGAGCTCCACAGAAAAAGTCAAATAAAGTTCCAAATATCCCAAAGCAGTTGGACTTTATTAACCTCTCCAGGCCACTCATATATTTCAAGTTAAACATCTACTTAAAATGTTTTGCTGGGCTAAAGCCTAAAAAAGCAATAATTAAGTGTACAGGAAGGTTGCCTCGTTTTGATATATCATAATAAAGGGCTATGACGATTTTCTTTGTCTGAACTCACATCTTCCTGGAAACGCAGCTAAAAAAAGTGATGCTCCCTGCTTGAGTTCACGAACAGTAAAAGCCTGATAGTTGATTCATTTTATCCTCACCCAGCAATTACGGGCAATAATTACAGATGGTTCTACTGAATGGAAGAATAATGCGTCCTAAATGTGTTTATAAATACATAAAACCTAGGAGGAATTCAAAGAGCCATTAGTAGGGATCAGCTAGCCTGAGCTCTGGCCTGCAGGAGTCATTAGTGTTTGTGGACTGCCCTTTTCAGCAGAGCTAAAACAGCGGCTCAAAGAGCAATTAGGGAGCAGATCAGCAGCCTCCAGACCTGCTGGTCCAAAACGCAGGGAAAAAGTCCAGGATAAATCTGCCGTCCAGCTCTGGAAATCCATAATGGGCAGGGGAAAGGAGGTGTGTCAGAGAAGGAGCCTTCCAGCAGAACCAGAGGATCACAAAAGGACTCCAAACGATCCACTCAGCCTAACTGTGATCCCTTCAGCCCAACTTTACAGCCCCCTGATGTCCTTCCAACCTGAATCGTCCAATGGACAGAAGATGTGAGAAGAATCCAGGTGTTCAAGTCAAGCTCGGTTTGACCAGAAACTCTTAAACTTTCAGATTAGCAGGAGTTGTACTCCAAGGGTATAATCAAACTGCCTAAGCCCTCACTCTAATGGCCCGAGAAGCTGCAAAGAGTCACTTCAGACTGAAAGCAGGAAACTCCCCAACGGCAGAAAGAGAAAAGGAGAAAAGTTTTTAAGGAAAACAAGACAGCTTCCTTCACCACCAAGAGCATGAAAAGCTTAATAGTGCCGGCAGGCTTCTTACCTAAGGTGCAGGGGACAAATCTCCATCCCAAACCAAGGGAAATGACTCTGACAAGCGGTGAAATGAGATGAATCCAGCAGAGCTGGCACAGTCGGAGGCATCCTCCTCGGCAGAGCACAGACTCCAACACAATTCCATCCCTGCAGCACAACCAAAACCAACCACTCCAGCTGAAGCACTTGAGACCAGAAAGGAGCCACACAATCATCTGGGTGCTCTCCTACACGATCCAGAACCTTCCATCCCAAGCAGCAGCCTGGGAGGATAGAACCCCAGAAATCACAGCATTAAGTACAAACACCTGTGGCTGATTTGCAGCCCAACTCCAAACTGTTGAGACTTAATTAGTCTAATTGCCACAAGGTGGTTCCTCCTCCAATTGGGCTCCAGCTGGACTCAGACCTACCCTTAATGGGGCTGACATCCCATACAGCCACAAAATTAAGTTTATGCCTCTGTATTTCACCTTATTTCCATGACACTATTTTCAGAAAGACACATCCTTATAAGAAGGACTTACACAGAAATACAGGGACAGATTTTGAAAAGAAAGTAGAGTCACCGTGGATTTAAAGAAGAAATTGCTTATGATGAGGGTGGGGAGGGGCTGGGCTGGAATTCCCAGAGAAGCTGTGGCTGCTCCATCCCTGGCAGTGTCCAAGGCCAGGCTGGACAGGGCTTGGAGCACCCTGGAACAGTGGAAAGTGTCCCTGCCCAGCAGGGAGTGGCACTGGATGATTTTTAAGGTCACTTTCAAAAACTATTCTCGAATTCCAAGTCCACTCACGTGCTGCTGGTTGGGTGCCAGAGAAGCAATCCCAGAGCTGTGGTTTGCCATGTGGACAGCCCTCCCCCAGGAAAACAGGAGCAAGGCCAGCGAGCCACACGCCACACGAAAACTATTTTCATTTAACGTATTTGGGTTATTTCCTCTGGGGATCATCTGCCAAAAAAAACGCCAGCAAGCAAAACCCTACAAATAAACACCACCCGGTTTCTGCACAGCTGTGGCTCTCAGCTGCACACAGGCCTTTGTAGAGACAGAAATACAGTCATCTTCTGCAGCGGAGAGAGACACGTAAGGAAGTTTGGATTTATGATGAAAGGGTCAGGAGTTGCAAGCACAGGTTTATTTTCAATTCCAGACACTCCTAGCAGCAATATAAAGTAGCCACGTTAAACTCTCTGGAGCTTCTCTGCTTGGCAATTTCATGTTAACGACTTTCCAGAATGAAAGAGGAGGTGAGGGCATGAATTCACTTCTAACGCTGCTGCCACACCGGCTGGGGTAGCAGGGAGAGGAGAAGGGAAGGTCTGAAGAGGTGGGAAGAATATCAGCAATTCTCACATCCTGAGCAGTTAAAATACTGCCCAGAAAGCCAGCAGGTAACTTGGAAGGAAATGGGGGCCTGCAGTTGGAATGTTGGGCTGGAATCAATCGCTTCATCATCCCACCCCTAATTCCCACTTGCAAATGAGGGAATATTTCCCACCATCCCTCTGCCCCAGGGAAAGTGAGAAGCACAGGTTTATAAGGTGCTTTGTGTGTCTAAAATATCTTCCTCTGAGGCTGACTGGCAGCTCCCAGGGTAGAAATGCCCTCCTGAGTCCCACCAGCTGCCTCTCCACCTCGGGCTGGTGTGCAAGCTGGCTGTGTTCTGCTCCTGCCACCACTTCCTGTGTCACCAACCAGGCTTCATCTGCAGCCGTGACACCGTGGCCAAGTGTCACACTCACCACTGAAATGGGAAGGATGTGCAGAAGAGTGTCCCTGATTTACAGGAGGATTCTGGCAAGCATTTGCCTCCTCCAGGATTAAGCTTATCAAATAAACAATTAACACATCCAAGCCCTCCTGGAGAGGATGGGTTTACAAGGCTGGTGCTGGCTCAGTCCCTGAGGGATCACTGAGCCCCCAAAACCCCCAAATTCAGCAGAAGGGTTAGAGATTGGATTACATCACCTCCTTCCCTGTCCTCATCTGATTCCTCAGCAGGAATGTTGGCATTGCAGAAGTGGCAGAAGCACCAAATACCAGGGGATTGGTGCAAACAGTGCTCATAACACACCAATTGTCCCTTAAACATCTGCTTTCACTATTTGCCTCTCAAACAGCCCCGGATAATCAAACACAGCCTAATCCACACTTGGGGAACAGCCTCGATAAAGGATTAGCCACCCCTCATGTCTCCTTGCTTTCACTCCGGCAGAATCTTCCTCCCCAATCAAAGCTTTTTTTCCCAGATATCTCAGCAGGCTCCAAAGCAATTCCACAGACTCACCGGGGATAAAGGCTGTCCCAATGGCCAAGTCCTGCCTTTGATTTACAGCTAATACCTAACAGCCCTGTCTTCCTATGGTGGCAGGTACTTGGCTCCTCTCTCCTGTTATCTCAGGCTTGGCTGCAGCAAAGGATGGAGAGAACACATTAATGGATGTCTGCGCTGCCAGCAGGGCCAGGGAGCCAACAGCAATAAGAAATCAACAGGAACAGGCATTTGAGTCTTTGCAAGGAGATATCCAAGGTCTTTTCCATCGTGTGACGGCAAGATCTCCTTTCCTTCCTGACTGCAAGGACTGAGTGAGGGTGAAGGTGGGCATGTGTCCACTCAATAAGATATTTTAAAATATATTTTAAAATCTAGAGAGATGGAAGACGTAGAAAAACCTCTCAGCGGGAACATCACGGCATCTGAAGAGACACAAGCTGGGAAATTTAGGGTCTAGATCACCTGGTTGCAGGGGTGAACCATAAATCCCCACAGAGTGGAGCTGGAAATAATGGAAACCATCTCCCCACAAACCACAGGTCTTTAAATTCCAACAGCAGCAGGATGTGCTTCCCAAAGTCTGTGCTTCTCCTGTTTGCCTGTGCACATCTTCCTGATGGTTTGAGCATGGTTTCGGTGCAGGGTGAACTCCTGGTTAGGAGGATTTGCCCTGCCCATGGCCTTAGTGCTTGGCATTCCTGGAGCTGGACTAACTCTCCCTCTGACCTCTGCAGTATCTCTGCTTCTGGCCACTCTGAAATTTGGGTTCATCTGCCCTTCTCCCCCCAGAACTTCAGCAGAACCATCCCATCTCACCCAGCTGCTGCGCCAAGCTGTGAAATCCTCAAGCAGGATGGACACAGCCCCTCCACCTTTCCCCTCCTGCCACATCATTCCCATAATTTGCTGCCTCTCACTGTCCTCCCCATCCCCTGCATTCCTGACAGTGGGTCAGGAAAAGGCTGCAGGTTTACCCAGCTGGAGATCTTTGTCATCTGCAGTTCACAATTTTGTGGACAAAGAGATGGGCAGCCACCAAAGATAGCTCAGACCACCAACCAACCCCCTCTTCAGCGGTCGGTCTGCAGTCTAATGACATCCAAAAATAGCCAGTCCTGTTCCCCCAGGGTGCTCTGTGATATAATAGAAGCTGGATAAAGAGCCAGCATTTGGAAATACATTATAATTGCACGCTGCTTTTCACTTGTGCACCCACAGCAGTGGTTACTGTGCAATTACATGTCACCATATACAAATGACAGTGCAGTTACAGTAACTTTACCAATTACAGGGAAATTGCACCCACTATGCTGAGAGGTTTTCATTCAGACACAATCCAGGAGCTCAAGAACAAGGGGGGAAAAGTTACTCAAATTGACTAGAACTGGTACAGGCGTTTGGTTTTTAGGTCTGCAGTTTAAGCATCAGTTCAAGGACTGGTGTCAAGTTTCCAGAGTGCTGCAGAATCTTAATGGAGTACAGATTTTTATGCCTGCATTTATGCTCCTGCTCTGCTGTGAGTGTAAGGCTTCCCAACAGTCTACACCATGTTCCTCCACGTCGTAAAATTTGCAATTTCCTGAAGAGGAGGCTGCCTTTCTTGCAGAGAGCAACAGGTTCCTTCAGTCTGCAGGCCTTTTGCTCAGCAGAGCTGGGTGATTATCAGTAATTGTGGATAAAAGGAATTGTGCTATAAATTTAGCATCCTCTACATCTTGGTTGTCTGAGGGATTGCAGTGCCCAAAGATGTGCTCAAGGTAAATCCATTAGTGAACCCCTACAATTTTTCAAAATAAATTTGAAATATTATAAATTTTTTTATATCTTAAATATTTAATCTTAAATATTTAAGATATAAATTCTTGTATTATTAAATTAAATATTCTTAAGATTAATTAATTAGTTACTTATATTAAGATTAAATATTCTTAATATTTTATCTTAAATATTACAAAATTTAAGAAATTCTGGCACTAAGGTTGCTTTCCTTACTTCTTGCTTCACACCTCAGAGATGCAGAGCCCAACTTTCAGCATCTGCTGACCCTGTTACAGCCATGGCGACACAATTGCAAAGATTTTTTCTTTTTTTTTTTTTTGCTTGTTCTCCAACTCTGGTTCCCACTTTTGCTGGGCACTTTGCCTGGGACTGCTCTGGGAGCAGAATTGAGCTATTATGGGGATCTGAGCAACCTGGGATGGTGGGAGATGTCTCTATCCATGGCAGAGGGTGGAACTGAATGAGCATTAAGTCTTTTCCAGCCCAAACCATTCTGTGATTCTGTGATCAGAAGGAAATGTGTGGTCACTGAGGTTCACCCTACAAACCACAAGTGTGACCCGAAGAGCAGCAAGTGTGACTGTGAAAGGTGTAAAAGGAAGAAGCAGAGCTCTTCTGTGGTCCCATAAACTTCCCCTTGCTGGCTCAGAGGATCATATGGATGAGGCACTGAAGGATAAACAGAGGAAAACAATCTCTGTGGCTCTCAGATCAGGGCTTTGAAAAATTCACTTAAAATTTTTCACACCCCAAAAAAAAAAGAGATTATTGTGTGTGGAGACTCTGCCTTTGAAACTGCCACGGACTGTTGGGTAAATAAGTATTTAGGGATTTTTCAAAAGGGAAGTATTGATCAAATAAGCTGCTCGAGCCGTTCTGTAAGAACTTATTCCAGCAGCAAAGCTCTGTTACACACCTGAAACACAGCAGCACTGATATGGTCTGGTGCTGCTGTGGCTGAGGTGGGAGAGAGAGTCCCAGCGAGAGGAAATCTTAGGTGAAAAGGGTCTTTTGTGTAAGCAAAAAGACACCTTTGAGAGAAGGTGCTGTATTTCACCCTAAAGGAAATTTTTACATATTTCCCTGATCAGCCCTCTCATTCCTATTGAGTGCACACCAGCACCTGCTCAGATAAAGTCCAGCTGCCTCCCTTTGCTGGCACCACCACCAATTCTCCACCGAATCACAATTGCTATAATTACTATTTTGTTACACAGAAAGAAAAAAAAATCCTCATTTGGGCTGCAAAGTGCCACCCGCGCCAACAGAAATGAAACAGCGAGGCTGCTTTGCATGCAGGCAACACCTTCACCCCGAGAGCCCAGAGCCTCTTAAAAGCATTAATTAAGCCTCACCACGGTCCTGCAAAGGTGAGTTAAGTGCTGTAATGAGTGAGATGTATGTGCTGCTGCTCTCCAGCCCAGGGAAATGGGGAGAGCTTGGTTTGCTCAATGAATGACGCAGAGTGGAGATCCAGGGCTGGCATCTGTATCGGGGAGGATCGAGATGTGTCTGTCTGGTGCCATCACCTCACAGAAGATGAATTTAAAGAAGCCTGGTTATCAGTTTAAACAACAAACTAAAGCACTCGAGCGCTGCTGAAAGGGAGAATCTCCTGCTTATCTGTGCAGATCTCGGCGCTTGAGGAATTCAGAGTGTTTGTACCAAGCGGTGGAAATTCACTGAAGCTCTGACTCCTCCTGAATCTGAGAGCAGGACTGAGCGACTGGGAGGCTGCAGCCAGCCCTGGAAGCAGTGACACCATCACAGCCCCAGCCTGAGAGTGCTGGGTCATTCCCTCATTAGGAGGAGTGAATTTTTATTATTCCCTTCTGCTCCCTCGCTCTGCCTCTCCCACTCTCTCTCCATGTCTAAATATGTGCCTGGCTAATATTGCTTGTTTACAGGACAAATCAGCTGTACAAATCCTATTATATTTTGGATCACTGACAACGACGGGGTAAATGACATTGAAACGGGGAAATACAGTGTTGTTCCTACTGATCTAATGTCACCCACATGTTCCATCAGCTCCACCAGCTCCCAGTCCTGCATGGAGGAAGCAGAGGCCTCTCTGTATTTACCATTTATTTCCATCTCTACCTGGGTGTCTTGCCTTTCCTAACTTCTTTAATTATATGGATTTATTAAAGTACTTCTTTAATATAAAATCATAGGATGGTTTGAGTTGAAAGGGACCTTAGAGACCAGCCAGTCCCACCCCCTGCCATGGGCAAGGACACTTTTCAGTGGATCAGATTGTTCAAAGCCTCATCCAAACTGGCCTTGAACCTGAGCTCCATCCTGAACCTGGATATGTCTGCACAACCAGGTCCATGCTGACTCTGCAAACACTGAATTTTGTCCCCAAATTGTTGCCATGTTACCCAAAGGTTGTCCCAGTGCTAATAAAATGCCTCTCAAACAAACTTAGAGCAAAAGTTATATCCTACAACAGCAGAGTCATGCATATGCCAGGCTGGGAGTGTCTGAGGCAGAAATATGGTCAGATGTGATTCGGGCATCTCTCTGCGAGTAAAATCAGCTTTTCTCATCTCCATTTTCACACTATCTGTGTGAAAATATCTGTGGTCTGATATGTTCCAATATCTGTGTTATCCTACCAGGTACAGTGAGGACTCATCCATGCAATTTGGATAAATAGAGAAAGATGCATATATCAGGGAGGGAAAAATAAATATGTCTTATGTTATCTGTTTCCTGGAACATAAATAAATAGACATGCACATCAGATCATTCCCAGAGGCTGAATATCTTCACTGATCCTCCAAGTCCTAAGACAGATCCTGCCCTGTGTTTCACCCCAACAGCTACATTGGCATGAGGCAAGGGAGGAAGGGTCTGTGCAGGATTTATCCCAGAGAGAAAAGCTGAATCCTCGACCCCCTCCTCAACAGAACAGGCATTGTCCAACCTCCCCTGCTCCAGATGCTTTAAATAGCATCAGCCTCACCAAGGGAGCTGGAGTCACTTTGCTTCTGGCTCTTCCAGGACATCTGGGGTTTGATTTCTGCCTCTTTTTTTTTTTTTTTTAAATAAAAAAAGCCCCTCTTGCACAAGCATTCCCCTTGGCCTGCCAGGCGACCTCCTGGCGAGACAAGGCGAGGTCAGGTTTGCGAAGCCGCCTGAGATCTCCTGGCGCAGAAGAGAATGTGAGGAGATCATGTGGAGCCCTCCAAAAATGCAGGGCTGAGCCACAGGCGACCGCAGGGCTCGACCACAGAAGAAAACAGCCTGGTTTTCTGGCAGGGGAAGCAGCAAAGAGCAGTTCCCAGAAATAAATCTAATTGTCCATGCGGCGAGGAGCGCGGGGAGGGATGGAGAGTGTGGCGCTTGGCTCACCTGCACAAGGGGGACCAGCAGGACCTGGGGGTGATGCTGAGCTGCTCAGGCAGAGCCAAGTGGGGCAGAGATGGGGTGGGTGGTGGGGGAGGGAGCTGTGCCTGGAATATCTCAGACACAACAGCGGCTCTGCAGCCCTTGGGTCCTGCTCTGCCCTCAATGAGCATTTTGTGTGAGCAGGGTCACCCAGACGTGAGAGAACAGCTCTGTCAGAGGCTTTGGCACCCAGCCACTTAAAGGCAGAGGGTTTCCTCCTGTTTTGTGCTTTGGGAGGAAATAAAGGGGTTTGAGAAGGTTTTTCCTAATGCATGTTTGGGGTTTTTCCCCCCCAGGACAATGGGGATTTTGGAAGGAGAGGTTTCAGGGTGGGGTGTTATGAGAAGGTAATTAATTACTGCCAGTATTATTTCTGCCTCCACTGATCTGGCAGCATCCTTTCAAGGACAGGTGTTTAATACTGAGAAACCTACTTAATTCCTCAAATGCAATCATCCTCTCCATGCAATTAGGCCCTGGTTTACAGCCCTTAAGTGCAAGCTTCTGTTGATGCAGGGGATTAAGAGTTTTTGTTTTGCTCTCCCTCAGAGCATCCAAAGCCACTTTTTTCCCTGCCTGGAGCACAGAGCACTTTACAGAGGCAGGGAAGTGTCCTCATCCCTGCTGGCTGAAAGCAGAGAGCTGCACGTGGGAGAGAGAACCACCACCCAGGGAAAAGAGAAGATGAACCCACGAGCTGCCTGAGCTCACCTCACAGCAGAAACAGTGAGGAACATTTCCTAATCCCAGTTCAGAGCGGCCAGGACCCTGCTGGGAGCACTGGAAACATGAACTCAGTTGCCCTCCATTAGCCTGAGGAGCACAGCCCCAGACATCCCTGGCCACTTCCACCACTGACCACAATCATGAGAAATAGCAGCTGTGTCCCTGTGGAGAGCTCACGTGGGGAGATAACATGGAATTCTTCCCTGTGGAAGTGTTTCTCACCCCGGAGCAGAGCCAGCTTTGCAGGGGAGATGATGCTCAGGCCTGCTGGGGGAGAGATCTGCAAACCACAGCGTTCAGCTGGAGAATCTGAGAGCCAGCACTCTACCCTGTGTCCCTCCTCCTCCCCAGCTCAGCCTCCGCCCTCTGCAGCCCCCGGCAGCAGCAGGAGGACATTGTCACCTCTTATCACCAGGGCACTGGGCTCTGCGCTCACACCACGCGCTCCATCCAACACAAACTGATGGCACCGAGTGCACAAACACTGATCTGGCAGCAGGAAGCCTGTTTGCTGCAGCTCCCAGGCTCCAGTGAGCATTCCCAGAGAGCAATGACAGCATTGCTGAGGGTACTGCCCTTCCCAAAGTGAATTTCGTCATTTTTGCGGGGGTTTCCTGCTTTTATTTGCATTTTCAGAGGAAGAAAGTGCTGTTAAAAATTGACCAAGAGCTGACCTCAGCTGTCCATAACCCTGTTGGATCAGCAACACCAGCCTTGTCTAGTCTGGAGTAAAAACACATACACAAAATTTGTGCGTGGTCTGTCCAGCTGGGGTGAGCAAAAAGTCCTGTTTGGCAATCACAAGTGGCACTGAGACACACAGGGATTGACTTAGCATGGCCCAAGTGGCAAATAGGGAGGCTGTGGATTCTGATGAAACTGAAAACTCATCCCTGTGATTGATCCATTCCCCTGGGAAAACATCAGCCTCACACATTCTCCAGTCCAGCCAGGAGAAATGGGCAGAGGCTGGGTGTACAAAATGCCAAAGCACCAGGATTGCAGGGATGTCCTTCCACACATTCCTCTTCCCAAGGACTAAGCAAAAGGTAACATTCCTTTTTCCCCAGCCTTTCCCTTTTAAGGGAAAATGGGAGAAATGACAGATAGAGATGACAATTCCTGCCTTTTTTGCTTGTAAAGTGACTTTTTCCCTGGAAACATCCCTTCTTTGCAGCAGCTCCAGCCCATATCCTTGTTTCTAAATGACCTTGTCCTGTCCAGCATGCCAGAGGGGAACAAAACAGCAAGGAACATATTCCTTCTTCCTGCAACAGACAGGCACAGCACTAAGAGCCAGGAGTCCCTGGGGTACAAATTGTGGGGTTTTGTGCCTTAGCTGACCCTCCTGTAAAACAACCTCCTGCTGCTCCCCACCTTGGTGTCTCAGAGGTTCTCTGTGTCCTGCTAACACCACTGATGATCGCCACAAGGTCTGGAAGGTAGAGGAATATGAAATAGGCTGAGAAATCTTTGAGAAATACCACAAATCAGCTTGTAAGGGACAAGCTGACTGTCCCTTCTCATACATGAGGCCTTTCCACCACCTGAGCTGGAAATGGCCCTTCCCAGCCTGGTGGGATGGAGCAGGAGGGAGCCCACGGGTCAGCCCCAGGGACCAAGCAGTGTTCATCCCTGTGCTGCCAAAGGAAAATCCCTGTGCACCCAGCTGGCATCCAAACACGGCAGGACTAACCCACAGCCTCCTCCTGAATCCAGCCAAACCCCTGTGATGCCTTAGGAGTTTAGCTTCTCTATTTTCCATGTATCTGTAATGCTGTAATTCTCTAGTGTGTAATTCTAGACTCCATGCAGGGTGCTAAGCTACTTTCTCTCCTTATTAGACAAAACAATTCCTCTCTAAGCCCCCAACTCAAGGACACCTTACTGTCTCAGACCCCAAGATATGTAAACAACAGTGAATTGGGGGGAGAAAACTTGGAGTAATTGAGTTCATTACCTGAAGCTGTAATTGGAGGATTAACTCCCAACATGCAAATGGACAAAGCTTATAAAGTATGAAAAACTCGTGACCCATTGTCCATTTTGGGTGCAGCCCCTGAGTGGGCTGTGAGTGCCCTAAATCCACCTGAAGGCCCTACAATAAATATAACTGCTTTTTATTCTCTTAACTTTGTTTCAGGCAAGCCTGTCAAGGCATCAACAGCAGGGCTTGCTTGGTTGGCATCAGGGGTGGGCTGGGGGATGCAAGGAAAGCAGAAAGGAGCAGGAGAAAAGTGTCCACTTGAGGAAAAAATGCATGGAGATGGTGCAGAACTCTCCGAGATCTCACCAGCAAAGAGGTTTTGGGGAGTTACCAACAGCCACCAGAAGCACAGGAAGCCTTGACAGCCAAGCCACTTGTCAGACAATGACTTGGGACCCAAACATCCACTTCTGGTAGCAAAGTGTTGGGAAAATATTGCCCAGCTCTTCACACAAGGCCTTTTGTTGGCCGGTCAGCTTTGAAAACATTTCTGTTCTCCCCCAAGTGACAGCGCTGCCATGAAAAACAGGAAGAGTTTGAATACAGCAATTTAAACAGTCAAACCCCATTTCCTGCCAAAAGGAAAAGAAAATACCAGCAAAAGGCAGAAGCCAGGCGAGAGCTGGGGAGTGACACTTTGATTATCTTGGAGAGATATTGGTGCTGCATGTCTGGCAGAAGCTGCAGCGGTGGAGGTGACAACTTTTCAGGGCAGGGAGTGGAGTTTGTTGGGCTGAGAGGCAGATCAGGCTGAGGAGGAGGCCAGGATCTCCCAGGAGAGCAGCCCTGGGGTGCAAGCATCTCCTAAGCTGACAGCCAGGGTCCCAGGGCAGCAGCACCCATGGTTTGGGACTTCATTGCCACCAAAATCCCAGCAGGATCCCTGCTGCTCTCCGTTTCCCCACAGCCCTGAAACCCTCAGGCTGCTTTGGGGTCAGTCTGCAATACCCTCCTCATCTTCTTCCATGCTTTTTGTCTCACAGCAGTTCACCTGCCTGCTCCCCGAGGGAGAGGGGAAAGCTCCCCTGCCTCAGCTGCTGAGGATCCCAGCAGTGCAGTTCTCACTGGGCTTCAAAATACACCCATTAATCTGATTTCATTGTAATGACAACCAGCAAATCCCCCAATGATCAATTCCAAGAAATGGCACATTTACATCTCCATCCTCCTCTCAAGCTGCCTTTTATTTCCTTTTTTTTTTTTTTTTTAAAGAAATCCAGCATTTCCCCACGGTGTCACAGACTGGTTGGAAGGGACCTTAAAAGTTCATTTAGTCCAACTCCCTGCCATGGGCAGGGGCAACCTTAACCAGATCAAGCTGCTCAGTTACAAAGTTTATGAAGGACATTTAAACCACAGCTTTCTTTACCCACCACGAAGCTGGTTTTCTGCTTTAAGAAGGCTATTTTTTCCCCTCCAGAACAGCCCTGCCTCCTGCCAACACCCCGCATGTCCAGAGAGCCGAAGGGTTTGAAGGTGCCCTCTGACTGTATAAGCAGGAATGGCTTCAGCATCCAGAGAGGAGATTTAGGTCTGACATGAGGGAAAGCTTCCTAACAGCACAGACAGATTTTAGGGAGAGAGAGGAATCTCCATAGCCAGAGGTTAAGAACAGGTGAGACAAACATCTGTCAGAAGCGTTATAAGTAGGGCAGAAGGGCAAATCAGATGACCTCATAAGAATCCTTTTTTTCCAGCCTCATTTTTCTCTGATTATATGAATTTCTAAGCATCTGGGGTCAAGTGTGCTGCTTAAATATCAGCTATTATCCTGCTTTTGCAGAGAGGTATTACCTGAGACCATTCATCACCTGAGTGAACATCACCAATTTGCAAATCAACGGCCTGGACATAAAAATCTATCATTTTTTTCCGATTTATGCTGAAGATGAATAGGAGGACAGCTGTAACACAGGGATGGGAGAGGAATGGACATTGAGGATTCTCCATTCGTCTCTGGACTTTCACCTTTCCCACTGCAGGAATTCTGCTATCACACTGCTGACATCTACAACAGGCACGTGGCACGGGAGAATCACAGGCACATCACAGAGGATTCCTTTTGTCTTTGCCTTGACCTTTGCAAACCGGACCAGGGAAAGACTCCAGGACATCCAACCCTGCAGGACATCTAGGCACCCAATGCCTCCCACTGAATATTGGCCATGAGATGCCATTTGTCCAGCCCAGGTCCTTCCTGTCCTCAACTCTCCCAGCTCCAGCTGCAGCCAAGCTGCCTGACCAGAGAAGATACAGACTCTGCTATTGGGGGAGAGCACTGTTCCCCTAAATCCCTGTAATTATTTGTGTGCACAGTGCAGGTTAGGAAACTTGTGTTGGGAATGCTCCCCAGGAGATTTCTCTTGCCCTGAAATGACTTTGAGTATTACACCAAGGCAGGAGCAGAAATATCCTACCATGTGGATCCCCTTTGAGTCAGTTATTGCTCTGTTAGAAATCGTAGAAAAATTAGAGGAATATTTGTTACTAAAAGCCAGACCTGAGCACACACCAATAGGCAAGAGCAGTGCAGTGAACCCAGCTCCTCAATCCTACAATAAATACCACAAAGAATTACAGAATGACTTGGGTTGAAAAGGATCTTAAACCCATCCAGTTGCAACCCCCAGCCATGGGCAAGGACACCTTTCACTATCCCAGGCTGCTCCAAACCCCATCCAGCCTGGGATGGGGATCCATGGGCAGCCACAGCTTCTCTGGGCAACTTGTTCCAGTGTCTCACTACCCTCTGTGTGAAGAATTCCTCCCTAACACCTAATCCAAATCTCTCCTCTGACACTTTGAAACAGTCAGTGCCCTGCAGATCAGCTGGACCTGCTCTCAAAAAGGATTTCAGCCACCGAAGGTCAATTCCAGCCTGGACAGTAGGCAGGTTAAGCCTCTGTCTGCAGCAGCAGAGAAACATTTGACATCCACACAAAACCAGGGAGAGGCTCACTGATGGCTTTGTAATTGGTTTTCTAACACATGAGCTCAGTGGCAGAGCAGCAGAGCTGGGGCTTGGCTGGCAAGCAGGACATCAGCAGAGGAGACCAGGCTCTCACAGACACACATCCAGGCTCCAAAATACTTCACCAACCATCAAATATTTTCCAAGCTTAGCGGCTGGACTCTGCAACCCCTTCCAGCAGCCAAGTCACTAATACCTCTTCCCTGGGGCAGCACAGCTGATCTCAGGCAGGGCTTGCCAGCAGCTCTAAGCAAGCTCATTTAAGGAGAGGACAGCCTACTTAGGCTCTTCAGACTTCCTGCTTTTAATTCAAGCATCTCCAGGTTCTTCTGCAGCATCTCTGATTCACAGTGAAGAAGTACACTCATAAATATGCTCTAACACTTTTCCCCACCGTGTCCTCTCTCCAACCTCTGCAGTCCTGTCCCTACAAATTCAGTCTGACATCAGTTTTCTAGGTTTGGGACTCACTCCACAGGACACAAAAAAGCTGTTAGCCTTTTTTTTGCTTCTGTCTAAAGCCACAGAAAAGAAACTGAGAGGTTTCAAACCTCCTAATTGGAGAGGTCCAGCATTGCAAACGTTAGTTGGGAGCACAGGCAGAGCAAATATGCAAATGCACAGAGAGGCTTAAGAGCCCAGGAAAGAAACTCCAGTGGGAAGCTCCCAGCTTAAATCTAAAGGCAGCTCTTTGAATGTGCACAGGCCTTGCGGCTAAACAAAAAAATCAAAGCCAGATTTGGGCACAGCCTTTCTCCCAGTGCAACGCTCCGCAGGGAGCTTTGCGGGTTGAGGCAAAAGAGATCCCAACTAAAATCAAGGACTTGTCCCTTTGGTGAGGCAGGATGAGAGCAGGGGAAGGTCAGGCAAGGACACTGAGGGGTGTAAAGGGGAATTAGGGCAGAGTAAGGCAGGATCAGAGTCCCTGCAATGAAATTCCCATCCACATTCCTCTCGGTCTGTCCTTGTCCTGCCAGGGAGCAGCAGAAAGAATCCCCCAGCAAACGAGGCTTGAGCACAAAGAAGAGCCAAAGCAATCCCATATCCCGAGCCCTGCCTGCCTGGAGATTACAGGGCAGGAAAGCACTCTGGCTTTTCTCCCTATTCCCTTTGCTCAGACTTGAACTCGCCTCTCACTTGAAAGAGCTAATTAAGGGTGGGAATCAAAGCCTGGGGAAGCAGCTCGTGCAGCCCCGGGTGCTGTGCTGGCTGTAATGCCCATGTCTGTGCCTGCTATCAAAGCCAGCCCATCCTGCAATGCCACTCCAGCCAGCCGACGGAATAAACCAAGGCAATTTCTCCAGACCGTTTGTAGGTCAGACAGACCAGCCTCTTCCCCAATCCTGCCCTTAAATCTTGCAGTGTTTAATCCTTGATCTGCAGCCAGGCCTTAATTTCTCAGCACAGAGCTGGCTGGAGACCGGAAGGCGAGGGGCTTTGATGGTTAATGGCCAGTGCTTCTCAGCCCTGGAAGAAATGAAGCCCTGGCTTCACAAATTTCCCTGAATAAATCCAGCTCCAAGTCCAGCCCAGGGAGACAAAATTGCACCAGCACACACAGAAACTGGCACAAGCTGTTGACACCTCTAGGACCTCTTTTGGTTTAAGTTTGAGCCAAGACTGCACTTAGATCTAAGTGTCTCTACATTTCCCTGCTGTGATTTGCACCATGAAGTAACTATAGCAGACAAATTCCTCCTAAAGATCCCAAGGCTCCTTGGCTTAGCTCATCAGCAAACACAGCATGTCTGCTGCTACCTCCCTCAGCTTGTCCATGAGCAAACTGGGGCATGAAGTGGTTCAACTGGGTGGTGTGGTGAGCTGGAGGCAGAGCCAGGAGCGAGACCAAACAGTCCCAGCACCACCAGAAGATTGGTAATCTGAAGACAAGAGCTGTTAAGACAAGAGGAGGGCAAGGCTGGGTGCTCAGGGGCTTCACTTACCGCACTGCTACAGGGAATATCCTTGACCTTGAGCCAGGCCAGATCTAACGTCCCCTCTCCCCTGTAGCAGGACTGAAGCCTGTCCTTGATGCGGTCGTTGATCTTTTTCAGGACAAAGATGCAAAGAGCAGACTCATCCAGGGACTTCATCTTCCTTTTCTGCCCCTTGGAGAAGACTGTGAAGAGGATATCATCCTCAGGGCCTACCCCCAGAGACTTGGCCAGGATGGCTCCAGCCTTGGACAAGTAGGCTGCCTGGAGCAATCGATATTCCACCCCGTTCTTCTCACAGCCAATGGGCACCTCCACGTAGGAGTTAAAGGCCGTGTCCTCCTTACAAAGCCGGACCAGCTTGGAGGTATAAACCTGCTCCTTTGTGGTGGAGCCAGGCGGGGAGATCATCTCGGGCTGCAGGGTCAGGAAGTAGACAAAGTTCCCACTGCTGAAGCCGTAGATGTAGTAGATATCGAAGTCAGGGATGATGGTAAAGGTGTCCGAGGGGATTTTGATCATAGAGGCCACAAACTCATCATGAAAGACATAAGCAAACATCCCATCAGCCTCAGAATTCTTGGTGAGCTTCCTGCTGGAAATGGTGGGGAAATACTCCGGTTTGCCATCCACGGCCGTGGCGATGAACAGCTTGTCGTCCATGTTGCTGTAAGAAACAATGACTCCAAAAACAGAGCCACTCTCGTTCACCCCAGAGAGGTAATGCTCCTTCTTGTGGAAGGGCTCTCCGAGCTTGAAGAGGTCATCCAGCCTCAGGAGCTTGCAGATTCCTTGGTAGAGACTCCCACAGGCTATCAACCGATTCTCCTTGTAGTCTATGAGGAGCATTTTGTTTATGTTGTTGGTGGGTGTCAGGGGTTCGTTGCAGGTTTGGACTATCCTGGGAGGATAACACTTGGGATTGTCATCGTCAGGACCAGTCTCGTGGGTCACCAGGACCTTCAGGTCACTGGAGAGTTTGTAGATCCTGTTGACAGCCCCCAAGTAAATGTGCCCAGTTCTTTCATCCACCACCAAGTGGTTGAAGTTTCCCTCTGCTTGTTCTCCAGTGAAGGTGATGAAGGGCCTCTTTGGATGGGGTGGCTGCTGTCTGCCCAGAGGTGACACCGTGGTGGACAGCAGGAGGTGAGAAACCAGGCAAGTCCATTTCCACATGGCCGGTGACATGATTAGAGAGGTTTGTATTCCCAAGGCAACGAGGATTAGAGGCTGTAAAACTTCAAAACACCAATTCCCTGGCAGATTCTGTCCTACAAGCAAAGCAAAAAGAAAACAAAAGTACATTACTATGGAGTATTCCTTCCTCCTCCCTCCTTCACAACCATGCCATCATCAGAGCGCATTTAATTGCTAATCCTCCCTTTCTCCACTCTGAGCTCTCTGCTTAAAACCAGCACAAAGGGAGCCCTCCTGACAGAAAAGATGCTGGGAGAAAAAGCAGAAATCACACAGCAGAGCAATAAATCAGCACCCTTTCCCTCTCCATTCCGCACACACGAGCCCCATGGTGCAGCACAAACATTGGCTGGAAGTGCAGGAGGGCAATGGCAAAAACATCCATCCAGAAACAGCTCCAGCCCAGCTGTGTATTTGCTATCTGAGACGCCAGAACTGGAGAAGGATTATTACCCTGCTCTTCTGGATGAGGGACTGAAGGCTAGAGAAGGTCAGGGATCTGCCTAC
This sequence comes from Entomyzon cyanotis, assembly GCA_024500445.1. Classification (NCBI taxonomy): domain Eukaryota; kingdom Metazoa; phylum Chordata; class Aves; order Passeriformes; family Meliphagidae; genus Entomyzon; species Entomyzon cyanotis. The sequence goes on from JAKEPQ010001019.1 coordinate 2,570,951, forward strand.
AGGGACAGGGCCAGATGGATGCTGAGCTCTCCTGCAGCCCTTGAAGTTTTCTGGGAAGGAAGCAGCTCTGGTCTGGCATTAACAACCTTTCAGGGAGCCCTCGGTCCAGAGCAGGCCTGTTGGAGCAGGAGCTCTGTGGTTTCCAGATCAAAGCTGCCTCATGCTGGCCCAGCCCAGAGTACAGACCCAGGGGTTGTGGTGTGCCAGCTGTCACAGGCACAGCTGTAAAGGGTTTGTGGCCAAACAGGGAGCAAACAGAGCACTGGGTGTCCTCCCTCCCCTGGGCTCTCACCTCAGACCATTCTGCACCCACTTCACACTCCCCACCCACTTCACAGCCAAGAAAACATCCCAGCTCCCCTGGGAACCTCAGGTGACTGAGGAGAAAGGGGTTTCTTACCTATTAGCAGTGATAAAGCCTAAAGGACCATGAAGTGGGGAAACTAATGAGCCAAGGACCAGCCTGGTGCCTTTCCAAAAAGAGGGAAGAGGGTTCCCTTGCACCATTCAGTCTCTTAAAATCTCCCAGGTTTTAACCAGGGTGGTGGGAGCAGTATGGGGTTCAGACATTTGGTGGGCACATCACCAAACCCCACGGAAACACATCTTCCTACTCAACACATCCATCTGCTCCCTTTTCCTTCACTTTTTGGTTGCTTCTGTACCAAAAACAGCTCTGTGCCTTTATGGCTCCACAGAACAGGTGGGAGACAAAGTCCTACCAGCTCAGATCTCACAAGCCAAGCTCCTCAACGAGTGCTGACCACACAAACCTGGTGGTCAGGCCCTTCATCCCTCTTTGTCATCCAGATCAGAACTTCACAAAGCTGTTTTGATTTTTAAAAGGACGCAAGACAACCACAGCTCCCCTCCTTCAGTGTCCCATCCCCTCTGCCACCGAGTGACTTTGCTGAAGTCAGGGGTGTAACCAGTGATGACAGCCAGGCTCGCACAAGTAGGAGGTAAGGAAAAAAAAATCCCTGTTTGCAGATCCCAGCAGGGAGGAAGATGTGACAGTGACACAGGTCCGGATGTGAAGCTTTCTCAAATCTGCGCAGCTCTGCTAACGCCGGCGGAACTGAAAAATTTACTTCAAAAAATACCAGGGAGGATAAATCCCACATTCTTTTGACCCACAGAGTGATTAGATCTGATAGTGGAAAGGGTAAGTCTGGGCTTGTAGAGCAGCCACCACTTTTACACCGCCCCAAATATTTCCAAATTCTGCATTTCCAAGCTGTTGTAGGATCACCTTCACCTCCCGCTGCCCTCCCTGCAGCCGCAGGGCGTTGGATGGATGACGGACAAAGGTCATCCCACATTTACTTTAGGCATGTTTACCCTGTTCTGCTTTGCCTCTCTGGTCAAGCAAATATTTAATAAAACCAAGCTTATAGTGCAGAGTTTGCAGGACTGCCTCGCCAGCTCTGCAGGGATAGGCAGGCTGGTCACGTAGGCTTTTAATAACCTTTATTATGATGGATGGAGCAGTGATGGGATGAGCTCTCCCCACACAACCATTCCTCTTTCAAAAGAGCCCATCCTTGAGAGAGCAGCAGAAGAGGGAAGCTGTCCCTGTTTGAGTCCTGTGTTCAGAAACGTCACGTGGTGACCCTGAACATCAGCTCCTGTCACTGATGAGTTATGATCCAGATTTCTGACAGGCGCTGGTTTGGTTGGGAACTAGGCAGATCTAGGGAGAAACTATTCTTTTCAAGTACTAAAAAGAGATCTGTTTTACCCCTGCATTTTGCTCTATTTTGCTCTGCAGAGTCAGCAGAGCTGCAGGGCAGGGAAATGGGAACTGCTGCAAGCCAGAGACACTGAAGAGGTACAGAACAACCCCTCTCCCTCTCTCTGCCCAAAAGTCATCTCAGCACCTGCAACAAGGGGATGAAATCTGCCCATTGAAACAAACAGCCAACACCAAATAGGAAAAAACAGACTCCAGACATAAATTCTTTGAGGTCCATGCAGGTGAGAACTGATTTGAGGTCAGGCTATCACTCGTAGAGGATAGAGCGAGGAGAACCTTCCTAGATCCCTTCCAACCCAAGCCATTCTGTGATTCTGTGATTTCTCCAGGCAAAGACAGCAGGTTTGATCTGGAAACCACAGAGACTCCAGTGAGAAACTCCAGGGAGGCTTTTGCAGCAGGCAAGGGTGATCTCCAAAATACTGAAGCTAAAGGGAGAAGAAGTTCACCTGCAGAGGAAAGAGCATCAGCAGTCTGAGAGCACCAGAAATGCACAGAGCAGCCTTTTGGGACAAAGCAGGGAGAGCAGGAGCCTGGGGCTATTTTGCCATCTTCCAGCAGCCATCTGAGTGACCCTAGGAGCAGGATTTTCTCTCTGTCTGCTGCTGGCCCTCTCTCCTCTCCCATCTGCTCTCTACCCTCTGTCCTGGAGCCTCAATCAGTCCTGGAGCCTCTGAGGGCTATAATTTATAATTTGGCTTAATTAATAAATAACAGCAGAGGTCAGGGGCAAGGAGGCCTGGATGTTTAGCCTGCAGAACAGAGCAGGGTTTGTACAGCTCCTGAGAGGATGCAGCAGGGAGAATGGGGTTATGGATGGCTTTTTATTCCCTGTGTCAGGATGGCAGGAATCACAGCAGCTGGGGGGACAATGACACAGTGCCACGGACATGCACAGTCTGCAAGAGAATAATTCTGTTCCAAAAACAAAGCAAATAAACAAAAGACCACAGCCAGCAGGCAGCAAGGGCTGGGCTTAGGCTCTGAGCTGGGTATTTCCAAAATAAACCCAAATTGCCTTTTCCTCTGGGGATGTGGCCAGCAGTGGTGCCATGGCCAGCCCCACAGGGCTCCTGGGTGAGGCCAGACCATCCCTCGACGTGGCTCCTGCCACAATAGCCACTCCAGCAGCACATTCAAGGTCCCTGGGAAGGTCACACAGCAAATCCAGCTGTTTCTGACAGGGTTTCATCCCTGCTCAGAGGAAGGACTCAGAGTCAGCACCCACACAATTTGAATTCCCAGAGTTTGGTTTAAAAACTGCTTCCCTCCTGGAGGACACCAAGTTATGGTGCTACCACACAGGGTGGTTACTTTTTTAATGTTATTGACCATTTCCAGCAAAGGTTTGAGACCACTGAGAAAAGGATGCAGCTTAGTTCTGCCCAGGCATCTCCAGGAGACAATCCCAAAATTCCAGAACATGCAACTCTGTGGTAAATAGATGGCATCCTGGACAGGAAAAGTTTGGATGTGAAAGAGTCTAAGAGGAAGAAACATTCCAGACGTCTTTTAACTCTGATTATTAGATGGGAAAGTTAGGGAATGATGAATACATCCTCAAAACGCAGCAGCTTTCAAGGGGACAAAGTCAAGGATGCATTATGCCTGAGGAAGTAGGAATAAATCAGGAATAAAGAGGACACAAAGGACTGATCTGTCAATTGAGAGAGAGGGAAGGACTTGGGAGGAAGTGTACAGGGAGAGGAGAAAGAGAGAGCCGGGAGAGCTGGGGTTTGATTGACAATCTCACCAAATCCATGGTTGTGTCGTTGTCCTAGAGCCTGGGACAAAGCCACCCCATTTTAGTGATAGCTCCTGAAAGGAACTCAGCCCTGGGTGAAGATGTGAGACAGCAGCACCTCCCCATTCTCCTCACACCCACATAGCCCTCCTGCCACCAGAGGTGTTAGATCCATGTCATCAGGTCCCCTGTGTGGCACCAGGGACACCGCGAGGTCAGCGGGAAGAGGAGCCACGTGGGAGAGCCTGGATACAGAAAACCATGGAAGCAATCCCGCTCTGAGTCCAACTCAGAGCAAAAATCCACATGAAAGCCTTGAATGTGACCAAAATGAGCTGCAGAACAGCTCAGGGAGGGAGGCAAACCCAGCCCAGCCTCATGGACAGTGGGTCTGGCAGCATCCCAGAGTCCAGCAGGATGGACACGGTGAGTTCCCACCTGGCCAAGAGGAAGCCAGGAGCACCCAGGAGCGCTGGGCAGTGCCAGGGTGGTTATGAAGCCCAGCTCATCAGGCAGCACACTCCTGTGTTTACTTTCCCTGCACTCAGGCTGTTCATTCCCCGGGATGAGGGAGGCTGGGCAGAGATGCTGACGAGGCAGACGCCCAGCGCCGGAGCCAGCGCAGAGCGATTCAGCACCAAGTGCCGCTACACAATCCCTTTAATCTCATCTAAAGACTTTTTTTTTTTTTTTCATGGTTTCCTTTAATAAACCCTGATTACCATGGATAGAAGCTTTTCTTTGGGAGCCAACATGGCAAGAAAACCCACACAGAGACATTGTCGACAGCTCCCCTGACAAAAACCTGATTCTAACTTTGCCTAAATCCTTTCCCCCTGAATTTACAGCCTGTCCCAGCTGAAGGCAAGTCTCACTTTTGGGACACCCCACACCAGAGCAGCTTTTCTTTGGAGCTCGCCACAAAGAACAGATCCCAGCACAAGCTGCAGCTTGTCCCAAATAAAGAGATTAATTTCGGGAGTGGTTTGTTTGCAAGGGAATTAAACTGCAGAGGGACAACACAGCCTTTGCTCATCACACAGATTATTCCACTCAGATGTTGCCCATCACCTTGTTACCTGTGTGTGTGCCAGGGAAGTATTAAATTATAGGATTAACACATTCCATGAGTGGGATTTTCTCCCCTTTTTTTCCCCAGCACTTCCCATGTGATAAAACTGCATGTGGATGTTGTTTCTGCCTGCATTTCCGACTTGGTTTTCCACCAGCAAAAGCAGGTCAGAGCTGTGCTCCTCTGCGCTGGGAAGGAAGAGCAGAGAGGTTTGTAATGATTTCTCAGCTCCTCCAGGAATTTACTACAGAGACTCGAATGAAAGAACACAAATATTCAGTCACAGAAAATGAGAATGGAGTTTTGAGGTCATGGGAATAACCTACAAATCCAGAGACCGGAGTTAAACTCTCTTTTCTGGAGCAGACAGGAGTGTGAATCCCCAAGGCTGGGTGTTATGGAATTGTGGAACATCCCAAACTGGGAGGAACCCAACCTTCCAACGATGTGACATCCTCCACGACAAAGGTAACAGTATTCCCCAGCCTCCTGAAAGTATCCTGAGGCTAAATCTGTTAAAATTATTCCTTATCACAATAACTGGGGAAATATAACCCCCAGACAAACAAACTGTTGTAGCAAGGTCACTGATTTTAAGCAAACCACGTCACAGCAGTGCCTAACATCATAGTGATCCAGAGCACTGAAAAAAGGGGAAATCTTGCCAAAATCCAGAGTGTCAGGTTGAATTCTGTCTCAAAACCTCATTCCTGTCCCCAGCAAAGCCATCATGCACTCCTGGCACTCCGCTCTGCCCAGCACAAAGGGTTTCTCTGCTGTATTTCACTGAGGTGCAGCTCTCATGGGGTTGACAGTGCCAGGTTGGCCAAAAAATTAAAATTTTATGGAATACTCCTTTGGCCAGTTTGGGTCAACTGTGTCCTTTCCCAATTCCTGGTGGATCTCCAGCCTTTTCCCCAGCAGGGCATGAGAAGCTGAAAACTCCTGGAGTTAGTTTAAACACTACTTAGCAACAACTAAAACCATCACTGTGTTGTCACCACAATTCTCATGTCAAATCCAAAGGAAAATCTCAGCTACAAGGAATGAAATTAACTTTATTCCAGAGGAAACCAGACAGCAATTCACTGGGAAAGAGACCCTGATGAGCTCTAGACACAAAGAGGAATAAACACAGCCTCTGCCCCTAAAGGAGTGATGAATATTGAAAAGAAAATGAACTGGGTTTCATCCCAGCAGGTCTCCCCAGCTTGTGTATCCATTCCAGCATTTTAGCACAGCCTTGAGGAAAGCGGAGTTTCCTTCCTCAGAAGCTCAGCTTATGCTCACACATTCCCTTCAAGGCTTTGTGGGATCTGAGAAAGACCAAATGAAATCTGAATTTTCTGGGTCTGGCTCAGATGGGAGCCCTAAGACAGCAAGGAAGGGTCTGTGAGCTCAGCTTTCCCCGTGATCACCAGACAGCTGTTTTGTTTCCTTGCTGGCTGAAGCTGTTGAGCAGAGTTTCTGTTGCTCTGGGTGCCAGTGGGTGGATATTTCCCCCTGCCTGGCAATCCTGGGAAGATCTGTGGGGCACAAGTCCTCTCTCTCAGGCTGGAGCCTCGCAATTAGCACTGTGTAAATCCACCAAGAGCCAAATCTCACTGTGCTTCAGCTGTAGGACTGGCAGGGAGAGCAACTCTGCATTCACAGGGACTTCGTGACCACTGCCTGCTTCACTCTCCAGATCTCCATGAGATAAAACATGGGACTTCAAGAGAAAAACAAAACCTTTGGACCTTGATCTACTGGTTGTGGCAGCACTGAGATCTGTGTTTGGAGGTGGGGAAAGCACTGGGCAAAGAAGCCAGGAGAGAATCCCCAGCCTTCAAAGTCTGAGATTTTGCTATATATTCAAAAGACAGCTGGAGCAGAGTGGGCTGAGGGACACAGGGTAAAAGCAACAGGACTGGGAAGATCTGAGATGATACTGAGATCAGAGAATCCCAGAATGGTTTGGGTTAGAAGGGACCTTAAAGATCATCTCATTCCAATTCCCCTGCCCAGAATGGTTTGGGTTGGAAGTGACCTCAGAGACTCTGATTCCCCTGCCATGGGCAGAGCCACTTTGCACTAGACCAGGTTGCTCAATGTCTGGATGGGGAATAAAGTCTGGAAATAAAGCTTCAGAGGGATGTAGAGGCAGTGGATTTGCTGCCCAGGACCAGGCACTCTGCACTTTGCTGCTTCACAGCAAAAATAGGAACTTCTCCCAAATGAAGAGTTTACCACTGGCCAGGCCAACGTGATTAATGCAAGGCAGAGCTCTCTAGCCAGGATCCCCGAGGGAAAAACCATCAATCCTGCAGCCACACCAAACCTCACAGGAAACAGGCTGGACACGCAGCAGGAGTTGGAACATAAAGAAAATGCTGTTAGCAATGCTGTATTGCTGGGAGGGAAGAGTCAGAGGTGTGATAATTTTTCCTCAGTGATGCAGGGATTGCAGCAGAGGCAAGAACAGAGTCTCTCTTTGTGCTTTACTCAGCATAAAATTTCCTCCTTTCATTTATGGCAGGTATCCAGCCCCTTTTGGAGCAGCAGCCACCAGCTATGGATGGGGCCAGGAAAAGATCTGACACAGCAAATTCTTCATCCTCAGCTCCTCACATGAGCAGCTAAAGGGAGCAGATGAGTGAATCCCATAAAACAGGGATGGCTGGACCATCCCAAATCCCAGCCAGAGCTCCAGTCCAACACACATATTCCACTCCTGGGAAGCAGCAATGCTGACTGGCATTTGCTCTCCCAACCCTAAAAAAAAATAAAAAAGCTGCATTTTACTGCAACGTTAGCAGCATTTTTATAGTGACTGGAGATTCTGAAAAAGAAATTATTAGATACCGCCTTGTTTTATTTTCTCTGCACTTCCTAACTCTGACCAAATTCCTGAATGCTTCTGGGTGGGTTTTTAGGCACCCACGAACCTCCTGGGCAGACATGTGCTGTTCATTTTATCACTCTGCCTCCTTCATGACAGCTCTTCCCCCAACTGCTCGCTGTCTTTCAGCCCCTGAGCAGGTCAGATGAGGTCAGGTGAATTTTTTTCCATCTGTCTGTAGCACCCAGGGCAGTTAGGTCCCAGTCTGGTAGTTCAAAATGTGGACGTGTCAGCTGAAGTAATCTATTCCTGCTGCCTCCAAGGGCTTGGAAAGAGCTCATGAAGGGGTGTCAGAGGCTAAAAAGTCCATATTTCTGCCCCAAAGCTCACCAGCCCCAAATTCCAGGCATCTTTTGCAGATATGAGATTGCTACAGAACATGATCTCTTCTTTACAAATAATACAGCACCAAACAGACATTTTTAAACTACTACTAATCTCCTGCATGCTTTTCTTGGCTTGCCCTTACAAATCTCACAAAAGCTGCATTACAATTGTTTGTAATTTTTAACCATTCTGGCATAACAGCACTTTCTGTGAAGTTCAAAATGAAGCAGGGCTCAGTGCAGCTGCTGTGTACAGAGCAAGATGCTCCCTGAGAAGAAACACCCAAGATACACCAAACAAGAGATGTCCTCTTCAGCGACTTCCCCTGATAGCATTTTGGTTAAAAACTTCCATCCCCACTTGACTTGGATGTTCTGAGCAGGCTGAAGGGCAGCTGAGCTGCCCCTGATCCAAAAGGCAGAGGCAGGGACAGGACTGATGGAGAGCCTCACGTTTCCCCAAGCAGAGACGTCCAGCTGAGACACAATTTCCAGCCCAGCAGCAGCACTGGGGAAGGACTGTCTGTGCTGAGAGCTGTAATGAGGCAGTGTGGACACAGCCCTGATAAGCTGCAGCTTTGTGAGCGTTTCAGGGGAAAAGAAAAAATAAAAAGCAGTCTGACATCTATCCCAGCACAGTCCCGTGATGTCCCAATTTACAGGTGACACAGGAAGAGCACAACAGGCAGAGAATCAGCAGCAAAACTCAACCCCCCCTTTCTTCCAAAAATAAAAACCTGGATCAACTATTATTAATTTGCTGTTAATTTTCTCTTCCAGTGACTTTGTCACCACAAGCCCAGCTGCTGCCAACACATCCAAAGGCCAATGGGAAGTTATTCTTAGAGCCCAGCTCGGCTGTTGCTGCAGGATAATTAATCCCAAATCATGCCTGAGAGTCTCGAGCTGCTGCTGAGCTGGACAGGACACCTATGGCCAGGATCAGAGGCAGGCAGGAGGCAGAGCAGTGCTCACATGGGTGAGGAGATAATCACATGCTCTGTTTGTTCACAAGTAGATCAGAAGGGAGCTGATGTACTCACACACACACAGACTGTGTTTGCAGGGAGATACACAACTCCATCCTGTACAGACACATTTATTTTTGCAGCAGAATTATGCAATTCCTGCGCAGGGCACTGTGTGCATGCATAATTCCAGTGAGCATCAGCGGCAACACCTTTAGCTCAGGTTGTCTGACATGTTCTGTGCCAAGGCTCACTTTTAAGGTCCTCATTACTTTGACAGACCTGAGCCACTCAGGGGACAATTTCCTGAGCTCGGTGTCTGCCTCAGGCTACCAGTGCTGTGGAAAGTTGCATTCAGAATGACTTGGGCAATGCTGAGAACTAAATTAGGGGAAAAGTTTTTGCAAGTTTCTGGGTTTCATTTTTTTTTTCCTGTATTTGACCTTCCTGCTGCCTCACTGAAAAGGTTCCATGCTTTGGAGCAGGGAGTAAAAATTGGGATGCTCCTTCCCTTTTGGCTAAAAATCTGTCTAAATTTGACCAAGTTGAAAACAAATAGCACAAATGTTGCAAAGAAAGGTTTTGCTTTTTCCACTGCTCCTAGGATGGTTCAGACAACACTTGGGCTTGTCAGCACAGGAGGAGAATTTGGTCCTGATGAGCAACCTGGGCAGGTGGGAAGTGTCCCTGCCCACAACCAGGGGTGGGAATGAGATGATCTTTCATTTCCCTTCAACCCAAACCAATCTGTGATTCCATGACTTGTCCAAGGTCACACAGTCAGCAAAGCAGAGACAGAGCTTCACCCCACGTGTTTAATTCCCAGCTCAGTGCCACAGCAACAACTGCTTTGCAGAGCCACACGTGCAGCACCAGGGGAACCTCCTCAACCTCTGATTTGCTCCATTCCCATCTCCTTTGGTGCATGTTTGAGGGACACACACCCGAATGTCCTCACACTGACAAATTCCCTTCAGTCCTAAACCCATCCCCTGCTCCAGCACTTTGCCAGCATCAGCAGAACTGGTGCATTACACACCCGAGTGTCGGCATTGGAGCAACTTTAAATAGTTGAGTGGTCACCCTGCTCAGCTGTGGGATGCATGGATGCATCCAGGGTGTCCTGAAATGATACAGCTGCTGGCACCCAGCCTGGGAGGCCGAGGGGAGGAGGGGAGGAGGTGTCTGCTCCTGCTATCCTGCTGCTAAAGCTTTCTGCACTTTATCCCTGTGCTCCTCCAAAACTGACCCCGAGAGGAGACACTGCCAGGCTGCCATCAGCAGTGGCACTTTGTGGCCAGCTTGCTGCTGCTGCAGAGCACACCTTAAAAAAGGCAAAATCTCCACTTCTCCTCCCATAAATATCTCCCCATGTCCACTCAGCCACAGATGGAAGCTGCAGGTGCCCTGCACTTCACAGACCTGACCCTTCATTTGCACGAATCCTGCCCGGCGCTATCAGCAGCTCCACAAATCACCCCAGAGCAGCCACAGGGAGGGTGATGCAATTGTTTGAGCTGTTTGCACAGCCTCATAATTGCAGATCCATCATCACCAAGCATTAGCTGTGCTAGGACAGGTGTTCCACAGAAACCCAGCAGCAGAAAGGGCCACAGGAGCTGGGCAAGTCTGCAAAGGTTATTTGGATGATTTTAGACTAAGCAGTGGTTTCAGATCTGGGTTGTGCTACCCGGAGCAAAGTTACTCGTTTGCTAAGCCAGCTGCAGGCAAAACTCTTAATTTAATCCAGATCCAAGCACCATCTGCTTTGTTCATCTCTGCTCACGCAGGCTGAAGGCACCTGTGGCTGAGACAAGAGGTGTTTTTAACGTGGGGGGCGTGCAAAGGTCACCTCTGTTCATAAAACCCTGCTCCTAGGAAATGGAGGCCTCGATAGCACAGCTTTTAAGAGCTGAAGAAACACCCTGAAGCAGATTGCCAGGTGCTGAAGGACCCACAAGGACTGGACCCATGGCACTGCAGCCCCCCAAGCCTCACCTGCTCCCACTGCCTCCACCTCTCCACTCCTCCCTCTCTCCAAAACAGGACTTGCTGCTCTCTTCCCTCACCTCACAGAACCCCACAGCTGCACTCTGAACACCACACAAGCCCCCAAACCTGTCCTGGGGGATGCAGTCCAAGCTGCTGGGACATGAGGCAGGAGCATCCTTCCTGCTCCACCTCCCAGGAGCCTCAGGTGAAGGGTGGAGGACACAGGGCCTTGTCCTGGCTCTGGTGTGACAGGGACGTCTCTTGGGATTGGCTTACTAACAAGGCTCTGTGACTTTAATAATTTCTAGTTTTTATTGTTCATGTATCTGTAACTTGGTGTAGTTCTGTGCTTCTTAGAAAAGGCTAAAAACCACTGTTCCCAGCACCTTTAGCCAAAACAATTCTTCTGAACAGAAATCAGAATAGAAATAGAAAGGACACATTTGTTGCCTCAGAGCCCCAAAATATGTCAACAGCAGTGACCTGTGGGGGAGCAGGCCTGAGGTTGTTAACATCATCACCTGAGGGGGTGATTGGAGAATTAAGGCCCAAAATGCTAATAGGACAGAACTTATAAAAGGTGAAGAGCTCGTGACCCTGAGTCCATTTTGAGTGCAGCCCAAGAGGGCTTTGCTTGCCCAAATGTGGCCTAAGTAAATTTGAAGGCCTAAATAAATTTGTCCACTTTTTATTCTCCTAACTTTGTCTAGTTTTCTGTTTTAGGTAGCCTGTTTAAGGCATCAGCTGCAGGTGGATTTTAATGACATGAGGCCTCCACTCAGCCAGGAGGCTGGGCTGAAATGTGCTCTTGATTGAAAGGTTAGAGCCTCTAACTCTTTTGCTTGGATTGGAGGAAAAAGGCAGAGGGGAGGAGGAAGTGAAATGAAGTTTGGGTTGTGAGTGGTGGCATCAGGCTGAAAACAGCAGTGTTTTGTAGTGGGTGCTGCTGTGCTTTCTAGGACAGCCTGGGGAGTGCATCAGGGGCCTCTTCTGGGCTTGTTTGTATTTTTAGCTTAGTGAAACAAAAATATAGTGGTAAATAGAAAAAAAAAAAAAAAAAGGATTTTTGACAAAAAAGAGAGGTAGGACAAGGCAGAAAGGCTTTAAATGGAAAGAGGGTGGGTTTACATTAGATGTTAGGAGGAAATTGTTCCCTTTGAGGGCAGTGAGGCTCTGGCACAGGTTGCCCAGAGAAGCTGTGGCTGCCCCTGGATCCCTGGCAGTGCCCAAGGCCAGGCTGGATGGATCTTGGAGCACCTGGGATAGTGGAAAGTGTCCCAGGAGAAGCCTGGAGCTGGAATTTTAAGATCCCTTCCAATCCAAACCATTCTCTGGTTCTCTGCAAAAGCAGCAATCCACACAGCAGCTCCCAGGCCAGCCTGACCCTTGCCAGCTCAGGGTCACCAAACGCCCTCAGGAGCTCAGCACCAAACCCCTGCAGCCAATCCACGGGCACAGCTCAGCACCCCAAACCCCAGCCTGCCCTCTGCCTCTGCAGGAATTAGGAAATCCCCCTCTGTGCTCCTGCAGGAGGGAGCTCCCAGCTCCCAGCTGTGCTCCTGCCGGAGCGCCGAGATAAAAACTGCAGCACAGGTGTAAAATTGCTATCGCAATCCAGCGGGTTATTAATAACGAGATATTTCTCCTCTGTGGCCATCTGCATCCCACACACCCCCACAAATCCGGCACTTCCAGCTACAACACTCAGTCAGGCTGGATAATTCCCTTTTTTTCCTTGGCTTTCAAGCCACAGAGGTAGAGCTCAACAGGCAGTTTCCTGCTCCAGACCATGCAGACAAGCATCATGCCAAACCCCATGAACTGAGAACAGAGGGGTTTTTTTCTACCAAGGTGCCAGAAATAATACAAATAAACTCTTCTTCTATCCCTGGCTTTATATCTACGGCTCCCACACATCACTACCAGCAGGGCTTTAAAACTAAAACAGACTGGGCCTACGTGGCTTGAATTTATTCTGGAAATTTATCTCTTCTCGCTGAAAGCTCAGTGTTTGCTTGATCTTCCTGCCTTCCAAGTCCTACAAGTGCCACATGTTGCACAGCTGGGTTCCTGACAGAGAAAGAAAGCAGGAGGGAAGAGAGAACAGATATTTTATATATATTTTATATATATATATATACATGGATGCAATGGCCAAGGTTTTCAAAAGTCGCCTGTGAACTTCAGCAAAGTGGCTTCAAATATCTCCAAGGGACCTGTGTGCAGGAAAGACAGAGCTCTTGAGCTTCCAAAAAACTGCTCTCCATGGGTAAAGGAGGAAGGAAAAGGAAATGAGGCTCCAAAGGACTTCTGCTCTGAAGGTGCTCAAGACCAGGCCTTGCAGGAAAGGATTTGCATGTCAGGGGAGGCTGGAGATAAGGCAGCCAGGAGGAAGAAGGACAGATCCATGTGGCAGTAAGAGAAATGAGGAGAATTTTTAATTCTCAAACTTGCTGGGGTCTGACTACTAAAATAATAATGTGTTTTCCCAGCTCCAGGAGAATTTGTTCACCCCCAGCAGCTGTAACAGGGGAATATCCCTGGGCTCCAGCACAGCTAATTGTCCCCCAAAAACATGGGGAGCAACATCCACTTCCAGTGTGACAAGCCAAGGATAAAACATGGAAAGCCAAGGGGAAGAAATCCTGTTCATCCTCAGCAGCATTAAAAAAAAAATCACAGCAAAGGAGAAAATGAAGAAAATGTTATTTCCTTTGAAATGAAGTATTGCATTCTGTAACAGGAGGAGGGGGGAAAAAATCAAACCCAAAGCCAACCAGAGATTCAGTTCATAAACACAGGAGAAGGTCAGCTTCCTCCTCACCAATAACTTGGTCCCAGAGGAATCCAGCGTGGCATTTGACAGAGGGCAGATATTTGATTCCTTCCTCTGCGTGGGGAGCCTGACACACTCATCCTCCATCCCCTGTGCCTCCTCCCCACCTCATCCCAGCACTGCCCCAGGCTGGGTTGGGTCCCTCCTGCAGCCTCCCTGCCTCAGCAGCAGCAGAATCCAGTTTGAAATCTGCTCCCTGAGCTGAGGAAGGGATTATTTCTTCCTGTGTTTGAGAAGAGGCAGTGGCTGTAAAAGCTTCTGCCTGAGCCCAGCAACAGCGAGACCTTGGGAGAGGCTAATTATGGGTGGTGGAAATAAGTCACCCACTGGCAGAGAGGTGGAGGAGAGACAGGAGAGCACAAACCTGCACCTGGAAAGACCTTGCTTGTTATAAAATAAAGCTGATTCTGCTGCCCGTGTTCCCAGGGAAGGAGAGCAGGGCAGGAGAGAAGACAATGAGCAAATGAAACCAAGAGGCAAATCACAGAGTTGAAAACACTTCAAGCATCACAGTAACTTTTCCATCTTGAGTCTTTCTCCAGGTATGGAAAAGACTCAAAATTATGCTCCCCACACACATAAATAGCCAGAAGGAGGGGAAGCAGAGCAGGGAAGCAGCCTGTGTGGTCAGCAAGGCTGTTAGTGGGGGAAATGTGGCTCAAAGCACCCTGTGCATCAACCAGCAGGAGGCACAGATTGGATGGAGCTCCAATCTGCTTGGGGTCTCCTCCAGCCTCATGGCACCTTGTGCTGCCCCACTCGAGTGCTCAGGCCAGGGTCCAGCTGAGCCAGTGGGAAGGATGAGGATTTTTGCACAGTCCTACCCCTCAGAGCCCCTTTGCCATCAGCAGAACCTAGAGCAGCACTTTCTGAAAGGCATTACAGCAGCCAAGCTCAACTGGAGAAACATTCCCAGACACCAAGGTTTGTCCAAGATTGCTCTATTTATTCCCAGTTCTGCGGTGGAGGAAAACCTCAAATGCTTTTCTTTCTTCCATCTCCTCCTTACAAGCTGGAAAACATCCCTCTCCCACCAGCATCTGATTGAGGGATGCTGGAAGAAAAAAGGAAAACTGGTTTTTGCCTAAATCCCTCCTAGCTCCAGCTATTGCAGCAAGGCTGCTCTTCCTTCTCCAAAAATCTGGACCTGCAGAACCTTTCCTGAACTGTGAGGGGAAATTGGCAGTGATCTGTGAAAAGTGCAGGGTGAACAGATTGGCATTTCCGAAGCATGTGTAGTTTGCATTTGTGTGTAGCAATGTGCATATAAATGTGTATTTTTATGTATATGTATAAAACATACACACATATCTATATATATAGGGATGCATGTAGTTGTATTTAGGGAAAAAGGGATCACAACTTCCAGCACAAGATAATGAGAGAGCTGGGAACGTGCAGGCAGCACGATGCAACTCAAATATCTTCCTTACACTGCAGGACAATCAAGACTTCTTCTCTGAAATGAATGCAGAAAAGGGCCCAAACAGCTGGGGAAAAGGGTGATGCTTGTGAGAAATTGGCTTTTTTTGTGGCTCATGCATTGCAAAGTGTGTGTGTGTGATGAGTCAAAGTCTGAGGGCTGCCTTGTGTCAGCCATTGACTGTGCCAATGACAGCAGTTCCCGACAGCCTTTAATAACACCACTTACAGACTCTGGAGCAGGGGGAGGCAGGAAAGGGGGGAGGAGAGTGCTTCCCTCGCAGGCTGGTGCACAAAGCATCCCCAGGCTCGCCAAAATGTGTCACAAGAACCCGTTGATGGCTCCATAATTGCAGCCCACGCTGCAATGTGTTGTTCTGAGAGGCGAAGGAGAGCACAGCCAGGAGAGCAACTTTGGGTACACTGGGGTAAAACGTGGCCAGGAGGACGTGGGGACATGCTGAGCTGGGGCAGGGGTGGACAAGGTGGTGGTTTAGGGGCTCTTCCAAATCACATTTCCCAGGTTTATACCAGGAAGCAGCCAGGAGACAAGAAATTGTCTCTACTTGCAGGCAGAATAGGTGAGACAGAGAGAAATATGTTCAGGAGACACCTGGAATATGCAAGTCCTGCTGCCCACCTGTGCCTCAGTTCTCCAGCATGAAGGGGGGAAAAATCAATCCCCACCAGGTCTCTCATGGATGCTGGGAAGTTCTTGGAAGGGTTTGTGAAGATTCTAAAAATCCTCAGCTCAGTCCAGATTTGGAAAGCTTCGGGAAGAGCTTCGGGAGCGCGTTGTGTTCTGATTATTTACTTCTCCAAGCTAAGGAGAGACCTACTTCACACACCGCCTCCTGGAGAGGCGGAAAAATCAGGCATGTAAAATAAGAAGGAAATGGAAATCGACTTGATAGCTCCTTCCCCTTCCTAATGGGGAATACTTACCTAATTAGGCCCGCTTGCCGTTTCCTCTCCTCGCTTTCTTTGAGACATTATGCAGAGAGAAATTTGTCCTAAAAGTTGTTGCTTTCATTCCGAGGCATCCCCTTGAGCTGTTTGCCTTGCTAAGGCAGGCAAGGGCAGCAGCTCCATCATAAAGGAGGGAAAAAATCCCTCCTGGATGGCTCTGAGGGGTGCTGGTTTAAGCATCCAACTCCTGCTGCACGTGGCTCATCTGCCTCACCTTCCTTCTCCATCCCTCACCCAGGAGAGGTGCAGCTCCTGCCTGACCTGGCCCAGGTGAGCAGCTCCTGATCTCTGGGAGTGACCTTGGAGGCCAGGAAGGACAAGGCAGAGGATGCAAAGGTGCTCTGAGTCCAGAGAATGGCTGAAATGACTCTGCCCTCAACAGGATTTTGGAGAGAAACCTGAGACTGGATGGTCTCAGGGCTGGTGGGATCCATGGGGACCCCGAATCAGCCCCAAGTCCATGGCACCACTTGGATGATTTCCCTCCAAACCACATATCCAAGCAGCTGGTGCAGCTCAGAGTGGAGGAAAAGGGGTGGAAGAGGCAAAACCCAACCCCTCCAGACCCACACAGACCCAAGCAGGACAAAGCAAATTCTCCTTTCCCACAGGCAGCTTTAGGAGAGGCCCCACTCTGGTGGCTTCACCTCACCAGGAGAAGGGCTTGGCACATGCAGCAGGAGCAGGAGCATCTCCCACCCCACAGGATGCTCCCAACCATCAATGCAACAGGGACAGGCTGGGTGTGACCCTACACTGAGGGTTCCAGGGGTCTCTGGCACAGTGAGGGCTCAGCATTCACCCCTAGACCCCCACACTGGACTCCTTTATCCATCCCTCCATCTCCATCCTACACTTTCCAGGAAGGCTCCCCATCCCCCTCAGCCCTGCTCTTGCACCCCAGGAGTTTTTTCTGTTCCCTGCAGGGAGCAGAGCTTCCAAGAAGGAAAACGCAAAGCCTGGAGGGAATGACTTCAAGCAAGGAGACAGACTCTGCAAAGGAAGGTGTTTTATTCCTGCCCGAGGGGGTGCTTTAAAGAACCTCCTTTTGTTTCCTCAAAGGCTGCTGAAGGTGGAGACCTGGAGGAATTCAGGGAAGTTACTCTGCAAGCTGACAGCAGAGATTTCCCCACGCCCAGCTCTCTCCATACCCAGCATCCTGCACTGGTCCAGTCATTCCTGCCTCCCTGCTCGCCCCAGGGCTGCAGGGAGAGAGAGCCCAGCGCTGCACCTGCAGCACCTGTGCAGGGTGTGGGAGGGGCTGAGCCACCCCTGCAGCTGTTCCAACCAGCCCTGAAACTTCACCTCCCTCCTGTTAATTCTGCATCCAGAAAAGCTGTGTTGTTGGTTTTTTTCTTCTTTTCTCTTTCTTGGTTTTTTTTTTTCCCACTAGGCAATTCCCAGGGAATGAGAAAGAACTGCTAAGCTAATCCCTGCTGCAAGCCAAGCCAAGCTCTCCCCTGCCCCAGTCAGAGAGGGAAAGCAGCTCCGCTCCTCCCAGTGCCTCTGGACATCCCTCCTTCCTCCTGTCCCCACCGAGCCACCCCTCTGCAGCCACTGCAGCATCCTCAGGGCTGTGAAGGACAGCAGGGAGGTTCCCTTGCAGAGCCACCCCTGCTGCACTGCCAGCTTCCAGTGGAAGTTGAGAACCCAGTGGCTGCAGGCAGGAGACCTCTGCATCCCTCCTGCACCTCCTGAGCATTCCCAAACTGATGGGTGTGCTGGATAAATGGGGTGCAGGCAGGAGACCTTTCTGCATCCTTCCTGCACCTCCTGAGCATTCCCAAAACCGATGGATGTGCTGGATAAATGGGCTACAGGCAGAACCCCCTGCTGCAGCTCCCAGCCAGTGCCTTGTTCAGCACCACCTGCACCCATTCCTGAGAGCAAGACTCTCCAAAGGAGGATTTATCCCACCCATGACCACTGGAAAGGGATGGTGAGGACAGGCAGAGCAGCACCCTGAGCATGGCTTGCTCTGCTGGGCCTCCTGCAGCCCCGGAGGGGTGCTCAGCTCCCGGGGGGCTCAGCAGAGCAGGACTCTGGGATGGAATCATCCGAGGAGCTTCCCTGCCTCCCAGCGCAGAGGGCTGGGCTTGCAGACAGGGAGGGACTTGAGCACACAACGAGGAGCAGCAGAGGCAGAGATAAGAGAAGGTATTTACCAGGCAATCCCTACAAGGTCCTGTGAATGCAGTATTTGTGCTGGATGAACAGACATATTATTGCAGAACTTAATGCCAACCCCTCGCCCCAAATGGTGACACGCGATTACCAGTTTGGAAATAACTAAGCTCATTATCACGAAGCGCTTCGCCCAAATCCCCCTCCAAAGGAGGGATGTGACGAGGGAAGGGACCTGTGACAGGAGCATACTGGGGGGATTTGTTTAACCACATCACACTGGGCCAGCACAGCACGGCTCTCTGCCTCCAGCATGGCTAAAGCCTGGATTCCCGAGAAGGTTCACCCCCATCCCACATGGACAGGGATCCCACAGTGTCCCACACCTGCCATGGGGGGCTTCTGGGCACTACCCTGCTTTTAAGGGATGGAAAGAAGCACCTTTCAGTAATAAATAATAATGCTATGTGTTTCTATAGCAACTCATCACCATAGCAGCTCAGCGCGGGAGGAAAACTCGGAGCTCATCCCGCCGTCTTCAGGGTGAGGAGGCAACTGCCCTCCCAGAGGTGGCTGCAGTGGTGGCAGAGATGAGACTTCAAGCAAGAAGTCACCCTCCAGGTTGTCCCTGAGCGCTGCCCTCCCCAGGGAAGCTCTCTGGATGATCTGGAGAGGTGTGATGGGAGTATGAAGTCTCAAAAGCACCAGGTACTGAGGTCATTGCAAACCCCAAATCAGTGCTGGGATCCAGGATGGCTGGAAGGAAAGGAGACTGGGACAGGGGACAGCCCCACTGTCCAGCCAGGAGGACAACATGAAGGGGAGAGTGAAAAAGGTGAGGCACAAAGAGAGGAAATGCCCGAAATTATCCATGCAAATACCAACCCCCCAGCACTTACACAGCTCAGGATAACAGCTTACAAAACTCCACATGTTGCTCTGCTTTGAGTAAGACCCAGAAATTTGCACCAAAACCCTGATGAATAAACGGAGTTTCCCAAAACAGACCAAAAACTCACTTTTTCTAAGGCACACATGCCCACACTAATTTGGGTGGAAGTTTTTCCCCTAGATTATCCATTAAAGAAAAATCCAAGCCTTTGATTAGCTCCACACCTGGTGTGGTCATATTCCCATCTCACCTCCTCTCCCTGGCAGGGCTGTGGTGACAGAGCCTTGTCCTCAGCACCTCAGAAAGTCCCTTCCCAGCCAGCAGAAGAAGGTGGCACTGCCCAGGAGTGGGACAGTGGCCATTAGTGACTTTTATCCATGCTATTCCTCAGGCTGCTGAATGAGCTCCCAACCAGGGCCCCCCTAGTTTTATCATCTCGCTTACAAAAACTGAATTATTTTTAAAAGCCATCAGAGCAAAACAACAATTAGGTGATGGCTGAGGAAACAGTCACTGCTAGGAGACCACCCCCATCTGATAGATGGGGAAACAAGAAGCCAAGGAACCCCCTGAGGGCCATGGGACAGCTCTCCATCAAATCCAAGTCTCCCTTTGGCAGCCCAGGATAAGTTTCCCTAAAGTAAAATGAAGCTGTGAGGCACACCAAGCACTAGCTATTCCATCAATAGGCAATTGTAACAGGATACACCTCCTTAGTCTCTAAATGAGTTTTCTTTCCAGCACTACATTATAGACAAATCCCCTGTCACAAAAAACAAATAAATCCCTTTTCACAATCAAATATGCTCTAACCAAGTCAAACAGGGCCACCCGCACGTGCAGCGAATCCGCAAAGCTTCTCCCAACTTCCCAGCCTGACCATCCTCCCTTCAGGTGGGGGAAGAGGTGAAAAGGAAAGGAAGGGAAGAACATTTAACAGCAGAGACGAAGTGGTGATTTCCCAGTTCAGCTGGGAATCAACACGTGGGGTCCTCGTGGTTTTTGTCTCCCAGGGGCTGAGCTCTCACTGCTGGGTCCTGGTTGAGCCCAGCCCAGCACAACATTTGACTTACAACTGCTCCATCCTGGCAAGAGATTTTTAATTTAAACCTTGTCACCGTTGAGGACGAAGCCATCCAGGCTGTGATTTACTGCTAATTCATCCCTCTGATCCCTATAACTCTAAACTCACCGAGCAGTGGAACGCCCAGACGCTCCGCAGTGAGGCTCTGCATGAATGAGCGTCAGGGGGCTGCTGGCGGCAAGGCAAGCTCCTCATTCAGAAAAAAACAACAAGTAAATAAATATTAACCCTCTCCACGTGGTCACCAGCCCAGCATCACTTCACTGTTTCCCAGGAAAGCATTAGTGGGAATTAAACACCTCCACCAGCTTCACCTTTCCTCCCTCGTGGAGCGTTTTAAGCTCCAGGAGAAATAACACCGAGGTCGTGGAGCCTCATTTCACAAACATTTACGTGCATTTGGCTGTGAGGGTTCACCCAGGATCAAGATTGATCCCTCTGGCCCTTGCAGGAGAGCAGAGGAGGGGGAAATGTGTGGGTATAGATCACGCAAATGCCTGTAATGGAAACAGCCCATATTATCTGCATTAGAGCCACGCATTCGTCCTGTCAAAAGGACACCAAAAATTCAAGTGCCAGTCAAATCCCATAAATTTATTGCCAGTGGCTGGGTGGGAAAGCGCAGCAGATCAGTGTATGGATAATTTAGCTGGAAGGAAACTCAGAGATCAGGCATGAGTCTCCCTTTCAGGTCACAAGTGTAAATCCAGGCACACTTAGTGGGACTTTCTATTTATCCCTATGCAAAAGAAGCCTGAGAATCTCAGCCACTCAAGTTTTGGGTCTGGATTTCTGTTTCCCTG
Source organism: Entomyzon cyanotis (assembly GCA_024500445.1). Taxonomy (NCBI): domain Eukaryota; kingdom Metazoa; phylum Chordata; class Aves; order Passeriformes; family Meliphagidae; genus Entomyzon; species Entomyzon cyanotis. The sequence continues at coordinate 2,591,820 of JAKEPQ010001019.1, forward strand.
CACGAAGTATTTTAAAAACACTTTTTATGGGAGAAAACCCTCTCAGCAGCAAAGCCTGGAGTAAAAGCAAGTCACAGATCCTGCAAATGACCTCTCTGGGTGATTCCTCTCCAGGTGAGGTCAAAGCCACCTGCTCAAAGGCAGCATAGTGGGATGGAGATTCTACCTGGTCGCTGCTCTCCCTCAGGTCTTCAGGCTCTGAGAAATTGGTGTTTTCTCCAAACATTAGTATTTGAGGTAGGGACATCTGGGAACATCATATTTCAGCAAGTTTGGCTTCCTCCATGGCTCCAGGAATCACCTTGGAAGGGCACCTGACCCCGGCAAGGCTCACATCAGCTGGAGCTGAAGGGCTACAGGTGGCTAAAATGAAGTGGCCATTGGGTTTTCAAAGTACAGGTTGTCTGTTCAAAGCCTTCAGAGCTTCTCTAAGGGCTCACAGAGGGGGTTTTACCAAGAAAAGGGTGCAGGGCAGATGCCACACCATACTGGGTCCTGTGGCAGGGGACAGATTTGGCACCTCTTACCTGGGTGGCTGCTCAGCCCCTGACAAGGTGCAACCACTCGTGCACCAACAAAGAGCAAAAAATCCCAGACAGTTCCTTGGGATGAGTCCAAAAAACCCTAAGGAAGAGTGCCAGTTCCAGAAAATCACCGCACAGGCTGCAGGGATCTCAACACGTCATTTCTGCAATGATCTCTCCATTCCCAGAGGTGATTAAAAGCATTTTGCAGCAAATTTTAAAGGCACTGAGACTGAAATCTGTGAGAGCACAGCTGCCCCCAGGCCAATGCACAAACCCAAAATGTTTGGTTGTCCCTGCCCATGGCAAGGGGTTGGAACTGGATGATTTTTGAGGTCCCTTCCAACCCAATCTGTTCTGTAATTCCATGATTCTATGATATTTTCTCATTTCAAAGCACCCATTTACCATTTTAACTGGAAAAAAAATCAGTCCTGAAAGTGTCCTGTTCTGTCCAAGGGCTGCTCTTGGCTGTTGAAGACTGGAGGGAAGAGGAGAACTCACTGCTCTCATCACCAAGTCCCTCTTGAGGCTCAGTTTGCATTTCATTCTAGTGAGGGACAACTCCCATCAGAAAAAATGTGGACTGAGCTTTTTGCCTCTCCATGCCTCAGTTTCCCACTCTACACCACGAGAACAGAGTAGATGACTGTTTTAAAACCCTTCAGAGTCTGACTGAAAACCATGTGGGCAGCACTACGTAATTTTTTTTTCTCTTTTTCTTTCTCTTTTTTTTTTTTTTCTTTTTGTCACAGGCTCCTTGAGAGCTCAAAGCTGAGGGATATAAAGCACTTTTCAGAGGAAGACAGTCACGCAGGGAAGCACGCTCATCACTGATGCCCTGCAGAAAGGCAGTGGGTTGCCCAGACTCTCTGCACAGACGGGAAGTCTCGTTGCCTTGGGCGCCTGGAGCGCTGCTGTCCCTTCGCTGAGTCTTGCAAGCCAGAAGGGAGAAGTAAGAAAGAGCCCTCTGAAGCCTTTCAGAGAACCAGGAAGGTTCCCCTGATGTTTTTTTTGTTAGAGCATCAAGCAGTTTGAGGGCTTTGCTGGGGGGAACAGTCACAACCCAAAACTGCGATTGATGGGCAGGGCATGGGACTTTGCAGTCTCAGCTAAGTGGGACCTCACTTTAAAAGGGTTTTGTGAATAATGAATCTAGAGGAGCCCAGTGATTCCCAGGACACGGTGGCATCCTGCTCCAAAACACGAGTAGGCAGTGCCAAGCCCCAGACTCTGGCACTGCTAACTCCAAAACTCAGCAGCCCTACCTCTGCCACCCTCCCCAGGTCAGATCCCAACGTGGAACACGAACCTACGGTGCCAGCAACCGTCTCAGCTTTGCAGGGAGCTTCTCAGAGTCCCTTTCCAAACGAGAAATCAATTCCCACACGGTGTTAACCCTCAGCACACCCCGAGTATCGTAAGCCCTTGCCAGGCTCGTCACACGAATCCAAGCCCTGCGCTGCGAGAGGGAGGTTGGTTTTACTGCAACCGCCCAGCACCGAGGACATCGGGAGGCAGAGACAAAGCGATTCGGTAAAAGGAGTAGGATGCAACACAAAAGGGGCGCCGGCGGCCCTCCTCCCCCTCCTCAGCCTGCAAAAGTAGAGGAATCGACATGAAATCGGCTCCGGCAAGCCGGTGCCCCCCGGGATGGGGCTGGCAGAGACGGCTGCTGCCTTCCCGGCAGCGCAGCTCAGCCCCTTGCTCTGCCACATCCCCAGGCTGCCGAGCTCGCTGCGCTGCAGGGAGGGATGCTGGCAGGTGAATCCGTGAGCGAAGGCTCCGATATTCCCTCTCCCTGCGGAGAAGTTGAGCATCTCCCTTTGGGTTTGCAGCATCCCTCCCCAGCCGGGTTGAAGGCTGAGCGTACCGAACGCCAGCCCGCAGTGCCTGCGAGGCAGCTCCGATCATCGAGCCAATGCTTCCCTACAGCACCGTGATTGATCATCAGCCTGGATCCTAAAACCCCCGTCTTGGACATAAACAACACTTAGATCATGCGGCTGTCATTTATTTGGCGTGGCATCGACAGCGCCGAGCGCCACACATTTAAGATGGGACAGAAAGAAAAAAGGCTCGGACTGGTGCTGTCGGGAAGGAGACACCCCCGCGGAGGGTGGGTCTGGGCAGAGGAGGGGAGAAAAATCGCAGGTTTTCGTGCCGGGGCTGGGGCTGCGTGTTTAAACCTGGCTGCACACGCCAAGCAAACACACATCTGTTGCACCGCTTGAAGCTCGGCTCTAGCGAAGGATCCCACACACCCACCAACAAACAAACAAACAGCCGCGCACTTCCCCCGGCAAATAAACCACCAACAAAACGCTGCTCGCATCCCCTGGACCTCCAGCCCGTGGCTTAGGCAGGGGGAGGAAGCACCTAATCCCACACTGCGAGGCACACGGAGTAATTAAAATCGCAGAGCCGGCAAAGCCGGTGCCCCCCGTGCCCCGCTGCTCCTGCCCGCTCACGGGTTTCACAAACAAGACCCGGGTGAAACAGAGGGCAGATAAAGAAAATAAGTTAGCACGCTTTCCGCCTTCCAAAATATTTGTGCAGGACTGGCGCACGCTCGGCATAAGTCCCTAGAAGGCTGCGAGCAGTTGCATCGGCTGTAAAAATCCCCTGGCAGCATCATTGTTCCCTCGGAATGACAGCATCCCCCGGCAGTTTCGGGGTCCCGCTCCGAACCTCCCCTCTGCACCACTCACCCCCACGACTTGGGAAGCATCAGACCCCCCTGGCTTTTCCCAAAACCTCTCATCGCAGGCATCGCGTCCCGGTAGCGGAGGGAAGCCGCGGACAATCAGGTGCGTTTCCAGCGAGCTCTCCCGCACGCCTGCCCGGCGGCAGGGCTGGGAAGCAGCGCGGGGTGTGGAAGTTTTGCGGGAGAGGAGCAGAGCCACACGCCTTCCACCTGGTCCTTCCCACCAAGGCGAGCCCTGCGGGTCCTAACCCCGCATCCAGCACCGCAAACACCGCATCCCTTCCCGGCACGGGGAGCAGATGGAGCCCCGGGAGGAGGATTTCCTCCGGGCTGGGGATGGAGCAGCCACACGCAGCCTCTACCAACCCAAACAGCACTCAGCCCTGCTGGGGCTGAGCAAGTGGGTTTGTTTATCTGCGAGGAACTCATCTGCTGCCGGAGTATTAGATTTCCAGCGAAACAATGTGCGGCTCGGTGTTTAGATCACTTCTCCCCGTCTACATAATTTAAGGGCATATGTCTGATAAACGCAGAGCACCAACACGCAGGTTTCGGTTGCAGCGCACACATGCACCGAGGGAAAGGAGGGAGGTTTAGCAGCGCTGACTCCGCAGCCGGGATTTGGGCAGGAAAACTCTCCGGCACCTTGCAGGAAGGGAAGCGAAGGGGGTCTGCCCTTCTTAGGTGCTCACCACCGGCGGTGGCTCCTGTCCCCATCCATCGGTCACCCGGGAGGTGTTATCCTCCCCGGGAATAGGGCTCTGCCTCCAGCCCCGTCCAGCTGCAACCTCACCGGGAGCAGGAAAAGTTTGCAAATGCCTCCAGCCCCTCGCCCGAGAAAAGCTCTGGAGCATCGAAGGGGAGAAATACCCCCCGAGGGGAGGAAAATCCGCAGCCGGGGGATGCCGGGGGTGACGAGGGACGGGCTGCGCCGCTGGAGCAGCTACCTCCGGGGAGAAAAGTTGAGCCTTGTGCATGGGGAAAAAGCCATCGGGGAGCCGGGAAAGGGGGACAGCGGGCACCGCGTCCCCTCGGCGCTGGCGATGTGCAGAAGGGGGGCTCCCCGCCGCGCACCCCCGCCCAGCATCCTCCCCAAGCGGGCCGGGGGGGGAGGAGTGGCCGTGCCCGAACCCTCCGGCTCAGCCCGCTGTCCGCGGGGGTCTCTGCCCTCCATCCCCGACCCCCTTCCCAGCACCCGGGCGTGGCGAACAGCGGCGGGGACACCTCCCAGAGCCCCCCTCCACTGCCGCCAGGTGTGCAGGGCAGGTACCGCTGCAGCCCCGCCGGCCCTCCCGGGGCATCCTCCGGGGCATCCTCCCGCAGCCCCCGCTGCCCGGGCGGGGCGGGGGGCTCCTTACCTGGGAATGCTCCTCGCTTGCTTTGGGTGGCTTTCGGTATATATATATATATTTATATATATATTATTTTTCTCTCCTCTCCTTTCCCCCCACTTCAGTCTTCAGAGCAGGCGCCGCATTGACACTGCAGATGGTCTCTGTGCGTGTGTGTGTGTGTGCGCGTGTGTGTGTGTGTGTGTCTCTCCAATCCCAAATACTCCACGGAGGCGGAACACCGAGCCCCTCTCTCTGCACTGGGCAAACCGTGTCTGGCTCGCCCAGAGCCGGGGGGAGGACTGGGGGGGGAACGCAGCTCCAGTTTTCACTCCCCCCCCTCCAAATCACCCCTTCCCTCCCTCCCCCAGCCCTTCCCCCCCCCCCCGCGCTTCTAGATCAGCCAGGAGTGGGGGGAGCCGGGCAGCGGATGCAGGCAGGGGATGCAGGCAGGGGATGCAGGCAGGGGATGCGCTACGGGGCCATGCCCGGCTCCGCGCCCGGCTCCGCGGCCTCCCGCCCGCCGCGGAGGGCTCGCACTGCGGCTGTCTCGCCAGCCAGCCCTTCCTCCCCAGCCCTGCTCGCCAATGGTGGCTGCGGAGCCGGCTTGGACACCCAGGCTCTTTTGCAAACACAGGCACACGCACAGGCACACACCCCTTTCCCCCACCAAAAAAAAAAAAAAAAAAAAATTTAAAGAAAAAAAGAATAGCTGGAGAGGTGTGGAAGTGCGGTGGCAACGGCAGCCCAATGCAGCGGGGAGGGATAATAAAAAAAATTAAAAAATTAAAGCCATAATAAAAATTCCTTTCTATCCTTTTTTTTCTCTTTCTTTCCCTTTTTTTTTTTTATCTTTGCAGAGAGAGTGGCCGGTTGCTCCTCCTTTTCTCCAGCCCACCCACCTCTGGGAGAGGGGAGAAGGCGGAGGAGCGCAGGTTGTCTCTGGAGGGGCTCCCCCAAGGCGCTTTTCGTCGTCCTAAAGTTTGCAGGGGCTGGGGAAAGGGATGGGCACGGGGAGGGGAGCGGGGCAGCCTCCCGGGGCTGCCAGCGCCGCCGCCGCCGCTCTCCCACGGCTGGAACTCCGGCTGCCTGGATTCCTCCTCCTCCGGTGCCTTCCCTCGCTCCTACTCACTACTGACACCTAGTATCTCCAGCCTGATTGGGCTAATTGGGAAACGTCTCTGCCCAAAAAAAAAAAAAAAAGGAATAAAAACCAAAACCCACTCGTGGAACCAACCGCATCTCTCTGCCTCCCCCCATCTGCTCCTCAGAAAAGCCCTTCCCGGCTTTGGCTGACATCTCCTTTCCCTTTTTCCTGCCTCCCCTTCCCTCTCCGGGCTGTGCTGGACCCAGCGAGGAGGGGAGCGGATCAGAGGGGCGTGGGGAGGCTCAGGGCAAGATCAATCTCTCAGCTCGGCTGAGCAGTAATCCTGGAGAGCGGCTGCAAGCTGCTCCCCTCGCCGGGGCTCCCTTTAATTCCCGGCAGCCGCAGGAATCGGAGTGCTTTTTAAAAGCTTCTTGGTGCTTCCTGCCTGAGTTTGGTGTCCCCCGGGCTGCCCCAGGGAGCAGATCCCACTCCACGAGTTCATTCCCTCATGCAGGAATCAGCTCTCCTCCCTGCAGGTGATGCCAGAGCCACCAGCAGGGCAGGCAGCAGACGGTGGGAAGGGAAGGGAAGGGATGCTCTCGGGGTGTTGATAGCAACAGGGCTGCTCCCAGGGAGCCCCAATTCCCTGAGGATTGGGATCTTGTAAAGGTTTGGAAAGAGGAGAAGCAGCTGAGGGAGACCTCCTCTGCTTCTGGGGTGTTGGCTGTGCTCACATCAGGGACAAAACTCTGCAAGTGACCCTGCAGCTTCCCCTTCCCCAGCAGGAGGCAAAGGCATCCAGCAGGGGTGGCTGGGAAAGGGGGTCCCAGCGCCCACGGCAATCGATATCTGAGATCAGAGGCAGGAGTTGCCTCTCCAGGGGTTGTGCAGCACCAAACACAGCAGGTCTCCCCCTCCTCCCCACAGCCTCCACCATTGACAGAAAATCAGGCTTAATCCAAGCTTTGTATTTTTAATTATCTCAAATTTATGCCACCAAGCACGGGGGCCGGGGGCTGTCTATTTGTATCCTCCAAGATATTTATTTGGAAACAATATCATGTTTTCCTTAAAACAAGTTTTATCTCCCCGGCGCGTGCCTGCGTGAGCGCCTGTGTGTTTTGCCTGAGCTCTGGTTTACATTTCCTGATGGATGGATGGGGATTCAGAGCCCTTTTCTTTTTTTAAGGTGGTGCATAAAACGTATTTATTATTCTTTATCTCCTACCTCTCGCAAGGAGTCATTTGTTTTCATTCAGAGAAATGAATACGATGTGAAGCCTGAAGAGTAATAACACAGCGAAATGACAACGGAGCAGCGAGACGGGAATCTGAGAGATACAATGGCAGGTTAGTAACCTCTAAAGATCACTGCTGCTCTGAGTGGTACAGTATTATTTAGTGTCCAGTCTGCCTCGTGGCTCCATTTAATAAAAACATATGAAAATCTCGAGGAAATTCGGTCTGGCGTTTAAAACCGGGCTGTTCCGCTAAACACGGATAATCTGGATATGCACAGATTACTTCCCGCTATCTGGTGAGGAGGAAGAAATTAATACCAGTTCTTTCTGCTTCTTAAGACAATGGCACGAGTCAATATATGCCTGTGCTGTTTGGGTTCTTGAAGGAGTGAGTGACAAATGAGACTTTATTTATAGGCCTTTTCATGAACTGGGCAGCGGGGGCGGGAAAGGGTTAGGGCTGCAAAACCCAAATGACCTCCCCTGACCTGTGAATTGCTGCACTAAAAGGGCCCAAGGACAAGGAGGGTTCAGGCTCACCCTGCTGTCATCGAGGGGATATTTTTCCCCCCAAGTCACAGTGACAGCAGAGCTTGTGGGGAGCTGAAAACCCCTGAAAAGCCACCAAAAAGCACCCAAGCTGCCTCAACGTCATCTGGGATGAGACGAAATCATGTTGTCTCCATCCAAACCACCTCACACGCCTCATTTCCCTGCTGCTGCCCCAAAAGATCCCCCATTGGCCCGGAAGTCCTGGGTGCCAACAGCATCCCTGAATCCCTCGGTGGTTCATCCCTGAATCCCTCGGTGGTCCTCCTGTAATAAATGCAGATGTGATTCCTTCCCTCACTGATCCATCCTTTCATTTCTTGCTTTGCTCCCCGAGCCACACACACAGGAATCAATTCCATCAACACCCAAAGAACAGAAAACACGAGCAGAAAACCTATTTTCCCGAGGACATCCACCTGTACACTTCCAGACTCCAACAACAAAGAGGAGGAGCCAATTTAAAGGAAGAAGAAAACAACAAAAAAAGAGAGAGAGGAGGAAAATCTAAGTTCTATTATTCGGGGGTTTTCCTCTCCTTCTTTTCCCCCGCCATTTTACAAGTTAGTTAAAGCAGCGCGGTGTTTAAGTTGCTCAAAGCCGGAGCTGTCACAGCTCGGGGCTCTGGCGAGAGCAGGCAGAGCTCAAACCCAACATCGCAGCGCCACCTGCAGCGACCGCGCTTGGTGGCAGCTGCGAAATGCCTCGAACTGGGCGAATCTTCCCAAAAAAACCAGCCCGGGGAGAGGGCTGCTAACTTAAAATCTTGTTCTTCAGGTCTCTTTTTCAGCCCCTTCTGCCCTCCCGTCTTTCAGGTCCTTCCAGCTCGCCCCTCTCTGCTGAGACATGGAAGAAAATTGGCCTCTCCTGGGTTGCTGTCACCATCCCTGCTGCTGACAAAGGATGTCTTTATCGGGCTTGTGGAGGGTGGAAAATTCATTGCAGGCTGGTTTAAAGCTGGGCCGGGGCTCTGTGTTGTCGCTGTGACACCCCGGGAGGGACAGGGTGAGCTCTGTCCCCAAGGGCAACTCTCGGTGTGGCTTCAGAGGTGTCACGCTGTCAGATTTCGGCAGTGCTGGCAGCTTCAGGAAGGGTTGTGATGACAGAAAATGAGATTAAAGTGCTTCCCAAAAAACTGTCAGAGCAGAAGTTTGCAGGGAAGAGCAAGATTGTGTCACTTGGTCACTTGGCCACTGCCTTCCCCTTCTCCTGCAGCATCTTTGCAACCAATTTCTAATGATGGGAGGAGAAAAAGCCCTTGAGAGGCTCCATCTCAGCCATCCTGTTTGAGCTTTGTCCAGCATTTCCTTGGAGTCTTGGGGGTTTGCCCACTGGATTCTCTGAGAAGCCCAGGGTGTCCTGGCATGGAGCAGAGGGGTGCCATGTGCTCTTTCTCCTCTGTCACTGATTTGCTGAACAGCCTTAATTCCCTGCCAGTATTTGCAGGGGTATTTTTCTGGCATTTTTTTTAGTAGGACATTTATTAAATAACTTTTTTTCCAGTTATCAAGCATCTCCTCCTTCCCACCCAATCTAGTGTTAAACGGAGGTGAGGTTTGCCTTATATTTTTTTTTTTTACCATTTGTATTTTGAGGGAAGGAAAATCTCCTTTCACGTTGTCCCAGGGTCAAATCCAACAACTCTCAGGAGCCACAGACCTGCAGGGTCTGTCTGTCCCCCTCCCTCCCTCGAGCTCCTTCCCATCACTTTGTGCTGCAGTCCATGTCAGCATCCGGATTCAGACACCAGCTCGAATCACAGGAAGATTTCCAGAGCTTTCCAGCCCAAATTTCCCATTTTTGCTGTAATTTCATTCCCCTTTCCTCCCTTCCCATTCCCTCTCAAACCCATTCCAACTCAAATCTCCCGGCAAAGTGCCACTTCCACAGAGGATCTACCCTTCCAAGCAGACCCAGGGAGGAGAGAGATGCTCCTTCCTCATCCCCACCCACCCGGAGGGGATTTATGATCAACTCAGGCCGACAGCATCATCTGCACATCTCCCCACCCCATCCCTCCCCCTGCAAACTCCCCCAGGGACCATTTTTTCTCCTTCCCCCTTCAAATATTTGCCGACGATTTATCTCCTCTGGTCACACCCAGGCTGTCGTTTGTCCAAACAAAAAGCAGCAGGAGAATGGACAGGGGAGAGGGGCAGATGGACCAGGCAGGGTGAGATGGGAGCCAGGGGAGCAGTCAGGCCATAACGATAAGGGCAGGATAAAACCCGGGCTGGGGACGTCCGATTAAATCAGGGGACGCCTGGGAGGAGCCACTTTAACCCGCAGGAGACGAGAGAAAGGGAATAATGTTGGGAGCAGGCAGGTGGAGTGATAAGATACAACCAGAGAAAGTCAGACAAATCCACTGGGTTTGGGTTTTTTTTTTCATTTTGGAGGACAACACCAGGAGGAAGAGCAATCAATCCCTGCTCCAGAGGGCTGGAGAGCACTGGGGGATGATCAGGAGTGGGGATGGAGGGATGAGATGGAGAAATGGGTAGAGTCAGAGGAAAACTGTCCAGGGACACACAGGAGGAGCTGGAGAGTGTCTGGAAGGAGAGCAAAGGCTGGATGATGCCCCTGGGGCTGCTGGATTCATCTGAGGAGCAGCAGCTCTTAAATCAGAAGAAATCCAAAGGGAAATAGGACATCCTAAAGAGGGGAAGGGCCTAATCCAGAGATTAGGGTTTTATTTGGGATCTCAGACCCTGGGTCAGACGTGCTGCTGTGATGCAGCTCCTGGTGATGCTCCAGTGGGTACCAGGAGGGAGATGAGGAGCCAGAAGCTGCAGGGATTTTCCCAGGAAGACACAGAATTCCCCAGCCCTTGCAGTTGGTAGCACTCTGGAAAGGTCTTTTGGGAAGTTCACCTCCCTCAGATAGTGGGGAAAGGATACATAAAATACTCTTTACAGCCTACCAAATCTGGCAGCTAATTGTGGATGTCACTGGAGGCTAATCCTGAATTCGGGTGTATTTATTTATAAAGCCTCTTTCCCACTCTGGCGTTTATCTCTCTCAGGGAACATCCACCCAGCCACCTCCTTCCAAAAACTTGTAGGAATAAACCTCCTGCTGCCTGTCAAACATTCCTCAAACTGCCCCAAATCAGCCAGGGGCTGAAAGGTTTGTTTTGTGGAACACCAAGCTCCAAGAAAAAAAAAAAAAAACAGAAAAAGACACAAACCAAGCCCAACATTTGTGAATATTTTTTTTTTTTTTTTTTTTTTTTGGTCGCTGCAATTCATGCTTTTTCAAGCCAATTGGAGGCAGGGAAGAGGGGGAAGGTGAGCCCATCTTTTTTAGCGTGTGGGGTTGGCAGCACACGGATTTACCCACTTAGGGAACGTGGGAGACGAGAGAGGGAGAGAGGCAGAAGCTCATCTTGGGATGCTGCGGGAACCCCGGGGAAGAATAGCTATTCTTACACGTCAGCTCCATCACCATGGCATCAGAGAGGAGGAACAGAGGGAGAAATGACAGAAAACAGGGCGGAGTGGGGCAGGGAGGCTGAGGAGACAAACAGGAAGGGGAGGAGAAGGGTATTTCCCTGATGGGCAGTGGTGCTTGTTAAATAGTTGGTGCTCAGACTGAAAAAGATGCTGCTGGGCCCTTCAGAAAGCACCTCTTAACGTGTTCCCAAATTCACCAGGTCCTCTCTGGAATGCTGGAGTGGGGCTTGTTCAGTCAGATCTTCCTAAAAACTTTAATATATATATATATAAATATATGTATATATATGTGTGTGTGTATATGTACATATATATATATATATATATATATACATACACATACAGGTGTATCAACAGGCCAGCTCCTTTCTCCACTTCGTTCACTGGTACAAAACCAAATCCTGTATAAAACACATGGATTTGCTCTCCTGTTATTCTGGGCTGGGTGGATTCACCTGGGGTGAAAACAGACTGTGCTAGGAAACCCCTCTGAAGACCTGTGAGCCCTTTGCCGTGCTGCAAACTGGATGGTGCAGCACCTCAAGTGTACAAATTCCAACTTTTTTCCTTCTAAATCCATTTTCTTTTTACCATCTGCACTTTTTATTCTGTTTCTGGATCATGCTGAGATCTCCCTCTTTCTGCTTTCCCTGCTTCCCAGCCTCATGGAAAGATCTTAATTCAGGGACAGCAAAAAGGCGAAAAGCAACAAAAGGCAAAAAGGTGAGATCTTTCTCTCACCCTGCATTACTCTGGTTATTTTCCACCATTCCCCAAAACCATCATGTGTCCCTTTTGGGAATCTTCTCGTCCCAAATCCCTCCCATGTTTTGGATCACATCTCCCCCATTCCCCTTTCCAAACTCTCCAGGTGCAGGAGTTATCTCACATCACAAAGTTGCTCAGCACTTGGGTCAAAGCCTTGGAATAAAACCATCCAACATCATCTCCTTCAAGCCAGGCCACTTTGTGCACCAATATTTCCACTAAAACCTTTGAATTAAGTTGCTCCACTCCATCTCATCAAAGCCATTTGACTTCCCACCCGAGCAACCAGGCAGAAACCTCCTCCCCCTTCCCTCCCATCACCTCCTGCACAAATCCTCTCGGAAGGAATAAAAACTGCAGGAGGTGTGAGTTGGCCACGCATGTTGTAGCCTTTTATTATCTGGGGACCCCCACTCAAATGTACAGAGAGATAATGTTAATGGAATGATGCATTTGCTCTGATCTGGAGCTGTCGCCGAAAGATAAATGCCGAGGCAAAGCAGAAGCGTTTAATCAAAAAATAAACCACCTCAATATGTTGTGTATTATTTTTTTTTTTTTCTCCTCAAGAAGCAAAGCTTGGTCCTGTCACAGCATGTTATTTTTGCCAGCATTATCTCTGTTATTTCTAAATAATTCCATTTAGTGCTGGTGATGGGTAGGAGGGCTGAGATACAAAATCAAATTAATTAGAGTGACCCAACAAACTCGTGTTTGCGTTGCGAGATGCAACGTGGCAGCGAATCTCGCTGAGGACAAATTGCATTCAAATTAATTTAAGAAAAAAATAATTTGGGGCAGATCAGGTTTATTTAGGATCAATTTTAATAAGCTAAAATAAAGTCCAGGCAGTGGGTGATACCATCAGCCAGTCAAAAGCCAACTTTGATAGAGGTTTATACAGCTGAGTGACAGTTACCTTCCAAGCCATTATTGGAAAATGTGGTTTTTTTTGGACTGACTTGGACAATTAAAAGAGCACCTCAATTACAGCTGCTGGAGATATTAGTAATGAATAAATTATCCACTGGGTTTGACCCTCCCTTCATTCGCATCATTTCCAAATAATTAATTTCCTTGCCACGTTTTGAGACAATTGCATTAAATTCAACAGGAGAAGCAGCAGTGGGGAGTCCTTCTTCTTCCCCTGGGCTGGTGATAGACCAGGCCATGAGGGTTTTGGGGTTTTGGATTTTGGGGAGTTCCAAACCAGGGTTAGATTTTGCAAATATTTTCCTAACACGTCCCTGACCCAGTGCTCCTGCTCAGGTCTTTTCCAATCTTAGTGATTTCAGGATTCCATGCATAGAGCAGCCTCAGGTGTGTTCCTCATCATGGATCCATCCAGGATATTCCTCATCCATGCTCTGCTCCAGTCCAGGGCTGGCTGTGCTCACGGAACACTCTGGTACAGGAGTTCATTCCTGTAGGGAATTTGGTGAGGATCTTCTCCAGGGCAGCAGGTCTGGACCTGCTGGAGTTCCAGGAGCTCATTCCTGTGGCACAGCAGAGGGCATTTGGTGAGGATCCTGTCCAGGGCAGCAGGTCTGGACCTGCTAGAGTTGCAGGAGCTCATTCCTGCATCACAGAGGGAATTTGGTGAGGATCTTCTCCAGGGCAGTAGGTCTGGAAATGCTGGAGTTCCAGGAGCTCATTCCTGTGGCACAGCAGGGGGAATTTGGTGAGGATCTTCTCCAGAACAGCTGGTCTGGACCTGCTGGAGTTCCAGGAGCTCATTCCTGCATCACAGAGGGAATTTGGTGAGGATCTTCTCCAGGGCAGAAGATCTGGAGCACACAGGACAGCAGAGAGAATCCCCAGCCCTGCAGACACCACAGCCCTGCTGTCACCCTGCCCAGGAGCCATTGGACAGAGCAGGACAAAACCACAGATAAAAACCATTGAATCACAGAACAATTTGGGTTGGGAAGGACCTTAAAATCTCATTCCACTCCCCCCATGGGCAGAGCCACCTTCCCCCACACCAGGAGATATCAATCTTAGAGTTTCCCCCACGCCACACTCGCTGCACCAGAAATGCCATTTCCAGGACACAAGCCTCAGTTCTCAGGGGTTGTCCTGCCAGGATATTTTTATTACCCCGATTTAAACGTTGCTTTCACTCCTTCCCCATTATCCTTTACCTCATAGACATCAACTTGGCCAATATTTGGAGGTTCCTGTCTTTCACCACTGCAAAATGAGCATGAGATTGCAATCAGTACATGCCAGGCCATGAGACATTACAGAAATTTAAAGGCCTTTCAGTGATTTACAGCTCTTTAATCAAAGGCTTTTAATATTTAATTGCAAAGCTACAGGAGTTGTCTTTATTTCTGAAAAATCTGTTTTGGGGTGGAATTAGACAACGTGAAACTCGACATATTCTGCACGTCCTGGGACCACAGCCCTCAGTGGAGCAGGAGGAGAGAGGGTGGGCAGGAGGAGAGATAATTACAGCTTCTTCCTTATGGCTTTAAGATGCTGCAGTAATTTAAGGTGATGGATTAACCTCCATTATTTTCAAGGAGCTTGAGAAACCATGAAAGGCTCATCAGAGGATCACGCTGACGGTGCAACAGGCAGCACATTGCAGAGGAAATGTCCCAGGCAGCAGAGCTGGGGGACAAATGCAGGAGGTGGTGACCAAGGCCAAGTCCATCCTACTCCCCATTCCTCCTGTGATATTCCTCTGGCAGGGGGGAGAGCATTGTCCAAAATTCCTGCTGTGGCTGGGAAGGGAGAGTGTTTGGATTTGGGGATTTGGGACATCTCCACCACCATGGTCACTGCTGAAGCATCACCCTGCTGCAGATACCCTCAGATACAGCAGGTACCTGCTGCAGATACCTGACCCTCAGGATAAATGTCTGAACATTCCCCAAAAAGCTAAAAAGGGGGGTTTTGTTTCTTTTATTTGGGGGTTTTTGTGGTTTTTTCTTTTTTTTTTTTCTGCTGAGCGTCGAGGGAGGTTTGGAGCTGAGCCTCTTAAATATAAACATCTCCGGTGAAATGAGATTTCTCCTGCCCTGTGAGTGGTGCAGCAGAAGAAAAACGACCCCATGAGTTCCTTGCTGGGACAGCGTGACCGGATTTCCTGCTCCGTAAACATTTTGGGATGTCTAAAGAGCAGAAAAGCAGCGAAGGAAAGGCAGAGAGTCTCTGCCTTTGCTCCATGAATTCAAGTCCTCCACAGTCCATAGCTGAAAAAATGCTTCCACCCCTGCCAAAGCAGCCTGGGAAGAAATCGCATTATTTTTCCTGACAATTTTATTTTATGCCTGAAAAAAAAGCAATTGCCAGTTGAATCTCATTTGTATGCTCCATGGTGGAAGAGGATCTGGGCATCAGGAGGACTCAGCTCTGCCCTGCCAGTCTGGTGACCTTCAGATGGGAGAATATCCCTTCTTCCCCTGCTCCTCTTCTTGAATTTGGACTCGATTTTGGAGCTGTTTGCATCCAGGGCTGCCTCTCATTATGTATGTGGGTGCTGCCTGCCACAGCTGAGATGTGATCTTGCTTGTGGCCTCTGCAGCTCCTCTAGTACAAATAATAATTTCCATCCCATCTATTCTTTTGTTTGCTGCTGATCTATATTAAACAGTTGGTGATGACTACATTTATGGGTGATTATTGCACTTATGCTGTGTTAAATCGAAATGTTTGTTTATCTTTATGTGGTCTCTGTGTGTATGTTTGCACGGCTTTTAACTTTATGCATTGCAGAGTTCCTTAATTATGAAATCAATAAATTTTTTAAACTTATGGCTCTTGCAGAGAGAGAAACTCACACACCATCCATGGCTGGGTGCGACAATGATTCTTGCCTCGAGCTTGTGGCAGAACACAAACCTCAGCAATTGATAGATTTTTTTTTTTTTTTTGTTTGGGGTTTTTTTTTGCTGTCCTAGTAGCAATTAGCTCTTCGTTAATTCGGCTCATCCTCCAGCTCTCATCACAGCCTTCCTCCTGCAGGCTCTCAGGTTGGCTCTCATCTCCCTGGAGGTTTTTGGCTTTGATGGGAGATGTGACCAGCAAAGGTCACTGCCCAGCTGTGCCTCTTGAGCCAAGGCTTGCAGGGAAAGGTTCAGTCCCCAGCTCTGCCTTGGGCATTTCTTGTGTCCCTCCTGCATTGTGGAGAAGTCCTGGATGGAGTTAGAGCTGGATTGGCTCTTCCACATCCTCACTGCACTGCCAGGGATTGATTCCACCCATGAGCACCTCCAGGCTCTTCCAAGATCCCATCCATCCCTGCCCTCTGGCAGTGGGAAGCCATTCCCTGTGTCCTGTCCCTCCATGCCTTGTCCCCAGTCCCTCTGCAGCTCTCCTGGAGCTCCTTCAGGCCCTGGCAGGAGCTCTGAGCTCTCCCTGCATCCTTCCCTTCTCCAGGAAACATTCCCAGCTCTCCCAGCCTGCCTCCAGAGCAGCTCCATGGTCTCCTCTAGACTCTCTCCAGCAGCTCCAGATGCTTCTGCTGCTGCTGGACTGGAGGCAGCTCTGGGTCTCACCTGAGGGGGCAGAGGTGCAGAATCCTCCCCTCCCTGCTGCCCACACTGGGGGTCAGCCCAGGGCTGGGGGTGTTTTGGGCTGCTGGAGCTCAAAAAGACCATGCTGAGGTGTATGAAAGGAATGAGGCAGAGCTGAGCTCCAAAACACCTCTCCATCATTTGGGGACAATTCACAACACCCAAAGCACCGCTTTGCTTGATTTAAGCTCTTCTCTTATTTCTGCTGCACCCTGGCCAGGCCTCAGTTTCTCATTTACACTAACATGACAGCACATCACAACCACCACCATTTCTCCCACTCCCCAGAATCCTGCAGCTCCCAACCAACATTTCTCCCACTCCCCAGAATCCTGAAGCTCCCAACCATCCTTTCTCCTACTCCCCAGTGTCCTGAAGTGTCGCTGTTTAGCCGCTAGCTGAGAGAAAACCCAGGTTCTCAGACAAGAAAAGAGAAAAGTGCGTTTATTATTTTGATTTCCATATATATAGAGTTTTCAGAGGTCACCCAGATTGGTCAGCCAGAAACCTCCCCCTAGGCCTAACTGGCCAAGCCTGAACTGCCCTAATCTGGAGACGCTGTTTGCAAAACATCCAAACTTTATCTTTGTTTATGAAACGTAGCAAAAATGTTCTCATGAGAAAGACCTGTGCTAGCCACACTGAAGCTCCCAACCAACATCTCTCCCACTCCCCATAATCCTGCAGCTCCCAACCATCATTTCTCCCACTCCCCAGAGTCCTGAAGCTCCCAACCAACATTTCTCCCACTCCCCAGAATCCTGAAGCTCCCAACCATCCTTTCTCCTACTCCCCATAATCCTGAAGCCCCCCACCATCATTTCTCCCACTCCCCATAATTCTGAAGCTCCCAACCAACATTTCTCCCACTCCCCAGAATCCTGAAGCTCCCAACCATCTTTTGTCCCACTCCCCAGAGCCCTGCAGCTCCTCCAGCCAATTAAACCCCTAGAGCTGACAAATCCATCAGTGCCCACCACCCAGCTCTCTCTGTCACTGCTGAGGAGCTTCCCACGGCCACTCATGTAAACACGAGTTAATCAGCAGCCAGCATTAGAGAAGTGTAGTCAGGTGCTGACCCCAATTTCTTTTATTTCAGGCTGTGTTTCTCAAGCAGCAGCTTGGATCAGCTCCTTCTTTGCTGCTTGTGTCTAATTAGAACCTGACGAGCAGCTGTAATTAAACCAAACCAGGCAGCTCTGGGGGGCAGTTCACTCAGGGTGGTCATTTTTGGCACTGAGGTTGAGGAAATGACCACCAGGACGCTCACTGTGGACAGAGTGTGCTGTTAACTGCCCCTAAAAATGAGATATTTACCCCAATATTGATGTATCCTATGTCGGCACAGGTGAATTTGGCAGAATAAAGTTAATAAATACAATATGTTGTTTGGGCATGTGCACGTGTGAGCTCAACCTGAACTATCAGTTTAATTTGGAAGATCCCACCTTGTCACATTTCAGCCCCTCACAGGTCTTTACTCACATTAATTCTACCCACAGAAACATCAACATGTGTTAAACGTCGTTTCTCTCCTGAAATTAGGCAGGCGATCCACAAAATTGGTAAAAGAGGAAAAAGAATAGCCTAACTTAGCTAATTTTTTTAGGATCAGTACAACTCACTCTACCCAGTGCCAACTCAGAGTTACCTTTTTCATGCCAAATCAGGAACAGTGAGAGGTTAGAATTTTGACACTCAGACGAGATGAAAACCAGAGAAAAAGAATCCCAAAGAACTGCAGTTCTGAGGGAAACGTAGGAGCATAATTGATGTTGGAAAGCAGCCTGTGGATGCATGTGAGTCCCTGGCTGGAGCTGGAGGCAGAAGTCAGGTGTTTCCAGGTCCCTTTGGTCCCACGTGGTCAGAAATGTAATATCACAACTCATTGGAAAAGCTCATTTTTGTTACAGCATTAAAACACTCCGGTGGCAGAGGCATCCCAGGGACTGTGTAATTTGAAAAAGACACATTCCAGCAATTACCTTCTTTTTTTTTCCTCCCCTCCTTTGAAATAAAAGCTGATCTTAATGGTTTCAATTATTTTTCATCCACTTGCTGCCCTAGGATGATGCGGAGCTTTAAGTATGGGCAGGAAATAATTTCCAAGGGGACATTAAATGTATGTTTATGGAGTAAAATATGTATAAATGCAGACCACAAGAAATGGACTGCAAAGCATTTTATGGAGCTAATTCCATCAGGGGAGGGAAGGAGCCCACAAGTTCACTTGCACAGTTTATAAGGTCAGTATAATCCCTCACTGGGAATTATTTCCTTCTAAATAACTATTGCCTGACTATTTTCCTGAAACAAATCCTGCATCTTCCAGGTGGAAACTGATCCTAGGCTAAAAGCTTCCCTGGATGGATTTGCTTTCCCTTATCCAGAGACAGAACGTGGCCTCCTGAACATGAAACCAGAATCCAGGAGAACCAAAATTCTCGCTGCTGGAAGAAGTCAGGAGCTCCAAGTCTGCTGGGTGATTTTGGAGAAGACTTTTCCAGCTCCAGCCTGCCCTAGCTGGAAGGAAATGTTTCACATAACTCAACCCACACTGTTGTAAGAAGTCAATCCAGGAAGCTATTTGAGGGTTTGAGAGTTTTCCAAAGGCAAGGCAGGATTTTTTAATTTTTAAATTTTTTTTTTTAATCTGGAAGATGTCTCCTGGGACACAAAGATGACTTCCCAGCTGGCTCTTGAACCAATTATGCTTCATGTGCTTTCTGATGATTTTCTCCTGAATTTTGAGGCTGCAAGCACTTGGCCAGAAGGAGCTGTGCTACCTGCAACCCACAGGTCTGCCTGAGCTCCTCGTGGCCCAGAGCACCACATCCCACCAGTTCAGCCATCCTGGGGAAACTGGGGCATGTCTGATGCTGGAATTGGGGTAAATCTGCCAATGGAATTGGGATAAATCTACTGCTGGAATTGGGGTAAATCTGCCAATGGAATTGGGATAAATCTGCCATTGGAATTGGGATAAATCTGCCAATGGAATTGGGATAAATCTGCCAATGGAACTGGGATGTGTCTGCCCAGGCTGCAGGGCTGTGATCTCACCTGTGCAGCAAAACCCCTGATCTCTTAGTGGGACAAGACACGAGGAGAACACAATTCCTGGAGAGCTGCTGCTGCTGCCAGATTGACCAAATTAAGAGATTCTTCTGATGAAGGTCCTGCCCTGTGAAGATCTCATGGACAGAGTGAGCTAGAGGAACAGGGAATGCTGCTCCAGTAAAGCCAAAGCTTCCCTAGAACCAAAATCCATGGTAATTTTAAACAACAGGCAGCTATTTTGGATTCTCATCCCATTAAAATCCCTAATTCCCTTTATCACCCCAGTGAGGATGTGCACTGTGCTTAGCCAGGACAGAGAAATGTTGCCAAACTCAGCTGAGGTTCTCAGTGGTCATTCAGTTGTCCCCAAATTCCACAGTCATTATCCTTCTGAGAGTTCCAGGGGGATCCATCAGCCTCACTCCCTGAGCAATCATTCCAGATCCTCGGAGATTGGGAGAAGCACAGCAAGGAGAGATGGCCTTGTGGTTAAAACATGGATTTATATCACCAGGAAGAGCAATTCCTGCCATATCCTCCACTGCTGATCAAATTACAGGATTTGGGCACTTGGAGTGGGAATTGCTGGAGAGCAGGAGGCCAATCCTGTCTGCACTTCCCAAAAGGATGGAATTCTGCTTGGCAAATGTAAAATTTACTGTGATGTGACGAGTGATAACAATTATTGTCTTTGTTCAGCCTTTCTGGGGTTGGTAAAATCAGAAAAACTCTGAAATTGGAGGTTTGCATGCAGAGAGCACAGGGAACTGATTCAGCCAGGATGCTGCAGAACCTTTGGAATACATGGAATATTCTGGAATACATGATGGAGGTGAAGCCACAGCCCCTTTAGTCTGTCTGGGATTTGGTGAAAGCAAGAAAACAGGAAACAATAATAAATAATAATTAAAAAAAAAAAAAAAAGCAGAGCCCTTTGGGCCTGGAAATGGTCTTTTCCTTGATTTTAGCCTGGTGATAACCAAACTTCCTGCCTTGTACTACACCAGCAAATGAAACAATCCTCTTTCAGGGCAGAGGTACTGAGAGGAGACAAAGTGTGGGGTGCAGTGTCCCCAGGTGAGAGGGTTGGGATGTCACAAAAGGTTTTGAGTTCACTGCATCCCCCATTTCCACTTGTGGGTTCAGGCTTGTGTGAGCTCATACAAAAGGAAATCACATCCCAGATTTTGGAATCACATCCCAGAATTTTTTTGTCTGCCCTACAGCAACGTTTTCAGACCCCCTTTCCATCCAGAGGCTTTGCAATGTCCCCACGGTGTTTGCATCCCCACAGCACCGTTTCCCCAAACCTTTCCATCCTGCAGGAGCAAAAAAAAAAAAAACCAAAACTGGAGCAGGATGAAAAAAATCCTCAGGCTTTGAAAGGGCAAGGATGATTTCTGGCCAGGTTCCATCCATCCAGCTCTCTGTGTCATCAGCTGGGATGTGTAAATCTGCACGAGTTGTCTGGATGACTTTTAGAGTCTTTTAGAGAAAGAGGAACTTCCCAGGTGCAATTCAGCCCAGCTGGGAGAGATGAATTGTGCTCTGGAAGGAGCCATCCTCTTTCCTGATCATCAAACGTCACCACCCACCCCTCAGCAAGCTGCAGGCAGCTGCAAAAAGTCCCAAAAAAACCCCAAAGAACCGCCAGCTCCCCAAAACAGAAATTAGAGTGGGAGCAACGTGCTTCCCACAGACCTCAAACGAGCAAAGCCCCAGCCCTGAGTGAGCTTATCCAACTGTTTGGATGAGCTGGAGCAGAATTGAGGAGCAGAATTTGGGGCTGTGCCATGGCAGGAGCAGCATCTGATTCCCTGAGATACGAGGAGACACCACTGGATTGCAAAAGATGGGAATATTGAGATTTCCCTGACAAAAGCAACTCCACCTTTCCCTCCTTTCCAAAGATGGGGATAATTCTGAGAATATCAGAATGGGGAAATTCTGAGAATATCAAACACACACACCCTGGGTACACAGCCGTTCCCCAGGTTTGCTTTTCATATTTGCCTGTTGACATTTCCCCTCCCTCCTTCCCTCCATCTCCCCATCCTCACTTCCCCCACTCCATCCCTTCTATCCTTCACCATCACTGGGAGACCCGGGGCTGCTTTGAAAAATTACAATAAAGCAAAATTAGAAAAAGGGAAGGAAAAAAAAAGAAAAAAAAACCCCAAAAACAGGGAAAATGAGCAGAGGAAAAAGAGAGATGGGGAGAAAAAAGAATGCATGTCAGCTCCAAGGCGCTGCCGCGCACACCGCCTGCCTTTTGCTCGGCGCACATGAATGCCTCTTATCCTCCGAAGTTATTTCCCCTGGAGTGAACCTATCAAAGATTTTCAGCCTCTCTGGAGAGAGCAGTTCCAGATAACACTGGATTCCCTTGTCAATTTTTGCCTACCGTGCTCTGGCAGCATTTTCTACCTGACGCTCTGATCTTGACACAGGCGGGCTGGAGGAGAGAGAGTGTGTTGTGTGTTTCTGGAGCTCTTTCCCCCTCTTTCCAAGCAGTGCAGATGCTTCCAGACTGCAGAGAGGAAGGGAAAACCCGCTAACATTTGGCATCTGCATACACCCTACTCATCTGTAATTCCTGTAGTGTCTTGCCCTACTTGTAATTACAGTAATTAATATAATTACGCTAATAATAATGATTATTATTTAGGGTGTGCCAGATCGTTCCTAATACAGCTCCTTCCCTGGAAATCCCGGGCCTATATTTGTGAAAGAAGTCATGGTAAGATTTCCAAAAAAATGCTCCCCGCAGAAATCCCGCTGCTGCGACAGCTGGGAATTCAGAAATATCCATCCCCTCTCCTCTCTTGGCTGTGACAGCAGTGCTGGAAGGCCCAGCCACTCCAGCAGCTTCCCAGCAAGTCTGTGGTGGTTCAGAGAGGTCTTTAGTGGTTATTTTTGGTTGGAGGAGAGAGGTTGGCATCCCAGGATGACTCTGGTGTGTCACCCATCCTTCATCCTCCCTTTGAGGTAGATTTATTCTGGGATTGGGTGGAATTCACTGCTCTGTGGTTGTTTGTTTGCACTGTTCATGATCTTCCAGCTCTCTGGAGATCAGGTTGTGCCCCCAAGGGCAACGTGAGACCTCCTGAAGGTCTCAGTGGTGTGGGAATGTGCGAAGAGGATCCTTGATTGCAATTTACAGTCACTATTATCAACACTGAATCATTGAATCACTGAATCCCAGAACGGTTTGGGTCGGAAGGAACCTTAAAGCCAATCCAGTTCCAACCCCTGGGACACCTTCCATAGACCAGGTTGTTATTGGGGGAAGTATCTAGAGCAAACGATTCCTGAAGGAATGTTTGTCACTCAGCTGCACAATGCAGCTCCTCAAGAGCAAATCCAGCCTGGTTTTAATTGCAAGCTTCGCTCCAGGACTCACCTGTGTTGCTCCAGCCCTGTAAATACACATTGGAGTCCTGAGCTTCTGCCTGGTTCCTGCTGTTCCCCTCCTGGGAGATTCAACCTTTGTGAATTCCAGGAAGATCCAATAACATTTTAAAGGCAGGATGTGAAATTGGATTATGTGGGGCTCAGCTTCTGAGCAGAGAGAGGTAGCTGTCCTTAAAGGCCAGCAGCAATCTCTCCTTTTTCCCTGCCTGGGACCTTCAGTGAACCTTGAACGGTGCAGCACATGGTTATTCCATTTCACCTCGCAGCATTCCCGCTATAATTGATTATATTTGTCAGCCCATTTTTATTTTTGAAAGCCGTGAAGGGATGGATGCTGCACGGCCGTGTACAGCAGAGTCGCCCGCCCTGCAACAATTGTTCCCCGTTATTCACAACGGGAGAGAAGCATCCAAATAGGACAGAAAAGCATCACTCTGTGAGCCTGAAGTAGGTGTGCGGCATCTAATCCAGCCATCCATCATCTCTCTGCTCTAATCTGCCTAAAGTCAATGGGAGGGAGAGGGGAGAAGAGGCGACAATCACAGTATCATGGTAACGGGGAGAGCAGAGCTGCCGGAGGGGATTGGCGGCTCCGGGAGCTCAGGGAGGGCTCCGTGCCCCGGGGAAGCATTAATCAGCCTCAAAAGGGCACGTGCCACACCGGAATAGCTCTGCTATTATTATTATTATCATTGTTATTTACTCCGTGTGATGCTTTAGCTCCTCAGGCAGGGCAGAGCCTCGGTGTGTTCCTTGAAAGCCCCAAGTAGCCGGAGGCATGCGGAGAAAGGAGGGAATTCTGCAGCTCAGGGATGGAGTTTGGGGTCAGACAGCTCCTGGGGCGGGCAGGAGGTCACTGTGCCCCTGGACATGGTGTGGAGCAAGAGAGCAGCTCGGTGTGAAGATCCCTTCCCTCCCACAGCAGCAGGGAATTCCCGTGGGAATAATGGCATCCTTTATCCTGGCAATGCTCAGTGGGATGGGATGAGGTGAAATGTGGGCAAGGTTGAAAGTACAAATTGTCTCTGGCAGTTTCAACTTCGTAAAACTTGCAGTTTCCAAATATCGTTTCACGGAATCATGGAATGGGTTGGAAAGGACCTCAAAAATCACCCAGTTCCAATGGGCAGGAACATCTTCCACCAGACCAGGTCTCAAAGGGAAGCCTGGAATGAACCCTGCTCAGCTCTGGAACTCATTCCTGGGGTCATCACAGGCTGCAGTCACAGCAAGACACTGCTGCTGCCTCCTTCCATCCCAGGATGTGCCTGGTGATGTCACAGGGAAGTGCTGGCACAGGAGTTGCAGCTCAGACCTTCTGCAAATGGCACCACCTAATGTGAACTCAGAAATAAAAACCATCTGGGGCTTTGCTGCCGTGGAAAGCAGGCAGGAAAGGCATAATTTAGAGAACTGTTGAACTCCTCTAGTCCTCTCTGATGTTCAGGTACCCAGGAAGAAACAAAGGGGATCTGCAGTAGGAATTAATAGGATGCAGAGTAATTCCCCAAGGGAAGGGATCTTTAGAAATACTTCCAATAAAAACGCGAACAAATGAACAAAACAACCCCCAAAAGACAAACCAGGAGCTCTTTGGGGCTGAATCCTTCTCTCTGCTGCCATGTCAGTCTCACAGTCCAGGATCTGACAGCACCAGGAGCCATGGATGGATGGATGGATGGGACAGGCATGGATGGATGGATGGATGGATGGATGGATGGATGGATGATGGATGGGATAGGGATGGATAGATGAGTGGATGGATGGATGGAGATGGATGGATGGATGGATGGATGGATGGGTGGATGGATGATGGATGGATGGATGGATGGATGATGGATGGATGGATGGATGGGATAAGGATGGATAGATGAATGGATGGATGGATGGGATAGGGATGGATGGATGGATGGATGGATGGATGATGGATGATGGATGGGATAGGGATGGATAGATGGATGGATGGGATAGGATGGATGGATGGATGGATGGGATAGGGATGGATAGATGGATGGATGGGATAGGGATGGATGGATGGATGGATGGATGGACACATAGCAGGATGGAAGGATGCTGATGTTACCCAGCATTCACCACCACCTAAACCCCAGAATTACCCTGTCAAGCTTCCATCCAGAAGGATCCCCACTTCAGCTGCCTGGGAAAGAAACCTCTATATTTAGGATGCATTCAGAATTTGGGGGTTTTTTCTTTCATGGAATTTGTCCAATAGCTTTTTGGCCCTGTGCAAATACCTGCCGTGAGGATGCAGCCAGCAGAACATCCCCCAGCTGGAGGATGTCCTGGTGCTTGTTTTCAGCTTTTACAAAGCTCTGCCTGCCTGGCAGAGTGGATGCCCCCTGGTTATTGTATTTCTCAGCGGTATTTGTGGTTTTACAGACATCTCCAGGATGTCATTTCTGGCTCTAAGCCACAAACCGAGCAAGATTTGCAAGGAAACATGAAACTTTGTGATGCCTGTGCTCCTGGCTTGCTGCAGCTCACTCTTGCCTCCAACACAAATTTATTTTTCAGTCCTGTACAAACTGTTTGAAGTTGGATTCGCCTCCCCAAACTCTGTCTCTTTACAAGCCGAACACAGATATTTGCTTTAAGGGAAGATAAATCCTTCTGTAGAGTGTCAAAGGACTTCAACCTCCAGCTCCTGCAGAGTCACCTTTATCTGAGCTGGCTGAGTCCCATCTGTGGGGTTTGGGGAGGGAAGTTCAGCCTCCTCCTTCCCACACATCTCCTACAAACACAGGCAGCTTTCCCCCCTCTCGGCACTGTTTGGAAGCTCAATTAATTAATGGCCTCAAAGTGCTGGCAAGATGAATGGCACCACAGGAACAGAAGTACTTCCATGGCTTTTTTAATAAAAGAAAAAAGCCACCTGACAAATCTGTGGCTAGAAGGGCCTAAGGTGTCAAAGGAGATGGACAGTGAATAACTGAGAAGGGGATGGGATTCCAATTCATCTTCCAGCTGGCATTTGTTTCATTTTTATCTCCACTTCGGCTCGAGGGCCTGAGAACAAGGTAGGAAAAAGAAATTTTGTTGTTGACTTACAAATGTCTCTGATAAAGGACAAAAAACCCTCCAGTGCACGACAGTGACCCTCCTGTGTCTTTGCTGGTTTTGCTGATTCTAAGGTAAAAAGCAGGCAGGAAAGGAAAAAAAACCAGCTGAAAAAGACTTTTTCAGATTAAATTTTAGTGTGCTAAGGCTGTTACTGTTCTTTCTCATAGAATTATAGAGTCATAGATTGGTTTGGGTTGGAAGGGACTTTAAAATTCACCCAGTGCCATGGGCAGGGACACCTTCCACTGTCCCAGGGTGCTCCAAACCCCACCCAACCCGGCCTTGGACACTTCCAGGGATGAGACATCCACTCCCAGCACCTTCAGGAAGGTGCAAACACATTTTTGCCAGTGCTTTTAACCCAGAGCCCTTTTCCTTGCCAGCATCACTCCCCAGCGCTGAATCCATGCAGCACTCCAGGCTCCTCTGAGCCTTTTCTGCCACTGCAATACCTGAGCAGGGCAAATCCCCCCAGCTGCCAGGAAATCCAATTTCATGGACCCAGCTAAACGTGTGGCTGGATTAATTCCTGCAGATCACTGCCTCCTCGCTGCTGTAATTCCAGCTCTTTTCTCGCAGGGCACGGAGGCAGCGCTCGGGTATTTTCCCATCATGGGGCCACTCAAGAGGACCACAGTGGGATGCAGGAGCAGCGTGGGGGATTGAGGTGGTCAACAGAGGTCAGCAGGGCTATTATTGTGCTGCTGGGACTGGGGAAAGGGAGGAAGTGAGCAGCCCAGATGGGTTAATTCTGATTTTACAGATGCTGATAGGTCAAAAGGCTTCCGGCCGCTCCAAAGGCTTCACGTGTGTTAAATCCATTCTGGGATTTTTTTGCTGAATGGACGTGAACCGGCCTAAATCAATAAATTGCAGCTCCTTTTTGGGTCAAGATGGAGAGGAAAACCTTTTTTTTTGGGAAGGAACACTTCTCACCCTGTGATTCTGCCCCGTGTCTTTCTGCTCTTTGCATTTCTGCAGAGTTTTTCCCTCCATGCCCCAGAAAAGCTACAGGTTTTTGCTGTGCCTTGCTGGTGCCCCTGGCCAGCACCACCCCAAAACCCTTTATCCAGGTGAAATGGATACCATTTTTACATTAACAGGTAAAACCAGTGCATCCCCTTGGCATTTCTTCCCAAAAGAGAATCATTTAGGCTGGAAAAGATCCTTCAGGCCATCATTAACCCAGCAGTACCAATTCCAGCACTAATTCTTTTCTCTAATATCACAATTCCTGCACTGCTGGAGTTCCTTCCTTTGAAGGGAAAGGCAGAAAACTTCCCTTTTCCCATTGATAGCAGCACCACTCCCAGAGACAGGGAGATCCCTGATATTTTCACCCTCCTTTCCTCTGAGGAGGAGCCTGAGGCTCAGCCCAGCTGTGAGTTGTGCACAAAGCAGAGTTTCCCCACAGCCAGCATGTAGGATGAGAGCCTGTAGGATTAGAGGGTCTGTTTGTTGGTTTGGGATGGTTGGGACAGAGAGGAGAGATCTCTGCAGTCAGATTTTAGAGCATGGGATTTATTGTGAAATAAATAAATAAATAAACCCCATGGGTGGGTGTAGGAGAGCTGCCAGGGGTGCCAGACAGAGCTCAGAGCAGGGCAGGGAAGAGAGAGAGAGAGAGAGAGAGAGAGAGAGAGAGAAAAGATTCCTGGTTGCCATTTACAATACAATAAATCATCTTCTGTGCTGAATATTCTAATTCTCATTAACCAATGAAGAACAAGCTCCAAACCCTACAACATTTACATACAGCCTATAAGAATCATCCCATTACCATATGGGGTTATATTTTAAATATTCTAATTTTCTTTAACCAACCCAGAACAAGCTCCAAACCCTACAACATTTACACACAACCTATAAGAATCATCCCATTACCATACAGGGTTATATTTTAAACCCTAAAAACTGCTTTTTGGACCCTCTGCCATCAGGCAGGCTCTGCTCTGACCCTTGGAGCTGTCTGCAGGCAGAGGGGATTGTTCCATCCAGAGGGGATTACCTCCAGCTGGTCACACCATTGTTTTCCAGTTGTTCAGTAACTGGGGTTTGGTATCTCAAAGCTTGTCTTCATTTCAATCTCACTTATATTTTCCATATTCTCGGCATCTCTTGCCAGGTAATCATATTTATAAGGCTTTCCTATGTCATCTTCCCCAAAACCAGCATCCTTTCATCCCATATTTTTCCATCTTCCCAAGGGTTCTTCTGCTTGGATTGCAGTGGCAGGAGCCACCACGGCCAGCAGTGTCCCCAGCAATGTCACCCCAGCCTTCACCTGGCAGCATCTGTGGGATTCCCTGGAGCTCTCTGAGGCTGCTGGGACCCTGGGAATGGCAGAAGTTGGAGCCTAGAGAAGGTTTGAGCTGAGGGAGGATCATCTTGGACGAGAAAAGGAAAAAATGTGCATTAAAAGATGGGGAAAATAAATTTGTATCACCCTAAAAGACACCTCAGACATCCCACAGACTGAAATACCCACAGGAGTGTGGTGTGTTCTTCCTGCTCCCAGTTGATGCCCAATTTCTCCTCACTCATCTCTTTATTTTTTTCCTTCCAAAATCGAATTTATCAGACTTTCTGGAAGCAGCCAGATGAGAATGACCCCCTCCATTAAAGCCTCCCTCTCCTCACATACCTGTTTATATCCATTTCAGATGGATGGAAAATGCTCACTCAAAGTGGTTTTTTTCCAGGATTTTTTTCCCACAAATTGGACCATTAAACCTAATGTATTATATTAGCAGAGTGTGTGGCATTAAACAAAGCAGTGTTTAGCACGTAAAATAAATCTAGAATATTAGAGATTGTCGTAATTTGCTCTTTACAATGCTTGAAATGTTTTGCAAAGGGAGGGAGAAGCACATTAGCAGAAGAATTCAAAGCTGAAGGGTTGAAGTTCCCTGGACCAGTGTGATTGTGACCCTTTCTCCAAATCATTTTTCTGGGACATGGAGACTTTCAGTGCTTGAGAGAATTGGGCTCTGGGAACTTTAACTCTGCATTTTCTGGCTTTTGTGGCTTTAAAAAATAATTTAATGTTGCATTAAAACTGCTTTTTTTTCTTTTTTTTTCCCATTGAAATAGTTCTTTTTATTATTTTTTATCCTAATAAATTAACAGAGGGTTTAATGGATAAAATGCTTTAAGAGTGATGTTTAAAATGTGGGGGAAACAGAGAAATTGACTCAATTCCTATCCAAACCCCCCACATTTTGGGGTTATTGAAGGCAGGGTGAACACACCATAAAACCACTTTGTTCAGGGTGAATGAAGCAATGAGACCTTTGCAGGGACAAGGATCAAATCCAGCCTGTCCATAAAATCAGAGCAATTAACCCACCAGAGGAGCTTTCTTCGCTTTGTTTCATGTGAAAGCATTTCCTTAAAATATGTAAAAACCACAGCTCTGTGTTCTTCATAAAGAGGATTCTTCCACCTTTCTGTCCTTCCTCTGAGCTTCACCTCTCTTTGTTCTTTTTCTGAGCAGTGGCTGTGGCTCCCTCTGCTCCCCTCTGCTCCTACATGGAGTGTTTGCCCCATTTCTCCAGTCCCTGAAGACTCAGAGTTTTTATTTAATGATCTTTGAGAGAGAAAATGAATTTTTACGTGTTTGCAGAGCACTGGACAAGTTTGCAGTGGTTATTATTCGTTTTCCTGCCTCGTGAGCAGGGCTGGGGGTTTACAGCTGTTGAATAATTTTACAAGGCCACCATTTTAGATTTTTTTTATCCATATTTACGTTATCAGAGAGAGCCAATTAAACAATGTCCTGGCCTTGGGTGGGACTGTGGGCAAGGGATGTGCCATAGATCACTCATAAAAGTTTATTTTTCACCTGCTTGGACATCAAGACTCCTCCTGATTGATCCAGGTTAAAATGCTCCCAGTTTACAACATCACAACAATTATCAGCAGAGGTAGATGGTTGCAGAGGATTTAATGGATAAAATGGTTATAAAATTTTTTTTTAAAAAGGAGCAACGAAATGGATCAGAGGACACAGTGATTCCACATCCACAAAGCTCTTGTATTGCCACACATATTGCAATGATGTCTTTTCCTTCCAGTGCAAGTGCATCCCAAAAAATACAACTTTCTCAGCAGGGAAAAGGAAAATACAAAGAGTTGGAGGGGAAACCAGCATGGCAAGGAAGCAGCAGGAAGGGAGAGAAGATTTCATGGATTATCTAGGAGCACATCTGGGTATATAGAATAATCCAGCAAAGAGCTGTAATCATCACCTGAGACATTTTGTTATTATTACTGTAATTGGTCATTAATAATTGACATTAATTCCTCTTCTACCAGCATGGCCTCAAATCCTGCTGGACACCAGAAGCTCCTGTTGTTTCCAGCAGCTTTTGGACCAGCACATTTCACCTGTTGCATTTCAGAGCTGTAAGCAGCAAGAAAAAAAAAAACAGAGCAGAGAGCAGACTTAATAAAGTCTGGGGAGAAAAAAAAAAAAAAAAAGAAAATACTTCTGTGAAATAAATGGGGACAAATGTTGAGCCCAGGGATGGCGTTTGCAAAAATGGCAACCGTTGGCCAACGTTTCCTTTCTCATTACTCCTCATTTGTGGAACAAAATCAGGCATTATCTCCAGGGAGGTTTGCAGAGGTAAATAGATGAGGAGGCATGTCCAGCTGATTTTTGCCATCCCCAGTGTTTATGCTTCATTTCGTTTCCTGGGCACACTTCAATCAGATTGCATCAAAACTCCTGGTCGGATCAGGGGGTTTTGGGTCGAAATGAAGATGAAATGTTGCTCGAGACGATTTGCAGCTGCCCAAAACTCGATCTGGGAGGGAGCTGAGCCATTTGTTGGGCACTTTCCGAGCCTCAGGGGGAGGAAGTTTTGTGCAGATTTGTGGTTTTTTCCTGCTGTGTTCTCACCAGCACTCCCTAATGAGAAAGATTTCTCAGACCCTCGGGGTGTGTGGGGCGCTGTGGCTAGCACAGGTCTTTCTCGTGAGAACATTTTTGCTATGTTTCATAAACAAAGATAAAGTTTGGATGTTTTGCAAACAGCGTCTCCAGATTAGGGCAGTTCAGACCTGGCCAACTGGGCCTAGGGGGAGGTTTCTGGCTGACCAATCTGGGTGACCTCTGAAAACTCTATATATATGGAAATCAAAATAATAAACGCACTTTTCTCTCTTCTTGCCTGAGAACCCGGGTTTTTTCTCTCTGCTCGCGGCTCAACAGCGACAGGGCACCAGCACTGCAGCCTTGAAACCACGGGGCTAAATATGAGTAAATTTCCATCTGGGCACATCCAGTGGCACTGCTGGAGACACAGCTTTGGGACCAGCCCCTCTGCAGGGTCACCTGCCAGCTCTGTCCTCCCCTTGGTCACCCAGGAGATTTGTGCTGGACTCGAATCGTATCCAGACCTAACCCAGCTATGGAAAATTTCATCTCTCAAATCAAGTTTTTAAATTTCATTTCATTTTTTACCGTATTTTTTTCTTCAGTCTCTTGAGTTACAGCAGGACTTCAGGTGAGGCACGACATTTCAACAGGGCTTTGTTCTTTGAAAAGGAGGGATAGTTTGGGATCAGAATTTTCCAAAAATATTTAGTTGTGGGGGAGTTTTGCCAGGGGAGGAGTTGATGCTGGTCACCAGGTGAGCTGGGTGTTTTGGAGACAGCAGGAATAGCAGGAATACACCATTTCCATGCTCTCCTTGATCCATCCATCTTTGGACCAGGCTGGATATCATTCCCTGGATCAGATGGAAGTCATTCTTTGGGAATTTCCTTTTTTTTTTTGCATGGTGCACGAGGTGACAGCCGGATGAGGGATAAAGAAATCCATGGATTTCCTAAGGATTTGATATCCTAGGACAAAAGTGTAAGTTATTTTTCTCGCTGCTGAGCCTGGTGGTACAGGGAACAGGAAAGTCAAGGACTCATCCTGCCAAAGGAAAAGGATCTTCTTAATTTGCTGCAAGTTTGCAGCCCCTGCATGGTGCCATGGGAAAGATTTGGGACTTTTACAGCTCCTCCACATGACGGGTTGGAACTCTCCTCACTCTATAACCAGGAAAACAACATCATAAGGGGATGCCTCAGTGCATTGTGTGCCTGAACCTGAATTAGATTATATTTTTATTGTTTTATGTTATGCTGTTGATTCACATCTCTGAGCCCTTGGCTGCTCCTGGCTCTCTGGACCAGGGCTGTGCATCTGCCTCTCAGAGCTGCCACACCAAGCAGCACACAGATGAGATTTGGCTCCATCCTGCACGGCAGCCAGAAGGAAATCCACAGGAATCACAGCTCCCCAGGTGTAAAAAGGAAAAAAAAAAAAATGAAATAACAGGCTGGCAGTTTGCAGAGAGCTGGTGGAAAGCACTGATGTTGTTCTGCCAGCGTTTGTGATTTCCCCACCAGCCTCACAACATCTCGGGGTGTCTTGAGCAGTGAAAGGATTTTGTGAGGAGGAACAGCAAATGTTGTGTGGATGTGGCTGAGGAGCAAAGCCAGGAACGTGAGCCCTCCAGGCTGTGAAAGCAGAGGGCTGCAGGAGGACCCCAGGTGTCAGTGCTTTTCAAATCCTGAACTGTTTTCCTTTTGCACTCTGGATCGGCGATGGTGAGATTAATGGCTGGATGGTGCCTGTGCTCTCCAAAGTTCCTTGCTACAACCACTGATCCCTGAAGATTATCCCCACATCTTCTTCAAGCTCTTTCTATTTAAACATTTCCTTTACAAAGGCAGCTTTCAAGCCTGCATTTGAGGAAAAAAAAAATATATTAAGCTGTTTTGACAGAGAAGAGACACGTATGAGAAAGGGTTTCTCTCTGCAGCCTCAGACCTCCCCAGCTCCTATTTATGCTGCTTTTGAGCATAAGGAGAGTTCACTTTCATCTGTCCAATGGATTGCTGTTGCTGTGATCATTTCTCCCCTGGGAAAGGTGTCTGTGGCTCTTTCCACCACCACAGAAACACAAAAGACCCTTTTCCTTTTTTTGTCAGGGAGCCAATGTCGAGAATTTCCTGCTCCCTCACTCGGGGGTGGTGACTGGCTGGGAAAGAACATCTCAGTTTGAGTATCAGTTTCCCCAGATGAAACACCACTTACCCTCCTCTTCCCAGTGCCCTGAGCACCAACGCTCTCCAAACACTGCATTTTCTTCCTGGTGATGCCTAGGAGTTTAGCTTCTGTATTTTTTGTGTATCTGTAGTTTTGGTGTGTGGCTCTGGACTCCATACAAAGTGCTAAAACTTCTGTTCCCAGAATTTGTTAGACAAAACAATTCCTCTCAGTTGGAGATCCAAGGACACTTCACTGCCTCAGAGCCCCAAAATGTGTAAACAGCAGTGAATTGGGGGGAGCAAACTTGGGGTAATTGACATCTGAAATCACCTGAAAGTGTAATTGGAGGATTAAGGCTCAATATGTTAATGGACAGAACTTATAAAATATTAAAAACGTATGGTTTGTCATCCATTTTGGGAGTAGCCTCTCCAGTAGGCTCTGTGTGCCCTGAATGCACCTTGAGGGCCTTTAATGGATCTAACTGCTTCTTGGTCTCCTAAATTTGTCTGAACTCTGTTTTAGGTAAGCTTGTTCAGGCATCACTAGTGGATTGCAAAAAAAAAAAAAAGAAGGAAAGAAAAGAAGGGAAGAAGGAGAGGAAGAAGAGAGGAGAGAGAAAAGGGAAGAGGAGAGGGGAGAGAGAGGAGAGGAGAGGAGAGGAGAGGAGAGGAGAGGAGAGGAGAGGAGAGGAGAGGAGAGGAGAGGAGAGGAGAGGAGAGGGAGAGGAGAGGAGAGGAGAGGAGAGGAGAGGAGAGGAGAGGAGAGGAGAGGAGAGGAGAGGAGAGGAGAGGAGAGGGAGAGGAGAGGAGAGGAGAGGAGAGGAGAGGAGAGGAGAGGAGAGGAGAGGAGAGGAGAGGAGAGGAGAGGAGAGGAGAGGAGAGGAGAGGAGAGGAGAGGAGAGGAGAGGAGAGGGAGAGGAGAGGAGAGGAGAGGAGAGGAGAGGAGAGGAGAGGGAGAGGAGAGGAGAGGAGAGGAGAGGAGAGGAGAGGAGAGGAGAGGAGAGGAGAGGAGAGGAGAGGAGAGGAGAGGAGAGGAGAGGAGAGGAGAGGAGAGGAGAGGAGAGGAGGAGAGGAGAGGAGAGGAGAGGAGAGGAGAAGAGGAAGAGCTTTGGTGATTTGTGGTTCAGAAGAATGTCCAATCCCCATGTCTGCAGCAGATATTAAAGATGACAGATGTCCAAGACATGCCCTGCAGATGGCAAATCACCCTCCAGCTCCAAGCAGAGTTGGGTGGTGGCTCAAAGTGCAGGGAAAGGAGGCCAAGGGAAGGCAGCAGAGCAGAGCCCAACCCTCATGATGAGTGGGAGAATCCATCCTGCATCTGCAGAGTGCTTTCCACTCTTTCCACAGGGGTGTGAGTGAATTATGGTGCTGCAGGCTGAGAGCCCCACTCGATAGCCTGCTCGCCTTTAATGGCTTGATAAAAGGATGGTGACAAGAAGATAAATAGAGATAATACTCCAGGCTTCTTGCAGGAGGACCATTATCATTAACAGCATTAATTAGCCCATAATACACTGTACAAAACCAGCAGATCCAGCCAGTCTGAAGGGAAGCAACCTGACAATTGTCAGTGATGTGATAGCTCGGCATTAGCATACACTGATCATTGAATGTCTTCATCATCCCAACCTGGCCTCTGGAAAAGGGAAGAATTCCCAAGACTGCCTTGCAGGCAGCATCTCCAGCCAAGTCATTAAAAAGATACATGATTATGGAAGTGGGAGCTGCA
Source organism: Entomyzon cyanotis (assembly GCA_024500445.1). Classification (NCBI taxonomy): domain Eukaryota; kingdom Metazoa; phylum Chordata; class Aves; order Passeriformes; family Meliphagidae; genus Entomyzon; species Entomyzon cyanotis. Next base: position 2,626,351 of record JAKEPQ010001019.1, read on the forward strand.
AGGATGGGAGCAAACTCCAGAACCTTTTGCTTTCCAGCCAGGCCGTGCAGGAACAGCCCATTTGTATCCTCTGGAAACCCTTTGCACATAAATGCACATTAAGGTGGACTGAATTCTCCCTAAAACTGACAGCATTTCCCAGCAGAGGCTGGCAGTGCCCTTGGAGAGACACTCTGAGAGATCTGGGGAAGAGAAGTGGACAGATTAACCCATAGGAAGCAACATGTAGCGATGGAATTGGAATTAGAATAAAATTAGAATTAGAATAAAAATTAGAATTAATTGAGAATCAGAATCAAAATTAGAATTAGAATTAGAATTAGAATTAGAATTAGAATTATCTATTTCTCTACAGAGATATAGATAGATGTAAGAGTATAGCCCTAGACTGGGGGGTTCCAACCTAAAATCAGCTTTATCATCCAGTGGCCTGGATGTGCAGAGATGATAAATTGCATTAAGGCAGAGAGAAGTATTTAATTGTTACCTTTGGGCCAAACCCCAAGGCTCCTACCAAGGAGAGAAATGAGCTGTGGAATCAGTTTTGTTTTAAGATGATCATCCTTCTTTACAATGCACAAAATCACAGGTGAGTCCCTTGGATCAAAGCTGAACATCTGGATCACACTCAACAGGAGTTGATCCCAGCTGTGAAAACCTGGAATCAGGGAATTTCACAGCCACCTCTGTAAAGCTATTTTAGCATTTTGTTGTGAACATGAATTCCACTCTCTCCTGGTATCCAAACTGAACCTTTTTTGCTGAAAATTAAGTTCGCTTCTCCTCATTTTTCTCCTAAAAGAACCACAAGAATTGCTCTCATCACTTTTTTCAAGTATCTCCAGTCTCCTGGAAGACTATTATTCCATCTCCACTTGGCTCCTGTTTCCCTGGCTGAAGAAACACAATTCCTTCAGCCTGTTTTGCTGATTACAAAAGTAATCAAACTACCAGAGAAGATTCCCTCTGAGCACAAACCCCTCTCAGCGAGGAACCCTGAGATTTCCTTTCATGGAGCTTTTTGCTACTTTTTTCCCTACCAGCATAAAAGTCATTGAAAGGAATCTGAAATTTTAATCCAGCTGCTCCCAATGTCTCAGCAGCTCTGGGAAGGTTCTGGGGAGTTTCTGGGGGGTTAGGCTGATATCTGAGCTGATTTCTATTTTTGATTATTTGATTATTTCTATCGCCTGAGCCTGGAGGTTAGCACAGGAGTTGAGACAACTTTCCCAGGGAGCTCCCAGAAAAAGGCTGAGAGGATTTTAATCTCAGATTAATCAACTCAAAGATGACATCTCCAGGAGATGTTTAGTCCCAAAAGTTGAACTTAGGCTGGAATGAAATTCTGTTTTTATGGAGAGAGACCTGAGCTTGGCTCAGCCTGGATGTCCAACCTTTAGGTGGCCTTTGCTTGGTAAGATGGGTTTATGTGTCTCTGATTTTAATTTTCCTGTCTCACAAACAACTCCAGTCCAAATAGAAGGAAAGGTTTATTTACTTATTTGGTCATTTATTTATTCATTCATTTGGTGATAGAGACAATCTTTATATTCCCTGTTCCTTGGGTTGCAGCCCTTGTATATCTAAAAGGATTTATTTTGCTTTCTCACAAAGATCTCCAGTCCAAACACAAGAAAAGGATGATTGATTGATTGATTGATTGATTGATTTTGTGATACAGGCAATGTTTATGCTCCAAATTCCCTGGATTTCAGCACTTTTATATCTAAAAACATTTCTTTGGCTATTGAAGTGAGGTTTTTTACCAAATAAATCCTTCCAAGAAGGACCAGAGGGACCAGCCTGTCCTGCTGTGATGAGAAGGACACTCCTCAGCAAGGTCTTTGCAGCTCCACTTCCCAGCTCTGCTGTTCCCACACTGTCCTTCCAAGTGGGAATTGACTTGGCAATGGCAGGGAAGAGCTGTGCTTATCCATAAAATCAGTTTTTTGGAGACACAGCTTAGTTTTGGGCTTGGAAGTGCTGGTTTGAAGCTTGGAATTCCATGATCTGAAGGGTTTTTCCAACCTAAATGATTGTCTGATCTCAGGAATTGTTCATGGAGGCATTTCTAGCTAGACCAAACCCTGCAAAAAGCCCATTCTGCTTGGGCTGGGGCTTGGGAGGAAGGGAGGGGAGGAATGAAATCTTCCTTGGGGGGATGAAAACTGTGGAAAATGAAACAGGGCAGGCAGGAGGAATGCTGACAGGCAGAGCCTGCTGGATCTATGTCTATTGACTACAAGCTTGGTTAAGGTGGCAGTTCCCAGTTACAGCATCCTCCCACCTAAAAGCAGATGGGGAATATCAATAATGAAATGGAAAAGGCACAAAAAGAAAAAAAAAAAAATAGCAGAGCAGGGAGAGACTGTGAAATAACGGGACTGCAATGATTAAGACAGACAGAAAGCGATGGTGCTGCAACAACTCTTGGCAGTGCTGGGAATGAAAGTCTACATTTCACTGGGAAAAAAACATAAAAGGAGATGAATTTGCTCTCGTGCTGCCTGCAGGTTTTGGTAGGCTGTAAAACAGATCTCCTGGTTTTCTCTGAAGGAATTGCTTGGAGGAATATCCAAGTCAGGAGGGTTATTTTTTTTTTGTCTGGCAGAAGATACCTGGATGCAGCACCTACACCTCCAGTTCTGGAGCAGAGGGATGGATCCACACCTCTCCATGTATTTGATGAGGTCTGAAATGGCTTGAGGCCAGTGGTTCCTGGAGTAAAAAAAAAAATGAAGCAATTGGTTCTTGGTGCATATTTCCCTTTGCTTGAGGAGGAAATTGGCCCTGGAAAGGTGAGCATGCATCAGTGGGTGAGTGAGCAGGGGTCAGGCAGGCACAGCATTGTTATCAATAAAAGGAAAATGTGTCCCTTTGCATGGTGCTGGGAACCAGGGCTCATTTCCCCAGAGCTCCACGTGTCCCATTTTATTTATGATCTCTAATGGCCTCAATCCCAAATGCTGGCTGCTCCACAGATGAGCCTGGTTCCCCCAAAGGGGATTGTCCTACCAGTTTTGGGCAGCACCAGCCACCTCCTCCTCACTCTGTCATTGTCCCTGGACACCCTGGAGGAGCACCTTGATTTGGGATAAATTCTTTTTTTTTCACTGCCTTGAAGAAATACTGGGAATGCACCAAACTTGGGAATTATTTTGGAGCACAAGGCAAAGCCATAAAATACTCTTTGTGCAAAGAGTTTCCTTGCAATGGAAGGTTTGAAGCTTAAAGCTTTCCGTGGCTTTCCTCTACTCAGCATCAGCACCAGAAATCCCTTCCTCCAGAAATCTCTGGATCTCTTTCCCTGTGGCAGCTCTGGCTTTGTGCATCTTGCTCACTGAAAAATCTCACAAAGTCTCTCTCTTCCTGCTGAAAAATCAGCTTAGGGAATCTCAGCCTCACTGTTCAGCTCCTTTTTCCCACATCCAAAAAGTGGTGCAGGAGAGTTGCTTGTGGGACCACAGACAAAATCATATCCCTGGAACATCTGGGCAAAAAAGAACCTCCAGGGGCTTGTTGGCGATCCTTTGGAAGAAGGGTTGTGCATTTAAGGGTTATTTTCAACCAAATTTATTTAAAATCAAAATCATCCCTACTCAAAACATCAAGTTTGTAATGGAGCAAAATCTGTCCTTCCCTCCTAAGGTGGAGACAGCTGCTCTCCCTTATGTTTTAACTCCCAGACCAGCCCCTGCAGTCCCAGGTTCAGGTTGGATATTAGGGAAAATTTCTTCCCTGAAAGGATTTTCAAGCCCTGGCACAGGCTGCCCGGGGAAGTGGTGGAATCACCATCCCTGGAAATGTTAAAAAATGTGTAGCTGTGGCACTTGGGCTGTGGTTTAGTGGTTGGGCTTGGCAGTGCTGAGTTAACAACCTGACTTAATGATCTTAGAGGTCTTTGGCAGATTTAATCATTCCATGGGTAGCCTGTAAAAGAGAGAAAAAATCTATTTCACCAGGGGAAGTGGTGGAATCACCATCCCTGGAAATGTTAAAAAAATGTGTAGCTGTGGCACTTGGGCTGTGGTTTAGTGAGTTGGGCTTGGCAGTGCTGGGTTAACAACCTGACTTAATGATCTTAGAGGTCTTTGGCAGATTTAATCATTCCATGGGTAGCCTGTAAAAGAGAGAAAAATTCTATTTTACCAGGGAAATATTTCCTCAGCTGGTTTAAACCATTGCAGCAACGCATTTCCAAAGGCTGGATGACGGCAGCACAAGGATTTCCCACAAAGCTCCCCAGATTCCGGATGAAATCAGCACAATTCATTGCGAGTCCTTAGCAAAACAAGCACACAGCTTGCTGCTTAAATTCCCCCAACGATCACAGCTATTTTTATGCACAGCCAGCCAGGGCTGTGTTTATTTTCCCAGCATCATCCCCTGCTTGTTTTACAGGAGCAGGGCTTGACACGCAGGGTGTCAGGCAAATAATTCGCCCGGTGCTTGGAAAAGGCAGGGAGAGAGGCAGGATGGCACTGTGCAAATAAACACATCTGTCCTCTGGCTGCCTGGAAAACTGGGATTTAGGGCGAGGTGGGGAATTGGGAACAGGGAAAAGGTGCAAGAACAGGAGCTGAGGGTGGTGTTCAATGAGTGTGGGTGAGTGGGAGGCAGTTAGGGGTGGTTTATGCATCTCATATCCACATTCATCTCTCCCTAAAACAGCTCGAGTTTCCTTTACTCACCACCGAGGCAACAGATTCCTGCAGGGAGCAGGGTGACACAGTTAAAAGGGGTAAAAGGGTTTTTTACCTCAGTATTTTAATAGGATTTTAGGTGCACAGCTCCTCAAAGGTGGAATATGCCAAGATGCACTCACTGCACATACAATTTTATGGACCTAACAAATTAGCATATCTGTCTAAAATCCCCCAATAAGAAACTTAATAAATGAAATAATTGTTCCCTTATTCTAATCACCCCCCCCCTCAAATGAGGCTAGAGCCTCATATTACATTACAGAATTACAAAATATGTAATTGCACATTACATATATACATTACAAAATATGTTTCAGAGAGAAGCCTCGAGTTCTGAGATAGTACAGGACTCTCTTGCCTCTTGCTGTGAATATTTGGGTTTTCTGCCTTGCAGGACCCCAAAACTAAGCTAAAATATCAGACAACAAAAATTACAAGCATGCAGGGCTAAGGGTACAAAGAGTGTGCAAAGGGTACAGAAAATGGGAAAAAGGTATAAAAATGCATAGAAGGGTATATAAAAGAAAAGGCAAAAATCATCAGGCATCACAGTGGACTGTGCTGATGGTGCTGGCAGTTTCCCTTCTCCCATCTGACCCCAAACTCCTCTCCCCAGCTCAGCTGCTCTGGAAACTGAGCGAGGAGAGGTGGTTTTGCAGGAGGTGGGAGCAGAGTGAGCTCTGCAAGGCATCCTGTTGATGGGATGCCTTTTTGGCTAGTAGATATATGAACAGACACAGCAGTAAAGGGAAAAGAGGGTTTTACCTCAGTTTATTAGGATCCTAGGTGCACAACTCATCAAAGGTGGGAACTCTCAGAAGCAGCCCCATGTACAATGTATATGCAACTTTTATGGACCTTGCAAATTAGCATATCCACCTAAAATCCCCCAATAAGAAACTTAATAAATGAAGGGATTGTCCCCCTATTCTAATTACCTCCCTCCCAAATGAGACTGCAGCCTGGTTTACAAAAAAACATGTTCCAGAGAGGAGGCTCATCCAAGGTTGGAGCCTCTAGTTCTGAGATTGTATGAATATTTAGTCTTCCCACTCTGCAGAACACCCAAACTAAGCTAAATATCAGACTACAATATTTATAAACATGTGGGACTAAGGGACAAAGAGGGTTTGTGAAGGGCACAAGGGGATAGATGTATAAAAATGTATAAAAAGGGTTTAAAAAGAAAAGACAAAACATCACCAGGCATCAAATTATGTTGAGCTGACTTATGGGCACTGCAGGTGTCAGAGCCTGGGCTTGACCCTCAGCATCCCCCTCTGGGGCAGGACTGTCCCCACACAGCCCTGAGCCCAGCCTGAGCGCTGTGACACGCCGAGGAGAGGGGCAGAGTCGCTGTCACCTCTCCCAGCAGGGCTCCCAGCCGCAGGGGGAGAAGGGCTGGAGCTCAGCTGGTGGAGCCTTGGCTCAGTCACAGCACCGCTGGTGACCCGGTGGCCTTTGTGACACAGCGTGCTCAGCCCTGGGGCTGGGAAGGTTGGACACTGATTGCTCCAGAGGCAGAGCCACAGCCCAGAGAGGTCCCAGCCCAGGGAAGTTTGGGGAAGATGGATAACACAGCAGGGATATTAATGGGCCATTAAAAAATGGGAGGAAGGTCTGTACCTGACGCTTCCCTTTCAAATGTAATTGTGCCTTGTCTGGTTGATGGAAGGATTTGAACCTGGAAGCACAAATCTCCAGGGGCTGGATGAAGAGTGAGGACATGGCTGCACTGCTGACCCACCCACGGAGAGGTTTGAACCCTGAATCTGCAGCCAGACATTCCCAATTAACAGCAGGAACAGAGGAGAACAGCTCCATCCCCATTTGAACCCAGAATCTGCAGCCAGACATTCCCAATTAACAACAGCAACAGAGGAGAGCAGCTCCATCCTCATCCCCATTGTCCTCAGAGAATTGTCCTCATTGTCCTAAAAACAACAGAGAATTTCCCCACACAGCACCATCCTCCCCAATGGCCAGGCAAGTTTGGGGTCACCATTGGCACAGCCCCTGGTTTGACCCCTCTGTGCTGCAATCCTTGGATGCTAGGGGTGGGTTTCCATCCCACAAAAATCTGAATCGATCACCTGGTGCTTCCTCAGGACAAATAATCACAGGTAATGCAACCCAAATTAAAATAGAGATGATAAATAGATCGGTCAGCCTGAGCCTTGGAACATTGCTGCTGTGAGGATTGGGATTGCTCAGCCTGGAGAAAGCTCCAGAAAAACCTTATTGTGACCTTTTGGTACCTAAAGGAGCTCCAGGAGAGCTGCAGAGGGACTGGGGACAAGGCATGGAGGGACAGGACACAGGGAATGGCTTCCCACTGCCAGAGGGCAGGGATGGATGGGATCTTGGGAATTAGGAATTCCTGGCTGGGATGCAATTCCCAGAGAAGCTGTGGATCCCTGGAATGTCCAAACCCTTCAATAATTACAGTGTGAAGTCTCCAACCAAGTGGAGACAGGTGGGAATTTATGACTCTGCTGGGTAGGACAATACAGTGCATCCCAGCTTTGACCTTGTTTGGACAAAAATCCCCCAATTATCAAAATCAACCAGAGATTTTTGGGTGCTTTTCTTCACAGGGCCAGTTTGATGTTCCTCAAAGAGAATGGAGCTCCAGGAAACCCAAGTGAATGGCAAATCCCTCTGAAGTGTTTCCCACAGGCCACCTAAATATTAACCCTCCAAATTCCCTCCCAAACTGATTCCCAGTCTCTGTACTCCAGTCTGCACTTGATTTTTTCATGTCCCATCATCTGTAAGGCCTGGGTTTTTTTCCAAGGTGTGTCCACAGTGCTTCAGCTGAGGGTTTTGAAGCAGATTAAGGACAAATGGGGGTTTGGAGTGCTCCTCCCACCCCATTTTCTGCTGGCACGGCGATTTGTCTTTCCCCAGACACACAATATTATGTGATTTGGATCTCCAGATGAACAATGACAATCAAGAAGACAAGAGGAAAGAGATTTGTTTAATTTTTCACTGTTAATGTGATGCATTTTCTGCTCCTGCCTCCCTCCCCCTGTTTACTCCGAGCTTTCACTGATTCCAGGATCTATTACTGGGTATTCCTTGGAAACAACTCATCTCTGTTTACTGTCTCTGCAGGAGGTACTATTGCTTCTCACAGCTTAAATTCATTTTTTTTTTTTCTCTCTTTGTTTGTTGTTTTCCATCTCCAACCTTCCTTCCTTCTTGCCTCCATTTTCAGAGCACGAGGATATTCAAACTGCTTTGGAGACAAACCTCAGTGTGAAAGGATTTTAAAGGTGTCCAAGAAAAGGGGTCATGGTCAGAGGGCTGCCCTGGGTGTTCTGTTTTGGTAGTTCAGGGTTACTCAGGGGTTCTCCTCCACTGTGACCCATGGGGTGAAAGGGAGAAAAAGGATGAATCCCAAATTCAACCATTTACAGGCTGAATCACCTGAATGTGAAACATGATTTGTCTCCCAGGACTGTAGGGATTGATTTTAATAAGACCAGGATGGTCTTCTGGCAGAGAGGAAATGGCCACTGCCCTGGACAGATCTCACAGTGACTTCATCCATGACCTTGGACACCAGCAGGAATTTCCTCAAGGAAAGGGTTGATAGGAATTGGAAAAAGCTGCTCAGGGAGGTTTGGAGTTCCCATCCCTGGAGGTGTCCAAGGAATTTCTGGATGTGGCACTCAGTGCTCTGGGCTGGGGACAAGGTGGGAATTGGGCACAGCTTGGCCTTGATGACCTTGGATAGCTTTTCCAACCTCAGGGATCCTGGAATTCTGTGAATTAATTCTGTGACCTTCATTTCCATGAGCACCAACGTGTCTTTGCTGGTTTTCCACACAGTGCCAGGAGACCAGGCTGGGAGATCAAATGGCTCCGTGGATTATTTGGAAATGACAGATAAGCTGTAGCTCTCATCCTGATCACTGATTATACAGGAGAATTTTAAAAAGAGGAGTATTCCTTTTATTTTTTTAAGGAAGCACTCCTCATCTGGCTGTGCATCATCCCGGGGTCAGTTCTAGGGTCTGGATTCTTGGCCAAGATCATTAGGATGAGCACCAGCCTCATCTCCTCCTCCTCCAGCATCCAGCTGTGCCAGAAGCAGCTCACCCTGATTCCAGCAGGGATGATCCTGCAGTGTGAGGATGCTGGGTGAGGCTGGTGTGGAGCAGACTCAGTTTCTGGTGTTTGCCAACCCCTGGTGACCCCGTTTGGGTCACCTGCAGATTGCCAAGGACAGAGAGCCAAGGGGTCCCAAGGACAGAGAGCAGAGGGACAAAAATGGGAAAGCTCAGCTGGTAGAAATATGACACTGACATGGTTAAAAAGGGGTAAAAGGGTTTTACTTTGGTATTTTAATAGGATTGTAGGTGCACAGCTCTTCACGGGTGGAACACATTGAGATGCACACACACCGTATAACACATAATTTTATGGACCTTGAAAATTAGCATATCTGTCTAACCCCCCCCAGTAAGAAACTTAATAAATGAAGTAATTGTCTCCCTATTCTAATCACCCCCTCTTAAATGAGGCTAGAGCTCAGTTTACAAAATATGTTCTCTAGAGAAAGTTTCAACCAAGGCTGAAGCCTCGAGTTTTGAGATAGCACAGAGCTCTCTTGCTTTCTACAGTGAATGTTTGGTCTTTCTGCCTTGCAGAACCCCAAAACTGAGCTAGAATATCAGACTACAAAAGTTACAAGCATGTAGGCTAAGGGTACAAAGAGTGTGCAAAGGGTACAGAAAATACAGAAAGGGTATAAAAATGTATAGAAGAGCATATAAAAAGAAAAGGCAAAAATCATCAGGCATCAACACAGAGAATGAGCTGGGAATGCTCAGCAGAGACACAGCCTGTGGAGAATGGGTTGGGAGAATGGGCTGGGAATATGGGCTGGGAGAATGGGCTGGGAGAATGGGCTGGGAGAATGGGCTGTCCTTGCCTGCTCTGACCCTTCCCCGAGCAGAGCCAACGCTGCAGTTCCCATTTCCAGGCAGCAAGCTGGAAACCTTTCCTTCCCTCCCTGCAGATGCCAAAGGTGCCTGAGCAGAGACAGAAGCTCTCATCACGAAATGCAGCACCACAAACCCTGCCAGGCTGGAGCTGAGCTTTTTTTGAGCTCTGTTGGTGTGGAAGCTGAGCTTTGCTCCACGGCCCAGCAGAGCAGCCTGGCAGGAGTGAGACCAGCACAGCCTTTCTGTCATTCTGGGGGATTTTTCTCTCTCTCTCTCTCTCTGTCTCGGTGCCTTTGGTGCAATGCAGTATTTTCTGCTCTGGCTGCTTTGCTCACTGGAGCCCTGCGAAAGCTGGAGGGAATGAGGAGCTGCTGTGCAGAGCTGCTGGATGAAGCCACCATTCCCATCTCCAGCAGATCCATCTCCAGCCCAGGGATGGAGCAGAAACCTGAAAAAGGGTTTTACACCCTGGCTCTGCTGCTCTTAGTGAAGAGAGGAGTGGGAAAGGAAAACCAGCAAAGGTACCCAGTGGGGCAGTTCAGTTTCTGAAGGATTTGTGTCTGGAGCAGCTTGGAAAACATCTCAAGATGTTTCCTCTTCCATCAGCTAGTGTGGAGAGGGATTAGGGGAGGCATCAGTAATGCATCACTTGTCACATCTAGGATGGAAAAAAAGCCAGTTGGGTAAATCCAGATTTTTTTGGCCAGTGATAGGGAAAGTGATAGGGAAACCATGGACCTTTGTGGTGTCCATGTCCACACCAGAGAGCACCTGACCCACAGCTTGTCCATCACACTACAACAGAACTATTGTGTTTTGATGGTTTCTTTTTTCTCCAAAATGCCTGAAATGTAAAAGCTGTCTCCCAAAAAAATAATGTGTTTGGGCTTTGTCCCAAAGGGATTTGAACAGGAAGGAAGGAAGGAAGGAAGGAAGGAAGGAAGGAAGGAAGGAAGGAAGGAAGGAAGGAAGGAAGGAAGGATGGATCCAAATGGCCCAGAGTTCCCATTTCCCTCCTCACTCCTGTCCCCTCTAATGAGAATCAGGCAGAATTCCTCATTCCCCAGCAGCCTTGGAGCCTTTTTGAAGCAATTTGGAGGCAATTGAATGAAAAGGAATAAACGAGTGGATATTGCAGTTTATGGATGGCTGAGTCAAACCCACAGGCAGTGATTAGAGGCCCACAGTCCCTTTCATGCCCACAGTAAGAAAATGACTTAAATTTGTTCCATTTTAGCTCCAAAGAGGAGGTGAAGTTGTAGTGGGCTGGAATGTCAGTTCTGCCACCTTTTAATATTCATCTGGTGGGAAAACAAAACAGAACAGATTTTTTATTTTAATTTAAGTAAAGTGTCAGTCGATCCAAAGCTAATTTCTCTGGCTTTGATCCTCTCCTATTAGCTGAGATGCAAAGAAATGATGGTGGGGAAAGCAGAGAATAAATAATTACAACTTCTCTACTCTTTCTCCCACCTTCACTTGCCCTACAAATAATTTTCAAGGCAGCTTTTTACCCACCTGGCCCCTTCTCATCACCGTCTATGGTGTTTCCTCACCTTCTTCCTCACCTGTTTGCTGTTTGCAGTCTTGATGTTCTTAAGCCACCTTCTCTCATCAGTGTCACTTTCACGATTTTCAGCTGTTTATTTATTAATATGGAAAAGACACAATCAGATTTTTAAATGCATTTGTCAACTTACAACTCTTGCAGCCTTGGTTTTTTTTAGGTCTCCTGGGATTTAGCCACCATGGAGAGTCTGAAGGTGGAGACTGAACCTCCTCCTCCTCTGCAAACTGATGGAAATCTGACATTTTTTTTTTCAAGGCTTTCAGAGAAATCACAAACAACAGCAAGAAGAAAAGAAGATTTTAAAAAAAAATCCGAAAAGCCACAGACACTTAAAGCATCAACTGAAGACGTGTCAAGTTTTCAATGGGTAAAAAAAGAGAAAAATCAAGCAAACACCTGAATTTCCATGCTGCTGGTGGTGACTCTCTGGTCCTGAGCGCTGCAGTGTTTGCACTGTTGTTTTGCCAGCTCGGCTGGGATGGGTTTTTACAGCTCGAGTTTGGCAAAGTCAAAAGTGTGATGGCAACAGGAGGATGCAGAAGGACTCTGCACAGCCTCAGAGCCGTGGATGCTCCAGAGATACAGGCAGAGCATCAGGAACAAGCCCAGCTCCGCAGGCAGCTGCAGAGCAGTTTGGGTTATCTGTCACTCTGTCACATGCTGAGGGTTTGTTAAACACATGGACACTTGGAAAACAGCATTGGATCCGTTTTTAAGGAAACTCACGCTTTTTAAAAAATTATTTCTGGTGAAAAATGTGTCCATTCAGGGAATCCTTTTCTTTTTTTCTTCTTTATTTGTCTTCATTCTTTTCCTTTCTTCTTTTTCCTTTCCATTTTTCCTTTTTTATTTTCTCTTTTCCTTTTTTAAATTTTCATCTTTTTTCTCTTTTTCATATTTTTTCTTTTTCCTTTTTCTTTTTTATTTTTTCTTTTCTCTCTTTCTTCTTTTTTTTGTTTTTTCTTTTAATCTTTCTTCTTCTTTTTCTTCTTTCTTTTTTCTTTTTTTCCTCTCTTTATTCTTTTTTAATATTTTTTCTTTTTCTCTTCTATTTTCTCATCTTTTTCTTTTTCTTTTTCTTTTTTTTCTTTTCTTTTTCTTTCTTTCTTCTCCTTTTCTTTTTTCTTTTTTTTTCTTTTCTCTTTTTCCTTTTGTTCCTCTTCTCCTTTTTCCTTTTTTTCCCTGTTTCTTTGTTTGTTTTCCAAACACACCAACAGCAGCAGAAATCAAGCACACAAATCCAAGAACCTCCTATGGAAAAATCCCCCAGACTCCTGACCAAGCACCCAAGGGAGGAGATCAGATTTCCCAAAGAACCTGCAGGATTCCCCACTTTTATCAGGAATTCTGCATCCATCAGAAACTATTCCTGGCTTTTTACAGGAACTCAGTCAAAACTGAGACTTGGTCCTCTCCTTGGGATGAGGAGTTTGTTTTGGTGGCCAAGTAGGAATTCCATCCACAGGAACAACTGAAGAGCTTTACAGAGTAACCCAATCATGGAATCATGGAATAATTCAGCTTGGAAAAGCCTTGAAGATTATCAGGTCCAACCATTCTCAGCACTGCCACTGACCAATGTCCCCAAGTGCCACATCCACATGGCTTTGAAATCCTTCCAGGGGACTCCACCCTGCCCAGGGCAGCTGTGCCAATCCTACAGCTGGGGACAGAGAGGATGGACGTTGTCCCTGGTCTGTCCCTGTGTTGGAAACTATACCAGTTAAAAAACTTTGTATAGCTTTAGTCAAAGGGTTCTGTTTGTCTTTACCCCAAGAAAAGGAATTTTAGGTTTCTTTTCAGGGCATTGTTCTACCAGGTGAGGTCTGATGAACTCAGCAGATCAACAGACTGAGAGTAACCCAAAGATAAAGATAAATTAACCCAAAGCTCAAGAGCTCTCAGCAGAACATCAGCAGACATCAGTGTTTATCTACAAACATCTACCCCAGAGCACCTCCAGCAGGGGTGAAGACATCTGGGCAGGAAAGGACTGAGAGGAAAATTGAAGAATGAAAAATCTAATTAACATCAGAGGTGAGGAGATTCAGATCCAATGGAAACTGAATGCTGGGGGTTTGCTCAGCTCTGAACCAATGAACACTGACCCAATGCTTTTCTATGTATTTTTACTGTATAAAATATCTGAAAAATCTAGTAAAATGGTGTCATGGAATGATTCTCTCTGCACAGCCGGGCTGTGTGTGGATGAGATGATTTCTGTGGTACATCCTGGCCAGAACAACACCCTGACCAGATAATAAAGTAATGCCTTGACTCTCTAACACTAAAGATGTTGTTGGAGGGTTTTTGGTTTTTGTTTTTCCTGCCGTTTCAGTGACGACTGTCCCTGTCCTGTCCCTGTCCCTGTCCTGTCCCTGTCCTGTCCCTGTCCCTGTCCTGTCCCTGTCCTGTCCTGTCCCTGCACTGCAGCAAACACCAGCCCTGCCAGCCGCACAGCACTGGGAGCCACTTTCCCACCTCCTCCTTGCTCACCAACGATTTGGAGCTCAGCCACAGCCCTGGAAGAGAGCCCAGATATTTATGTTCCTGGACCTTGGCTCATGGCAGCCAGTGTTTGGTTTTGCAAACAACTGCTGATTAAACAGAAATCCCCTGCCGGGCAAACAAAAAGAATCTTTTCTTCCCCAGTTTTGCCCATCCATTTCCGTGCCTGGGTTGGACCAGGAGTGTTTTGCCAGACAAACTCTCCTTGGCAAAGTCCAAGCTTTGGCTCACACCTGTGTTGATGTTCCCAGGGATTCAGAGCCTGGAGAAACTGGGGGAGAGTTTTGGATGAGGGGAAAGTTAAACTAACACTTAGGTGAAATTCCAAATTGTCTTCGTTGCTCTCCATCAGCCCTGCAGGATGTGATTTTGTTTTCACTGGTGACAGCCAGTCCAGCAACAGCATCCTGCACAGCCCTTCAAAATGCCCTCAGTTCACCAAAAAGTTGATTTGACAAATCTGCAGCTGCCATTCTGGCCCCAGAACATCTCCAATTTGGCCTCCAAGTGACCACAACCATTCTGTCCATCCCAGCTAGGGTTTGTTATCCTTTTTTCCCTCTAAGATCCTAGAGGGAGATGCTTATCAAGAAATATATCCAAAAAAAATGGAGCAATTCTCTTTAGGCAGCAGTGAGTGATACATCGGAATCAATTTTTCTTATTTTCCAGCCTTTGTCTTCCCGAGTTAATATTTTCACTGACACTTGTAAGAATGTGGAGATAGAAATGTCTTCACCCAGCTGTAACTGCAATGGAATTCCACGGAATAAAAATAAAACCCAGGGTTTCCAACTGTCTTTCACACTTCCATTAAAGTTAGTTCTTCTGGATGGAGCTTGGCATCGTTTTGAATTATAGAAAAGATGCTGAATGATTCCAGTGATGTCATTTCTGGTTTTGTTCTGTCATTGCTGCTCATCTTTGCTCAAGAAACTGAAAAGTCATCCAATTTCCTTTGGGCAAGTGACCCTCTGGCCCAGACAGCAGTGCCTGTCAGTGGAAATATCCTTTAGTTGGATTGGTGTGGTCTGGGTTGACTTTTGAGGCAGTGAGGAGCTGAAAGCCTCTGGTGTTCCCTTCCTGATCATGGGCAGACCAAAGGAATTTATAGGACATGGTTATAGGAAAAATAGCAAAGTACCTGTGTGAGTATTTTGAGTCCCAAACATCAAGGAGCCACTAAATCCATGGAGAATAGCTCTGAAAAGAACATGTTTGGATGGAAATAATGGAAGGAAAAAGAGTTTTATCCTGAATTATTCCTGATTCACAGCAGCCTAGAAAATCTGGAGGAGACTGATGGCAATGGCTTAATGAAATTAGGAAATTCTTAGAAAAAGGGAAAATTATTCAAATTGAGGGAATGTCTGGGGCTGAACCCATAATTTAGAGAGCTCAGTCACCTACAGACCCTGAACTGAGTAACCCAGAGGAGGCTCAAGGCCTGATAGGGAGAAAAGCTTCTCTTAAATGCTTGAGTCTGATGACTCTGAGCTCACAGGAGAATCTTTCCTGTCCTCACTTCTGCTTGGATGGAAAATGGAAACAGAAGTGCTGTGCTGCATTTGGTTCCAGAACCAAGAAGTTCAAAACTATCATTAAAGTCACATAGCAAAGAGAGGAAAAGAGGACATAAAAACCTCCAAAACCAGCTTGATGACAAGATTTGGGGTAAGACTTGCTCTGCTCAAAATCCACATCCCCAGCCCCAGTGGTTTGGCTGTGGGAACAGCTGGAGCTCAGGAGTCATCAATAAATGGGATAAAACCCAGGTAGCTCCCGGATGCTTCATTTTCTTTCCCCAAAACCAGGAAAATTCAGATGACTTCTCTTGTCTTAGACTGGGGTGAAACTGTAAGCCATTCCCAGGGGCACATCTCAGTGGTGGAGAAGTCTCCTGCATAAAAATTGCATAAAAGCAATTTTATGTACTCTGAACTCAGCGGAGCCAGCTGGAAGAAGAATTCCAGAGAATTTTCCCTCTGAAATTTTCCCATGTGGGTGAACCCCAGGGACTGGTGCAGGGTCACCCTTTTCCTTCTGCTTCCTTCACCACGTAAACAATCCAAAACACAGAATCCAAACAATCCAAAACACTGGATCCAAACAATCCAAAATATTGGATCCAAATGATCCAAAACACCGAATCCAAACGATGCAAAACACTGGATCCAAACAATCCAAAATATTGGATCCAAATGATCCAAAACACCAAATCCAAATGATCCAAAACATTGGATTGAAACAATTTAAAACATGGGATCCATCAATCCAAAATACTGGATCCAAATGATCCAAAATACTGGATCCAAAACACTGAATCCAAATGATCCAAAATATTGGATCTAAACGATCCAAAACTCTGGATCCAAATGATCCAAAACATTAATCCAAATGATCTAAAACATTGGATCCAAACAATCCAAAACACTGGATCCAAACAATCCAAAACACTGGATCCAAAAGATCCAAACAACCCAAAACACTGGATCCAAACAATCCAACACACTGGATTCAAATGATCCAAAACAGGAATCCAAATGATCCAAAACATGAATCCAAATGATCCAAAACACTGAATCCAAATGATCCAAACCTCTGGATCCAAACAATCCAAAACACTGGATTCAAACGATCCAAAACATGAATCCAAACAATCCAAAGATCCAAACAATCCAAACCTCTGGATCCAAACAATCCAAAACACTGGATTCAAACGATCCAAAACACCGAATCCAAACAATCCAAAACATGATCCCAACAACCCAAATCAGGGCCCAAAGCACCCCCATCCACTACAAACCCAAGTTTTAGGCCAAAGAAAAGCAGCTGCCTCAAAAAGCAGGCCCAGGATGATGTCTCCCTCATTGAAGTGCCTCGCCAGCGTTTTTTACGGCAGTTTAAAACACCATCAAGGCGTCATCAAACTGCCTTTTCCTTCCAAACCCAAATGGCCATGGAATGGAGCCCAGAGTGAAATGCTAAATTGGATCCTATCAAGGCAGCATCAGATCACACAGGCTGAGTGGGAATGAATGGCTCCTAACGACGGAGTTCATCATTATAAAGCAATGACAAAGGATACAGAACCACCGAGGTCTCCAACAGAGCAACCAACCCTTCCCTCCCCTGCTGATTTTCTCCTATTAGGGTGAAACTTTTTTTCTTTTCCTGGGGTGTGTTTTTCTCCCTTTGACTGCCAAAGGGTTTCAGGGCTCATTCAGGATAAATTATTCAGTCTAAACAGAGATGCCATAAATCTTAAATGGCAAACAATGGATGATTCTCCCTTTAGACACACGGAGCCTGCAAAACTAATCTCCTGCTAAGCAATGGTGTGTCCCACTCCAGCTGCTGATGGCAAAATTTACGGGGGGTAGCATTTGTTTCCTTGTGTGCATCTATATTTAGGTTGCCACGGGGCTTCTCCTGCCCACAATAACTGTGAACTGGTCACCATGGGAGAGAGAGACAGGCAAACAGCTCACCCAGTTTGGGAAAGGCTCAGCCCTGCAAACTTCCAGATATTTTGCTTGTTAAATAAGGGCACTTCAAAGTGGAGGAAAGGATGGAGCAGCTTGTGTCGGTGAATTAGGATCAGCAGCCCCATGTGTTGTTTTGCTGAGATTTAAGCCTCTCACGTAGCAGGACTTGTGCTCCTCTCTTTGGAAAGCTTGGCATGAAATCCATACTGTTTAAAGCAATTTTATGCACTCTGAACCCAGCAGACCCAGCTGAAAGGAGGTGAAGCTTCAAACCCACCTGCAGCACTCAAATCCCCGCTCCACCACCCAAGCCAGCTCCTCCTTTTTCCTCCTCCAGCATCCAAAGCACAGCCTCAAGTTTGCAGCATCTGCAGGGTGTTGCTGCTCCTTAAGGAGGAGAACCAGCTCCAAACACAGCAAATTCCCAACACACCTCCTGTGCCAGGAACCAGTTGAGATCACACTGTGGGCTAGCACCAGCTCCGGCCACCGCGCGGGAACGGCTGCCAGCGGATCCTCGGGAAAGCACATTTCCCCTGGCTGGGTGAGGAGTTGGCCTTGTGTGTTTAAATCTTTCCTCACGTCGCACACCCACTCCTCCCCGCCATCTGCCAGGCGCGCCGTGCCCCGGGCCAAGTCTGGAGCCTGCTGCTGCTCCTGCCGGCACAAAACCCTCCTTCCCCAGCCTGGATCTGCCCAGGCTCTTCCTCACACTCCAACTGCTCCTCTCCACCCCGAGAGGAGCCAACTCGGGAGCTCTGCTGCCATCCCCCTACCCCCACCTCAGCTGCAGCAGCAGTGAGTGCTGCTTTGGCTTCTCTCTACCTTCCAGGGCCATCTGGACAAGCTCAGCCCTCGTGCCGAGGGGGATGGAGGAAGGCCAGCAGCGCCTTGGTGTTGCCAGCCGGGAGGAAAGTTATGGTCTGGAAGCAGGAGGTTTATGTACATCCATGAAATGCTCACGGCTTCCTTGAGCTCCTTTATGTCTGCCGAGTCCTCTGGGGATGGCCTGGACTCCTAATGGATGCTGCATTAGCTAATCCAGTGATTCAATTACTTCTAAATACTCTCCGGTGGCCTGGGCTGGTCTTCCTGCTCACTTACTGGAAATAGTTGCTCTTCCAGGGGGAGGGCAGCAGAGCTTCCATTATAGGGAGCATCCTCCTCTCTTTTCTTTGTGTTGTCCTTCCACAGGGAGTGCTCAGCTTCCAAGGGCAGGGATGGAGGCAGGCAGACCTGGGATGCAGTGCCTCCCTCCCCACGGGAAAGGCACAGATCCCTCCCGGCTCCATGCCTGCTGGGTCACACCAGCCCAGAACAGTGATAGCCCAGTGGCCACCTGGCTCGGGTGAAGCCAGAGGTGCTGAGTCCTGGTGACACTCAGATCCCTGTCAGTCTGGGAACAGAATCCAGGTGGTGTCAGGGGTTACCTCGTGGTCATCCTTCAGCTGGACAGCCCTGTGTCCACTCTTGGGCTCCTCGTGAGGGGCTGGAGGTTGTCCAGGGAAGGGAATGGAGCTGGGAAGGGAATGGAAAACTCCTGAGGGAGCTGGGAAAGGAGCTGAGCCTGGAGCAAAGGGGATCAGGGGGACCTTGTGGCTCTGCACAGCTGCTGCCAGGAGGGGACAGCCGGGTATGGGGTCAGGCTGTGCTCCAGGGAACAGGGACAGGAGGAGAGGGAACAGCCTCAAGTTGCACCAATGAGGGTTTATATTGGAGATTAGGAAAAAGATCTTCCCTGAAAGGGTTGCCAAGCCCTGGCAGAGCTGCCCAGGTCGAAGAATCACCATCCCTGGAGGGATTTAACAGCCATGGGGATGTGGCACCTGGGGACATGGAGCAGTGGTGAGCTTGGCAGTGCTGGGAATGGTTGGATTTGGTGATCTCAGAGGGTTTTCCCAACCCAAATGATTCTGCGATCCTGTGATCACAGGGGATGGCAGAAGAATGGATACCAGGCTGGACAGATGCCCATCCAAGAAATCACTGCATATCCCACTGCCCAAATTCTCATTTCAGCTTTAATGGGACATTTCTTCATTTCATACACACTCTGCCTCAGGATGGACACACCTCAGCAGTGTCTCTCATCATCATCTCGTGTCACCATGGGTATCACCCGAGTGTCCTACAGAAAATCTCAGTGCTTTCTGCATGGACAGAGATTTATCAGCCTAAGATCATCATCAGTCTTAGTTCTTGAAAGTTTGGATGAGATGAAAGGCAAATTTGTCACTCAGAGGAGTAAGAATTTCATGCCAGTGAAGAGCAGGTTTGATCCTGGAATGTAGGATGGATATGCACTTGGAAAATTGTGCTGCCCTCTGGAAAGGGCTCAGCCAGCCCATGGAAGGGGCTGCATCAGTCTCAAGTGGGTTTTACACAATAAAACCCTTCCTTGGAAAAACAATTTATCAGTAACAGACAGAAAAATGAGGGAAAATTTGCCAGAAATGGGAGTGGCAGCCACACTTCCCTTTGATTTGTCAGGGATGAGCCATCAAAGAAGATCCACTGTTGGCTTAACTTTTACATTAGGATTTCTATATTCGCTTTTGACCAGGGAAGAGCTAAAGGATGTACAAAAGACATTTGTGTGCATAGCCTTGAAAGGGAAAGATAAAATCTTAAAGCTTCTGCCAGAAACTCCATATGGCCAGAAACCACAAGGCAGACATTCTTACATTGGGTCTTAGCCCTAAAGAGCAGAAGAGATCAAATGGAGATATGAAATAATGTATGAAAAATTAAAGCACATTAAAAATAAAGATATAAAATATTCAAAAGTATATATAATATATATCTGTATACACACAAATACATATCTTCTCTTCAGAGCTCGTGCAGTATTTTCAGAAAACTCAAGCTTAGAGTCAGGTTTTGAGGGAATGAAAGATGTCCTTCGTGTGAGGACAACACCCAGGCTCATTTTTGGGGGAAAGTTCGTGCCAAAGGATGTTTCCAGCAGATTGTTTGGATGAAGCCACCCTGTTTTGCAGGAGAACAATTTAGGTATGAGGATATGATACTGAGAGGACAAGAGAAATTGGCCTCACATTGTGCCAGAGGAGGTTTAGATTGGATATTAAAAAGATTTCTTCACTGCAAGGGTGGTCAAGCCCTGGAACAGATTTCCCAGGGAATTAGCATCCCTGGAAGTGTTCAAAAGATATTTAGATATGGCACTGCCAGTGTGTCCACACTGGTTTGCTCAGGAGCTGGTGCTGTTCAAGGGTAGCAAACAAAGCTGTGAAAAGTCCTTATTTAAGATTAATAAAACCATCATTCCTTCCCCATTATTTTTAGGGAAGCCCTTTGGCTAAATCCTTCAGTCACAGGTGGGACACATAACATGGAGAGGGTGGAAAAGGAGTCATAAAGAGAAAACCTGCAACACAGGACAGGCAGAAAATATCACAAATTCAAGGAAAAAGAATCAGACAGACACAGCCTGAAATTCAAATATAATAGTACATTTTCTTTGCATTGCAGAACTAATTTAGAGAAGAAATTATGGATGAGGAGGGATTGGGATTGGGATTGGGATTGGGATTGGGATTGGGATTGGGACTGGAGTCACTTTAGGAGGTGAAACAAGGTATGAAATGACTTTGTTCCTGTAACCCAGGAGGTGCAAAGGTCCTGATGGTCTTGGCCTTGGTGGGTCTGGAAACAACCACGAGGTTGTGGGGACAACTCTGATCCCTAAAATCCTTCCCAATCCTTCAGAGCAAACCTCAGGCGTTTGGGAAGAGCCAGAGCACAACAGGAGGAGCACAGACATTTCCAAGCCCTGCCTCGGTGGCAGCGATGGGGTTAACTCAGCTCCATCCCCATGTGGAGCAGGCAGCTTGCCAGAGGCTCCAGGTCTGGGAAACCAGCAGGCACATCTTGGCTCCCTGGGAACAGATTGTCACCTTGGCTGAGCTCCGGGTGAGCGGAGAGGATTCCGTGGTCACAGCCGAGTGTCCCTGTCCCTGTCCCTGCCCCTGCCCCTGTCCCTGTCCCTGTCCCTGTCCCTGCCCCTGTCCCTGTCCCGCCCTGTCCCTGTCCCTGCCCCTGTCCCTGTCCCTGTCCCAGCAGGGGACTGGGGACCTGCAAAGAGGAAATGGCTTTGGATCTGCACCAGCCACTCCACCAGCACCCCCAGTCCCTGTCCTGGTGTAACCTGCTGATTGCTTCGTGTTCCTCCCCTGGCAGCCCCAAGCTTTCCACACTGCTCTCAAGGGATGAAAGTTCCCCCAAGCAGCCCTGAATCTTTCCCTCCGTGCTGATCCCACTGCAAGGAACACCAGGCTGCTGGTCTGAGCTGCAGAAAAAACAGTTTATTTGGGTTGCAGGGCACTGGCAGGCACTGGAATCTTGTGAGGGTCTGGATGGGGTGAGATGGGCACAGCATCATCCACTCTCCTGTCAGCCACCTCGCCCTAAAGGCTGTGCAGCTGAGCATCTCTGTCCACCTTCTCAAGACAACAGACAAGATCCACGAGGGAACTGCCTTTTTCAGGATTATTTTGGGGGCAGAACCACCAATTGAGCTTCAGGGAGTGGAGCCACCCCATCAAACCCCCTCCTAAACCCTTCCAAATCAGAAAACACAGCTAGCCTGGGTAAATTCTGGACCACCATCCATTTAGGGGGGAAACCAGCAAATCCACAGCTCACTCCGTGCTGTTGCCTCGAGCTGGAGCTCAGACACAGAGTTATGGGCCTGTTATTTGGGCTAGAGGGAAAATCCATCAGCAGGGATCGGAGCAGGGCATGCAGTGCGCATTGGAGCAGTTTCAGCTCAGGCCAGCACAAGCCGGGGGTGACTCCATCTGCTCCAGCCAGCTTGTCACAGAGCCACAATTGCATTTTGTTGTGAATCCTCGGTGCAATTACCAGGATCTGCATGGGAACCTCCTCTCCAGCCCCCGTTTGCTCAGCATGCAGTGATTTCAAAGCTGCACTCCTGACAGCACGAGGAGTTTGAGCAGAATTGGCCACAGAGTCCCCAGATCAGCTGGAAAGTTTGCAGAGCTGCAGCGAGGCAGGCAGGCTCATTTTTCTCAGCTGATGGAAAGCCTGGAGAGCATTTTTATTAAATCCATTGAGGGGAAACCCCAGGGTTGGTGGCAGAAGGGGACAAGGGGTTGTTACGGAGAAAAATCCTCTCTTAAACCACACAGAATTCTTGGAGAGAGGCTCAGCGGAGGCGCGATGAATTATGAAAAATTATCAACAACTCCTACAAATGAAATGGCCGCAGCGCTGTGACAAATCAGCTCTGAAAAATACACACTCAAAGCCCACTGGGAGGTGGAATCCAGCCTGTGTGACGATGTGGCTTTATCACAGCCCACACAGCAATCAGGCCACCACAGAGCTGGAGAGGTACAGAGCTGCTGGTTTCGCCCGCTGAACCCACAGCAAACCCCACCAGCCAGACACCAACAGGTGCTTGTGAGAGAAATCTCTGGGATGTGCAGCTTTGAATCCCTGTCCTGCACTTTGAATCCTTGCTCTGAACCTGCCCCAGTCTATATTCCTTCTTTAGTGAAGCCTTCTGCTCCTTGCTGTCTGTTCCTGCCCAGGAATTCAGCTGTGCCTGCTGCTTTTCCCTGACCTAGTGCCTGATGCCAACTTCTGCCCCCTCTCTGCTCCTTGATTTTGTTTCCTGCTCTCCCCACTGGTTTTTTGCTTTCCATCCAACTCTAACCACTTCTCAGCAGCAACACTCACGATTTGGAGGCTGCCAGCACTGGAGAGCTGGCTTGGCTTCCAGTCATAGAATCCTGGAATGGTTTGGGTTAGAAGGGACATTAATGATTATCTAATTCCAGCCCCCAGCCATGGGCAGGGACACTTTCCACCATCCCAGGGTGCTCCAAGCCTCATCCAACCTGGCCTTGGACACTTCCAGGGATGGAGAAGCCTCAGCTCCTCTGGGCAACCTGTTCCCATCATAACCCACATCACAACATGGAGAATATCCAGGTGTCCTCTCTCCTCAGGATTTGCATCTGCAACCTCACTTTTACACGGAATTCAGGATTTGAAAGCAGCCTGACAGAAGAATGGGGGGTTTACCATCAAAGAAGCCAAGTTGGCCAAGTGCCTTACCCCTAGGGAGTCTCTGTGAGGGAATCCCTCACCACCGTGGAGGATTTCTGTGGCAGATGCTCAGTGGATTTGATTAGAGAGAAATAATCTCACTGCCAGACCACCCCTGGCCCTCCTTCTCAATTCAGGTGGAGAAAGGGACTGAAGAGAGAAATCTCTCCTTTTCAAGTGCTTCCTCCTCCATGCTACAAAGTGTTGTTCCCACCCTCCAAGGGTCTGTGCAGAGCAGGAACATGCAGCACATCAACCTTTCCCTGGGAAGCAGACTCCGGAGGAACAAGTCCTACTATTTTCTGCGAGTGAACTTTAAAGAGGAGGAAGCCTTTGTTTCTGGGCTCCTTTCAGGTGCTGATCAATACCGGAGCTCCAAACCTCCACAAACACGCCTTTCCCTGCAGTCCAGCCAAGCCTGGAGGCTGCTTGTGCTCCTTCTGATGATGCTGGGCAGCTTTTCTTCCAGCCCTGCTCTCCACCCCCTGCTCTCTGCTGTCAGAGAAGCACCCAGGGCAGCCACATTCCAAATTCCACATCCATGGAGCCAATTAGCGGGAAGGGATGGCTGCCATGGGATCGGTGACCGATGCCACCTCCCGGGGTGGGCCAGCAGAGAGGGTGACATCTGGGTGACACAGGGCAGCCCATCTCCATCCCAGCCGCCTGTCCAGCTCATCCATAATGCAGCTGGGCTGCTCACGGCTTTTCCCTGTTGCTTTCGGTAGCGGATGAGCAGGAAAATCACTGATCATTAGCAGCAACAGACAGAAGGATCCCAAGGGCAAACTTGATGTTGTATTCATGAAACCAAGCCTCCTCTCAGGCAGTCTGGCTGCTGCTCAGAGCATCTTGGAAAACACAGGTTTGGTTTCAGCAGTGCCAAAAAATCAAGGCTACCTTCTGCAAGGCATAACATGGTTTAAGGAAATCGTCTCTGCCCTGTAGAGTTTAAAATTCAAATAGTCAGGACAGTGTGGGAAGGGAACAAGAGGTTTGGGGAGGTGAGTTGGCTTTCCAAAATCAGATTGGAAATTAGTTCAAGGCTGGCAATGCCACCGTGGTGGTAGAATCACAGCAGCATGGTGAGACTGTTCCCTTGGGAATTCATTTAAATATTCCAGGTGCTGGAGAGTTTCTCATTTTTTTCAGAGTCTGTTCTGCACCTTGGCCATCAGAAAGTGATATCTCTGATATTTAGCCTGAAGTGCTACACTCTCCAGTCATAATCCAGTTTACTGCCCATCATAATTTTCTCTCCTTCTCTGATTTTTACACACTTCAGAGGTCTTTAGTGTTTTAGGATGTGCTCCTACCTGTCATTGCCTGGTAGAATTACACACCTGCTCCCTGATCCTCTCGTTGCTCTTTCCCTGAATAATTCAGGTTTGTCAAAATAATATAGGTCATACTGTGCCAAATTACCAATACTTGGTTCTTTAGAGGTAGCTGCACGAGAGAAAATTGTTTTTGTTTGACGATCATCCCAGAAAATAATGTTTTCTACCCAAAATATGTGCCACCACCATGTGCAGACACCTTGTGGGTACATGACAGGATGGCACCAGGGTGTCACACATTTAGCCCAAGCCTTGGCAAAGTCAGGCCAATTTAAAGCAAGGCAGTGGCCTGGCAAATTCTTCCCATCAAATCAGCTGGGAGCAGCAGGGCCTCTCTTTGGGATACAGCTGATCCCTCACTCTGGAATTACTGGGGTTGAAGAAAAACCTCTGACCTCATTTGGGACCCATAAACAGAAACCACAACACCTGATACCAGCCCAACCCCTTGAACGGCTGGGGCCAAAATTATATGTCTTTCCTAGATAAAAATTCGTGTTTGAAACAACCCTCCATGGCTGCAACGTCCTGTGAGGAGAAGACAATTCCTTTGGAAAGCAGGGAAAGATGTTTATAGCAGCATTATCGATATAGATAGACATAGATATAGGTATAGATATATAGATATAGACATAGATGACATAGATATAGATAAATAAAAATATAGATATAGAAAGGAAGCAATGCAGGCATGACTGCTTGGAGCAACCTGGTCTAGTGGAAGGTGTCCCTGCCCATGGCAGAAGGGAACAAGATGCTCTTTAAGGTCCCTTCAAACTCAAACCATCCCGTGATTCTGTAATTTTAATTTTTTTAAATCTTGGCTCATACAAAGGTCATTTGGAATGGTGTGTTTTGCAGAGCTGGAAAAGCATCAAATCTCGCAAGGATCTTAATTTGGGGCTTACACCCTGTAGTGGTTTTTTTTATTACTGATTCAAACATGGGAGATCATCGAATTTCCTGGAGGTAATGAAATGAGGGCAGTGGTTGGGATTCAGGAGGACACAACCATTTTGCAGGCTGTTCTTCCCAGAGAAGGTGAAGAGGCACGGAGGCAGAATCTGAAATTTAATGTGACCGAGCGTGAAGCGACTCACGGTCTCAAGTTCAGCGCATTTTAAACCACACTGAATTAGCAACACAAAGGAGCAAAATTCAGACTTGCCCAGCAGAATCAACACTGCACAGTGATGTAATATAATGTCTGGGGGGTCAGGAGGTCAACAGGAGAAGCAGGTGAGGGCAGCAGCAAGCTCAGCTAACGACCACGAAGGTAGTTAGAAGGAGACTCATTTGCTTCCCTTTCTGATGCCAAACCCCATCCTCAGCTGCTCCTTGAATCTGTCAGGCACCTCGGGCTGTTCACACCCCCTCTCCTGATCTTTATTACTTTGCCAAAGTTTAATTTGCCCAGCTGATGCTCCCCAGGCTGGGTGTCTGCTGCAGGCTGGGCAGTTGGGTTGGTTGTGTTGTTATTTGTGTTGTGGTTCGCCAGAGGAGATGGAAGCAGGGAGGAGGGGAGGAAGCTCGGGTTTCAATGAGAAGTGAGTGCAGCTCGTTCCGAGTCGAAATGCATCAAACAAGCCATTAAAAAAGATTTTTTCAGCTTTCGAGGGAAGCAGGGCTGACCCTTGCTTTGGAATGGGAATTTGACATGAGAAATGAGAGATGGAGTAATTCTGATACCTGGGGAATGGAGTTTCCCACTCCCTGGGGGTCATGTATTTGCCAAATAAAAAACCTCCAAAAACTTCAGCTTTCCAATTATTTAAGAAAAGCTTGTTATTACATGGTCCTTAGTTTGCACTGGGCATGCTCCTTCCCCTCACCCAGCCAGGAAATCAGCTGGATAAACCCTGGAAGTTTAGATTTGCTTTGCTAGGCCACCACAATGAGGAGTCTCAAGTACTTATCTCAGTTTAGGATAAGAATTTGGAGCAATTTTCTCCATAAACTCATCAGGGCGCCTTTTGGCTTCTCAGGCCATGAATCAAGAAAGAATGGAATGGAATGGAATGGAATGGAATGGAATGGAATGGAATGGAATGGAGTGGAGTGGAATAGAGTAGAGTAGAGTAGAGTAGAGTAGAGTAGAGTAGAGTAGAGTAGAATAGAATAGAATAGAATAGAATAGAATAGAATAGAATAGAATAGAATAGAATAGAATAGAATATTTCAGTCAGGAGGGACCTACAGGGACAATCCAGTCCAACTGCCTGACCAGTCCAGGACTGTCCAAAAGTTCAAACCTGTTTTTAACGGCATTGTCCAAATCCCTCTAAAACACTGACAGCTCTGGGGCATTGGAAGTCTTTTCCAGTGCTTGACCACCTTTTCAGTGAAGAAATGTTTCTTAATATCCAGTTTAAACCTCCCCAGCACAGTTTTGAACCATTCCCACATGTCCTATCTGTGGATCCTTCTCTGCCTTCCATCCTCAGGAAAATGCAGAGAGCCCCTCAGCCTCCTTTTCTCCAAACCAGACAAACCCAAAGTCCTTGACATCCATCACAGGACCTTCCTTGCAGCTCTGTCACCAGCAAGAGTAAAGAACTGAGAGGGAATGAGAGAGAAAAACTTGACACAAGCAGAAGTTGGCTGAGAGTCTGTGGATTGATAGGACAGATATTGAGTGTCCAAATCTTGACAAGGCATCATTTTGGGATGTACTGCTGGGCTTGAGCCAAAACCTCTCCAGGAATCCTTCTCCCAGCCCAAATCCAGTGTTTGTCAGCACTGACGTAGCCTGGTGCTCCCATCCCACGGTTTTTCCACCGTCAGGAGACAGAAATGAGACTTTTCTGCTCTCACCTGCTGCTCAACACAGAGCACCCCATCACACTCAGCACAGGATGAACCTCAGAGATGAAATCTGGTGACAACCACGAAGGAGGAATTCATGGAAATGCAGCCTTTTTCCTTGGAAAAAAAAGGAGAAGAGATAAGAAGGAGAAGGAAGTTATTTATAACCCCAAAGACAAAGAACATTGGTGTTTTAAAATCAAAGCTAGAAAATGCCCAAATTACCAGTGTGGATAGTTGAATTCAACCCCTTTCATATATTACATGAAATATATATTTCCTTTCATATATTATATTCATTATATTATAATCTTGATTACGTGGCTGAACAGATTTTGTCTGCAGAGTTTGGCTCCCAGGACACAACTTGCTTACAGAGTTCTCCCTGTCATTCAGGGAGAATCCCATTGGTTTCAACTCCCAGGGGAAATCCCATGGGTTTTAAAAATACCATATTTTTGTGGGATTATGAATTCCCTTTCCTTTTCCCTGTGGTGTGATCCTCACAGTAAAATCTAGAGCTGAGATACACAGATGAAAAACACACATCCATTAGGGCTCCTTGATCTGAGCTGCAAAGACTCATTTATTTCCAAAGCTGAACCTTTTTTAGAGCTTTCTTTTTTAGATCTCTGAGGTATCATTAATTTTTAGCTGCGATTTTAACTATTCAACATTTTTACAAAGTAGATTGCTTGGTTTCAATGAATGGTCAACAAAGAAGGTTTTAGTCTAAATTACTTTCTCTGTGTGTGAGATGAAGGGACTTCTGTGGGAGAGCCAAGGCTGAAATAGGGCTGGTCACAACCCAAAAATTTTCTATTGAAGGAGGAGAAATGAAAAAGAACCAAGATTTAACTTTTAAAAGGAATAATCGAGATTTAAACGTTTAAAATATATTAATGAATCTGAGATCTTCTGCAAAGGATGAGGGGGCAAAAAGAAGTGGGGTTGTGGTCAGGCTGTATTTCTGGGATGAGCTTTGGCCAAGATTTAGCTCCTGATCTGAACCAAGCCACTGCTGCAGACCAGAGCCTTTCACAGCTCCCCTGCAGCCAAGGAGACAGACCCTGTTTAAGAAAATGGAGTCTTTAGAAGTTGTTTTTCTTCCTTTAATAAGCCAGGGAAACAGGAGATTTGGCAAACTCCAAAGTTTTAAGCAAAAACACAACAAAGTCAACAAAAAGCACAGAATAACTTGGAGAATCCCAGAGTAACTTGGGCTGGAAGGGACCTCTGGCCCAGCTCCCCACTCAATGCAAGGCCAACTCCAAGGTTAGATCAGCTCTGAATTTAGAAGAGGTTGGTCAAGGTCATCTCCTTGAGCTGTGGGTTTAGCAGAGAATTAATGCAGTGTCATTGTTTAACCCCTGCCAGAAACAGCCCCACACATCCATGGGGAGACAATGGGAAGGGTAAAGTGAACAAACTCATGGGGTGACATCAAAATTTGATAGGGAAAGCAAAAGCCACTCATGGGCAAAGCAAAACAAGGAATTAACTCCCCACTGCCCATCACAGCCATTCCCAGGACAGCAGGGCTCCATCACATGGATTGGTGACTTGGGAACACAAACGCCATCACTCCAACCATCCCCACCTCCTCCTTCTGCTCCCAGCTTTGTACTCTGAGCATGACAACCCTATAGAATGTCCCTTTGGTCACTGGGGTCAGCTGTCCTGGCTCTGACCCCTCCTAAGCTCTTGGTCTGGAATGTCCCTTTGGTCATTGGGTCAGCTGTCCTGGCTGTGACTCCTCCTAAGCTCCTGGTCTGGAATGTCCCTTTGGTCATTGGGTCAGCTGTCCTGGCTCTGACCCTCCCAAGCTCCTGGTCTGGAATGTCCCTTTGGTCACTGGGTCAGCTGTCCTGGCTATGACCTCTCCCAGGCTCTTGCTCCTCAGTGCTGGGTGGAGTGAGGAGCTCCAAAGGCCTTGACTCTGAAAGAGCTGCTGAGCAGTACCAAACCATCCCTGTGTTATCAGCACAAATCCAAAACAGCCTAATTCCAGAGAGTATGAAAAAGATTTACATGACACCAGCCAAAATCAGGGATTCCCCTCAGAAAGCTCCTCAGCCATGAGGACACACTTGTCTCCAGGGGTTCTTCTACCTCTGCTCAGGAGGTTCTTGGCTGTAAATGTGTCCTGATTCACCAGAGCAATGGATTGCCTTGTCCACATCCCATCTGTGGGTGTGTCCATCCCCTGTCCTAATCCCAAAATGTCCCAGCTTTGGGAACTGTTACCAAAACTGCCTTATTTTGCAGGTGGGATAACCACGAGCCACGTTCCTTGCTATCCCTGAAGAACTTCACAGCCCTCATCCAAAACACATTTCATTGCATTCATTACATGCTCAGTTTAATGTCAAGCCAAAGAAACGAGTGCTGAGCATGTCCCCAGCCAGAGGGCTGACAAAGGTGACATTCCAAGCCACGGGAACATCTCATGAGAGGCAGCTGAGGTGACATCCTCCCGTCCCCTCCCCTCGTGCAATTAGAGCTCTCCTCCTAACGCCTGTCCCCACGTGGGCACGGGCCACCAGCATCCTGCCCTTTCCCAACTTCATCTCTGTAGCCTTAATGTCCTTTTAATGCCGAATTTGGGCTGTAATTATTTATTTACATGCCTGTGCAGCCTGGAGGGGCTCGCTTACAAGGCTTGCGTGAGAAGACTCTGATTACTGGGGCTTTGCCAAAGATGATTAAAGCAGCGTGACTAAAGTGTTTCAAGTGATCTGTCCTAAAAAAGGGCAATGCATAAAGTGCCCTCTTCCTGCAGCTGCTGTCTGCGTTCAGAGACAGATTTGTTAACTGCGGCGACAAAAGGAAGCTTTTTTCCCCCATTCCTTCTCATCGCCTTGGCGTTAATCAAATACAGCCCGCGCTGGGTTTTACTCCTTCCAGTTGCCCGCTCGAATTGTTGACTCATTTCCAGGCAGCTCCACGCTCACCAGACTCTTGACAGCAGTGAGGTGGGAGACTGGTCCCCAAAGGCATAATTTGAAGACAGGATATTTTACAGAGCTGTCAAGAAGTTCTTCATTTGGGCTGCTGAGCCTTTATTGCTCGTGACGTGCTGTAAGACAGAGAGGACCCAGCTCGCATCTCGTGTTTCAGGATGAGTTTGCAAGAGTGAAAAAGAAGAAAAAAAAATACACCCACATGAGAACGAGCCCTTCTCTTCAGCGTGGAGCTTATCTAAGCTGCCGCTCGCCGAGGGAGATAAACGTGGGGCTCTCAATCTGATTATCACAGTCATTTCACAGGCTCGATACCATCGTTAATCCACGGGCCACTATGAAATTAAACTGGCTGATCTGCTCGGATAGAGGCCAGGCTTGAATGGCTGAGGGATGAAAAGGGGAGGATGGGGGAATTTCTTTTCATCCTTCGGTTTGTACGAAGCCAGGTTGAATATTCATGGTGGGCGGCGAAGTTTGGGAGAAACGGTGAGGGGGAAAAACGTGGCAGTGGGAAATCTTAACTTGGGGAAGTTGGGCTGCAAATATTTTCACTAAATATTTATAATGGAAATGCCGGATGATGCTTGTCTTTGGGACACAGATGGAATTTTCTGTCTGCTCCAGGGAGAAATCATAATCACAGAATAACCTGGATTAGAAGGGAGCCACAAAGGCCCTCAAGTTCAACTCCTGGCAAGGGAGAAAAAAAAAAAAAGGAAGAAACTGAGGTGTAATTTAAGATTATTTACTGGGGTTTTACAGCATTCTCCAGCTGGATAAAGTGGGTGAGACTGGAATTACAAAAACTCTCCTGATGAGTAGTGGCAGCCTCCTGCTCCACCTGAAAAGATCAGGTTTCCATGAATACAATGTGGTCCTGCAGGAAAAATCCCATGGCTTTATCCAGGGGAAAGTTCCTGGGAAGGGGAGAAGAGGATGAAGCTACACCTGAACATGATTTTTATTTGTAAATATGACACTCACAAGGAGGATCTCATGAAGGACCCACTTTTCCAGAAGGCAAGAGCCCTCCTTCTAAATAATCCCCAACCTGAGGTAAAACTCCCTTACTCAAATACGAGATTTACTCCCCGAAAGAGTTTCTCCTCAAACAGAGAACGAAAGGAGGGAATTCCACCCCATGCAGCCAAAGTCTGTTTTTCCTGAAAAGTGACAAACTCCACCCATTTTGGTGAGATGTCACAGAGATCAGAGGTGGCTCTCAGTGACAAGGTCCCAAATTGTCCCTGCCACCACGGGCTCTCTTTGCTTCTGTCCAACCTCCACCACAAAACCAGCAGCAGGAGAGTGTGGGAGAGGCTGGGAAGGTTTTCATGGGATCAGAAGGAGGTTTGTCACCTCTCCTTTGAAGAGGAAAAGCCACAGCCGGGAATCTCAGCCTTTCCAAACAGAGCTACACGAATGTGGCTAGCACAGGTCTTTCCCATGAGAATTTTCTCCTGTGTTTTATAAACAAAGATAAAGTCTGGATGTTATTAAAAACAGTGTCTCGAGATTTGGACAGTTCAGGCCTGGCCAGTCAGGCCTAGGGGGAGGTTTCTGACTGACCAATCTGAGTGACCTCTGAAAAATCTATATAAGTTGGAATCAAATAATAAAAGCTCTCTTTTTTATGCCACGCTGAGAATCCGGGTTTTTTTCTCTGCTAGCGGCTCAACAGCGACACATGAGGAGTTATAAACGGAGGGAGCTTTTAATCTCCGAGCCAGCGACAAATCGAAGGTGAATCTCATTAACTTGGACACTTTGTGTGTTAAAAATGAGAAGCGTTTCACCTAATGAGAAGCTCTTAATAGGTGTTGTTTTTTTTGCTAAATTATCATATTAAGCAGAAGATAATTAACAAGCGTTTTCTTAATGTGGTGCTCTGCTGATAAAATCTCGTTGTCTATAAATCATCAAGACACTGCCAAAAAAAAAAAAAAAAAAAGAAAAGAAAAAAAAGCCAAAAATTGCTTTTTAATTATGCTGGGCATGATGGACAAAAAGTCCAGGACAACCTTAATTGTTGGGGAGCTAGGAGGGAAAGGCAAAAATTCCCAACCATGCATGAGGTCTCTTCAGGTAAATCAAGCCCTTAGGGCTGTTTTTTAAAATATTTTTCAGTACTTAGGGACACTGATACGTGACTATTGAAATGGCTTCCTCAGGGGTACAGTGTGGCAGAGGTTTCAGAGCAGATGTCAGCTCCAAGTGATACTTTAGAGGAGATGGGAGTATTTCCTCTAAGAAAAAAAAATCCTAGCCAGGAAAGTGAGGAAAAATGAAACCTTATAGGTACCTTTTGAAAGTAGTGGGGTTTTTAATAACCACTTGGTGTCAGAAGGATGCAGCACCCTGATGATGCAGTGGCTCAGTGTGGTCTGAGCATGGTGAGCTGCCAACACAGGCATCCCTGGATGGCTTGGAGAGCAAAACTTGGGGAATTTCCACAGCACCAAGCCCTCCCCAGAGCCCCTTTCAGCCGTGGCCAGCACTGCTCGTACACCATGCCAGGAGATGTTGCTGGTGGCTCACCAGTAAACCCAGTGCTGGCAGGGGTTGGAGTTGGTGGCAGGCTCATCCCGTTCTACATGAAGGTGTTAAAATGCCCTGCATTTCATTTTGGTTTTTACCAATTTTTACTCCATGTAGCCATCAAAATAATGTCTAAGAGTTTTCTGTATTAATTCCAGTCAATGTGATGGAAGTGCTGCTCCACAATCCTCAACCCACCTGGCAAACACACATGAACCTGTTCATCCAAGAATCCCAGAAAACTGGCTTAAAAATCCCAATATTCACCACATGGCCATGTCCTAAAAATACATAAACTACCCTGATATGGTCAGAAAGGAGGGTAATGAATATCCCAATGGTTCAGCTACTTTCCATCATTCTATATTTGATGCACAGAGGGGGGAGAGGCAGAGTCCCAGTGCAGAAAACTCCAAAAAGCCTCTAAGAGTTCACTGTGAGCTGCATCCTATGAGGGAAGGGCTGGAGGACCCCTGGATGGATGGATGGATGGATGGATGGAGGATGGATGGATGGATGGATGGATGATGGATGGATGGATGGACGGATGCAGGGATGGAGGGATGGATGGATGGATGGATGGATGGATGGATGGATGGATGATGGATGGATGGATGATGGATGGATAAGGATGGATGGATGGATGATGGATGGATGGATGGATGGATGGATGGATGATGGATGGATGGATGATGGATGGATTACCAAGGATGGATGGATGACAGGATGGATGGATGGATGATGGATGGATGGATGGATGGATGGATGGATGGATGGAGGATGGATGGATGGATGATGGATGGATTACAAGGATGGATGGATGACAAGGATGGATGGATGGATGGATGGATGATGGATGGATGGATGACAGGGATGGAGGGATGGATGGATGGATGGATGACCAGGGATGGAGGGATGGATGGATGGATGGACACTAGTGAAGAAGATCTGGGCTTCTGAGGCTGGAGATGTGAGAAGGAAGAGGTTGGTTCCACCACAGGAATTTTGCATGAGGAGCTGGCAGGGAATGTGTCCTCTCTGTCTGGCCCTGTGCCCCAGCCTGAGGGAGTAGGGGCTGCTCTGCCTCCTTCCAGCTCTCATGGAAAAAGGAGAGACAAAGCTGCAGAGACAGCATGAGGTGAGAATGGATGAGAGTGAAAAATAAGGGAGGAAGGAGGAGAACAGAGCCCTCAGCATGACCCTGTGCTGGGAGGGCATCATCCCCAAGCACAGCCCCTGTGTCTGTATCCTGCCCTTGGCACTTGATTTGACACCCAGCAGCACAAGGACCTGTCAGAGGTAACTCCAGAGCACCAGGAGCCTTCATCCCGAGCTCACACAGTGGAAACTCTTCCATTAACACTCCCTCCCTGACAGCTCCTCTCCTGTTCCTCCTGCTCTCACCTCTGGGTCACGGCCAGCACTCGACTGGAATCACCTGGGGCTGCTGCTGCACCAGCTCTGACCTCTGCTGTCAGTGATTTCGGGGCAGGGTGACTGCCAGGGAGTCCTGGCTGAGCAGTGGGGCTGCACACCCCGGGTGCCTTCTGTCTCCAGGGTTGTTGTTACAGCGAATTTCCTCCGTGATTTATGAGCAGGGAAAACCCATTTGTAATTTAAAAGTGGTTTTAGCTCCTTTCAGCGTGCATGCCTGTGTGTATGTCATATATAGAGATAATAGAAACCTTTATAAAAATCAAACCTAACAAAAAGGGGAGGGGCAGGGGTGTGTGCCAGGCTTGGGAATGTGCAGAAAGTTTTGTAATTACCACAGCATTTCCAGGGTGTTTCACCACAAAAGCTCCGGATTGAATCACTTCGCATCCCTCGCTGTCTCCCTGTGACTCCTCCTCGCATCACAAAGCTCAGGAGCACCATTGGAAGTTTCAAAAGGAACATTTTTGTGAATGAGATAATCAGCCACAGTCCCTCCATGTAATCCCTGCACCTCCAGAGCAGCGGAACAAAGCCACGTCCAGATAATCCCCTTGGGCTTTGAAGCCATCCGTGGGTGGCAGAGGAAGGGAGGGAAGGAAGGAGGGAAGGGAGGGAAGGGAGGGAAGGAGGGAAGGAGGGAGGGAAGGAGGGAGGGAGGGAGGGAGGGAGGGAGGGAGGGAGGGAAGGAAGGAAGGAAGGAAGGAAGGAAGGAAGGAAGGATGGATTATGCCAAGAGCAGGAACACATCTGTGTCCTTACAGCTGGGGCCTCGTTAGGCCAAATTCCAGGTAATGAACTCCAGGAATGAGTCCCTGTCCATGTGACATTTGTCCCTGTAATGGTGGCACTGAGGTGACCCCATTGAGCAGGAATGGGAAGCCCCTGAGCCCTGCTGAGGGGACACTGTGGGTGACACATCTCACCCATGAGATAACCATCTTCTCCAGCACCTGAGACCAGCTCACCACAACTTCATATCCTTCTGTGAGGTGAAACCCCTTCCCAGCCCATCATAAAAAAAAAAATAAATAAAATTTAAAAAAAAATTGCTTTTTAATTATGAATTATGCTGGGCATGATGGACAAAAAGTCCAGGACAACTTTAATTGTTGGGGAGCTAGGAGGGAAAGGCAAAAATTCCCAACCATGCATGAGGTCCCTTCAGGTAAATGAAGCCCCTAGGGCTGGTTTTATAAAACACTTTTCAGTTCTTAGGGACACTGGTATGTGATTATTGAAAAGGCTTCCTCAGAAGTTTCAGAGCAGATGGATCTGAGAGCCCCTGGATCAAAAAACCAGCAAAACTTGGGATAAATCCCAGAAACTCTTAAATCCCCTATTTCCTCGTTGCTGCAGAGGAAGTGTGAGCTGTGTGGGGAAAGGTGAGCAGGAGTGTGAGTGTGCAAAAACACACACCTGGGGCTGGCAAAGAGCACTGTTCTGACCTCACATCATCCCCAGGACTCAATCTGCTGATAAAACAGGCTCAGAGCTGCCTTGCTGAAACAAACAGAAGCTGTGAATTCCATCCTCGGGATCAGTTTAAAACTGAGGTTCCCCTTTCTCCAAAATCCACTCCAGAAAAATAAAGAAAGAAAAAAGCAGCTGTTCCTGTTGAATGCCTTTGGAGAGCTCTGCTCCCTCCAGACAGAGGAATCTCCCATTTACTCCTGCTCTGAGCATCTCCAAAAGGAGCCATCCCTCTCCCCAGAGCACTCTGCTGCAGTCAGTGCTGATAGGAAATGTAATAATGCCTTTTATTGGGTCAATACATCAGCTGGAAAGCATCAGCCATCCCTTTCTGCAGCTGATGGCCAAAGAGTGACCTCTCTGAGGGGTCAGGCTGGGTTATTCCAGCTCTTGGTCCAGCCCAACAGGTAGCAAGGTGTATTTTCCTCTCTTCCAACAGGTAGCAGGGTGTATTTACCTCTCCTCATTTGTCTCTGGGTGCTTTATTGCGTTTCCTGCTGTCTGAGCAGCCTCAATAAAGCATCTTTCTGAAGGGTTCTGCGTGGTGCAGTAAATATCCTCCTTCCCCAGCCAGCTTGGATAGGCATCAATCAGTCAGAGGAAGTCCCTGGGGATGCCAGGGTGCATCAGTCAGGGTTAGGGAGCAGACAGGCAGGTGACAGCAGAAGGATTGCAGTGCTCCTGCCAGGAATTAACCCCCCAACCCATCCCCCTGCTTGCCCAAGGAATATTGAAAGGAAAGGATGATGGAGAATCCTCCAAAGATGGAAAGGAACCTTCCCGTGGTGAGGTGGGTGAGGACCAGGGTGGAATAATCTCCGTGGGCAAGGATTGGTGGAGGTTTTGTGCTGCCAACACAGCATGAAATGCCTTTTCTGGCTGGGAAATCCAGATTTTGCCTGGGGTGAACCCAGCCTGGCTCTGCTCAGTGACAGAGCAGGTGACAGGGAATCTGTCCCCATGGAAAGAGTTTCCTGACAAAGCCTTGACGACAAGGTTTTCCTGCTGCCTGTGCTTCCCAGCTTTGCAAACATCTCTGGCATTAACTCTTCAGTGCCTTCCAGAGGAGCCCAAAGGATGAATTTATTGCTCTATTATAAACTCATTAAAAGATCAATATCGGCCTTGGGTGGCAGAGGGGAGTGGGGAAGCTCTTCCTGCAAGGAAGCTGCAGCCCTAAGTAACAATGAACTTTTAATTGGTCCATTACAGGGTCAGAGCTTGGCCACCACACTGTGAGTTCCCTAAGCAGTTAATCCACTTAGAGCCCGGATCTTTGGAGAGGGTGTAAGTGGTGTGGTTGCTGTCTGAGCTGCATTTGAGAGTCATTAAAGGGTTGCTTTGTGCAGGAAGAGTCTTGTTTTAACAGCATCAGCTCCCGGCTCCACCAGGAATTACCCTTCACTGGAGCTGCAGCTATAGATTTCATCTGATGGTTGCTGGGGATAATAGATGACAGCTCTCAGGCATCCCAGAAAAGGGTTTTCAGCTGGATGTGGGAGCAGACAATCCAGCCAGGCTCGGGAGGGATTCAAACCCCAGCTCTCTGCAGACAGCTCGTCTCCAGCTGGACAGGGTGTGAGAGGCTGGGACTGTTTGCAGGATAAATTTCCTAATTCCCTAGTTTGGGATTTGGAAAAGGCTTGTCCTGAGGGGGAAGGTGTCACTGTTTAGTGACAGAAACCCCTGAGCAGAGAGCACCAGCCCAGCTCTGTGCTCTGGTCAGTTCACAGGATGAGACAAGGACTGATTCAGAAGGATGTGGGATGGAGTGGGGGAGGCTGCAGGAACTATCCTGTCCTGCACACTGGGGATGGTTATCAGGGGATAACAATGGCCATTCATTAATTCATGTGTGTTTTCAGGCCTCTCAGTGGTTAAAAACACTAAAGAGTTGCTATAGAGAGAGAGCCTGAGTGAAACCTCAAAGCCAACAGGGTTGGTTTGGCTTCCCTCCCTGTCTGCTCTCCCTGGTGTCACTCTGGTGGATCTCCGTGGGGATGCTGTGCCCTTCACCTTCCAAAATCGATTCTATCAGCTGCAGGGACCTCTTAAATCCTTCCCTGATCCAAAGGTCTCCGAATTTCTTTCCCCAAAGCAGATAATCATTACTCTGCCTCAGCCCTCCCACCCCCAGACCCATCTGTATCTCACCAGCTCTGACTCCCAGCCTCAGCCCAGGTCAGAGCCCTGCAAACAGAAGGATCTTTGTGCCCAAACTCTGACCTCTGGCTCAGCTCCTGATCCCAGCAGACTGCATGTGTCCAGCTGTTTGTCTTGCTGGGGAGAAAGACAGGAGAGGGAGCTGAACAGAGCAAGGATCTATTCTTGGCTGCATCTCAGACTTCCTTCCTGACCCTTGGCAGAGTGACCTGCTCTGGCTATTCCTGGGATTGTGTCCTGCTGCAGTGGAAATCCACTGGAAGTGCTCACAGCAGCACAAGGATCAAAGGGTGGAGGATAAATTTGGCTGGAAAAGTGTGGCACTCGAGCCTAAAATCCAGTTTGGGGCTTTCCAGAATTTCAGATGCCTAAGAACTGTGAGGAAATGAGGAATTATGCTGATTTGCTGCCACACCTTCTTCATCTCCCAGAGCTTTTCCATCACCACATCCCAGCCCTTCCCAGCACAGCTTCCTCCTCAGCTCTGGGCAGGTTAAATCCAAACCCCACATCTGCCTCTTCCTCCTCATCTCTGGGAGTTAAATCCAAACCCCACACTGCCCTTCCTCCTCATCTCTGGGCAGGTTAAATCCAAACCCCACATCTGCCCTTCCTCCTCATCTCTGGGATGAAGGATGCCACTTACTGATGCCACTCCACCTGTTGCTCCTGCCCACCTCAAGCCTGGAAAAGAGTCAGAATTTTGGCAGTTCTTGAGTTTCAGACTGTTAAATCCAACCTAGAGACACAGCCTCCAGTCCACAGGCCATATTTTGGGGCAGTTTGGGTGTTACACCCAAAAACTTGTGGGCAAAACCAGATCACACCAAATGGAGGAAAATGATGGAGTTTATTGAGTGGAGTGTGGTGCTGACCATGCCAGAGTCCTTGTGGGTGTCATAATCAAATAGCAGAAAATGTAGGTGGTTATCTCCATCCCAAGGAGGTCCTGAAAGGATGGAGGGCTCTGGGAACAGCTCTCCAGTGGAGTTGTGGAGTGTCCTTCCCTGGAGAGATTCCAAAGTTGTCAGGACACAATCCTGAGCAGCTGCAGGGGGGTTGGACTGGGTGACCTCCAG
Organism: Entomyzon cyanotis; assembly: GCA_024500445.1. Taxonomy (NCBI): domain Eukaryota; kingdom Metazoa; phylum Chordata; class Aves; order Passeriformes; family Meliphagidae; genus Entomyzon; species Entomyzon cyanotis. The sequence continues at coordinate 2,665,475 of JAKEPQ010001019.1, forward strand.
GGGTTCCTCCCAACCTTCCCCATTCTGGGATTCTGGGATATCCATCCCAATCCTAATGCAGACTGGGAAAAGGTGTTAAATGGCATTATGCACATTTCCTACACCCAGGCTTCAGCCAGACTCCAGGAACCCATGGATCCTCCCCTGAGAAAAACCCTACAGAGGTCAGGAAAACCCCACAGAGCACTTTGGTTCTTCTCACTGCCTTCCTGCCCTCGGGAAATCAGCTCCATCACCATTCCCATGTCCATTTTTCCATGGAGATTATCTCCCACAGCTTCATTTCAGACCATTCCATGGCAGGAGGAGCTGATCTCTCTGCCCTCAGGAAATCAGCTCCATCATCACTCCCTGTGGTGGTTTTGATTGGCCCAAAACATCAGTGAAGTGTTTTTAACATCTAGGAGGAATTTGGACCCCTGAGAAGCTGTTGTAGTAGGCCTGGGGAGGTGTCTGAGGGGTGGGGTGTGGCACAAAGATGGCTCCTATGTGTCCTGAGTGCAAGTTCTGGAAGTTTTTACATCAAGTCCAGCAGAGCCAATCTCTGATGGCTCTGAAGGTGATGGACATGCTGCCGGCCAAGTTTGGGCCAATTGGAGGTGCTAGTTACGCCTCTGTGAAAACATATTTAAGGAGAAATTCAAAACAAAGTAGGTACACACTTCTTTCACTTCTTTGTAGTTGGAGGAGGAGGAGGTGGAGGTGAAAATATGTGAGGGAGAACAGCATGGAGAGGCCAAGGTCAGTGAAGAAGGGGGGCAAAGGGGTGCTCCAGTGCTCCCGGCACGGGAGCTGAAAACTTTTCTGCTAGCCGTGGGGAAAGCTATGGGGGGAGCAAGAAGTTTCTCCTGCAGCCCATGGAGTCCACAGGAGTGCAGAAATCCACCCACAGCCCATGCCAGAAGAGCAGGTGGATGCCTGGAAAAGACTGTGAACCAGTGGGAGTCTCATCTAAGAGTTAAAACTGCAAAGGCCTTCCAAAGGAGAGAAAGGCCTTGCTCCTGGCATGGAAGCAGCCTGGCCCCGGCTCAGGAGAGTCTGCACAGCACCCTATGGACAAAAAGACTCATGTTGCAGCAGAATTTCGGGCGGGATGTTGCTCGTGAGATTGGACCCACGCCAAAGAAGTTCTCAAAGGACTGTCTCTCGTGGGAAGGATCCCCTGGCTAAGTAGAGAACCTCTTTTCCTGATTGGACTGACCAGAGAACCCCTCAACCTGCCCCCTGTCTGTGTTGCTGGTTTGGAAAGAGGGAAGGGGGGTGGTGAGTGCAGAGACTGCTTCTTGAGAGGGAGGGGGTGAGAGCAGAAAGAAAAACTGTCTGGAGAGAGAGAGAAACAAGTAGAGATAAAGAGTATTTGTAGTAGAAGAATTGTGGTGATGAGTAAATTTGAGAATCTGCTCTGTGGACTGAAAAGAGACCCCACACCCTGCCCTCCCCCCTCAGCTTGTTGACTGTAAAGGAGGAAAGGGGTTGAATACTGTAGGTTCATAAGAGGGAGGGGGGAGTGAACCAAAACTGTATGAAAAGTTTATTTTTGCCTGCATTTATCCTCCAACTCTGTTAGGTAATTAAACAGTTTTTGCAACTTTAAGCTTGGAGCCTGGTTGCCCTTTTTTCGTGCGTCCTCCTGGCAATGTCCTATCTCAAACCCATGACACTCCCATGTCCATTTTTCCATGGAGATGATTCCCCATGGCTTCATTTCAAACCATTCCATGGCAGGAGGAGCTGATCTCCCTACCCTCAGATCAGCTCCATCATCACCTCCATGTCCATTTTTCCATGTAAATGATCTCACATCACTTCATTTCAGACCATTCCATGGCAGGAAAAGCAAGTGGGGACAGAGCTGATCATCCCTGGGGAATGCACTGAACTCCAGGTCTGACTCCACCCTCGAGCCCAAAAAAGGTCAAACCCCAAATTCTTAGAACTCATTTAAAGTCCAGATGCAAGATTAATTTGACTGACAAAGGACTAATTGGTTTCAGGACTAATTAAGTACATATACTTGTCTTTGCTTAATCAGTGAAATTTCCAGTGGCATTAAAATGGCCAGGAATACAAATCCCAGGAGATTTAAAGCAAATAGTTAAAATCAACTTAGATCCAATTATCATATAAATCACTAATGACCTGGGTAAATTGGAAGCTCTTTGGCTCAGCCTCTGGGGAAGAATAAACCTGATAAAAATGAACATGGTACCTGGATTAATGCACAGGCTCGGGGGAATTCATGGCAAATATTCCAGGAGGACTTTTGCACCGACATTGGGATTCATTGCAAAACGCCAATATTTCCAAACAAACAGTTTCCACTGGAAGATTTGGGTGAAACTTTCAGCAGGGACTTTGTGTTTAGCATCCAAAGCTAAAATTATTCGAGAATTGCCATCTACCCATCGCTGGGCACATTTCTGAGGGATAATTTTCCTGGAGGGCAACTGGTAATTTCCATCCTGTCCTCCCACCCTCTGCTTTTCAGCTTGCTCATGGTCTCAGTCTGATATCCCATTCATTAAAAATAAAATAAAATAAAATGGTGATTAAAGATTTTGGGGTTGGATTATTTTTTCATCCACACTCATTTTTAGGTGCAGGCTACAGGTGACTCCCAGAAGATCCAATCCCTACTGTCTCATCTTGAGCTGTTTATTTTGTTTATTCCAACCTTATTCTCCATTCCTGGGAATCTCAGGCTTGGAAACAGCGATGCATGAAGGAAAAAAAAAAGGAATAAAAGAAGATTAAGTATGTGAATAATCTACAAAATACAGTTTTTATACATCCAGTGTATAAACCCCAGGGTTTGCCAAATTGCAATGCACTTTAGGAAGTGCTGCCAATAAATGGCACTCAAATCCTGCCTCTCCTGACTCCAGAGCTCAGCCAGGAATTGCTCCCAGTCAGAATCTCTCCCATTCCAGAATGTTCGTTTTATTTGGGATTTCTTGATGCCCCACTGAAGAGTTAATCTGAGTGCAGAGAGGCGCAAATGGGATAAAGACTTAGCAGGCAAATAATAAATATTTTTGGTCATTTCCTGGCGCAGAGCACTTCAGAGCTTGAGGAACATGTGAGTACTTCTTGTTTGCTTTCAAAGAAAAAAGGTTTCAAAAATAGGCAAAGCAAGAAAACAAAATAAATCCAAATTCCTATTTTTCCTCCTCAGGGATCTCCAAAAACTCTCCAAGATGGACTAAGCACCAACCCCTCCATCTGCAGGGTTCTCCTGGACCAGCCTGGAGCTGCTGCTGCTTCAAAAGGTTGGGAAAAAATCCCACCAGGGCTGCAAAGCAAGGACTGAAAGGACAATTCCCACCTGGCCCTGTGACCCTGATGGATGAGCTGGATCACCCTGATGTTTCTCCAGAGGAAATCCATGCTTTTGAGTCACTTCCTACTTCTTATTCCATGCCATCCTTGTATTACAACAGTATCCAAACTCATTTTATATTAATTTATAAATTAATAAATGGATCTCTGCCCAACTCCACAGGCAGGCACCGTGTGCTGAGCTTTCCCACAAAATATTCCTCACTCTGGACAATTCCAAGCTGGGCTAAACCACTCCATGTCCACTCAGTTTGGTGTGAATTTCAGAGCTGAAAATATCTTTACATCTCTGCAAGCACTGAGCAGGCAGGGAAGGATCTCCAAGTAGTTTTCCAGAAGAAATCCATGCTTTTGAGTCACTTCCTACTTCTTATTCCATGTCATCTCTGTATTACAACAGCATCCAACCTCATTTTGTATTAATTTATAAATGAATAAATGGCTCTCTGCCCAACCCCACAGGCAGGCACCGTGGGCTGAGCTTTCCCACAAAATATTCCTCACTCTGGACAATTCCAAGCTGGGCTAAACCAGTCCATGTCCACTCAGTTTGGTGTGAATTTCAGAGTTAAAAGTGTTTTTACATCTCTGCAAGCACCAAGCAGGCAGGGAGGAATCTCCAAGTGGAAAACCACATTTTGTGACAAGAAGTCACATTTGGCCTGGAGAAGTGGCTTTTCTCTGGGGAGGCAAATCTTCATCTGCCGTCAGTTCATGAGACAAAAATAGGTCAGATCTTGTTTCCCCTCAGGGTTCTGGGTTGTGGGTTTGGTCTGTTTTTTTTTTTTATTTTCCTCTTTGTGCTGGAAAAGCCTCCCTGATATCCCAGGGAGTGAATCTGGGATTTCCCTGCAGGTCCTGCAGGATCAGCCTCCTGCCCACCCACCTGTGGGTTTTCCCCAGATTTGTGTATTTGGGGTGGACAGGCTGGGATTTGCTCCAATCCACCCAGAAAACCCCGAAATTTCCAGGGGAGCATCCACAGCCAGGGCAGCTCAGCACTGACAGAGCATCCCACAGTCAATGGGATGATGACATTCCCAGTCTCTGTGAGTGTAAATGTTGGAAAACATGGATTTGAGTGTTGCTAAGCTACGTGGAGCTGATGGGTGACACAGGGAAGCCCAAACCCCAAACCCATGGGGTGAGGAAAGGGGTTTGTGCACAGAGAACCACATTTCCTGCTCAGTCAGGGCTGCAAATGTAGCTGCTGGGATAAAATCCAGGGATAGCCCAGGGCAGGGTGGCATGGAAAGCACACAAGGATGCTAGAAGATTTGACTTTTATAAGCTCATGGAGGTTTTAAAGAGCTTAGCCCCTCGCTGTAAAAATAAAATCAAATGCTGTTACATAACTCCCAACCCCTTTGAAGCATCCAGCACATCCCTTGAGAGTTTAAAAAAAAAAATTTAAAAGGGGGGGGAAAAATTTTAATGTGGAAAACATTCAGAGTAGCCAAAAAAAATCCTAACAAACAACAGCATTTCAAGCAGAGCAAATAAAACCCAAAACCCACACCTTGAGCAGAGGGAAGTTGTAATACAGCTGAGCTGGAACTCTGCACCTCCCACCTTCACCAGGGTCTCCCAACGGGGGGGTTAATGGGGTTTCTTGACTTTTCCACTTCCCACCACTGCTGTTTAATGAATAAAGCCTAATCAATCGCCCTAATAAAGCTTCCCAGGTGGCAGGAGGGGAAGAGACTCCTCAAAATTATCATTACAGTGGGAGGATTGATGCACCCCAGTTGGCAAACATGACTTTTTGTGTAGCTCTGACCCGTTCTGGCCTTGCCAGGGTGGCCAGATGTCCCCAGGGTCACCCCAGCCACCCTGCAGACACCTCCTGTGCCCCAAGGCACAGAGCCCAGGGTGTTCCAGCTGCAGGGTCTCCCATGGGATTGATTTTCCTGGGAATTGGTGGTGTTAGTGCTCCAGAAATCCACACCATCTCCTGGCAGGAGCTTTTGAGATCAGGGCTTGGTGTCCAAGGAAGAGAAGTCACATTGGCCTGGCTGGGGAAGGTTTATCTCAGTGCCTCCTAGCAGGGCATTTTGGGGGGATTTTGGGGGATTTTGGGGGGATTTTGGGGGATTTTTGGGGGATTTTTGGGGGATTTCTCCTAAAAGCAACTTTTCATATTTTTACAGCCAGTGTTTTCTGTGTCCAGAAACTCTGTGAGCAGGGAGAGCCTGAGTGCTCCTCAGTGGGGAAGGAGGAAGCAGGAGGAGGAATTATCCCTGGATATTTCAGCTCCTGGCTCTTCTGTACAAACCCCTCTGGGCTGGATCCAGGGGGATCCCCTGGCTCTTTTCCAATCCAAACAATTCCATGATTTTGTGAGCATTCTGAGCTCCTGAGGTGGGGCTGAGCCTCCTGCTCCTGCCAGGCTGCCCTGGCACTGACCAAACCCAGCATCCAACAAGCCCCCAGTGCTCCAGGTTCTCCCTGTCCAGCTTTTTTTGGGAATGAATTAAAAACCAAAAGGGGTCTAAATGAAGGAAAATTGCTGTTTCCAGCAAAGACCAGGGATCAGCAGGATGGGATTTTTTTTCCCAAACAGTTCCCTTCAGCACAAAGGCTGAATCTCCCCTTGCTTTTGTAAAATGTTTGATGAAAATAGGGATAAACAGAGAGAACCATCTGCAACAGAGAAGAGGAAGAGATCAATCTCTCCATGTCCAGGATGGATAAGCTCCATCCAGAGATGCACTGCACCATCCTCACCCTCCAGGGATTTCAACTTCCCTTTCCATGGGAAAAGAGCATTCCCAGCCCTTGGATCATCAGTGAGCTGAGCTCAGCACTCAGCACGGCGAGCAGAGAATTGGGTTTAATGTCCTGAATGTCATTTTTCTGGATTTCACATCCTAAATGTCATTTTTCTGTCCCTGTTTCGCCAGCCTGTGGTGAAGTTCCCAGCAGCAGCAGACCCACCAGAGGCTCAGCCAGAACTCCATGAAGGAGCAGAACAGTGGGAATGAAAACAAAGCTCTGGGAGGGTTTGATGGACGACAGGCAGAGCCTCTTCCCAGCCCAGCTGCTCCTCCAGCACCCAAACGAGGACACAAATCAATGCAAAGGGTGTGAGCTCCAGAAAGAGTGGGAAAACCAACACATCCATCCCACTCTCCCTCGTGTCTGCTGAAGGCTGAGAGCTGGCAGAGCTCTGGAGCAGTGGAGAAGCTGGGCTGGGGCAGACTGGGATGGGAATGACCAGCATGGGAGGTCTCTCTTCCTTCCCTGAGGAAAATAATTCCCAGCATTCTAACCAGGAGACACAAAATTTCTTCTTAAATAAAGGATTTAGCCCCACTTTGAGGAAGGGATGCTTAGGGGATAAGTTCTGAGCAATCTGAGCTTTGGAGAGGAAGACTAAGATGGGATTAGGAGAGATTTTGGGAAGGAATTCCTGGCTGGGATGGAATTCCCAGAGAAGCTGTGGCTGCCCCTGGATCCCTGGGATGGCCAAGGCCAGGCTGGACAGGGCTTGGAGCAAACTGGGACAGTGGAAGGTGTCCCTGCCATGGCTGGGGTGGCACTGGATGAATTTTAAAGTTCTTTCCAACCCAAACCATTCCAGGATTCTACACATGGAGCTGCAGAGGGATGAGAAGCCAAACCACAACCCCAGACCCTCACAGGTTTTTAGCTCTGGGATATGGCAGAGGCTCTCAGGGACCTTCTGTCCCTCTCTCTGTCCCCATTCACTGAGGAGTTTACAGCCTCGAGTTTATGGAGCTCTGTCAAACATTGATTTTTTTTCCTCTGCTCAGTGATTAACATAATCTGGGCATGCCAATGAAGCTTTAGTGGATTCCAGAGAGGTTGGTTGGTCAGTTTTACCTGACACTGTGGCAATACCAAGGGGGAAGTTGTCTTCTCCCCAGTCTGGATGTCTGAAACACCACAGAGCTCTACAGCCCTGTAAATTCCAAATAATCCACCCTAATAAACAACTGCTGCAGCAGTTTATCAAGCTGATTAAGATCATGGCTATCAGACTGCTCTGAGCATTTCAGAGAGCCAAAGAACCAGGAATAAATTGATAAAAATCAGATTTAATAAGGAGGTTCTAATAGTGGGAGTCATTTAGTCATTCAGTCTGCAGACCCTGCTGGGCATTTCCAACCTGCTCACACTTTGGGCCTGACTTTGCCCAGGATAATGCAGAAATGCACATTTGGATTTATCACAGAATCGTGGAATGGTTTGGGTGGGAAGGACTTTAAACCCATCCAGTGCCACCCCAGCCATGGCAGGGACACCTTCCACCATCCCAGTTTGCTCCAAGCCCTGTCCAGCCTGGCCTTGGACACTTCAGGGGCAGCCACAGCTTCTCTGGGCACCCTATAGATAAATCAATCATTCCCTTCTCCCAAAAACGGGATGCAGCTCTTCCTCTGCACTTCTCCAGCCCAGGGTGTGACTGCAGGATTTTCTGAACCGATGTTGATGTGAAAACAGAAGGTTTGGGAAATGCACTCATCAAGGACACTGTAAACTCTTGGATTTAGGGAGCAGGTTTTGTGCCAACCACGAAAGCGTGACCAGAGAGGCTTCAGTGATCACCAATAATTCCCTTTTAATGGGCCAAACGAGAGTTGGTGCAGTGGCTAAACATCTGCCAGGAAGGGGTGAGGTGAAGTTCATCCTGTCCCAGGGTGGGAAAGGATCTTCTGCAAGGACACAGGGGCTTCATCCAGAACACCCAAAGTGACATCTGTGACATCTGTTCTGTGACATCTCCTTTTGAAACCTCTCCCTCACCAGTTCCCCAGGCCAAGGGGTCTCCTTTTGCCACAGAAAATTCATCCAGGCCCCTAGAGTTGCAAATTACAACAGTTCTGGATGCAAAGAAAGGGAGATTTTTGTCATTTCAAAATTGCAGGGAGCACTGAAATCTGCAAAACAGGGCTGTGCATCCATTCTCACATAAACACTCAGCCAAAGCAGCATCTCTCCCCACCATGCCTGGGCTCACCTGCTGATATTCTGTTTTTACAGCATCGAGCCAATATGGAAAACCAGTGCAGAGCAAACCAGTGCACACCAAACCAGTGCAGAGCAAACCAGTGCACACCAGCTATCCCAAAACTCTCCCTGAGCACCCCACGCTGCCCCCACCCCAAAACCTGAGTCCTGATCCCTCTCACCCCAGCCTTCCTTTGCTCCATATCTTCAATACAGAAGCCCCCAATATAGTCTTGTCTATATATTAACTCTTACATCACTTCCACCCCTCAGAAACACTCAGAAAATGACTGGAATAAATATTTGCCTTTTTAATCAGGTCACACAGGAGGATTCAGTGCCGGGCAGAGCCCAGCAGCTGTGGCCAGATGTGTCCTCAGGTCAGTCCCTGCTGTCATTCCAGGGGCAGACAGGCACAGCTCCATCCATTGCAAGGTCAGGGCACAGAGACACTCCAGCTCACAATTACACATCCTGTAAAGCTCTGGCAGCTCTGGCACAGCCTCAGACCACCCTGAGCAGCCTCCCAGTCACTGGGCAGACCTGGGAGGTCTCAGCTGGGATGAAGGACCCTCAGTCATGGAGTGGTTGGGGTTGGAAGGAACCTGAAAGCTCATCTTGTTCCAATACATCTTCCACAGGTCGCTCCAAGCCCCATCCAACATGACCTTCCCAAAACACAGGCTGGGTTTGGTCACCCTGCTGGGGAAAATGAGGGAATTTCATCATGGGGACACAACTCTGCTGGTGAATGATCTCTTTCCCATTTTATTTCTGGTGGACAACCAGCCCTGGGCTTGTCTGAATTCTCTGAAAAGCCACCTCTCTGCAGAGCCCTCCTCACACTCCAAGGGTGGAAGGTGTCCAAACAGAGAGGGCTGAAGGAGGAATCCTGTGTGGAAAAAACAAACCCCAGGAGCTCCAAAAGCTGGGAACAGCTTGGCCCTCGAGTGCCTCCCTCCTGCCCTGCCCAGGGATCAGCTGGTGCTGCACGGGGAAAAGCCTCACTCACCCTCAGGAGAGGTTTGGGAGAGCTGGAAAAAAATTCCCAAAAATCCCAAAAATTTCCCCAGCTGGATGGGGCAGGTGTGGGGTGTGTGGGGAGCCTGGAGGGGAATCCTGGCTCTCCCATCCCCTCCTGCCATCCAAAATGGGGGAAAGACTGGGGAAAAGAACGTGCTGAGAGATTTTCAGTGTGCTGTCGCCATGGAAACGCCTTCCCCAGCATCCCAGGGATGCTCTTGGCATGGGGTGGGAGAGGGGAGGGAAGGGAATGGGGCAGGGGGAGCAGAAAGGTGTCGCTGTCCCCAAGAGCAGGACAGGGTCAGTGTGCACAGCTCAGCATGGCAAACTGACCCCTGCTTAGCCCTGGCACTGCCCAGAGGGTTGGGCACTCTGAGGAGCCTGCAAGGACATCCTGGGAGGCACGAGGGACAACAGGGCCAGTCGAGGGTGCTGCCAGCTGATAAAGGGTCAGAAGGAAATCCTTTGGTCCCATAATCTGGAGTTACCCACCATGGGCAATCTGCTCCTGGATGCAAAAGCAGGAGAGCAGCACAGTGAGAATATTTAAAATAAAAATGCCCTGCACTGCTTCCTGCCCCAGCCCCTGGTTGTTCTGCCCACCCCATGCTCTAGCCAACACCCTCCTGGGCACAGAAAAACACCCCAAACTCTCTGGTTGGTCACAGGGAGCAACACAAATCCCTCTCTGCCTCCCCGGAAAGTGGGGAAGGAGGATGGAGGAGATCCCACCATCACCTCTCCTCCACCACCTCAGTGTTGGCAAGGCCAGACCTGCAGGAAAGGAATTTTGGGGTCTCACCATCATCTCTGGAAGAACACCTGGAGGTGGCAAACCCCACCTTGGAGCCTGCAGGTGGCTTTAGGCTGACGCTCTGCTGTCCTCAAGGGAAGCTGAGCTCCTGCTGGATCAGGATGCACATTCTGTAGGAGTTTGACAGTTTTCCAACATGTTTCAAGGTTGTGGGTTTTTTTTTTTTTTTGTTTGTTTTGAGCCACACAGTATTTATTGTGTGTTTTACCAAACGGCGAGGAAGACGTAAACAGCAAATGATCAAAGCAATAGATCTTTTCTATCTAAAGGCAGGCGAGCCAGATGGAGTTAATTAATGAAGATGTTTAGCAAGACTAGGGGTTGGTATGCAAACAGGTTGTTCCCAGAAGCATCAATCCAATCCAACAAACAACTTGTGGGGGCGTAAGAAACGCTGCTTTTGTTCCTTCCTTGCCATTACAAAGAGCTGAGAGAAAAACTTTTTGTTGTTTGCTGTTTCATCCTGGCGAGAGGGTTTGAATGAACAGCACCAAAAACCATAAATTCCCCGTTGGGAATATTCTCTTCTGCATGTCTTGATCCTGTTGCTTCAGGCAAGAGAGGAGTCAGGAGCAAATTCCATGCCAACAGGGGAATCAATTATGGTCAAAAATAACAATATGGACATCACTGCACAAGTGTGTCCAGCCAGGAGCTCTCTTCCCCAGCAGAGGATAATTCAGGATGTTATGTCAGTTTGATTTTTATTCCACAAGATATCACCAGCCATAAAGCTCTGCGATGCCCCAAGTGACAGCCCTTCAATCACCCTGCTCTGTGATCCACCCCATAACTCAGCTTTATGGGCCAGTTTTGTGCTGCAGATTATTGATCAATTATCTGGCTGGGGCTGCAGTAGGGTGGGAGGCAATCCGGGGAAAGAGGAGCTGGCAGGCTGCTCTGGATGTGAGGAGAGGTGTTCAGGAATTGGGAATTCCTGGGGCTGCAGGGATGGAGATCCAGCAGGGTCAGCTTATCCCAGAGAGAGGAGTGAGGGGATGAAGATTCTGGAGCAGAGAGAGGAGTTGGCTTTGTCTGCATCCCAATCAATCAATCGATCAGCTGCAGGATGGACCATGGGGGACAAAACAAGGATTTGAGATTTATTCATAGAATCTCAGACTGCTTTGGGCTGGAAGAGACCTTAAACCCCATCCAGGGACACCAGGGACACCTTCCACCATCCCAGGGTGCTTCAAGCCCATCCAGCCCGGCCTTGGGCACTTCCAGGGATCCAGGGATATTTGGGAAACCACACCAGGTCCTCCCTGAGTGCAAAGTGATGTTATTTTTGTGCAGAGAAAGTCTGAAATCTGTTTCTGTGCATCCTTACCTGGGTTTTTCCGAGACACACAGAGATAAATGACTCAGTGCTGGAAAAGGAGCATTTAAACCTCTCCAAAGTGTTCCTCCAGGCTGGAAAATGATCTGCCCTTTGACAGCCCTCAGCAGGAACAGCCAAGAGAAAAGAGCTTGGGCAGGAATGGTTTTAGGGAAAAAAAGTAAGGAAAAGGGGAAAAGGAGAAGAGGAAAGGAAAGGAAAGGAAAGGAAAGGAAAGGAAAGGAAAGGAAAGGAAAGGAAAGGAAAGGAAAGGAAAGGAAAGGAAAGGAAAGGAAAGGAAAGGAAAGGAAAGGAAAGGAAAGGAAAAGGAAAGGAAAGGAAAGGAAAGGAAAGGAAAGGAAAGGAAAGGAAAGGAAAGGAAAGGAAAGGAAAGGAAAGGAAAGGAAAGGAAAGGAAAGGAAAGGAAAGGAAAGGAAAGGAAAGGAAAGGAAAGGAAAGGAAAGGAAAGGAAAGGAAAGGAAAGGAAAGGATTCCCAGTTTTAGGATGTGGCTCCTCCTGTCCACATCCCTCTTTCCACACAGACACTGTCTGTGGCAGATCAGCCTCTGCAAATGTCCTAAAGTGTCAGAAACCTTTGCACAAACTGCAGGGCCCCGGGCAGGGCAAAGACCAGCAGGGCTTGTAATTAACGACTTGGCTAATGAGCCTCGACCTCCTGAATGGTCAGGGTTGTGCCTCAGCAGAGGCCCTACAGACAGAGGCCAGAATTGGTAGAAAAGTTGGGCAAAAAAAAGCTTTTCCTCCTCAAAATCCCTTCTCTGTGGTGACATCGAGGTTGTTTGGTCCTTCCTGCAGGAGCACAGCCACTCTGCAGGGAGAAGGGACATTTCTGCATCCCAGGGATGGAGCTGGACTGCAGAAATGGGGGAACTGCAGAAATGTGGGAACTGCAGAAATGGGGGAACTGCAGAAATGTGGAACTGCAGAAATGGGGGAACTGCAGAAATGGGACTGCAGAAATGTGGAACTGCAGAAATGGGGGAACTGCAGAAATGTGGAACTGCAGAAATGGGGGAACTGCAGAAATGGGACTGCAGAAATGTGGGGACTGCAGAAATGGGAGAACTGCAGAAATGTGGAACTGCAGAAATGGGACTGCAGAAATGTGGGGAACTGCAGAAATGGGAGAACTGCAGAAATGTGGGGACTGCAGAAATGGGACTGCAGAAATGGGACTGCAGAAATGTGGGGACTGCAGAAATGGGAGAACTGCAGAAATGTGGAACTGCAGAAATGGGGGAACTGCAGAAATGGGAGAACTGCAGAAATGGGGGAACTGCAGAAATGTGGAACTGCAGAAATGTGGAACTGCAGAAATGTGGAACTGCAGAAATGGGAGAACTGCAGAAATGTGGAACTGCAGAAATGTGGGAACTGCAGAAATGGGGGAACTGCAGAAATGTGGGGAACTGCAGAAATGTGGAACTGCAGAAATGGGGGAACTGCAGAAATGGGGAACTGCAGAAATGGGGAACTGCAGAAATGGGGGAACTGCAGAAATGTGGAACTGCAGAAATGGGAGAACTGCAGAAATGGGGGAACTGCAGAAATGAGGGAACTGCAGAAATGGGGAACTGCAGAAATGGGGAACTGCAGAAATAGGGGAACTGCAGAAATGGGGGAACTGCAGAAGTGTGGGAACTGCAGAAATGGGGGAACTGCAGAAATGGGGAACTGCAGAAATGGGGGAACTGCAGAAATGGGGGAACTGCAGAAGTGTGGGAACTGCAGAAATGTGGAACTGCAGAAATGGGGGAACTGCAGAAATGGGGAAGTGCAGGAATGTGGGAACTGCAGAAATGGGGAACTGCAGAAATGGGGGAACTGCAGAAATGTGGAACTGCAGAAATGTGGGGAACTGCAGAAATAGGGGAACTGCAGGAATGTGGGAACTGCAGAAATGGGGAACTGCAGAAATGGGGGAACTGCAGAAATGGGGGAACTGCAGAAATGTGGAACTGCAGAAATGTGGGAACTGCAGAAATGGGGGAACTGCAGAAATGGGGGAACTGCAGAAATGGGGGAACTGCAGAAATGGGGGAACTGCAGATCCTCCATCCCCACACCCTGCTGCTGCTCCCAGCACTGGAACAGAAAAAAGCTTCGATTTCATTCCTTTTCTCCCCATTCTCAGCGAAGAGGAGGGCATGAAATGCAAGCAGGTTAAAGAGAATTTCCCCGGCAATATTTCATGCTGCCCCCAGTCCCTTCTTTCCTACCGAGGATTCCCAGGCTGAATATTGAGTAACCCGAGCTCCCAACCACTCTGAGAGGTGATGGATTGCTGCTGAATGCAGTCTGAAGTTTAAAGCCAACAATTACTTCCCTCTCAAGACTTTTTCCCCACCAGAAAGTGGGGGGCAGAACACCTCTGGGCTGTTTTTATGAACAATGCTGTCTCCTCCATGGAACTGGAATCTTTAAGGGATGCTGGGTTATGAATAACTCTCATTACTGGGGGGAAATGCCCAGTTGGTGTTTTTTTGTCCATGATCTATGTGAAGGGATTCATCACCAGTTTTAAGGAGGGGCAGAGCTGGAAGTTGAACCTCTGAGCAGAAAGTCCATTTAAAAATGAAAAAGTTCATTCAGAGCCTGCTTGGATCCAGAGGCTTCTCCTTCCTGCAGGAAGGAAGAAATTAAGCTCTCCAGGGCACCTGAGATGGAGCTGGGCAGGAGGAGTGTTTGTAATCCTTTAAATCAAGTGGAGAATAACTCGTGGCTAGGGGGAGAGATCACTGAAGAACAAATCTAATAAAAGGGCTGAACCTCCACAACATCAGTTTGATGGGTTTTTTTGCTCCTTGTCTTTAATTGTTGGGTGTCAGAGTGTGACATCTACCCTGAAAAATTAAATAATCATTGAGAAAAGGCAGTTTTCCCCCTAATCCAACAACATTGAGCACATTTAATAAAAGGTTTTCTCTGCTTGAACTTCCCACAGGCAACTTTTGGGTCTCTTGCCTGCCCTCAGCACCTGGAAGTGTTGAGCAGGGAATTATTCCAGGCTGAGATCCAAGGAAAAAACACCACCAGGTGATCCACAGGGCATCAGGGACAGCAGTGACAAACAGACATTTGGGTGGTTTTAAACCAAGCTGGGCAAAGTGGCTGTTTGGACACTGCTGCTTCTCACCTGCTGAGCTCAAGGGCAGAGCTGCTCAACCATTTCAGCTTTTCCTAAAATCCCAGGTGTCCCAGGGAGGACAGGATGACCACACAGCTCCAGGACAATCCAACACCACTCCTGAATTCTGTTTGTCCAAAGAAAAACTCAGAAATAGGAGAGAAACACCCACAGAGCCCATTGTTGAAGGGTGCCTTAAATATTTCATGCCCACACGTCTCCCCCAGTGCCCAGAGAGAGTTTTCCAGCCTGGCAGAGTTATTTCCACCAGGAAACAGAGGCATGGAAAGGCTGAATGATGCATTTAGTGATGCTCAGAACAGAAACCACATCCCCTGCTCACAGCAGCAGTGGGGCTGGGGATCTCTGAGACCATCGAGGCCAAGCTGTGCCCAATGCCCACCTTGTCCCCAAGTGCCACATCCAGGAATTCCTTGGACACTCCAAACCTCCCTGGGCAGCTCCTTCCAGTGCCTGACCAGCCTTTCCATGAGGAAATTCCTGCTGATGTCCACCCTGGGTGATTCCCACTTGGCATCCCTTGGATGCACCAAAATTCTGATTGGCCCAGCAGGGGAAGCAACGAGGGTGAAACCAAAACCTTCTGCACCCCTTGTCTCGAGCCCAACCACATTATGAATTTTGAATAGCTGAATGTTCCATAATTTGGAATATTCAGAACCAGCTGGATGTGGAATTTGGAATATTCACAACCAGCTGGATGTGGCACTTGAGGCCATGGTTTGGTGGTGCTGGGTTGATGGTTGGATTTGATGATCTCCTTCTCCAACCTGAACAATTCCATGATCTCCCCTTGAGCACAGAGTCCCCAGGGACCTGCAGGAAGCTCCACCCTCGCTGGGCAGCAGAAGGGAAGGACATTTAAGGCCACCAGGTCCCCAGGAGTGACCCCAGGCAGCAGGAGAGCAGCACAACAAAGAGCTCTGAGTCACTGAGGTTTGACAGCACAAAGGTTTCACTCTCTCTCTGGTTCCCTGGTAACAGCTTTGCTCAAACCCCCCAAAGTGCTGCCACGTCAGAATATAAACCTTTAATTTAAAGGGGAAAAACAACCAGGAGGAGAGACTCTGGTGATTCACAGTGATGCTGCTTTGGAGGCTCCCTGAGGGTGAACTTTTCATCCAAGGAGCACACAGAGTTCACTGTGGAGCAAATTTCTCTGCCACAGGGTTGGCTGGCAGATCCCAGAGCACATTTCCTGGGAAAATCCCCACTCCAGAGAGCCTGCAGTGGGTCACAGCCAGCTCCTGCTTTACTGGAGGTTATTTAATATTCCTTGCTGTGTCTCTCCCACCTCCTCTCTCCTGCAGGAACAAAGAACTCCTTTGCCACAGCATTCCCTCACTGCTCCTCCAAGATCAACTTGGGATTGAGGGAGATCAGGATCTGGGAGATTTCCCTCCTATTTGATGCTAAAAAATAGGATTTTTCCTTCTCAATCAGTGCCGTCTTCCTGCTCCAGCCTCACTCCTGTGTCCCATTCCCAGCACTGCAATTATTCCCAATAACACCAACAGGATCAACTTCCACAGCTTAAAACCACAAATCCACTCCTGCTCTGCTCCTTCCTGGTCACACACTTCTCGTGGCAAAGATAATTTTTCTTCCAGGCAAAAGCAGAGGTTTTCATTTGTCCACCTGATTCCAGGAGTGGGAATTTCAGCACAAACAGGGATCAGAGCTTTTTCCCTGCCCACAAGCACTCCCTGGCCACCAGCCAGACCTCACTCAATGCAGAAAACTCCCTTAAAACACACCAGGCTCTGCTGCTTATGGGCAGCTCTGGGATACAGATTTTTGTTTGCCTGCTTTGCACCAAGAGTCAGATTAGAAGACATTCAAGCTGACTTTGACCTTTAGGAAACAGCCCAAGTGTTAATAATATTAAAACTGAGAGGGGGAAAAAACCTCTCTGACATAGGAAATAGGAGAGAGACACAATAAATTCTCACATCTAGCAAAAATGTTTCCTATTAATGGACTTTCATCTCTTTGCTCCCACTGTTGTTCACCCACTGAACCCTCTGCAGATCTGATCCTTCTAACACAATCAGACTTGGGAACAACGTGGCAAGGAGCAGCAGGAAGTTGTGAATTTCTGGATATCAGTTTTTATGGAATAGTGGACTCCAGCACGTGCTATTTCTGTATCAGCAACAGATGAACATGAGGAAGAATCTGCTTAGCTTGCAGTTTTTATTGGGAATTAGATCCACTTCCTGCTGCTCCAAGGCACCTCCTACAAGTCTGAGAATCAAACTTGCAGTTTGAGCTAATTTTGGGGTCACAGGGACACCTGCACTGCCCTGGCCACCCACAGGACTGTCAGGGAAGGAGGGATGGTTTTCCTGGGTAGGGTGGCCAGAAAATACCTGTGGTTTTGTAGGACACAGGCAGAAAAACTGTCCTCAGGGTGCTGATCTGCACCCCAAACTGGAAATGGCTCCAAGGCCAGGTTGGATGGAGCTTGGAGCAATGTGGGACAGTGGAAATTGTCCCTGTGGGAGCAATCTGGGACAGTGGAAATTGTCCCTGCCATGGCAGGAGGTTGGGATGAGATGATCTCTTCCAGCCCCAACCATTCGGGGATTCCGTGAGGTGCCTGTGCTGAACCCCAGCAGCCCAGGGGTGAAGGGATGTGAGGAATCCAATGCAAGGAGCAGGGGATCAACCTCAGCAATGCCATGGGGACACTTCCAAACTGCTCCCCAGGAAGTGTCCCCACCCAAAAGGTGTCCCCAGCTTCCTTAAGGAAATATAAAATATTGTAATAAACAATATTTTATTGTGGGTGATCTGCCTTCACTCCTGCCTTGACTATGGCACAAGTACTTTGGGATGTCATCACAAGGTGGCCCAAAAGTTTTTGGGCACAAGACCTCTGACAAGTTGGATTTTTAGGGTTATTTTCCCTCCCAACCACCCCATTTTCACCAATGGGATGAAAGCTTCAGCTGCAGCTCCCCACACAGGGGGTGAAGGGTTAACCTCAAGGTGCTCCCTCCAGCACTTCCCAGCAGTTACTGGCTTGAGAGAGAATCAAACTAATTACCTTAGTAATTACCAAACTAATTACCTCTCTAATTACCCAGTGTCTTTGTTCACATGGAGCTGACGTTCTTGCAGAGGAGCCCTGGCTCTGTGCCCCTCGTTTTAGGGGAATTCTGCTGTGTCCCTCAGTGACTCAAACCCCAGGTCATCCTCACAGCACAGCCAAGCTCAGGTCCTCTCCCTGGTCCCAGGTGCTGCTGCAGTTCCTGGGCTGCTGAACTCTGAGAATCAAACCCAAGATGTCCCCAGGCCCTGTTTGACACTTTTGATGGCGACAGGGAGGTGACAGAGCTGAAACCAGCAGGGTGCTCACCCAGCAAAGCCAGCAGGAGCATCACCTCCCCAAGCTGCCTCACCTCTCTCCTTCCACATCCTCTCTTTTGTGTGTTCAACCAATGCCCAAAAATGGGTTAGCTCAACACAAAACTTCATAAATCATGGACTGACCAGGTCACAAAATTCACATCTGCAGCTGTTTCCCCTCCAAATTGAAATCCTTGTCTGCTTTTACCTGGCAGCACTCCGCTCCTGGTGGAACAGGACTGACCAGGGGCAGGGAGCAGCAATGAGATGTCACCTGGAACAGGATAAACGATGATTTCTGGGTCCTGCAAATGACATTTGACACCTTGGATAAAAATCTTGTCACTCCTTCCCTCTCTGTCCCTGCTGCTTGTGAAGGAAGGTGGCTTTGCTCTGTCCCAGCAGCACCTGCCATGTCGGTCTGGGATCTGTAGGTGCTAAAAAAGGTCACAGAATCATAAATAAAAGGGAATTTTATCCATAGGTTTTCCATACTAAAAAACACCAGGAAACTTCCAAGATTTTAAGATTTCAGCACCCATGGCAGGAAGTGGGAAGAAGGAAGAAATCAAACACCTCCACAAGGATGGGGATGCAGGTACACAACAGCAGAGGTGGCCAAAGCAGGGAGGTGGTGAAATGAAGATCACTCCAGAAGTATTCAGAATTGCTGCTCTACTTTAAAGGCAAAGGTTGCTCACACCATGGACAGCTCCAAAGCCCACACAATGGACAGCTCGAAAGTCCACACTAGGGACAATTGAAAATTTGAAATCTGAAAATCCAGACGATGAAAAGTTCTAAAGTCCACAGCATAGACAGTTCTAAAGTCCTCACCAGGGATGATTCTAAAGTGCTCACCATGGAAACTTCTTAAGTCCAGACCATGGAGAGTTCTAAAGTCTACACCATGGAAAGTTTTAAAGTCCACACCAGGGACAGTTAATGTCCACACCATGGATAGTTTAAAAGTCCACACCAGGGACAGCTCTAAAATCTATACCATGGACAGATTTAAAGTCCTCACCATGGACAGCTCTCAGGCCCACACCATGGACAGCTCCAAAATCCTCACATGGACAGTTCTAAAGTCTACAGCACAGACAGATTTAAAATCCACACCATGGACAGTTTGAAAGTCCACACCAGGGACAACTCTAAGTCCACTCCAGGGACAGATTTAAAGTCCAGACCATGGGAAGTTCTAAAGTTCACACCACAAACAATTCTTAAGTCCACACCAGGGACAGATTTAAAGCTCACACCATGGACAGCTCCAAAGTCCTCACCATGGACACTTCTAAAGTCCAGACCATGGAATGTTCTAGAGTCCAGAGCATGGACAGTTCTAAACCCCACACCATGGACAGCTCCACACCCCACACAATGGACAGTTCTAATGTCCACACCATGGAAGTTCTGAACCCCACACCATGGACAATTCTAATGACCACACCATGGACAGCTCTAATGACCACACCACAGACAGCTCCACACCCCACACCATGGACAGCTCTACACTCCACACCAGGGACAACTCTAAAGTCCAGACCATGGAAAGTTCTCAAGTCCACACCATGGACAATTCTTAAGTCCACACCAGGGATAGATTTAAAGCTCACACTATGGACAGCTCTAAACCCCACACCATGGACAATTCTAAACCCCACACCATGGACAGTTCTAATCTCCACACCATGAACAGCTCTAAAGTCCTTCCCTGCTGGCTGCAGGCAGCCTCCCCCAAGCCCCACAGGCTGCAGATGCCACCAGTGATGCCACAGAAGATGTTTAAAGAACACAACACCTCAAACACAGTTGGAACAAAGCAGGCAAGGCTGACTCCCATTGCTCAAGGCTGTCAGGATGGGAAACCAATAAACATTTGGCAGTAACAGAGACCTTCCTTCCCGACACAGCTCTTCCCCTGATTTTACAGCATCATCTGGCCTGAAAAACGTCTGCTTTTCCTCTATGCTGCGTTTTGCTGCCAATTCTGAGTCTGGCAAGGCTGGATCTGCCAACTTCTTGGCTCTCTGTTACAAAGGAGAACATTAGAGAGAAGGATTTGTGAGCTAGCTGATTTGTAAACACTACAGCAAGGCACCATGTAAACATGGTGCTTTTGTCCCTGTTATTTCTCCCCAGCAGTTTACCTGGCACCTGATGCTGAACTCTAGGATCCACCCCTCCCACCAACACTGCAGTTGTAAAAAAAAAAAAAAATTTAAAAAATCCCAGCTTCTTTGGGTAGTGTAATAAAAAAATAATCCTTAATTAAACGGTGCTCACAAAGCATCTTGATAATTAGGAAAGTCACTGGTAGTATTTTGCATGAATAATGAATGAGATCCACAGGTGCACTCGCAGTTGTTCAGGAGGATGAGGTTCAAGCACAGCCAATTAGAGGGGAGAACAGGTAAAAAAACAGCAGAAGGCTGCTCATTTGACATCATTACTTCCACTATGGTGGAAAAAGTTCCTTTTAAGATTGCTTGGGACAAGGAATGTGGCACATATACCTGAATGAAAAGAATTAAAGCAGACTGGGTGCTTGCACAAAGCTGGTTTGGAGATTCTGGGGGGTTTCTGCCCTTTCATAGGATCCCAGGATGGTTTGGGTTAGGAGGAAACTTAATGATCATCTAATTCCAATCCCAGCCATGGGCAGGGACACTTTCCCCTATCCCAGGCTGCTCCAAGCCCTGTCCAGCCTGGCCTTGGACACTGCCAGGGATGGGAAAACCACAGCAATGACAGCCTGTGGTGCTCCATTCACAAGGATTCCGCAGGAAGGGAAGTGGTGGAGGATAAATCACAACACTCCCATCACGTGGGATCCTTTTAGGGGGCTGTGATGGAAAACAGCTCAATCCAAGCCCCGCTCCTGCCACCAGGGCTGGTTATGCATAAAAGTCTGCGCTTGAAAGCTTCAGCAACAACATCTGCTGGGAGAGCATGATTGACACAGCAGAGGGAACACCATCCGCCCCCGAGGAGTGGGAAGGGAGACAGACTGCAGCATCAATCTTGTGCATAAAAGAGATTTATTGTTGGTACAGAGCGAGGCATTTTCGTCAGGACTTGATAGGAGCGAGGAGCACAACAGAACCATCCCAACTAGATAAAGGCCATGGCACCCCCAAAGTGTTGGATTTTGAACATCATTCCAGCAGAAGGCCTGCAGGGAGACACCTGGTTAAGTCAGGGAATTTGGGCAATAAGTTAAAGCACAATTTGCAATTCTACACCGCAAGGAGAACTCTTGACTCAGGGAGCAGGATGCTCCCACATCCCGGCACGGCAAGGGTTAACCCCCGCGCCTCTGACTGAATTTCTGAGGAGATTCTGCAGCGAAATAGCAGCATTTGAAGGATATTTCCCCCTGCCTGAGGTCAGCCAAAGGTTCTTTTCTTTTCCTTCCTTCAATCACCAATAAGTGGGCTTTGATAAGGCGGAACAGCGGCCTCGGCCGGGCGAGCTCTGATGGAATAAGATCCAGGTCTTGGCTTTTGGAGCTGATTGAGCTGTGATGATGCTGCTCTTCAAATGGCTCTTCCACTTCTTCTCTTTATTGGGCTGCCCTGCTGGATCATTGTCGGGGAGAAAAAAAAGCTCTTCTGCTGAAATTAGTTGATGGTCTTGTGCTTGATTTGGACGATGGCTTTATCCTCCTCGCCCAAGCATTCTCTGCTGCAAAATCCATCAGAGGGGAGGGAGAGAGAGAGGGAGAAACACAGATTTCAGTGACTCCAAGTTATGCCAGACACTCCTTGAAGTTTGGCTACAATTCTTTCCCAGGACTTGCAATTTTAAAAATAAAAATATAGAACGGGAGACATTGTTGATAAACATGTTGTGACAGAGACAAGTCACAGAGGCAAAATGAAGCTCCCTGAGGACTCGACAAGGCAGTGGTTTGGAGGCCTGAAGAGTCTCAGGAATGATGAGTTTTCATCCCTCCTTGTGCTATCATGGCTTTAGTGCCATGGCTGTTAAAGGGAATTAAAACATCTGACCCTGCAATAAGATAAATCCCATTCTCAGCAGTTACACTCTTGAGGGAAAATATCCTGAAAATATCCAACACTGAGTGTCTCCCTCACCTGGCTCCTTCCTGGGTTCTGAGGCAAAATCCAAACCCCAACAGTCTGAATGTGTTGCACTCATCTTGGGTTTCATTACAGAACCACAGATCATGGAATGGTCTGGGATGAAAAGGACCTAAAATTCTTTTAGTTCATTTCACTAGACCAGATTTCCTGACTCTGGAAATGTTCCAAGCCAGGCTGGACAGGGCTTGGAGCACCCTGGGACAGTGGAAGGTGTCCCTGCCATGGCAGTGGCTGGAATGAGATGATCTTTAAGGTCCTTTCAAACCCAAACCATTGCTGCTGGGTTATGAAAAATCCATAAAACATAATTCTGAGTCTCTTTGCAAGAAACAGTAGGAAGGGGTTTGATAACTGTGAGGCTTTATGTGAAGAACAAACCCAAATTTAAATCTTGAAATCTTACAGGTCCAAACAGGTGACTCAGGTGTCTGAGCAACACTACACACCTTGGACTGCATTGTCACTGTCATGGAAATCAGGGAAAATCAACAATGAAGGGAATTAAAACCATGTCAGGTTTGGCTTCAACGAAAATCTCACATTATTCCTAAAAATAACCTGGTAAACTGTGCATCCAGTTCCTGCAAGGCTCAAGAGGTGCACTTAGGCTGGATTTTAGGGAAAATGTTTTTCCAAAAGGATTGCCCAGGGCAGGGGTGGAGTCCTCATCCCTGGAGGGATTTCAAAGCCATGTGGATGTGGCACTTGGGGACATGGGGCAGTGGTGGCTTTGGCAGGGCTGGGAATGGTTGGACTTGATGATCCTGGAGGTCTTTTCCATGATTAAGAATTCCAGGATTTTTTAAGGAGCAGGACAATGTCCACATGAACAGATGGTGAAGGTCCTGGTGACCACAAAGTCCTCCAGGATCCACAGAGGAGGAGAAGAGGCTGATGGAATAAAAGGAGTCAGTTGTACAGATTTCCAAACAAAAATTTGGGAATTTCCATCAGTTACCAAAACTTCCAATCTCAGATCCAGAGAGATCTCTGTCAAACTGAGGGAGTTAGCTGGAGTTTTCCTCCACCTGGAAAATTCCTTTTTGCACTGGAATTACAGACTCACTCCAAGCCATCCCTGTGCTGAATATTAATTTTGTGTCAATTGAACACTGCACAATTTAAGTAGGAAATTCCCAAGGGATCTGAGAAAAAATGGGCTCTTTTTATTCAGTGTTCTAAGGAAAGAAATCACAGGTGTTTGTTCATCATATCCATATTTCTCCCCACAAAATTATTTCCCCTTCAGATAAACAGGGATGTTGCTTTGGTTTTACCTACATTTTGGGGGATTTGAGTGTTTTTTACTGGCTTGACTTTTAACATCAGCTAATAAATTACTGTGTTCAAAATATTTTCCTTGTGTTTTTACATAACAAAATCCGTTCAGTGAGGACAATGTTCACTGTCAAGGCCTTTTTGTCTCATTTCAGTTCAGTCTTTCCACACACACAAATTCCACATATTTTTCTCTTAGATTGGCAATTGGTATCAAAGAAAAATATTAGAGGATGAGGCAAAAATCCTGTTTTTATTCTGATTAGGATGCATAATTAAGGAGCACTTGATCCAACAAATTTAAATACTTATAAGGCTGAAGGATAAGGTTTTGTGGCCAGGCTGTCAGGCAGCAGCAGCAGCTGGTATTGTCCTTTGAAGCACTTTTAAATCTCACCTGCCTGCAGAGACCGGGATCCTTCTGGAATTCAGTGGTTTAACAGGAAACTATTGCACAGATTCATTAAAACATGGACTAGTTGTGGTTTTGTGTAAGAATCAGAACTTCCTGTAGCCCAGTGTTGGGGGGGAAAAATAGAAAAAACCACCCCAAATTTATATTTTAACAGTTATTATCCATATCCATGGCTGGAAGATGAGGATAAAGGAATAAAAAGCCATGGATGGTCTGGCTGGAGTTAATTCAGCAGTGGCAGCACAAATAAATACCACACACAACCCCAGTATCTTCCCCTTAATGGCTCCATTAGGTTAAGTTTCCTCTCCATTACTGGCATTATCATTATAATAAAATGCAAACATTAATAAGAGAGTTTAATTTATCTCCCCAGCTTCTCCTGACTTTGGGAAGAGATTTCAAGGGAAGATACACCAACGTGTCAAACCCCTCTGAATTAACAACTCTCTGGGCTTTTCTAAGGAGGGGAGAAAAGGACAGATAGAGACATGAGATTACAGACAGGATGAGAAATAAGGAGCACACAGAAGAGAGGGGGAGATAATTATAAGCAAGATAGGAAAGAAAGAGGAGTCAATAAATTCAATTTATGAAAAGCACAGAGTGTGCTCAGCCCGAGCACAAGTGCCCAGACTCACCGCCAGGAAATCGGATTAGTTCACTTATTTGGTTTTCAATATCTTGCTCTATTCCCTCTAGCAAATTCTCTTCTTCCTTTGTTTCTTGTAGGCAGTGTCAGTTAACTTTTTCATTTCTGAACCTGCCATTTATCCCCCCTCCTCTGGCTCCCAACCAAGCGCACGGAGAAGGTAATTTTGAAGTTATTTTACAACAGCGTTTAGGAATTATTTCAAAGTGACTGTGTGGACTTGTGGGCAAACAGTGAGTAAAAATAATTACAATTACAGCTGCAGCCCGGTGGAGGATGGGCTAGGGAGGATTGGTGTTCATCATGAAAAACAATTGCTCCTGCTTGCAGATATTCGCATCATGAAAGGCTTCTCCTTCTCTGTTATCATGAGAGAAACCTCTCTGAATTCTCATCTTGAAGCATGTGTGAAACAGAATAAGAGACATTTAGGAAACACTTTTAACTACTTGACAGGCTTGGATGAAGATCTTCAACAGAGAAAAAAGGTGTTTAAAAGGGTTCAAAAACCTAATGCTCATATTTATGCAATTTCCTTTTCCTGCACCTTCTGAACATGAATTAATTCATCCTCATCAGAGTCTTCTAAAGAAATCCCTATCAGATACAAACTCGAGTTACAGCTTAAACATGTCTGAGTAATTGATCCCTTTTTTTTTTTTAAGTTGCTTTAAAAAATAATACAAAATTACAAATACAGTAAATTAGTGCTGCAGCTGCTGCAGGGCTGTGGGGAAATAAACTACAGAACAATCCAAAACAGGGTAATGAGAACAAGAGGAAATGGCTTCAAGTTGCACCAGGGGAGCTTTAGGTTGGATATTGGGGGAAATTTCATCACTGCAAGGCTTGTCCAGCCAGGGCAAGGTGGAGTCCCCATTCCTGGGGGGAATTCAAAGCCCTGTGGAGGTGGCACTTGGGGACATGGGGCAGTGGTGGCCTTGGCAGTGCTGAGGAATTATTGGACTGGATGGTTTCAAGGATCTTTTCCAGCCTCAAGAATTCTGTGATTCTAATGTTATTCACTGGACTTTTCCTTAGGAAAAGGAGGTGAATACTCTCAAAAATGGGCAGGAGGAGAAATCATGGGATCTCAGAGGGGTTTGGGTTGGAAGAGACCTTAAAGTCCATCTAATACAACACTTTCCACCATCCCAGGGTGCTCCAAACCTCATCCAGCCCATCCTTGGACACTGCCAGGGATGGGACAACAAATATCAACAAAGGATGTGTGGAAGGAGGTGAATTTGGAGGGACAGGGATCTCCCAGGGACTGAGAACAACTCCAGCCCAGCCACACTAGCACTGCCTCCTCCCAGCGCCACAGGCAGGGTTAATTCCAGCAGAACTCTGGGAATACCAAAGGCTGCAGCATTTTCCAGCAAAAGGTCAGGGAGAATGATCAGAGCCAACGTCTCCCAGCTCTCCTGCGCAGGCAGAATTAAGCGCGGCAAAAACAATTACCGCGATCAAACAGCAGACGCGCTCACCGGGTCTCCACTGTCACAGAAAAATGGGTGTCCTCACGTGTTCAAATATTAACTCACAGATTTGAGCAGAAATCAAGATCAACAGACTGATTTAAGCACTTTTTACACATCCTGCACACGGGCTCTGAGCACGTTTCCAAGCGGTTTGTTTGAGAACACAATTGAGGTCAACATTGCATCTCTGTGTTTTGAGAGATGCAAGCTGAGGAAAAAGAGGAAAATTGAGAAAATGTAGCTCTTTTAACTCAGTGATTTTTTTTTTATTGCTGTCATTTTCCTTCATGCTGTACTAATAAAGCAAAAAGATTTTAGTCTGCAGTGACTAAATACCCTAAAAAACTGGAAGAGAGGAGGGCAAGAGCAGGTAAAGGGCAGTTTTAGACCCTTGGATAACACAAAACAGAAGAAATCACAAATTCCAACTGGTGACCAGTCTAGTTTGAGACATCCACGAATTTCCCACATTTACAGCAGGGAGTCCCAGGTAGTTTAATCCCCTTTGTTTCACTGCTAAAACTGCAGATAACAGGAACCATCTGCCAACAGCAAGAGCTCCTGCACTGAACACCAGCTTCCCAGGGGAGGAGATGGAAACCTGAGCATCTCAATCAACTCCAAGTGGTCTCCACAGAGATTGTGAGAACACACGGGCTGGGAAATGCTCAGGCACGGAAAGAGGACTAATTGGATAATCAGATCAGCTTCTCCTCATCATCCCATCAGGATTGAGTGGGAATAGGTGCAGCTCACCTGTTTGGCATGATTGACACAGTGCAGGTACTGGCTGGCCAGGGCAGAGCAGCTCAGGGTCTCCTGGGCGTGTTGCCGGTAGCATTGGAGGATTTTATCCTGCAGCTCCCCGCAGATGGGGTGGGCCTCATATCTCCTGTGGGAACAGAAAAAAACTTCAGGGTTTACTTTGAAAAACACCTCAGGAAAGACAAAAAATCTTTTATTATTTTTTTAATATTATTGTTGAGTCGGTTTGGGTTGGAAGGGACTATAAAGACCACCCAGTTCCACTACCTGGCCTGGCCTTGGACACTTCCAAAGGAAGGAATTCCTGGCTGGGAGGATGGTGAGACCCTGGAATAAATTCCCAGAGAAGCTGTGGCTGCCCCTGGATCCCTGGAAGTATCCAAGGCCAGGCTGGACAGAGCTTGGAGCAATCTGGGATAGTGGATTGAAATGATCCTTAAGGTCCCAACCCAACCCATTCTGTGATTCTGACTCTCTTTTTGATAATCTCAAATTCTCATTCTCATTCAAAATCTCCTTCTCATTTTTGGCTAATTGGCCAAGGCAGGTCTCTTTTCCTCCAGCAAGGAAGTGAAACACGAAGCACAAACGCTGCTCCTCCGGGGAATTCACTCCTTGACAGCCACTCACGATATTGTGCTAAAAAAAGGGAATGTTAAGTCGCCTTGATTTTACAGTATGTACCTATATAAAACACCTCTTTCTCCTTCCAGTCATTACCCTGCATCTGTGAAATCTAAACCAGAATCTAAATGCAGTCCCAGGTGCTTACACCCTTTATGATCTCCGAGTTCAAACTTCTGCCGGCGCTTGCGGAGGAGGATTTTCCCTTAATCCCCCCTCTGCTGAGATCAGCACGCGCTTCAAAGGCGTGTGAGGCATCCCAATGTACCACCAAAAAACTCACAAACACACGGAGAGAGGATGGAAAAGTCTGGATTGGGACAGGAAAGGGGAGAAGCACCACAAATGTTCTCTGTAGGTGTCTCCCAGCAGGGAGGATTTAGGTCCAGCTATACCAGAGCTCGTTTAAAATGCCCAAACCCCTGGTGTGAATTGATAAACCAACTCAAAAGTGCATGAATTAACTAAAAATACCCACAGTAAACCTCGCTGTGCCTTTATTCACAGTGATTTTAAAGCGACTTTGTATAGAAAGGTGATGGGAGAAGGGAATGGGCTGCTCTACCCTCGCTGCATAAATTCTGTCAATGTATTTAAAGCCGTTTCAATAGGGGAACTCTCTAACCCATGATAAAGAGCTTTTTGAATGCTTTTTTTCCCAGAGCCATGCCATCAGTGACCAAAATCCAGGTATTATCCCTTATTTCAGTGCTTCAAAGGATTCCATGCATGGCCAACCATATGGGAGCCCTGTGAGAAATGCTGTCTCCTGCCCCTCAGGGACTTGTTTTCACACTCTGACTTTTCAGGGGGATTTTTAAAATCCTGCTCTCACCCTTGTCCTTCCAGGCACTGCAGCTCAATGGGAACAAGGCCACTTCCTTCAATTTTCTTGGATGAATCCAGGGAAGGTGAGCACTGTCTCTGTATTGATCTGCTGTGTTTCACTCCCCTAATGCTCTTTTGGCACTTTTGGGAAAGCACTGAATGAAATTATTGCCTGGCATTATTAGAGGGCCATAAAGCAGGATATCCCATCCAGGAAAGGAGGTTTTATCCTGCATTATGGGAACTCCTCTGAAGGGTTTTCCATTGATTTCTGTCAGTGATGGATCACAGGACTCTGGGATGGTTGGAAATAATCAACAGCAAGGAAACTCCACCAAAGAGGAATGGAGTATCTCCCTAACAGAGAAGTTGCTATGATTAGATCAATTAATGCTGAGATTGGATGTTGGGAAGGAATTCCTGGCTGGGATGGAATTCCCAGAGAAGCTGTGGCTGCCCCTGGATCCCTGGAATGTCCAAGACCAGGCTGGACAGGGCTTGGAGCAACCTGGGACAGTGGAAGGTGTCCCTGCCATGGCAGGGGTGGCACTGGATTGGCTTTGAGGTCCTTCCAACCCAAACCATTCTAGAATTCTAAAAATAAGAGTTATTTTAGAAGCATTTAAGGGTCTGTGGGGTTTGACTGAGGGAAAAGATTGTAAGAAAAGGTAAATAGTGCAAACCCAGAAATTAGGGGGAATCTGTTGGGAAAATGTGGAGGTTTAGAATGACTGAATGGATCAGGGAAACTGGGCTGATTCCAGAGCTGACCCTGCTCAGACCAGGAGCTCCTTTCCTTGAACTATCCATGTCCCAAGAGAGATCTGTATTTTGGGATATGTGGTGAGAAAAGTGTCATCAGAGAATCATGGAATGGGTTGGAAGGGACCTTAAAGCCCATCCAGTGCCACCCCTGCCATCCAGGGACACCTTCAACCATCCCAGTTTGCTCCAAGCCCTGTCCAGCCTGGCCTTGGATACTGCCAGGGATCCAGGGGCAGCCACAGCTTCTCTGGGAATTCCATCCCAGCCAGGAATTCCTTCCCAAGATGCCATCTAAATCTCCCCTCTTTCACCTTAAATCCCTTGCCCCGTGTCCCATCACTCTCTGCCCACGTAAAATAAACAACATTGTGTCCCACATTGTATCTATTCATTTAACTGCTCAGAGATTTCACAGCTAAACTGAAGGAAAAACTCAAACTGTGGCAGTGCAGCAGGAATTGCAGGGAATGCTGACATTCAGTGCAACTCACCAACTCCTGCACAGAACCAACACACCCCAAATCCCAAACGCTTTTCTCAGCCCAAGTCAATACTAGCAGCAGCCTGAGCCACATGGCACGCCAGGAACGAAGTGCTTTCATTAAGTTTGCAACTCCTTGATCTGCTTTCCCTTCTCCAGCTGCTCCTGAAGCTCCTCCCATGCCAGAATAATCTTTCTGTGCTGGAATAAAGCTCCGAGGGAGCTCTGCACCCACCTTTTCCATCGAGCTGATGCATCACAACCTCAGAAAGGTAACAGGATGAAAACACAAAAGGAAACGAGGCAGAGCCTTAAAAAGAAATATTCCACGCTGGAGCATGAAAGGAAAATTTAATGAAGGCAACTTTGTACTCATCTGGGCTCTCTCAAAGAGCATAGCTTATTGTACTCCTGGGGGCTGGGGGAGAGGAGTCCCTTCATGGCATTCAAACAAAATGTCTACTAAAGAGGAAATCTGAAATCACCACGGCGAGCTTTGCGAGTTCCCTGCTAAAACTGACACTCTCACTGAAGGAATCGGAATGGCTGATGAGCTTCCAGCTGTGCAGGTATCTGGAATAATCCCCCCCAGATCAGGACTTGAGGCAATTGTCATCAAATATGGGGGAAAAAATAGCAACAAAGAAGAGGTGTTGGAGATAAAGATAGTGCCGTGAGATGGGCAGCAGTACCCAGGGCTTCATTTAATTCCTCATTAAAGGGCTGACACCTCTCAAAGGCAGCTGATTCTATTTGTGTAACCCTTGGCTGCTTCTGGAGGACTAAATAAAACAGGCCAGGCTGCTTCTGTGTGTCCACGCAGCACGGAACAGCCCAGCCTGCAGCTCCCAGGGTCAAATCCTCCTCCCCAGAGCAGCTCAGCACATCCAAACCACTAACTGGGGATGTCCAGGGAATTCTTATCTGGAAAACAAAACCCTACAAACCACCATGATCCCCTGAGCCCCAAAGCAGCAGAACAGGGGGTGTTGGAGATGATGTTCTGAGATGATTTATTTAGTTCTAGTGATGGAGGAGAAGAGCCACTTGAAAGACAGACAGACAGACAGACAGGAAAGGAAGGACAGGAAGGAAAAGGAAAAGGAAAAGGAAAAGGAAAGGGAAAAGAAAAGGAAAAGGAAAAAGAAAAAGAAAAAGGAAAAGGGAAAAAAAAAAGGAGAAAAGAAAAAAAAAAAGAAAAAAAAAAAAAAAAAAGAAATTTCCTTCCAAAAAAAAAAAAAAAAAAAAAAAAAAAAAAAAAAAAAAAAAAAAAAAGGAAAAAAAAAAAAAAAAACCCCCCCCCCCCCCCAATGGGCAGCCATGAAGGGTTTAACAGCCTAAGTGTTTTCCAGGTCTTTTCAAGCCAAGAGGGTTTTCAGAGGGATTTGTGGGAATTTAATCAATTAACATTGTCTGTGTCCAGCAGAAATTCCTTCTGAGAAAGAATAAAATGCATTTCATGGAATCATGGAACGAGCTGGGTTGGGAGAAACCTTAAAAGATGATCCAGTGCCACCCCAGTCACGGCAGGGACACCTCCCACTGTCCCAGGCTGCTCCAAGCCCTGTTCAGCCTGGCCTTGGACATTCCAGGGATCCAGGGGCAGCCACAGCTTCTCTGGGAAATTTGGAAAGGGAATGAGTGAGGATAAAAGGTGGAGTAACAAAACTTTGCAGAGAAATTCAGTTGGGAACTGGAAATAGCAGGGAAGCGGAAATGGGATACTCAGGGCTTGGAAAGTGAAGACGTCTGATTTTTCTGGGATAACACAGATGGGGAATCCACTTTAGGATGAAAGGGGATAATGGA
Organism: Entomyzon cyanotis; assembly: GCA_024500445.1. Taxonomy (NCBI): domain Eukaryota; kingdom Metazoa; phylum Chordata; class Aves; order Passeriformes; family Meliphagidae; genus Entomyzon; species Entomyzon cyanotis. Next base: position 2,696,686 of record JAKEPQ010001019.1, read on the forward strand.
ATTTGGGGTAGGAAAGAACCTGCAGAGCAGCTTTCACCACACACAACCAGGGCAAGACCCCATTTCCTTTGGCCAGGAGGAAAAAAAATTCAAATAAATCTGGTAGCCTGAGCAGAGATGGATTTAGCTGAGCAGATGGACAGCAAAGGCCACGCTGGAGGGATTTCTCATAAAGAGGCAGCAAGAGAGAAACGTGAGCTCAGCTCAGGGGACTCGGAGGGAAGGGAAGCTCCAAGCTGAAGTGTGAACAACCTCTGGAACAGCAGCAAGGCTCTGTGCTCTCCATCATCACCCTAAACAGTGCTGGTGAGGGGATTCTTCTTTTTAAACATCACCTCACCCAAAAAGCACCTCTTCCAGCAGCCAAGGGAACCCACAGGACCGGTTTGTAGCGCAGAAAATAGTTGTAAAATGAGAATAAAAGACAAAAGGGCATATGGTAATGAAGGTCCTCATTGCTGCACCATTATTTTTAGTTTTCCCATTAATTTACTCTCGCTATTAAGCTATTTTTAACGACTGTCTTCGCACATGGAGTAGGTGATGACTAGAAGGAACGTCAAGAAAAACACGCAAGGCACAAACCAAATGATTCTGTCCTTCTTCAAACAATTTGGGAGGAATAACTCAGATCTGATTGCTGAATTTCTCCACGTGCTGGTGGAAGCAGCTCCTCAGCAGGCTGTGCCCACACAGAGCCCTCAGCATCCCTGCGTGGGAAGTGCTGCCAGCAAAAGATCAAGCACGGCAGAGTTGATTTTTGCTTTTATTTACACTCCGATGCTGAGTGTGACTTCTCCAAAAGGTGTAAAAGGAAGAGTTTTCCTAATGAAGCTCTGATGAAATGAGGGAAGAGAATCTCGGTGGTTTGTGCTCTGCAGCTGAGGATGTAAACTCTACAGAGTAATATTAAATAAATTGTTTAAAGGTTGGAATACAATTTACTCCACCTTTTGTGCAACTCGTGACCAAGTCCAGTGCTAATATTCCCTGTGTTGTTTTAGATCCTTTCTCCTAAAAATCCCAACAAATCCCAGGCAAATGCTTGCCATCCTCTCCTTTACCTCATCTCTCACCCAGCCTTCTCAACAGCAAATAAAATCCATTTCAGACATTCTGCCCTTTGGAATTTAGGGATGGCAGTGAGAAGGATAGGGAAGACATTCCAGCACATTCACACACCCAGTGCATGAAGAGAGACATTTAACTACATCTGGGGAGCACCAAGGCAAGTTCAGCATGTTGACAAATCCTGGTTTTACAAGGATGAATGGCAGAAAGTCCTACTGACCTTGAGAGGGATGGATTTTTAACCCAGCGAGTGTTTCCCACCTGGTAAAACACCTGGAATGTTGGTTGGGTATTGGATCAGCCTCTTGGAAAAGCAAAGTGGAAACAATTTCTGTGAGTTGTTTTATTTATTTATCCACTGCACACAGTAAATAAATGTTTACTCTATTTAAATAAATATCTATTCTATTTAAAGAGTTCATTCACTGCACACAGCTGGATGACCTTGCTGCCAAAGGAATTCTTCAGGTCCTTTAGGACCAGAGAAGGATCTCAATTATCAATGAATTACAGAAGGAAATTATCAATGGATTACAGCAGAGAGGTTTTCCAATGAATAAAAATAATCCAAACCTTTCCCAACCAGCAGCAGTGAAAAGCTGGGACTCAGTGTCAGAGGATATTGGGATCATCAAAGCACATTTGGGTTCAAATGCTGATTAATTACACAGCAAGGTGTGAAATGCCCATCAAGAGATCACAACCAAAATTTGGCTCAGGAAAGCCCCTCTTGTTTGAAGGCAGAACAGAATCACCACACACTTCCCTCATTTTTACAATATTCCTAAAAAATCCACTCCCAGCTGTTGCCCAGCAAGCTCAGGGCACTCTGCTCTGACTGCTGTGCTGCTTCTATTCCAAATATCTTGAGGAGCAAACCATAAATACAGCCAAGATTCCCATCAACCCTGACAGACAAAATTAGCTTGGATACTACCATTTAAATTCACATAAACTGACTTTCATTACGCCAAACCACTATTTGTTTATAAAATTCCCCTCCTCTCCGAGAAAAAAAAAAGAAGAAAAACCCCTTAAAATACAAAGTAGACCAGAATTAATGTACAAATCCACCTCTCCCACAGCTGGTTCCTGCAGCTGCACAGGAATTACCCAAATTTAGGATGCACATTTCTTTTTAGCTCAAGGGACAGTTTTTAGTGAATAGCAGGATGCTAAAATAAACAATCCCAGTGATACAAATTCCTTCTAACAGGGGCATGGATGCTGCTAGAGAGTAGGGAAGATAAATTAGCAACTGCAGTCTTTAATTAGAAGGAACTCGAGGAGGAGCAGTTTTAGCTCTGTGGAATATTTTGTAGTACCTATATGTTATATATAGAAAAATATATAAAAATACTTCTTGGGCTTGCATAGATCCAAACCAATTCCTAATTTTGACAGTTTAGAGACAAAGAATGATTTTCCAACTCTGGTCAGGATAAAATTTAAACTCTTCCCAGCAGCAGAGTCTGATTTTTTCAGTGTGGACAGAGCCAACACCTCCAATTCCACAATTATGTGATTTGCCTTTCAAACCTCATCGTGTAAACCCAGATCACAAATTATTTTTAGAGCTTGCATGTGGTATCACTCGAGCTCAGCCTTACTCCATCCAAAAAAAAAAGAAAAAAAAAATTTTATTTAATGAAGACTGGCAAGATTCCACTTGGCTGTTTAGGAGAACACAAGTCAAGGATCATCACTGCAAACAGCTCCATGTGCTAGAATTCCTTACTATTTACTCCTAATAAGGAATCTGGAGGAGGTTTGGGGAGGTTTGGGGAAGAAAAAGGAATCAAGGCTCCCCTCAGCTCCAACTCCAGCTCATGGAAAGGCAGATCAGGCTCTGGGAGACTGAATTGATGCTTTGCTGATATTTCTCACAGAACTGGCTGATGCCAGTTTTGGATATATTAACTAATATGCTATATTAAACCTCAATATTTCTAATTTTTAAAGGAAAAAAAAAATTCTGCAACAGTTTGAAACCTGCTTTTACAGGAAGGTGGAAAAATATATCATTTCATCCACTTCAATTATCCATTTCAGTGTTAGCCCTGTCCCTACATTAATTTTCCCACAGCAACATCACATCACTGTGTGTGTAAAACACACAGACACACAAAAAAAATTATAAAAAAATACAGACAGGCCCAAATGAGCAGCATAAACCAAACCCAGGACAGCAAAGCACACTCTGGATTTATTGCTGCCACTTATTTCCCAAGAGCTACAACTCACTGGAGGCTTTGTAAAGGCACGAGTGACACCATCATCCCCAAATGGGGGTGATAAAAAACCTTCACTGAGCCTTAAACTGGAAAAAAAAACCCCAAACCAACCGGTTTTGCCTTTATAAAGGTGTTAAATAATATGTTCCAACAAGCAGCCACTTTCCTCCTCTCCTGCAAAGGTCAACTACAGCACTCCTCACAAAGCGCCACGAGACACTAACTCGTGGCGCGTTATTATCCAAATATGACTCTCCAGAGCAATATATATTTAACTATTCTCTGCAGCTATAAAAGGCCCCCAAACCCCGTTAGCTGACCACAAAAATAAAAGATGTTCTGGGCAGGAGCAGCGTCCAGGAAAAGCAATCACCAGCTCGGCGCTTCAAGCACCGCCGCTCCCGCGGGTGGCGATCACTCGAGGGAACTGAAGGTTGTAATCTGAAGAGATAGCAGAATAAATGCCAATTTCTCATTTGGGGCGTGAAGTTGTTTAAGAGAACAGGCTTGGATTCACTCTGCTAAGCCACAAAGGCTGGGTGTGAATCCCCAAGACTTGGAGTGGGAGGAGGCCAAGCCGCTGTTTCCATGAAATACAATCAGCTGGGCTGCAGCAACAACAATAATAAAGTGTCATCAACTCCAACAAAAAACAATAATCCCACTGAGACCATGCTGACAATGAGTGGCTACTGGACCTTGACCCAATATATCTTAGCTTTAATGTGCTTGTACAATGTGTGGCAGAAATATTAAAACATAATGCCCTCAACATCCTTTTTGGCGTCTGAGTAGGGAAAATTCACCTCCCACTGGGAGCAGATCAGGAACTGGAGCTGGAGAGATGAGCTGCAAATGATAATATTCACATTTTTTAGTATTTTAATTGCTTTAAAATATTATTCAAGTCATAATTTTTCACTGCCTATTGGTGGGGGTTCCCCTCAGGCTGTTGTAAGACACAACAAAGATGGGCTGGAGCTGCTCTGGAGGCAGGCTGGGAGAGCTGGGAATGTTTCCCTGGAGAAGGGAAGGATGCAGGGAGAGCTCAGAGCTCCTGCCAGGGCCTGAAGGAGCTCCAGGAGAGCTGCAGAGGGACTGGGGACAAGGCATGGAGGGACAGGACACAGGGAATGGCTTCCCAGTGCCAGAGGGCAGGGATGGATGGGATCTTGGGAATTAGGAATTCCTGGCTGGGATGGAATTCCCAGAGAAGCTGTGGCTGCCCCTGGATCCCTGGGATGGCCAAGGCCAGGCTGGACAGGGCTTGGAGCAGCCTGGGACAGTGGAAGGTGTCCCTGCCATGGCTGGGGTGACACTGGGTGATCCTGAAGGTCTTTTCCAACCCAAACCATTCTGTGACTCTGTAAGAAGAAAAGAAAAGTCATTTTGGAGTAAGAGAAGAGCCCCAGTGTGCAATCAGAGCTCCAGGAGCCCTTTTTGCAGGGATTGCCATTCCTCCCCTGTGTGCCAGAGCTCAGGAGCTCTGTGTGTCCTCACTCAGTAGCTGAAGTTGTTCCATTTGCTGTGTTTAAATGAAAACCTGTTGATATCTTTTCTCTCTTGTCCCTCTAATTCCATTGAAGAGGTGCAGCATTTCTGGCTGGTTTCAGGCCAGTTCCAAGCCTCAGTGTGTGGACTTTATTCACCACCATCTGCATCTCCAGTGTCCCTTTGCTGGGCAGGCTCCAGTCCCCACCAACACTTGCACACAATTTTCATGCAGAGCAGGTTGGACACTTGGAGCAGCCTGGGGCAGTGGAAGGTGTCCCTGTGCATGGCAGGAGTGGAACTGGATGCTCTGGAATTTCTCCTCCAACCCAAACCATCCCCTGACTCCCTGAGGACACCAGCAGAGCAGTTCCCAGCGGAAGGTGCTGATGGAAACCTCAGTGTCAACGCACAAAGCCCTTCCAGAGCTCTCTCCTCACACACTCAGCATCAATTAAACACTGACTTACTGAACACAACTTCACCAAGAAAGTCATTCCTGTGTTTTATAACCTCAGCACAGATGATTTTCAAGCTATTTCTTTTTGCCCAGGTCTTCAGGTAGTTTGGTAGAGAGATGCTTTTAAGTTCAAGCAGCTCAAGTTTGACAAACTTTAGATTAACCACTCACATTTTTCCCAGTTCAGGTCGTGCCCCTCGATCTCAATTGGTTCTCACTGAATTTTTCTGCTAATTGCTGCTGACTGAAGAATTCAACTTGCTGCTGCTGAGGCTCAACTCGTTACAAAGGATGGGAGAAGGAAAACAGTTCTCTCCATCCACAGATGGAAATGGTGATCTTTGCCATCATCATTTTTGGGTTTTTTGGGGGATTTTTGGGGGTGTTTTTAAGGGGTCTAAATAGAACAGCCTGAAATAAGCCTCACAGGAGAACAGGTATGATTTAGGGGAAATTGTGATGGAAATTGTGAGAGAAACAGCATTTTTTTCCCTGCAGACGTTTCCTCCTCCTCCTCCTGGCATCACCTGAGCAAGCAGGTACAATTTCAATGCCCTTTTTGATTCCATGGCACAAAAATAAAAAAAAAAGGCATTTTTTGGGGGTGCTGCAATGAGAAAGCAGCAGGAATTCCTCAGGTTCATCCCACTCCATGGCAAAGGTGAGTCCACTTTAAAGCTGAGCTGGGAATAAGTCCAAAAAAACCCCCAAAAAAGGTACAGCGAGCTCAGAGAGACAATAATAAACATAATTCCAGTCAGTTATTATGTACTTTACTCACAACCCAGCTCTACAATGCTCCAGCCAGCAGAGCTGCTTTATGGGATGTCTTTTTTCTTTTCATAAATCAAAACCCCAGCAAGAGCAGGCAGTTTTTCCCGTAGCCTGTTTGAAAATAAAAGTTACCACCGAGCCCTGGTTGGGATCAATCATCCTAAATGTGTCCATGATGCAGCAGGAATATTCCAGATTAGCCCAGCTCTGGCCCTAATGCATTCACAGGAGCAACCCAGAGCATTAATGGGGATCCTAAATGGCTTGGGAACTTGGAGAAGTTAAGGGAAGTTTGTAAGGAGTAACTGCTTTTCTCATTTTTTTTTCAGAAATTCCCCTTCTGGCTTGAAAAATGTGGATTGTGATATGATTTTCACACACAAAGTAAGAGATCCCAGGAAAGTGTGGGTTGTGTTCTGGGAACTGCAGCAAGAGGTGGAAATTATCAGTATTTCGGTCATTGGAAATTATCAGTATTTCGGTCATTGCTTTGAGCAGAGATTTGTGGGACTGAAGGTTTTTATATTCAAGCACTGAACTCAGAATCTGCCAGAATTAATCAACTTATTAATTATTAGTATTATTAAAGAAGTAATAAACTCATTTCAGTAAGGAAATGAACTTATTTCAGTAGCACACACACTCTCTGAAAAGGGAGAAAGGGGACCTGATGGGGATTAATTTGTATTTTTCAGGGCCTAAAGGAGCTCCAGGAGAGCTGCAGAGGGACTGGGGACAAGGCATGGAGGGACAGGACACAGGGAATGGCTTCCCACTGCCAGAGGGCAGGGATGGATGGGCTCTTGGGAATTAGGAATTCCTGGCTGGGATGGAATTCCCAGAGAAGCTGTGGCTGTCCTTAGTAGAGAAAAACTGCTGAAATGCCTCAATTTGACATTGAATTTATTCATAAACCTCTTTTTTTTTTAAATATCTGCACTGATTTAACAGCCACACACAGGGCACTCCAGTGGTTTCCTTTAAGACACACAATTTAATTTTATTTTATTTAGTTTATTTTTGCTCAGTTCCTTTCCTCAGGCTTAAAGGTGGGCTTTTTTTTTAAATATTTCAGGATATTGTTGGATTTAATATCCCAGGAGATGGGTGGGAAGGCAAAGGACAGTGAGACAAAGAGTGTAATGATAATTATTTAGGTTTTAAACATTGACAAGTTTTGCAATTCCAATTTTAGATCCTCTGGATCTCTAGGACAGCTAACACTTAACTGCTCCATGAACAACCCTGGGGAAAAATTTTTCCCAAATTTCTCCTGCTGAGCAGTTTTGTGTCCTTTTATCCTCTTTTAGGGACAGAAGATGATGTGCTTTTTGTGTCAGGGAATATAAAACTCAGGTCACATCTATAAAAACCAAAAATACCAAAGCAAACCACAAATAGTTCACAAATCCTCTCTAGAAACCAGCAGGAAGAGTTCATTCTCATTTGCTTCAGAATGAAGCTCAAGCTCAAGCTCAAGAAAATTGGGAAATCCATTCACCAAATATTGTAAAAAGCTTAAAAAATTTGGGTTTAGGTGATTTCAAAAACCAAAAAAATTGGTTTTAGGTGACATTCATGACTTCAAAAAGCCCCTGATAGAATCAAACAAAGCACTCAGAAAATAATTTAGCTTTTTTCATCGAGGAGTACTGAGAATAAAAGGACAGAATTTGAAGAAAATACAGGCAGAATATCAGGAAAAAAAAATCCTGTAAAGGACAAAGATCAAATGACAGCTTAATATTTGAAGGGAAAGAAATTAAACTTGAATTTTTCTGCCAAGGGAGGTTGGATTTTGTTGGATCTGAGACCTTCCAAGCACCCTGGATAACCTTTAGCTCCATCCATGGCAGAGTAATACCATGAAATGAATGAATAAATAATTAATTATTTAAATATTAAATTTTAAACATTTAGATTATTAAATAAATGAATTTATCCAAAATGAATTGATTTTCACAGTCTTTTTTAGAGATGTCCATTAGGAAATCTAAGGGAAAAACTGGAAATTTCCAGCTAAAATAAGAAAGGAATTTTTTTTGGTCAAGGTTTGGTATCTTCTGGGAAATAATTTCAAAATGGTCATATTTATAAAAGGCAACTCATGTCCATAATTCAGTTATCAAAAATGACAAATTTTCCCTGACCAAAGGAGAAAAATTGATAAATCCTGGAAGTTTGAGGCTAGAAAGAAGAAGTAAAGCTCACGAGAGGAAGATTTTTGCTGTTGCATGAAAATCTACATTTTGGTGAACTCCTGGAGAATAGAACAGCTTAAGGAATGAAGTTATGGTTAAAAAAAAAAACCAAATTATCTTGGAATTCTTACTGTAAATGAGACTCAAATCAATTCACTGAATAAAAAAATATACCAGGAAGTAAAAAATGGCAGGGATTAATTAACCCCTTAATTAATCCCTGAATTAATGTCCCTCTGATTCTGGGCACAACCCTAAGGGATCCCACTGGTGTCCCACTATCCAGGTGGATATAAAAAACAGATATAAAACCAGTGCAGAGATGGCTAAATTAAAGCCAACATTAAATTAAATTAAAGCCAAAATTTAGCCAATTAAAGCTAAATTTCCATTATGCAGGTGATTTATTGGCATTGTAATCCCAAAAAAAATCATAAATCCCAGGCAGGACTGCAATGTTTGAGAATATGGAATTATTTTAAAAATGGAAAGGCAACAGCAACTGGTGGTGGAAGATAAAGGAGTTGTTGGGAATTGCAGACCTGATCCAAATCTGGTTGAGATTCACCTCAATTTAGGCTGCTCTGGGCAAAGAGGAAACTAAAAACAATAAAAAAAAAAAAAAAATAAAAACAATATTGGAAGATAAATTGCAATTACCAGTGTAGCTCTGCTCAGAGAAGCAGCTTTTAGATCCTGTCTGTTCTCCTAAAATCTCACCTATTTCCCATAGCAGAAAAAAGTAAATTAAATATTTTTTATGGCATTTAGCATTTTAATACCATTTTACCTTTCAGGAACAGAGTAAGGCAGGTACAACACCCCTGCCAGATGCCACCATTCTCCACTAACAATTTTTATTCCCACCCAGCACTTAAAATTTTCCTTTTGAACTCATCTGATGTAAACCAGGAGGTATTAAGGGAGTTTAACACTTCCCTGGAAATTCCCTGGAGTGTTCAGGGCCAGGCTGGAAGGAGTTGGAGCAACCTGGTGGAGTGGAAGGAGCTGGAATTGGATCTCCTTTAAGGTCTCTTCCAAGCTATTCTGTGATCCTAGGGTTTAACCCCTTTGTAAAACACCTAAAAACTCATTTTACAAACCTCACTGGGGCTTTCCCACCCATTTCCTCTGGGGACAGAGTTGGGGATTTACAGGACGAGCTCCCAATATGTGAAATTTTATCTGAGATAATTAGTAATTCATTCTTCACCCTGTAGCCAGGAATTGGTGAATTCTCCTTAAAAAAAAAATCACACCACCAGCTCTGGGAAATATTCCTCCTTCTCCAAAGGGAGGTTTGCTACTGTTGAGCTCCCCAAGTGAGATTTGTAGGATTTGATCCTACAGATGGCTTGGCCTCATTAAAAACACCCTCAGCAAAGGTATTTGTAAATCTCAGCCACGGAAGATTAGGAACCACAGAACAAATTAATCATAAAAAAGAGACGCTGGGGGGTTTAACCTTCCCAGCTTTAATGCTGTAATTGGGAAATCAGTGTTTTGGAGGAAATCCCAACAAAGGATGCTGCGTGTATTAAAACAAGAGGCTTTATTCTGTGTTTGGAATAAACCTGGAGAGGGAGCAGGCAGCCAGATGGAGCCTGGAGTGCCAAACACGCTGGGAGGAGAAACTCATTCCTTGGGAAAATCTCCCAAACCTGAGGGTTGTCCCTAATGAGGACAATCCATCCATTTTCCCAGGACTGGGCTGAATTCCAGCACAGCACAGGAGGAACTCACCCATTTCACTGGAGGTGTGAAGGCAGAGTTTCACTCTCTTGCTTTCCCAGGGAAGTCTAGAAAATTACTGAATATTTCACTTTCTCTCTTCACTCTCTTGCTTTACACTCTTGTTTTCATAGGGAAGTCCAGAAAATGACTGAATATTTCACTTTCTCTCTTCACTCTCTTGCTTTACACTCTTGTTTTCATAGGGAAGTCCAGAAAATTACTGAATATTTCGCTTTCTCTTTTCATTCTCTTGCTTTACACTCTTGTTTTCACAGGGAAGTCTAGAAAATGACTGAATATTTCACTTTCTCTTTTCACTCTCTTGCTTTTCACTCTCTTGCTTTCACAGGAAAGTCTAGAAAATGACTGAATATTTCTCTGTAAGCAAACACAGAAAAGCAGAGGTGGCTGGAGTGTGGTTCTCCTTCCAACACATCCACCTGAACAGGAAAAGGACCTTCAGATGATAAAACACAGACTGGTTTGGGGTGGAAAAGACCTTAAAGACCATCAAGATCATCCACTTCCAATTCTCCCACCACAGGCAAATTTTCCTACATGGTTATCCCACTATATCCTACACAGTTATCCCACTGGTGGTGGAAGATAAAGGAGTTGCTGGGAATTCCAGACCTGATCCAAATCTGGTTTTAGACTCAATTTAGACTGCTCTTGGCAAAGAGGAAAATAAAAATAATAAAAAATTAAAATAAAAACAATATTACAAGATAAATTGCAATCACCTATAATACCTATATACTATAATAATAAAATAATACCTATATACTATAATAATATAATATATATTACCTATATATATACACCTATATACTATAATAATATAATACCAATATACTATAATAACTATATCCTACACAGTTATCCCACTATATCCTACAAAGTTATCCCCCCACAACAATATCCTACAATAACTATCCTCCTCTACCTGTCCCACCTCCCAGATAATCTTTTTGTTATTTTGTGTATTAATTCATATTTTTAAAAAAATTCTACTTCTGACTTGGTGCTGTACTAACATTAATTTTTTTAAGATTGCTTTCTCCATTATAGACAGTAAAAGATCTCACTGTGTGAAAAACTGGGGATTGCCTGAGGGGAGATTTAATGAATATATCCATGATTTCTAGAAAGGGAAAGAAAGAAAAAAAAATATTATGCCAAACATGGGAAGAATTGCCTTGCCCTCTTCATTAATGTGCCAGCTAGATTTTGAATAATGGCTTTTAAAAGTTAATGTAACTCCCAAAAACCACAGTGAGCACTTCAGTCCTGCTTTCTGACCAAACAAGCACATCTAAATTTCCCATCAGAGCTCAGAGATCTCAATGGAAATACAGACCTCACAATTCTGAGCTGCAGAAAAACACACAGATATTCCACCAGGCTCCCCTGCTCCCACTTCCTTCAGGATGAATCTGCATCCAGCTCCAGTGAAATTAATATTTCATCCTGCTGAGCACCTTCACTCCTTATGGACTGCACTGATCACAGGAAGCAAGTTAAATATCTGCCTTGCTGCAGGGAAAACCAAAGTTGTCATGTGTGAAGTGACAATCGCAGGTAAACCCACTGAGGAATGGCTTTGGGGACTTCTGAGATTCCAGAGAACTGGAGAATGGTCAGAGGATTCTCTCTTTTGTGTAGAGATGCAGAGAAATCTGTAATCTGAGACAGAGAACTCCTGTTCCTCTCCTGAAGTTGGAATTGGATGATTTTTAGGTCTTTGGGTCAAAGCACAGTATCTTGGAAAATCAGTGAAATAAAAGTTCCTTGAGGAAGCTTCAAAGAGTGGAAAATAACAGATTCCTTGAGTGAGCTTTCCAAAGCAGAGAAAATCAACAGATTCCTTGAGTGAGGCTTTCCAAAGTGGAAAAATTCCTTGAGAGAGGCTTTCCAAAACAGAGGAAAATCAAAAGATTCCTTGAGAGAAGATTTTCCAAAGCAATAGAGAAATTCTTGAGTGAGCTCTGCCCCTGCAGCCCTCAGGTGAATCCAGCAGGACCAAGCTCTGGTTGAAAAGGCTGAGCAAAAAAATAGTTTATTCAAAAGGAACAGGAGCTGGATGTGCATACAAACAACAGATTCTGAAAGATTCCTTCAGATCTCTTTCCCAATTCTCTTCCTGCCTGGAGCAAGGCCAAAGGATTATCTTATTTGTTTGGAGATGCAAACAATCTGTAATCTGAGACAGAGAACGCTGCCCACCCAAGTCCTCTCCTGAAGTTGGAACTAGATGATTTTAAGGTCTTTGGGTCAAAGCACAGTATCTTGGAAAAAGCAGTGGAAAATCAACAGATTCTCTGAGTGAGGACTTTCCAAAGCAGTGGAAAATCCAACAGATTCCTTGAGTGAGGACTTTGCAAAGCAGTGGAAAATCAACAGATGCATTGAGTGAGGACTTTCCAAAGTGGAAAAATTCCTTGAGAGAGAACTTTCCAAAGCAGAGGAAAATCCAACAGATTCCTTGAGTGAAGATTTTCCAAAGCAATAGAGAAATTCCTTGAGTGAGCTCTGCCCCTGCAGCCCTCAGGTGAATCCAGCAGGACCAAGCTCTGGTTGAAAGAGCTGAGCAAAAAAATCAGTTTATTCAAAAGGAACAGGAGTTGGATGTGCATACAAACAACAGATTCTGGAAAGATTCCTTCAGATCTCTTTCCCAATTCTCTTCCTGCCTGGAGCAAGGCCAAAGGATTATTTTATTTGTTTGGAGATGCAGAACAATCTGTAATCTGAGACAGAGAACTGCTGCCCACCCAAGTCCTCTCCTGAAGTTGGAATTGGATGATTTTAAGGTCTCTGGGTCAAAGCACAATATCTTGGAAAAAGCAGTGGAAAATCCAACAGATTCTCTGAGTGAGGACTTTGCAAAGCAGTGGAAAAATTCCTTGAGAGAAGACTTTCCAAAGAAGTGGAAAAATTCCTTGAGTGAGGACTTCCCTGGCTGAAGGAACTGAGCAAAAAAATCAGTTTATTCAAAAGGAACAGGAGTTGGATGTGCATACAAACAAGAGATTCTGGAAAGATTCCTTCAAATCTCTCTTTCCCAATTCTCTTCCTGCCTGAAGCAGCTCTGTGCACTCAGAATCAGCACTGGTTTCAAGCTAAGAGGAGTGACAACATCATTTCCATGCTGGAAAATGCAGCCACACTTGGTTTGTGGAGTGAAATGTGTTTGAGATCAGAACCTCCAGCCTGAAGCACTTTAAAAACTCACTGAGTGTGAGGAGGTGCAGGAGTAGAAAGAGAAATGAGACCTTTGAGTTCCTCTGTTGCTAAGAAAAGCTCAGTGGTTGAGCTGAGTTGTGGTAATTAATCCTTTCATTTCCAGAATTATTTACAAACAGCTCACAGCTCTCTAAGGGATGTCAGGAGTAACTTGGGACCATCATCTCCAGCCATAAAATGGGACAAAAATCAAGGATATCACCAGCCAACAGCCTGCAGTGATTCCTTCCTGACAAAGCACCACCAATATTTGCTGTATTTGTAAGAGAAAAAGAGAATTTGGGATGTTTCTGTGCAGAGCTCACTTGGCTGAGCAAAAGGAGCTTCACTACAGAAAGGATTTTTAGTAGTTTCCTATTTTCTGTTATTGAAACAACAGAAAAAATAAAATGTAGGACTTCAGAAATAACTGATAATCTGACTTTTAATTTTAGGTTTTTTAAAGCAGCTGATGTTAATTCAGGGCCAGGCTGGAAGGTCCAGGGAAGGTGACACTGGATGAGCTTTAAGGTTCCTTCCCACCCAAACCATTCTGGGAATCAATGATGTTATTTCAGGCACAAAAGGAACTGCCACAAGCTGAAAGTTTGGATCTGGACAAGTAGAAATAAAGCCCAAATTCTTTGCCTGGCTCTCTGCAACAAGGATTCCTGTGTTACAGGGGGATGTGAGGGGAACTTGATGGTTACTGAGGATATTTGCATTAAGAAACTATCCATATTCTTAATTTATAGTGAAGAAGAGTCTTTCACAAGTCCCCATATGTGCCCCAACATCAGAAAGGTAATGAGGACAGGGAAATAAAGCCACACTTCCCTGGACTCAGTCCAAAGTCATCAATAAAAAGCTGATTTTCTCTCTATCCTGCTTTTTTTTTCCTCACTGTCCAGAGGATTGGCACCACTGCTTTGTGAGACAATTATATCTGAATATCAAAGTGCTGCTGTTATTCATTTCGTGTGATTTCATTACCTTCTCAGCTTCCCAGTTCACAGCAACATCAGGCAGAACACAAAGGAAATATTGCTAATATTCAAAATATTCACAGCTGAGCATCAAACAGAACTTCCTGTCCATGGCAGGGGTGGAACTGGATGATCCTTCAGGTCCTTTCCAGCCCAAACCACTCAGATTTTCTGAGATAAAAATGCCTTAAATTCTATTTTCAGTAAACACTGATGAAGGAGGTTTTGTGATACAGAAATCCTAATTAAAGGAAGACATGATGTTGATGATTTGTCATTTATTCCCATTCATTCTATGGGAATTGATGGAGTCATGTCCAAAAGGCTCATCATTTCAGGGATTAAACCCCCAAAAATCAGAGATTCAGAATAAACACCCAAAACTTTCAGAAAATGCAAAGGATCCTCTGGATTACAACACTCAGTGTCAAAGCAAACTTGGGGGAATTAATTCCATTAATTAATTCCATTATTGGGGAAAATCCCACCATCAAATTGATCAATCCCCATCAGTTTGGTCATCTTGGAATTAAGGTTTTGCCAAAAAATCCAACAGCAAGAAGCAATTCCATGCTGTCTACGAGAGCAGGGGAGGAACAGCAGAATATTTAGGGAAAAGCACTAATGCACAGCTATGAATTCTAAACACACCACCAGAAATCAAAACCCACAGGAGATAAAAACATTTATTTTAGGCTGGCTTTGCCCTCTCTCTGCTTCCTCTGCTCCTCAAATGAATAATGAAGATGTTCCTCAGCTCCAGACACCACGGAGGAATCAAATGTCACCAAGGCAGCTGCTGAATTTCCCCCTCCCAGCCCTTCAAATTAAGGGAAAAAAAACCAAAAAACCCACAAAACAAAAGGGGAGAGAATTAGATTAGGAAAAGTTCAAATCCTCGCCCAAATCCTCTTCCTGCAACGCTGCATTCTTCTCTTCTTGTGTCAACTTCTCATTAGGACAGAGTCATCTCCCTAATGGGATAATTGGGGTTATAATGGAGCTGTGGGAACAGAGGAGGGGCAGCCCGGCCCTATAATGTGGTTTTAATGTGATTTGGGGACTGCAGGAACTGCCTGAACCTCCTCAGCTCGGGGTTTGATCAATGGCAGTGAGGGTCTTAAAGAGATGAGGCATTTGATAATTCCCCAATTTGATCCATGAGAATCAGGGCTTTGGTGGAGAGGGAACATTTATCAGGGATATTTGGAATATCAGTGTAATGCAGGCAGCAATAGGAGCTGCAGGCACAAGAGCTGCCAGGTCTCTGATATAGGAATCCATGTGGGATATTTGGATTTTTCCCCCTTTTAATGGGGTTAATTATCCCTAAAGACTGATGAAGGCACAGCGATTAAATGGAGGAAGGAAAATCCAGGCAATATTTAATATATAACAACACCTACTTCTTGCTCTTGCAGGAGATGCAGCTTAAAAAGTGGAAGAAATTCAAGTTACATCACTCAAACTCGCTGCCTAATTCCAGACATGCCCCAAAATAAAGTCAGACTATTTGCTAATAACACCACAATTAGCTCCATTAATCTTGCACTTGGAACCCGAAATCACAGGCAGCACATGGCTCCGTGCATTAACAAAATACAGCAGCTCAACCTGATTTAATTCTTCTTTTTACAGCCAATTAAACAACTCTTTAAACACCCCTGGAGCCTCTGTCCTCTCAATCCTCACGTGCAATTAAACTGCACACGAGAAGTGCCTGGTGACACCCAGAGAGCATCTTCAGGTCTCACTAAATCATTCCTCATTTATCCATCAGGCTTTCACAAAAGAGGCAGCGGTGAAATAACAGCTCCTGAATTGAAACCTTCAGGAAAAAAAGAGGTTTAAAAGGGTTTTATGGAAGGAAAAAAACCTTTAAATGAGGAGGTAATATTGGTATTTCAGGCACTTCGCATCGAGTTTGCCACAATTTATGTGCATATTTCAGGGATTTTTTTATTTTCTTTTTTTTTTTTCCTTTTGTTTTCTTTCAAGGCAATGGGCCAATACTGGATGCACCAAATTCCAAGTAATTTTTAGGAAATTTGCAGTGCCAGAGCAGCACAGCAATTGCAGTGCTGCTGTAACAGAGCAGTCAAACGGATGATTTCAATTGATACCTTTAGTTTGTCAATTTATACCTTTAGTTTCTAGAAAATTAGGAGAAGTCCAATCCCATCAAGTGTCAGGAATGTGATTCCAAACCCTCCTCAGTAAATATTCCTTGATTTCTGCAGTTAGACTGAAACACCTTTTAAAATGCTTTTCTGAAAATTCTGTGATGCTCAGGGCTGCTCCATCAATCAGCCCCATTTTGGGGAAAAAATGAACCCCAAGTATTTGATTTCCTCAGGAAATTGTTTATCTATCAGGAGGAAAAACCCAAATCCCAAACCCATTTCCCACCTCTGACCACAGAAATACCTCAAATCCCAACAAAACCTCCTTTTGGAATCATGAAAGTGAAATGAGGCAATCGTTTGATTTAAAAAGCTGAAAATATCCCAGTGAAACAAAGGAAGGAGAATCTCATCCCAACCTACCTGGATTTCCAGATATAATGGAAAAAAAACCCCAAATTATGCTTAAATCTTGATCAATGCTCATCCTGTCCCTCTTGTTGAAGGGAAAGATGAATTTAGTGCTCAGTACACTCTGCACCATTAACCAGGACAAGAATTTTATTTATCCACCAGAGAATATTCACCAATTCCTGCTATTAAGAGATAAAAATGTGTTTTTCTTCTACTTTAAATTTTTATTTGTATCATGATCAGCAGCTCAGAAAGGACTTTTCTCTTCCCTGCTCATGAAAAATCACAACAAAACACAAAACCAGAAGAAAATCCCTCCTCAAATCCAAACATCACCGCAGAATAATTCATTTTCTGCAGCATTTCTGGGTTAGGGGAGAAAATTGAGGTTGTGAAAAGTTCTGTATCCTCACTAACATGATAAATGGACCCTCCTGCCTGCTGAGTCCAAGGCTAAGGGTCACTGTCACTTTGATCCATCAATTACCAGATCTTCATTTAACTTGCTCCAGGACTAATAAAAATTATTTAATTTGACCTTCACCGTGGAGGGGCAGAGTGAAATTCCTCATTTCAATCCTTCCCCTCGTGTGGATCCCATTGTAATGCAAAGTTGGGATTTTTGGTACTCCACCAGAGAAAGGAATCTATTTTTGGAATATTTCCAGGCTCCTTATCAACTGTAAATTAATAAATGTATACATTTATTAATTTATACTATACTATATACTATATTAGACACTATAATTTATAATACTATAATTTATAATACATTTATACTAAGAGTTCATCCTATTTTTATGCAGTTTATGGTTCCTATGCATTGCTATCCAAATTCTCCCAAATTCCCTCCTTTTAACAACCACAGGCACTGATAGGATCAGCAAGGGAGGAATTATTGTGCATTTTAATGTGGGTAAAAACTCCTTCAGCAGACAGCAAAAAAACCAGAAGGGACTCACTTGAAGCGAGCTGAGACTTCATCAGCAGCTTTTTGGTATTGCTCAGTGGTGACTTTGTAGAACTGGGCACTCTGGAAAAAGAACAAAAACCAAAATAAATACAGATTTCAGTTAATAGCATTTACAGGCATGCTAGTATCTTGTAAATAAAGCTAATTTTGGGTGATTCATCCATTTATTTAGAAAAAAAACCCCAACAAAATCTAACCATAAAAGAACATAGTTTCAGACTTTAATAATTTTGCAGTTGTTTTTTTTAAATAAGTGTGTCTTGATTATGCAAAACAAATGGCTCTTGGTGAGGAAACTCTCAAGGGACACAGGGTAAGAATCCCTCATTTAGCACAAGGTGTTCCTGGAGCCTTTGACACTTCTTCCTCAGAAATTAAAATCAAAATACTGATTCTCTCCTTCTTTTTGTTACTCACACACAACTCCCCTCCTGCCTCCCAGGTGACCCTCGAGTCAAAGTCACACAACAAATTAACTATTGCTCCACTTTCCCTTTTGCTCTTTGCCTTGAAAATCCCTCTCTAAGGAGATACTGGAATATTCCAAACTCCCAGGTTGCTTTGATCAGTTGCTAATTTTAATTTTTAAATTAAATTAAACTTCCCCTTAACCCAGGAATGGCTTTCACTCGGTTCTACAAAATCATTCATTTCCAAAGTACAGAGCAACAGAACTTTTCTCTCTGTAAATTGTGGAATTCCATCCAGTTCCTGCAAGGCTCCAGAGGTGGATTTAGACTGGATTTTAGGAAAAATGTTTTTCCCAAAAAGACTTTCCAGCCTGGCACAGCTGCCCAGGGCAGGGTGGGATCCTCATCCATCCCTGGAGGGATTCAAAGCCATGTGGATGTGGCACTTGGGGACATGGGGCACTGCTGGGAATGGCTGGATTCAGTGATCTTAAAGGTCTTTTCCAGCCTAAAGAATTCTGTGATCCTACAGCCTGAGACAAATCCCTGCAATGTTGTGATGCTTCGTGTCTGAATAGCACATCAGTGGCATTTTTCAGGAGGTTTTTATAGCCTCAGCACAGCTGGACCTCAGCTGGAATAACCAAGGCACCTGGCTGCCCAGCTGGAGGGAGGAAGGGAAGGGAAAGCAGCTCAGAACTCCTCTGGAACTATTTTACTCTGAATATAAGCAGCTCAAAACTTCTCTGGAACTATTTTTCTCTGAATATAAGCAGCTCAAAACTTCTCTGGAACTATTTTTCTCTGAATATAAGCAGCTCAAAACTTCTCTGGAACTATTTTTCTCCGAATATTGGTGCAGACAGGGCATGGAGAGGCAAAAAGGTGAAACTGGCACTTGTAAAAATTTGTGTAGCTTTGAGTCATCAGCATCCCAGGGAGTGATGTTAACATGGCAACAAAATCCTGGCAACCCCACACTGTGTGATTCCATCAAAACCATCTGAATCCTCATTTTCACAACCTGGGATTTAATCCTATGGTTTGGAGCTGTTGATGCCTCAATATTGAATTTTCAAATGTTTAATATGACTCAGGAGAAGGGAAGGATGCAGGGAGAGCTCAGAGCTCCTGCCAGGGCCTGAAGGAGCTGCAGGAGAGCTGCAGAGGGACTGGGGACAAGGCATGGAGGGACAGGACACAGGGAATGGCTTCCCACTGCCAGAGGACAGGGATGGATGGGATCTTGGGAAGGAATTCCTGGCTGGGATGGAATTCCCAGAGAAGCTGTGGCTGCCCCTGGATCCCTGGGATGGCCAAGGCCAGGCTGGATGGGGACTGAACACCCTGGGATAGTGGAAAATGTCCCTCTTTATATTCTCTTCCAACCCAAACTATTCCATCATTCCAAACATGGAATGCCATGATCCTATCCATGAGAAACATAATTGCAATTTTAATTTTGGTCAAATCAAGCAGTTTCACTTCAGACATTGATGTATGGAAGAGCAATACGATGAAAACATTGTTTTAGGAGGGAAAACAATGGCAAAGATCACTCTTCCATAAAAGTCACAGGTGACACAGGTCTGTGCTCAGGGGGTGACAAAACATGTCCTGAGGAATATTTATCACGTTGTGAGCGATGCAGCTAACAGAGCCCACTCCTGTAAAAACACTGCTGAAATTCCAAACCAGGCAGCACCAACTAGAAAAAAGAATGAAAAGAAAAATATTTTTCCATCCCACTTAAGGATTTCACCTTCCAAGCTTCTTCCTCGTGAATTATAACCTCGAAATGTACTGAAAAAAATGTACCAAAATCAGTGAATAAAACGCCAGCTCCTCGCAGGGGTAAAACTGTCCTGCAGGGCTAATATTTCCCCACAAATGATAACAAATCGTCTGAGAGGCACTGCAGGCAGAGGTCAGGAGGAGCACGGAGCTCTCTGCCCTCCCCACTGCCAGAGCCACTCCTAACCCTCCATCTGCACTCCCGTCGCGGTCTCCACGCTCCGATCCGGCGCTCATTTGTTTTTTCATAAATCATCGTTGGCCAGCGAAACAGGAATTCTCCTCAGCCCAGTGAATCCCTGGAATTCAGCAATCCCGACCATGCAGAGGGTGCTGGGATGGGGATTGGGATCGATGGGTTTGGGATTAGCCCCCGGTGAGATGATGAATAGCTCTCCATCACCCCCTGGCCCCTCCCAGGCCAGCATTTACCAGGATTTTATCTGAGCTGCCATTTATCTTCCTTTGGCCCTGGTCAATAAAGATGAACGCAACAGTTGTAAGGATCGATTGCAATTTTTTATCATTTTCAAGCATGAAGGAGCCTTTCTGACATAAAAACAATATTTTTTTGGTGGGCTCGTTCTGCTTTTTAATTGCAGCTCAAGTGATCAACGGAGCTGCTGGGTGTGCCAAGAAGTTTGAATCCTGCAGCAGACCCGAGCTATCAAGAAATCATTTGTTATCTGAGATGTTGGGTGCTGTGCTCGTTGGCTTTGAAACTCACTCGGATTCTCTTTCAGAGATAAAACTCTCCGTAATCCAGAGATGAAGTTTCGTTTTCCAAGTCTGCCCTAATCCTCCAGATAAAAGTGCAGTGGTCGTTTTCCTAAATACAGATTAAAAATGGTGCTGTAATGTCATTTCTCCATCTCCAGATAAAGATATATATTTATTATTCCCATCCCTGGAAGTGTCCAAGGCCAGCTGGATAGGGATGGAGCAACCTGGGATTTTGGAAGGTGTCCCTGCCACTGCAGGGGGTGGAACTGGCTGATTTTTAAGTTCCATTCCAACCCAAATCCAGTGGTTTTGGCCCAAAAATCATGAATATATGGCAATGAAACAGAGTAAAAAGTGGTGTCTTTTCCAGAGCCACCTTCAAAGCAAACTGAGGCACAGCCTGAAAGACAAATTCAGGAGAATTTCAATTTTGCTTCTAAATCCATCCAATTTGCCCTGATGCATACACAGAGCCACAGAAAATATAAATGATGCCATAAGTCAGGAAGAGAAAAACAAGATCTGAATCGTGTTTTCACCACGTTTGCCACTGAAATAATTCCTTCCCCCTGAACAAAAGCGGGACCAGAAGCTTCTCAAAGCTGGAGGAATAAGAAGAAAAATTATTTCTCCTGCCAGCTCTGATTTCAAAAGTCTGTGTAAGAAAATAAATTCCTGGAGCTCCTCAGAAGGTCACTGTTTTGTCTGCATGGGGGACCTCAAAGCACAAGTAGATGTTTTAGTCTGGGCTGAAAAATCTTCAGATTTGCAGCCAGGCAAAGTTCTGAAAGCTCCTGTGTCATCCAAGCTGATAAAAGATTATCAAAAGAGCCAGCAGAACTTGAGATTCCCTCATTTAATTTCGACAGAGAAACTTCACCTATATGCACTATTTTATTAAAAACGGGGTGAAGCTGTTTTTTACTGCAGACAAGACTTATTTTGGCATTGAACTTCTGCTTTTTAAGCCCCTCAGCTCTTAAAGCCCTGAAGAGATTCATTAGGAGAGTTCCATTCACGCAATCTATTTAATTTTTTTTTTTAATTAAATCTAATAGTTACGCAGTTAACAGCTGATTTGACAAAGCAAAAAAAAAAAGAAAAAAAAGCCATTTGACTCCCATACAAAAGAGACAGATCTGCCCTTTGCTTCGAGTTCGGGCTGTGAAAGACAAAAATGAGCCCAGCTTGACTCCAGCTCAGCTCAGCACCTGCTCCACCCACCAAAGGAACCAAGAGCTTGGGCTGTTTGGCACCTTTGAGTATCAGGGGAGAATTTTTAATTTAAAGACTTCTCTTTTCCTTCTCATCCTCCCCCACGGAAAGACTCAAAGCATCGGCAGGCAAAGATTATCCTGTTCTCCGAATGGCAAATTGGGAAGTTTTTCTTTGCCTCTTTTTGAATCCATTTCTGCTGCAGTTAAGCTGCTTTTCTCCTTTAATTGTACTTCTGGCCATTTCACCTGGGGATCTTTAACGAAGCCTTTTGTGGCTAATAGGAAACATTTGGTTTTAATCATCCTGTTGACTCAGAGATCTGAAGGGCCTTGATTTCCAAAGCCACGAGAAAGTTGGTTCACCTGGTTTAATCCCAACTCAAGCCTGACCAGTTTGCTCCAAGCCCTGTCCAGCCTGGCCTTGGCCATCCCAGGGATCCAGGGACAGCCACAGCTTCTCTGGGAATTCCAGCCCAGCCAGGAATTCCTAATTCCCAAGATCCCATCCATCCCTGCCCTCTGGCAGTGGGAAGCCATTCCCTGTGTCCTGTCCCTCCATGCCTTGTCCCCAGTCCCTCTGCAGCTCTCCTGGAGCTCCTTTAGGCCCTGGCAGGAGCTCTGAGCTCTCCCTGCATCCTTCCCTTCTCCAGGGCAACATTCCCAGCTCTCCCAGCCTGCCTCCAGAGCAGCTCCAGGGATTCCTCTGGACTACAAAAAAAAAAAAAAAGCAAAATGAGAACAAATAAACCTAAAACCTCCAGTCATGTTCTATCTTTGAAACTGCCACAAAAAGCACCAAGTGAACGAGGAGAGGAGGAATTAGGGAAGAAGAGAGAACCAAAAGAGAATAAAACCATCAGCTGTTTTGTGCTTACAGCCCAGCTCCAAACGACATTAAATTACAGCTTTATAAATATGACCGTTCTGATGGCATTTTCATCTGAATCTAAAGCCTCTATTTGTCTCTGAATTGATTTTAATAAGCTATGGAAAACCAAGCATTTAACATCAGACAGCTTCCCGAGCAACACTGCATCTTCATTCTGCCTCCAAATGATCTATGGATGAGGGAATTTCTTCTGAAATGTCAGCAGATCAGGCCTGCGCTTGAATTTTGAGATAAGTTATTTTTTCTACAAGTTCTGACTGCTCTCATTTGATCCAGCTGCTCTAGCCAGTCGATTGCTGCAGTTTTTTATTCCAGAGATGGAACTGAGGATGTCCAAATCCGCATTCAGGGATCCTACAGAACACTTAAACTTGTTTTTATGAAGTTTTTATTATTTTTTTTTTTATTATGAGCTCTTTTGGAATGGTGGGACTGATTGTCCTCACTGGGGTTGTCATCAGAACCCTGTGGGGGGAAGAGAAAGTTCTCTGGACCTTCCAAAGGGCAGAAAATTAGGCTTTTATGGAATCTACCCCAATGAATGGAACATCTTTCTATTAAAAAATGGTCATTTCCCAAAACAAAGTTTTCCATCCCTGAACTGCAGCACAAAAGGTGCCTCCAGAGAAGGACCAACACATCCCTTCAGCACAATTGAGGACAACTCAGAGATAAAAGTGAATGGACCCATCAGGGGATGAACTTTTACAGCAGAGGAGAACTTTTCGAAGTGCAAGAAGTGGGAGAAGGAGCTGCAAGGCAGGGAGGTGGGATTCAAACTGAAAGAGAAGCCCTGAAAAAAAAGCTATTCAGTGCCCAGGGAATACTTAACTCAGTTATGAGCACAAAATGGGGGGAAAGAGAGTGTTTTTTGACCTTTTCTTTTGAATTTCCAACTGTTGTTTTTCAGGCAGCACTAACTAATGCTTTAACTGCAACTCTTAATGGCTCTGAAGTTTCTCCCCAGCCATGCTTCAGCTCACTTTTCTGCCCTGCTACAACATCGATCTCCAATTTGTTAACACTCAGAGCTGCCAAAGAAAATGAAAACCTTTGTGAAAAGGACAAATCTATTCAAAGTTCTCCCAGCTATTCAGCCAAGCAGCTAATCTGCATGTAATTGTAGTCCTGGTGTTAATACAAATGGGCGCAAGGCTTGGAGATGCACCTGAAAATGCACAACTGCATTTATGGCCCTGCTGATGACAGGAAGATTCATTTAAATCATTCCCATTTGCAGGTTGGTTTCTCAGCTCAGCCCTGTCACTGTCCCATGGTTTAAATTACGTTCTTCCCTAAGGAACCAGAGGGGTTATTTGTCCTAAAGCAGGCTTTGCCCCCCAAAATGAACGTGGTACAACTTTGAGGCACAAAGGAATGGGAATTGCTGCTGCCAGGGGTGATGCCCAAAAAAGGTAAGTTGGGAAATCCCTCATTTTGGTGGTATTGGGTATGGACAGAAGCAGAGGAATAAGGATTTTAAATTTCCATTGTCGGTTGCTTTTATGGAATTCATTTTTAAACGCTGGTCCAGTGGGTCACTCATGCAAAGCAAAAACCACACCAGAGGGAACTGCATCAGCTCAAAACAAACCAGGATCAGCAGGAGTCCTGAACCCCAAAATCCTGGAAGGGTCTGGGATGGAAGGAACCTTCAAGATCATCCAGTTCCCATCTCCTGCCACTTGCAGGGACACCTTCCACCAGACCAGGATGTCCCACCCAGGAATGGCTGTCACTTCCAGGGATATGCCAGGGGTTTATTCCAAGGTACAGAGCTGTCCATTCTGTATCATTTGTAAATACACAGCTTTGCTAGAGCAGCACAAAGCCAGCTCAGCCTCCATCTTCCATTCCATTCCATTCCATTGCACTCCTGCACAGCTCAGCTCATCCCTGCATGAACAACTCCCACGAGGTCCTGAGGTGCTGGAAACTCAAGGGGACACAATCTGAGGTCACCCACAGAGCTGTTTTGGCAAAACTTTAGCAGAGACAGCGCTGAGCCCAGGGCAGCTCTTCCATGATTTTCAGAGGAAGTCTCAAAGCCAGAGAAATAATCTGGGAAAATCCCTTTGACCACCACTTGTTCCCAACTCATTTCCATCAGAGATCCCATGAAAGTGGTCAAAAAAGTATTTCCCTCCACGGATAGTTAAGGGGCAGAGATCCTAATGGGCTGTGGTATCTCCAGCCATGGAGATCCCCAAAAATCCCCCTGGAAAAGCCTGGACAATCTGCTCTGTGTCCCTGCTGTGCTCTGAGCAGCTGCTTGGACCTCCCAAAGCTCCTTCCAGCAGGAACAACTCCATAAACATGTAAACTCGGATCTGCCATCAGGATGGAAATCTCTTCTGGCTTGTAGCTGTGCAATGTGCTCTGCAGCTGGAGGGGAAATTCATCTTGTGGCAGGAGCCCAGCAGAAAGAATCACAGATTAGCTCTGTCTCCTTTCCAATCAATGGAGAAGAGTTGGTTTAGTTGTGTTTATTAGATCTCCCACTAGCACTGCTGCCTCAGATTGGCTGCCTTGGGGCATAATGAGGGCAGGATTTCCATTTTTTGAAAAGCACAATGCTGCCACAAATAACATTCACCCACCAGCCCTCCAGAGAGACCCTGAATGAAATTCTTGAAAGGAATTCTAAAATATTCTGTCTCTTTCAATCCAACGGCCCTGGCAACAGCGTCATGGCACAGGCTTGTTCCCGTCTCTCTCTTGCTGCTTTAAGGAGTTTTGTCTGGTTTTTGAGCTGATATTTGTGGGAACTTTCCTCAGGAACCAGTTTGATCCATCCTACCAAATCCCCATTTTGTGGAATTGTGAGCTGCAGTATCCTAATAGGATGAGTTCAGTATTCAGAACTACTTTAATATTTGTATTTGCTCAGAGCACTGAAATTCTTTGGATGTTGCTGCCACGAATATTCTGAATTTTGGTGTCACTGTCAGGTGGTATTTTGATGGTGAGGATCAGCAGGAGAGTAAAGAGGAGGTGAATATGGAGAAAATATGGAGATTTTTCACTGTGCAAAGTTCATGATCCAAGTGAAAATCTGCTATCAACCGCCTGACAGCTGGCACTGCTACAACAAAAGCCAAACTGTGAAAACCTCCATGTCAATAACAGGTTTTGGTGATGGTGAAGCAATTAAAATGATCCATCCTACCAAATCCCCATTTTGTGGAATTGTGAGCTATTCAGAACTACTTTAATATTTGTATTTGGTCTGAGCAATGAACCTCTTTGGATGTTGCTGCCACGAATATTCTGAATTTTGGTGTCACTGTCAGGTGGTATTTTGATGGTGAGGATCAGCAGGAGAGTAAAGAGGAGGTGAATGTGGAGAAAATATGGAGATTTTTCACTGTGCAAAGTTCATGATCCAAGTGAAAATCTGCTATCAACCGCCTGACAGCTGGCACTGCTACAACAAAAGCCAAACTGTGAAAACCTACATGTCAATAACAGGTTTTGGTGATGGTGAAGCAATTAAAACACTTCAAGGATGGTCTTTGGCAGCTGCTTGGAACACCAGGTGAGAGCAGCGAGGAGGAATCAGCACAAATGCTGAGGATATAAAAAACCCCTGATGAAAAACAATGTAGGTATTTGTTTGCATGAGCGATAAGCAGCTGAATGCAAGAAAAGCACATTTTACACTCAGATTAGATGGAGAATTCTGCTCATATTTAGTGAAGCAAGGAAGGAAACGAGCTCTGAGCGTGTTTAAATCAAAGTAATGTGAGGATTTTTCAGTGCTCTTCCAAGAGTGGATCCCAGCAGAGCCATTCTGCTCAGAAAACTGCTTTATGAAGGAAAAGCAGCTAAGGCAGGTGGGTTCTCCCTGAAAAATCCAAAATTCAGGAGCTAGGAAAACGAAAGCATGACACAGAGTAATCATCAGCACCGAACACAATGATCTGGAAGTTAAAAAAGTCACTGCATTGCTCTCAGTAAGACAAAATCCACAAAATCCCTATAGCTGGATGATACACGAGGCCAAATAATTCAACCACAGACTCCTGCAAGCATTCCTAATTTGTAATAAGTTTTGTGAGCTCTGAAGATGATTCCCACTATTTCCTGGGCTCCTTTTCCCTGCATTCCTCACAGAATTCCTGTTTATCCCCACTGCCCATTTCCATCTCCCTCCTGCAGAGCATCATTCAAGGCAGAGCTGGTTTTCTGCATTTCATCAATCCCACAGCTGTTTGGGGGATGCTCTGTCCCACACAGGGATGTTCTCCCACTGTAACCTTTATTTTTCCTTCCCATTTTCGGTGATCCCCCGTGCTGCACACCTGCATTTCTCCAGGCAGCCCCAGACAGACATTCCAGCTTTTCTGAACTGATTTTTAGTTGGTTTTGGGGATGCATTTTGTGTTAATTACACTGTCCTTCCCCACCATGGCCTTTTATTTTGGCAAAATCTGTGAATTTAACATTTCCCAGTGTGGGTTTCTAAAGGATCTGCCAATCCCTGTGCCAAATCCATTTGTCTCAGGGTGGGATTTATCCCTGGAAGTGTCCAAGGCCAGATTGGATGGGGCTTGGATGGGATGGGGTGGAATTTAAGGTCCTCCCAACCCAAACCACTCTGAGATTTACAAAAAAACCACAATTTATATCCAAAAATTCTCTTTTACAGCCTTGTGTTCTGCCCAAGCAACAGCAAAATAACACATCACACCTGAGATAAGAGTCCCACATCACAGCTCTTTCCAAAAAGCCAGAAAGAAAACAACAATCATTTATAATTCTCCTTCATTCCTCACAGCAACAGGTTTAGATAGATGAATTCTATCTCTGTATTGATTGCCCAGCTGATAACATATGGAAATGCTTGTAAGTTTGGATTTTTGTATTTGGCTTTGTAAAATATGAGAGAATTGAGGATAAACTTGATATCATCAATATTTTTTTCTCTTCTTTCTCCCTCCAAAGTACCAAAGTCACTCCTTAAAAGCTCCAACCCCTTTGATCTGGGCAGCTACAGGGAAAAAATCCCTTTAATTACTACTATTAAAATCTGGAAATCACTCTGAGGCACATGCTGGAATTTTTGAGTTTGTCCTGTGCAGGGCCAGGAATTCCTGCCAGCAAGAATTGTATTTATGGCACCTCTTCTCTGATTTTTTTTCCATTTATTCCATCTTCAAATCCTTAAAAGCCTGGGCAAGAAGAGGACTAAAATACTGCCAGTAAACTCCATCACACAAAGAGAGGTTCATGTGTCTGAAAAGTTTTAATTGCATCAACTACTCGAGTAAAAAGACATCAAATGTCCCCTCAAACACTGTCACGAAATCCTTGTTCTGTCAAGCACTGGTACAACTCCCACTTCAAAAAATATTCCCCACACGGCATGGTACAAACACACAGAGCATTTACACTTGATTTTCCAATATAAAAGCACAGGTCTTGTAAGGATTTCGTGGGTTTTTTATGAAGTTCTTTCAATTTTACAAGTAGCTGAAATAATCTCTTGTCAGTTCGTGGCAACAATTCAAAAGGGAAGAAACTCACTGAAGTTTGCTGAATTTAAAAGGGTCGTTTTCTGCTTTTCAAAAAGCCTTTAGAAAACCCCAATTTCTGCACATTTCCTAACAAAAGGATGCCCAACCTCTCCTATTATCCAATAATTCACCTCACCCATACACAGCATTAGTTTGTTTTGCTCAGTTGAGATCCTACTGAAAAACTCCTGCCTGTGAAAAAATTCTCAGCTACAAGAGATTCTCCAATCATCAGCGTTCTGCACATTATTTCAAACCTATAATTAAAGAAAGTTTCCCAAAAAATTAAGTGACAGCAGCGGCAGTAAACTCAGGAGAAGGAAGGAGGTTCCTGAAAGCTGTTTGAAGGTGCAGTGAATGCAGTCTGGGCTGGATTTGTTTCACGGGGTGTGTTCAGCTGGCAAGGAATTACTGGGAAGTGTTAAATCGAAAAATATTGCAGCTATTCAGTGGAATTAGAGGGGCAAGAGAGAAAAGATAGCAACAGTTTTTCGCTTAAATGGAACAAAAAAATGGAACAGTTTCAGCTACAGGGAGCTGCACTGAGTGGGGATACAAGTGAGCTCTGGCACACTGGGGAGGAATGGCAGTCCTTGGAAAAAGGGCTCCTGGAGCTCTGATTTCACACTGGGGCTCTTCTCTTACTCTAAAATGACTTTTCTCCTTACTGAGTCACAGAATGGTTTGGGTTGGAAGGACCTTAAAGCCACCCAGTGTCACCCCAGCCATAACAGGGACACCTTCCACCATCCCAGTTTGCTCCAAGCCCTGTCCAGCCTGGCCTTGGCCATCCCAGGGATCCAGGGGCAGCCACAGCTTCTCTGGGAATTCCAGCCCAGCCAGGAATTCCTAATTCCCAAGATCCCATCCATCCCTGCCCTCTGGCAGTGGGAAGCCATTCCCTGTCTCCTGTCCCTCCATGCCTTGTCCCCAGTCCCTCTGCAGCTCTCCTGGAGCTCCTTCAGGCCCTGGCAGGAGCTCTGAGCTCTCCCTGCATCCTTCCCTTCTCCAGGGCAGCATTCCCAGCTCTCCCAGCCTGCCTCCAGAGCAGCTCCAGCCCTGCAGCAGCTCTGAGGTCTCACCTGAGGAGGCACAGGGACAGAATTCCCTCCTCTCTTACTCTTTACACAACAATCCAAAGCTTCCAAAAAAAATTTTCAGCGTGTTGTGTTTCCTTCCAGCTTTACCTGCTGAATGCAAAGCTCTCAAAACCAAAACCCAGCGGGAGATGGGAATGAGAAAAAAGAGGAAAAATCTCCATATTATTGTGGTAATCCCAAAAAGCCACTCACACCCCCAACCCCTAATGCTGCTGCAAATCCCACAAAGCAGGGTTTGCTGCAAACTGATGCATGAGAGATTTCAGTCCAACCAACATTCCCTAATACAGTTTTGTAACCTTCATTCTGCTGTTTCACTGCTCCTTCAGTGATTTGTTCCTTCAGGATTTGTTGTTCACCCAACAGCAAATCCACGTGGAACAGGAGCTGATCAACAGGAAAAACAACAATTCCCCATCTTAAAAGTCAGAATCTGATCCAAAAAGGGAAGCAGGATGCACACATATTAGACAAGGAGTGCCAGAAATGAGTAAACAGT
Organism: Entomyzon cyanotis; assembly: GCA_024500445.1. Taxonomy (NCBI): domain Eukaryota; kingdom Metazoa; phylum Chordata; class Aves; order Passeriformes; family Meliphagidae; genus Entomyzon; species Entomyzon cyanotis. Next base: position 2,726,523 of record JAKEPQ010001019.1, read on the forward strand.
CATTCAAAACCACAGCCTCGCATTCCTACACAAGTTGCTGAATGAAATGGTTAAAGGGAAGGATGGCACGTTTTAATTCATGTCTATAATAATAATACTTAATTCATGTCTATAATAATAAATTGTGTGTGGTCTCCTGCTAGAATTTCTCAGAGAATTCACCCAGTGTCTGAATGATTCCACTATTGTTCTCGTTTGGAGAAACTGAAGCAGTGCAAAAATGGTGAATTATCCAAGGGATGAAGCAGAAGCTAATCCAGTGAGGTCCTGGCAGAGATTTCCCAAAGAAACTGTGGAAATGTCCAAAACCAGGCTGGACAGGGCTTGGAGCAGCCTGGGACAGTGGAAAATATCCCTGGGGCTGGAACTGGATGAGCTTTAAGGTCTTTTCCAAGCCAAACCATTCTGTGATTCCACGATTCTGTGAACTCCTGAAATCCATAGGAAGCTTGGCATGAACAGACATTGGAGCTGGCATGGAAGAAAAATTATCTACAGCGCTTTTGAAAAACACATATGGTATGAAAAAACCATCAAAAAATATTCTGTGTTATTGCCTCAGTCTATGGGAAAGAGGGAGTATCTTCTTTGGGGCTTTAAGTTGATAAATACATAGAGAAATCATTTTTGTTGCAGGAAAAAAAATCTTTGAACTGGATTAAAGTGGTACCAGATATGAAAAACACTCTTACCTTATTATTTAAAAAAAAAATTACAGTTCTTTTTCAAGAATCAGACAAATGTTTGAACTCCTCTGCTGTGGTTCATTTAGATTTGCTTTCTAATCACCCCAGTTTGGTGTTTTTTCTGGGCATAAAGCTCTTATTTCCTGAGTGGCTATGGCCTGCAAAGGGTTAAACTCCCCGAGATGGGGGAAAAAAAAATAAAGATTTCTAAAGTGGCAGGAGAGAATCTCCTGCTTTCAAACCCAATTCTCTGCCTGTTGCAGAAGGAAAGGCCTTTTGAGCTCAGCAATATGCATGTGAATGGATCTGCATTGACAACTCCCAGCTCCCAGGTAGAAAATGCTTTTTTGGTTCCAAAGGAGGGAGATGAGGGAATTTTCAATTCTCCTTCAACTCCACCAGCAGCAGCATTTCTGTCCCTTCTCCCAGCTCGGAGGGTTCAATCCACTTCTGCTGTGGTTTTTCACTGAAATCCCAATTAAAAGCAAGAGCAACAACAAGCTCAGCCCAGCAGAGCTCAGTCTAGTTCACACCAAACTGCTATCAGACACAGAACCCACAAAATGGGGGGAAAATAATACATTTTTAAATTTATTTAAAAATTTATTATAAATAACAAGAATAAAAAAAGGGGAGAAACTTCCACCTTGGAAGGATTAGAGTAAAAATGACATCATTTTTCCAGGAAGAATCTCCCAAATACAGAAACTCGATGCCATCTCATCTCTTCTGAAGGAATGGGGATTTAAAAAAAAAAAAACTGGCAGTGCCCAAGACCAATTGGTTTTATTCTTTAAAGCAAAAAAATTCCTTGAAAAGAAGTTGTCACTGGGCTTGTCACTGAGTCCATTGCTCTGATTTTCTCTCACCTATCCTATTTTCTCTGGTTTCTGTCCTACAGCTCCCTCTGGTCATCTTCAATGAGAGTTCCTTCTCCCAGTTTTACTGTTTACGTTTCGGGTGAGTTTCACAGAATACAGAAAAACACAGAATTTGGCATTTTGGAACTGAATTCTCCACACAGAAAAAAAAACCTTGACTTCAACTTGCATTCCTGTGGCAAAGCCTGGCCAGAGCTGGGATTTGTGCCACAAACAATGTTATAAAAAGCTATTTCCTCAGGCATTGTGAGAACTGAATCCTTGACACAAAGCTTTCCCCAAACCCAGCATTCTCTGTGCTTCCACCACAGAAACAAAAATCAAATCCACTCTCTTTGTTTTTTCTCTCTAACACAATGGTGAAGCAGCAAAACTCACGGAAGAAGTTGGGTCTAAATCACAGCTTATTGTTCATCAACCTAAACCAACTTCCCAAAATCCATCACTGCCAGATGTCCATGGCTCATCTGCAGCTCCTCTGGCTGCACAGATCCCTTTTTCCCACTGAAGGCCAAGTTATTAATAAATTCTTCTTCAGCTTAGAATGATCAGTTATTTCTGAAATTCTGAAATAATTCCTTTTCCCATCGTTTACTCATTACACGCCTCCTCCCGATGTAAGAGGATATTTATTACCTCCTGTGTTTATTGTGCTGGCAAACAGAACCATTCAGCAGCATTTCCTGGGGATTCTCTAATTTATCTACCAGCTATGGGACTGGACTATTTTTAGGGGCAGGAAAAATGAAAATATCACTCAGAGTGACAGCAGTGGAAATGAAGGCAGCAAGCGCTCAGGAAGGGTATTCCTGTGACTGTGTAATTTCAGCTGTTGAGTTTACAAGTATTTACAAAAAAAAAAAAAAACCAACCAAAAAAGGTATCATTTCCCATAAACATTCTTGCTTTCTAATGAGAATAATTACTAACTAATGTTTAGGCAAAAAGGGACTGTTTTCATCTAATCTTTGAGTCATTAAGGTTGGAAAAAAACCTCTGAGATCATCGAGTCCAACCATCCTCAGCACTGCCAAGGCCACCACTGCCCCATGTCCCCAAGTGCCACATCCACATGGCTTTGAAATCCCAACAGGGATGGAGACTCCTCACTGACAGGGTGGAAAACCCTTTTGGAGAAGGAATTTTCCCAATATCCAAACATTTTCCTCCCCTGCCCAGCCTGAGGCTGTTCCCTCTCCTGCTGTCCCTGTTCCCTGGAGCACAGCCTGACCCCATACCCGGCTGTCCCCTCCTGGCAGCAGCTGTGCAGAGCCACAAGGTCCCCCTGATCCCCTTTGCTCCAGCCTCAGCTCCTTTCCCAGCTCCCTCAGGAGTTTTCCATTCCCTTCCCAGCTCTGTTCCCTTCTCTCCATGTCCTCCTTGTCCCCAGAGCTGCCCCAGGATCTGATGTCCCCCAGCAGGAATTGTCACTTCAATCCAGAACTGCAGTAAATTCTAATTACATTTACCTCCACAAAGAATTCCTGCAAAGCACCACCCTGAGAGCTGCTTTGCCACACTGCTAACTTAGCAGAGTATTTGTTCCCAAACTTCAGCTAGTGCTGGGAATGGTGGGAGGAGGGAACAGACCTGGGTGAGGCGAAAGCTGCTTATTCATTAACTCCCCATATGTTAAAACATTTTGCCATATCCTCTGCGAAGTGATAAACACAGCTTTTAACATTCAAATGACAAATTCCTTCAGTTTGCTCCATTTTGCCTATTTAAAACATTTCCCTCTCATGAGAGGTTTTTTTTTTGCTCTGTAGAAGGGGAAGGGGAAAAGTGCAGATGAAGCTACACTCAAAAAAACCCCATTTTTTGAGTTCCAGCCCAGCCAGGAATTCCTAATTCCCAAGATCCCATCCATCCCTGCCCTCTGGCAGTGGGAAGCCATTCCCTGTGTCCTGTCCCTCCATGCCTTGTCCCCAGTCCCTCTGCAGCTCTCCTGGAGCTCCTTCAGGCCCTGGCAGGAGCTCTGAGCTCTCCCTGCATCCTTCCCTTCTCCAGGGAAACATTCCCAGGTGGATTGGAGCACCTTGGGATAGGGAAAGTGTCCAACTGGATGAGCTTTAAGGTCCTTCTAAACCCAAACCATTCTGGGATCCTATAAAATCCTCCCTGCTCCAGGGCTCTGAGTTAGTTTCCATTCAGATATCATCACCCCCCACACTTCTGCTAATTCTTCCCAAACAAAACCATGGAATTCAGTAATCTTTTCTCACAAACGAAAACTACCAAAAAAAAAAAAATCTAAAGTCTTTTTAAACCTTTGTTTTGCACATCCTGGAGAAATAAGAAAGACTGGAACAACCTGTATGAAGCTGTGGTTACACATTTATCAGGGTTTTAGTGCACAGGGGGAAAAAAACCCTGGAATATTGGTTATCACAGGACTTTTTGTTCTCTATAGAGACACAACATACATAATGGAAAAATAATCTATAAACAAACATTTAGAGGAACATCAATACCTGCTATTCAGCGTGGAACAGCTCCTCATTTTGTTATTAAGCAGCATTTCAGCCTGGCTATTGATTGGATATGTGATAGTGAAAGATGAGCCTCAACCAGGTGTTTTTCACTGCAAACACGAAACTCTGCATTTTTGGTGCACTTAGGGGGGAAGAATACACGGCTGAGGTGTGTGTTTAATAATGAACATCTCAGCTCCTTAGTCAGGAATGGTAAATAAAAGATTATGAGCAGAAAAAGAAAAAAAAAAAAAAAAAAAAAGCAAGCAAGGCTGAGCCCCAATTGTTGGAGAATAATGATTGTGGCAGAGCAAGATATGGAGGCAGAGCAGGAAATGCAACACTCCAGCCTGGGCTGTCAGTCAGGTGGAGGTTTCAGATATTGTAATTGGTAGCAAAGTTTCCTAATCTCAACCTGCCAGGCAAGAAGCAATTCAACAAAAGCTCTGTCCCCCCAAACAGAATGGAATCTGAAAAGAGACATTTTTCTAATATTGGCAGCGCTGAGAGAGATCACAGGGTGGGTTGACAGCTTTATTATGCTAAACTGACAAAAACATTAGGCTCTGGTCAGTGCTAAAAAGGGTGGTTTTCAGGGGAAATGTGGGAACACAAAGCACTGGGGAAGTCTGATGAACTCCTACTTTTATCTCCCTGGTGCAGCACATGAGCTCAGACACAGAAAAGTCTCTTGGCCCAAGTACAAAATGAGAAATTAATACATCTTGATTTTCTCCTCAGGTCTCCCACTGCAGCGATTCGGGAGAGAGGCGAGAACTCGCTGTGGCAGCTGAATAGCCATTTAAAAAAATGGAAAAGGCCCCAGTAACTTCACAGAAATAACACAATTCATTAACAAGGAGATGATATGACAGTCGGTGGAATTCATCAAATGGGAGCTGAAATGTATTTTATTGCTTCTATTGGAAAAGTGTTTGGAAATAGACTTAAAGTATTGACTCTGTGTGTGTTGGTGCATATATACATTTATTTATTTGATATGGAGAGAGAAATAGAGCCAGCCAAATAGAAACAGGACAGAACCACTGAGAGTATCTCAAAACCAGGAGCAGAGTGGGAATGATGGAACTATTTTCTTTCCAACCATGGATATTTAGAGAATACTGAGTAATTCCATGTCTTCATGGCAACAAGGACACCAGGTTTGCTGAGCTGGCCCTGCCTCTCCCCTGAGTGCCCAATTTAATTAAAAATAATTCCCAATTTGCTGGATGCAGCCTCAAGTCTCCAAACCTGCACCTCCATCCCTGCTATTTGGCTCTGGAAGGTGGGAAGGAATGCTCAGCAATGTGGGGAGAGCAAACATGTTTGCTCTGGCAAATCAAGACTTCTCAACACGAGAGGTGAGAGCAGAATCCTCCTCTGCTTGTGGAATTCTTGCTGACAGAGCCACGTGAGATCCCAGAGAGTAAACAGCCTGATAGCTGAACACAAATAGAAACAACAACAAAAAAATCCTTTAAATTGCTAAATTACCTTGTAGGGAATGAAAATGTTTGTGGTTATTATCCTGCTCGGTAACAATCCCCACTCTGTTATCTACATCTTACAACCTCCACTTTACAAAAAGCCCAGCAAACAGCTCCTGATTCTGGAGGTGGTGAGATGTGCAAAGGTAAACAAGGCTCTGGAGCACCTGAACAAACGTGGGATTGGCACTGGTGGCACCTGAGCCCTCCTGCTGATGACAAACTCCCCACCAAAGCCAATTCCTGCCTGGGAAGCTGCAGCTCAGCTCCTCAGCTCAGCTCAGCACTGGGACTGTCACTGCAGAGCACGTTGGGCCATCCTAAGCCTTGCATAGAAAAAGGGAAGAGATCATTAAGTTATAATTTCCCCACACAATTGGTATAAGCGTTTCCTACCAACAGGATTAGGGTGAATATAAGATCCCAGAATAAAGCTGCTCAGCAGTGAGGATGGCAGTTTAGTGTCTAGCAAATTTGATTTCCCTGAAAATCCTGACACATCATAATAGCAAAATCCTATTTACTGTAGCAAGCAGGGTGGATAATACCATTTAACACCTGGTATGGAATGTGCCATCAGCTCAGAGCTTTGTGCTCCTCGTGCTCATCTTACCTTAAGGTTAATGCTCCTTGACAGCCTCCATGGAAAGCACAATCCCCAAATTAAGTGCCCAACTTGGGATTTGCAAATCCTTCCTCGATGTTTAAATCAGGGGGAAAAGGGATGCAGGGAAGTGGATCAACGTTTCCTGGAATGAATGTCTGCACTGCCAGGTTTGGATGTGGCACTGAGGGCTGTGTGGGGCAGGATGTCCCCATATGTCACCACACCAAGGTCACCACAGCCCCGAGGCTGTGTGGGGATTGTGGAATGGGCAAAGAACTGTCAGGGCAGTGAGCTGCAGGCTGTTGAATCTGTGGGGAATCCAATGGAATAGTGAAACTCCCAAATGCCCACCGAATGGCAGAATCATGGAATTGTTTCAGTTGGAAAAGCCCTCTTGGATCACCAAGGCCACCATTGAGCTATGTCCCCAAATGCCACATCCATAGGGCTTTGAAATCCCTCCAGAGATGGGGATTCCACTTCTACCAGGGCTAGAAAACCTTTTCCATGAAGGAATTTTCACTAAAATCTGATTTACCCCTCCCCTGCCCACCCTGAGGCTGTTCCCTCTCCTGCTGTCCCTGTTCCCTGGAGCACAGCCTGACCCCATACCCGGCTGTCCCCTCCTGGCAGCAGCTGTGCAGAGCCACAAGGTCCCCCTGATCCCCTCTGCTCCAGCCTCAGCTCCTTTCCCAGCTCCCTCAGCCTCTCCAGAATGATCCTATTTCCTCACCCCATAACCACAATCACACACAGACTGCTCAACACTTTAAACTATTTCCAGGAAACTCAGGAGCACAGAAACTTGGCTCCAGCAGAAAATATTATGATTAATATGGAGATCCATATCTTGCTCATTCACACTGATAAACTAAGTAGTTGTGTCATACAGCAGGGTATTAAAATTAATTTCCTTCTGCTCCCATGACTTGGGGCAGGATTCTCCTAATGATGCATATTAGCATTAGGAAGCAGTGCAACATGAAAATAGCTGGGCTTGCTGGAGGAAATTGGAACTGGGGAGTCCCATCAGTCTCAGAGACAGAGCAGGAACAGACACAGCTCACTGAGCATCTGTGTGATGCCAAAACTACAGCAAGAAGCACGAGAAGGTCATGTTGGCTTCACAAAAATGGTGTAAAGCAAAAGGGTGAAGGGGAACTGGGATGTCACCTGCTCTGCATGAAAATTGTGTGCAAGTGTTGGTGGGGACTGGAGCCTGCCCAGCAAAGGGACACTGGAGATGCAGATGGTGGTGAATAAAGTCCACACACTGAGGCTTGGAACTGGCCTGAAACCAGCCAGAAATGCTGCACCTCTTCAATGGAATTAGAGGGACAAGAGAGAAAAGATATCAACAGGTTTTCATTTAAACACAGCAAATGGAACAACTTCAGCTACTGAGTGAGGACACACAGAGCTCCTGAGCTCTGGCACACAGGGGAGGAATGGCAATCCCTGCAAAAAGGGCTCCTGGAGCTCTGATTGCACACTGGGGCTCTTCTCTTACTCCAAAATGACTTTTCTTTTCTTCTTACAGAGTCACAGAATGGTTTGGGTTGGAAAAGACCTTCAGGATCACCCAGTGTCACCCCAGCCATGGCAGGGACACCTTCCACTGTCCCAGTTTGCTCCAAGCCCTGTCCAGCCTGGCCTTGGCCATCCCAGGGATCCAGGGGCAGCCACAGCTTCTCTGGGAATTCCTAATCCCAGCCAGGAATTCCTAATTCCCAAGATCCCATCCATCCCTGCCCTCTGGCACTGGGAAGCCATTCCCTGTCTCCTGTCCCTCCATGCCTTGTCCCCAGTCCCTCTGCAGCTCTCCTGGAGCTCCTTCAGGCCCTGGCAGGAGCTCTGAGCTCTCCCTGCATCCTTCCCTTCTCCAGGGCAACATTCCCAGCTCTCCCAGCCTGCCTCCAGAGCAGCTCCAGGGATTCCTCTGGAATCTCTCCAGCAGCTCCAGGTGCTGTTTTCCCCAGGGCTGAGGCAGCTCTAGGTCTCACCTAAGGGACACAGGGACAGAATCCTCTCCTCCCTGCTGCCCAGGGGTTTCTGGCTCCCAGTGCCCATGGCCAGGGCATGTCCAGCTTCTCATTCCCCAAAATCCCCAAATCCTCTCCCAGGGCTGCTCTCCATCCCTTCCTCCCCAGGCTGGATTTGTGCTTGGATTGCCCTGTGCCCCAGGCAGCACCTTGCACTTCTGATTAAACAATTCAGACAGCGTGAGGCACACACAGGGCAGTGACCCCACCACTGTCACCTCTGCTTTTTTTGCTATCCAGAACCACCTTCACCCCACAGGTGGACAATAAAAAACTGTGAAAATTTCCCTCCAAGCTCAATGTGTGAGCAGTTAAACAGCAGCTCCACATCCCAGCCAGCTCCAGAGCAAGGTTGTTCTTTAACTCCTTTGTTCAACTCTCTGCTATTGCTCTGCTGCTGTGGAGCATGTAATAACTAATAGCTCATGTGCTATCTCTGACCTAGAAACACTGCCAGCTGTTAGGGGAATTGCTGGGTTTTGGGGAAGTATCAAAAGGTTTTTAGCACATAAACCAAATTTATGAACAGTTATTCCCCTGGAGAACAGAACTGTTTATGTTTTACTCTCGCAGCTGTCACTGGTGCACAGTTATTCTGTCCTGTATTAATGTCCTGTAAAGGTTGAGCATCTTCCCTCAGTCACTGAAATATTTTATAATTGACAGGCTTCATCTGGCACTGAATATGGATAATTTTCTCCATCAGGAGCACGCTGTGCTGACACTAATCTGTTCTGTTGTCATCTCCCTTTATTATCAGCGTCTGCATTGTTTTTGCAGCAGCACTGAAGAACACAAATACGAAGCTTCTAATTGAAAAGGCTAAGTAATCAAAAAGCCAATTAATCAGCGAGATGAGCTCTGACACTCGATGATGCAACAGACAGAAATACCACATAGGCATAACTGAAGTGTTTTTAAAGTGGGCTTATTTGATGTGGGAATGATCTGAGATTGTAATTAGCATTCTTTGTCACAGGTGACAGACTCAGATTGAACATTTCTTCATCCTGACATTCCCTCTGCAGGTTCCACTTGCTCCCAGCCCACCTCTTGTTCTGAACTTCCCTCTGCTGAGCAGCTCTGCTCTGTCTCTGTGCACCTTCCACCGAAATCAGGACAAGTTTAGGAACTAACTACCAGCCTCTGTCATTTCCAGACCTGCCTTTTTAAAAAAAAAAAATTCTCTATTTCCATCCCAATTTTCGGAATTCCCGGTGCAGAAGCTCCCAGGTGACCCCAGTGAGGGCTGCAGGCTCAGCCTTGGGAAGGTGGCATTGCAGGAATTGGGACCTCCCTGCCTGGCTAGGATTTCACTCTGCAACCTCCACCTCTCTGAAGAAATTCCAAGTCAGACTTGGGAGCTGATTTGCAAATCTGAGCTCTGAGTTCACTCCTTTCAGAGCTGGAACAGCACTTTTTCCTGCAGGAGAGAGGTGAAAATGCACCTCGATGACAAAGTGGATGACAGCTTGCACAGGCAGAGGGGTTTCACCTCCCAAATGAAAAGTCAGAATGAAAAGACAGAGTTTGGCATCACAAAAACTCCACTCTGAAGACAGAGGAAACATAAAACGTGGGATGAGACAAGAATTCAGAACCACTTGGTGTCATCCTGGAGATTTCCAAGCCAAGCAGAGACACCAAGAGATGGCAGAACTTTGCTGTTTCACATCACCTGGGCTTGACACTCCAAATAAAGTTATTTAAAGTTATTATCAATGACTTTATCAATCTATTTTATCATATTATATTTATAACATGATTTATAATATGATAATATTACAATTTATATTTATAATATTACCCATTATCTCCCTTGCACCACAAGGATGTATTTACACACAATTCCACACTGGAAATCTCCACTGAACAGCAGCAAGTAAAGGCACTGTGTCAGTGATCCACCTGACTGCGAAAAATAACGAAGAAAAACCTCTAAAAAGATGTAAAAAGGTGAAAAAAACCTGAAAGAAAAAGCTTTCCAAGATCCATGGTTTATCAGACATCCTTTGCCATGAATTATTCCACACTAAGAGCAAAAAATCCAGTCTGGATGAGATCCCACTGCTGCTTTTTCCTCCAAGACCAAACCAGTTATTGCAGAATAATATAAGTATTCTGTGGATTTTTGATTTTTTTGGTGCAAGACCTTAATTTTTAGCTGTTTAAATAATGCACCGATTTAGAATCATTAAACCAATTTCCCCTCACCCTCTCAAACTCCTTCTCACTGCCAAGAACGTTGGGACTTCATTAATGTCATCTTTAAAGAGGGAGGACAAAACACCGAGATGGTATCCATTTAAAATATTCATTAAGCCCAATTATACACACTGATAATTCATGCAACACGTTCTTCCTCCTAATCCATGAAAAAAAAGGGGTTTTCTTCTAGCCTGCTAAGCTGCATTAATGAATATGTGTCTTGCTCATAGCTTTCACAACTTAAAAAAAAATAAAAATCCAAATTAATCAACAATACATAAGCTCAGGAAGAAGGCAGAGGGGTGAAGGAGGCAAATGTATTAGGCTGGAGGTTACAACCAACCTGGGAGCCAGCAAAGGATGACAGCAGTAATTATTTGAAATTAACATCCTATAAAATAATACCCCATAAAGAACGGGGATGTTCACAGCAATATGTTAAACCACTGTAAGCAAGTAGCACAGCTTCCCAAGCTGCTCTCTGCAGTTTAATTTCATGTCTGTGATGACAAAACGACACACAAGTGCTTTTTAAGCACGGGATAAACTTGGAATGAAAATTAAACTCTCCGTGTGCTGATGGAGGAATCACTAATTCCACCCACTAGAAGCAGAAATTCACTTTGTCCCTTCACACTTCAGGTTTTTTTTTTTCATTTTAATTTTTTTACTTGATGACACTTACTCACTTCCACCAGCTCTTCATCAGTGTTGGTAGAAAATAAGCTCATTATTTTATTTTGCTGCCTGTAATTACCGTGACAGATGAAATCCCTTGAACGTGAGAACTTTGTTAGGAAAGAAAACAATATTCTCCCCATCAAACCTTCCACCTTGTCAATATGAAGCCAGAAACAGTAATACAAAAATAACCCCTCTGGCCAGAATTTTCATCTTTTATCTCCCTTCAAAAATTCACCTTGTAAATAAAACCAGGAGGAGAAATGAACAGAAAAATCTTCAGTAAAGGGAAAAAAAAAAAAGGGTTTTACCCTCTCTTCCAGCCGAGCCAGCTGCTCCTTGTAGTAAGCATCGTGTTTCTTCAGCTCCCTGTCCTTCTCTTCCAGCTGCTTGGCCTAGAAAAAGAACAGAAAAATTAAAATATTTTCCATTATTCTGGATTTTTTCCTTCCCTCCTCAACAGCTCTGCCTGAATTTGTCCAAATGGATTCAGAAAAGTCACCAAAATGGAACCAAAACTCACCAAACTGGGATTTATCGTTAATTTTTTATATGAATTAAACTTCGCAAATCACTCTGCAATTTAGGAAAACCTAATTCTAAACAGGTGGATATTTGGGAAGAACCAAATAATTTTATATATCTGCTAAAAGGTACACCTAAAACTCTGCTGGTCCTCTTTATTTAGGAATCACTCCTTGGAAATTCCCAGATGGGCTGAAATATCCACTAAGTTGAAAAACTCCACCACAGCATCACTCCCAAGTCCAATAACAATCAAAAAGAATACACAACAATTTAAAATATTTATATTTTCAATAGCAGCGTGACTCGAGCGTTCATTTAAGAGACACTGCTTGCAGCAAATTGATGGTTTTTGGCTTTTCAGCTGCAGTATTTCCCAATTTCCAGGATTAAGGGGACTCATTAAAAATGGGAAAATCCATTTAGAAAGCACATATGCACAGAGGAATTGATGAGAAATAGATAAAGCTGGAAGTCCTGCAGTGTAAATAGCAGACAAGAGATTTTTAACAAGCTACGAAGGATTTAATGCAAATATTTTCCAGGTATTTTTAAATTTTTTAGTACTTCTGTGATTTTTAATGTATTATCTTTAGTGATTAATAATTACCTAATTGTGATCATTACAATTACACCAAATATTGCACAGACTTGTACAGATAGAAGATTTCAATCCCTTTCTCAAAATTAGGTTTTTTTGGGGGTTTTTTTTAGCAAACACCCAAGGAATACATGAAAAAATTCGGATTTTTCCTCGTTTCCTTGTTCAACCACTTACCTTTATATCTATGTCCTGAAGCATGTAAAGAATTTTAAAATTCGAATTAAATTTATTATATAATGGTGAATAGAAAGAATGTAAAAAAACCCCACATGCATGTCAGGTGTGTCTAAAAAATGCAGAAAACTACTTGGAAATTGTTGGGATTTTCATGCAACTTCACCAAAAATACCCCAAAAAAGCCACATTTTGGGTGAAGCAAACTTTGTCCTCTGCCAGCCACTCTGTCAGAATCCCACAGAGCACAGCCTTGACTCACTAATTACTAATTAAAGTTTTTCCAGAGCTCATTCGGTGAAATATTCCAGATGTTTTGTGTTGATGGTGGTTTGTTTCTTTTTTAGAGATAATTCCTGATGTCCTAGAAAGTTTGTTAATTTTTTGGGTTGATTTTTGGGTTTGGTTCTCTGTCTCCTCTCAAAAGAATTAATCATCAAACCAGCTGGATTTTACTGCACTAAAATAAAATTAAAAATTAAAAAATATAATAAATATAGAAAATAATTAATAATTAATATATTAATAATTTATATAATAAAGATATAAAATAATAAAATATATAAATAAAATTATAGTGACACTCATTGCCCTGATCGATCACTGAGAAAGGAGAAATATTATAATATAAAAATTCTAAATATTACGTTTATCCAAATGTTTGCTTCCCTGTATTGTGGAAGATTTGGTTAAAAAGTCAGCAAAAAAGAGTTTTTTCCACCCCTGACACTTGTAGAGTAAAGCAGACACAGCAAAGTTCAAATGAATAAATAATAAATAAAATTATTCATTTATACAGGAGACTATAAATATACCAATAGAGGAGAACTGAGTGCCAAAATAAAAACCTGTAAATAATATTATATTTATGGGGCTGCAGCTACAAGATCCCTGTGAATGCCAATGAGCTGCAGGAAAATAATTAAGAAAAACCATGTTTTCAATTAGCTGCAATGCTGCACTTCAGGTGTAAATGAGATACTGGAACAGGTTTGGTGCTTCTTCACAAAGAAATTCTAAATAAAATTTAAAAAATCAAACCTTTGCTTGGGTGTTTTCTAAAGAATAGATTCAAAAGGCCATTTGGCTCCCTAAATTATCCAAATTAATTATCACTAATATTAAACTCAGGTTTTTCACAATCACAAGGAAATTGGGCCAAAATTTCAATGCCAACCTGGGTTTTGTTTTTAAAAGCAGCACCTGGATTTGGCACAGCACTGGTAGGAGTTGCCAGCACTGGAAAAATTGATATTTTCCCTACAAAAAAAATATCCAGGAATTGCCTCAAACTCAGCTGTGACAAATCCAAGTCCTGCTCACACTGCATCCAAAAAAACCACATTTATTTTGTCCACAACAAAGCAAACAAGCAGCTGGCTGAAAACCTATGTTTAATAATTTAATTTTAAAAATAAAGGATGACATCTGGATGCAACAACATTGCAGGTGTGTGTTGTGGTCATAAATTGCTATTATTTAAGGAGCTGATAAAGAAAAAAACAGTATTATCAGGTGGTTTAATGTAAGTTTGTAGGCAGATTTTAAATTCAGCTCAATTCATTAACATCCCAAAAATGTACAGTGGAAGTGCTGAGATGGCTCCAGTTGGCATTTTGGTGGGGAAAGAATGATCTACTTCAAAATAATATCCCAGTTTAAATTTATAAATTATCTGAGAGTCCTCTGAAGGTCTTGATTTCATCTCCTCACCGTCCCACCAAGGACACTGGGGACATCAAGGTGTCCCAAGGCTTCCAGGGAGAGCTGGCACGGTGGGATGAGTGGAATTCACATTTGCAAGTTGATAAAAATCAGATAAAGCTTCATTATTTGCATAAATTATGATGATCAGCAAAACTCCTCATCCTCATGGAGTGTCACACTAAAAATAATTCCCAATTTCTACATTTAAAAACTCCTCATCCTCATGGAGTGTCCCAATAAAAATAATTCCCAATTTCTACATTTCATGGATGTTGAACTGATAAGGTTTTAATTTTTAACCTTATATTTCAGGATATAAATACACCCATCATTCTGACCAGGCAACACCAATAACTTCTGGATATTCCTACAAACACATGCTGCTCTCTTTCCCCCTCAAAGAATTCCTTTTTCAATTATCACTAGGAACAAAATCATCCCTAAACTCAAAAAATCATCTAGGCACATCACTTGAAACAAGGGATCTTCATTTCCACTTGTAAAGGTGGAGAATTGTTAGGAATTCCAAACAGCAGCACCAATAATGCTCACAAAACGGAGTCTCTGACAAGTGTAATTAAAGCAAGCTTTGGTAATTACTGCTAAATGTGCTACAGTGCATTTTCCAAAAATAAGGAAGTCCTAAAAGAGTAAGTCGTGCAGATAAAGATCACCTCGAGAGGAGGAGGCTAATGGGGAAAACGAAAAAATTGGATTTATGAAGGAGGAAGGATCTAGTGTAGAACAGAACGTGTGACGTGGAGCTTCAGTTACTGAATCTCGTTATAGACCAAAGGAGGAAAAAACAAATGTACAAATGCCAAGGAAAAGCACATTCCAATTAGGATTCCAATCCTAATGTGAGTTACAGGAATACACAACTCAAACCCACAGGAACATCATTCTCCATCAAGGCAGAAATTCACTGATGTTGTTACCTCAACAAGAAAAGCTTCCATTATGTCAGAATAAAAAGCTGAACAAGGAGAATCCCAGAATTACTGAGGTTGGAAAAGCTCTCCAAGGTCACCAAGGCCAAGCTGTGCCCAATGCCCACCTTGTCCCCAGCCCTGAGTGACACGTCCAGCAATTCCTTGGACACCTCCAGGGATGGAGAATCCAAACCTCCCTGGGCAGAAACATCAGTGATTTGTACTAAACAACCAGAAATGAGCAATTACAGAATGCCAGAACTGTAAAAACCAGAAAACCAGAAGGGTTTGGGTCTCAAAGGATCCTTTCAATCCAACCAGGACATCTTCCACCACCCCAGGCTGCTCCAATCCCTTGTCCAACCTGTCCTGTCCAAAATCAGCACTAAAGAAAATCTGCAAAAAAAAACCTCCAAGAGAACCATCTGCTTCGCTCAGCTTCAAAAACAACAGACTCTGAAGCCTTTATTTCCTTGAAAAATAAAAATTAAAATTACATGCAGGGGATCTTCTATTCATCAGCAACAGGCAGAAAAAAGCCTCGTGTTCCCATCCAAGCGTGGTTCAAAGGGAAAAGAGACGCTGAACAAATCTGAATTACATCTCTGCATGTCACTGGGAATGAAAGAAAGGCATGACTTGCTCCTGAAACTCTACCCATGCTTTTCAGGCAGCCAACACAGTCCAAGGAGATCAAACATTTGAAAGACTATCTGTACTGCTGCCAGGTATTTGTTGCAATTCAAATATTGTCTCTAACCGTGGCTGACAGCTTCTGATGTTTCAGTCATATGTCAAATATGTAGTTTTGCACTAAACTGAAGGAAGCAGAGACTGTTCCATCTGAGCTGAAGTGGATTTTTCCCTGTAAAACAGAGCAAAAGGACCATTATCCTGTAAAATTCAGGAAAAAACTGCCAGTAAACTGATTTAGGACTCTGTTCTGCTTTTGTATTTGTTGCTACAAGTCATAAATATTTTTGCTGTTTTCACTGCGTTCAGAATTGATATTAATGATGGGTTTGCAGCAATATTTTTGAATTCCTGGATGAAACAACAGAAAGGTGAACAAAAGTTATAGCTAAGCGCTGTGAGCCAGTATTTGGTGTATTTTTAAACAAAACATGATGGAAAACAAAGCAAAATATAAGGAAGCACCAGCCTTCCAGAATTTCACCACTGAAGACCAAAACCAGCCAGAGGGAAGAAATTCACACCTCATTTGCCTCATACCCAAAATATTCAGAGAAAATGCTGAAATCCAAGCTTTCCACCTAGGGCTCTTCACTCTTTTGTCCCAACCCCAGAATCACTCATCAACAATATCAGATTATTATCATTTGAAAAGCCCCAATTCTCCAGCTTTGCAAACCAGAAGTTCAATGGGCTGAACGTAAACAGGGCAATAATTCCAGGGGATGCTGCACTAATATCAGCAATATAAACTCCACACCCCATCCAAAGGCACTTCAAAGCCAATCTCATTTGGAATCCCATCGAAAACCTCCTGGATTTTCAGTTTATTACAGGTCTCTCGGCGTCAGGGGTTGTTCTCCAGAGTTATTTTCCATCTGTGAATTTCCCACTCCTTCTATCAAACAATCCAAGCTCTGCATGAATTGATATGATTCCCTCCCAGCACAAGTTGCCTCATTGGAAGAGGCTGCTCAAGCTGTTCTCCTGGGAAGCAATTTCCACTCAAGGCAAAAAAAAAAAACCAAACAAAGTGATGATGGCCAAGTAGGTAAATCCACTTTGGAATAGCAAATAAGAGGATATTTATTGCTGCTGAGCTATTCAGGGTATTGATTTCTGCTTAAGACACAGAACTGAGTCACTTGGAACTGCAGCAGGTGTTTCTCAATTGGAAAGATCCAATACAGGCAGAAATTTCGGGTTTGGGATGTTCAAAAAGGCACTTAAAAATGAAGATAATCTATTGTCTTAAAGGTATTTCATCTGTATTTTTTTGGAAATTTGATCTTGTTAAATTGAGCTCTTCTATTTAGTAATAAAGGAACTGTCACCACTCATTGATTCTGGCCCAAATTATGCAGCCATTTTATTCCCCATTATTCCCAAACAGAGATTTTCCTATTCAGCTTGAGAATAAAATTACTGTAACCAGCAGATAATTTGAGACTGAAGATGTAACTCAGAGACAAGTTCATCTTTTGAACAGAATATTTGACTTAACAGTGGAATTTAGGGATTAACCTCAGCATTGCCAAGGGAACATCATTTTGGTGAATTTTGGGAATGCTCCAACTTTCCCAAAAATCCTTTTGGCATCGATATACACAAAAAATTCACATGGTAAAGAAAATTTTTACAGGTGACTGCTGTGCACCTATATTGAACTACACAGAATTCATCCCAATTAATAAGTCAGTTTTTAGCTCTGTTTAATTTTTTCCAACACTGAAAACTCAATTCCAACAATTAATAGGACAGTTTATTGTTATTATAAGAGTTATTATAGCTCTTCACGTTCTATCCCTAAAATATTACACTAAATGTGAAAATCCTCAGTTAACACCACACATTCACCACAACTCTCTAAATTACTACCTCCAAACCAAGACCCAGCAAAGCCTTGGGAAAGTGGGAGAACACAGCAGGATTTAATGCTCTTTGTATGTTAATTACTAAATTACAATGCTGGTCTTTCAGCATCTTCTTTAAAGATTTAACAACTTCTCCTGCAGCAAACCCAGGGGAGAATCACTACCTCGAGCAGAGCAGCTCTGCAAGGGGCTGGGATTGATTTATGCATTGATTATTGGTGAGCATCTTCCTTTTGTATAATCCTATAACACGTGTCATTGAATTTCTGTGTCCAACTTCCACCCAGTGCACTTTTATTTCTCTTCTGGTTTGATTGCAGAGTCTCCAGGGCAGAGCCTGGAACTCACCACACATCTGTGCAGTGTTTAACAGAATTCTGCTTCAAGCTCTGCTGGTGTTTGTGTTGTTCTAACAGAAATAAATAATATTCTGAGTGCAGAGAATATTCGAAATGGATGGGGGAAGGAGATTTGATACAAGACAGAGAAATGGAAACAAATACTAGATTTTTGTGAAGGTTATGGTAGGAAAATAAATGAAAAGGATTTTTTTTTTTTTTTTTAAATCCTGAGTGTGCCAGGAGTTTGGGAATGGGCAACTGAACAAACCCTCAAACTTATGAATGTAATTAAGTAATTAGAGGCAGAAAGGACTGATGGTGACATTTCTATTGCTCTGACATCCCTGTCATCAACATTTGCTGACACAACACTGAAATGTTTAACATGGCAGAAATTGTTCCAAAACCATGGTTCTGCTAAAAGGTTTATACATTCGAGTGTAAATTTTGGTCACAATTGGTAAAAATAAACCAGCTGTCTGACGGGATAGTCAAAAATAATTCCACAGTGTCTTAATCAAAGAAAAATGTAAAGCAAGTAATAATAAAGGATCCAATAAGGAGTGGAAAATAACTTGGAAGCGAAAGTTATAAAAGTTATTCACCAGCCAAGTGAAGCTTTTTTATCCTGACTATAAAACCCTGGAGAAAAAGTTGATGTTCCTGCAGAAAAAGCCAAGGAAAATTTGTTAAAATAGCAAAATAAAACCAGGATATTTATGAAGAAAAGGGGAAGGGGAAGGTAGTAACAAACTGAGATCACAATATTTGACATAAATAAAATCCCAGCTCCTCCCAGAGCTCTGGTCACTCTCAGAATATTTATATTCTGGTCACTGCAGAGAAAACCTTTGGAAAAGAAAGCAGCTGGAGGCAGATAAAGAGCAAAGCCCTGAGAAGAGCTCTGTGTACAGCAGAGAGGTACACAAAATAATTAAATGTTCAGAGAAGGTGAGCCAGGCTCTCCTATTTACTCCTTCTCATAATACAAGAGCGAGGAAATATTCAGTGAACAGTGAAATTGAAAAGCAACAAATTTGAAACCAATTAAATGCATAATTAACCTGCAGAACTCGTTGCCACAAGTTATCAGCGAAGCTGATCGCTCAGCAAAACCCCAAAAAGTGGAGATGTTTGTGTTACCTCTGAAAAAATCCACAATTTTGCCTTTCAGCCACCTCAGACTCCTTGAAGCACTTGACTTCAGGATTCCTTGAAGTGCTAATAAAGAATAATTCCATTCTTTAGCAATGCAATACTATTGTGTAACAATTAACAATATTGAGATCTGTCATGTGTCAATTATTTGAGATTATAAGAGGAAAACTCCTTTTTATCCCAGCTCTGTTACAAACTGCCTCAAGGAACTACTTTATTTCTTGTGGTGTCTGACAAAAATCATGAATTAAGTCCCAAATTTCAGCTCTTTTCAACTGCTGTGATGCTGTTTTCACACAGCCAGGAAAACAACAACAAAAAAAGCCAAAAGTCAACCTGTGGCAACTTTTTTCTCCCACCCTCAAGATGAGAATTTAGGATTAGGAATTGGGATGACAGATCAACACCCAGAGCTCCCAGGTGTTTCTGCAGAGCTGCCTCTCCTTGTTGGTGACAGCAGCTGAAGGGGTGAGGAACTGCTGGTAAATGGAGCTCAAGGTGTAAAACCAAACCAAGAATCTCAGCAGCAGGGAAAATAAGAGTTAATGAGGAATTTAAATACTGCTGAGCCACAAAAGTGTGGATGCAATGGCTGGAGCAGCAGAGGCTGTGCTCAGTGAATTTCCAACCAGCACTGCTCTGAACACACAGAAATCCAGCAGCAAAACCAGCAATTTCCAGCTTGAAGGAGAGTAAAAGTGCTGAGAAGGAAGACAGAGACAGCTAATCCATGAGTCAGGTCTACCAAAGGAAAGCACCACTGGTGGATCCTCAGGCCTTTCCCTGGGAAGAGCTGGGAATGTTGCCCTGGAGAAGGGAAGGATGCAGGGAGAGCTCAGAGCTCCTGCCAGGGCCTGAAGGAGCTCCAGGAGAGCTGCAGAGGGACTGGGGACAAGGCATGGAGGGACAGGACACAGGGAATGGCTTCCCACTGCCAGAGGGCAGGGATGGATGGGATCTTGGGAATTAGGAATTCCTGGCTGGGATGGAATTCCCAGAGCAGCTGTGGCTGCCCCTGGATCCCTGGGATGGCCAAGGCCAGGCTGGACAGGGCTTGGGACAACCAGGGACGGTGGAAATTGTTCCTGCCATGGAATGAGATGATCCTGAAGGCTCTAAAAAATCCCATTAACCATGGTGCTCTCCCTGCATCTCCAGAAAATGACCCTAAAATTAAGGAAGCATCACCCTGTGCAGGAGACAAGCTGTGCCCTCAGTTCAACTCCCCTGCAGCCTCAGCAAAGATTTATTTCCTCTCCTTTTCCCTTTTCAGGGATGCCTGCCAGGAGTCTGAGGGCTGCCTGCACTCGGAGAATCCCCAATCCATGCATTTTCTAAAGGAATACTATTATTTTAACATGAACATTTGATGTTGTGGGTGAGAGCATCTGGAAGGGAAAGCAAACACTTAAAAGAGCTTTCTAAAAAAAGAGGTTTCATCCCAGTCAATAGGATGCTTCAGGAAAATATAAGCTGCCAAGTACTTCTATAATAATGGGAGGCAAAAAAAAAAAAAAATCAAAAAACCACCCTCTTCTGGGAGTTGCTAAAACATGTCAATTTTATCCAATTTTTTTTTGTACTGCCCAACATTGTGAGTGCTCGAAAGCAAAGCTGGATTTGTGAAGTGCTGTTGGTTTTTTTTTCTTTCCCTGCATGCCTCAAATCTATTTGTCATGCAATGCAGGCTGTTGGAGCCCAGAGTGAGAATTAATGCTTAATTTTCTAAACGTGGAGAGAAATACCAACTATTTGCACAAGTAACGTCGCTGGTATTTGCGTGAAATCGAGAACGGCGAGGAATTGCTCCAATTAGATTAATTTGGAAATGACAGAAGAGTTACAACTTTGCTCTGTCCTTTAAGGGGGAAGAAGGGAAAATCTGCAGAGCAAAACATGACTGATCATAAAGAGAGAAAAGGATCTAATAAAATGTTTATTCATCCTCTGTAACACAGAGAACACGACACCCTGCTGAGGTTTCAGGGTATTAGAGAAGATGTGGCTCTGCAATGGAACAGGAAATAAACCTGGATTTGGGATTGAGGGAACTCTTCAATGGGGCTGGGATGGAATTCCCAGAAAAGCTGTGGCTGTCCCTGGGTCCCTGGAAGTGTCCTGGCACAGTGGAAGTGGCACTGGATCACCTTTAAGCTCCCCTTCCACTCCACTCTAAAGAAATTCTCCTTTTTTAAATTTTGGGTCAGGAGGAGTAACAAATACAATGTAGGTTAAAAGATTTAAAAAACAAATTTCAAAAGGAAAAGAAATATGTTTTTGCAGTACAGGAGAGAAAAATTTTGTATTATATATATATATAAATAGCTGTAATTACATTTAATTGCTTTGCTGTTATCTGCAAGATATCACATCTATCAGCATGGGAACTGAGATATTCAAGTTTCCCTTTATTTAACAGGGACACCAACATCCAGGGATGGAGAGGCTAAAAAAAAAGGTTTTCCAACAGAAATCCTATTTTTCTTATAACAAACCTTGTTCTGTAGCAATTTGATCACTCAAACTGATACAAAAATTATTTATATGTGAGAAGATACTCACGGGGATCTTGTGGTGCATTTAGAATCATGGAATCACAGAAGGGTTTGGGTTGGAAGGATCAGCTTTTCCTGGGCAGGGAAACCTCCCACCATCCCAGTTTGCTCCAAGCCCTGTCCAGCCTGGCCTTGGCCATCCCAGGGATCCAGGGGCAGCCACAGCTTCTCTGGGAATTCCATCCCAGCCAGGAATTCCTAATTCCCAAGATCCCATCCATCCCTGCCCTCTGGCAGTGGGAAGCCATTCCCTGTGTCCTGTCCCTCCATGCCTTGTCCCCAGTCCCTCTGCAGCTCTCCTGGAGCTCCTTCAGGCCCTGGCAGGAGCTCTGAGCTCTCCCTGCATCCTTCCCTCCTCCAGGGCAACATTCCCAGCTCTCCCTGCCTGCCTCCAGCCCTGGATGTGATTTTCCCTTTCCAAACCCAGCAATGCCCATTTTTCACTCCTCTCTTTATTCCACTGAGCTCTGTTAAGCTCCTGCCACATTCCACTCCCCCAGCCTGGATTTCAAGGTGCACAGAGCTGTATTTTTTGCACAACTTACAATGTGTTTTAGGCACTGAGATCCTGACAAGGCAACTGTGTAAAGCACAATTGGTATTATTCCAGTGACTTAGAGCTCCCAGGTATTCCAGGGGGAAGCTGGAAGCATCAATCTCTGGTCTGGAGTATCACCACAGGTGTATAAATCCCAGAAAATCAAATTTCAGAGAGTCTCATTTGCTCCTGTGAAAGGTGAATTTGTAACACAGAGTGAGCAATAATCTTTTTTAATGATTTGGGAAAACAACTTGTATCTCCTGGAATGTAACTGGAGTCAATTAAGGAAAAAACAGACACAGCAGTTTTCTCTGAAATTTAAGCTGCAAGGGTTCACAAGCTTAAGAGGAACATGAATTTTAATTTTTCCTAAATCTGTAGCAAAAAGGCCAAAAATGCACATGGTCTGTGCTGCACGTAAACAGAGCTGCTGCATCAACAAAGATGCAAAAACAACACCAAAACCCCCAAAATTGAGAAAAATCAATGAGCAATTCTCAGAGCAATGAGCAATCAACCAGCATTTCTAAAATCTGCCTATTCGAACCAGAAATGATGTTTTTAGGGTGATTTTTTTCCCTGCCAGGGAGTTGTGGAGAGCCAGAAGGTCTCACCTTCCAGTGGTTTTACTTCTGCATTACTCCAAAAAACCAGAGAAATCTTCTAGACAACACATCTTTATTCCCAAATCAATATTCCAGTAGCAAACTAGTAGATTTTCAAGGAATCATGGAAGTATTTAATGCTCAGGATCCCCAAATTAAATGAGAGCCAATCATGGAGTTGTGGTCAAGTGATGTAAAAAAATGCAGGCAGGGATTTGGAATTCTGAATTCCACCAAAATGAGCTAGAAAGCAAAAAATTGGTGGATTTTTTTTTGTGTGCTTTAGGCACACAGGTGGATTTTTTTAGTATAAAACTTTACACAGCAGTGTGTGTCAAGTTTATATTGATCTATATTATAATAATATATCATTATATCATATAATAATCATTATATCTAATAGATAGAAATGTATTTAGACATTTTTATTTATGTCTTTATTTCACTTTTACTACCTAACTACAAACCTATCCTGAATTCAATGGGACCAAAACCAGACAGTGATATTTTTAAAGGTTTTTGGTTTTATTTTTAACATAACAAGGAGTATCAAAACCCCTGAATATTTCACTTATGTTATTTAGGTTCAGCTCCCCAAAAAATTCCAAAGCCTTAACACAAACATTCCCAAACAAGTGAATTTTAAACACATTTTTTTGCACAACAGAAAAGAAAATCTGCAGCCAGATAAAGATCCACCCTTGTAGCTGGGAGCTCAGAAGGATAAAATTGTATAAAATTGTATAAAACTTTACACAACAGTGTGTGTGATTAGACATAAATGTATTTAGACATTTTTATTTATGTCTGAATTTAACTTTTACTAACTACAAACCTATCCTGAATTCAATGGGACCAAAACCAGACATTGATATTTTTACAGGTTTTTTTGTTTGTTTTCAACATAACAAGGAATATCAAAACCCCTGAATATTTCATTTATCTCCTTTAGGTTCAGCTCCCCAAAAAATTCCAAAGTCTTAACACAAACATTCCCTAAGTGTATTTTAAACACATTTTTTTGCACAACAGAAAATAAAATCTGCAGACAGATAAAGATCCACCCTTGCAGCTGGAAGGATAATGGTATAAAATTGAATAAAATAACTGCTCAGGGCTGTAAGCAGAGCAACACTCAGGGTGTTTTGAGCTCCAGGAGAGGAATCACTTTCATCATCCTATTCTCCCTGAGTAGAACTTAGATTTTTCTGGCTAATATTTATGGGAGGAATAATTGTGACAAGTGTTTTATTCCCCTCTCTGCTTGCAGACGTATTTGAAATAAAAAAAACAAAACATTTTTGAGAAGAGCAGAAATGGCAAAACCCCAACCACAGCTCACAGATGCTCTCAGAGCAAGGAGGATAAATCAAGAAGAGACAGAAATGCGAGAAATTTGGGAAAATGAAGATTAAATGGGGAAAAAACCTGAAGGATCTGGCAAGAAAACATGGAATGTTGATAGAATGAAAGTTATAAAAGTTCCATGGGAAGGTGGTGAGAAGGTAAAACACGGAGAGATTCTCTCTGAATATTTATTCCTCCCTAAGGAAGTCAGAGAAGGAATTGGGGCCAAAAATCAGCTTAGAATCTCCCTTTGCCAGAGGGATGAACCCCAAGGATTGCCCTAAACACAGAGCAAGGATCCTGGAAGGAAAAGCTGGAAGGAAGATTTGGGATCTGGGATGATAAAAGAGCCAAATCTCACTTGGCTCAAAATTCACTTCTGGACACAACCAAGGGAATGGGAAAGAAAAAGAAAATGGTTTTATAAAATGAAATAGCAAATGGTTGCCCAGTTGGTGAATTTGGCCACAAAATGACTTCTTCCAATTTTTCACCAGCCACTGATTCCCTTTAGGATGGAGTGCAGGAGGTAAGGAAAGTTTTAAAAGCTTTAAAAATAAGATTTGTGTTGTGTCATCAAGGAAAAGTCCCAAAAAGGAGCAAATCAAGGAAAGAGAAGTTTCAGGTGAGGCTGGAAACAGCCAAAGGACATTGGTGACAAAATCCCAAATTCTGGCTTGAGGATTTTTTATCAAAGTCCTTTTATTTATCAAAATCCTTTTATTTATCAAAATCCTTTTATTTATCAAAAATCCCCACTAGGAATTGCAATAGGACAAAGTTCCCCTTGGGAATTTTCTTCATTTCTGGTGGATTTTTTTTCTGCCTTTTAAGATCTTGATGGAAAATGAATTTTTTTCAACTTCTTAAATGAAGATGCAGCCCCAGCATGAGGAATCATTTTCCTCAATACAATCATTTTCCTTGGGATGTCTGCAGGAAAATGATTTCTGACATTTCCAGAGGTACAAAAAGCAAGCTGTGGAATACCCAGAAATTCTTAATTACTCTTGTAAGCAATTCAAAGATTGCCTTGGTATTAAAAAAAAAAAAAATAAAAAAAAAACCCTCTGGATAAAAAGGAATAAAACCATCTAAGAGAATCAGTTCAATGGAGCAGGTTAATAATTTGTATTATCTTATCACTGAGGTTTAGACAGTCAGAAACCCACAATGGCAAGGAAATTTCGATTTAAAAGAGAAATTATGTCTGTAATAATTTAAAAGAGAAATTATGTCTATAACCCACCTGCCTAAATATGAAATTTTCAAAGAATTAATGATCTGCTTTTGAACAGTATCAGATCAGAATTGGATCTGCACTTATTCCATTTATTCTCAAACCATTCCCACTACTGCTCATGGCTAATGGGAGAACTCTGGAATTCCAGGGCATGGCAGGGAATCAATAAACTTTATTTTATTTTATTTTATTTTATTTTATTTTATTTTATTATTATCATAAAACTTGGCTCCACTCTGCCCTACTCCTTTCTCCCCAAAATTCTGATCTATTTATAACCCACAGGAAAATTTATTGACATTTTACACACATTTGGGACATCAAACATCACTTCAGCCTTAAGAGCCACAATTCCAAAGATCCTCCTTTCCAAAACTGTGGAATTGCTGCACCCAAAATTCCTTAAAAACTTCCTGCAGAAGGAAAATTATGTCAAATAACCAAGTTAAAAACACTTTTTATTTAATAGCTTTGCGTGATTCTTGTTAGCACAAATTTTTCCTGCTTTAAATGAACTACTCAGCTTTTTGTTTGGGTTTTTTTGGGGGTTTTTTTGGTGGTTTTTTTTGTTTTTGTTGGGTTTGTTTGTTTGTTTCTTTTTGTCGTTGTTTGCTTTTTGGCTTTTGGGTTTTTTTAGAACTATGGAGTCTATTTTTACGTAGAAATATTAAAAATATTAAAAAATTTAAAAAGCCAAGCACTCAGCATGCAACAAAACCCAACCATGAAAGCACAGCATGCCTGCAGAGAGATCTGAGGCAGGAACAAATTAACTTAATCTTATTATTTTAAGGTCCAGGAGTGGACAGCTGCAGAACATTTGGGGTGAACCTTTGTCACTTTGATCTGCATTGTCACAGAAAAAAGCCACATGACACTTGCAGATGGAAACCATTCCTAATAAATGACAAAAATGAAATCAATGCAGAGAACTCCACGGATTAAATGTGTTTAGGAGAATCAGAAGGGGGAAAAATAAATAAAAATTTGAATTTTCTACAGCTCTCTCCCGCCGTCTCAGATCCTTATTTTGCCTGAATTTTGCCCTAAAATTACTTTTAATCATTACATCCATGAAAATCACAGAGAAAGGAGGAATGCACATTAAAATATCAAAATATCAGCTCTACCTGATCTCATTCTGCCCCAATGCAACTCTGATTAAGAATTAAATCCATCCAGAAACAGAAGCAGGAAATTTTCTGTTCTAAAATTAAAAATCAGAGGGCAAGAGTTTCATTTTTCCACCTGTTAGTCCAGCAGGGTGAACTGAAACCCATTGCTCTGTATTTCAGTCTCTATTTCCAGAAAGAAAAACTGACAAATATTCTGTATTCAATTTGATAGAATATTTGATAGGCAGTGATGCTGTGAATGCAAAGCTATCAATGTTCATTTTTAGAAACAACCCAGGTAATGGGACATAAATTAAAATTAAAATAAAAATTAAAATATGGGGATAATACAACGTTGGGGTACCTTGGTGTCTGCAGAATCTTTTTTATGAATTTTGTGTGCTCCAAGACGTATCTCAGTGATGATCATGTGAAGATTTCCATCGAAAGCCAACCAAAAATCATTAATTCAAAATATAGTTTTTGGGAGAGTTATCTGGGTTTTGGGGTGGTTTTTTTGGTTTTATTTTGGAGGGGGTTGTTTGTTTTTTGTTTTTATTGGTTGCTTTTTTCCTCAGCATTAAGCTTTTATTCCACTGTTGGAATCTCCTCAGAAATATCCACATCCCTGGAATGTCCAAGGTTGGGCTGGACAGGGAATGGAACTGGATGATCCTGAAAGTTCCTTATAACCCAAACCATCCTGGGATTCCATGATTTTTCAGGAAAAACAACCTGCTTTACCAGAGGGTTTGGAACTGGATGATCTCCAGATGTTCCATCCAATTCCAGCTGTTCTGGAATTCCACAAAGATATTTTTGCTTTTCTTTCCGAAAAGTGTCACCACTCAGAGTTTATCCATTTGGGGTGGATTGGAGGTTCTCAGGACTGCACTTTGTGGTTCTTTCTTAAACACTCAACCAAAATAAATAGTCACAGCTTTGGGGAGAGGAAAAATTCCTTCCTGGAAAGGATTGTCCAGGTTAATGGTGGAGCTCTCATCCCTGGAGGGATTTAAAGCCCTGTAGATGTGACACTTGGGGACATGGGGCAGTGGTGGCCTTGGCAGTGCTGGGAATGGCTGGATTCAGTCTTGGAGGGCTTTTCCAACCTAAATGATTCTGCAAATGATAATTTCACTCTCAATACCTGCAGAGATATCAAAAACTAAGATATTTTTGAACGATGTTGCAGAGTTTTTGCAGAACTCTGGATTGGCTCTGCCAGCAAACCTCCAGCTGTGCTCCACACCCTGAACCTCAGTTTGGTGGCTTTATTGCCCAAGGAGACAAAAGAAGGAGCAATTTGGGGTTATCTGCTTCAGCAGCCAGCCCTGGAAAAGTGTCCTTCTCCAAAAAATGAGTCCCTGGAGCAGTGAGGAGGATGAAGCACTCAGAGCAGCAGCTGTTCCTCCAAACCCACCAAAAAACAGCATCAGCGCTGAATTCTGCAAATGCAAACTCAACCTCGCAGTGGCAACAAGAAATAACCAAAAAAACAGACATAATCTGCACTCAGGGCTGCTGAAAATTGGTGTTTCAGGAGCAGCTCAGGAGTTTTGGGGTTTATAAATCCATCAGGTTTGATTTAAGGTATTTCTGGGTGTTTGCCTGGAACTCAGTGCTGCCCAATTGGGGAATTCTGCAGCAGAAAATATCATAAATGAGCTCAAAGTTGCAAGCAGGAGGTAAAAAATTCAGTTCAACTGAAATAAATTCAGTCAACAAACTGTATTTGACCACTGAACATCAGCATTTGGTTCCAGATTATCAGTTTGCTGCTTTTCTAATGTATGCTCTCCCTTTAGCTCCACTGTCAAAAATCACCTTTATGGCCAAGTCCAACACATCCAGAATTTAGCAATTTCTCTCTTTTCATTCCAGTGGTGTTCAATTATTATTATTTTTTACAATAACAGGCCAACTGTTGCAGGGATTACACCCCAAATGCTCAGGGGAGGTCATGTAAAAGGAAATTAAAGACAGGAACAGTGATTATGGACAGAAAGCTCCGTTTGATGAAGCTAATTCTCCAAAATTCCTCCTTATCTGAGCCACCATCAGCACTCACCACTTGGAGGTCACAGCCTGGTTTCCTCCCAATAATTCTGATTATTAACTGCAGCCCTTCATATTAACTTTGCTGAGGTAAAAACCAAACTGCTGGAGACACAACTGTGTTTTTAAATTAAAGTGCCATTGCAGGTCATGATGGGAAATAACATCACGGGAGAAATTCTGTGTACAATGAGATCTTTCCCAACTCAAAGAGCCTGAAAAAAATGTAATTTCAGGTTATTGTGCACGTTTTTAAGGGCTGGATGAGAGGCATTAAGATTAAGAAATCCTCCAGACCCACAAAATGCATCCCTGCAGAGGGAGAGTTCTTCCAGGCACATTAAAAAATAAACCAAAAATACGAATTATTGTCATGTATAAGTCATGTTCATCCTGGTTTTACTGCACTCAACTTCAATTTCCAAAGGAAAAAAAATTTAAACAATAAAGAAATGCTAAAGTAAATATTTAACTCAATATTGGTTGCATTTTGCTTATTTTCACACCCTCCAGCTTGAAACTAATTTGCCCTTAAGCAGAAAAAGAAATAAAAGATGACTAACAGGGAAAACAAAAAAACACCAAAATTTTTTTTTTCTGAATTATTTTTCTCTCAAAGCTTGTCAATTTATAGCCCCTCAATCCCTTCTCTGACTAAAGATATTAATGAAGAATTGTGGAAATTCTAGCTGCAATGTTGCTGCACTGCAGGGAATTTCCACATGGGGGATCCCAAAGTGAATAATGGACTTAAAGGAAGTCAGGGGGGGAAAAGCCATGACATGGAAAAGGTGGAAAATTCAGGTTTTCCTTTTAGAAAAGTCCAACCAGATGTATGGAAACAGATAAATGAATTGTTCACTAAGCAGCTTCAGAAAAATATCCTCTTTTTTTCCCCTCCTCTGAAGCCAGACCTATACTGGTAAATTGCTTCTAGCAGTATAAAATGTTAAAAATTCCATAATTTTATTTATCTTCAGCATTTGAATCTTTTCTATTTTGCAGAGATGTCAACTTAAAAAATGAATTATCCATCTGTAAATGCATCCCCACTCAGAAATGGATGGAGGGACATCAGCACAGTTGTCAAATCTTTATCTTATAACTTCATTTTTTCAATATTATCCCAAGAATTCACACTTATTCACACCTAGGATTAAGCCTGAGGTCTAAAGCAAACTCCATTTCATTCCTTGAGTAAATTAAATTTTGTTTCACTCCACTGCTAAGGATGTGGGGGTGAAGGAGGAAGAGGTTTTTTGCTGGAACTGGGGTTGCTAGCAATAATTTGGGCACTGATTTGTACTTTTTGTATTCCCAATACCTTGAAGATCCCTCAGATTTCAGCAGCTCTCAGCATGCAGGTGGCAGCTGCTCTCAAAGAGAAAAACACATGAAAAGGCCATGTTCAAAACCATCTAGTGTCCAAGGGGAGTGAGAGAAGACATGGATAAAAATCCCATTTTTTCATCTTTAGATAGCAACGCCTGTTTATTTGACGATGTTAGCAATTTGGAAGGAGCTACTTGATAAAAACCACACCACTCCAAGGGTTATTTTAAAAATTATTTGAGATCAAAGCCTCAGAATTATTCAGTTAGAGGATCATTGAATCTTTTAGGTTGGAAAAGCCTTCTGAGATCATGATTAATTTTAGGCTGAGCTTATCCTGGTTTTCCTCTTTCTGTTCTAACACTCAGTGGCTGTGGTACACTGAATTTCAACAATGCAGGGACTGTATTTTTCTCATTTAACAGCAGAATTTCACAGAGATCTTCACACCATAAATTGCTACAGTGTTCTACCCCAGGAAAAAAAAAAAAAAAATTTCTGTGACTAGTGTGAGATAATGTACTTAATTATATATTTAACTTGCAAAAGTCCTTTGAGAGCCCCGGAGATAGAATTCATTCTATGGAAGCTCTCTTTATTAATAAAAGTACTTAGCCCAATTACTTTGAACTTCTACAGACAGTGCCTTATTTCCAACTATTTTAATCAATCCTCACCAAATCTCTTGGCAACGGCCTGCAGAAGTACACAGAGGCAAGGGAGCTGTGGTGCTTCAGTGGAGCTACCAATTCTTTATGTTTATTATTCATCCTGATTATGCTTTTTTTAATTAATCACACAAAATAAAACCAATGTGCTGCGCCAGCCTCTAAGTTCTCCTTTATTAAAAAAGTGATTACATCCAGTAATCTGGAGTTAATATTAGAAAGGCTTAGAGAATTTTCCAGGCTGGACTAGTCACAAAGTAACTAATCATCGCAGGAGATTTAAATTAATTTGGGTCAAATGAGATTCAACATCATCTTGCAGGTGCAGCTGCTCCCTCTGCAAAGGTTACTGATGCCTCTGACAGGCTTTTTGGGTTTTCATGTGAATCCAGCAGGGAGGGAATCCCATTAGCTCCAACCATTCATCCCAACTTTTCCAGCACAGGGAAAATGCCCAAAGCAAACCAGGGAAGGGTTGGGATGAACAGGACATTCAGCTCCAGGAAAAAGAGGAGCTGCTGAAGCTTTTCAATTCCTCCAGGAATATTCCTGCATGGAGAAGGTGCTCAGCAGAGCCTGGAGTTTGTGCAGACAGTAAATGACAGGGCTGAGCCATCGACTGACTGCTCATTGTTTCAGCCTCTGCCCTCTGGTGCTCTGCCTGCCAATAATCCTGAAATTATGTGCAATGGGATATGATTTCCTCTGGAGCCAGGCTGGGAGAGCTGGGAATGTTGCCCTGGAGAAGGGAAGGATGCAGGGAGAGCTCAGAGCTCCTGCCAGGGCCTGAAGGAGCTCCAGGAGAGCTGCAGAGGGACTGGGGACAAGGCATGGAGGGACAGGACACAGGGAATGGCTTCCCACTGCCAGAGGGCAGGGATGGATGGGATCTTGGGAATTAGGAATTCCTGGCTGGGATGGAATTCCCAGAGAAGCTGTGGCTGCCCCTGGATCCCTGGGATGGCCAAGGCCAGGCTGGATGGATTTGGAGCAACCTGGGACAGTGGAAATGTCCCTGCCACATCTGGGATGAGCTTTAAAAATCCCTCCCAACCCAAACCACTCTGTGATTCTGTGATTTATATTTTATGGCATCATTAAGACATTTTACACCCAAAATGACAAATGTCTTAAAAGCACAAAGCCATCTCTCCAACAGAAATTTCATTTGATTGCCTCTCATAAAAACCAACAAGAGCTTTGTTTTACAATCACCCATTTTATCTTCTCCTGACATCGAGTGATCTCTGCCCAGCCAAAGGTTCTATTCTGACTTATTTATTCCATCTTTGGAGCCAAACCTAGCCTGAGGACAATGTGCAGTGCCAGATTCTCACTTGTCCATCCCCAGGAAAAGTGGGATTGCTCAGGCTGAGCTCGGTTGGTGTTGCTCTGTGATTTAGAGAAATCACCCACAACTGCTCAGCCAGTAATTAAAGCAGAAAGGGCAGAGCTGAAAGCTTCAGCCTTTGGAAAGCAATCATCAGCAGAATTCCCAACACCACCAAAACGATTCCCAGCTTGGATCATTCACTCCCTTCCCGTGGTTTCAGCCAAATTATCCCCAGATTTTACTGCTGCTCACTAGAAATGCTCATCCCTCACCAGATCTGCAGCTATTTCTTAGCAGGAGGTGGAGATAAAGTTTTAGAAGCTCTGTTTATTCAGTCCCAGCCAGGCTGTCACCAGGATATTAAAAAAAATAAAAAATAAAAAAATGAAGTCAAATAAAACTTGAAAGACTGGCCAATTGTTTTCTTCCCATTTTTTACACCAAAGGCTGCATTAGCTAAATTTCACGATTCCCCTAAGTGCCTTTAAAATTACAAGCAATTTAGGCTGTGATTCACTTCCATGCAGACTCTGCCTGCACGCAATTTCTCCCCCTCCCTTCCCCACCCCACACCTCAATTATATCTTAATATTATGGGGGCTGAAATGCATTAAATAAATCATATTTCATAGCAAAGCAATAATACTTACATGCATTTGAGAAGAAATTGTCCTGCATTATAAATGTCTTTATAATGTCATTACCTTATTTTCCACATTGACTGAAATATTAGACAGCAGCCACTGCTCCCAGCTACGGATGGAAGCTTTTAGCAAACCTTCTGTTTATTCTGCTCTGCTAATGAGCTGGTTTAGTTAATATAATCCAACGTTTACAAACAGCAATTTATCCAATATACAAACCCGCTGCCGTAATTAGCGCGACATTGTTATTGATTAAGATTTAATATGCTCGTTGCTGCTGCTGCAATGTTCTACACAAAGGGAAGCATCGCTAATTTGGCCGAGGACGGTTCCCCCCAAAGTCATCTCCTGGCACAGGACCGTGAGTTTGATTAGCTAGGAAATGTTTTCTGCCCTGTTCCACCCAAGTTGGAGAGGTTTGAAAGGAGCTGGGAGCTTCAAGGGGAAATTTAAGATGTAATTATGAAGCCACTCTGTCACAGAGACCAAAAATACTTGGTTATTGCCTCATTGCAGAACCAGTTGAATTGATATTTCTATGGCAGAGATGCACTGAATCTACACAAAAATATTTTGAAGAACACACACACGTGAAAATAAGGGAATAAAGCTGAATTTCAGCCCTTCAGATTTTCAGAAGAGGCATCACACCTCAGGAAAACCAAGACATCTATAAAATAAACAGAAATATCTGAATGGAGAACCAGTTGTCTACAATTTGGAAAATTTCAGTCAAACCCAACTTTTAAAATTCCACCTTTGAAAAATGCTGTTTTCCAGAAGACTTTGGTTTTGTTTTGGTGTGGTTTTGGGTTGTTTTTTGGGTTTTTTTCTTGCTGTTGTTGTTGGCTGGTTGGTTTTTGCTTTTATTTCCAAGCATGTTTTATTTTTGCAAAGCTATTTTCTTTGGAGTGTTTTTAACTAATAAAAATCTTAGCATTTTGCACTGGCAAAGCAAAGGATGCATTTAAGAACACAAAACAGTCTAAAAACCTTCCTGAAGGTTTGAGAAAATGTATAAATTACTTAAAAGTTCAGTATAAAGTAGAAAAATCATCAATATTTTGGTCTGGGAATACAGGTATCTTCATAATATTACATGAGGTGTTTACACACTTCTGGCAATGATCTAAGTAACCAATATAAAATTAGAATATGAATTAAAATCATCAAAATTATATATAAAAATTACATTAATATCCTACTCCAGTGGCTGAAATCTCTGCCCACAACAGTGAGGTTGGAATGAAATAATTTTCAAGTTCCCTTCCAACCCAAATGATTCTAAAACATATTTTCAATTCATTCCTAGATACTTGTGGAACTCAGAGCAAGACTCAAGGACTGCCTTTTAAATGTTTTCTTATCATTTAACCCAATTCCATCCACATCCTGACCAGGGGAACACTGCAGGAAAGAGGTTTCTGTTACAGAGAAAAATCATGAAAATGATTATATTCATTAAAACACTCCAAAAAATGTCAAGTTTATCATCTTTGCCACAGAACACAGCAAGCTGAGCATAAATTATTTATGATGGGTAACAGTTTAATGGAGTATAAAATAGCTTTTTTTTCTTCTCACGAGTAGAACAAGCCCTGATTTTTATTTTTTTTTAATTTTTGTTGTCAGCTCCACACTCGGCGCTGCGCTCGAGCCATTTACAGCTGTGACACGCAACAATCTGTAAAACTGTTCTGGAGAAACTCTCACTTCAAGCAACTACTTCAACAACCTATTTATTACTCTCTTAAAGTGCTATCCAGGCAGCCTGGCGAGATGAAATTCCAGGAAATCCCAGGAATTTAGGGAGCATGAAATTCCAGGAAATCCCAGAAATTTAGGGAAGTCCTTTCAGGAGAACCTGGAATACCAACACCATCACATTTATATCTGTTTTTCAAATTTTTCAAATTCCCCATTTGAAAAATGCTGTTGTTGTCCAGAAGACTTTGGTTTTGTTTTGCTGTGATTTTTTTATTTGTTTGTTCTTGGGGTTTTTTTATTTCCAAGCATGTTTTATTTTTACAATGCTGTTTCGTCTGGAGTGCTTTCAACTAATAAAAATCTTAAAATTTTTCGCTGGCAAAGCAAAGGATGTATTTAAGAACACAAAACAGTCTTTAAAAACTTTCCTGTATGATTGAGAAAATGTATAAATTACCTAAAAATGCAGTATAAAGTGGAAAAATCATCCATATTTTGGTCTGGGAATATCAGATATAAAAATTTCTTCCTTCTGTCCAATCTAAATCCACCCTCTTTCAGTCTCAAACCACTGCTCCTTGTCCTGTCCCACATTTCTGATTTATAATCAGCAGCTTTTGTGTGCCATGGATGTGAGGATCACGAAAATATCAATATATTTTTGGGGTGAAAAATCACCTGAATTGCTTAATTTTTCTACACAAGAAGATGTGCAGAACCCCTCAAGCCAGACACTGATTTACAGAGACACTTCTTCAGGAAAATCCACTTCATCACCAAGCTGACACCTGGAACAGCTCAGGATCACATCCTGAAAGCACTGATTTTTTTCTTTAATATTTAAGAGATTTGAGAGTAAAAAGTTCTGGCACAGCTGATTACACCTGGAAATATCTGAAATGTAGGCAGGGAAAATGTTCCTCTGTTTGCCAATGACTGTGCAGGGATATTGTGGATTAAAGCTTTACAGCCAGGCTGTAAACGCAGGAAAAAAATCGAAATACTGAACTTTTAAAGCATCATAAAGTGGAGATTCCCCTAATTAGTTTTGTTCCTCCTTCGCATAATTAAGCATCACACACTTGAAACCAAACATGAACAGTAAAACTGATTTTAAAACCCCTTTTTTCCTTCCAATTTATGATCAGAGTTGCACTGAAAGCTAGTGGGAAGAGAACTAGTTGTCTCCTTAGTGTTGCACAGTGCTAAAGCCTCGTGTCAGCCTCTCCATAAAATAAAATAAAATAAAATTATTTTCCATTCATTTTCCACTCCACAGAGCCTCCAGCTCCAGTTCCAGCAGCAGCAGAGAGAGCTGAAGATGCTCCACGCTTCATCTCCACCTTCTCTGAGCCAAATTCATTTCAGAAAGAGAGAAAACCCTTTGCTAATAATAAATAGAATTTCATCTCCTTCTGCTGAGAAGTTTCAGCATTGATGAATTTTCCCAAGGATTCTGGTTTGTGCCAGCAGAGAGCTGCTCACCACTTTTACCTCCAAGAAAGTCAAATTCAACTTAACCAATGTCCATAAGCCTCTGGGGAAGGAAAAAAAAAAAAAAATAGAAAAATTTAGAGAGACTTCCAGAGCTTTGTAGAACACATAAAAATCCTCCCAGGACTGCAGGGATTTTAGGGAATTCTGCCTGCAATGATTCCTTCCAGCAGCTCTGGGGCATTGCAGCATCAGGCAGTATTTTGTCCTCTTTTTGTCCAAGAGGACAAAAAACTCACAGGCAGCAGGGAAAAGAAGTTTGTCCTGAAGATATGGAGAAAAAGGATGTTGTGGTTCTTTTATGAAAAGGGCAAAAAGGGAGAGAGTTGGAGAAAAAGAGAATAAAAATGAAGTCTGGGGTGAGCAAGCACAGGAGGAACCTCATGGAGTTGGCAGAGATGGAAAGAAGCAGGTTTGGGAAAGAAGTGGGAAAAATTGAGACAGAAACATGTCCAAGAAGACAACTGAAGATCAGAATTTGTGAAAGAAATATCCACATTTAAAAAGCAATAAAATGAAGATATGACCCCATGCAAAACCAGAATTGACTCACAGTTCCAAGTGTACAAAAGCACTTTTTGTTTTCAGGACAACTTGTAAAATTTCAAGAATGTCCTGGATTTTTCTAACAGTTCACATGGGATAATAGTTATATCACTCTTCCCAATATCTAGAATATGATATGAACTTATCTGGACTTTGGAAAGATGAAGAGAAGGAAAATTTGTTTTATAAAATAGAAAAAACAAAATTACTGTCAGGTCAGTGACACCAAAACAACAAAACATGGCAAAATCACCATTTCAGGAGTTATTTTATCTGCTATTCCTTATCTCATTTCATCTGATATTCCTTAACTTCAGCTCTGAACTTTGTGTTTATGCAATCTTTAAATCTCATTTATTCATCACCTTTACCCATTCCAAGGCACCAGACTGAATAGATAATTCCACCCAGCTTTTTCCAATTAATAGAATTTTCACTTTCCGTTCCATACACCCAACTCACCACCCTCACAGGGAAAAATATTTTCCTACTATTCCATCTAAACCCAATCTCTGTCAGAAGGAAGCAATTCCCCCTAGTCCTGTCACTCCAGGACCTTTTCCAAAGTTTCTCTCCATCTTTTGTTCTCAGCCCCTTCAGGTCCTGGAAGGTCACAATTTGGTCACCCCAAAGCTTCTCTTTTCCACGCCGAAAAATCCCAATTTTCCCAGACTTTCCTCATGGGAGAGAATCATCCACATCCCTTTCTCTTCCTCAAGGTCAAGTCTGTTCCCATAAAAAATGCAAAATGAACTTTTCAGGACCTATCAAAGGTTGCTATTTTGGTGCTGTGCATTTTTTTTTTTTTCATAGGTAGGGAAGGTTCAAAGGATGATTTGCTCAAGTTCAGCATCTTCTTCCCACATCATTGCTTTGAAAAGGAAGAACTACAAGGGTTTGGGGTTTTTTTCTCCTGCTTCAAACAGGCAGATAAAAGCAAGCAGGGAAATTAAAATATTCCAAGAGTTACTAGGATGTAAAACAAAGATCCAGCTGACCTCTTTATCTGAGCACTTCTTAGATGTCCCTTTATGGAGGCAGAAACAACTCCCACTAATTAGCCTTTTTTTTTTTTTTTTCCCAGAGCATTACAACAAAACCTGATAGTTATTCCACAGAAGTATTTTCCTCACACCAGAATATTATGTACATGAAGCCATTGCTGCCAGTCTGCTGGCATGACTTGGATATTTGGGATATTTGAATGTTTCAGTTGTTTCCCACGCTAGAAATGACTTGTTATTGCTGAACACAATGACTTTCATTCTTTAATTCACACTCCCACTCTTCACTCAGCCCAAAACATTCCCCAGCACCTCAAAGTCATGGTTTTTTTGGTTTTTATGGGTTTGAAAAGCCCAGATTTTGGAATGAGAGCATTCCAGGTGCCCCATTAACCACTGAGCAGAAACTACTCTGCATTTACTCATTTATTACTCCTGCGTGGCCCAAGGGGGGAAAGGGAGAACAGCAAGACTTTCCTCCTCTGAAGCAAAATCATAAAGCACTGACTTATCTTAACGTCAAGATTCCCACTGTTTATCTGCGTGATCATTAGGAAAATGAGAAATAATGACTTTTTTTTTCTTTATTTACAAGCGTGATTTGAATTCAAATAGCTCTTACTGTGTTAACAGAGGGGTGGAACTTCCAAACTCAGCTAAATCACTAAAAGTAAGGAGACAAGAAATATTACCATCTTTTTTTGCCTCAGCCACCCCAAAATTGATGTTGACAAATTTCTCCCACATTTTTCCTGTGGAATCTTTTACTGACACCAATTTCTGCTCCCAAAATCCATTACAAAGTAAAGTTTTGTTGGCTACTTGTTGAAATCAGGTTTTGCAGAGTGCAAGGTGCATCCTTGTCTTTTAAATCTTCCTGTTATTTACATAAATCCAAGTTTATTTTTGTTTTCTGCTGGGAACAACACGTTTCAGATTCCCCAAATACCCAAATGTACACAAAACTGCTGTCAGCATCCCAATTCCTGGCAGGAGGTGGAATTCCCAGCTCCAAACTCCCTGCACTTTGCAATTAAAGCCCCTCAGCCTCCAGAGGATCGAGCTAGCAGGAGAATAATTCTTATTACCAAACTAAAATGCTGTTTTAACATCCCAAATTTATTAACCCTTGCATTAAATTCTTCCTTGCTTTCAAAAAAGGAGGCAGAGTAGTTTTTCCTCCACGTGCATTGTGGTATTTATACCATTGTGGTATAAATTTCTTTACATTTCTATAAAACCCCCCAAAACCTACAGACTTCACCATGATATTCCACTTTTTTCCCCCTCAGCCTCTCCCTGAAATATCCTTTTTAATGGATCTCTGCACACCTGCTTTAGATACATTGGCACCACTTGAGCACCTCAATGTATTCCAGACATCCACTGACACGAAAAGGTATTAAAAAGGTATTAAAAACCCCTTAAAATCACATCCAAAAATTACATTAAAATTTTTAAATTATATTTTAAAAAGTCATCCCTCCAGGCTCTTCTCCCAGCTGAACAAACCAAGTGATCTCAGTAAAACAAATTACCTGTTTCCATCCCTAAATCTCGTAATTCAACCCAAAATGAGGATAACCAGAGCACTCTAAAGGGGAGATGAGTAAACATATCCCGACCCAGAATCATCTCCATCTGAGAGCAAAGAAATACTGGATAAAAATCAGAATAAAAGCAATAGTTTTTTTGGGGTGGAGGAGCTGTGCCTGCGCTGCACTGGTGTCAAACAGCCATGTCAGAATCCCTGCCTGGATTTGTCCCACCTTGCCAGGACCAAGGACAAGGCTTGACAAGGCTCTGACGTGGCTTTTGTTGTGTCACACAACTGGCAGCCTCTCCATGCTCCAGAGGCCCACGAGGAATCCAAAGCAGCCTGCCTTGGAATATTTATTTCACCAGCATCATACTCAAAGCTTGGTGAGAAACGTATTTAAAATATTCTTTTCAGTGCTCCCTCCAGGGCAGGAGTGAGAGTTGGCCCTGGAAGAGGGAAGGTGTGAGTAAAAAAAGGGATTATTAGCTTTACTTTTTGCCCATGCATGACAAGGAATGATGATATTCATTTGGGGAGCTAGCAAGGCAATTTGGTTTGCATTCAATAAAAAGGGAGTAGCAAGAACAAATTGGTTAATGAATGAGGGAGGAGAGAGCAGAGTATTATGCAGGGAAATCTATAAAAATGAACTCCATTTGAATTCAACCCAAAGAACAAATTGATGGAGCAGCAGGCTTTGTAAAGCACTAGATCTTCATCTGAATGCCGAAATAACACAGTGATTAATTTTGCTTCAGTCAAATATCTTGGGGTTTGCTGTGGAGGAATTAAAAAATAACATGCTTTAAATGCTGCTTGACTATCAAAACACATTCACCACTCAAAAAGAAATCTTCAAGAGAATAAATGCTCCTTCTCTGTACTTTGCCTGCCTTCAAAATTCTCGTTTTACTGTGTTTTCCCTGTCTGTCAAACTTTGACATGGAGGAGGGAAAAAAAAGCCATTAACTGTTACATATAAAAATTATAAAAAAATTACATCTACAACATGTTGCCAAGCGAGAAGCTGAAGGAAGGAGAAAATCATTTCTATTGTTCCAGTGAAACAAATATTTTGAATGTCAGCATGGATGTTGTAAAGGGACAGAGAGAGACCCAGGTAAAGGCAATTTCTGGTTCCCAGGTCCTTCATGGCAGTTTCAGAGAGGAAATAAAGCATTCATTTAACATTTTAAGTGACAAATCATACTGAGATTCCAACCTCCAGCACTCACAGGCTATTTTAAATTCTTTGTACTGTTTTACCTCTATTAAGGTGGGAGGGGAACTGTTCACTTATGGATTTTAGACAGCAAAAGGAT
Organism: Entomyzon cyanotis; assembly: GCA_024500445.1. NCBI lineage: Eukaryota > Metazoa > Chordata > Aves > Passeriformes > Meliphagidae > Entomyzon > Entomyzon cyanotis. The sequence goes on from JAKEPQ010001019.1 coordinate 2,766,654, forward strand.
CTTCCCCATTTCTTCAACATCAGGTAAGAAAATCACTCATGATTTGCAAAGATGTGATAGGAAACCCTTTTCTTACTGGGGATAAAAAATACCAACTTTCTTTGCATACCAAGAGCTTCTTGCTCTCACATAATCTATTTAAGATGAGTTAAAAGGAGTTTCACATCATCCATTTAAGATCCCAAAAAAGACAAATCCCAAACACCTTAATTTCTACCCTAAACCCTTTAGTGCTGCAGTAGAAATGCCAAAAAATAAAAAAAAAATTAGGGAGAGAAAGAAGGAATGTGTGCCAGGAGAGACATTAAGCAAAGGAGCAATATTCTGTTTATTCCAAGGGATGTGAGCACAGTCAGAGCAGCAGAATTGTGTATTTTGCAAATATAAAGATCTTGTATCCCACTCCCTTCTATAAAAAGCAACTAAACCTCTTCACCCAAAACCAAACACAAAAAAAAAAAAAGATGATCACATCCTCAATATTCCAAAATACCTTCTTCCTCCTGTCTTCTATGACCAAATTCAGGTTCCTTTTGCCTATAGCAAAAGGACTTTTTGCTGCAACAACAAAACTGCATAAAAACAGCAGCACATGGCAAAAATAACTATTTATACAGACCTAAATAATATTTTATGAGTGAAACTCCCCAAAATCTCCACTTTCAAAGAGGTTTCATGAAAAATTTCTACTTTTTGAATTATCACACTGCAGAACAACACATAAAACAACTGTCAGTAAATGTAATTTTGCACCATGGGCTTCCCAAACCTTAAATCTGAGGTTCAGATATGAGCCTTTAGTGTTTTTACTGCCATAAATTGTGAATTACAGTCTCTGCTCGTGCTGCACTTCTCCAAAAGCCCTCCCTGCACCAAGCAATCCTGTTTGGCCTCAGGCTGTGTAGTTTACCTCGAATTATTTCAGAATCATCTCAAAAAGATTCATTTTTCTATTAAAATGATGAATGAGCTAAATGAGGTATGTAATAAATACTGCAGGTTTGTAAACAGACTTTTCTCCTGAGAGCCAATGCCTTAACTCATTTAGTAATTCTTTCCCCCCTCTGGTATTTCCTAGTGAAGTCATCCTTAAAATATGGTTAGTCCAGAGCAGGAAGGGTCAGGATTTAATCTGTTTATGGAAAATAGGGAACTTCCTCTTGACAATCTTAATGAATTGAGGACAGGAAAAATAAATGTAGCCTCAAAGGGGAGGTCATTGCCCAGAACATGGAGGTCTTGACTGGGACCAGTCAGGCCAGCATGATGAGGGAAACATCAAACCAGTTCAGACACAAAATATTCCATTTTAACAACTTGGATTCAATTGTGACAACAGGGCAAATTTACTCCTCGCCTAACTCAACACACTTCAGCTCTGATATGGCCAGGAATGTATTTTTGTCTATTGATTTCAGGGCTCAGAGAAGTAAAAGAGCTTCACGTCTCAAATAGGATTTTGCTAGGGGAAAAAAAAAAATCTCCGATAATCTGATTATCGCGGTGACCTAAAGTGCAAAAAAAAAATACCAAAAAATAACAAGTGGTTTTTAATATAAGGATACTTCTACCAAATTGATTTTTTTTTTTTTTTTTGGAGGAAGGAATTTTTTTGATAGAACTTCTTGTGCAGAAAATAATTTAGAGAACAACGAGATACCTCAGCACCACGAGATTGCCCTCTCAGAGAGGTGCTTCAGTGAAAGCCTGCAACAACACATGGAGATATAGATATAATTGCATTAGTATGGATACAGACTTCTAATGATAGCAATAATCAAATTTTAACGTTCTGGTTACAGCCCATGAACAGAACAATATTTCTGTGCCTCTTCAAAGGGAAATGAGACTTTAATGTCATTGGCAGCTCAATAAAACCATTTTCCAACCTGCAGGCTCCTAATGACAACTCGTTTCAGTGCAGACAGAGGAGCAAATGTGTTCACAGTGAACTGCAGGTCATTAGCAGGAGATGGAAATACAACAGGTCCTCTGCACTTTGGGGAACTATTGATTTTGGACTCCATATTCTCCTCATCTCACCCTGACTTCCGTAATGACTCAAGGGATGGAATATCAATAAACTATTTATGGAGAAGCCACCACGCTTAAAGCCACTCTGCAAGGCTGTGCCCAACGCAGCTAGGTCCAGTTTTTAAGATTTGCAGCAAAAATCTTCAATAATAAATATGGCAAAGAACAGGTCTGTGGGATAAAATATAATAAGAACACTCTTGGAGCAGCAAACTTCACCCCCTTGCTGCAGAAAACCACAACTTCACCAAAATTCTGTATGGCTAGGCTGAAATACAATATCTGATTTATTCTGAAGAAATCTCTCAAGAGGGATGGGCAGAAAAAGAAATATCATATCCATGCTGAGAGTGTGTGGAAAAAAGAAGTATTTTTATTTTTAACCAGCTGCAGCTCTCCAGGATGACTCCAAGCACAAGATGCACTTTGTCCTTTGGTGAAATCACACTTTGCAAATGTCACATCTCCAAAGTGAGGAACGCTAAAGGGACAAAACCAGCCTGGCTGGTGACAAGGCCAGCTCAAGCAGTTCTCATTCTTTCCCTGCTGACAACTTGCCCTCCACACACTCTGTAATTTCCCCAATGGAGATGGTTTTGTGGTTGTTATGAAGCAGATTGGCTAAATTTGGGAAAGGCTCTGGGATGGGTTAGTGAAATATTCACATCTGTGCACATCTGCACTGACATGGCAGAAAAGGAGGTAAAGGCAGTGAAAAATAAAGAAATTCTTGATCACCAAAACACCTCTTGCATCCAACCCTGAAAACAGCCGTGCAGACAGGAGAGAAAGCAGAGGAGAAAGAAAAAAGGATAATCTTGGAATTACAGAATAGGTTACTCTGTTATTTATTTCAAAAAGGTTTGGGCTAGAAGGGATCTGAAAAATCATCTCATTCTTGCCCACACCTTCCACCATCCCAGGTTGCTCCAAGCTCCATCCAACCTGGCCTTGGACACTGCCAGGGATCCAGGGGCAGCCACAGCTTCTCTGGGAAAACTGGGAAAACTGGGAATTCTGTGCCAGAGCCTCCCTAGCCTCGTTCTTCCCAGGTCAGCTCATTTCAGCATCAAATATCTCACAGCCAGACTCTCCCTGGCATTGCTTTTCCAAAGCACAACCCCAGCGCTGGGGGATAGGGAAAACCAAGCCATGTCCAAAACATACCAAATCAGTGGCATTTGAAGGATTGTTAAAGGAATTGATATTCTGGATTTCTGCTGAGTTCAGCACCAACATTGATTAAACCCTCACACTGCCTCCACAAGGGATTCCCAGGGTTTGGCTCAGGGTCTGGAAATTCAGCTCTAAACAGGAATTTCGAATTTTGCTGGTACAAATGTCAGAATTATCGCTTTGGATATTAAAGGATTATTAAACCTCTGGATATTAAAGGATTATTAAACCTCTGGATATCCCCAGAATGTGTTTTTGCAGGAGGTGACATCCCCCAGCCACCTGCCAGTCCCCTGGAACTGGGGACACATTTTGGGACACATCACAGCTATAAAGTAGTTCAGATATCAACACATCATTTCATCCTTTTTTTCTTTTTTACTAATTAGTATAGAGAGCTAATTCTAACTTTTGGGATGTTAATACCACAAATTCCTTCTTTCTGAGATTATAATTTTTATGGTGTTAAAATTCTTCAAGAATGGAAAATATGACTTCATTTTATGCCTATTAAAACCTGAATTAGCACCCTGTACAAAGCAAAACTAAAATTCTCCCTTTCTCACCGTAACCTCTTCTCCTTTGCACTATTTAAACAATTTAGCAGCACCAAAGGAATTTAGTTTGCTACTGACACTTCAGGAAGATTCTTTTTTTTTTTCCTCCAACAACAGTCTATGACAAATCAGATCTGAGCTACATAAAATACAAAGTTTGCCAGAACACAGAATTACTCACAGCACCTGACAGAATACACAGAGATCCATTTCCCTGTGGTTCAGGTTTTAAATTCACCTTGGATACAGGAAATAAATACACAGGTGGTGTAAGCAGTGATGCCAAAGGAATAAAATCTGACCAGTTATAGGGAAATAAAGGAGGTGACTTAGAGGATTTGCAAGGAAGGTGAGAATTACTCATTATTTTCATATTGAATGGAAATGGACAAAACCTTCTTGTTATTTTGAAATAGCAAAATATATTATTTTCTCTTATCCTACACCCTTCAAAGAATGAACAAGCTCTGGTGGAAATGGTAAATCTGCAGTGGTGATACATTTGCAGCAAAAAACCACCAGAAATTTTCAAATTTCACAGATGGAAACAGGAAGATTGATCAGAACACCAAGGTGACAAAACACCGATCTTTGAGATTCTAGAACAAGTGAGAATTACCAATAAAATCAGTAAAATAGCTACATAAGGTTCATAAAATAGCTACATAAGTTTCATATCCATAATGAGGAATTTCTCCAGGCATCTCGTGCTTCCCAAAATCAGAGCTCACCACAGCAGGGAGAAAAAAATGCAATTTTTCCCCCAGTAATGATGCAAATGAGAGTCCCCATTATAAATCTTCAGCTCCTCATTAGCTCCAGGCCAAAAAATCCTTTTCTCTCACCCATATGATACTCAGAATCCAAGGATTTAAGGCATAGAACTAAGGCTTTACCTTGGTCATAATGATTTTCTATTTTCCTTTCTGTTTTCCTTTGTTCTCATGCTTTGCAATGAGAAAATATTAAACATTTGTTTACAGCACTGAAATTATTCTGCAATAATAATATTTCCACAGAGGGGAAAAAGCCCTGAGAAATGGCTGGAAAAAATTAACAAGACTGAGGTGGAGTTGGTTTGGTTTTAAATTGGGATTTGGAAAAACATGAAAAACAGATTTTTTACTTACACAGCATAGATGAAGCTTTGCTTGTTGAAGTGATTGATTACTAACTTACCAATCCATAAACCTTCAAAACCTTGGATTTTACTCCAGATTTAGAGAGCCCAACAAATATTTATGTAGCTGCTGACATCAATAATTCCCATTTATTTTCACAGCAATGCTCACCTAAGTATTTTAAACTTTTTGCCTGAAAAATACCAATTTCTTTACCATATATACCAAGTATATATTTATATTTTTAAAGCCAATTCCCACCCCAGAGAATAATGATTATTGTTAGAAAGAAGAGTCAATAGAGACTCAGAACAGCAAGCAAACACTCTGTAGAAGGAGTTATAAATCTGTCAGACGTTTGAAATGGACTGAAATGTGGTAATGTCAATTTTCTGAGGAAAACATCCAACCATATGTTCCAATTTCCTTGTCAGGAAGGTTTCATCCATCAGCTCTAATGAGAGATGATGCTTTGATAGGGAATTTGTCACCAAGCTGCTTCCAAAGTTGGAAACAAGCAGCAGAAGTTTTGAAAAAAATCAGCCAAAAGCCCTTAAAAAACCCAAATATCCCTTAAAAAACAGGGATGTTTGAGTAAAATCAAATGAAGACCTTAAAAACCAGGGATATTTGGGTAAAATCAAATGAAGTCTTTAAAAAAATCAGCAAAAGCACTTAAAAACCAGGGATATTTGAGTAAAATAAAATGAAGACCTTAAAAAAATCAGCCAAAAAGCCTTAAAAACCAGGGATATTTGAGTAAAATCAAATGAAGTCTTTAAAAAAATCAGCAAAAGCACTTAAAAGACAGGGATATTTGAGTAAAATCAAATGAAGTCTTTAAAAAAATCAGCAAAAGCCCTTAGAAAACAGGGATATTTGAGTAAAATAAAATGAAGACCTTAAAAAAATCAGCCAAAAGGCCTTAAAAACCAGGGATATTTGGGTAAAATCAAATGAAGCCCTTAAAAAATCAGCAAAAGCCTTTAAAAACCAGGGATATTTGGGTAAAATCAAATGAAGTCTTTAAAAAAATCAGCCAAAACCAGGGATATTTGAGTAAAATCAAATGAAGCCTTTAAAAAAATCAGCCAAAAAACCAGGGATATTTGAGTAAAATCAAAGGAAGCCCTTAACAAAAATCAGCCAAAGCACTTAAAAGACCAGGGATATTTGAGTAAAATAAGATGAAGCTCTTAAAAAATCAGCAAAAGCCTTTAAAAACCAGGGATATTTGGGTAAAATCAAATGAAGTCTTTAAAAAAAAATCAGCAAAAGCACTTAAAAGACAGGGATATTTGAGTAAAATCAAATGAAGTCCTTAAAAAAATCAGCCAAAAGGCCTTAAAAACCAGGGATATTTGGGTAAAATCAAATGAAGCCCTTTAAAAAATCAGCAAAAGCCTTTAAAAACCAGGGATATTTGAGTAAAATCAAACGAAGTCTTTAAAAAAAATCAGCAAAAGCACTTAAAAACCAGGGATATTTGAGTAAAATCAAACGAAGCCCTTAACAAAAATCAGCCAAAACCAGGGATATTTGAGTAAAATAAAACAACACACTACTACCCAATCATGAAAAAATAAGAAATAACAAGAGATCTGCTTTCCCCTTCTACCAACAGGCCTGAAGACTGAACAGCTAGGCAAAAGTGGTTTTTCTGGGATGTTTTAGGACTCACAAAGCGCTGAGCTTTCTGCCTCTCCTCCTCGGTGGCCGCTCTCTCCCGCAGGATGGCTCTGGCCAGGTGCTCGTTGGAGGAGATCCTCTCCCTCTCCAGCAGTTTGCCAAACTCATCCCGAACGTACATCTGCTCTTGTCTCAGTCTGGGGAAGGTGGAGAGAGGTTGAGGTGAGGGGAAATGTGGAAATCTGCTTTCCAAAATGTGGTTTTGAAGTCAATCTTAAAGCAGTCGCGGAAAGAGTTTGCTCTCGGATTGTTAAAACACAGAAATAGAAATATTCACTAAAAAAATCCCAGAAGTTTATTTTGGATTGAAGTATCAAAATCTGAATACACAACAGATACAAATCTTGATATTGCTGTTCATTAAATGCTAGAAATTACAACTAATTCAGGAGAATATATTTTTAAGTATATTCATATATATTCAAATATATTAACATATATTTGAATTAATATATTAATATATATTTTATATATATTAATATATTAACACAGAGTTCTCTGTGTTACTTAACAGAGAACTCTGATGGATTTTTGGGTTTTTTTCTGGTTTTGTGGAACCATTTTTCCCAGGAAAATCCTTTTCCCACCAGCCAGCAAACCCTCAATTTCTACCTAAAAGCTTTCCTGCACTGGGATAGTGATTTCCTCCCTCTAAAAAACACCACAAACCCAAATACTTCACCTCTTTCCAACAAGATCGAAGAACCACAATCAACCTTCCCCAGCGATTTGAGAGGAGAAAAAACAGTTATTGAACTTATTGCAACAGAGTTAATAAAGGCATCCTCAGGTCCAGGAAATTCTCAATATTTATGTCACAAGGCATAAACAGATTTGAAACCTTCAGTGGAGTACTTGAGACAAGCAGACCTCGTCTCATTTTCATGGAAACGCTAAGAAATCCTTCAGTGAATAAAAAACTTGTGTGTTGTGACACCAAGCACTGAGTTAGGGAACTCAGAGCAGTAATGGAGCTGTGAAACACTTGGGTTTCAAATAGATTTTTTTTTTTTTTGGTGGGAAAGAGTGATGGAGAGGAAGCTTCAATATTCTCAGTGCATTTATCTGTTGTCAAGGGAGCTCTGGAGAACAAATCCTAATGAGTCGGGTCACTTTGTAAAAGGTAGCAGCATTAGAGTACATTAGATTCTTCCCCAGGGAATACATTTAAGTGAGGTAGGGAGGAAAAAAAAAAAAGACAATTACAAGATGTATTACTTCAGTGCTCAGCTCCAACCCCTCTGAAATGCAGCAACCAACTGGGAATCTTTAGAAAAAGTTTATTAAGCTGCATCTTCAATTACTCCAGCAAAAAAAAAAGAAAAAAGAAAAAAAAAAGTCAGATTATGCAGACATGGACCAAATTCCATTAAGTGATTTCCCAAGGTCCCCCAAATTATTCCAGCAGGATTGATATAACAAATCCTTCATGCAATCAATGGCACAGTCAAAACATGCTGCTTTGTCTTTTCGATTGGAGAAATCATGTTTTGTCTAAAAAGGCAAAAAGTGTCAAAATAGAACTCTCAGCAGCTTTTTCTGGTGAGCAGCAGAGAGAGCATTGAATGCTTGCTGAGACTGAAGGGAGATCCTTCCTCATCCTTCCTGGATTTGACCTCCTGCAAGTGGTTTTCCCTTAAAAATGGCTTTTTATCCATGCTGTATTGAGTAGAGGAATTAAAGTATATGAAACAGACTTTACATATAGAATATCTGAAAAATTCAGCCAGAGTTATCCACATTAGAAACTCTGCAGAACCAAAAAAAACCACAAAAACAAAACGAAAAGCTCACCAAAAAAAACCCCAAAACAAACCAACCCTAAATACTGATGTTTACATTTAATTATCCTTTTCATTAATTCTTCTTTACATCAGATTAGATCTTTGCATCTTCTTCTTCCTAATCTCTCATTTAAATCTAGATGAAGACTCATCACCTCAATCAAAGAAAACTTCATCACTCATTTTACTGTTTGGTTTTTTCTTCCTTTCCCCTTTCCTTGTAGGACATTCTACCATAAGAAAATCACACTATTTCATTACTGATTTTGACACAATTTAGGCTAAAAAGGAATTTTTTAATGTCCTAGACTGCCTTGCTCCTGGCAGCACCTTAAAGCCAAAATCTGAAGTGTTTTTTATCAACTCTAATTTGTGTGATCACACAACACAACTAGTTAAATTCCTACAGCATCCCCCAAACTTCCACTCAAGGCAATTTTTACTCACCAAACAAAAATTCCTAAACACCCATCTCAGCTGCTTTAAATTCAGCCAAGTTTTTAACAAAACAAGCAGGATTTTGGAAGTCATTTTCATTTATTTGAGCTCCATAATTGCGTGGCTTGTAGGAGCTTAATGAAACAAACATTCAGCAGATCCCACTGATGGCAAACATTCTCCTGCATCAACCTCCAGTAGGTTTTTTTTCTTTTCCTTGGCATTACAAATTCATTTTCCCTGGCATTCAGCATGTAAAAGGCAAACAAAATAAAGGCAAACATCAGCTGAATCTACAGTAATAAATGATATTATTATCTAGGTAAAAGTAAAAAAAAAAATAAAAATAATGGAATGGAATGGAATGGAATGGAATGGAATGGAATGGAATGGAAAAGAAATAGAATAGAAATAGGATAGGATGGGATGGGATGGGATGGGATGGGATGGGATAGGATAGGATAGGATAGGATAGAATAGGATAGAATAGAATAGAATAGAATAGAATAGAATAGAATAGAATAGAATAGAATAGAATAGAATAGAATAGAATAGAATAGAATAGAATAGAATAGTGGAGTGGAATGGAATGGAATGGAATGGAATGGAATGGAATGGAATAGAAAAGAAATAGAATAGAAATAGAAATAGAAATAGAAATAGAAATAGATAGGATAGGATAGGAGAATGGAATGGAATGGAATGGAATGGAATGGAATGGAATGGAATGGAATGGAATGGAATAGAATAGAATAGAACAGAATAAAATAGAATGGAATAGAATAGAGAGAGGCACTTCTGTGATTTGCAAGGAGTTAAACAGTCCAACTTGTCAGTGCTGCAGGAATTCCACAGGAACTCTTCAAGTGCCATTTTTAATTACAGCAGCTAGAAAAGCTCCAGCTAACGGTGGTTGTGTTTGAGCACAGAGCTGCAGACAACAGAGAGAGAGTCACCCTGATCATTTGTACAGAAAAGGATGCTCCAAAAGGTGCTGAGGCAGCAGAAAAGCCTGCTGGCTATACATTTTTCCCTCCACAATTGATATCTTTTTGAATGAAATCCTTGTAAATAATTATGAAATGCTGCTTTAAGGAGTGTGGAGTGGGTGATTTAATGAAGTGTGGCACACGAGGCAATCACTTCTCATGGTGCTATTGGAAAACACACATCAAGCATTAAAAAGCAGCTCCAGTTTAAAGGCTGAGTTATATTTCATGTTCTCAACTGGTTTATAGCTCACAAGCAGCACAAAAAGCAACAATTCCTGCCTTTCCCCAGCACTGTCGTGGAGAATTTCAACTTAATGCTAGCAAGCAAATTTATGTATCTCTATAAAATATGTATATTTTTGGTAAGAGGTTGGGTAAATCCTGATAAACCAATCACTCAGGATTTAGGGATCTCAGGAGATTTATTCCTCTCAGAGAGGCAGAACAAGAATTTGGGTGTTTTTGTTATCACATTATCATATTCAGGCTCCACTCTAAGACAAATTTTTGACCGTTTTAGGCTTGAAGTCACTTTAATCAAAATCATGTCTGCAGTAAATTCTAGCTAAATCAGATTTGGCTCACAGTGAACACAAAAGGCACCACAACACCTCAAGGAGAAATCACACAACAAGAAGGAAAAATAATTCTTTAAGATGCTCCCACATATATATATGTGTATATAGATATATAGATATATAGATATATAGATATATAGATATATAGATATATAGATATATATAGATAGATATATAGATATGGCAATTTTTACTAATTTAGATTTTTTGAGATGTGGGCAGGAGGTACAGAAACCAAAGAAATGTGATCCAACCATCCCTCAAGCAGAACTTCAGACCAAAGGGAAAATACTTCACCAGGACATTTCTGCTTCTGCATTTCACCTTTTTATTCCTCTCTTTTCTTTCTCTAAAGCAGGGAATGTGGGATTTTTGTGGGATTTGTTATTATAGAGCTTGTGAACAAACTCTGAATATCCTACATGCAAGATGAAGCAAAAGGGAATCTACCTGTGAATAAATCAAATATTTCAGAGCATTATCTCAGACAGCCTCAACTGCTTAACCCACATCTCTTAAAATCAAGGAATAACAACATAATAACACAAAGCAACAGGAAAAATTATTTCTCAATGAAGGAATGACTCAACAATTAATAATTGACATCCATCACAGGAAGTCCAACAAGATAAGAGAAGCCAAATATACAAATAGCTCCACTTTCCAATTAGAATGTAGAAATTGGAATTTGAAATGTACAATAATATATTATAAATTATACATTTAAGACTCAGACAAGAGAGCATCTCTGAGGGCCAAGAAGTTTTCTGTATGGCTAGAAATATAAAAATACACTCAAAAAAAATTTTAAAAAAGCTGATAAAACTTTGCTGCACTCCAAGAAGTTTCCATCCTTTTCACATCCATTTTTTAATTAAGTTCAAGAAAAGCAAATTGCTCGTTTTGCCATGTGGATTTATGGCACAGGACTCTCCTCCTGCCCAGCACGACCCCTGTGAGCCACAATAACAAGATGAGTAATTTAATTCTAAACCCCCAAGAATTCCCTCTTTTGTTTACTTGGAAGTCTCCATTTCTATTGTTCTCAAAAAACACCTGCAGATGTTAATTAAGGAAAAAGCACCTTTTAATTCAGAGACAACAGCAACACACTGAGAAGAGCTGAAAAATATTAGTTTTGTGCTTTGATGGCCACTTCATGGGGTTTTTTTTTCTATATTAATCAAGAATCCACAGAAATCTAAAACTGGCAAACGATACTCTCAGCGAAACACAGCGATTTGTCATTTCCAACCTTTATTTCCAGAGATTGGAAATTTATTACACTATCAAAGCCTAAGCATTTTCTTTTTGCTATTTTTTCGGGGCGATGATGACTTGCCAGTTGTTTTATCTTTATTACAGTCTCCAAGCTGCACAATCTGATGGATCTGTGGTGTTCCAAGATAAACTCACTCCAGTCTAAACCATGAGCCGTGTCATTTTTCATTACTCCCAACCCAGCAAAAATCAAAATATTCCCTGTTCCAAAGCCCACTAATCAGGAAAATCATCCTGTCCTGTATGAATTAAGGAAAAATTTAATGAGTTTATACAGAACCCAAAAATTTACTCCAACAAGCTACAACATGAGAAAGATTCACCACATTTTCAGCTTTCTTAGACCCCAAAAAGCTCCTTAATTCCTCCTGACAGACTTGCAGGAGATCCCAAAACGTTTTGAACAAGGTGTTTAGGCCACGTTGCAATATTCATGATAAAATAAATGGTTTTGAGTGCTGAGTTTCAATATTTCATGAGCCCAAGGCGGGATGTGCCACGGGAAAACCCGCGGCTGGAAATCGCCGGAGCTGCCGAGGGATTGGAGAGGATGGGAGAGAAGTCAGGAAAACATCTCTGAGCTGAGCTGAGGTGTGAAATGGAGATTTCTTTGGTTCTCCGAGCTGGTGAGTCACCTGGCTGCAAAGTCAGAGAAATCACCTCAAGTCTGGCTGATTTTCTGAAAACATAACCAAGGACAGAGAGAAAAGAGAATGATCTGAAAGGTCAAGGCTCAGACAACACAGAAAAGTTCTTCAGAACTGAAGTTTCCACCTCTGTTCACTCATTAAAACCATTATTCTCTGCTCACCTAAGGCTTTGCACACCACAGGTGACAGCAGCTGTTCCTAACATTAATAGCAACCCCATTTTTAATGCTTGTCCCAAAATTTCGCTTTTATACATTTCAGAACGTGGAAATACGAACAGAAAATGTCATTTCTCTGCACCTTAAAGCCGTGGTGGTGAAAGGACATTTTGGTTTCACATTTTGTGTGCTCCTATTGCTCAGCCTGGAGCAAAGGGGATCAGGGGGACCTTGTGGCTCTGCAGAACTCCTGACAAGAGGGGACAGCTGGGGAACAGGGACAGGAGGAGAGAGAACAGCCTCAGGCTGGGCAGGGGAGGTTCAGGTTGGAAATTAGGAAAATTTTTTCATGGAAAAGGTTGTCCAGCCCTGGCACAGCTGCCCAGGGCAGTGGGGAGTCCCCAGCCCTGGAGGGATTTAAACAACTTGAAGATGTGGCACTTGGGGACATGGTTGAGTGGTGGTTTGGCAGTGCTGGATTAATGCTTGGATTCCATCAGAAAGGAATTTCCAACCTAAAAGATTCCATGATTCTCATGGAAAAACAGCAAGGCAAACCCAAAATGCTGAAGTTTTAAAATCGTGGGAATATAAACTCAAAACAGATCAAGCAGCTCATCAAACCCATATTTACCATCATTTCCTAAGGGCTTAATACAAACCCAGTCAAATGTGACAACAGGGACCCAAACTGTCCCCACTTCACCCCACAATCAGCACCATCAGAACTCTCTGACAAATTCACCACGACTGACCAGGAGCTCTGGTGGCTCCAGCACAGGCAGGAAGAGGGAAGGGATGACTCTGCTGAGCAATTACACTTGAACTTCACATTATTAAATTTAATGAGAACTCCACTGCTTCCTTCCATATCCACTCCTTCCTCAGGGTGAATGTTCCTCCTTAACATTTGCCATACAAGCACAGAAATTAGCACTTGATTCATTATACATGGGGCTGGAAACACTGCAGTGATTCCTACACTGATCCCTGAGCTCAGAGTGACCTTTTCCCATCACATCAACTCCTCCCTTGTCTTTGGTTATCCCAAAGTGCCACTCAGCTCCTGCAGGAGTTTGGGACACATCCAACAGCAGGGACAAGGAGGGTGAGGGAGCAGTGATTTGTGATTTCAGCTTTGTTTAGGGTGAACTCCCACCTGGAGTTCTGTGTTCCAGAGCTAAAGCCAGGCTGGGAGAGCTGGGAATGTTGCCCTGGAGAAGGGAAGGATGCAGGGAGAGCTCAGAGCTCCTGCCAGGGCCTGAAGGAGCTCCAGGAGAGCTGCAGAGGGACTGGGGACAAGGCATGGAGGGACAGGACACAGGGAATGGCTTCCCACTGCCAGAGGGCAGGGATGGATGGGATCTTGGGAATTAGGAATTCCTGGCTGGGATGGAATTCCCAGAGAAGCTGTGGCTGCCCCTGGATCACTGGGATGGCCAAGCAGCTGGACAGGTCTTGGAGCAACCTGGGATGGTGGAAGGTGTCCCTGCTCCTGGAATGTGAAGATCTTGAAGTACCCTCTCAGCCCAAAGCATTCCATGATTCTATGACTCCATGAGAATGTTCTGTTCTCCCACCCCCAAGACAAATCTGAAAATACAATTTCTGTTGGTTTAAGAGTATTTTCCTCCTTGCCCCACGGAACCACTTCTTCCCCTGCCTCAGTTTCCCCATTTCAAACACCAGACTTGTCACATCACCCAACACCATCCAGCCATGGGAAAACACCCTCATTACCCCTCTTCCGCCCAACATCTGTCAATGGGAAAATCCCATCTGATGGTGATTTTATGTGCCAATCCTTGATCAAAACATCCAAGACACTCATTTCCAAACTCAACAATGCACTGAACTTAATCCAATTAATTCAATTTAACAGCAGCATTTCCCTGGTCAGCTTGTGAACAGGCAGAGCAACAAGGACAGTGACTCTTGTCAGTGGTTGAGTTTTCTTGGAGATTCCTGAGTTTTGGGGGTGTTTTTGGGGCAGGGTGGTGTTGGAAGGAGGAGGGGGAGGTTGTTTGAGGGGATTTTGTAATTACACTGCTTTTAAAAAATGGGAATATAGATCAGTATTAAACAGAGTCAAAACAGATGAGTAAATTCCTACCTTTATGCCAGAGGCACACAGAGAACCCGAGTCAGAATTGTAAAACTGCTTTACATAATTTGCCTGTGTGTTTAGCTATCCACATAACTCCACTTGAAATTACTTTCCAACTTAATATCCTTCCCCTTGGGATCTGCAAAAGCAGCCCTGGAATTATGGCAACGTTCATTATCCATTAAAATGAAGTGACAGTCAGAAAAAATTTTATTATTATTATTATTTTTTAAGTGTTTCTCCGCTGTGTCTGCTCATTTTCTCCTTTTCACAATGAAAGAGCTCAGCAGTTTGAAAGCAAAGGTTTGTTTAAAATTGCCAGGGGGGAATAGTTTTCCTCCTTCCTACCTGAAAGTGAAAGGATGAAGCAGTTTTATTTTTTGTGGTTGCTCTCTCACTGGCTCCAAGTCATTTTCCCCATCTCTCCTAGAAATAAACTGATCAAGATGAAGCTTGGTACCCGAGTTGTCAGCTGAGATGGCAGGTTTTAAAATCCAAGTGAAAAATAATCCCTTGGAAATTGGGGTTTATAAAGGTAGGAGTGAATGATAGCTCTGCTTTCTCCAATTTCCACCTCCCATCTGTGAGATTCATCTCTCCATATCCTGAGAGCCACACATAATGGTATTAATGGAGAATCAGAGCAGGAAATCTTGGAGAGTGACTCTGCCACTGCCAAACACCTTTTCTTCTTCTGTAAACAACACCTTTTTTCACTGAAAACAATAAAAATTGAAGAGGCTTCTAAGACAGTTTGATACTTCCCAACTTCGTAAATATTCTTATGCTTCCCTGGCATTTTGCAGGTAAAAATCACTGAACTTCACTGAGTTAAGAGCTTGCTGCCCAAAAAGGCATCAGCTAAAACAACTCACCTGCTCACTGTATTTATTTTAAACTTCTGTTTAAATCCCAAATTCCTTCACACTCCATCCTGGATTCCTCCTCTGCTTTTAAACTTCTGTTTAAATCCCGAATTCCTTCACACTCCATCCTGGATTCCTCCTCTGCCTGCAGAGGAACAACCCTGACCCTCCTCAGTCCCTCTTTTCCCACGACACAGCAGAATTATCCCATCATCCTACAGAGCTCAGGAATATTATGGCTGCTGAGGAATAAATCCACTGCTGAATCTTTTGCTGTGAGTGAGATCAGATGAGAGAAATGTCTGCTGAGAGAGAGGGAAAAAGGCTGGAGAGATGGAATGGGAAGGAGGAACTCAAGCTGGAAGTGAGGCCAAAACTCACTGCTGTCTCCCTGAGGCTGAAGGGACCTTTGGCACCCCAAGAAAAAAGGTGTTATTTTGTATTTTTATAAAATCAATGCCAAACACCTCGCCTTTCTCAATGTGATTATCAATTGGGATCTCTGGTTTTACAAAACCAGCGCAGCTCCTCTTGCCAGGAGATCTCAAACTCTTATTTTTAACCCATCGTGAGTCAAAACAATTACAGTCACTATGACTCCTTCAGAGTATTCCCAGCTTTCTCTCAGACTGTCAGCAGCAGAGAAAATGGAGTTTTCCAGACTCTTTTCACACTTCATCCAAACAATATCAACAGGTCCCTGTGGCAGAAGACAAAATAACAGCTATTTCTTAAAAAAGGAGCTTTTTGTCCCCCCCCTGAGGACAATCCTACAAGAAAAATTAGGTTTCCCAATTCACCATAGCTGATTACCTGGGAAAACATCATCATTTAGGAGGAAAAGAATACTCTGAAGAAGTTTTCCTAACAATGAATGCACTCCCCACGTGAACTGAAGATACATTAAGATGCTCTTCATACCTTTACCTCACTGAAATACAGACTGAAGACTGTAAATAAATCAATCATTTTATTTCCCCCCTTGTTCTCCACACCTATGCCAGGAAAGTGGAATAAACATGTCATTAAAACAGGAATCAATAGGAAGTTTTAAAACACACACTAGCAAGGAAAGGTCAAGCCCCAGTATTGATTTTAATATAACAATTTTGGTGTGCAGTTTCCCACAGGGTTCTTGTCTAATACTCTCCTTCATTCCTCTCTCACTTTATGTTTTTGCTGGTGAATTTGTTCTGCACCAACTCCTTACTCCAAGTTTACTAAGAGCTCATCATTTCTGCAGTGTACTGCTGAGACAGGAAAAAAATAAAGGTTGGGGGGAAGCTGTGGGGTGTATCAGAGCAGCAATGAAACCCCAAGTGATGAGCAGTTATCTCCAGACCCTCCCTGCAGCACAAAAAAATAACAAAAAAAAAAAAATCTAATGGTTATAATTTTAATAACACACCACAGAGAGCAACTCTGTGCACCAGGGTGGAGACAAAGCTGATTTAGAGTTTGGAAAGATTGTCCTGAAACAGATGAGGATGTTCACAAACAGAGGCTGCAAGAATTTTCCAGCTAATGACAAATAAAATGTCACAGCCTGTGGAGCTCAGTGAGCCACAGAGAACAAAATGCAGCAATTCATTAGCAGGGAATGGTTGATGAGCTTTTGTCTGCATCACTGAAGGAAAGGATTTTTCATGTGCTGTTCAAGAGGAAAGTTAGCCAAGTTTGATCATCTGGTCACAGGTGAGGAGACAGACAAAGCACAGAAAAAACTCAGTTATCAGGAGTCACAACAGAATCCCAGAATGGTTTGGACTGGAAGGACCTTAAATCCCATCCAGTGTCACTCCTGCCATCCAGGGTCACCTTCCACTGTCCCAGTTTGCTCCAAGCCCTGTCCAACCTGGCCTTGGCCATCCCAGGGATCCAGGGGCAGCCACAGCTTCTCTGGGAATTCCAGCCCAGCCAGGAATTCCTAATTCCCAAGATCCCATCCACCCCTGCCCTCTGGCAGTGGGAAGCCATTCCCTGTGTCCTGTCCCTCCATGCCTTGTCCCCAGTCCCTCTGCAGCTCTCCTGGAGCTCCTTCAGGCCCTGGCAGGAGCTCTGAGCTCTCCCTGCATCCTTCCTTTCTCCTTCTCTGTCACACCTTAAACACCTTCAGAGCAAACACTTTCACCAAAGCTCACCAAAGTCTATTTTAAAGCCTTTCCCTGCCTTGAAAGTCCTACTTACAGCAGGAACTTTCCTTCAAGAAACAAATCCTGGAATCACAGCACATCACAGGACAGTCATGAGCAAACCGCGCAGGGACAGATTTCTGGCACAGCAACAAAATTCCAGGGATGAATATATTGAAGATTTGAACAAAATACACTTCCTGCACTGTTGAAAGCACTGCCATGCACAGCAGTCTGCAAAAACACCTCACTCTACATTATAATTAATATTTGCCCTGTGCCAAAGCATATTTAAAAAGTGAAAGCTGGGAAACACTTGCCAAGCAAGAGACTGAAACCCTCTGAATATAATTAGCCTGAGCTCAATGATTAGCAAAATAAATAAGACTGAAATGTCTCTGATTTTTCAAGGGGAAAAAAAAGGGAAGTCATCATTCAGGAAGGTTCAATTTCCATGGGAAATCACATCCATCACTGCCTCTGAAGCAGTGGTTTGTATATTTTAGGAGATTTAGGAGGAATCCAGCACTGATGAGGTTGGCAGTATCTAAAATTTTATCATTATGCTGATGATGGAAGTTTTCTCAAGATATTTTTCCCTCTGCCTGCACTTTTCAGAAAGCAAACTTTAAAAACTGAGTTACTGAGCACCATCAGGATCACAGATCCAACAAAATAGCTTTCTAGCCAAAGTTTATCTAATGGATAAACTTCCATTCAGTTCTCTGATGGGAGAGGGAAAATTCCCCATTTCCCCCAAATCTGTTCTCAAGGCCGTAACATTTAAAAAATTTCTCATGTTTTTGGGAAATTAGAAAAAAAAATCTAAATATTTGCTGAGGTTGGCTAGAATAAGGGGGAAAAAATGCAAAATTCAAATTATTACCTGCTGGTCCATTGAGTCGTGTGGATTTCTCATATTTATGATTCAAAATTCTTCTCTTAATTATCACTGATTACCTTGACAATCACCACTGTCAAGCTCAAATTCTTGTGTCCATCCTCTCATTTCTGTGTTGCCTTGAGTATCACCCCAAGACTGCAGCATTTCCTAATGCAGACACTGCAAATTCTGCTGCAGATCACTGCTAATCAATTTTCTAAAGTGACTTTTCTGCATGAAAACCCTTTTCAGATGAAAACATTTCGAAATGTTCAAAATCCAAAGGGAGAAACAACAGTTGAGCTGAATCAAAGAAGGAGTGAAGTGGAATCAGTGCAGAGTTTTGGATATATATGTATAAATATATATTCTAAGGTGGGTCTAAATTACTATTTTATCAACTGTTTCAAGTGCTGTTAAACAGGAGTTTTAATTGATGTATTGTTAGTGAGCTGATGGCATTAAAATATAATTTAAGAGTCATTCTTCAGCCTTAATCTCAGAAATCAGCACAGATTTTCACTTTATTTAGAGTAGCCCATCTGTACCGTGTATGGATGTGTGAATAAATAATTTATCTACAAGTTAAAATTAAGATTTCTTTCCTTGACAGTCTGAAAAAATACTCTGAAATTAAATCCAAATGTGGTCACACACAGAACAGCACCAAAATCAGCTATTAGGCAGCTGGAATCAGACAACAAACAGTCAAAAAGTTTCAGATATTTTTATGTTTAAATGTTATTTCACTTAAATGTTGGGAAAAAAACTCTGGTTTTGAGAAAGGAGAATTAAACATACAAAATACACCATTTATGGTAAAACAATCCATAACATGAATGTGGAGGTAAAACCTTAATTTTTGTGTCACATCCCAACAGGATTTGTCTTAGAAGCAGTGAGTTATGAAATGAAATTGTTAATAAATAAATCACAAGTGGAAGGTCCAGCAGTTTAAATGTAGCACAGTGGGAACTCAGGTTTTTGTTGTTTTCCAACACTCCATCAATGTATTTGTATTTATATCAGAAATTATTACAGTTTATTACACAACAAAGGAATTATTAAGTACTTATTACAGAAATTATTACACAATTCTATTACCTGCAACATTTTGAACATGAAAACCAAAATATTTTACCTGAACAATGTGAGTTTCTTCAATGTTTTTAAAACACAAACCTCCACCAGAATTCAGCCCATAAAGACCTTAAGTTTTAATTTTCTGAAAAGTAAACTTTTTTTGTATGAAATCTAAAGTCTACTTCATTAAAAATATTTTTTTCTTTACTTTTCATGAAAAATCTGCATCTTTTACAGTTGTTTCATTCAAGACAAAAAAAGCCTCCATGCTCTGTTTAAAAATGTTTTTACAATAGTAAATATTGTGTAAAAATTATAACAAAAAGATGGTTGCTATGGCCAAAACTTAATTAAATCAATCAAACCCAGTGAACTAGGAAGCTGCAAAGTGTCCCACGACAAAATGCTGAAGCTGCAAACCAAATATTTCCACGTTTTAATCCCATTTAGCTGAAGTCTTGAGCACTCAAGAAGCTCAAAAATAACCTAAATTTTCCTGTCAAAGCTCAGTTGAAGAGAGGGGAGATTTCACTGTAACTTATTGATTTCCTTTATTGCTGATGCCAAAAAAAAAAAGAGAAAAGCCTGATTTTTTTTTTTTCCCTGGGACATTAATATAGTCCTATCTAATTATATACTCCATCAACCTAACTCAATTAAATAGCAGAATGCTGGGTAGGAAACAACTGAAATATATGCAGACAGTTTAAGTAGTACTAATTACAGCCTAATTTTTTTTAATCCATCATAATGAGCCTTTCTGCCCATTCTCAGTGGAGGACAATGTGGAAATTCAGATTTAAACTCAGTGTGTTGTGTTATCTATTTCCAGCAATCACTGAAAGGAGAAATAAGCACAGAAGTTCACTAGAAACCAAAAATTCTAAATTTCAAGAGGAATTTTTAATTGCTGATAATGGCTCTGCCCAGGTTTTCACAATCATTACAATCTCTGAGAAAAAGAACAGAATTAATTAGAAAGGAATATTTCAAAGGAATCCAAAAGGTTTTACTGGTGTAATCTGTTTTAATACAGCATTTTACATGTCCAAAGTACCTCAAAACATCCTGCAGCTCCCAGGAATCTGCAGAATTCCCAGAAATCTGCAGAATTCCCATTTTTGCTGCTGTTCCTTTGGGGTCACAGGGACACCACCCTGCTCCTTCTGTCTCTGATTATTTGGGAAAAAGAGAAATCAGCAGAGCTTGAGCTTCAAAAGCTACAAAAAAGCCTCACTCAGGAGGTCAAAAGGGATTTAGAGCAACAGTTTGGATCAGCTGGAACAAGGAAATTCCAGCTCATTTGGTGTCCAACATGGATTTAATATCCAAAGCTGCCACAGCCCCCAAAGCTCTCACAAGCAGTTTGTCTCAGCTGTTTACAGCAAGCAGATAAATCAAATAAAAACATCATAAAATAAAAGATAAATAAAATTAAATAAAATTAAATAAAAATTAAAATAAATAAGATAAAATTTAAAATAAATAAAATAAAAGCAGATAAAATAATAAAATAGAATAATAAAATAAAATAAAATAAAATAAAATAAAATAAAATAATAAAATAAAATAATTATTTTATTTAAAGTAAAAGTTTGTTTGAAATGCTGTTATTAATGAACCAACCTCCTCTTCTGAGCTTCAGAGTCTCTCCTGGCTCGTTCCAACGCCAGCTCCTCAGCTATTCTTTTCTTCAGCTCTTCATCATTAACTGCAATTAGAAGAAAATTCAGTGGAATGTTAACAAACACAATTTATCCCAAATTACAGAAAGCCCATAACGCAGTGCCCTCGATTGTTTATTTTCTTGGAGTTGCTTTCTTGTGGTTTAGCCATCTTTGAAATTTTAGCAGAACACAAAATTTAAAGATTTTTCTTATTGAACAGCTTTTCAATTAGTGCAATCTTTTGAAAATGAAACAACATCCACTATGCGTTAAATTTTAAAAGATTTATACAAAACAAATCTTTCTCTTCAGAAATATGTCTTTGTAAAGTAAAAACCAGGGGGGATGAGGAAGAAACATAAATACTAAAGTCATAAAATGCTGCTTTTTATTCACATAGAACCAAAGGAAATGTCTTTGTGTAATGACTCAAGTATTTGCAGATGTATTTTACACAACAAAGCTTTTACAACACCCTAAATATTCATATTTCTAGTTCTGAGACACAGATTTTGCCCCAAATTGTCCTGATTTTCTTTAAACAAGCAGATCTGGAAAGAGTATTTCCTTCCCTTAGATGATGTCAGATGAATCCATGAAGTTTGGTTAAGAACAAAAAAAGGAGGGGAGCAACTTCATCAACAATATGAATAAAGGGAGAAAAATAAAAAATATGTATTAATATTAATAAATATTAATAAAGGGAGCCACCAGTCCTACAAGGCTGAAAGGCATCCATAAAACTTCCCAAATCCAGCTAAATCCCACATTCCCATTCTGGTTCAGATTCTCAGCAGTTCAGATTCTCATCTCCAAGCAGTTTTATGAATGAATGAATGAATGAAGAAGCTTCATCAACTTGATGGGAGTCTCATCCAACTAATCCAGTTATGAACATCTTAGGAAAAGCAGCAGGATCAATATCCATCCTGGCAGGCTCAGGAAATGCTGAGATCACAGAAACAGGGGGAAAAGTGGGGAAACACTGAATTACAAAAGACACCCCAGCCTAAAAATAGATCAAAATGAAAATTCAGAGGGAAATATGAACCTTTTAATCTCCATCACAAAGCTGGGTGAAAAAGTTTTATTTGGATTATCTCGGCTGACGTAACAACATTAAATATCTTGTTCACCAGCATCTCCCCATCATGAAATTTATTGTTCTGGTGTGCAAAAATGAGTGCAAGAACTCCAGCAGAGCATGGGATGGTTTATGTCATAATGAGGAAAGATTCGGGCAGCAGCCAATAAAGACATTTGACCTCAACAATCAATTAGGCTGCCCATCGATCAGCCTAATACTAATAGGGAATAAAAGTGGAGCTATAGATCATTCAATGGAATTATTGTAAGATATAATTGGGTAGCTCCCAAATGGGAGCTTTATGATGTTTCAGTTTAAAAAAAAATATAATTGCAGTTCTACAAGGAGAAGGCGTTTGTTCTAGGGGAAGAAGCATTTAGAAAGAACAGATAATTTATTTGAGGGAGGATCAGGAAAAGAAGACTTTCTAGATAAAGGAATAACATTTCTGGTGGCCATCTCTGCTCACACTACAGGGCATTAAAAACACACAGCTGACCACTGAACTATTAGAGAATGTTAAGCCTGGAGGGGTGCAAGACTGCTAAAATATTAATATATTAATATTATTCTATTAAAAATGAAATTAAAAGACTGCATGGCCATTCCCACCACCACCCCATTTAACATTTGAAGTTCCTCAGGATACTGAAATCAGTCTCCAAACTGGAGGGATTTTCAGGGAAGTACATTTAGGCAGCATCCCTGCAGCCTAGGGCTTCCCTGCTCCTGCAGGAGCACAAAACCAAGTCACCCCCTGAGCGTTAATGCACAGCTCCATCACACAGCAATCTGGAGAGATGGCAGTAATGGGAACTCACTCCAAACCCCACAGGGCTGCAGGCAGAAATAGCTGCTCTGTCCCCTCAGCAGGCCGAGGGGATTGGGGGCTGATTGGCAGCATCCTCCTGGGGATAATGGGATGGGAATACCACAGGGATAATGGGATGGAGCAGCCCTATAATGCTCTGAGTGACCAAAGTGCTGCCCAGGCACAGAACGGTTGGGGGACTGGGTTTGGACTGGGTTTAGTACTGGGTTTGGGACTGGGTTTGTGACTGGGTTTATACTGGGTTTGGGACTGGGTTTGTGCTGGGTTTATACTGGATTTGGGACTGGGTTTGCACTGGGTTTATACTGGGTTTGGGACTGGGTTTGGACTGGATTTGGGACTGGGTTTGTGCTGGGTTTATACTGGATTTGGGACTGGGTTTGCACTGGGTTTATACTGGGTTTGGGACTGGGTTTGTGCTGGGTTTATACTGGATTTGGGACTGGGTTTGTACTGGGTTTATACTGGGTTTGGGACTGGGTTTGGGACTGGGTTTGTACTGGATTTGGGACTGGGTTTGTACTGGGTTTTATGGGTTTGGGATGGGTTTGGGGTTTGACTGGATTTGGGACTGGGTTTGTACTGGGTTTAGGACTGGGTTTGGGACGGGGTTTATACTGGGTTTGTACTGGGTTTATACTGGGTTTGGGATTGGGTTTGTGCTGGGTTTATACTGGGTTTGGGACTGGGTTTGTGCTGGGTTTATACTGGATTTGGGACTGGGTTTGGACTGGGTTTGTACTGGGTTTGGGACTGGGTTTGGACTGGGTTTGGACTGGATTTGGGACTGGGTTTGGACTGGGTTTATACTGGGTTTGGGACTGGGTTTGGACTGGGTTTGTACTGGATTTGGGACTGGGTTTGGACTGGGTTTATACTGGGTTTGGGACTGGGTTTGTGCTGGGTTTATACTGGATTTGGGACTGGGTTTGTACTGGGTTTGTGACTGGGTTTGTACTGGGTTTGTACTGGATTTGGGACTGGGTTTGGACTGGGTGGCTGCTGGGAGAAGCTGCTGGGAGCTTTTCCTGGATCCAGCAGAGCCAACTCCAGCCAGCTCCGGGATGGATCCACCAGGCTGGGCCAACCAGGAATGCTGGATATTGGATTTAGGATTAAATCCTCTTGGAGAATGGATTTAGGATTAAAATAAAAAGTTCTTGTGCAGCTGGAGTGGTGGCCAGAGCAGAGCAGGGTGAGAAGGAGGGGCAGAGCAGCCCTGCAGACACAGCCAGAGCAGGGCAGGATGGGCAGGAGCTGCTCCAGAGCTGGGATTCCCAGAGCTGGAATTCCCAGGAAATTCCAGAGGGAAACCCTTCATTCCATCTTCTCTGCCAGTCCAGCTGGGGAGGGAGTGAGGGAGAGGCTTAGGTGGAGTCAGGAATCCACACAGGGTGACCCCACTGGAGTGAGGAAACCCACCAAGCCCTGCCAGGATGTGGGCAGAGCACGCAGGGCTGCACAGGGACAAGGATGTTGTGCCATTTTGGTGGCCTAAGAGTTACAGCAACCTGACAGCTCTTATTTGTCCACTTATTCTTCAGAAAAAGTTTGAAACACAGTTTTTCTTTCTGATATTGAATTTAAACGACTGAAGGACTTCTCACTTCCCAGCAGCTCTTGAGGTTTTAAATACATAAAACGTGCTCTGCCTTGGAACTCCAAAGACCACCCATGAGCAGGATGGGAGCAAAGCTTCCCATGATGACAATTCCTGAGAAACCATCAGCAATTTCATCCCCCAGCTCTGTGACAGATTGCTACAGAAAGATTTTTACAACTCTTGCAGTATTTGACTCCAATTCCTCATCCCTTGCTGAACACAAGATCCAAATCCACACCTTTTTCCTCTCTAAAGCAGCTGCTTCACAGAAAAGAAACAACCAGCAGGATGGCAGGATTACACCCCGAGCTGTAAACAACACACCTCAGGGGAAGCAGACACCTGCAGCCTCAGAAATGTTAGCCTGAGAAATCAGGAATGGGATGTGGACAAATTATTCAAATAACTTCCAGCCTGCAGAGCTGGGAATCTGCCCATTAGGCCTGCATTTGCAAAAAAAACAAACCATTAATGCAAACAGCATTTATTAGCAGGCACCTTCAGTAAATTCTCTTGAAAGGGCAGGTGCATTAAGCTATTAATGAAGAGACACTTTGGTTTGGTACAATCAAATGCCTTTTAGAAAATACTTAGCTAAGTAATATTCACATAATGAATTAAAAAAAAAAAAACAACCAAACCACAAAACAACAAAAAATCCCCCAAGTTCTGTTTTTCTGTTTTTCCTTCTAGTTAAGCTTGGCTATTTGAAAGAAAAATTCTGTCCAGTGAACATGACACTGGAAGGTTGCTCCAAGATCTCCACAAAATCTTCTCCTCTCCAGGCTGAACTTTTCTCAGCCTTTTCAGCAAAGGTGCTCCACAACCTTCATTAAATTCATTATTGAATAAATTTGTGGCTTCCTCTGGATTTACTCCAACATGAGAAGGAAGCAGGTTGAAGGGAAGAGAGGATGTAAAAATTGAAAGAACATGAAATATTAGTTAAAAATTCTGCACCTCCACACTTCCTCCAGCACGGTGTTTACTCAGCTTTTCCCATCCCAGCTCAAGGCAGGATAAGCTTTGCTAAAATCTATTTCAGTTCCACCAAAATTCATGGATTTAACCCAACAATCACTTTGTTTACATCAGGTGGGAAGATAATGACACCATGAAATCTACTCTGCTTTCCTTAATTATGACTTCTCAAAGAGCCCTGGATTTGTTGGGAACAACACAGGAGAGGAAATAAGAAAATGTTGGAACTCTTAGTGATCACTATTGCTGGAAGAGAATTATTTTTAAAATTCAGTGAGTTTCAAACACTGCTGTACCTGATCTTTAAGCTTATAAATACCCCAAATTAGCTTTGCACTCAATGAAAATAATAATGAATGATCCCTTCAGTCCACCAGCACTACAAAAAAACCCTAAAAGCATGAAAAAAATAAGTTACGTGCTTTAAAACTCAGTATTTAAACTGTTGGGGGTTTCCTTAAATATTATTACTATTTTTAAAGAGCATTCTCAAGAATAAACTCCACTTTCAGACTCATACAGATTTAACTACCAACACATCCAGCAACTTTTCCACTGAAATTCCCAATTCCAGGCACTTCCTCCAATCATGAATTCAGTGCAAACACAAAGCTCCTCTCCAAGGACAGGAATTTGTATTAACTGTTAAATATTGGTAATGTGCAGGGATATTTCAGACGAGCTCATAGGATAATTAAATACAAAAAACAATGCAATTAAGTGTGCATAATTTAAAAATATTTAATATTTTACTTTCCAAAGGCGCTCTTGCATACATTACCTTCTCTATTTTCCAATGTAAATGTGGGTTTCAATCAATTTATAATAATTTCAATTAGAAACAAGACACTGCATGGACTAGAAGTAAGAAAAAGTTAGTTCTTGTTCTATTTGGAACATTCTCCTTTCAATATTCTATTAATATTGGTATAAAGCAAATCACACTGGATTTATGAGGAGGATTGAAAAAACAGGATTAGGAGGTTTTCCCCTGTGGTTGTTGGAATCAGGTTGTACCTGCCTGTGCTAACAGCCCTGTTTGACAGAAATAATTCATTTCTGAGATTCACACGACCAAAAAATATGTGGGTTTGACATCATTTTGGTATTTTGAAACATCCTGACTTAACTTTGATAAACGTGTGACAAACACGGGGATATTGTGCAAGAGAAGAAATATGAAATAAGTTCAATATATCTCAAAATATGTGAATCAAAATGCCATAAAATCAGGCATTTCCCACCAATAAGTGCACTGAGTTTAAAAAAAAAAACCAGTTAACAAAAATTCCCCTAATTTTTAGTTCCTGCAGGAACTCCTGCTGCGTGGATAAATGACTACATGGAGTTTTAATGTTACTTTTTCAATTGTTCTCAATGCCCCTGGAAGGGAGGGAGTTATTTCAACCAACCCTTGTTAATAATCCATCCTTCTCCCCCAACCTCTGTAATAAAAGTGTAGCGATAATAACTTCTTTCAGCAGCTATTTAGCCATAAGACATTTTGCCCTCCTGTTAATTTGAAATAATTAATAAAAATAATGGAACAGAAGTATCACACACCTTTCAAAGACTACCTTAGATTGAATACAGCAGTGGAAAAAAAATTCCCATTTCAGCTGTTTTAGTAATCCCTACTCCACACACACTGGAAAGCTTTTCTTGTGCAACACAATGGATGAAAGCATCAGGATTCCATAATTCAGCATTCAGAAAAAATAATCACATTGTAAGCAACGATAAGAAGGATTTGATGATTCTGCTTTCAAGAGGATTAAGCATGTGGTGTCCTTTCAGGACAATTTAAGTTGTCCAGTTCCTGATCTTTATGGTTCAGAAGTTTATTGTAAAGCTATTTTATCTGACAGTGCAGGGAAATTTACTGGTGTCCTTTTCATCTTCTTGGACAAAATCTGTTCTGAATTTTTCCACACATATTTCAACAAACTCCTTCTCCCGCTGCAGAGGAGAGTGAAATAATTATGTATTTTTACACACAGCAGCTAAGTAAAAAGGGTTTATTAACTAAAACATCTCTCAGAAGTCACCACTAATGGCAAAGAATTGCCAACCACCACTCCTGCTCAGTCCAACACTCCCAAATGGCCTCCCTGCACTGCCAGGGCTCCAAAAATAGCAAATTTTGATGTTCACTTCATCCACCACCATCACCTCTAAGGAGGAACCTCCAGCTGTGACTGTGCACTATCAGTGGCACTGAAAAGTCAATTTTACCCAATTACAGCTCTGGATTGGAGCCACTTTGGGCAGGAATGAGGAGATCACAAAGCTGCTCATCACTCAGGCACAAAGGTATTTTTATACCTTTCCATGGGCAGCAATCCAGGCTCCAGGCAAGGAATTTTACTGTCAAATGTCCACATTCCAGCTCTTTGTGGGGCAAGGCAAACCTGCTTTTCACATCAGCAAACCCAAACCTGCACCTTGCTCATCTGCAATTAATGGCTTTAATTAAAGCCACTTATTAAGTGTCACATCCAGTTGGTTTTTGATGGCACAGACCAAATGTGTGTGACATGAATTCTTTATTTTAGGTGGTGACATTGGCACAGAGATCCCTGGAAGTGCCCAAGGCCAGGCTGGATGGAACTTGGAGCAGCCTGGGATAGCTGAAGTTGTCCCTGCCCATGACAAAATCACCTTTAAGGTCTCTTCCAACCCAAACCAGTCTGTAAATCTATGATCTTAAAGGGCTTTTCCAACCTAAATGAGTGAAGAAACCCAGCAAGGAGGAATAATGCAGAATTTTGAAAGCAGCAATAAGGTGGAAGGGAAGCAGGTGGGATTCAGAGAAGTAAATCTACAATTAAACCAGGAGAAGGCAAGGATGATGGAAAAGGTGTTGTAAGAGAAACCTTTGTGACCCTTCTGGAGCAAATCCACATCCACTATGGATCTTCCCATCTGTCCTGAACACATCCAAGGAGATTTCTATGAATTCCACAAAAATCTGCAACAGTGCCATTGACACCAATCCACTGGCAAGATTTCCAAAAACGTGTAAATAAATTAATTATCATTGAGAAATCTACCTCTGTGGCTAAAATTGGTTAATAACTTTAAAACCTATTTCAGGAAAGAAGGGAGAGAAAAACACAAGAGTCCATAATCCTGTGAAAAAACCAAGCAGTGGAAGTGTCCTTGCAGGTGAAGGTTAATGAAAGAAAAAAGGGTTTCACCCCAAGATAACACTCATCAATACCTCTGCTGATCCCATTAAACAGATTTCTCAGTGGCTGGAGTTGCATGGAAAGACAAATCAGCATATCAAACTTCTACACTGTACATTTAAAGCCATTTAACACCTGAGTATTAAATTATAGAGGATTTTAAAAAATTTCCCAGTAGAAGCTGAATATTGAGGAATAATAAAAAAGCATCACAATCTGCACATCAAGTGCTAATTTCATTTATGGATGCCATGGGCACTGCAAAGCTGCCCAAAGCCTGAAAGCAATCACTTCAGCTCCAACTGGCTCCAAAGGAAGCAGCAGTGATAAAGAAGTGATCTTTAGCAGCTGCTGAGATGTTCTCAGACCTCATCTCCCCTTCGTTCAGTCAGGTTGTAACAAGAGGTTTACTGCAAACCATCCATCAGGGCAGAGAAAACTGAAATAATTGAGGAATTTGTTTATTCAGCTCCAGCAGAAACTACAGCAGGTTCAGTGTTGTAATTGCTGATGGGAAAAGGGATGAGGGAAAGAATTTCAACATTTTTACAAAATCCTGGATATGGGAATCGCTCAGAAAAGGAAGCACAGGAGAATTTTTAAGTGTTTCCTGATGCCTTGAGGAGAACATTTCCAGTTTCTGACTCTCCATAGAGCAGCTTGTTTATTTTGGAAGTGAATTAAGTGGAAAAAACACTTATTTCATGTAATATGAACAATAGGACCCAAGAAAATAGCCAAAAATAGCCAATATTCACATTTCAAATATGTGAATCCTACAAGTAACTCCTTGCACAGGCACAAGGATTTATTTCTCCTACACACATTTTGATGCTTTTTCTCCAACTCCAGCAAACCCAGCTTTTTTTATTTATTTATCAGCACACAGCTCCAGTATTGTCAACTTTGAAATGTGTGTTTTCAGCCCAATATTCAGACCTGTATTGCTGCTTTTAATAATAACTGAGAACAGGCTGTAAACAATATGCAACTATGACGTTTATGGCTATTTGCATTATTCAGAAATAATATAAAAATAAAGGATAATGCTGAAATGCTTAAAATTCTCACAACAACATTAATCCAACACCTGCATTTTTAATGATTTGCAACGAGATCTGCTAATAAAAAATCACTTGTACAAATAGTTACTACAACTGGTGGGTTTTTAGTGTCACAAGTTGAGAGGAGAAAGGAAAGGAAAGGAAAGGAAAGGAAAGGAAAGGAAAGGAAAGGAAAGGAAAGGAAAGGAAAGGAAAGGAAAAGGAAAGGAAAGGAAAGGAAAGGAAAGGAAAGGAAAGGAAAGGAAAGGAAAGGAAAGGAAAGGAAAGGAAAGGAAAGGAAAGGAAAGGAAAGGAAAGGAAAGGAAAGGAAAGGAAAGGAAAGGAAAGGAAAGGGAAAAGGAAAGGAGGAAAAGGAAAGGGGAAAAGGAAAGGGGAAAAGGAAAGGGGAAAAGGAAAGGGGGAAAGGGGGAAAGGGGGAAAGGGAAAGGGGGAAAGGGGGAAAGGGGGAAAGGGGGAAAGGGGAAAGGGGGAAAGGGGGAAAGGGGGAAAGGGGGAAAGGGTGTCGCTGTTGAGAGGCTAGCTGAGGACTGACCCAAGTTCTCAGACAAGCGAAGAGAGGAGAAAAGGGACTTTATTGTTTTGAATTCCATATATATAGAGTCTACAGAAGTGCCCCAGATTGGTCAGCCCGAGACCTCCCCCTAGGCACAATTGGCCAAACCCGAACTGACTCAATCCGGAGAAGTTGTTTGCAAAACATCCAAACTTTATCTTGTTTATGAAATATAGCAAAATGTTCCCACGGGAAGAACCTGTGCTAGCCACAAAAGGGGGGAAAGGGAAGGGGAAAAGGGGAAAAGGGAAGGGGAAAAGGAAAGGGGAAAAGGGAAGGGGAAAAGGGAAGGGGAAAAGGGAAGGGGAAAAGGGAAGGGGAAAAGGGAAGGGGAAAAGGGGGGAAAAGGAAGGGGAAAAGGAAAGGGGAAAAGGAAAGGGGAAAAGGAAAGGGGAAAAGGAAAGGGGAAAAGGAAAGGGGAAAAGGAAAGGGGAAAAGGGAAGGACCAAAAAAAGAAACATCTTGGATGAACCACTCAACTCCTTCAGTACAAAGTTGCAGAGATTAAAGAGAAGCAGAACCTTTCTGGGAAGAACCATCTCTCCCACCCCCAGCCTAAAAGAGCAGTTTAGATTAAATGTTTGGTTTTAGGTGATTAACATGAGGTGAAATCAAACCTGCTTAATGAAGCTAAAATGAGGATCTTATTGATAAATTGGCTCTGTGAAGCAAGGGGAAGAAATGTCCTTTCCCAACTTTTTAAACATCGATTTCAACCAACAGGTAGGAATATCTGAACCCAAATTTTCTGCCTGGTCTTGCCCAAAACTTTAATATGACATCACTGAAAGTCAGGGAGTTCAGAACACAAACAAACCAGAATGGGGAGAAAAAAATAGTGATAATAAAAATGTATCCAATTCCCCCGAGGCTGAGGGAAAGGATTTTTAAGTGCTGCCTGCGTGTAACTCAAAAACAACTCCCAAAGCTTTCAAGCAGCAGCACCAACAAAACACTTAACCTGCCTCAGCTGACAAGGGATGAAGAGCTTTAGCAACACTTTGCTGCAGCCTGAAGATGAAAAGAATAAAACAAAGCTTTGCTTTTCATCTTAATGCGATTAAATCGTCCATTTAAAGTGGTTTTTATACCACACCGAGGAGCCTCTCGCTGGTAAATAAATTGGGATGGGAAGGAAAGTAGCAATTTGTTATTAAAAGCAAAAGGTTTTATTACTTGGCGGTCTCCTTGTGCTGCTGAAGTCGTGTTACACTTAACAAGTGTTATTTTTCAATAATAGAGAGGAAAAAAATGCACTTAAACTGCTCTATTCCTTCAGTCAGTGAAAGATAAATTTGGATAACAATATCTGTTGCACTATAAAACCAGAGAGGATTCTGCACAGCAAAATCACAATTTCCTTGCTTGGTGCTATCAAGACTTAGAGTGGTGAAATCAAACTGCTCTAATTTAGCCATTGGGTTTATCTCATTAAAACTGTCAATATTTTTTTATTTTGTTCTTTAAGATTAAAAAAAAAAAATCATTCAAAGTGCTCCAAATGACTTTTATTCCAACAATCCCTTAAATTACAAAGCTCCTTATCTGAGCCAACTATCTGCACTTTCTGACCTATAATCCCAGGAAGGTCTCTGAAGGACAAAGGAGGAAGAGGACAGAAAACAGACAATTCTGCAAGATGGGAGATTGCTAACAAAGACCATGGCAAATGCGTCCCAAACAATCCTTTTCTCCCATCAAATTCTGATTTTTAATGGATTAGTAACCCAGATTAAGAAAAACTGAAAGGAAAAAAAAGAAAATATGTTGGTAGATAGGTTTTTAATTAATTTTAATATAGAATAAAAGCCCAAAACTCAAAAACCCCACCCCAGAGTCTTCCCACAAGTCTGCCTCAGAAACAGTGAATAAACTCTGGCTGCATTTTCAGTAAGCTCAGCCTAAGGCTGAGCTCAAAGTCCTAAAGCTTTGCCAGGATTTAACTACCAAACAATTTACTCAGAACTGGTAAAAGGCAATGACACCACTAGTGTCCTTCAAAGTCATTATTTCCTGATTTACAAAGAGCTCCATGAACTGTGCCCAGCTTTTTTCCCCAGGTTAATTTTCCCTCCTGAATTGAGTTACTAGAAATTAATTCAAGAATCACACACCAGCCACCAACAGCTGTTTTTCCAAAATTCTTTTCCTGCTAAGCACTGGAAGATGATGCTTTAACATGCACAACAAACCTCGTGCTCCCACATCAAAAGGAGATTTTTAACTTTTAACTCACAAGCCATGGCTAAGCAAATACTTTGGATGTGTGTGTTAAACAGCAGCTACAACAAAAATCCCTTTATTTGTGTGCAGCACAACTCTTCCAAAAGATGTGGAGAGCCAACAGCTGCACTCAGCAAACCCTAATAGAGCACAGGCAGCCTAAAGCAGAATAGCATGAAATTTAATTTCCCCAAATCCACCAGAGACACAAAAAAAAAATAAAAAAAAGCACGTGGAATGTAGTACATAAAAATTACCTGTTTGTAGGAATAAATGGAAACAAAAAGCGACATTTCTAAATGAAGGCTCCTTGAAAAATAAATTCTGCCTCTCTGCAAGAAGCCACACACAGAGAATCATTTGTAAAGGCAGAACTATAGAGGAAGGTGACTGTCACTGCAGTGAATGTGTCTGAGATTTATTTATTTCCACATCTGGGGACAGCACCTGACACACCCAGTGCTCCTCCTTTAAATTTCACCTGGAATATCCCAACTTCTCCATCAGCTGTAAAAGGAGAAACCCTTGAATCAATTCAGTGTCCCCCAATATCTGAAAATATTCATGGGATATGTTGGGTTTTGCCCTGGTGCCCCAGGGAGAGGAAAAAACCAAAACCACAGCTCAATGCCACAGACTGAAAAACTGAATTCCTCCATTTGCAGAACCCTTGGAAACCTCAGCATTCATTTCTTTGGTTCCCTTTACACCACTGAATAACAACAAATAAAACAACAGAGCAAGCTGAAGTGAAGGAATCACTCACTGCAATTCCAGCCTTACACACTTCCCACACATGAGCCACTTTTCCCAAGGTTGAGATGGATTATTGAATTCCAAGGAAAGAAACAGAGGGAGAGGAAGGAAGAGAGAAATCTCTGCTACACTGAGCCTGGATGTCAACTGTCACACAGGATAACAACAGACATGAGCAGCTGAGCTTCATTGTAACATCAATTATAAGTTAAAAACATCACATTTGCAGGAGATATTCCAACATCTTTCATTCCTGCTGTGCCTTTAGTTTCAAATGCCTGTCCATGGGATGTCTCAGCACTCCAAAAACAACTAAACCAGGCAGCCCAGAGGTGCAGGGCTGCTGAAATCCCAACCACAGTGCTGCAGTGGAGAATCAAAATGCTGCTTTGGAATTAGACAAAAGTTGGGAATACAGCACCAGAGAGTAACCCAGCTTTTCATTCATACCTTGCAGGTTGAAAATCCAGCAGGTTCTAGGTGTTCATGGAATGGTTTGGGTTGGAAAGGAGCTTAAAGGTCCTCCAGGGCCACCTCTGTCCCAGCAGGGACATCTCCCACTGTCCCAGGCTGCTCCAAACCCATCCAGCCTGGCCTTGGACATTCCCCTCCCACCATTATGGATCTTTTCCATATTCAACCACCATGACTTGCCAGTTTTTCCCAGGAATTTCAGTCCCATTTGACAAGGACTTCCCCAAGCACCTGAAAGCATCCCCAGAACACCCTGCACGTCACCCAGGCAGCAGCAACTTTAATTTCTGCAGTATTTTCTCCAATTCCCCTGCATAATTCCATCTTCCCTCTTCTCCTGCAATCCACTGACAGGAATGTCAAGCTCCACTAAAGATTTGCTGTTGCATTGACAGCACTGAACCTTTGGCACCTTTAGCAGGTTGGTGACTTACAAGACATTTCACCTTTGGATAATAAAATATTTCCATCAATGCCTTTAACCCAAAGGTTATCAAAGGTGCAAAGAAAAATTATCTCCAAGAAACTCTGTGACAACAAAGTAGCAATGAATTGTTATTAATAATATTAATTTATATCAAGAAAATCATGGCTTTCCAATGGTCCACAACCAGTTCAGTGTTGCCTGAAGGTCCTGCTTGATTTATTTCAGATGTTTCCAGAATTAGCTAAATTTAAAATTCTTTATAAATACTGCAGGTAGAGGAGGACAAATAAACACAAATAAACACAATGAAATGCAAAAGCCAAGTTCTTCTGGCTCCTGCTGCAGGAAGGAAAGTGGCAAATCCATGTCAGGAATCAACCCAGGCACTGCCAAACCTCTGCTTTTTTCCTGTTCTAAAAATAAGAGAAGTTCTACAAAATACCATCACAAACGTCACTTTATTTCATCTCTCACTTCTCGCAGAGAAAAAGTGCTGTTGGAACAAAAAGTTGGATGGAAGCAATTAATACATTAAAGGGCAAAGAACTGACAGGGTTTATTTGCAGAGGATTCTTGCTTAACTGGCAGAAATTCAGCTAAACTCTGTAAACTTCCAAAAAAAAAAAAAAAAACCAAAAAAACTGAAAGCACAAAGTAATTCTCACAAGCAATAGTGCAGAGCCTCCCACAACATTTCTCCTGAGACATTCCAGTTTTAATTCAGTTTTTCATGCAGCATCCAGCTATCCATAATTACTAATATCATCAGGACACGCTGCAACTCTTCAAATACATTAAATTTTGAAAAACTGTCCTAAAAAGAAATAAAGAACGAGGGTAATGAGTGTGATGCTGAAGTCCTCAGCCACATTACCTTGGGCTGCACATTCCAAAAATTCAGTCCAGGAGGTCACTGTGGCCAATCTGTCTCTCCAATTAGAACCCAACATTTGAAATCCTCATTCCTCAACATCCCAATAATACCTTTGCATGTTTCTGACTGGCACAGAGTTGCCAAAACTCCACCCAAAACCTGACAGCAGCACAAAAAAGGGCAGAAATCCACAAAAAAGGGCAGAAATCCACAAAAATCGTACCATGAAAACAGCTCCTGAGGAGGCACCAGCAGGGCTCATTTTACTAAATATCTACACAATATTTTGTGACAAAGGCTGATTTTTTCTCATGAAGACATGATAATAAACAGAGTTTTTAAAAATAGGAGAAAAACCCTCTGAGCCCTTAATAGAATCTGTTTCTGGAAAAGGGAAAAAAATAGCTGTCTGAGATGCTGGGACTCTTAATAATTTAAGCATTTCTTCTTTTTTTACCCTAATAAACTATTAGTTTTTCCAATATCCACTAAACTAAAATGAATTAAACCATTCCCTTTGTCTGCTGTGACTGAAGCTTTAGGTATAATATACACACAGAGGGAAAAAAAACCCATTCTTTGTCTGACCAAATTACTTTCCATCAATATTGCTTTAGGAATTACAGACAGACTTGAAAGATTTTACACTTGTTAAATATTTTAGTGCATTTAATATTACTCAGAAGTCAGCAAGTGAGCCAAGCAAGCTGGGATGCTTTGAGACATTGTCTTTAGCTGTCAGATTTCAGTGTAAGTGGATGTAATTTCATTTTCTGACCCAAAATTGAAGTCAATAAATTCATCATTATTGGCAAGCAACAGGACACACATTCTTTCATGTAACCTAATCCATTATTCCTCCACCAAAAGCTATCAAAGGCTTGACTTGAAGAAAGGGTTGGGTTTAATAGCTCTAATGTTTCTCCCTCCAGACAGGTTTTTTTTTTTTTATTTCTGTAAAGTGTTATTTGTCTAGGATACATAAGCACTTCAATGAAATCCCAAGTTCTTAAAGCAAAAATACTCTTCAGGTTTTCCAAGTTTGGGAAGGTCAAGCAATTCATGGAATTGTGGAATGGTTTGGGTTGGAAGGGACATTAAAGGGTTTTTAATTCCACCCCAGCCACGGACAGGGACACCTTCCACTGTCCCAGTTTGCTCCAAACCCTGTCCAGCCTGGCCTTGGACATTCCAGGGATCCAGGAAGTGTCAGGGACATGATGAGAAGGCTACTATTTAAAAAAAATTAATTTTATTTAAATTATTTTAAAAATTAAAAACCAAGATTCCCTGTCTGTGATTCCCTGTCCAAGACAGGGGGTTGGAATGAAAGGATCTTTAAAATCCTTTCCAACCCAAACCACTCTGTTATTATGAGATACAAACACCTCCAATTAAGCAACAGCAAACCAACTTCATGATCCAGAAGACAGAAAGATGCTAAATTCTGTTTACTCAAACTTTGCTGCAAGGCTGCCACAGGACTTGTGTTTAATCAGTGCTGAGTTTGCTGGGATTTCCTCTAATTCTCAAGGCAAAAAGTCCTTGGGGAATTCTGCTCTCATGAATATTTCTGGAGCATGAAGAAATTTGAACTTTGCAGCTTTCACAGAGTCTAAAATCACCTGCTCTGATCTCTGCCATTGCTCCTCACTCCTGCAGCTGCTGTGCTGTGCTCAAGGATTTGAAATGAGAGCAGAGCATTCCTGGCATGAGGTTTGATGGATTTGAACAGCCCTCAGTAAGGAAATAGAAGTTGTTAAGAACTGGGTGAGTTGTGTGTCACTTATTTCCACCATTCCAGCATATTCTGCTTTTAATGTTTGCTTAAGTGTCTTTCGGCAGAACTTGGCCAGACTAAAAGTCTGTGTTGATTAAATAACCAAGAATTTTCATTTCAGAACTCAAGACATATTGGGATATTTGCTTGTTCTGGGGTGTTTAGGAGTTTTTTAAGTCTTTAACAATGGATAAAATCACCTGCTCTGATCTCTGCCATTGCTCCTCACTCCTGCAGCTGCTACGTTGTGCTCAAGGATTTGAAATGAGAGCAGAGCATTCCTGGCATGAGGTTTGATGGATTTGAACAGCCCTCAATAAGGAAATATAAGAAGTTCAGAAAGCCATTGATCTGTGTGAGTTGTGTGTCACTTATTTCCACCATTCCAGCATATTCTGCTTTTAATGTTTGCTTAAGTGTCCTTCAGCAGAACTTGGCCAGACTAAAAGTCTGTGTTGATTAAATAATCAAGGATTTTCGTTTCAGAACTCGACATATTGGGATATTTGCATGTTCTGGGGTGTTTAGGAGTTTTTTAAGTCTTTAACAATGGATAACAGTGTGGAAAGCCAAGTTGAATTTGTGTTTTACACTTGAACGTCAGCCAGAAGAAAACAAAGAGGAATTTAACTCCCCTCAAAGTCTGCAAGCTAAAGAGGAGCCAAAAATGTCAAAACATCACCTCTGTGAAAGGGCAATGAGTTCATTAAACCCCTCTGAAGGGCACATCTGATTTCTTTCTCCACATTAAAAGCAGAAAAGCAGGAGCAAAGCTGTACCTGATCCTCGGTGCTGTCTGCCAGAGGGTGAGGAAGGTTCCTTCATCCGGTCGATGAGGCTGTCGGATAGCTGCCAAACACAACACCAGGGTCACACCTCAGCTCCTTCTTTAGCCCCTTTCCCCCTCCAAATGAAATAAAACTCCATAAAAACAGAGCCCAGAGCCTCTCTGTGAAGCTGCTGAAATTCAGTTCCCAACACAACACAAATTTCTCTTGATTTGTGAGGTGAGTGCTTCAAACAATTAAATAGAACAAAATGGTTTTGGCTCTCACAGAGGATTCAGGGAGGAGTGAAGGAAATAACATCCTTGGATGTGTTGCTGATAATTAATCAGCATTTTTGCCTTTCTCAGTGATTGAATTTGCCCTTCTCAGGTGCAGAGCACTCATCCCAGGAAGAACTCCATCCTGGGAAAGCCCTGAAAGGAGTTGTGCAACACAAGTGGTCCCAGTGAAACACAAAGTTCATTCCAGTGTTGACAGGAGAACACAGAAAAACCAAATTCTGCCCCAAATTATACAGAATCCAGCAGAGTCAGAGCAACCTCCACTTTCAGATCTGTGGGAGCTCAGGGTTAAAATAAACAAAAAAAAACCCCAATTATCAACATAAAAACTTTTGGTTTCCAATTTCTGTCATCAAATCACAGGATGGTTTGGGTTGGGAGGGAGCTTAGAGAGCTTTTCATTCCAGCCCAGCCATGGCAGGGACACTTCCCACTGTCCCAGGCTGCTCCAAGCCCTGTCCAGCCTGGCCTGGGACATTCCAGGGATCAGGGGCAGCCACAGCTTCTCTGGGCACCCTGTGCCACGTTTTAGAGCACATGAGCTCTGCTCTATTTGGAATATATAGATTTATATTACAGCCATATCACTGTCACCTATTTAATCAAGAGCATTAAATAACCAAAAATGGAAAGATCAGTGTGCTGAAACAGACTGAACTCTCAGGGCTCCTGCTGCACCTCTCCTCCCTAAATTCAGCAATAAAAAATAACTAATTATCACTCATGAGCTACACGGTGTTTGCCATGGAAAAAACTCCTAAGCTGCCAGATGTCCCCAAGCTCCTTGTGTCCCAAGTTTTACTCTGGGATATCACAGCCAGCAGAGGTGGCATTCCTGCCACCTGCCCCAGAACTGGATGTGGCTGTCCTGCATCCCCGGAACGTCCCAGGCCAGGCTGGACAGGGCTTGGAGCAACCTGGGACAGTGGAAAGTGTCCCTGCCATGGCTGGGTGGGCACTGATGTTCTCTGATGTCCCTTCCAAGCCAAACCCCGCTGTGAGCGCTGACAAACCGGCAGAAAGGCGCGCAGGAGGTTGGACTCTCGGCGTGAGGGGAGCAGGGATGGCACAGGGAGGAGCTGCGGCGTGTGGAGGTCAGGGAAAGACACACCGAGCTGCCGGCGTGACATACTGTCCCTGGGAACGGGTCACCGGGCGGGACACACGGCTATCTGCCCCACTGCGCTGCGGAGAGGCGAGATCACCGCGGGAGAGGGAGGGAAGCGGGACGGGAGCAGCGACAGGGACAGGGACGGGACAGGACAGGGGACACGGGGAGGGAGGAGGGGAGAAGCAGAGTGGGAGAGAGAGGCCGCGCCGGGCCAGGCCAAGCCCGCAGCGCCCCGGCGAGCCCCGGGCCGGCCCCGCGCTCACCCGCACGCCCTTGACCACGGTGATATTCTCATTCTCGTCCGCCTCGAAGGTGACGCGGCGGGTGCTGCCGGTGCCACCCATCGCGGCCCGCCGACACACGGACAGCCCCAAGGAGACTCGCCGAGCGCGCTGCCAGCGCGCCCCGCAGCAACGCCGCTCCTCATTGGCCCGCCGCGCGCCCCCGCCCGAAGAACGCCGCTGCCTATTGGCTGCGGCGCCGCGTCGCCATGGAAACGGCGCAGCCCCTCCCTGCCGAGGAGCGACAGGTAGCCGGAAAGGTGCGGGAAGTTCTTCGGGACGGACTCCACATGGAGAGAGGACTACAAGTCCCGTGATGCTTCGCGGCGGGAGCAGCTGGGTGGTGTGCCCATCCGCGCGGGGCACGCTGGGTAGTGTAGTCCTGTCCGTCCCTGAGGCTGTTGGGTAGCCGAGCGCCTGCGAGCAGCTCGGGGTGCTGGAAATGCTCTGAGGGAGCTGGGAAAGGAGCTGAGGCTGGAGCAAAGGGGGTCAGGGGGACCTTGTGGCTCTGCACAGCTGCTGCCAGGAGGGGACAGCCGGGTATGGGGTCAGGCTGTGCTCCAGGGAACAGGGACAGCAGCAGAGGGAACAGCCTCAGGCTGGGCAGGGGAGGGGCAAATCAGATTTTAGTGAAAATTTCTTCATGGAAGAGGTTTTCTAGCCCTGGTAGAAGTGGAGTCCCCATCCCTGTTGGGATTTCAGAGCCCTGTGGATGTGGCACTTGGGGACATGGGGCAGTGCTGGCCTTGGCAGTGCTGGGAATTATTGGACTCGATGCTCTGAGATGACTTTTCCAAGCTAAACAATTCCATAACTCCACGCTGTGCTGTGGGGTGAGTGCCCCAGGGCCTGAGCTGGTGCTCATCCCCTTTTCCAAGTGAAATTCCCATCAGCACAGCCCCAGGACATGGAATTTTCTTCCCAATACATTAATAATGTTATTAACACATAATATCCTTTCAGCTCACTGATTAACTGTGTGTGGATCTGGCCATTCTGAGAGCTTTTTCTTTTACCTCCCAAAGTCCCACATCTTCTGCTGGGTCAAATAATAACAAATAACAACCACTGTGACATTTGGGAAACCTTATCTTTGTTTTTCTCCCCATCCAAATCCTTCATTCCTTGGCTCAAGGAGGGAAATCCCATTTCCCTCAAAGTGACACCACAACCTTCCCTTCCCCTTCATCCCAAAGTGGTTTTTCACAACAATCACAGCAGCTTTTCCCCAGCCTGTGTGAGCTGAGCTGACACCTTTCATTTCTCTGCCTCCATGCAAACCAGCAGCATCATCTCTCCTTGATATATTCTCAAGCCGTTTTTATTTGGATATAAACTGTCTCTCTGCCTTCCTTGGGGCTGAAGCTATTGCTGAAGCCTTGGCTGATGGCCACTTAGCTACCAAATAAAAATTGCTGGGGAGTATTTCAAGGGCGTGAAGCTGCTCTCCTGAGGGGTGTGACGTGATGTTTATGGACTGTTTTATAGATGTTAAACCACTTTTCCATGAGGGGGAACTGTTAAGAATTCAACACCCCTGGAAATGTGTGATTTTATTTTTTTTTTATAAGGGAATAAATGTGCATCTCTCTGTCTTCATTCTGAGCTCCTCCAGCAAACTGATGGCGTTGAGTTTTGTTTATTTTTCCTCCTCTGGGAATGTTTTTAAAGGGTCAAACTGTGTTTATTCAGTGAGGGATGGAACTCGTGGAAACGCTCAGCTCCAAATCAGGAGCAGCTCTCCCAGTATTTTTGGCAGAGTTCACACACAGCCCTCGCCTTGCTGAACAGCAAGATTTATGTTTAGGAATGAAGGTTTTAACAACAGCTCTTTCCTACCAGGGGGTTTTTTTATGATTGTGTTGTACGACTGGAAATGACAGAACATATGCAGAGATTTCTGCAGGGGGGAAATAAGGGCCAAATGGGCAGAATTACATCTCAGAATGGCTTTGGGTCATTTTGCTGGGGCTGGGAAGTTCAGTGGCTGTGGAAAGAGGGGGACTGAGGTACCCCAGAATTTATGGCTCCCCTGAAATAGGTGGAAATGAAAGACTCTCAGGGCTATCTATATGCCAGGAGCTTCTCTCTGTGGACTGTCAGACCTGCTGCAGAGCTCTTTCAGGGGTATTGCTAGATGGGGAAAAAAAAAATAGAAATTAATATTAGAAAAGGCTACGACTAATTTTCAGTCCAAAAATCATTTGTTAACAGCTGGCAAATAAACTCATGTCCAGCTCACAACTCTCAGGAGCAATGTGCAAATGGAAAGGGAAGTTGTGCTGTGTAAAAGTGGAACTATTTATGTGTTCACAGCAATGATGGGCTTATTTTAAGCAGAGAGGCTGTGTGGTATGTGGGGTTGTAGGAGTTCCCCTCAGTGGTTAGCAGAGTACATTTCTACCAGGGAAAAAGACAACAAAAAAGCAGAATGGCAAATGAAAGTGTAGCAATCAATACACAGCTATTAATTGCTTCTGATCTTGATTGATCTGAGTCCACTTCAGATGTGTATGAGCAGAAAATCCATCTCAGCCTGGGAAACTCCAGGTGTGTCATTGGGAATCTGGAGAACAAGCAAGAACTTCCAATCAGGGAATCACAGAATTATTGAATTATTTCAGTTGGAAAAGTCTTTTGAGGTCATCGAGTCCAACCATTCCCAGCACTGCCGAGGCCACCACTGCCCCATGTCCCCAAGTGCCACATCCACAGGGCTTTGAAATCCCAACAGGGATGGGGACTCCACCACTGACAGGGCTGGACAGCTTTTTCCATGAAGGAATTTCCCCA
The DNA here is from genome assembly GCA_024500445.1 of Entomyzon cyanotis. Taxonomy (NCBI): domain Eukaryota; kingdom Metazoa; phylum Chordata; class Aves; order Passeriformes; family Meliphagidae; genus Entomyzon; species Entomyzon cyanotis. Next base: position 2,808,949 of record JAKEPQ010001019.1, read on the forward strand.
AAATCCACATTTTCCATTTTTCTGGCCATATGATAAATACCTGACTCTTTGTTAAAACACAACACTCTTGTCCAATCCTGTTTGACCCTTGGCTGAAGATATTCCTGGTGAAATAACTGGTAGAAAACTTTATTTTGCCACTCAGCACTCAATTTTTTTCTGATGTACTCAAACAGGATTGAAGGACAGCAGTGCCAGGCATTCCCAAATAAATGGATAAATAAATGGAACTCCAGGAACAACTCACTATTAAATCTCAGGCTCTTGTCTCAGGAATTTCCAAATGCCACAGAAAACCTGGATAGGTGAGGCTGGAATGGCTCATTGCAGTCCAGCTGTCAGGTTTCAGTCTGTGTGGGATCGTCCTGCTCAGTCACTGTCACACTGTTCCACCCAGTTATCCCTGGGTGGTGATCTGCTCCTTGGAATGGTCAGCCTGGAAGGGCTGGGATTGTCCCTCAGTGAATGTTACAGGGAAGGCTGGAAGTTCTCACAGTGTGGGAATGGCTCTTTGCTTCTGCTGGAAATGAGATTTCATGAGGGAATCCTCTGTGGTCAGTGCATGCAGACAGTCAGGACTGGTTTGGGTTGGAAAGGAGCTTAAGGATCATCCAGTGTCACCCCAGCCATCCAGGGACACCTTCCACTGTCCCAGAGTGCTCCAAGCCCTATCCAGCCTGGCCTTGGCCATCCCAGGGATCCAGGGGCAGCCACAGCTTCTCTGGGAATTCCATCCCAGCCAGGAATTCCTAATTCCCAAGATCCCATCCATCCCTGCCCTCTGGCAGTGGGAAGCCATTCCCTGTGTCCTGTCCCTCCATGCCTTGTCCCCAGTCCCTCTGCAGCTCTCCTGGAGCTCCTTCAGGCCCTGGCAGGAGCTCTGAGCTCTCCCTGCATCCTTCCCTTCTCCAGGGCAACATTCCCAGCTCTCCCAGCCTGCCTCCAGAGCAGCTCCAGGGATTCCTCTGGACTCTCCAGCAGCTCCAGCTCCTTGTGCAGCTCTGGGTCTCACCTGAGGGACACAGGGACAGAATCCTCCCCTCCCTGCTGCCCAGGGGGTTCAGACTCCCATGGACAGGGCAGGTCCAGCTCTCACCACCAACACCCCACAGTCCTCCTCCCAAGGCTGCTCTCCCTCCATTCTCCCCAGCCTGGCTTTGTGTTTGGGTTGCCCTGAGCCTTGTGCAGGACCTTGGCACCTCCCTGCCGTGGCAAACCCTGCTGCTGGCACTGCTCTTGGCACCATTTCCCTACCTGTCAGGTTCACACTCTGATCAATGAGGAATTACTGTTTTTCTGAGGGGAAAAAAAACCAAGTGAGTTTAGTGCTTAGTGTCTCACATGCAGGACCCTTGGATTTACCTATGGACCTCAAAGTGCAATATATTAATATAATATCGCATTAATCAGTGATTATTTATGTTGATATCCTTTTATCTGACTGGTGTGGTTCCCATCAGCAGCAAGTGAGCTGTGGGATTTGTAGCCAGCCTGACTGTCATCTCCAACACCACATTTGATTCATGGTCTCATTTCCTGTTTTTTCCTCCCACTGCTCACAGCCTTTTTTTTTTTTTTTCCCTTTCCATGGTCCATTTATTAAATGTAGAGTTAGAAACACAATTAGAATTTACTCAAGTCTATAATGTCTGAATATTAAATCTTCGGAGCAATAAAAATTCTTTCCCAAATGTTTCTTATCTGTGTTTTCTCTTCAGCTGATGAACTCAGGCCTAATTGCTGAATGAGTGACCTGATTTGAGCCATTCCAAGCAATGACTCTGTGAATAATCCTGAAATTCCCAAGCACAGATAAAGGTCCTCTAGTCTTGTTAGAAAATACACCAGTTTAAAAGTTTTGTATAATTTTAGTCAAAGGGTTTTGCTTGTCTTCACCCTGGGAAAAGGAATTTTAGGTTTCTTTCCAGGGCATTGTTCTACCAGGTGAGGTCTGATGGACTCAACATATCAACAGACTGAGAGTAACCCAAAGATAAAGGTAAAAGATAAAGATAAAGATAATGATAAAGATAAAGATAAGATAAAGATGAAGATAGATAAATTAACCCAAAGCTCAAGAGCTCTCAGCAGAACATCAGCAGACAGCAGTGTTTATCTACAAACAGCTACCCCAGAGCACCTCCAGCAGGGGTGAAGACATCTGGGCAGGAAAGGACTGAGAGGAAAATTGGAGAATGAAAAATCTAATTAACATCAGAGGTGAGGAGATTCAGATCCAATGGGAAACTGAATACTGGGGGTTTGCTCAACTCTGGACCAATGAACACTGACCCAATGCATTTCTATGTATTTTCACTGTATAAAATATCTGAAGAATCAAGTAAATGTGATGTATCCTGAATGATTCTCTCTGCACAGCCGGGCTGTGTGGATGAGATGATTTCTGTGGTACATCCTGGCCAGAACATCATCCTGGCCAGATAATAAAGTAATGCCTGGACTCTCTAACACTAAAAATGTTGTTGGAGGGTTTTTATTTTCCCGCAGTTTCGGTGACAGGGTGGTCTCTGTGCCAAGCTGCAGTGAATCCAGGAGGGCAGGGCTGTGCTCCGAGCTCAGCTCCAGCTGCTCCAGCACAAAAGCAGGAGGATTTCGTGTTTAACATCAATGTCAGCTGAAATGTTCCCTGACCTTCACCAGGCTCTGCCCCCTGTGGAGTTTTTCATCAGAGAACTTGGCTGGGCTGGAGCATGATGCAGGACACACGGCAGAGCCTCCTGCAGGGAGCATCAAGGACTCAGGACTTGCACTCAGAGTCTCTGGCCTCGCTCCTGGCATTGTCACGAGGCCTGGGAGCTTTCACAATTGGGAAAAAATTGCTTTCACAATCAGGGTTTTGATCATTATCTGTCCTTTCTGCTCTGTCTGAACACAGAGAGAGATTTGAAGTTATCTCAGTTAATATTCACTTCTTCTTTCAGAGCATCGTTAAACACCTCCCTCCTTCCCTCGGTTTTTTTTAGGGGGTGAATTGCAGAATTCCTCTGTGGAAGACATGATCTGATATTTCTGTTTATTTTTGTGCTTTCTCAGTGCCCAGGAAGGCCAGGCATGGTCTGCACAGGGAGAAAATGGGAAATAAGCAGCGTGGTCATGGTGAGCTCCATGGAAACGTGGAAGAGTCACAGGGAGGGATTGGATGTCCATGGGGAGCTGGAGATTGCTGAGGAAATCTGCCTCAACCTCGAGGTGGTTTGGCCACCAAGAAAAAGGCACAAGAGGGAGAGAAGAGGAAGAAAAAATGAGAAGAGAAATGACTTTTCCAATGGGCAGGGTGGTATCTCCTGGAGGGAGCATGTGGAAAAAAGCTCCGAAGTCTCAGAGGATGGGGAAGCCTTTACTGTCCCCAGTCAGACAGGAAAGGGGCTCTGAAAAAAATCAGGATACAGATACTAACAGTCTTAACCCTCCTGTAATTAAATTTTCTGTGCTTTGTCTCTATTTATTAATAGGATGAGAGGATCCTTCTGCTTCCACACTGCTCTTGTCCTGAATCCAATTCCCAGTCCTTTCAGCAGATGGGAGAGGAGTCATCCCATGTTGGAACATCACCTCTGCTGTTGCTAAAAAAGACTTTTTTTTTATAATGCAGCTTGTCCAGCCTGTCCAACACATTATCCAGTGTAGTGTGAAATAGCTGTTAAGAAGGAAACTTAAAAATGGTGTAGATGCAACTTTAAAAATGGTGTAGGATACAGGGTAAAAATGGTGTAGGATTCGTGCAAAATTATTCAGTTTTTGGTAGTTTACTGTTCAAAAGAAAAAGCAATTCTTAGCAGTTCTGGATGTTCATTCATTGAGACCCCTCCACTTCCACAGGGAAATTCAAGCCTCAGTTTTGGGGTTGATCTTTGGGGGAAAGTTAAATCTTTGGTCAAACCCAGTGGTTTAAACTTTATTAGAGGAAAATGAATCAACACCACTTCGCTCCACATTGCCTAATGCCAGAAACACTTCATTCTTCAAGAAACCTTCATTCCAAGCAGCCAAACTCCAAATGGAGAGCAGTCAGGTTGTTTCTTTACACAATTTTCTTGGAGAGCTTTCCCAGGGGAGATGGTGGTTCTTTAATTGAAATGTGCCTGTATTTCCTTCAGCTCATTATAGGAGCTTTAAACAAGACACAGTCTGTGGGAATCAGCAGGGAAAAGTCCTCTGTTTGCCATCCAGGTTACTCCATTGGCACTGTTTGCTTTTCCAAGAGTAAATTTTCCAACAGGCTGACAGCTCCGTTGTTAAAGTGCCATAATAATTAAAGAGGAGATTAAACAATTCAGGAGAACAGTGACTAATTGAAGGGGGAGAATTTCCCTCGGAATGCAGCCTGAGTGACACCAGCAATGACTTTCTGCCCCAAAAATGTATTCCAAGGTGGATAGGAGGCCAGGAAACAACTCAGTGGTGGAAATAAAGCTTGACAGTGAGGCAGGGAGTTCGGTGCTTCTGCCTTGACTAAAAAATGACTGATGGATTATTTGATTACAGAGCTTAAACACTTCCACAAGGAGAAAATAGTGGAGCTTTGCAATGTCACTGAAGGAAGTGTAACAGAGGATGGGTGTTACGGGAGGAGAAATTCATTTTATGAGACAGATCTGCAAGGATTTGGGACAAAATTCTCTTTTTTCTGAAAGAAAAGTAAATCTTCTGCGATCCCCCTGGGTGTCTGGAGCAGAGCCTCCTTCATGAGTGTTAGCAAGGGAATGAAAAACTGTGGCAGGAGGGCAAAGTGGATTATCTGATGGTTTCTTTGGTGCTGAAAATCCTGTTCCTGTAGCTGCTGAGGATTTAATAATCATCAATTAATCTGTATATTGTGGGCATGGGGAAGATCAATACAAGGAACAGATTGGCACTGCTGTGAGAAGTCAGGTGTGTCCTCATATCGCATTGGGGACATCCTGTGGGGACAAGAGGGGAATCAGGGGAACTGTCCTGTGCTGTGCTGCTGTCAGACACCTCAGTCCGTGCTAAGGTAGTGATTTTAGGAAGAAATTCTCTGCTGTGAAGGTGGTGACACTGGCACAGGGTGTCCAGAGAAGCTGTGGCTGCCCCTGGATCCCTGGAATGTCCAAGGCCAGGCTGGACAGGGCTTGGAGCAACCTGGGATAGTGAAGGTGTCCCTGCCATGGCTGGGGTGGCACTGGATGAGCTTTAAGGTCCTTCCAACCCAAACCATCCTGGGATTCTGTGATTCCCAGAAATGGGAGCTGCCTGGGCCTCAGATCCCTCAAAGCTCCCTGTCACAGCAGTCTTTGTCCAGAACAATTCCTTGCACTGAGTTTGGAGCCTTCAGGGTGAGCTGGATGGAATCTCTGCTCTGGGGCTGAGTTTGCCTCACTCTGATGGGGGAACAGTGGCCTTTCCATGATGAGCTTAAACTGGGAAAAAGAGCATAAAAAAGGATTATGGGAATGAAAGTGAAAAGAACTTTGATAATTTAACTTTCCTTTGGCACAGCCTTGACAAGGACCTCTTGCCTTTGCTGGTACCTCAGCACATCTAACAGATCAAAATAAGCACATTCCTAAATTACTTTCCTGATCAGATTCTTACTGAGATACAATAAACCAACCCAAACTGAATATTTCTGTGCACAGCAGCTGCTGTGGCCATGAAGTGGGGAAAGCTGGATCCTGCCATGTTTCTGCAGATATCTGATCCCCTTTTGGGCAAGGTTTTGATCTCTGCTGTTCCACTCCCACACCCCAGCGCTCTCAGGTTTGTGTGGGGAGCTCGCCAGCTTCTCCAGAGGTTTCTTCTGTGAAATTTGCTCTTTCCCTTCCTGGAAGAAATCATGCAGTCAACTGTGTGTGCAACAGAGGCAATCCAAGCACAACCCCGAGTTGTGTGTTATTTGCCAGGATGATCAGGAGTGGTGAAACAGCAAACTGATTAATTATACATGACCCGAGCAGATTATTTACTCAGCCAGAGACTAACACAGGATCTTTTGTCTTGTTTTGAGTCTTGCTTGCTAATCTGTTTGATTTGGCAGTTTGTAAATAACTGGTTAATAAAATTTGGGAATATTAAACCTGAGTGGTGAGTAAAGGGCAGCCAATGCTCATATGAAAGGGCAGGGAGAGCGAAGGAGCTTTTTAAATCAGCTGGAATGGGAAGAAGTGACAAAGCAGGGAGGGGGAAACAAAGACACCCAAAATGCAGTCATAGGATCCCAAACCCTTCTGTGTTTCTATGATTAGATTTTCAAAAGGCTTTAATTTACATTGAGAATACACCCATATAACATATAATGCATAACTCAATAATTGATATCGAATAACATTTTGCTCAGGAGGCATTGGGCATTAGGAAAGTGAAGCTCCATTTTCTGGCTCGAGGTCACAGAACCCCTGGCAGAGCTGGGAGTATCCTCAGGGTTTACACTCTGGGAAGATTCACCCTGTGGAGCATCCTGGAGCTCTGGTGATGCTCACCCGAGCCCATCCCAGCTCCATGCTGTGCTCCACAAGGTCTCTGACCCTACAGGGACCATTTGCTGACCCCTTGCTGTTCCTGTGCTGGTGGAATGTTAAATCCCTGACCCCACAGGGATTCCCCTGCAGGACACATCCATCCCATGCCCAGGCTAACAGGGTGGGTCTGAGGAGCAGCCATGGCAGGGTTTGTTTCCCCATCCTGGAGCCATGAGTGGCCCCACACTTTTATTTTCTGCACACTCTTCAATCCCAGCTCTCCAGGCAGTGATTAATGCTCTCAAGGACTTCTCCATGGCAACAATCAATCTGGCATTCCCTAATTTTCAAGTGCTTTACTTTGCCACATTAGCAGTGTTTCCTGTTGAAAGAGGTGTGTTGTGCCCTATATGTTTTGAATGCAGGATTTTAGTCCTGAATGGGAACCTTAAATGTATATATTTCCTTTCATTCCAAAGATTTCAGAGGTAACAGCAGCAGAGTGCTTTTCCCTCCATCTGATGTGATCACCTGGGATAACTGGGATGATTTTCATCCTGTATTTCCATCTAGGGTTAGTAAATAAATGATCCCACTCTGCAGAGATGCAGAAGCTGACAAGAGCATTGGAATCCATCGCAAGAGGGAGGCAGGAGGTCCAGACAGACACGGATGGGAGCAGCAAGAAGCAATTTCCTTTTCAATCACGGAGCCTTTGCCCAGCAGTGTGTCCTCAGCAGAGTCCAGTATGTAAATTGGGTTTCTATTTTCGTGGCTTCGAGGTAACCAGCAACAGATGGTGTTTTGAAACGCTCATAATTTTGGCTAATAGAGTCACTGCTGCCAACTGTCCTGTCCTCCAAGCGGTGATTAATACATTATTATCAATAAATAATACCTAATAGTGACACAAACAGTCCAAACCCTGGAGTCCTCAGTCCTAAACAACTCCCACACTCTCCAAGACTTTGTCCTGCTGTCTTTGGATGACAAACTGTTTCACTTCTCCCTTCTCTCCGATCCGCCTTCCCAATCCTCATTTTTATTAATCCACATCCTATTGGCATCCTCCAGATGCCACCTCTCCAATGGGAATTCCATATGGCCATTAGGAACAGCGTTTGCTCACGCAGGACTCTGCCATGGAAACTTTGATCAGAACTTCCATTAAATTCCTGGAGCACAGGAGCCAAAAAACCTCTCGGATCCAGATGGTCCTTTCCAATTGCATGGGAAGAATTTGAAAGGAAAAGTGAAATCCCATCTTTTATGGTTATTGCAATAACCTGGACGTGGCTGGGAGGAAAGCCAATGGCTTCTGCCTGAGTGAGTGAGGGGTGTAAAGCCAAATATTCCCAATGAAGGAGCTTCTTGTATTCCTTGCTGTTTGGAAACAGGACAGAGCACATGGAAAATGCAGCAGAAGGTGGGAGAGAATCCAGCTTGTGGCCAGGCTTCAAAAAAAGGAAGCAGGATAACCCTGGAAGTCACTATTCTGTAAAAACAATGCCTACACTTCAATTAAGGGGAAGGAAGAATAATGTGAGAAAAAAAGCACTCAGTGTTATCCTGGAGGATCAGGGAAGAGCCAAGGGAAGGGGAAATATGTGAGCCTGGAATGACAGGTGCAGTACAGCAAAATATATATCTATTCTATTCTATTCTATTCTATTCTATTCTATTTCATTCTATTCTATTCTATTCTATTCTATTCTATTCTATTCTATTCTATTCTATTCTATTCTATTCTATTCTATTCTATTCTATTCTATTTCATTCTATTCTATTCCATTCCATTCTATTCTATTCCATTCCATTCCATTCTATTCTACTCCATTCCATTCCATTCCATTCCGTTCCATTCCATTCCATTCCATTCCATTCTTCCAAGTGGAGAGACTGAGCTAAAGGAAGGTGCAAATGCCTCATGCAGCTCATAATAACCTTCCCAAAATCAGCATCCTGGGACTACCATCCCTCTCTCAGTGAAAGCAGCAGCATTTCAGTTCTCTCCTATTTAGCACATCCAACATGTTCAGGCAGCTGCTGAAATAAAGAACTGCCTGCTGTGAAATTCCTGGATTACCCTCAGTGCCCAGCTGGGATGTGCTGCTGTTCCCTAGAGTCTTGCTCCTGCTTCTCTCCACACTTTGCTCGTCCACACCAATTCCTCCAGCAGTTTTGCCAGGGAAAGGACAGATGATTTAAAAACTTGGCCCAAAACTTCAGAGCAGCAGTGGCAATAAACATTAGTCACTGTAGCAAAGTAATTTGTTTTCCATATGGCATTTCCAATGGAGTGTGGAAGATTCACAAGTGAAATAATAATTACAAATGAGGAATACTTTGAAAAAAAAAGTGTTTTTCTCCCAGTGCATCACTTAAGAGGGTTTCTAATTAAGTCAATACTTGATTATGCTGGAGATGACATTGGCTGCCAAATTACAGTTTGTTGGGTTTTGTTCTCAGGGAAAGATTGTTCCCAAGGGCAGTAAAATTCCTGCATCTTTTCAGCCTGCAGGGCTGCTGAGATGTGAGAGAGGTGAGAGAGGCATTTCATTCCCTGGGGAGAATCAGGAGGTGAACATTTCCTTAATAACACTCCTGCCTATAATAGAAAGTTTTGCTGAGCAAGACGAGGCTCTGATATTCCTGATTCAGCCAAGTCAAAGACAGATGCTCTGAGATACCCTTGATGTGTACCTGGCTAAACACAAACCCAAATCAGAGCTGGGAATGATTCTCCAAGGGAAAAGGGACAGAGCTTCCTGAGCCCTCAGCCCTAAGATAACAGAAATGCAGAATACCTTGTTGGTGCTGAATCAGTCCACAGACTGCTGCAAATGATGGCCAAAATCCCATTTACCAGGCTACAGGCTCTGAAGCACTGGCAGGTTTGGATCTGGAAATTCAGTTTTAAAATATAAAATGTAAATTTCCATGAAGCTCTGAGCTCTGTTTCAGGTGTCTGTTCATTTTCCAGTCCAGTCTTGTGAGGACATCATTCCTGCAGGGAGTTCTGCAGAGATTTTCTACCTGCGAACGGGAAGAAATGCAGAAGTGATTTGTTCCTACTCCCTTGTAACCAAAGCATTTGACAAGTTTCACTCCAACATTCATTTTCCGCCTCACAAAGCAGCTTCAGTCCAATCCTCAGCTCTGATTTTCACTGCCACTCAATCAGGGAACTTGCAGAAGTGCCACATCCACAGATGACCGAGCCTGGGGAAAGATTTAAACCCCATGACTGCTTTTTTTTTTAGTAGTACAAACGCTGATCGTGCTTTTCTTTCTTTCATGCAACTTGGCCTCTGTCTATTCAGATCTTCATACAAATTTGGATTGCAGTTCTTATCTTTTAATGGTTGTCCAGCCCAGGCACAGAGCAGCAGTGTCAGCCCTGCTCTGAACATCCTGAGGCAGCAGAATGGGGCTGCAGTAATTAAATCACCCTCACTGAAAGACAGCCAAGACCTGAGGCCTCACATCCCACAGGGAAATGTCCACTTCTGTCACATTTGTTATTCCAGGGCCTAAAATGCTTTAAGGGTGAGATTTTTTCCAAAAGAGCCTGTGGAGAATGTAATTCTTCTTCCTCTCAGTCAACTCCTTTTGGGAAGTGCCCAAACCTGATTTTTTTTTTTTTTTTTTTTTTTTTTTTTGGTCAGGATCATCCCAGAATGGGCCACAGGCCGAATTTGGAGGGACATTTTCTTTTTTAATGTGTCCACTCAGTAGGAAGTGTCAGCAGAAGGGATGGAAGAGTTATCTCACAGATTCATGGAAGGGTTTCGGTTGAAGGGACCTTAAATCCCATCCAGTGCCACCTCTGCCATGGGGAGAGAATCTTCCACCATCCCAGGTTGCTCCAAGCTTCATCCAACCTGGCCTTGGACATTCTAGGCATCCAGGGGAATCCACAACCTGGATTTAAGGGATTGTGTGATTACAGGCACTGGAGATGGAAACACAAAATGTCCTTCCTCAGTATGTCACTGATAAACTCTTTCCTCTCATCTGCACAGCTCAGTCCAAACAGCTCAGCCAAAACAACCCAATGTTCAATTAGAACTGTTAAATATTTAATGGTGGGAGGGGAAAAGCTGCTAAAAACATAACATTTCCACGGGGTAATAGCAGTTGTATCAGACAGAAATGGTGCATTAGCAGAGATGGTTTTGAGGTTTAATATCTGATTCGAGGTTATTCCATCTTTGGGAACATGCAGCGCTATTGCCATGGAAATTTATGAACAAACTCCTGAGGCCACATTTGTTTTCTCTTTATTGTTTTTCCTTGACTTTCATGACTCCAGGGTTGCCAGTGCTGGAGGAAAATTGATGTTGATTTTTATCATCTGGTATTGGATCATCACCATTTCCCACCTGGGTTTGGGGTTTTAGGGGTTTTTTTTTCCTTTCTTTTTTTTTTGGCTGATGGAATTCTTGACTATTGTGAAACTCGCAGAAGTCAGAGCACAAACCTCTAATGTGACAATCAGAGAAATTGTCTCTCAGTCGTTCCCATCTGCCCTCTCCCCATTCTCCTTCACCAGGATTATGCTGAACATGACAGATTTGGTACATAAAGTGCCTGAAGTGCAGCGAGGAGGACGAGAGACGATTATCCCACATCAGAATATGCAACTGAGAGCAGAGGAAAAACCTTTGCCCTCAGGAGGGGAATAATAAAATTAACTTCCATGTCAGGATCCTCACTTTGAGCACCAAAAGATTCACATCGCGTTTCAAAGATGGCATAAGAGGATTCGGTCGTGTCATTGTGCAGATTGCGCAGTTCAAGCCCTTAAAGAACTTTGCCAAAATTGTTAAGACTCTCTTCATCCTTGGGTGTTAATTAAGGGAGGTAATGCAGGCAGTGGGCTGGTATTTCTGAGGTTACAGCATTTGAAATGGTCCCTGTCAGCCGCTGAAAACTCTGCCAAAATAATTGCTTTGGGTGTGACATTTTTCACAAGGTTTTTCTTCAGAGCACGGGCAGCATCTTGGAGTAGGGAAAAGTTGCTTCTGGCATTATTTTGGGATGAGCCCACCTGTGAAAGGCTGCTGTGCTCGAGCCAACTGAGGTTTGATTAACTCTCAGCATCAGCAGCGCCCATGGAACTGTGTCAGGATGGATTTTGGGGAAAGGCTTTTCCCCCAGAGGGTGGTTGGGCACTGAACAGCTCCTCAAGGAATGCACATTCCAGGAGCATTTGGACTGTGCTCCCAGGGATGCACAGGGTGGGAGTTTGGGGTGCCCTTGATACCCTAATAATTTCAGGGGTTTTTTTCTCTTCACGTATCTGTAACTTGGTGTAGTTCTGTGCTCTTACAGAATGCTGAAAACCTCCGTTCCCAACACATTTAACCAAAACAAAGCTCTCTGGACAGAGACCCAAGGACATATTTGTTACCCTAAGGCCCAAAAATATGTTATCAATGGTGAAATGGGGGAAAGATTTAAACCCCATGACTGTTTTTTAATTTTAGTAGTACAAATGCTGATTGTGCTTTTCTTTCTTCCATGCAACTTGCCCCCTGTCTATTCAGATCTTTATACAAATTTGGATTGCAGTTCTTATCTTTTAATGGTTGTCCAGCCCAGGCCTGGGGCAATCAATATCTACCTGAAGGTGTGATTGGAGAATTAGGGACCAATATGCTAATAAGACAAAACTTAGAAAAGATGAAGAGCTCCTGACCCAGTGTCCATTTTGGGTGTTTTCCCTTGAGGGGGACTTTGCTTGCCTGAATGTACCTTGAAGGCCTAAATAAATTTGTCTGCTTTTGTCTGCTTTTATACTCCTAATTTGTCTTGGCCTCTGTTTCAGGCAGTCTGTTTTAGGCATCACCCTGTGCAGGGCCTGGAGCTGCACTGGATGATCCTTGTGGGCCTTTCCAGCTCAGGATATTCTGTGATTCTCCAATTCTGTAACACCACAACAGGGATGCTAGAAAATATAAAATACACCAGTTTAAAAACTTTGTATAACTTTAGCCAAAGGTTTTGTTTGTGTTTACCCCAAGAAAAGGAATTTTAGGTTTCTTTCCAGGGCATTGTTCCACCAGGTGAGGTCTGATGAACTCAACGTATCAACAGACTGAGAGTAACCCAAAGATAAAGATAAATTAACCCAAAAGATAAAGAGCTATCAGCAGAACATCAGCAGACAGCAGTGTTTATCTACAAACAGCTACCCCAGAGCACCTCCAGCAGGGATGAAGACATCTGGGCAGGAAAGGACTGAGAGGAAAATTGGAGAATGAAAAATCTAATTAACATCAGAGGTGAGGAGATTCAGATCCAATGGTAACCTGGATACTGGGGGTTTGCTCAGCTTTGGATCAATGAACACTGACCCAATGCTTTTCTATGTATTTTTACTGTATGAAATACCTGAAAAATCTAGTAAAATCATGTATGATGGAATGATTCTCTCTGCACACCCAGGCTATGTGTGGATGAGATAATTTCTGTGGTACATCCTGGCCAGAACAACATCCTGGCCAGATAATAAAGTAATGCCTTGACTCTCTAACATTAAAAGTGTTGTTGGAGGGTTTTTGTTTTTCCCGCAGTGTCGGTGACAGGGACAGGGATTATATCACTCTGGAACCGCAGGGTTGGGGATTTGAGACAGAGATCACTCGAGCTGGAATCCAGCCAGGTCACTGGATTAACCCCCTGGCTGCTGGGAAATGCTGAGGGGTCTTTCATGGCCCGAAGTGTGGAGGAGCTCATCTTGCACATCTCGTCTGCTGGCAGGAGAGAGGGAATTATTTACTCTCTTTAACTCTGGGCTTCTGCACCGCCGGTGTCACAAAAGATATTTCTTCGCAGGCAGATGTTGGCTGCCAGTGGGAAGCTGAGAAATGCCAGTTTTAATTAAAAGCTTTATTTTCAAATACAATCCGGAGATTATAAGCGGTAAGAGGGACTTCTCCGCTGGGAGGCTTCAATGTGAGGCCCTGAGCAAAACAGCAGTAATTGAAAGACAAGGCCTAATTCCCCTTCTCCCAGCTGGGTCTGAGCACGAGGCAGGGACATCAATCCAGCCCTTGAAGGAGGGCTGGCAGCATCTCAGATTTGTCATTGCCTCTGTTGTCACAGGGAAAGCAGCCAGAGCAAGGTTTTACATCCTCCTGTCCCTTCTCTCTCAAGTCGGCTTGGGAAGGAAAAACAAAGGAGAGGGGCAAAAAGGAGAAGGCTGGAAGGAACCTGTGCGGATTGCCGTTAGAAAATGGTGTTTTCAGGTTATTTTTGGTGTGTGTTGCCCTAACCCCAGGCATTTACAGCCATTTCTGTCCATTCCAGGGTTTTGGGTTGTAGGAAGGCTTTTCTGGATTCAGCTCGATGGGGTGAACTCACCCATTTTCCATCTCAAATGAACACATAGGAAAAATGGAACAACACCAGACATGAGGACTCTGTGCTGCCTTTCCTTAGATGGATAATCCCCAGGGTTTTTATTGGCCACTTTTAAAGGCATTCACTTCTTTTCAACAAAAAATCAGCTCATATGAACAGCTCCATCTGTTCTAAAAATCAGCCTCAATGTACCCACGCTGTCTTTAGAGGGTTTCTGTGGTGTCTGCACATCAACTTCTGGTTCCTTTGTGGGTCTGTTCTGCTTCTCCTCTCACTGACAAAAAGTCAAAATAAAGAAAATAGAATCAGTTTTAATCAAATTGATTAAAATTTTCTCCCTTTTGGACATGATATAGTTCCTGCTTTCAGTTTTCATAGGAGAAATGGAGCTTTGACCTCCTCGAGGCAGCAGCTGTGTCTCAGAGAGTCCCACAGTCTTGTAGAGCTGTGAATTCACAGGAAAGTTCAGCTGGAAAGGACCTCAGGAGGTCTGGACCAACCCTCGAGGTGAAACCAAGTTCCTCCAGGGTTCATCCATCCACACTTTGGAGACTGCACAGCCTCACTGTCAAACTTCTTCCAGTGCCTGACTGCTCTCATATCAAAATTGTTCCTCATTTCCAGTCTGAACATCTCCTCCTTCAGTGTCCACTGTTTCCAGTCCTCCCACAGAACATCACCAGGAAGAGCCTGGTTGAACTGGTCAGGAATGATCTGTGCTTGGCAAATCCATGCTGACCCTTCCTGATTAGTTTATTCTCCTCCTTGTCCCCAGGGATAAGTTGCAAGGAGAATCCCACTTGGTTTTCCTAGAGATCAAAGTGAGTTCTTTACATCCCCAGATCTTTTGGGCCTTTTATATTTTTTTTGGTCAGCCTAATCACAGAGTCATGGAATGATTTGGGTTGGAAGGACCTTAAAGCTCATCCAGTGCCACCCCTGCCATGGCAGGGACACCTCCCACTGTCCCAGTTTGCTCCAAGCCCTGTCCAGCCTGGCCTTGGACATTCCAGGGATCCAGGGGCAGCCACAGCTTCTCTGGGCAACAATCTTTGTGGAAATTCAGGTCACCTTATCAATCAAGTTCTACTAAATATAAAACCAGATTTAATAACAAAAGAAGGATAATGATGCACTTTTTATCGGACTGATGAAGAAAAATAGTTTTGCTTTTAAAGACATTTTATGTTGACTAAAATAGCAGGGAAATCCAGAGTTTAAAGCATGAACTGTAAGGGCTTTTCACAGAATCATGGAATACCCTGAGTTAGAAGGATCCACAAGGATCCAACTGCTGGCCCTGCACAGACACCCCAAAATCCCAGCTCTGTGCATCCCTGGGAGTGCTATCCAAACACTCCTGGAGCAGCCTTGGGAATGTTCCCATTCCCTGGGAGCTGTTCAGTGCCCCAGAACCCTCTGGGGAAAAACCTTTCCCTGAAATCCAACCTAAACCTCCCCTGGCACATCTCCAGCCATTCCCATGGATCTTGTCGCTGGTCACAAAGGGAAGTGATCACAGAGGGAAGTGATCACAAAGGGAAGCCTGACTCTTGTAAGACTCCAGGATCCTCAGGGGAGGCAGCAGGATGGTCAGATGTGCCTTGGATTTCTGGGATTTCTGGGAATTTATGTCCCAGGTCGTGTTTGCCCTCACCTGAGATAAATGTGACCCTTTTGCCTAAATCCTTCTTCTTAGTTTCTCATGGCCTGAACTTGGAAAAAACCCAAAACTGGGGCAGATCTGCAGGGTTTTTCCTCCCCCCTTCCCAGACTTCTTTCCCTGCCTCTCCCAGGCCCCTCTGCTGTTGTACCAAATCAAGTTCTGTACATATATTTAAATGTAATAAGATAGATTACAAGAATTGATTTTCCCCAGGGTCAGGTCGATAAGGCTGCATAAGCAGGGAATGTACAATGGATCAGGAAGAGCTGGCTGGAGTAGATTAATTAATGAGATGCAGGATAGAAACATCCAAGGAGCTGCAGCTCCTCTCGGCTCACCTGAGCTATTAACGAGAATCTCTGGCGGCATTGAACGCTCGCTGCCAACCCAACAATACACAAATTTCTCTTGGAGTAATCACTGCAGTGACAGAGCTTTTGAAGATCCAAAGGTTACTCTGCCCTTACTCTTTCAAGGAGAAATCACAGCGGGAAGTAAATAAACTTTTGAACAGCGCAGCGCTGACCGACCTAATCTTTATTGCGATCTAACGGGGGAAATAAAGAACCTGCTGTAAATTCTGAGTCGCTGTTTGTTTTCCCAGGGATGTTCAGTGTTTGGAAACAACAGGGAAAAAAGGAGAGGAAAAAAAGAGATGCTGCTTTCTGGCAGTGTTGGGGAAAATATATTGGGGCAGCTGTGTTGAATAATGTGTTTTTATTTATAGAATGATAGAATTAATGTTGAGAAAGAGCTGTAAGATCATTGAGTCCAACTGTCAACCCAGCACCACTGTCACCATTAAATCATATTCTCAAGTGTCACATCCACACATTTTCTGAACACAGTCATGGATGGGGACTCCACAAGCTCTGGACAGGTTGTGTCAGGGCTGGACAACCCTTTGAGAGAAGAAATTTTCCCAATATCCAACCTAAACCTCTCCCTTACTGCATTTCTCTTTCCTTTCTTGGCTGTTTTTGAAAAATTTCCTGTAACAGAAGAAGAAATTTTAAGTAAAAAAACTTTCTTCTTGAAGACATTGCTCAGCTCATCAGGAAAAATGGGTGAAAAGTTTAGCCTGACCCAACTCAGACATGTGGTGCAGTCACTGAAATTTCCAGTTCATTTCAGATTTGAGCAAGGAGGACAGAGTTTATTTAATTCTGTGAATTAGGACAGGCTGGACACAAAAGAACCAGGGCTGCAGCACTGGATTTTCACACCAGCTGTGATTTTCCAGGCTCATTCACTGAGCAGGAAGATTTTCCTTGACCTTTTCATTACCATTATTTATGGGCCAGTAATGTGCAGCATCTTTTCAACCCCAAAATGAGCCCTGCTGGGTGAAAGGTTGATATTTTAAGGGAACTTTTTTCTGTTCAAGTTTATTGTTGCTGAACGTGGTGCTGTGGACATCAGCCATTTATGGAGTCTGTTTAACCTCTGCTGATCCCTGAACATTTTGCAAGTGAATGATCAGGTGCTGAAGGTTTTCCTGCCTTCAGCAATATCACCTGAGAGATCCTAATTTACACCAAATGTGGCCAAGAAAATGTTCTTAATCAGGACAACTGATTCCTCCCTAGGAAATAAATTTTGGGATGTTGAGCTGCTTCTTTATGATTTTTCATGATCCTTTGACAAGCTGGAGGTCCTCAGCCCTTGCCTGTGTCTTCCAAATTTTTTTTTACTGATCAATTAATCACCATTCCCTCTCCATATTCTTCATATCTACAACAGCTCAACACAGCTCCGATTCTGCCAATATTTCCTATTTTGTGTGTGTAACTCTGGATTGCTGGTCTTGGGAAGGATAAAGTGAAGCTGGAAAAGGTTATGGGAAGGTTGAGGAGCAATGGGATTTCTCCCTCAGCAGGAATGGTCATAGAGGCTCCACAGGCTCTGCGTGTGGGGAAATGGGGAAAAAGTAAGGGGAAATAGAGAAATGTGTTAGAGATCTGTAAAAAGGTGGAGGTCGTGGGGAAAATGAATTGGAAACTGTTGTTCAGTGATTTTTAAAGCCAAGAGCTGTGGGAATATCAGGGATGAGGAGGTGAGTGGTTCAGAGCAGAGAAGGAAAAGCTCAAACTCACTGCTGCAAGAGGTGGGTGCTGAAATTCCCCAGCAGCTCAGAAAAGCACGAGTGGATAAACCCCCCAAAGGTTAGTAAACACTAAGATGGCAATTAAAACTTACAAAATTCATTATCTATGCATTTCTGGAGGCTGGGAGAGCACAGCAAGCAAATCTGTTTGGGTGTTTGCTCTTAGGAGCAGGACATTGAACAAGAGACACCTTTGGAGATATTTTTTTCTGGGATATCCCAGAAATATATTCTGGGATATTTTTTCTTATGTTCTTGTCTATGCACTTGTAATATTCAGGTCTTTAAGTGAAAGAAGAGGTCACACCTGCCTGACTTTTTTTTCTTTTCTTCTCTTTCTCTTTCTCTTTCCCTTTCCCTTTCCCTTTTCCTTTTCTTTTTTTTTTTTTTTTTTTTTTTTTTGCAGTGGAATGCCCAATTTCCCCCTTTTTTTTCCCCGTGGCTGCTTTAAAACAGAGTCCTGGCAATAGAGATCCATTTCTTCTGGAAGCAAATCCCCAATTCACAGTAAATTGGAGTAACAGAAGCACTGGGATGTTTTCTGAGTGGGAATTGTCGTGGTGCATTTGATGCAGACCTCAGGTTCTTGATGTGATGTGTTCCTCTGTCTGGGAAATGCTTCATTTGTCTTTTCCTCCCAAAGGTGATTTCACTTGGTGTTTTCATTCTGGGTTTTGAAAGGGAATGGTGGTATCAGGACCTGGAATTTAGCAGCAGTGCTAAATCCATGCTGGGGATGTTCTGACTGAATCAGTTACTCCCCAGTTGCCACTGCAAATGGAAAAATTAAATAGATGCTAAGAGAGCAGCTGAGTTTTATTTTATTTTATTTATATCACTGCCTTGCCTGACTCAGTGCCTTGACATACTGCACAAGTTGCCAGTGTGTAACGTGAGGTATCACAGTCTGCTGGGCTGGATCACACCAGCCTGGGCTCCAGTGCTGTCTGTCGTGACAGGTCATGACAGAAAGAGCTTCATCCCACCCTGGAGTGCTCAGCTTTGCACACAGACACATCTCCACTCTGACCGGACCACACTCCCAGTGCTTGTGGGATCAACAAAGATTCCCTGAGAGGTACCCACATCCCCACAAGCTGGGGAGTTAATCTTTGGTTTCTCCTGGGAAGGAGGAGAAGTTCTTTGCTTCTTAAGCTTCTGCTCAGCAATGATCTTGGAGCAGCCATTCTCTCTCTGTTGTCTGTAGGGATAAATCAGCCAATGTAAACCACAGAATCACTAAATAAATTGAATGGGAAGGCACTGCAAAGATCAACCAGTTCCATCCCTGCTATGGCAGAGACACATTCCACTGTCCCAGGTTGCTCCAAGCCCTGTCCAGGACACTTCCAGGGATCCAGGGGCAGCCACAGCTTCTCTGAGCTTGCCTATTCTAGTGCTTAACCACACTCTGAGTAAAGAATTTATTCCCAATATCCAGTCTAACCCTGCTCTCTGTCAGTTTAAAACCATTCCCCTTGTCCTGGGACTATCTGCCAGTGTAAAAAGTCACTCTGTCCCCTTTTCATAAACCCTCTTTAGGCACTGGAAAGGGCTCCAAGGTGTCCCCAGAGCCTTCTCTTCTCCAGGCTGGACACCCCTAGCTCTCCCAGCCTGGCTCCATAGGGAAATAGTGTGTAAATATTCACATCAAGGAGCTTTTCAATATTTGGACAGACAGCATTATCAAATCTATCTAAACCAGCATTACCTTGGCTCAGTATTAATCCAAGAAGCAGGAATGCTGTTCCTCCTCCCTCTCCCCATCCCATCCAGCTCATTATCCTGCTGGATATTATTACAGGAGCATCACTCTGGGTGTCTTAACCGCTTGGCTGCTGCTGAAATGCAAAGTGATGTTCAAGCCCTGCAGCTCTGCTGGGGATCTCAAACCTGGGCAGCCTGATGGGCACAGGATCCCTCTGACACCTCAGATCCACCCCAGATGCTCCTGGCACACCTCTGAGGAACAGGATGGGCAGATGGGTGGGAAAAGCTGGAATTTCAGGTTAAAATGATCCCCAAGGCAGATTGCCGTGGTTACATCGTTGTAATTTAAATTGCCTGCTTGTGGAAGCAGCAAATTCCGTGCTGGGAACGACAGGGAGCAGGTGGAATTGAGTGTGAACACCTCCTACACTCGGGGATAAGTGGCTGGGGTGGGACTGAGTGTGTGTGGGAGCAAGGGCTCTCTGCCAGGTGACATTTGGAGTTATTACTGCTATTTGTCACTCTCCGAGTCAGAAAACAAGTTACAGAGTTTGGCACAGAAGTGATGCACCTTGCCATGAAATCAGTTTGCTACAGGATGGGTTTTCCCTGGATGGGGATACCAAGCAATTAAGAAGGAAAATAAGCATTTATTAACCTGATCTATGAACTTTGAGCTCCTCTGGAGGCACGAAAAGAAAACAAAGCATCTCAGCAGGTGTAGAGAGTCTGGGAAAGATGGGAGACAGATTGGGATGTTTATGACTCCTTAGAACCATGGAATGGTTTGGGTTGGAAGGACCTTAAAGATCATCCAGTGCCACCCCTGCCATGGCAGGGACACCTTCCACTGTCCTAGATTTCTCCAAGTGTCCAACCTGGCCTTGGACACTGCCAGGGATTCTGGAAGCTTCTCTGGGAATTCCATCCCAGAGCCTCAGGAGTCTCTCAGCATCCATTGTGTATCTCAAGGTGCTTTGCTCCAGGAACAGCAGTGCCTTGTCATCAGTGCCACAGAAGGAACATTTTGGGGATTGATGAAGCAGAGATAGACAGTGGCATATTGATTTAGGAAAGGTGGGAAGGTAATTTAGCTGTCAGGACAAATAAGGGAGGGGTGGGTTTTTGCAGTATTCGGTAGGATAGGGGAGAAAAGAGAAGTCAAACATGATCTTCAGTTTCATCAGCCAGAAGGCAAGAAGAAGAATGGTGTTATTAAGTGTGTTTAGTTAACAGAGGTAATAGAGGGAGTTTAGAGGGAAGTGACTCCTTTGGGAAGCTAGAGCTGAATTTGACAGTTTCTGGAGTGCCCCAGTGGAAATTCAGATAAATTTGTAAACAAGTGCAGATGAGGGGAAGGGGAAAATGAATGATGGAATAAACAGGATCCTGACTATGAAATGAGGTCAGGCAAAGCAGATTAATAAGTCACTCAATTCGTGCTCCCCAGATGAAAGAATATGCAAATTGAGACCTCGGAAAGGTGGTGAAGATGTAAATCAGAAGAGATGGACTGGAGAACAGAAGGCAAATCCCTGCAAGACATCAATGCACAGGAGAGTTTCAAACCTGCCTTGGACTGAAACTACCATTGAATGGGTAAAAAACTCCAGAGGATTCCAAAATACAGGGAAAAGTGGGAGGAGAATGGGGATGGCTGCAGAGAGAGAAATACTCAGAGTATCCACAGAGGTGACAGAGCCACCAAGTCATGGAAGTCAAGAGGAGCAAGAACTCCAAGGGAAAGATTATAATGGGGGATAGAAATAAAGCAAGGTTTGGCCACTTGGCTCAGGTGGGAATCAGTCCAAAGTGGTTTCCATGGAGACAGATGATGCTGGGTGGAGAAGGTGAATGGAGAGGGGGAAAAAATGAATGCAAGAGAGATACATAGATAAAAGAAATGAAAAGAGATGGGACAGTAACTGGAATCACAGAAACATCCAGAAAAGGGGTTTTTTTGTGGAGGTGAGAGTGTTTTCCAAAGGGGAATTAAAGTATGAAAGGGAGAAGAAAATGTCCATAGAGCAGAAGAAAGAGAGTCAGGGAAGCTGGAGCTAATTTTAAGATTTGAAAGTGAGGTTCATGCAAAATTAATTTCAACCAACACGAGGTTTGCAAAGCTTCAGAAGGAGCAGGTCCCCCTTGTGCACATCCTATTTGAAAAATTAGGAACAGCCACATTTGCACACAGATGAGATTTTAGACCCAACTATTCCCAGCTTTATTCCCATTCCATGTCCGCCCTGCACTGAGCTGATCATGGCAACGTCTGCTTGCTGGCAGCTCTGGGTCTTGCCAAATCCCTCTATAGTGAAATTGCAGCCCAAATTTAATTTACAGAGCCTGGATTATCACACATTGTGCCCAGACAGAAAAATGAGCTCTCCTCTAATGCTGTCTGCATTAAACAACCAGCTGTGGAGAGGCAGGGCCTTGGGAAGCCAGGTGTGGATTGAATTCCTGGTGAAAAGCAAAGGTTACTGGGGGATTCTTGGACAATGCTGTCCAAACTTTCCAGAGACTGGGTAAACCCACCTGAGTGACCTCCAGCTCTTCTCCTGCCACTCACAGGATTGCCAGAGATGAAACTCACAGTTTCCTGACCATGAAACTGCCCCACATTGAGAGCAACATCTCCACCCTTCCCAGCCAGGAGTTCCCTTTTTGTTTTTGGTAAGGGCTCAGTCCAGCAGCCAGCATGGACAGCACTCAGTTCACCCTGTCCCTTCCGAAAACTCACACCCTGGCAGGAACCTGCAGGCTCTGAGGTGCCACTTGGTGGCTTCCAGTGGTGCCACTTGGAGGCTTCCAGCTGGGCTGGGATGAAGGTGCAAATGGAGAGGATTCCACCTTTCAATCCCATTATCCTTTCTGGGATTTAGCCCAAGTGGCAGCAACCACAGAATCATGGAATCACAGCATGGTTTGGGTTGGAAGGGACCTCAAAAATCATCTCATTCCAAACCCCTGCCATGGGGGGGGAAACATCTTCCATTAGATGAGATTCCTCAGAGCCTCAGCCCATCCAGGCCTCCCCTGGCCAAAGCAAGGTGCTAAATCACTCAGATTTAGCTGAAATCACCATTATATCTGACTGAAAAATACATGATCAGAACTGCTCCTCTGTGTGTCTTTGCACGTTCATTTGAAAGAACTATGGCAGATCATAAAACCCCAGCAACATCCCCCAAGCCCAGAGGGTTTAATGAAGAATTAAGGAGATTGTAACTGCATAGCTGAAATAATACTGAGGAAATTGAATTATTCCACCCATATTAAATGCATATATTCCGGAGCATTTCTGCCAAAATGACTCTGCTAACCCGTGGTGTGAAATCCAGGCTGTTTTCACTTGGGTGCATTAAACAAAGCTGCCTGCTACAGTACAAGAGCTCTGAAGAGAAGGGAAAGGCATCAGGATGAAAAAGCACTCCCGACGTATGGTTCCATCAGCTCGAAATTGTCTCACAGATGTTTCTGGCTCCATTAGATGGAAGACTGGGTAATTTATAGGAGTCATTTTTAACAATTTGATTGTTGGTATATATCTGCTGAATTGATTGGCTGGGGAGACAGATCTTTATTTTTATAATAGCAATAACATCCTTTGCAGATTGCTGCTCAATTTATCCCTGATGTTCACCGTGCTAGCCAGCGACTCTCCATTTATATTATGCTGTTATTTCTTAATTATCAGCCTAATTGCAGGGAAGAGTCCAGGATGGATGGGATTGGCTGGGCTGGACAAGAAACCACACAAGTGAGGGGTTCAGCACTTTCTCCTTGGATCTGCTCCCAGCTCTGGCTGAGACCAGTGGGATTTAAACACTCAAGCTTGTGCTTTTAAACCTTTTTTTTTTTGAAGTCTGCTAATCCTGTGTGGATTAGAGTGATAGTTCCCACTGAAATCAAGGGGAATTTGGTTACAGGTGAGACTGATTCATATATAATGTTCCTATTTTTGCATCTAATGATGCTGGAGATGCTCATCCTGGAAAAGAATTGAGTTTCCTGTTCAGGCAGAAGTCTTTGAAAGGCACATGAGGATGGTCATGGAAGACCAGAGCAGTGGCTGTGGAATTCCTGGTGCTGGTTTTGAGGGCAGCCAGTGCTGTTTGGTTCCCAGGTGGTTCAGCTCTTCCTCACTCCGTGGCTTGGGAGGAATTTATTCCCAACCTCTGAGAGTCAGGATGTGGTTTATACCTTGAGGCTTGGCAATATTTTGTCTTCTCTGAGCTCTTTCAAAAATGAGTCTTTTTTAATTTGACAAAATAGCATCCACACCTTTGGTTTGACTCCTGCAAGTCTGCAAGCCCCAGGACTATTTTGGGGCAGCGAGATATGCAGATTAATTAAGAAATCTTTGATCAAATACCTTTTTATTTCAACTTTGAATTTGTCACCTCTCAGTTTTTTCTCCCTGTTTTCAGAGGATAGAAAACAACTGAAAGTCTCACTTTGCTCTCCATGGACTTCTTGTTTCTCGGCATATTTCTGTCAATTAAATAATTAAAATTCTGAGGTACAGTTGTCTTCTGCATTTTCAGGTGCTTCAGAGGAGACATCACTCAGTGAAGTAAGTAAGGAACTCAAGTCTTCCCCGAATTCCAGGCTAAATTCCTATATTTTGTGCTGTTGAAACTCTAGTCCTTAGTTGGCTAAATTCTCACAGGTGTTTGTTTCAAAACCCAAACCCCAGGAATTATATTCATTCTTTTCCTGACGTCAGAGTGGTTTTTTTAAAAGAAGGATATGGGAGAGGAGTAAGTCTGTTAACCAAAGGACTCTCTGAAATATTCTGGTTTTATTGGAATGAAAAGATAGAGAAAAGGACAGTATGCTGAAAAATAATGGAATTACCTTCTTTTTGGACTGGAAATTTCTAGGGAAGAAGGAAAAGCAATGAAACAGAGGTAACTCACTCTGCCCTTGCTCAGGGTGAGTTCATAGGAGGTGTAGTGAGCAATTAGTGACACCTCCCACCATCCCAGGTTGCTCCAAGCCCTGTCCAGCCTGGCCTTGGCCATCCCAGGGATCCAGGGGCAGCCACAGCTTCTCTGGGAATTCCATCCCAGCCAGGAATTCCTAATTCCCAAGATCCCATCCATCCCTGTCCTCTGGCAGTGGGAAGCCATTCCCTGTGTCCTGTCCCTCCATGCCTTGTCCCCAGTCCCTCTGCAGCTGATGTCACACACTCTTCATTCCCTTTCATCCTTTCCTCAAGGGTGAACTGAGACTGAAAGTCAGAGGTTCTTATTAACCCTTGGATTGTTTGGGGATAGTTGAGAGCAGCATCAGAGACTCAGGTTGGGGGTTTTTTTTTTGATAAAATCTATTCTGTATGTATTAAAAAGAATTGTGTCCACATTGCTTAAATGTCACCAAGCCCAGCAGGCTCACGGTGACATCAATGGCTTGGATGTAGAGAGGCACAGCTCCCCTGGAGTTTATCAGTGCAAATCAAACCAGGCTCCACTCAGCTGCTAATCCAGCCCTTGTAAGCGACACTCAAATCCAATTTATTAAAAACACATTTGTTTTTCAAGCACCCAGGATTCCTGATTAATTCCCAGCACCGTGGGTTATTTAATGCTGTGGGTTTCATTGTCATCTTTGATTTTCCACCCAGCGCCTGATTGATAGGAGCTATTGTGAGGCTGTTCTTTGAGCACATTGTTCTTGTCAAACAGCAACGTGTTTCTTATTGATGAAAAGTCAGTGTGCCTTTTATAGATGGCAAAAGCATCCTGCAGGCTCGGGGACCATGTGCTGAGCATATGCACAAATGAGGGAGGGGTGGTGAATTCCGCCAGGGAAGTTTAATAGCGTCGGGAAGTTGCTGTGCCAGTTGAACAGTTAAATTCAGCTGGGGTAACATACCCAGCAAGCCATGACTCAGATGTTAATCAGTGTTAGATGCTCTTTTTTATTTTGGTGCTACTGCTGAGCGCTACAAAATCAAGTGTCTTGTAGCAGGAGCGCCAATCAATTGGAAATTAAATTAGCCTTTTGTTTGGGAGGCACTTGGGATTTGTTTGGGCTTTGTTAGCTGCCCCCAGCAATGGCTTGTGCAAATTGCAGGTGGTGAAGGGGAGAGGAAGTCTCTGCCTCGTGTTTTGGTTCATCCTTCTGCTGCCTGGAGGATTTCCCTGTGCAAAACCATCCTATGTGCCCCTGGAGAGGCAAATCCTGCTCAGAGGTGTTGCTGGGGGAGGTGAAAATTGCTTTTTAGGGGAGCAGGGAGATCTTGAGGCATAAAAATCAGGAGTGAAAGTGTCTCTGTGCTCCTGCCAGGGCACCCTGTGACACTGACTGAACTCACAGAGCTGCAAATCCAAAGGTCAGACAACCTGGGAGTGGAGCTCCAACCCGGAGGAAGAGGTTTCTCACTCTCAGTGTTGCTTTGAGAACAAAGGAGTCACCTCTGAATATCAATAGGCACCTTCACAGGTCTTCCAGCAGCAAAAGTAAATATTTTCCTTTTCTCCTCTTGTTAAGGATAAAAAAGATAGTATCTTCTCACTCTAATCCCACATAATCAGATGTAGGACAGACAACACATTAGAAGGTGGAAGGCAGGAATTAAATTCTTTCTATTAGAATCTGGGAATTAAATTGTTTGTATTAGAACCTGGGAAGGTGGAGAAACCACAATGTTAATTTTTTCTGCCCTTTCCTGCACTTCTGGCAGGATATTTCTGGGGCATCCTTTTAGGTCCAAGGACTTTGTAAGGCCAAAGACTTTGCACATGGGAGAAGAGCAGAGGTGCAAGGATGAGTTTGTCTCATATTTGAACAGAGCCAAATCCTCACCATGGACTTGCACTTGTGTGTCTGGGTGGGCTGGTCTGAAACAAAATCAGATGCAAACACCCAGAGTGAGTTGTGGTGGGACAGGCTGGTTGAAAGAGGATTTTGTGATCAAAATCTTGCTAATCTTCCATCTAAATCCTCATCCTTATGCCACAGCAAGGCCTCTTCATAGGGAGTTTTTGATATTAGGGTTTATTTCCATGAATGGTTTTATGTCAGCTTGATTTTTTGGCAGTTTTTACTTTCTAAACAGGACAATGAAATTTTCTTGGCTGGTCAGGCTGTCCAAGGAGATGATAAAAATCTCTTTTTGCACTGCTGTCAGCGAGGGGAGGCTTATGTTTGTGGAGGTTTGCTTCCCTGCTGTTTGGGGTTGTGAGGGATTTACTGCATCTATTTACCAAACGTGGGTTTGTTAGGAGGATGTCTGAGGCAGAACAAGAAAAATGGCTGGAAAAACTCACTACCCATGGAAGAAAGTGGCTTAAACCTCCTCAGCCCCAGTTCAGCATCCTTGACTCAGGGCTGAGCTGCTGTGAGCAGATTCTGAACCTTCCCTTATGAATCAGCCCCTCTCCACAGCTGCTTTAAGCTTTGACATCAAGTTGTATAAATCTCTTGCTCAAGTCCCTGATTTTCCCAGTGCTGGTAAAGGAAGAACATTAATTACCTGAAATTGTCTCTGCTCCACTGAGGCACAGCATTTGCCTCCAGCATAGCTGATTTTCCAGGATGAAAGCGATTCCACACATGCCTTCCTTCCCTCTTTACTCTTACCCACGCTCCTTAAAAAGTCCCCTCGTACCCCTCAGCGTGAAAGCCCCAAACTTTTAGATTAATCAAGATATAAATTGCACTCCTGGGAGGGAAAGATTTCTCCATGTCTTAAAAAAAAATTAAATAAATCCACACTTTCTGTTGTGCTGCAGTCCAGCACCTTGGCTTCAACAGGCATGCAAGGAGCTGAGAGCCAACAGATTGTCTGCTTTGAAACTGAGACACAGCAATGCATCAAACATGCAAATCTGCTCTGCTGCTGCAGCTCCTTTCCAGGGTATTTGCCCAAGGGAGCCGAGCAGCTGCTGCCAGAGCTTTGATAGTTTTAGCACAGAAAATCTATTATTCATACACACACACTGAAGGGAGGATTAATGTGGCCTCCAAGTTGTGCAAGGATAGTCCAATCTACCCAAAACAAGAGTGGAATCTCCAGCTGGAGTAACAGGGGATGAGTTGAGTCAGCTTTTGAGAGGAGCAAGGCTGATGTCACATCCAGGTGAATCACAGAATCACTGAGGCTGGAAAAGACCTCCGAGGTCATTGAGTCCAACCTTTGGTCCCCACCTTGTCGGCCACATCCAGTTGTTCCTGGAAAAAGTTTTTCCAGTTGTTCCTGGAACAATCCTGAGCTGCTTTTCTGGGAAGCTGTGGGTGCTTTGTTAACTCAGTGACATGGAGCTGCCCTCTCCTGCCAACCCTCCAGTCCAGGATCTCCTCCTGGGGTCACTGAATCATGGAATCATGAAGGTTGGAAAAGCCTTCTAAGATCACAGAATCCAACCATCCCCAGCAGTGCCATGCCCACCCCAATCCATGTCCCCAAGTGCCACATCCACACGTTTTTAAATCCCTCCAGGAGATCCTCCTGCCCCGCTCAGGTGACACCTCACCTGCAGGGCTGCTCCAGCCCTGGCGCTCAGCACAGGGAGGACCTGGAGATGTTGAGAGAGTCCAGAGGAGGCACCAGGATGAGCAGAGGGATGGAGCAGCTCTGCTGGGAGGAAAGGCTGGGAGAACTGGGATTGTTCAGCCTGGAGGGGAGAAGCTTTGGGGTGACCTCATTGTGGCCTTGCAGGGCCTGAAGGAGCTGCAGGAAACATGGAGAAGGGATGGAGTGACAGGACACAGGGAATGGGTTCAGATGGAAAGAGAGCAGGTTGAGATGAGATATTAGGAAAGAGTTCCTGGCTGTGTGGGTGGAGAGACCCTGGCACAGGGTGCCCAGAGAAGCTGTGGCTGCCCCTGGATCCCTGGAATGTCCAAGGCCAGGCTGGACAGGGCTTGGAGCAAACTGGGACAGTGGAAGGTGTCCCTGCCATGGCTGGGGTTGGAATGAAGTGACCTTTAAGCTCCCTCCCAACCCAAACCATTCCATGACTCTGATTCTCTGGTGACTCCACCACTGCCAAAGGCAGCCACTTCCATGCCTGACCACCCTTGGGTGAAGAAATCTTTTCCAATATCCAATATCCATTCCAAACTCCTGATCCATAAACCTCCTGCATATTTTCTCACCCAAGGCACCTTCTGGCGTGCCTCAGACCCTCAGAAGAAACACATCTGCACCTGAGCAGAGCTGCAGAGTCTGTCCAGGCATGGATCAGGAGCAGAGCTGATACCCAGAGATAACACAAGTTTATCTAGAGGTGTCTGGAGATAACTGAGGATTTCAATACTCCATGGCTGGGCTGCTTGAGTATTGTAATATTTTACCAGTGTACACTCACGTATTATCACCAAAATTTTACAAACAGACACCAGCAAAGGAGAAGGAAACAGAATGGTTGAGGTGGGAAGAGACCTCTGGTCCAACTCCAGTATCTGGAGTAGTGAAGGATTCATGGCAGCCTCTGGGTGAGTAGACAATTAAATTGCTGAGTCCAGTAATTTGTGCTGAAGTTCTCAGCTTTATCTCTGAGATAATCAGTGTTCACAGCAAGCTCCAGGGCAGAAGTAACTGAGGGTGCAGCACTTGAGGAGTTTAAGACCCTCAGGGAACAAAAGAAAATAAATTTTAAAAAGCCTGTGTGGGCTCCTCTAGCCTTCCTGAACAGGACACACAATGCTGGCACCTTCCTGAAAAGCCTTTTTGACATTCTGATGCATCCATTTTAATTCATCAATAAAACCCTATTTATTTGATCATCCAAATTTCCCTGAAATCCTGATTTCCCCAGAGCATCTTGCTAAAAGTGCAAAACTAGAGGGAAAAAAAAAAGAACAAGAAAGGAGAAAGCACCAGTCCTTTTCTCTTTAATGAGTTCATTTGCTGGTGTTCAACTCACAGATTTGCTATTAATGTTAAATTAGCTGGTTAAATTAGCTAATTATGGAAAATGTGTACAATACTCTCCATTTGGGACAACTGGCAAAGAACAGCTACTCAGCTAAACTGGTAAAAAAGTTACATTTTAGACCAAAGAAATTAGAAATAAAGACAACATTCAAATCAATCAGTGGCCTCTGTTGAGTATCCTGAGTGTCCAAAATTCAGTATCTGAACAGCCTGGTCTGGGGAAGGGGGATTGGAATGAGATGAACTTTGAGGTTCCTTCCACCCCAAAATATTCTGGGATTCTGTGAGTGAACAGGATGTGGTTTTGGGGGAGCTGCATGAATAAATTATATATTTTTACATTTTAACATGCATGGCTACAGGCTGTGTATGTGTTTGCACTCACTTCATCCATGGAAGTGAATGGGAGGTCCCTGTTAGTCTGGTGTCGTCTGAATTCTGGAAGTCTGGAATTGTGGATTGTCTTCCTGGTTCTGCAACCACCCTGTGGTTTGGGAAAGCCATAGAATCATGGAGTTATTAAGGTTGGAAAAGACCTGTGAGATCATTGAGTCTGACCTTCGACTGAACCATGTCTACTAAACCACATCACAAAATGCCATTTCTACTTCTTTTTGAACACTTCCAGGGATGGGGACTCCACTGCTGCCCTGGGCAGCTGTGTTAGGGCTGGACAACCCTTTTGGGGAAGAAATCTTTCCCAATCTCCACCCTGCCCCTCCCCTGCCCAGCCTGAGGCTGTTCCCTCTCCTGCTGTCCCTGTTCCCTGGAGCACAGCCTGACCCCATACCCGGCTGTCCCCTCCTGGCAGCAGCTGTGCAGAGCCACAAGGTCCCCCCTGATCCCCTTTGCTCCAGGCTCAGCTCCTTTCCCAGCTCCCTCAGGAATTCTCCAGACCCTTCCCTAGCTCTGTTCCCTTCCCTGGACACACTCCAGCCCCTCAGTGTCTTTCTTGCCATGAGGGGCCCAAAACAGCCCCCAAAACAGGACTGGAGGTGCCTCCACTGCTTTCACCTTGGGCAAGTGCAGCCAAAGAAACGCAAGTTGATGCAATTCTTGGAGCCAACAAGCCGATCCAAATGACTCATCCTATCCCTCTGTGTGTTTTGCATTCAGGCATGATACAGAGATTCCTTTGACTGGCATTTGTTGACATTTTAGCATAAACTTACACTTTTTCCTGCCTGTGAAAGCCAACACATCTCATTAAAAACCGATATTGATACACCTTCGTGGCACCTTGCTCGGGATGCAAATTCAATTTCTCCTCGTTGCCGCAGCCTGTTGAGCAAACATATGTCATGGCCTTTGAGGCTGAACGTGGCAGATGTCTAATTGACCTGAATGAATTCCCAGCATACACCAGAATGGGTCACTGGAAGGTCCTAGAATCCCCTACCAAATCTTAATCAACGCTAATGAGACCAACAGGTGAATGCAGAGGTGAGTTGTGCGATGCAGCAAATGCATCTAGAGCCATGGGTGATTAATTCAACCCCAATTTTCTCTTCCTGGAGCTCCAGAGGACATTGCTGGCTGCAAGGCAGGGAAGAGGTTGAAGCAGAGCCATTTAAGAAGCAGTCCAGGTGGATCTCATCCCAGGAACAGCGTGGAAGATTTCTCCCTCCAGAGGGAATGGTCCTTGTTAGGGAGAAGATATTGTGAATAGACCTGTCATGAAATGAAATTTCATCAAAGATCTGAGCCAGAAAGCCACAAAACCCTGTAGGACAGAAGTGCTTTGCTAGTAATGAGCTGTCTGCCCTTGGAGGAGAGCCAGAACCACACATACCCAAATAACTCTCCAACTTGGGCTTCCTCTTGCAGCTACCTGCTGGAATGATGGAATGTTTGAATGCAGATGTAGCTGGAATTTATGTTAAAATCATTGTAAAAGAAGCAGAGTCACATCGAGCCTTAATACCAAATGTGGTAGAAATTCTGAGGTTGAATGTGTGGGGCTGGGACATCACACCAGCTTTTTACCTCCTCCCCCTAATTACACTCATCAGCTGTAGATCATCCAGCCAAAACTGAGGCTTCTTGTTCCAGCAGCACCTGGTTGTGCCACCACCTTGTGCAAACCAATTTGCAAATATGCAAATTAAAGCATATTTGCTACTTGCCTTGAAGAGTTTATGGTCCCCATCAGGCACTCGAGAGATGAGTCTGGACAGAACAGGTGCCCAGCAAGCAGGAATTCCATTTTCAGAGAATTAAGGAGATAATTGAGAGAAAAGTGAGTAAAGGCGGAGAAACAAAGGCATGGAGCAATTCAGGTTTGTGCTTCAGAGCCCATCAGGAATCAGTAGCAAGGAAGGAGGAGGATTCAGGAGTCAGGAGGCAATGTGGAATGGATCCCAAAAATGACCCAGGAAGCAGGGAATGACCGAGCAGCATCTCACTGAACTCAGGGTATTCTGCATAAACAGGGAGCTTTTGCCAATTTTCATCAGGTTTAAGTGAAGATAAATTTGCCATTTCATCCGAGCTGTTCTTTCTGTTGCAGGCTCTTGTGATTTAAGAAGATGAAATGGCCTTTGAGCCTGCTGGGAAAATTTGCCTCCACTTTTGACCACAAAGAGCCTAAGAGCTGGATGTGCCTTTGGGAAATTCAATCAGATCCTTTTTGTCATGGCTTCCAAAGCAGAACGAAAAATTGGGCGCCTGACAGAAATCTGCCAGGTCGGAGCAGGGAAGGCAGGAGCTCGGAGAAGGTAAAGCATATAAATGTGTGTTTGCTGATTCCTGCATTATTGCTGCACTGGATGTGTCAATGTGACATGGAAACTTGGCATGCAGAGATGGTGGATTCAGGTTCAGCCAAGCCCATTACATTCACAAAAGCTCAGGAGAGATGTCCCAGCAAGAGAGTGATGTAATAACTACACGAAAATGTATTTTCAAAAAGATGGGCCCTTGGCTAAACTGTGTGCACCAGGGGATCTCTCTGCAGAAAGCTTCACTTATTACTTCCTTAAAATCCTTATTACATTTCCAGCTCTATAAAAACTGAGTAATTACTGTCCTCAATTACCTCTTGGCGCCAACTTGATTAATGTCCTTTACACCGATTGCTGTTTGAACTGTTGGAGAGAAAAGATGATCTGGGTCAACTCTATAAATGACTTTTTCAATGCCTTGTTAAGCTGAAAAGTAGGAACTTGTGTTCCCAGGGAAGGGTCATCACTTGATTGCTCTGAGGAGGTGGAATGGACGGACTGATGGGAGCCAGATTTTGAAAATCAAAATCAAAACCAAAATTTGGGTGAGCCAGTGGATCAGCCTTGCAAAGCTGGCTCTCTTTCTTTCCCTGCAAACTCCCTTGCTCTGAAAGCCTGGCCCTGAAGCTGGAGAGATGGCACTAAGTGGGAGGATCAATGGTTGTCTGTTCTGGCTTTAATAATTAAAGCTATTGAGCCGTTATGTCTTGGATCAACAAACAGGGCGCACAGGTCACCCTGCCTGGCCTTGTAAATTGATTATTTTTCTACAGACAATATTAGGGTCAGGGGGTTTGCCTGACCTGTTCTCCCAGGTCTGGTATAAACAACTGCTGATTGGGACCATCTGGCCACGGTTTGGCTCAGGCCATTCATTATTCTCTGCATGAAAAGATTTTTCTCCTCCAGCAGAAGTGAGCAGTGAGTTAGAACTGAGCTTTCATCTCCTCCAGCAGGACCCTGCACCATGGAATGGGACAGCAAATAGGATTTGCTGCTGGTGCAGCTCTCCGCTACCTCAGGATCTGATGGCTCATTAAAATCCTGAATTCCTTCTGTTGGCTCAAGTCATTTTGGGACATGAGTGCTAGAAGTAGCTGGGAAAATGCTCCAGAAAATTTTATCAGCTGCTCGTCTCCTGCTTCAGCATCCAGTGCTGATACTGAGGAAAACACAGGAATTTCTTGAAGTGCCAGGGAATGATCTGGAAATGGGCAGAAGGACAGTGGGAGAGGAACACACTTGAGCAGTGTTGGATATACTCCTTAATAACTTAACCTGTCCCAAGAAACCTCCCTCTGCCACATGGCCTCCTGCCCCACTGAGCCCCTTTCCTGTCCCCACTGGTATCTGGTCAGTCTGGGAGGAAGCCAAGTCCTAAAAGAGGAGGATGAGGCCTCCTGGAAGGCTGCTGGCTCCTTCCCTCAACACAGCAGGGAATGATCCATGGAGCCCTTCCAGAATCCAGGCTGAGCTTTTCCCTCACATCACAATCTTCCTTCTTCCTTACAAAATCAGCCAGGCACTTCTGTTAACTTCCTGATCCAGGCTTTTTTGTGGATCCATCTCTCCTCCAAAGGTTTGCACACCCCTGGAAGGCCCACCATGGGCCAGCCTGTCCTGTGAAGTTCAGCCACATGTGGATACCTCCAGCCTAAGGACCCCACTGTTTGCTGCTAGGTCATTTTTGGAGCCACCTGGGTCACAACCTTCAAAGAAACCAAACTGCCAAGCTCCAATTGGAACACAATTACCAGCAGCACTAATTAGAGGCACACTGTGAGCTAAACATCACAGCATTTCTGCAGTGTCTCAGGCAGGGTTTGCAGCTCTGAGCATCACATTGTGGATGCTGCCCCTCTCTCTCTGCCTTCCCCAGACAGCTCTTGAAAGCTCTCCCAGGCACATCTGCATGGTCTGCAGCCACTCTCTGACTGCAGCATAAATGTCTTCATTATGATCCAAGCCTCGGAGACACATTCCAAACCTCTCCCTCTTCCTCCTGCCCTGCTTCCACGTGGCAGGAGAAGGTCAGCCTGAAAACACTTTGTAATTGCTGAGGATTAACGTTGTTTTGTAATGCCAGCTCCAGGCAGAAGTTGCCAAAGGTCTTCTTTGCACAGAGGATTTTCAAGCAGAGGCAATGTGAAATTTGGTGCTTGCAGCACAGTAGGAGAATTCCCAGCAGAACATTATTCCATGCTTGGGTTTCATTCTGGTAAACTCTCACCTGTCTGTGCTTTGATAGTTGGTGTTTAACTCCCAGATGCCTCTCAAGCCCCCAGTGCCACTTTCCTAATCAGGGTTTTCAGCATCCCTCATTCTCACAGCCTGAATTTTCTCCCTTTTCCTGCAAAGAGTTTGGAACACTCAAATTTTACATGTCAGATCTTGATGATTTTTTTAAATTAGTTTTGCTCATTTTGACATTTTGGGTGGGTTTTGCAATTCAAAGACCTTCAACCTGGGACTGAAGGAGCTTTACAGATTCAATGTGGGGTTGGGTGGTCACTAAGAGGGGAGAGGTTTGAAGCACTGCTCAAGGCTGGATAAGTGTTCTAATCCACTCCTTCCTCTGACAGGGGGTTCAGACAGCAAGCTGTGTTCATCTCAGTGTCTGCTGGATGGCTGAAGGGTGAAAATACCAGATTTTAAGTGGGAGGCAGGACTTGCTCCATTCTGGGTGGGAACAGAGGCAGTGAGAAGCTCTGCTGGGGTGAAGAGGCTTCTGAGCTGCAGAATGAAAACTTTCTGTATCAAGGGATGGTTAGTGGTGAAAATGTAGGCACTTCCAGAGCCTGCAGGGGTTTCAAAAAGAGAATTTTTCTGCATTCCCAAGTGTCTGAATCATGCAGTGACACCTGCCAGAGCTGGACCCAGAGGTTTCAGGTTGTGCCAGCCCTCCTGCTCCCTCCTCTGTGCCTGGTGATCCTTGGATCTCCAGGCTCCTTTCTGTACTCCCTGCTCTTTCCCAGCTCAGGGAGAGCTGAGCACCAGGGGACACCACGGAAAGAGGGAACCCAAACAAGGGAAAAAATCTTTGCATTTTGGTTTTCTTCTGCAGCATATTGATATATATTTCCAGCTGTGGTAGGAATAAAGTGCTCATAGATATTCCAGCCCCTTCTTATTCCTTCTTTGTAAGAAATCCACTGAGGAATATCTCTACCTCCATGGCTTTTCCTGCCATCACATTCCAGCAACTTCTGTATCCACTGAGCTGAAACCTCTTCAGACAAATGGTTTCTTGCTGAAGAAGCCACAGCATTTTCCAAAGGTTCCAGAATTTACTGAACTCGATAATGACCACAGCCAGTCACCAAGAGGGCAATTGAGAGAGCAAGATGCTCATAACCCAAGGCTACAAACTTATTGCTTCTTCCCTTGGAAAAGCAAAAGTGAGGGTGTTTTATCTCCTCTGGTTCCTTTCTACCTCGGTGAGAAGAGCACACAGCAAAGGCTGTTCACTGTTCTGCACTTTTCAACTCTTCTTATCTGCCCAAATCCATGACTGTCCTGTGTAATCCCATGTGAGTGAGGCTGTTCTGCTCCCTGGAGCATTATCCCACAGTAATCCAGGAGGGAATCTTGCTGCCAACATGAAGAATTTCAGGAGAACACAAATCAAGCGTGAATATTTGTTCTTATCCCACATCTGGGTTCTGTAGTCCCAACAAAAGAAATGTGTTGACCTCAGTTTCATGAGGATGTCACAAACACAGGGACAGAAGGGGGAGAGGTTCTGACACAGTGAGATTAAATCACAGAATTATGGAATGGTTTGGGTTGAAAGGGACATTAAAGCCCGTCCAGTGCCACCTCTGCCATCCAGGGACACCTTCCCTATCCCAGGTTGCTCCAAGCCCTGTCCAGCCTGGCCTTGGACATCCCAGGGATCCAGGGGCAGCCACAGCTTCTCTGGGAATTCCATCCCAGCCAGGAATTCCTTCCCAAGATCCCATCCATCCCTGCCCTCTGGCACTGGGAAGCCATTCCCCCTTGTTCCATCTCTCCACCCTTTGTCCAAACTCCCTCTACAGTTTTCTTGCAGGCCCAGGAAATGGCTGAAGGCCTGGGGAAGGTAAAACAGGACACTTGGGACACAGTGTTAGGAAGTCAAATTTCTATTGGAACAGATCACAATGGGCCTGGGTGAGCAGCCCATCAACAGATCTTTCTCAGTGACAATTTTCTGCAGCACTCACTGCACCAAGTTCCCTCATCTAAATTATGAAAGGAGTAACAAAAAGTCACCACATGTTCACTTTCAGAGCAATGAAACCAATGTGGGTTCCACAATTTACACTTCAGCCTTCACCGAGGTGTATTTTATTACCCTGCTTAATTATGCAACATAAATCTGCACTATGCTACAGTTAAAATGTGGCCTCTGCCCTGATGAGTTTATAATTCAAATAGATGAGGTACATGAGTTGAGGAAAAAGATCTAAAGCGGGAACCAGCAGCACAATGATTTGTAAATTAAGGTCGTGCCACTAAAATATTAAAAATATCAGTGGTGTTTAGTGGAAGACATGAGGAAAATGTGAAAATGAAGGAAGAGAGGACACAATGGGATGCAGGTGAGAGATACCTGTTACTTGTGCTGATCTGATTTTCACCACAGCCCTGGAGCTGGGTACTCCTCGAAATGTTTTTCTCTCCCAAACCCATAAAGATCATAGGGAAAAAAAAAATAATATTACATTGTAGGATCTGCCTTTCCTGCAGGGGAATTGTTACAAAGCAACAGCAGTCACAGCAATGCCATCTTTAACGCAGAGATGATGAGACCTTTTAGTTCATTTTAGCACATTACATTTCATTTTATAGGTGTACAGCAGAGAACACTTCATTTTCTTGCTGAGCGTTTAATATTGCCTGACCAGACTTTCAATGGGAATCACAAAACCTCTGCTGGATCATTTGGATACACCACCACCTCCAGGAACTTTTCAGGTGCACTGACAGCTCAAATTCCTGCAATTCCAAGCAAATCTCACAAGAGACTCATCTTTCTTGTGTTTCAAAGGTCACGTGGAGCTCAAAGGTCACCTCTCCACCACCGACATCCTTTAAAGCACTGGCAGATCTTTTGGTGGCTGAAGGATTATGGGTGAAACAGCCCAAAATCATCCACCCTGATATGTCAACTCCATCACCTAAGCTGTGGTGGTGTAACTGGGCACATAAAATCATGGAATTGTTACGGTTGGAAAAGACATTGAGGACCATCAAGTCCAACCAGCACCCCATGTTCCCCATTAAACCCCACAAGTGCCACATCCTCACATTTTTTGAACACTTCCAGGGATGGTGACTCCACTACCAGCCAGCTCTAATTCTTTACATTTTCCGTGAAAAATTTTTAATTTTTACATTTTCCATGAAAAAAACATTCCCAATATCCGATACAAATCTCCCCTGGCACAACTTGAGGCCATTTCCTCTGGTCCTGATCTCACACTGTCCCAGGCCAGGGCAGGGAGAGAGGTCACAACAGTGGTCAGGGTGAATTTGACTGGCACCATCAAAGGCAAAAACAGATAAAAACCATCAGCCACAGGTGACAGACACAGCACAATTGGTATCACACACATTTGAGGCTCAGAGAGGGATGTTACAGTGCAGAAGGTCTGAAAGGCTTTTAATCAAGGAAACTCCCCAGAAAACACTCTTTTTTTTGGTTTATGGGTATTTTTTTGGTTGGATTTTTTTTTGTTTTGGGGGCGGGGTGTTGTTTGATTTTGTGGGTTTTGGGGTTTTTTTGTTGTTTTTTGTTTCTTTGTTTGTTTTTGTTTTGTTTTTGTTGGATTTTTTTTAGTGAAAATGCAGGACAAGAAGGTGCTGGTCGAACAGAGGGAGGCTGAGATTTCTAGTATCAGTGTAAGAAGCCTTTTCAGAGGCACCTCTGACTCTCTCTAAGATTACAGAAACATTTGGCTTGCGAAAGACCTCCAAGACCAGCAAGTCCAACCTGTGATTGATCCCTACCTTGTCCCCAGCCCAGAGCCCTGAGTGCCACATCCAGTCCTTCCTTGGACACCTCCAGGGATGGGGACTGCAAACCTCCCTGAGCACTAATTCCAATGCTTGACAAGCCTTTCCATGAAGAAATTCCTGCTGATGTCCAAAGGGAACATTCCCTGGCGCAGTTTGAGGGTTTGTCCTCTCATCCTGTCACTTATTTCCAGGAAGGATATTCCTGAATATCCTCAAAGTCCCTGTGCTGAGCTGCAGACAGAGAACAGATCATTCCAGTTCCTTCTCCTCTTGGCAGCAAATCCTCGAGATTGTAAAGTAAGTGGGGATTGTTGTGTGCCTGATTTTAGCCTCCCTGGGTCCTCCTGTGCCATGGGGGTTGTGGTGTCTGCCAGTGATGGATTGACTTTGTCAAAAGCGCTCCACAAGTACAACAACAGTCGTATTATCCTGTTCTTATATCGCCTCGGAGTAAATTAAATTTGAGGCCAGGAGGACTGTTCAGCTGCTGAATCTTGTGCCCCATTTTCTGCAAGACAAGCCCTGAAATTGGCTGGCTGATGTCTCATTTCAGAAGGATTGATACCAGCGCTGCTTCCCTCGGAAATACAAGAGTTTTACCCACTTCACTTCAAGTTCTTCTTGTTTCTCTCGCCTGGAGCTTCTACTCACACAAACCCGAAAATATCCAAAGCTGTGTTCAGCAGGATGAAATATTTCTGTGAGCACTGGAATTTCTGAAGCCTTATCTCCACCACGTGTCATGCTCAGCTGCCTGTGGTTTCATAAGGTGGAGCTGGGATTTGAGGGTTTTTCCTGGGTTTGAGGCATCCATTAACTCTTCCTCCCAAATGGATTTGCTGGGATAGGTGATCCCAGTGGTTCCAACTCTCCCTCAGTTCCAGCAGGACTTGTGGGATTTTCTTTTCTAGCCAGCTACCTCTTTTCCCCAAAACTGTAGGAATTTACTGGCTTGGATATCACCTGAGGCAGGAGTTGCTGCCCAACAAATCCACAAGTCAAAATTTGGGGAACTTAATGGAGCTGGGTTAAAATAAGAAAATAAAATAAGCTTGTGGGTGGGAGCTAAAAACTCCTTACAGAAGGGCAGGGGGAAAAAAATTAAATATGGGAGAGTTGGAATGGGAATGTTGTTTTTATGTCTCTTATCCACCTGAGGTTTTCCATGGTTCCAAAAGATAAGACGGAAAGGTTTTAATTTCAAGAAGCCAACATGCAGTCTGCACCCATTCACCTGACTTGGAAAATGCCTGTGGACAATTGTAAAAACAACCTTTTCCCTTAGGAAGAAAAAGTAAAATAAAGGGAGGAAAATAAACCAAATAATTGGATTTTTTTATGGTTAAGAGAAGGAGAACATCCTCTTTCACAGGATTTTACCTGCCTTTGAAGAGAAACGCCTCACACCTGCTCTGATTTCCTTCAGGGACTGCATTACCAGAGGTTCTGTGGCTTTGACATTGGAAAAGCAGCAGTGTTTTTCCACTTAACTTAATCTTAGCTATTATTTTTCTGCAGCAGCAGAACACAGCGCAACGTGGGAAATGTCAGGAGGCAAAAAAACAATAAGGAGACATTTGAATCACATCTCTGCCTTGATTCCCAGCATTGAGCCAGGCAACTTCTTCTCCTGCCCCAGGAGTTTCTTACTCCTTTTTCACAGAGACAAAAAGAATTGATGGCAGCTACGTGCTGGGAAGAGATACTGATTGTTGCTGAGCAGAAAATCTACAAAAAACAACATAAACCAGCTTTAGTTCACACTTATTTAATGGTAAATAGGAATATCAAGGTCATCCAGATGTGTGACTACTCACAGAGACAAATGCTGATGTTTCAGCACACTTTTACTCAGTTTTATGCTCAGGCAGGTTGGCAAAGCCTGGTTAAGATAACCAGCAAAGCCTTCCTAAGAAAACCAGAAGAAAATTTGCAAGAAGAAGGTGGCCAGGACCTGATTCTTTACCCATGCACCAAACTCAGTTAAATGCAGCTGATGTGGGGGTGAGAAGCTCTGCAAGAAGGGTAAAATATATTTTATTAAGCTGACTGAGAGATGCCAACAGGATTTGGCTCACTTTCTACAGGCAGAACTGCTCCTGGAGCTTAGATGGAAATTCTGGCCTTCCCTCTGCTCCCATTTACACTGCTGGAAGTCAAAGGGGATTTCATTATAACCAATATAAACGCATTACACACAAGGCAATTACACCTGGAAGAGATTGGTGTGAGCTGAACCCTTTTGTCTGACATTTCCACTAATGCTGGAAATGAAATAACGAGGTACTCGTGGTATT
Organism: Entomyzon cyanotis; assembly: GCA_024500445.1. NCBI lineage: Eukaryota > Metazoa > Chordata > Aves > Passeriformes > Meliphagidae > Entomyzon > Entomyzon cyanotis. The sequence goes on from JAKEPQ010001019.1 coordinate 2,849,158, forward strand.
TTTTCAAATGTTAAAGCTGTGGGTTGAGAGACCCCATGTGTACATCAGCCCTGAGCACTGGGAAATCTCTGAGGTTTAGGAATTCCCAAGTACCACTTAGAAAATACCAGGGGATAAATTGTGGGAAGGAATTGCAGGTAAAACTACTTTGGGAAAGGAGGGAATCAATCCCTTAGTGTCACACAGGTCATATGGGGAATGAAATTCCTGCCCAGTGGAGTTTGCAAAACAGTTCCCAAGGGAAAAAACCATATTTGCCAAAGAACTGCTCTGCCTGTGTCCATTCAGGATTGTCTCTGGCACAGCTCTGCACCACTGTGGTGTTCCCTGGGGAAACTGGCCCAGTGGATGAGGAATAGCTCAGAACAAGCTCTCCCCTCCTTTTCTTTTTCATTATGGAAGGGAGGATGGGGAGAAGGAGTGAAACCATCTGTGATTTCCAGTCCCTTCTGAATGGGGAGACCCTCTACTGAGCCAATCTGATGAGCTGAGACAGTGATTCATTCATCATGATGAACTTTTTTTTTTTGTCAGTTTGGAATTTCTGTGGTTTAAGTAATCAAGGAACCTCCCATTTCACCAGATATTCCTCAGAGCACTAAAACACTACGTGAAAGAAACGTGAAAAAGAAAAAAATAAATCAATTCTTTCACCTGTTTTTCCTTCCATCACTTTTCAGATGGAGATCCTTTTCTGTAAATTGTGTAAGGAGAAGATGATGTTCTGGTGACCCTTCAGCCTCATTGTATCATATATTATTAATCAAGAGAGATCTCAGCGTTCATGTGCTGCACCAGCCAGGCCTCTGCTGATTTCTCCCCTTTCATTTAAAGAAAACATAAATTCCCACCTGTAGGGATGAAGGGAAAGGGCTGCTCGATAAAACCAGGTTTAGCAATTAGAGCCCAGCACTGAAAAGTCAGCCAGGTCACACTTCTGGGGGAGATTTGCTGCTGTTTGTCCTGATGAAGTTCCTCCTAAATGAGGTGATTATTGCAGCTGTCAGGAATGAAAAGGTGGCACCCATCGATTTCATCCCCACTGCAGGCTCCGGGCCGTGCTGGTACGGAGCGGTCAATGGGAATTGCCAATTAACAAAAACAATATTGGCAAGTCGGCAGTTGGAGGGAAAAACTCCCTCCAGCTAGCGCACAAACCTCTTGCCATTCAAATCACCGTCCTTGGGCAAAGGCATTCGCAAACCTGCTCAGAAAATCAACGCAAATGAGCTTTTTTTCTTTCTTTTTTTTTTTTTTTTTTGGCATAGCTGAATAGGAAATTGTGGAGCTGCACAGGGGAAATGTAGCAGAACAGCTACACAGGAACACACTGAAGTGCACACCCTACCTGGAGATAAAAATCACTTTACTTTGGAGTAATTATTCTGTTCTGCAAACACATTGCTTATTCAGGAATAAAGGATCTTTTATTTCAGAATTAAAGTGCCCGTGCTCTTACTCTGCCCTTCTGCTAATGATCACAGATACAGCTGTTGATTATAATAAATAGAGGCTCTTCCACAACAGCTACGATGGAATTCTTCCCCTCGTAAATAAGGAATTACCATGCTTCCAATTACCTCGTGTTCCAAATACAGCTCATATAAATGGATACTCTCGACTTACCTGCAGATTTCAGCAATTTCCATGCAATTAAATCGTTACGGTTCAGCTTTGGGCAGAAAAAAACACCTCTGGAAGAGCAGCGTCTTTGACATGATGGAGTGAATCTGGTTTAGAAAACACCCAGCAGCTCCGAGGGATGCAAACGATGGTTTTTCCTGCTTTTCCTAAGGAATTCCAACAATCTTGGGGCTTGTATGGTGTTTTTAACACAAGCTCTCAAAGGATGAGACTGGAGAAGTGTTCTTATCCCTCAGCTGGAAACGGGGAAAGCGAGGCAGCTGTTGGGAGAGGGTTTGTTTGATATTTGGTGAAAAACGTTTGGATTTCCAGCCCTGGACGGGGTGATATCCACCTTCCTTTTTCCAAAGGGGATCCTACAGCAAGGCAGGGAGCATGGGACGCATGGGAAAGCAAGGAGTTTGGTGCTCAGTGACATGGAATCGCAGAACTGTGGAATATCCAGGGTTGGATTATATCCACCCAGAGAGCGTTGGATGTTGGAGCATTTCCCAGCTGTGAACTGATCCAAATTCATCACCTCCAGCTGTTCCAAAACCACAATTCCAGCGCCAAACGCTCAGCTTTGCTTTCAGGGCACCCGAGCTAACTCATCTCGGGTCATCTCACCTCCTTCCCAGGGAAAACTGGGGAAAACGAGTCTTAATAACACCGTAGCTGAAAGACATTAAATTAAGGGAAACATCACTAGCTCTTGTAGGTGTATTTGTGATCAGACTCGCTCAGGCTGTGCCACCCTGCAAGAATTTAGCATCACGTAATTCAGAGAACATGTTCATTTAGGTAATTAAGGCACTTTATCCGCTATTAACTCGATAAACATTCGAATCGCTCGCTGTTCAGCCAGCCCAGCTCCGTGAGGGCTCTGAGGGGGGAGGTTGGTCCCTCACAGCTCTACCTCGTTTCCTGCCAGTCCCAGAGCGAATGACGGCTTTTAGGCAGAGGTGTTTTTGCAGGTGTATCCTGTCTTGTCGATAACTTCTTAACCTATCACTAATTTTTAACCACCTGTCGAAGGGTTGTGGGTTGGGCTCTATCGCCGCCGCCAGAAAAACTACAACTCCCAGAAGGCTCCGCGGCGCCTCACCGCACCTTGATGCCGCGCGCCCTGCCTCTCTCGCCTCCTATTGGGTGGAATCCCGCCCTCCCCGCCTGTGATTGGCTGCGGCGCGCCAGCACGCGTGTCTGCGCCGTGTTTGAGGGGGCGCAAGATGGCGGCGGGCGATGCTGTGGGGAGGTACCGCGGCTCCGTGGGCAGGAGCAAGGACCCCTCGGGGCTGCTCATCTCCGTTATCAGGTAGGGGCGGCCCCGCCTCGCACCCTCCGGGCCCCTGGCGGTGACCCAGGGCGCTGTGCGGGCCCTGCTGTGCTGGGGAGGCCCGCCCGGCTCGGGCCTTCAGGTCAGGGGGTGCCTCCTGGGCATTGGGTGCTCCTAAGCTTGGGTCCCTCCTGGCCCTGGAGCGGTGCGGAGGCTGCAGGGCTGGAGCAAACCTTGTCCTGAGGGGTGTTCCGCTGTCCTGCTGCCCTGCCCGGCTCACTTCCTGCTGCCCGCAGTGCTTTGCTTCATGCGTGGGTCAGAGGGAGCTGGACAGGCTGGATCGAGGGGCCGAGACCAACGCGGGGAGGTTCAGCAAGGCCCAGTGCCTGGCCCTGCCTTTTGGCCACAATAACCCTGTGCTGTGCTCCAGGCTGGGGTAGCGGGGCAGGGAATTTGCCCAGCAGAGCAGGACCTGGGGGTGCTGCTTGACAGCGCTGAACATGAGGCCAGGTGGGCAACAAGGACAGTGGCACCTGGTCTGTGTCAAACACAGCGTGGCCACTGGATGAGGGAAGTGTTTGCCCTCTGTGCTGGGCGCTGGTGAGGCCACACTTGGAGTATTACGTCCAATTTGGGGCTCCTCAGAACAAGAAAGACATGGAGGGGTGGGAGAGTGTCCAGAGAAGGGAATGGAGCTGGGAAGGGAATGGAAAACTCCTGAGGGAGCTGGGAAAGGAGCTGAGCCTGGAGCAAAGGGGATCAGGGGGACCTTGTGGCTCTGCACAGCTGCTGCCAGGAGGGGACAGCCGGGTATGGGGTCAGGCTGTGCTCCAGGGAACAGGGACAGCAGGAGAGGGAACAGCCTCAGAGGTTTAGGTTTGATATTGGCAGCAATTTCTACACCAAAAGGGTCATCAAACACTAGAATGAGCTGCCCAGGGCCAGGGTGGATTCCTCATCCCTGTAGGTGTTGAAGAAAAGACTGGATGTGGCACTCAGTGCTCTGGTCTGGGTGACAAGGTGGGGATCAGCCACAGGTTGGACTCGATGGTCTCAGAGGTCTTTTCCAGCCTCAGTGGTTCTGTGAATAAACCCTGCAGGTAGTGCCAAGTCAGTGCTAATCGTGATCATATTATTGCTGTGGCGTCCGTAAGTGACCCCCACCCACAATCACAGCAGCACTGAGTAAAATTCACCTGGTTGGAAGTCTGGAGAGCTAGAAAGTCCAGTGTGCAGACTCCATCCTGTTTGGGAATGCCACAGTGGGCAAAGTGCTGCTGCTTCCAAATCTGTCTTCCAAATTTGTAGGGAGTGAAAAGAAAAAGTTCTGTCTGGTCATGTTTAGACATTGATTTTTGTCTGTCCTTATTCCTGAGCTCTGCTCTGCTGGAGGTTCTGTTGTAGACTGGGATGTGAATTCTCTCTTTCCCCCCAGTACTTTCTTTAACTGCTTGTAAATCTTTGCTGTGCTGCTTAAAACCAGTGTGTTAGCAGCTGATTGCCCACCCTGAACCTTTTGAATATTCTCACACATTTTAAATATTCTTACACAGAGGGTGTGGGCAGCTGCAGTCACACCAGTGGGATATACTGGGAGTTGTAATGAGTTCCCAAACTCTGGATCCTATTTCAATGTCTTGTAGAAAAACTACAGTAATTCAGTTATTTTGGAGAAGTTACTGGAGCAATAGTTCTGTATCTAGGACATGTTATGATTTAATTATCTTCTTTGAATGGTGATGTTTAGGACATAAATCCATTCTTTTTCTTTATTCTGGCCTTTAAAATATTGCAAAACTTGAGGGAGATGTTGGTTCTGGAAATAAAAGCAGGTGGTGCCACTGTCTGTGGAAGAATAATAACAATGCATTGGTTGTGCAGCATTTCCGGTTGTCATCATCTTTTTTTCATGTTTCCTGTAATTTCCAAGAGTGTTTTCAGTTCTTCCTTTTGTACCTCTGTTGTAATAAATCTGAACTTACTAAATTTATTTGAAAAAAAAAAAAAAGAGTGAGCTCATAGTGCTCTGTTCTCCAAATAAGAAATGTTTGTCTCATAATTTTTGGCTTGCAGGCACTGATATCTAGGCTAGTTTAGGTCCAGTGTTTAGACATAGCATTGAGTTATTGACTTTATGAAATTAAAGTTATTCAGTAGAACAGCCTGATAACCGAACTTCCAGAATTTAATTACAACTTGGTTTGGATGTAGAGATTCTCTGCAGAGCTTGAAGTGTCAGGTTGAGCCAGACCATGAAAACCTGAGGGTAGAACTGATTGCAAAGGCAGGAAAAAGTGTTGTGGTAATAATATTGATGTTTCTTAGGCTTAGCCAAGTGCAGAAAGCAAATAGTGTGAAAAAGAATTTAAATCACTTTTCTCTGTGTGTTGTTTTTTGTGTAGGAGCTCAGGTGAGGATGAACTTGGCAAGCAACAGGTGAATTTTTTAGTGGTTTGTATAGTCATAAAATGCCACTGCAGACAAATTTAAACCTGTGTGGGTTAAATGTAATTTTACCCAGCTACAGAAAATATTACTAATCTTAACAGCAAGCTATTGGTTTGAAATGTGGCCGAGTTTCCTTGGTTTGATGGCTTTATTTTCAAAACATTTATGTATAATAGAGTCTTCTGCCAATCCTTGTGGTTTTACACCTGCATTTCCAGTTTATTTCTCCCTTGTTGCTGTGTGAAAGGTCCATAAAGGGAACAGTCTATGAAAAACAGCAAAACCAGCAGAACATTTTTCTGCTGTAAACAAACAAAACCAAAGGAGCTTCTGCAGGTATTGATGTTTTACTTGGTTAGAGCAAAGACAGAGATGTTTTCCAAAACCAAACACTGTTTAGGTCTGCAAAATCTCTTCAGATTGTCTGTGAAATGCCTTGAAGTGTGAAGCTGAAAGGCTTTCTGTAAGTAGAAATTATTTTATTAATGAAGGGATAATTTCTGATATTTACTCGAGCTCAGTCGCTCTCAGTCACAAGAGACTGAATAATTTACTTTGCTCTGATCCCAGATTTAGGGATTCTTGTAGTGATGTGGTTGTAGAAAGTGTCTCACTTCAGGGAGTGTTTGGGGTGAGATCCTTGATGAAGTTTAGCTTGTCAATCAGCACTGAAATCCAGTAAGAAATGGAATTTTAGGAGATCTGGAGCTCAGATTTGAGAATTAAGTCACCCCTGCTCTCTGTGGTGTTGTTTTTCAGCAGCTCTGAACACAGAAAGCTCTGAGCTGAAGGAAAACCCAACAGGAAAGAATGTCCCACTTGTGATTCCTTCCTGTCCCTGCGAAATTTCACTTTTTCCTGTTGTGCCAGGGAGCACATTTGTTCTTTGGGAGTTGTTTCCTGTAGGAGGATTCACGGAATTCACCTTGGTTTTCCTGTTGTTGCCAAGAATAGAGACTCAAGGCAGCCCCAAGGATGGATTAATTTGGAAGAATGTTCACTAGCACCATCAGCAGTGAGGGATGTGCAGCTGTCCTGACAGGACTGATCATCCCAAAAGAGCCAGGAGCTCCCAGGGAGCAGATTTAGGAGTTGTAGTTGTACCCCCAGCAGTGCTGGGGTCACACTGAGTTCTTGGGCAGTTTCCCTTTTTTTTCCTCCCAAAGAAGAAGCAGAGAGATTGTCCAGAACAATAAATCTTTTGGAAATAAAGAGTGTCTGGGAAGCTTAATGAGTGTTTGCCATTTAATCCTCACTTTTGCTGCAGGTCCAGGGAGCTTTCCTTCTTTTCCCTGTGCCTTTACAGATATTGAGAGTATCTTCAATTTGTCCTTGTCCTCAGAGTGCTGAGAAGAAATGACCATTATTTGCTACATGGAAACAACTCCTGGGATTGTGTCTTCCAGAGTGGATATTGGCTATCAGGGCTTTTCAGCTTCTATCCCTGTGCTGCTGCACTGCTCATTGCTCAGCGCTCCCACTGCCAAAATGTGCTCATTCCTTCGTGGAGGAGAAAGATCCCTCAAGTTCCTTAAATAAAAAGTACTTTGTAAGGTCAAGATGCTGTCACAGGAGAGCAGATTCTTTTGTTGTAGAAATCTCCTGCTGATCCCAGGGGCTTTGGCAATGCATTTTTCAAAACCATGCAGATAACGGAGCAAATTTGGCTCATCTGCTGGAGGACAACCTGGGGAATATTTTATTTTATCGTTCAGAGGGCGAACACGTGTTTGTGTATTGATTTTTCTCAACCTTTTGTTTTGTGGGTAACTGGTTGAAGCAGCTTTTGTATTCTGAAACAAGCAACCTGGCATTTAGCAAATGCTTGTGGTTTTTTTTTTTTTGTTTTGAGATAGAGATCTTGTCAGATTTTTAATTGGTGAAGCTGTCTGCCTTTTATTTATTGTTGGGCGTTTTTCTTCCCAATTAAAGGTTGCTATTTTTTAAAACTGGCCTTTAATAGCTGCTTTAATTGGGGCAAAACAAACTTTAGCAGTGACTCCCTAAGACCTCAGTGAAATCTTTCACAGACGCAAACGCACTCAACAGATCTCTGCAGAAGCTGAGACTGCAGGCAAAAAAACCTTGAACACATTTTATTTTTCACAAGTGGAATTCGTTTTCTTTTAATGCTTTTGGCCATTATTTTCATTATGGGTGAACTTTGCTGAATGGATTTTTGCTAATGACCTGGCATTTGGTCTTTTCTTTGTGTCGAAAACGATAAAACTGAGATCCCAGTTTGTAAGGGAGACTGAGGAACACAGATGTGGAGCTGTTGCCCTCCTTGTTCCATTTGAGAAATAGCTGCTACAAGGAATAAACTCGAGTTATTCTGATCTGTAATGGTCTCTTAAAACCACTTTTATTGCTAATGGTGTTTTCCAGCGTTATAAAGGTAGCAGTTCCTCTACGAGAAAAGTACTTCAGAAATTCCCTGAAAATAAATTGTATATGGCAGAGTGTGGTTGTAAACTATAAATTTCCCTGGAATGATCTCCAGGCACTTGTATAAAATGTTTAGGTATTTGGCAAGTGTTGGGTTGTAGCTTGATAGAGACCCTTGGTTGCATTTAAAAATGGGTAAAAGAACTCATGTGAATACACAACCACATAGAAAAGGACAAGATGTGTGACTGTGCCAAGTTCAAACCTCAAGGTACTTTATTTTTCAGCTCCTATTTTAGTTTTAAACAGTGCCCTGTGCAGAGCTAGGGTTGAATCTACCCTGGCAAAACTAGGAAGGGGAAATACTTGGTTTTGTTAGGAAATTATTGTGGTTTTGTCTGTGTGTGTGTGGAGTTGAAACTCTTCTGGTTGGAGCCACCTGAAGGAGGGGGAATTCTGTTGAAGTGACTGCAGTCCAGTCTTTGTTTCGGAATCAGCTGATCCCTCTCTCTCCTGGCATCATTTGTATTGGTGGGAGGAAATTTGATTAAAGGTTTGTTAATTTAACAAAATAAAGAATTCCCTGCTGGTATTTATTTAGGTGGCTGAAGGCTGCTCAGCCTTTTTGCCATCCTGTACCCATCTGCAAGTCCTCAATGATAAAAAGATCATCAGCTTCTGTTGAAAACGCTCTAACCAACTGTGCAAACGGCATGAAAGATTAATGGAATGTAACTAGAGGAGGAAAATGTTTTAAAATGCTCTGTTTGCTCTGTGTGCTGAGGAGGATTGTGAACACACTTGGTGCTGCTGTTCCTTGTAGTGAATTCTTTCTTTGCTCAAGGGGGATGGAGTTCTCTGCAGGCTGAGTGTTCCCCTTGGTGAGGATGGAGTGTGCTGGCCTCAGGATTTCACTTATTTTTTAATTGATTATTTATAATTGTTACAATCAGTTCTCGGGATACTCCGTTTCCCATGCCCACTGATGTGGACAGCACCATTTTTGCTTACCTGCTTTCCAGCACCTCATTGTCTTCATGAAGGAATAGTTTGTCTCTTAAACATATTAATTCATTTCTGCAAATCCAGAATTTCGCAGGAACAATCCATTAACCTACGAAAATAATGAGAAAACATCCAACGTGTTGCTACAGAGTTAAATTGTTAAATACCTTTTGGAGTTCTATTTTTTTTTTTCCTTCTGTCTGGCTTTGTTTCATAAGGACCCAACTTTTACAGTGGTTTCCATGAGACTCTGGAGAGGTTTCAAAACCTGAATTATCAGATTATACACTTGGAGGTTAAATAGTGCTGGAAGCTGTAGATCGCCCCGTCTGGGACTTGTCTGTAAGACAACACTTTTCAATTATAAAATTCTAATAAGTCCATTTAGTTTAATGAACCTCTGGAAGTTTGTAGCACAGTGGAGACACTGGGTTGAAATACAGTTGTTCTTGTCCCAGGGAGCTTTACAAACCATTTTCATTGAGCTCTGTTGCAATGTAGCTGCCTGTGAGGTCTCGTGGGGTGGAACAGCAGTCAGGAGGAAGAATATTTGCTGAACTCCTCCAGACAGGCTCTTTCCCCCAGACAGGCTGTTTTTAGACCCATAAAAATAAGATTGGGAGCAGGGGGGAAATGTGAACAAACCCCTGAATTTGATAAAGGAGCAGATTTTGTTTCCTCATGCATTTTATTCTGATTAACTCAGGAACTTAAATACTGGGAAGGCAAACATGATCAAAATGTGTCTTTGATCTTAGGTGTTGCTTGACATTTTCACTACTAGGCCCAGTCGTTGAAATTCTCAGTGTCAAAGCCACTGTGTGATGTGTTTTCCTCTCCAGCCTTAGGTGGGGGAAGGCAGTAACAAATGAGTGCATTTGTCATGGGTTATTGCTTGCAGAGCACTTAAATGCATCTTCCCCACCTCTGGGAAGTCAACACTTGATCCTCCCAACAACTCGCACTTCAAACTCACTCACTGCAGCAATTCCTGGGATCATTTTCAGCTTGACAGTGCCTGAGGAGCTCTGTGCTCCCGGCAGCTTGTGCTGGGCAGTGAGATGTGGAAGATGATCCTTCTAATCTTGGTTATTTTCTTCTTTCCCTCACATCCTGCCCTCTCCTTTCTCCCCCTGCTGTTGTTCCCTGGCGCTCAGATTTCCTGCCTGGCCCAGCAGGTGCTGCTGGTGTTGGCCTTGGGTGTCAGAGCACCACAGATGCTGCAGTGCTCACAAGGGTTCAAACTGAAATGAGAAAGCAAATTCTGTAATTACTGTGTGGCCACAGCCCATCAGCAAGAGGGGTCTGATGAGAATAACTGGTTTCAAATGGGTCTGTCTTTGCTTTTGTTTCCTGCTTCATTCTAATACTAAAGTTTCCTTGGCACATCACAGCTGTTTCCTGCAGGGAGGAGACTGGGCTTTCTAGACATCCACAATGCTCTGCTTAAATAATTATTTGTTGCTTCCAGCAACTGCTTTCTTTGTTTAACTCCACAAATCCTTTGTTGGTCAAAATTGTCCGTTGGCTAAAGCTGTACTTTTCTTTTCTGTACCTTGTTGTATTGTGCTTTGTGCTTTAGGTCCCTGGTGTGGTGTAGAATGGAAAATAACAAAACAAACAAATCCCTCTCATTTTCTTTCCTGAAGGGCGATTTTGATCGTTTTAATGCTGCACTGTTCATTATCTGAACTGCTGCAAATATATATGATATGAGTCCCCCTGTGCTGCAGCAGTAGAAGAATTACCCTGAACTGTCACCCAAAGTGTAAAACTGAAAACTTCCCCCAGTTTCTTCAGAAGGGATGGATTTTGTGCATCCCTGAAATTCTGGCTGTTGCCCAGGGCTGCTGCTGCTCAGCACAGATTTCTGGTGACTTTGCTGCAGAGCAGGTCAGCACATCAGTGAGTCCCTGCCTTGGCCACACATGAAATGCAGCTTTGAGCAGGACAAGCTTTCAGCCAGGCTGCTTTGAGCAGTTGGTACCACAAACTGTGTGTTTGCAGCTTCAAAGGGGTTTGATAGTGAGGAGCTGGGAGCCTCAACAAGGTGTGTGGTGCAGCACAGAGCACTCAGAGCAGGTGGTGGGGAGTTTACTGTGGATTCCTGCGAAAATGGGAGCTTTGTTTGATTTCCCCCCAGTGATTCAGCACTCAGTTCAATTGCACTTCACTAAAATGTTCTTTTTCCTGATCAGATGAGAAAAACTTCAATTTGATCAGCTTGCCTTTTTTTTTTTTTTTTTTTGGTGGTGTTTCCCACTGTCTTTAATGAGTATTTTCATCTGAATGAGCGATGCTGAGTGAAGAAAAGTGAATTGCACGCTCAAAGAAACCTGATCCAGAAGGAAAAGAGGATTATTCCTGGATTTCCAAGCTGCACCTGTGCATCATGTAATACTCTTTTCTGCCTTTAACCACAAATATTTACATATGTCTGCTCTGATGTAGGGGAGGAGAAGAAAAAAGGCTTTTAGAGGAACACAAAGATGCTGAACACCCACAGTGTTGGTCAAAAGCAGCAGAGTCTTCCTCCCTCCTTTCCTGTAAGAATTATCTGGTGCTAACTGAGCATTAATTTCCTTCAACTCCTATTTGCATTTTGCACACAGTATCTGTTCCTTCAGCTTTGTTTAATAAAAAGAATCCGCAGAAGCATAATGCCCACATACTGTTCCTGCAATGTTCTTCCTGTGAAACAAATTTTCTAGGCAAGAAATTGATAATTAAGCCTTGGTTTGCCATCCATAGCTTAGCAGTAATCACACTTAACAGGGCTGGCCCTAGGGCAGGTAAAATAGGCAGGCAGTTATCCACCCAGCCTGGCTGGAGGCATCAGAAAAAGCAAATTTACAGAAATGAAACATTTATTATTCATTAATGTTAACACTTTTCTCTTAAAAATTGACATAATCTAATTTCCTTGGTGTTTTATTGGGCAGGTAGGAAGCTGACAGCAGGCTGGCAGGAGGAATTGCTCATCTGCACTGGAAAAACAGAGAAAATATATAATACAAACTGCGTGGGGGAAAATGAATCCTCAGTGTAAACAGAAATTCTTGCTGAATCTCAAATCTGATTCCAGTTGAGGGTGTAATTCTGAGGTTGATGCCTGTAAATGGATCATCTTAGAGGTTGGAGTTGAATTCTTCTTGCCACAGTGCACAATGTAGGGGCAAAAAGGACAGCAAAATGCAGGATTTCAGGGAAAAAATACTCTCCTGAAGTGACAGGGGATGAGATGAAGCAGGAGGGGTTTGGATTTAGGTTCAGAACACTGAGCTTGTGTGTCCTCCAAGGATATTCAGCACCTTGCAAACCTAAATGAGGATGGATTGTGGGCGCTTGGAGCTTGGAAATTCATGGATTTTTCTCTGTCTGACCTATCTGCATTATTGGCCCTTGTAGAATAAAAGACAGGGGGAAACAGGACGCAGGGAAATGGCTTTAAGGTGGAGGAGATTGGATTTAGATCAGGTGTTAGGAGGAAGTTCTTCCCTGTGAGGGTAGGGAGGGGCTGAGCTGGAATTCCCAGAGGAGCTGTGGCTGCTCCTGGATCCCTGGAATGTCCAAGGCCAGGCTGGACAGGGCTTGGAGCAACCTGGGACAGTGGAAGGTGTCCCTGCCATGGCTGGGGTGGCACTGGATGGCTTTAATGTCCTTTAATGTCCTTTCCCACCCAAACCATTCCATGGAAATAAAGCTGCTTCTCCAGTGCTTCAGACTGAGGCTCACTAATGGGTGCTGTGTGCTCAAACTGAATCTTCACTGTCAAACAGGAAAATAGACTTGAAAATAGAGGTGGAGGAGACTCCAGCTTTGTTTAGAAGCTCAATTTTTTCTACATTTGCTGTGGACATCTGTGTGAACAAAATATTTCATCCCCGGGAAGCTTTGTGGTTTGGCAACACCAAGCTGAGTTCTTTGTCCCTGTGGCTGCCTGGAGGACCTGCCATGGTGCCTGGTGCTGGCTTTGCCCCAAAAAAATATTTTTTGGGAAGTGCTCCTGTGGCTGCTCACAGTTTGTACTCAGCTGGTTGGTCTGGGGACTGAGCAGACGAATCTGCTGTGCATTTCATCCACATCAAAGCTCTTTTTGTAGCAGTTTGGTGCAGATAAGCTGCCCACATTTGTGGGACATGGGGTGATACACAGAATAAAGATTAACCTGTGTATGGTGTGTTCTGTGGTGCTGGGATCCACAATATTAAATCCCGATTTGAGGCTGGAACGCTTTTGAAGCTGAAAAATGCCATTTTTACAAAGGGAGGTGAGTGGTTTCATAGTTGTGCAGCTGATCATCTCTGTGTAGCACTGCTGTGCTCCTGGAGTTATCTGTTGTGCCACACGATGAGTAACACAATGGTGTTTGTTTTCTTCTGCTGCTGAATAGCTTAGTAAACATCGTGTTCTTTCAGCTCACAACAATAAAAGAAGTGTATTAGCTTGTGAAGAAATGATAACTTGTTTTCTGTCCTTTTACAGCATCTGCCTGTTGTTCTCTTGTGTTGTTTGAGTGCTGGAGAGTTTCCTTTTCCTTCCTTTCCTCCCCAAATTAATGCATCACAGGGTGGGAGTAATTTTAGACAGAAGATGAGATTGGGTGGTGGTTGTTCATTGGGCACGTGGACACCTAGGACAGATCTATGAAAAGCATTGATTTATCAAAGCACAAAGAAAGAATATCCAACACTGCCTGGAATGTGAAATTGAAATAACTTCCTATAGAGAGTATGGAGTCTGCTGGTGTTGGTTTTTGCTGGGATCAGGTAAATTACGTTGGTTTGTAGAGAAAACTTTCTTTTGTCCCGGCTTAATGTATTGTTATTTTTGAATCTCTGTCTGTATTTCTGGAGTAAATACACACAATTTCATACATGATACATATGAGGTGTGCTGTGACTTCCTTATAGAATCACAGAACAGATGGGATTGAAAGGATCTTTAAAAAAAACATCCAGTTCAACCCCAGGGACATTTCCACCATCCCAGGCTGCTCCAAGCCCTGTCCAGCCTGGCCTTGCCCATCCCAGGGATCCAGGGGCAGCCACAGCTTCTCTGGGAATTCCATCCCAGCCAGGAATTCCTAATTCCCAAGATCCCATCCATCCCTGCCCTCTGGCAGTGGGAAGCCATTCCCTGTGTCCTGTCCCTCCATGCCTTGTCCCCAGTCCCTCTGCAGCTCTCCTGGAGCTCCTTCAGGCCCTGGCAGGAGCTCTGAGCTCTCCCTGCGTCCTTCCCTTCTCCAGGGCAACATTCCCAGCTCTCCCAGCCTGTCTTCTCTAAGCCCCTGAGTGTTTTTGTGAGAGAACCATTTCATTTTTCTCCTCAGAGGAAAATTCTGAGACTCTGAGGTCTGTGAGGGAAAAAAAAGGGAAAAGCTTTAATGCCACAAGTGAGTTTTTCAACTGCTTCTCAATACTTTGTTGAGCTTTTATACTAGGCAAGATTTTTGATTTATATACTTTTCACTAACAAGTGAATTACTCTTCAGCTTTGGATGGCTACAGTCTGTTCAGCTGCTTTAAGGCAACAGGTGAGAGTAAATTCAAGCTTCTTTTTGTGTCCTGGCTGTGCCACTTTGTTCCTTTTCATCTGTGGTGCTGAGTAGGAGGACTCTTGGGGAGCTTGGAGTTCATTCAGTTTTCTAGAAAAGTGCAGCCTCGTGCAGAAGTGGTAGAGCTGGGCGTTACATATATAAATATATGCATAAATGTGAATACACTTTCCTGTGTGTTTCTCTTTGGAAATGAGCTATTCCTGGCCTTGATGGGAGCTGTTGGAGGAAGCAGCTGAAGGCTTTAGGAGTTTGCAGAATGACAAGGATTCAGGACTCCTGAAAAAGTCTTTCCACCTATTCCTTCTGCTCCTTGGGCTGGATGGTGGAAAGAGGAGATGAAAAATGCTTGTGACCTACAGATCAACTTCTACTAGAATGAATAGTCCCAAAGGACTTTTTTTATTAATCTAATTCCAGTGCAAATTCAGTGACCTCAGGGAAATAACAAGGTTCATTTCTTTTCCTCCGGAGAAATGTGCTGTACAACCCATGATAAAAACATTTCAGGATTGTGTCTGATCATCTCCTCTCTCCTGTCTTCCATCTGTGGGAGTGACTCCAGTGAATTAAACATTTTGCATCTGTGTAATCCGTATTTTTTAACTATGTAAAATCAAAAGTCAATGAGATTTGGCTCAATGAATTTCTGTTTTAGCATAGCATAAAAATGTCTCTCAGCAGCCTAACAGGCAGTTGGAATTACTGTAATCCTGGTGAGCTCTTGCTAATGAGACAGGCATCTGCAGCCATCCAGCTGCCAAGTACAAATTCCAGGTATTTGACAGAGGGGGAGGATTCTCATTTGGAAAAAAAAAGAAAAAAAAAAAAACCCCAGTGAACTGCTCAGGAATCCCTCCTGGAAATCCCCACCAAGTTCATCATCTGCTACTCAGAATCTAAACCCATTTTCCTTCTGTTTGTCCTCTGTTTTGAATATTTTTCAGGGAGTTCTGATGTATATTTATCATTGCTTCATAATCCTGCCCTGTTTTGTGAGTCCCTCTTCAAAGTTCTTCCTGCAAAGTTCCTTTCCCAAACAATTTTGATCCTTTCTATTTGGCAAACAGCGTGTTGACTTTTCTTCTTCCTTGCTACACATTTTAATAGGACTAAAACAAGCAGAGATGCCCTTGGCTTACTTTTCTGCAGTGTTAGCAGGAACATGGATAATCTCAAGAATATTAAGTATTCCTTGCTTTTCTCTTTTTTTTTGTGCAGAGCAAGAAAAATAAATGACTCTTCTACTATGAGATTTAGATGGGAAATTCAGGTGTACAAGGTGTACAAGTGATTAATCCAGACTTGTTAGCACTGGAAATAACCAAATCTTAAACCCAAAACCTTACATTTCTGAAACTTGCTGGGTTTTCCAGTGAAATTAAAATAAACTCTGTTGCTTTTTTTTGTATTTGGGTTTTGATTTAAACTCTTACCCTGCCTATAAGGAAATAATCTTGTGACCTCTCAGGCTTCACAAACAGCTCTGCTTTGCTGGACAAATGTCAAGTGTTTTTAGCAAAGTATGTTTTTCCTATAGACAGGATGAATTAAATTTGAATACAGGGATGAAAAACTGGACAACACAATATGAATCTGCTTAAAAATTATGGGATGAAGTTGTTAGGAAGCCTGAGTTGGATGGGAATGTGCTGGAGCAGTGGAAAAGGCCTGTGGCATCCTCTGACATGAGTGATGTAGTCTTAGCTCTGGAGAGAGATCTTCAGCTTTTGTAACCAACTGCTGACACTGCAGATGGATTCCTTGGCAAGTCCAGAATTCTGAAATCGAGTTTTGCCTGATTAAAACTCCAAACTTTTCCAGTCTGTGCTGTGGCCAGCTTGGTTCTGCTGCTCCCTTGTCTGTATCCATGCAGGATTCTACCCTGATCCCTGCTGCAGGTCAGATGGATGGATGTTTTTATTTACTGTGCAGCTCCAAACCCAAACACAGTGTCACTTCCTGGGGAGGATGTTCCTTGTGTCCAATGAAGAACATTCTTCCAGCAGAAATAAGCAGTTCTTCACAAAGAAAATGTATTTATCTGCAAGAGCTCTTAACAGAGGATGACTTTCTGCCAGACAGTCTTGCATGTGATTTTTATTACAGAATCATGGAGTGGTTTGGATTGGAAGGTTCATGAAGATGGTTTAGGTCCAACCCCCTGCCATGGGCAGGAAGACTTTGCTTAAATTTAGATTTTCTGCCCCCTGAGCAACCTGGCCTAGTGTTCTTACTTTCCAGATCCTTTTTGCATGATATTAAAGAGCTTTGGCAACAATACAGTTAAAAAAACCCACCTTTTTTTTGTGAAAGGATTATTTAAAACCCAACTAAAAATGTTTGGGAGTAGAATATGAACTATAATAACAGTATAAAGCATTCCTGTTTCTGTAGCTACCATGAAACATGTCAGGTTTCACAAAGTTTTCAACAGTTTTGTTGGAATCTCAATTTATTTAAGAAAAAAATATAATCTTACTAGATAATATTAGTCAGAGGTTAAAACAAATAAAGGGAAGAAATAGGGTCATGGGGCCTTTTCTTGGTGTTCTGGTGTATGTTTGAAAACAGATTGATTGTCAAAATAAAAAATGTAGACAGTCAAAAATCACAGATTTGTGATGGATTTCTCTGTGTCCCTGTGACATCTCTTACCTTTGGCAGGTAGGTTATAGGAACCATACCACTGCAAAAGTCGTACTGATTCCCAAGTCCAAAATCAGGATTTTTTTCCTTCTAGTTCTTTATAAATAATAAATCAGCAGATATTTCATATGTTGCATTGTGCCTGTATTAATGACTCTCTGGCAATGTGATAACTAACAGAGAATTTCCCCTGAAAAAGGGGAAAAAAACCTCTGAAGCCTTTGAAAACCAACAGAACAATAAACCACAATATTGCTGGGTTTTACTTTCCCGCAGGGCTCTGATCTCCACCAAACCCTGACTAAACCCCACCACCAACCTTCACCCCAAATAACTTCCACCATCTCGGTGTCCTCAGGACTTTATCCACCAGCGATGACGTGGAGGACAGGGAGAACGAGAAGGGGAGGCTGGAGGAGGCTTACGAGAAGTGTGACCGCGACCTGGACGAGCTGATCGTGCAGCACTACACCGAGCTGACCACGGCCATCCGCACCTACCAGAGCATCACCGAGCGCATCACCAACTCCCGCAACAAGATCAAGCAGGTGAGAGCCAGCCCTGCCTGGCCCTGGCTTTGTGGCAGCTCCACGGGCTCTGCTCCAGGTGGAAATCTCGTTTTTCCTGGCTGGTGGTGTTTTAGTGGTGGTTTTGCTACTGGAGGTGGAAGCTCCAAGCTCCTGTGGCTTTGTTTTTCCAGGTTCTGGTCATTGTTCTGAGCTGAGGTAAAATGGAGTTGGGAAAGTGCTGTTAGCCACTAAATACCCACTCAACTCCCACCTGGAATTCTGTGTCCAGCCCTGTTGGAAAAAGTCCAGAAGAGGCCATGAAACTGCTCCAGGGCTGGAGCTCCTCTGCTCTGGAGGCAGGCTGGGAGAGCTGGGAGTGTTGCCCTGGAGAAGGGAAGGATGCAGGGAGAGCTCAGAGCTCCTGCCAGGGCCTAAAGGAGCTCCAGGAGAGCTGCAGAGGGACTGGGGAGGCATGGAGGGACAGGACACAGGGAATGGCTTCCCAGTGCCAGAGGACAGGGATGGATGGGATCTTGGGAATTAGGAATTCCTGGCTGGGCTGGAATTCCCAGAGGAGCTGTGGCTGCTCCTGGATCCCTGGAATGTCCAAGGCCAGGCTGGACAGGGCTTGGAGCAGCCTGGGACAGTGGCAGGTGGGGGTTGGAAGGAAATGATCTTTAAATTCCATTTGGCCCCACATCTTTGCATGATTCTAATTCTAAGCTAGGCTTGAGCACAAGTGGCTCTGTCATTACAGTGCCAATACCTTTGTCCCAAGCTGTCTCTTCCTGGCAACATTTTCTGTAGGATCTCTGTGAGAGCAGAAGTAGTTAAAAGTCAGAAGGCGAGGTGGATGTGAAGCACAAAGCTTTGCAGTGCCCCTGTTCATTTATTGTCTGGGCATGTTGCTATCAGGTTTTTGAAGTCTCCAGGGCTGCTGAGCTCACACCTTTCCATCTCATCTTTTCATGTTTTGCTATCTTGGCCTCCAGCCACCTCCTGAGTAGTCTGGGTGATTCATCAGCTTGCTTTTGCTCACAGAATATGAATTCTGGTGCTATTTCCAAGCTCAGCTGTGTTGTGTGAATGTCCATGAACTCTGTGCCCCTGAATCTTTCAGCATTTTGAGTGCTCACACTTGGGTACAGTGCCAGTAAATAATTCTGGCACTCATGGCTGGGGATTTGAGCTGCTCTGTCCCTGTGGCAACAGTTGAGTTCTTTGGGCTCCTATCTTCTACTTCCTGTGCAGTTTGCTGTACCTAAACTTTGCAAACCAGGCACCAAATTTTTAATTTTTTTTCCCCCTGTCTCTGTGGGAGTCTCACCTTAAAACCTTTCCCAGCAGTGCTTTAGGAGCAGTATGGTTTTTACCTTTATGGGGTTACATGCTGACCCTTCTGGCTTTTAAATTCATTTAACATTTTCAAAGAAAATGAGAGCATTCTGATGCTTTCCAAGGGTAAGAGTTCATTCTAGGATTTATGGACAAAGCGCAGCACTCTGAAAGCAGAGATCAATTCCACTAAATTTGAAATCAACTGTAGGCAGTGGTCTGTTCTCACACAGTGTGCAGAGCTTTGCAGAGGTCACACCAAACAGAGAGCTGTGACCTTCAGGTCCCACCTAGAGGAATGACTGGAAAGGTGAGGGACCTTTTGATATTTAAGTTTTCTTATTAGTTTTGGTCAATATGTATTGAAGTGGTTGTGACCTAATCTCACAGGAGGCCCAGCTGTGGTTTGTCATCAATCTGTGTTACACTGCCAGGCTTGCTTTTCTTGTTCCCTTCTGTGCAAGGTGGGTGACAGCATGGAGTTCACTTGCATTAGGAACTGGGCAAGTGATTGAACAGATACTCCACATCCCTCTGTGGATCTGCCTTTTGTAGTCAATTCTTGTGTCAATTCCTGGTGGGAAAGGTTTACTTTTCAGTTGAGCTACAGAGGTGTTGCCACTGTAAAACTGAATTACAGAGTAGAACCAATTTCAGCCACCAAGGGGAGGTTTCTTCAAAGACTTAAAGAAGTTCATTGCTTCCCCTGCTCCCAGATGTGGATAGAAATCATGATTTTTCTTGCAAGGATAGGAGCAGCAATGTCTGGTGAGATTCCTCTTGGCCCCATGATTGTTTTGCTGACCTAATTTGGCTCTCTGTAGCTGCAGTCCACTGATGACGCTGTGCCAGGTCAGTGAAACATTTCCAATTAATGTATTGAACAGGGATTAGATGGGAAATGAACTCAGTGTGTGTTTTAGTTTGCCTCTGCTTTTTATGACTCTCTTAGATGAGGTTTTTTTGTTGGCTGAAGATTTTCCCATGCTCCTCTTTTCAGAAGGACATTTTGGAGTGCAGTATTGCAATCCCAAACTCTCCTGCCTGTGGACAGAGGCACTTTTATGGGGCTGTTGTTATTTACCAGTGTCCAGTTTTGGTCCATTGATGTGTTTTTCACATGTATTCTTCTTTTTCTTTAACTGCCTTTAGGTGAACAAGATAGGAGAAAGTGCAGCTGAAGTGGGATTTGTGGAGAGCTTTAAAGGTTTATTATTTAAAAATAAATTAAAGGGCTTCTTCTGAGTGTCTCTCTTCATGTGTAATTCAGTGAGAGTTCAGCCTGAGAAAAGGTTGGGCCCTGAGTATTCATAACTTATCACCAAACAAGAGTGGTGTGAAAGCAATGTGTGAAGCTGTGCTGCTAATTGCTTCCACATTTTAATATGGATTGTTGATTTGCATTATGCAGGAAAAGCTAGGTTACACTGACCTTACCAGGGAATACTGGGAGAACCTGAAATTAGGGAATGCAGGCTGTGAGGAGAGAGAATGGAGAAGAAAAACTCTGGATGTTGGCTGAAAGGGGGGAAAATTAGAGATTTTACCACTTGGAGGATGGCATGAGGCTCAAAACCAAACTGAATGGCAACACCAAAGGGTTTGTAACAGCCTTGATAAATAATGGAAATGCTGATTTGAACTCGTAAATGTTCCAACAAAACCATATCTCTTCCAAAAAAGAGATTGGTATTGCTCAAGTTATTGGGAGAATGGTTGTAGTCTTAGCTAGTCTTGTTTCAAAGCAAGGACACCAAACTTGAAGAAAGGAGGAAGACTTGCCAAAAGATTTATTAGGCAGATGGAAAATGTTTACAGCAGGAAAATTAGTGGTGGCTTATTTGCTTCCACTGAAAATTGGATTCTTGTTGTTTGCCAAAATACTGAATTGGTTCTTGGGGAATGGGAACATCAGGTTGTGGTTACCAGGATCTAGTGTTTGCTCAATTTGTGGTACTTCAGTTAAATTTTCACAAGTGGTCTAAAACGTGTATTAAAAACCATTTCACCATGAGAGAAGTTCCATTTTTATGGTCTATACTGCTCCCTTCAGCCAAAGCGCTCTGAAGGAAATTACATTTGGTTTTAACCCTGTGATATTTTTGGAATTCCCAATGAATTGAACCTGGGGAAGGGCTGCTCTCAGTGCCAGGGACAGATGGAATTAACCCCTGCCGTGCTGCTGCAGGTGAAGGAGAACCTGCTGTCCTGCAAGATGCTGCTGCACTGCAAGAGGGACGAGCTGCGCAAGCTGTGGATCGAGGGCATCGAGCACAAGCACGTCCTGAACCTGCTGGATGAGATTGAGAACATCAAGCAGGTCCCTCAGAAACTGGAGCAGTGCATGGCCAGCAAGCGCTACCTCAACGCCACGGACATGCTGGTAATTCCCTCATCTCCCTCTCCCTTCCTCTCCCTTCCTCTCCCTTCCTCTCCCTTCCTCTCCCTTCCTCTCCCTTCCTCTCCCTTCCTCTCCCTTCCTCAAAATTAATTTTCCAGACACCTGCCCGTATCATCTTCTTTATTAAAATCTTATCAATTATAACAAACTCACTTTTTTTACAGAAGAACTATCCTCTGTCCCTCCTGTTTCATCCCCAGAATGCACTTACCACTTTGGTCATTAGTCAGAGGGGAGACTCTTGCAAATTTAGGCATTTTTGCCTCATTGTCTGGGTGAGAGGACAAAGCCTTAAGGTTTAGGTTGGACATTAGGAAGAACTTCTTCATGGAAAAGGTGATTAGACATGGGAATGAGCTGCCCAGGGAGGTTTGGAGTCCCAGTCCCTGGAGGTGACAAGGAATGACTGGGGGGACACTCAGTGGTGGGGATTTGCCACAGGTTGGACTTGATGATCTCAGAGGTCTTTTCCAACCTGATTGGTTTTATGGCCCTGTGATTCTTTTACCAGGGCTCTTGATCCTTTCTGCTTTCTTCCAGCTCTTCTTTAATCTCTTTTTCTCCCTTTCTTCAAGTGTTTTCAGTTCCAGCTCTTTTGTAAGCTTGCTTTTCAGTTCTAGTCTTGGGCTGGAGTTAGAAGTTTCCTGGACTTCTCTAATAACAATCTTTCTCTTTTTTCTAAACTTAACAAGCACTTCCTCACCAGGCTCCAGTCCTTCCTTTCCTGGAGCTCTTCTAGTAATTGAAAACAAGGGAGGTGATTTTTCTCTACTCAGTGCTGACATGTGGAGAGTTCAGTCCAGTTCTGGGCTCTGCTGTACAAGAGAGATGGAATTACTGGCTCCAGGCCAGTTCAGGGTTACAGGGATGGTTAAGGAACATCTCACACGTGGAGAGAGACTGAGAGAATCCTCAGGGAGATATTATTTATTATTATTATTATTATTATTATTATTATTACTGTTTGGTGGGAGGGTGCCAAGAAAACACAGCCAGACTCTCCTGAGTGGTGCCCAGGAGCAGAGGAATGGGCAGAGTCTGAAATACAGGGAATAGTTTGACCCTAAAACAGCCCTTTTTACTTTTGTACTGTAGGGATGGTTGAACTATGGAACAGATTCAACCTCTGTGGACCCAGAGGGGTTGGGGAGTTTGTTGTGTTGTGGAAAATTTTCAAAATAAAATTTTCAAAAAACTTTCAGCTCCAGATTGGATGTGGCTCCAGGTGCCCATGCTTGAGCAGGGAGGTGGATTTGATATTCTCCTTTCCATCCTGAGCCACTCTGTGATCCAAAAGTGGAGGCAGAAGTAGTACCTCTGTTTCTTACTCCTCTTTGCCAGACAGCACCTTTAAGGCCATTTTTTCATTGCCTTATTTTGTTGGGTTTTTTCAACTTCACTGTCCTTTGTTGTCTCTCTTAGCTGTGCCTCTTCACCTCTTTTTAATAAGTCATTATCCAACAGGAGAAAGAGCTGGAATTTTCATGTTGGCACCTTGAACTTTAATTTCCTCCTTTTTGCTTTATCTTATTTCACCTTAAATGTGACTTTATAAAACTTTCCCTTGTTCCCTCTTCTGCACTTTTCACTGATGGACCTCCCAGATTGATTGGTTTGGGTTTCTTGTAGGTGCCTTTTTGAATAAAAAAAATATTTTCAAAATTCCAGACAAGTCATCTATCTCCTATTTGCAATCTGTGATAGGAAGTGTAAGAAGAAAAATGACATTGCTTGGGACTTATCATACATTATGCTTTAGAAATGGTTTTCAGCCTGTGCATTTGATATCTTACTGGGTTGCAATATTTGGTGTACATTTATTTTAAATAGAAACACTTAGGTATATATGAATATGTGTGTTTGGGTAAAGTTGCCTGTGGCTATGAGGGAGAGACAGCATTAGATCTCTCTGATTTATAGATTTCTGCAGCATTTCTCTTGCTCCTCTGTGTTTGGTTGTTTTTCTGTTTTCAGAATAGAAAATCTTCTCTAATAAATCAAATAATAATGATGCAAAAAGCAGCTGTTAGTTCTTGGGCTTCTTTTGAATATATCAGGGAACGCAGAGAAACCTCAAGTGGAAATTGAACACTCAATTTCAGCCACTCATTGACACTTGCAATTCTCATTTGAAGACAAATGTGCCTGTATAAAGAAACAGTAATTCACCTGCATTTGGAGCTTTTTCCTGGCCAAAAATCACTGTAGAGGCTCATTGGCTTTTGCCATCTTGTGTTAACACAGCTCTGCAAGGCTGTGATGTTGTAATCACTCACTGGCTGCGGGATAATTCCCTTCTCCTTTGATATGATAGGAATATTATGTAAAATCATTACTAATCTGTCAGGGAGGCCGAGTGCCTATAGATCTGCCTGTCCTTTGGTTTCATTCCTCAAGGTAAACAGATGCTCGTGGCTCAGAAAAAGCCCAAAGTGAGCTGCTGCTCCTCACCCTGCAATCTCAGCCCTGATTAATGTTGTTCCTGTAGCCTTGTGATCCATGCAGTTGGAATGAGACCTTTGCAGCCCTGAGCTGGGTGGATGCAATCATTCCCCAGGCATCATTCCAGCCTGCTGCATCCCATTCCTGCAGCCTGCTCTTTGTATTCAGCTCACATTAATTGAAGTAATTTTGCCACTGGAGCGTGTTTCGAACCTCTGCATTTAAATTGAAATTTTAATTCCCTTATTGTTTGGAAAAGACGGCTGAGGATGGCTTGTTACAGGTTTCATTATCACTCCAAACTCTCCAGCTGCTGGTTCTAATGTGCAGTGACTGAGTAATGCAGGGAAGGATTGTTAATAAAAGAGTGGCAGCTTTTCCCACTCGGATAAACACAATGCAGAGGTGGTTTGTGACAGCTTACATTTGTATGAAGTTAAAAATTTTTGAAGTGACAGCTTTTTTTCTTTCTGATTCTGTACCCAGCCAGAGCAGCACACAAATATCAGGTGTTCCTGTTGGGTGTTCCTCCAGAATCTTGATAATTTCAGGAGCAGAGGCAGCAGCATCAGGTTTGCTGTCCAGTAATTGCACATTGCAGGTTGTCTAAAAGAACTCAATTCCAGCATCCTCTGAATTGTGAAGCTTTGGAGAGTTTCAGAATGTCTGGAACAGATAAAATGCCTGTTGGAGCTGGAATGCATTTTAGTTATTTTCCATTTCTTTATGTGCCTTTTTTATAGAGTGAGTTTGTACATTTTCCTGAAATGGAGCTGTTTCTTCACACACTGAATTACTGACAGCAATATTCACTTTTATGTGGCACTTGAGTGCATGTGCAGCCATTTGTGAATGGGTTTTGTTTAATATAAAACAAGAAAAGGGTTCAGGGGGACCTTGTGGCTCTGCACACCTCCTGACAGGAGGGGACAGCTGGGGAGCAGGAGGAGGAAATGGCCTCAAGTTGCACCAGGGGAGGTTTAGGTTGGCTATTGGGGAAAATTTCTTCAGTGAAAGCGTGGTGGTGGTGGTGGTGGTGGTGGTGGAGTCCCCATCCAACCCTGGAGGGATTTCAAAGCCCTGTGACACTTGGGGATGTGACACTTGGGGACATGGCCCAGTGGTGGCCTTGGCAGCGCTGGGGAATGGTTGGACTTGATAATCTTGGAGATCTTTTCCAAGCTAAACAATTCCATGGATCTGTGATCTGATACTGAGGGGAAATTCTGACCCAGGAGGAGATTCCTAAGAGCAAACTGCAGAAAGAGGAGCAGAGCAGGGGACAGGGACAGGTTGGTGTCACTTCCCTGTTAGCCTGAGCTTGGCTGGGGAATGAGGAATCCAAATTCTCCTAGAAGAGATGTTTTGGAAGTTCTCCCCAGCAGGAGAACCCAGAGCAGAGATCAGCAGTGGGCAGGACAGGACATTCACCCTTGGAGGAAGCAATTCCATGTCCAGTCTCCCCAGCACTGGGCTGTGGATTGATTATTCTCTGCATAGTAATTAATAAATTAATTAGCTCAAGATTGTGGAGCTCTGTGCTGCTGCTTTAATTCCTCTGATTCTGCTGTTGATCCATGAGGTACCCATAGGGAGAACTTAACATTTTCCAATTGTTTAGTATTTCAGCCCTTAAATGATATAAAAGCAGTGAGGGAAAAAATATTGTTGAATCAAGTAATTCTAGGTCACGTCATGTAATTAAATAAAAACTCTTCAGGCTACTTTGGTTTTGTGTCTGGATTTGCTCTTGTGTGAGGCAATAAACACTGCAACTGCAGAAATATATCCATGGGGTAAGAGGAAGGATCTCTGCTATTTCCAGCTGAATTGTTTTTGTTAGGAAGATAAGAAGGAAGAATAAAGGTGGAAAGAAGGAAGGCTGGAGTCCTTTAAGTCTTCACTGAACTTTCCCCGTGCTTGTGCTACAGAGTAAGAAACTCAAGGGCACATCCTCCTCCTGAGTCTTAAATTTCAGTTTCCTAATGTCAGGAAAGTAATAATGATATGTATCTCCTGCTCTGCTTTCTTATTTGAATAATAATGGCAGGATTTTTTTGGAGCTGATTGCTTTCTCACTGCACATTTGGCATTTTACAAAAAAAGTGGGTTTTTTTTTTAACTGCAGGACTTTACAACACAGCTGGGTGGGTAACAACAGGGGCAGAAGTGGAGTTAATAAATGGAAATGTTGTGCAGAAATCATGGAATCCCAGAATGGTTTGGGTTGGAAGGGACATTGAAGATTATCCAGTTCCCACCCCTGCCATGCAGGGACACCTTCCACTGTCCCAGGTTGCTCCAAGCCCTGTCCAGCCTGGCCTTGGACACTGCCAGGGATCTAGGGACAGCCACAGCTTCTCTGGAAAACAAAGGAACGTGGCACAGGAAAAGGAGATAGAGGAGAAGCTAAGCAGGGGTAGGGATATCCTGGAGAACAGTGAGGACAAGGAACCACACTTGCTGTGGGAGTCAAACGAGTTTGAAACATTGGAATGTTTTCTCGGGAGCTGAGAGGGCTTTTGCTCTGTGTACAAAATATTTACCCTCTTCTGGGATGAAGATCTCATCCCAGAGAAGCTGTGGCTGCCCCTGGATCCCTGGAATGTCCAAGGCCAGGCTGGACAGGGTTTAGAGCAACCTGGGACAGTGGAAGGTGTCCCTGCCATGGCTGGGTGATACTGGATGATTTTAATGTCCTTTCATCCCAAACCATTCTGTGATTCTCTGTCCTCCTCAACACCTCCAGTGTTCCTCACTTCTCTGTGCACTCCATGTTAATCCTCTGGAAAGGCACTTGCAATAATAACACCTCCCTGGGAAACCTTGGCTGTTTGTAGCCCTGGGCGAGGCTGAGAGGTTTCATTTCTATTCCTGGCTGCAGCTGCCACCTGTGGCTTTCCTCAGGATGGCACAAGGAGAGCCTTTCAATTAAAAGTGCCTTGTAGTGAGCAGAGTTCTTACACCTTAAGTAGCCTGGAATAATGAAAGAAATAAAAACAACAGCGCAGTTCTCAGTCTGCATTTTATTTACTGCCTGCCTTTCAGCTGGAACGGGGAAAATCAATAAAAACACTCTTTCATTTTGTTTCTGCATTCCTTATTGCAGTGCTGGGATTCAGGTGCTGCCGTGGATGAGTTTTCTATTTTGGAATTAAGCAAGTGGAAATAAGAGACTTTGGTTTGTTTGGGCTTCTGTAGAAATGGTTTTATAAATGAATTTAAATTTTGGCTCTGCGTGAGATTCTCTTTTGAGAAGTGACTTCTCCAGGGTTCTTTCTCATTCAATGTGAGGTGTAAATTCATGCTTAGAGGAGCTGATTTCTGTTAATTGTTAATGATTGGCAAACCTGCTGATAGGTTAGGGTGAGGGACAGGTAGAGAAAGAGACAGCTTGGTTTTTATTAATTGCATTAATTCCATATATAGCTGGAATACCTTTACAAAAACATGGAAATCGTGGGCTTTGTGTCTCTGGTGAAAGGTCTGGAGCCACACAAGGAGCATTTGCTTTGTCCAGGTTAAGTTTGGTACAACACTGATGACTTCTTAATGCAAGAAGGATTGGTGGTATTTATTCTTAGAACAATTTTCACCTCCTTTCTGTACTTTTTCATTTTTTTCCTTAAATTCTACTCTGATTATTTTATAAATAAACTTTCTAGGCTAGATTTAAACACAGTCAAACACAGAATTTCTTTCTTTGAAACACCTGGTAATTTTTCCCCCTTGGCTTAGTTATCAATGCCTTAATCTCCCTCATTTCCTGCTATAATTTGCATTTTCTGGGCAGCCCCTTGCATTTAGCTGTTGGGACCCAGTGCTTCCTCATCTCATTTCCCCATGTTTGACCCCAACTCCTCCTCAGTGCCCCCAGGAGCAGTGATGCCTCTCCAGAGCATCATCAGGCTCTGCTAGTAACAACTCTTCATTTCAGCTGATGGAAGTTTATTAAATAAAAAATCAGCCTGTAATGAAGGTGGAGGAGAGTTGAAATACAGAGGATTCTTTTCCAGCAATCCCTAGTCTTTCCAGGAATTCTTTTTTAACCTCTGGGGTGTAAGGCAGAATTTTATCCTTAGTAAAACACTGCAACAAGCAACATGAGGAATTGTTGAGGAAGGGTTATGGGACTCTATAAAATGATCTGACAGAAATATTTTGAAAATGCAGCTTTAAAGCTGGTGGAAAGGTGTAATAAATTTCGCTTTTAGCAAAGCATTTGAAACATTTGGGATGAGAATGGAAATGAGGAGTGAAAGGAAAAAAAGTCCTGGGTAATTCTGTGATGCCAGCAGATAATTCTGCCATTTCAGAGAAGTCATTTGTCCATAGTGGTGTAGAAATTGCAGGATTTGTGTTCAGGTCCAAGTGAGCAGTTGGATAATCCTTGTTTTTAGCCCCTCTCTTCCTCCAGCACCACTTTTGGTTCCAGCACTTTGTTGCTAGAAAGACATTGATGAATTACAGCGAGTGGAGGAGGAAGGGGAATGATTGATGGGTGACTGAGGCAAATGCAAAAGAATTAAATTCCTGTTGCTGGAGGAAAGGACAGCAAGTGAGGAACATAATTTTATAAATATTTAAAAGTTTGCTGAGGGAAAACAGTGTTTGGTCATTGCCATTGGAACACTTCAGAAAAACAAAAGCTGTCTGTCCTTCGTGTTAAGGTGTTTTGGAACAGGTTTGCCCAAAATAACCTTTTTACCTGGTTCTGTTTGTCCATTTTCCCTGTCCTTCCCCATCAGCTCAGTTTTCATGGATTGCTTGTCCCAGGATGAGCTGTTTTCCTCCAAACTGAGCACTTTTTGGTGTGTGCAGCTCAGAATCTTTCCAAGTGATTTTCCAAACCTCTCAGCTTCAGTCATCTGTGTCAGTTCCCTCTTTTTGTGCATCATTTGGTCACAAATCCTTTCCTGCCACAAAGTGAGCTCAGCTCTTCCCAAAATATTGCAAAGGAACCATCATCATCTTTTCTAGCTCTTTGTTCCCTTTTTGCTTGTTGATTCTTACCAGATCCTTAAAGGTGAGCAAAAGTGGGAGCAATTTCTTCCCTTACCTGAATATATCCAGTGTTTAAATCAACACCCAGTGCTGTCCATCAGCTCCTCATTCATCCTCATAAAAAGTATCCCTGGGTTCCTTTCCTCCTTTTTCTCCTTTTTTTTCCTCCTTTTTTCCCTCGTCCTTTTCTCTTTCCTTTCTCTTTCTTTTCTCTTTGTTTTCTCTTCTCTTTCTTTTCTCTTTCTTTTCTCTTTCTTTTCTTCTTCTTTTCTCTTTCTTTTCTCTTTCTTTTCTCCTTCTTTTCTCCTTCTTTTCTCCTTCTTTTCTTCTTTTCTCCTTCTTTTTCTCCTTTCCTCCTTCTTTTCCTCCTTCTTTTCCTCCTTCTTTTCCTCCTTCTTTTCCTCCTTCTTTTCCTCCTTCTTTCCCTCCTTCTTTTCCTCCTTCTTTCCCTCCTTCTTTTCCTCCTTCTTTTCCTCCTTCTTTTCCTCCTTTCCCCCTTTTTAAGAGGAAGGAGCAGTGGCAGTCAGGAATAGCCATCACTGATCTCTGTGCTTTCCCTATTTTCCATCATTTCAGCTGAAGACTCCTTGCTTTAGGATCATCAGGGTGGTTTTAAAGTTCAGGGTCTCCTTAACTAATTTATATCCACCAATTTGTCTCAATCCCACCTCAAACAATTCCCAACCGTTGGATTTCTGAATTGTCTGTTATGTGCAAGTTTTCCATGCCTTCCATCATTTGCATGGCTCATCCTCAAAGGCCATCACTTTGCAGCTTCATCTTGATTCACTTTGCCAGCAAAACACTGGAACAAATTTAGAAATTCAACACAGCCTTGATGAAACTTGTGTCAAGCTTGGAATTAAAAGATACTAATGCTGTGTAAAGTGATTTAATTAGCTTCTCATTGAGTGTTTCCAGTGGTGGAGGAGCCAAGTGCTTCACAGCCTTCTGGTTTTTGGGTGTTAGTCTGTGATTCCCTACATTGTCCATCGAAAATCTGGGAATTTTCCAGCCTTAAATTCATGAGCTCATTACTTATTTTACTGCTAATTACCCACAAACTTAGGAGTGATTTGGGTTGTGAGGTGAGGGAAAAAAGAGCACACAAACCCCACTGAAGTAAACAGATTTTCTCACTGCTCTCCAGGTACAACTCAAGTCCAACAACTCCATTTCCCTCCCTTTTCTCAAGTTGCTTTTTCCGTGGCTTTTGCTCAATCTGTCACACCTCCTGTGCTGAGACTGGGAGGCACAGAAATTTGGTGGCACAGAAATTCGGTGACACCTGGGAATGTTTCTTGCTGCCATTCTGCCTCTCACTGCTTTCCCCTGCAGCGCTTGGGGTCACAGCTTTGGGTTGGAAGGGACCTTCAAATTCAGTTAAATTCCAGTTGAAATTCCAATTCCAACCCCAGGGACACCTTCTGCTGTCCCAGGCTGCTCCAAGCCCTGTCCAGCCTGGCCTTGGACACTTCCAGGGACCCAGTTTCTCTGGGAATTCCATCCCAACCTCCCTACCCTCCCAGGGAAAAAAGGGATCAGCATCTGTGGGTGTTCTATCCTTTTGCCCAGTGCCAATCCCAAAAGCTGGAGTGTGAGGACTTTTCCTGTTCCACAAGCAGAGTTTTCAGGCTCAGCCTTTATCTCCTGCACGTCAGGTGCAAATGGAATTCAGTGATCTCCTTGTTTAGATCTGACTACAGTTATTTTTTTAGTTATTTTCCTTCCCTGTACCTTATGAAAGTGAGCCCCTTGTAAAAGCAGCAGATCAATTCTCCTTTTAAATGTCAGCATTGTTGTATTCACCAGCGAGGCAGCTGCAACCTTCTGGGTTGTTGCTTAGTTATTTACTCTTTTATTCCGAGGGCTCAGCTTTTTCCCTTTTGTCAGACGGTGTTTGTGCACGACCTGACTTTTTTTTTAATCTGGAATTATGACCCACCGCGTTCGTTTCTTTTAACCTTTCCCAGTTCTTTGTTTGTGTTTTCATATCTGTTGTCTAAATTCACAACAAACTGCTTTCCCAGCCAGAAAGGAATTGGTTTTCTAGTCTGAACAACCAGAGTTTAGGAAGGAATTCCTGGCTGGGCTGGAATTCCCAGAGAAGCTGTGGCTGCCCCTGGATCCCTGGGATGGCCAAGGCCAGGCTGGACAGAGCTTGGAGTGACCTGGGATAGTGGAAGATGTCCCTGAACATGGGGACTAGATGAGCTTTAAGCTCTTTTCCATCCCAAAAAATCATCATTCCATGATTTTATCATTATTCTGTTTTTTCCCCCCACTGAAAAAACACATCCAACTGAGATCTCTCACTTTCTCTCTGCTCAATTCCAGGTCTGTAGGGGTTCAGCAGAACCTTGAAGGGAACAAACAGATTTCACTCTAAGCAGCTTGGAAAACTTTGGCTGAAGTCAGGCAAGAAAGAATTTTGACAAATACCTTGTTAGCACTTAGGTTCTCATTTGTTGTGTAAAATGCTAAATTAAACCCTTCCAAATTGCCTGTTACACTAAGCAAGTGTTTAGCTGTGTTTTCTTTTTAAGGCAATTAAGCCCTGCTATAAACTGCCTGTGACCTTTAAACAAGCTGCCTAATGGTGCTGGTGCCACGGGTATTTTCTATAAACTTGCAATTTTTAGCTTATACAAAGCACAGCTCTTTTTTCAGGCTGATTTCATCGCTCCTGATTTCCTGAAGGGTCTTTACTTGTTGGAGGTGCTAATAAGTAGAGAGAGAGATAAGGAGATTTGGACATCAGAAATGACTATCAGATTATCTAAGCCAAATTCTGTGCTGATCCAGGGTTGATATTTTAATTAGGGTGTGACTAAATTACACTTATTGTGTGTTCATGAGCAGCTTTCAATGGGAGAGAGAGTGCTGAATTAAAGAATTAAGGTGCTGGTGGGGTCTGCCCATTCTTTTGGTACAATTTGCTCATTGTAGGCAGCTTTTCCCAGAAGAATAAACAACTTTTTGTTGTTATTTCCCTTTCCAGCTGTTCTGTGTTTCCGTGGCTCCTCTCTGCACCCCAAACTCTGCCAAAAGAATAACGTGGGGGAGCTCTGTCACCTGTAATTATCTTGGTGTCCAGCTAGTCCAACACAAAGCCATGATTCCCCTTCAGAAAAACAAACAAAAATCGCTTATTTCCATTTAACAGAGCTCTGTGTGTGGAGGGGAGAGCCTGGAGGGACCATCAGGTGCTTTTTCTGGATCCCTGAACCACTTCTGTACATCTCATTTTCAGGTTGTCTCAGGCTGCTTTTCCATTATCAGTATTACCTGGAGCCTTGCAGGATAACTCTTCCCCTCTCTATCCAATTCCACATCTTTTAGTTCTTTTGTTGGCACAGAGAGCCAAAAACCTCTCTTGCATCTCTTGCATTACCCAAGATTTAGTGTGTTAGGAGCTGAGAAGGGGCATAAAGTCAAAAAATTTTCTTCTAAAGTCCCATTGTGGATCTGCCTTTAGTTTATATTTAATTCTGTGCATTCTTTATTGGTGTCTTTGCTTCCTTTTGGTTGCCTATTCTGTTCTGGGATGGCTTGTCCAGCACACAAAGGTTTTAATCTCACATTTTTTATTCTGGAATATAATCTTGCCAGGACCTAAATCATCTTTCTATAAGCAAAACTGCTGGAAGGAAAAATGCTTGATTTGTGTTTTTGACATTTTTATTTGTTGCCATCTAAACTGACTGGAAACTTTCCTTTGACTTCCATGAACATGGATTGAGCCTTATTTTTCTGAAGTATAATAAATGGTTGATTATTCCATTTTTCTTCTTGAAATATGTGCTTGAGAGCTGTATTTTGGCCTTAATAATTACTTTGGTGAGCAACAAACTGTTTAGGAACTGAAAAAACAAAAACAGAGCTGAAAGATCTGAGTGGAAGTTTAAATTCCTGTTCCTTGCATTGCAGACAAAACTTTTCCTGGATGTCTTGGAACTTTTTTTAATGTCACTTTCCTCTTGATTTCACTTCTTCTCTGGCTGCTTTTTCCTCTCTCAGCTTCTCAGAGTGACAAATGTTGCTCCTGCTCCTTGCTCTGGGAGGATTTTTGACACAGCTCCCCCGAAATGATTGTGGGGATCCAAGTGCCTTTGGAATTGGGAAATTTGGGGTGCAACTCCTCCTGCCAAAGGGAGGAGAGAGGAATTAACTTCTGCCAGGTTTCCCACGTGGTGTCTGCTGAGCTGCTCTGCTCTGTCACCTCTTTTGAGGAGAAGGAAATTGCCTTTTTCCTTCATCTTTGGGGTGGTTTTTGCTATCTCGTGGCCCAAATTCCCTACCAGTTCACAGATGGATACTGGGAACAAAGAGGATGGACACTGTCGTGTGTCAAGTGAGGAGATTTAAAAATTAATTTAAAAAGCTTGGCTGTCCCGTGGATATTCCAGGTTTTTTTCTGGACTTGGAGGCAAGCAGAGGAATACACTGGTGATGGATGTTCTTTCAGTAGAGTTAATATTTACTGGTACTGAGGGAGCAGCCCTCAGCTGGGCTGTCTGCTCACTGTAGCTTTGCTTTTAATTTTTAATGTTTGGCTGACAGGTTTGTTCTGAACCGAGATCCTGAAGTGCAAGCAAATGTCTTATTTCACTGACAGCATCCTCAGTTAGTAGGGAAAGGGTTTTTAAATTTTATTTGAAACCTCTGCATGCCAAACGTGCTCTTTCCAGTTTCTTACCACATCAGCACTGAGAGTTTGGAAGCTGCAGAGAGATGCTATTATTTATTTATTCGTAACTGGAAATCTCTGTTAAATAGAAAACCAGCTGAACTGGGAGGGATGCAGTGGGAGTGTTGCTTTCAGGCACTGATTTGTCATTCCTGGTGGGTTTTGTCCCTGCTGGTGTTTTGTCCACGTTTGTTTTTAGGATGGAAAAGGAAATTAGGATCCTCATTTTAGTGCCCCTGGGATGTCAGCTGGTCATTATTTCAGATATTCAAATGGTGGAGCCACAGGACATAACCCTTGTGCAGCCTAAAGCTTTTTCAGTCATGACTTTGAGCAAATTAAATTAAAGCCATTTTCTCCCCATTTGTAGAATTTGGAATAATGCGGAGTTTTTTTGGTGTTTCTGTAATGGAAAGAATAACAACCATCAAACATCATTGTCACTATCTTCTTCTAACACTTCTCTATTTAATAATCCTCTTATTTGGGTGTAAAC
The DNA here is from genome assembly GCA_024500445.1 of Entomyzon cyanotis. Lineage (NCBI taxonomy): Eukaryota > Metazoa > Chordata > Aves > Passeriformes > Meliphagidae > Entomyzon > Entomyzon cyanotis. Next base: position 2,882,984 of record JAKEPQ010001019.1, read on the forward strand.
TGTGCTTTGATTTTTATTTAATGAACTGTGCTTTCACTAACTTCCTTTCCACATATGCTTAAAACATTTGAAGGCTGCACATTAAATCCAAATTATTTGGATGTTGGCCCCTTCTATATATTAGGACTAGAAATAAAGAAATATTACTTCAAGATTTTCTGCTTCAGAAGGGTTTTAAGGACAGAATCATCCTGGTATTCAGATGGTGCCTGAACAGGCTTAGCTAAAACAGAAGGCTAGACCAAGTTAGGAGAATAAAAAGCAGATTAATTTATTAAAGGCCTTTAAGGTACATTCAGGGCAGACAGAGCCTCTTAGAGAGGCTACACCCAAAATGGACAATGAGTCACGAGATCTTCACATTTTATAAGTTCTGTCCATTAACATATTGAGGTTTAATCCTCCAGTTACACCTTCAGGTGATGATGTCAATTACCCCAAGGTTGCTTCCCCCAGTTCACTATTATTTCCATATTTTCCATATTTTTGGCTCTGAGGCAGTGAAATGTCCTTAGATTTTCCAACTGAGAGGACTTGTTTTGTCTAAAACGTTGGGAACAGAGGTTTTAAACACTTTATATTGAGCCTAAAGCTACACAGCAAAACCACAGATACACAAAAATTACAGAAGCTAAAAATACTAAGGCATCACCAACACTCCTCCCCTAAAACAAGAGGAAATGGCAGGAGTTGAATGAATTTATGACAAGAATTGAATGAATTTATGACGAGAATTGAACAAATTTATGACGAGAATTGAATGAATTTTTGACGAGAGTTGAACGAATTTATGACGAGAGTTGAAGGAATGGATGTTCACCACTTGTCCCACATGTTCTCCCTGCAGGTGTCTGCCGTGGACTCCCTGGAAGGTCCCCTGCTGCAGGTGGAAGGGCTCAGTGACCTGAGGCTGGAGCTGCACAGCAAGAAGATGAATCTGCACCTGGTGCTGATCGATGAGCTGCACAGACACCTCTACATCAAATCCACCAACCGCGTGGGGCAGCGCGGCAAGGACAGAGCGCGCCTCGGGTGGGACAGCATTCCCTGTTCCCAACCCCAGTCCTGGCACAGCCTGCACCCCAGCCTGGCATTCCTGGCACCCAAATCCCTCAGGAGTGTGGCTGTGCAGAGCAGGAAAACTCAAATTTGTTGTTGAAGCTTTGAGCTTCTGCATTCTTGCACTTTTCTCAGTGCTTCCGTTGGGTTTTTGCTGCTTCTTGCCACAGTTCATCATCAGTTCCTTTGTGTTTTCTTTCCCTTCTCTGATGTTATCCCTTTCCTACAAGTGTTGTGATTGTGAGGCTCAGGTCAGGGAAAAAGTGCTCATTTTCTAGGAAATACCCAAGTTCTAAAAGCCTCCCAAGGTGATGAGATGGAGGCCACAATATTCAAGTCTCTGAGTTTGGTTTTGCTGTGTTTCCCAGGTGTTCTAAAGATGTTAAAGGCCAGCTAGTCAGTTGCATCAGATAAATTTATGAAATAAAGGATTGATTGAAATTGAAATTTCCAGGAAGGAAAGTGCTCATTTTCTAGGAAATACCCAAATTTTAAAAGCCTCCCAAATAACCATAAGGTGATGGGATGGAAGCCACAATATTTGAGTCTCTGAGCTTGGTTTTGATTTATTTCGGAGGTGTTTTTAAAGATGTTAAAACTTCCTACCTGCTTGGTGCCATTGATCAGTGAAAATTCAGGTAACTATAAGCTGTTTTATCCTGATTTTGCTAATTCTAAGTTTGAGGCCAGTAGGAGTTGTTGGGGGAAAGGAAGAAAGTCTCTGGAAAAGAGAAACAGTATTGGAAGATAATTTTTTCAGAGCAGGAGAGGTGGGGAGCAAAAGGGGAAACAGCTAGATAGAGATGCAGAGAAAAGAGAAATGAGCATTGTATTGGGAGAAGGAACAAAAATCTGCCTACCAAAAATACAAGGCCAGCTAGTCAGTTGCATCAAATGAATTTGTGAAATAAAGGATTCATTGAAATTGAAATTTCCAGGAAGGTTCTAGCAAATCATCAGTCTCTTCCTTAGTCATCTTGTTAATCAAAAAAAACCACAAAGCTTTGTGGTTTCTAGTGGGAATAAAGAAGTTTGGAGGATTAAGAAGTTGACAGAAGGCATGAAAATAGGAACATCTATTTCTTAAGGCTGTAAATGTGTGGAATAATTGTTGTGAACAGAGATTGTAAATAAAAATCAACTGTTTGCTTTAATTCTTTCCCCTCCCACAGGTCCCTGGTGAAAGATGCCTCTCCTGTGCCTCTGATGGATGTCACTAATTTATCTACACCTCGGAAATTCCTTGAGACTTCCCAGTTCAGCACTCCTGGAAGCACCAGCAGTGAGTATTTATATTAATTTTTACATTTTCAGCCAATTTTGCTGGAGTAGGAGGAGGCAAATCATCCCCTCCTCATGGCTCAGGGTGACAAAAACTTGGGAAGTGATTTGTGCAGTGTCACAGAGCAGGTGGGTGTTGAGTCCAGGGGCACAACTTGCTTTTTTCTTCTGGAAAATCCTGCTTTTCCCTCTCCTAACCCCCACCAGCTTCAGTTAAATACACTCAGTTTTCTGTGCCTGTTCTCCCCTTGATGGTGTTCCTGATATCTTGAGCAGCAGAGATTTGCAGTGGAGTTCATTCTGCGAGGAGGTTTCCTCAGCATTATTTACAGCAGGTTTGTGGAGATATTACTGAAGTTTTTTTATTGTGCTGCAGCCAAAAGGTCAAATCTGTTCCTTGTGGGAGCTTTGTAACTTTGGCTAAAGGTCTGTCTGTACACAGGAATAATCTGGGGCTGATCTTTTCTTCGTGTTCCTGCAGCAAACACCGAGGAAAACTCTTCCATTGGTGCTTTTGTCTGAGGCTTTGGAAGGGCTGCAGAGAGGGGAAATTAATCTTTGTATTGTTTCACAAGATTAATAAGTGGGGTTGTCCTTGATGAATAATACAGAAATGACCTCCAGTCTCTTCCTCCCCTTTCAAACCTGACTGCTTCAGTATTCCTCAAATGCAGAGAATCTTTCCTTCTCTTCCCAGCCTTATTAATTCTTTTGTCCTTTTGTTTCTAGTTTTGTCACACTTGCCTCCGAGATTGTTCCATTTGATTACTCTTATCTTTTGCTCCTCTTGGGGTTTTGTTCTGCAGCTCTGCTGCTGCCAGCCTGCCTTCTCTCAGAGCCTGAGGCTGTTTTGCTGGGTCCTGGAGGTTTTTGTGAGGAATCTCAAACTTTCCCAGCTGGAAACTGCAGCTTGGCCACTGCAAACCTGCTAGAGAAGAACCAGATGAAAATTCAGGAAAAATTTTGGAAAAAACTTTGGAATTCCTGTTCTGCTCTGTGATCAGTGAGGAGTTCAATTCAGTTTTCTTGCTTTTTTCATGGGATTTTGGGGGATTGAGGAAATAAACCACAAAACCCTAAATCCCAATTTCACCACTACCAGATGAAAATCCCGAGAGAAGAACTTCAGAATTCCTGTTCTGCAATCCGTGGGGAGTTCAGTTTGGTTTTCTTCCAAAAGCTCACAGGATTTTGGGGGATTGAAATTTGGGGGATTCACAAAACTCTGAATCCCAACTTCACCACTACCAGATGAAGATCCTGAGGGAAGAACTTCAGAATTCCTGTTCTGAAATCAGTGAGGAGTTCAGTTCAGTTTTCTTGCTTTTTTCACGGGATTTTGGGGGACTGAGGAAATAAACCACAAAACCCTAAATCCCAGCCTCACCACTAGAAATAAAATTTTTGGATTGGAAGGGAACTGAAAGATCATCCCATTCCAACTCCTCTAAATGTTAAAATAATTCCTTTTCAGTGATTTGTAGAGTGTCTGCTCTTTCCCCCCCAAAAATACTGCAGCTCTGTATAGTCAAAAACCCAAAAAGTCTGAAGCCAAGGAGCTGATGGGGAACAGAGCAGGAGATGAACCTCATGATCTTCTTTTTGCAGATCTCTTCTTGCTCTTCACACCCAATGCACCAAAAAAATCTCCTCCTTGGATTCTCCCTGTGCTCTATCACTCAGTGAAGTGCTGGGCAAGTGTCCCTCAGCCTGGCAAAGATGGAGATCCTAACAGAAAACATTTGATCAGCATAAAATATGCACATGGTTTTGCTTCAAGTGCACAATGTACTTATGGAGATTTTTTCCCCATGTAATTTTATTTAAAAGTAGCCTTTTCCAGGACTGCAGAGCTACCAGACAATTTCAAACTTATGTGTATGCATAACAAAAGCTGTTTCTGCCTTGAGTCACTTAAGTTCTTTGGCTTTTTATTGATGAAACAAAGTGGCTGTGCATATTAATGTGTGTCATTTTCAAGCACTGACTCACTCATCCCATCTCAGCAAAGATGCCAAAATTTGGAGTCCTTCCTGCTCTCCCTTCCCAGAGGAGATGTTTCCTTGTGCTGTAGAATCTTTACAAGGGAATTAAAGCTGTTCCTGCTGCACGTCAAATAAACAAACCCTTTAGAAATGCTCACCTGAGGATTGGGGATGTGGCAGTTCACCAGTAACACCTTCCCTTCATGCCAGTTCAGAGAAATAAATTCACTTCTGAATTGTATTTCTCTGCTGGAACTTTCTGTGCTCTGAAGAGTGTTTAGGAAGGTTCCTGCTTTGCCAGGCTCTTCCTGGAATTCTAAAATGTGCTCACCTGGTTCATAGCAAACCCAAGAGTGCCTTTTCCTGAGAAATTCGGGACAATACTTCTTAGAAATCAGGCAGGAGATGAGCTGCTGGTGACAATAAATACTGCTGTGGGTGGCATATGTAAATTTTATGCTGAATTGTTAATTAATTTCATGAGTTGTTCCTGTATGTGGTCCCAACATCACATATTTGGCAGCAGTGCACTTATTTTTTTTATTTGGAGACTTGATTTTCAGGCTTGTATAGATGAGGAGGATTTTAAATGTCAGCAGAAAATTCCCAAAATCTTCCAAGATCTCATTTCTGCAGGAACTGCTCATTTGCTGCTCCATGAATGTGTCAGAAGAAGATTTCAGCACCAGGAATCAGCAGGTGACATTCCTTGAAATCTGAAATGATGCCTTTTGGACCACCAGGAATTCGTGTGCTTTTCTCTGGAAGGATTGAAGCTACAAAGGATATCACCAGAAGGACATCAATCATGGAAAATAGTACATTAAATTTTACAAGACTCCCATAAAAGCCCGTGGATAATGAAACCTTCAGTAATGAGGAGCAGCAAATTTTGGCCGTTCACTGGAATAAAAAACAAGACCCAGGAGCCTCTTTTTCAGCTGCTTTGCTCATTTAGAGTTCCCAAAGTTGGCTTTTTGGGGATCAGACCAGAGCAATTAAAAAGCTCATTGCAGCAGGTTGGCTCCTTGGGAAATGGCAGCACTGAAGAAATGAATTCCAGTTGGAACAGATTTTTTTTTTTTTTTTTTTTTTTTTTTTTTGGTAGGGCATCATCAAAGCAGGGATCAGGGAATCTCCTAGCTCTGGAACTCTGGAGGTGGAGAATCAGTGATGCTCATGGTTCAGCTTTAGGGGTTTAATCCACAGCTCAACTTCTGTGCTGTGCATTTGCAGATGAAAAAAGGTTCAGCGATGAACAATCGGTGAAAATGGCTGAAATTTTATTCAAGAATGTGGCAAAACCATCATTCCTCTAAGCTGTTGTCTTAGGAGGCTTTTGATAAGACAAAATTTTGATAAGATATTGAAATGTTCTGCTTCACGAGAGGTTTTCAGACTAGGTTGGAACAAGAAGATCAGAGTGGGTTTAGGACAGGCAGGTCCTGCTTGGCCACCCTGATCTTCTGTGGCCAAAGTGACCCACTGGGAGGATGAGGGAAAGGCTGTGGAGGTGTAATGCCTACCTAGACTTTAGGAAAACCTTTGTTTCCCAGAACATTCTCCTGGATAAAGCTGTTTAACCCTCATCAGTGACCTGGACAAGGGGATCAGTGTCACCCTCAGCAATGACACTGAGGTGGGTGGGAATGGTGATCTGCTGGAGGGTGGAAAACTCTCCAGAGCCCTTGGCTGATCCCATCTGCCCCATGAGTGACCACTTCCCCTTGGATTCTGGGGCTTCATTCTGCTCCTCATCCCTGTTTTCCCCTGGGTCTTTCCTGAAAAAGTTCTCTTTCCTCAGAACAGTTATTAAAGACTGAGACAGAGAAGGCATTTGATACCTCAGCCTCTCTCTTTTGTCACTATTTCCCCCATATCCAGCAAAGGATGGAGATTCTCCTTAGCTCACCTTTGCTTGCTGATGTATTTATAAAACATTTTTATTGTCCTTTATAGCAATAACCAGGTTAAGTTCTAACTGGGCTTTGGCCTTTCTCATTTTCTCCCTTCACAACCTCACAACATCCTCCTGAGTTGTCTTGTATTTCTTCCAAAGGCCACAAACTCTCCTTTTCCCCTGAATTCTGGTCAAAGCTCTCTGTCCAGCCAGGCTGATCTTCCTGCCTGCTCATCCTTTGGCTCATGGGGACAGCCTGCTGCTCTGCCTTTAAATTTCCTTTTTGAAGAAAGTCCAGCCCTGCAGGACAGGGGATGTCCCTTGCAGCCAAGGGACTCCCAGCCAGGCTCTTGGACAAGCCCAAATCTGCCCTCTGACAGTCCAAGGTGGCAGATCTGCTTTCCTTCTTCTGAGAATCAAAGCTACAAATAACTTCTGATCCCAAAGAATAACAAAGTGATTTATATTCCCAGTTTGGGATAAACACAGACAAAACCCTCACTGCTGAGTGCTGATCTCTAGGGACAGCTTTCCTCACCCCTGGAGCTCCTTTGCCCACAGGGAGCAGAATTTGGGGCTGCAGTTTTCCAGGTGAACTCCTTAATAAATGCCTGTGTGCTTTGATGCCTTTCTGGAAGAGGAAAGGGACAGGAGGGACTCATTCCTGGGCCAAAGCTTTGTGGTCCAGCAGCCCCTTGGTGACATTAAATGGCACAAGAGGGTGTTTGAAGTGCTATAGACACAAGAAAATAACATCCTCAGTCGGCCAGGGTTGGGATTTTGTCAGATCTCACAGAGAAATAGCTCCCAAAGGCACCCAGGGCTCCTGTTTAACAGGCACAATTTTCAGGACACACACTGCAAACAGGTTCTCAGTGTTTTATCAGATAAGCAGCTCTGACAGAGCTCCCAGCCCCGTGTGCAGCTCCAGCTATCGAATTGTGCTCTTGTTTGGGAGAGATGTAAATCAATGGCCTGCCTCTTGGAGGGTGCTGGAAAATGGCTTTGCTCTTCTGCAAATGGAGCAGTGTTTGTCTCGCTGTGCTGGCAGAGTTCTCAGCAAGATTGCTGCTTTTACTCCTCTCAAATGCTGTCCTCACATTTGCCTGCAGCTCCATTTCCTCCCTCTCGGGTGTTCATTGTGTGATATTAAGAATCATTTACAAGCTGCCTACAAAGGGGTGCAGCCTCATGACAGGGACCTGGCCTCTGAGAGGCTGCTTAGGCTGGGAAATGTCTGCATTGAGCTCAGAAAAACAAGATATTTAGTTGTTTTTTTTTTAAAAAAACAACCCAATAGGTTAAACCTATTTTCCTGTGCCTTTTCCAGTGCTTTCTTTTCACAGCTCTGGTTGCACAGAGCTAATTTTCTGTGTTTTGCTGTGGGTTTTGGAGAATAACAAATAGCAATAACAGAGTGGGCAGAGACCACAAAGTGCTTTGCAGCCTTGTGGGGTGAAAGGTCTGTGATGGAGCAGAGCTTTGAGCAGTGATAGGTTTGCATCCAGTTGTTAAATTCCAATCAGTGTTTGAAATGTCTTTTTTTTTTTTTTTAATTAATGCATTCTGGGTGTTTCTAGTTGCTTGTCCTGTAACTTTGCTCAAATTTACTTGGAAAAAGCTTGTGTGTGAGAAAGAAAAAAGCACTGTTTGATCTTCCTGATGCTCCCATCATGGGATCATGGAATAGTTTGGAGTTGGAAGGGTCTTTTTAAAGCTGATTCAGTGCCACCCCAGCCATGGCAGGGACACCTTCCCTATCCCAGGCTGCTCCAAGCCCTGTCCAGCCTGGCCTTGGCCATCCCAGGGATCCAGGGGCAGCCACAGCTTCTCTGGGAATTCCATCCCAGCCAGGAATTCCTAATTCCCAAGATCCCATCCATCGCTGCCCTCTGGCAGTGGGAAGCCATTCCCTGTGTCCTGTCCCTCCATGCCTTGTCCCCAGTCCCTCTGCAGCTCTCCTGGAGCTCCTTCAGGCCCTGGCAGGAGCTCTGAGCTCTCCCTGCATCCTTCCCTTCTCCAGGGCAACATTCCCAGCTCTCCCAGCCTGCCTCCAGAGCAGGATATCTTCTCACCTCACTCTGGGTTCAGAGTTTGGGATCACATTGCTGGAAAAAAGCAGCCTCTTGATTGATTGAGCCCAAGGTTGGCGTGAAATGGCACTGAGGGGTTTGTCACCCTTTATTGTGATGATTTTTATAAATTGCCACCATCCTGGGGCCACTGTTTTCCTGCTCTTGCTCTAACTCAGCTGCTGCTGCTCCTGTTCAGAGTCTCAGGTTCAGACAGCTCCCTGGGAAGTGCCATTCCTCACTCCTGCCATGCTCCTCACATCCTTCTGGGGGCTCTTTTGACATTCCTTCAGGTTCTTGGAAAAGTTCTGAAGTCAAAAAATCTGTCGAGGAGTGGAAGCCATGGGAGTCATCTGTCATCCCCCAGCCTTTCCAGAGCTCAGCCCCAGTCAGATGAAACAGCCTTTGGGTTTTAATTTTGATCCAAGGATCTGCTGTGGTGGATGGATGGCACAGAGTGGCTGTAGATCTTCCAAGATGCTTTTCATTCCCTTGGCCTCGCAGGCACTTCCAACTTCCCAGAAGTGTTTAAATCTATTTATTAAAACGTTTCACCCAGTCTTTAACAGAGCCACGCTTTTGGTGGTGCTGGGTGTTAGCTGTAAATTAAGAAATGTTGCTTAATGAACCTACTTAACACAAGCAGAGTATCTCCTGCTTTCCCCATCCCCTGTCGCTTAGCAACAGGATTTCTCCCTGTGCAATCCTTGCTACTTCAGGACCCTGTCTGCAATATCCTCCCTAATTCTTCTCACTTTTCCTTTCTAGCAGCCTTGCTGGAAGATTTGAGTAACTTCATCAACCCCTTGGCAGACGTAATAAAGCAGAAAGAGATAAAATCAAACAATCAGTCACTTTGGCAGCGTCAACTTTGCTGAATTCATCAGCAGTCTCTTAAGCTTGGTACTGTTTATAATGAAAGTTCCTCTCTTGTGAAGAAAATAGCAAGGAGAAACAGCTGGGGAAGAAACTGAGGGGGTTTTAGCTCCTTGAAAGACATTCCAGGGATTTGTGGGAGTATTGTACCTCCTCACTGATGAATATCTTAATTGCAAAGACTTCCTCTTTTTGCTAACACTGAATTTACCCCTTGAGTTGTTCCTAAATCAACCCAATGTGCAGGCTGCTGTATGTATTTGTAGGGAAGCCCCCAGGTGAACAGAAATATCCACTGCTTCCCCCCAAAACCCAAGTTTTCCTGCTTTCCTGGTTCATTCCTTGGCTGGTCCTTGCTGTGGGAGCTGTGTGAAGCCAGAGGAGCTGCTTCTGCTGGTGCTGATGTTGGGTTGAACTGCTTAAATCTGGGATTAAACCTGTTCAAATCCATTCCAGTGCGAGACTCAAGCCTCCTGGAAATCAAGGAAGACACAGACCTGGATCCAGAGGAGAACAGCACTGTCTTCATGGGAATCCTCATCAAAGGGCTGGCCAAGCTGAAGAAAATTCCAGAAACAGTGAAAGCCATCCAGGATCGCTTGGAACAGGAGCTCAAGCAGATTGTGAAACGTTCCACCACTCAGGTGGCTGACAATGGCTACCAGAGAGGGGAGAATATTTCCCAGGAAAATCAGCCTAGGTAAGGAGATTTCAACCAGCAGCTCTTGATGGCTGCAAAGAAAAAAAAAAAAAAAGTCCTAATTGATAATATGAGTTGAAATGAGAAAATTCAGTTCGCTTATTTCGAGTCCAATTAAGCTGATGCAGGTGCAAAGCTTTGAAATCATGTATGGAACTAATTATATCACAAATGTATGGCCAAGCCTCTAATTGTTTTGCAGCCTCATTTATGTTAATCACAAGGTGTGGAAGGCAACTGAGAACTGTGTTTGTGCTGCTCCTCAGAATTCCCTGGAAATGTCCTTTGGAAAAAGAGGATTCCAGCAGGAATCCCTTCCAGCTGAAATGCTCATCTGTGCTACTGCACACTGTCCTGCTCATTGTCCAAAGGGAATTAATGGCAGAAAAGTAAAGTGTGTGTCTTCATTATGTGTAATATTTGTAGTGGAAAATCACTCCCAAGGAAAACATTAGCTTGATAAAGACTCCTTTTTAAATTCCTCTCGTTAGCACTGCTGTGGAAACAATTATGTTTTGAAGAATTTGTAGGGTTGCAGAGCTGAGAACTCAGTGAAAATGAGCTTTTTTTAGGTCAGAAAGCAGAATTTTAGTCTCTGGTGCCAAGAGGGAACGTAACTTTTCTGAATCAGTCTGCAGAGGTGGTGTGGCTCCTGCTTGTCTGTTGGAATTGATAAATTGGATCCAATCATATATCAATGACATTAACCTGCCCAGAGGGTTGGGTAAAGCACTGAAAGGTTTAATGGCTTTTGGCATCTGCAGGAGTCTTTGAGCCTTCAAGATGCTCATATTCTAGAGCTGTGGGAATGTCTTGAGTTCTTGTGGAAAACAGAGATAATTAGAACTGGTTCTAACCCTAAATCAGATGTGACGTTTACAGCAAGCAGGTGAAGTCATTTATAGTGAAAAGAATAAATTACAGTATGAAAGGGTGGATCCTCCCCTTCAATTAGCTTCAGTTTGAAATCAAAGCTCAGACACTTTCCTACTGTCAGGGGAAAAATAAATCTGAACAACAAGGCCCTGCTCTTTCAACAGAGCTCTGTGAGACCTGAGATTAGAGCAAAATCCAGAGCCCCAAACTGCTCAAGTGTTCACTAGGCTGTCAGAGCATCCTTAAAGTTCCTTCCAGCCCAGACCATTCTGAGGTTGATGATCTGCTTGGGGAAATTTTGATGTAATTCCTTTTGAGACACCTTGCAATAATTATTTAGAGCCTCCCTGGTTGTACAGTGAGAAAGAATTTGTATTTCTGGCCACATCTGAAAACAGCCCCTGCTGATCTCATTCTTAGATTTTTAATTTAACTCTCCTTCCTTCCTTCCTTCCTTCCTTCCTTCCTTCCTTCCTTCCTTCCTTCCTTCCTTCCTTCCTTCCTTCCTTCCTTCCTTCCTTCCCTCCTTCCTTCCCTCCTTCCCTCCCTCCTTCCCTCCTTCCCTCCTTCCTCCCTCCCTCCCTTCCTTTCCCATGAAGGTTTCTGCAGCCACCTTTTACATTTGTGTATAAAAACATTCTTAATTACTCCCAAATGTTTAAGATCACTATTTTTTTGGTTTGTGATGAGTGTAAAGCAAGCAGCTCCCAGGGAGTGACTCTGTCTCTCGTGCACCTTTGGATGCTCTCTCAGGTTCTCAGAGCTTCAGGAAGGGCAGGAAAAGGTTCCAAACAGTTCCTTGTGCCTGGGAAAGGAGAACTTTGAGAATTCTGCTTCAATCTCACCACCTTGTGTGGATTTGGGGGTTTCATGTCCCTCAGTCTGGAACATGGGAATAGGGAAACACTGGAATTTCAAACAGAAATTATCTGATCAGTGTAATATTAATTGATAATGGCTCCATAAACAAGTCAATAATGTGAGGTGAGAATAAAGTGAATTTGTCCAATTCTCCAGGTAATTCAGTTCTGCAAAACTGTTCTGTCCTGCAGCAGCAAGGAGTTATGGGGATAACTGAGTTCTTGTTTGTCATGGGATCTTGCTGGAAGTTGGGCTGGCACTGCTAACATTTTCTCAGTGGCAGATAATTAATTCAGTTCCATAATGTCACCTTCTGTAGCATTTGCTGCTATTCTTAAATATGAAGAAAAGGGTTTTGTTTAAAGAGGTGCCTCAGTTCCAGTGGCTCTTCTTTTTGAATTGAGGAGAGCACGAATTAGTTCAGAGAGCTGCAGCCAGGCTGGGAGAGCTGGGAATGTTGCCCTGGAGAAGGGAAGGATGCAGGGAGAGCTCAGAGCTCCTGCCAGGGCCTGAAGGAGCTCCAGGAGAGCTGCAGAGGGACTGGGGACAAGGCATGGAGGGACAGGACACAGGGAATGGCTTCCCACTGCCAGAGGGCAGGGGTGGATGGGATCTTGGGAATTAGGAATTCCTGGCTGGGCTGGAATTCCCAGAGAAGCTGTGGCTGCCCCTGGATCCCTGGGATGTCCAAGGCCAGGCTGGACAGGGCTTGGAGCAACCTGGGACAGTGGAAAGGGATGATCTGGAAGGTCTCCTCAACCCAAACCATTCCCTGTTCCTGAGAACACTGCAGTTGAGCAGCTCCAGCTCCTCTGCCATCCTCATCCCACCCTGGGGATCTCAGCTTCTGCTGGGCAGACTGGGAGCATGTGGTGCCTCCAGAGCTGCTGCAGGGAAATGTGATGGAGCCTGTCTGTCAGAGCTACAAGTGCCTGACATATGGATTTGGGAAGTGTTATCCTCACGTTCGCTGGGGTTACGTGGCGACTGGAGTTGCTCATTAAACGGCGCCGAACTCCATCGGAATGTTTCTCTTCTCAGATAATCCAAAGTGTGATGTGGTTGCTTTACCACCAACTGGTCAGGACTTTGCAAAGGTGATTTATTTACAATTACTGGGCTGTAAGGAACCACAGGAGCAGGTAGAGTGTAGTACATTTAGATGAGGTTATAACTATGGTAAATATAGGAGTAAAATCCTGGTAAGTGACACAGTTGGTGAGGGTTGAAATTTCAGCTTCCCGATTTTTGGCATTGTTTAAAACCTGCCATATGAATTTAATAATTCAAAAAGATTTCCTTGTGTTCTGTTTGTGTGCGTAAGTCAGTCTTTATTGCCCTGAGACTTGTGTTTCCTTCTGGGGAAGAGCAGGTTGTCTCTCCCCCTGCTTGCAGCCCAGCCTGGGCTCTTACAGTGATCTCTAATATTATTAGTCCAGTTTAATTACTGTGGAGTTATCAATGGCTTTGCCTTCCCTGTAGCCCCTAGTAGGACACTTCAGCAGTGAGCAGTGCTGATCTAGGGCAGGCAGTGAGCAGAAAGATCCTCACAAGTGTTCAGACACCAACCCTGAGCTGCAGTGAGTCCCCTGATCCCCCAGAGAGGCTTTGAATGCAGGTGACCTCAGCATGTCCCAAACCAGGACCCATGAAACCCCAGCCCTGTCCCACTGTGGAACCTTCCAGAAGCTGAGCAGAGCTGTTTCCGTGGTTCCCAGGTTGCTGCTGGAGCTGCTGGAGCTGCTCTTTGACAAGTTCAACGCCGTGGCTGCAGCTCACTCCGTGGTCCTTGGCCACCTGCAGCAGACTGTGGCTTCTCCCTGCAGCCAGTATGATGGGGAAATCAAACTCTATGACATGGTGGACGTGTGGGTGAAGATCCAGGACGTCCTGCAGGTAAGAATTCCCTCAGGTGGGCATTTTTTAGCTCAAAACTGCTTTTCAAACCACCCCGGAGAATGCCTGTCGCGCTCGACATTCAGCAGTGCTGGGATTTGTCTTCATTTTTGGGAAGAGGCCACTTTTGCAACAGATTGTAAAACTCCAAAGAGCTTAAATATCAGCACAAAAAAAAAAAAATTCCACAGATTCATCCTTCTGGTGTTTGGAAAGGTTGATTCCTTTTGCCTACCAAGTGATTTATCAGCAGCTTTCAAAGTGACATTTGTGTTCTGTGTTACCATGTCATGCCTGTCTTATAAAGTGTCACAGCTCTAATGGTTTGTCTCCTGCTGTCAGCACGGCTGGGCTGGAGGCAGCAAATTCTCATTTGATTCTTCCTCTTGGCTGTGAGAGACTAAAGCTGCACCTTGCTTAGGCTTTATTCAGGTGCTGTGCCTCTCACCTGGGGAGCTGAGGCTCTCTGAAGCAGCAGAGCTCAGATCTGTCACATGGCTGTTGCCTCATTCGTGCTGGGAGGCTCATACAAGCTGATTTTATTTATTTTTTTTATATTTTTTTTTTTTTTGGGAATTGCCTTTATATCTAGAACCTCACCTGGGATGGGATGGAGGAGGTCAGAGAATTTGGCCTCCTCCTGATATTATTTCCAGGAGGTCTGAAGGTTTTTGGTGGTCATTCCAGCTTTGGGCTGCTGATGGGAAATGCTTTCTGCCTCCTGTCCTAACTCACTTTTTCAGTTTTGGGTTGGTTTTTAACTGCTGGTCTGCAGGATTGTTTGACTGTGCAGTGATGCAGTTTTTGCTTACACAAATATCCCAACTGGGTGCCTGGTGTGAATTTAAATACTTTTAAACACAGTAAGTGCAAGGTGTGGGCCTTCAGTCCCCTCCACTGATTGCTTCCCCACGTATTTGTCTTTCTAGAGGAATTATTATTAAATCTTCACCACTTTTCTCCATCACACAAACTTCTGCCTTTCCTCAATGCTGTTCTTGCAACAATTCGCTTGGGAATGTTCAGCTGGATGGGTTTTCTAAACCAAAGGGTGTTCCAGGATTGAAGTGGCTCTGAAAAAGGGAAAAATTCAATTTCAAGATGTGTGGAATGGGTTTGGAATGAGGAATCTGCAGCCATCCTGCTGTGATCCACGGAGGTCCAGAAAAACTCGACGAGCTTTGAGTCCTGCAGGCTTTGCTCCAGAAAAACAAAACCTTGGAGTAAGAGTCCTCCCCAGATTTTGCTTTCAGTGTAGCAGAACATCAAGGCTGGATATTCCCATCCTCAGTGGGAGTTTGGGATGTTGTCAGTCCTGAAATTCTCAGTGATTTGTATTGGCTCTTCCTGGAGGACGCTGATGGAGCTCAGATCCTGTGTAGGTGTGAGCAGAGGGAGTGGAAATGTTCTGTGCTGGGGAGACAATGTTTGACCAAGATCTCTGCGAAAGGTGTGCCAAGAAAAATAGAAAAACCACTTGGAAAGGTGTCATTGCTCTTGGGTGTGGGGAGGAGTCAGAAAAGCTTCCAAAAGAGCTTTTCCAGTGCAGAAAAGCAGCACTTTAAGATCCATAATCTCTTGCTGGTTTAAGGTAAGAGATGAGCATTGACTGGTGTGAAAAGGAGGAAATGCTGCCTTTCTTTGTTCAAAACCTTGTGGGTGTTTGTACCTTAGTTCCACTGGAGTGGCTTAAAATATTCTTACCTTAGAGTGTAAAAAAACCTTTGATCCCAAAGCCTAAATTATTTCCAGCCTGCTTTTCTGCATTAGGATAATTTTTGGAGAGGAGATCTTACATTTGCAGCAGGGGGAGCAGAAAACTCAGTTTAAAAAGTGTTTAAAGCTGTTGAGGGGAGGCTGAAAACTTGGAGGAAGTACATCAGGGAAGCAATGCAATTCCTTCAAATCCTAATAAATGGAATTTAGTCATCACACAGAACAATATCACACGAGTGCAATGCCCAGGGATAATTCTGGATGTGTGCATTGTGCATCTCTGCATGTGAAACGCATTACAGCAGGGTTAGCTCTCCACGTCTGTACACAATAATGGGAGCTCGTGGTGGGCTGGAAATTGCCTTTTGTGGGGGAATGAGTTGTTTTCTGCAGCAGCTCGTTTTTGGAGCTGGATTTCTGAAAGCTCCCTAATAACTGCAGCAGGCTCTGGGCTGTAGTGTGAGAGGTTGGCTCAGTGTTGAGCTCCAAAACATGCAGATATTCAGTATTTTTGACCTTCTCTGCGAACGGAGCAATAATACAGAAGACAGAGTGACCTTTTCCAGTTGGTAGCAGAGTGCTGGAAAACAAACAAACAAACAAAAAAAGCAGTTTGTCAAAATATTAGAGCAGCCTTGTTCAGGAAAACACCGTTTGAAGTTATTTTCTTGTCCCAGAGCCAGCACAGGCTGCGGTTGTGTTCCATCAGTGGCAGAGGGGTGAAGCTTGTTTTTAAATTTTAACCTGGCATTTTGTGTGGAGCTAATGGAGCTCCTCAGGGCAGGAGTGGGTGGAACATCCTCCTGAACGACCTCGGAGCTGTAGGATGGAGGGCTTGGCTGGGGAGAGCTGGCAGCTGTGTGCCAACTGGTTGTGTCAGGATAACTCAGGGAGGGAATTCTGAGGTTTTCTGGGACAATTCAGTGTCTCTGCTGCATCACCCAGGACCAATTGGAGGAGTTCCTGTGCTCTGGAGGCAGGCTGGGAGAGCTGGGAATGTTGCCCTGGAGAAGGGAAGGATGCAGGGAGAGCTCAGAGCTCCTGCCAGGGCCTGAAGGAGCTCCAGGAGAGCTGCAGAGGGACTGGGGACAAGGCATGGAGGGACAGGACACAGGGAATGGCTTCCCACTGCCAGAGGGCAGGGATGGATGGGATCTTGGGAAGGAATTCCTGGCTGGGATGGAATTCCCAGAGAAGCTGTGGCTGCCCCTGGATCCTGGGAATCATGCAGCATCTGCTGCTGGAGAAACTCCCAAAGACTTGTCCTGTTGCTGCCATGACCTGTTCCAGCTCAGCCTGGAGCTATTTGCCTCCAAGGAAGAGATTCTCTCTCCTTTCTTAGTGCTGGAATTCTTCGTTGATGATTCTCAATTTTTTCAGGATCTATATTTTTCTTCCTCCCACAGAAAAGAGGGAAAATCACACAGAAAACTCTGGGACAGAAATCTCCAGCAGGCTCTCTGGTGCTCTGTCTACTGAGAAGACACTGACAACTAATAAGTTCCTTTTTTGGGTGTTTTTTCTGTCTAATGCTTTCATGTGTTTTCCAAAATTGGTGTCATTTAGCAGCCTAAACATTGCTGCAACCATAAGGAAACTGGGGAAGGAGGAACTGAAGCCTCCTCTCTGCCCACACACTCCTGTTGTGCTACTGAGAGCTCAAATTCTTTTTTTTTTTATGAAGGAATGGCATTTGAGGGAAGGAACAAGGAGATGGGATAATTCTGTGCCTCACAGCTGGGCCTGTTGGTCAGCAGTGGGAATGATCTCACAGAAAAGTTGCATTTAAATTGCATTTTCTGTGTCACACTTCTGCAGGAGTCCTGGGAGAACACTAGGAGATGCATTTCAGGGCTCTGCTGCTGTCCCCTGAGTCCCTCTCTGGTTTTTAAACAAATTAATGCCATAAAATATTGGTCCCCTTCAGCACACAGGGAAAGGCTGTGGAACTGAGCAGTCTCAGTCACTCAGTGGGAAGGTGTGCAGAGGTTTCAGCTCCATCCCAGCCTCTCCAGCTCTGCTGTCATCCCATTTTCCTCTTTTCCCACAGCCCAGGATGGTTTTTTTGGCTCTGGCAGCAAGGAAATCTCATTTGAGGGAGTTGCTTTGGCCAAGGATTTGCTGCCTTTTCTGCTTGCTCAGCTCCCTGAACTCAGGGCTGGCACAGGAGCAGCAGAGAGAGGGAAAGCACCATGGAAAAGGGAAGGGAAAAGGGTTTTTCCTGGATTTTCCATCAGCTGAAGCTGCTCCTGGAAAACCCACGTGGTTCTTGCTGGATGGCTCAACACAGCTCTGAACCTTTGCATTTAAAGGTTCATTGAAAAGCTGAATGAATTTTCTGTTTGCCACACAGAAACCAGAAAATTTTACTGTTAACCTGCCATAAATCCTGGCTGAAATGTCAGAGCAATATCTGGAATTACTGCTGCGTTTGGGGAGTTCAGCAGGTGATGTTTTGAACCTGAAGCAGTTATTTTTCAGGAAGTGTCTTCACAGATATTCAATGGCTTTGTGGTTGTCCTCCCCATAATGGGGCTGCCAGGCTTTGTGGTTCTTTTGAAATGGTCTCAAGTGTGTGGAACTGATGCCCTTGGACTCCTGACTGGTTTGGCTCATTAGTGTTCATCTCATTGGGCATAAAAGGGATTTATCTGCAGCTTTTAAAAAAAATACAGTTAATTCAGTCTCTTGCAGGAGAGAGTGAGGGACATTGCACTCCTCAGAATGGTGATACTTAAAAATTGAATTTAAATAATTACAGTAGGTCACTTGATGCTCTTTTTCCCCCCTTTTATTTGAAGTGAGTTCAGCCTATGCAGGAATAAATCCAGCAGAAAAACACTGTTTTCTGCAAATATGTGCTGCTAAGTGTGTGAGAATTTCTGGGGAAGTTTATGGTCCAGGAGGAGTTTCATCCTTCTGGATCTAGAAAAGGACAAACTGATTTTGCAGGAAAGTAATTCTTCAAATTTTGACCATGCCAAGAGCATTTGTAATGTCCTGCCTCCCCTCTCTGTTAAATTATTTCATAAATTTGCTCCAATTTTCCTAAGTCTTCTCCTTGCCATTTCAAACAGCAAATAAATTGGTACCTTTCTGAAACTCTTAAGAAGGTGGACTTGGAATTTGAGGTGATGGAAATCTCCTTGATAAAGGTGAAAAAACGTGTCAGGAAGTGCAGAGAGATTTCCCAGAATCGACAGGAGATGGCAATGGCATCCAGTCCTTTCAAAACCAAAGAATATGAAGTAGAAATGGCCCAAATCGATCTGTTTTCTCTGTGACTGGATGATCCTGGCTGAATTGTGTTCAAAACTAACTGAATTATGTGCTAACAGGTAGCTGGCTGTGCTCCAGAGCTGAGCTGGCTGCAGACATTGGATTATTTTCTTGCCCAGGAATGGCCCTTGTTAACTGAGCTGTGCCATATTTTATATTAAATTTCATTAGCAGGGTGACAGAGCAGAATTTTTCTCCCATATTCTTGCATTAACAACTTTTGTTTGGAGATTTTTTTTTATCCTGGAGCTGTTGATCCAATGCATTTCATAAACACCAATATTCACACTGAAGTTCAAAGAAATAAAACCCTGAGTAAAAATAATTTGTTTGAACAGCACACAGTCAATTGTGCAGCTCCTTGCAGAGGAGGTCAATGAGCTTTTGGGGAGATTTTTAAAAAATACCAACTTCTTTAATGAAATATTTGCATCTTTATGAGTCAGGAAAAAAATCATCTTCTTCTGTCCATGCTGTAGAGCATCAAGCTGCTCTGAACTTCATTTCAGCTGGATTTTCCTTTTAATTGCTGATCATATTTAGTTAAATTCATTTCAGCTGGATTTTCCTTTTAATTGCTGATCACATTTAGTTTACTTCATTTCAGGTGGATTTTCCTTTTAATTGCTGATGACATTTAGTTATATTATAGATTTAAAGGGTTTTGGAGTTGATGCCAAAACATTCAAGTAGTTAAATCCATGTCAGTTAAAAGCATCTATTCCAACTGCCTGCTGGAGGTGCTGAAAAAAGTGCCCAAATTCTTGTGGAGAGAAAAAGAATTCCAAAAAGCTGTTTAGTGGAGTTGTGAAAGTCAGAGTCAGCTCTGCTGGGTGTTAGGCTGAGAGGAAAAGGTTGGGAATATGGCATAGGGAATGACATGTTCCCTACTTGATATTTGGCATTTGGCACCAAACCTGTGCCACCCCGGGCCATCAGTAAATTCTTTTTAATTGATACAACTTGACAACTCAGAGGTTTTTTCAGGGTTTTTTTTTTTCCCCCAGCGATGCCACTTGGAAGCTTTTATTTCCCGAGTTGGAATATTCTGTGACAAGGACTAAGAGGGGTGGGAAGTGACCATCAGAGGAGGATGAGTTTTGGAAGTGAAGGATGTAGAATTCCCTTGGAGCTGATAAATAATGGGATGATGTGGAAGAAATGGAAATTCTACTGCAGATCTGAGCTGTATATTTTATTTTAACCAATTTTTTTGGGACAGTTTAGTCAGCTCTGCTGTGGGTTTTATTTTCCCTGTTTTTCAGCCAGAATTAGGAGGTGCTGCAAGGAGTTCATCAGCATTTGTGGACATGTTTTATGGGACTATAAAGCTCTCTTTTGATGAGCTGAGCTCACTCTCTGGCCCTGTGTGAGTGACTTTAAAGGCAGTGACTCATTCCTGTCCCTGTGACAGGAAAAAGGAAAGGAAAGGAAAGGAAAGGAAAGGAAAGGAAAGGAAAGGAAAGGAAAGGAAAGGAAAGGAAAGGAAAGGAAAGGAAAGGAAAGGAAAGGAAAGGAAAGGAAAGGAAAGGAAAGGAAAGGAAAGGAAAGGAAAGGAAAGGAAAGGAAAGGGGAAAGGAAAGGGGAAAGGAAAAGGAAGGGAAGTTTCAGGGAAGTTTCAGGGAAGGGAAGTGAAGGGAAAGGGAAAAACTCCTCCTGTCCTCCCTGCAGGGCACAGCAGAGCAGAAGGATCCACACAGGCAAATTCCTGCTGATGGGAGAAAGGAGTTCATCTCCAAGGGAAATGTTGGAAATTGTTTTGCTAAAAAGCCTTTCTGCTCCCTTGCTGTTCTTCTCGTGCTCACCATGTGTGACATTTGCAAAGTTCTAAGGGAGAATCTTATTTTTCCCTGAGGTTTTCCAGCTCTTGCTGTTTCTTTCCTGACAGGAAATCTCTGGGGGGGGGAAGCTGAAGGGTTTTTTTTGTTACGTAGAAAACTACAGAATTTCATCAACCTCAGTTCTTTCATGGAATCATGGAATGGTTTGGCTTGGAAAAGATCTTCAGGATCATCTCATTCCAGCTCTGTGCCATGGACAGGACCTTCCCCATGTCTTTTATTTTGTCCTTTTTTTCATGGTTGGCTTGACCAGCTGCCTTTTGAAATGGTTTTATTTAGGAATTTTGGTGGGTTTTGAGCAATTTATCATTGGGTTTCTGTGTGCATAAGGGTTTCAGTAGATAAAACTGAAAACAACAGATAGTAAGTAATAAGTAATAAATAAATAATAAATAATAGATAGTAAATAATAAATAAAGACTTGAGTTGGACAGTGATTTTTGAGGGCACTGCCAGGCCATGCTGAGAAAGTATCTAAGCACATAACCAACCTCACTACTTTCTTCTCAATTACATCACATTTAATTTTTGGCTCCAGCAGTATTTGCTGTACCAAGTTTTAGTCCCTCAGCTGCACAAGGACACCATTTCTCCTTCCAAATACCTCCTGTGGATTTGTGTTGCACAAACCAGCAGCGAGCTGTGATGATTCATTGGTGTTCTCTGAGCCCTGAGAGGCTGCAGAGCTCCAAACCTGCTTGGTGTTTGGAAGGAAATGACAAATTCCCAATTCCTGCTGGGAACAAGCAATTCCTCCTCCACCCCCAAATCCTTCTGTTCCACTCAGCAGTGCTCTGCTAATGGCTCTGTGGGTTCAGCAGCTTTGGACATCGAAACATGCGCTTGAAATTCAATTTATTTGTCAGAAATCAACTGGGGAGAAGGTGCTTTGCCTCGGTTCTGATGGTTGAAATGGGAAATCTGGATTGCATTTTCATCCTTCCTTTGTGGGAAGTGCCAATGTCATGTGTTCAAAAAGGCCAATATAACATTGGCAGACTCTGAAATAATTTTAATTTCTTTACTAGAAATGCTCTGATTTCCTCTTTTTTTTTTTTTTTTTTAAGTGAGCTGAAAAGACTATTTCAAAAATCTGAACTGAAATAAGAGATTGTATTTGTTGAACCTCACTTTTATTTTTTGGTGGGTTTCTTGTGGTTTTTTGGTTGTTTCGTGTTTGGTTGGTTGGTTTTTTGTTTTGGTTGGTTGGTTGGTTGGTTGGTTTGGTTTTTTGGTTTGGTTTGGTTTGGTTTTTTGGTTTGGTTTGGTTTGACATGCTTTCAGATCTGAGGAGTTTTGCTAATTGGAGAATCACGGAATGGTTTGAGTTGGAAAAGCTCTAGAATTAAATGAACTTTAAGATCTCTTCCAACCCAATCCATCCTGTGATTCTAGAGCAGGAAAGCTCCTTCTCTATCAAAATGCAGAATATAAACACCAAAACAAAGCAGGATTTCCCAACAATTCACTGTTACAGAGCCCTGGAATATCACTAATCACTCCTTGCCACAGTTCCTGGGGGTGAAATGTTATTTTCCAAAGCTTTCCTAGTGGAAAAAGTGGTGCTGAAACCCTTTATTCCCAGTGCCACACTGACTGAGGGGCCCTGGGAGGTGCTAGAAAAATAATTCTCACCCTGTTAACTCAGACTGGCTTTTTCTGTGGTTTCTGGTGAAGCATCCCATGAATTTCTGTGATGGATGAGGTTTTCCAAAAGAGCCAAAGGCATTTAGGATCTAACTCCCTTGGCAATCTAGTGGGAATTGGACAACTAATTACTTTGGATTCTTGGGAAAATCCCAGATCTCATTTTATATTATAATAAGGTGGTTTTAAAGGAGGGTAAACCTCCAAGAAAAATAACATTTAGTGTCATTTTAAGTGTTTTTTCCTGGTCTATTCTCCTGTGTTGAACCTGCTTTGGAAAAAGGAGGTTGGCTGGATGGGCAATACCTGAGCTGAAAACACGAGCAGGACTCTTGGCTGATCCACTCCAATTCCCAAAGCTTAATTGTGTCATTCATTTCCTCTCCTGGCCTTAAACAGTTGGAATTTGCTGCCCACGACAGGGACAACAATCCAAATCAGTTCCACCTCCCAGCAGGTCAGTAAATAAATAAATCAAAGTAGTCCCTTAAGCATAATAGCCAAAATCTTTCTGGTTTTACTGACAGAGGACAGATTTACACAGAGTTATCAGGGAAAAATAAAAGGGTGATCTCACTTTATTACTATTATAATTATAATTTTATTATTATTATATAATTTTATTTCTATTATTTTATTATTAATAAAGATTAAATAATATTATTAAATTATAGAAATAAATTTTAATAAAATGATAAATTATATTATATAAATATTATAATTATATTAAATATTATATTATCTAAACATTATAATTATATTAAATATTATCTTACAAATGATATCTTATAAATTATATAAATAACTATTAAAATTAAATAATTATAAATAATAATTATTTTTATATTATTTTATTATTAATAAATATTAGTAATATTTATTATTACTAGTGATTTGGTGTTCATGCCCTTGCTGCTTCATCAGGGTGTCACATGCCTGCTGCCCTCTTAGAAAAACTGCATTTTCCAGCCCCTTTTCCTGCCTCTGAATTGTTCCCATCCTGATAATTTGCTTTCATTCACGAGGGTGACTTTCCCTCTGAGCCCAGCTTGGTCCTGAGGTGCAAAAATGAAGATATTCCTGGAGATTCTGTGGATGTGACAACTGTGGTGGGGAATGTTCTGAAAAAAACTTTGTGAAAACTGAAAACTTCCTCTGATCTCTCCTTGTTAAACTCACAGATGCTGGTTTGGAGTGGAGATCTGCATTGCAGGGGAGTGCAGCTCTGCCACAGAAAGAAAAGACATTTTTCTTTCCAGTGGGACCATTTTGGAGGTGTGGATTTTTGAGGGTTCATCTCTGATTTTTGCAGTGTCCCAATGCCTTTGCAGTTCTTCTCACCAGCACTGCTTGGGCATTTGGGAAACAAGAGATTTGAAATAATTTCTCAGGAAATTTGCATCTTTGCCTTCACTCTCAGAGGATTCCTGGAAAAAATGAGGATTCCACTGGATGACACATTGGTGAAAATAACTTTCAGTGCACTGTGAGGTTTTGGTGAAAATAACTTTCCCCAAAGTTATTCAGATCCAGGTTTGTTTGGTGAGGTTTTGGTTCTGCTTTTGGTGTAGGGAAAGGGCAAAACCCTGGGAAACATCACACTGCAGTCAAAATTTGAGCATCCTGATTCAACTTCCTGATTCCTGATTCCATCTCTGACTTCATGTGAGGTTCAGGACAGAACTGTCACAGCAGCAAAGCAGAACTCTCACTGCCTTTCTGTTCATTATTAATTAATGCTTTTCAAATCAAGTGTTGTGTAGGATGAGAAAATCCTCTGCCCATGGCAGGGGCTGGAATTGGAGGATTTTTAAGGTCCTTTCCCAGCCCATTCTGTGATTCTCTCTCAGTGCATCTGGGTTTCTGCAGATCAGAGGATGTGATTTGTAGGAATTTGTACAGCCAGCCTTCCCTTCGTGGCAACCTGTGTGATTCCTTGAAATTCTCTGAGGTTGCAGGTTGTACAAAGCAGGTTAGAATTTGATCCTCCTATTCCCAAGTCCCACTTTCCTTAGCAATGATTCTTTCAGCATAATGTTCTTTGGTTTAATATTCTTCAGAGACTGAGTGTGAGAGATGTTCTTTGTTACTCTTTCCTCATATCTGCTGTTTTGCCTCTGCTCCCTTTGCTTTATCTCTTCACTGTGTTTTTGGAGAGCTAGCCAGATGTTAATCTGAATTTCTGCCCTGACAGCCTGGAATTCATTCTGTGCTCCAACACACAACGATTTCCTGGTGCTCACAGTCCACCCAGGCACGGTTTGACATTGGCTGCAAAGTCATTTGGGGATGAAAATCCCAACATCAAACACGGAGGGGAAACCATTCTGCAGGTGCAGCCCAGGCTGAGATTGCAGGAGATTTATCTCCAAGGTCACCCAAATGTGCTCTGCTTTTCCAGGAGTTTTTATTGTCATGTTGAACTGCTCAGCCCCCTGGGAAGTGCCAGCCTTGGCATTTTCTGGGAGTGGTTTTTTTAAGGCTGAGGGTTCATGCTGAAGGTTTGGTTAAACATTCTTCTCTTTTACATTTCGTTTGGCTTTGAGCTACAAAAATTGCCAATTTCCTTAAAGATCAAGTGGAAGGTTCACAGATTAATTGATGGTCTAAAAACAGCCTCCTGTGATATTTCCTCACTGCCTGCGTGGGATTATTGTGGGATCTGTTAGGGAATTGTTCTTTTGGATGCATAATTTTGTGCTGATTTCCTGATCCTGAGGGCTTTTGGCTTTATTTGGAAAGGTGCTGTGGAAGGAATGTGAATCCCTTTGACATTTCCAAGCTGCAGCCCCTCCAAGTTGTAACTCAGTGTCTGCAAAAGGGGCAAATGCTGGAAAACAGGAGCAAAACACACCCAGGGCAGAGCAGTGCAGTTAAATTTAGGGCGGATTTATTCATTTAGATTTTTTTTTCTATTTGAGGAGCAGACAAATGGCTCTTGTAGCTTAAACTGAAGGCAAAACAGTACCTTTTACCGTGAAAAAAGCAGATAAAATCAGTTTTAAAAGAATTTAGAAATAAAAATCCATCCAATGTCCCTGTGGCAGCAACTGCCCTGCAGGAGAGATCTTCCAGGTGAAGTTGGTCAGTGATTCTCTCAATTTAATCCCAATTTATGGACACAGAGGATTCCTGTGTCTGCTGCAGACAGAATGTGGAGTTTTGAGCTGCTGCAGCTCTGTGCAACATCTGCCTGTTCGGGGAGGGAAGAACAGGCAGTGGGTGGGACTGAAATGTGGATTTTTGTGCTTTTACTCTCAGTGTTAATCCAGAGCTGAATGGTTTCTATCTGGCACAGTTTGCAGCTCTTGCAGCTCAGTGCAGAGAGAGTTTAATACTACAGTTATAATCCTCATCCTCTGAAACCTTCCCTAGTGGAATGGGAGTGGAGAATCCTTTTTAAATTTTTTTTTTGCCCAAAAATGATGTAAAATTTTGGCTGTCCTGTGGACCATAATCTCTTTTGAAGAGCTCCTCCACTTCTCTGCTTTCTAATTCCTTTCTGTGTTGAACAGAGCACTTCCACAGCTTCCCTGTCATCCAGTGTCCATGAATTCCTGAAAATGGCTTGATCTTCTCACTGGAGCCCTGGCTGAGATACTGGAAAGCTAAAACCTCTTGAGGGCGTGGAGAGTATTTAAAATTACTTTTTGAGCAGAGAAGTGGAGCTTTTGGAGTTTTCTGGGTGTCATTATCTCCTCCAAAAGGCTCTGTGTGATATTCAGAGAGCTGCCCAGTGAAAATGTGGTTACAGAGGTATTTTGCTCCTTTTAAGCTTCCCAGTGCCATGCTTGGGGGTTTTTTGGGGAATTTTCTCTTTATGTGGCATGAGGGAAGGGAAAAAAAAACCCAAATCAACAGTGACTTGTCCATGCAAGGGGAAAAATTGATCATTTTGGGCTGTAATTGATTTGTATTTGTGGGGTTTTTTTGCCTTGCTACACAATCTGGTTGTGTCAAAACCATCCCAGCACCTGGGGAAGATCCTGATGATGCTGGAATTTATGCAGTTTATTTAATTTGGGATTGCAAGGGAGGCCAGTGAGGCTACCTGGGAGATTTCACTGCTGGTGCAGCACAACAGAGCTTGGTGCACTCAATGAATCTGAAATCATTTCCAGCCCTGATTTGCTGAAGATTGCTTATTTGTGCAATCCTCGTTAATTGCTGGGAGCCTGACCATCCCCTTGGACAAAAGAAGTTCAGGCCAAATTAGAGTTTCCTCTTAAACAGAGCTGACTTTTTCCATTTGATCATCACCAGAGGTAGTTGTGTTTGTTTTAAAGGAGGTTTTGGGTTGAAGACATGAATTTTTGGCTTTGTCTGCCTCATTCTGGGTCTGGATTTTTACAGATTGATGGGATGAGTGATTTTCAAAGGGTGTGATTTATTCACATCCATAAGTTTTGAGCTTTCTCTGCTCCAGGCTGTCCCTGGTGTTGGATATTCCTCCTCACCCTCCCAAACTGCTGCTGGCTTCTCCCTCAGCTTCTGAACAATCCTTGGATTAGGATCACCTTGGTCAGGATAATCTGCTTTGAGTGATTTTCCTGTCCATGGTATTGTGCTTCTCTGGAGTGTGAGGTTGAGCTCTATCAATATTCACGGAGTTATAAATACAATTTCTGCAACTTGATGTTGCTGCTTTCCTGCACAGACTGAAAACATCTTGGATTTAAATCTTGATTTCTTTTGGGTTTTAGCTCCTGTGCTATCCTCTCAGATCCTTGTTCTCCTGCAATCTGGCTGCTGTTATTTTGGAATTTCAGATGGAGGCTGTTCAGGAGCTGTTTTGTTGCTTTCCTGGAGTGTTTTCCTCATTCCCCAAACTCCCATCTTCCCTGAATTTACTGCTCTGCTCCTTCCTTACTGCTGCATTATTGTCTGCAATACTTCCTATTGATTTTCTGGGTTGGGGATGATTTCCTTTGCTGAGCACGGTTGGGAGGAATTGGAAGTAATTTGCTCAGAGGAGGTTTTGTGGTTCCTAAGATCTAGAAGGTTGTTTAAAATCTCTTCTGCAGCCTGAGTTGAGGAGGTTTGATCCTCTTGTCTGGGGAGTTGTCATTTTATTAAGGTCACTTGGAGCTTTCCTGTCTCTTTGGTTGGCTTTGTGTTCAGCACAGAGGAGAAGCTGTTTCCTTGATGTTTAAATAATTTTACGTTACGAATTAAATTTTATATTCCATTTTGGGGTTCTCCAAACTGTTCACTGAGAGCAAACCAGCAAAAAATTCTATTTAGTCACTCGGATCAGTCTTGTGGTGCAGACTGGAGGGAAAAGGAGCATTTTGGGGTGGAGAGAGATTTATTTCCAATATTACCCTGCAAGTTGTGAGTTGGTGAGAGAAGTGAATAATCCAGAATTGTCAGAATGGGAACGGATTCTTGCAGAATGTTTCACCTCTAGGATTGAGCAAAGAGTTTAGAAATCACCTGTTCCTATCTGCTGCTCATGGATTTTCCCATGGATTTGCACTTGTGGGGTTACGAATTAAATTCCATATTCCATTTTGGGGTTCTCCAAACTGTTTACTTGAGAGCAAAACGGCAAAAAATTCTATTTAGTCACTGTCAGATCAGTCTTGTGGTGCAGACTGGAGGGAAAAAGAGCATTTTGGGGTGGAGAGAGATTTATTTCCAATATTACCCTGCAAGTTGTGAGTTGGTGAGAGAAGTGAATAATCCAGAATTGTCAGAATGGGAACGGATTCTTGCAAAATGTTTCACCTCTAGGATTGAGCAAAGAGTTTAGAAATCACCTGTTCCTATCTGCTGCTCAGGATTTTCCTGTGGATTTGCACTTGTGGGATATCAGGGCTGTCAGGGAGGTTTGATCTATGGGGTGGGAAGTGCTCTGGCTCTGATCCAGAGCAGCAATTAATGGGATGAGCTGCTGGAGAAGCCTTTTCCGTGCTGCCTGAGTGCTCTGCTGGCTCCTGGCCAGGCTGACCAGCACCCTGCAGGAAAAAAACCAATATTTTCATCATGACCAGCCTTTTCCAGAAGGTGCTGGGAGTTCATTTCCATATCTTTACTGGGAAATAGCCCAGCCTCAATCTGCCAAGGTTTTTTTGTGGGTTTTATTGGAATATCAAGAGTGTTTTGTTGAATATCTCTGGTGCTTCTGGAGCAGGAGGATAAGGAAATAAAGTTGTCATTTGTATTCTGCTGTTTGTCAACGTGCAAACAGGGGGATCTGGGGATAACAGTTCATTATTTACTGAACAAAGTCTGTCACGTTGGGGATTCAAAGTGTCACTTCTCTGGAGTGGAGGGGTTGGATGTGCTGCTGCAGCCAAACCCCAGTGTCAGTGCTGCTCTGTTTCCATATGGGAATGGATAACAGCATTTACCAGGATCTCCATGCACTGAAAATGGGGAATTAAATCTGTTTTTAAAGGCAGAGCCATCTAATTGCTCCAAGAATTTGAGTGCTCTGTGTTCATGCATTATCCTCATCAAAAAGCTGCCTTTGGAACTCCATTCCTGACCTGCTGATCAGATTCCCAAGCAATCACAATCCTACCTAAAATAAATCCTCAAATAAAACCTCAAATAAGACCTAAACAGCCAAGAGAAACAATGAGAAGAGAAACACCCAAACTGATTTGCAGCTCCATCTAAATCACAGAATCATGGAATCATCAAGATCTTCTTGTCCAACCCTCAGCCTGTCATCAGTGGGAGAACAATGGGGAAAGTAGAGAAGTTTTAGGGTTTTGGTTGTGTTGGGGTTTTTTTCCTTCTCTGAAATCTGATGTGGTTCCCCAAACTCGTGGGTTCTCCCCCAAAAATAGGAGAGTTTTTGAGCCCAGAGGTTGCTCAGCTCCCAGGACATTTGTGTTTCAGGCACTTCTGAAATCCTCAGTTTAAAACAACAATAATTGTTGAGACAATTTGGATTCAAGTGGAACATTTTGTAGGGAAGTTGCTCCAGAGTGTAGAGAGCAACTAGAGAAGGCAATAGACACTTTCTTCATAATAAAATCCAATTTTATTCAATAAAATTAAAAATATTTATTCAATAAAATCCAGCTCAGTGGCCCAACAGATCAAAGTCACAGAGTCAAGGAGATTTTTTTGCCGATTATTTTTTAGAGAGAGCAAGTGGGGTTTTTTTATTTTGTTTCTTTTAACAGGGGAAAAAAATGAATAACAGGCTCTTTCTGCAAATCAAACTTAAATATGAGACCTTAAAGGTAGCAGGACAGTGACAAAGAAAACATTTTCTCCTCCAGTTTTCTCTTTACAAATGAAAATGTCGAAAATCCGCGATGGCTCTTCAGTCAGAGGCGGACGGAGGGGAATTATGTGGATGCATCTTGTTGTCATGATAATTCAAGAGGGACCATTTTCTTATCCATCTGAAAGCTGGGTGGTGATAAATGTCAAATATTTGTCCTGGGTGGTAAAGTAAATATTTGCCATCTACCTGTCCCCATCAGCGAGCAAATCGCTCGCAAACAACACCATATTGCAAGGAGAAGGAGGAGGAGGAGGAATGAAAATGGCAGAAAAATTAAAGATGAAGCCACTGAATGGAAAGGAGACACTGAATAAACCTCCAAGTTAAATAAACCCGAGGTGGATGGATTCCCTTGTGATGGAGAAAGCCAAATTATAGAGTGCATTATGCAAAGGTGGTGAGATGACAAATGTCAGTGGGAATCTGTAAAGCTGTTTGCAGACGAGGCATGCAAGACAGACTTGTTGTAGGAGGTGCAGGAACATGGCTTTATTTAAAGAATTCCTCTGGCTAGGGAGAGGAAAATTCCAAATGTCCAGGGACAAAACCACTGTGCTGGAGGAGCTGGAGAGTTCCTAGGCAGGACTTCTGGCTGGGGATGGAGGAGTGGGAATGGAGAGTCGTTTTTTCTTTTATTTAATGGAGGGTTAAGTTGGATTTTAGGAAAGGTTTTTACCCCAGAGGGTGGTTGGGCACTGAGCAGCTCCCCAGGGAATGGGAACATTCCCAAGGCTGCTCCAGGAGGGTTTGGACAACATTTTGGGGTGTCTGAGCAAGGCCAGGAGTTGGACTGGATGATCCTTCCCACTCAGGATATTCAGTGATTAACCATCAAGGAGCAGGGTGAGTGTCAAACAGCGAAAAGGACAGAAAAGGAGGTCAAGAAAAAATTCCAAAGTCCTAAACAGGCAAAGGAAGCAAAACTCCTCACTGGCTGCTGCTTTTCAGTTGTCCAGCCTTGGAATGATCTTGTTTTGAAGGGAAAGAAGAACATCAGACAGACAAACCCTGCTGCTGCCAGGCTGGAGGTTTGTTTATTTGGCACAAATAACTTCAAATGTAGAAATCAAGGCCCAGAAAAGCTGATCAGCTGAGATATTTTTGGGAGGAGGCAGTGGGAGGGAAGTGCTGATGACTGTTGTGGGTTTTGTGGATCAAATCTATTTGCTGGCTCTTCAGACCCTTGAAAACAAGACACCTGCAGAAAGCATCGTGGGTTTGTCAAATTGCACAAGATTTTGCGTTTTTTTAAAAAAATAAACCATTATGGGAAGGAGAAATGGTTTCTTTGAAACGAGTCTGGAGCTGTGAGAGTGAAGATGAGGAAACAACCCAGAAACTCTTCCCTTCTGATGATAACAACACCGAGGCAGAGCTGGAGGCTTGAGGAGGAGCTTAGAAATGAATTTAAGCTCCAAGGTAAAAAGTCAGAAGACTTTTTTTGGAAAGAAGAGTCAAAATTCATTGAGAAGGCAGGAAAGATCAGCAGCCTCTCCTTAAAGCCTCCAGCTGAGGATTGGAGAACAAGCAGAAATGTCTTATTTACATGTACAAAAGAGCCTGCAAATTATTTATGTAGTGGAAAAATTGCCTCTTGTGAGGTTTATTTATTTATTTAATCACTCAGAGCACTTGAAATGGATCAAGAACTTTGCAACAGAGTTATTTTGTTGGTTGTTGGGTTTTTTTTTTTGTTTTGTTTTTAATTGATGAAAACCCTGACCAGGAGATGTAAACTAAGAATCAATGGAAAAAAGATCACAATGGAAAGAAAAAGGTTAATTCTGGTTTTGTGATGAGCCTGGTGGTGCTGATCAAGGCTTCAAAAAGGGCTGTGCAGGGTGACAGCAAATTTTAACGCCTGCCACTAAATCCTCTGTGTTATTTGGGACAGGAAGAGACTGATGAATCCTGGAGATGTTTAAATAAGTGTGTTTTGAGGGGGAAAATAGAATTATTTGTGGAGATGCCTTGGTTCTACTGAGGCAGAGTGGGTGTTGTTTTTAGGAGGCTCAGTGGGAGCTAATCTGAATGTGCAAAGTGTGAGCCACACTGGGAGGTTCTGGGATGTGTAAAGGATGGATATCCAAGGGAAATTTACATTATTTTATAGAAAGGAATGCTGTCAGCCTCCCTGGGGTCTGCCAGGGATTGTCCAGGCTCACTGTGAAGGACATTGCAGGAATGGAAGGGATTAGGATTGGGGCAAATTCACACTCTGCCCTTGGAACAGAGGCTGGAAAAATCGGAGTTTTTTTTCCCCTCAGGATGAGAACAGAGAAGGAGGAATGATAAAATCATGAGTGGGGTGGGAAGGGGAGGTGGCAGTTCCTGGTTCTGCTCCAAAACCACAGAATTCTGGAATAATTTGGGTTGGAAGGAACCTCAAAACCCATCCAGTGCCATGGCAGGGACACCTTCCACTGTCCCAGGCTGCTCCAACCCTGTCCAGCCTGGCCTTGGACACTGCCAGGGTGGGACAAAGGCCACCAACATGGGCAGGGGAAGATTTTTTGGGACTGCAGCTGAATGGAGGAGCTGCTGCATGAATCCAAACCCCTCTGCCAAGCTCCATGGAAAAGAGCTTGGAGCTCACTGAGTCCAACCAGCACCACCACTATGGTCACCACCATGGTCACCACCATGGTCACCACCATTGTCACCACCATTGTCACCACCACGGTCACCACCCTCAAATGCCACATCCACACAGTGTTTTAAACACTTGCAGGGATGGTGACTCCACCATTTCCTCATCATTTGATGGGTTTAAGATTTCCAGTGAGAAATGGACCAAAAGGGAGATGTTCAGCCATGAATGATGTTGCAGCAATCTGTGTTTCACCCAAGTCATTATGGGCAGATTTACAGATGAAGGGAGTGAAACTCCTTGTCTGCTCGACCTGGCAAATGTCAGATTTAAGGAGATAAATCAAACCCGTGTGGTTTAGAGGCTTCTCTGCTTCTCTGGGGGTTTTGTTTCCTCTTGCAGAGAATTTTACTGCAGGCTGTCATCCTCCTCTCCCTCTCTGTGGTACCTGAGATGGGGTCAAGTCTGAGGAAATCAATACTGAGTGGAAAAGTTGGACAAATCTGAATAAAATATTATGAAATCCAGTGATTATTATAGCACTGATTTATTTATGTATATATATATTAAATATATAATAAAATATATTTATCACTAATACATGTGGTCCCTTCCAACTCAGAATATTCTGGGAGTATTGTATTAACTGAAGGAAATATTATGAAATCCAGTGATTATTATCTCACTATTTAATATATATACACACGAGTATAAATTATAAATATCACTAATATATATGGTCCTTTCCAACTCAGAATATTCTGGGATTATTGTATTATATGAAAGAAATATGAAATCCAGTGATTATTATCCTACTATTTAAATATACATAATAGAGTGTAAATTATATATATGTATAATTGGGGCCTTCCAGTTCAGAATATTCTGGAATGATGGTATTATCTGAAGGAAATGTTATGAAATCCAGTGGTGCCAGGGGAGGTTTAGGTTGGAAATCAGGGAAAATTCCTTCATGGAAAGGATTTTAAAGTCCTGGCACAGCTGCCCAGGGCAGTGGTGGTGTCCTCATCCCTGGAAGTGTCCAAAAGCAACCTGAATATTTGGTTTAATGGTGACCATGGTGCTGCTTGGTGGTTGGATTGATGATCTGAGAGGTCTTTTCCAGCCTGAACAATTCCATGATGGTGTATCCAGGATTTGGGAAAAACCCTTGAGTTGCAAAGGAGCAACTCACAGATAACAGGAGTGAGGCGTGGAGGGAAACCTTTGGTTTCTGATATCAGGAGAGTGGAAAAATCCTAAGTTTTCCAGGGTCTGATCCTCTAGGAAATGCTGAGATTTCAGCCTGGCCAGGGAGATTGGAACATTCCCAGTTTTTCTCTCCATCCCAATGGAGAGTTTGTGTAAGCAGGGAGTGATTTAGGGCTGTTTATTATACTTGTGTATCCTCTTAAAAACTTCCAAACATCTCTCAGACACAACAACATTCCTTGGAGGGGTTTTGATGGACTGGCTGATTTCCTGAGGTCTCTCCCAAATTTCTGTGATTCCTGGAAAATCCCTGGGATTTATCCCTGTGTGATTTAGTTCCAAAGGCTGCCCTGCAGCTTGGGATCAGGAAAAACACAGCAATTAAATGTGGAATTAACGGGAGGGGGGAAGGGACGTGTTGCATTTAACTTCACACTCGTGATTTAAGTGCCAGAATTAAAATCATCAGCTCCCTGTGTGGTCTCCTTATTTGTAAGAATTCGAGTGACATTAAAATTGGATTAAAATGAGCTTTAGCTTGAAGGACCAATATTAAAATCAAGGCAAGCTGAAGGAGGAGGGAAGGGGGTGATTTCCCTGAATTCCTCATTGGCAGACAGGAATTGTGTATTTATATGGATGTGCAACCATCCTCCTCCTCTTAAAAGCTTTATCCTCACTGTAGCCACATGCCAGCATCCAACTCACCCTGATTTATCAATTATTTACACTCAGACTGTAATGCATTTAAACTTTGGGAAGGCAAAGGTAGATATTAGTGCTCCATTTCTGCCTGATAGGATCGGGGGAGCAGCAGCAGCCTAATGGAAGAGAATCAGGGAGCACTTGGGAGCTGCTGCCTCATCCTTGACAGTGATTTGTGTGTCTGCAGGATTTCAAGTGCACAGAGGCTTTCAAATGTGCCTGTTGCTTTTTCTTTGTCTGCCTGCAACCTGTGGGCCTGGATTTTACCACCCTGCCTTGGATCCATCTCTTCTCAGTGCCATTTTGGTGTGAATCTCGGCGATTTTAATAAATGCACTCTGGATCTCTGGGGTTCCTGGGCTTGGAGCTTTGTTCCACCCTGTGTGGTGTCTCCTAAGCCTCCTCCTTTTATCCCTTGTAAAGAAAAGTGGCAAATCTCCCTGCTCTGTTGTCCAGCTGAGTAATAGAACTCTCCTCTCCTCTCCTCTCCTCTCCTCTCCTCTCCTCTCCTCTCCTCTCCTCTCCTCTCCTCTCCTCTCCTCTCCTCTCCTCTCCTCTCCTCTCCTCTCCTCTCCTCTCCTCTCCTCTCCTCTCCTCTCCTCTCCTCTCCTCTCCTCTCCTCTCCTCTCCTCTCCTCTCCTCTCCTCTCCTCTCCTCTCCTCTCCTCTCCTCTCCTCTCCTCTCCTCTCCTCTCCTCTCCTCTCCTCTCCTCTCCTCTCCTCTCCTCTCCTCTCTCTCCTCTCCTCTCCTCTCCTCTCCTCTCCTCTCCTCTCCTCTCCTCTCCTCTCCTCTCCTCTCCTCTCCTCTCCTCTCCTCTCCTCTCCTCTCCTCTCCTCTCCTCTCCTCTCCTCTCCTCTCCTCTCCTCTCCTCTCCTCTCCTCTCCTCTCCTCTCCTCTCCTCTCCTCTCCTCTCCTCTCCTCTCCTCTCCTCTCCTCTCCTCTCCTCTCCTCTCCTCTCCTCTCCTCTTCCATGAACTGTTGCTGTTGGGTTTTTTAACTGTTTTTTTCTTTTGAAGTTTTATTTTATTTTAAATAATCCTGTTAGCTGGAAGGAGGAGAGGGAGAACTCCTAACTAGCAGCTTTTTCCTGCATGGGAAGGGATTGGAGTCACACACCAATAAATAGGTAACTCTCCTCGCTGCCAACATTATTAGATTGCAGGAGACAGTAAATTCACAGACTCCCTCGTGAGTCACAAATGTCTTAAAAAACCTCACAAGTAATTATCTGAAATGGAGACAAGTTAATGTGGGTTTGTCTCTTCATGTCTTCTGATTCTTGTTCACGGTTAGACTCCATGGAGTAATTAGCTTTTTTTGCTAAAGTTATATTTATGTGTGTTAAATGTGCCACAGCATAACTGGACCTGTAAACTGATACACTGACAGCCCTCTTGATTTTATTTTTGTGTTACAAGGGATGCAAGAAGGGGTTTTTTAATAATTGTGATAGCTTGAAGTGATGGGCAGTGTCTGTGCAGTAAATCTGAGTAAATAAATGCACTTTTAACCTCTGAAATTTCGGAGCAGGAGGGAAGTGGTGCAGGAGGAGTGGCTGAATCTCAAAGGACAGGATTTGCCATGGTGGTGGCAGCTTTTCTTCTGGGAAAGCAGCGCTGAAAAGGTGGGAGAAGTGGCAGAGTGCAGGAAGGGCTGCTCGGCCATCTGCTTTCTCCTGGCTCCACCCTGTGGCATCACCCTGCCAGTGGCACTGCCATTCCACGGAATTCTGAGCGAACCTGGAGCCAAGTTTTGGTGCCAGTGCAGCATGTAGTGTTGGCTTTGGTAAGGGGTGAGGTGATAAACTCTGTTTTTCTGCTCCTGTCCCAGGCAGGAGCGGAAAATTCCAAAATTCCCGTTTTGTTTGCAATTATCCATTCTTCTCCCTGTCTTTGTTGCTCAATGCTGTGTACCAAGAAAATGAATATTCAGGGGTATGGGAACCTGAATTCAGATTTCCAGCCCAGACTAGTTGCTGACATGATATATTTTAACACTTTCCCTTCAATTTTTAAATCAAACCCCTCCCAACCCTGTTGTGCAATTGCATTGTAAGCACAGAATATCATCATTAAAAATTGAATGTGTGGCAGTAGCCTCGGGATGAGGTGGAATTTCGACCTGGGAAGGACCAGGAAAATCTGGGTGAATTCACATCTCAAACAATGCCAGAGATGTTCTGCAGTAAATGGAGATGGCAGGGAGCAGCAGCGCCAATGCATCGTTTAAATCCTATAAAAACACCAAGTGGAGGGTTTTTTGTGTGAAGCTTTTAGCTTTAAAATGGATTCCTGTTGCTGCTGCATTTACACTTCCTTTTGGCAACCTGGAGAACTGTTTTTGCTGAGGGAAACAATGATGTGCAGGATTGGGATGAGTATTGGGAGCCTCGGAGTGATTCCAGCAGCACTTCCACTCTTTTGGGGAAACAAAAGTCATCCTGGCTGGAGAAATTTCATCTGAAATAATCTGAACACTTGCCAAAGCCAGTGGGTTCTGTCTGACAGGGCACAGAGTGTGCTTTGGGATTTAGGTGGAGGATTCAGGGAGGCTCAGGTGAGGCAGCCAGAGCTTCTCTGGGAAACCTGTGGAGTCTTCCCAACCCATCCCAGCCAGGAATTCCTAATTCCCAAGATCCCATCCATCCCTGCCCTCTGGCAGTGGGAAGCCATTCCCTGTGTCCTGTCCCTCCATGCCTTGTCCCCAGTCCCTCTGCAGCTCTCCTGGAGCTCCTTCAGGCCCTGGCAGGAGCTCTGAGCTCTCCCTGCATCCTTCCCTTCTCCAGGGCAACATTCCCAGCTCCCAGCCTGTATTTTCCTTCTCCAGTTTCATTCTAATAATCAACTGGCATTTTTAGCTGCCATTAATAGAGGAGGAAAGATAATCTTTACCTGGGAATTGAAATTCTCTCACTTCTCCCTGCCCGTTCTTCATCCCTACATAGGAATTAATTCCATTGTTCCAACTGCATCCCTTTAAAGGAGTCAGAAGTGTCTTGAAGGTCACATTCCTCCTTGAAACTAATGATGGTGTTTTTCCTAATCCCATTACAAGGCCCCTGGTATCATTAGATGGAACTGGTAGTGTTTAGCTTCATTTGATAAGCTGATGAAAGGGGGAGGAAAAAGCTCCCTGATGCAGAAAGGCACTCAGGGATCTGCTGGAATGGAACATGTTCACAAACACTCTAATCTGCTTAACAGTGGCATTTTGGTGCTGCACCTTTATAGAGAGAAATAAAAGGCAGAAGGGAGCAATCCTGATGGATGCTTAAAAAAGCTGGAATGCCTCACGCACAGCAGCTGTAAACAGTTGGAAATTTTTATTTTTTTTTTTCCCCCAAGCCTGGAAATGGGAATCTTGTCTATGCTGTGAGCTCCCCCCTCTGGCATCACAGGATTTGGAATAACATCAAACTCCCCGAAGCCTTACAGAAAGAGGTATTTCTGGAACAAGCTCAGGGCCACTTCCCTTGTTAAAATGTGATTTTCAGCCTCCAAAACCAGAGTGGCTGCCAGCACTGCTACCACTTCCACCCGTTTGGGAAGGGGATGAATACAAAAACCGTGGGTATTGTGAGCTTGACAAAGAGGTTCTGCAGTTCTGCTGTCGTTTCAAAGCCAGCAGTGGCCTTAAAGCTGGGCTTGAAATGGTGGCTGCTGGGTTGGTGTCAAAGGGGAAAGTGCCCTTTCATCAACCTCTTGGTGGCACTGGGTTTTTTCACACAGAAACCTCCATTTCTGCCCTGGAATTTCACTGTTCTTTTGTAGGAACTCTTCATGCCACTAATTTTCCGGGCTGTGCCTCTCTTTTAGGTGCTTTGCCTCTGGGCCATGGCTGGGAGTTCAGCTGGGGTTGGATCTTGGAGGTTTGGGTCAATTAGGAAATGCCAAGGTGGGTTGGAAAGGGTCAGGGAAAGGGTTTGGTGTTGGGCTGGTGAGTGCCAGGGTGTTGAATCCGAAAAGGGTGAGATCTGAAAGTCAGTTCTGACATGCAGGAGATGAATTAGGAATGGAGAAAATGCAGGATTTTTTAAAATGCAGCAGCACAGCCTTTCCTGTGACATCTGTTTAAAAGCCTTTTGTAGCTAATGAGGCAACAACACTGAGTTTAACTGTAGCAGATTTCCCTTTTTACTCCTTTTTTTTCTCCTTCCCATGCCTGACACTGGTTGGCAAATCACTTTTTGGGTGGTATCTCTTGTTACAGCAGCAGATTACAGAGAGGTGGGTGGAAGTTTCCTTGGAAGTTTCCCTGCTCATCCTTCTTTTCTTGAGTCACTCTGATGACGTTTTGAATTGATCTGGAAGAAGATGAAGCAACTGGTGGCTCTGTAGTTCTCTCACTCACTTTAATTAACTTTCCCTGTCCTTCCACCATTTCTTTCTCACTGTTTGCCCTTCCAAGAGGCCTCTGCTCCCCAAATCCCTTGCTCAGCCTCTAAGCTAATCCCAGCTGCAGCTTCCCTCAGATCAGGATTTGAACCCAGAGGTGCACAAAATGCTTATTTTACAATATTTTGGTGTAAAGCATCCTCTAATGGATCCCACAGGGCTGTGTGTGGCTGCTGGACAGCCCTGCAGGGAAGGGCAGGATGCACACCCTGATCACAAAATCCACAAAATCAGACACAGGAATCCTCCTGGCTGATGAGAATAAATCTTAACTCAGCTTTAAAACGGGGCATAAAACTGGCAGAGACACTCTGAGCACCGTGTTGAGTTTTTCCAGTGGTTCTAGCAGCTCTGTAGGTTATAAATGTGCAAATCCAATTAATCATCAGGGATGGAATTAATCAGGGAGGAGCCCAGCCCTTGACTTGGTCCCTGGGAGCATGGTGGGTGGCTCAGGGCTGGATTTCAGCACTCTGGCTGCTCTCAGGAGCGTTTGGCACCAAAGCCCTTTGCAGACCCACTAAATTCACTCCTGCTGACCAAGTTTGTGTACTTCTGACTGCTGCTAATTGATGGGCTGCACCCTGGAGGGGAGTAAATCTCAGCAAGTGGGATTTATGAGGACCCTTCTGTTTGTTTGGCAGCACGAGGCTTTTCCAGGGATGAATGGAGCGAGCAGGGAGAGCTGACACGCTGAAAAATGTTCCATCCTATTTCTCCCCTGGAATGCTGCACTTTTCAGAGCCATAAAACTGTAATTCCTGGCTTGTTTGGGATGAGGGCTGGGAGATGTGCAGGTGTTTCCTCAGGGAAAGATCTCCAGGTATTTTTGTTCTCGTGTGCTGCAGGGATATCACATGGTTTTGTCAAGTGCCTGATTAAGTTTGACATTTGAAAATAGAACTTCACGCCGAAATAAGTACTGTACTTGTGAGTCTTTAATTAAGATGTTTAGTTCCTGTCAAGGTTGGTAGTTTCTCTTTCCTGTTAAGGGCAATACGTCTTCAACTGCTGAAATTTCAGAAACCTGTACTTAACCTTTCCTCGTCATTCCATTTACATAGAAATCTGATTAACAACTTTTAAAGTTCAGAAGCTGCAGCTAAATGCAATTAAGGCCCTGGTGGGGTCTGTTATTAAGAGCTGGCATTTAATGAAGACTGAGGGCACACTACTGTTCCCATCCACACTGGAGCAGGATGTCTTAAGCAATTAGCTGAAGGCATGGAACACACAAAGTGTGCTGTATTACCCAGCAGTGAACATGGTTGGTATTTCAGCAACATGCTGAAATTTCCTCTTTTTTTTCCTTCTTCTTTTTTCTTTTTTTCTTGTTCTTTTTGCTCTTTTTTTTATTATTTTTTCTTTTTTTGTCAGTATTTTTTCCCCTCTCTTTGCTGGATTTTATGTGCCAGTTTGAGCTGGGATCAGGTGGGTTCAGCAGAGCCCTG
Source organism: Entomyzon cyanotis (assembly GCA_024500445.1). NCBI lineage: Eukaryota > Metazoa > Chordata > Aves > Passeriformes > Meliphagidae > Entomyzon > Entomyzon cyanotis. Next base: position 2,922,574 of record JAKEPQ010001019.1, read on the forward strand.
GTTTTGCTGTGCATTAGGATTCTCCCTGTGCAAGGTGGGTGGGTGGAAGGCACTAAACATCAGCGCAGGGATCCTCTTCCTTTGTGATAGAAAAATGTTTAGCTTCACTTCAGTTACAAATACAAATTCCCAGCTCTATTCTTCCCCACCTCCAAATTGTGCAGAGCCACTGAAGCTTAGCTAAATTATAATTGCAGAGCAGAAATCTGCTCTCAATTACCTGTTCAACTCATCCACTCCTCCCTGACCTTTTGATGTGCTGCAGGAACAGAAGTCCAGTCAGACTGAGAGGGAGATTTCATCCTTCAGGGAGATGCTTTCTTTGGTGCCATCCATGAAGCAGGTGGTAATTACACCTTTCTGATGGACGTCATTGTTTTGGTCCATTTTAGGGTGCATTTGGCTCCTTCCTGGGTTGTATTTATTTCACCAACTTATCACTCATTTCAGGGGGATCATGTGCTGAAGAGATACATGGAACAGAATTGTAGAATGGTGCAATGGTTTGGGTTAGAAAGGAGTTTAAAAATCATTTTATTCCACTCCAGCCATGGGCAGGGATATCCTCCACCATCCCAGGTTGCTCCAAGCCCTGTCCAGCCTGGCCTTGGACATTCCAGGGATCCAGGGGCAGCCACAGCTTCTCTGGGAATTCCATCCCAGCTCCTCCCCACCCTCCCACCCAGGAATTTTTTCCTAATATCCTATCTAAATCTCCCCTCCTTGTGTAAGTGCAGACATAACATGGAAAACCACACAAATCCACAGTCACAAAGATGTTTTTTATTTAGCCATCAAACAGTCGCAGCAATTACAAGTTACCACCCTGGAGCTGACTGGGTTTACTTGTCAAAAATTCAGAAAGGATTTCATTTTCTTTTCTTTGTTTTGTCTTTTGGTGCCAAGAGCCTGATACCAGAAATGAGGAAGTGGCCTCCTTACTGGGATCGTTTCTGCCACTGTAATCTGTATTTGCACAACAGCTGAGGTGCCTGGAGAAAAATAAATGCTGTCCATTTGGTTTATGACCCAGTTAGTCAAATTGACTATCGGGAGCTTAAATAAATTTGTCATCAGTGTTTGTTTCTCTCGTGTTAAAAGAAGAAGAGAGAAGAAAGAAAGAAAGAAAGAAAGAAAGAAATCAGCAGAACTACTGGGGAAGATGGAAAAAAAAAAAGACAGCTCAGATCTTGTTCCCCTTTTTAGAGACCAAGTTGGATGGGCTTGGAGCAGCCTGGGATAGGGGAAGATATCCCTGTTCAGGGCAGGGAGGTGGAATGGGATGAAATTTAAGGTCCTTTCCAAAACCATTCCATGATCCAACACACACCACATTTGGCCCAAAACTGCAGCACGAAGAATAAAACCTTTGTAATTCTTCAGCAATATGAACACTGAAAATCCTGGCAGCACTTTGCCTCCAAAAACAGCCTCCAGTTCTCCTTCCTCACTGCCCTGAGACATTCCTGGTGCTCTCCCAGTGTTGCTGGCCTCAATTTATTTATTCCCTGAGTGTGGACAGTCCCAGTTTCCCACTTGTTCCGCTCTCACTGTCCTCATGGAGGATTTTAATAAGTCTCATATTTCAGTGCTAGGAGTTGTGGTTTTGTCCTGTGCTTATTAAAAGCCACAGCAAGACAGAACCTGAAAATCCACTGGAAAGGCAAGAAAAACCCAGATTTTTAATTTTTAAGCAAAAATTTTTAATTTTTGCTTAAAAAAGCAAAGAAAAACCAGGCATTTCCTGCCTGTGTAAGCAAAAGGAGTTTTCCTGCAGTACCAACTAAGGGATTTCCTGATTTGGTCCCACACCACCTGATCAGGAGCTGCTGAGGCATCAATCAAAAACCTCGTTAGACATTAATCACGTGGCTGTAGAGCGAGATGGATGAAGGACTGGAAAGGTTGCAGCATCCCATTCATCTGGACAAGGATTTGGAGTTTGTGCTCTGTGGTTGAATTCTGCCATCCTCGGGGTGTTTCTGCATCAGTCACACAAATAATGTCCAGAAAGCAGAACACAGCTTTGTCCAACTGCTGTTGGGCAATGGAAATTAATAGTGTTTCATTAAAATAAACCAGTATTTATGGATTTGGAGGGGTAATTGAATTTTTAAATTGCAGGTCAGGGCAGGGTGTGTGGTCTGTCTGTCACGCTGGGCTGGTGACACTCTGCTCTGTCCTGAAGTGGCATGAGAACACAACTGCTCCTGTGACACTCTGAACCCACATTTCCCGTCCCAGGATGAGATTTTATCCCTTATCATGCCCAAGATTGACCTGAACAAAGTGTGGGTGGTAAAACCCACCTGGCCAGGGTGACAGCTGAATTAATTCAATTTTTATACCCCTCGTGAGGTTTTGGATAGAAGGGCTGAGCTCTGAATAAATCCTATTCTAGAAATGAAAATTTGAATTGGTGTTTCACACCCTCAGATATTCTGAATTTAGAAGGGAACACTCTGCTCCCTCCCCAATACACAGCTTCAAACTCCACACCATCACCCCTGATTTTCATCAGCCTTTCCATACTTGGGAAAATCCAAGCACAGAAATCCAGAAAATCCAAGGAAAAGCAACATCACACCATGAATTTTTCTGGGTGAATGAGAAGCCCAGGTAATTAGTGGCCTCTGCACCTCATATTGATCAGGGACAATATCAAAGAACAGATGACAGAAGATTTTATTAAAAAAGAATTAAGGGGCAATAATAGAATTCACATCCAGCAGCATGGATTTCTACCAGAAGGAAAAATCCTGGTTAAAGTATTCTTGTGATGGTGACAAATCTAGCTTTAAATAGAATGAAATAAAGATTTACATCCACCAAAGATGTGACAAAAGCTGAAATAACAAAATTCTACAGAGAAATGCAATGACAATGTCCAGCTAGAAATGAGAAAATCACCAACACTGGATTTTATAAGATCCCAAAAATCTTAAATCCTCAGATTTAAGAACAGACTTGAACTTTTCCTGGCTCACATGGAAAAGTGAGTTTTTCCTACGGAAAATTACTACAGAAGGTTTATAAATTACAACGTTTTGGGAGAAAAATGGTAAGTGATGAAGTGAACACAGAAAATCACGTCTCCTGTTAATGCTTTTTATTACTATTTTCAATAATAGAATCAATGTACTGTGAGGATTTCAATGTCAGCAGAGGAAAATTTCTACTTCTACAGAAAAGAAAGGAAGTCATGATCTATGGGATTACTGTGTAAAGCTGACTCCAGAAAATTTGGGGATATTAAAGCTAATGGGTATTAATTAGTCCATTGGAAATGGCTGTAAAAAGCAGAGCTTTGTGTAAAAAGCCTTCTGTAAAAACCCCAAAGGCTGAATGCTGAAGCTGGACAGGCTGGGATGAAGAGTTCAGCACAAAATTCCAGAGCACAATTAAGCACAGATACCAAAGGTGACAATTAACCAGAGCCATCGAAGGTGACAATTTGCTGTCACCTCTTTCCCCCCAGTCAGGACTGGATGCCTTCCCAAAGCACAGACCCTCTGTCCAAAGGGAATGAATTCCACAAAATCTTGTTTTACACAGGGGGCAGGTGGGAAGATCCCAAGAGCTCTGTGTCACCTGGGGATGTTAATAAAGCTGCTGCAGCATTCCCAGAATGATCTGGGGCTGGAAGGGACCTGAAAATTCATCCAGTTCAACCCCAGGGACATCTTCCACCATCCCAGTTTGCTCCAAGCCCTGTCCAACCTGGCCTTGGCCATCCCAGGGATCCAGGGGCAGCCACAGCTTCTCTGGGAATTCCAGCCCAGCCAGGAATTCCTTCCCAAGATCCCATCCATCCCTGCCCTCCTTCAGCTTAGAGCCACCCAGTGCCACCTCTGAGGCTCCTGCATGGAGGAATCATCACCACTGGAACTCAGCACCTGTAGGGACCATTTCCAGCTGATCCAGGAAATAAAAAATAAATCAAAAATGAATAAATAAATCAATTAAACCAGCTGCTGCTGAGGTTTGTTTGGAGAGGGTTTTGTGCCAGTGGGAACTTCTCAGCCAGGCCTGTCCTTGGCACCCACTGGGAATGAAACTCCAACTGAAAGCTCTGAGAGAAGTGTGAGAGGCAAAATCCCACAGGAATGACCCTCAGGGTGTATCTGAGGATGGTGTGGCATTTTGGGGTCAGCAGCAGCCACTGACAGCAGGTTTATTTTCAGTTTAATGCTTTGGTAGCCTGGGCAGGAGGAGAAACACCGTGAGCTCCTCCTGAGCTCTCCCAGCCTCTTAGAAAGCTCTGCAATGACATTTTATTCAGACCAAGCAGGAGGAATCAGCAGCTGGGGACTGCAAAGCACAAGAGAGATTTCCTGATGGGATTGCAGTGAGGAAAGCTGGTTAAAAACAGATTCATACAGCAAATTCAAATTATCCTCCACCCCAGGGTTCGGTGGGAACAGCAAACACTGAGGAAAGTCACAACACTCCTGAAATGCTGATCTCCAGGGGATTGCAGAGGCAAGGAAAGCAACTGCCAGTGAATCCTGAAGGGAAAAAGCTGGGAATTCTAGTTGGATCCACTGATGGGATGTGCATTTATTGTAAATATAGGAATGAGACATCATTCCTGAGGATGGAATTGCGGTTGGAACCTTTCAGATCCTTTCCAACCCAAACTGTTCCCTGATTCCAGGCTCTGCAGAAGGAGAACTGCTCACAGAGTGTCAGAACCAGGCAAGAAAAGCTTTATAAAACAACAGTCTAGAGCTAATTACTCAGTAATTTGATGTACCAAAAGCCTCGATAATTAAAATGCTGCAGGAATTGTGGAATTTGAGTAAAAAAAGAGGAACAGTTAATTGAATTCTGAGAGCTCTGAGCTTCCTGTGTCAGTTTTAGCATGTGGAGAACATGGGCTGAGCACACATGTGGTAAACACACCAAAGGGGGAGCAACAAGGGAGGGCTGAAAGAAAAAAAACTGAATTTTTAAGGGCTGTGAACACCCTGTAATGCTGCTCAACCTGCTTCAGCTAATCTTCTTGTTGCTCCTCCAGTTCATTTAGCTGAAACAAAGCAATCAAATCCCTTCCAGAATTAATTCTTTCAAGGCACCTCACGATTCCACTACTGCACAAGAAGAATTCCTCTTGTTTTTTATTTTTGGGAGGGAGTTAAAAACCCCCCAGAACTCTGCAGGTGATGCTATCAGTTCTCCACTCTTAGCAATGCTCATTGGGAATTCCTGCAGACCTGGGAATGTGAGGGAGGAAGGAAGGGAGGGAATAATCCTCCAAAATGCTTGAAAATCACCATTTTCACCCAAACTGCCCCGGCAGCTCCCAAGAAAGGAACTCTGACTCAGTAACAAGTGCCCAGTGAAAGGATTTAAATGGACACATTTAAATGTGGGTTTTTCTTTGCTTTTAAGTGGATATTTTTATTAAAAATCTGGGGTTTTCTTGCCTTTCCAGTGGATTTTCAGGTTTTGTCTTGCTGTGGCTTTTAATAAGCACAGGACAAAACCACAACTGCTGCCACTGAAATATGAGTGAAATATTAGAATCCTCCACGAGGACAGTGAGAGCAGAACAAGTGGGAAACTGGGACTGTCCAGATTCAGGGAATAAATAAATTGAGGCCAACAACACTGGGAGAGCACCAGGAATGTCTCAGGGCAGTGAGGAAGGAGAACTGGAGGCTGTTTTTGGAGGCAAAGTGCTGCCAGGATTTTCAGTGTTCATATTGCTGAAGAATTACAAAGGTTTTATTCTTCGTGCTGCAGTTTTGGGCCAAATGTGGTGTGTGTTGGATCATGGAATGGTTTTGGAAAGGACCTTAAATTTCATCCCATTCCACCTCCCTGCCATGGCAGGGACACCTTCCACTGTCCCAGGTTGCTCCAAGCCCTGTCCAGCCTGGCCTTGGCCATCCCAGGGATCCAGGGGCAGCCACAGCTTCTCTGGGAATTCCATCCCAGCCAGGAATTCCTAATTCCCAAGATCCCATCCATCCCTGCCCTCTGGCAGTGGGAAGCCATTCCCTGTGTCCTGTCCCTCCATGCCTTGTCCCCAGTCCCTCTGCAGCTCTCCTGGAGCTCCTTCAGGCCCTGGCAGGAGCTCTGAGCTCTCCCTGCATCCTTCCCTTCTCCAGGGCAACATTCCCAGCTCTCCCAGCCTGTATTTTCCTTCTCAATTCCAGTTTCATTCTGATAATCAATTGGCATTTTTAGCTGCCATTCATAGAGAAGGAAAGCTAATCTTTACCTGGCAGGAGCTCTGAGCTCTCCCTGGATCCTCTCTCTGTCCCCCTTGGCTGTGTCCTGTCACTGCTCAGCCACATTTCCAGTTAATTCCTTCATCCTGAAGAATTTGTGGAATTGTTGAATTCAGGGCACTGGAGCAGAACAAGCTTTGATCTGTCTGGCCCAGTTTCTGCTCTGCCTGAGTTTTTTAACTGAAAAATGAACTTCCAATTCCTGTTTCCCTGTTTTCCTCTTCTTGGAAGTGTCCTAGGCCAGGCTGGACAGGGCTTGGAGCAGCCTGGGACAGTGGGAGGTGTCCCTGGATGGCAGGGGTGGCACTGGGTGATCTTTAAGGTCGCTTTTAAACCCAAACCATTCTGGAATTCAGTGAATTTTGAGGATAATACCAAAATCAGTTTTCACTGTTTTTATAGCTTCTGACTTTTTCAGCACGTTATATCCAACCATCCTCCCCTGCCTATCTGATAAATAGTTTAATATAGTAAATTAACAATAAATCAACCATTTTCTCTTATTTTTCCCAATCTATGCCATCTTCTGAATATCTCCCAGCAAACTCAGCTGGTTCTCTGTTTCTCCTGTTACCCACAAGGATAATTCATTCTGCTCCCAGCTCAAATCTCACTTGGCTCATTGTAATCCTGGAGCCAAGCAGTGGATTTCACACTTAATATTCCCTCCTCCTGGATACAAAGTGACACCAGGATCGTGGAATCCATCATAAAGAGGTTTCATCCGTAATGGAAGAACAAATTGCTTAATGTTTTTCTCTTTTTTTTTTTTTTTGAAACTTGATTAAGTTTGAGGGTTTAATTAGATTTTTGTGGTGATTTTCAGGTTGTTAATTTAAGTGGAGAAGATGAAATGCAAATAGATGAATACAAACGGGTTCGGTAAACGAGCGTCAAAAATTAGCAGAGTGATTATTTTTACCAATAAACACGGATTTTCAAAGCTTGTGCTCAGGTAAAGTTTTAATTGAGATGCTTTAGGAGTGGAATTTTCTGTGTGTATTGTTTTTCTTTTTTTCCTTTTCCAGAGCCATCCCAAATTGTTTCTAATTAGGGGCATGATTCCATTTGCCAGGATATTTATTCCTGTGTAATTCATTTCAACTTAGGCAGCACAGGAGTGATGAATTCTTTTCATTACACACAGCTCTCTTTGATGGGCTTTGACTGGCTAATTATTCACGTGGAACACATCCCCAACAGCTTCCAAGGAGGTAGAATTCCCTGAAAAGAAACACTGACTTTTGGAATTTGGGATTTCTTTTCATCTTCAGACACGAGGAAATTCAAATAGCATCATTTGGGGTCTGGTTTTTACTTCTGGTTTTACTTCTGCACCTTAAATAGAAGCAACTATGAGGCTGGAAATGTTTCACAGAGGGGACCCTGGTGTCACAAAGAGAGTCCCCAGCCCCTCAGTGAGTGATTTGGGATTGGAAAATCGATCCTAAAGTCCACTGGCAGCTGTGGGAATTCCTATTTTCAATGAGGATAGAAGCATGGTTGGTTTGGGAGCTGTTAAAGGGCAATTTTTGCAGCTTTCCCAGGGTATTTTCCATCATAATGACCCCCAGCACACCATGGATGTTTCCTGTTTCTCCATATAAATATGTAGGAAATATTTAAGCATATAAATGCATTTATAAACCAAGGTATTTCAACTGCACAGCTCACTATTACAAATTTCCATGTTTTTAACAGCATTAATTATGTGTATAATCAGTGTATAAAGCTCAGCCAAACCTCACTCACTGCTCTCTCCGTGGCTGCCATGGATGGAATCACTTTTGGGAACTTTTTCCAAGTTCCTTTTGGGACCATCAGGGGCTCAGGGCACCCTGGGACAGTGGAAGGTGTCCCTGCCTTGGCAGGGGTGGCACTGGATGGTTTTTAAGGTTCCTTCCAACCCAAACCATCCTAAGCAATGTAAAATAAGCTTTTTCCAAAGCAGAGCCACTCCTTGGTATCCCATTTCCAGAAATAAAGCTGTGTTTCTGCTCATTAGAATTTCTGTGAGTTTTATTGGTTATATCTTATCATGATCATGGGGAGCAGGACTAAATTCTTTTGTGTCATCTATTCCAGTTTCTTCCTGGGCTAATCAGAGCAAGAAAATAATTTATGATCTTTAAAAATTATTCTACCAGGGGTAGAATTTCTCCTGGAACTCTTCTCCATGATAACTTTCAGTTGGCTTTTCACTGAGAATGTTTTATAATTGACAAGAGAATTTTTGAATGGTTTTGTGTTCCCTTCCTCCTTTCATAACTTCTCCTCAGTGACAAACCCACAAGGGTGTGAAAAAAAGCCCTGAGAGACAGAGATTGTTCTGGTGCCAGATTGATTCTCTGGGGTGATCTCAGCACTGATGATCAGGGCTGTCCTGCTTTTGGGGTGAATATTGAGATCCTTCTGGGTGCACTGGGAAGGAAGAACCTGAGCTCCTGACATGCTGAGTGTGACAGGAAATACTTCATTTATATCCTGACCCCAGCCACAAAACCCCTAAAAACCCCAGCATCCCAGTGCCTGCTAATTCCAGCTGTTTGATTCCAGCTGCTGAGCTCTCTTCCTTCTCCCAGATGCTGCTGACAGAATACCTGGACATGAAGAACACTCGCACAGCCTCGGAGCCCTCAGCCCAGCTCAGCTACGCCAGCTCCGGCCGCGAGTTCGCCGCCTTCTTCGCCAAGAAGAAACCCCAGCGACCCAAAAACCCTCTCTTCAAGTAAGTGCTGGGGTTTTGAAGCTGAGCCTGAGCTGCCTTTGGTCCCTCAGTGCTGCTGCTAATGGCAGTTTGACAGTGGCAGAGGTGTGGAAGTGCTGGGGTGAGGATTGAACGCCCCGAGCTGAAGATCTGTTCTGGATTCAGCGCTGGGTTTTAGAGCTGAGCTCTTCCCAGGGCTCATTCCAGGATGGGAATCACATTACAGGAGCTGCTGCAAAGCTTGGGCCGATCCATTGTGCCTCTCTTTGTCCATGGAAAATTCAGGAGCTGTTCAAGGGAGCTGATAAAGGGCACTGGACAAAGGGAATTAAGATAACTGTGTAATTACTGCATAGACTAAGCAGTTAATCCTGTCACTAACTCCTTTAATTCAGCGGTCAGGGTGGAAAGAATTAAGTGGTTGGGAGGAGAGTGTAAGAGAGAGAGAGGATGAGAGAGGCTGGGTGGCTGAGGGAAGGATTTGGGAGAGCAAATTGGTGCAGGAATAAGGAGTGAGGAGGAGTTGCTGAGCAGCACTGGTGGGAGAGGAGATTCACACCTGGATTTGGGGAAGCTGTGCTGGAATTTTCTTCTCTTCTGCTGCCTACCTGGTCTGGCCATTCTCTTGAGCCTCTTGGGGAGGACCAAAAGGTGCTGTTTTGGCAGCAGGTCTCCCAGTGGATGTCCTCACACATCTGAGATCCCAGTTAGAAATCCAAGTCTTCCCAGGATGATCTCTGCATTAACCTCCTGTTATTAAAACTTAAATGTTGCCTCCTTCCCTTGTCAACCCATGATTAATACCCCTCACCCTTTTTTTAATCACTCCCATGACTGTTTTGGGCTGAGAATTCCACTTGGAATTTCCCCTGACCTGCAGATGGATAATGGAGCAAAACAGAGCTGCCTATACTCTCTTCCTGGCTGTACAAGTTTGGGGTTTGAGGACTGAGTTTGGGATTTAAGTCTGAGAAACAAGGATGCTGTTCCACGTGGAGCAGATTGAGGCTGAGCAGAGTTTGTCAGAGAGGGGAGGTGACTGGAATTGCTCCAAGGGAAGGTGACTCACCTGGTGGCAGCAGCATCTCTCCCCTCTCCTGTCCTGTCACCGAGCAGTGTGACAGCAGCACTTAGTGGGATCTCTGATTTGGTTATCTGCCTGCTGTCAGCTGTCACCATAGCTGTGGAGATCTCCCTTGAAATGGAATTTCTCAGCATGCTGAGGTTTGGGATGTGTTTGATGGAGTGTTATTCTTGTCTCCCCTCCCATCTTCAGCTCTTTCCTTGCCAGGCTCCTTTCCTTGCCTTTCCATTAGCTCTGTCCAAATCAGAGCTTTCCTCTTGTCAAGGAATATCTGCATTTAATTCCTCAGCAGCCTCCTCAGGGCAGAGCTCCACCTTTTTGCTCACAGGTGTGTGGTAGCTGTGAGCTAATTAAATTGATATTAAATATTTCTGCTACTTGTGTCTTCTAGGAGTAGTGGGAAGTTGTGTGCTGCTCGCTGGAAATCAGTAGCTGGTATTTGGGAGAGACTTGGAATCCTTATTTCCTTATCTTTAAAATGGGTATAATTTAAAAAAAAAATAATGAGTTGCAATGTTGGATTGAAAAAGAAAGTTTCAGTTGAAGGGTTAATTTGGATAATTCCAAAAAAAGAAACCTGGCTTTCTTCTCTTCCCAAAGGTAGCCAAGGGCAAGCTCAGGTTGCAAGATGGAAATTGGGCATTGGGTAGGACAGGGATAAATTGTACAAACAAGTGTGGAACATCCAATAAACCAGTCCCAGACTGGGCTGTCATTCTGTGTAATTCTGAATAAAAATATTTTGGAAGCTTTGTGGGAGGATCAGCATTGGGAAAGGGTAGAGGAGTTAAGTGGGAATAGGAAATAGGGGAATAGGAAGGGAAATAGGGGAGAAGAACTGGATGGTTGTGGAAAAGAGGATCTGGTTTTGGTGCCTGGAATGACCTGTGGGATAATGCTGCACTTCTTGTCTCACTGGGGCCAGAAAGGGAGCACGTGGTGAGCACAGAGCCAAGAATTTACAGCTCATTCAATTAAAGTCTGAAGGGTTTGTTGTATTTTGATAAATCGCTATTAGTTCACTTGCAATAACACCAACACTCCCAGTCCAAATTAAAGCAGAAAAGCCTCATTAATAGTAATAACCTTACCACTGCTGCCCAGGAAAGCTGTGAAATGCTTTTTCCCCTTGTCTGTGGTGTGATGTTTGTGTTCCCAGTGTCCCTCTGGGCAGCAGTGATGCTGATTTCTTATTAACTGTGGGATTGGGGAGGGAATGAGGATGTGACAGCAAATCATCAACATCTTGAGATCCTCTTGTGACAGAAGCTTCCCAAGCCTGGTGTCCACTGTTTGAAGGTGTTTTGTCCCCACCATGAGCTCCCTTCTCCCTGGGGCAGAAGCAGTTGGAAAATATTTGGATTGGTCTGTGTGGATTAATACAATAAATACTTAATTTATTGGTCCTCATTTCCAGGAGTTTAATATATTTTCATTTTTACACTGCCAAGAGCTGAGTGATGCTCACAGGAAGGATGCTCCCAGGTCTGGCTGAGGGCCTGGATTGATTGAATCCCTTTGAATTCCAGGTTTGAATCCTCATCCCATGCCATCAGCATGAGTGCTTACCTGCGGGAGCAGAGGAGGGAGCTCTACAGCAGGAGTGGGGAGCTTCAAGGTAGGGAAATGCATCCTGAGTTCATGGAATAATTCCTGTTTGCAGGAGCTGGGATATCCTGTGCAGGCTCTGATCTCTGCTTGAAGTCTCTCCAGTTTTTAAAGCTCATTGATGATGAGGTTGTGAAGGGTTTCCTCTTTATTCCCTCTGCATTTTCAGCTGGAGGTCAAGGTCTGAAAAGATACATAAAATCTTGTGAAATCTAACCAACCACACCTTGAGCACTGGGTTTGGCTATTGGAGCTACCTTGGAAATTTATTTATTTGCAATTTATTTCCTTCCTGTGATACTTCCCCTGGATTGCTTTGGGAGCTGAGCTCAGGCAGCTCAAATTGGAAGCTGGATGGCCTGAAGTGACCAATTTGTGTTTGGTACACTTGGAGAGCTGCAGAGTGTTTGCAGATGCTGAATTTGGACACTTGGGCTGCTCTTGCTGACATTTGTTGTGTGTTTTCTGCTCCCTGCTCCAAGCATGGCATAATTTCCTATATTTTTCCTGAGTGATCCAATGGTTGGGTTTGACAGCAGAATCCAGGGAATATCTTAAGACTGTCACACTCGTGGACAGCAGGACTGCATTATTTTGTATCATCTATTCCAGTTTCTTCCTGGGCTAATCAGAGCAAGAAAACAATTTATGCTCTTTAAATAATTCTCTACCAAGGGTAGAATTTCTCCTGGAACTCTTCTCCATGATAACTTTCAGTTGGCTTTTCACTGAGAATGTTTTATAATTTACAGGAGAATTTTTGGATGACTTTGTGTTCCCTTCCTCCTTTCATAACTTCTCCTCAGTGACAAACCCACAAGGGTGTGAAAAAAAGCCCTGAGAGACAGAGATTGTCCTGGTGCCAGATTGATTCTCTGGGGTGATCTCAGCCTGATGGTCAGGGCTGTCCTGCTTTTGGGGTGAATATGGAGATCCTTCTGGGTGCACTGGGAAGGAAGAACCTGAGCTCCTGACATGCTGAGTGTGACAGGAAATACTTCATTTATATCCTGTCCACACCCTGACCCCACAGCAGGTAGGAATGAAGGGAACTGGAGCTACCTGTCACTTAAATTGGGATCTCACCTTTTCCACACACTTGGCAGGTGTTGAGCTCACAGCTCTCTGCCTTTTGGGATTCAGGGTCTCACCTTCCCAAGTGTCACAAGCCCAGGATGAGCTGGGAGAAATCCCCCAGCTCAGTGGGATGTTGTGAACTATCCCATCCCATCCCATCATCAGCTTTTATTCCAATAGGATTTCAGCAATCACTTCTCCACAGTTAGGAGCTCTTGGTTACAAGCTGTCTGGGACAAATGTGGGTTCAGAGCCAACACTTTGGCAGCTGTTGAGAATTTTGAGCTTTTTGGGGCCACCAGGGAGCCTGCAGCGCTTGCCTCCAGAATTCCCTGTCCCTTTGGGACAAATCCTGTTGCCTCCTGTCATTCCCAATTGTCCATGTGGCTTTAAAAACACAGCAGGGAGGAGAATTGACTCTCTCCATATCTGTGTCCTCTCCAGATGCCCTGTGGCTCAGATTTTTGTGGTTCTTTCTGTTGCACTGAGGGTTTGGTTTTAAGGAGCTCCAGTCCTGTGTTCAGAGCTAAATTTCATGGCAGAGAGATTCCTCATGGATACAAAACACATCTTGGGGCAACATTTGTGATGAGCATTTTTAGGAGAGGTTTGGAGCATTTTTAGGAGAGGTTGGGAGCATTTTTAGGAGAGGTTGGGAGCATTTTTAGGAGAGGTTGGGAGCATTTTTAGGAGAGGAAGATGCAGAAGAGCTGCCCAGGGAGTGCAGGGTGGGGAAGAACAAAGCCCAGGAGTGACAAAGAACAAAGGACAACACCCAAAATCAGCGTGGAGAGCACCAAGGTCCTGCTGCCCTTTCCAGCTCCATTGCAGAGCCTGGCTGTGGTGCAATAGGTGACAAAAAGTCAGTGTGGGGAGTCAAGAGGGACAATAGATGAGGTGACTTTGCTGAGATTCTTTGCGGCTGAACCATCAAGAAAAGTTTCCCTTTGAACTTTGCGTTCAAAATGCACTAACCTCTGTCTCTCTGATGAGCTGCTGTTCCCTTTCAGGTAGCTCATTAATCTTCCCAAATCCCAGACCACAGCAAGATCTGCATTTGGATTTTTTTTTATAAATATATATATATTTTTTTTAATCCCCTTTAAAGAGAAATACAATTTAATTGTTCAATCAGGTTGGTGGAAAGCAGGCATGTGACACTCTGTCTTCTGTGAACGCTGCACAATTTCTGTTCCCAACAGCCTTATCCACAGGAATGATTTTTCAGTGGCAGCAGGGGGAGGGTGACTTGTTAGGGAATCTTTTTGCCTGAAAAGATCTTCAAAGAAACATATGCATGAAAAGAAAGGAATTTATAAAAGTTTGGCTCACGCTAACTTTTTGAAACGGGAATTTAATTTAAATAGCCTTAAAATGTGTGAAGATCAGAGTGATGCTTTGTCATTAACCCCTTTGATTTGGACTGAAATAGTGCAGAGCATGAGGCTCACATTATCCCTCAGTGGGAGAAAGGGACCTGCTGCAAGTGATTTAGAGCTGGAATTCTTCTGTTTTATTCCACTGCAATTGCAGGAGAAAGACTCAGGCCATGTGTTTTCCCCTTGAAGTTGGACACACAAGTTCTCTGGCAACTGTCATTAAAAAAAAGGTGGGGCAAGGAGAGAAATGAAATATTTCCTTGTGGAATGAGAGCTGGGAATGTTGTCCTGGAGAAGGGAAGGATGCAGGGAGAGCTCAGAGCTCCTGCCAGGGCCTGAAGGAGCTCCAGGAGAGCTGCAGAGGGACTGGGGACAAGGCATGGAGGGACAGGACACAGGGAATGGCTTCCCACTGCCAGAGGGCAGGGATGGATGGGATCTTGGGAATTAGGAATTCCTGGCTGGGATGGAATTCCCAGAGAAGCTGTGGCTGCCCCTGGATCCCTGGGATGGCCAAGGCCAGGCTGGACAGGGCTTGGAGCAACCTGGGACAGTGGAAGGTGTCCCTGCCATGGCTGGGTGGCACTGGGTGGCTTTGAGGTCCTTCCCACCCAAACCATTCTGGGATTCTCTGAATGTCACAGAATACCAGCTGCCACCTCATCACTTACCCCTGTTCTGGTTTTTGCACTTGACTTCCGGAACAGATTTCTATTCAAAGGGAAATATTCAGGAATTTTACCCTCTGATGAGGTTGTATCCTGTTGGTAATTCCAAGCAGGTGCCACTGTGGCAGAGCTGCTGGTTGTAGGATCCTGCAGGATCCACGGGGTGTCATTCCCAATCCCAGAGCCATGATCAGCTCAGTGCCTCAGCAGCAATGGGAACAGACTTTTTTATTCTCTGTGAAAACCCCAGGAGCCTGGAGGCAGCAGGAAGAGCATTGGAAAAGCATTGGGAAAGCATCAGAAAAGCATCAGAAAAGCATCAGAAGAGCATCCAGCTCCTCCCTCATCAGCTCTGCCCTGTCCTGCAGGATGGAATGGGAAATGCTCTGGAGCTGCTGTGATTCCCATGGATGTGAATGAACTCCACACCTGCTCAGCACCTCTGAAAATCGAGCCTTGCTGCTCCTTTCCCCCTGGAAGCTCAGTGCACTTCTGCAATATTTGCACTTCTCTGTGGCTTGGAGGAGCAGGATTTTGTTGGGGATTTAGCTGTGGGCTGCATTGTCCAGGGAAGGATGATGGGAGCAGGATTGGGGTCAGAATTCCAGAGGCACCACTCAATCTCCTGTTAGATCCCACTGGATTTTATTGAGTATTGGAGGTATTCATTGACAGACAGACAAACAACTAGATGCTCCATGTTCTGCCCTTGAGGAATCACTCCTGCAAGTGCTTGGGTTACATTAAAGGATGGAAAACATTCTTGGGTTATTGCCATGCCTTTGATTATTTTTCCTTTTCACTTATTTTGGGGTTTTTATGAGAAGTTCTGTCTCTGATCCTGCTGCTTTGGCATCTTGTGAATGAGCTTGTGCTCTGCTGGCACTGGAATTTGGGACAGGGCTTGTTGTACAGGGAAGGGAGAAAAAAAGCCTTTAGTGGAACTAGGAATTCTATTTATGCCCCAAAGCTGAATCCTCCCAACTGTTGGGCACGTTTTGTGTGCTGAAATGAAACAACAAAAATTCAGTATTTCTTTATGAAGTCATTTAAGCCATTTCTGCTGGCTGGTGATAAATTGAAAGCCCTGAACAAATTGAAATTTGGGGAGTGGGTTTGTGTTCCTCCCCACTCTGCTGCTCATCTCTTCTCCACCCGAGCCTGAAAAACTCCTTACCATCAGGCTTTAAGTCATTAAAGAAAACCAGAGAGCAGCTCTTCTAATGAAGATTTTGATGCCAAGAACCAAGGCAGACAGGATGGGATATGACAAGGGCAGGATGTAAGGCCAGGTCCAGGGAAAACAGAGTTATTTGTAGGTGCCTTGTTCCATTTGGATTCACCGCCGGCTGCCGCGGGGAGCCAGCTGTGCTCGGCAGTGACAGAAACCACAGCTGACATTTGGGATAATGAAAATGCAGTTCAGCACCTCTCAGAGATGTGGATGATAATGTGTTGTCACTCAGAGGTGCTGCTGGGGAGGGGGAGGAGGGATGGGATTCGTGTCTGGTTAAAGGAGATGTTGTGACAAGTGGCCTGCGCTGGTTAAAAATATTCTATAAGGAAGAGTGGGAATAAACCAAAAAAAAGTCAGCTGGGGAGGGGGAGTTGATGCCATGTCCCCAGTCTGCTGTCACACCACTGCTTTTGTCTCCTGGTGGTGTTGAGCTCGGGCAGGGAGGGGGAGAGGGGAGAGCAGGGCTTGGCTGGGCTTTGCCAGCTCTGATTCCACCAGCTCCCTTGGAAGGGCACTCCTGATTGCCTCACCGTGCGCTCATCCCGGTGTGGAGGATTAGCAGCACTGCCTCTTCAAAGGCTGCCCAATCAAGGAGGGGTTATTAAAACCAGGCTGCTTTATGACTGAGAATTAATTAGAGCAGCATTTTTCATGCAAAACATCCCATTTTTTGATTAGTGATGGAGCAGGGCCACAATTAACACTCTGGGAAGCTTAAATTTCCAGCCTTTTGATTCTCGGGAAATGAGATTATCAAACTGGGGTCAGGCCCTTGACAGCAAAAGGGGGATTATGTGTCAGAAAACAGTTTGTTTCTTGCTTTTTTCCTCGGAGATTGTTATTAAAGCTACAACAATTCAGAGGGAGAGACCTAAAAAAAAGAGGGAGGAGGGTCCCTTTGCTTTGTCAGTGCAAAGAGCTCCTGGTGCTGAGGAGAGCACATCTGGCATTTCATCTCCAGCAACAGGTTCCCATCGCTGGGTGGGGTCAGCCCTCCTTTTCCCATCCACCTGGCTTGGTTTTATCCCTTTTAAACAACGTTTTTGATCCCTCCCAGGTGTCTGAGGGTGTGCATTGCTGCTTATTAAAGGCTGACCTCAGCCAGCAGTCGTGTCTGTGAAAGAGGATCAGGGCATCTCTGTTAATTCTGGACAGCATCTGGAGGGGTTGGAATTCCCACCTAATTCCTGTCACTTCTCAGGGAGATGGGAGGTGTTGAAAGTCAGGCTTGGGCTGTGAAATCTCTGGGGCTTTGAGCAAGGTGAGCAGGAGGAGTAATTTAGGTGTCAGGTGGATATTTGCTGCCAGCTCAGAGGGTGTCAGTGAGCACCAGGAATGTCACTGTCACTGAATGGTTTGGGGTTGGAAAGGACCATAAAGATCATCCAGTGCCACCCCTGCCATGGCAGGGACAACTTCCACTATCCCAGGGTTCTCCAAGCCTCATCCAGCCTGGCCTTGGACACTTCCAGGGATCCACAGCTTCTCTGGGAATTCCATCCCAGCTCTCCCCACCTCGGTGTTGACCTCAGGCTCCTCTTGTTCTAATCTTCAGCTGCACCCACTGCTCTCACCTCAGAGCCCAAACACCTCTCAGGGGCCACAGGATCCTTTTGGAGCAGGAAAACCAAAGCCAGGAGGATCAGGAGAGGAGCTGCTGGAGAAGAAAACCAAAACCAGGAGGATCAGGAGAGGAGCTGGAGAGTCAACGCTGGAATCAACCGCCAGCTTGGATTCTCCATCCTCACAACTCTCCCACTACTGCCAAGCTTCTCTCCCCTATTGATAGGTGGAAAAACATTCCTCACTTTATCAAACATCCCACAAATATTCCAGTTTTACTAATTTTGCTGGGAAGCTGCTCCAAGCAGAACGGTGGGCTGGGTTGTGTTGTTCCAGTTCTGGGCAGAGACTCCTGGGTTTGCTGAGTTTGCAGTGCCTCGTTTGCAAAGCAATCCTTGATTTTCAAGGGACTTATTTCCAGCTTCTTCCCAGCTTTGAATCTGGATTACTGAAGCATTTGAGGGCTTTGTGGTGAATTTACAAAGACAACATGGAATTATCTTGTATTATGCAGATTAAAACAGAATAGGTGGAAAATGTGTATGCCTGTGAACTGTAATACCCTGGTTTATAACAATTACTGGGGTTTTTTCCAGGAGGAGTAGGATTTTGGAAGGAATGTGTGCTTTTGCCTGACTATCAGTAGTGAACCATTTATTGAAACACCATGGAGTTAGGCTGTGAAATTATAATAATAAAAAAAAATAAATAAAATCTCCATGGGAAGGCAGATCAGCTGGGCCAGAATTGAGCCTGGTGGAAGTTGGTCAGTTAATCCTGGGTTTTTTTGGATCTTGAGTTACCACACTGGCCATGGCCAAAACCGCACTACATTTCCTTTATGCATACTTTCAGGAAGAGATTTATATTATATACAATTTTTTTTCAATATATATTCATTTTATATACACACAATATATTTGGACTCTGATCCTTGTGGGTCTCTTCCAACTGAGGATATTACATTATTCCATATTCTTTCTAGAGGGATTAATTGCTATGTTGCCACTGTATCTATATTTTTTTTGTCTCTTCTGACCTTTTAGATAGTCTAGAGTCCAAAGATGCTCATGGATGTTTATGTTTTAAGTTGAAATCCTGCTGACATTCCAATTTTTCATCAAGGTTATCTTTCCATATTGAAGTTCCTCTGGATTCATCTTCTTTGCAGGTCAAATTTCTTTATTTTCACCACCTTTGTTAGCAAGACCTTGATAAACACATCGCTGGAAGCTTCCTTTTCTTTCTCCCATCTGATGGAGTGTATAGTCCTAATTAAAAAAATCCAATTGTCTATGGGGACCGAGCTGCTTTCTTGCCTCTCCTGCAAATTTTACACCTTTCAAGCTGAGACTTCTCCAGGAGATAATTCCACATCACAGGGGATGGCAAATTACACCAGAGACCCTTCAGGGTGAGCATGGAGGGAATTTCTGCTGCTCCTCTACCTGTTCAGGGGGAAAGGAGTGTTTAATCTCCTGCCCTGTCATCCTGCTGCCTCTAATCTGCCTTTGAAACCCTTGAAAAACGCGACGGCGTTGTTTTTCAAGGAGCATAACAAATGCACCCCAGACAGCTGGATTAGCATTTGGGGTTTCTCCCTCGCAGCTAAGAGGTTTTTTAGCTTCATAATGTTGAAATGGAACTTTTCAGTGACGGAGGAGAGGGCAGGCTTGGCAAACTCTGCTTTCCAGGAGGGCTAAAGCCGTTCAGGTTGAGCATGAATTAACATTTCCCTCGTCTTGTAAAGGTCAGCCTTTAATTGAGATTCACCAGGCTCAGCCCAAAGCCCGAGTTCCAGAGCCCTCTCTCCAAAAAGGAGGCACAAATTGGCAGCATAATCTCATCAGAGGCTGAGGTTAGGTGGTAATAAATCACTCAATTCAAAGAGAACAGAGCTGCCACGGAGCACAAAACACAGCAGATGCTCCAAAGACTTCTGTGGCTTCGAGTTGGAATAACAGTTGGGAGGATCTGTAGATGTCTTGAGTTTTTCCTAATAAGGAAGAACTGTTGGGGGAGGAAGTAATTTTTACCTAATTAAAGGATTAAAACGTTACACATTTGATTTAATGTTGGTTGTTATCCATTTTATAGACGTGGGAATTGAAGGTGTCACTCTCCTGTGTTTCCATTTGTGTCTCATAGATCAGATATTATTGCCAAAAAAAAAAGGCAACAGCTTTCATAGATCCATTCTTCCCTGCCTTTTCTGAGGAGATAAATGTGTGCTGAAGAGGTGATTCTGTTCTGCAGGATGAAGATGTAACTTTAATCAATAAAGGGATGTGATTTAGGGCTCTGAAGATACAAAAGCTGATGTTGTCTCAAGGGCTCTGTGGGCCAAGTGCATAAATTCTTGTTGGAGTTTTTCTGTAATACATCATGGACAGTGTTAGGATATTTTCTTATCAGGAGACAGAAATATGGATGTTTTCCAGGTGAGGAGAGTTCCCTGGAATAAGGGTTTGCATCCAGTGATAATGTGAGGAGATGGGCAGGGAGAAGGGTGTTTTTATGGAGGCTGGAGATGGAGAAAGGGAATGCTTGTGAGAATCATGGAATCAGAGAATCATAAAATCATCCAGTGTCACCCCCTTGCCATGACAGGGACACCTTCCACTGTCCCAGGCTGCTTCAAGCCCTGTCCAGCCTGGCCTTGGCCATCCCAGGGATCCAGGGGCAGCCACAGCTTCTCTGGGAATTCCATCCCAGGGCCTCCCCACCCTTATGGGGAAGAATTTTTTCAGAGCTTTGAATCCTCCTGTCCATGGGATTTTAAACCTCTCATCTCCAGGATGTTGGGTTTTGAAGCTTGAGTAGAATTGGCCATTCTGAACTGGGTGGCTCAGTGTGATGGTTTGGGATGGCAGCTGTCGCTGTTGAGCGGCTAGCTGAGGACTGACCCAAGTTCTCAGACAAGCGAAGAGAGGAGAAAAGGGACTTTATTGTTTTGAATTCCATATATATAGAGTCTACAGAAGTGCCCCAGATTGGTCAGCCCGAGACCTCCCCCTAGGCACAATTGGCTAAGCCCGAACTCACTCAATCTGGCGAAACTGTTTGCAAAACATCCAAACTTTATCTTGTTTATGAAATATAACAAAATGTTCCCACGGGAAGAACCTGTGCACACAGGCAGCCTCATAGTTTAAATTCTATTCAAAGGTCAGTCAGGTGAAGTCCCAGAAGGACACGATGTGCACGTTGAATCCATCTTTAAAGGAGCCCATTTTGGTGGTTATTCCAGTTTAACTGGCCTGGAATGTGTGAACTTGGATGCATTAATGGAAAAAATTTGCAATGGACCACCTAGCACTGGGAAAACTGAACCTTCCTCCCCAAACTGTCCTGAGGATTTCTCCAGCTGGATAATAATAACAGTTGATGAGTGGAGGCCCCAGAGGGTGATCCTTGGGGTCAGCTTCCTGTGGGACATTGCCTGGGTGAATCCACATCCTTCTCCAAACGCTGTGAGGTCCCAGACCTTACAGAGTATTTCTGAGCTTAATAAATGTGGTGGTGGCTTTGTCCATCCTTTGGCTGGTTTTCCAGGTCCCTGAGTGATCAGGGCTGCTCCCAGAAGGATCCCCAAGGACCCAGAAGGATCTGGCTTGGCTGAAGCAGGAGGGAAGGTGCTTGGAAAAAGGTTCTGAGGCTGTTCCTTCCAAGTTAACTGCCACCAGAAAATGTGATTTTGAGCCAAATGAGAGACATTTCTCTGCCTCGGTTTCCTGGAGGGTTTTGGAGTGTTAGGATTTCTCAGGAGTCCCAGGACTGTCACCTTGACTTGGCTTCTCTTCTGTGCATGCTCCTTCTCTCCTCCTAAAATTATGAGGTCCCTTTTTGCTTATGACAGCCAATCCTTTTCATCAGTAGGTTCAGAGTTTCACCAGATGTGTAATTTTGTCAGAACCCTTGGGTTTTGGTTCTCCAGCAGCGATGAGGATTGAATTAATTGGCTCATTTTGGGACAGGAGCACTCATGTGAAGCTTTCTTGCCAAGAATTCATCATTTGATGATGCCACAGACAAACACTGGTCACTGTAGTCATTAATGTGCCACATTTGGGTGTGATTTCCTAAAGCAAAGAGGACAGGGAGGGTTCATGTTCCAAGTGGTGTTTGCAGTTCCCCACATCCATGTGCACACCAGGGCCTGTGTTTAAATTCCTGCTCTGGATGTCACCGAAAATCGGGAAGAAAATAAAAACCCTCTAACACTATCCTTGAAGTGATAGAGAATCAGGCATTACTTTATTTTCTGGCCAGGATGTGCCTAGGAAAATATTCCAAGAACACTGTCCCTTCGTGGTCACCAAAATTGTCACTGAAACTGCAGGAGAAACAAAAAACAAAAACCCTCCAACAATGTCTTTAGTGTCAGAGAGTCAAAGCATTACTTTATTATCTGGCCAGGGTGTTGTTCTGGCCAGGATGTACCATAGAAATCATCTCATCCACACACAGCCTGGCTGTGCAGAGAGAATCATTCCATCACACATGAATTTTACTAGAATTTTCAGATATTTTATAAAGTTAAAATACATAGAAATGTATTGGGTCAGTGTTCATTGGGCCAGAGTTGAGCAAACCCCCAGTAGTCAGTTTCCCATTGGATCTGAATCTCCTCACCTCTGATGTTAATTAGATTTTTCATTCTTCAATTTTCCTCTCAGTCCTTTCCTGCCCAGATGTCTTCACCCCTGCTGGAGGTGCTCTGGGGTAGCTGTTTGTAGATAAACACTGCTGTCTGCTGATGTTCTGCTGAGAGCTCTTTGTGCTTTGGGTTAATTTATCTTTATCTTTGGGTTCCTCTCAGTCTGTTGATCTGCTGAGTTCATCAGACCTCACCTGGTAGAACAATGCCCTGGAAAGAAACCTAAAATTCCTTTTCTTGGGGTAAAGACAAACAAAACCTTTGACTAAAGTTATACATAATTTTTAAACTGATATATTTTCCAACATGGATATCAATCTCCCAAATTTTCCCGCTCCCCTTGCCAGTCTTCTGAGCCATGCAGTCACCACAAAGGCAGAGAAGTTGTCAAAACCAGATTTTTCTATGTGTTTTCTCCCCACAAAACTCGTGCAGCTGCCTGGGAGAGGTTGTTCCAAGCGTGCTGGAGAAAGCCAGACTGATTCTTTTTTCCTCCAAACGTCGGGCGCAGCAAATCCTCGCCGCAGATCTCATTAGTGTTTTCATATCTCATTGTAATTACTTAATAATATCATACCAAAGCCTTGCTGCTCACTAGCTGGTTTTTTTACATAATATCAAAAAAAAAAAGTGATTGGGGGCCTGGAGTACATCTGTGCTCCTCTTTGGGGATTTTAATTGCACTGATCGTGCGCTTGTGTTTGACTTAATTGTCATCAGGAGTTATTGGATGAGCTCCCTGTAAGCCCTGCATTCACTGCACCTCAATGGCATCGAGGAAACGTGGCAACAAATGGAACAAATGGCACTTGCTTTGTGTGCCTAATGAGTGTGGAAGTGGTTTCAAATGGCCTCTTCCCTTTCATGACGGGGGATGTGTTGATGTGATGTGGCAAAGCTGTAATTGCACTAATGAGTGGTTTGGAGCTCTCAGGGCTGTGTCCTCAGCAGGGGGAGATGGCAGTTTGGCCTGACCCCGGGCTGAGGAGGGATGTGCCCAGTGGGTGGTGTTTCTGTGGGCACAGAAATCACTGTAGCTCCTGTGGAAATGTGGGGATTTATCTGGAGTTGGCTTCAAGTCACTGGGGATTTATCTGGAGCTGGCTTCAAGTTATCAGGGATTTATCTGGAGTTGGCTTCAAGTTATCAGGGATTTATCTGGAGTTGGCTTCGAGTCATTGGGGATTTATCTGGAATTGGCTTCGAGTCATTGGGGATTTATCTGGAGTTGGCTTCAAGTTATTGGGGGTTTATCTGGAGTTGGCCTCAAGTTATCAGGGATTTATCTGGAGTTGGCTTCGAGTCATTGGGGATTTATCTAGAGTTGGCTTCAAGTTATTAGGGGTTTATCTGGAGTTGGCCTCAAGTTATCGGGGATTTATCTGGAGTTGGCTTCGAGTCATTGGGGATTTATCTGGAGTTGGCTTCAAGTTATTGGGGGTTTATCTGGAGTTGGCCTCAAGTTATTGGGGATTTATCTGGAGTTGGCCTCAAGTTATTGGGGATTTATCTGGAGTTGGCTTCAAGTTATTGGGGATTTATCTAGAGTTGGCCTCAAGTCATTGGGGATTTATCTGGAATTGGCTTCAAGTTATTAGGGATTTATCTGGAATTGGCGTCAAGTTATTAGGGATTTATCTGGAATTGGCGTCAAGTCATCAGAACCAGAAGCAGACAGGATTTCAAGGCTCAAAGAGTTCAGGAGGTGGGACGTGGAATGGAATCATGGACTCGTTTAGGTTGGAAAAGCCCTCCAAGAACAGATCCAGAGAGGGTGGAGGCTCCTCACTGGAGATATCCAAGAACCATGCTGTGCCCTGAGCTCTGGCAATGGCTCTGCTGGAGCAGAGAGTGAGACCAGATGATCCCACTGTGGTCTCTTCCAGTCCAATCCATCCTAGATTCCATCTCTGGAATAACGGGCTGTAGCATTCCATGCTTTGTTTCCATCTTTATTATTTTTCCATGTGAGTTAATTTGTAAGTGAAGCATTTTTGATACAGAAAACAAAAATCATCCACCACCAGCAACTTACTTTATTCCCCTCTCTGACTTAAACCAACCTTTAGATATTCCTAAATGCAACTTTCACATCAAAATGTGGATAACAATGAATTTCTTGTAAATTTTCCTTTATTTTGCTTCCTAATTAGTTCCCAGGAAGAGGGAAATGCTTGGAACTTCATTAGTGCTAATGGCTGGGGCGTGTGAGTGTGTAAAGAGATGATGCTTTGCAAGATACATTTCCATGTAAATATCTGACAATTCCCATCTCTTATCCCTGACTGAGGAGTTTGGTGGTGATTTGGGTATTTCATGGATCTGGATTAAAAAAAAACTCAACAAAAGGCCCTTCTTTGCTTGATAAGTGAGGAAGGCAAATGTTTGTTCAGAGCTGTGATAAGGAGAGTTCCTCTCACAGACACCTCAGGTCTCACTTGGAGTTTCAGTGGACCAGGTTGGCATTTTTCCATCAATCCCAGCAAATTGGGCACTTAACTCTGTCATTATATCCTGCCTTGCTGCTGGAATATTCTCTCTGGAATATAGAATATTAAATACAAAAGCCAGGGGTTTTGGTTTCATTCAAAATATTTACAGCTCATTATCCTTCTTGTTGTTTCAGGAGCTCATGTAATTTATAGGAGTTCACATAATTGATCTGAGTGATTATTCCTTGATTCTTTATCAGAGCCTATGCCTTTTATCCAGAATTTGTGACCAGTTCACCCATTTGTGTGTGGGAAATCTTCAGCTTCAGACCGAGGGGCTTTATGTTTGCTCTGGCATGTGGATTTTGGGTTTGGGGTGCCCTGAGCCACTGGGCTCTGTGGAAATGTTCCTGTGCCCCTCAGATCCACCTGGGATCCCACAGGTGAGAAGTGGTTGTGTCTCTAAAGGTTTTATTTTTCTGACCACTTTTGTAACTGGAGGATCCAGTTTTGGGATTTCACAAAATGTCACCCTCTGGAGCTTGGCATTTACCTTTGGGTGACAAAAGATGCTTTTCCTATTTCTGGTGCTGTGACTACAAAGCAAAAAGGGGAGAATAACTTTATTTTTCTTTCTGTTAAGTGGTGATAGAGGTCTGAAATACAGAGAGACATCTCCTTAGTGCAGGAAAAACCACATTTCGTGTCTAGGAACTTGAGGAGCAAATGCCCCGTTCCTAATTCTATTCCCATTCCCAATCCAAAGATGCTACAAGAAAGGGAGGTGAAGGAGTGCCAGGGCTCAGAATTGTGTCCTTCTCTGCCTCTGACTCCTTTGGAAAAGTGGAGTCCTTGCATAGAAAACTTGGTCTTACGGTAAAAAAATGATTTGTAGTAGTCTGAATGTCTGTTATTAGTCAGAATGACTAATTTTGGGTCACTCAAAGAATCGCCATCAAAGGCAGCAGCCAAAAATGATACCATTTGCATTTATAAAAATGGCAATTGACATTTAAGGTTTACTCTTAACTCTCCATGGATGAAACATCCAAAGGGAAATCGAGTTAGAATCCATTGAGAGTGATTTCCCCAAAGATGTGAAAGGACAAGGGAGATCTCCCCACTGGAGAGCAGTTAAAGGGAATTATCAGCAGGGATCTCATTAGGATGGATTTAATGAGATCTGCCAGCAGCTTGCTGAGGGGTTTTTGGGGATGAGGAATCTCTGTGCCATGGGAAGGATGGATCTGTCTCAGGTCAGGAATCCCAAGTATTGAGAGACAGCTCAGGGGGAGGTTGAAGCACTTGGAGTGTGGTAGATACAATATCAGCCTCCATCCCAAGGTGCTATTTATGATCTCCTCTTTTATTTATTGACTCTATTCACATTCTCCTCAGCCAGAAGGGATTCCAACCAAGTTAATTGGAATATTGTGTCCTCCTGGTTTAATAGTGCTCTGTGAACCCTCTAGTAAAAGTCCTGAAAAAAATAGATTTTAGTTGAAAATTTCTTTAATTTCTGCTGCGTTTTCTGATTCACCATCCCTATCACCTTAAAAAGCATTTAAAAATGTAATTAGTGGAATTTATCCAGGGGACACTTGGTTTTACCACCTTTTCTTTGCTAAAAATCTGTCCCAGGCTGCCTTTCTGTCCTGGTTTAGTGAATGAATTTAATCTGATCTCTCAGGGCTACACAAAATCAGCTTTAGGTGGGAACCACAATGATTGTGTTGAGGTTTTTGAAATATTAGTTGTTAACTCTGTTTTCAACAGATACAGAAAATCATCAAATCATGGAAAGGTTTGGGTTGGAAGAGACCTTAAAGATCATCCAGTTCCAACCCCTGCCTTAGCAGGGAACCCCTAAAATCACATGAAATTAAATCCCAGAAGGAGGGTAGGAATGAATTTCCCTCTTTACCTACTGAAATAGATAAAATCCATATAAATCCCATCTGATTTCCTTTTTTCCACTGCTCTGGGAGGTTCTGTTGGAAATGTTCTGAGCCCTGTTGGGTTGATGGTTTGGATGATGCATCAGCAAGTTCTTTCTCAGCTTATAGGAAATCAGTTGTCTGCTGGGATAAAACCATAAATACCTTATTGCCAGGACCAAAAATGCTTCATTTCATCCTTTTTTTCCAGTCTTTTTTTCACCTTACTAGATGTAGGACCTTCCAAATTAGTCTAAGCCAAGCATAAACCACGTCTCGTGCACTGAGCAGAGTCATTAAAACTAAGTAATGCCAGACAATTGAATTAAATGTGGAGAAAGAAGATTTAAACCTCTTTCCTCTCTGTTTTAATAGGAAGTTGATGCAAATGGCAGTGGATAAGCAAATTATAATACGTTTGGATGAGGAAGTGGCAAGTTGGAGTGATAGGCTGGGAATGTCTAGATGGGAAGTTAATGATGCAGTTGGGAGGCAGAACGAGGGGATGGATGGGGTGGATGTAATACCAGGGAAATTAAACAGGTTCATTCCAAGCCTTGCTGCAAGATTCCATTACTCTGCACTCTGAGAGCAGATTGTTACAGTTATTTAATGTATTTAACCCACTTAATGCTTTGGGATCGTGCTTACGCAGAAAACCAGAGGAGGGAAGTGTTTGAACTTCACTTTTCTGCAGAAAAAGGGATTTTTTTTTCCCTTAATTTGAAAATGGCCACATATGGGGCACTCAGTTTCCAGTTGCTGATGTTCCCATGGAAAGCACAGCTGGAATTTAATCAGAAATATTTACCTGGACAAAAGGGCTCTGCTTGGCTTCCAAGTCTCTCAAAATTAGCTCAAAATCCAGGGTAAAGTTAGGATATTTTTACTTAACAGGTTTTATAGAAAACACATAAATATGCTTGTAGTAAGTTTTGGTCAGCCTTCACAAGGGAGAGGTGGAGACAGCAAAGAAATAGGTTATTTTAGGGCAAGAAATTGGCATTTTAGGGAAAGAAATAGATGTTTTAGGGCAAGAAATGGGTATTTTAGGGTAGGGGAGGAGAAGAGGCAGCTGTTTTGTGCTCCCAGTTCACACCCCTGAACTGACACTTGGATTCTTTGCTTTGCCATTCTCCACACCCCAAATGGATGGTGTTGGGGTTTTTTGGGGTTTCTAACAGGGCTTGCTCACAAGTGCTGGGCTTTTACAGAAAATCCTGCTTTTTGAGCACAGCTGCTGCTGTTGGGTCAATGTTTTCACAGATCAAATCAGCTGTGCAGAATTATTTCCCCAGTGAGACCAAGGCACCTCCATGCTTTCAGCTTTGGTAATTTCAGGGTATTGGAGAGGGTGAAAAAAATAATAAATCTGTTCTTTGACAGGACTAGCAAATGTTCCTGGTTTGTGAGAAGGGAGAGCTGTGTGTATTTCCTTGGACCTTTTCTATTTGATGCCTGCTTCTGACATTCTGGACATTTATGAATGCATTTGCTTTGTCTGGCTTTCTAAGGAGGAAGCCATCTGCTCCTGTCAGTGGTGTTGGATCACCCTTCCAAAAGGAAAAGGAGATTTTTTTTTTTGCTTTTCATCTTCCGTTTGAAGTAGCTCATTAATTAAACACATATACATATTGAGGAACGTAATACATTTTATATATATATATATATATATATATATATATAGGGAAACATAATGCTGTGCATTATGATCTTGGAGTGTGTAGGGGAGAGCACAAGCCAAGGAGAGAAGTTCAAACCTCACTTGGCAGCAAAATCAGACCATGAATTCCTGTCAAACCCTGCAGATAAATAGAGCTGAGCACGGAGGGAAGGAAGGGGAGGCAAAGCTTTCCCTCAGTTCTCTACACCTTGCAGAGCTGAGCATCATTTCCACCCCAAGGGCAAAACCCCAAAGCTCTTCATCTTGTGTCTCATCAGACTTTCCTGGTGGCTCCTTCTCAGCCTTTTTGCCTCGACAGCTTCTCCTCAAGCTGATAAATGAGGGTTGCCTTGTTTTTATTACCCTCAATATGTTGTCTGCTGTGCTGTTAGTGCTCCGTGGCAGCAGAAATTCCTGCTCCAAGCTCACGCAGGGAAGCACTGAAGTATCCAAGAGGCCCCAGAAGCAGATGTGAGGGATCTGATTTTCTCTGCTTGTTAACTTACATACAGAAGATAAAAATGAATCTTTTTGGCTTCAGAAATTCTCAAGGGTGAGGCTAAGGATTCATCCTGACAGCTGGCAGAGAGTCCTTAATGGAACTGTGAGCCAGGCTGCTCCAGCATCTCTCACCATCCTCCTCCAGGGCCATGTGAGGTGTGAAAATTGGTTCCTTTCCTAAAAACACAGCACTCCTTCAGACAGGAGATGTTCATACCTCTCTCCCAGGATCTACATCAGCAGTGGATATGCTTTGTGGCAAACCTTGCCATGTTTTTGTCTTTGCCTTGTGTTCCTGCCCCTCTGGGATGGATCTTGTGCTGGTAAGCTGAGGAAGCACAGTGCTGACCCCACGTGTGCTGGTAAGATTTGTCTGTCTGCCACTGGAACTCCTCCAGAGGAATAAAGGAGTGTCTTTATAAACAAATGGCTGGTAAAGATAAGATCTCAGTCTGCTGTTAAAATAACTTTGATACTGAGAGATAGAAGAAACAATGGGTAGGATTTCCATAGGAATTGCCCTAATTAGATGTACCCAAAACTGTGATAATAAACTACAGGAACAGAGACACAAGAAGCAGAATATGGGAATGTATATTGGGGGTGTCTGTATTAGGGGGAGATGTATATTAATTAGGAGTTCTGGGAAATCTGTACCTCTAGAGTACCTCAGCCAGTGGGGAAAGACAGAGGGAAATGTAACCAGGAAATTAGGATAAAAGAGGCTGCATCCTCTGTCAGTTTGAGAGAGACCCCATGGGAAATGCCCATGACCTCTCCCTTTATTCATGAATAAAGTTACAGGACTGCTCTGCCTCCTTTTTGGACATAAACCTCCAATTTATGGATTCATTTTCCTGACAGCCCCAACCTTCCCATGAGGGTTCTTTTTGCCACCACCTTTTTTCCCTTTATCTCCCAGACCATGGTCAGCTGGGGAGCACCATCCTGAATTGCCATTTCTGCCATTTTGGGGTCTCTTTGTTCTGCAGGGTTGGTGAGATTTAGTGAATTTGTGTCTAATGATTATTTACTGTTATATTTTCACCTGTTGCTGTTTCGCATGTTGGTAAATTGTTATTTTTTCATTTCTGTCAACTCATATTCATTCCTTACGGGTGGAAAGGGATTGGTTGAAACTAAATGGAGGTAACTTATTTTAGAGTGTCCACCTCTTTAAATTGTCTTAAAAAAAGAGAAAAGAGGCTCCAAGAGAGCTGCAGAGGGACTGGGGACAAGGCATGGAGGGACAGGAGACAGGGAATGGCTTCCCACTGCCAGAGGGCAGGGATGGATGGGATCTTGGGAATTAGGAATTCCTGGCTGGGATGGAATTCCCAGAGAAGCTGTGGCTGCCCCTGGATCCCTGGGATGGCCAAGGCCAGGCTGGACAGGGCTTGGAGCAAACTGGGATGGTGGAAGGTGTCCCTGCCATGGCTGGGGTTGGAATGAGATGGTCTTTTAGGTCCCTTCCAACCCAAACCATTCTCTGATTCCATGAATCCCATCACCAACTCCTAGGAAATTTTTCCCTGGTTTGTGCAGTGTTTCATGATTTTTTTGGTAACACAGATGTCAGAGGAGAGGGAAGGCTTCTGACCCCAGCGGTGAAAAAACAAACCAAGTGAAGTTCTTTGCTCTTTCAGACCTGACTGAAGTTTAAATTTCAGGTTTGTATCGTGCACTCAATACCTGAGAGTATATATTCAAAAAAAAGGAACCAATTCAGTTGGTAAACAATGTTCAGGAGGAAAAAAAAAAAGCTGCTCCATTGATTTGTTCTGTGTGTTTGTATCTTTGCATTGTGTACTCCTGTGTTCTGGGACTGCAGGAGAAGATCTCGAATGCAGGGAGCACAAGTCTAATTATTTTGTTCACTAGAGGCAATAATTGGCTTGTTCAGAAGTAATGAGATAATTCAGATGTAAATTCGTTTTGGAGAGGGGGAATTTTAATAATGGATAATCTAGGAAATTATATCATGAATGAAGGAATATTTTGTTTATAAAAGGAACAAGCAAAGTAACTACAGAAGGTTGGGGCTGTTTCAGCTCACTCCCAGCTGGAAGGAAAATCTGGGTGATTGCTGTTGAGTCCTGTGTGAGTGCTGGGTGTTCTGAGCTGGGCTAGAGGGGTTTTAACAAAGCTCTTATCCCATGAGTATTTCCAGCATTCAGGAGCTTCCCTGTGGAGAGAGTTGGTGTTAAAGAGATGAACTTGATGGTGAAAGCACATGAAGGGCTGTGGTAAGTTTAAACCTTATGGAAATGCTCTGGTGAGCAGAATTCAGACCTGACCAGTTGTGTCCTGATATTTTTTTCTTACATTTTTCCTTGGTATCCCTCTGAACATCTTTCAGACAGTTTTGCTGAGCCAGTGTGGGTTTCCCTACAGAAACAGGGTTTGCTGTTACAACTCTGAATTTGAAGGGCTGGGCTTGGCTCATTTCAGGTTATAGATTAATTTTTCTAATTCTCAAGCAGAACTGCTCTGTGCTGATTCCACATCCAGTGCTGCCTTCCTTTGGAGCTCCTGAGGAGTTTCCATGCCTTGGATTTCCAGCCTTGGCTTAGAGAGCTTAGCTCTAGTGGAAGGTGTGGAACAGCATCATCCTTAAGGTCCCTTCCAAGCCAGAGATTTTGTCCATCTGCTAAAGCAAAGTGTTGGTGCCCAGTGATGTCCCCAGGAGCTGTAAATGGGAGGATAAGGTAGGTGGGCACCGTCTGCCCTCCACTTTAACTCCCACTTTGGTCTGTGAGTTCAGGGAATTGAGCAGTGGGGGAAGCTTTGAGCTGCAGGATCCTGGATTTAATCAGAGAATGACATTTGTTGGCTTCCTTTAACATCCCTCTGCTCCTTTCCCCTCACCTTGCCCTTTGTTTCACCCTCTCCCTGTGCTCTGGAAGCATCTGGATGTCAAACCCTCCTGCTTGGTCCTGTGCTGAAGAGCTGTGGCTAATTTTAATCAAGCCTGAACTGTCATTCCGGTTCATCAATGTCACATTAGCGTCATTTCTCTTCATCAATGTCACAGTAACAGTAAACCCCAACTCCCTGATTATTAAAGTGGATGGAAATCACAGCTCTGTGTGTGGCCAAATAGCAGCTCATCAGCAGGGTGCTTGATGGGCTCTGATGGTTTCATTCAGGCCTTAATCAAGGGCTCTCTGTTCTGCTGGGTGTGTCCTCAGCTCTGCAGTCACATTAACACCTGCACGTGTCCCTGGTTTTGGTGCACACACATCTGGAGCACAAAGGTGGGCTTTTCAGCTGGAGCTTTGCTGGGATTCCCAGCTCAAGCCCTCGGTGGTAATGAGGCAGAGTGGGTAGGAATTGGTGTTTGAGGCTGGGAGGATTGGGAAGGTGGGGATTTGTTAAGGAGGGAGGGTGAACAAGCTGTGTTTAGTGCAGAGGACCATGTGGCAGAGCACTGCCTGGTTATCCCTGGGAGAAATCTTCACTGTGTCATTAACCTGGGGTTTATCTGAATATTGCTTTGATTTCTTCCCTTTTCCCTGGGCTCCTTCCCTGCCTTGCCCCATTCCCACAAGTTTTGACCCAACCTGGTCTGGTTACAAGTGCAAACTGTAGGTTGTGCCTGGATTCCCTCAGGGTGATCCCCACTTGGCTCTGAAGGTCCAAGGTAAAGCTTTGGGGTTTCTAGTCCAGCCTGACCTTTGTTACTTCTGTGGGCTCTGCTTGTCTTTTTGTTTTGCCTGTGGACAGACAAAATCTTCCACGTTTCAGCAGAACAGGAATGCTGGTGGGATGTGATTTTGGAAGCACAAGTGATGCTCAGGTTGGAACTAGGTGGTCTTAAAGGACCTTCCCAACCCAAACCATTCCACAATGCCATGAGAAGTGCAAAATATCACCACGAAATCTTCTGACTGCTGTTGTTCCTCAAACCATTCTGTGCCCTGCTGAATTCACAGGAGGCTCTTGCCTACCTATGGGCCCATCCTGTGTCCTTTAAAGAAAAATTTGCTTTTTCACCACTTGGCATAAAAGGCCCCAGTCCAGTGCAAGGAGCATTTTGTTAATTCATTAGTAATTAGCTGAAATTGCAAGTTAATCAGCAGTGGTGATTAACATAACAGGAGAAGTGACAGGATGCAGCTGGTCAGGCACCAAATTAAATTCCTTTGTACCCTTAAGTTTCCCCACCCTTAGCACAGTATATTTATGATAGAATTCCATACAAATACCCATGGATGTGTGGGCATTTAAGACTCAGTAATGGAGCAAGAATTGAGGGGGTTTTGGTGTATTTTCTGCACTCCAGCCCAGGCTCTTTCTACCTGAAGCCACTTGAGTTGCTGAATTTCCATCTTTTCCCCAATTCCTGCCTCAGTTTCTGTGTGTTTTCTCAAGAGTTTGTGCCCAACTTCTAGTGCATAATTGAGTCACAGACTTCACTGGCATCACACTTAATTAGTGCCAGCCTCATTAAAGGGAAAAACAAGCCTGTCTTGGGGTGTTAGTCAGTGGCAGATGTGCTCTGTCAAAGGGAGTTACAGTTAATTTTTCCCTGGTTTTGGTGGCAGCTAAAAGGTGCTTCCATCCTCTTTGGCTGACAGCAGGTTTGGTTAAAGGTTAACATTGGGAAAACACTCTTATTTTCCCAAGAGAGCACCTGAACCAGGGGCTGATTACCAAGCTGTGCCCTCAAAAGACAACCAGAAAGCAAATGAAATAAAGAAAATGCAGGTTCCATCTTAAAAACATGTTTTGGAAAGAGCGAATTCCTGTGTGTGCTCTTCACGAGCGCGTTGTGGATTTAATTGGAATCCTTCAACCAAAAGCCCTGGTGGCTCCTTTGCTGTGGTGTCACTTCCAGTCCTGCTGCAGTCATTTGTCAAAGAATCTCTTTTTTGGGGATAAGCTCAGCCCCTTGTTTCCTCCTGTGTTTTTCTCTTTTTTGGGTCTGTTTGTGGGATAAATTCAAATATTGGGATGGGATTTGTCAGAGTTCAGCATCTCCTGCCTCCCAATCCTTCCCTCTGAAGCAGCAGAGGAATCCAAGCTCAGCTTTAGCAGCACTGGGCAGCTGGAAGAGAGGGAGAAAAGGGATGTTGGAAGGAAACCTGGTGGGTGGCAGAGCCTGTTTTATCAAATATTCTGGAGCCATGGAAAGCCTTTGAACTCAAGATTCACAGTGAAGATGATCAGAGGAGCTGCCTGTGAACCCAAATGGACTTTTTAAATCAGGAGTATCATCCACATGGCCACAGCAGCATCTGAGGTGGAAACATCATCCTGGAGCTCAGCAGATCCAAAGGCAGGTGATGAAGTTCCTGTCTGGCTCTAAAATCAGCTCAGGTTTGGGTTTTTCGGCTGCTGAGCAGCAGTTTAAGGCTGTAGTGGAGTCTGGAAGGCAGAAAAATCAGTGTAGCTGTGGGCAGGTGTAAAGTGTTTTCCTTTCTCAGTATTTTGTATCTTTCATGTTAGAGCTGTGTGATAAATAATAGGATTATTTCTGTGTTGGTACCTGGTTTTGTAAGGCTTTAATTGAACCCAGGATCCTTTCTAACTGATTTCAGACTCATTCCTGAGTGGCATTGTGATAGACTTCTTTGTTTTGGTAAACTGAATCATGCTGACAGATTAAAACCCAACTAATTTTGCCTTTTTCTAATGAAATCCACCTATAGTGGAAAAAACACCCATTTTTTTTGGGATCATTTATCAATGAATTGGTGCTGAGATTTTTCCTGGAACTGCCACACAGGGGAAATGAAAAGCAATGACAGAATTTACAAACAAGAGTAATTTCAGCTGTTTATACACAATTACATCTCTGCTCCCCAAGGAAACTGCTGAAGGAACATTGTAAGTTTAAGAACAGCTTTATTTTTATAAACACGTCTTTTAATTGCTGAGCTGAAGTTGTGTTTATTACTGAAAATTCCCAAGGCTTTCCACAAACAGCACAATCTCCTTCACTCAGGCTAGAATTAGTTATGTATTTTCATCCTCATGGCTATGCTCTGTTTTTCTCATCTCCTCTTAAACTCACTTAGTCTCCAGGTTTCCATATATTATGGAAACCATCCCTGTTTTCCTGAGACCATTTCCAGCTTTATGAGTGAACAACACTAAAAGTTAACAAAAGACTTTGTTCTTAAATACCATCCTCATATAAGGCTTGGAAGTGTTATAGGAATATTCCTAATTAGTCAGTGTAAACCTTGTCTAAAATATCTTAGTGTTGATTTTCCAGAGTGATAGAAGGAGCAGAGATGGGTTTACCTCATTTCTGTGCAGCACCAAGGGCTGTAATTTATAATAAAACCTGACTACTTCACTTTTCTTGGATAACATGGAATGGTTTGGGTGGGAAGGAACCTTAAGGATCATCCAGTGCCACCCCTGCCATGGCAGGGACATCTTCCACTGTCCCAGGCTGCTCCAAGCCCTGTCCAGCCTGGCCTTGGACATTCCAGGGATCCAGGGGCAGCCACAGCTTCTCTGGGAATTCCATCCCAGCCAGGAATTCCCTCCTTTGGGAAGGTTTCTGCCTTCTCTGTTTACCTTCTGCCTGAACAGTACAAGAGCATTGAGCTTCATTCCACCTTGCAGTGATTCCACCCTCTCCTCCTGATTTGTCACTCATCCAGAATCCCAATTTCCCAGCTCAGGATGAACGTGGACCCCACTTTGGGAAGGAGGAGGAGGACAGTTCAGCTCACCTTGCAGTGCCACCTCCACTGCTGGAGGAACATCTCTGGATCCACCTGATCCAACCAGCAGTGAGCGAATGTGAAAGGTTGAACTCCCCTGGCTCAGCACTCCATTTCTTCCATTCCCTTTGAAACCTTTCCCAAGGGATTCTGGAGGATTGTGACCTATTTTTGCTACTGCTGCCTTGAAAGAATCAAATGACACTCCCTGAGTACTCCAGAGCTGTTTTACAGGCATGCCAGTCAGCACCTGGATGTGCTTTTCTTCCTCGTTCCTATTCTGCTGTCCCAAATACGGTTTTTAGGGAGAAGCTGAATGCAAACTCATGCCTGTGGTTGGATGAGAATATAGGACGATCCCAACTATTCACTTTGGGGCCAGTGAGAATTTCTTAAAGCTCAAGTGACCTGAAAAATGAGCATTCCTTTGTTTTTTATTTCTTCCCTGCAGTCTCTCATCCTTTCAGGATGTGCAGAAATGGATTTCTTACAAAACCCTCATGGCACCACGACCTGTCCCCGTGATTCCCACCAAACCCTCATTACCCTTCTGTGTGAAACCCATTTCCCTAAATTCCCCCATTCCAACATCTTCATTTCCGAGTGCCTGTCCCACTTTCCTTTCTTCGCCATTAACAGCAATTTCTGAATACATCTCCTTGCGACAAATTAAATGAGGTTACAGCTTGGTGGCCCAGCTGCACAAGAGCCTCAGCTCGGCTTTGTGTCTTCAATCTTTGAACTTTGGCTTTGTCCTTTCGCTTGTTGTTCCCCGAGTGCTGTGGCACGAGGACAAAATTAAAAAGCACTTCAGCCGCTGCTGAATTGGTGGCTGATGCTGAACCCTGGTCTTGAAATGGAAATTAAAGCCCCGTCTTTTTTACATCCCGTTTCTTAAGCAACAGGGTATTGATCCGCTGGGTTGAAGTCTTTTAAAAGAGCTGCTCTGTTATCTTTCTCGCCAGTTTATTTTTCTGGAGGAGCGCATTTCAGTTCTCTCCGCGCTCGGCCGCCTGAAAGAACGCGGAGATCAGATTTGGGTTATTAGAGGGATAAATCTTGTGCTCCGTTCGCTGCTGTCTTATCCCACCGATGAAAGCAGCGGGATCTGAGCCCCAGCTTTGTCTGGAAGTTTTTGAGCTGTCGGAAGGGTTCCTGTTAAATGCCTATTTGAGATTAAAGTCAGATGCATCAAAACCATCGGTGCGTTAAGGCTGAGCGAGCTGAGTTCCTGTTTGGAGTTTCGGTGTGTTGCAGTGCAGCTGGACAGGGATTTTTGGAGGGTCACTGTCCCACCTCCTCCACGTGGTCCTGTCCTGGGAGCTGCTGCATCAGAGCAGAGTTTGGACCCTTTGTGGGGAGTGCTGGTGGATTTTGGGAGAGCGGAGAGCAGCAAGCCCAGCTCTGGGTGATGCCTAAAATGCTGGTAAAAATTGAGATGCAGACACCACAGTATAGGGAAAAGGGTATTACCTTGGTTTAATAGGATCCCAGGTGGCACCATAACAAAAAAAGGACCCCAGGTACAATGAGTGTACAATTTTATGGACCTCACCAATTAGCATACCTATCTAAAATTCCCTAGTAAGAAACCTAACAAATGAAGTAATTGCTCCTTTGTTCTCATTACCTGTCCCTCAAAAAGGCCACAACTTAGTTTACAAAAACATGTTCAAGGTTGGTGCCTCATGTTCTTGAGATTGTGGGGATGTTTCGTCTAGTCCAAAGAATTCTGAACTAGGTATAGTGTAAGAGTTGTAAACATGTGGGGCTAAGATAGAGGGAGTGAAAGTACAGCAATGGGAAAGGGTAAAAAGTATATAAAAAGGGTATAAAAGTATAATGAAAAAGGGCAAAAAACCCATCAGGCATCTTGGGGAGTAGTATCTGTGTAGTAGTGGCTGTGTAAGTGCTCACTGCTGGCAGTAGTATCCATGTAGTAGTGGCAGTGTAAGTGCTCACTGCTGGCTGTAGTATCCGTGTAGTAGTGGCTGTGTAAGTGCTCACTGCTGGCAGCACATTCAAACACACCTCCATTCAGCTCAGTGCCCAGCTCTGGCAATTTCAGGAGCAATCCAAACCCACCTCCTCTACACTCAGCGCCTCACACAGAGCTCTCAGCACGAGAGGAAAATCCACATCCTCGAGGTCAGGCAGAGGGAGAGACCCTGCAGCACTCCAGGGTCACCCCAAGATCCCATCCCAGCGTTCTGGGGTCACCCCAAGATCCCATCCCAGCACTCCTGGGTCACCCCAAGATCCCATCCCAGCGTTCTGGGGTCACCCCAAGATCCCATCCCAGCACTCCAGGGTCACCCCAAGATCCCATCCCAGCATTCTGGGGTCACCCCAAGATCCCATCCCAGCGTTCTGGGGTCACCCCAAGATCCCATCCCAGCGTTCTGGGGTCACCCCAAGATCCCATCCCAGCATTCCGGGGTCACCCCAAGATCCCATCCCAGCATTCCAGGGTCACCCCAAGATCCCATCCCAGCGTTCCAGGGTCACCCCAAGATCCCATCCCAGCGTTCTGGGGTCACCCCAAGATCCCATCCCAGCATTCCAGGGTCACCCCAAGATCCCATCCCAGCGTTCCAGGGTCATCCCAAGATCCCATCCCAGCGTTCTGGGGTCACCCCAAGATCCCATCCCAGCATTCCAGGGTCACCCCAAGATCCCATCCCAGCGTTCTGGGGTCACCCCAAGATCCCATCCCAGCATTCCAGGGTCACCCCAAGATCCCATCCCAGCATTCCGGGGTCACCCCAAGATCCCATCCCAGCATTCCAGGGTCACCCCAAGATCCCATCCCAGCATTCCGGGGTCACCCCAAGATCCCATCCCAGCGTTCCGGGGTCACCCCAAGATCCCATCCCAGCATTCCAGGGTCACCCCAAGATCCCATCCCAGCACTCCAGGGTCACCCCAAGATCCCATCCCAGCGTTCTGGGGTCACCCCAAGATCCCATCCCAGCATTCCGGGGTCACCCCAAGATCCCATCCCAGCATTCCGGGGTCACCCCGAGATCCCATCCCAGCATTCCAGGGTCACCCCGAGATCCCATCCCAGCGTTCCAGGGTCACCCCAAGATCCCATCCCAGCATTCCGGGGTCACCCCGAGATCCCATCCCAGCATTCCAGGGTCACCCCAAGATCCCATCCCAGCGTTCCGGGGTCACCCCAAGATCCCATCCCAGCGTTCTGGGGTCACCCCAAGATCCCATCCCAGCGTTCCGGGGTCACCCCAAGATCCCATCCCAGCGTTCCGGGGTCACCCCAAGATCCCATCCCAGCACTCCAGGGTCACCCCGAGATCCCATCCCAGCGTTCTGGGGTCACCCCAAGATCCCATCCCAGCGTTCTGGGGTCACCCCAAGATCCCATCCCAGCGTTCTGCCGTTCCTCGCTGCGCTGCCAGAGCATATGGATCTCCATCTGGAGGTTTGCTGGGGCTCTGCCACCTGCAGTCAGGCTGGGTTTTGCCCGGGAGATGAAGCAGAGTGAGTGCAGCAGTGAAATCAGGAACTGCTCCAGTTTTATGGGGCTTGCTGTTGTCACAGCAATTACCGGAACAACCCCAAAAAAAAAAAAAACAAATGGATTTAATGAGCGTTTCAGGAATGTGGGAACGAGTGTTTCCAACACCTCATTACTGGGGTGAGAGGGGCTCTACATGGTCTTGTCTCCAGGAATACAAAATGATTTGTTTTGATACAGCTTTGGGGAGAAAACGGAATTAAACAAGTTGGTTGTCATTAAAAGTGTTGCTGCTGAGTGATTTAAACCTGGCTTCGTCTCCCAGAAATAATGATGTAACAATTAATAGTTAATGATTAGTAGTAGCAGGTTTGAATTATAAAAAAAGCAGGGGAAATATGTCCTATTAATGATTTGCCATAGATTTATTCTGTTAAGGTAGGGGTTTTTTTGCAATATAAATATATAAATTTACATTTCTTTGCTCTTTTTTAAGCAGCTCTGTTACTGCTTTGGATGTTGTAATGACTCTGTGATTCTGTGTAAGTTGGATCCTGTATTAGCAGGGATTTTTTAAAAAATAAATATATAACTTCTAACAGTTTTGGGGGGTTTTAAAGTAACACCATGTGTGATTTTGCAATAATCTGTCACTTGGGCACTGGTTTATATTCCTTAGGCTTTGTTCTGGTGTCAGCATTGCAGTGAGAGGTGTGCAATATTTTATCATCCTAGGGAAGCAGCACAGAGATCTGAAGTTCTGCTCTTTCCAGGAGTTTTTGAGGTTGGATTTAAATCATAGCAGTGTGTGCATCAGAGACACTTTTCATGTATATTGGATGTTGTTCAGGCTGGAAGTGATGGAGTTAAGGAGTTGCATGTAACAGGTAACAACTTGTGGACAAATCAGAAGAAATTCACTTTTCTGCACAAGGATTTTGCTGAGGGCATTTCTTCCCCAGGAACTCCACGTGGAATGGGAAAATTCAGATGTGTTCAGATTTACTTTGTTACCTCCTGTTTTATTTAAAAGCTTTCCTGCTCAGTTCCAGTCAGAACAGTTATGTATGGAAAATTCAGCATTTTTGTTTAATCAAGACATTTATTACAGCTCAATGTCCTCCAGTTCTTGGGCATCTGAGTTTGATTTTCTGGCTGTCGGGGGAAAAAGAGAAATCCCATAAAATGAACTTTTTTTGGTTCTCTTTCCACCCACTATATCAAATATACACTGGAACTGGATGAGTTTAAGGTTTAAGGTCTCTTCCAACCCAAACTATTGTGGGATTCTCTGAATTATGGGAATCTCCGAATTATGGGAATCTCTGAATTCTATGAATTAGAATTAAGAATTCTATGAATTGTGTGAATTCAGAAATATAATCTCTGAATTCTATCCCCTTTCTCAGGACGAGGAGGGGAGGTTAGCAATGGAGAGGGGAGGTTTTAATGCACCATTGGCTTTGACATTTTGGGACACTGAACTGCAGCAAATTGCTCCATTTCCCAGGAACTGTTCCAAAGTGAATATGATGAGAAGAAGCTCCACATCCCTGAGGAAGGCCCTGGCTGTGGTGATTCCCTAAATTCCACGAGTGTGGAATTTAAATTCCCTAAATCCCACGAGCTCCCTGCACTCCTGCTGTGCCACCAGATCTGTCCCCAATGCATTGGCGTGCCTTTAATCAAACCCAGTCCCCCTGAACTTATTTTCTCCAAGAAAACCTCTTCCCAGGGACCTGACAGATCACCTCTGCCGTGCTTCCAGACGTCCTGGCTCTCTAATTCCTCTCCATAACGAGTTTAGTGCTGCACCATAAAATATTCATGTTCCAATAGGTTCTAAACTAATTATCTGCAGCCGGCGCTTGCCTGAGCAGTCGTTGGCTGTTAGCTTGGCTCAAGTTAATGGCTTGTATTTCAGTACAAATAGTCCCTCCTGGCTGTTTCCTGTCACTGATTCTTATCCTAAATGGCATTTCCATATGTGTCTGGAGCTAATTCTTGTGACATCCAAAGGAGCTTTCTCCTCCTGCGCCCAGGAAGAGGAGGAGGAGGTGTTGTAGATAATATTTTATGTATTATGCAG
The DNA here is from genome assembly GCA_024500445.1 of Entomyzon cyanotis. Lineage (NCBI taxonomy): Eukaryota > Metazoa > Chordata > Aves > Passeriformes > Meliphagidae > Entomyzon > Entomyzon cyanotis. Next base: position 2,963,579 of record JAKEPQ010001019.1, read on the forward strand.
TTGCTGCAACTGCGTTTTCCTTGGAAGGGAATGGCTGTGGGTCTGATCTCTCCACTCTGTGCAGTTGTCCTCAGAGCTTTCCCACACCTCGTGCATTTTTATCAGCTCTGAAATAATAGTTGTTCCACAGGCAGGGACCCTTCTGGTTGGGTATTGAAGCTAAATGGCAGAAGGAAGGGAAGAAAATGATATATCATGGGAAAACACATGCAGTGTTCACCTGGAGGTATCCCATTGAATTGGAGCATCATCAGAAAATCCTTATGATGTTGGTTTTGAGTCTTAAAGTGCCCTTAAAGAGGAATATGATAAAAGCTGAATAAAATGGCACTGGGATCCAAAAGGGGCTAAAAACATCTTTAATTTTCCTTATTCTGCCTGTGGTAATCAAGGGGTTTTTTCTGCCTCCTTTTCTGAGGCAAGCTTGTATTTAAAATATTGACAGATCTTAATCTTTTAATGTTGCCATATGTCCACTTAAAATAAAAATGTAAATACTTCCATACTGTAAATGTATGGCAGTGATTTTGACTAATCACACGTCCGTATGCCTAATTGTTGGTGGGATCAAGGCCTGCGAGTGCTGACATGGAAATAAATTAGAAATCTTTATTTCTCCTTCTTTTTTAAAAAAAAAAAACCACAACTTCATATTTATAGCAAGTAAATTAAACAGCTTTGCAGGACAAAAAATCTGCTCAAGTCTCTACTAATTTTTTCCCACATTACTCCTAATGGGCTGTTGTAACTGCCATGTCTGAGGAATTCATTTAGACATTGAGTTTAGCAGAGATTTGTGTTAGAGAAGTGGAGAGAGACTCTTGCTATGGGTGTTTATTTGGTACCTGCAGAGATTATTCTGTTTTCAATTCAACTTCCTCAGACTCTGTGCAATCCAGGGGCTGTTCTCAGACCCCACCTGGGTTACCCTTGGAGAGCTGCTGGGAGCAGAGGGATTCACCCAAGATCTGTGGGGAAAAAGCTTCTCCCAGATCCCTGATGCTGCAGAATGAGCAGAACCTCTCCCCAGCCTGCACAGGTCACTCCACCTCATCCCAGATCCATTCCTTTTCCCATTATTTTGGGTTATTTATGGTGGCATTTCCCCAGGAACCCAAGTTCATGGGTGTGGTGTGGCACAGAAGTGTCTTTAGGTTTGTCCATCTGCAGAGCCCCTCAAGGTGTCCCCTTTGTGGGATTCCATTTTAGGTTGACAGAATTTTGCAGATGACCCAGTTTGGGCAGGAGTGTGGATGTGGACAGGCTGATCTGGACAGGCTGGATCCATTGGGATGGGAGCATTGGGATGAGGCTCACCAAGGGTCACAACAACCCCATGGGATGCTCCAGGCTGGGGCAGAGGGGCTGGGAAGCTGGGAAAGGCCCTGGGGGTGCTGGGGACAGCAGCTGGACATCCCCAGGTGGGCAAGAGGCTGATGGCACCTTGATGTCACCAGGAATGGTGTGGCCAGCAGGACTGGGGAAGTGATTCTTCCCCTGTACTGGGCATTGCTGAGGAATCACCTCAGTGCTGTGTCAGCTCTGAGCTCCTCAGAGGGGCTGGAGGTGTGCAGGGAAGGGAATGGAGCTGGGAAGGGGCTGGAAAACTCCTGAGGGAGCTGGGAAAGGAGCTGAGGCTGGAGCAAAGGGGATCAGGAGGACCTTGTGGCTCTGCACAGCTGCTGCCAGGAGGGGACAGCCGGGTATGGGGTCAGGCTGTGCTCCAGGGAACAGGGACAGCAGGAGAGGGAACAGCCTCAGGCTGGGAGGAGGGGCAGGGTGACATCAGCAGGAATTTCCTCATGGAAAGGTTGTAGGCATGGAGGCTGCCCAGGGAGGTTTGGAGTTCCCATCCCTGGAATTCCCAAGGAATTCCTGGCTGTGACACTTGGGGACAAGGTGGGGATTGGTCACAGGTTGGACTCGATGGTCTCACAGATCTTTTCCAACTATCACTGTTTCACATTGATGCTACATTTTGCAAATCTTCAGTATTTTATGGAATTAAGGAGTCTTTAAAGGGAAATCATTCTCCCAGCAGTGCAGGTTGGTGCTTGTGGGATTTGTTTATTTTCCTCCTTGACTCCATTATCCAAATAATCCTTGTCTCTGCAGAGTGTGAATATCCAGGAAGGTTTTAAGTGCTGAGACTTGAATCTCTCATGCAGGGAAGCAGAGGAACAATCCTTTAGCGTGGGACTTGAGGGAATACAAGATTTTTTCCTTTGTGATTTGTATTCTTGAATGCAATTGTTTTATAAATCCATCATTTACTTGTGCTCTTCTTGAACTGCTCATCCCTCTCCGAGTGCTGTTGAAGAAATAATTTTCTGTTCCATGAAAGATGTCTGATAGGAGGTAGAAATTGATATCTTGATCCTGTCTGTGCTTCCAGGTGTTTATCAGTGATAATTTCTTCAATATCCTCTTGATTTGGGGAAAAAAATAACCCTGTCTCCTCAGAAGTGAGCAGAATGAATGTTATCTTCCCACGAGATGAATGTAGATTTGAAATTCACTCGATAGCAGCTCTGTGGCGGTTTTAGCTTGATTTTCTAGGAAATGAGTCCCATCCTAAAGGAAATGAGTCCTTTAGGATTGTTCTATCTGTCCCTCCCCACTAATGGGATCAATATCAAACCTGAAAGGAGCAGGAGGTGCAAAGATGTGGAATTCTGGGGGGAGAGAATTGTGAACGTGAGCAGCTGCAAGGGGAGAAAAACCAGAGAAAAACAAGTCAGATTTGGCCTCTGTGGTTGGCCAGGGATGAGAGACAGAGCTTCAACCCAGCCCTGCTTGGTGGTGTCTGCTGGGCAAATGTTTTGGGAATAAATGGAGATTTCTGGATATTGCACAGTGGGAAGCTGAAAGGACAAAGTTGATCTGTAAAGGTTTTTTTGGGAGCTGGAAGTGCAAATAGGGTTTAGTCACTCCCAGACATCTTTATTCTAGACTCTGGGTTTGATTTTTGTGTTCAGCATCCTCCACGGTGCTCAGACTGAAAACAAGAGGTCCAAGTGTTCATCCTGTCTGGAAACAGCAGAAGTTGATTTTTCTCAGGTTGGCATTGAGTCCCTCATGCACAATTCCTTCTCCCAGATCCATGACTCCTCATTTACTATCATTCCATATCAAAATTCACTCCTGCTTCCCCATAACTTTGCCTCAGATATCTTGATTTTGAGAGATTTAATTGCACAACTTCCTGGTGTTCTTCCCCTCATCCTGTCCCTTATTTCCTGAGAGCAGAGCCTGATCCCAACCTGGCTCCACCCTCCTTTAATGTTCCATAGGAATATTTGTTTAATATTTATTTAATATTTATTTAATATTTATTTAATATTTATTTGGCTCTTTCTTATGTGAAAGAAAACATTGGTTACACTTGTAGCATTTCTGTGAAGGACTTAAGAGGGAGAAAAAAAGGAATTAAAGCCACATCCTGAGTTGAACTGAAGCAATCCTGAGTCAGGAAAGATCTTGGAAAAGAAGAGCTGTATTTGCACCAATAGTTCAGATATGGCACCAAGTGTTAAAGGACTCAATCAAAGCTTAGCATGATGTTAATTGTTACAACTCTTTACAGAAAGTTTAACTCTAATTCCTTGACTCATCCTTTTTATTTATTTATTTATTTATTTAAATTTTGCTCCCTGGTCCCCCGTGGCCTCACCAAATACCTTCCTAATTAAATTTAATAATAGCAAAAATCATTAGGCAGATCTGTGGTTCTGCTGAGACAGAGGATGGTTGACACTGATGAGAAAGAAAAAATTTCTTGAATTTCAGTTGAGTTTCCCAAAACTCTGACCTGAAACTGCAGAAGAGGAGCCAGAGAGGAGAAAGGGTTAATCGTGAAGTTTGATCTCCTCTTTCCCAGGGAGCATTTTGATGGCATAAATAGGAATAAAAAGAGCTGTAAACTTTACTTAGAGAGCCCTTCGAGAAAAGCAAGCTTTGTGCAGCAAGTTTTGAAGAAAAGGGATCAATTTGGTGACATTGTGACTGAGTGTTCTCGGGAAACATCTGTAAACTGTTGAGTTCAATTGCCCTGCAGCTGGAGCTTGGGGGGGAGTTTTGTTTCCTTTTGCTCAGTCTCTCATTTCCTTTTCCCTGTGCTCCCCTGGTGTCTTTTTTCTTCTTTTTTCCTTTTTTTTTTCCATGTTAAAAAGTAAATAATAACACAAACACAGCTCCTTCAAAGAGGCCTGAAGAGAAGAGGGTTTGGCTGGAGGAGCATCTCTTGCTGCTGGAGCATCGATGGTTCCAGCTGCTCCCAGCCAGTCAGAGGTTTTGGGGAACTTGGTTTGGTGGATTTGTTTGCTTTATGTTCTGTTTTGGGATTTTTTCCCCCCCATTTTTAGATTCTTTTCAGGGTTGTTTTTGTTGATGGTTCGTGGAGTGGAGCTCAGCTCAGAATGGCACCAGGAAGGGATTTTTGGGGATTTTTTCCCCCCATTTTTTGACTCTCTTTCAGTGTTGTTTTTGTTGATGGTTCATGGAGTGGAGCTCAGCTGGAATGGCAAAAACAGGAAGGACAAACACTTTTCTGCTGCCTTTTCTTCTGTCCAGCTGAGCTGTGAATACTAAAGTGAGGTTTTAGTGCTCCTCCTCTCCTCAGTCCCTTGCAAATAATACAGAGGATGAGTTTGGGTGTTTTCTTAGAGCATTAGAATTGTCACTGGCACAGGGAACACAATTAGGTGACACCAAAAGTGCAATTGGGACAATAAATTTATTTTTATTATTGTTACTAATGAGAGCTGCAGAGGGACTGGGGACAAGGCATGGAGGGACAGGACACAGGGAATGGCTTCCCACTGCCAGAGGGCAGGGATGGATGGGATCTTGGGAATTAGGAATTCCTGGCTGGGATGGAATTCCCAGAGAAGCTGTGGCTGCCCCTGGATCCCTGGGATGGCCAAGGTCAGGCTGGACAGGACCTGGAACCCCCTGGGACAGTGGGAGGTGTCCCTGCCGTGCCTGGGGTGACACTGGATGATTTAACGTCCTTCCAACCCAAACCATTCTGGGATTCAATCAATCCTGTGATTATTATTTTCTCCCCAAAGCAACTAATTGTTTTTCCTGCCTTCTAAAGAGCTAATGATTCAAATGTACCATTTGTTGAACTCAGAACATTAAAACTGGCTCTGCAGATTTAGAATGTCCTTTTTTTTTCCTCCAAGAGGAAGGTGAACTTTATATTGGAAAAGAGCTTTGTAATTTAACATTTATTAACTATGTTAAATCACAGAACCTGCCCAGATTTTGCAAAACCTGAATCAGCAAATTCAGAAAAGAGCAGCAATAATTACAAAATCCAATATTTTTAGAGGGGGTGGATGGAGGGAATCACAGAATCACTGGAAAAGCTGTGCAGAGAGGAGCCAAATCTGTATTTACATCTAATATTAAATCAAGGCATATTAAAAACTCAATAACATTTGATGGAACATCTGGCAAAGCGTGCAGCATTGTTGTGCCAAAACATTGGCTGCTACAAAATGCAAACAAACCCCTGTGTGTGTCTGGGGTTGGGATCTAATTACATCCAGAGCAGAATATATTATTTTCCTAAAAATCCTGTTAACTGCCTTCCTCCCCCGCCGCAGATTGATATTTCCAATTAGGATTTCACCGTTTGGAGCTCTGCCTGCGTCACCCCAGGCTGGGAAATCCTTCAGTCCTGCTCGGGAATTTGTCATCCCCGTGGTGACAGCAGTGGCCAGGCTGTGTGACCTCCCAATTCAGTGGGCAGGGTAATCCCAACCCGTGCTGCTGCTGTCGGGAAAAGCCAGGCTCTAATTCCCTTTAATGGCTTATTCTACCAACTTGTTCTCGTGCCAGGAATGATTAAGCTGTTTGTGGGAGGATGAGGAGCAGCTGGGTTTTTTCTTTGGGAGCTGTGGGATATGAGACAGGCTGGAGAGGATCAACCTCCACCGGGGCAAGTTGGCATCACTTCAGTGGAGGAAGGTGTGGGATTAGGGAATTAGGGACACTGAGGTGGGGCTGGGGTGACCCCACAGCAGCTGGGTCACTCTGGTTGTGATTTCCAAAGGGATTCCTGCCTGGAGGTGGCTCAGGATTGATTTTGGGGTGTTTGGAGCTAGTCAGGAATGATTACAGATATTCTGATGAAGAGGATGGACCAGCAGGTATTTATATCTTTGAAGGATAAAGTTAGTTATCCAAGTTAGATGCAAAACAGATTTTTTTAAAGGGAAAGGAGGTGAAATAAGTTGAGAATTAAATAATATTAGGCCTTTTTATGGACCACATGTCTCTTTTAAGGGAAAAACAGAGCAGGAAAAGGTCTGTGTGGAAATGGCTGTGGCAGAAGCAGTTCATGGTGAAGGACAGGCTGTGGAATAAATCCAAAGGGAGCAGAGGAATGACTACAGAATTAGAAAGGGGTTTGGGTTGGAAGGGACTTTAAAGTCAGTCCCATCCCATCCCACCCTAGCCATGGCAGGGACACCAAGGGACACCAAGGGACACCTCCCACTCTCCCAGGCTGCTCCAAGCCCTGTCCAGCCTGGCCTTGGCCATTCCAGGGATCCAGGGGCAGCCACAGCTGCTCTGGGAATTCCATCCCAGCTCCTCCCTACCCTCCCAGGGAACAATTCCTTCCTAATATCCAAGCTAAACATTCCCTCCTTCAGCTTAAGACTGGGGATGAAGTTGGTGGAATAAAAACAAAGCAGAACATCAGCCTGGAGAAGAGAGGCTGTAAATGGTTTAATGGATATGGATGCTTTTCCAGCACGCTCCCACCATCAGGAGAAGGTGGAGAGTTTTGGGAAAGAAGGTAAAATATCAATAAGAATGAAGTTGATATTTAGCAAATCATCATAGAAGTGATTTGGCTTAATGTTGTGGAAGGAACAGATGTCAGAGGGAAAAAAAATCCCAAGGGAGGCAGAAGAACTTGGAGGAATGGAAGGAAACAGCAGAACAGGTGATCAGCTGTGGCAGATTTCTGAAATCTGGCTGAACTCCTACAGGACCACATTGGGAAGTGTGAAGTGTGGGATGGGAGCTGAGCCAGCCCTAGAGGAACAGAGACTGCTTTAATCCTTTGGTAATAATTAGATTTTCTTGGGTTTGGGTTGGAGCAGTTGCCAAAGAAAATATTGTAACTTGTGAGTGGTCAAACACAGGGAAAGACAAAAAAAAAAAAGAGGAATAACTTATTTTTTGGTAGTATCTGCTTTTTCTGTATTTTATGTGATCATTTTTTAAAATCCTGTTTGGTTTTTAGCTGCATTTTACGGGAATAGAGGAGCAAATCCATGTTAGGGCACTGGTGATGTGAGGATTGCTGTTCACTGCTCCTCAGTGCTGATCATTATCCACAGGCAAAACCAACACGTTAAGCAAAAAAAAAATCAGTTAAAATGATTTCTAAAGATACGAGGAAGCTTCCACTGAAAGAAGTCTGACTATCTGGAATTCGTTAAAAACTGAAAATCGTGTATAAATATTTATGAGGAGGAATGGTGCTGGTGAGGGAGCAAAGCTCCATCTCGGGAACCTTCCTGTCAATCAGAACACCCAGATGTGATGGAAATGATTGAAATTCCTCAAAAGGTGGATCAGTCCCAATGGATCTCCCGTTTGAAGGGAGAGAGGGCAGGGGAGAAGCATCAAGGTTCGGGAGAGGGAGGTTTTTTGGGGTTTTCTGGTGATTCCTTGTGGTTTAGTGCTGAGTTTGGTGGCACCTCTGGTGTGAGGAGGTGTGAATGTGACACATGGTGGGAGCAGCTCTGGGACATGGAATGTCAGATCATGGGCTGCTGGAATGGGGAGGGAAGGAGAAGAATGGGCTGGAGATGGGTCAGACTGATGTGTTGTGTGGTGCCATGGCTGAGGGAAAAAAATTTGATTTCTTGGGAGGCATTTATGGGCATAAAAGAGAATTCAAGAGCTTTCACAGGGCTTGGAGTAGACACTCAAAAGATGCCCCAAAAATGGGCAGAGACACCTTCCCTATCCCAGGCTGCTCCAAGCCCTGTCCAGCCTGGCCTTGGCCATCCCAGAGATCCAGGGGCAGCCACAGCTTCTCTGGGAATTCCATCCCAGCCAGGAATTCCTAATTCCCAAGATCCCATCCATCCCTGCCCTCTGGCAGTGGGAAGCCATTCCCTGTGTCCTGTCCCTCCATGCCTTGTCCCCAGTCCCTCTGCAGCTCTCCTGGAGCTCCTTCAGGCCCTGGCAGGAGCTCTGAGCTCTCCCTGCATCCTTCCCTTCTCCAGGGCAACATTCCCAGCTCTCCCTGCCTGCCTCCAGAGCAGCTCCAGGGATTCCTCTGGAATCTCTCCAGCAGCTCCAGGTCCTCTGGCTGCTGTCCCCAGGGTTAGGGCAGCTCTGGGTCTCACCTGAGGGACACAGGGACACAATCCTCCCCTCCCTGCTGCTCACTTTTGGGGGACACCCCAAGTCCTTCGCATCATCGCTGCTCTCAGTAACTTTATATTTATGTGGATTTGTGCAATTTGATCCTTAGTGTGCCACACCTGCTCTCAGCGTTGCTGTGGTTTACAGCAGGTTTTTACAGGTTTTAGTGGTTTAAGCTACAGAACTAAAAATCAAATTGCATCAAGGATATGGAGAGAAGCAAACTGTTGTTGAGCTCTTTCCCCTCGGACCTTGAATTAGCTGAGGATTCAGAATTCAGGGAAAGAGATGAGCTTGTGCAGAATAAGGAAGAGGCTGCAGAGTTTGGCTGGTGGGGAATGTGCTGAGAGAGAATTTTCCAGCCAGGGGAGGTCCCAACAATTTTTTTTGGTTTGTTTTCCAAAGAGCAGAGTTTCCTCGGACTGTTGTTGGCCAAGCTGTGCCTGGTCTGCATCAGCTGGAGCCGCTGGGTTTTGAAAAGAGCAACCAAACCACCCTGGCACCGGCAGGCAGAGGGAATTTTGCAAATCCCAGCTGCGTCCCCTCAAAGGAGGAGAGGATTCCTTGATGAGCAGCCTTTTGTCCCAAACTTCCCTCTGTTCCAGCTGAACAAAGCAGCGATCCTCCCAGCCCTAACGACCACGGCTCTCTGGCAAATGTAAAATTACCAGATCTCATTAATGCCGAGCTCCACCGCTCATCAAAGCACTTCTCCAGACTCACGCTGGCTCCTTCTCTCTGCCCCTCTTCATCTCGCTCTCATTATGAGGATGTGGCTGCCCTTTGCACCCATCGGCTGCCGAGGAGTTGACACCTGCAGAGATCTCGTTTGGGAGAGACTCGTTAACTCTTTGAGAGGTGGAACAGCTGAGATGGAGGGAAAACAATCCGGAGGGAGCAGCTCTGCACGAGGAGGATGCTGTAAATACCGCGGGGACAAAGAGCAGGCAGAGGATGGCACATGAAGGAGAGGGAATTCTTTGTGTCCCTGTGCCTTTATCCTGTAAAATCATAGAGATGAAATCTCTATCTCATGGTCAACAGGTACCTGCAAATGCAGTTAATGGCTCGATTTTTATTTTTTTTCTTCCCTTCTCTCTTACAAGGATTTTTCTGCTGCTTTGGAGACTTCTCCCAGCTTAATGCACTTTTCACGTGTGCCTTGTGTAGCTGGAAAGCTCAAAAAAAAAAAAAAAAAAAAAAAAAAGATTTCAAAATGAGCCCAATTGCCATGAAATTAAACCTGGCTGGGGACAAAAGCTTTTGACATGTACGTGGAAACTGCTCCTCCAGATGATCCTCAGAGTTCTGTAGCAGCTTTTATCTCGAGAACTAAAGCACTTTGCAAACAGTCAGATTACAGAAGTGCTGCACTGATCAGGTATTTTAGCCAAATAAATACTATTTATAAAGGAATTTTCAAAAGAGCTTTACAGAGATACCTGTCACAGTTTCGGCATCTTTATTCAGTGACTCGAAGCTCTTATCTGGCTCAGTAGGGGATGCCAATTTACTGATGTACTTTTCTGTTAAAATCCAGCTTCCATAAGGTAGATTAGCAGTGAGAAAATGCAAGTCTCTTTGGGGGAAAAAAAAAAAAAAAAAGAGTTTGAAAGTTGTTTTAAAGTCGATTCAGTGATAAAGGAGCCAATTGAGGAGATGTATCAGGTGTCACCAAAAAAATAAAAAATCACTGGAAATTGCTGGATCTGTGTTGTTGTGAGCACCCCACCTATCAAACCAAGCAGTTAAGTTCCCTTCTTCATCCTTTCTCCTCTCTACCCATCTGTTCCTGCCTTAAATCCCATTTTCCTCTGTGAGCTCCACAGGCTCACTCGGGTTTTGTCATCATGAAAAACAGTTCTGATCAACATCTCCACTGCCAGCTATTGATAGTGCAGCTTTTAATTACTTCATTAAGTAAAACATTGTTTCTCATGTAGCATTCGCCAGGCTGCTGTCAATATTTGATGGTGATGGAGCTGATGTGGTGTGAGAGTTGTCAAAGAGTATTGGCTTGCAGGGATGGAGGAAAGTTGTGCAGGAATGAGGTTGAATAGAGGTTGTATTTCCATTAATCATCTCTAAATACAACATGACAGCATTGCTTGAGTCACTCAGTCATTGAGACAACAAATCACTCAAGGAGAGGAACACTTCTATCAAGGCTTGGCTTTACTTTGATCTTCTGCTGAAAAAACCAGCCCAGAAGTTCACTGCTTTGACATTTATAGGTGTTACTTGGATAATCCCATCTGGATTTCATCATGGTCACGTTGTATTTCATGTTTTATAACAGTCTCAAAATAATTTCTGCTCCTCTCTCGTGTTTGCTCGCCTGATCTTTTAATTTCATTAACTTTTTTTTTTTTTTTTTGCGCTTGTAAGAGTTGCTAATGCCTCTCCTGGCATCTCAGGAGTTCCTTAAATATTAATAGGATTCCTCTCCTGACTTTACTGGAAATAATCCTGTGTCTCTTGGATCATGTTTGCTTTTGTGGCTCCACGGTCTGTGTGACCCCAGGACTTCTGTGATTGATGGAAAGACTTGAATTTGTCTCCCAAAATTCCAGGTTATGCAGTCTTTACCTCATGGCAAACATTCTCAGTACCTGAATGCACTGAAATAGGCAGTGGCAGATTCTGTTCCCTTCTTCTAGTGGCCAAGGTGTGGAGTTCCCCTGTGTGTAATAATAATAATAATAATAATGATAACAACAACCCGGTTCTCCTGTGTGTAATAATAACTTCATCTCTTCCTCAGCAGCTGGTTTTTGCACTTTAACATCTGTGCAGTTCAGATCCAAGAAGAAGTAGGTATATCTCCTTAGCTCATCCTCATGGATTTTGATTAGTAACTTTTATAGCAGTGCAGAAGTTGTTCCTTCAGCATAAATAATTATTTTTTTTTATTCCTTAAGTTCCTTAACCCCTGCACACTCCTGTTCCCTTTTCTCCCTTCTCCACCTCGGTGTTTCCTTTATCTCTGGGTATTTTTTTTACAATTATTAGGTCATTAACTGTATTATTGAAGAAACTTGGTTCAAATGCCAGAGAAGCTCTGGCTGCCCCTGGATCCCTGGCAGTGTCCAAGGCTGAACAGAGTTTGGAGCAGCCTGGGATGCTGGAAGGGTGGAATGATCTTTCAGGTCCCTTCCATCCCAAATCTTTCTGATGGATCATATTCCAGAAGTCTTTTAAGCCAATTTCAGCACTCAGTCTCTGAGTTTTCTGCACCTGGGGGTTTCTCCCAGCACCATGGCAGCTCTGCCCCAAATCCTTATGGCCAGAATATCCCAAATATTCCCCAAACACCACAAAACCCCACAAGATTTTTAGCTGCTGTTCCCCCAACCACAGCTCACCTGCTCAGGTGGAGCCAATCCCATTTCCCATCAGGACAAGCTGCTTTCATCACCTCCATCCAAATCTTTCTGATGGATCTTATTCCATAAGTCTTTAAGACAATTTCAGCACTAAATCTCTGACTTCTCTGCTCTTCTGCTCCTGGGGGTTTCTCCCAGCACAGAAATAGGCAGTGTCAAATTCTGTTCCCTTCTTCTAGTGGCCAAGGTGTGGAGTTCCCCTGTGTGTAGTAATAACTTAATAATAATAATAATAATAATAATCCAGTTCTCCTGTGAGTTGGAAATAACTTCATCTCTTCCTCAGCACCTGGTTTTTGCACTTGAACTGCTGTGCAGTTCAGATCCAAGAAGAAGTAGGAATATCTCCTTAACTGACAGCTCTGCCCAAATCCTTATGGCCACAATATCCCAAATATTCCCCAAACACCACAAAACCCCACAGCATTTTTAGCTGCTGTCCCCCAGCCACAGCTCACCTGCTCAGGTGGAGCCAATCCCATTTCCCATCAGGACAAGCTGCTTTCATCACATACTATTCCATCCCAAATCTTTCTGATGGATCATATTCCAGAAGTCTTTAAGACAATTTCAGCACTAAATCTCTGAGTTTTCTGCTCCTGGGGGTTTCTCCCAGCACTGTGACAGCTCTGCCCCAAGTCCTTGTGGCCACAATATCCCAAATATTCCCATTTCCCATCAGAACAAGCTGCTTTCCTCAACTCCATTCCATCCCAAATCTTTCTGACAACTCTAAGACAATTTCAGCACTAAATCTCTGAGTTCTCTGCTTTTCTGCACCTGGTGGTATCTCCCAGCACTATGGCAGCTCTGCCCCAAATCCTTGTGGCCACAATATCCCAAATATTCCCTGAGCACCACAAGATTTTTAGCTGCTGTTCCCCCAGCCACAGCTCACCTGCTCAGGTGGAGCCAATCCCATTTCCCATCAGGACAAGCTGCTTTCATCACAAAGATCTATTCCATCCCAAATCTTTCTGATGGATCTTATTCCATAAGTCTTTAAGACAATTTCAGCACTAAATCTCTGACTTCTCTGCTCTTCTGCTCCTGGGGGTTTCTCCCAGCACAGAAATAGGCAGTGTCAAATTCTGCCCCTTCTTCTAGTGGCCAAGGTGTGGAGTACCCAGTTCTCCTGTGAGTTGGAAACTAACTTCATCATCTTCCTCAGCACCTGGTTTTCTGCATCTTGCAACTTCTGTGCAGATCTGAGATCTAAGCTATTCAGCTCAGGGATATCTCCTTACACCTGACAGCTCTGCCCCAAATCCCTGTGGCCACAATATCCCAAATATTCCCTGAACACCACAAGATTTTTAGCTGCTGTTCCCCCAACCACAGCTCACCTGCTCAGGTGGAGCCAATCCCATTTCCCATCAGGAAAAGCTGCTTTCATCACCTCCATCCCATCCCAAATCTTTCTGATGGATCATATTTCAGAAGTCTTTAAGACAATTTCAGTACTAAAGCCTGACTTCTTGTTTTCTGCTCCTGGGGGTTTCTCCCAGCACTGTGACAGCTCTGCCCCAAATCCTTAGTGGCCACAATATCCCAAATATTCCCATTTCCCATCAGAACAAGGTGCTTTCATGAACTCCATTCCATCCCAAATCTTTCTGACAAATCTAAGACAATTTCAGCACTAAATCTCTGAGTTCTCTGCTTTTCTGCACCTAAGAAGAAGTGGATATCTCCCAGCACCATGACAGCTCTGCCCCAAATCCTTGTGGCCACAATATCCCAAATATTCCCTGAGCACCACAAGATTTTTAGCTGCTGTTCCCCCAGCCACAGCTCACCTGCTCAGGTGGAGCCAATCCCATTTCCCATCAGGACAAGCTGCTTTCATCACAAATGCTCCATCCCATCCCAAATCTTTCTGATGGATCATATTCCAGAAGTCTTTAAGACAATTTCAGCACTAAATCTCTGAGTTTTCTGCTCCTGGGGTTTCTCCCAGCACAGTGGCAGCTCTGCCCCAAATCCTTATGGCCACAATATCCCAAATATTCCCATTTCCCATCAGAACAAGGTGCTTTCCTGAACTCCATTCCATCCCAAATCTTTCTGACAAATCTAAGCCAATTTCAGCACTAAATCTCTGAGTTCTCTGCTTTTCTGCTCCTGGTGGTATCTCCCAGCACCATGACAGCTCTGCCCAAATCCTTGTGGCCACAATATCCCAAATATTCCCTGAGCACCACAAGATTTTTAGCTGCTGTTCCCCCAGCCACAGCTCACCTGCTCAGGTGGAGCCAATCCCATTTCCCATCAGGACAAGCTGCTTCCATCACCTCCATCCCAGCCCTCTGATGGCTGCTGGCAGCCTTGCTGGCTGTGCCTGACAGATCCTGTCTGAGAAGGGCTCTGGTAATTGCTCGTTCTGTTCGGTGCCTGTGCTGGTGACAGATGGTCACACTGAATGTTTAAAATGTTCAGGACCCCTGCATGATCCCCACGCTTCTGAACAACCAACTTTGCCAGCATTTCTGTTGTCTATTAATTTAAAATGTTTGCTCGAATTACTGTTTTTTCCCCCTTTCCGTTTCAGGCACGTTTTGCTGGGTTTGTACTTTTCTCAAACGTTCCCTTTTCCTATTTTTTTTTTCCCTATTAAAGAAAGTCTCAAGATGTTAGTACAGACTGGCAGAAGCAAGTGCCAACTGCTGTTGCAGACTTGTTAACAAATTTATTTTTGCCTGAGAATGGCACATATGGCCCAGAGCGGAAATATTAGGGGTCTGTAGTCCTTGGGAGGGCTGGCAGATATTGTCTTGGAAAAAAAAAATAGCATTTCGGTCAGTCATAAATTTCATTTTTATTTTTATTGCTGGAAGGACTTGTAAATTTTATTTTATTTTTTTCTGAAGTGGTGGTCTTCAATCATTTCCCAGTCCTGTGACAGCTCTGGAGCTGCAGAATAGAGGTGGTGGGGAAGTGGCCAATTTATTTATGGCCTCTCTTTATTGTACCTGAGTAGCTGTAAACGAGGGAAGTTGTTTTATGTTTAATTCCATGGTTTAGGGTGTGTTGGATAACTGCAGGGTCTGAGGCTGGTGCTTTATCTCCTGCATCTTTATACACAAGATTTGTAAAAACCAAATTATAAGGACAACAACAATTATAAGGTCCTATATCCTTAATTTTCCATTTTTTCTCCGTTTAAAGTGCTTGACATCTTTTTTTCTAGGTAGGTTTTCAATCCTGCAAACTCTAAAAGCAAAATAATGTTTTGATTCTTACACGTTCCTTCAGCCCCCTCATGTTCTGATGAATAATGTGATTTATTATTTTTGTTTTCAAGGCCAGGCTGCACAGGGTTTGGAGCAGCCTGGGATAGTGGAAGATATTCTTTCCCATGGATGGGGTGGAACTGGATGGGCTTTGAGGTCCCTTCCAATCCAAATCATTCTGTGATTATTTTCAAATTTGGGTTGTCCTGTTCAGTACCACCAGCTGGACTCAATGATCCTTCCAGCTCAGGTTACTCTCTAATTCCATGATTTTATGCCACATTTCTGGATTTTTACCCCATGGACCACGCTGGTCAAATCTTTGCAGTTATCTTTGATTTTTCCTCGCTTTGCCAAGCTTGCAGCAAATAACCTTCCCCAGGTTTATCCCATTGCACCAGGTTTGTGCATTCAGCTGGGGTGTGCAGCAAACTGGCTGAAAATGAGTTCCTGTGATGGATGTGTGGATAATTGTCCTATCTGCATGTGTGAGGAGGAGAAGGAAATGATGCCAGCCCCAGCCTCATTGAGGAGTGAAGGTTATTCTGGAGATCTGCAGGGAGGGGATTGACGCAGCCAGGATGTGCTGGAATCAAATCAGTAAATTAATCAACATCTTGTTATCCAGCCTCGAGTGCTGGATTTAATTAGGGGGAAAAAAAGGAACTGATGGGTGCATAAATATATATATAAATAAATATATATATAAATATATATATATGTGTGTGTGTGCGTTTGGAGGAACAGTTCAATATGACTGGACTGTGTGATTGCCTGGGATCCATGAGGATGGGTAAGTTTTCCACCAAGTGGCAGTGGGAGATGCAGGAGGATTCAGAGCTGCAGATCTCTCTGCCCACAGCTCCCCTGCACCTCCCATGGCTTCTCCTCGGTGAATTTTCAGGGGTTCTGCTGTTTTGAACAGACCTCTGGCTAGAAATGCAATATCTGTTCCAGTTTTTCTCTGTGTTAGGCACCTTTTCCTTTCATTTGGTTGATTTAGTCCAAGATTTGTGTGGTGCTTTTTACCTGTTTATATATATATATATGATGCTTTTAAATTAAAATTTCATGTAAAGAATCCATGAGCTTCTCAATACTCCCTGCTTACTGTGGTGTTTATGTATAAATAGTTGGACTTGATGATTTTAAAGGACTTTTCCAACCTAAATGATTCCTGTGGCTCCATTTCTGTGTTTCTCACATCATTTCATTGATGAAATCCTCAGTGCTGCTCCTCCTCATCTTTGGCTTGGAATTTTCAATCCTTGCATTTATTTTCCTCAGTCAGTGGGAAAATACTGGAGCAGGTGGAAGTGATCTTTGGTGCTTCTCTGCATTGTTTTTTGGGGTTTTTTTTCCTTTGAAGCTATATTTTGGAAATTAAGGACTTGGATTTCCAAGTGGCTCCTGAACAAGTGACTCTGCCCAGAACTGGAGACTTAAATCAGGAACAATTTCATCACCTGAAGGAAATCTGGAATTAAATGCACTGAAATACATCCCCAGCTGGGAGATGGAAAATATTTTTGTTTTCCTGATGTTCCAGCTGATTGGAGGATTACAGGCACCCCATACCCTGCTTTCTACAATTTCCTTTGCTGAGTCACTCCAAGGACAACTTTCATCACTTCCCAAGGCTTGTGGATGAGCTGGGATCATCAAAGATGTTCTTCATCCTCAAGGAAAGCAGGGATGTGTCAAAATACTCATTTTGGGTAATCCCTGGGCAGGTTGATGCTTGTTGGAGATGCTCCAGGATGGATCTTGGCCAGATCTTGGCCTCTTCCCATGGGATCTGTGTTATGTTTCAAGAGCTGGACTGGCTAATCCTTCTGGGTCACTTCCAGCTCAGAACATTCCTTGATTCTGGGTTGGAGGAGACTGGAAAACTCTCAGAGCACTGCTGGGAAAGCCTCTGTGCTTTGAGTGCCTCAGGTCCTTGGGATTCCTTTCCCAGCTCCAGAAAATTTGATAACTCTTTGGGATAGTCAGTCTGGAATCAAATTCCAGCAAAGGCTGCTCTGTTCCTGCCCATGGCTCTTTATTTTCCAGGGGAATCAGGGAGATTAATTAATTACTTATCCAACTCCCTTTTCCCCCTATTGAAATGGGACCAAATAAAGGTAAGGAGAAGGAATGAATGAACCAACCTGGTTCACCTGGACATCAGCATTGCCACACTGCCACCCCCAGCAAAGTCCAGTGACACCAATCCAAAGCTGACTTCAGTGCCTTTAGATGGAAAATATTCCAAGCAGGAAGATCCTGTTCAGGTGAGCCAAGGGCAGCACAGAGCTTTGAAGGATCTACCTTTCTGTGTCCAGTTTGGAGCTGGGATGGAGCAGGAGCTCTTCCCACAGCACTGCAGGATTTGTTCTTGCACTGTAGGATTTGTTCTTGCCAAACTGAATTGATTTTATAATGTATTTCTCAGCTGTTGTTGAGATTTTTGTAGAGGCAGTGCATTTTTGGGAATGGTTGCTTCCCTCAGGTTCTGAGGTGCTCAACTGTCCTTCCCTTTGTCCTTCAGAGTCTCCAATTCCAAGAGGTCACACTATGCAAAATGAGCACAAGTTGTGACAAATATTGCTCTCCAGTGCTGTTGGTATTTAATTGGTGTTTTGTCACCTGATGTCTCTCACTGTCCTTCAGGACTCTTCTTTCCTCATTGGGTTTGTTTCAGGAGGTGTTTTAATGACTGTCAGTCCTTGTAGTGATGGTGAGGATGAAATACCCTCCAGGAGCTGGGTGAGCTTGGGAATCAGAGGGGATGAAACTCCATAATCCTCAATGCAGCTGGGAATTGATTTGAGCTCATTTAGGAGCTAATCCATTGGAATTGGTGGGGAATGAGGAAAACCTGTTGGTTACAGAATTGCTCCAAGCTGCCCAGCAGAGACTGGGAAGTTTTCATGTCCCTGTAGAACTCTTCTGAAATGTTGGATGGAATTTCTGGTTGTTTATATTGGGGGAAAAAAGGATTATTTCATGCTGGAATTTGATTGCATTGCCTACAAAAGGCATCAGGCACCTTGAAGGGCTGAGGAGCAAAGAGCTCCAGACTGAAAACTGGAGTTGCCACAGACAGGGGTGAAGTGGCCAAAAGGAAATTTAATCTGGAAACAGGAAAAAAAAATATGTTTCTAACAAGTAGAGAAGTGAGGTCTAAAGAATGAAGGCAAGAAAGTGGTTTGAGTTTGAGGTGAGTGTGAAGGGGAGATGGGGGAGTTGTGTGGAGGAGCTGAAGGGTGAATTAATGACTGACAGCCTTTTCAAGCTTTTTGTTCTCATTTGACATCTTTCAGGTTTTAGTTTGGATGGAAATCGTGGAATTTCAAAGCAACTACAGGGAAAAGTTGCTGGAATCATCCGGAGTTTCCTGTTGCTGGTTAGAGCTGCAAAGGGAAAAAATGGATTTATTTTAGCAAACAGCTGCCACTCAGTTTCTCACAGAAACCAAACATTTTTCACAGAATCCCAGAAGGGTTTGGGTTGGAAAGGAGCTTAAATCCCATCCCATTCCAGCCTGGCCCAGGGACTTTTTGTTGGTACTGAAGCATCTTTGAAACCTCGAAAAAGTTGAAAATCCTAAAAGATTTTGCGGTTGCTGCCTTTTCCTGGTTTTGTGAAAAATATCAGGTGTTCACAGTTGGAATTAACTCAGAAACAGAAGCTGGATCATATCAAAATAATGACAAATAAAATTCCTCCCAAAATGCCAAAGTCAAGGGAGGCAGATGACTTTGAAATAGTTCATAATTACTGAACCAGTAACTGAGATTTGCCTTCTGTGTCAAGAGCCCAAGTTAGTCTAGAAGAAAAAAAATCAGCCAAGAGAACCAGAATGACATAAATAATGAAAGAGCTAAAATTGCCTCAGTTTTGTAATGTAGATGAAGGCAAGGTGTCATGGCAGGAACACATTTCCATATTAGAATTATTTAATTATCGGATCTTGTCCTCCAAAGAAGCAAAACGATCATGAATATTCATGGTTGCAATTAAAATATTAATGGCAGGCTGAGGCTTTGGTTTTTCAGGTCTCCAAACAGCCGTAAACAGATTTATTGAAATGCAACGAGGAGTGGAGGTCAAAAAGGAGCTGCTTTTTTGGGGCTGGGGGCAGAAAGTTCTGTTTTCCTTGAAGGCAGAGGGATTTGATTTGCTCCACATTCGTTTTGGGATGGTTTTGGAGAGGAATTTTGTGGATTCTTCTGCTCTGTCCCCACATGTGGAAGTATTTTCTACTCTACCTATTTCATTTTTTAACGACCATGAGCGTGTTTGGTGTCATCCCAGGAATGAAGTGAAACCATCCTGCTGCCTTTCAATTAAAAGGAAGTTGAAGGTTTCATCAATAATTAAATGTATCCAGTCGCAGGCAAAAAAAAAAATATTCCCAGCTTGTAAATCGTTTTAAAGGAGAGGATTGAGATGTTGAGGTGGTAAAACCTAATGAGGGAATGCTCCAAAAGAATTCTACTCACCCTTAAATCTGGTTTTGCTAATAAAAAGAGATTCCTTAAGAAAAAAAACCAGTCAGAAGAGATGCAGCACTTTTGGATTTATCTGCAGGGAGGAGGAGATGCATTTCATTTCTACAACAAAAACAATTGTTCGTTTTCCCATCTCTGTCTGTTGCATTTTTCCATTTCTTGGCTGGTAAATGGACACTGACAAAGCTGCTGCAATCAAAAGTCTCTTGGAATTTGGCTGAGTTTGCCAGCACTGCCAGGCAGAAGGTGAGGAAGGATCTCCCAAGGAGATGATGGATGAAGGAGTTGAACCCCAAAATTTTCACAGTCCCAGTGCTGCACAGACCCCATTTCAGGTTCAATACACAACTTCCAGGTTTCTGTCTGAAAAGGATGTTCCCATTTTTGTTAAAATCCCTTTTCTCTGAGGTTTACATGGAAAATAAAGCCAGGTCTTTATGGACCCACGTGGATGATGCTGTCTGCTCCACCAGGGCTTGGAATGGTATTTTAAAATTTTTAAGGTCCTTTCCAACCCAAACCAGTCTGGGAATCCATGAGAACTGAGATATTTGAATTGTTTCCATACTGAGCCAATTTTGCAGCTTTTGGTGACGACACTCAGAGGTTTTTGCTCACAAAGAGTTAAATGCAGCTGCTGACAGCCAGGGCATGAATTCTGCATAGAAAACCCTGCATTTGTTTTGAACTTTAAAAAAAACCACCACTCTGATTACTTGGAGCAGCTTTTCCCCGAGGAAAGACTATGGAGTGGTAATTTCATTACAAAATACAGCGCTTGGAGATGAGCTGGAGTTGGAATTTAGGTTTTATTTTCCCCACCCTAAGGGATTTGACATTTCTATTTCTTGACATTTCTCTCATTGTTACACTGGTTTCTTCGTGCTGCTTTTTTTTCTTTTTTTTTTTTCCCCTCCCTTGGTGCAACTGGAGCTTTCCTTGAAGCTTGGAGTGTCTCTTTTCTTGGAGGTAAAGCTGATAATAGTTTGAATTAGTTCAACAAGCAGATGGTTGGGAAAGGAGCCTGTGTGGAAGTGTGGAACACTGGGACATGTGATCTATTGCCAAAAAAAAAAATTAAAATATGAAGCACAAATCCCTTGAACAGAGATAAGTTTCCAACTGTCATTAGGGAGGAATGTTATGTGGTTAAAAAAGAGATGTAAAAATAGGAATGGGTTGCTCAGAGCTCTGGCCTGAGGTGTGTTAAGTGTGTCAGGTTTGCTCCTGGAGCCCATTATCTTAGGAACAATGATGTTGGGACAATGGGTTTTTTGGATTTCAGCTGCTTCCCTTCCCTGTTCTTCCCTGCAGCCTCTGAGTTAAGTGGCAGCAAACCCAGGCAGCTCCTCCAGTGCTTTGGAAGGTTTGTCCTTCATTCCCAGGGGAACACAGCAGGAGTTTTTTCACCTCCATCCGTGGGAATTCCATGGGAAATGTGCTCTGGGAATGGGGAGCAGCCTCCTGGCAGAGTTTCCAGCTGCTCCAGCTCCCTACCAGCAGAATATTGGGAATATTGAGGAGTTTTATCCTCTACAGCCAAAATTCCAGCTGTAATCAGTTAAGGAATTCATCACTTACTGTGGCTCCTGTACAGAGCATGGCTTCACTTTAATGCTGTAAACCTATTTTATATCAGCCTAAATCATCCTCTAACCCCACCTTGTTCACAGCTTTACTCTGATTCCTCCTAATATTTCATCTGGATTTTTTTCTTGAAAATGGAGAAATATTTTCAGCAGCTGGCTGGGGGTGAGAGATCCAGAGGAGGGAGGCAGGCAGGGAGAGCTGGGAATGTTGCCCTGGAGAAGGGAAGGATGCAGGGAGAGCTCAGAGCTCCTGCCAGGGCCTGAAGGAGCTCCAGGAGAGCTGCAGAGGGACTGGGGACAAGGCATGGAGGGACAGGACACAGGGAATGGCTTCCCACTGCCAGAGGGCAGGGATGGATGGGATCTTGGGAATTAGGAATTCCTGGCTGGGATGGAATTCCCAGAGAAGCTGTGGGGGAAGAATGGAAGGGGAAGAGCTCTTGGAATCCTCCCTCCCTTCCTCCCTCAGGTTCAGCATCTTCTGCTCCTGGTTTTTCCTGCCCAGCTGAGGTTTTCCCAGTGAGTTTGGGGTGTTTGAAGGTGGGAGGTGAAGAGCAGAGCACAGGGAGAGCTCTGAGCTCCCTGCTCTGCTCCAGGGTGGAATGAATTCCATCTCTTTGGAAAGAGGAAATGTTGGTTTTCAGGCTGCAGTTACACCACAGCTCAGACAGCCTGGATTGTGCTCTGAGGTGTCAGAATAACTCTGGATTGTGCTTTTCTCTCCTTTCTTTCTAAGAACCTGCTTGATGTCAAATTGACTTTTCACTTTTGCATTTCTATTGCTCTGTACCAGTGGGTGCTCCTGCAATTCTTCTTGGATTTGGACAGAAGAGCCCAGATTTCCTTTAATTTTCAAATTACAATCCCAACATCCCAGACTTTCAGACTTTCCCAACTGCTTTAGCTCCTGCTGTTGGAACTGCTGAATCAGCAGAAACCACACAGGAATTTTCTTTTTTTTTTTCTGGTGAAGCTGAAACGTTCAAGTTTGGCTTCTTTAGCTTTTTACTGTTGAAACTCTTTAAGTAAAATTAAAATAAGGAAGTTGTTAGCAATCAAATAGGGTTTTTCCACATGTGTTTTTGAAGCTTTTAATAGGTCAATAAATTGGTTTGGGGTTGGAAAGGACCTTAAAGATCATCTCATCCCACCTCTGCCATGGGTAGAGATACCTTCCACTATCTCAGGCTGCTCCAAGTCTTTTCCAGCTTATCCTTGGACACTTCCAGGGATCCAGGGGCAGCCACAGCTTCTCTTGGCAACCTGCTCCAATTTCCTTATCCTTGATACCTTTGCAGCAGGAGCAACAATTAAACAGGAAAAAAAAAACAATATTTTTCTATAAAACAGAGATCTTGGTTGTTATTTAAGGGAAATGTCAAATTTCCCGGTGATGGAAATGGACAGAAACATATGGAAAGGGCTGGTCAGCGTTTTCCCTGGAATTTGTGATATTGGAAACCTCCTGATCCTGCCACAGTGACTGCTGTGAAACGATGTTTTATTAAATCACCAGCTTATTGTGCCACCAGCGGCTTTGATTAACACTGAATTAGGGTCATATCCCACAATAACAGCCTCTCTAAATCCCTGGCTGCGTTTGAAAGAGCTGTGATTAAAGTCCTGGCTGTTCCCCTGCAGTCCCTGATGTCTCTGAGGGTTGAGTCTCCTCCTCTTTATTGGCATTTCAGTTTGGTTACAACCCCTGGGCTTCGGTGCCAATATCACTGACAGTCTCGAGGGGAGAGATTTTGCATGAAAATGTGAGAAATCAAAGCTGGAACAAAATTACCACCGAGCTCTGGAATTTCCAGGGCCACAGAGGGGGTTGTTTCCTCAAATCTTAATTCACCTTTGATTGAATCACAGGCCAACCAAAGCGAGGAGGATAAGGAGGAAGGAGATTGTGGATGAGCAGGTTGAAAGATGCTGCCTGACAGGTCCTCTTCAGAGCCAGCTGAGCATTCCTGCCCCTTCAGGGAGTGACTTTCTGTGCCAATCCCTCCCCATTCCCAGGGGGAAGAGCTGTGTGATTAGCGAGGATCCTTGTGCATATTGCTGGAAAATGAATTTATTCACACCAGTGCAGGTGCAGATGAGGAGTCAGGACATCCTTTTGTTCCTAGAAAATGTATGGAGGGAATTTATGGGGTTGAATCAGCAAGGAGGATTTATCCTGCCTCGTTTGACATGCCAGGTTGGGAACATCCTCAACACTTGTCCAAAGCTTGGGGAGTTTATCTTCATTAGAACCAACTCCTTTGTTAATACATGGAAAGCAAGCTTTCCTCATGGATGCTGAGGAAATGCTCTGTTTCCATCCTGTGAGCTCCTGCTAAAATCTGAAGTGGTTTTGGAGCTCTTCATGGGACTCACTGATCTTAGAATTCTTTTCCAACCTTAATTATTCTGTAATTCCATATCTGCTTCTTCTGGAAAACCATGCAATGTTTTATTTGTCACTCGGACAGGGGATGGAGGGGCAGGAGACAGGGAATGGCTTCCCACTGCCAGAGGGCAGGGATGGATGGGATTTTGGGAAGGAATTCCTGGCTGGGCTGGAATTCCCAGAGAAGCTGTGGCTGCCCCTGGATCCCTGGGATGCCCAAGGCCAGGCTGGACAGGGCTTGGAGCAACCTGGGATATTGAAAGCTGTCCCTGCCCATTGGAACTGCATAAGCTTTAAGGTCCCTTCCCACCCAAATCATTTTGTCCTTCTATCATTCCATCCAATTCCTTTGTCTAAAATGGCCTGGAGCTTCTCAATAGTAAAAGCAAAAAAAAACCCAAAACATGGGAATTGTAGAGTTAAACAGTTTGTAAGAAAATAAACCAGCAAATGACACTATGTCAGGAAATATCTTACTTTATTTCACTGGCTTTTTGTTAGCTCGCCGTGGTTGGTTTTTTTTTTCCCTTTCTGACATTAAAACTGAATAGAAAACATGTCAGGGATATAAAAAATTCAGGTAGGAGCCATTTGCTGCTACAGGAGATAAGATAAAGCGAGCAAGCTCCGAGCTGAGAACAGTGGAGAAGTGAATGCAGGGTGTGAGTAATCACAGCTCATTAGCTCCAGCAGGTTTCCCAGCTCGGGATAAGGAATTCTGCTGCAGCCAGCCTTTGGAAGAGCTCAGATCGTTTTAGGCAAACCAACAAAACCCTAAATATGCAAGTTGACAAATACATTAATCAAAGTGCCTGCTGCTCAGTCGTGTGGCTTGGGGGAGAGAAGGGAAAAAGAAAAAAAAAAAAAAAAAAAAAGAAACAACGAGAAAAAGAGGAGAAATATGCATTTTAAACAATTTGTGTAGCTGTAAGGAGACTTTACATATGTGGCTGACACGGTGATCAGATGATAAAGGAGCCTCCGATTGAACCCCAACCTTTTGTGCAGGCTGTGAAAGGCGAGGCACGGCGCAGTTTTTCAAGGCAGATGGAGTGTGAGCAACTAATAAATCAGGTTTTGAAACATTAAAGAGCAACTTATTTAAATGCATATGGTGCTGGAGCTCAGGCAAGGCGGGATAGGGGAGTGGGGAGGGATGGGGAACATCAGCACCACGATAGCAGAGCATGGCTGCATCCAAATCAGCCACCAGATCCTGGGGAGATACTGGAGAAGCTGGAATTTTGGGCAGGGAATGGGATTGTTGGTCAGTTTGGGACATTATTCTGTGTTCAATGGAAAGCTGAATTTAAAACACTGTGAATAAAACGTTGGCTCCTTTTTCCCTGACATTTCTCAAAACAGCTTTGCCAGGGGAAAATTGGAGCCACAGGTTCAATTCCCCTTTTGGGAAACTGAAATGCAGAAACCTGATCAAGGTCAGAGAGGCCACAGCAGCCCCAGGGCTGGAATCCAGATCTGCCTCTCCTGCTTTTGGAAATCATTTCTCCTTCGGGTTTGAGGCAGGGTGTGATTTACAAACCTGAACACAGCTCTGTGCAGAATCCAGAGGGGTTTTGGTGGGAAGGGACCTTGGAGCTCATCCAGTGCCACCTCTGCCATGCCAGGAACACCTTCCACTGTCCCAGTTTGCTCCAAGCCCTGTCCAGCCTGGCCTTGGCCATCCCAGGGATCCAGGGGCAGCCACAGCTTCTCTGGGAATTCCAGCCCAGCCAGGAATTCCTAATTCCCAAGATCCCATCCATCCCTGCCCTCTGGCAGTGGGAAGCCATTCCCTGTCTCCTGTCCCTCCATGCCTTGTCCCCAGTCCCTCTGCAGCTCTCCTGGAGCTCCTTCAGGCCCTGGTATGACTGTGACCTCAAACACTGACACACAAGATGTTAGTTGGCATCAGCAATTTATTATCCCCTGGTACACCTATTTATACTCTTTCTTCTCATCTCTATCAGGTGTTCCTCATTCCCTTACCGTTGGTCAGTAAACTACCCACAGGTGCTTTCCTAATCAGTCCTACCCTCTGCATTCTCTGCTGTATTCTCTCACAAAGGTGTTTACCTCTCCTGTTTAGGGACACAGCTGGAACTTGTTTAGGTCTGGGCTAAATTCTTACCACACTCTTCCTATCTTACCACCCTGGCAGGAGCTCTGAGCTCTCCCTGCATCCTTCCCTTCTCCAGCTGAACATTCCCAGCTCTCCCAGCCTGCCTCCTGCCCTGGGGCATCTCATCCCAATCCCTTTCCAGTCCCTCTTTCCCAGTTTTATACCTGTAAAGGGTTTGTGAAGGTCCAGCCATCAGGCTTGACTTGACTTGACCATCCCATAATTTCTGCCCAACATCTGCAGTGTTTCAGTGAAAGATTTTTGGTTGGAACCCGCAGCCCATGTTGGGGATCATCACCCCAAATTCTACTTCTGGACAATGGCTGGGAGTTTATCCCTGAAGAAAATCCTGGAATGAGATGTGGAGAACTTTACAACCTTCAGGTGAGCTTAAAGCATTTCCAAAGTTAACTGAAGAGATCCAAGCACGCAGTGCTGTGGCTTTAGGCTGCTCCTGCCCTTGGCTGTGCCAGTTTGGGATCTCCTGTGTCCTGTCCTGGCTGGTGACAAGGGACAGGGAGCTGGGAGCAGCTCTGGCAGTCACTCCATCATCTCGAGCTCCCTCCCTGCCCCTGCAGGATCCTCTGCAGGTCTGACAGCAGCCAGTGCTTTCCGAGTAGTTATCACCTAATTCCCATCGATTTGGGGTCTTGTGGAGCTCCCTCAGCACTCTGATCCCTGCTGAGTTTGGGAAAAGGTGGGTGCCTGGGTGTTTTTAAACATCAGCCCCTCATTGCTGCTGGTCTGATCTATAAATTCACGCTTGGCATGATTAAAAGGAGAGCAGGTGATTAAGAGAAGCAAACAAGAAATGCAATCTTTCCTCTGTCACAACCCTCTGCTAAACTGCTTCTCCCGTCAAGCAAGGAAGTAATCAAGTATTGGCTGGAGCTGGTTCTTGTCTATCTTGATAAGGTGGATTTTTTTATTTTATCTGGTGCATCTCAGCTGATTCCTGTTCCAGGAGAGGCAATGGGAAACCCATTCTGGGTCAGAGGGAGTCACTCCCTGCCAGCTTGTGGGTGGAGAGGGCAGAGAGAACAAACATCATCATTACGGAAGAACAGACAGAAAGATCTGCCTGGAATAATCCACTAAATGCCACTAGAAGTGTCCAAGGCCAGGCTGGATGGAGCTCTGAGCAGCCTGGGACAGTGGAAGGTGTCCCTGCCCATGGCTGGGGTGACACTGGATGATTTTAAGGTCTCTTCCAACCCAAACCATTCTGGGATTTTGTGAAAACAGTGAATTTGGAGGTTTCAAGACATGCCAAATGATTGGAGAGGTGATAAATTGTGTTTGGTTCCTTATGAAAAGAATTGAAAAGTGTGATTTCAATTCCAACGCAGTGA
The DNA here is from genome assembly GCA_024500445.1 of Entomyzon cyanotis. Lineage (NCBI taxonomy): Eukaryota > Metazoa > Chordata > Aves > Passeriformes > Meliphagidae > Entomyzon > Entomyzon cyanotis. Next base: position 2,990,552 of record JAKEPQ010001019.1, read on the forward strand.
ATTCATTCAAGTGGTGAGTCAGGGTGGGACAAACAGGTGACAGAGGGACTTGGGGACAAGGCATGGAGGGACAGGAGACAGGGAATGGCTTCCCACTGCCAGAGGGCAGGGATGGATGGGATCTTGGGAATTAGGAATTCCTGGCTGGGATGGAATTCCCAGAGCAGCTGTGGCTGCCCCTGGATCCCTGGGATGGCCAAGGCCAGGCTGGACAGGGCTTGGAGCAAACTGGGACAGTGGAAGGTGTCCCTGCCATGGCTGGGGTGTTGGAACTTCCAAACCAAATAATTCTGAGGTTTATTTAGGAGTTCTAACGTGCAGAAATATGGAAAAGCAGGAGATTTCCATTCTAAAACTCCCTGGTTGTGTTTCTGTGCTAGCACAGATCAATCTCTCTGCTGAGCTGTTCCATCATCACCTGCTTTGCTCTCTTTGGGCATCTTTTGCTTTCCTTCCTTTCCCACTGAACAGAAATTATATTTCCATGCCTTGAAGATGATGTGCAGCCAATAACTGTGCTGTTGATTCCCACATCATCAGGAGCTCTTGGGAAGGACCATGCCATGGAAACTTCCCTTTCTGCTCTCAGAGCAGAGGAGTTGCAGGGATTTGCAGGATGTCTTCATTGCTCAATTGTGCATTCAAAGCCTCGTCCTTTATTCCTCTTTTTTCCTCCATTCTGCATAGATTACCATGGAGTGGCTCCCTAGGAAATCACTGGGATCACAGAGGGGCCCAGGAATTCTCCACTCCATGCCTGGAACTGTTTAGGTGAATTGTAATTATTGCAGGGAGATTAATGAACCTGTCCTGTGCTAACTCAGGGATGGGAGGGGAGGAGAGCTGAGGTTTGCCTTTTCTCCTCATGATTTTGGGGTGTTGCTGTTTCCATTGAGCCCAAATGAAATTTTTTTTTTGATGTTTTGGGAAGGGATTTACATCTTAGACAAATACCTTTGTGTCTGAAAAGTTTGAGTGAGTGGTAGGATTTAAAATGCAGAGGATAACATGCAGTTAGACAGATAAAACTTTGAAACAATGAGGTAATGTCTGATGGCTTCTGAAGTGACAGCATAAGAAATTTCACCCTTTTCTAGCTCTTGTATGAGAGACACAGAGAGCTTTTCTCATCATGTTGTTAAAAAGAAAATGAAATTACTTCATTACTGACAGTGAATTTAAAACCTGCACAGCAAATCCTTCAAGGGGCTGAACTGCCTCTTCTCAGCTCTGTCAAGGAACAGGTAAAGAGAGCAAGAAATCTGTGATTCTTCCTGAGACACCTTGGAAGAGTGAGAGAATAGGATCCCAAAATGGTTTGGGTGGGAAGGGACCTTAAAGGTCATCTCTGGAGGCAGGCTGGGAGAGCTGGGAATGTTTCCTGGAGAAGGGAAGGATGCAGGGAGAGCTCAGAGCTCCTGCCAGGGCCTGAAGGAGCTCCAGGAGAGCTGCAGAGGGACTGGGGACAAGGCATGGAGGGACAGGACACAGGGAATGGCTTCCCACTGCCAGAGGGCAGGGATGGATGGGATCTTGGGAATTAGGAATTCCTGGCTGGGATGGAATTCCCAGAGAAGCTGTGGCTGCCCCTGGATCCTGGGATGGCCAAGGCCAGGCTGGACAGGGCTTGGAGCAAACTGGGATGGTGGGAGGTGTCCCTGGATGGCAGGAGTGGCACTAGATTGGCTTTAAATTCCCTTCCCACCCAACCCACCCTGGGCTCCTCTGACATTCTCCATAAACATGGGATATCCATGCAAACATTTAAATTTCACCGTGTCAAGCAGAACGGAAAACTGCAGCTCTCCTCATGTTTGCTCTGACTTTAACCGCCTGCAGCCATTCCCTTTTCCCTGCTAATCTCCTTTTTCATCCTGAAGCCTGACATTTTCAGCTCCATTTCAGACCCATCGAGCTCTGGCACTAATGGCCTCATCCCCAAGTGCCACTTGCAGTGACATTCAGGTGGGCACACTTCATTGCCAGCACGGCAGGAGGGTGTCATTAACTCAGTGACAAATTCCACTTCATCTCCCCAAGTTTTCCTTCGTTTTTCTTTGGTTCCTCATCATTTATTACTGGGCAGATTAAACCAGCAAACTTTGCTCCTGGGAGGGAATTGCTGCAATAATGCTGCTTCCAGACAGATGGGAAGGTTTGGGATGTTGTCCTGGACACCCCAGCAGTGCAGAATTTGCCAGTTTAGCTCTGGTTTGAGAGGCTCTGCAAATTCTGGCTCTGGTGGTCGTTTGATAAGGAGAGGGAAAAAGGCTTTGTTTTCACTCCTCTTGGAATAATGGAATAGTTTGGATTGGAAGGGACCTTAAAGTCCATCCAGTGCCACTCCTGCCATCCAGGGACACCTCCCACTGCCCCAGGCTGCTCCAAGCCCTGTCCAGCCTGGCCTTGGCCATCCCAGGGATCCAGGGGCAGCCACAGCTTCTCTGGGAATTCCAGCCCAGCCAGGAATTCCTAATTCCCAAGATCCCATCCATCCCTGCCCTCTGGCAGTGGGAAGCCATTCCCTGTCTCCTGTCCCTCCATGCCTTGTCCCCAGTCCCTCTGCAGCTCTCCTGGAGCTCCTTCAGGCCCTGGCAGGAGCTCTGAGCTCTCCCTGCATCCTTCCCTTCTCCAGGGCAACATTCCCAGCTCTCCCAGCCTGCCTCCAGAGCAGCTCCAGGGATTCCTCTGGACTCCTGCAGGTGTTGTGTCCTTCATCTGCAGCCTGGTCCATGCAAGGTGTCCCTGCCCATGGCAGGGGTTGGGACTGGATGATCTTTAAGGTCCTTTCCAACCCAAACCATTCTGGGATTCCCTGTTTCCTCCAGAGCTGCCAGGTTTTGGGTTTTTTCAGTGAAGAATCCATCACCTCCCTTTGAGAGATGCTTTTGGTAGAATCAATCAGGATGAAGGAATATTTATTTTTATGGAGATATATTTTTATGGAGATGCTGGTGGCTCTCCAGCTTAGGGAATTGGCTGCACTGGAGGAATCCTGGCTGCTCCATGTAAATAACACATTTCAGACCTTGGTAAGCCAGGGAGAGTCCCCAGTGGAGATCTCCAATACACAGCAAAAGGAATCCTTCACTCTCCAGCTGGGGATTTTCTCCAGGGTTTTCCACAACCAAACTGCAGAGTTTAGAGCAGTGAAGGCAGGAGGAGCAATGGCATTCAACAAGTTGCACTGCTGGTTTGTAGTTGGGATGTACAAGGCATCACCTGGAATGAGATTCACACCTCAGCATCTTTCTCCAGGTAAAATATTTAAATACAAACCAAATTCCTTTTTCCTCATGGCCTACACCTTCCTGCAGATTATTCATGGAAAGCTGAGAGCCAAGGAGATGTAAAAGCACATTTTCCTCTCGGTGCCAGGGTTGTGTTCTCCTCAAATCCATCATCCTCTGGCCCAGCAGATCAGACAGATCGGTTTATTCCTCGCTGTGGAGTTCATCCCAGTCAATAATATTGATTAGCGCAGGGTGACTTGATGTAACGAGGAGAACACCCCTCTCCTAATTGGAGCCTGCATTGCCTCATCCCTGCCTCAGCAGCTCATGCTTGGCTGGATCCTTCAATAAGTCCAGAGCCCACTGGAAATTGCAGCATCTGACATTAACAAGGGAAGTGAATAATTTGTTTTTCCCTGAACTTGCGCCTCTTTTCTTCCCCGATTAAACTGTCACATCGTGCAAGTTCGCTTCTCAAACTGCCAGCTGAAATCCCTGGATTTTTTTTTTTAGAGCTGCCTCTTTCTAAATACCGTCAGGAAAGTTTAATAAACTCTGCTTTCCGTTGCTTTGTGCTTGCTGAGTCCATCTGTTGGGATTTATCAAGGAGCTCCGTGTGCTCAGGATGGATTTGAGGAGCTGAGTCAGCTCTGGGAATGTGACTGCTGACTTCCAGTTTCCCTGGATTTCCCTTTTCCCACTGGGAATCCAGTGCTGTAGCTTTTACTCTCACATCTGTGAATCTATGCCAGCAATGGGAATTCTTGTAGGAAACTCTCCTGACCTGGAGGGATCATTTAGGATATGGAAGTGCTGGTGTTGGTGTCCTGCTCGGTCCTTGGATATTGCTGCTGAATGGTGAAATAAATTCAGTCACCAAAGAGCTTTTTCCATAGATTGACTGTTCTAAAGCACATAAAATCCACTTTGAAAAGAAGGTTAGACTCACTTCCTCATCAGTTGTGTTCCTTCTCTTTCCCATTTGAAGAAATCCTTTTTGTTTGGAGGCAGACAAGAGGTCAGGGTTAAAAACCTCAGTAACCTGCTGGGGTGGTTTAAATTTCAAAACTTTGTCATTTCCCTGCCTGCAATGGTCAGTGTTCTAATGCCACTCCAAACCCTGTAGCCTGTGGGGTGTAAATAATATTCTCTGAGTTGTGTTTTGTTGTGAAAGTTTGCTAAACTGAGCTAATTTGTCTTTCCTGTAGCTGAAAGCCCTTCAGTGTCTGGGTGGAACTGAGTCAATGGGAAGTTCCACTCAGGAATTCCAGGACTCAGTGTTGGGAATGAACTCCTGGGAGCAATGATCAATGCAAGAAATGAGTTAAAATGTCAATCCCTGATTTCCAGACCAAGCTGCCTTGCAGGGCTGGGATTGTCCCATCCCCAGTCAGAGGTACAGCCCTTGGAAGCAGGAAAATTCAGGGAATTGCTGCTCCTCAGATCCTTTCCAAGCACTTCAAAAGACACCTGAGCCACGTGGACAATGGGTTGGTGTTTGTCACCCGAGGTGAAGGACCTGGATTTGTGCTCTTTGGGCCAAAATGTCCCAAATTCTGCAATGAAGAGCCCAAAGTCACCTCCAAGCTGCACCTGCAGTGTTCCCTTTGCCCTGGCAGAGCCTTGGGAGCTGCAGGAGGGCACAGGGAGAGAATCCTCCTGCTAATTACTGATCTTCCAGCAGGAAAGAAGCGTTTAATTCCTGTTTAATTACCACTTGCTAAATGTTTAATTATGGCTTACCATCTGAAAATCAGGGGATGTCGAGCTCTGTTAGACAACTTGCTCCATGTTATTTTCCAGGAGGACCAGATGATAACTTAATTGAAGGTGGAGGATCCAAGTTTGTCTGCAAACCAGGAGCCAGGAACATCACCATCATCTTTCACCCCCTCCTCAGGTAAGATCTGCCTTTCTGCACATTCCTACAGCTGCAAATAATTTGGAATAAGTAGAATTAAACCTCTGATTTGTGGGGATGTTGGGCACATTCCGGTTCTGAGGTACATCCCACAGCAAAGGGGTTGCTCTGATCTTGTTGTGTGTAAAAAAAAAAAATCAACTCGAGAATATTTTAAAATCTTTTTCAAACTGAGCTGTGATATCAGGTGGGGTTTCATTGACCAGTGGCATTTATTGACCCAAGCTGGGTGAAGTTGATTTGCAACCTTCCACAAATTGTTTATTGCTGTTCTTTATGCTTTTTAAAAAAAGTCAGAGGATGTTGGTGAACTGCAAGGTGAGTTCATGGATGAAACAACTGTGGGCTGCAAATTAATTCCTGATCCAGAGTGACCAAAATTGTCACAGCTGGAACTTCCAACAGAGCAAATCTTTAATAAACCTCATCTCACTGTTTTGTTCACCTCTGATCCTTGAATTTTGCTCTTTTCCTAACAGTTTGTCCTGTTATTTCTGTGGAAATTAAATAACACAGTGCTTGTCTTGGTTCATGTCAACCTTCCAGCTCGTTTTTCCTGGGAGGGTTTTCCTTTCCCAGCACCTTCAGGGAGCATTTCCCTCCTTGTTTGGGTTTGTATGAACTCCCTGTCACGAGTCACTTCACAACAGGAGCTTCTCTCAAGTGCTAAACCCGAGCAGCAATAAAATAGTAATAAAAAATAATTGGAATCTGATCCCCAGAGGAAGGAATATCCTCCTGACACCTCCGTGGCTGAGAGCTGTGGTTATTTGGGACTTAAAAAATCAAATGGGAAGGACAGAAATTCCTCCAGATTTAAATTTCTGATCTCATAATGGCAAATATTGGAATAGTCTTGAGAAAATACTGCAATGTGTTACGGTGTGCAAGGTTTTGCCTTGAAAAAAAGGATTTGTTTTTTGCAACGTTCCCATAACCAAGTGGAGAAGTCCATAAAGACATTTCATTTCTACCTCTGTCTCTTCTAAACTGAAGAAATATGCTAAAAATCCAATTTGCTACAGGATGATTTATAGTTTTCAGTTATTTTGTAGGAAAAAATGAGCAATGGTTGAATGCAAGGTGTGGTAAAGGTATGACTGTTACAACATATACTTCAATTTCTTACTCATTAATGAATTTTCAGACATCCTGTGAGCACAGAGGGTGGTGATGCACCTATTTTATTGATGAGATATTTTCCCATTGATTGAAATCCTTTCTATTTACCTTCCTGCTTAATTTTCCCTCCTCTTTCCCATCCATCTGAGCGAAACACGAGTGCTCTGCTTTAAATAGCACTTCTCCCAAACACTTCACTTTGCATTCCCAGCCTGCAAGACAGGCAGGAGAAATCATTTCCCTCGTAAAAAATAATTGCAGCAAGATGAAGGTATCTTGTGTACAGTGGATTTTTTTCATGCCAACCATCTGCAACATATTCACTCCCTTGCGTTGAGGATTTCGTCAAGAACTGCAGGAAAGGGAAGGAAAACATGGAATGACCCAAATTGCCCTTTTCTCCCTGCAGGATGGACTCTAAAAACCATTTAAATGTGGTTTTATTCCTTTTAATGATGTGCTGAGAGGTTTAACTCACGATCCATAACTTAGGGATGAATGGGATGCAGTGAATTTGGGATGATCACAGGATTTCTTTAGCTGATAAGAATTCCCTACAGGGAATTCTGTTCCTGATGGGATAGCAATGGTTTCTCCTACCAGCAGCTGAAATGCTGAAATACTGGTGAATTTGCTGAAATACTGGTGAATTTGCTGAAATACTGGTGAATTGGCTAAAATATCAATGCTTGCAATAATTTCTAGCCATGGACTCACAGAATCATCATCTCTTGGTTAGATCCTTGTTGCTCTTTCCCAGATATTCCTGTTTTAAATGTCCAACTCTCTTGGAGGTGTGAAGTTTTCACTATTTCTATTCTCCATTTCCCATTTGCTCTCGAGGTTCTTTATCACCTACCTACCTCATTCTTCACCCTATCCATGCTCTAAATGTATCTGGTTTGAATTCCAATGATCAATATTTTATTTACAAGGGTTTTTTTTTCCCCCTTCTCTTTATCAAACTCCCATAAATCCGTTGCCAGAGGAGCTTCAGCACTGCCTGGACTCACTGATTTGATGAGGCAGCTGAGTGCTGCTGAAAGTATTCAACAAACTGGATCACTGAGGAAGCAGACCCTGGTGTGCTGATTTAAAGCCTCAGCATCACATAAAGCGATGGCTTTAAAATAGAATTCAGCCCTGGAATGTTGAGGGGAGAGTTGGAAGCAGAGCATTCATATATTCATCAGGGTGAATTTCTCTCTTTTGTGCTGCTGATAGGAGAAGTGTCAGCGCTGAGCACATCAGAGGTGCACAAGCACAGGGACAAATTTGCTGCTTATAAAGCCTTTTTTTTAAATCTTTTTTTATTTACAAACTGAGGTGGAGCTTGGCTCCTGATGCTCTCGAGGAACATGGGGTCAGCAGACTTTGGGGAAGCTGCAAGTGAGCTCCTTCCCAATAACCAAATATTAGAGTAACTCTTGATTAAAACCATGGGCAGTGTAAGGAAAAATATCTAAAAATGGTTTTCAGAGCTTTCCTTGCCTTTAAATTCCTTTAGAGCAAGGAGGGAGAGTTGGGAAGTGAGGTGTTGTGGGTCCCTCATTTCCACAAGGACACAGCAAGGCCCAGATTAATTACCAGGACTTAATGACTCCACCACACACAGAATTAACCAGGAGTGAATTTCTGAGAGGCGAGTGGCTGTTCTAGAGGAGATGATTCCTGGGAATAGATTTTCCTAACTACATCTGGAAGCTAATTGCACTTACAAATTGAGGCAGAATGCACCTCTGATTTCCCTTAATTACATTTCCTGGGAGGTGCCAAAGTATAAAAGCCACCAGAGGAGTCCAGTTGCTTCCTTCATCCTTGGCTGACAACCAGCACCTGCCTGGCTCTGGAAGCACTGGTGTTACTGGTGTGAGGAGCAACATCTCCCACTGCAAGGAGGAATCACAGGAGCAATCATGAAGCTCTTCCTTCAGGAATATCCAACAGCCTGAGCGATGTCTGTCGAGCCATTTGTTTGGTGGGGATTTTTTCTGATGTCTTCTTTTTTTCCTTTTTTTTTTTTTTTTTTTAAATGTTTATTTGTTTCAGCTGGCATTTGAAAGGCACTTGGCTCCTCGGGGGTAATAATCATTTTACATATGCTTTATAGAGTGTGTTTATTACCAGACAATTGAGGAACAGATGTCTGCAGTCTCGAGGCTGCAGGGGGAGGAATGGGAAGGGTGGGACATGGAGGGAATGGTGGTGCTCAGGCAAAAAGCAGCTGAACGTTGCTGGATGTTGTTGGATCTCGAGGCCGGGAGGGTTTCCATTTATTACCATCAGCCACACCTCATTAGGATCAAGCAGCAATTAAAAGGGTTTGGGGGATGGAGGAGGAAGCCAAGCGCTCGTTGATTCGGAAGGAAAAGTCACTTCCCAGCTGGAGGTGACCTTGGGAAGGAGGATGGGGGAGAGGAATTGTCCTGGCACCCTCTGGATCTGCTGGGGGATCTCCTCTCTGCCAGGGATGCCCTTGGATTTCAGGGGCTGGAGAGAAAGTGAAAAACAACAAAAAAAAAAGAGTAGGGGATGGAGAATGGGGAGAAGGGAAAGCAAAATTGCTGATTTGCCTCTGCTGATGTTGTTTGGGATGCAAAGATGACAGTTTAGTGCTCTAAGGTGTGTCCAGGTGTGCAAAGTTTGCTGCCTCTGGTTATTTGGGATTGGTGGGAGTGGGGGGAAGAGGGCAGCAGCAATTTGACATTTTCGTGTGAAATTAAATGTTTCTGTTTATATCTGCAGTCTCCACCACTGCAAGCAGTAGGCTGGATAGCAAATTTGGAATTAACTGTTTCTTCCAGTTATGTTAATGCAAATAAAAGGGGGATTGCTCTGTTATTGAATAAAAAAATGCTGTAGGGACTAATCAGGCAGGGTGGTGATGGAGAATTTAAATCCTGTTTCTTTGGAAAATGTTGGGAGAGGACAGCAAAGTTGTCATGAGACATCAAAGTCCTTTGAGCATCAACTGCTGCTGGTGATCAAAACCACATCAATAAATTGATATAAAACTGTGTATAACTCAGAACTCTGTGTATCTCACCAATAACCCCTTTTAATATATCTGGACAGTTAGGATAATAATAATCTAATTTTATTTTAAAATATGCTGTAATATCTTGTAGTTGCACACTGTAAAATTAGTATTTGATAATATAGAGAGTGTGGGTTTTGGGAAGCAAAAGAGTGTGAAAATCAGATGAGTCTGTTGCATTTAAACGATGCTAAATCACACCAAATAGGTTAAGAAAAAGAGGTGGTATTTTAAAGTCTAAGGGTTATTTATTATTAGTGAAGTAGATAGAAAATGTCAAGTCCTCCAGTGGCACAAATAGTGCTAAATAATGAGAGCTGCTGCCTTTAGCTTTTGGAATCAAACCTGAAATACTTGATTTCAGAGAAATCAATAAGGCTGACTCAAGCTGGGAGAGGGAACTTGGAATATTGACAGCTTAAAGTTGGTGTTTGAGTGTGAGCAATGTGCAGAGGATCAGGGGTTAGGTGAAAAAACAAACACCCGAGGTGCTGCTGAGTGCACAGGAAACAGGATTTGGAAACCTTTAAAGGCAGTGACTCCTTAAAAACAGAACCCTCCAGATTGCATGAATTCTTACATTCCTGCAGATTCCCTCCGAAGGGTGGGAGAATAGCACTTCGTTGGTCTAAATCTGCCTTCTGGCAGGTAGGGAGAAGCAAGGTTGGGAGAGGAGGCTCTGGGGCAGGGAGATGGAGCCTCTCTGTGGTGAGACAGACAAGGCTCAGATCAGGAGATCAGGGAATTCCAGGATCCCTGAGGTTGGAAAAGACCTCCAGGACCATCGAGTCCCAGCTGTGCCCGATGCCCACCTTGTCCCCAAGTGCCACAGCCAGGAATTCCTTGGACACCTGCAGGGATGGGAACTCCAAACCTCCCTGGGCAGCTTTTTCCAACTCCAATCAACCCTTTCCATGAGGAAATTCCTGCTGATGTCACCCTGCCCAGCCTGAGGCTGTTCCCTCTGCTGCTGTCCCTGTTCCCTGGAGCACAGCCTGACCCCATACCCGGCTGTCCCCTCCTGGCAGCAGCTGTGCAGAGCCACAAGGTCCCCCTGATCCCCTTTGCTCCAGCCTCAGCTCCTTCCCAGCTCCCTCAGGAATTCTCCAGACCCTTCCCAGCTCCATTCCCTTCCCTGGACAACCTCCAGCCCCTCCATGTCCTTCCTGAATTGTCCCAGAACTGGACCCAGCCCTCGAGTGACCTCAGCAGTGCCCAGCACAGAGAGATCTCAAATCCTTATTGCAGAAACATGGAACTAAACACTGGAAACAAGGAAAGGACCTTAAAGGTGATTTAGTTCCATCCCTCACCATGGGCAGGGAACCTTCCACTAGCTATTTCCCCTAGCAGCACCTTCCCCTGGATACTCCCAGCTTGATTTTGGAAATGCCAATCCTCCTCTCAGAGCATGACAGACTCTCCATTCAACTTCCCATCCACTCTCTGCTTCCTCCCATCGACCTGAACAGGAATCTTAAGGCAGCAATTTGCTCCCCACCTCCGGAATGTTTTTCCCTCCCTCCTTTCATGAGTGTTTAGGAGGTTTTTAGTCGTGGCTGTTGACGTTGAGTCCTTTCCATCTGTCAGCAGCAGGGCTGGATGTTCCTCTCTGGCAAATCCCAACCCTTTTTTCTCCCTGACAAACCAAGTCAGCCTTGCTGAATGATAAAGACACATCTCAGCAGAGCCTCTTGGTGTGACACTGCTGAGGAAAGGTTTCCTCCTGGCTGAGGCCATCGCAGGGATGAGGGACTCAAACAGGGGAGGGATGGGGAGCAGCTTCGTGTTTTGTGCCTTTTTTTTCCTTTTTTTCCCCCCCGATGCTTTATGAGAACTGACAGTCTTGCTGTGTGTGTCTGATTAGAGATGACAGTTTATAAAGACCTTAAGGTGAGGCTGTTCATTTTCCATGACAGAAAATAAAGCGATCCCCCCCACCACCTCCCCATCACCTCCCACACAAACAAAAACTCTCACACGCCAAAAAAAAAAAAAAAAATTTAAAAAAAAAAATCCACCACCCTCTTAATATGTGAGGCATTGATTTTATATTGTCTGTCAGAGAATGTGCTTCAGCAGATCAGTCAGGTTTGGAGTTTTCAAACATGCTTCATCCAAAGGGAAAATCAACAGCCTGTCAGAAATTTCACATGTCTCCAGCTCCTCCTTCCCTTTGGATGAAATACAAGCTGAAGGAACAGAAAAATTTTGACATTTGCAAGAGCTTGGGCTGAATAGCTGAAAACAGTGTTAATGTAATTCCATGGTAATGAGGTACTTTGAACCAGGCTGGTGTTCATTGAGCCAACAAGGCAGGATTAGCTCATTCCTTCATGGAATTACAGAATGGTTTGGGTTGGAAGGAATTGAGATCATCCAGTTCCAGCCCCAGGGACATCTTCCACTGTCCCAAACTCCTCCAAGCCCTGTCTAGCCTGGCCTTGGACATTCCAGGGATCCAGGAAAAGCCACAGCTTCTCTGGGAAACCTTAAATTTCCTCCCAACATTTCATGGAGGAAGACTGAGCTTCCCCATATTGCTGAGCAGTGTTATTGTTATTTTGTAAGAGGGATCGATGATTTCCTGGGAGTTTTCAGTGATTTGTTTATTCCTTGGGAACAGAGCAGTTCAGTCAGGAGGAACCTAAAATGATGATTTCTCCCAATGCCCTGAGCAGCTCAGGGCTGAGCTTGTGGCCTGAGCAGTTCTGAGCAAAGCTGGAAGGGCAGAGTGGATCCTTTAATTCCATTTAACCATCTCAGGTGCAAAATTAAATTAAAAGGTGCAAAAACCTGAGTTCCACACCAAGATCCACATTTAAGAATCACTAAGGGTGGAAAAAAATCCACAAGTCCAACCATCCACCAGCACTGCCAAGGCCACCACATGTCCCCAAGTGCCACAATAATTACCAAACAAACACCATAAATCTCAATCACAAGGTGAGATTCCTTCCAATACCTTTCTGCCTTTCAAGCAACTCCTTTGGTATTCAGGAATGAACTTCCAGCAGGAGCTAAAGTTTGTTTTAATGCCCCAGTTTTCATTCCAAATACAGGAAATATTACTCTGACATTGCTAAAAAAATCTGCAGAGCAACAGAAGAGCTCCCATGGCAGAAGCAGAAAAGCATCATTCATTGCTGTGGTGGAAGGGAAAGGGGAAAAAAACTTGAGAAATTCTAAATTTGTAATCTGTCTGTGGAAGCTGTTCAAAAACAACTTCACTGAGGGTTTTCCCTGAATGGGGGAAATCCAAGGATGAAAACACAGTGTAGTTTAAGTCCACATCATGGTATTGTTACCTTAAATTTATTTTACACAATGCCTGTGGTTGCTTTCATCAAGCTTTATGAATTTTGATTGAAGACAGGAGAGCTGGTGCTTGATAAGAACAAAAAAGGTGATTCCTGTATTTAGGATTTGCTGTTAAAAGCAAAGATTTAAAGGCCAGGATGACAGTGCTTTTTGGACCCCACATCCCCCATGGAGCCATCAGAGCAACAGACACATGAAAGGAAAGATTAATAATTAAATTTTGTATCATTATTGTGGTTTACACCGGTGTGGTGGTGTTTAGCTTAATGGTTTTCTGGGAAAAGCCTTTGGCAGTGAGCTGGATTTCCCTTGGAGTTCCACCTCATGTGGGAACTCTCAGTTTGTGTTTTACCTGGATTATTCCAGCAGGGTTTCTGCAAAGCTCTTGAAAACCTTGTTTAAGTTTAAAATGTTGTCATTTGGAGAAACTGGAACTGTTCCCTCAGAGCATGGAGGTGAATTTCTGTCTTTTCCAGGGATGCTAAAAGGGAAAGAAAGGAGATTTTCACAGTATTTTATTTTTATTTATGACAATCTGAACTGTTTATTTCAACTATTTCCCTCTGTTCAGTTTCCTGAGCTGAGCTCCAAATAATGGGTTTGAAGTTTCTTCACCACTGAGCTGCATTTTTCCATTCTGCTGAATTCCTGGATATTCCAGCACAGGACTCTCCTTTAGTCCCATTTTTTATGGAGATTGTTGGGTCCAGAACCATGGGAAAAGCCTTTTAGGGATGTAAGCCTCTGGAAAAACAGGTTTTTCAATCCCCAGGTCGTGACAGGAAATAACTTTTTTGTTGGAATATTCCTGAGGAATCTGACTGTAAATTCTGTTGGCTTTTAGAGATTTGCAGAATAGACATAAATACATTTTGCAGGCCAGAAGTTGGCCTTTAATTTGGTTATTTTGGGTCCTGGGAATCTTGAATTTCAGCTAGCTCAGCAGGAATTGCACTTTGTGGAATGTCACTGCTAAGATCCTTTCCTCTGGTAACTTCCAGACTTTTCAGAGATAAAGTTCATTACCACCTAAGTGTGAAATGGAAATAAATGGAAATCTTGGTGCTGGAAGAGCCAGAGATGAAATTGTGGATGAAGTGTGGAGCTGAATGGTCCTGAATTCTGTGCAGATTTAGAAAAAATGGAAAAAACTGAAAATCATCAATTCCTGCTGTTAGTAATCAAGCTCCATATCTTCATTTTTATTGCAGTTTTATCTCTCCAGGTTGTGGCAGTGCCTGGGATGCCAAATGATGTCAGAATTCTTGGGAACACAAACCCACTTTGTTTATTTAGGGCTTATTTTGGCTGATTTATTGTGGGATAAAAAGGCTGGAGAGGAGGATGTGTGCTGGAAAGTGTGATGATGATGATGATGATATTCTTGTGGCTTTAATAATTTTTGGTGACTTTGAGCAAACTCATCTCTGCAGTAACAGTGAGAGAGTTTTTCAGTGTTTTCAAACTGAAAAAACAAATTGAAGCTTTATATAATACCCTGTGAGGTGAAATAATTCTGATAAATAAGTGCAGAGCTCTCCATTTTTTTTCTTTTCTTTGGTTTTTGGATGCCTAAATTTGAGATTTTTTCACCTGAGCCAGATAACTCATTCAGGGGACACTAGACAGAATTGTTCCTCCTACAGAGAAAAACTGGAGACCATCTAGAAATAACAATAATTACCAAAAAAAGGGGAAAATATTGGCAAGTGTCAGATTTGCTTCTTTTCTAGCAGCTCTCCAGAGCTCCTGGTGGATTTTGGAGGAGGATGAGTGACAGCCTGGATGGCCAGAAACTCAGAACTGCTGCACAGAGCAGGAAAATTTATGTATTCTGGGGCTTTATAATCCCACAGAGAGGAAATAAAACCATCCCCTCGTGCTACATCCTTGGAAAAGGTGGAGACAAGCCTTGAGTGTGGAATAATCCTCATTTTATTCCCTGGGGGTGTGCAGTTTGGCACTGCAAATCATCACTGAGGCAATCATTCCTCTGGATGCACCCAGGCTGGGAAATTTGGTCTTGTGGTGCAAACTGACAGCCAGGCTGGACCTGCATCACAGTCATTAATCTGAGCTGGAAGGGAATTGTTGGTAAAATGTAATAAAAGTTGATGAATTGCAGGGAATCTCTCGATTGCTGGTTGCTGTTTTATCATAATATTAGGATTTTGCTCGCTTGGCTTTGCCTGGATCCTAAATAATTGTTTCATCTCCTTCCCAGGCAGGAATTCCAAGTTGTTTATGACATTGGGTATTTGGAATGGAATAGAATTGTAGAATCATGGAGTGGTTTGGGTTGGAAGGGACCCTAAAATCATCCAGTGCCACCTCTGCCATGGCAGTGACACCTCCCACTGTCCCAGTTTGCTCCAAGCCCTGTCCAGCCTGGCCTGGGACATCCCAGGAGCCACAACCTCTCTGTGTTTTTTGCTTCCAGGTCAATCTCTCCTCTGTGTAAGTGATGCCTTAAGGATTTTTAACTTCTGTTTTTCCTCTATCTGTAGTTTTGGTGTGTAGATTTAGGCTCCATATAAAGAATTTTTAGCTTCTGTTTTTCATGTATCTGTTGTTTGGCATGTAGCTCTGCACTCAATATAAAGTGCTAAAAAACCTCTGTTCTCAGCATTTTAGACAAAACAATTGCTCTGAATTGGGAAATCCAAGGACACTTTGCTGCCTCAGAGCCCCAAAATATGGAAATAATAGTGAACTGGGGGGAGCAGGTTTGGGGTGGTTGATATCATCACCCGAAGGTGTAACTGGAGGATTAAACCTCAATATATTAATGGACAGAAATTATAAAATGTGAAGATCTCGTGACTCACTGTCCATTTTGGGTGTAGCCTCTTGAGTAGGCTCTGTCTGCCCTGAATGTACATTAAATGAACAAATTAATCAGCTTTTTATTCTCCCAACTTTGTCTAGCCTCAGGTAAGCCCAGCTAAGCATCCTAAGAGGTGCCAAATTGTTCACCTTTATGGCAGAAAAGCTCACCCTGAGCTGCCTTCTCCCCACTGCTGCCCTCTGTCCCGTGTGGGGTTCTTCCACTCCACCCCACACTTTTCCCATTTCCCACATCTGCCTTCTGCATCCCTTGGGAGCCTCCTAGAGAAAATTTTGGCTCCTCTTCCCTATGAATAAAAAAAAAAAAAACAAACAGAAGTTGTCAAGGATGGAGAACTATTGTTGGAGTGAGCAGAACGAGTGCTTATTACCAGTTGGAGACACGCCCAGGTCAAGAGTGAAAAGTGGTTTTTTTGGTTAGTTTGATGAAAGGCTGGAATGGGTTTAATTGCTGGTTGTCACTTGTAATGGAGTAGATGCAGTATTAGAATTATTCAAATAATTTGGTGTAATTACCCACCATCAGGCAGCTCACAATGCTCCAAATACAACCTTTGCTGAGGCTTTTTGAATGGAAGGCAACAGCTATTGAGAGCACAATATCATTTCTAGATGTCAATCAGCTCAGCGAGGTAAACAAAACAAAGGTGCTGGGCTTTGCCAGAAATTCTTCCAGTGCCCCAAACCTCCCCAAAATCTTGGCAGGACGAGCAGCATGCCTGGAGTGCTGATAAATCAAAGCTTTTGCAGAGTTCCTCGAAGCACGCAGGGTTTGAAAAGCACTGTGTGCCTCGAATAAAGTGTTACCCAGAAAATCCTCCTCGTGTCAATCCCCGAGGGGTTATTATTCATTCTGGCTCTGCTGTGGCAGGAGAGAAAAATCTCTCTTAGGTGGTGTTGCCCCTAAATTCTGGGTGAGAAAGGCTGGTGAGAAATGGGGAATGGGGCAGAGCTCGGTGGGAAGGCAGAGGTTTCCATTTGCATTGCCCTCCTCTCCTCACCCCACTGAATCAACCGATGCAAATGAAGCAGGGCAGGCTGAACTCCCAAATTTGTATTCTCCTGGCTCAGGGCCTGAGCAAAGACAGGCAGAGGGAGAGAAAAAAAAAAAAAAAACCCCAAAGTCTCGTGGATAGAAGTGTGAGCTCCCAGTGACCTTTACCTAGTGTGATAATTTTGATGTAGAACAACCAAATTCCTGGAGATGTTTAATCAGCAAAGTTGAATTTTGATGAAACCGAGTGTCACAGTGCCGTTAGTGCTGCGGGAATTAATTATGATTCCTAGCAATAGTCTGGCTTTGTAAGGATTAACACCAGTGAACTGTCACCTTTTCACATCCCTTCCAGCCCTGGAGAACCAAAGATTCATTTAGGATGGGAAAAAAAGTGAGTTGGCACCTTGGAATAAAATTCCCAGAGAAGCTGTGGCTGCCCCTGGATCCCTGGAATGGCCAAGGCCAGGCTGGACAGAGCTTGGAGTGACCTGGGATATTGGAATACATAACCTGGAAAGGTCCCTTGCACCCCAAACATTCTATAATTCCATAATAAATAACCCAGCACTGGGTTGTGAAACTCCACATCCACTCAGAAATGAAATTTATTTGGGTAACAAAGCATCAGATGAAAGATGAATTGAGACATCATGTATATATTCTGTGTTTTTAGCCTAGATTTATTGATCAGGAGGTGTAAATTGGTTGTATATTTTTATTTGTGGCCAAGGAATTACATGTCCAGGTGTAGGGATGGATGGAATTCATGATGGGACTCACTGCAAACCCTCTAAAACAGCAACCCAGAATGCTCATAATTAACTCATGCATTTAAAAAACCTCATTCCTGTAATTTAATGGATTTTAGCCAAAAACAGAGATGAAAAGTCCAATGCTGTGACAACAGTGACATTTTTCTTCTTTCAAAAAGAACATAAAATCAAATCTTTCTCAGGGTTTTTTCCAGTTCCTGGAGCTCAGGTAGATCCTGTTGGGTGTCCCATTGAATTCCAAAATCAATTTAAAATATGTTTGTTTTCCTCACCTTCCCCTACAAACCCAGCTGGGATAACTGGGACTGATTTTGATATTTTGATGGAGTTGAATAGGCAGAAATCTCTGTGTGGCTGGAATGAGCCTCAGGAATGAGGAATCAGCCTCATTCCTAATTCCAGCTCGGGGAGATGATCCATCTCCATGTCCCTCTTGGGCACTTCCAACAGCTTCCCAGGGTTTGCTGGCAAATCCCAGCAGCTCCACACAGGAAAAAAAAAATCAAATTGTCAAAAGTCATTAGTGCCTGTCACTTCATGGACCTTCACACTGGAGTTTCCCCTTTGGAATTTCACTGGAGAGATTTTAAGTTTGGCTCTGCTTCGAGGAAGGAGGACAGTGTTGGACAAAAATTGCTGGAATTTAACCCATTCCTGGCTTTTTTTGGTTATGGCTGTGAAATAGAGGTGAATTTAGGAGTTTGAGGCTCAGTTCTGTGCTCTGCCAGGAGCTTTTCTCCTTCTAATAATTCTTTTTACACTCAAATTCCCCAATTCTCCTGCTCTGAAGAAAATCCTGAAAAAAATCTCTGCTCCCAACTCCTCCAGAACATCCCTGCTCCAAGAAACCACTGGAAAACAGAACTCTGAGAGGGAGAATCTTGAAATAAATCCCTTTTCTGCTCCTCTGACTGTGAGAAGTGGCTTTTGGGAGCTTTATTTACACTTCTTTTTTCCCAGATTTCTCAGATACTGAGCGGTGCTGCTGCCCAAGGGTGTTGAGACTGCTGCTTCATGAGAAGTTATTTCTGCAGTTGATTTTTCTGCACAAAGTCATCCCGAAATAGAAAGGTTCTGCTTTCATTTCTATGCTCTGAATTCCCAAATTTTAAAGCATACATTAGTGATGCTTTGGGTTCCTAATTAAACACCTCATTATATTTAGCAGTTTTAGGAGGTTTTTGCTGCTTTCTGGTGGTTTCTGCTGCGCTGATCTTTGCTTTTTGTGACATTTCAAACATATGTTTGAATTCTTCCATCTCCTGTGCCTTGTCCTTTCGTTGCTCTTTTTTTTTTAGCACTGAGATGTAACTTTGGCAAAATAATTGCAACAATAACAACTCCGGCGTTCATTTTTTTTTTAAATTTTTTTTTTGAAAGCCACTGGAGATGCAGGTATTCCCCCAAGGAAATGGAATAGGGAACTGTGGTGCTGCAGGTGGGCAGAGTGGGTTGGGGAGGTGTAAAAAAGAGTTTTCTGTGCATTTTTTACAGTGGTGTGTGAAATACCCCAGTTTAGGAGCAAAATATATCAAGGGGAGAAAAATAAAAGCCAAACAAGAGCACAGAAGTCACCTCAAACCTGGCCTGGAGGTGCTTTTTACAGTAAATCTTTTGACATTTTTGATATCCGTGCCACGGCCAAGTCAGGGAGGAAAATTCCCACCTCGTGTGACAAGTGACCCCCGAGAGAGCAGCAGTGTCACACGCCATTAGTGTTCACCATCCCAGAGCTCAGCAGGGCTTTGCCTTTGCTCAGCTCCATCCCTGGTGCCCAGAGGTGGCCAAGGAGACAATTTCAGGGTTGTCTGTGTGGTGCAGAGTCTGGAAAATGCTGGGAGATCTGTGCCCAGGGGTTTGGTGACCCAAAGTGTCGCTTTGGGTTGAGCTGTTGGTTTATGGGGGGAGATGAAGCCTGGGTGCTCCAGGGGGCTGGAATTGGGGTTGCTTCATGCTGGAGTTCAGCCAGGGAGGGAGAGGTGGGCATGGCAGCCTCAGGAAAATCCCCAGCTGGAAAATCCCTGCCTTCCACTGCTCCCTGAGCTTCAACGTCCACGCTTTGGGGTTTTTTTCCCCTTTTTTCTGTGTTAGAAACAGCACAGCAAAATGGTGTCCCCTCTGTTCACAGTTATTGTCCCTTTTTGGGGTGTATTTCTGTACGAAATCCTCTCTCTTTGAAGAGAATTCTTCAGATTCTCTGTTGGTTGGGTATTTGAGGAAATAACTTTGGGTTATTTTCAGAGGGAAATGTGGGCCAGAGGAGGTTTAGGTTGGTTGTTAGGGAAAATTTCTCCATGGAAAGGGTTGTCAAGTGCTGGAACTTGAACCTTTGAGAATTTGAAGAATTCTCAAAATCCTTCTAAGGACACGGTGAAGGATTTGGAGCACAACATGAGGATTATCAGGGGTTTTTACAAGTTCCCTGCAGGAACTCAGTGCTGGTGCAGCCTGGTCTGGTTTTGTGATATCCAGAGCAGGATGGATTAAAAATCTGGATATTCATGGGTTACTGGGAGGTGCAGAGCGTTGTTAGTGGGAGAGGAAAATCAACTTTTTCCTGCAGTCACAGAATCCCAGAATGGCTGAGTTGGAAGGGAATTAAAGCTCATCTGACTCCAAACCTCTGCCATGGGCAGGGACAAATTCCACCATCCCAGGTTGCTCCAAACCCTGTCCAGCCTGGCCTTGGCCATCCCAGGGATCCAGGGGCAGCCACAGCTTCTCTGGGAATTCCATCCCAGCCAGGAATTCCTAATTCCCAAGATCCCATCCATCCCTGCCCTCTGGCAGTGGGAAGCCATTCCCTGTGTCCTGTCCCTCCATGCCTTGTCCCCAGTCCCTCTGCAGCTCTCCTGGAGCTCCTTCAGGCCCTGGCAGGAGCTCTGAGCTCTCCCTGCATCCTTCCCTTCTCCAGGGCAACACTCCCAGCTCTCCCAGCCTGCCTCCTGAGCAGCTCCAGGTTCTCCTGATGGTTGGTTTGCCTTGGTGGATCCAAGCCTTCCCAGAGCTCCTCAGGTTCATCTCCCACTCGAGGACAAAGCCCAGCTGATGATGGAATCTGCACATTTATTTCCATTCAGGATATTTATAACCACGGTGAGAAATTTGCTCTTGCTCTGCATGTCAAAGAGGTGGGAATATGAATTCCCACTGACAAATTCCATCCAGGGGTGAGGACAGTGTGAACAGAGTTTGTCACCTTCTGAGCTGCACCTGCAAGGGAGGGCAAGCTGCAGTTCTCTGCCTCCTGGAATCAGTGTCAGAAAGGACACAGACTAATTATCCTGCTTCTCCTTTTCCATCCTCGTGAACTCTGGCAGCTTTGTGGGTGTTGTTCAAAATTGCTGATTTTTGCCATTGATCCTGGAATTTCCATAATTTCAGTATTCACCCAGGAAGGTGATGAAGGACATGTGGGTATAATAATTATGTGATGGCATGCAAATGATGTCTTCTAGGTAAAGAACTCAGGATTCTGATACTGATAAAATTTTTAAAAAACACCCCTTTGGTTAAACTCAGCCTGTGGCAGTCTCAGGGTAATGATTTTCCTTGCTTTAATTCCCATGGCTTTTGGTTTTGCTGAGTTCACAGCTATTCCTTAGACCTCTCCAGTCAAATATCCAAAGTGACCCCATTTCCTTGAATTATTGGGATAATTCATTGTTAGAATAATTATTATCATTATTTTAATGCTTTATCTTTTAAAGCACATATTACTGCGAGGGTGGATGATTTCCATTTCTCTTGGCTGCATTTCACAACATTTAATTGAAACAAGGAAATTTCTGGGAAGAAGGTGCTGAAGAGCCCTGTGGGGTTGAGACCCACTGGCTCTTCTGGTATTCAAAATCTGGATGAATTAGAATTAGAATGAATTAGAAATCTGGATTTATCTGTTCGCCTTTTCTCCTCAGTTTGAGTTTTCCACTGGAAAACTTCTGGAAGAAGATGAGGTTGGGGAAGCAAAGGGTTTCAGGTTTGAGATCAAGGTTGGTTGAACATTTGAGGAAATAACTTTGGGTTGGGCCAGAGGAGGTTTAGGTTGGTTATTAGGGAAAATTTCTCCATGGAAAAGGTTGTCAAGTGCTGGAATCAGCTGCCCAGGGAAGTGGTGGAGTCCCATCTCTGGGAATGTTCCAAAAAGTGTGGATTGAGACCATGGTTTGGTGGTGACCATGGTGGTGGTGCTGAGCTGATGGTTGAACTTGATGATCTCAAAGGTCTTTTCCAACCTTAACAACTCCATGATTCTGTAATTTCCTTCAAAAAGATAAACCTGGTGTCAAAACTTTAAACCTGCTTTGATAGGAATTCCTTCCTTCACTGCCATGGCCCATCCTGGATAAATCACTGACATTTCACCCCACTTTGCTTTCTTTTTTAAGGGCTCTTCCTCTTTTCTGACCGTTTTGGTACAAATCAGCACGAGGATTCATTTTTCAAAACTTTTCATTTTTCATTTTTCATTTTCCACTGAGGATTCATTTTTCAAAACTTACCATCACTTTGCTGCCTCCTGACAGTGACCAGAGCAGAAGGGAAGGAGATCAAACCTCATTCCAGCAGGGAATTCACTCAGGGAAGGATTCAGCTCCTCCTCTCTTGAATGTCACTGCTGTCCCGTGGTGACCTGAGCTGAGATAGATTTGCTTCCCCCTGACTTGTGTCACAGCAAATCCTGACCTGACCTTTCCAAACACATACTAACATTTATAAATCTGATTTTCCTGTGGCATGTGGAGGATGCTCCTTCCCATTTTGGAGAGAATCTTGGAAAATCCTGGCTGTGTTTTGGCTCAAAGCTGGAATTCTCTCCTACAAGAGAAACAGAATTAGAGCTCATTCTCTTTGGGTTTGGCTCAGTAGTGGCCAACTTTAAATTTCATTTCTTGTTGCCTCTCCTGAATTTAATTTTGAACCAAAAGTGAGTCTGAAGGGTCAATGTGGTTGCTATCCAAAATTATATCCCATGAATAAATGCAAGTAGCAATTTGGCTAAGGAATAAATTGATACAGTTTTTCTCTTTCCATCCCTTCCTCACTGTGAATTCAGATATCTGAATTCTGTGCTCACACTCTTGGCACTTGTGTGTTAATTTTTTGATTGATAACTTCACAGTGTCTTCATGCACAGGACATGGAGCTTTAAATAGTTCATTTCAGGTAAAACTTTGCCCTGGTGACTTGTAGAATTTAGGGGGAGTTAAAGGAGATCAGTTTTGCTTTGCAGAAAGTCTGGTGCAGCAGAAGGACCAAGATGTTCCTCTCTCTGTGTTTTTGCTCTGGATCAGTTTGGGGAAACTTCATTTATTTTTAATTCATAAGAAGAGATTTGAAGGAAGGTGCACGCTTGATATAAATCCCAGAATCATTAAATAATTTCAATTTAAAGGATGTTAAAGCTCAGTTCCATCCCCTGCCATGGGCAGAGACACCTTCCACTATCCCAGGTTTCTCCAAACCTCATCCAACCTGCCCTTGGACTCTTCCAGGGATCCAGGGGCAGTGTTTTGATTAAAACAATCAAACCTTTGTCAAAAAGCTTTGATAATTGAATAGAAGATCAATAAAATGGGATCTTACTCCTCAGAGGTCCCAATCCCAGAACAGCTTTGCTGCCTCTGCTTTACTCCTCTGCCTGGTGGAGATCTTGTGTTCTACCCAACTCTGGATTGCAAAGCCACCACAAACATTTGGGGATGGAAATGGATGTGTCACCACCTGGCTGTCACCGTGCTCCTGTCCCCTCCCAGGGGGTGGGATTTGCTCCAGCAGCCAAGCAGTTGTTGCTTAATGTGCATCCTCTGATAACGACTGGAATTAATTTCTTCCAAATGACGCCGTGATAATTAACACAGCCCTCTTGGGCTGCATGGGGTGGAATTGATTCCAGGAAGTGGAGGTATTAAAGTGTCACCATCACTGTCCCCACGTGTGAAATGTCATCATCAACTCCTGCAATCTGCCTTTATTACAGCCAGATTCAAATGAATGTTTTACATCTTCATTGCAGCCTATTAACAGCATTGCCTTGATTTAAGGAATGGCTCCGGGATGCAAAGGCAGCCCCGTTCCCATGAATAAATTTAGCACTTTAATGCTATTTATTTACTCCACGCTGGAAAATGGAATCAGATAAATAATGGGTTCCACAGGGGTGTGAGGTAAGGTGGTGATCAACTTCTCAGCAGGTCGGGGAACACAGCTCCAGTAAAGGAATAATGATGGAAATTCACAGGGCTCCCAGGGATGCCATTTATGTACCTGGAGCTAATAAAGAGGAATTATAGTGTTAACAACGTGCTTAGCACGGGGATTGGTGTGGAAGGAGAGCAGCAGGGAGCAAAGAACAGCTGGATCTCCAGAATGTCAGTGTTCAGTCAGAGCTGGGGACAGCAGGAGTTGGAGGAGCTGATGTCCCATCCCTGTGGGATTTGCTGGCTGTTGGATACCTGGGATTGCTTCTTTCCTGCCTGGAAAATCCACCCCAGGACAAGCTTTCTGCTCTGTCCAGTCCTTCCTTGGACACCTGCAGGGATGAGAACTCCAAACCTCCCTGGGCAGCTCCTGCCAGTGCCTGACCACCCAAATTCCTGCTGATGTCACCCTGCCCCTCCCCTGGCCACCCTGAGGCTGTTCCCTCTCCTGCTGTCCCTGTTCCCTGGAGCACAGCCTGACCCCATACCCGGCTGTCCCCTCCTGGCAGCAGCTGTGCAGAGCCACAAGGTCCCCCTGATCCCCTTTGCTCCAGCCTCAGCTCCTTTCCCAGCTCCCTCAGGAGTTTTCCATTCCCTTCCCAGCTCCATCCCCTTCCCTGCACACCTCCAGCCCCTCAATTTCTCTCTTCTCCTGAAGGTCCCAGAACTGGACACACCATAGAAGTTGTTGTGTGTCTGGCAACATCCAGACAATTAGAAATGGTAAAAATCCATCAGGTTGCCTGGATTTCCAGCTGGATGAAACCCTTCTATTTCCACATGCTATCTTTTGTTTTCAGCAAAACATCAGCTTTTCGTGGAGCAAATGGATTCTTTTAATGAGAACAAAAGGATTTAATAGATAATTCATTCCAGGGGAAAGCTGCAGGGATGATTTGGGACCACCTTTAGTCATGGAAGCTCGTTGGCTCCACACAGCAGATGAGCTGGACAAGGAATCAGCTCTTCAGCCTCAGCCCTTTTCCAGCCAGTCCCACATTAAATCCAAATATAATTTCCATATCATTGAGACAGCTGGAATTCCCAGTTGGACAGGAGGCTACATGTCTCGTGTTCTTTCTCCTTTTCATCCTGGTTAAAGAAATCCTTTCCCGTGCAGGAGAATAAAGCTTTTCCATGTGCTTTGGTATGCAGGAGCTCCTTCCCATCAGCAATTCATGCAGCACTTGAAAGGAATCTTGCAGGAATGGCCTCCATTGGTTGTTTTCCAGAGGGGGAGGATGGCATCAGGAAACCACTAGAGACATCTCTTGTGCCTCTGGATACACATCCTGGAATAAAAGAAGCCGCTTGCTGCCTGAAGAAAAGAGGAATTGGAAGCCTAGCACAGACTTTTGCCAAGATTTTCACCTTCCTGGGCAAATTCTGCTCTCATTTCTCTGCAGAAAGTTCCAGGAATTGTGTCTGGAGAGGAGGAGCGAGCAGAAATAACTGCTGGACTAAGGAAATTAGTTCAGGGACATGGCACGCTTCCCTAATGATGTTTTTATGGATTTTATGGATGCTGGATATTTTGGGAGGTGCGGGAATGAGCCAACTCTAATTGCTGTGGGTGAGCCAGGCTGATTTGTGTGTCTGCATCTTCCCTGTTCTCATTTGTGGATCACAGAAATGCATCCCTGGGGTCTGCTGGGGAGCACAGCAGGATGCAAGGGGCAGGAATCCAGTGGAGAGGAGTGGATGTTCTGTTTCAGTGCTCTGAAAAAAAATCTGATGTGGAGAGCGTTGGAAGAAGAGCTCATAGTTCTGGCAAACTTGGCATTGGAGGAAGTTTCTTACTGGTTTGAGTTTGAGAAGCAGGGAATCAACAACATCCTGGCTTGTCTCTTGGAGACAGCAATTCCCACCTGGGATCAAGAAGTTTCTTTGCCCACATAAGGTGTTTAAATGCTCCAGGGAGAGCTCAGAGCTCCTGCCAGGGCCTGAAGGAGCTCCAGGAGAGCTGCAGAGGGACTGGGGACAAGGCATGGAGGGACAGGACACAGGGAATGGCTTCCCACTGCCAGAGGGCAGGGATGGATGGGATCTTGGGAATTAGGAATTCCTGGCTGGGATGGAATTCCCAGAGAAGCTGTGGCTGCCCCTGGATCCCTGGGATGTCCAAGGCCAGGCTGGACAGGGCTTGGAGCAAACTGGGACAGTGGAAGGTGTCCCTGCCATGGCTGGGGTGGCACTGGGTGAGCTTTAAGGTCTCTTCCCACCCAGACCATTCTGGGATTCTACTAACATCTTTTGGGATAAGTAGGATTGGGAATGGAGTGTGGCCTTGCTTTTCCAAAACACTCAAAAACCAGAAGGGAATAGCAGGAATTATGAAGAGCAAAATGCAGGTGGAATTCCGTGCTGGAAGAAATCCCTATTTCTGATGCAGTAGGGGAATAACTGGGGAGGAAGGGGGTGTATCACTGTTCTCACAGATCTTCCCAATAGCAGTGTTGCTCTTCAGCCTGGGAAATCCAGACATCCCATCTTTGTCTTTCCATCCCTAGATGGGAGCAGTGTGTGACACCCAAACCCACATCTTTGGTTGCTCTGGCCACGTGGTGCCAAAGATCCCATCCTGCTGGGAATTAACCCAGAGCCCTTTCTTCCTAATTCAAAACCACTTTTGATGTCCACACTTGCCTTTGGCTACTGTTGGAACGACTTGAGATTCCAGCATTGCCTCATATTTGCTAACTCGCCAGAGAATGAACTCGGAGTCAGATCCTCATTTAGTTAAAATAAATGTACTTCCATGGTTTTAAACAAATTTCAACCAGCGGACGATTTCACCCTGGGGGGATTGAAGAGGCTGAGTGTTGGATCAGGTCCTGAGTTGCATTCTAATGAGCAGGAAATGTGGAATACATGTGGAATTGGAGGGGGAGAGGTTTATACCAGGCTGGTTTTTACCTCATGCCTCGTTTTCCTAATAGGAATGGAAACAAATGGTTGTGCTGGAGTGGAAACAAATGGATGTGCCGTCAGATTTGAGGCTCCAGGAGGAGAATTAGTCAATACAACTTTGGAATGAACATTCCTTTGTTAGATGCAGCTTTCCCTTCATGTTTTTGTTGGTTGGGCCTTGTGAAGGAAACATTTCAATGAAGGAAAAGAGATCAAGGGGTGTTTTCAAAGCCAGCACTTCCCCCCCAAACCTTTCCATTTCCCAGCTCATTTTCCTTGCTCCGTGACCCTCTTGAATGTCATCTGCTCTTTCCCAGCTGTAAAGGCTTTCCCTCTCCCCTCCTTTCCCTTGTGCATCTCCTCTCTTCTGAGCTGGCTTTTCTTCCTTTGGGAGCCTTTCCTCCTCCTCCTCCTCCTCCTCCTCCTCCTCCTCATCTTCCTCCTCATTCTCCTCCTCCTCATTCTCTTCCTCCTCTTCCTCCTCTTCCTCCTCCTCCTCCTCCTCCTCCTCTTCCTCCTCCTCTTCCTCTTCTTCCTCTTTCTCCTCTTCCTCCTCCTCTTCCTCCTCCTCCTCCTGCTTCTCCTCACTGGGGCTGTCAACATTATCAGACAAATTGGAGGACTCAGATTTGGGTTAACTTTTACAAATTCTTCTGGGTCAACAGTTTGTTTCCTGATGATCCTTTGATTTCTCAGGATGAGATATCCTTGATCCATGTTAAATTTGTGGCTAAGCCCAGGTTTGAACGAGTGTGGGTTTAACCAGCTGAAGTTTTGTGGGGTTTTTTTTGAGGGAAACAGTGATTTGGAGGAAAGGAGAGAGAAGAATTGGTGCTTGAGTTTGTAATTCTTTTCCCCCAAACTTTGCATCTCTTGAGTTTTTTAATAAATGGTCTCTCGGGGCAAAATGGTAAGAAAATCATTAGGATGCTCAAGGGAGATATTTGAAATTTTAGCAGGCTTGGCTGTGATTGTTTCTAACTCTTCCAAGTAGCTCTGCCAGTCCATCACAGCTCCACCCCAGGGCTGGGAGATGCCTCTGGGTTGTTCCCAGCTGGATAATTTGAACTGTTGCTCCATTTCTCTCCTCTGCCACTCAGCAGTGGCTTTCTGGGTGTCTTTACTGCACATTTGAATGAATGTCCCTTGACCTTACCTGAGAGGCCAAGAACATCCCTTTAGCTCATGGAATTAATGCATTTTCCCCACTATTTAAATGTTCTCCCTCTCTCCTAACACAGAGCTCTCACATCCCTCCAAACTGGAAGGAAGTTGTTTTTCTGTGCTTCAGAATTCATGAATATTCCCACGAGAATTTCAATGTATTTAGAGCCAAGGGGCTCTGTTGCTCTTCACAAATCTCCCATCCCTCCCTGCTGATGTGATCCATCATCACCTGAGGTGTCCATGGCCACATTCCCAAGCCTGTCAGCCCAGCCCCAGGCAGGGGCTGGAGTTGGTTGTTTTTCTAGGTCTCCTCAGGTCGGTGGCATCAACCATCAATCAGAAAGCTGTGAAAGGAGCTCGGTGGAGCTCTGCCAGCTCCTTTTGCCCCAAACTGGGGGATGAGCTGGTGACAGCTCGCAGGGACCTGCCAGGCTGCTGCCAGCTCCATCTCAGCGTGGATTCAGAGATTTTGGGATGCTCAGGGTGTACCTGGACAGACCTGGAGCTCGCTGTTTCCACCGTGAATTCTGGTTTTTGAAGACCTTCTCTGGCAGATCTCACTGAGCACATGAAGTCAGTTTACAAATGCTGGATTGGGAATATTTATTCCATTATTCACCCCAAGAGGCCCCAGAGGCACTTCAGAGACAAAGCCAGAGAAGTGGGTATTTTTTCATTTGGTGCACTGGGTGTGGGGGATTCCCTCCTCCAAACACACAGCAGCACTTCCAAAACCACAATGTTGTAGGTAAAATTTATGAATATTCATCACATTCCCCGGGGTAGGAGTGGTTATACAAATCATTTCTCAGAAGTCAAATGGATTCTTGTCCCTCTTATCTTGATAAGATTAAGGAAATCCTGGTTTTCTAGGGTTTAGAATTCACATATTCTGTCTCTCAACAGTTAACTTGAGTTACCTATTGACCACTCCTTTCTCGTCCATAAGAACAATTCAAGAAATAAAGAAGGAAAGCCCAATGTGGTGATGTGTTTGTAGGAACCCAAATAATGCAGTTTTTTCAAAAACACTTCAATCCTGCCATGTCCCACTGGTGTCACTCGGGTTGGACCTCTGGCTTTATTTACAAACCTGTGTAAAGTTAAAAAGTTCATTTTAAAACATAAAATGGGAAAACCTTACAGCTTCTCTCCTCCACCTTTCTAAAATACTCATCTGCAGCATCTAAGTCTGTGAAAGAGAAATGTAATTTCAGTTTGTAGTAGACAGTGACTGAGGTTAGAATGAGCACTCTGTGTTTTATTTTCTGTGTTTATTTCTGTGTTTTTATTTTCTTCCCTACCGTGTACTTAAGGGGAATTATTACTTCCTTAAATCTTTTCACTCTCCCAGTTCATTCTCTGCTTGCTGCAGGTAACTGAATGGATGGTGATGTTAAAATATTTCTCCTGGTTTTTATAACGTGCAGCACGAGGGGATAAACACTTCTGATGCAGCTCTGATCTGTGGCACAGTTTACATGGCAAAGAGTCTGTTGTGCTGTTAAATGCTCTCATCTTTATTCATGTCCCGGGATGATTCAGCCTTCCCTGGAAATCACAGATTCAGGGGCAATTTTACAACCTGTAGCAGCTTAGTTGGCATCCAGAATAAACAGGAGAGTTGTTTCAAGGTCCATATAATGTTTGTGCTGAGCACTGGGGTGGTTGGGTCGTTACTGCCTTTAATAACTTGAATTTTTGGGAAGGAACTACGAGATTTTAGCTCTCAAATTGATGCTGTTTGATGAGAGTTGCTATTGCTTTTAATAACTTGAATATTTGGGAAGGAATTATGAGATTTGAGCTCTCAAATTGATGCTGTTTGATGAGAGTTGCTGGCTGCCATTAATATCAATTCCCTGTCTGGATTCCTTAAATCCTGTCTGAAAGCAGAACTGGGGGAGATGAGCAGCTCCCTCCGAATAACTCAGCTCTCTCAGAGCTGTGCTGGCAGTAATTACTGCGTTAAGTTCCCTCTGTTTGTTCATCCTTACAGTAAATTAAGAAGGGAAGATTTGGGACTTGTCTAGCAGGCAGCGTGATGGGCTTTGCAAATAGAGATGTGCCTTCAAAGAGTCATTTAGAGCAATTATTTGAGAGCAGTTCTTTGCTGATGGAGACAAAACACGCTATTAGAAGTTAAAAAAAAAAAAGAATATAAGACCAGCACAGCAGTTATTTTCCTAATGTGCTCCAGTTTATGGTTTTTTAGTCTGGAATCGTGGAAACCCCCAGCTCCTTACAACTGTTTTTATACATTAACAGGGATTTGGAATTGCTCTGCTCCCGGGAAACCTCCTGGTGAAGGGCTGGGATATGATACCAGACTGTATTTAGAGGGATTTTTCTGACTGGAGTGGGCTGACTGGAAAAAAAAAAAAAATCTTAATTTTGATATTCCAGCGTGTCTTTTTATTCTTGGAAAGGCAACCCTCTGGCTTTTTAGGGAAAGTGTGTTGAGAGGTAGCTGCATCCTCCTCCTGGATCACAGGGACCTTGGGATGGGAGAGATTTGGGGTCTGACACCAGAATTAATGTGAGCCCCCAAAAAAGGGATCACAGATCTCGAGGGAATCTTTGCAAGAGACCACAGCAGTTTGTTTTTGTGTTAGCTGAAATAAAAATATAAACTGTGGTTCGTGTCTGAGATGGAAATACAAATTTTGGGTTGTGTCTGAGATGGAAATACAAATTCTGGTTGTGTCTGAGATGGATGTACAAATTTTGGTTTGTGTCTGAGATGGAAATACAAATTCTGGTTTGTGTCTCTTCTCAGGGAGGTTGCCCACTCCTCTTTAATTCGCTTGTCCCCCAAGGTCAGCTCCTCTCAGACTCCCCAGACAAATCCCTGCTGCTCCATGGATGGGAAGTCACTGCTCTTTGGGGTTTGCACAAACCCACAGTGAATTCCTGAGCTTCCAGGGTCCCTGAGCTGCTCTTTGCCAGCAGTTCCAAAATGTTTTGTGGTGATTTATTGCCCTCCCAAGGAGCCCTTCAGTCCCATCTGCAGAGTCAGGAGTATCTGCAGCTTTCTGCAAGAGGCTGTTGCCTCCATTTTTTGTGGTTTTCTGTGCCAGACATGGTGAAAACTCACATTGTGCTTTAGCTTTTCCCATTCCCTGGCTGAATTGCTCTCAGTGAGCTCAGATTTCCCAGTCTTGTGTTACTGAAATCTGCAGGAAAAACAAAAACCCTCCAACAACATTTTTAATGTCAGAGAGTCAAGGCATTACTTTATTATCTGGCCAGGGTGTTGTTCTGGCCAGGATGTACCACAGAAATCATCTCATCCACACATACGGCTGTGCAGAGAGAATCATTCCATGACACATGAATTTTACTAGAATTTTCAGATATTTTATACAGTGAAAATACATAGAAGTGCATTGGGTCAGTGTTCATTGGTCCAGAGTTGAGCAAACCCCCAGTATTCAGTTTCCCATTGGATCTGAATCTCCTCACCTCTGATGTTAATTAGATTTTTCATTCTTCAATTTTCCTCTCAGTCCTTTCCTGCCCAGATGTCTTCACCCCTGCTGGAGGTGCTCTGGGGTAGCTGTTTGTAGATAAACACTGATGTCTGCTGATGTTCTGCTGAGAGCTCTTTGTCTTTGGGTTAATTTATCTTTATCTTTGGGTTCCTCCAGTCTGTTGATCTGCTGAGTCCATCAGACCTCACCTGGTAGAACAATGCCCTGGAAAGAAACCTAAAATTCCTTTTCCTGAGGTAAAGACAAACAAAACCTTTGGCTAAAGTTATACAACATTTTTAACCTGATATATTTTCCAACAATTCCACCCAGCAGCACCGCCAGTCGCTCTCCATCCCTACTTCAGTGAAACCCTGCCCCACTGCAGCACCTTGCACTTGCCCTTTTGAACTCCATCAAATTCCCAACTTCTCCAGCTGACAAAACCCCAAACCTTTAATCAGCAACTGCTCTGACAGGCATTTAAACTTCAGATTTGGAAGGTGCCCTGCTGTAACTGGCACACATCCCCTCCCCTGAGCGCTGCACAGACGTGTTTTTCTTTCCAAAAGCACCTGGATGGAGCACGGTGTGATGTTACAGGATGTTATTGGGGGCTATTAAAGACAGAGGAGTCATCAGTGGGATCAGAAAAAGGGGGCTGAGCAAAAGCCATCAGCTCTGTTGTTGATGAAACAATGGCAGATGAGGTACACAGAACAGCTCTATTGAGCGACAGCAATGGAAAATGAACTCTATTATTTCTCCCTCACTCCTTCTGGCAGTGACTGAGGCATTGCAGGGAAATAATAGGTTGCTTTCACGATGGGAGAAGTTTAACAAGTGCTAAATCATTCGTTCCACATCAGGGCTGTCGTCAGCTCGTCCTGATTGCTGCACTTGCCTTTCACACCCAATCTGCAGCAGTGGGGCTCTGAACATCCCGATCTGCTGCCTGGGGAGTGGCATTGAAAGGCCAGGGCTTCAGGGTGAGGCTGAACACAGAGGTTTTCACACAGATCCCCCAGCACTCGTCTGGTGTGGGATATGTATTGCTTTGAAAACAAACCAGTGGGAGATCACAAGTCAGGATTAAAATTAATAGGAAAAATTAAAAATAAGTGAAATAATACAAGGAAAAGCACTGACAGAGTCAGATACAACCTGACACCCTGTTAGGGTGGTGGTAGCAGTCCAGGTGAAGTAGTTAGGTTGTAGCAGTGATCCTGTGGAAGGTCTGGTCTCCAGCTGAAGGTCCAGTGGTAGCTTTTGTCCTCTGGGAACCCAGCAGACAGGGCTGACTTGGGCAGTTCCAAAGCCAGGTTATATCCAGGTGGGAATGCTTGGCTCCTCCCTCCTGGGTG
Source organism: Entomyzon cyanotis (assembly GCA_024500445.1). Classification (NCBI taxonomy): domain Eukaryota; kingdom Metazoa; phylum Chordata; class Aves; order Passeriformes; family Meliphagidae; genus Entomyzon; species Entomyzon cyanotis. The sequence goes on from JAKEPQ010001019.1 coordinate 3,022,917, forward strand.
GAGCATCTCACAATAGGATGAGATAAATCCATGAGTCAGTCAGTAATTTCTCGATTGCTCATTAACTGTTATCAGGGGTGAGTCATTAGCAGGTGATAACAGCTAATGCCCCACAGCTGCTGGTAATAGAATACTAAATACATCTATATTGTAACCTAGGGCAGACACAAAGGGTTTGGAGGGGGAATATTCCCTGTGGGAATTGATAAGCACTTTGGGATCGTGAGGATGTCTCAGTCTGTGTTCACCTTTTCATTGTAGGGTTTGTCTTCTCAGCTTCCATGCTTGGCAGAACTTGATTTTTGGGCTTCCTGTGAGCTTGGTGTGAGCTTGGTGTGTTCATTCAGGGTCTGTCAGTCATGTTCTCATGGTTCATCCCAAACCTGGAAGTGCCCTGGGTGTCCTCATCATCACTTGCTAAGGATCACAGAAGTATGGAATGGGACCTGAAAGCTCATCCAGTGCCAACCCCTGGACAGTTCCACCATCCCAGTTTGCTCCAAGCCCTGTCCAGCCTGGCCTTGGCCATCCCAGGGATCCAGGGGCAGCCACAGCTTCTCTGGGAATTCCATCCCAGCCAGGAATTCCTAATTCCCAAGCTCCCATCCATCCCTGCCCTCTGGCAGTGGGAAGCCATTCCCTGTGTCCTGTCCCTCCATGCCTTGTCCCCAGTCCCTCTGCAGCTCTCCTGGAGCTCCTTCAGGCCCTGGCAGGAGCTCTGAGCTCTCCCTGGAGTTTTCTCTCCCAATTCTGAGTGTTTGCATCTCAGCTGCTGAGCTTGCTGGCACTTCCTTTGGCACAGCTGATCTCTAAGGTGACTTCTGCCTGAAGATGGAGAAATACGTGACATTTGTGTGTTTGGAATTGGTCACTGTCCTGTTTTTTATGGATGGAAAAGCAAAGGTGAAGGAGAAGCCATGAATAACCTGGCAGAGAGATGTAAAACTCTCATCTCCCTGTCCCCACTCCCTCCCTGTGACCTCTGCAGACCTCTGAAGGCTTCTCCAGCCTTGGAAAACAATCACAGCAATAAGAGAAGTCATTGATTGGTTTATAGCAGGAACACAGTCCAGGAGGTGACCTTTATATTTAACTTATAACCAAAACCATTCTCTGCTCTCTGGGCTTTGCATCTTACTTTCTCATGCAGTTTCAGGGACCCAGAAACACATTTTCCTTTGGAATGTGACTGTTTAACACGGGGAATGGGATGGATTGGAGCTGCTTTACCTTCTGTCCATGTGGTGATGTCCAAAGTCTTCAAGACAGGACAAGACTGTTGCTCTAAGGGCAGCAGTAAGAAGGGAAAAACGAGTGAGGTTAGCCTTGATACCATCTTTCTGTTGGAAAAACACTTTTTTCCCATCCCTTCTGCTGTGCTCATCAGGCAGAAGCTCTGCCTGCCTCCAGAAAATCCTCTTTACAGCAGGAATCTGTGTCAGTAGAGCAGGAAGAGTGGTGACACAGCTGCCCCAGATGTGCACTGCCCCATTTCAGCCCAGCCCATCCCAAAATGGGCTAAAAACAGCTCGAGGTGATCCCATCCCAAGCCCCATCAGCTGCTTTCACTTCCTTTCCAGCTGGATCCACCCAAAACCCTGCAGATGAAGGACCTGGGTTGTGAAGAGTTCATTAATTACTCGAGGCTGGAGTCTTAATCACCAGCAGCCTCATTTAGCCCATTAGGAACAGCAAATACCTGAGTCAGGGTGAGCAGCCCTCTTCAGGCTTCACTTCTGGTTTGAAATTTTGCCAATTAGTTTAAAAAAAGCCAAACAAAACCCAATCATCTGTGGTGTATTTGTCTGGAAGTAAGAACTGATCGTTCCCTCTTGGAACAGAAGTTTCTTCTGCCTTGATGGCTGTGCACCCCTGAGGGGAATAGATGAAATTATTAGAAACGTTTTCTCCCTTTTTTTGTGTGTGGATTTTTTTTTTTTCCTCTCATTTATTTCCTCTTGCTGTGGTTCACTGTGTACAAATCGATATAATCACTCTTTGGTTCTGATTTAACATTTTTTTTTTCAGCTCTGAATGCAGGAATTGAGTTATCTCAGAGAAACTGCCTCGCTCTGGGTAATTTGGAAGCTTGTTGTTAATATTTAGCAATTTGGGCAATTTGTCCTGGGTTGCTTTATCCTCTTTTCACTGATCTCACTCAGTGCCTCTCCCTGAGTCTTTGTGCACCTCAGTAATTCTGTGCAAAGCCTCTTTCCCAGGATTTTCACTCATCCAGGGTGGAAAGTGAAACTTTGCCCATCAGGGAATCTCCTGAGCTGGAAATGATCCACAAAGATCCTCAAGTCCAACTCCTGCCCTGCCCAGGACACCCCAAGAGCTGTCTGTAGGTCTCAGAGCAAAAACCCATCAACATTGGGACCCAAATTTGGCAAATCTGAGCCCAGATTGCTCAGATTTGAGGGAATTGAGGGAAGCAGAGACACAACAGTTAGAGAGAAAATACAAAGCCAAGCTGTCAGCTGAGCACCAGCAGCAAAAAATGGGATAACCTTTGGTTTCCTATCCCACCAGATACAGTGCAATGAGACAATCTGAAGGAGAAAAACAATGGAGTTTTCCATGATTTATCATGTGGAGATCTCCTGCCTCATTTGTTGGGAGTCAATATTTTGCTCACTTGCCATGGAAGCCTCACAGAACATGGACATTCAGTTCTGGAGCGTTTTCCATTGGCATTTCTTTAATAAACTCACAATTTACGTGCTGTGTTTTACATCCCTCTGTGCCCCCAGAGTTTGTTCCCAGCCAGCTCTGAAGAAATGAGCTGTGCAGTCGTTACTCTCCTTGATTAAGTCAATAAATCCATTTGTCTTGTTAGGTGAGGAGCTCCATGTTGTACAGTCCCAGATTTCTGCATTTTTTTGGGGGAAAAGCAGCAGCCAAGGCAGTGATGGATGATCAGAGAGGCAGAGCTGCCAAGCAGGGTCTGAGTTCAGCCATCCTCTGGAATTGAGCTGATGGTCTGGAATTCTGTCATTGCTCTGAATGCTGAAGAACATTTTGGTATTTTTGATGAAAGAATTTAACGTTTAGGGTGTTGGGTTTTTTTGGTGTTTTTTTTTTTTCCTAAAGTACCATCGCTGGGAAAGATGTTAGATTATTCAAATGCTGTTTTTCCTAAGGATCAGCAGAGTTCTCCTTCATCCCCAGAAGTCACATTCCTGTGTTTCACACAGGCTGTTGTTTTGCACCCTGATGAGGAGAAACATCCTCACTTGGAGCCATTTTCAGCTGCTGGATCACCTTGCAATTTGCTGTTTCCCTCTGCTTGTTACACCTTTACGATATCACCAAGGCCAGGCTTTTTATTTTTATTTTTATTTTCATTTTCACCTGCTGCGATTCTCAAATTACACCTCAAAGGGCTCCTTGTCAAGGATGGTGGTTCCAAATTTAATCGAGTTTCATAAAAACACTGTTTGTCTATTAACTTTCTTCCTGATCATGAAAAAGCTGCTTGGCTCCCTCAGGAGAAGTGTGAAATCATATTAAAATCCAACCTCTATTAAGGTTCCTATCACTGCCAGTTCCTATTCCAGACTTGTCTGTAGGGTTGCTTTGAAATCAGTGATTTTTATTTGTTAATTATTGTTATTTCTCCCATTTTGAACGCTGCCAAACTCACAAAGGATTGGCAGGAACAAGAAGCACCAAACTCCTGCTCTGCATCTTCTCACTGTCTTTCTGAGCATTCTGATGTTCCAACTCACACAAAACCAGCCCAGGGAATCCTGGTTGCATCATGACAGTGAAAAAAACCCTGATTTGGGCTCTTTCCTGTGATTATTTGACACGAGGCAGCACTGACACTTCCAAACAGGCACAATTTCTGAACACAAACATCCTCAAAAAAAACTCCTCACTTTCAGTGATTTTTCCCAGTGATTTTTTTCAGCATCTTTCAGTGCTTTCCAGTGTAAACTCCCAAATCCCTCCTGGATCAGAGTTGCCTCAGAGCTGTCATATTTTGGGCTGCAGAGCCTTTGCAATTGCTGATTCACAGAGCAATAGAGGACTTTGGATTGGCATCTCAGAAAACGAAGCAGCACAGGAGGAAGGGATGTCACCTTGCCACGAGGAGCTCCTGGCAGACACCCATCGCCTTTTGGGGACATTTGGAGGCTGCAGGGACAATTCATCTTCCTTCCCGTTGGAACTGCTGCGCTGAAATCCCATCGCGAGGCGATAAAAAAGGGAATATTCTCATTTAAGTGGGAGTTTTTTGCATCAGATCACCTTTTTAGAGCTCTCTTGGAACACTGTGTGCTCATTGCACTTTAAGCAGGGGTGGGTGGCACAGCGACAGCTGCTAAATTGAGATAATTCAATGTTTTCTGATGAGCAAAACTACCAAAGCCAGAGGTGAAAAACCATTTCAGATTATCCTGGTGCAATATCTCTGTTTGTTGTGAGCGTTGAGGTGATGAATCAGCTCTTCAGCCTCAGTGGGGACCCAGCAGGGCACAGACAGATGAAAAGAGGATGAAATGTGGCTAAAGTGGGCAAACAAGGGGTGAGAGAATAGAAGGATAATTACTTCCATTTTGTGGCTGGGGAATGAACACGCAGGGAGATCAAGGGATTGATCAAAGAATCGTTAAGGTTGGAAAGGTCTGAGAACATCCCTGTGTCACTGAAACTGCGGGAAAAACAAAAACATTCCAACAGCATTTTAATGTCAGAGAGTCAAGGCATTACTTTATTATCGGCCAGGTTCTGGCCAGGATGTACCACAGAAATCATCTCATCCACACACAGCCTGGCTGTGCAGAGAGAATCATTCCAGGATACATCACATTTACTCCATTCTTCAGATATTTTATACAGTAAATATACATAGAAATGTGTTGGGTCAGTGTTCATTGGTCCAGAGTTGAGCAAACCTCCAGTATTCAGTTTCCCATTGGATCTGAATCTCCTCACCTCTGATGTTAATTAGATTTTTCATTCTTCAGTTTTCCTCATCAGTCCTTTCCTGCCCAGATGTCTTCACCCCTGCTGGAGGTGCTCTGGGGTAGCTGTTTGTAGATAAACACTGATGTCTGCTGATGTTTGTGAGAGCTCTTTGTCTTTTGGGTTAATTTATCTTTATCTTTTACCTTTATCTTTTGGGTTCCTCTCAGTCTGTTGATATGTTGAGTTCATCAGACCTCACCTGGTAGAACAATGCCCTGGAAAGAAACCTAAAATTCCTTTTCTTGGGGTAAAGACAAACAAAACCCTTTGACTAAAGTTATACAAAAAATTTTAAGTGCTATATTTTGTAATAATCCAACAGCTGGAGCAGCTTTGGATCTCTAATTCCTTGGATTTTTAGGGATGGAAGCAGAGCTGAACCAAAATTCCTTTTGTGTCCCTAAAGTCTGATCCCATCCACCAACTCAAGAAATACTTTTCCTCCCATTTCTCTTCCATCTTGTGCAGCTTTGCTGATGTGTTTGGAGGCAGCAATTGAACGTATTTTGGGGAAAAAAAAAAAAAAAAAAAGAATTTCAAAAGGGAAGAAAGCTCCATTGTTAAAGCTGCCTTTAAGTCGTTATCTGTTCTTATTGCTGCTACTTCATCTTTTAAGAAGTCTCTCCAATTTGGCTTTCAGGGATAACAAACCTGGAGTGGGAAGCAGAGGTGGTGGCTGCTGGGCTATTCAACATCTGGGGAAAAAAAAGAGAAAAGGGGAAATCTATGAACTATCAAAATGTTGTTGGCTTTTCATTTCCAGATCAATGAAGGATGTCTCAGCGCATCACAATGCGAAATGGTGCATAATATCACAGCCCCAAATTGGCCCAAATTGTTGCATTTTTAAGCCAAGCCAGCTTTGTTTAAATAATGGCTTTGCCATGGAGATTTGTCTCATTGATTGGATACTTCGGAGTGGCAGAGCAGGAGAAATGAATTTGTGTCAGGCTGAATTACAGGCTTCCATATATTATTTAAGCATTGCTCTTTACCTCTCCCTCTGTCAATCATCATTTCCTTGCAGATCGCTCTATTTTTAATATTTCTCAAAGTTGAAGGTTACTTGCTTCTCCAGCAGCAGCAGGAGCTTTAAAGCAAATGTTATCTTAGTGATGATGTTAATAGTAATTAATAATTAAGGTATTTATCAGTGCCTCTGCTGCAGGGCTGGAGCTGCTCTGGAGGCAGGCTGGGAGAGCTGGGAATGTTGCCCTGGAGAAGGGAAGGATGCAGGGAGAGCTCAGAGCTCCTGCCAGGGCCTGAAGGAGCTCCAGGAGAGCTGCAGAGGGACTGGGGACAAGGCATGGAGGGACAGGACACAGGGAATGGCTTCCCACTGCCAGAGGGCAGGGATGGATGGGATCTTGGGAATTAGGAATTCCTGGCTGGGCTGGAATTCCCAGAGAAGCTGTGGCTGCCCCTGGATCCCTGGGATGGCCAAGGCCAGGCTGGACAGGGCTTGGAGCAATCTGGGACAGTGGGAGGTGTCCCTGCCCATGGGATGGGATGAGTTTTAATGTCCCTTCCAACCCAAACCATTCCATGATTTTGTTATTTATGGGAACAAGTTGTTTCTCCTCTTTGCATTTATCGATCCACTGCTTTTCTGTCCAAACCCCTGGATTTGGTCAACCTGCTGCTCCTTTGCTGTAGGATTACAAAAGGAGGAAGGAAATCTCAGCACACAGTAGGACTGAGAATGGAAATAAAGAGTTAGATGTACCAGAGCTGGAAATGGAAGCTCCTCATTCAGCTGCCCTCTCCTCCCACTGCTCATGGAGATCTCCTGTTCTTATTTCCATGATTTTAGGAGGTTCCCAAACAGCCCTTGCTGAAGTCCTGTGAAAATCCCACATTCCTTGTTCATCATCAGAAATGAGCCACAGCAAAAATCCACTTTTTCATCAAACCTTCCAACATTCCATTAAAAATGGATTGTTTGAGATTCCAGAAGGGAGGCACAGCAGCCAGGGCAAAGCTTCAGGAAATCTTTAGCTAACAGTTTACAGCCCTGAGTACCAGGAGAAGCAATTCCTTCCCTTTTTTTGCAGGAAAATCTTCAGCCCCAGGTTTGTTCACAAAACCTGTGCTCACATGGGAGAGGATGGAGCACGAGAGATTCATTCCCTTTATCTTTTCCTCTGGTTGGAAGATTTCTTCCCAATTAATTTCCAACAACCAGGGCAGGTGAGAAGCCCTGAGATGCTCTCGTTGTGCTGTTCACCTCGTGGGTTTTGGGAAAGGGGGGAATGTACAGAAACTGCATTTTTATTGTGGAGCTGCTATTTAAATAGCCAAGAGTGCTGCAGGTGTAGCCTGAGGAGAAGAAATTCCAGGTGGGAAGGGAAGAATTTGCTGCTGGGCAAGTGAAGAAGCATTCTGGTGATGGATATCTAGTGATAAATAATCCATGGTCTGGATGGATTAATTAATTGAAAGCCTTCAGGTGCATTCAGGGCAGACAGAGCCTACTGGAGATGCTACACCCAAAATGGACAATGAGTCATGAAATCTTCACATTTTATAAGTTCTGTCCATTAATATATTGAGGTTTAATCCTCCAGTTACACCTTCAGGTGATGATGTCAGTTACCCCAAGTTTGCTACTCTAATTCACTGTTGTTTACATATTTTGGGGCTCTGAGGCAGCAAAGTGTCCTTGGATTTTCCAATTGAGAGGAATTCTTTTGCCTACAATGCTGGGAACAGCAGCTTTAGCACCCTGGGTGGAGTCCAGAGTTACACAGCATATTAACTTGAAAACAAACCAGTGGGAGATCGCAAGTCAGGATTAAAATTTAACGGGAAAAATTAAAAATAAGTGCAATAATAGAAGGAAAAGAAGTCAGATACAACCTGACACCCTGTTAGTCAGGATGGTGGTAGCAGTCCAGGTGAAGTAGTTAGGTTGAAGCTGTGATCCTGTGGAAGGTCTGGTCTCCACCTGAAGGTCCAGTGGTCTTCTTGTCCTCTGGGAATTCAGTAAACAGTGCTAACTAGGTAGTTCCAAGGTGATATCCAGGTTATATCCAGGTGGGAATGCTTGGCTCCTCCCTCCTGGGTGGAGCATCTCACAATAGACTGAGATAATTCCATGAGTCAGTCAGTAATTTCTTGATTGTTCATTAACAGTTATCAGGGGTGAGTCACAGCAGGAGATAACAGCTAATGCCCCACAGCTTGTGGTAATAGAATACTAAATACATCTGTATTGTAACCTCAGACAACACTAAAATTACAGATACACAAAAATTACAGAAGGTAAAAATCCTAAAGCGTCATCCTCACCCATTCGTGGCACAACTGCTGCAATCTCCCCAAGGGCTGTTCATCCCTTAAACCTCTCTCTGTTACAGAAAATCACTCCCTCTGCACCCTTAACACCTTTCTCTGACATTTGGGACTAGTTGGGTATTAATGACCTTCTCTTGCAATTAGAAATGTTGGTACAATTCTTGGAGCAGCCTGGGACAGTGGAAGGTGTTCCCTGCTCATGGCAGGGGTTTGGAATGAGGTGATCATTGAGGTCCCTTCCAACCAAACCAGCTTGGGATTCATTCCATGAAAATTCACTCTTTTGGAAAACTTTTATGAAATTTTTTAATGAAAATTTTTATGAAAATTCACCTTTTTTTGGATTTTTTTTCATGAAAATTTGTACGAAAATTCACTTTTTTAAACTAAAACAGCCCCTGAGCAAGGCCAGTGTGGGAGCAGTGCCTGAGTTCCACTCTCAGGGTGCTTTTTCCTAGTTTTGTCACCCTGCAGTTGTGTTTTCCCAGCTGGCACAATTTAAAAAGCTCTGCAGGGAATTGTGGAACAACCACAGAACTTCATTTCCCAGCACTTTGCAGAGGGTGAAATGGTTTGTATCGAGCTGGGGTGTAAATGCTGGGGATTTTTTGCAGGCAAAAAGCCTTAAATTAGCTGTCCGCTTCCCTTGTCCAGTTCCACTAAATAAGCAAGAAACAAACTGGAATTCAATTAAATTTTAGTTTGGTTTCATAACCAGAAAGACCACGTTGATATTTTGTGAAACAGAGGAGAAAACTCTTCCTGGAAGAATTTTCTTCACCTTCAAAGTGTGGTTTATTGTGAAACTTCATTACTTAGGGCTGAATTCAGTGAAAAATTCTAAGTGCTGACAGCTCATTCTATTCTATTCTATTCTATTCTATTCTATTCTATTCTATTCTATTCTATTCTATTTCTATTCCATCCCCTGTGTTTAATATCTCTGAACAAACATGAATCGATGATTGCAATTGGTAATTAGCTTTACAGACATTATTTAACCATCTCACTACACCTGCTGATTTCTCCTCCTGGTCAAACAGCTGAGAATAATGCAGTGAAAGTATTTTGATATTATATTTTTCCTTGTCTTTATCTCATTAGTGTTTGCTCATCTGGAAAAGTGGTTTAGTTGAGCTGCACCATACCTGAATACTGCACCTCTTGTGTTCGAAAAATAATTTTTTTAAAGTTATTTTTTATTTATTTTAAAAATAACTTTTATTTTTAAACACTAAGAATTCATATGTGGATTTTTTCTTATAAAAAAATCATGATTAGCTGGAGCAGAGCAGTGATGAAGGGAGTGATATCTGCAAACTCAGGGGTTCTTCTGCACTATTTATGCTTCTTATCATATCTGAAACAACCTAAGAAATCAATTCCTGCAATCCCTACCCACGTCAAAGCACTCTTATCACCAGGAGCCTCCTGGAAGTTGTTCTTGTCTGTTTGAAAGCAGATGGATCTGAGGATTGGGATACAATTCCTTATGTTCTGTTACACTTGCAGGTGCTGCTGTGCAATGAAGTTTTTTTTTTTGGTGAAGAAGGGTGATAAAAATTGCTTGTTAAATTGTTCCAGTCAAAGCAGCTTTTTCTAAAATTTTTTTTGCTGATAAGGGCAGGGCTCAGTGAAATGGGCATTGAGCACCTGGAAATAAGAGAGGTTTCGTTTTGGTTCAGTGGCTGGAGTTGAGAGAGTCGAAAAATCAATTGGCTCCAGGGGGGGAAAGAAAAAAAGCAACAGAAAAAACGAAACCAAACCAAATCCACAAAAATTCATTTGGTCAGAATTGCTGGAGAGAGTCCAGAGGAATCCCTGGAGCTGCTCTGGAGGCAGGCTGGGAGAGCTGGGAATGTTGCCCTGGAGAAGGGAAGGATGCAGGGAGAGCTCAGAGCTCCTGCCAGGGCCTGAAGGAGCTCCAGGAGAGCTGCAGAGGGACTGGGGACAAGGCATGGAGGGACAGGACACAGGGAATGGCTTCCCACTGCCAGAGGGCAGGGATGGATGGGATCTTGGGAATTAGGAATTCCTGGCTGGGATGGAATTCCCAGAGAAGCTGTGGCTGCCCCTGGATCCCTGGGATGGCCAAGGCCAGTCCTGGAGCAACCTGGGACAGTGGGAGGTGTCATTTGGAACTGGATGATCTTTGAGGTTCCTTCCCACCCAACCATTCCATGTTTTTAAGAATATGGAATGAAATCCAATGACTTACAATAAAACACTCATTTCTCTGGACAAGGAAGTTGCTCCCAAGCACAGAGATCCAGCTGCTGCTGACTCTGGAAGACACCAATGTAGGTTTTCTTCTTTTACTTTTTCCTCTTTCCTCCTTTCTTTTTTCCCCCGAATCACAAACGTTCAGCAGGATTTTGGGTCACTGAATTGCGTTTTGTTTTTCTCTGGCTGCTGTTCTTATCCCAGCAGCACAAGACTCAAGGAGTTCAGTCAATACTTGTGCATTCACAGGAGGCAATCAATAAAAAAAATGACAAAGGCGTCCTGGTAATTAGGCACAAGCTGCTGCTTATGATTTTTCAATAATTACTTCAGCTTCCTCCTTCTCCAGCATCTCCAGAAAATGGGGGCTGATTGAAGGAGGGGATTTTGCTCCACTGAGGACATGTCAGAATTCCACAAAACCGGGTGGGAAATCGAATCAGTGCTTTTTGTTTTCGGCACGTGAAGAGCTTCCCAGGGGAAGAATGGGGTTGATTTTTCCGTGGTGCCAAGGAGCAGCTGTGCCATCCTCTCTTTACCTGTTTGGCCCCAAAAATCAGCTTTTCTGGCAGCAGCCCAGGGCTTGGATGTCTGGGAAGATCTCTGGGGAGATGAACAAAAGAGAAGGAGTTTTGAGGGATGTGCTGCTTGTTTCTCCTTGGCTTTGTCACATCCATGGATTTTTGAAACCAATTGTTTCCTGCTTAGTCTGAGATCCAGAAGGGAAGGGGGAGCTGATGGCTTGTCTGTCCTTTTGGGGATAGAATTGCTTTGGATGGCAGGAAAAAAAACCCATAAACCACATTCTTCAGTGCTGAATGATCCATAAAAATGTTCCATGGCATTTTCTGATCAGCCAGGCTGGAATCCCTGGGATGGATGAGGGATGAGCAGGGCTGAGGTCAGAGCCTCCAGTGCCACCTTTCCACCTGGAGAGGGAACACCAAACATCCAGAGGAGCAGGCTGGGGCTGGGAGAGCCTGCCAAGGTCAGGTTGAACTCATAATTCAAGGGAGGAAAGCCACAGGAGGATGGGTTGGGTTGGAAGGGATTTTAAAGATCATCTCATTCCACTTCAAACATCTCCCACTGTCCCAGGGTGATCCAGACTGGCCTTGGACATTTCCAGGGATGGAGGAGTCACAGCTGCTCCTCAGCCCTGCTGGGTGAAGGCATTTCAATGGTCCTGGAGGTTGGAAAGGACTTGGAGAAGACTTTCTACCTCAAACACAGCTCTGTGACAGGGAAAAATCTGTCCCATTGTCCTGCACTCTCTGCCCTTCTCCATAAATTGACTCCTCACTCCAGGGTTCAGTAAAGGTTTTCATGTCCTTGAATGTCATTTTCCAAGGCTGGACAGGAGCAGCCTGACCTGAGCTCATCCTGAAAGGGCTCAGAGTCCTTTCCAGCCTTTCTCTCCATCCTTTTGTCACCAAATCTGCAGGAAAAACAAAAACCCTCCAACAACATTTTAATGTTAGAGAGTCAAGGCATTACTTTATTATCTGGCCAGGATGTTGTTCTGGCCAGGATGTACCACAGAAATCATCTCATCCACACACAGCCCGGGTGTGCAGAGAGAATCATTCCATGACACATGATTTTACTAGATTTTTCAGATATTTTATACAGTTAAAATACATAGAAATGTATTGGGTCAGTGTTCATTGGTCCAGAGCTGAGCAAACCCCCAGTATTCAGTTTCCATTGGATCTGAATCTCCTCACCTCTGATGTTAATTAGATTTTTCATTCTCCAATTTTCCTCTCAGTCCTTTCCTGCCCAGATGTCTTCACCCCTGCTGGAGGTGCTCTGGGGTAGATGTTTGTAGATAAACACTGATGTCTGCTGATGTTCTGCTGAGAGCTCTTGAGCTTTGGGTTAATTTATCTATCTTCATCTTTATCTTATCTTTATCTTTATCATTATCTTTATCTTTATCTTTATCTTTTACCTTTATCTTTGGGTTACTCTCAGTCTGTTGATATGTTGAGTCCATCAGACCTCACCTGGTAGAACAATGCCCTGGAAAGAAACCTCAAATTCCTTTTCCCGGGATAAAGACAGACAAAACCCTTTGACTAAAGTTATACAAAATTTTTAAACTGCTATATTTTCTGACACTTTCCAATCCATGGATATGGAGCTGTGTCCTCCCTGGGTTATTCCTGCATTCCAGAGGAACCCAAACAGCTCCCACACAATCCCTGAGCAGCACATTCTGCCCACCAGAGATTTTTCCCAGAAAAAGGGAGAAAGGAGCAGGATGGTTTTTTGGTTCGGTTTGGGTTTTTTGAATAGTCGAATCTGTCACACTTCCTTTCCCCCCCTGTTTCCAAAAGTTCTGCTTTTCATGTGGGAAGTGTCGGAATTAATTTGGAAGTGTTACTGAGGAGTCCTGGTAGACACAGCTGTAAAAGCACCAGGACCTGCAAAAGCCCCCAAAGAGCTGTCACAGCTTGGCTCTCACTGGAAAAATCTAAAATTTAATTTTTTTCATTTTTTTTTTTCTCCTCCCAAATGTGCAGAAGCTTTTTGTCATTTCTCAAGATCCGAGGCAGCTTTTTTTTTTTTAAAAAATCTCGATTTTTAAATGCACGTTCTGGCGCTGTGCTCCTGCTGTGCTGCCATATGGTGCTGACCCAGGTGTCCCTGCTTGGTGTCAGTCTTGTCACCCTCTGGCTTCACAGGGGGAAGGAGGTGGAATTAAGGAATTTTAATGACTTTTTCCCAAGCTGCCCCTCCCTACAAACCATTAACAGACTGAACCCTTCAAAGGTGGGATCTGAGCTGTGACAGTTTCTCTGTGTGATCTGAGATTGGCACAGAATTGTAGTTCTCAATTTGCTCCTCTTGGGCTGAAAAACCTTAATAATCAGCCAAACCTCAGTGGCTGGAGCTGCTTTTGAATGAAGGGAGAGAGATGGGCACTTCTCCCTCTCCTGAAAGTTTAGTTAGATGTTTGATTTGAGACAAAAGTTGCCAAATACTATCTGAATATCTGTTGATGGTTCAGGTGAGCCACACACAGAAATGCTGGGTTAATATTTTTGTGGTATTGTGGCCACTGATGTCAAGATCCTAGAATTTCCCCCCAGTTCCCTTTAGGATCATCTTTGTTTGCTGTTGACTATAAGAGTTTAAATGTCCTTCTCTCTGAAAGTCAGCTTTGCTCAGTGTTGATGCCAAGACCAATTTCCATTTGTTGGGTTTAAAACTGGAAGGAAAAAAAAAAGAAAGAAACAACATCAGCTTTTGTGCTAAGAATGAAAAGTTTCTCTGAGCATATGAAAATAAAATGAGATTGTGTTTTGAGCTCTCATTGAAGATCTTCACAGCAGAAATCTGTCATTCCTTTTGCTTTTCTGCCCCAGACTCAGTTCCCACAAGGAATTAATCTTGATTTGGATAAATCAGGAGATTAAAGCATTTGGTGGTGAGACCCTTGCTGCTGACTCCACATGCTCTGAGCTTGGTTTTGGGCTGTTTCACTTTGTTTTAAACCTTCCTGCCACGAGGTTTGGTTTCGTGAATGTCTGAAGGACCAAGCAGTGATTCCTGAAATGGTTTGGCTTGGAAGGAACCTTAAAAATTATTCAGTTCCAACCCCTGCCATGGCAGGGACTGTCACTGTTGAAGCGCTAGCAGAGTGAAAGAACCAGGCAGGATCACAGGTGACACAAATCTGAATTTATTATTTAATTTTTAGAACTTATATAGACTTTCAGAAGTTGTCTGGATTGAGCTAATTCAAAACCTCCCCCTAGGCCGATTGGCCAGGCTTGAACTGACTATCTTTCCAGAGAGCATTTCAATAACATCCAAACTTTATCTTGATTTATAAAAGCACAGGAAGAAGAAGAAAAAATTCCCATGGGAAAGAGTCTGTGCTGCCACAAGGGACACTTCCCACTATCCCAGGGTGCTCCAAACCCCATCCAACTCAGCCTTGGACACTCCAGGGCTGGGATTTGGTCGCTGATGTCCTCCTGAGCCACCAGGGTTTAAATGGTGCAGATTTTCCAGGTTGATTCCCACCCAGAGGAGCTTTTTGTGAGCACACCCAGCCAGCTCTGTGAGCAGCACCTGCCCGGGAAGGAGAGCAGGGAATTCACTTCAAAAGCCTCATTCTAATGGAGCTGCTTCATCTTCATTAGTGCTCCCCAGCATTTCCCTCCCTTTGGAGTGACTATTTTCTGCAAATCAGATTTCAAAGCTACCTCATTGCCCAATTTCCCTGTTACAATTTCATGGCCAGGCTGAGCTGAGGCTTTGTTGTGCTCTTTGAGGACATGGATGGAGCTTTTCAAGCTTTCAGTGATTCCCCTTTGATGTGGGAAGGAATTTGCTCAGTTGTTGTTCTCTTGTCCCATTTACCTTCCCAGCTCAAGGAGCCAACCTGATCACAGCTGGAACTTCTGGTAGAACATTTTTGCCAAGGGTTTGATATGGTAAATGTGAAATAACAAAATGTTATTACAGTGTTTTGTAATAACAGAATGTGGGGTTTGGGAATGGTTTTGCCAAGTGGACTTGTGGCAAGCGCAGACTCTTTCCCATGGGAATTTTTCTCTTCTTCTTCCTGTGTTTTTATAATCAAAGATAAAGTTTGGATGTTATTGAAACGGTCTTTGGAAAGATAGGAGGTTCAAGCCTGGCCAATCAGCCTAGGGGGAGGTTTTGAACTGACCCAATTCGGACAATCTATTGAAAGCCTATATAAGTTTTAGAATTAAATAATAAAATCAGAATTTTGCCACAGTCGTTTTGGCTTAGTTCTTCACTCCGCTAGCAGTTCAACAGCGACATGGACTTTTCCCTTCTGCACACCTTTGGCACATTGACCAGGGAGAGGAACCATGGAGGGAAAGGAATTATGGGATGGGTTGGGTTGGGAGTGACCTTAAAATCACCCAGTTCCAACTTCAACACTTTCCCCTATCCCAGTTTGCTCCAAGCCCTGTCCAGCCTGGCCTTGGCCATCCCAGGGATCCAGGGGCAGCCACAGCTTCTCTGGGAATTCCATCCCAGCCAGCAATTCCTAATTCCCAAGATCCCATCCATCCCTGCCCTCTGGCAGTGGGAAGCCATAGATAGCAAAACACTCCAAAATTAAGGTATTTCTGTTTGATTCCTCACTAATGCCATTGCAGCATTGCCTTGCTGATGTCTGTCCTTCAAAGTCAAACTAAACTGCATTTCTGGGTGTTTATAATGCATTAAGGTTTTATAATCCATTCTACAAAACCTTCCTGGCTGCTGCAGCTGAATTTCCTCTGATCACCTCATTCCCATCACTCCAGAAAGCATTCTTTATCCAGAGAAAAAGCCTTTTATCCCATCCTGTGATCATCTGTTTGCACACAACAGGTAAAACAAAAGGCTGGACTCGATCCCAAAAATCCTTTGTGCATTTTCCTGTCTTAAATTCCCTGTCAGATATTTCTCCCAGGATAAGGAAGCGTTAACATCCCGGGTTTTTTTTGGTTTTTCCTCCCAATATATTGAGCTTTTTAAGAAAAGTGGTGGATCCTGGCTGCAGAATTCGATTGTTTCCCAGAGAAGATTTGATTCTGCTGGAAGTTATTGAACGTAATAACATTTTATTGCTCTTTTAAAGCAGCTCAGAGTTTTCTTGCAGAGGTTTTGACAGAAGGAGAAGTGAGAGGCAAAAGGGATTGTGAGGTGAGGTGGAAATGACAGAGCAGGAGAAAGGTGGAGAAGGCAGATGGGATTTAGGGAAGAGTTTAATTGAGAAATTAAGGAAGTTTTAATGAGGAAGGTTAATGTTGTTCCAATGGACTCGTTTGGAACTTTCCCTGTGGTAATTAGGACTGATCCTGCAGGTTCAGCTTCAAAAAAAGGTGTGAGAAAAACTCTTGGAAAGAGCAGAAACTTCTGCAGGAGGAGAGTTAAATAAAAATATCGAGTGGCTTCTGTTAGGAGAAGGAAGGGTTGGATCTGGGCAAACTCCAAACTCCAGGCAGAAACAGGAGAGGACAAACCCAGGGAATTCCCCCTCTGCACACAGAACCCAAAAAACATCTGGGTTTTGCCCAAAATGTGCAGTTTTTCCCCCCAGACTCTGGGGATGTGTCACAATTGTTCAACAAAGTCAATAAAATAATAAAGTAAAATAAAATAAAATAAAATAAAATAAAATAAAATTGAAATTAGGCTCCACCCAAACCCATGCCCTAGGCAGATTGGTTGATTTTGGATATTGGTTCAGTTTATGTTGCTGAATAAAATTTGTTCTGTGGAATAATCTGAAATTTTGTTTAGGATTTTTTTCCAGGATAGGATTAAGGTGGGGGAAAGAAAACATCTTCCAAAGTTTCCATTTCCATTAGATTGGCCTGGTGTAGTGATAATTCTAAATAGCCTGCTAGTTAGATAAATAAATAAATAAATAAATAAATAAAAATAGTCTGATACCATATTAAAATATCACATCAAAGAGATTTATTTTCCATTTCTGCTGCAGTTTTGATTTAACTGGAGAAAATTCCCTATAAAACAGCACTGATTAAACAATTCCACCTGTGTTTAAATTGTCCAGCTGAATACTTTTATTGGGAAGGTGTGCACACCTCAGATAAATTATTGTTTAATATTTCATTTCTCCAGGAGGTTTATTTGCAGGATTTCCTTTCTCCCCCAGGTCCCTTTAGGTTTTCCTCCATCAGAAATTCCCTGTGAGGTTGGATGTGACTCTGAGCAGCTGATCCTGAGAAAGATGATGGCAAAAGGGTTGGATTTAGTGACCTTTCAAGGTCCTTCCCAACCTTCTGGGATTCTGTGAATTAGCAAATAACTCCATAATCCTAATTTCTGGATTTGAACACCCTAAACCCAAATTTTTTGGGACCAGGGTGAATTTCTGGAGATGGATTGTGTTAAGACTAAGTTTTTTGGGATTCTGTGGATGTAACACAACTGAAACAGCAACTTCCAGAGATTTTGGCTTTGGGATAAATGTGTTCATCTCGTGCTTCAGTTCTCTGGGGTGTTTGGAGCTCTTTTGGTCCTGAATTTCAGCAGCTTTTTAATTTCATTAAATTCTTCAGAGATTCTCCAATCTTTTAATCCCCAAAAATCAGACGCTGCCGTGATGTGGCAATCAAAACACAAAATAACCAAAGTTTAGAAGTAAAATAACCAAAGTTTAGTGCCATCAGCAACTTGCCTGCTTCAGATCTCAGTACCTTTGACAAGAAAGTCATTGTGTAATAAATAAAAATATCCCACGGTGGTAAACCACCACCAGAACCTTGAGCAAAGCTGCAATTCCCAATTACACCCCAAATTCCTGTGGTCTTTGTTCCATGAATTTTAAGCCAGTGGGAAGCCTGATCTTCCAGTTTATCCCCCAGAAATGAAATAAAAAAATAAAAGGAAAGGAAAACCCGTGCCTAAATCAGTGCTGCTCCCAGCCTGCAGGCAGCACGGTACCACAAACAATAAATTAAGAAAGAATAAAGAGCAGAATGGTGGTGAGGAGCTTGGGGCTGAGAACAGGAGTGATAAACACAGAGTTTAACATCAAGGAAAAAAAAAAAATCCTTTGGGGTTTCAACCTTCAGCGATCGTAGAGCGTCGGGAAAGAAATTCTCATTTTTGTTGGTGTTGTTGTTGTTTACCTCAGAAATTTTAGGAAGAGATGGAGAATGAGGAGAAGCTGCTCCAAGGAGCCCTCCTGGAAAAAATCCAAGCATTGCACAGTTGCAGAGATGAATTGATTTAATTAGGCTGCATCACAACACTGCTGCTGCTGCTGCTTCAGAGGGGAACTCATCAAAGATATGAAAGATGCAGTTGGGTTGCTGCATTTTCGTTTCAGGGATGCCCACAGTTATAAAGAGCTTCCTCCTGTTCATTTCCCTTTGTTTTTACTGATTAAAAATGTCTGTAGTGGCTGGAAATCCACAAACAGAGACAAAAACGAGGCAAAAAAAAAAAAAAAAATCCGAATTTCTGTGATGTGTAAATTATTTAAGGAGGAAATTACAGCCTTTTAAATTGGAGGATGAAAGTGGTGGGGGGAAAAAAATGGGATTTTAGTGAGCTAGGGTTTGTTCTGCTTTGTGGAGGATCAGTTTTGGTGCAAATGTTCCTCCCAAAATTAGGGAATATTTGGGGTGGGAGGATCTTCCTTCAGACTCTTTGTGAAATTCAGTGATGCTGAATTCCCTGGAGTTCATTCCACAGGGACAAGAGAAGGTTTTTTGGGAATTTGCAGTTGAATTTGGAACTTTCATCTCTCTCTTCACAAGCACAGTGATGGTTAAAACCCCTGGGGAAAGGGAGAGTGAGCGGGGAGTAGGGCAGGAGTAGGAACCTCCAAACTTTGGTGTAAAGGACTCTGAAACTTGGAAAAAACTCCAGGGATTTGTGGGAAAACCGTCTGGTGAAATTAGTGGTGGTTTTGGGAAAAAAATGTTATTTTTCCTGGAATAAACCACTTCCAGTTGATCCTGGTGGTTGTGTGAGGGAACTGTTGATAAATTGTTATTTTTCCTGGAATAAACCACTTCCAGTCAATCCTGGTGGTTGTGTGAGGGAACTGTTGATAAATTGTTATTTTTCCTGGAATAAACCACTTCCAGTTGATCCTGGTGGTTGTATGAGGGAACTGTCAAAATATTTTTGGGGTGGTTGGAGACACTTTTTCTCTGAGTACCTTGGGAATTTCCCCACGCTGTGCTGGAGGAAGGATGGAAGAATCCTTCATGTAAACTTTTCTGGCTCATTGACTGGCAGAGGGGAAAAAAATGGGAAAATCCAAGTTTTCCATTGTGGACTTGGAATCTTCAATCAGTGATCGAAGCACAGGACATTCCACTAAAATAGAAGGCAATTCCACCTCGATGTGAGGAAAAACTTCTTTCCTGGGACAGATTGTCCATGGAGGGTGTGGAATCTCCTTCCCTGGGAATATTCCAGAGCTGTCTGGAATTCCAGTCCTGTGCCAGTATTCTGGGATGGCTCTGCTTGGGGATGGAGCTGGGATTGGATCATCCATGGTGCTTCCTTCCATCCATTTTAGCATTCTGGCAACACCAGGAAACACTTTTATTTTTCCAGTGTCAAATGCTGGAGCAGGTGGCCCAGAAATGTGGAATCTCCATTCCCAGGTTGTGGAATTTCCATTCCCAGGTTGTGGAATTTCCATTCCCAGGCTGTGGAATCTCCTTGAGGATCCCCAGAACCCATCTGGACACAGAACCTTGGACAATCCTCCAGCTTCATCTCTTCCCCAACTCCACACCTTGACATCACTGTGCATTTCCAGGCTGCCAAAACGAGATAAAGGCTTAAGAGATGACAAGTTTGGCTTTTGTATTTTATTAATTTAGGGAGACAGGAATTTTCCTTCGGAATCCTGAAAGTCAGCGCCGTTGCAAGCTTTTGGGTGCAGCTCATCCATGTCATGGAAAATGGACAGTGATGGAACAATTGAAGGAATTCCAGGCAGTGCAGGGAATTCCACATTATTTTCTGGGCTCTGTGTGTTTCAGTGGGGTTGGGCAGAGCCTGATTACTGCTCTGCTCTACCCAAAATAATTTTCTAATCACCGTGTACAAGTAAAATCCACATTGGCAAGGCACTGTACAATGACTTCGTTACGCTTTTTGCTGTGTTGGTGTATTTGTTTAATTAAGTTCCTCGCTAATTAGAGCTGGATGTACTTGTGTTAATTATTATTTGCTTAACACAATCAGCAGTGTAATTCTTTGCTGAGAAGCCACACGCTTCCCAGTTCAGCTAAATTCCTGATTCCTGGCTCTCCCAAAGAATGGTTTCTCTATTTTTGTCAAATGAGAGGTTCCATTCTTTAATGTGAATGAAATTCAATTTAGATTACCTAAAACTTCACATAATGTATTGTGGTTTTAATTGGTGGTTAAGCAAAGAAAGAAAAAGCTGGTTTGATTTGTACCTCAGCACAAAGATGTCTATTTTTTTACTGACTTGGATTACAAAATTGGACAGCTGTGCTATTTATCACCCTCCAAGACCTTTTTCCATCTGACAAATAAAAAGTACATTTGTCTTCAGGCTTTGCAGAGAAACTGCTTTCTCATGCTAGAAAAAAAATGTAACCCTGTGCAACTTCTGACCTTTCACCAAGCTTTTAATTATTTTATTTTTTTCAAATGCAGAGAACTCTAAACACATCACCCAGCCTGACCCTGCTGGGGTTTTCATGCCCTGCCTGTTTGATGGGCAAATTTCTGCTCAGTCCCTAAAATAGAAAGGCAAGTGAAGCCATAAATATCTTGAATCACGTTGAGAAGGGAGTTAATATCCAAGTATTGTTAAATCTGAGGAGGGTTTGTGTACTTCCACACGCCCACTCCCATCTGGGTTGTGTCTCTAGCTGGGAAATCCTTCAGGCTTTGATTTCTGCAGGTTGGAGCTGCTGATCAATTCTGCAAACTGTGGTTGGTGTTTGGGGGAAACCACGGTGGGGAAATGTTTGTAGTTGGGAAAGTCAGGAGGAAGAAATTCATCCAGGAGGAGCAGATGGAGGAAATAATTCTCTTGAAGGGAAATATAAACATGGTCAGGATTGTGGAAGGGAAAGGGAATATTTGTCCTCATCTCAGGAAGGGTTGGGGATGCTTTTTGCATTTTTCTTTTCGTTTTTCATCTTTGCATTTTTCAAGAAACGTGGCATTGAGGAGCAGAATATTAATTACTTTGTTGTGCCTTCAATGCCTTCATAAACTCTGAAATGAACCTGGGCAGGAAATGCAAACACTGCTCTGGTCTTCTGGAGTTTACAGCCAAGCCAATTTATTCATCTTCAACTAATTATTCACTAATTGTAGTTATTTTCAACTCTGCCACAAAACCAACAGATTTTATTTAAAAAGAGGAGTTCAGATCAGTTACATCCATCCAATTGTGGCATTTTTATCTGAGATACTTTGGGAACAGAGCAGTGAAACCAGCAGGAATTGCAAAGTGTCCCATGGTTTGGCTTGGAGTTCTTTGCTGAGCAAATGTTCCGAATGCACCTTGTCTGTTAATAATCACCATGGAAAATGGACTGGGAAATGGAAATTTCACAGAAATTGGGGATTTCCTCCTCTGTACAGAGCGAAGGGAATGAATCCACTGCTGGTTATTGTCATGGGAAAGTCACAAGGAAAAAAAAAAGGAATTGAAGATTCACAGGACCAAATACAGAGAAGTGGAAGAATCAATGATGACATTAATGAGAACTGCTGGAAATGGCCATTAGTGGGAATCACTGATTCAGGAATCATTTCCATTGCACTCCCAGGTGAGGAGCATCTCAGGAATGTGAACCAATTCCCAAAACCAACGATATTCACTGGATAATTCAAATTCCAGCAATATTCATTGGAGGGTTGATTCTGCTTTACCTCAGCAGTGCCAACTCAGTCCACCTGGAACAGGGGATGAGGAGGGAAGGAAGGAAGGAAGGAAGGAAGGAAGGAAGGAAGGAAGGAAGGAAGGAAGGAAGGAAGGAAGGAAGGAAAAGAGAGAGAGAGAAATAGAAAGAGAGAGAGAAATAGAGAGAAAGAGAGAGAAATAAAGAGAGAAAAAAGAAAGAGAGAGAAAGAAAAAAGAGAGAAAAAAGAGAGAAGAAAGAGAGAAGAAAGTGAGAAAGAGAGAAGGAGAAAGAGATGAAGAGATAGAGAAAGGAAAAGGAAAAGGAAAAGGAAAAGGGAGGGAAGGGAAGGGAAGGAAAGGAAAGGAAAGAAAAGGAAAGGAAAGGAAAGGAAAGGAAAGGAAAGGAAAAGAAAAGAAAAGAAAGACTGACTCAGCTCCGCGTGAATTGTGGTTATTGGGATGGAATTGTTTCATTGTCACCTCCTGGTTCTGCAGAGCTCCTGCTTTCCCTGCATTTTGTGTTCTAATCCTTCTCTCCAGGGCTGCCTACAGCGAGGAGGAAGAAAAGAAACGCTTTAAATCCATCATTTATCCCAAACACTGACTACCAAACAGGAGGCTTTAGGAACTGGGGAGGTTGGGAATGTTCAACAAAACAGCAAAATTCCCTCACCAGCTCATTCCGAGGGGGTTTTTAATATTCTGGAGGTAAATTAGGCAGCAGATCCAGCCCCGGCCAGGGCCCTGCCATGTGTTTGTTAATGACAGTTAATTAGGGCTGTCTGCAGCAATCATGGGCTGTCAGACCTCATCCAGGCTGGGGACGTGAGGGACACAGGAGCTGCCACCCCTCCTCCCCTGATTGGAACGGTTTGCCAGGATTAGCTGTGAAAATCCCAGGAGGTGCTTTGGCACCTCGCAGAGCCTTTCCCACATGCTATGGGCAGGGCTGGAATTCCTGCTGGGAAACGATTCCCTGGAATATTTCCTAATTCCTTCCCATCTCCAGTTTTTCTCAAGGATTACTTCTCAGGGTTCCCTGTGACAGCTGAGAGATGTTTAATCCCACAGGACTTTTTCAGTGGTTTTCCTTTCCTTTTTCCTCTCCTCTCCTCTCCTCTCCTCTCCTCTCCCTCTCCTCTCCTCTCCTCTCCTCTCCTCTCCTCTCCTCTCCTCTCCTCTCCTCTCCCTCTCCTCTCCTCTCCTCTCCTCTCCTCTCCTCTCCTCTCCTCTCCTCTCCTCTCCTCTCCTCTCCCTCTCCTCTCCTCTCCTCTCCTCTCCTCTCCTCTCCTCTCCTCTCCTCTCCTCTCCTCTCCTCTCCTCTCCTCTCCTCTCCTCTCCTCTCCTCTCCTCGTCATCATTATTAAAAAATTAAAAATCGGGTCAGGTTCCACTGCTTGGAAGTCCTTTGAAGTGAAGTTTGATGTCGGAATGTCATCATTTCAGGATTTTCCCTGAGTTTGTGTCATTCCTGGTTTTTTCCTGACTTTCCAAGTTCTTTCTCTGGTTTCTCTGGTGGGACAAGGTTGTCTCCAGCTGCTGTTCTGAAGGTTCCATCAGGGTGTTCAGAGAGTCCTTTTGGGTTATTTATTTAAGAGTTGGACTTGATGATCTTGTGGGTTCTTCCACCTCAGAATTTTCTGTCAGTCTGGGATTCTTCACCCCCAGTGGAGAAATCCCAGAGTGGAGGAAGTTCTTGGTTTGGTTGGGAATTCCGAGTGACCTGGAAATCCCACTGAGCTGGAAAAGCTCCACCAGGAATTTCAGAACTTAGGGCAGGAAAATCCACCTGGTTGGGTTTCTCACCATTCTCAAACCCCACAGTTGCTGCAGTTGTCCTGCTGCTCAGGATCATCTGGGGACAAACTTTGTGTCCTTTTGCATCAGTTTTTGCTGTCATTGCTCTATCAAATAGAGCAATGAATAGATAGAACCTTATAATCTAATATAATCTGTTTTATCTAATAGATAATAACCTTATCAGCCTCTAATATGGTTCCTGTCATGTCAGATTTTTTCAAACTTCATTTAAATAAAAAACTAACAATATTTTGCTTCTCACTCCTCCCCATCCTGGCTGCTCCAGAGATTCCTCAGCAGATTGTTGTGTAATTGTATTAATTACAATTTCATGGCCAAGCCCTGCTCCTCCAGTGATACAATTTTTCCCTTGCTGTGGCTTTAAACAAGGAATCTCCCAAAAAAATCCTATTTACATCCCTGAGAGGATAATTCCCACACCAGCGATGGGAAATTACCTTTGGAGGTGAAATTTCCATTCCAAACTTGCATTATACTTTTGGTTTTTTTAGGCTGGGAGTTGCTGCTTTCTCAGGACTGTGAAATTTATCTCCAGTTGCCACTTTTACAGCAAAAAGCTCAAATACAAAACATTTAATGGGCTTGTCTATAAATTGATATTTTGTAATAGTTTACTCGATGCTGCTGAATTTTACATTTTGTCTCTGGTTTCTCAAGAGCTCAGACTTACAATCCTGTATGTGTGGGTTTTGTTGTTGTGGTTTTTTTCGTTTTTTCTTAAATTTAAATAACAAAACCAGCAGTTGGGAAATTGATTTTCCAGGCATTGTTCAACATCCTCTCATCCCTTGTACTATGTCATTGTCATCCACTGGGGGATTTATTTGGAATGTAAAAAAGTGGGAGGTGAAGCAAGAAATTTTAAGGTTTTTTTTTCTTTTTTTTTTGCTGGTATTTTTTCACGGAAAGGGTTGGAAGAGGTTGGAAAAGCAATGGGGAGTTCCCATTCCTGGAGGGATTTAACAGCCGTGGTGGCACTTGGGGACATGGGGCAGTGGTGGCCTTGGCAGTGCTGGATCTTCCAGAATTCTGGTTTTGTTTCTTTTATTTTTATATTTTTATTTTTATTTTTATTCTTCTTCTTCTGTGCTGTGTGGGATCCTTCCCTGGCTTTCATCCATTCGTTCTCTTTCCTAATAATCACTAATGCACAAGATCTTTTGGAAAGGAGTTCCAAAACACCCGAATTTTCCAAATAAAAAACACCCCCAGATTTGTGCAGCTGAAATCTTTAGGAACCACCCTAAAGGTCAGGAGCACATCCAGGGATTTCAGCTTTTCCTGCTGTTCTGGTGGTTTGACCTTCAGAGAACCTTTGTCTGCTCAAGGAACTCAGTTTGGGAAGTGGATGAATTCCCTGCTCTGCAGAAGTTCAGGGTCATTTCATGGAATATTCCAGGCCAGGCTGGACAGAGCTCTGAGCAAGCTGGGATGGTGGAAGTTCTCTCTTCCCAATCCTTCTTCCCATCTTTAGCAAAGAGCTTTTGAAATCTGACCAAGTGCTGGGAAGAATTTCCATTTTTTAAATCATGAACTTTCTGTTCAGATGGAATAATGGAAGGAAATTTATTTTCCTTTCCTTTCCTTTCCTTTCCTTTCCTTTCCTTTCCTTTCCTTTCCTTTCCTTTCCTTTCCTTTCCTTTCCTTTCCTTTCCTTTCCTTTCCTTTCCTTCCTTCCTTTCCCTTTCCTTTCCTTCCTTCCCTTCCCTTCCCTTCCCTTCCCTTCCCTTCCCTTCCCTTCCTTCCTTCCCTTCCCTTCCCTTCCCTTCCCTTCTTCCCTTCCCTTCCTTCCCTTCCCTTCCCTTCCCTTCCTTTTTTCCTTTTTCCTTTTTCCTTTTCCTTCCTGACTTCAATCACCCTTTTTCCTCACTAACCCAATTTTTGGCTGCTCAGTTCTTTGAGGTCATGGCAAACAAAGGAGAGCACAGCAGGAAGGATCAAATACGAGGAATATTATTATTTTTTAATTAACTTTTCCTGACCTCATTCAGACCCTTTAAATGGGTCAAGAGGCACAGAAGGTTTTCTTTTTTCTTTCTTTAATTAAAACCTCCAACCAAACCCCAATATTTTTTTTTTCCTTAGGTCTTCCCCAGGTTCAGGACTCACAGTTTAGGCTGATTTTTTTAACTTGATTTTAAACTTTTTTGGTTGGTTTGGGGTTTTTTTGGGGTTTTCTTTGTTTTTGTTGGGGTTTTTTGTGTGTTTTTTTCTGGTTTGGTTTTATTGGTTTTGGTTGGGTTGGGTTGGGTTTTGTTGGGTTTTTTTGGTTTTGTTGGTTTGGTTTGGCGTTTTTTGGGGGTTTTGGGGGGTTTTTGGGGGGTCTTGTGGTTTGTTTTGGTTTTTGTTGGGTTTTTTGTGTGGTTTTTTCTGGTTTGGTTTTGTTGTTTGTTTGGTTTGGTTTGGTTTGGTTTGGTTTGGTTTGGTTTGGTTTGGTTTGGTTTGGTTTGGGGTTTTTGGGGTTTTTTGTTTGGTTGGTTTGGTTTGGGGTTTTTTTTCTTTTTTTCTAAATCAAAACATCCATGTCCTCAATTTTCAGCTAAATGTGCTAAATGCTGTCAATCACTTTTGGAATTCACTTCTCACCCCCTTCTTTTATTATTTTCTATATTCCCTATTTTCTATCCTGCCTCCTCAAGTCCCCATCCATCACCCCAACATCTCATCCCATAAATATGGATCCCATAAATATGGTGCTTTGTGCTCAATGGAACTTTCTGCTGATTAATAGGATTTCCCTTCCTGCTGTCCCTATTTCTGTACAAATCCAGGAATCCCTGAGAACCCTCCACAGGGAATTCTGGGAATCACAAAAATCCATCACAAAAAAATCACAAAAAAGAGACACAAAGGTGTCTCTTCCCCAAACCCTTTCTCCCTCCTCCCAGATTTATTTTCCCCATAATCACTGACCAGAAACATCCTATTCTCCATCTGCCATTTCTCCTTTTTCCTCACTTTTCCTCCTGTTTCTTCCCACTTTTTCCTCCTCTTTAAAAAACTCCTGAAAACCTCACGTCTCCCAAATCACTCAGCTCTCAAAGATAAGCTGATCTGGAGCTCCTTAGCTGGAGTTATCTCAAATAATGTGCATTTGTGATACCAAAAGAAATATTTATAAACCATTGAATTCTTCCAATTGGCAGAGCCTTGGGTTTATTTAACATTTTTCCACAACTGCTGCACGTTGGCTGCTATCAGTGTAATTATGATTTTATTGATAAGGGTGTTGGGGTGTAAATAAATGGAGAGAGAGGGGAAGTGAGAGGAGAACAATCTTCAGGTGTGATTTCATTGGGGTTGAGTGCTGCATGCTGATGTTAGAGGGAGAAAATCCAAGCAGAAAGGGATTTTCTTGGATTCTTCTTCCTGCTCCCCTTTTTGGAGTTTCTGTCTGAGGGATGTGGAGAGGTTGGGATTCTATCTGAGCTCAGCTTTCATCCCTAAATTCTGTAATTAAATGACATCACAGAGGTTTGAATTCATCAGCTGAAGGCTGAAACACCCAATTTTAATGAATTCCCACCTAATTCCAGCCCCCTGCCTTGGGAAGAGACTTTTCACTATCCCAGGTTGCTCCAAGCCCATCCAACCTGGCCTGGAACACTTCCAGCTAAAATCAATATATTCCCCAAATGTATTTCTTCGCAAGGAAAAAGAATCAGCGTAATCATAAATTTGGCTGAATAATAAATTATTCCCAGCCTTCAAGCACTATTAGTTAGAGGGAGAAGATGAAATGCTGAGGAGTAAAATGATTCACACAGTGCTGGATGAGTTAGGACAAGTATTAGGATTCCTGGTGCAGTTTTTACAAGGCAGGGCAATAAAAATTCATGGAAAAAATCCAAACTCAAGCTGCTGCAACATCCATCATATCCGTGAAGCTGCGTTGCTACATTGTACACATAATTTTTTCCCTATTTTTGGTAATTGAAAGGAATTGGGAGTTGTAAGGAGAGAATGTGAGGAAACTGAGCACAATTTACTGTGCAGGTGTCACAAAGGCAGAAAATATCAGAATTTCTTCATGTCAGAAAATCCAACTCCTGTTTGCTGGGATTGCAGCTGAATGTCTTGGTGGTTCTCAGGATTTATTTCCACCTCTTTCAGCTTCCCCAGCTCAGAGCTCTGTCATGCCCTGAAGGAATATAAACACCAACATGAGGTTTTATTTGCAGGGAGATTCTTGAATTCAGAGTGGAAGAATTCCTACCCCTGGTGCTGGAAAATCCCCATAAATGTGGGATTCTGCCAGGTCTGCTCTGGCTGACCCTGCATTTGTGGGGCTGGAACTGGATTAGGAAGAGCTCTTGGACAGACAGCAAAGAGTTAATTAGGCTAATGACTTCCTGGCGCTGTGCCTGTGGAGTGTCCCTTTGGAAAATCCTGAAATTCTGACTGTGACACTTCATCCCATCCGGGAACACTCCCCAGCTGGGGACAGGAGCTACCCGGGAGCTGCCATCCCTGTATCCCTGTATCCCTGTATCCCTGTATCCCTGTATCCCTGTATCCCATCCCTGTATCCCATCCTTGTATCCCATCCCTGTATCCCTGTATCCCTGTATCCCTGTATCCCATCCCTGTATCCCTGTATCCCTGTATCCCATCCCTGTATCCCATCCCTGTATCCCATCCCCATTCCCATCCCTGTATCCCATCCCATCCCATTATCCCATCCCTGTATCCCATCCCTGTATCCCATTCCCTTCCCATCCCCGTCCCTGTATCCCATCCTTGTATCCCATCCCTGTATCCCATCCCTGTATCCCATCCCATTCCCATCCCATCCCATCCCATCCCATCCCATCCCTGTATCCCTGTATCCCATCCCATTCCCATCCCATCCCATCCCATCCCTGTATCCCTGTACCCCTGTATCCCTGTATCCCTGTATCCCATCCCACCTCAGCAGGGTGGGATCAGCGTGGATCAAATCCTGCTAAATCAGCCCATCTGATCCTTAATCAGTGTTATCCCTGTCAGGAGTGGGAGTTTCCCCATCCTTGATGGAATTAGGGATGTCTTGCACAGGAGGATTCCTCTTCCAGCCCAGAACCATGGGAGAGCTCAGAGCTCCTGCCAGGGCCTGAAGGAGCTCCAGGAGAGCTGCAGAGGGACTGGGGACAAGGCATGGAGGGACAGGACACAGGGAATGGCTTCCCAGTGCCACAGGGCAGGGATGGATGGGATCTTGGGAATTAGGAATTCCTGGCTGGGATGGAATTCCCAGAGAAGCTGTGGCTGCCCCTGGATCCCTGGGATGGCCAAGGCCAGGTTGGATGGGAGCTCCAGGAGAAGCTGGGGATGTTCAGATGTCCTGCTCTGGACATCCCAGCCGTGTGTCCAGCAGGGCAGTGTCCAGGTGGCTCTGCAGTTACAACCTTCATTGGGATTTTCTTCACCCCGAGTGTTTTCAGGGTGGATCTGGTTGGCCATTCCCACTGCAGAGCCTCAGGATTCAGTGGGATGACAATGAGGGACTGTGCCATGTGTGTCCTGATCTGATGGAGGCAAACAGGACTAATTAGGGTGACAATTACTCGTCTGTTTGCTGTCTGATTGGGAGAAGCAGGGGAGCAGAGAGGTGCAGCAAAGCTGATCTCATCCTGTGTGTTGCCAGAAGCTCCCAAAATCAGAAATTCCACACCAAATCCAGGGCTTTGCAACCTCTGGCTGCTCCCAGCTGTTCCTCCACAGCCATCCCAGCATTCCCACCCCAAACCAGGGTGACACAGTCCCATATCCCCCAGCTGGCATCAAGATGGTGCCCATTTGTAAAGCTGTCACTGCAGCTCCTCTATTAATAGAGCCATTGGAGACATTTCTGCTCAGCATATGTTGCTTTTTTAAAGGGGCCAGATTGAGAGCTGGGGGGTTGGAGCAGGAAGGATGAGCCACCAGATCTGACAGGAAAGAAAAAAAATGGGAATAATAAGTTAATTTTTACTCTTGTGCCTAGGAGGATATGCAAAGTTGGGGATTTTGTTACGTTGCAGTGATGGTCAACAAAGGGAATGTAATAGGACATTAAAGAAAATGGGATTTAATAATAGGAAAAGCTAAAGTTGGTGAACTTCATCTCTCAGATCACTCAGTTAATAGGGTGTCATTATATGGAGACTCTGTTAACATAATTATTGCTGTGATACCAAGTGTTTTACACACATTTCATGCTACCTCACAATAGTTCTCTGTGACAGGCAGGAATTCCTGTGGAATAGTCAGGATCGTTTCAAATTACACCACCTTTTAAGCAGTAAAAAAAACTGAGTTCATTTTCCACCTTGCACAGAGCAAAGTAGCAGAGAAATGGTGTTACCTGTTGTGGGAAATAAAGCCTTTTGACTTTGCTTTTACAGAACTTTAAAAAAAAGAAGAAATGGTGGAATCCTCCAGGTTTGGCTTCATGCCTTGGGTTCACAAAAAATCAAGATCTCACAGACCTAAGGAGAGAGAGGTTGATGGAGTGGTTGGGGCATTTATCTGCTGCAGGATTGGATTTAAATTACAAATGGATGGACGGAGGGTGATTTAGTTCAGCGGTCATTTTGGGTTATCATCTCCATCTCGGAGCAATCTTCTCACTTGGAGGCGACTTGGCTCAACTCCAGTCTGGTTTTGGGCTGGAAATTTAGGAATTCAAGGATGGGAGAGGAGAAACTTGGTGCAGAACAGCAGAGAGGTGGCTGGAATAGAGGCTGGGTTTGCTCAGTTCTGTATAAACTGAAGATACATCAATTATTAATCTTATTTGATTAGGTTTTTGGTAAAGGATGAAGTAGGAGCTCAGCAAACCAGATTTAGGGCTGAAGATGAACGTGGTGCTGTGCTGAGCTGCACATCCCAGCTCTGCTCCAAACCCATCCAGCCTGGCCTTGGACATACCAGGGATCCACAGCTTCTCTGGGAATTCCAGCCCGGCCAGGAATTCCTTCCCAAGATCCCATCTAGCTCCACTTTCTTTCAGCTTGATCCCAATAAGCCATTTCTCAAGTAATGGCTTAGTTACTTCAAGTAATTTCTCATTTTTTCCCATATTTTCCCAATGCCCAGGGCTGTGAAGTTTTTGCATTTCACACCCTGCATTTCACAGAAACGACTCCAAGTTGCACCATTTTGTTCCTTTGGGAACCAAGAAAGTCCCCAAATTCCAGGCTGCTCCTCGTTCAGATTCCCCACCTTTGGGAAAATCCCACCTGGCTCTTGTCTGAGCTTTGGCAGAGGATGGAATTGCTGCTGATTCCCCAATTTCCTGAATTCTCATGCCTTCTCAGGAGATGGGAGGATGGAGAGCAGGAGATCTGAGCATCCATCCATCCATCCATCATCCATCCATCCATCATCCATCCATCATCCATCATCCATCATCCATCCATCCATCCATCATCCATCCCTCCATCCATCCATCATCCATCCATCCATCATCCATCCATCCATCATCCATCATCCATCCATCCATCCATCATCCATCCATCCATCATCCATCCATCCATCCATCATCCATCCATCCATCATCCATCCATCCATCATCCATCCATCCATCATCCATCCATCCATCCATCCATCCATCATCCATCCATCCATCATCCATCCATCCATCCATCCATCCATCATCCATCCATCCATCCTCCATCCATCCATCCATCCATCCATCCATCCATCATCCATCCATCCATCATCCATCCATCCATCATCCATCCATCCATCATCCATCCATCCATCCATCCATCCATCATCCATCCATCCATCATCCATCCATCCATCCATCCATCCATCATCCATCCATCCATCCTCCATCCATCCATCCTCCATCCATCCATCCATCATCCATCCATCCATCCATCCATCCATCATCCATCCATCCATCCATCCATCCCTCCATCCATCATCCATCCATCCATCCATCCATCCATCATCCATCCATCCATCCTCCATCCATCCATCCTCCATCCATCCATCCATCATCCATCCATCCATCCATCCATCCATCATCCATCCATCCATCCATCCATCCCTCCTCCATCCATCCATCCATCACCCATCCATCCATCATCCATCCATCCCTCCATCCACCCATCCATCCATCATCCATCCATCCATCTGTCCATCCATCATCCATCCATCCATCATCCATCCATCCATCATCCATCCATCCATCATCCATCCATCCATCCATCCATCCATCATCCATCCATCCATCATCCATCCATCCATCCATCCATCCATCATCCATCCATCCATCCTCCATCCATCCATCCATCCATCCATCCATCCATCCATCATCCATCCATCCATCATCCATCCATCCATCATCCATCCATCCATCATCCATCCATCCATCCATCCATCCATCATCCATCCATCCATCATCCATCCATCCATCCATCCATCCATCATCCATCCATCCATCCTCCATCCATCCATCCTCCATCCATCCATCCATCATCCATCCATCCATCCATCCATCCATCATCCATCCATCCATCCATCCATCCTCCTCCATCCATCCATCCATCACCCATCCATCCATCATCCATCCATCCCTCCATCCACCCATCCATCCATCATCCATCCATCCATCTGTCCATCCATCCATCATCCATCCATCCATCCATCATCCATCATCCATCCATCATCCATCCATCCATCCATCATCCATCATCCATCCATCATCCATCCATCCATCCATCCATCCATCCATCCATCCATCCATCCACCCATCCATCCCCAGAAGCTTCCATTGGGGTCTGGCTGATATTTGGGAGAAATGAGGGAGGAATCTGAGCTGCAGAGCGGGAGATAAACATTTCTCCACGTCATGAACCTCTAGATCTGATTCATTCTGGCTTTCTACATCTCCCAAATCCGAGCCAAGATTCCCCTCTGGAGACATCAGAAGAAATTGCACCTGGAGATATTTCCATTACATGCCAAATTTGTGTCCTTCAGGTGGCAGCTGAGCATTGAAGAAACAATATTTTTTAGCACCACTTGAGAGCTAAATTTTAATTTCATCTCTTTTGGTGTTTGCAGGACCTCAGAGACAACAAAACACCGATTTTTATATTT
The DNA here is from genome assembly GCA_024500445.1 of Entomyzon cyanotis. Taxonomy (NCBI): domain Eukaryota; kingdom Metazoa; phylum Chordata; class Aves; order Passeriformes; family Meliphagidae; genus Entomyzon; species Entomyzon cyanotis. The sequence goes on from JAKEPQ010001019.1 coordinate 3,055,681, forward strand.
TTTTTCCTATCACACCTGCATGGGGAGGAAGCATTTCTTCCCTCAATCTCATGGATGAGCAACCACAACACAGAGATCAATTCTTTAAATCTTGTATTTTTTTGAGCTGCTGTTAGAAAAGAGAAGTCCTGGACTCTTTCATCTTCCAGCACTAAAGCTCTGTGGGACACAGAAGCTTTTTTAAAGTAACCAAAATAATTATTCTGAGGAGTTCAGCTTTTTTATGGTTTGGGAATTGGTGTTTGGAGAGGGGAAGGACTGAAGGGATGAGGACTGATAGGAGAATTTGCTCATTTGCCCCAAACAGCCCCAAAAACTCAGCTTGGGGTTGTGGTCACGAGGCTGGCTGGTGCTGCTGGGTAATTGGAATATTCATATTTTAGTGGAAAACACCCCAAATGTTGTGTTTGCTGTCAGCAGCAGCCATTTCCTCTGGTTGTCACCTCCCTGGATGTTTTCTAGGCTATCTGGTATGTCAAAATAGCACAAAATTCATGCTTTTTGTCAGATATTTAGTGATTTTTTTACTCTGGTTTTGCTAATATTTAAAATGCACTTAACGTAACGAAACCTCCTTTGAGTTTCCCAGAGCTGTTTGCACTTCTTTTTGCGATAATTCTAATTTTAATCCCATTTTGAGGTCACCTGGAAAGGATCTTAAAATTTTATTCCTCTCTTTGGAGCGACTTTGTACAAAATCAGCTCCATTACCTTTTAAATGACCACAATATTTACCAGCAACGTGTAAAACATCAATCCTGGATATTTTATCCTTCATTTCCTTGAGTGTGAACAACCAGCTTGGAATTTTCCCTTCTGTCAGCAACCAGAATCCAATTCAAAGGATTTCTGATGTCAATATTTCCTTCCTTTTTTGTAGAATCTCCCCCAAAAGGTTCATCCCAAAAGGATGTTTCATGACTCAGGCAGAGGGAAGAGAACACTTCAGGATCACACCAAAAACGAGCCAAGCTGAAATGTAAATTTGAGGCTGAATGTCAGAAGAAATTTTCTTAATCACGTTCTGGAATAGATATATATATATATTTTTTATTCTGCTGTCATTCATTTGTTTGAGGAGGGAATTTCAGATACGATTATCATCATCATTAAGGCAAGGAGTCATTGATGCTCTGCACTTGGAGTGTCTTCAGTTTCTTTTAATGATGCTTCAGGAGACATCTGAGAACGAGGAGGCACAAGAAAGCCTGGGGAAGGCAGGAGTTGTAGGATTCTAAATCAATCCACGCAGCTTTTTTTAGGTTTTGTGCTTTTTATCCCACACTTTCAGCTTAGGTAAGACAGTGCTCACAGCCAATTAAGTTGTGAGTTAGAATGAATTAAATTTTCTGAAATGAGCTGCTTTTTTGCTTGCTTTTTTTTTTTTTTTTTTTTTCTTTTTTAATCCAAATGACTGTCATTTACCAAAAGCTACTTCATTTTCCTGAAAGTGCTTTTCTGTCTAAGGGGAATGCTTAATTGCATCCACAAATCACCTCAAATGCTTTCATAGGAGGATAAAACAAGTTGGAAATTGTGCATCGTTTTGAAAATGCAGGTTCTGAATTCAGGATAAGATGCAAATTTCTATTTTTTTTCACTCCTGGCTGCTGCTCTGTTCAAGAACTCCATCCTCACCCTGACATCTCCCCAAAGTGTCCTTCAGAGCAGAGACATCCTTTGGAGCCTTTTTTAGGATTTCAGTCAATTCAGTGACCGTGATCCAAAATCTGGTGACACTCCTCAATCTGAATTTTTATTTAGACATCTTGAAGGTGGAGCACAGTTGATGGTTCTGAAAACAGGCTGGGAGAGCTGGGAATGCTGCCCTGGAGGAGGGAAGGATGCAGGGAGAGCTCAGAGCTCCTGCCAGGGCCTGAAGGAGCTCCAGGAGAGCTGCAGAGGGACTGGGGACAAGGCATGGAGGGACAGGAGACAGGGAATGGCTTCCCACTGCCAGAGGGCAGGGATGGATGGGATCTTGGGAATTAGGAATTCCTGGCTGGGCTGGAATTCCCAGAGAAGCTGTGGCTGCCCCTGGATCCCTGGGATGGCCAAGGCCAGGCTGGACAGGGCTTGGAGCAAACTGGGACGGTGGAAGTGTCCCTGTCATGGCTGGAGTGGAAATAAAGATCTTGAAGGTCCTGGATTGACTCCTCCAAATCCAACATCCCATTTATCTCCTGAAATTCCCAGTCAGGAGTTCAGATGAGTTGCTGCCGTGGCTGCAGAGCAGAGTGGGACTCATCCTGGAGAGTCATCCCTGAACCCCACAGATCTCAGCAGCTGGGATCCCAGTTGTCCCCTGAGGCTGTTGGAATTAATTTGTCCCAGTGGATTGTCACATTCAGGATCTCCTGGGTTGTTCCCTGCTGTAATCCACACTCTGACATCCATATTTCATTTTCCTTTACCTTTTCTCCTCCTCCATTTCCCTTGGCACAGATCTTTGGATTAAATGAAGATTTCACTGGTTTCCATTCCCATAATCATTTCATCAAACTATCCTTGAACATCCCAACTTCAGCTCTCCCCTCCATATCTTCCATTCCTCCACGTGGTGCAGTTCCAGTCTTCATAATTTCATGATTCTGTGGAGTTCAAATCTGCTCCCTAAGCTCCTGATCATTCCTTCTTTATCAGAAATGATGCTGAACACTCACAAAATCCCCTCTCCCAAGCAGTTCTCTCATAATCCATGATTGCTCCATGGTTCAGAGCAAGGAAAACAGGGATGGGGTTTGATCCTGAGCAGCATTAAATGAACCACTTTTACTTCATCCATGCCCAGACATTAAAATTTAATTTAATTTAATTTAAATTAAATAAATTAAAATTAAATTTTAAATTTAATAGGACACATCAACCCCAATCCAGGAGAAGCTTCCTGGAGGTGAAGGCAAAGGTCTTTAGGAGAGATCTGGGATGGTGATCAATGCCAGGCTCTGGGAGACAAAAATCCTTGGTGGCACCATTGTCCAGCCCTGAGCTTTGGTCTGTGGTGCAGGAGACACTCAGAACACCACCAGGCTGCTGTGGGGTGAGAAATCACCAATCCTGCTGGAGGTCAGCACATCTGAGCTCTGGTTTGCTTCCCTTCTGAAAGGTTTCTTTTTTTTTAGGTTATTAAAAATTTGTCGCCGTTGAACCGCTAGCGGAGTGGAGAAACCAGACAGAGTCCCAGGTGGCACAAAGCTGAATTTATTAATTAATTTTAGAACTTATATAGACTTTCACAGGTCGTCTGGATTGAGCTAATTCAAAACCTCCCCCTAGGCTGATTGGCCAGGCTTGAACTGACTATCTTTCCAGAGAGCATTTCAATAACATCCAAACTTTATTTATAAAACACAGGGAGAAGAAGAGAAAATTCCCATGGGAAAGAGTCTGTGCTTGCCACAAAAATTTAGCCATTTTTAAGCATTTTCTGGATTTTCTAAGTGTTTAAGAGTTCCTTTCACTTCACTGAATGATGCTCATTCCCAATTCAAGCTCCTGTGCTGCTCCTTCCCCACCTGAATGGGGTTTAGTAGTCAAATTTTAGTTTATCAAATTCACTTTTTTGGGGAGTTTTGAGTGTCAAAATCACTGTGTAAATAAACTTATAAAGGAAGAGTGAGAGATTTGGCAGCCATGGAAGGACCCAGGGAGTGAGTTTAACACAGTGCCACCAACCCTGGCAATGTCACCTCAAGGACATGGGTGATGTCACTCAGCTCTGGTATTTCCCAGATCAACTCCATGGTGTCTCTGCTCTCTCCCTAGACAACTCTGTTTTACAAACCTCCTTCCCATTATTGGGAAATCCAGGGAATTGAGCTGCCAGCTTTGGTGTTTTCCTCCCTGCAGCATCTCTCTCTCCTTGGAGAGCCAACCTTCCAGCTGAATTCCAAAGGGAATGTCCCAATGTGTCACTCCAGAGTCGTGGAGTCAACAGGGAGAGGATTTAGGGAGAAAACAGCTCGGATTGGGGAGAAATCATCCATGGGAATTGGATCCTCAGTCAGTGCTCAGAGGGGAAATGTCACCTCTGGAGAGTGGAACATGGAGGGAGAAAATGAAGGACAATGAAGCAGATTTCATGGAAGTGTTTGAGAATAGAATCATGGAATCCTTGAGGTTGGGAAAGATCTCTAAGATTGACAAATCCAGGCTTTGTTTCCCACTAAATCGCCTCCTCAAGTGCCACATCCATGTTTTTGTCAGGGATGGTGACAAAACTTCCCTCTCAGCCTCCTCCACTTCCTGACCACTTCTCACTGACTAAATTTTTCCTGATATCCAACCTAAACCTCCCTTGGCACAACTCAGGACAGAGTGTCTCCATCCATCACAGCTCCTGATAATCAATAATCAACAATCAACAATCAATAATCAATAATCAACCCCTGATTATTTGGAAAGGAATAGCAATTTCATTGCCTCTGATGTAGTTAAAAGGAATGACAAGGTAATTCCTGGAAGAAAACTCCTCTGTGAGAACCAGATGGCAGCACAGAAATAAAAGAGATTTTGCAGGAGATGGCAAACATTTGGTGTTAAAATATTCCCAGGATTGTCATAGTGCTCTGTGTGTGTGTGTGCAGGAATGGGATCCTGGGATGGAACAGTAAAGGATGATAAAAATACACCATAATGCAGCAGGATAATGGTATCATGCAGAGATACTGGTTTTTTCCATGTTTTTTATTCTGGATTTTGAGCTGGAATATTCTGCTGTTCAGTTTAGAGATGGAGAACCCACCTGTGGGAATGGAGTGACCATCTCCAGGAGGAAGTTTGGCTTTTTCAAAGGATTTGTGTAATCCTAGGCTTTGTTACAGCGATTTTATTTTTCCAAGGACATCTTCCCAGCACATCTCAACTAGACAAACCAATGTTTTTTTGACAAATCAATGGGAATTGTGTGCAATATGGGGAATTGAGTGACCATCTCCTGAAGGAAGTTTGGCTTTTTGAAAGGATTTGTGGCATCCTAGGCTTTTTTATAGTGATTTTATTTTTCCAAGGACATTTCACCAGCACATCTCAACTAGACAAACCAATGTTTTTTGGACAAATCAACAGGAATTGTGTGCAATATGGGGATTTTCTCACACTTTCTCATTTTTTCCCAGCAGTTTTGTCACACCTAAAGGCTGTGGCTGGTTGAACTGCAGTGAATTCTCCCCTCCTGTTTTCCAGGTTTATCCAGGAGATCGAGTATGCCATGGAGCTGGGTCCAGCCAAGCAGTGCCCACTGAGGGAATTCCTCACCATGTACATCAAGAACATCTTCCTCAACCAGGTGCTGGCAGAGATCAACAAGGAGATCGAAGGTGTCACCAAAGCCTCAGATCCCCTGAAAATCCTGGCCAACGCTGACACCATGAAGATCCTGGGGGTGCAGAGACCTCTGCTGCAGGTAGGAGCTGAGTGACCACTCAGGACAGCCCTGGCTGGGAGTGTCCAGCTGTGACCTGGTTGTGTGTCCAGTCAGGAAAAACATGGAGAGAGTCCAGAGGAGACTCTGGAGCCAGGCTGGGGGAAGCTGCAGGAGATCCCTTGGTGTCAGGGCTCTGCTGAGAATCCCACCACTGGAATCCCAGTGGAAAATGAAAAATCTGATTATCCACTCAAAAAAGAAAGGAATTGCTTTTGTCTTCCGTGTTGCTACAGGAGCTAGGAGGGATTTACTCCTCTTTTTTTATTATTTATTTATGAGGGGTAAATGGTAACTTTAATACTTCACCACATTTATCAGCCCATTGGCTTTAATCTCAAACCACATCAGGCTCTGCTCAGGTGAGACCCAGAGCTGCTCCAGCCCTGGGGAACAACAGCAGCACTTGGAGCTGCTGGAGAGAGTCCAGAGGAATCCCTGGAGCTGCTCTGGAGGCAGGCTGGGAGAGCTGGGAATGTTGCCCTGGAGAAGGGAAGGATGCAGGGAGAGCTCAGAGCTCCTGCCAGGGCCTGAAGGAGCTCCAGGAGAGCTGCAGAGGGACTGGGGACAAGGCATGGAGGGACAGGACACAGGGAATGGCTTCCCACTGCCAGAGGGCAGCGATGGATGGGATCTTGGGAAGGAATTAGGAATATTTCCTCCTGTAGAAGTTCTGGGGACACCTGTGAGTCACAGAGCTGTGCCATCAGGCTGAATGCACATTCCAAGGAGCAGCAATGGGATCTGTTCTTCTCAAGCTGGGTGGGGATTGATCTGCAGCTCCATGGCTCCCAGAGGAGAGAGGTGTGAGGCATTTGGGGTGGAGATGGAGTTTTTGTATAAAAATTCTCCTTTGAAACACCTTTGTTGAACTCCAATGTGGAGCAGTGATAAAATCAACAACTCCTCATCCCAACTCCATCACAAAGAGGACAGAGTGAAATCCCATCCCAGAAATTCTGAATTTTTTGGACTGAATTTTTCATTCCTGGGACTGAAAGGAATGAACTCACTGTTGTTCCTATCAAGCTCTTTTATTCCTTTCAAGTTATTCCCTCTTCCCTGTGAAATCATCTCTCCAAGGGTGAATAATAACTTGCAGAATCCTCAGGAAACAGCACGTTTATCCCAAGGTTTCTGTGGCCATTTTCTGTCCCTGTTTGTAGCTGTAAAACAGAGATGTGTTATCATGCTATGTAATAATAGGAATAACTGTTATTATTCTTATACTTTGGGAGAAATTTCTGGGATTTCTGGACTTTTGGGGGAAATTTCTAGGATTTCTGGACTTTTGGGGGAAATTTCTAGGATTTCTATAATTTCAGGGGAAATTTCTAGGGTTTCTGTAATTTTGGGAGAAATTTCTAGGATTTCTGTCTGGGTGCAGCAGGGCTGGGATGGTCCTTTCAGAGCCAAAGAGAAATAAAGATTCCAGAAGAGCTTTTCCAGAAATCCTTAGAGGGGAACAACTTTCTTAAGAAAGACCAAAAGTCTCTTTGCAGGAGTTGAAATGATGTTTTGGAGCTGCACAGCATCCCTGGATTGTTTCCTTCCCAAACTTTCCCAGCCTTAATGTGAAAATGTGGTTTTTTGTGGATCGTGGCTGCTTCATTTCACATGAAAATATTCTATAAAATCAGTGTATTTCCCTTAAAGTTCATTAGGGCTTGAAGAGTCAGAATGGCTTGGAATTTTCCTGTCCTGTTTCTAAAATTTGTTTCTGGTGATGGATGGAAATGGTTTTGAACTGGAATTATTCTCAGTCAAACTGTCTGTGGTCAGGAGGTCTCCTTGTTCCCATTAGGAAAGGATGATTCTTAATTATTAAAATTAAATAGAAGAAAAGAGGAAGAGTCAGAATGGCTTGGAATTTTCTCGTCCTGTTTTTAGAATTTGTTTCTTGTGATGGATGGAAATGGTTTTGAACTGGAATTATTCTCAGTCAAACCTCTGTGGTCAGGAGGTCTCCTTGTTCCCATTAGGAAAGGATGATTCTTAATTATTAAAATTAAATAGAAGAGGAAGAGTCAGAATGGCTTGGAATTTTCTCGTCCTGTTTCTAGAATTTGTTTCTTGTGATGGATGGAAATGGTTTTAAACTGGAATTATTCTCTGGTCAAACTCTCCGTAGTCAGGAGGTCTCCTTGTTCCCATTAGGGAAGGATAATTCTTAATTATTAAAATTAAATAGAAGAAAAGAGAAGAAAAGTCGCTGCCTCTTTGAACCAACTCATCCAAACAGCTCCCTAAAATAATCCTATCGATTTTCCATTAAAGGGAAATTTTAAAAAAAAGCTATTTCTGCACGATCCTGGAGTCTTTGCCTCCATCACCTCCTGGATTTGATGGAAATCTGGGGGTGAATGGCACTTCTCTCCCAGCTTTTTCCAGGCTGGATTTTGCTATCCCCAAGATCTCTCAGAAGCCTCTGGGGCTGTGATTGGAACACAACTCGGGAATTTATCAGCCCAGGCTGATGAAGCTGCTTTGGGATCGCTGTCAGCACGTGTTGGAGCTGAACTCGGTGGGAGATAAGAGGTTTTCCAGCATCCTCTGCCATTCCTGTGAAGATTATCCTTTCAAAGAATCGTCCTCTCTAAATATTACATTTCACCAGCAGCACAACCTCGTTTCCCATTCTTCCCTCCTTAAATGTAAAACACTCGAAATCCTTTTTTTTTTTTTTTTTTTTTTTTTCCCCTCCTTTTCCAGAGCGACTGAATCACCGTGAAACTCATTTGTCTCAAAATTATTCAGCATTAAATTCCAGGCTGTAATTGCTCCAGTCGATCCTAAAGTAGGCTACAAGTGCCTCGACAGCTTCTTACAGCCTGTTCTTGCATGGTTCTCAACGAGGTGATAAATCTTCCCACCCAGGTGGTCACTGGCCTCAAAAACCTGCTGCTCCATCTCCAAAAAAATGCAAATTTGCATCCCTCCGGAGCAGCAAAGTGGGATTTTTTTCCCTCCAAGGAATTTTTCCTTTTAAACCCTCTGTTGTTTCTTATCTCCAGCGGTGATGGAGATGCTTTGCTGGAGGTTGGATGTTATTATTTATTAGTGTGAACGAATTAATTGTTTTTCCAAGCTGGCTCCCAGCCAGCACCATCCATTAAGGAGCAGGCAGGGCTGATCACTTGGGGGGGGTGTTTTTCCCATTCAAAGATGATTTTAAAGCAATTTTAATGGTTTGGAGCGTCATATTTCAATATTTTTGGCAGTGGTGTGCTATTCTAACCGAGATGTTTTCACCTCTTGTTTGTGGGGTAAAACCCCCCGACTGCTTTGATTTAAATCTCCTTTTTTTCAGTCGAAAATGAGAGACAAAATTATCTCTCGGTGGGATTCTTTACTCTCCCCGTTGCTTCCAATATTTCTTCAGCTAATTTTTCCTCCTGGGGGGAAAAAGGCAGTTCCTGCCTTTTGTGGAAGCTTTCAGCAAGCTCCTGTGGAAATTCAGGAATGAACAACAGTGCAGGGATGATGACTTTCCTTTGGAATATTCCTCCTGGGATGATGACTTTCCTTTGGAATATTCCTCCTGGGATGATGACTTTCCTTTGGAATATTCCTGCTGGCATGATGACATTCCTTTGGAATATTCCTCCTGGGATGATGACTTTCCTTTGGAATATTCCTGCTGGCATGATGACATTCCTTTGGAATATTCCTCCTGGGATGATGACATTCCTTTGGAATATTCCTCCTGGGATGATGACATTCCTTTGGAATATTCCTCCTGGGATGATGACTTTCCTTTGGAATATTCCTCCTGGGATGATGACATTCCTTTCGAATATTCCTGCTGGGATGATGACATTCCTTTGGAATTTTCCTCCTGGGATGATGACATTCCTTTGGAATATTCCTCCTGGGATGATGACATTCCTTTGGAATATTCCTCCTGGGATGATGACTTTCCTTTGGAATATTCCTGCTGGCACGGTGGGTTTCCTCCCTGCCTCTGCCAGAGGGGAATCTTCTCCTGGAGTGGATAAACTTTGCACTTGGCAGGTTGGTGGTGCTCTCATTTACATCTGAAAGAACTGAAAGGGAGGCAGAAAATGCGAAGAAAAGGCAGAAAATATCAGCAGCTGATATTTGGGTTCTCCACCCAGCAGCTCTCAGCTGTACAAAAGGAATTTCAGGCAGAGTTTCAGGGCTTCCATTGATTTTAAAAAAACCCAAATTTCACTGGAATTCCAGTTCAGCACATCCCAGGGCAGGGGAGAGTTGCATGTGGACATTTTCCAGCGGTGCAGAATTATTTTCATCCTCTTCAGATGTTGGCAGAGCAAAGTCACTGCTCACAAGCCATCATCCCACTGATGGGAGTCGTGTTTGAGCTAAGGGAACAGCCCTGGCTTTGAGCTCTCTGTTTCCCGTTAATCCCTGGAATTACTGCGTGCCTTTTCCATATTGTAGGTTGGAGTTGATAATGTCTGGATAATTCTCATTTTCTCAGTGATGAAGCATAAAATTGGGGAACATTTTGGGTTGGAAGAGACCTTTAAAGTCCTTTTAGAGCATGAGCAGGGACAGCTTCCACCAGGTCACCTGGCCTCGAGTATTTCCACTGAGATTTGGATGAAAATTGTCTTCAATTCTGGTCCTGCCTGAGGTCACCAAAGTGTTTTGTTCACCCCAAAAAGTGTCTGCTGTGTTCTTTCTTCCCTGGGAGGGAGGACCTGCCCTGGCACAGAATTCCCAGAGAAGCTGTGCGGCCCCTGTGTCACCAAATCTGCAGGAAAAACAAAAACACTCCAACAACATTTTTAATGTTAGAGAGTCAAGGCATTACTTTGTTATCTGGCCAGGATGTTGTTCTGGCCAGGATGTACCACAGAAATCATCTCATCCACACACAGCCCGGCTGGGCAGAGAGAATCATTCCAGGATACATCATTTTACTAGATTTTTCAGATATTTCATACAGTAAAATACATAGAAATGTATTGGGTCAGTGTTCATTGGGCCAGAGTTGAGCAAACCCCCAGTATTCAGTTTCCCATTGGATCTGAATCTCCTCACCTCTGATGTTAATTAGATTTTTCATTCTCCAATTTTCCCATCAGTCCTTTCCTGCCCAGATGTCTTCACCCCTGCTGGAGGTGCTCTGGGGTAGCTGTTTGTAGATGAACACTGATGTCTGCTGATGTTCTGATAGCTTTTTATCTTTTGGGTTCCTCTCAGTCTGTTGATCTGCTGAGTTCATCAGACCTCACCTGGTAGAACAATGCCCTGGAAAGAAACCTAAAATTCCTTTTCTTGGGGTAAAGACAACCAGAGCTTTTGACCAAAGTTATCACAAAATTTTTAACCTGCTATATTTTCCAACAGCAGGGACACCTCCCACTGTCCCAGGCTGCTCCAAGCCCTTGGACACTTCCAGGGATCCAACATCCAACATTTCTCTGGGAATCCTAGTTCTCCCACAACTTCCTTCTCCCTAGGAAAGTTTAATACTTCCTTTTCCAAAACACACCAATGGTTGAATTTGGGGCTCAGTTGGCCTGTTTGCCTCTCTCTGCACCATCAGCTGAAGGTTTCTTCCTCTCTCACATCCCAGACATTTCCCCTTCCCTCTCCTTGCCCATGAATCCCAAATCCAGCCTGGAATTATCCCACATGATTGATGGTTTGAAGACAAGAAAACTTCCCTGTGTTCTTGCCAGGCTCCTTCAAAGCCCCATGATTTTTCCTCCCTCGCATCGTGAAGCCTGAGCCCATTTCAGCGAGGAAGAATAACTCTTCATTGCCAGGTTTTGAAATGTTTTCCTAATCACAAGTGCTGGCTGAGAAGAGCCATCCCACTTTGAATAATTGATGGCTACTTTATTGAGTTGTCAGCACTAATTCATCCTCCTTTTGAAGTGCTGCGATGTTCAAAGCGCTAATCCTCTGACAACACGCTCGTTTTTTTCCAGGAAAAGTTCATTTTTATAATTAATTTTTTTTTTTTTTTTTTTTTTAATTTCTACCTCCCCCACTGTGGAATGTAATTGTAGCTGTGTGGTGAGAGGGAGGGATGAAGCACCTTCAGCTCCTAAAAATGCTTTTATTCCTCCTCTGGCTGCTCATTTCTCTGCCTCCCTCCTCTCCCCGAGCTTTAATTATACCTGTTTTAAAGGTGCATTTTGAAATACGACACCCAGTGCTGGCGGAGAACAAAAGAGACATTAATCTATTGTGCAAAGGGAAGGTGTAAAGATATTTTTTTTGTGCTTTCAGTTGGGTGGGAGGGCGCAGAGGAGGAGTTGGGATTTTGGGACTTGTCAACAGGAGAATTTAGAAATGAACAACAGTGCTGGGATGATGACATTCCTTTGGAATATTCCTCCTGGGATGGTGACATTCCTTTGGAATATTCCTCCTGGGATGATGACATTCCTTTGGAATATTCCTCCTGGGATGGTGACATTCCTTTGGAATATTCCTCCTGGGATGATGACTTTCCTTTGGAATATTTCTGCTGGGATGATGACATTCCTTTGGAATATTCCTGCTGGGATGATGACTTTCCTTTGGAATATTCCTCCTGGGATGATGACTTTCCTTTGGAATATTCCTCCTGGGATGATGACTTTCCTTTGGAATATTCCTCCTGGGATGATGACATTCCTTTGGAATATTCCTCCTGGGATGATGACTTTCCTTTGGAATATTCCTCCTGGGATGATGACTTTCCTTTGGAATATTCCTCCTGGGATGATGACATTCCTTGGGAATATTCCTCCTGGGATGATGACATTCCTTTGGAATATTTCTCCTGGTATGATGACATTCCTTTGGAATATTCCTCCTGGGATGATGACATTCCTTTGGAATATTCCTCCTGGCACAGTGGGTTTCCTCCCTGCCTCTGCCAGAGGGGAATCTTCTCCTGGAGTGGATAAACTTTGCACTTGGCAGGTTCGTGGTGCTCTCATTTACATCTGAAAGAACTGAAGGGGAGGCAGAAAATGAAAAGTTTCCCCCTCTCGGTTCTAATCTGTAAATAGACCCTTTCCATTGAAATAAAATAAAATAAAAGAAATAATAAAATAAAATAAAATAAAATAAAATAAAGTAAAATTATAGTTTCCCTCAGACACACAAAGCTGTCAGAACACTAAATTTTTTCTCCTTTTTTTTTGCAAAAGATCTGATTTTTGCTTTGGGTGAACTCCACTGCAGAGAAGGGAAAAGCTTTTCCCTCTCACCCTGAAGGTCTGGTCATCCTGGGGCTGAGCCAGGATTTCCTGGGGAATTCAAACCCATGGACTCTTTAATTAAAATATTTAAGGACCTTGTGTCTGTCAAGAAAATTACTACAGGGTGTGAAAATCAACTCTACAGGAGAGCCCCGCCCAGGGCTGCTTAATTAATTAGGTGTTGATTAGTGGCTGCTGGGAAAGGGAATCTCAATTGGGATCTCACCTGACCTTAAAGTCACCAAATTCATTCCAGAGGGAGGGAGATGAGATCCATCCCATTAACCCTAAATAATGGATAAATACATATTTTTTGTGTTTGGAACAGCAGAGGAGAGAAGGAGATTTGGTCACAATTTCATCCAGCTCCTCTCTGAGTGAGTAAATCATAAAATAACCTCAGAGTTGCACAATTAAAATAAAAACAAGTTTGGAAATGAAGCAAACAAAATATTCCAACCTCCAAGGGATGCTTTTTTAGCAGAAGGCACTGAGATTTCTCTGTTTGTTTCTATTTTTTCTTATTTGAGAGTGATGTTCAAAATGGAATTGAGGGACAGCTTGAGCCCTCTTTGGGTTTAATTCCTTGTTCAATTCCTGCTCTGGTGTATTCCATGGCACTTCATTGGTCACAAAATGAAAAATACCATTAATTGTTGTTCTCCCAGTTAGCAGAGATGTTTGGGATGGAAATGTCCAAAGCCAGCTTGGAGCTGGGACAGTGGAAAGTGTTCCTCTGGTGGAAATGGATGATTTTTGATTTCCCTCCCAACCCAAACCATCCTGGGATTCCCTGATCCATTTTCCTGGAGATATGAGCTGCCAAAACGAGCAGGAGTTGGGGTTTGGGAGCTCCAGGTACTCCAGGAGCTGAAAATAAAACTCTTGGTGTGCTTTGGGTGTTTTTAGAGTTCCTTCAAGAGCTGATTCCTGTCCAAAAATCAGGAATGCTGTTGGATTCCAGTGGGTGATGCAGGAAAACGGTGCTGAGGTGTGACAGGTTCTTGGAAGGATTCCTTGGGATTGGGAGAAATGGGAGAAATGTTTGGGAAAAGCCATTCCCAGATTGGGAATGTCATTGAAGATCCTCTCAGAACAAAGGTGACTTCTGCTCCATTTAAAGCATTTTTTTCCCATTCCAAATTTACAGGAACAGCCAACCTTGGACTCCTGCTGGCTTCACAGCAATATTTTCACACTCAGATAAATTCCTTCTAATAGAGAAATATTAGTAGGAATTCATCTGGGTGTGAAAATATTGGGGTTTGGGGAGAATTTGGATTGGATTGCTTGTTTTTCCTGATGAATTTGGTGTTTGCTGGTTTGTTAAGCCAATCCCAACCCTCAGGAGCCACCAGAACATCATCCAGGTTTCATCTCGAGATAGATAAGAGTGGCAAAGATAAATGTGATAGCAATGGTGGAAATTATAATAATTATAGTGATGATGATCATCATAGCAAAATAATAATAATATTAGCAATAATAATAATATTATTATTAATAATAATAATAATAACAATATCCATAAATATCCATGACAAATTGCCTCAAGCAAGCAGGATCTCAATCTGCTATTGAGTTTAAATCAACAATGGAAACTATAATAATTATAGTGATGATGATCATAGTAGCAATAATAATAATAATAATAATTATTATAATAAATATTATAAATTATTATAAATATTATAAATATTATTATTAATAATAATAACAATATCCATAAATATCCATGACAAATTGCCTCAAGCAAGCAGGATCTCAATCTGCTATTGAGTTTAAATCAATAATGGAAACTATAATAATTATAGTGATGATGATCATAGTAGGAATAATAATAATATTTATTATTTAATAAATTAAAAATATTATTATTAATAATAATAACAATATCCATGAATATCCATGACAAATTGCCTCAAGCAAGCAGGATCTCAATCTGCTGTTGAGTTTAAACCAATAATGGAAACTATAATAATTATAGTGATGATGATCATAGTAGGATAACAATAATATTAATAATATTAATAATAATAATAATAATATCCATAAATATCCATGACAAATTGCCTCAAGCAAGCAAGATCTCAATCTGCTGTTGAGGTTAAACCAACAATGGAAACTATAATATAATTATAGTGATGATGATCATAGTAGCAATAATATTAATATTTATTATTATTATTATAAATATTATAAATTATTATAAATATTATAAATATTATTTTTAATAATAATAATAACAATATCCATGAATATCCATGACAAATTGCCTCAAGCAAGCAAGATCTCAATCTGCTATTGAGGTTAAATCAATAATGGAAACTATAATAATTACAGTGATGATGATCATAGTAGGAATAATAATAATATTTTTTTTAAATATTAATTAAATATTATTACTATTAATAATAATAACAATATCCATGAATGTCCATGACAAATTGCCTTAAGCAAGCAAGATCTCAATCTGCTATTGAGTTTAAACCAATAATGGAAACTATAATAATTACAGTGATGATGATCATAGTAGCAATAATAATAATATTTATTATTATTATTATAAATATTATAAATTATTATAAATATTATAAATATTATTAATTATTAATAATAATAACAATATCCATGAATATCCATGACAAATTGCCTCAAGCAAGCAGGATCTCAATCTGCTATTTAGATAAACCAACAAATAGCCAGAGGGTGTCAAGGCTTGACTTGGTCTTTAGGCTCTCCAAAATAATTTGAAAGTTGAATAATTTTTAAAAACCAAATTTGTGTGGTTTGTTAATCAAGCCAAGGCAATCAGGTTGAATTAAAAGGAATTTCCTGTGTGTTTGGAAATGGATTTTGAGGTTTTTTGTGTCACAGCCTCAAAGCAGTGATGGTCAAGTGCAAATGTTGATTTGACAGTGAGGAAATGGAAAGTTTAGCTCAGAATTGAGATATTCCAGGATTTCAGCTGTCTGGAAAGATGTGAGCTCACCAATAAAAACTCCTTTTTTTTTTGAAATAATGGGAATAATTGAGCTGTTGAACATGAAACAATCCAGCCTTTACCAGCACCTTCACTTTATTTTTGCTGAGTGTTGGTCTTAGCCTGACATGGGGTTGTAACTTCAAAATAAAAAATAAAGGAAGAAATTGTCCTAATGAAGCTGAGAAAGCAAAATCCTGGAATCATTTGCAGCCAAGTTAATGCTCCAAGTCCTTTCTACATCAAGGAGGGAAAGGTTTTGAGCATGGCTCAGATTTGTGATGAGCACAAAGCCTTCCAAAATTATCTAAAATATAGATTATATCTATATCTAATTTTTTATATATATATATATATATATATATAAAATCATATTTATTTATTTCAAAACACAAATAAAAATATTTATTCCCCAAAACCCCACAATGATTGATTACAACTTGGAGCCATAATTTAAATTTATTTATAGTTTATTCCTTACAAGGTGGAGAGCCAAGGTTTTTTGTACAAACTCAGGTCACAATCAGCCTGTCTGGGGTTGGTTTTCTTTTCCAGCTGATTTTGGGTTGCAAATATCTCAGAAAGGAGCTGGTGTGGTTTTGGTTGATATTCTTAACACATCAGACAAAAAACCAGCTGCCTGCTGAACCCATATCCTTGCAATAATTCAATTTAAAGTCATTTATTATGATTTATTTCACAATTATTTTTTTAAATTTAATTTTTTTTAATTTTAATTTTTTTCATTTTAATTTTTTTTAATTTAATTTTTTAAAAAATTTAATTGCATAATAACATCCATTTTTTAAGCACTTTATGATGGTAAAAATAGCAGACAAGTGACAATTCAAAACATTCCTGCACTTTTGGGATCTTTCCCATCCATTTCACTGCCCACATCTCCTCTCCCTCAGCTTTCCCACCAGTTCCTGATATTCTGGAGCCTCCAGCATCCAGAATTTATTTCCTGCTTTATTTCTGTGCATCACAATCTCAGGAAAAGGAAAATGCAAACACAACCAGCAGGGCAAACCTGAACGCTTTAATTGCTTTTCCCATCAATTCCAGAGAGATGCTGTAAGAACAAAATGCAAGAGCATTTCAAACTCTCTTTATGTTCCCAGCTGATGGCAGGGAAATGCTCAAATCTCTTTTCCAACGGAGCTGCAGCCAATTATTCCCTGGATTTTGGGGATATTTAGGTAGAGCTGGTGGGAATTGGTCAATAAAATGGGATTTTTCATTGACCCCCCAGGGCGCTGTGGTGTGTTTTGGTGTCAGGAGCATCAGCCCTGCTCTGCTTGGGTGGTTTTTATAAATTGGGT
Source organism: Entomyzon cyanotis (assembly GCA_024500445.1). Lineage (NCBI taxonomy): Eukaryota > Metazoa > Chordata > Aves > Passeriformes > Meliphagidae > Entomyzon > Entomyzon cyanotis. The sequence goes on from JAKEPQ010001019.1 coordinate 3,072,604, forward strand.
CTGGGGTGGTTTTTATAAATTGGGTCTGGGGTGGTTTTTATAAATTGGGTCTCTGCTGGGTTTTCCTGGGCTGAGGAGAGCAGAAATCAGGATTTGTGACATTGATGTCACCGGAACTGCAGGAAAACAAAAACTCTCCAACAAGTGAGCAGTGAGCTGGTAGTAACTCGTGTTTTGGAATGGAGAGAGAATGTGGGAAAAGAAACAAAAATTCTACTTGATGAGCACACCAGGCACACTTTGACACTAGTAAAAATGTGGAATGAAGAGAGAATGTGGGAAATAAACAATAATTTTTAGTGAGCACACAAGGCACACTTTGACACTGTAAAAATGTGGAAAGGAGAGAGAATGTGGGAAAATAAAATACAATAATTTTGGTGAGCACACAAAGGCACACTTTGACACTATAAAAATGTGGAATGAACAGAGAATGTGGGAAAATAAAATACAATAATTTTGGTGAGCACACAAGGCACACTTTGACACTATAAAAACTCACCAATTTTCACAAAAGGTAGAAGTTTTTCTACATGGACACTGAAGAAAAGCTTCTCCCCAGAGTCTGGACTACAGCTCTGTGGTAATTCCTTGCAGGACTGAGGGAGGATTCTGATGTATCCCAGCAGCAAAATTGGATTTTGGTAAAATCATTGGCTTCCTAAAATTGTATTCTTCTTTGCTAGCAATAGTACCAATAACAATAGGTACATTTTAAACTCTGTATATTCTTGGCTATCTGTAGTCCCCCTGTTTCAGGCAATATATATATTTATTTATTTATTTATTTATATATATATATATATATGTCTGTTTAGCTGTGATTAGTTTTCATATATTGTGTAATATATAAGTTATGTGGCTCCTCACTCCGTTCTCTCTTGTGTCTAATAATCCATTTTATATTCGTTCTCTCTTGTGTCTAATAATCCATTTTATATTAGACCTAATTGGCTGTCATTATAAGGACTTGCAAACTAGACTGAGTTTTTGGAGTGCTGGTGATTCTAATTAGGTTAACTGCTAATTGTCACAGGCCTAGGCAACCAATAAAAATCTACTCCACCCTCTGTCTCCACTCATACCACCAATACAGCCTGGAATTCACCCAAAAATATGACAGCAAATATGACAATGTTCCTGAGACAAATAATTCCCATTTTGAGTTCATTCCTGTTTGCCAGCAGGGCTCTGCAGTGACCCTGCTGGGTTTGGTTAATAGAGGAATGATTTGGGTGGTTAACTGTAGGATTGGATCCTGTAGGATTAGAGGGTCTGTTTGTTGGTTTGGGATGGTTGGGACAGAGAGGAGAGATCTCTGCAGTCAGATTTAGAGCATGGGGTTTGCTGTGAAATAAATAAATAAATAAACCCCATGGGTGGGTGTAGGAGAGCTGCCAGGGGTGCCAGACAGAGCTCAGAGCAGGGCAGGGAGGAAGAGAGAGAGAGAGAGAGAGAGAGAGAAAGATTCCTGGTTGCCATTTACAATACAATAAATCATCTTCTGTGCTGAATATTCTAATTCTCTTTAACCAACCTGAAGAACAAGCTACAGACCCTACAGCATTTACACACAACCTATAAGAATCATCCCATTACCATACAGGGTTATATTTTAAATATTCTAATTTTCTTTAACCAATCTAGAACAAGCTACAGACCCTACAACATTTACACATAACCTATAAGAATCATCACATTACCATATTTTAAATATTCTAATTCTCTTTAAACCAATCTAGAACAAGCTACCAATCCTACAACATTTACACACAACCTATAAGAACCATTCCATTACCATACAGGGTTATATTTTAAACCCTAAAAACTGCTTTCTGGACCCTCTGCCATCAGGCAGGCTCTGCTCTGACCCTTGGAGCTGTCTGCAGGCAGAGGGGATTGTTCCATCCAGAGGGGATTACCTCCAGTTGGTCACACCACTGTTTTCCAGTCGTTCAGTAACTCAAAGCTTGTCTTCATCTCAATCTCCCCTATAGTTTCAGCATCTCTTGTCAGGTAATCATATTTATCAGGCTTCCCTAGTTCATGTTCCCCACCAGTTAACAGATGAATGTTTTGGGTGCAAATCTCCCTCCCTGCCCTGCTGCTGCCAGCCTTGGCTCCTTCTCCTTCCCATAAACTCCTGCATGGATTTATCCACATGGATAAATGATCCACAGGACAGTCGCTGGATATAAAATGATGGATATAAACCAAACTGATCCTTCCCTGCCATCCAGAACATCCTAGGAGGCAACTGGGAGATGCTGTGGCTGCTGGGAAGGGGAGGTGGGACTGTTGGGATGTGATGCACAAATTCCACATATAAAGGGAAGATCTCTGGCCTCATCCACCCCAATTTCTGAGTGGATTGCTCATTCTGGCACCTGCCAGGGGTTGAACGATGGCAGCACTGCTGCTATCAGACATCTCCCATGATGAGCTGACCCAGTGGGTTTTGCACTTCCCAATTTGGTGGTTTTTTTCCCCCTCCTAAAATGTGATTTTTTGGGGGAAAGGCAACTTCTTTCCATGATGCCCTTTGGCTGGATTTTGGGAGAGGAGTTTTGTCATCACGCAGGGCTTGGGGACAGAAGAAATCCTGAGGTTGCTAAAATGCTGAGTAGTTCCTTTAGTTAATTTTGCTCCTTGCCAGGAGCTAAAGGAGTGGAAATACTCAATGCTTAGTGTGGGAAACTGTGAAGTGCAGCTGAATAATTTTTGCCTCTTTCTGGTTTGGTTTTTTTGGATTAATGGACTTTGGGAAAATGGTGAGAAAAACAGTTGGGATCTGAAGGAAGTGAAGGTGTCCTTGATGGGTAATTCAGGATTTATCTTTATATGGAGGGACAGGACACAGGGAATGGCTTCCCACTGCCAGAGGGCAGGGATGGATGGGATCTTGGGAATTAGGAATTCCTGGCTGGGATGGAATTCCCAGAGAAGCTGTGGCTGCCCCTGGATCCCTGGGATGGCCAAGGCCAGGCTGGACAGGGCTTGGAGCAATCTGGGATGGTTGAAGGTGTCCCTGGATGGCAGAGGTGGGATGGGATGATAATTTTGACACCTTTGGGAGCTCAGCAGCTCAGCCTGGCTGAGCTCAGGGTCCCTCTTAAGCCTCTACCTGTCATTCCTGGATTTCACCCTTTGTTTCCCAGGGATTTCTTGCGTTTTCATGAATTCTTGTTGAATTGAAATCATAATTACAACCTTTGCAATGCACAGCATCAATCCAGGGGCACAACAGCTTCTTCTTTTGGGGCCTCAGCCCTGCTAAACCTTTCTCAATCTCTGTTTTTCCATTTTATTTTGTTTTTTCATCATCCAGCTGCCCTCATCGTGTCACTGTGTCTTCCAGGAGCATCCCTCCTCCACCTGGATGTTCACATTCACTCTCTCCAGCAAGGCATTTTTAACACACAAATATATTTTAAATCCTGGGTTTAAAAAAAAATAAAATAGATCTCAGAGCACATCAAAATAACACTGAGGGGTTTTATCCTCCAAACTGGGCCAGCTGTATGAAAACATTTTATTAAAAACCAGCTCCCAGACGGGCAGCTCCACTCCAGAGCATCATTAATTCCATTCTCCACGTTCCATTCGTGTCGTTTGGCAGCTGCTAATGATGTTCTAGAGCAGGAGTGACAAAAGAGAAGGAAACCTGCCACTCAGCAGCGGGGAAATAAATTTATCACCTTGCCACCAGCTCACCTGTAATTGGGAAATCTGGGGAAAAACCTGAGCAAGAGCCACTTGTAGGGATATTTAGGGTGGGGAGTGAATGAAACATCAATTTTTTTAGGGAGGTTTTTTCAGCTCCTGCAGCACAAACCAGGCTGGAATCACTGTCTGTGAGTCTCTTTTCCTTGCCCAAACGTGTATTGATTAATAAAAGGGGGGATGTGGCACTTTTGAAGTGATAAACAGTCCTGCAGCAGAGCAGAGGGTGTATTAAAGGCTAAGAGCTAATGACTTTTCTGCTGGATGGAGCACATTAAAAGCAGCAGGAAGCTGCAGCTGTTTTATCACCCCACTAATGTCCCTGACAACACCCACTTGGTGGGAGTGGATGGATGGGAAGCCATTTCGAGGAGTAAATTAAAATCCCTTAAAAAATGCCTTTAATAATAACTCCAGAGCTCGGCAGGATTGCAGGAGGGAGAGATACAAAAGAGCAATGAAATGATCCCCTCCATCTCCCTGCCAAGGCACTGAGATTCCTGATTATTCTCGGAGCTCTGGATCATTCCAGGAGGATTTCAGGGTCTCAGTTTGGGGAGTAACATCAGGGCTGGAAGATGGGGTTGTCACCAATTTTTCTGCCGTGTCCAACCAGATTTTCCCTCCCCTGCTCACCTGCACTGCAGGCAAAATGGGAATAAATGAAACGAAATCCTCGTCTGAGTGATAATTTTCCTATTCCCTGCTTTTCAAGCTTGGGTTAGGAGAGTTTGGGATTTTTTGGGTTGGAGGTTATGGAAAAGCATCTTCTCCAGTGGATCCTTCCAGGATGGAAATTCCCCCACTTTGCCAGGGGATTTTTGTGTTTTCCAGCAGTGGAAGAGCTGCCCAGGGAGGTGTTTGATGGAATTACCATCCCTGGAATTGTTCAAAAATCATCTGGAGGTGGCGCTTGGGGACATGGTTTGGTGATGACCATGGCTGATGGTTGGACTTGATGATCTGAGAGATCTTCTCCAACCTTTTCTGGGAGAAAAATTTCTCCTTTTCCTATCTTTTTCCTGCATAATTTTCCTTTCCTTTCCTTTCCTTTCCTTTCCTTTCCTTTCCTTTCCTTTCCTTTCCTTTCCTTTCCTTTCCTTTCCTTTCCTTTCCTTTCCTTTCCTTTCCTTTCCTTTCCTTTCCTTTCCTTTCCTTTCCTTTCCTTTCCTTTCCTTTCCTTTCCTTTCCTTTCCTTTCCTTTCCTTTCCTTTTTTTTCTTTCCATTGATTTTATGTATAAATTGCATTCCAGCACAGGTCTGTTCTAATGGAAATGAGGGAAAATTCTAATTTTTACCCACTCTGTTCATATTCACTGCAGTCCAGGTCATTTGGGTTACAGTAGAGCAGAGCATTTCTCCTTGGAAAAACTTCCCATATGGAGTTATCCATGATCCTGGTGGAGATCCAACCCCTTTTTGGGATCCTGGCAAACTCCAGCCTCAGAGCTGATGTGCTGAGAATTCCCATTTTCTGGGGAATTCAGGAGTTTTGAGCAGTTCTGGTGAATTTTGGGTGAATAAATCCACTTTGCTGGTGCTAGAGAAGGGAATTCCACCATTTTCAGATATCCCAGAGTCAGAGCTCCTGGATAGAAATCTCACCCATTTATTTTGGAATCCTTGCTGAGTTTGCAAACCCTCCCAGCAGGGATTTCTCCCTCTGTGCTCTGCCTGGCTGTGATGAATTCTGCATTTCCTGCACTTGTGCATTGCTGGCCTCAGGAAATGTGAATTTTGTGTTCCAATCAGGGACTCTGTGAAATCGTAAATATTGACTAGAATTCAGAGGGAGAAAACTCTCCTGCCTGGTCACAGTAATACAGCAATAAGCAGATTTTATGGTTCACGTTCTCAATTATTTTTTTTTTAAACAAATGTACATTTTGCTCTTCATCAATATTCCAGACCAGTGGAGCAAAGTTTTTCTGGATCACGCAGTGCCAGGTAAAAATAAATAGTTCTCCAAGACCTTGTTTGTTATCCAGGATTTTATTTATTATTATTAAATATAAATATTTATTTGGCTCCTGTGACATCACATTTAAATGGGGAGAGAATTCCAGCATTCCAGCTCCTGCTCACCTCCAGGGGGTTGGAGGCACTCAGGAACTCCCAGAAAAAATCCCATAAAAATTAAAATAACACCTGCAGTGAAACAGGCAGAGTTATGGTTAAAAAAAAGAAATTTTTGGGAAGCAAAGTTGTAGTAGGATGTAGTATAACCATAGTAACAACTGCTGCTGGAATAATGGATTTTCCTGGGAAAAAGGCTGGATGAGGAAAGCAGGTTATCAGGTCAGAGGCTGGAAAAAGAGATTTTGCTGCTGAACACGGATTTAAATGGACACATTCTAAAAACTCCAGCCTTTTGTAAAGCCTGGATGTGCCAGCAAGAAAAGTGGGGGAAATTCCACTCCATGAGGAATAACCACTGATCAGGAAAACAGGGAATTTAGACTCTCATCTTTCCTCTGTTAGTTCAAAGGAAAAAAATGAATTTAGTTGGTTCAGGGCTGGTTTTACTCTTCTATTTATATATATATTTTTATTTCTTGTGTGTTTTACTCTTCTATTTTATTGTTTTACTCTTCTATTTTATTGTTTTGCGCTTCTATTTTATTGTTTCACTCTTGTATTTCATTGGTTTACTGTTCTATTTTATTGTTTTGCTCTTCTATTTCATTGTTTCACTATTCTCTTTTATTTTTGGTGGTGGTAAGGCTCCAGGCTGGCTCCCCATGGATGATCCAACTCTTCCCATTCCCACTCCTGCAGCCTCAGGGCTGATGTTGGTTATTTTCTGGCCATCAAAAAGCATTCAACAGCCAATTTATCCCAATTTCCAAGGCAAACAGGCTCCCCAGCTGCTGCTTTTCAGGTGTGAATGATTCCCAGCTGTTTAGTGAGTTATCCAGAGGTTTTTGGGAGAAATTTGGGCAAAGAGCCCCAAATTTTGATCTCCTTCTCCCATTGCCCTCCAAGGCACTGACAGCACTTGGTATTTATCAGCTCAAAGCTTTTCCTCTCCCCTGTCCTGCCTTCAGATCCAGCTGGGCTCTGTTTGGTGCTTTAAAACCAAAATTCCAGCTGAAAAATTCCATCAGGCTTTAGGAATTCTTCTCCCCGCAGGCAGCCTGACCTCCTCTGGTGCTTCCTTCTGCCAAAGGAATCTCCAGAAAATATTTTGTCGATGGGCAAAAAAATCAGCTCATGATGGACAACCTTTGAGTTTGAAGGTCTCTTCCTCCGTCTGCTGTGTTTTGGGGGAGATATTTCTGAGTATTCCCATTTTTTGGCTGCTTTCCCCAAGGGAATGGAGGAAGGGAATGGAGATTTCTGAAAAAAAAAACCAAAAAAACACCAAGAATTCCCTCACCAGGGAGCTAGAAAATAAAATTATTCACTTCCCATCCCTGGAATTTCCAAGGCCAGGGTTTGGAGCAACCCGGGATGGTGGGAAGTGCAGGGTGGATGATCTTTAAGGTTTCTTTCAACCCAAACCATCCTCTGATTCTATGAAAACCTGAAGGTTTTGGAGGTTTGAGCTGCTGGATTGAACTTCTGCATCTCCAGGACTTGTTGAGAATCGCTTTTAATATCCTAAAACTGCATTTTTAAGGAATTCTTAAAAACATCTCCCCAACCACATCGTTTTACCTCCTGCTTCACTCATTTTCAAACCTCCTCTGGGGCTGCAAAAGGCAATAATCCCAAAAATCCCAAAGGAATTGGCCAAACAATCCATCCAACCCTTGTAATTCCAGGATCTATAGGATGTGGAGCAGTAATTTTGGGCTGCCTGTACCTCGTTTCTCCAAAAATCACAATTTTTTTCCTTTCGAAGGAAATTTTTCAGTAGGAAATTTCTTTTTCCAGAATTTTTTCAGTAGGAAATATTTCCTCCTGAAGGAAAGACCTGCAGAACTTCACTGCTCCTCAGGAAGTGGCTCAGAAATCCCAAAATTCCCGAGCTGATATTCCAACCCTGAAGCCACTTTCCTTCTCCTCTTGCACTGGTTTTTTTTTTCCGAATACTGAAATCCCAAAGGAATTGCTGGAATACTGAAATCCCAGAGGAATTTCTGGAATACTGAAATCCCAAAGGAATTGCTGGAATGCTGAAATCCCAAAGGAACAGCTGGAATACTGAAATCCCAAAGGAATTGCTGGAATAATTTTCCCAGTTCTGCTTGTTCTGTGTCATTTTCCTGAATACTGAAATGCCAGAGGAATTTCTGGAATACTGAAATCCCAAAGGATCTGCTGGAATACTGAAATCCCAAAGGAACACGCTGGAATACTGAAATCCCAAAGGAGTCTGCTGGAATACTGAAATCCCAAAGGAATTGCTGGAATACTGAAATCCCAAAGGAACAGCTGGAATACTGAAATCCCAAAGGAATTGCTGGAATAATTTTCCCAGGTCTGCTTGTTCTGTGTCATTTTCCTGAATACTGAAATCCCAGAGGAACACCTGGAATACTGAAATCCCAAAGGAATTGCTGGAATACTGAAATCCCAGAGGAATTTCTGGAATACTGAAATCCCAAAGAAACACCTGGAATACTGAAATCCCAAAGAAACACCTGGAATACTGAAATCCCAAAGGAATTGCTGGAATACTGAAATCCCAAAGGAACACCTGGAATACTGAAATCCCAAAGGAATTGCTGGAATAATTTTCCCAGCTCTGCTTGTTCTGTGTCATTTTCCTGAATACTGAAATCCCAGAGGAATTTCTGGAATACTGAAATCCCAAAGGATTTGCTGGAATACTGAAATCCCAAAGGAATTGCTGGAATACTGAAATCCCAAAAAACACCGGAAATGAAACCCCAAAGGAATTGGAATACTGAAATCCCAAAGAAACACCTGGAATACTGAAATCCCAAAGGAATTTCTGGAATACTGAAATCCCAGAGGAACTGCTGGAATACTGAAATCCCAAAGGAATTTCTGGAATAATTTTCCCAGTTCTGCTTGTTCTGTGTCATTTTCCTGAATACTGAAATCCCAGAGGAATTGCTGGAATGCTGAAATCCCAAAGAAACACCTGGAATACTGAAATCCCAGAGGAATTGCTGGAATAATATCCCTAGTTCTGCTTGTTCTGTGTCACTCAGAGCTGCTGACCCCACAATCAGAGCAGGAATTCTGTCAGCCCTGGAGCTGCTTTGGGATTCCTGAATCTCCAGCCCAGCTGGGAATAAATCTCTGGGAATAAGGAGCAAATCCAGGGCTAATGGCAAATATTTGCAAAACCCATCAAAGACAAACCCCAAGCAGCAGTGCTCTGTGTTTTATCCTCTTCCCCCCCAGCAGCTGAGGGACAGGAGGGCAGCAGGAGGAATTCCTTTTTATTTTCCTCAGCCTTCAGGCTCTTTTCAAGCCCTGCTGGAGGAGCAGTGCACCTCCCCTCGGTGCTGTTGGGATTCAGGTGCGAGGGGTTGGCCATTGTTCCCTGGATGAGTTCCCTTGTTAGTCTGGGGTTTTTTGTGTTTTTTTTTTTTTTTGTTTAAAAAAGGCTCCATTGAAGTTCCTGGCTGTAAAATTAGGCTTTGATCACATCCGTTTGCTGCTAATGAACCCAGATGGGTCAGAGGCAATGGGGTTGAGGCTCTGGGATCATGCAGGAGCTGCCTTTCATTTGGGGGACTTTCAGAAGCTAACGAGTCCAGCTGTCCCAAATGTCCCTCAGCCAGGGGTGTCCCCAGGGACACCTGGAAACCCTGGGAAAAGGTTAGGATCTTACAGGAAAATGGCCATTCCGTGTCTGGCAGTGTCTCCTTTCATATGGTAATTCCCTTTTTCCTCCCTTTTAGTGTTTTTTTTTTAATCATTCGAGGAGCTTTGTGTTGCCTTGAAATCAAAAGGGTTTATTCTAAAATCCAGATGCTGGCAGGAGCTTTGCTGGGATTTTAATGTTGCTGAGGGAAATAAGTGGGAAAAAACTCCATAAAAACCACAATTCCTTCTATTTAACATCCACTTGAGGGTTTTGAAGTTGTTGGGTTTTTTCCCAAATGTTGAGGTAGGTAAAGAAATTGAAATGAGCTGGATCAAGGCCAGGTTTGATTCTTCTCTCTGGGGTTTCATGTCCAACCCAGGAGGATCACAAGAGGATTCCTGGAAGGACACATCCTGCTCCTGGGAAGCTGCAGGAGATCAGTTGATATCAGGGCTCTGCTGAAAATCCCACCACTGAAATCCCAGTGGAAAATGAGAAATCTGTTTATCCACTCAAAAAAGAAAGGAATTGCTTTTGTCTTCCTTGTTGCTACAGGAGCTAGGAGGGATTTACTCCTCCTTTTTTATTCCTGAGGGATAAATGGTAACTTTAATACCTCACCACATTTATCAGCCCATTGGCTTTAATCTCAAACCACATCAGGCTCTGCTCAGGTGAGACCCAGAGCTGCTCCAGCCCTGGGGAACCACAGCAGCACCTGGAGCTGCTGGAGAGAGTCCAGAGGAATCCCTGGAGCTGCTCTGGAGGCAGGCTGGGAGAGCTGGGAATGTTGCCCTGGAGCAGGGAAGGATGCAGGGAGAGCTCAGAGCTCCTGCCAGGGCCTAAAGGAGCTCCAGGAGAGCTGCAGAGGGACTGGGGACAAGGCATGGAGGGACAGGACACAGGGAATGGCTTCCCACTGCCAGAGGGCAGGGATGGATGGGATCTTGGGAATTAGGAATTCCTGGCTGGGATGGAATTCCCAGAGAAGCTGTGGCTGCCCCTGGATCCCTGGGATGGCCAAGGCTAGGCTGGACAGGGCTTGGAGCAAACTGGGATAGGGAAGGTGTCCCTGGATGGCAGGAGTGGGATGAGATGAGCTTTTTTTTCCTCCCAGTCCATTTGGGATCCATGGAAGCACCAGGCACAGGCAGTCACTGAGCCTTCAGGGAACCCCAATCCCAAGGAGCTGGGAATGCTCCTATCGAGGATGAGGTTGGAATGTGCTTTTTTCCAGCTCAGGGACAGGGAGCAGAGCAGATCCATTGCTGTCCCTCTGGAGGAGCAGGATTAGGGATCAGAGCGATGCTGCCATGTTTAAATTGGGAAATCAGTGGAGAGGTGGAAGTTGAACTCATGGGGATGTGGCAGAGGTGGGGATTTGGGGGTTGATGAGATTTTGCTCTGAGTCACCAACTTCTCTCCATATCCTCATTAACAGAAATAAAGTGGGGATCTCTCCAAGCCTCTGCGATTCTCCCATAGAATTTCAGTCCAGAATTTCCCAACCACAACTCCCAAATGCTTCACTCTCTTCCTTTGCTGCAGTTCAGGAATAACCCTTCCCTCTGCTGAGACCATTAATAATTCGATTTATATCAACCTGAGGCTTTGATAACCTCCCCTCTGTCCTGTTTGCAGCTACCAAATCAAATGCAGTGGAAAGCAAACACAGACTGTGCCAAATCACCTTGGGAGGTCTCAGAAATCCCAGAATTCATACAGAGCTGCAGAAATCTTGGACATGATGGGATATATGGCTGGAGGAAACCAAACCTGCTCACTGTGGGGTTTAGTGTCTCTCAGTGCTCTGGGATGGGTGAAGAGGTGGGGATGGGACACAGGTTGGGCTGGATGGTGTTGGAGGTCTTTCCCAACCTCCATAATTCCAGGATCTGTGGGATGCAGAGCAGTAATTTTGGGCTGCCTGTACCTCGTTTCTGCCAAACCCACAACTTTCCCATTTGAGGTTTCACCTCCTGGAGGAAACACCTGCAGAACTTCACTGCTCCTCAGGAAGTGGCTCAGAAATCCAAACTTCCCCAGCTGCTGTTCCAACCCTTAATCCACTTCCCTCCTCCTCTTGCACTATTTTTTCCTTTCCCTCATTCCTTCAGCTCTGCAGGAGCATCAGCTGCACGTTCACATCCCAAATGAAAATCCCCTGAGCTGCTGCTCACTCCTGGGCTTTTCTCCCTTTCCCAGAGCACGGTGATCGTGGAGAAGACTGTCCAGGACCTGATGAACCTCATGCACGACCTGAGCGCTTACTCCGACCAGTTCCTCCACATGGTGTGCGTGAAGCTGCAGGAGTACAAGGACACCTGCACCCTGGCCTACAGGTACAGCCCTGGGAAAACCATTCCAGGTGGAATTGCTGCTCTTTGGGGGTGGTTTTTTGCCAGGAGTGGTCAGGAGTTGCTGCTGGAATCATCTCTGCTGGGGTGGTCAAAAATGTTTTCTTGTAGGGAAAAAAAAATTGGGGTGATGGTGAGTGGAATGGGAAGAGTTTTGGCTTCCCAGTGGATTTGTCCAATCATTGTGTGGTGTGGGCTGTTTAAAAGAGGAGGACAGTGGTGGTAGAGTGGAATTACTCCAGGTTTTCCCTCAGTCAGGCAGGATGGCTCCTGCCAGGGCCTGAAGGAGAGCTGCAGAGGGACTGGGGACAAGGCATGGAGGGACAGGACACAGGGAATGGCTTCCCACTGCCAGAGGGCAGGGATGGATGGGATCTTGGGAATTAGGAATTCCTGGCTGGGATGGAATTCCCAGAGAAGCTGTGGCTGCCCCTGGATCCGTGGGATGGCCAAGGCCAGGCTGGACAGGGCTTGGAAAAACCTGGGATAGGGAAAGTGTCCCTGGATGATCCCAAAGGTCCTTCCAACCCAAGCCATTGGTGGAGTCTCCATCCCTGGAGGGATTTAAAGCCCTGTGGATGTGGCACTTGGGGACATGGGGCAGTGGTGGCCTTGGCAGTGCTGGGGATGGTTGGACCCAATCCTAGAGGACTTTTCCAACCTCAGTGATTCTGGGATTTTATAAATTATTAACAACATCAATCCACACACAGTGGGTTTGGTGAAACTTCCCCAAAACAATTCTGTAAACCAAGTTTTTCAGTTAGTCACCAAATGCTCTGTCCTTGTTCCACTGGCATTCTGGGATGATCCATCCCCAGCATTCCCAACCACGCTGTGGCAGCTCCAGGCAGTGTGATCCACTGACCATGGGGGTTTGGGTTTAACCCTTCAGGTTCTTGATTTATCAGAGATTTCCTGGGTAAATATCAATTAAAAACTTCTGAATACATCCTAGTTATCCAGCAGTAAAATGGCTCTTCCTGGAGAGGAAAACCAGGATCATGCCTCAGATAATTTTATTAAAAACCACTAAAGATTCCATGGGAATGTTGGCTGGAATAGCTGCTCTACATAATCCCCTCCATGGCTGCTAAGGCTGAAAAAGTTATTATGATTCCTGACCAAAAAATTACTTCCCATTGCCTGATTTTATTCAGGAAGAGCTTAATCTGGTGAGTGAACTCATCATCATCATCATCACCATTATTATTATCATTATTGTTGTTGTATTGTTGCTGTTAAATAATAATAATAATGATAATAATAATAATAATAATAATAATAACAGTGAGCATAGGCTAAACTTTGCCTGAGCACTCCCCTAAATCAGGAACCACTCATGCACCATTGTCCAAAATATTCCTTTTCCATCCCAAACTTCCCTGCCTGGAGGCAGACAATGGCTGTGATTTGTTTGGCTTCGACTTCCAGGTCCTTCCTTCCTTCCTTCCTTCGCCGCTGCTGCCATTCCTGGCTTTGGCACCTGCTGAGGGCTAATTAGGACAACGCTAATTTGGCCATCTCCTGATTACAGCAAGAGGGAAAAACAGGAAATATTCTCTTTTTGCTGCTGGCAAAGGACTGAAATAGAAATCCATCCCCGTCCCCGGCGGTGCGGAGGAGCGGAGCAGCTCCGGGTGTTTCCAGCTCCATCCATGGGGATGTTATGCCCTCTGCAGGGATTTGGGATCCACACAGCCCTGCCCTTTGCTCCAGGCTTCTCCCCGGGGAGTTGGGATGGATAAATCCTGGTGTTGGTGAAGCTGGAGGAGTCAGGATTATTTGTAGCTCCTTAAAATCCAAATAACCTCTGTGGAGCTGGGAGTTGATCCCATCGGAGTAAAAACTGCTCTTGGGATGGCGAGGAATTTGGGAAGCCAGAGAGGTGTTTTTGTAGGATTTTTTCCCTGTGTGTTGCTCATATTCCCTTCAGGGGGAATGTGAGTAAATGTGGATGAGAAGCATCCAAGGAGAAGCTCCTCCAGGCAGGATTTGATCCCAAGTTCTCTGCGGAACAGCTCGGGAAGGACGTCAGCACTGGGAAATGCACAGCTGAAAGTGTTCATTCTGAGCTCCGTTTGGCTCGTGTTTTCCAGGGATTTGAAAAGCAAATATCAATCCTGAGGGGGTTGGATGGGATTGGACGTTTCTATAAATAGCAGCTCTGGTGGGTTCATTGATGACGAATTTCGGAAGTTGGGCGGAGGTGAGGTGTCTCCTGCAAACTGCCTTTTTGTCCAAATTCCAAATTTCAGTTCGACTGAAACACAAACTGTTTACAAACGTCAGCGCTGATGTCTGACTAATTGACGAGGGGCTGGGGTGGAAAAATGCAAATAAAACTGGGAGCTGGAGCCCCCAAACCTCCTGCCGTGCTGGCAGAGCTTCCAGGCGTGTCCAACCCCCTTCTCCAGCAGATTTCAACTCCTGAGCTGAAAATTCTGTGTAAAAAACCTGAGTATAAAACCATTTTTATGGGATTTTTGGAGGTGCTGGAAGTCTACAGCCTGGCCACAGAGTCAAGGCTGTCTGTCCAATATTCCCTCCTCTCCAGCAGGCTGGGAATGGGAAAGATTTTGGGAAAGACATATCAGTCCCAGGCTGATATTCCATACTTTATGGAGTTTTTCCATCTTTTTTCCTTCCTCTGTCCTCTGAGGAGGAGAGGGATGGAGCAGCTTGGTGGACATCTGGTTCCAGCTGAGGTCAGCTCCCTGTGGCAGCAGCAGGAATAATTCTGGAGGAGTTTGGGATGAGGGGATTGGGGTGAAAGGAAGAGTTTTGAGCTGTGCTAGATGTCACCCTGTCCTGAGATAATTTACTCAAGGACACAAATTGGGTTGGCATTGATTCAAAGTACACCGAGTGAACACTGGCTGAGAAGCTGGGAAGAAAATGTGGGAAAAGGGGAAAAAAGTGGTGGGAAAAGGGGGAAAAAGTGGTGGGAAAAGGGGAAAAAAAGTGATGGGAAAAGGGGAAAAAAGTGATGGGAAAAGGGGGAAAAAGTGGTGGGAAAAGGGGAAAAAGTGGTGGGAAAAGGGGGAAAAAGTGGTGGGAAAAGGGGGAAAAAGTGGTGGGAAAAGGGGGGGAAAAAGTGATGGGGAAAAAAGTGGTGGGAAAAGTTGGGGTGGGTGTGGGGTTTCTTTTTTTTTTTTTAAAGGGGGGGGAAAAAAGTGGTGGGAAAAGGGGAAAAAAGTGATGGGGAAAAAAGTGATGGGAAAAGGGGAAAAAAGTGGTGGGAAAGAGGGGAAATCAAGGAGTGGTGGGATGGAAAGGGGGGAAAAGTGATCGGGATAAGGAGGATATCCCAAAAGTGATGGGAAAAGCTGGGTGTCCAAGGGAGGTCAGGGTTGTTCCACCCTCTTCCACATCTTCTTAAAGGTTGGAGTACAACCAAGCTGTCCATAAAAATCAGGAGGTGCTGGAATCCTGGGAAAGAGTGGGAACTCCCAAAAATTCCATCCTTGGGATGCTGGATATCTGTAGGGCCACGATAAGGCTGTCAGTAATTGCAGAGAGCAAACAGGGGAAGTGGAGAGAGCTGAGCTGAGCTGAGCTGAGCTGAGCTGGGAAATCACAGTGAGTAATGGGATGGAATGGAGGCAAATCCAACACGAGCTCGGGATCAGGAGGTGTTCTATCCAAGAGCTGGATTTGTTCAAGTGTGAAATCGACTCCCAAGGGAAGGAGAGCATTCCTTCAGTCATTTCAACGTGGAGAGGACAAAGCACTGGCTGATGGGCTTTGTCCATGGAACTGTTGTCTTGCCTTGGCACAGCAATGCCCAGCCAGCAGCAAATCCACTTTTTCCATCTCAGATGTCAGAGCTGCTGCTGGAGCTCTTTGATCCCCTTCAGTTTTCACCGGGGTGAAAAAGAAAAGACCTTTTTTTTGGTTTTTAACCTGAGTGGAAAAAACACCAACTTCCTCCCAGCAGCAGAAGGCCAAATGGGACTGTTGACACCCAGCTCTTGTGTGGCTGGAAACAAAACTCAGCCTTTTGTCTGCGACAGATTGAACGTGAAACTTGAGGAGAGGGAGAATTGGTTTGTGAAGTTCGTGTGACAAATTCATTTTCACAAATGCTGTGCAGTTCCTGAGCAGAGCTTGTTTTCCTGGTGGATGGGGAAAGGGTGGGAAGAGGAATGATCTGTTCTCTTCAGGATGGCTCAGCTTTGCCTCCTGCCTCGGTGAGTTTCTCACTGTTTGCCTTTGCAAAGCGCAGATGTTGTTGATTTTATTTCTATTTATTCCCCAGTTCACCACCTGAATGCTGCTGACAGCTCAGCTCTGCCCCAATATTCCAGCCTGGAGCCAGGCAGGGAGAGCTGGGAATGCTGCCCTGGAGAAGGGAAGGATGCAGGGAGAGCTCAGAGCTCCTGCCAGGGCCTAAAGGAGCTCCAGGAGAGCTGCAGAGGGACTGGGGACAAGGCATGGAGGGACAGGACACAGGGAATGGCTTCCCACTGCCAGAGGGCAGGGATGGATGGGATCTTGGGAATTAGGAATTCCTGGCTGGGATGGAATTCCCAGAGAAGCTGTGGCTGCCCCTGGATCCCTGGGATGGCCAAGGCCAGGCTGGACAGGGCTTGGAGCAAACTGGGACAGTGGAAGATGTCCCTGCCATGGCAGGGGTGGGATGAGATGAGCTTTTTTCCCTCCCAGTCCATTTGGGATCCATGGAAGCACCAGGCACAGGCAGTCACTGAGCCTCCAGGGAACCCCAATCCCAAGGAGCTGGCAGTGCTCCCAGTCGAGGATGAGGTTGGAATGTGCTTCTTTCCCAGCTCAGGGACAGGGAGCAGAGCAGATCCATTGCTGTCCCTCTGGAGGAGCAGGATTAGGGATCAGAGCGATGCTGCCATGCTTAAATTGGGAAATCAGTGGAGAGGTGGAAGTTGAACTCCTGGGGATGTGGCAGAGGTGGGGATTTGGCATTAAAAGCCCAATTTTCTCCTCCCTGAGGCTGTTGTTTCTGCTTTCCCTGCAGGACCATCGTGCAGTCGGATGAAAAGCTGGTGATCAGTGCGTCCTGGGCCAAGGATGATGATATCAGCAGGCTCCTGAAATCCCTGCCCAACTGGAGCAGCATGGCTCAGCCCAAGCAGCTCAGGCCCAAGAGGGAGGAGGAGGAAGATTTTATCAGGTAAAATCTTGTGGGGAGTTGGGAAAGACTTTCAAGGAGAGCAATGACAAAACCAGGAAATAAATGTTCTGGTGGTTTTGTCAGTGTCACATCACCAGGGGTGAGGAGAGTCAGGGACATGGAAATTTCCATTTAGGAAATGGAAAAGACTTTGGAGATCATCGAGTCCAGCCATTCCCAGCACTGCCAAAGCCACCCCTGAGTGTCCCCAAGTGCCACATCCATAGGGCTCTGAAATCCCTCCAGGGATGGGGACTTCCCCGCTGCCCTGGGCAGCCTTTTGGAAGAAGAAATTTTTCAAAAATCTAACCAAAACCTCTCCTGGCACAAGTTCTGCTCACTCTGTAGTTCAGACGAGACTGTTTGGAGAGTTCTCATGATCCAAGCAGGGAAGTGTCTGGGATTGGGGAAGGACAGAAGGGAAGAAGGGATTGTTCAGAATCCAGGCAGATCTCTGTCCTGGTGGGTGCTGCTGCCCTGATCACCCCTGGGATGAAGACAGCAGCATTCTGGGATCTCATGGAGGGCCCAGCTGGGCAGGAATTCCCAAAAACTTGTGTCCTCAAAGGCATCTTTAATTGAGCCATGACCTGGTGGAGTTTCCCCTCCATCCCAATTTCAGGAACTGACCCAGAAATGGAAAACACCAGCACTTCCAGTGGGAATTCTGTTGTAGACAGCTCCCTGTGTCCAAACCAGGTTGTTCTACCTTCCCAGGGCAGTGAAAGGCTGGAAGGAGGCAGATTCCCTTCCCCTGCACACTGGGAATGGCTCAGCCTCAGAATCCTTGAGGAAACAACTCCTGTGTGATTCCAGAATCTGCACATTCCCATCCCTATTCATCACTGCCTTGATTGGCACTTGGCTGGAAAACTGGAGGAGGAAGAGAAGCTGTTGGGAAATAACAAATCTGAGTTGCCCAGATTGTCGTTTTCCTCCTTCCCTGCCTGGATCCCATGCAGGGATGATGGGATCTGTGGGGTCACAGGAGGATCTGTGGGGTCACAGGAGGATCTGTGGGGTCACAGGAGGGTTTGCAGGGATTTCAAACACCCCTGGTGGAACAGCGAGGCTGCAGAGCCCTCGAGGTCTCTTTATGCAGTTCCTGAGTGGAGATTTGTGGGTTCAAGCCCCATCTCCATCTTTGCCTTCACATTTATCCTTCACTCCCTTGCCCTCCTGGCTCTTCCTGTGCTCCCTGAGGATCTGTGGGATCCCAGAGCCCCACTGCTGCAAATGGAAAATTCCCGAGCGGAAATTCCCGGAGAGGTGAAATCAAACAGCCGAGCTCAGCCTGACGCTGACAGAGCCAACATTTTGATCTTAATATGCATTTCATCCCACTTACCCCATTTTCCTGGCCATTAACTGAAGCATTTCGTGCCACTGGATCAGAGGAGTGACAATGGAAGGCCATTAGGAAAAGCCTGTTCAGCCCTTCACGCTGAATTCCCTGGGAAAAGCTCCTGTGCCGTGGCTTTTTCTCAGCCCAGGCTTTAGGACAAAGATCTTTTCTCAGGATCTGTTTGCACAGAGCATCATCTGTTAAGCCCCAGTTCCTCCCAGTGCTGTTTGAATGCTGCTGCAGCATTCATTTAAATCCTAATAATTGGCCTGGGCCAGTTTTGAGCCATCAATGGCTTAGAAACTTCTTCCAGGATGGCTGATGGTTGAATAGATCCCTCGTGAAAGTTTCAAAATAAAATTAATTGCTCGTCCAATTTTTTGTCATCTTCTTCCCATTGAAACAGCCTTTTCCCAGCCTTTTCTCCTAATACAAAGGAACATGATTTCTTCTTCACTGCTGCTGCTTCTTTCTCTCGGCCCTGCTGATGAATTGGGAATAATTGGGAATAATTCTGCCTGGAAGTGACTCCTGTGGGTTCCTCGGTTAGCAGGGGTGGGATGGGATGGGAGAGCTCATTCTGTCATCACTTTGACCTTGTCAGGTGTTTAAAACTTCAGCATTTGATCCTGGAAAGGAAGGTTCAAGCCTGATGAAACTTGGGGAAATGTTCTTTTCGGACGTGGAATTACTCAGCAGCATCCCTTGATGAATATTGGGAAATTAAATTTGTCCTGAGATTTCACCACCAGTTTTTGTCCCGTGGCAGCAAAAGAGATCAGTGCACAGCTTTTTTGCTTTTTTTCCCTCCACAGCTTGAACAAAACTCATTCGTTTAATTAAAAAGAATAATCTAAATATGATGTTATTATATATAATAATAATATAATATGTTATATAATAATGTTATAATAATATAATTTTTTTTTTTTGCAAAAAAAATAATCCTCTGCCTATCAGGTGCCAGAGATTGATTTTGTTTTCTTAATCCCTCACTACCTCTTGAGAGAGGAGATGTCAAAAGGCAGAAAAAGGACCAGTTTGTGCCAAAGAGTGACAGCTATGCCAAAATCTTTTCTCTTTTGTGTGGGAAAGCACAAGAGTTGTCCCTGCAAGGAATGGTGGTGGCTCTTTATTTAAACAGCTCTCAAATTGTGTCTCCCAAAAAAAAAAAAAAAGCTGCTTTTTTACCCATTTTTTATTGAAAAAAATCACATTAAGCGAGGTAGAAATCCACCAAATATTTGATTTCTTCATTTTGCAGGGTTTGGTGCAGTTGCCAGTGGGGTTTGGGGTGGAGGGGAAGCAGCAGATGTGGCACTTGGGGACATTGGTCAGGGGTGGCCTTGGCAGAGCTGGAAATGTTTGGACTCAATGACCTTAGAGGGCTTTTCCAACCTTTATTAATTTATGATTCTGTGGAAATTATCCTCATTTTATGAAGAGCAACAACAGCTGAATTTCCACAGGAGCTGGAGAAGTTCTGTGTCTCAAAATTCCTTAAAATTCCTCCCAAATCCCCACAATCAGGACACATTTGATGGCAGATGTGGCAGATTTTTGTTTGTCAAGCCCAAGGAACTCCTCAAAAAGATCTTTTGGATGAAGGTTATTTTTATTTTTTGCCTTTAACGAATCCAGTTGAGCCATTTAAAACCATTTCAGGGAACCAAACATGTTCTTCATGGAGACAAGGATTGGGAAAACTAAATCTGGGTGGAAACCATGGAATGGGGCAGCAGAGTCACATCCAGAAAGAACTTTTTTCCAGCTTTTTTTGGGTTAAACACATTTCTCTGGGTCATTATTTTTTACCAGGTGGAACTCAAATAATAACTCAAATAATAATTCAAATAATTCATGGACTGATATTCCAAATCATTTATCTGCCATGGTCAGCATTGGGTTTTGTTTTAAATGATTTGTTTTAATGGATTTGGGGGGGAAAAAAGGTGAATCAAGGATTGGAAGAGAATGATTTCCA
Source organism: Entomyzon cyanotis (assembly GCA_024500445.1). Classification (NCBI taxonomy): domain Eukaryota; kingdom Metazoa; phylum Chordata; class Aves; order Passeriformes; family Meliphagidae; genus Entomyzon; species Entomyzon cyanotis. The sequence goes on from JAKEPQ010001019.1 coordinate 3,092,894, forward strand.
GGGAAAGATGGAAAAGTGTTATTTATGGAAATCCCAGGAAGGACCTCAAAGGTGTGAATTCCATGAACTCCAGGGAGTTGATTGGGATGGAGTTTGGAGCTGTGGGGAGCGAGGTGAAATTCTGGGATTGTGAATACGGGAAGAATGGGAAAATCCCATGGACAACGGGATTTTTCTCTGGAATTCCTCCACACAACACCCCTGGTGTGGCAACACAGATTCTTTCCCATGGGAATTTTTCTCTTCTTCTTCCTGTGTTTTATAAATAAAGATAAAGTTTAGATGTTATTGAAATAGTCTTTGGAAGATAGGCGGTTCAAGCCTGGCCAGTCAGTCTAGGGGGAGGTTTTGAATTGACCCAGTCTGAATGACCTGTGAAAGTCTCTAGAAAGTTCTTAAAATAAATAATAAATTCAGATGCAGCAGACTTGGAGGAATGGAAACTCAAACACATCCAATATGAACGTACAACAAGCTTCGGTTTATTGAATTTCAGCATACATACTTATATTGTGGTTAATTAGATAATGCATATTTTGTAACTGCATACTATTATTGGCTGTTTGCTTCAACGCCCTAAGTCTGGCTAATTGCCCAATGTATGGATACATACTAACTTTGTCTGGTTTTCTATGATCTTATTGGTTCTTGCACATCCCTATCGGTACCGTTATCCCAATGTTGCAGCAAGGTCACTGTGCCCTAATTGCTGATTGGGCACAGGGTTGGCATCCAGACAATAGTTAGCTGCTGAGTCAGTTAAACTAGCTGAGTACGACTATTGTTAAGAAACAGCTTGTCTAAGTCTATGTGTCCCTTTTTTATTAACCATTCTTCAACATTCAGAATTTTGTTCCCCCGAGAAACTCTCCGGACTCGTCACTCCGCTAGCGGTCCAACGGCGACACCCTGGCATTGTCCCACCAGGGCTGGTTTGTGGTGGGACTTGGGGATCCCATCTTCCTTTAAATGCAGGAAGCATTTCTGTAGAAAGAAAGGATCATCAGAACCTTTATTTCACTTTGCTCTTCCCTCCAGCTCATCAAACATTATTTCACAAAGCTTGTAAAAACACCCAATTCCTCCACTTCTAGCAACTCCCATTGTCGCTGTTGAGCCGCTAGCAGAGAAAAGGACCCGGGTTCTCAGTGTGACAAGAAAAGAGAGATTTATTATTCTGATTTCAATATATATAGACTTTTCAGAGGTCACCCAGACTGGTCAGTCAGAAACCTCCCCCTAGGCCTGATTGGCCAGGCCTGAACTGTCCAAATCTCGAGACACTGTTTAAAAAACCTCCAAATTTTATCTTTGTTTATAAAACACAGAAGAATGTTCTCACGGGAAAGACCTGTGCTAGCCACATCCCATTAGAAAGAAACACAGCTTAAAAAGAGGAAAAGCTTAAAAGGAAGCTTTGCTTTCCATTCCAGGGCTGCTTTTGGCAAAGAATCTGAAGTCCTGATCGGGAACCTGGGGGACAAGCTGATCCCCCAGCAGGAGATCCTGCGTGATGTGAGTGACCTCAAGGCTTTGGCCAACCTGCACGAGAGCCTGGAGTGGCTGGCAGGACGGACCAAGGCTGCCTTCTCCAGCCTCTCCTCATCCCAGAGTGAGTGATTCCCATGGGGAACTGGTGGGGAAGGTGAAATGGGAAAGCCTGATAAATATGATTACCTGGCAAGAGATGCTGAAACTATAGGGGAGATTGAGATGAAGACAAGCTTTGAGTTACTGAACGACTGGAAAACAATGGTGTGACCAACTGGAGGTAATCCCCTCTGGATGGAACAATCCCCTCTGCCTGCAGACAGCTCCAAGGGTCAGAGCAGAGCCTGCCTGATGGCAGAGGGTCCAGAAAGCAGTTTTTAGGGTTTAAAATATAACCCCATGTGGTAATGGGATGATTCTTATAGGTTATGTGTAAATGTTGTAGGGTTTGGAGCTTGTTCTGGATTGGTTAATGAGAATTAGAATATTCAAAATATGGTAATGGGATGATTCTTATAGGTTGTATATAAATGTTTTAGGGGTTGTAGCTTGTTCTAGATTGGTTAATGAGAATTAGAATATTTAAAATACAATGCCGTGTGGTAATGCAATGATTCTTATAGGTTGTATGTAAATGTTGTAGGGTTTGGAGCTTGTTCTAGGTTGGTTAAAGAGAATTATAATATTCAAAATATAACCCTGTATGGTAATGTGATGATTCTTATAGGTTGTGTGTAAATGTTTTAGGGTTTGTAGTTTGTTCTAGATTGGTCAATGAAAATTAGAATATTTAAAAAATAACCCCAGGGGGAAGGGGGGGGTTTTTTTAGGTTGGGGGTAAATTTTTTAGGGTTTGTAGCTTGTTCTAGGTTGGTTAAAGAGAATTAGAATATTCAGCACAGAAGATGATTTATTGTATTGTAAATGGCAACCAGGAATCTTTTTCTCTCCCCTGCCCTGCTCTGAGCTCTGTCTGGCACCCCTGGCAGCTCTCCTACACCCACCCATGGGGTTTATTTATTTATTTATTTCACAGCAAACCCCATGCTCTAAATCTGACTGCAGAGATCTCTCCTCTCTGTCCCAACCGTCCCAAACCAACAAACAGACCCTCTAATCCTACAGGATCCAATCCTACAGGAAACCACAGCAGGAATATGGGATTTCAGCAGGAAAATCCCTTTTTGTTCCTCATGGAGGCACCACAGGAAGGTTCAGTTCCAACTTGGAAAAGTCTTTTGGCACTGCAGCTTCCCAGCAGTCCCTGCTGAGGGTTTTCCCAGTGCTGCCTTTTGGTTGATCTTAAAATTGAGAAGCAGACAGGGTTAAAAGGGATAAAAGGGTTTTATTTTGGTGTTTTAATAGGATTTTAGGTGCACAGAGCTTTAAAGGTAAAACAAGCTGAGATGCACACCCCATATAATGCATATTCAATTTTTATAAACCTTGCAAATTGGACATATTTACTTAAACTCCCCTAATAAGAAACTTAATAAATGAAGTCATTGTCCCCCTCTTCTAATTATTTCCCCCTAAATGAGGCTAGAGCTCAGTTTACAAAATATATTCCAGAGGGAAGATTTCAACCAGGATTGAAACCTCAATTTTTTCATAGTTTGGGTCTCACCTGCCTGCTATCTGTAAACTGTGAATTTTTGGTCTTTCTGCCTAGCAGAACTCCAAAATAAGCTAAAATATTAAAGTAAGGCTACAGAAATTACAGGCATGTAGGCTGAGGGTACAGAGAGTATATCAAAGGTAAAAAAAAAAATATAAAAGGGTTTATTTAAAAAAAAAAAAAAAGGTAAAAATCATCAGGCATCACCAGGTCACTGAATATTTAAATTGAGATGTGTGTTGGAAATTCCAGGAGCAATCAGATGGAGCAATTTAATTAGGAATATCTGAGGATGAGGATATCCCTGCTGTTCAGCCTGCAGAGGCACCTCTGGGTGATCTGGATTGGGAAAGCTAAATCTGGGTGGAAAACATGGACTGGGGCAGCAGAGTCACAAACAGAAAGGACTTTTTCCCAGCTTTTTTGGGTCATTGTTTTTCACCAGGTGGGATCTCCCTGGAAGTCAAATATTCCAAATCATTTATCTGTCCTGATCAGCCAGTGGGTTTCACCAGGATTTGATTTTTAATTGATTTAGGGCAGAGGCTGCTCCTGCCTGCCTGGGAATGCCTGGTGGGATCATTTAATTCCCCTGGGATTCATCATTCCCCTGGAAAAAAGGGATTTTTGTCCATCTGGACAGGGCTGGGGATGGGATCAGTGGTGTTTCTCTCCCTGGGGTTGGTGGCACCTCCCCATCCAGAGCCCCAAAAAGCTCAGCATGGACTCCCCAAATCAACCTTTCCCAAATCCCCAAATCCACCAGCAGTCACCCACTGCTCTGCTGCTATCCCATCCCATCCCAGCCCCAGGGGTTGGGTCTCACCTGCCAAATTCCCAAAAGCTGCTCCATGTCACCCTGGCGAGGTGACCTGGCTTCTTCCTCCTGCTCAAGTCAATATTTTTTACTATTATTTTATTGTATGTACTTTATTCTGCTTTTATTTTATTGTATTTTGCAATATTTTTTACTAGTTTTTGAATAGTTTTGCAATATTTTTTACCATTTTGGAACAGTTTTGCAAATATTGAACATCCCCTGCTGATAAATGCATCTCCCTGGCTTCTTCCTCCTGCTCAAGTCAATATTTTTTACTATTATTTTATTGTATTTGCTTTATTCTGCTTTTATTTTATTGTATTTTGCAATATTTTTTACTAGTTTTTGAATAGTTTTGCAATATTTTTTACCATTTTGGAATAGTTTTGCAAATACTGAACATCCCCTGCTGATAAATGCATCTCCCTGGCTTCTTCCTCCTGCTCAATTCAGTATTTTTTACTATTATTTTATTGTATTTACTTTATTCTGCTTTTATTTTATCGTATTTTGCAATTTTTTTTACTAGTTTTTGAATAGTTTTGCAAATATTGAACATCCCCTGCTGATAAATGCATCTCCCTCAGGTGTGCAAGGAGACATCTGGGAGCTGGAAAAAGCAAAATATGGAATAAAAAATACATACAGCTCCAGGGGATCCCAGGACTCAGGGGGATGTGGAGGGAATTTCTGCAGTTTGGGTTGTAAATTTGGAGCAGAAATTGGGGGAAAGTGCCCAGGACTGTGGGCAGCTGAGCCCTGGTGGGAGCTGGGAATTGAAAATCAGCTCTGCCTTGTTTTGTTCTAGGAATTGATGAGGAAAATTGGAAAAATCAGTGTTTTATCTCCATTAAATCGTTGTCCCCTGGCAGCAAAGCCTTAAATCTCTCCCTGTGGCTAGATCAGTTCCTTTGGATCCAGAGGGATAATTAAGATTATACAATCAATTAACAACTAAAAACCCAAATTACTTCCATATTAATTAGCTTTAATTTTCCTGCAACCCAATCTTTAACTCCTCAATATCTGGCTGACACCACTTGCTCTGTTCTCACTCTAGAGGAGCATAAACAAATACCAAAATTCAACAAAACCCAGTGGGAAATGCTATCAAAGTTCAGGAGCCAAATATTTATTTAGTTTTTGGGAGAGTTCTTGGGGCTGAGGATTTCTGTTCTGACAGCCAGAGCTGTTGAAATAAAACATCATTTATAATTCCAGGTCTAGTTGAAACTCAGGGTTTTTTAATAAATCAGTGTTTTTCCAGCTATTAAAGGGCACAGGCGTGACTTTCAGACCTCAGAGAGGATGTTCCACGCTGTGGTGAATAAACATAAAAGCACCAAATGCAATATTTCACTTGGCAGCATCCTCCTGACAAGGAAAATTCATCTTTCCTGGTAATGACTTCATCCTAAAAATGTCTGTGAGCAAATTCCAGGAGTCTCTGGAAGGAAGGGAAAAAGGAGCAGTGGTGGGGAGTGACAGAGGCTGTTCAGATCTTGTGCTTATAAATGGAATTTTGATCTTTTTTGTTCCTCTTTTTTTGTCCCAGCAACTCCAGATTCAGTCCTGGTCCCACCCAGGGCATCATCCAGGTGCTCAGGGAGTGATCAGGACCAGAATTTGTGGAGCAGTGCCAGGAATTCCATAATGCCAAAAATCCTGCATCCTTTCCCTGTGGGAACTCAGCAGCTTTTCCAGCAAAGCTTCCTTGGATGCTGACAGGGAATTTCCAGCCTCTGAATATCCAGAATTTATAGGAATTTCTAGGCATGGCTCTGAATATCCAGAATTTATAGGAATTTCTAGGCATGGCTCTGAATATCCAGAATTTACAGGAATTTCCAGGCATGGCAATGAATATCCAGAATTTACAGGAATTTCCAGGAGGCTCTGAATATCCAGAATTTATAGGAATTTCCAGACACGGCTCTGAATATCCAGAATTTACAGGAATTTCTAGGATGGCTCTAAATATCCAGAATTTACAGGAATTTCCAGGCATGCTCTGAATATCCAGAATTTACAGGAATTTCCAGGCATAGCTCTGAATATCCAGAATTTACAGGAATTTCCAGGCTGGCTCTGAATATCCAGAATTTATAGGAATTTCCAGGCACAGCTCTGAATATCCAGAATTTACAGGAATTTCCAGGCATAGCTCTGAATATCCAGAATTTATAGGAATTTCCAGGCACAGCTCTGAATATCCAGAATTTACAGGAATTTCCAGGCATGGCTCTGACTATCCCAAAAGCCCAAGGTGGGGCTGGCCAGCTCTGGTTTTGGAAACCCCAAAAAGGGGCATTACCTGCTGCTGGCTTTGGGGTGAGCCTGTCAAAATGCTCCTTCCCAGAGATCAAAATCCCTACCTTCTGGCTGTGGATGTGCCAATTATCCCTCATTAACCCCGCCCTGTTAATTGGCTGTGTTATCACCCCGGCCAGTCTCTCCCTGCTGATTATTCCATGTTTGCTCAGCTGATGGCTCTGCCCTTATCTGCTCCCCTTCCCGATTGGATTTTTTATTTCCCCAGCCAGGCAGACATGGCAAAGCCAATTCTCTCTGCTCTTGTCTTTGGAGGGAATGCAAACTGCTTTTTGTCGATAACCACTGAAGGATTCAGGATGAACTTACTGGGGAAGTCGAGTCGATTTTAAATAGATTCCACAGGAAAACACAAGTCAGGTTTCTCCTCTTCAGTAACCACTGAAGGATTCAGGTTGCTGGGAGAAGATGAATTTACTGGGGAAGTCGAGTCGATTTTAAATAGATAATATTTAATAATAATAATATTTCTATTTTCCATAGGAAAATAAAAGTCAGGTTTCTCCTCTTCTCCATCTTCTGTGCCTTGTCAGCTCAGACAGAACACACTTCATCATTTCCCCTTGCTGAGCTTCAGCCTTCTGAGGTTCCCTGGATATTCTAGAGGAGGAATTATGATTCAACAGGAAGGAGTTGGGACAGTCTTTTTGGGATTTTTAACATGTTTAAGGGCTTTGCTTGCTGAGTGTGGGGAGGAAGATGAATCCCTTGGCTTCTGGAGGTGGAGCTGCCCTTTGAATTCTGCTGCTCTTGGCTTCTCCTGACTTCAGCTTGTGATCAGCAGGGAAGGACTGACAGGCTTAATTAAATGGAATTACATGGTTTTGGTGGGAAGGGACCTTAAAGTTCATTTAGTGTCACCCCAGCCATGGCAGGGACATCTTCCACCATCCCAGGTTGCTCCAAGCCCTGTCCAGCCTGGCCTTGGCCATCCCAGGGATCCAGGGGCAGCCACAGCTTCTCTGGGAATTCCATCCCAGCCAGGAATTCCTAATTCCCAAGATCCCATCCATCCCTGCCCTCTGGCAGTGGGAAGCCATTCCCTGTGTCCTGTCCCTCCATGCCTTGTCCCCAGTCCCTCTGCAGCTCTCCTGGAGCTCCTTTAGGCCCTGGCAGGAGCTCTGAGCTCTCCCTGCATCCTTCCCTTCTCCAGGGCAACATTCCCAGCTCTCCCAGCCTGCCTCCAGAGCAGCTCCAGGGATTCCTCTGGACTCTCTCCAGCAGCTCCAGGTGCTGCTGTGTCCCCAGGATGTCACCTGAGGTGACACAGGGACAGAATCCTCCCCTCCCTGCTGCCCAGAGGGGTTCATGCTCCCATGGACAGGGCAGGTCCAGCTCTCACCACCAACACCCCCAAATCCTTCTCAGATGCTTCTCCTGATCTCTTACACCTCAGATAAATTGATATTATCTTTCTCTTCCAAAAGGTTTATTGGAATTCAGCTTTTTCCCATCTGTACTCTGTGTTAGAGCTCAGTAGCTGCTCCTGCCTCAGCCCCTCCATGTGGATAAATCCTTATTTTCTCAGAGTGTCGTGTTCACCTGCTCTGTGTGAACCCTGTCTGTGTCATCCTCGATGACAGGGATTTTATTACTTCAGGGCATTTATTATTTCAGTTTTCACTGAAAAATTATTTTATTCGTTTATTATTTCAGTTTTCACTGAAAAATTATTTTATTTGTTTATTATTTCAGTTTTAACTGGAAAATCAGGCAGCAGTGTGAGGAATCTCTTTAGAAACAGATCCCGAGGCCATCCAGCCTCTTCCCTTCTTTATCCTGAGAGAAATCCAACCCCATTCAAGAGCTGAATTCAGTCCATTAGGATCCTGGGGGCTGAACACAAAGCCCTGCCCACAGCACAGATTTTCTCCTGTTCACCCCAAAATCCAGGGGGTGTGAAAGATATTTTCACCTTTTCCTCTGCAGATGGGCAGAGTGGGTGAGCTGTGACTCCATTCAAAGCCAGGGGGAGAAAAACCAAGCTTTTTGCTCCAGCTTTTCCCCAAAATCCTGCATTTCTCTGCCCCTGCCTGGCTTTATTCACAATAACACCAAACGTTTGCATCTCATTTTCCAGCCAGAGGTCTCAAAATTCTTTTCCAGGTCACTGAGGGCCATTAGAGCATCCAGACCACCCTGGACCACTCTGCCCCAGGAGGATCCTCGTCCTCTGCTGATTCCTGGAATGGGTTTTGATGGCTGAGAGGAGCATCCTGCTCCTCTCCAATTGAAAATTGCTGCTGCAGCTCCTTCCTGCCACCAGGAGATGTCATTTAGTGTCCCTTCGAGGGACACTCTGTGCTGCCAGAGTGGTGCAGAGGGCTTTCAGCACAGATGGAAATCAGGCTGGGTGTGGAGGGGAAATTGCTGCTTTTCATTCTGCAGGCAGGCCACCCAGCAGTGCTGAACCCCCAGGCTCCTAATGAACTCCATTCAGCTCTTAAATGGCCTCGGATTTCTCTTTTTTTAGTTTTTTTTCTGTCACTGAACTTGTAGCACATCTTGCTGTATTGATTGCTCGTGAGGATTGATTTTTTTCTTTTTTTTTTCTTTTTTTTTTCTTTTCTTTTTCTTTTTTTTCCCTTTATTTTATATATATATTTTTTTTTAGAGATCTATTAATAGAGAACCCTTATTTAAAAGCCAGATTAAAGCTGAGCAACACGGGCCTGACCTCGGGCAGGGGAAGGGCTCGGTGAGTGCTGTGGCTTTGTTATTGCAACAAAAGTAAATTTGTGTCTGAGCCAGGAAAAGCTGCTCATTTCCACCAAATGCAGAACATCTGCCATTGAATTAACAAGGTAAATCCGGAGTGCTTCTGTAATTCGGTGAATATCTGCTGCTCCAGTGTGACTTAATCTAAACGACAGCTTTTTTATTTAAGCTTCCCAAATAGCCTTATTTTCCAATATTTCTTCTTTCCCACTGCCTGAGCAGTTTGGGCTCAAAGTGCACAAATGCAGGAGAAGCAGAGGAGAGGAAGGAAAAGCCCTTCCTGGGTATTTTATCCACTTGGCCATGGCTCATGGCCACAGGTCTTCTTGTCCATCCCACATCTCAGCAGGGTGATGGAGATGTTCCTGCTCCAGCATTTCTGGGGTGCTCAGACATTCCCAAAGTTCCCCACAGGCTGCTCCTGTCACCGAATCTGCGGGAAAAACAAAAACCCTCCAACAATATTTTTAATGTTAGAGTCAAGGCATTATTTTATTATCTGGCCAGGATGTTGTTCTGGCCAGGATGTACCACAGAAATCATCTCATCCACACAGCCCGGCTGTGCAGAGAGAATCATTCCATCACACAAGGATTTACTCGATTTTTCAGCTATTTTATACAGTAAAAATACATAGAAATGTATTGGGTCAGTGTTCATTGGTCCAGAGTTGAGCAAACCCCCAGTATTCAGTTTCCCATTGGATCTGAATCTCCTCACCTCTGATGTTAATTAGATTTTTCATTCTCCAATTTTCCTCTCAGTCCTTTCCTGCCCAGATGTCTTCACCCCTGCTGGAGGTGCTCTGGGGTAGCTGTTTGTAGATAAACACTGATGTCTGCTGATGTTCTGCTGATAGCTCTTGAGCTTTGGGTTAATTTATCTATATTTATATTTATATTTATATTTAATTTATATTATTTATATTTATATTTATATTTATATTTAACGTCTTTATCTTTATCTTATCTTTATCTTAATCTTATCTTTATCTATCTTTATCTTTATCTTTATCTTTATCTTTATCTTTATCTTTATCTATCTTTATATCTTTATCTTTATCTATCTTTATCTTTTACCTTTATATTTTGGGTTCCTCCAGTCTGTTGATCTGCTGAGTTCATCAGACCTCACCTGGTAGAACAATGCCCTGGAGAGAAACCTAAAATTCCTTTTTTGGGGTAAAGACAAACAAAATCTTTGACTAAATTTATACAAAATTTTTAACCTGTTTTATTTTCCAACACTTCCAGCTCTTCTGGAGAAAGTGGTTCACTGCTGGCAAAGGTTGAAGTCGCCCTGCTCCTGCTTGGGGTGACAGAGGTGACACCTTGCCCAGCTCTGGAAGGAACAATTGTTAAATTTTGGGATGGGACTCAGATTTACAGCCAGCCCTTGATGTCACCATTGGTCACTCTGCTCTACCCAGCACTGAAATTCCTGTGGGATTTGGGGGAAATCACCTGAAATAACCAGGAACTGGGGAGAAATCAGGCTAAAGGCTGATCAAACTGGTGCTTGTCCCTTTTTCCTTCCCATCCTTCACCCTGTATTGGAAAATTCTCCATAATTCCCATGGATGTTCCAATTCCCACCTTCCTCTGCATTCCCCAGGACAAAACTCCTTCATTCTTTGTCTTCCAGCTCTCCTGGGCTGCTCCTCTTGCTTTGCAAACCAATCTGTTAAAAACAAACAAACAGCTCTCCAAAAAAAGCACTTTTATCCATAATTGTAAAAAAAAAAAAAAAAACCTTAAGCATCTGTTTTCCTGCATTTATTTTCATTATATTTCACTGTATTTATTTTCATTATGCTTTTACTCCTGAGCAGCTGAACAGTGATTAACTTCAGGAATTTTATTCTTTTCTTTTCCAATAAGTCCAACAGATTGGGAGGGTTTAGAAATCCATCCCTGTCAGGTCCAGAGAAATCCTGCAGGGAAGTTTTGAGGGAAAGGAAAGGAAAGGAAAGGAAAGGAAAGGAAAGGAAAGGAAAGGAAAGGAAAGGAAAGGAAAGGAAAGGAAAGGAAAGGAAAGGAAAGGAAAGGAAAGGAAAGGAAAGGAAAGGAAAGGAAAGGAAAGGAAAGGAAAGGAAAGGAAAGGAAAGGAAAGGAAAGGAAAGGAAAGGAAAGGAAAGGAAAGGAAAGGAAAGGAAAGGAAAGTTTTGGCTCTCTGTATGTCAATGGGAATGTCTCCACTGACCTGTGATTTTCCCTGTTTTTAAGGAAAATTAGCTGAAGCACACTGGGAAACACCAAACAGGGAAAAAAAATTCCTTCCCAGAACACAGAAGAAGATGAAAAGACTTTTTAAAATCAAGTCGCTTCTGAGCTAATAGAACTCAGCCCAGGAAATAATAATTCATGGAGAACAAATAATGGGAAAGGGACATTATAAATGACTGAAAACAGAAAAAAATTAACCCAAAGGAGTTTTCCCAGTCGAGGAGCACTGGAACAGCAAATCCTGGATGGTTTTAGGATCATCCTTCCATATCAAAAATCAGCTGTGTTAGGATTCTGCTCTTAACTCACCTTGCACAATTTGCTTCCTTCAGTGAAAAAAATCAGCTTTTTAGTGAAAAACACCTGTTCTTTGGAGTTTTTTTTTAAATGAAACTATTGGTTTGGGGTGTTTTTTAGGGCTTTTCCAGATTACAAAGTGCTTTATAAAAAACCATTGAGCAACCAAACCTTCAGTGAGGTGGAGCTGGAACTTCCCACTGCACTTTTTATCTAATAAAATAAATTTTATAAAATGAATAAGAAATAATTAGCATTTAGAAAATAAATAATAATATAAATAACTTTATAAAATAAAATTTTATTTCTTTTATTGATCAGATTCTTCCCCCCCACCCCCCAAAAAAATAATCCTTTCCCTCAAGCTACATCTTTGCAAAAAACAACAGCAAACAAACATCTTTTTTTTTAATTATTGAGAGTTTTTTTGGGGGAGTTGCTGCCTTTTGAAAAGAGCTCTAATTTCCTGGGGAAATGGATGCCTGGCAGAGGAGGCAGGCGAGGAGCTAACGAGACAATTCATTACCCTAAAAAGAACATTAATTCACCAAATGGAAAAACCAATCGAGTGCTCAGGCTGCTCTTTATCACTGCTGACAGCCTGTTGGCCCAGCTGCTGGGGAATTCAGCCTTTCCTCAGCTCCCTCCAGCTCTGCAGGATTGCCCTGATTTCCCCTGATTTCCCCTGATTTCCTCTGCTCTCCTGCATTTGGTTTCTAACGCAAAAATCACAAAAAGTTCTCAGTTCTCCTGACTTTTCCCTGATTTCCCCTGATTTTCCCTTCTCTCCTGCACTTGGATTTTGACACAAAGATCATAAAAAAGTTCTCAGTTCTCTTTGCTTTTGTCTTCTGGTTTTCCTTTTTTTTCTTCTGATTTTCCCTGATTTCCCCTGATTTTCCCTTCTCTCCTGCACTTGGATTTTAAAGCAAAAATCACAAAAAAGTTCTCAGTTGTCTTCACTTTTATCTTCTCGCTTCCCTTTTTTTCCCTGATTTTCCCTGATTTTCCCTGATTTTCCCTGATTTTCCCTGATTTATCCTTCTCTCCTGCATTTGGATTTTAACGCAAAGATCACAAAAAAGTTCTCAGTTCACTTCGCTTTGGTCTTCTGACTTTCCTTTTTTTCCCCTGATTTTCCCTTCTCTCCTGCACTTGGATTTTCCCTGATTTTCCCTGATTTTCCCTGATTTTCCCTTCTCTCCTGCATTTGGATTTTAACGTGAAGATCACCAAAAAAGTTCTCAGTTCTCTTTGCTTTGGTCTTCTGGTCTTTCCTTTTTTTTTTTCCTGATTTTCCCTGATTTTCCCTGATTTTCCGTTCTCTCCTGCATTTGGATTTTAACGTGAAGATCACAAAAAACTTCTCAGTTGCACTTCGCTTTGGTCTTCTCACTTTCCTTTTTTTCCCCTGATTTTCCCTGATTTTCCCTGATTTTCCCTTCTCTCCTGCACTTGGATTTTAACACTGAAGATCACAAAAAACTTCTCAGTTCTCTTCACTTTTGTCTTCTCACTTTCCTTTTTTTTTCCCTGATTTTCCCTGATTTTTCCCATTTTCCTTCTCTCCTGCACTTGGATTTTAATGCAAAGATCACAAAAAAGTTCTCAGTTCTCTTCGCTTTTGTCTTCTGGTTCTTCCTTTTTTCCCCCTGATTTTCCCTGACCCCCCCGTTTTCCCTGATTTCCCCTGATTTTCCCTGATTTTCCTTCTCTCCTGCATTTGGATTTTAACGCAAAGATCACAAAAAAGTTCTCAGTTGTCTTCACTTTTGTCTTCTCGCTTTCCTTTTTTTCCCCCTGATTTTCCCTGATTTTTCCTTCTCTCCTGCATTTGGATTTTCCCTGATTTTCCCTTCTCTCCTGCACTTGGATTTTAACGTGAAGATCACAAAAAACTTCTCAGTTCTCTTTGCTTTTATCTTCTCGCTTTCCTTTTTTTTCCCTATTCTCTGATTTTCCCTGATTTTCCCTTCTCTCCTGCACTTGGGTTTTAATGTGAAGATAATGTTTGTAGATAAACACTGCTGTCTGCTGATGTTCTGCTGATAGGTCTTTGTCTTTGGGTTAATTTATCTTTATCTTTATCATCTTCATCATCTTTTACCTTTATCTTTGGGTTAATTTACCTTTATCTTTGGGTTACTCTCAGTCTGTTGATCTGCTGAGTCCATCAGACCTCACCTGGTAGAACAATGCCCTGGAAAGAAACCTAAAATTCCTTTTCCTGGGGATAAAGACAAACAAAACCCTTTGACTAAAATTATACCAAATTCTTAGCCTGGTGTCTTTCCTGACACTGTCAGCACCTCTGCTCATCACCTCCCACATCTGGCTGCAGAGACCAAATCTCCAGAGGGACAAACCCCTCCTGGATCCATCCCTGTGCACGTGAAGGATGTCCAGAGCCTTGGGAACAACCTTTCCCTTGGGATCCACGGGAATAATGCAGCTGCCATCCCAGTCCAGCTGTCAGCTGCCAGACATGTGAAGGTTGGGCTGATGACCTTTCAAATTCCCTTCCAACATCCTTTAAAATTCCCTTCCAACATCCTTTCAAATTCCTTTCCAACATCCTTTAAAATTCCCTTCCAACATTCTTTATTAATTCCCTTCCAACATCCTTTAAAATTCCCTTCCAACATCCTTTAAAATTCCTTTCCACCTTTAAAATTCCCTTCCAACATCCTTTAAAATTCCCTTCCAACATCCTTTAAAATTCCCTTCCAACATCCTTTAAAATTCCCTTCCAACGTTATTAATTCCCTTCCAACATCCTTTATTTCCATTCCATGACCTTGGAAGTCTTGGGAGATTCCATTCCTTGGAGTGTTTAATTTCCCTGTTTTCAAACTCTCCCAAAGAGAGTAATTTCGGTCAAAAGCAGCAATTTCTGGGTGAATATTTTAAATATTTGTTCATACCTAAGAGGCCCAGATGTTCCCACCTCAGAGAAGCACAGGGAAGGTGTCAACCCCAAAATCCAGTTTCAATTCCTGAATTCCTGCAGCTCTGAAATGAATCCCATGAGCTGTGGGAGAATCCAAACCCAGCTGCAGCTTTTAGGGCTCATTCTAGTCTTTTCCTCAAAACCTGCAGCTCTGAGATCCCCAAATGGACAAATTTGTCACCTCTTGGTGGGACATGGACATCTCAGGGACATTCCTGTCCCCTCACCAAGTTCAGCTGTGTCACAGACCATGGCTTAATAGAAAGGTGGTGTTTTTAATAGTGAAATATTAAAAAATATTAATTTTTCCACGCTGTTTGGGTGCAGAACTCAGAGGTCTCCTGGCAGAAATCCTGCTGAAATAATTCCTCAGTGTTGAACCTGCTGTTCACACCCTACTCCTTAAAATAATCACACCTCTAATCCTGCCCAGCTTCCCCCAAAAGCTTTTTTTCTTTAAAGAACCAAAAATTCTCCTTTTGGGAGGTGTTTGAGTTGTGTTTTGTCTCCCTGTGGCATCATTTCGTGGTGCTGGAAGCTGTGGGAATGGGAGAGACAGAGAACTGAGTCAGCTGGAATGGAAATGTTGGATAAAAACATTCTCCAGGTTTTCCTGCTGGGAATGAAAGCAGAGGAAGAGAAAATGATGCCTGAGATCCTCAGGATTCCAGCAGAGAGGAGTTAACTTTGAGTTCCCAAGGCTTAGTCCAGCACCTACCTTGTGACAAATTCCCTTTTCCCTGTGGTTTTTGGAGTTAACCTCTTCTGGAGAGGAAGGGAGGAAGAAATTCAAATTTGCAGAGCTGTGGACTGTCCTTAAACGCAGCAGGAATTTCCTGCTGCATCTGTTTCCCAAAAAAGAGGGAATTTCCCCCAGCAGAGCTGTGAAACATGTCTGTGAGCCTTTCCTTTCCTTTCCTTTCCTTTCCTTTCCTTTCCTTTCCTTTCCTTTCCTTTCCTTTCCTTTCCTTTCCTTTCCTTTCCTTTCCTTTCCTTTCCTTTCCTTTCCTTTCCTTTCCTTTCCTTTCCTTTCCTTTCCTTTCCTTTCCTTTCCTTTCCTTTCCTTTCCTTTCCTTCCCTTCCCTTCCCTTCCCTTCCCTTCCCTTCCCTTCCCTTCCCTTCCCTTCCCTTCCCTTCCCTTCCCTTCCCTTCCCTTCCCTTCCCTGAAACTTCCCTGAAACTTCCCTGAAACTTCCCTGAAACTTCCCTGAAACTTCCCTGAAACTTCCCTGAAACTTCCCTGAAACTTCCCTGAAACTTCCCTGAAACTTCCCTTCCCTGAAACTTCCCTTCCCTGAAACTTCCCTGAAACTTCCCTGAAACTTCCCTGAAACTTCCCTGAAACTTCCCTGAAACTTCCCTGAAACTTCCCTTCCCTGAAACTTCCCTTCCCTGAAACTTCCCTGAAACTTCCCTGAAACTTCCCTGAAACTTCCCTGAAACTTCCCTTTTTCTTCTTTTCTTTCTTTTCTTTTCTTTTCTTTTCTTTTCTTTTCTTTTCTTTTCTTTTCTTTTCTTTTCTTTTCTTTTCTTTTCTTTTCTTTTCTTTTCTTTCCCTCCTAAAGCCAATCAGGGAATTCTATTTGAATCTGATTTTGAATTCTGATTTGAATCCAATTTTGCAGACTGTGGAGGTTCCTTTCCCAGGTTCAGGTTGCACAGTCTGTCTCCCTGGATTGATTTTTCTCCAGAGTTTTGTTCAGGGGCAGCACAGCAGCTTTGGTTGAACATTCCCGAGCTCTGGCAATTCCCATCCCTCGATTCACAGCCTGTCAGCAACCAGGAATGACTGAAATCACAGGTGACAAGTCTGTGTCGAGTTGATTTCCCTCTGCTTTGCTGCACTGACACATTTCTTTTCCTCTCAGGGGAGAGGACTTGGCTGTGCTTGTGAGAAATCCCAAATAAAGCTGGTATCCAGCAGCATGGAAAATTCACCTCACACCAATAAATCCGTGCAAATTCCAGGATTTTGAAGGGCAGTGGAGCAGGACATTGGCCAGGTGGGCTCAGGTTCAGCTGGGTGGAAATGGGCTAGGAAGGAGGAAAAGGGCAAGAAGAATTTGCTCCTCTGTTTTCCCAGCATTCCAGATTTTTTTCCCCCTTTTTCCAGCATTTCATCATATCCCTCCTTTTTTCCCAGTGTGGTGGGCTGAACACCCATCTGAATTATCAGCTTTTGCCCAAGGAACTGCCCAGCTCCACAGCCAGCTCCAAATGCTAATTTTTATTCCATGCCCCTTCAATAATTCAGCCTCTGATGATTTTTTTTGCTGCTCCAGCAGCTGAAGACGATGGAGTAAAACTGGCTGGAGTGAGACTGAAAAGAATGAGATTTCCTCTGGATGTCCAGAGAAGAAAGGAAAATGGATGAGCTCTGAAATTTTCCCTTTGATCTCCAAAAGCAAAAACGGGTGAAATTCAGATTTATCCCCCAAAAAACCTCACCTGAGCCTCCTCCCTGCCAGGGGAGCTCAGAAGGATTTCAGAGCAGGTTGTGCCTGTCCCCCTCCTCCTCCTCCTCCTCTCATCTGCCCTGACAAATATAATTACAGCTTCGCTTAAAGTGCTGCAAATGAGTTGTGGAGAGGAGAAAAATGGAGTGTGCAGCTCCCTGCAGCAGGAATGAGCTGACTGCTGCTTTTTGGGGATGGCTCCATCCATCTCCAGCCCTTCCAGGGCAGCATCTCTGGAGAGAGAGATGATTCCTGCACCGAGTGTGTCTCCAGGCAGATAAAAACTGCTCCAAATGGAGGGGTTTGGGGGTAAAAATTAAAGTTTTTCCATGCATGGTAAAGGTGGGGTTTCTCCTGTCACCCTCCAGGGAAAATCAGAGATGTCCCAGCTGGACAAACAGCTCTGCCAAGTGCCTCCTGAGAGTTCTCTCCCATCTGGAACCAGAAATTGTGTCAATAATCCCCTCACCCCCTCGCTGATAATTTAATTTTTTTTTTAATTTTAATATTTCTCAGTGAGCAGAAACAGGCTGGGAGGAGTTTCAGGGAGGGAGAATCCTCCTCATTCCCTCCCTGCTGGATTGTCACTTCCTTTCCCTCTTTATTCCTCTTTTACACTTCAGGCCAGTTCATTCTTTCCAGCAGGATTTGCCAGGCTGTGAATTTCTCAGTGTTCCTTGGTTAAAAAAAAATTACTCCATGAGTTTTGCTGTGATCTCAGGAGTTACTGAGGGAAGTTCATTCAGAGAGTTAATTCAGAGAGTTAATTCAGAGAGTTAATTCAGAGAGTTAATTCAGAGAGTTCATGCAGAGAGTTCATTCAGAGAGTTCGTTCAGAAAGTTAATTCAGAGAGATAATTCAGAGAGATAATTCAGAGAGATAATTCATGGAGTGGTTTGGTTTGGAGGAACCTCAAGGATCATCTCATTCCATCCAGGGACATCTCCCACCATCCCAGTTTGCTCCAAGCCCTGTCCAACCTGCCCTTGGACATTCCAGGGATGCAGGAGCACAAAAATCATCCATTTTCAGGTTCTGTGTTTTCCATGGCTTCACCCATGCACTTTATCTGGTTTAATTCTCTCCCAGAGCAAATCTGCTGCTGTGCAAAGTGACATTTCCCTGAATCAGTGTCCCTCGGGATGAAAGCTGACTGTCACCTGGTGAGGTGCAGATCCCTTCTGAGCAGGGCTGTGTTGGAGCTGGGAAGGGAATGGAGAATTCCCCAGACCCAGTGAGGGGCTGGAGGTGTGCAGGGAAGGGAATGGAGCTGGGAAGGGTCTGGAAAACTCCTGAGGGAGCTGGGAAAGGAGCTGAGGCTGGAGCAGAGGGGATCAGGGGGACCTTGTGGCTCTGCACAGCTGCTGCCAGGAGGGGACAGCCGGGTATGGGGTCAGGCTGTGCTCCAGGGAACAGGGACAGCAGCAGAGGGAACAGCCTCAGGCTGGGCAGGGGAGGAAAATGTTTGGATATTGGGAAAATTGCTTCTCCAAAAGGGTTTTCCACCCTGTCAGTGAGGAGTCTCCATCCCTGTTGGGATTTCAGAGCCCTGTGGATGTGGCACTTGGGGACATGGGGCAGTGGTGGCCTTGGCAGTGCTGGGAATGGTTGGACCTCATGATCTTAAATTATGAGGAAAAGGAAAATTCCATGATTCTACAAATCATGGAATTTGTAGATTCCATGATTCTGCAAAGAGGGTTGCCAGGGATGGAGAGCTCCATGGGGGAAAGGATAATGTTGCCACGTAAAGAAGCAAATTGAAAATCTCTATTAATATAAAGTTTAGGCTGGAAATCCCAAACTTTGCCTTCCCTGCTAGAAAAATGTTTTGAAGGAGTCAGCAAGGGCAGAAATCTTTAATGTGACACAGAAATCTTTAATGTGGCACAGAAATCTTTAATGTGGGACAGAAATCTTTAATGTGACACAGAAATCTGTAATGTGGCACAGAAGTCTTTAATGTGACACAGAAATGTTTAATGTGGCACAGAAATCTTGAATGTGGCACAGAAATCTTTAATATATTACAGAAATCTTTAATGTGGCACAGAAATCTTTAATGTGGCACAGAAATCTTTAATGTGGCACAGAAATCTTTAATATAGTACAGAAATCTTTAATGTGGCACAGAAATATTTAATATGGCACAGAAATCTTCAATGTGGCACAGAAATCTTTAATATGGCACAGAAATATTTAATATGGCACAGAAATCTTTAATGTGGCACAGAAATCTTTAATATATTACAGAAATCTTTAATATGGCACAGAAATATTTAATGTGGCACAGAAATCTTTAATATGGCACAGAAATATTTAATATGGCACCGAAATCTTTAATGTGGCACAGAAATCTTTAATATGGCATAGAAATATTTAATATATTACAGAAATCTTTAATATGGCACAGAAATGTTTAATGTGGCACAGAAATCTTTAATATGACACAGAAATCTTCAATGTGGCACAGAAATCTTTAATGTGACAGAGAAATCTTTTATATGGGACAGAAATATTTAATATGGCACAGAAATCTTCAGTGTGGCACAGAAGTCTTTAATGTGGCACAGAAATCTTTAATATGGCACAGAAATCTTTAATAGGCACAGAAATCTCTGCTTGAGGCCATGGGACCACAGGGGTTGTGGGGATGAGACCTGCTGCTCCAGGAGATCCCCTTGCAATTTAATTCGAGTTATTTAATGATTTAACCCGAGTTATTTAATTATTTTATTCGAGTTATTTAATTATTTTATTCAAGTTATTTAATGATTTAATCCGAGTTATTTAATGATTTAATCCGAGTTATTTAATGGTTTAATTCTGGTGGCAGCAGGGCAGCCTGGTTTCAGACTCAGAGCACCCCGGGTAGGATGGCAGCTCTAAAGTGCTGCTGGAACCAGGATTTTTTGGGATTCCCCTCCTCTGCTTAGGGTGGGATGTGGGATGACAAACTGTTCCCCTGCTCGTGGAGCTGCAGGGGAGGAGATTCAGGGCTAAAACACTAGGGATGAAGTTACAGAGCTGGAGCTGCTCTGGTGACTGGGATAAAATAGAAAAAAATAAAATAAAGTGAAATAAAATAAAATAAAGTAAAGTAAAGTAAAATAAAATAAAGTGAAATAAAATAAAATAAAGTAAAGTAAAGAAAAAAAAAAAGAAAAATAAAAAAAAAAAGAAAAAAAAAAAAAGAAAGTAAAATAAAATAAAGTAAAATAAAATAAAATAAAGTGAAATAAAATAAAATAAAGTAAAATAAAATAAAAAAAGTAAAATAAAATAAAGTAAAATAAAATAAAATAAAGTGAAATAAAATAAAGTAAAATAAAATAAAATAAAGTGAAATAAAATAAACTAAAATAAAGTGAAATAAAATAAAATAAAGTAAAATAAAATAAAGTAAAATAAAATAAAATAAAATAAAATCCCAGGAGTTTTTCCAAGGAGGTCTCAGTGGGAAAGTTTGATCACTCTGCCAGTGAATTACTCTCACCCAGGAGGAGCAGAGAACACCCAGAGCTGCGAGCACCCAGGAGGCTCTGGACAGCATGAAAAACATCCCAAATTGAATTTTTTTTTCCTCTTGCCAGCCACCTCCCCAGGCCAGGAGAGCCACAGCAGCCTGGAGCACCTTCCTGCCTCCGAGCAGATCCTGCAGAGCCTGAGCGAGCTGGCCAGGTCCTTCCAGGAGATGGCTGACCGCTGCCTGCTGGTGCTGCACTTGGAAGTCAGGTAAAAACCCAAAATTCGGCTGTGGAGAGGCATCTGGGGAGCCTGTGGGTGAAGGTGACATCAGAGGACTTATTTTAGCACGAGACAGATGAATTTGGCAACTGCAGGTTGGTGCAGAAAGGCCAGATCACCAAATTGGGGTGGTGAAATGTGGGATGGAGGTATGGGATAGCAAAGGGGGATTTATTAGGGAAATATCTTAACTAGAAGGGAATTGAGGAAGGAATTCCTTGATGTGGACGTGGTGAGGTTCCAGCAGGGATTCCCAGAGAAGCTGAGCTGTCCCTGGATCTCTGGGATGGCCAAGGCCAGGCTGGATGGAGCTCTGAGCAAACTGGGACAGTGGAAGGTGTCCCTGCCATGGCTGGGGTGACACTGGATGATTTTAAGGTCCTTCCAACCCAAACCATTCTGGGATTTTGTGAAAAAAGTCAATTTGGAGGTTTCAAGACATGCCAAATGATTGGAGAGATGATAAATTGGGTTTGGTTCCTTATGAAGAGAATTGCAAAGTGTGATTTCAATTCCAACGCAGTGAATTCATTCAAGTGGTGAGTCAGGGTGGGACAAACAGGTGACAGAGGGACTTGGGGACAAGGCATGGAGGGACAGGAGACAGGGAATGGCTTCCCACTGCCAGAGGGCAGGGATGGATGGGATCTTGGGAATAGGAATTCCTGGCTGGGATGGAATTCCCAGAGAAGCTGTGGCTGCCCCTGGATCCCTGGGATGGCCAAGGCCAGGCTGGACAGGGCTTGGAGTGACCTGGGACAGTGTGAAAGGTGTCCCTGGATGGCAGAGGTGACACTGGATGGTCTTACAGGTCCTTCCAACCCAACCCACTCTGTGATTCCATGATCATGGATCACACACCAAGAAAAACATGTGATTTTGGGGAGACTTTTTCCTTCCAAAACTACACAATGGTGTTTTCATGGCCTAACAGGCATCTCCACATTTTTTTTTTCTTTTTTCTTTTTTATTTTTTTATTACAAAGAGGAGCTTCTCCTCCTACTTTTTCCAACACTGACAGCAACTGGGGACCCAGCTGAATTTTTTTTTCCACGCCTTCAATTCTATGAAGTCTCTGACTTCACATGCAAAGATGAAAGGCAGCCAGTCCCTTCCTTCAGGCTGCCAGCTGTCCACTGCAGGGCTGGGAAGATGTTTTTTTTCCCTGGAGCACTGGGTGAGCCAGCTGTGTTCCCATGGCTTCCCTTTGCTCTGCAGCATCCAACAGAGGAGGAGGATGTCAGAATTTTGATGGATCCTCAGTTTGTTCTCCCGTGACACGTTCCCCAGCCACGGGGTGTCTGCTGGAGTCAGTGTGCAGCTCTGGGGAAAAAAAAAATCCACATTAGTTCTTGTCAGCACTCTGTCGTGCTGCCATCCATCATCTGCTGGGGTTCAGGTGTCCCAGGTCAGCTGGGCTTGGCAGGATTGGAGGGAAAAGGGGGGAAAATGTGGAAATTTCCAGCTGGGTTGTGATGCTTGAGGTCACCTGGACTCGTGGGATGGATTTCTGGCTTTTGTGGGTTTTTTAGTCACGTTTGGGTTAAATAAAAATAATTGGGTTAAAATAAATGGGATGAAGGGGTAAATTGTGCTGGAATTTAAAACAGAGTATTGTCCAGCTGCTCCAACAGCAGCCCAGGGTGGAGCTATGGATCCACCAAGCCAGCATCTGGGATGGTTTGGGTGGGAAGGACCTCAAATCCCATCCAGTGCCACCCCAGCCATGGCAGGGACACCTTCCACTGTCCCAGGCTGCCCCAAGCCCTGTCCAGCCTGGGAATGGAAACACCTTTTGTTGGAATACCCATGGAATTTCAGACTACCTCATGTCTGTTACGGGATTTTCTCATTAAAAAAATTATATATTAAATTATATATATGATGCTTTTACTCTGGGAATTGCCCTGAACTGAACTGGCTTGTGATGGTCAAATCCAGGGTGTTTTCCAGGGAATAGGAAAGGCAGGACAGCTCTGTCCCAGCTTTGGGCCACTCTGGTGTGACCTTGCTGAGTTATGCCCTAAATGCCAGGGATTCTCCCTCAGGCTTTGATTGGTTCCTCTGGCAGGTGAATTCTGGAACTGGGAATTGTTTAGGTTGGAAAAGATATTTAAGATTATGAGGTCCAACCATTCCCAGCAGTGCTGAGGCCACCACTGTCCCATGTCCCCAAGTGCCACATCCTCAGGGCTCTGAAATCCCTCCAGGGATGGATGGGGACTCCACCCCTGCCCTGAGCAATCCTTTCCATGAAGGAATTTTCCCTAAAATCCAACCCAAACCTCCCCTGGGTGAAGAAGAACCCAACCCTGTTCCTGTTGGGTGATTACAAAAGCAGAAGGAGCTCTGCTGTGGAATTTTCTGGACTCAGCATTTTCCTTTCTAGCTTTGAGAGAAACGACCTAATTATAATTTTTTGCAGAGCAAAATAGGGAATTTGACTGTGTGGAATTTCCCTTCCCCTGGAGGGATGATGGTTGGGTGCCTTGGCGAGCAGGAAGGAGTTGCAATAGTTTTAAATACTTGAAATACTTAAATAGACACAACCTTGGAAGTTTAATTGCCATTCCATGTGCCCTTGGAAATTTAATTACCATTCCATCCTTCCTGTTATCGCTGTCACGAGGTTTTCATGGGGGGAATTCCTGTTGGAGCATCGTGTGGGAAGTTGGGGAATTTTGGGAAAAGACAGGAGGATGAGGTAGATCAGCTCTGTCACAGAGGAGGAGATTCAGATCTGTCACAGAGGGGAGATTCAGATCTGTCACAGAGGAGAGATTCAGATCTGTCACAGAGGGGAGATTCAGATCTATCACAGAGGGGAGATTCAGATCTGTCACAGAGGGGAGATTCAGATCTGTCACAGAGGGGAGATTCAGATCTGTCACAGAGGGGAGATTCAGATCTGTCACAGAGGGGAGATCCAGATCTGTCACAGAGGGGAGATTCAGATCTATCACAGAGGGGAGATTCAGATCTATCACAGAGGGGAGATCCAGATCTGTCACAGAGGGGAGATTCAGATCTATCACAGAGGGGAGATTCAGATCTGTCACAGAGGGGAGATTCAGATCTGTCACAGAGGGGAGATTCAGATCTGTCACAGAGGGGAGATCCAGATCTGTCACAGAGGGGAGATTCAGATCTATCACAGAGGGGAGATTCAGATCTATCACAGAGGGGAGATCCAGATCTGTCACAGAGGGGAGATTCAGATCTATCACAGAGGGGAGATCCAGATCTGTCACAGAGGGGAGATTCAGATCTGTCACAGAGGGGAGATTCAGATCTATCACAGAGGGGAGATTCAGATCTGTCACAGAGGGGAGATTCAGATCTGTCACAGAGGGGAGATTCAGATCTATCACAGAGGGGAGATTCAGATCTATCACAGAGGGGAGATTCAGATCTGTCACAGAGGGGAGATTCAGATCTGTCAGATCTGTCACAGAGGGGAAATTCAGATCTGTCACAGAGGGGAGATTCAGATCTGTCACAGAGGGGAGATTCAGATCTGTCACAGAGGGGAGATCCAGATCTGTCACAGAGGGGAGATTCAGATCTGTCAGATCTGTCACAGAGGGGAGATTCAGATCTATCACAGAGGGGAGATTCAGATCTGTCATCTCTGAAGATCTGGGCAACAACAAGGGGAGGATGCATTTAATAAAGGCAAAACCACCCATTTCCCCAAGTTCCTATTTTTGAGGAAGGAAAGGACCACTTTGCATCCCACCAATCTTTCAGCACAGGAATTTCTGCACTGTGATATTTCTCCCTCCTGCCTCCCAGGGTTCACTGTTTCCACTACCTGATCCCTCTGGCCAAGCAGGGCAATTATGCCATCGTGGCCAATGTGGAGAGCATGGACTATGACCCTCTGGTGGTGAGGCTCAACAAGGACATCAGTGCCATCGAGGAGGCCATGAGTGCCAGCCTGCAGCAGCACAAGTTCCAGTACATCTTTGAAGGTCAGCCATTCCCAGTCCTTCCTCGATAAAGGGTTTTCTGCTCTCATCCCAAAGCTCTGCGGGATTCCCTTCAGGGGTGAAGGAGATTGTGGGGCTGGTGTCACCTAGGGGATGTTGGTAAGTGGGGTTTGACAGGCTGGGAGAGCTGGGAATGTTGCCCTGGAGAGGAGAAAACTCCAGGGAGAGCTCAGAGCTCCTGCCAGGGCCTAAAGGAGCTCCAGGAGAGCTGCAGAGGGACTGGGGACAAGGCATGGAGGGACAGGACACAGGGAATGGCTTCCCACTGCCAGAGGGCAGGGATGGATGGGATCTTGGGAATTAGGAATTCCTGGCTGGGATGGAATTCCCAGAGAAGCTGTGGCTGCCCCTGGATCCCTGGGATGGCCAAGGCCAGTCCTGGAGCAGCCTGGGCTAGGGATGGTGTCCCTGCCACGGCTGGGGTGACATCAAATGAGTTTTAAGGTCCCTTCCCACCCAAACCATTCCAGGATTCTGTGATTCCCTGTTTGTTGGAGAAGAGGGAAGTGACTCCCCATAGAGCCACGGGGACAATTCACATCCTTTTAA
Source organism: Entomyzon cyanotis (assembly GCA_024500445.1). NCBI lineage: Eukaryota > Metazoa > Chordata > Aves > Passeriformes > Meliphagidae > Entomyzon > Entomyzon cyanotis. The sequence continues at coordinate 3,118,090 of JAKEPQ010001019.1, forward strand.
TTTCATTTAGAAATTGAAATTCCTCCTCAAGCTCTTCATTCATCGCAGGCACCTCTCAATCCCAGGTTTGGGGTTTACAGACAACCCACAAACACAAACATTTATCCTCAATTCACACTTTAACATCCAGAGCTGTGCAGGGTGAGTCAGGCTGGCTTTTTGCTATTTGGGATGTGATGTGAGTGGATGCATCATTTTGGGGGTGGCTGTGTCCTTCTGCCCCAGATGTGTCCTTCAGCCCCAGATGTGTCCTTCAGCCCCAGATGTGTCCTTCAGCTCCAGATGTGTCCTTCAGCCCCAGATGTGTCCTTCAGCTCCAGATGTGTCCTTCTGCCCCAGATGTGTCCTTCAGCCCCAGCTGTGTCCCTCTGCCACCCTCCAGACACAGGGACCTGTCCCAGGCTGATCAGACAGAGGCTGAGCATCCAAATTAAACCGAATTAACTGAAATGTTGCTCATTTGTGCTGCTGGAGATCAAATTCACCAGGGCAAGCAGCACCCCTGATTAAAATCCTGGGGTTTTTAAAATCCTTTGCTCTGCCCAGCCAGGGAGAGGGACTGGAAGGGACATCATGCACAGCTTGATAACAAATCAGTGGTTATAATAACACAGCTCTGAGTTTTGGGGCAGTTTGGAATTTTTACTGAAGATGGGAACACAGAGGAAAATCCTAAAAGGCACAGGGAAGATCCTTAGGGCTGTTTGTACTTAAAACCCAATCATCTCTTAATCTAGCTCACACACACACACCACACAACATACTCATTTTTGGGTTGTACACTGAATTATTGGCACTAAACTTCTCCACCCTCCCAGCTCTGAATTTTGGGGCAGTTTGGAATTTTTACTCAAGAAGGGAACACAGAGGAATATCCTAAAAAGCCCAGAGAAAATCCTGAGGGCTGTTTCTACTTAAAACCCAGTCATCCCTTAATCCAGTTCACCCACACAACGTACTCATTTTTGGGTTGTACACTGAATTATTTGCACTAAACCTCTCCACCCTCCCAGGTCTGAGTTTTGGGGCAGTTTGGAATTTTTACTAAAGAAGAGAACACAGAGGAAAATCCTAAAAAGCCCAGAGAAAATCCTGAGGGCTGTTTCTACTTAAAACCCAGTCATCCCTTAATCCAGCTCACACACACACACCACACAACATACTCATTTTTGGGTTTTACACTGAATTATTGGCACTAAACTTCTCCACCCTGCCAGGTTTAGGTTGTATACTGAATTATTTGCACTAAACCTCTCCATTCTCCCAGCTCTGGGTTGTACACTGAATTGAATTCAGTTGTACACTGAATTATTAGAATCTCCATTCTCCCAGCTCTGGGTTGTACACTGAATTATTTGCACTAAACCTCTCCATTCTCCCAGCTCTGGGTTGTACACTGAATTATTGGCACTAAACCTCTCCATTCTCCCAGCTCTGGGTTGTACTCTGAATTGAATTCAGTTGTACACTGAATTATTAAAATCTCCATCCTCCCAGGTCTGGGTCACCTCATCTCCTGCATCCTCATCAACGGCGCGCACTACTTCAAGCGCATCAGCGAGTCTGGCATCAAGAAGATGTGCAGAAACATCTTCATCCTGCAGCAGAACCTCACCAACATCACCATGTCCCGCGAGGCTGACCTGGATTTCGCCAGGTGAGCACAAACCTGGGGCTTTGTCACTTTTTTGGGGTCCGCAGGAGCAGAGGTGGCTTCTTCCAGAAGTCTCAACCTGCTTGGATGAAGCTGCAGGTTGTTGGATGAACCTGTTCAGCCTGCAGGTTGGACACCTGGAGGTGTTGGTGGCAGTGTTTGTTTTTCTGTGGTTGAGCAGAATGTCAGGATTTGAACGCAGAGAGGCGTAAAAATCACAGAATTGGGGGAAATTATTCATTTTAGGAAGGATCTCCGAGGTTATCAAGTCCAAATGAGGTCTGAGTTTGGTCTCACCAAAATGTCTGTGCTTGGAGATTCCCTGGGGATTTCTCCAAGACCAAAACCCAGGCAAGGAAATGCTCAGATAGAGGGAGTGAGGAGAACTTAAACTGGATGGAACTGGGGCTTGGGTTATTCCCAGGTAAGAAATATTTTGGTTTTTTGAAGTCTGACACTTCAGCAGCTCACAGAACTGGGTGTGTGAAGCTCACCAGGGTCAGGCTGGCTTAAAGGGATTTTTCTGGATTTCTCCCTCAAGTTGTGTTACCTTGAAATAGCAGGAAAAGCAAAATAAACCCAAAACTGGGTGTGACAGAGCCCTGCAAACCTCCCCCACATTTTGGGATTTATTCACTGAAGGAGGATTGAGGAATAAGCAAATCCTCCTGTGGCAGCAGCTGGACCAGGAATGGGCAGCTCAGCCCAGGAGCAGCCAAAGGGAAGGTGTGGAAATGAAGGAAATGGTCAGAAATTAAGGATTGGGCTCAAATGACAGAGGTTTGTGTGAAATTTGGGTATAACTCAGCACAAAGCCTGGGAAAACTCAGTGCCATCATTTGGCTGGATTGGGAGGGAAGCTGAACTTCCCTGGATGAGCAGGAATGGGACTGAGGGTCTCATTTATTTGGGATCTCATCTGGGGGACTGATTATTATTAATTTCATTTTTTTATGTCAGCATTGAAATGAGGAAGTTGTGAGTGCTGAGGCTTGCAGGAGGTGGCGGGAGAAAGATCCATCAGAAACTCTGCGAGGAATAAACTTCCCAAATTCAATCTTTTCTTTCTCAAATGATCACCCTGTGGTGAAGGGATTTTACTAAAATCCAACTTTACTCTCCTCTGGCACACCTTGAGGCCATTTCCTCGTGTCCTGCCCCTTGTTCCTTGGGGAAAATCCCAACCCCACAGCAGCTTTGTGCAGAATTCTCCCCAAAAAAATCAACTCAGCATCATTTCTGTTTTAATTTTCATGCCTGCATCGCTTCCCTCTTTTCTTTTGGGGAGCAACCCCGTGCTCTGAGGAGTCTGTTTTATCTTTTTGTTCTTCAGGTGACTCCTGAATGTTATTTTTTCCCTCTTCCCCAAACCAGCCCTGCCCTGCTCACCTGAATTCACAACCACCTGAGCAAGTTCCTCACCTCACCCCACTGTGCCCAGGGTGACTCCAGCCATTAAATAAACATAACAATTCCCCTCCAGAAGGCATCAAACACCACCAGGCTGGGATAAAAGTGATTTGTACCTCTGTGATAGGGCTCAGGCAGGAATCTGGAAATGCTCTGTGCTGTAGTTAACTCTCAGTTTTGCCTTTTTGATGATAAAGTGATTTTTTTTTCATTTTTTCATGCACAGGAGCAGTGGCAGAGCTGATGGAGAAATCCTCACTGCCCTGCTCTTCCTTCTCCCTGCTCCTCCAGGGGTTAATTCTCTCCCTGCTTCACTTCTCCAGGGATTTGGGGATCCTGGATGGGACAGGAGATTCCCAACCCTGCCTGGATATTTCTGTGACTGACAATTTCTGGCGCTGAGAGTTCAAGGGAGAATTAGCCACAATTAACAATCAATCCATCTCCCATCCCACAGCCCCTCTGGGTACATTAAATCTGAATTCAGGTCCTTTTTCTGGCAGTGATCCTGTCTGAAATCACATGTGCTCTGGTTTGTAGGAAAGACCAGACCAGCTGAGGAAGGACCAGATTTTAAGATTTAAAGATTTAAGATTTTCCTGGGCGTCGTGCTTCTGATTTTCCTTTTCTTTTCCACTTCTGATATTTTCTTCAAGGCTTTTTAGGGTCTCAAAGAGCCCTGGGCATCCCCTTTGTTATTCTCAGTGACTTCAGGCAGCAGAAATCCCAGCCAGGGAAGCTGGAAGGGAAGGATTTTCTCCTCTAAAGCCAAAATCCCATGGAGGATTCCCAGCAAAACCTGAACCCAGGTAACCCCTGTTGGTTCTGGTGAGGTTTTTGCTGTTTAAAAACCCCATTTTTTCCGAAGTTCTGTCTGGGAACAACCCCCCAGCAAGGGGAAAATGGGTTTGAAATGAGTTTTGCTTTAGGGTCCTCAATTCAAGGCAGGCAGACTCTCAGCAGAGCATCACAGAGGATTTTCCATTGGAAAAAAAAATGGAATTGCCAAGCAGTTTGAGGAGTTTTTCCAGCAGGAGAAAAGGGTGGAACAGGCTGGTTCTGAGTGCTGAGGTGTCACAAAGGATTTGTAGGATTTGCTGAATTTCCTGCAAATATGAATAGGTTTTTTCAGTCCTGTGTGTGTTCAGGATCTAGGGCAGCAGAAATGCAGCAGGCTGTTGGGGTTTCCACTGCTTTAGTAAGGAAAAAAACAGGATTTTCTCTCTCTGAAATATCCAGGAGTGTCCTGCAAAGTCTGGGACTGAGCTCCAAATACCTCCAAATTTCCAAAATTAAAATCAGAGAGGGATGAAAGCTTCAAATCTGAATTCCTCTGCAGCTCTTTTCCCTCGTGCTTTCTTTGCTCCTCTCCCTCTTTCCCCACCCAAAATTCTCTTGGATTTTTACGAAGATTTTATCAGAGGCAAGCAAAAAGGGTGAGGATTCTGCTTCAAATTTAATCAAATATCATTGAAAAATGTGGCTTTCTGAGCCAAATAAGTTAAAATAGAGTGAATTGAGGTGGTTGCAAAGGGAAGGGAGAGCCCAGGGATGAAATGGGAACATTTTCTCCACCAAATGTCCCTGTGACCTCAGAAGTGAAGGTTTCTGAGCAGAGCTGGCATTGTCCCCAGCCCTCAGTGTCCTCCCTGCTCAGGTGGTGACAGCAGAGGGACCCAGAGGTGTCCCTGAGCCTGGAGGCAGTTGGAGCTTTCCCTGTGCTGCCATTCCAGTGATTCCTATGGCAGTCCCTCCTGTGGGGTTGGGAATCCTTTCCTGCTGGTGGAGACATTTCCAGGGACGTTGGTTGTGACATTTCCAGGGACATTGGTGGTGACATTTCCAGGGATTTTGGTTGTGGCATTACCAGGGATTCTGGCTGTGCCATTTCCAGGGATTCTGGCTGTGACATTTCCAGGGACACTGGTAGTGACATTTCCAGGGATTCTGGCTGTGACATTTCCAGGGATTCTGGCTGTGCCATGTCCCCACAGCAGATGTGGCACCTCATTGTCACTGCTGGCAGATCCTGGTGGCTCCAGAGAAATCCCCGGGGAGAAGGGGTGGTGAGAATCCACCAGAGCTCCACTTGCTCCTGGTTTGGCCATCAGTGAACCCAAATCATGGAGTGATGGAATTACTGAGGTTGGAAAATCCCTCCCAGGCCACCGAGGCCTATCTGTGCCCAATTCCCACTTTGTCCCCAACCCAGAGCACTGAGTGCCACATGCAGGAATTCCTTGGACACCTGCAGGGATGGGAACTCCAAACCTCCCTGGGCAGCCTTTTCCAATTCCTATCAACCCTTTCCATGAGGAAATTCCTGCTGATGTCACCCTGCTCCTCCCCTGAGGCTGTTCCCTCTGCTGCTGTCCCTGTTCCCTGGAGCACAGCCTGACCCCATACCCGGCTGTCCCCTCCTGGCAGCAGCTGTGCAGAGCCACAAGGTCCCCCTGACCCCCTCTGCTCCAGCCTCAGCTCCTTTCCCAGCTCCCTCAGGAGTTTTCCATTCCCTTCCCAGCTCCATCCCCTTCCCTGCACACCTCCAGCCCCTCACTGGGTCTGGGGAATTCTCCCATTTTTCAAAACCCATCTTTATTCCAAGCCAGGCTGGACAGGGATGGAGCACCCTGGGACGGTGGGAGGTGTCCCTGCCCATGGCAGAGGGTGGCTCTGGATGATCCTTAAAATCCCTTCTCCCCCAAACCATCCCATGATCCTGTGATGCTGGGCAAGGGGAGGATGGGAAGGTTTAGGATGGAGGATGCAGCTGGAGTTTGACCTTTTTATCAAACCTTTTTATCAAACCTTTCCCAGCTCTGTGTCCCTGTCGGCTTGGATGTGGATCCAGGTTTGGATCCTCAGCACTCAGCGCTCCTCTCCTGCCCTGGCTGCCAGGCAGGGCCGGTTTTTGTCCAATTTTGCCCAATTTTGCCCAATTCTCCCCCGATTTCTCTGCTCCCTGCTGCACCAGGCTGTCCAGGCAGGAGCGATCAGCAAGGACCTGCTGCCATCTACTGGGAGCTGCCGAGGGAAAGGGAATCATTTCCACATCCCAGTGCTCTGCAGGAGGATTTCCATTGCCAAATCTCATTTCTCTGTCTGATTTTACCCTTGATAAATATGGAAACATGAGGTGATGCCTGTGCTTGGTGTCCAGGTTTCCTGAGGATGGAGCTGGAGGAGGAAATCTTCCTCTGAGAGCCATCCTTGGGTTTGGTTGGTGTGTGGAGAGCATCAGGGCCAGCAAATCCCAACCCCAGGGATCCCTGGATCCCTCTGCAGAGCTCCTGGGCTGAGGGAAGATCTCAGATGTTCTCCCTGGGGTTGCCCTCAAATCAGGACTAAATTTGGGTGTTTTAAATCACTCAGTTTGGGCAAACCTCACATTAGCTGAGTGAGCAGAGCACTCGAATCCCCCACTGTGACAGCCTGAGTTGTGAAAGGTAAAAATCCCCAAATCTTCCCAATCTGGATCCCAGAAAGGCTGCCCTCAAACCAGGACTAAATTTGGGTGTTTTAAACCCCACAGTCTGAGCAAACATCACATTAGCTGAGTGAGCAGAGCACTCGAATCCCCCACTGTGACAGCCTGAGATGTGAAAGGCAAAAATCCCCAAATCTTCCCAATCTGGATCCCAGGAATGCTGCCCTCAAACCCTTAAATTTGGGTGTTTTAAACCACTCAGTCTGGGCAAACCTCACATTAATCTGAGTGAACAGAGCACTCGAATCCCCCACTTGACAGCCTGAGATGTGAAAGGCAAAAATCCCCAAATCTTCCCAATCTGGATCCCAGGAATGCTGCCCTCAAACCCTTAAATTTGGGTGTTTTAAACCACTCAGTTTGGGCAAACCTCACATAATCTGAGTGAACAGAGCACTCGAATCCCCCACCTCACAGCCTGAGATGTGAAAGGCAAAAATCCCCAAATCTTCCCAATCTGGATCCCAGGAATTCCCTTCCCAGGGCATCCAGGAGCAGAACAAACTCTGCAGGAAAATCCCCTCTTTGCTGCCAGGGTGGCAAAGTTGTGTTATCTCCATCACAGCCTGGACTCGTGTCTGGAGCATGGCCTCGTTTGGCTCTGCAGCTTTTAATTAACAAAGCTGCTTTGGTTTTCAATTAAGAACTGAATTACAACAAAACCCGTATTTTCTTTCCCTTTCTTTTCCGCCCTGTTTGCTCCCCCCTGTGGCTGCGCTGAGCTTTGATCTCAGCGCAGGTTTAATTAGCTGTAATTAGTGGTTTCCCTGCATTAACCAAAACTCCCCATGGCAGAGGATTAAAAACAACCCCTGAGCTCCATGGGCTCCTCCTCCTCTTCCTCCTCCTGCCTCCCCAGGGGGATTGATTTGGGGGATCAGGGGTGGTTCTGCCCCTGAATCCCAAAAAACCGCCCTGGTGTGTGTCTTGCATGGGAGACAGGGGCTTTATGAGTTTTTGCACTTTGACAGACTTTAAGATAGTTCTCTAAGACTTAGTCTCTAGATAAGTTCTTCAAGATAAGTTCTCTAAGACTTAGTCCCGTTCGCAAGATTCTTTGATATTTGGCCGATTTGTCTAAAAATACCATTTATTAGACACAGAAAATAACAAACATACAAACATAGAACAGATTGACACACATAGACACACAATAAAGGCATAGTTGCAACACTATAATAGCTAAACAAATGCAGTTATGGGGTCAAAGCTTGCTTGAGCTATAAAAATAGTTAAAAATGCAAGAAATGCTTGCTTAATGCAAGTTAAGAAATGCTTGCTTGAGCTAGCTGAAATGCAAGTTAAGAAAGGTACCTCTAAGTTAGCCGGAATAATACAATTTAGGAACTCAATGATCTTACCAAATCCAATTTTGGAGCTGGAATACATTAATTTTCCTCACCCAGTCCCAGGGAAGTAACCACAGGGCTGTGTCCAGACCCTTGGGAGAAGACTTTCCTTCACGCTCCGATGTCCATGTAGAAAAGCTTCTACTTTTTCTGAGATTTCGTGAGCTTTTTATAGGATCAAAGTGTGTATTTGTGGTCACTGAAGATTTCTGACATTCTCTCTACACTCCACAGGGGAGTGTCTTTTCAGACTTTCAGTCGCCAGCACCAGGTAGCTGTTGAATAGGCTATCAACCTAAACTTAGGCGTCCATTTTTTGGGACTAATCAGAGAGAGAACAGGGAGGGAGGAGCATCCTGCCACAGTGTGGAATCATGAAAATTCCTGGAGCAGATCACCCATCCAGGGGTGGAATTCCCACTTCAATCTGCAGCTGCCAGCAGTTTTCAGGTGACACCAATCTGTGTCCCCAGAGCACTTCTTGGGGTCTCTCCCTGCTTTCAGGATATTTGGAATCATGGAGTCCTTTAGGCTGGAAAAGCTCTCTGAGTCCAACCATTCCCCCAGCTGTGCCAAATTTTCCAGGCTTCCCAAATTTTCAGCTTTTCCAGTCATTCCTGAGCTCCTGAATGGAATGGTTGTCCATTTCCAAATTTTCCAGGCTTCCTAAATTTTCAGCTTTTCCAGTCATTCCTGAGCTCCTGAATGGAATGGTTGTCCATTTCCAAATTTTCCAGGCTTCCCAAATTTTCAGCTTTTCCAGTCATTCCTGAGCTCCTGAATGGAATGGTTGTCCATTTCCAAATTTTCCAGGCTTCCCAAATTTTCAGCTTTTCCAGTCATTCGTGAGCTCCTGGATGGAATGGTTGTCCATTTCCGGGCCAAGTCCTTTCCTGAAGCTTCCCAGCTCTTCAGCCCAGGATGGAGAGGAAATTTGGGAAGATGTGACTCTGCTCTGAGGGAACTTTTCCCCATGGCTGTGCACAGTCCTTCTCCTCAGGGCTGCTCCCAAATATTCCTCCCCAGGATGCTTTTTCTGGAAAATCACCTCCAAACCATTTGGTGTTTTATTTGCAATGCAAAAAAGCTCCACAGGGACCCAACCAAAGCTCAGCAGCTCTTCCAGCTCATCCTCACAGGGCAGGAAAGCACATCCAGCCCTGAAGGGGGAAAGTTTGGGATTCCCCAAAAACCTCCCTCCTGTCTGACACAGGAAATGAGAGCAGGGAACTCATCCAGCTTTGGGGGATCACGTTTTGGGGGTTGTATCTGCTTTTTCCAGGTTGCTCCAAACCCATCCAGCCTGGCCTTGGCCATCCCAGGGATCCAGGGGCAGCCACAGCTTCTCTGGGAATTCCAGCCCAGCCAGGAATTCCTAATTCCCAAGATCCCATCCATCCCTGCCCTCTGGCAGTGGGAAGCCATTCCCTGTCTCCTGTCCCTCCATGCCTTGTCCCCAGTCCCTCTGCAGCTCTCCTGGAGCTCCTTCAGGCCCTGGCAGGAGCTCTGAGCTCTCCCTGCATCCTTCCCTTCTCCAGGGCAACATTCCCAGCTCTCCCAGCCTGGCTCCAGAGCAGCTCCAGCACTCCCAGGGATGGAATATTTGCTCTGTAACCACATCTCCATCAGAGCTTGGTGAATTCATTTCCATTCCCAGCAAGCAGTGAGCAGTGAGCACCAGTTTAGTGTGATTTTTCTGAATGGAAATTCTGAATTCTGAATTTTTTCTTAAATTGCCTTTGCAATGAGCTGCAGGGGCTCCTGGGGGTTCCTGTGGTTTCCCCACAAGGATCAGGGAGCAGAGGTGGAATTTTCCACGGCAGATCCCTTGGGAAAGAGATCTGATGAGCCTGGGGTGAGGAGGAGACTTTGCAATCCCTGAGCACTCGCAGCAGGGCTTTACACCCTGTAGTAACCCCATAGTAACCCAGTTAGGGGACAAACCACCCCAGCAGCTCCTCCTTCCCTGAACACACTGATTTTGGGAAGTCACAGAGCATCCACTCTCCAGAGGAACCACTCCAAGTGCCAGGAGGAACCTCAGAAAACACCAGCAAACATCAAAACATCAGCAATAGATCTGGAAAGCAGCAGTCCTGCTCAAACTCTCTCAATATTTTATTTTGATCAGGTATTCCAACCCTTCCCCCAGCCACTTTTAATCCCCACTCCGTAACCTTTAGAGAGAGAGCTTTTCATGGCCTCTGCAATGATTTTCACTGCCTGGACGAGGATGTGTGAGTTTCTCTGAGTGAAGAGATTAATTCAATTTCCCTAAACTGGCAATGGACTGCAAACCAGAGAGGCTTCATTGACTTTTCCTCGCTCGGTTCGCGGCGTGTTAGAGAAACAATCCACGGGGGTGAACTTCTCAGCTTCCCATTCCCAGGGCAGCAGCTCGGGAAGATGGGAATAAACATCTGTTTTTTTGACCAGAGCGCCTTCCTCCCGTGCATTAAAACCCATCAGGATATGTCCTCCTGGAAATGAATTCCAAACAAATCCCTCGTTTCTCCCCGAGGTGACAGGCTTTTGCTGATAGGTGCTTTCTGGAGACTAATAAGTTTTGAATGTCGGTGGCGGCGGGGATGGGATTAAAAAAAAAATAAATAAATCAAAGTAATTACTTTGTGTTTCCAAGCTCCTCGTTTGTGTAGGTGGCTGGGTGTTTATCTCCCTCTGTCATGCTGCATTGCTAATGGTAATTAAAGGCAAGGGATTTTTCTTGGCGGAAGTTTTTCTCCTTATTTTCCACCTTTAGCAATTTTGGCCTCGGTGACGATGCTTTGCCACCAGCCAGTGACTTGTGGAGGTGTTTTAATAGCAGGTCTGAGTTCAGGAACTTGAGTTCAGTTCTTCTTGTCCTCCTGGAATTGGATCATTTTGTTTATTCAGGCCTTTGGAACGTTGAGGTGGGCTTTGTGGTTTTTTTTTCAAGCTAGGGGTTTAAAAGCACATCCTGGGCTTGTGAGTCCTGCTGGCCTCTGTCACCTCCATGGTGGCTCTGGGAAATCACAGGGAACTCAGTGATATTTTCCTGATTTGCACAGAATTCGGGTGGTGGGTGGTGGCAGCAAAAATATGGAATGAACCCATGTGGTTCATGGTGGGCAGTGGGGTGGGATGTGCTCCCCACGGGCTCTGGATTTTTGGGAAACCCACCCAGCACACCCTGGCTGGGCTCAGGGGTGGGACAGGGAATTCTGGAACGTTCCCAGGGCTCTCCAGCTTCTCCCTGAGCTTCATTTTCCACGTGAAACACGGAAGGTGTTTTGTTGGGAAGAGGTTTGGGTGGAAAGAAGCCACAGGGCTTTCCCCAGGCTGCAGAGGCTTAAACCAGGTCTAAAGTCTGGGTCAGGAGGCCAAACCTTCAGCTCCAGAGATTCTGACAGGTTTTTCATCCCACAGAAACACGAGGATGAGTCCAAAGCTCATTTTTAGGTCCATGGGATGAGTCCAAAGCTCATTTTCAGGTCCATGGGATGAGTTCAAAGCTCATTTTCAGGTCCATGGGATGAGTTCAAAGCTCATTTTCAGGTCCATGGGATGAGTTTAAAGTTCATTTTTAGGTCCATGGGATGAGTCCAAAGCTCATTTTAGGTCCATGGGGTGAGTTCAAAGTTCATTTTTAGCTCCATGGGATGAGTCCAAAGCTCATTTTTAAGTCCATGGGATGAGTTCAAAGTTCATTTTTAGGTCCATGGGATGAGTTTAAAGTTCATTTTCAGGTCCATGTAAAGCCTGTGTGTGTGGTGGATCCACCAGTGGCTTCAGCAGAATTTTGTGTGCGGGAAAAGCAGCTTTATTTGCCTCTTTGCTCTAAAACTTCCCTGGGGATATTCCAGCAAATCCTCTTCTCTCTGTGGAATCCAAGGACCTTCTCCTGATTCCCTTCAGGTTTCTGATGAGATTCCCAACAAAAACAGTTTGGAGGGGAAGGATGGATATTTAAGAAGGGAATTGGTGTGGCACAGACAAAAAAAGAAACTTTCCTTTTGTCCTGTTACCAACTGTGGCCTGTGTAAAAATTTGCTTTCCACCTTTTAAAATCAATTTTCTTTAGGGATTGAAGGCTGCAGAGAGTTTGGGATCTAACCAAGGTTTTTTGGGCTCTGTGGGGTCAGTTGGGGACAATGCCACTCAGCATTTTCTGACCCATGGAGGAACAACTCCACATCATCTTCTCTCCCTTTCCTCCTGTTCAGCTCGTGCAGTAACACTTCCTATTTGGGGAAATACCCTATTTGGAGAAATATCCTATTTGGATATTCCTGATTCCTATTTGGGGGATTCAGCCCACCCCCGTGGTGTTCCCCAGGAGCTTTCCCAGGAAAAGGTGTGATCCATCCCAGTTGGATTTTGGTGTGATTGCCATCATGACCCTCTGCCTTCCACCCTTGAGTGAGATGAGATGAGAGAGATGAGTGAGATGAGATGAGATGAGATGAGATGAGATGGCCCAAAAGGAGAGCTGTGATTTTTGCAGTAAATAAAAAAAAAAAATTAAAAAATAAATAAATAAACTGAGAGATGATTCTCGCAGTGCCAAAGGCGAGAGGCTGCAGGGCAGGGATGAGCAGGGAATGCAGATCAGGCGGAGCCTCTGCTGAGGCTGGCATGAAAAATTCCCACTCAAATGGAAGAAACACGGAGTGAAGGAGGTGAATTATTGCTGGGGAGCAGGGATTTCCATATCTGACAGATGGAGAGTGTCTGGGAACATTTTGCAGGGTGGCATCTGCACCGTGCCGGGTTGGCGTCGCCGAACTTTCGCACGGCAGATGTCGGAGAGCAACACACCAACTCTGGTGGAGCAATTAAATCTGTCCTGTAATGAACTTGGCTCTTGTAGCCAAGAGAAATCCACACGCTCAGGTAAAGTCCAACTGCCTCCAATCTGCTTTTTTAGGGAGATAGTGAAATAATTACATCCAAAGCACTCCATTGAATATTTACACATATGATGTCAGCATTTAGATATATTCAGGAAATCGTGTGCACTGTCTCATCTCTTCCTCAAATTTTACCAAAGGCTGTGAAGCTCCCCTTGTATTTTATAACTTGTATTCCTGATTTGAGCTCAAACAATACAGAAAAGCTCTCAAATCCACCTGCCACCTCACGTCACAGGAGTGCATTAACACCTGAAGCTGCAGTCGGTCTCTCGAGGTCAGACGTGAATTCTGATTTTAGAATTCGTATTTGATAATTTTATAACTTGTATTTTATAATTTGTATTCCTGATTTGAGCTCAAACAATGCAGAAAAGCTCTCAAATCCAGCTGCACCTCACGTCCCAGGAGTGCATTAACACCTGAAGCTGCAGTCGGTCTCTCGAGGTCAGACGTGAATTCTGATTTTAGAATTCGTATTTGATAATTTTATAACTTGTATTTTATAATTTGTATTCCTGATTTGAGCTCAAACAATGCAGAAAAGCTCTCAAATCCAGCTGCCACCTCACGTCCCAGGAGTGCATTAACAACTAAAGCTGCAGTCGGTCTCTCGAGGTCAGACGTGAATTCCGCACTCTCACGTGTGGAAAAACAAAGAGGAGAAGAAAAGAAGTGCAAATAAGAGCAAGTTGGATGCTTTGGTGGGGAACAGCTTGGATTGGGAAGGAGCAAGATGTAAAATGTGGCTTTTCCAATAGGATTCGGTGCCTTTGGGTCCTGGGTTGTTTTCCTAAGCCCAACCCAATGGGGAAACGGGTGTTTTTCTGCCGCCTGTTAAATCTGGGGAAAATTCTGATTTCCTTCATGGGAAACGTGCAGAGTTTGGGAATCATCGGGAAAATGTGCCTTTTGTCCCTGGAGGGAGTTGAGGGGTGGAATCTGGGAGGTTCCTCAGTGTTAGGAAAAATCTCTTCAGCCAAAGGGTTGTCCACCCTGGCAGTGGTGGAGTGCCCATCTCTGGAGGGATTCAAAGCCCTGTGGATGTGGCACTTGGGGACACGGGCAGAGGTGGCCTTGGCAGTGCTGGGAATGGTTGGAGTTGATGATCTTAAAGGTCTTTTCCTACCTCAATGATTCTGTGATTCTGTGGGGTTGCTGGGTTGTCCCCATCCTGCTGGACACACGAGGAATTTCCATCTGGCTGATGACCACAGCATGGGTAAGGCTGGAGGAGACCACGGTGGAGCCCTTGGTCCTTCTCACCCTCCAACCAACCTTTAGGAGAACAGGGAAGTTGTGGACATGATGTCTCCAAAAAATCCTCCAATGGGGAATGGAGAGAGGTCGATAAATTAATAAATTACCCCAGAAAACTCCGGGTTCAGCTCTCACAGCAGAGTCCTTTGGGCTCTGGAGGTTCTGTGCCGTCAGAAGATGCATTTGTGGAAGGAGACAAAAAGCAGATCAGAGCAGTTTTGATGCTTTTGATGGCTCTGAACTGCTCCAGCAGCGCAGAAGCAGTGCAGGGATTCTCTACTCACTCCGTGGGCAGCAGTTTTGTTTCCAAGGAGTTTCTGTTCCACTGCACTGGAGTTTGTCCATAAAAAGTGATGAGCAAAGGGATGCGGCTCCAAGATACTCCATGAGTAAAAGCTGGTTTTTCCATGCAGTGGAGAGTGGAGATAGAAACCACATCTACCCTGCACTGGCGTCGCCTTGAAAATATTTTCATTTAAATGCTCAGATTTGTGCTGAGCATTTAAATAAAATCGTAGCAAAGCTCAAATATCGTAGCAAAGCTCAAAAAGTTGGGATGATTGGAGCTCAACCCACCAAGAATGGCCCAAGAAGGAGGTTGAAGCTCTTAATCCCCAATCCAGGAGATCCACAATTCCATGGTGATGTTCACCGCGTCTGGACATCTCAAAATCTGGCATTGAGCCCACCCTGGTTTCTTTTTGCCCCGTTTCTTCTCCTGGGGTGGTGGCAGTCGATGTCCTTGAGGTCCTGGTGGAGGTGGCACTGCTGTGATGGTCATTGGGTGGGGTTGGATGGTCTCCTGGGGTGGTGGCAGTCAATGTCCTTGAGGTCCTGGTGGTGGTGGTGGCATTGCTGTGACGGTCCCTGGGTGGCATTGGAGGTTCCTGCAGGGTTTGGTCTCCTCCTGGTTTGGATGTCTCCATGCCTGGATGGTCTCTTCCCAGTCCCAGCAGTTTCCAGGCTGGATTGACACACCAGGAGAGGAAAAACAGAGGGAAGAGAATCCGATTGAAAATCCCTCTCCTGTGAGAAACAGCAGTGTGACCAACAAAAAATTGTGACTAATTCGATTTGGTGTCGGTTTGTCCCCAAAGAATCTCCATTCCCTGATTCCTGAAGCCACCACAGCATTCCAGCCAAAGGTGGCTGGAAAAAAAGTGGTTTTGGGGATTTGGATTTGGATTTGGGGATTTATTTAGCCTGACCCAGCCAGGGCTCAGAGCTGCTGGGAAACACCAGGGCTGAGCACAGGTTACTACAGGTGAACACAGAGTTGTACAACCCAACCATGTCTACTACAGGCTGACATTGAGCTGATGGACTCAATACAACCTACTACAGGCAGACATTGAATTGGTGGACCTGACCATGACCTACTACTAGACCAAACGACAACGTACTACAGGCAGACATTGACTTAGTGGACTCAACCATATTTGCTGCAGGCAAACAGTGACTTAATGAGCCAACCATGACCTACTACAGACCTACTCCAAGTCCTTACAGACTTGATGGAACCCAACCATGACCTACTACTGGCAGACACTGAGTTGGTGAAACCTAACCATATTTACTACAGGCTGACACTGACTTGTTGAACCCATGACCTACTACAGGCAGACACTGACTTGATGGAACCCAACCATATTTACTACAGGCACATTGACTTGTTGAACCCAAACACTACTTACTACAGGCAGACATTGATTTGTTGGACTCAACTACAACCTACTACTGGCAAACACTCAGTTGATGGACCTGACCACAGCCTACTCCTTGGCTTGACCACAACTACTACATTGACTAGTTGAACCCAACCATGACCTACTACAGGCCTACTCCAAGTCCTTACAGACTTGATGGAACCCAACCATGACCTGCTACAGACCTACTCCAAGTCCTTACAGACTTGATGGAACCCAACCATGACCTACTACTGGCAGACACTGACTGGTTGAACCCAAACACAACTTACTACAGGCACACACTGATTTGTTGGACCCAACCACAACCTACTACAGGCAAACACTGGGTCGATGGAACCCAACTACAACCTACTACAGGCAAACTTGAGGTTCCCACTTGACCTTCTCCCCCAGTTGTGTCCCCATCAGGAGTGTCCTTCACCCATCAGCAGCTCCCAACATTCCTGCTCTATCAAAGCCCAGCTGGCACCTCTGAGCAGTTCCCTGATCACCTCTGAGCAGTTCCCTGATCACCTCTGAGCAGTTCCACACCACTTGATCCTAAATCAAGCTGGCAGTTGCCACAGCGATGGTTGTTCCCAAAGGGGATGCGAAAATTGTGGGATTTTTTTGCTGACTGGAGCAATCTCTGCAGCACTTGCCATGAAGTGCTGACTCCCTCTTCTTTCAGGCTGCATTCATTTATTTCCACGTTCCTTCTCGTTTCTACATGAGGCAAAAAAAAAAAAAAAGAAAAATCCCTTAATATTCCTTATAAACTGGCAGATGGTATAGATAATTTTTTTTTTTTTTTTACTATATGCAGTAAAATGCAAATGTGTGTGGCTCATTTGCAAATGCTGGCATTAATAACTGATCTTTAAACAGGTCAGATTAACACTTTTACTAATCTATTAAAGAGATTTTTTTTTCCCCCAATCATTTGCACACTCAAAATCAATTTTAATACAACGTGTAAATTGAATTTAATTTTTTTTATACAAAACTGCATTTATCTTCCTGAGCCATTAAATTTACTATTTAATATGTACTTTCCAGCTCACTTGGCTAGAATTTCATTGCACTTTATCTGTATAAATTTAATTAGCCTTGATATCATCAGTATATTATAGAACTAATTAAAGATTTAGATAAGTGCTGAGGGTGCTTGTTTAATGCCCTATAAAGTTCCATTTGGAGAGGGAGGATTTCCATCTTTCATTAGGATCAGCCAGTCTGGAGGTGGCTCAGACACTGTTTTTTTGAAAAATTATTTAATGGGCTTTAATGGATTTATCCTCCCTTTGAAAAGCTGTGTAATTACTGCACACTGGGAGGAGCCTTGGAGTTGTTCAGGGATGAGTTTTGAGTTCTCCGTGCATGTGGTGATGCTCAGGCATTCCCATTCCCAGAATTTTGGGATTGTTGAGGTTGGAAAAGCCATCCAAGGTCACGGAATCCAAGCTGTGCCCAATCCTCACCTTGTCCCCAGGTGTCACATCCTTGGACACCTCCAGGGATGGGAACTCCACACCTCCCTGGGAAGCTCCTTCTGGTGTTTCCCAACTTCTCCATGAGGAAATTCCTGCTGCTGTCCCTCCTGAGCCTCTCCTGTCCCACCTGAGCTGATCTTCCCAGCAGGACAGCTCTGCCCAACAGGAACTGAAAAAGAAATGAGGAAATATGAATAAGACAACAACTCCAAACCTCCCTGGGAAGCTCCTTCTGGTGTTTACCAACTTCTCCATGAGGAAATTCCTGCTGCTGTCCCACCTGAGCCTCTCCTGTCCCACCTGAGCTGATCTTCCCAGCAGGACAGCTCTGCCCAAGCGAGGAACTGAAAAAGAAATGAGGAAATATGAATAAGACAATAACTCCAAACCTCCCTGGGATGGAACATCCTTCTGGTGTTTCCCAACTTCTCCATGAGGAAGTTCCTGCTGCTGTCCCACCTGAGCTGATCTTCCCAGCAGGACAGCTCTGCCCAAGTGAGGAACTGACAAAGAAATAAGGAAATATTAACAAGGCAGTAACTCCACACCTCCCTGGGAAGCTCCTTCTGGTGTTTGCCATCTTCTCCATGAGGAAATTCCTGCTGCTGTCCCACCTGAGCCTCTCCTGTCCCACCTGAGCTGATCTTCCCAGCAGGACAGCTCTGCCCAAGTGAGGAACTGACAAAGAAATAAGGAAATATTAACAAGACAATAGTAGATAAGGTAGATAAACAGCAGGGTGAAAAGGAGGAAGGAGAAAAGCAGAGAGCTCTGGGAAGGCTGGGGATGTTGTGCACGTCCCTCCCTGTCCCTCTGCTAATGAGCTCAGCTTTCAGCTCTGATTTCTCATCTGCGTGTGACAAAAAGCTCTGCAGAGGTGACAAACCCCAGAGCTGCTCGTGGCACCCCAAGGTGGTGGCTCAGGGTGGGGTTTTGAATCCAAAATGGCTCAATCTGTGTAAAAAGCAACCCCCAGGTGAGCTGATTTGCATGTAGGGCTTCACGCGCTGTCTCTGCGGTTTCAACTTGAAAAGGGAAAATAATTGGATTTTTCTAACGAGGTTGTGTCTAATTGGAAGGCTGCACTTGTGCCCTTTTGAATAAATACACTTGTTTCTGCTGCCTGGCTGTGTAGCTGATCAGAGCCTTGTGTGGATACTGAGCAAGGGGTGAGGGCTTCCCATCTCTGCTGCTGTTTCCTGCCTTGGACAAATGACTTAATTGGAATTATTCTTCCAGCTTTAATTTAAAAAAAAACCCCAAAAAAAGAGCCAATATTATCCTTACATCCTTTGACTATTTGTTCAGGGCTGTGATTTGCAAATTCACATTTCTTCCTCTCGTGCTTTGTTTCCTTTCCCAAAGCATTTCCCTCATTTTAGGGCTGTAGCTGCGATTTAGAATGAGCAGTGGTTGGGGAGTGGGATTGGATCCATCCCTGCAAGTGTCCAAGGCCAGGCTGGATGGGGTTTGGAATTAGATGATTTTTAAGGTCCCTTCCCACCCAAACCATCCCATGATTCCATGAGAAGCTGGGATGCAGCTCTCCCCCTCCCATCCCCGTTTTCCACCTTGTTCTCAGAAGCTCTGCAGATGGAGCAAGCAGCAGATTTTTGATTTAAAATGCTGCTCACTGCCAGGTGTGTGCAAACATCCCTGCAGTTTTCAGGAGGTGTAGGAATTACAGTAATTGCTGCTTTCCCTGGGTTTTCCTCTGGTGTTCTGAGTTTTCAGAACAATCTCTGCAAACTGCTGCTGCCTGGAGCTCAGCTCTGCTGCCCTAGCAGTGCCCTGGAGCCATCAGCTCCGTCCTGGAACCATCAGCTCCACCCTGGAACCATCAGCACCATCCTGGAGCCATCAGCTCCATGCTGGAACCATCAGCTCCATGCTGGAACCATCAGCTCCATGCTGGAACCATCAGCTCCATCCTAGAGCCATCAGCTCCGTCCAAACCATTGTCCATCCTGGAGCATCACTCCATCCGAATCATCAGCTCCATCCTGGAACCATCAGCTCCATTCTGGAGCCATTAGCTCCCCCTGGAACCATCAGCTCCATCCAAACCATCAGCTCCTTCCTGGAACCATCAGCTCCACCCTGGAACCATCAGCACCATCCTGGAGCCATCAGCTCCATGCTGGAACCATCAGCTCCATGCTGGAACCATCAGCTCCATCCTGGAGCCATCAGCTGCATCCTGGAGCCATCAGCTCCGTCCAAACCATGTGCTCCATCCTGGAGCCATCAGCTCCGTCCGAATCATCAGCTCCATCCTGGAACCATCAGCTCCATCCTGAGCCATTAGCTCCGCCCTGGAACCATCAGCTCCACCCTGGAACCATCAGCACCATCCTGGAGCCATCAGCTCCATGCTGGAACCATCAGCTCCATCCTGGAGCCATCAGCTGCATCCTGGAGCCATCAGCTCCGTCCAAACCATGTGCTCCATCCTGGAGCCATCAGCTCCGTCCTGGAGCCATCAGCTCCATCCAAACCATCAGCTCCACCCTGGAACCATCAGCACCATCCTGGAGCCATCAGCTCCATCCTGGAACCATCAGCACCATCCTGGAACCATCAGCTCCATCCTGGAACCATCAGCACCATCCTGGAGCCATCAGCTGCATCCAAATCATCAGCTCCACCCTGGAGCCATCAGCTGCATCCTGGAACCATCAGCTCCATCCAAACCATCAGCTCAATCCTGGAGCCATCAGCTCCATCCTGGAGCCATCAGCTCCGTCCTGGAGCCATCAGCTGCATCCAAATCATCAGCTCAATCCTGGAGCCATCACACCATCCTGGAACCATCAGCTCCATCCAAACCATCAGCTCAATCCTGGAGCCATCAGCACCATCCTGGAGCCATCAGCTCCATCCAAACCATCAGCTCCACCCTGGAATCATCAGCTCCATCCTGGAACCATCAGCTGCATCCTGGAGCCATCAGCTCCATCCAAACCATCAGCAGCATCCTGGAGCCATCAGCAGCATCCTGGAGCCATCAGCTCCATCCTGGAGCCATCAACCCCATCCTGGAGCCATCAGCTCCATCCTCAGCTCTTTCCCTTTCCCATCTTTAATATCTACAAAGGGAAAAATGCCCTGTGGGATTTTCTTCTTGGTCAAGCCAGTCCTGAAAATCCATTCATTCTGCATTGCTTATGGAGTTACCTCATTTCTTCCTGTATTTTCCATTTTTTTTTTGGTGTTCCCTCCAATATTTAAATGTCATGGTTCCGTCATTAACTTCAAATATCAGAACTGAGTGACTTTCTAACCACAGCTTTGCTCTTTTTTTCACCTTCAGTTTCTTGCTTTTCCTGTCTGGTGGCTTTTGAGGATTTGGGTTGGAATGGAACTTAATGATCATTAAATTCCACCCCATGCCAGGGGACACTTCCCACTGTCCCCAGGGTGCTCCAGCCTGGCCTTGGACACTTCCAGGGATCCAGAGGCAACCACAGCTCCTCTGGGAATTCCATCATCATGAAATCTTCCTCATCATCCTCATCATTCCTCATCATAAAATCTTCCTTCTCTCCTGTCTCCCTCTACCCTCATTTCATTTTTATCCAGATTTCCCGTAAGCGTTTCCTACTTAACCTTTGGGACTTTCCCATTAGAGCAGCAATTAGCACCTCCCTAATCCCCCAAAAGAGAGGGAGATAAGAATTAATATCCCTTTTTTTTGTTCCCTTTGGCTAAGTCAGCCCCCAGCCCCGAATTCCTGCCTGTTTCACTAAAGCAGAGCAAACCTGCAGCTCCAGCACTGAGGAATAATTAAAGTGAGATCCTCCCTTCTGCAACATCCCACCCAAGTTCCTCCTCTGAAGGAGAGATCGAGTTCTTCTCAGGGAAATCAGAATTTCTTTTGGAATTCACCTTTGGAAATTTTTTTTTTTTTTGGGTTAGAGGTGAAGATTAGCATTTAAATGGAGAATGGTATTGGTAGGTATTAATATTAATTTAAATGGAGAATGGTATTAATAACCCTCAGAGGAGCTGGGCTCATCCTGATTGCCTTTCCTCAGATTTTTTTTCCCCCTAAATGAGAAAGCTTCTTAATTTTTATTCTCTTTCTCTGAGAACAGAGTTCAAGAGACCATTTTTAAATATGGGTATCTGTAGATATATAAGCTCAAAATTCCTCTTTGCTAAATGGGTTCCTTGTTGGCAATTTGCTGTTTTCTTTCCAAAGTTGCTGTTTAAAACCCAAAAAAACCAAACTGCTTTGGGGGTTTCTGCAGCTTTCCTTTGCCCATGGGATGGTTTTTTCCTGCAGTTGGGAATCATTTCCATCCCATTTAAAGGATATTTAACCTTCCCTGTCTGCTCTTGGCACAGAGCAGTTCTTCATGCCGTGGTGGATCTTCCTGGGGAAATTTCAGATGGATAAAGGGAGCAAGGAGAGTAGAATTTGGTATTTTTTTGCTCTTAGGTTTGTCCTAAAAATGCCCCAAAAAAACCTCAAGGCAGCTTTGGACCCAATCCCATTGTCAGTAGTCAGAGGATGAGGTTGTGAGTGTCGTGGGATGTGAGTTCATCATGTGAAAAATGGATTTTATTATTGAAAAATAACAAATCTTCGTCATCCGAACCATCCAAATTAGTTAATTATCCTATGATGAGCAGGATATTAATGATTTAGGATTCCTTCCCTCCTCATTCCCCAAAACATGCCATCAACACCAGAACTGGAGAGGTTTTTATTCCATCCTGAAGATCCAAAGGCTTGGAGCAGATCAGTGCTTCCTTCCCTTGCTGTCATTCCACAGGAATTCACAAGAATTCCATAGGAATTTGGGGGAGATGGAACCTGTTCCATGTTTTTGTGTATAAAAAAAAAATAAAAATCTCTGCCATCAGCTCAGCCCAACAAATCCCATCAGTGCTTTTCAGAGAAACACAAATAAATGATAATTGTGGGAATAAATATGGAAATGATAGGATTTCCCTGGTGGGATCTTCCCAGCAGCTGCATTCCCACATTCCTAGAGTGGGTTTGGGTTCAAGGGACCTTCAGAACGATCCCATGCCACCCCAGCCATGGCAGGGACACCTTCCCCTGTCCCAAAGTGCTCCCAGCCCCGTCCAGCCTGGCCTTGGACATTCCAGGATGGGGAAGTTTTTCCCCAAAATTCCCCAAATTTTGCCCAAGATCCATGGCCTTGCAAAGGTGACAGGGAACCTCAAAGGGAGGAAAAGGACTGGTGCTTTAGGATTTTAGGTTTTCTGTTTTCCTGTATCTGTAACGCTGTGATTCTCCGGTGTGTAACTCCTGACTCCAAATGGGATGTGAAGCTGCTGTTCTCTCATTTTTAGACAAATGAATTCCTCTCTAAGCCCAAAACTCAAGGACACCTCACTGTCTCAGAGCCCCAAGATCTGGAAACAGCAGTGAATTAATTGAGGGAGCAAACTTGGAGTAATTGACTTCATTACCTGAAGCTGTAATTGGAGGATTAACCCTCAATAATATGCAAATGGAGAAAACATATAAAGTATGAAAAACTTGTGACTCATTGTCCATTCTGGGTGGGCTGAGAGTGCCCTAAATGCACCTGAAAGCCTCTATTAATTAATTAATTAATTAATTTCTAATTAATTAATTAACACTAATAAATAAATAAATTTATTAATTTACCTCCTTTTTATTCTCTCAACCTTGCCTAGCCTCTGTTTTAGGTAAGCCCATCTTTGTTCCTCACCTTCCTTCCTCACCTGTCCCAAATCTGGGCCAACTCAAGAATCCTGCACCAAACCAGGACTCATCATCCACTCTTCTCAGGATCAGATTATTTTCTAATTAAAAAATCCCCTCTAAAAGCAAAGGGGAGCAGCAGGGAAGGAGCACAAGGTGTGCATTTTTAATTGGGTGCAATTAAAAAGCTGCTGCTCCGGCGTGGCAATGCCTGCAGCCAGACCCTGATTTGCATGAGTAATTATTCACTCCATCACTGAGCTTTGCCTTCCTTGTCTTTGAAAGTATTAATAAATATTGATCAGCCACACTCCTGTTTGCCTTCTCCCCAGCAGCTCTGATGGACTGGGCCTCTGATGTTATCAAATAATGAAAAATGAAAGAGGGAATGGGGATGAGCCTCTTGGTCTGTGATTTTTTTTTATTCAGGCTCTTCGTTTTCCTTTCACAAGTGGATTCATCCCTGCCATTAGAAACCCTCTGTGGATTATCAAGAGGCAAGGGAGTTGTAAAGGGTGGAGGGAATGGATAAATGGAGGACAGGTGAGGGGAATCTGCTCCGTGGAATTTCAGCCAACTGCTCTGTGGTTTTGAAAGCTGAGGTTTCAAACCAGGGAAAAGAATTAAGAGTTACCAAAAGCTCATTATTAATAGTTATCAAAAGCTCATTCTGACATATCTGACAAATAGGTTATCATATAGGTTATCAAATAGGTTAAATATCGTATCTGACAAATAGGTTAATAAATAATTATATGGGATTAGCATTCCTAAAAAGAGGAAATTTAGCTCCCCAAGCTTTCCTTTGGCTTTGGGCACAGGGAAGCTGATTTTCCTTTCCCAGACCAGCCTGGGCAGGAAGAGCTTCCAGTGCTGAGGAATGGGAAATCTGGGAGAGAGAAGATCAGAGCAGGGCTGGGACTGGATGGGTTTTAAGGTCTCTGTCAACCCAAACCATTCTGTGATCTTAAATAAAGGGGATTTCTGCCACTTTGACTTTCAGAGCTGCTGTCACGAGTGGAGACAGAGGGTGGATAGATTTTACTAGTTGCCCAGGCCTATGACAACTAATGACCAAACCTACTCAGGGTGACCAGCACCCCAAAATCCAGTCTCACTCACAAGTCCTTATAAAGACAGCTGATTTATGTCTAACGTAAAATAGATTATGGTTCATTAGACACAGGCGAGAATGGAACAAAGAACTAGACAATTTTTTACTACACAAAACATGAAAAGCTATTCATAGCTAAAACAAACATATATATATATGTTGCCCAAAACAGGGAGATTAAAAACAATACAGCGCTAAAAATGAAAAAGGTACCTATTAATATTATTGTAGCTAGCAAAGAAGAACACAGTTTAGGAAACTGAATGCTTCTTACCAAATCCAATTTCTGGAGCTGGGGATGCATCAGATCCTCTCCCAGTCCCTCGGGAAGTAACCACAGAGCTTGCATCCAAGCTCAGGGGAGACAGCCTTTCCTTCACGCTCCAATGTCCATGTAGAAAAGCTTCTACTTTTGCTGAGATTTTCGTGGTGTTTTATAGGGAAAAGGGTATGTGGATTTGTGGTCACTTAAAAATTCTTCACATTCTTTCAGTGTCTCACTCTGACTTCCAGACGCCAGCATTGATAGCCCGGACTAAGCTATTGACTTAGTCTGAGCCATCGATCTCCGGCCAGCGATCAGGGAGAGGGAGAAAGGGGAGGAGGGTTGTCCTGCCACAGCTGCCCACACTGGGCACAGGTTGGGCAAAATCCTGCTGGGCACAGGTTGCCCAGAGCAGCTGTGGCTGCCCCTGGATCCCTGGCAGTGTCCCAGGCCAGGCTGGATGATGTCACTGTTGAGCCACTAGCAGAGAAGAGATCCCGGATTCTCAGCGTGGCATAGAAAAAGCGCTTTATTATTTTGAATCCAACATATATATAGACTTTTCAGAGGTCACCCAGATTGGTCAGTCAGAAACCTCCCCCTAGGCCTGATTGGCCAGGCCTGAACTGTCCAAATCTCGAGACACTGTTTTTAATAACATCCAAACTTTATCTTTGTTTATAAAACACAGGAGAAGGTTCTCATGGGCAAGACCTGTGCTAGCCACAGGATGGAGCTTGGAGCGCCCTGGGATGGTGGCAAGTGTCCCTGCCATGGGCACTGGATTAGCTTTAAGGGCCCTTTCCAACCCAAACCATCCTGGGATCTGGGATGACGTTCCACAGGACGATTTTGGGCTCACCTTGCACCACACCTGACAGAACAAACCCCACAATTCACAGAACCCTGCATCAATCCAGCCCTGACCCATCCAACCCCACCACTAACAGCTCTTTTCCCGTCTCCCCGCTCCCCAGGCAGTACTATGAGATGCTCTACAACACGGCGGACGAGCTGCTGAACCTGGTGGTGGACCAGGGGGTGAAATACACCGAGCTGGAGTACATCTACGCGCTGAACCTGCTGCACCGCAGCCAGACCGGCGTGGGCGACCAGACCACGCAGAACACGCGGCTGCAGCGCCTCAAGGAGATCATCTGCGAGCAGGCTGCCATCAAGCAGGCCACCAAGGACAAGAAGATCACCACCGTGTGAAAGATCCCCACCTTGGCGCTGCCCAGGCAGCACCTCCTTGATTTATTTTGGGGTTTTTTTTAGGTTTGGCAGCACCTCCTTGATTTATTTGGGGGTTTTTTTAGGTTTGGCAGCACCTCCTTGATTTATTTTGGGGTTTTTTTTTGGTTTGGCAGCACCTCCTTGATTTATTTTGGGGGTTTTTTTAGGTTTGGCAGCACCTCCTTGATTTATTTTGGGGTTTTTTTTTGGTTTGGCAGCACCTCCTTGATTTATTTTGGGGGGTTTTTTTGGGTTTTAATCGAAGGCGAAAGTGCAAATCTGGGCGTTGTAGCAATGAGGGGAATTTGAGATTTGAGCTATTTGAGGGTTTGGGGTTGGGGTGGTTTTGGGGTGGTGGGTTGGATGGGTATTCATGTAGTGCTTCTGGAATGTTCTGCCCCAAAGGGGTTTGGCAGCAGGAAGCCCATGGGGTTGGATATTCAGCTTTGCTCTGGGGCTGCTGCTTTGCCTCGAGATGAACAAGGAGCTGTGGGGTGGGAAAAGGGAAAATTGGGGTTTGGGGTTGGATATTCGGCTTTGCTCTGGGGCTGCTGCTTTGCCTCCAGATGAAAAAGGGAGCTGTGGGGTGGGGAAAGGGAAAATTGGAATTGGACATTGGGATTGGAATTGGAAAATTGGAATTGGATTTGCTCTGGGGCTGCTGCTTTGCCTCCAGATGAAAAAGGGAGCTGTGGGGTGGGAAAAGGGAAAATTGGGGTTTGGGGTTGGGTTTGGGTTTGTTGGGGTGTGGGCCTGTTTTTTGTTTTATTGGATATTCAGCTTTGCTCTGGGGCTGCTGCTTTGCCTTCAGATGAACAAGGGAGCTGGGGAGTGGGAAAAGGGAAAATTGGGGTTTGGGGTTGGATATTCGGCTTTGCTCTGGGGCTGATGGGACCCTGATGTTCATCTTGATGTTCATCTGATGTTCATCTTGCTTTGCCTCGAGAGGTAAAGGGAGCTGTGGGGTGGGAAGAGGGAAAACTGGGGTTTGGGGTTGGATATTGGGCTTTGCTCTGGGGCTGCTGCTTTGCCTCCAGATGAACAGGGAGCTGTGGGATGGGAAAAAGGGAAAATTGGGGTTTGGAATTCCAGGAATTGATTACTCCACGCTGAATAACCAGCACCCTGCCAGTCAGTTTAACCTGTAGGTCCCAAGTGGCATCTCGATGGTTTTTTAGCCATTTTTTTGGAGCTTGCTCAGCTCTGCCAGTGCTCTCTCCTAGCTTTACCCACGTGAAGTTTTCTGCTGTTCCCACTGCTCAGAGAGGGAGTTGTTTACTCCTTCAGGTAGGGATCACTGCTCCTCGTGGGAGGGAACATGGGACCATTTGTTTTCCCCTTCTCCTCCTTCCTTCTCCCACAGCCATCTGCCACCAGTGGTGCACGCAGGAGGAAATTGCCAACAGAAAAGAACAAAAAAAAAACCCCAAAAATTTCACTCTCTGCTTCTAAATATTATCTCTGAGTCTCCTCAGCTCCAGGGAAATTTTGTGGTTGTTATTTGATGCACTGGAAGGACACACAGGGTGGAGTAGCTCAGCACCAGTGAGCAGCAAGGGCAGGAGGGGAAAATCCCAAATCCAGGGGTTGAGGGCACTTGGACCCTATAAATCCAACTGGAAAAAGGATTATTAATCATCCAGTAATTTTGGATTATTCCTCAAAAATCAGAATACACTGCCCATGGATTGCTAAGCAAACCAGCTGGTTTTTCTGTGCTAAAAAAGTTCTCTCTGAGCTGTAGGTGCTTTGTGTGTCAACCCTGAAATTGCAGAATTAAAGGTTAAGTTTAAAAGCTCTTCAAAGGCTCTGCTGGTTTGTCTGGGTGGTTTTGAAGAACTGTCGTTCCTGTGGGATTTTTTAAAAATTCCTTTCCAGGCCTAAATTGAGTGTTGTCCAAGGTGAACATGATCAGAGTGGAAATGATTTTCTGCACACTCAGTCCAATCCTCAACTCCAGAGGATTCTCAACATCCGTGGAAAAAGCAGAACCCATCAGTTCTTGTTGTTAGGAACTTTTTCAGGTTTTTATCCTCATTTTATTCATTTTTCTCATGCCAACATTGACCATTAACTGCAGGAATTCCTCCTTTTCCTCCATGGGTTTGCAGGAGAATTCCATACTGGTGCAGGGATGGTGATGGGATGTTCCTGGAATGCTGGATTTTCCCTGCCAGACTCTGGAAAAGGGAAAAACAGCTCCTTGGGACAGGGAAACCTCAATTCAGACCCTCTGAGATGCAGGAATGATGTGTGAGGAGCTCTGAATTCAGACTGGCCTGCTGTGAAACTGGTTAATTTCACAGCAATTATTAATTATTAATAATCTCAATTCTTAATCTTCTAGTTATTAATAATCTTAATTCCAAATCTTAATGGGATTCTTCATAATCTGAGGCTCTGCTTTGCTGAACTCCAGCTTTGCAGTCCACATTTTCCTCCCCCCTGGGGCAGATTGGATAAAATCAGGAAAATCTCATCCTTGGGAGTATTTTTTAATCAAAACAAATCATTTAAAAGACTTTTCCCTGAGCTGTGTGTGGAATGTGGGAACCCGGAGCACCTCATTCCCTGAAAAGTTCTCTGAAAAGTTCCTTTCTACATCACAAAACCACTGGATGATCTCAGAGATCTTTTCCAACCTGAATTCCAGGATTTTGAGAAGGTGCTGCAAGAAAGAATCCTGATCAAAGGGACCTTGGTGAATATATTTTCCTGGGAAAAAGAGTTTTGGAATGAGTTGTCTTACCACCAGAAGTGTGAATGTTGTGATTTTGGAGGACAGAATTTGAGTTGTTGGTCATGGAGAGTTGTCCAGCCTGGAGAAAAGGAGATTTTGGGGAGAATTTCTCACTCTGCAACTCCCTGAAAGGAGGTTGTAGCCAGGTGGGATTTGGGTTTTCTCCCCTCCAGTTGCACCAGGAAAGGTTTAGGTTGGATTTAGGGAAAATATCCCCAGGAAAGGTTTAGATTGGATATAAAGGAAAATATCCCCAGGAAAGGTTTGGATTGGATATAGGGGAAATATCCCCAGGAAAGATTTGGATTGGATATAGGGGAAATATCCCCAGGAAAGATTTGGATTGGATATAGGGGAAAATATCCCCAGGAAAGGTTTGGATTGGATATAGGGGAAATATCCCCAGGAAAGGTTTGGATTGGATATAGGGGAAAATATCCCCAGGAAAGGTTTAGATTGGATATAGGGGAAATATCCCAGGAAGGTTTAGATTGGATATAGAGGAAGTATCCCCAGGAAAGGTTTAGATTGGATATAGGGGAAATATCCCCAGGAAAGGTTTGGATTGGATATAAAGGGAAAATATCCCCAGGAAAGGTTTGGATTGGATATAGGGGAAATATCCCCAGGAAAGGTTTGGATTGGATATAGGGGAAATATCCCCAGGAAAGGTTTGGATTTGATATAGGGGAAATATCCCCAGGAAAGGTTTAGATTGGATATAAAGGAAAATATCCCCAGGAAAGGTTTGGATTGGATATAGGGGAAATATCCCCAGGAAAGGTTTGGATTGGATATAAAGGAAAATATCCCCAGGAAAGGTTTGGATTAGATAAAGGGGAAATATCCCCAGGAACGGTTTAGATTGGATAAAAGTGCAAATATCCCCTGTAGAAGGTCTGTCCTGTGCGTTGGAGTTTGTTTTGAATCCTCTCTCCCTCCCAGGAGGTGCAGGGGGTGTGGGGGAAGAGCTTTTGGGAACATTTTCTGTTTGCTGAGCTGTGCTGTGGGTGCAGACAAGCTGTTGTGGTTTGGAGTAAATAACTCCTCAGTGACATCCTCACCGTGTCCTCATCCCCCTCAGGTCCATCTGGAGCCACACCTGGGGGGTCAGCCAGAGGGGCTTGGAGAATAGGGTGGCTGTGACACCCCAGAGGTGTCAAAGTCCCTTGAGAGCACTTTTTGTCCCCAAGTGTCTGTGAAGTGCTGTGATCTCCACTTTGTGGGGCTGGGGTGAGCCCCAGGCTGGGGGTGGTGCTCAGGAGATCCTGTCCAGGTTTATCTGGGAGAGCTGGGAATGTTCCCTGGAGAAGGGAAGGATGCAGGGAGAGCTCAGAGCTCCTGCCAGGGCCTGAAGGAGCTCCAGGAGAGCTGCAGAGGGACTGGGGACAAGGCATGGAGGGACAGGAGACAGGGAATGGCTTCCCAGTGCCAGAGGGCAGGGATGGATGGGATCTTGGGAATTAGGAATTCCTGGCTGGGATGGAATTCCCAGAGAAGCTGTGGCTGCCCCTGGATCCCTGGGATGTCCCAAGGCCAGGCTGGACAGGGCTTGGAGCAACCTGGGACAGTGGGAATATGTCCCTGGATGAGCTTTAAGGTCCTTCCCACCCAAGCTATTCCAGGATTCTGTTCCCTGCACCACTCCTTCCCCACAGAAGGGTTTTGCTGTCCTGAGCTGACCCTGCAGGACACAGCAGTTTATGGACAAAGCCAGGACATTCTGGTTTTTGCAGCCCCATGAAATGCTGGCAGCTCCACCAGCAATCATTCCATGGAATTGCTCCTTCGGCGCTAAAGAGACAAGGAAATACTTCTCCAGGCTGCAAACCCCAAATGTTTCCAGGGGGGCTGTAAAAGTTCATGAGGGTTTCTCAATTTTCCTTTTTACAGCCTCATAATCTTTACCAGGTTTTAATTAGCCCGTGATTTTCAAGCCTGCGCCAGACACAACAGGAAAAGGGGAAGGAAAAAAAGCAAATTGCTCTCTGGTTCCTTTCCCAGTGGAGTGTCAGCCTCCAGCACAGCCTCTCCTGAGGGTTTCTTCCCTCTTTCTATCCTCTTGATTAAGGATGATATAATCCTTAAATTAATTTATATGTTGTATGTTCACACGTGTGCATAGGTAGGGCAGAGAGGGATGGATGGATGGATGATGGATGGAAGGAAGGAAGGATGGATGGATGGATGAGGGATGGATGGATGGATGGATGAAAGGATGGATGGATGGAGATGGATGGATGGATGGATGATGGATGGAGGGATGGATGGATGATGGTGGATGGTGATGGTGGTGGGGGGGGGGGGGGGGGGGGGGGGGGGGGGGGGGGGGGGGGGGGGGGGGGGGGGGGGGGGGGGGGGGGGGGGGATGGATGGATGGATGGATGGATGGATGGATGGAGGATGGATGGATGGATGGATGGATGGATGGATGGATGGATGGATAAACAAACCCCCAGGGATATCAAAGTCTGGATCCCCCCAAACTCATCACCTGCCATTCACAGCCAGCTCTGGCTGGAGTTGTTCGCTGAGCAGCCTTTGCACTGAGGCTCTCCTTTCACCTTTTATTGCTACCGTTTTATTTTATTTTATTTTATTTTATTTTATTAGCATGAATCATCATTGCACATCTCGTTCTGGAGGTGGTGGAGGCAGTGAAGGGGAGGAAACTCAGGCAGGGAGCAGGGAGGAGGTGCCAAGAGGGAACGAGCACTTCAGGAATGTTGGTGCCGTTGCTCACAGGCAGGCAGGGAGCTCTTCCTGAAGTGCAAAGGGGAAATTTTACAGAGCTCAGACCTGGCCAGCTCACACACATGGCCACTTGCACGCTGACCCTGAGGCTTTGCATTCATTCCCACGGCGATGCTCAAGCTCCATCCACAGAGCTGCTGTGCTGCAGTTCCAGGAAGGAATTCACCAGCCAAGGATTCATCCCTCCCCACTGAAACGCCCAGTGAGGCACAGCAGTTCTATCCCAGGAGCACCCCGGGCCTGGGGCAGGGCTGCATGTCCAGGGCTGGGTGTGCAGAGCTGCAGATGTTGTGCTGGAGTGATGCCTGATGGGTTTGTTGTCCTTTTTCATTATATTTTTATACCCTTTTGATATACTTTTTACCCTTTCCTATTCCTGTGCTGCCATCGATGTTCCTGGTGTCCACCTGTGGGTGGGAATGATGCCTGATGGGTTTTTTGTCCTTCTTCATTATATTTTTATACCCTTTTGATATATGCTTTATATCCTTGCCTATTCCTGTACTTTTACTCCCTGTATCTTAGCCCCACATGTTTATAATTCTTATACTATACTATAAGATAATAGTTTATAATTCTTATACTATACTATAAGATAATAGTTTATAATTCTTATACTATACTATAGCTTAGTTCAGAATTCTTTGGAGAAAACGGAACATCCCCACAATCTCAGGAACATGAGGCACCAACCTTGAACAGAGCCTCATCCCTAAAACATGTTTTTGTAAACTAAGTTGTAACCTTTTTTGGGGGGAGGTAATTAGAATAAGGGGGCAATTACTTCATTTGTTAGGGTTTTTATTGGGGAATTTTAGATAGATATGTGTCGCTGTTGAGCCGCTAGCAGAGAAAAAGACCTGGATTCTCAGTGTGGCATGAAAGGAGAGATTTATTATTTTGATTCCAACTTATATAGACTTTTCAGAGGTCACCCAGATTGGTCAGTCAGAAACCTCCCCCTAGGCCTGATTGGCCAGGCCTGAACTGTCCAAATCTCGAGACACTGTTTTTAATAACATCCAAACTTTATCTTTATTTATAAAACACAGGAGAAAATTCTCATGGGAAAGACCTGTGCTAGCCACAGAGATGCTAATTGGTGAGGTCCATAAAATTGTATACAGGTTGTACCCAGGGTCCTTTTTTTGTCATGGTACCACCTGAGATCCTATTAAACCCAGGTTATTAAACCCTATTAAACCCTTTTCCCTATACTGTGGGTGTCTGCATCTCAATTTTACCAGCATTTTAGGCATCATGAGGACAGATAAGAAACTCCAAAGGGAATCAAACACTGATCTCCAGGCCATGATCCATGTTTTCCTGACCTTGTTCTTCCAGTCCTGCTCACCTCCACCTCAATCTGAGCTGTGCCCTGCAGTTCAGGTTTCACACAGAACACTGACCATGCTCAGAAATGAGGCATTTTAGTTTATTTCCCATTCCTTCCTCTGCTGATTGGATCTGAGCACTGAGCCAGGAGCAGAACAAGAGGGCTGCAGCCAGAATATCATCATTAAATTTGCTTTTGGACGACTGTCTTGCATGGGAGACAGGAGTTTGCCAGGCTTTAAGATAGCTAGTTCCCCAAGACTTAGTCCCGTTCGCAAGATTCTTTGATATTTGGCCGATTTGTCTAAAAATACCATTTATTAGACACAGAACATAACAAACATACAAACATAGAACAGATTGACACACATAGACACACAATAAAGGCATAGTTGCAACACTATAATAGTTAAAAATACAATTATGGGGTAAAAGCTTGCTTGAGCTATAAAAATAGTTAAAAATGCAAGAAATGCTTGCTTGAGTTATAATGCAAGTTAGGGAATGGTTGCTTGAGCTAGCTGAAATGCAAGTTAAGAAAGGTACCTCTAAGTTAGCCGGAATAATACAATCTAGGAAACTCAATGATCTTACCAAAATCAAATTTTGGAGCTGGAATACATTAATTTTCCTCACCCAATCCCAGGGAAGTAACCACAGGGCTGCATCCAGACCCTGGGGAGAAGACTTTCCTTCACACTCCAATGTCCATGTAGAAAGGCTTCTACTTTTGCTGAGATTTTCGTGGTGTTTTATAGGGAAAAGAGTGTGGATTTGCGGTCACTTAAAAATTCTTCGCATTCTCTCAGTGTCTCACCTTGATTCCTAGATAGCTAGGATTAAGTTTATCAACTTAATCTGAGCCGTTCATCTCTAGCCAGTGATCAGGGAGAGACCTGCATGAAATTCATCAGGAGATGTTGATTGGGAAGCTCATTGCATCATGTTCCTTATTTACTGTGTTTAGCTGAGGCACAGTGGCAATCAGGGGAGAAAATGGGTCTGTTCAGCCCTTGGATTTGGGTGTTTGTGATTTCCCCTGTGGGATGAGATGTGTTTGGCAGGGACAGGTCCCCTTGGGCTGCTCAGCTCATCAGGCATCATCTCCATGCAGGTAAAGGACAATTTCCTTTCCTTCTCCAGCATTCCTGGCCAACTCTGCTCTGCCAGGAGCACCAGCTGAGCACAGCAGTGAAAAAAAATCAGGAGGGCAGGGCAACGTTCTGGAGGTGGGAACACCAAACCCTGCCAGGAAATGGTGCCAGCTGGAGAAAATGGAATTAAAACTGAGAGCAGAGAGGGCTGACAAGGCAGAGGGAAGTTCAGAAATCCTTGGGAAGATGTGAAAACCAGCGTGGATCCTGGAGGGAGATGGACAGGCAGCTGTCAGCCCTTTGGGATGACCTTGCTCAGCTTTCCATGTGCATTTTTTGGGGGAAAAAACTCAATTTTTCATCCTTTCTGCCCAGGGTGATCACACTTCATGGGTGATCGCCTGGCAGGGTGTGGCACTGGCAGGAGGTGACATTTCCCACAAATAACAAACCCAAAATCCTCCCCAAACCCCTCTCCCTTGGGCTCCTCCTTCCCTGTTGGGGTTTCTGTCCTTCCCTGAGCTCTGCTGGGAATTCAGCATTCCCTGGGGATGCAGCAGCAGCAGCAGAGCCTGCAGGGCTGTGGGATGCTCAGTGAAAAAGAAATAAATCCCATTAAAGGTTTTAACATTTAACATTTAACATAACCAGCGAGATAATAAAAGATTGTCATTTTTGGGAGCTTTATTGCACTTATCACAATGTTTCCCTGAAGCACAGAGATAAAAGTCAGCAGGGTGATGTCCATGAGGAGTTTTTATATCTTCCTCTTCAGTTTTTTTTTAGCCATTCAAAGATGGGTGTCACTTTACCAACAGTGGGAATTCACTGCAATAACCCCATCCCCAATATTAAATTGTTTTACCACACTTTTTTCCTATGTTTTTCGTGTATTTGGAGACATCCTGAGACAGCTTCTGCTCCTTTCCCCCTTTATTTGGTGACTTTTTATTCTCATTTTAACTCCATTTTGCAGTGTAAGAAGAGAGGTGGATGATAGACTGAAAAACTCAAATCTCTTTTCCTCAAATTTGTATCTTAAGATATAAAAACAGGACAACATGGAAAAAATCTCAAAAGCTGTCATTGTGCTTTCCCCTGCTGTGACAATCCAATCTCTTACTATTTCCCAAATATTTGCAGCAAAATTATATAGATTTTTTTTCCCCATCAGTTCTTAAATTGGAGCTTTTTCTTAAGGAAAAGCTCTGCTTCACCACCAGCTGTGCTGTCATGACAGAAAGCATGGTAACAGAGATCTGCTTGATACATACATGTGGGTATATACATATATACATATATATACACATATGTATATTTTGTATATACACACATATATATTTTATATATACATATATATAAATATATACATGTATGAGAGTTGTAGTCCTGAAGGGATGCCTCTGAGTGATTTTTGTGCTTCCAATTGTACTGGAGAAAACCTGGGAAATATATATATAATATAATATAATATAATATAATATAATATAATATAATATAATATAATATAATATAATATAATATAATATAATATATCATATATAATGTGTGTGTATATATGTATAATGTATATATATGTGTGTATATATATATAACATATGTATATATATATACATATATACATATATATTATATGTATGCATATATATATATATAGTATACATATATTATATATATAGTATGTATATATATATACATATATATAAATATATGTAAAATATACACATATATTGTATATATATATACACATTTATACATATATATACATATAATATAGGTATATAATACACACACATATATATGTATATATATACATATATTTTTATATTTTTTAATATATATTGTATATATATACATATATATTATATATACATATATACATATATATAATATACATATATGAATATATATTGAGTATATATAATATGCTTATATATAATACACACATATATTATATATATACCTATATGTATATAATACACACATATATATTATATATATATACATTTGTATACATATGTGTATTTTATATATATATATATATACACATTTGTATACATATATATATACATTTGTATACATATATATATATACATTTGTATACATATATATATGTTATTATTCCCAGGTTTTCTCCAGTATAACTGGAAGCACAAAAATCACTCAGAGGCATCCCTTCAGGACTACAACTCCCAAGATGCTCCGCGGCCCGGCGGGCACAGACATCACGCGGCGCCGGGAACTACAACTCCCATGCTGCACCGCTGCACGCTCTGCCCTCCTATTGGCTGGCTGGGCGCTGGGCGCGAATCCCCGCCCTGAGGGGACTCACCATGGCAACGGCAGCGTAAACTGATGTCGGCGGCCAGGCCTGCGGGGGCATCGCAGCGATAGCGGAGCTCTCTCCTCATCCTCCCTCCTCACCACAGCCCATGGCGGGCGGCGAGAAGGACGGCAGAGAGGGCAGACGCGGGGAGAGGCGTCCCCCTTCCCCTGAGGCACCGCGGCGCCGTGAGGAGCTCCCTGAGGCGCAGCCCGGGCCGGGCCCGCCGCGCCGTGAGGGCGAGCGGGAGGAGGGTGGCGAGGGGGAAGAGGAGACACGGCGCTCAGAGGAGACACGGCGCTCAGAGGAGACACACGCTCGAGGAGACACAGCGCTCAGAGGTTCAGCCCAGCGGTCAGGGGAGGGCTGTGTGCTGTGAGGGAACGGCTCTTTTCCCCCTCACAGAAGGGACAGAAGGGAGAGAGAAGGGCACACCGCCTTGTTTCGGGTCCCTGCCATCCCCGCGGGGTGTTTCTGCAGTGTCCCTCCCTCTCACAGAACCATTCAG
Organism: Entomyzon cyanotis; assembly: GCA_024500445.1. NCBI lineage: Eukaryota > Metazoa > Chordata > Aves > Passeriformes > Meliphagidae > Entomyzon > Entomyzon cyanotis. The sequence goes on from JAKEPQ010001019.1 coordinate 3,154,399, forward strand.
ACCCCAAAAAACATCTAAAAGTGTTAATTCCAACCCCTAACCCAGCCCAGCCGGCTCTCCCGGCCGTGTAAAACCCAGAATAAACTGGCACAGGTTCGGTTTAACCAAATTAACCCGAATTTAAACCCTGTTTACATCCCAGCCCTGAGTTTCCTAAAACTCTTGGACACCAGTGAATTTTTCCTCCTTGCCCTGCTGGGCTTTCAACCCCAATATCACCTCACTTGGTGGAAATTCTCAGTTTCTCCCCCTGCTGTGGCATGTAGGTTCCACAATTTAGATTATTCCATTATTTATCTTGGTCAGTATCACCTCACCTCGTGGAAATCCTCCTGTTCTCTCCCTCGCTGTGACATACAATCTAATAATTTGGATTATTCCGTTATTTATCTTGGTCAACATCACCTCACCTGGTGGAAATCCTCCTGTTCTCTCCCTCGCTGTGACATAAAATCTAATAATTTGGATTATTCCATTATTTATCTTGGTCAACATCACCTAATAATTTGGATTATTCCATTATTTATCTTGGTCAACATCACCTCACCTGGTAGAAATCCTCCTGTTCTCTCCCTTGCTGTGACATACAATCTAATAATTTAGATTATTCCATTATTTATCTTAGTCCCTAGCTTAGCAATCGTCCTGGGGAGCTCACAGGAATTTCCCAAACTGATTTTCTCATTAAACCCACGCGGTGGTCCATTAGTGCCATCTGGCAAAACAGCCTCTTTGGGTTTAAAAAATTTTTTAAAAATGTTTAAAATTTAAAATTTAAAAAAAATTTTTAAAAAATTTTTAAAAATTTTTTAAAGATTAAAAAAAAATTTTAAAAAACATTTAAAAAAATTTTAAAAATTTAAAAGTTTTAAAAAGTTTTTTAAAAATTAAAAAGATTTTTAAAAGTTTTATTTCCCCTCTGAAGAGCAGCGCTGCTCATGCTGAACAAATAGATAAAATTCACAAATAATTTCGGATTTGGGGTGCCTGAGTGAGGTGGGGAAGTTATATATAAATTATAGATATAATTTTTATATATGTAATTTATTATAAATTATATCAATAAATAAGAATATAGATAAACATATTGAGGGTTGATTGAGGGTTTTTATTAAAACCCTAATTTTTTTATTAAACCCGTATTCAGCTCCCAGCTGACCCCCAGCAGCCTCTGGATCCTTCCCAGTGTGGAATTTCCCTTCCTAAATTTCCCCTCCATCCGTTCCTCCTGTTATAAACGACAACGGGTTGATCAGAATTTAGCAGTGAGATTTTAATAATAAGCAGATTACAAACTACTAGAAATTCAGAATTTCGAGCAGAAGGCTGGGAGGCAATAAGCAAGCAGCGCTGGGTGTGCCGGGGAGTCTCTCTGATTTATGTTTCCCCTTTTTATACATGATCTGCTTTCATTTCTCCAGGATCCCCACCCTCTGAAGTTTGTTTTCCATGCCATGCTGTGTCTTCCTGTGTTTGGTGTTACTAGGGGGTGGTTCTGCTCCTGCTGGTGCTCGTTGGGAGGAAGGCTGAAGGTCTTCCTCGCTCCTCTTCCCCTTTGTCATTGTGTTGAATAACAATACCCGATGGGATTTTAGCACACTGCCAATGTAATGTTAGCTCATGGGTGTGTTACACAATAGCCAATGCAATCTATCAATAGCCAATGCAATCTATCAATAGCCAATGCAATCTATCAATAGCCAATACAATCTATCAGTAGTCAAAAATATCAGCAGATGGTTGTGTTACACAATAGCCAATACAATCTATCAATAGTCAATGCAATCTATCAATAGCCAATGCAATCTATCAATAGACAATGCAATCTATCAATAGACAATACAATCTATCAATAGCCAATGCAATCTATCAATAGCCAATACAATCTATCAGTAGTCAAAAATATCAGCAGATGGTTGTGTTACACAATAGCCAATACAATCTATCAATAGTCAATGCAATCTATCAATAGCCAATACAATCCAACAATAGCCAATACAATCTATCAATAGCCAATGCAATGTATCAATAGCCAATACAATCTATCAATAGCCAATACAATCTATCAATAGCCAATGTAATCCATTAGCTCATGGTTGAGTTACACAATAGCCAATGCAATCTATCAATAGCCAATACAATCTATCAGTAGTCAAAAATATCAGCACATGGTTGTGTTACACAATAACCAATACAATCTATCAATAGCCAATGCAATGTATCAATAGCCAACACAATCCAACAATAGCCAATACAATCTATCAATAGCCAATGCAGTGTTAGCTCATGGTTGTGTTACATCAATAGCCAATACAATCCATCAATAGTCAATGCAATCTATCAATAGCCAATACAATCTATCAATAGCCAATACAATCTATCAATAGCCAATGCAATCTATCAATAGCCAATACAATCCATCAATAGCCAATACAATCTATCAATAGCCAATACAATCCATCAATAGCCAATACAATCTATCAATAGCCAATACAATCCATCAATAGCCAATACAATCCATCAATAGCCAATACAATCTATCAATAGCCAATACAATCCATCAATAGCCAATAGCAAACTGCCCCTCTCCTGGTGTCTTTGTAGGGTCGATTGGAAGGAGTTTTGGATGCAGACACAGCAGCTCAGGGACTCCACGATTTGGGTTACTCAGCCCCTGGCACTGAATATGTTTATCTCCATCTCTCCCTCCCTGTAAGTACGAGCAGAAAACATCACTTTGAGGTGCTTTTCTGCTCAAATCTTTCATTTTTTTAACAGCAAATAGTTGGTTTGGTTAAAAAAAAAAATGGGAATTTTTTGGGGGGATGTTTGTGGGAAATGGGAAATTTAAAAATTTTAATTTCTTTAAAATTAAAGAAATGGGAAGAGACAGATTTTTGTCTCTGCCTGCCAGTCCTGTTTGGGTTTTTTTGGTTTGGTTTTTTTTTTTTTCAGTGAGATTTTTTCTTCTCAGGTGAGAAAACATCTTCCTGCTTCAGTCAGCTGGAGGGAAAAAATAAAGGAATGTGCAAAACTCCTGAAAATGCTGCTTTCAGAAAGTTGAAATGTTGTGTCTTTTCCAGCATCTCTGCCATCCCTCCCTTTTCCTCATTGTTGAAATTCCTTCTTTTTGCTTTTGCCTGCTCCCCTCCCTTCGAGGGCACCCGTCCTGGTGGCACTTTGGTGGCACTTTGGGGCCCCCCTGCAATGCCTCCTTTGGGAGCTGAGTTCACAAAACAAATTATTAAAATTGTTATTAAAAATTGGGAAAAATTGGGTAAAAAAATGAGAAAAAAATTGAGATAAATCGTTATTTAAATCGTTAAAAAAATCTTAAAAAAAAAATAAAAAAAAAAAAAAAAAAAAAAAAAAAAAAAAAAAAAACCCCCTTCCTCCTTCTTTTTTGGGGGGGGGGGTGGTAGGAGAAATCATTCTTTTCTCCTCTTTTTTCTTTTTTAAATTTTTTTTACATTTTTGCCCATTTCTGGCTGCTCTGCCCTCCCTTTCTGCAGGTGTCACCCTGTCCACTGGTGGCACTTTGGTGGCACTTTGGGTCACCTCTGCAATGCCTCCTGTGGCAGCTGAGTTCACACAACCATTTATTAAAATTGTGATGAAAATCGTGATTAATTGTGATTAAAATTGTGATAAAATCGTGATTAAAATCGTGATGAAAATCGAGATTCAAATAGTAATTCAAATCGTGATTAAAATATTAAATTAAAAACTGAAATTAAATTAAATATGTCATTAAAATCCCTTTTCCTTTCCTTTTCCAGGGCCGTGGGTTAAGTGACATCAGCATCCTCTCTGGCTACACTCACCTGCAGAAACTGGAGCTTTCCTGCAATAAAATTCGAGGTATGGAGGAAATCCAGCAGGAAATTCTTAATGAAATTAAATTTCATTTCATTTCATTTAAATTAAATTTAAAAATTAAATTTAAAAATTTAATTTTTAAACCATTTCAGGTTAAAAATGCTCTGATTTGTGGAATTTTAGTGTCACAAAGCCTGGGTGACATTTTAGAATTTCACAGGAATTTCAGGGTTGATCTCAGGAATATCCATTAAAGATATCCATTATTAAATAGAATTAAATGGATATAATCAAAATATCCATGAAGAACAGCAGATGTTTATCAGGGAGAACAAGGAGATGAAACTCATCAGGTTTTATTTTTTTATTTAAATAAAATAAAATATTATTGTATTTAAATAAAAAAAATTTTATTATTTTAAGTTAAATAGAATTAAATGGATATAATCAAAATATCCATGAAGAACAGCAGATGTTTATCAGGGGGAGCAAGGAGATTAAACTCATCAGGTTTTATTCTTTTAATTTAAATAAAATAAAATATTATTGTATATTCTTGCTTACAGGCAAGACAGAACAAAAATTAAATGCAGAACTTGGATATTTATTCTTTGTGATTTCTAATCCACAGCTCCAAATTGATTATTAATTGCTCCAGCATGTAATTAACCCATTTTGTTAATTACATGACGATTTCTGCATTAATTTCACATTTTTTTTTATTTCCAGACCTTTCCTGCATCAGCCACATGCCTTACCTGATCGAGCTGCGTGCTTCCAGAAACGAGCTGACAGAATATTTCAGTTTTAAACCTCCGAAAAACCTCAGGGTGAGTCTGCAGAAATCCCATTTTCCAAAAATTCCAAGGTTTCAAAAATTCCAAGGTTTCAAAAATCCCATTTTTCAAAAATTCCAAGGTTTCAAAAAGGAATTTTCCAAAAATTCCAAGGTTTCAAAAAGGAATTTTCAAAAAATTCCAATTTTTGGAAAACCCATTCCAATCCAAAACCATCTTCTGAGCCTTAAATGTTGTATTTTTGCACAGGAAAAATTCAATTTTTAGTCCTTCTTTTCTTTTCTGAGCTCACATTTGAGCAGCTTTTCCAAAGTTTTTTGGTATTTTAATCTTTTCTTTTCTGCAGAGGAACTGCTGCAGAAATAACCCCAAATAACCCCAAATAACCCCAAATAAATTCCTGTCTCCTTTCTCCTCCAGGAAGTGGATTTTTCCCACAACCGAATCCCCAAAATGCGAGATTTGTCAGCTTATCAATCATTAACCAAACTGCTGCTGGATTGTATCCTTTCTGGAAAACTTTTATGGGAGAAAAATGGTTTGTTTTATAAAGAAATAAATAATAGATAATAGAAATAATAATAATATATCTATTATTAATAAATAATAATAATAATATAAATAAATAAGTAAATAAATAGCTGTTTTCGTCATATTTTTCCCTTCGGTTTTATCCTTAGAACTGAGATTAAACTGTGGTTGTGATGCTGAGATGGATCTTAATTAATTGAAGCATTAATTAGTGCATTATTGAATTTATTTAATTAATTTATTTTATTTTATTTAATAATTTAATTTATTTTATATGATTAATTCCTTATTTAATTTATTTATTTAATTAATTGAAGCATTAATTAATGCATTATTTAATTTATTTAATTAATTAATTTTATTTAATAATTTAATTTATTTTAATTATTAATTCCGTATTTAATTTATTTATTTAATTAATTTAGGCATTAACTAATTTTTACATTAATTAATGCTTAATTTAATGTAAAAATTAATGCTTTAATTAATTAATTAATGCTTAAATTGCTGTCAAAAGTGGCAAATTTGGGGTGAGATTTCAAATAGAGATTTCAAATTGGGATTTCAAATTGAGATTTTAAATAGAGATTTCAAATAGAGATTTCACACTGAGATTTTAGTTTGAGATTTCAAATTGAGATTTCAACTTTAGATTTCAAATTTAGATTTAGAATTGAGATTTCAAATTGAGATTGAAAACTGAGATTTCCAATAGAGATTTCAAGTTGAGATTTCAAATTGAGATTGCAAACTGAGATTTCAAATTGAGATTTCAAATAGAGATTTAAAATTGGGATTTAAAATTGAGATTTGAAATTGAGATTTTAAATTGAGATTTCAAATTGAGATTTCAAATTAAAATTTAAAATTAAGATTTCAAATTGAGATTTAAAATTGGGATTTCAAATGGAGATTTAAAATAGAGATTTCAAATTGAGGTTTGAAATTAAGATTTAATTGAGATTTCAAATTGAGATTTATAATTGGGATTTCAAACTGAGGTTTGAAATTTAGATTTAGAATTGAGATTTCAAATTGAGATTGAAAACTGAGATTTGAAATAGAGATTTGAAATAGAGATTCAAAATTGAGGTTTCAAATGGAGATTTCAAATGGAGATTTCAAACAGAGATTTCAAATAGAGATTTCAAATATTGAGATTTCAAATAGAGATTTCAAATATTGAGATTTCCCATAGAGATTTCAAATATTGAGATTTCCCATAGAGATTTCAAATATTGAGATTTCCCATAGAGATTTCAAACTGCTCCGGATGAACCCTTCCACCCAGTTGGGCTCCATTGCTAATCAATTAACAATTGCTCTGATATTTGGGTTTTTCCCCTGAGCTCTGCACTCAGTCAATGACCTTGAGGAGCTGTCGGGGCTGCAGGCCTGTCAGCGGCTGAGCCAGCTCAGCGTGTCACACAACAGGCTCACTGCCATCGCCGGACTCGACCGACTGCCTATCACCCTCCTCAACCTGGTGGGGAAAAACCGAATTTTTCTGCCTCTTGGCGATATGGCAATACCGTATTGTTTAGTGTGGTTGGTGTTTTTATTAATTATTTATGTGCAATGGATTATTAAGAATAATTATAGAAAGGTTTTATAGTATAAATAGCTAATGCGATAATATATAATGTAAATATAAATTTGGAAATAGGTAAAAATGCACAGATGTAAATATGTAAATATATAAATATATAAATATATAAATAATATATAAATAATATATAAATATATAAATATATATATAGAATTTTTATTTTTATAAGTATTTTTATAAACATATTAATATATGTTTATAAAATTATAAACATATTAATATAATTTATTTTTTATAAATATAAAAAATAATATAAAAAATATATATTTATATATATAAAAATATGTATATATATACCATTTGTATATAAATACAAGTAATATATATATTATTTGTATGTAAATACAAACATTTATATTTGTATACATATTGTATATAATATATATTATATATTATATATATATTATATTATATATCTATTATATATTATATATTTGTATATATATTTGTATATAAATACAAATATTTATATTTGTATATGAATACAAATAATATATATATTTGTATATAAAAACAAGTATTTATTCATTTGTAAATACATAAATATAGAAATATATAAAAATATATAAATATATAAGATAATAATTATTAATAATAATAAACGGGATGATAACTGCATAACAAATTTTCAGAGGCATCAATATATTATTAATAATAATTACAGAAATATTTTATAATATAAATATCTAATGCAATAATATGTAATATAAATTTATAAATATGTAAAAATATACACGTGTAAATATATAAATATATAAAAATATATTTATATTTTTATAAATAAATATAAATAAGTATTTATATATTATTTTTATATGAATACAAATACTATTATAAATTATTTATATACAATGTATTATTAATAATAATTATGGAAAGATTTTATAATGTAAATAGCTAATATGATAATATATGATATAAATAGAAAATGTATAAAAATATACACATGTAAATATATAAATATATCAATATAGAATATGAATTTTATAAATATTTTTATAAATATATAAATATCTATTTATAAATATATAAATATATAAATATATAAATATATAAATATATATATTATCTGTGTACAAATACCAATATTTATATTTGTATAGAAATACAAATAATAGATATATCATTTGTATAGAAATACAAATATTTATATTTGCATAGAAATACAAATAATAGATATATTATAATATCATATAATACAAACATATATATACAAATGTATATATATAATACAAATAATATTTGTGTATACAAATATAAATACAAATATTTATATTTGTATAGAAATACAAATAATAGATATATTATTTGTATAGAAATACAAATATTTATATATTTGTAAATTTGTATGTATGTTTGTATGTAAATACAAATAATATATATATTATTTGTATATAAATACAAATAACATATATATTATTTGTATATAAATGCAAATATTTATATATTTGTCGATATATAAATATATAAATATATATAAATATATATAAATATATCAATAGATAAATATATATAAATATATATAAAATATATAAAATATATAAAATATATAAATATATATAAATATAAATATGTAATATAATAATTATTAATAATAATAAACGGGAAGATAACTACATAACAAATTTTCAGAGTTATCTCTAATTCTCTGCATAGTTTTGGAATTAATATCACCAAGGTTGCACAGAAACAAAACCAAAATCTCTTTTCAATGGAATTTAAAAGTTTTTTTTCTCTAAAAACTGGTGTTTAGTAAAAACAGCTCTAAATTTGCTCTAAAAACTGGTGTTTGGTAATGAACACCAAAATAAACCAAATAAAATACAATATATAAATATATAAAAATAATAGTAAAAATAAAAATAATGTAAAATTAGAAATACTATAATATATAAATATATAAATAAATACAATAAATAAATTTATAAATAAAATATCTAAATAAAGACAATAAATAAATATGTAAATAAAATATATAAATAAATACAATAAATACATAATATAATATATAAATATACATAATATAGAAATAAAATATAAAATAACCCAAACCAGGCTGCTTTGAACACCTTTTCCTTTGCCATAAGAATTGAAAAAAAATATTTAATGGGAATTGAAAAATATTTATTGGGATTTGAAAAATAAATCCCAAAAAATCCTATCTGTTGCTCCGATTTGCTGCATTAATTTTAATCACCTCACATAAATATTTGAAATAAAATGAATGAATCCCTTACCAGGAATGGAAATATTCTTTTCCAATCCTTTTTAAAAATTTTAAAATTTTTAAATTTTAAAATTTTAAAAATTTAAAAAAAAAAAAATTTAAAATTGAAAGATTTTCCAGGAATGGAGATAGAAAATCCTAAATATATATACTGACCCTTGGCTGCTTCAATATTCACATTTAGCATGTTTTGAATAATATATTCCAATTATATATTGGAATATATTATTCATATATTCAATATATTCAATATATATTCAATTCATATATTCAATATGTATATTTATTTCAGATCCATCATAATACCTCCAGCAGCTCTCAGTGGCAATAAAATGGAATTTTGACTCATTTTTAGTGGAGAAAATGAACTCAGATTGCTCAGATTTTATCTAATTTTTGAAACTCTTTTTTCCAAATTTTAAAGTTTTTTTCTCTAAATTTTGAAACTCTTTTCCCCAATTTTTGAAACTCTTTTCTCTAAATTTCGAAGCTTTTTTCTCTAAATTTTGAAACTCTTTTTCTCTAAATTTTGAAGCTCTTTTCTCCAAATTTTGAAACTCTTCTCTCTAATTTTTGAAACTTTTCTCTAGATTTTTGAAGCTCTTCTCTCCAAATTTTGAAACTCTGTTCTCTAAATTTTGAAACCAGACCTATTTGATTCCTTTTTCCACAAATATATAAATCTGGAATATTTCCCATCAGGATGTGCACCAGGCTAATGCAAACAGACCTATTTGATTCCTTTTTCCACAAATTAAATCTGGAATATTTCCCATCAGGATGGTGACAGGAGTGTTCTCAGGCAGGATCAGCTTTAAAAAACATCAGAGCTGATAAATAAAAAATATTTTTATTGCTGTCATCTCTTCAAGGTGAGTTGGAGATGAGCTGATCAGGAGAGATTTGATTCCTTTTTTCATGAATTAAATCTGGAATATTTCCCATCAGCATCTCCACCAGGCTAATGCAAACAGACCTATTTGATTCCTTTTTGCACAAATTAAATCTGGAATATTTCCCATCAGGATGGTGACAGGAGTGTTCTCAGGCAGGATCAGCTTTAAAAAACATCAGAGCTGATAAATAAAAAATATTTTTATTGCTGTCATCTCTTCAAGGTGAGTTGGAGATGAGCTGATCAGGAGAGATTTGATTCCTTTTTTCATGAATTAAATCTGGAATATTTCCCATCAGCATCTCCACCAGGCTAATGCAAACAGACCTATTTGATTCCTTTTTGCACAAATATATAAATCTGGAATATTTCCCATCAGGATCTCCACCAGGCTAATGCAAACAGACCTATTTGATTCCTTTTTCCATTAATTAAATCTGGAATATTTCCCATCAGCATCTCCACCAGGCTAATGCAAACAGACCTATTTGATTCCTTTTTGCACAAATATATAAATGTGGAATATTTCCCATCAGGATGTCCACAAGGCTAATGTATAACAGACCTATTTGATTCCTTTTTGCACAAATTAAATCTGAAATATTTCCCATCAGGATGTGCACCAGGCTAATGCAAACAGCCCTGTTTGATTCCTTTTCCACAAATCTATAAATCTGGAATATTTCCCATCAGGATGTGCACCAGGCTAATGCAAACAGACCTATTTGATTCCTTTCTGCACAAATTAAATCTGGAATATTTCCCATCAGGATGTGCACCAGGCTATGCAAACAGACCTATTTGATTCCTTTTTCCACAAATATATAAATCTGGAATATTTCCCATCAGCATCTCCACCAGGCTAATGCAAACAGACCTATTTGATTCCTTTTTGCACAAATTAAATCTGGAATATTTCCCATCAGGATGGTGACAGGAGTGTTCTCAGGCAGGATCAGCTTTAAAAAACATCAGAGCTGATAAATAAAAAATATTTTTATTGCTGTCATCTCTTCAAGGTGAGTTGGAGATGAGCTGATCAGGAGAGATTTGATTCCTTTTTCATTAATTAAATCTGGAATATTTCCCATCAGCATCTCCACCAGGCTAATGCAAACAGACCTATTTGATTCCTTTTTGCACAAATATATAAATGTGGAATATTTCCCATCAGGATGTCCACAAGGCTAATGTATAACAGACCTATTTGATTCCTTTTTCCACAAATATATAAATCTGGAATATTTCCCATCAGGATCTCCACCAGGCTAATGCATAACAGACCTATTTGATTCCTTTTTTCATGAATATAAATCTGGAATATTTCCCATCAGGATCTCCACCAGGCTAATGCAAACAGACCTATTTGATTCCTTTTTCCACAAATATATAAATCTGGAATATTTCCCATCAGGATCTCCACCAGGCTAATGCATTACAGACCTATTTGATTCCTTTCTTCACAAATATATAAATCTGGAATATTTCCCATCAGGATCTCCGCCAGGCTAATGCATTACAGACCTATTTGATTCCTTTTTTCATGAATATAAATCTGAAATATTTCCCATCAGGATCTCCCAAGGCTAATGCAAACAGCCCTATTTCTGACAGGATTCTCAATGACAAAAAATCCTCAAATCCAGCAAATAACTCATTTTTTCCCCCTCAGGATGCTGTTTTACACAGATTTATTCCCAATTTCTCTGCTTTATTTCCCCTTTAGAGCTTTAACCGGATCGAGAAGGCGGCTGGGCTGGAGAATGTGAAATCCCTGAGGAAAGTGGATTTGTCCTGCAATCAAATCCACAGCCTGCAGGGTCTGCAGGGACATGAGCTGCTCGAGGTGATCAACCTGGAGGACAACCAGGTAGCTCAGCTTCTTCTGACAGGTAAGTTTTCGTTTTAAAAATTAAAAAATTAGAAAATTAAAAAATTAAAAAATTAAAAATTTGAAAATTAAAAAATTAAAAATTTAAAAATTTGAAAATTAAAAAATTAAAAATTTGAAAATTAAAAAATTAAAAATTTTTAAATTAAATTTTTTTTAAATTGCAAAAATTAAAATATTAAAATATTAAAATATTAAAATATTAAAATATGAAAAATTTTAAAAATTAAAAAAATTAAAAATTTCAAAATTAAAAAAATTTTTAAAAAATTAAAAAATTTAAAAATAAAAAAGTTAAAAAACTAAAATTTAAAAAAATTTAAAAATTTAAAATATAAAAAATTAAAAATTAAAAAATTTTTAAAATTAAAAATTTAAAATTAAAAAATTAAAATTTAAAAATTTTAAATATTGAAAAATTAAAAATTAAAAAATTAAAACATAAACAAAAATTAAAAAATTAAAAATTAAAAATTAAAAAATTAAAAATTAAAAAATTTTAAAAATTAAAAATTTTAAAACTAAAAAAATGAAAAATTAAAAAACTAAAAATACAAAAAAATTTAAAAATGAAAAATTAAAAAATTAAAAAATTTAAAATTTAAAAAATTTTAATTTTTTTTTTTTTTAAATATTCATTGTAAATATTCATTGATTTTTCAACTGCTGCTGGTTGGATGGAATTCTGTGATTTATTTAGGATTTATTTAGGAAATCCACTCCAATAATATCAACCCAAATTTTGTAAATATTAATTATTTTTCAAATGCTGACAATTGGAATTCTGTGATTTATTTAAGAAATCCACTCCAATGCTACCAAACTAAATCTTGTAAATATTCAGTGATTTTTCAAATGCTGACAATTGGAATTTATTGATTTATTTAGGATTTATTTAGGATTTATTTAGGATTTATTTAGGAAATCCACTCCAATAATCTCTAACCAAATCTTGTAAATAGGTTGGAATTCTATGATTTATTTAGGATTTATTTAGGAAATCCACTCCAATACTACCAAACTAAATCTTGTAAATATTCAGTGATTTTTCAAATGCTGACAATTGGAATTTATGTGATTTATTCAGCAGAAATCAGAGTTGCTGTTGCTGATTGATGTTCTGTTTGTGTCTCTAATCAGGTGGCTGAGCTGCCTGAGCTCCAATGATTTTAATGACTTTTAAAATGATTTTTTAATGATTTTTAATGATTTTTAATGATTTTTAATGATTTTAATGACTTTTAAAATGATTTTTAATGATTTTAAGTGATTTTTAATGATTTTTAATGATTTTAATGACTTTTAATGATTTGTTAATGATTTTAATGATTTTAAAATTATTTTTAAATGATTTTTAATGCTTTTAAAAATTATTTTAATGATTTTAAAAATTATTTTTATAAATGATTTTTAATGATTTTAATGATTTTTTAAAGAATTTTAATGATTTTTAAAATTATTTTTAAATGATTTTTTAAATTTTTTTTTATTTATGGCCAGATTTGAAGAGCAGGAGTTGAAATGCTTTCTTTTCCCAGCAGTAGTTTTCAGGGGAAAAGGAAAAAATCTGTTGAAAATCTGTTGAAATCTTTGATTTTCAGCAGAAATCAAAATTTTCTGTTGCTGATTGATGTTCTGTTTGTGTCTCTAATCAGGTGGCTGAGCTGCCTGAGCTCTAATGATTTTAATGACTTTTAAAGTGATTTTTTAATGATTTTTAAGGATTTTAATGATTTTTAATTATTTTTAAATTATTTTTAATGATTTTAATGATTTTTAAAAAATTATTTTTAAATGATTTTTGTTTTAATGATTTTTTAAACTATTTTTTGATTATTTTTAATGATTTTAATGATTTTTTAAAATGAGTTTTAAATTATTTTTAATGATTATAATGATTTTTAAATGATTTTAATGATTATAATGATTTTTAATGATTTTTCATGATTTTAAAAATTATTTTTAATGATTTTTAATGATTTTAATGTTTTTTAAACTATTTTAAATTATTTTAATGATTTTAATGATTTTTAAACGATTTTTTAATGATTTTTAAATGATTTTAATGATTTTTTAAATGATTTTTTAATTATTTTAATTATTTTTTAAACAATTTTAAAATGATTTTTAATGGTTTTAATGATTTTTTAAAGATTTTCATGATTTTTTAATGATTATAATGATTATAATGTTTTTTAATGATTTTAATGATTTTTAAAATGATTTTTAATGATTTTTTAATGATTTTTAATGATTTTTAATGATTTTTTTAATATAATTTATTTCTCCTCAGATGGCTGAGCTGGCTGAGCTCGAACTGATTTTAATGATTTTTTAATGATTTTAATGATTTTTTAAAATTAGTGTTAAATGATTTTTAACAATTATAATGATTTTTAAATGATTTTTAATGATTTTTTAATGATTTTAATGATTTTTTAATTATTATTTCTTTCTCCTCAGGTGGCTGAGCTGGCTGAGCTGGACTGATTTTAATGATTTTTTAAATGATTTTTAAATTATTATAATGATTTTTTAAATGAGGTTTTAAATGATTTTTAATGATTTTTAATGATTTTAACGAAATTATTTTTAATGATTTTAATGATTTTTAATGCTTTTTAATGGTTATAATGATTTTTTCAATGATTTTAAATTATTTTAATGATTTTTAAATTTATTTTAACGATTTTTAAAATGATTTTTAATGATTTTAACGATTTTAAAAATGATTTTAATGATCTTTAATAATTTTTTTTATATCATTTATTTCTCTGCAGGTGGCTGATGTGGCTGAGCTGGGCTGATTTTAATGATTTTTTAAATGATTTTAAATGATTTTAAATTATTTTAACGATTTTTAAAATTATTTTTAATGATTATAATGATTTTTTAAATTATTTTAATGATTTTTTAAAATGATTATAATGATTTTTAATGATTTTTTTTATTATTATTTCTTTCTCCCCAGGTGGCTGATGTGGCTGAGCTGGACTGATTTTAATGATTTTTAATAATTTTTTATTATTTTTTCTTTCTCCCCAGGTGGCTGATGTGGCTGAGCTGGACTGATTTTAATGATTTTAATGATTTTAAATAATTTTTTATTATTATTTCTTTCTCCCCAGGTGGCTGATGTGGCTGAGCTGGACTGATTTTAATGATTTTAAATAATTTTTTATTATTTTTTCTTTCTCCCCAGGTGGCTGATGTGGCTGAGCTGGACTGATTTTAATGATTTTAAATAATTTTTTGTTATTTTTTCTTTCTCCCCAGGTGGCTGATGTGGCTGAGCTGGACTGGCTCACAGATCTGCCTCTGCTCCGAGCTGTAAATCTCCTCAAAAATCCCATCCAGGTGAGAGAGAAAGGAGAATTTCCACCTTAAGGGGGATTTTTGGGATCCCAGCAGAATAATAATAATAATAATAATAATAATAATAATATAATAATAATTTTAGGCTCAATTTCTGTCTCTGAAATTGGATTTTCAGACATTTCTCCAGAGGGATCAAAGTGATTCCCAAATTTGGGTGAATTTTGCAGTCGTTTCCAATGCCAGAAAGAGGAAAAATATTTTTAAAATTTAAAAAAAAAATTTGCAAAATTGTAAAAAAAATTTTTTAAATTAAAAAAAAATTAAAATTTCAAATTTTTTTTAAAAAATTAAAGTTTATTTTTTTTTCTTGTGATTTTTGCTTCTAAGTTTCAGCTTTTTCTCTCTCACCAGCCAGGTGAGAGAGAACCAGAAAGGAGAATTTCCACCTTAAAGGGGATTTTTGGGATCCCAGCAGAATAATAATAATAATAATAATAATAATAATAATAATAATTTTAGGCTCAATTTCTCTCTCTGAAATTGGATTTTTCAGACATTTCTCCTGAGGGATCAAAGTGATTCCCAAATTTGGGTGAATTTTGCAGTCGTTTCCAATGCCAGAAAGAGGAAAAATATTTTAAAAATAAAATTTAAAAAAAAATTTTTTTAAATTAAAGTTTAATTTTTTCTTGTAATTTTTTCTTCCCAAATTTCAGTTTTTTATTGGCACTATGAGGCTGATCTGCTGTGGCACAGAATGGAATTATTGGGAAAAACCACCTGAACTAAACTGCTCCTGCTTTTCCAACATTTTCCTGACACTTTCCAAGTTAAAAAGCTTTTTTTATTGCCATGTATTAATGCCAATTGAATTTCAGCTGATTGGGATTAAACATTGATTAAATATTAATTAAAATAAAATTAGTTCACCATTCCTATTTCTCTATTTTGTTTCTATTTCTCTACTTCTATTTCTATTTCACCATTTCTATTTCTATTTCTCTATTTCTACTTCACTATTTCTAGTTCTAGTTTCGTTCTCTATTTCAATTTCTATTTCTGTACTTCTATTCCTATTTCACTATTTCTATTTCACTATTCCTATTTCACTATTTCTATTTCTCTATTTCTATTTCTATTTCTCTTGACACTTTCCAGGCTAAAAAGCTTTTTCTATCACCATGTATTAATACCAATTGAATTTCACCTGATTGGGATTAAACATTGGCTGAATGAAATTAATCATTTTATGTCAAAAAGGAGATTTTTTTCCCCTCAGGAACGAGAGGAGTATTGGCTCTTGGCAGTTTTCAAGTTGCTCCAAAGCACAGAGTTGGATCTCAGGAAGATTTCAGCAGAAGAAAAGGTGAGAAAATATCATTTAATTGTGGGATTTTCCTGAATAAAGAGTATAAAATCTGTGCTGGTGGTTTTGGCAAACCTCCTCCCCAAAAATCTGCTTTGCAGAAACTCTGTGGGATTGGAAACTTTTCCATTCTGTGGTGCTTTTATTGGAATTTGGAATTTGGAATTCTGTGGTGAAATTTGGTTGTTTCATGTCCTGTTTGCACCCAAGAACTGCTGAATTTTAGGGAATGATCATTTCCAAGTGATCCTTTCAGGGAATTCATCACTCCCAGCTTTATCTCTATAAATTTTGGAACTGCTCTATTTCAGGGAATGATCCTTTCCAAGGGATCCTTTCAGGAAATTCATCCCTCCCAGCTTTATCTGGATAAATTTTGGAACTGCTGTGTTTCAGGGAATTATCTTTTCCAAGGGATCCTTTCAGGAAATCCATCCCTCCCAGCTTTATCTGGATAAATTTTGGAACTGCTGTGTTTCAAGAAATTATCCTTTCCAGATGATCCTGTCAGGAAATTCATCCCTCCCAGCTTTATCTGGATAAATTTTGGAATGCTGTATTTCAGGGAATTATCCTTTCAGGAAATTCATCCCTGCCAGCTTTATCTCTATAAATTTTGGAACTGCTGTGTTCCAGGGAATGATCCTATCAGGAAATTCATCACTCCCATTATCTGGATAAATTTTGGAACTGCTGTATTTCAGGGAATGATCCTTTCAGGAAATCCATCCCTGCCAGCTTTATCTCTATAAATTTTGGAACTGCTGTATTATTATCCTTTCCAAGTGATCCTTTCAGGGAATTCATCCCTGCCAGCTTAATCTCTATAAATTTTGGAACTGCTGTGTTCCAGGGAATGATCCTTTCCAAGTGATCCTTTCAGGGAATTCATCACTCCCAGCTTTATCTCTATAAATTTTGGAACTGCTCTATTTCAGGGAATGATCCTTTCAGGAAATTCATCCCTCCCAGCTTTATCTGGATAAATTTTGGAATGCTGTATTTCAGGGAATTATCCTTTCAGGAAATTCATCACTCCCAGCTTTATCTCTATAAATTTTGGAACTGCTGAATTTCAGGGAATGATCCTTTCAGGAAATTCATCACTCCCAGCTTTATCTCTATAAATTTAGGGAACTGCTGAATTTCAGGGAATGATCCTTTCAGGAAATTCATCACTCCCATTATCTGGATAAATTTTGGAACTGCTGTATTTCAGGGAATTATCCTTTCAGGAAATTCATCCCTCCCAGCTTTATCTGGATAAATTCTGGAACTGCTGTATTATTATCCTTTCCAAGTGATCCTTTCAGGAAATTCATCCCTGCCAGCTTAATCTGTGTAAATTTTGGAACTGCTGTGTTTCAGGGAATGATCCTTTCAGGAAATTCATCCCTCCCAGCTTTATCTCTATAAATTTTGGAACTGCTGTATTATTATCCTTTCCAAGTGATCCTTTCAGGAAATTCATCACTGCCAGCTTTATCTCTATAAATTTTGGAACTGCTCTATTTCAGGGAATGATCCTTTCCAAGTGATCCTTTCAGGAATTTCATCCCTGCCAGCTTTATCTCTATAAATTTTGGAACTGCTGTGTTCCAGGGAATGATCCTTTCAGGAAATTCATCCCTCCCAGCTTTATCTGGATAAATTTTGGAACTGCTGTGTTCCAGGGAATGATCCTTTCCAAGTGATCCTTTCAGGAAATCCATCCCTGCCAGCTTTATCTCTATAAATTTTGGAACGCTGTGTTTCAGGGAATTATCCTTCCAGGAAATTCATCCCTGCCAGCTTTATCTGGATAAATTTTGGAACTGCTGTGTTTCAGGGAATGATCCTCTCCAAGTGATCCTTTCAGGAAATTCATCCCTGCCAGCTTTATCTGTGTAAATTTGGGGTTTTTGGTTCAGTGCCAGGCTCTCTCCATCCTGAGCACACAGGTGAGGAGGGTGAATTCTGAGTGTTGAATATTCTGCTATAAAGCCCAAAAATTTCACATGTAGATAGAGGTGTGGTTGTCACAGAGCCATGGAATGTCACAGAGCCATGGAATTCCAGGCTGGAATGTCACAGGGCCATGGAATTCCAGTCACAGAGCCATGGAATGTCACAGAGCCATGGAATTCCAGTCACAGAGCCATGGAATGTCACAGAGCCATGGAATTCCAGGCTGAAATGAACCTCATGGATCATCTGGTCCAGGTTTTTTTGGGAAAACATGATGTTAACTGTCCTGCCACATCCCAGAAGTGACCAATACTGGGGAATCCACCATTCCCTGGGGAGATTGTCATGGAATCTGGAATGGTTTGGGTTGAAAGGACGGCAAAGCCCAGCCAGTGTCACCTGCCACTGTCCCAGGCTGTCCCAAATCCCACCCAACCTATTCTTGATTATCCCAAGGGCTGGACAGTCACACTGTGACAATTTTACATCTTCTGTCCAAGTGGAATTTTCTGAAATTCAACTGGAATTGCCTCAGGAGTTTTTAACTTATTTCTGAGTGTGTAACATTAATAACCAAAAAAATACACAACTTTTTATGGTCAGTGGAGCTTTCAACAGAATGGATGGAGGAAATCCTTGGATCTGAGGAATCCTTGGATCCAGGAAAGTCAGGAATGATTTTTACATCTTCTGTCCAACTGGAATTGCCTGGAATTCAACTGGAATCACCTCAGGAGTTTTTAACTTATTTCTGAGTGTGTAGCATTAATAACCCAAAAAAATATCCTTTTTAGAGGTCAGTAGAGTTTCCAACAGAATGGATGGAGGAAATCCTTGGATCTGAGTTCTCTCCCTCCCAGGAAAGTCAGGAATTATTTTTACATCTTCTGACCAACTGGAATTGCCTGGAATTCAACTGGAATTGCCTGGAATTCAACTGGGATTGCTTGGAACTCAACTGGAATTGCCTGGAATTCAGCTGGAATTACCTCAGGAGTTTTTAACCTATTTCTGAGTGTGTAGCATTAATAACCCCAAAATACACAACTTTTTAGTGGTCAGTAGAGGTCAATTGGTCAATCAACAATCAATAGGTCAATTGGATGTAGAATGGATGGAGGAAATCCTTGGATCTGAGTTCTCTCCCTCCCAGGAAAGTCAGGAATGACTTTTACATCTTCTGTCCAACTGGAATTGCCTGGAATTCAACTGGAATTGCCTGGAATTCAACTGGAATAGCCTCAGGAGTTTTTAACTTATTTCTGAGTGTGTAGCATTAATAACCTAAAAATACACAACTTTTTAGTGATCAGTAGAGCTTTGAATGGATGCAGAATGGGAATCCTTGGATCTGAGTTCTCTCCCTCCCAGGAAAGTCAGGAATGACTTTTACATCTTCTGTCCAACTGGAATTGCCTGGAATTCAACTGGAATTCCCTCAGGAGTTTTTAACTTATTTCTGAGTGTGTAACATTAATAACCCCAAAAATACACAACTTATTGGTGGTAAGTAGAGCTTTCAAGTAGAGCTTTTCCAATCCATCAAACCATCTCCAATCCTTGGAAAAGATTCCTTTTTCCTTTTCCCAGCCAAGCCCAGCTCAAACCCTGACCCTACAGACACCAAAACCTCATTATTCCCAATGATCCACCAAGCATTTTTCAGCTGGGAACAATTCCATCATTTCTCCTTTTGTTTTTCCCCCCAAAATGTGGGAATTTCTTTGCCCAGGTGATTGCTCTGAACAAATGGGATCCTCCTGCAGAAATTCCTTCCAATCCATCAAACCATCTGAAAAAATTCTGAAACAATCCTTGGAAAAGATTCTTTTTCCCAGCCAAGCTCAGCTCAAACCCTAACCTTACAGACACCAAAACCTCAGTATTCCTGGTGATCCACCAAGCATTTTGGGAACAATTCCATCACTTCCCCCTGAAATGTGGGAATTGCTTTGCACAAATGGGATCCTCCTGCAGAAATTCCTTCGAGTCCATCAAACCATCTTCAATCCTCTGAAAAGGTTCCTTTTTCCTTCTCCCAGCCAAGCCCAGCTCAAACCCCAACCCTACAGACTCCAAAACCTCCTTATTCCCGGTGATCCAGCAGGTGTTTTGGGAACAATCCCATCATTTCCCCTTTCTTTGCCCCAAACCGTGGCATTCCCCGGCAGGTGGTGGCCGTGAACAAGTGGGCTCCTCCCGGCGCCGTGCTCGCTGCTCGAGATCACAGAACTCACCTGCTGGCCAACCTCAGGCAGCCGCAGCGAGTGCTGTGCAGGTGAGAGCAGGGCGGCTCGCTGCTTCTGGTCCTATTTCTATTTCCATTTCTATTTCCATTTCTATTTCTATGTCTATGTCTATTTCACCATTTCTATTTCTATTTCTATGTCTATGTCTATTTCTATGTCTATGTCTATTTCTATGTCTATTTCACCATTTCTATTTCTATTTCTCTATTTCTATGTCACTATTTCTATTTCACCATTTCTATTTCTATTTCTACTATTTCTATTTCTCTATTTCTATTTCTATTTCACTATTTCTATTCCTATTTCACTATTTCTATTTCACTACTTCTATTTCACCATTTCTATTTCTATTTCTCTATTTCTATTTCTCTATTTCCATTTCTATTTCACTATTTCTATTCCTTTTCACTATTTCTATTTCCACTTCTATTTCACTATTTCTATTTCATTATTTCTATTTCATTATTTCTATTTCTCTATTTCTATTTCCATTTCACTATTTCTGTTTCTCTACTTCTATTTCTCTATTTCTATTTCCATTTTACTATTTCTATTTCTCTATTTTGATTTCTATTTCTCTATTTCTCTTTTTTATTTCACCATTTCTATTTAACTATTTCTAGTTCTATTTCACCATTTCCATTTCTTTTTCTATTTCTATTTCACTATTTCTATATCTCTATTTCTATTTCTCTATTTCTATTTCACCATTTCTATTTCATTATTTCTATTTCTATTTCACCATTTCTGTTTCTCTACTTCCATTTCTCTATTTCTATTTCTATTTCTACTTCACCATTTCTATTTCTATTTCACTATTTCTAGTTCTATTTCACTATTTCCATTTCTATTACTATTTCTATTTCTATTTCACCATTTCTATTTCTCTATTTCTATTTCTATTTCTGTTTCTATTATTTCACTGTTTCTGTTTCACCATTTTTCTATTTCTAGAAATTCTAGAATAATTCTATATAATATAATTCTATATAATATTGATAATATTATTATAAATATAAATATTATAATAATAATTATAGTATATATTATATATGATAATATATAACAATTATTTATTATTTTATAATAATAAATAATTCTATATAATAAATTATAGGTGAAGTTTAAAATTTAAAATTCATATATATAATTTTTATATATATAGATATTTTTATAGATAATATTATAAAATTTATATAAAAATAAATAAAATTTATATAAAATTATATATATAAATTACAATTCTTTATAATGAAGAATTCTTCACATTTCCATCTGGCAAAAACTCCAGAAAACTCAACAAATCCCAACCTCAGGAACTGCAGAGGGAAAATTATATAAATTTTATAAATTTTATAAATGATAGAAAATAATATAAATCAGGAGAAATTCAGGGAATTTTGATATAATTTCTTTTAATGCAGTTTTTTGGGGGTTTTGCTGAATATTTTGGATTTTTTTGCTGAATTTTTTTTTGGCTGAATATTTTGGTTTTTTCACTGAATATTTTGGGCTTTTTATTGAATATTTTGATTTTTTTGCTGAATATCTTGATTTTCTTGTCGAATATTTTGGTTCTTTTTCTGAATATTTTGGGGTTTTTCGCTGAATATTTTGGGTTTTTGCTGAATATTTTGATTTTTTTAGGTGATTTACAGGTTTTTTGCTGAATATTTTGATTTTTTTTCTGAATATTTTGGGGTTTTGGTGAATATTTTGGGTTTTTTGCTGAATATTTTGATTTTTCACTGAATATTTCGGGTTTTTTGCTCAATATTTTGGGGTTTTTTCTGAATATTTTGGTTTTTTATTGAATATTTTGATTTTTTTGGCTGAATATTTTGATTTTTTTGCTGAATATTTTGATTTTTTTCCTGAATATTTTGGGGTTTTTCACGACTATTTTGGGGTTTTTTCTGAATATTTTGAGTTTTTTGCTGAACATTTTGGTTTTTTTACTGAATATTTTGCTTTTTTCACTGAATATTTTGGGGTTTTTGCTGAATATTTTGATTTTTTCACTGAATATTTTATTTTTTCGCTGATTTCCCCATTTTTTCCCCCTTTTCCCAGCACTCTCCCTGGAGCTGAGGTTCCCTACCCCATGCTGGTGCTGCTCGGCCCTCTGGCTTGTGGGAAAAGAGAACTTTCCTTCAAACTCTGCAGGAAATTCAAGAAATATTTCAGATTTGGGTGAGTTTTGCTCTCAGAGCTTACCAAAGTGGGGTTTGGAAATTTATTTTATAATGTTATTTCGAAATTAATTCATTTATTTCATTTATTAATTTATTTTGATTTATTATTTATAATTATTAATTTATTTTCATTTATTGTTATTAATTTATTTAATTTATTAATTGATTTTATTTTAAATTTATTTAGAAATTAATTTCTTTGATTAATTTATTTTAATTTCTTATTTATTATTATTAATTTATTTTCATTTATTTTACTTTATTTTGATTTATTGTTATTAATTTGTTTCATTTATTAATTGATTTTCTTTTAAATTTATTTAGAAATTAATTCATTTCTTTAATGGGTAAATTTATTTTAATTTCTTATTTCTTGTTATTAATTTATTTGCATTTATTTTAATTTATTTTAATTTATCGTTATTAATTTATTTCATTTATTAATTGACTTTATTTTAAATTTATTTAGAAATTAATTCATTTCTTTAATTGATTAATTTCTTTTAATTTATTATTTATTATGATTAATTTATTTTCATTTCTTTTCATTTATTTTCATTTATTTTCATTTATTATTATTAATTTATTTTATTTAATTATTTATTTTCTTTAAAAATTTTTAAGAAATAAATTAATTTGATTTATTAGTTTATTTATTGATTTGTTGATAATAAATTTATCAAGAAAAGCTCTTTTTGCTGCATTTTCTGAATTCCTAAGGTTTGAAGTTCTCAAATAATTCCTGGAAAGAAAAGCGAAATTAAATCAAATTATCAGATTAAATGAATAATAAATAAATAAATAAATAAGAAATAAATTTGTTAATAAACTCTGCAGGAAATTCAAGAAATATTTCAGATTTGGGTGAGTTTTGCTCTCAGAGCTTAAAAAAGTGGGGTTTGGAAATTTATTTTAAAATGTTATTTCGAAATTAATTCATTTATTTCATTGATTAATTTATTTTAATTTATTATTTATAATTATTAATTTATTTTCATTTAATTTATTTTAATTTATCGTTATTAATTTATTTCATTTATTAATTGATTTTCTTTTAAATCTATTTAGGAATTAATTCATTTCTTTAATGGATGAATTTATTTTAATTTCTTATTTATTGTTATTAATTTATTTGCATTTATTTTCATTTATTTCAATTGATCGTTATTAATTTATTTCATTTATTAATTGATTTTCTTTTAAATTTATTTAGAAATTAATTCATTTATTTGCATTGATTAATTTATTTTAATTTATTATTTATTATGATTAATTTATTTTAATTTTTAAAATTTTTTTTAATTGTATTTATTTATTTAATTTATTAATTGTTTTCTTTTAAATTTATTTGGGAATAAATTAATTTGATTTTTTAAATTTATTTATTGATTTGTTGATAATAAATTTATCAAGAAAAGCTCTTTTTGCTGCATTTTCTGAATTCCTAAGGTTTGAAGTTCTCAAATAATTCCTGGAAAGAAAAGCGAAATTAAATCAAATTATCAGATTAAATGAATAATAAATAAATAAATAAATAAATTTGTTAATAAACTCTGCAGGAAATTCAAGAAATATTTCAGATTTGGGTGAGTTTCGCTCTCAGAGCTTAACAAAGTGGGGTTTGGAAATTATTATTATTAAAATTATTATTTTTTCCCCCTGTTTTTCCTGCTGCTGGGATTAAAAATATAATTATATTTGAATTTTCCCATTTCTCTCCCAGGCCCTGCCACACCACCAGACCACCTTACTTTGGGGAAGAAAATAAAATTGATTATTATTTCATTTCTCCAGAAGAATTTGACCAAATGGTGGAAGAAGTAAGTTTTTGATTCTGGTCTGGGAACTGCAAACTGGATTGAGTGCAGATTTTATAGTTTGAATTATGGAAATTGTAGGAATTATATGAGTTATAGGAATTATATTAATTATATGAATTATAGGAATTATATGAATTATATTAATATATGAATTATAGGAATTACATGAATTATAGGAATTATAGGAATTATAGAAATTATATAAATCATATGAATGATATGAATTGTAGAAATCATATAAATTATATGAATTATATAAATTATACAAATTCTATAAATTGTATAAATTAGATGAATTATATGAATAATATGAATGATATTAATTATATAAATCATATAAATTATATAAATTATATAAATTATATGAATTATATAAATTCTATAAATTATATAAATTCTATGAATTCTATAAATTATATGAATTGTATAAATTCTATAAATCATATAAATTCTATGAATTGTATCATTTATATGAATTATATGAATCATATAAATTCTATAAATTATATGAAGTATCTGAATTATATGAATTATATGAATCATATAAATTCTATAAATTATATGAAGTATCTGAATTATATTAATTATATTAATTATATTAATTATATAAACTCTAAAAATTATATAAATTATATGAATATTATAGAAATTATAGAAATTATATTAATTATATGAATTATATAAATTATATTAATTACATTAATTATATGAATTATATGAATTCTATAAACTATATAAATTATATAAATTATACATTTAATTTTATAGCTTTAATTTTTTATACATTTCTGCCTGTGAATATTTATTGTTTATCTTGTTGAAGTTCACAGTCAGAAACAACAAATTTCTTATTAATTTCTGCTGGTTTTCCTCCTGAAAATGAATTTACAGAACCACCAAATGGGCAGAATGATCATTTCATGTTTTCCAACATCTCTGCAGGGAATTCCTTGGAAATTTAGCTAAAATCTCCCCTAAAGGAGTGAGGATTCTCTGAAGGATTTCTGCTCTTTCTGCAGAATTTTTGTAGATTTTTTTTTGCAGATTTTTGTAGATTTTTTGCAGAATTTTTCAGATTTTTGTAGAATTTTTTGCAGATTTTTTGCAGATTTTTGTAGATTTTTTGCAGATTTTTGTAGATTTTTTGGTAGATTTTTTGCAGATTTTTGTAGATTTTTTTTAGATTTTTTTTAGATTTTTGCAGATTTTTTGGTAGATTTTTTGCAGATTTTTGGTAGATTTTTTTTAGATTTTTTTTAGATTTTTTTGGTAGATTTTTTTCAGATTTTTTTGTAGATTTTTTGTAGTTTTTTTGCAGATTTTTGCAGATTTTTGGTAGATTTTTTGGCAGATTTATGTAGATTTTTTTGGTAGATTTTCTGCAGAGTTTTGTAGATTTTTTGGAGATTTTTTGTAGATTTTTAAACGAAGATATTTCCATTAAAATATTCAATTTATCATCATCTTTATTCTGAATTTCAGGGCAAATTCCTGTTAACCTATCAATACAGTGACCACTGGTAAAGTGATTAACTCATTTAATGAAGATATTTCCATTAAAATATTCCCTTTAACTCATTTAATGAAGATATTTCCATTAAAATATTCAGTTTAGCACCATTCTTATTCTGAATTTCAGGGGAAATTCCTGCTGACCTATCAATACAGTGACCACTGTATTTATAGTGATTAACTCATTCAAGGAAAAAATGAAAATCCAAAGTGATTAACTCATTTAAGGAATATATTTCCATTAAAATATTCCATTTAACATCATCCTTATTCTGAATTTCAGGGGAAATTCCTGCTGAACTATAAATACGGTGAGCACTGGTAAAGTGATAAACTCATTTAACGAAGATATTTCCATTAAAATATTCCATTTTTATTCTGAATTTCAGGGCAAGTTCCTGCTGACCTATCAATACAGTGACCACTGTGTTACCAGTGACCACTGGTAAAGTGATTAAACTCATTTAAGGAAGATATTTCCATGAAAATATTCCATTTATCACCATTTTTTATTCTGAATTTCAGGGGAAGTTCCTGCTGACCTATCAATACAGTGAGCACTGGTCCAGTGCACTGGTAAAGTGATTAACTCATTTAAGGCATATATTTCCATTAAAATATTTAATTTATCACCATTTTTATTCTGAATTTCAGGGGAAATTCCTGCTAACCTATCAATACAGTGACCACTGGTAGTGATTAACTCATTTAATGCATATATTTCCATTAAAATATTCAATTTATCACATTTTTATTCTGAATTTCAGGGGCAGTTCCTGCTAACCTATCAATACAGTGACCACTGTATTACCAGTGACCACTGGTAGTGATTATCTCATTTAATGCATATATTTCCATTAAAATATTCCATTTATCACCATGTTTATTCTGAATTTCAGGGGAAGTTCCTGCTGACCTACAAGTACAGTGAGCACAGCTATGGGCTGGCCAGGGACACAGTGGAATCCATTGCCAGGGCAGGTCTGGCCAGCTGTGTGCACCTGGAAATCGAGGTGAGCAACATCTGGATCAAAACCAACAAAAGCTACATTTCCCCTCTCAGCCTTTTCAGAAAAAAAATCCCCAAAAAACCAGAAAAAAAAAGAATTTAATCGGATTAGTTGAATTAATTTAATTTTTTCCAGTAATTGAGGGGAAAACCACTCGATGGAATTGCCAAAGCTGCTCCATGGCCAGGCAGTTCAAACCTCTGTGTCACTGAAATTTTGGAATTTTGCAGAATTTTTGTGTCATTTTGGGGTTTTTTTTTACCAGCTGGGAAATAATCAGGGAAGGTGCTGAGTTCATTATCTCCTGCAGGGCTGTTAAAAAAAGTGATTAAAGCTGTGAAAATGGATTTTAATCACTGGCTGGGAGGGAAAATTAATAATAATAATATTAATTAATAATAAAATTAATATATAATAATATATAATAACAATATATATTATAATCATATAATATAATTATATATTATATAATATAATATTACATTATATATTATATAATGTAATATATAATATAATATTACATTATATATCATATAACATAATATGAAATTTTGCTCAGCGGGTAAGAAATAAAATTGTCTTAAAATAAAATAAATAATTAAAAATTATAAATAAATATATAAATAATTTTATATATTTATATAAAATATATTTATATATATATAAATATATATAAATATATAAATAAATAAAGGAAAATATATAAATAAAAATAAATAAATAAAATAAAATAAGATATCCCCATCTCTTGGAACCCCAAAAATTGAAATTTTCAGCTAATTTCCTAATTTAGTCTTTTTTAGTCCTTTTAATCTTGGGGCTGATCAAGGAGGCTGGCAGCAGATTGAAAAGGTGGAATTTTGCTGAATGGGTAAGAAATGAAATTATCTTAAAATAAAAGAAATAAAATAAAATAAATAAATAAAAAGTATATAAATAAATAGATAATTTTATATATTTATATAAAAATATATAAAGATATAATAATATATAAATAATATAAAAATAATATATAAAATATATAAATATTATATATAATATATAAATATTATATATATAATATATAAATATCACCTAGCTGGTAAATGTTGATCTAAAATAATAAAAAGTAAATAATTAGGAAATTAGCTGAAAACTTCAACTTTTGGGGTTCCAAGACATGGGGATATCTTAATTTTTTTTTTATTTTATTTATTTTATTTATTTATTTTTATTTATATTTTTTCTGTATTTATTTCTATATATTTATATATTTTTATAATTTCCTAATTATTTCCTTTTAATTATCTTAGCTCAACATTTACCAGCTAGGTGAGAAAAAGGAAAGACATTCTGCATTTCCTTCCCAGTTATCTCTTCAAATATTCAGAATATTCGAATAAATATTGAAATATTCCAAAAGATTTCTTCCCAAAATTTGGGATCTGTGTGAAATTCCAAAATGAGAGGAATCTCTATTGTAATTTGAATTAACTCGAAGAGAAGTTTGCTGCACATTTCATTCTGGGATGGATTAAATCTGTTTGCAGTGTTTTCCCTTCAATAAAACCTGCAGAGAATCTTCCAATAAAGAAAAGAAATAATAAATAAAATAATACATGAAAAAACCCAGTTACAAGTTCAACAAAAATTCAATTTTGAGAAGAAAAAAATCAGATTTTCTGCTCCATTTTCAACTTCAACAAACACTCAGTTTTGGGATAAAAAATCAGATTTTCTGCTGATTTTCCAGGCTGTGCACAGCTGGAAAAACCCAGTTACAAATTGAACAAAAATTTCATTTTTAGAAGAAAAAATCAGATTTTCTGCTGGATTTTCCAGGCTGTGCACAGCTGGAAAAACCCAGCTACAGGTTGAACAAAGACTCAGTTTTGGGATAAAAAACCAGATTTTCTGCTCCATTTTCAAGTTGAACAAACACTCAATTTTGAGACAAAACCCCCAGATTTTCTGCTCCGTTTTCCAGGGTGTGCACAGCTTGAAAAACCCAGTAAAAAATTGAACAAAAATTCGGTTTTGGGATAAAAAAATCAGATTTTCTGCTCCATTTTCAACTTCAACAAACACTCCGTTTTGGGATAAAAAATCAGATTTTCTGCTTCGTTTTCAAGGGTGTACACAACTTGAAAAACCCAATTACAAGTTGAACAAAAATTCCATTTTGGGATAAAAAATCATATTTTCTGCTCAATTTTCAAGTTCAACAAACACTCCGTTTTGGGATAAAAAAAATCAGATTTTCTGCTGGATTTCCCAGGCTGTGCACAACTTGAAAAACCCAGTTACAAATTGAACAAAAATTCCATTTTGGGATAAAAAATCATATTTTCTGCTCAATTTTCAAGTTCAACAAACACTCCGTTTTGGGATAAAAAAAATCAGATTTTCTGCTGGATTTCCCAGGCTGTGCACAGCTGGAAAAACCCAGTTACAAATTGAACAAAAATTCCATTTTGGGATAAAAAAATCACATTTTCTGCTGATTTCGCAGGGCGTGCAGAGCCTGAAGAACACCTATTTCCAGCCCAAGTACATCCTGCTGGTGCCGGAGGATCGATGGGATTACGAGGAATCCCTGCGGAGGGCAGGAGTGTTCAGCAGGGCGGAGATCAGCCAGGCAGTGAGCAGGGTGGAGGTTTACCTGCAGATCCATCGGGATTCTCCGGGATACTTCGATGCTGTTATCAACACGGGTGAGTTAATTGGGGTCATTAGGAATTGATAATTTGGGATGATTAGGGATTGATAATTGGGGATGATTAGGTTCAGCAGGGCGGAGATCAGCCAGGCAGTGAGCAGGGTGGAGGTTTATCTGCAGATCCATCGGGATTCTCCGGGATACTTCGATGCTGTTATCAACACGGGTGAGTTAATTGGGGTCATTAGGAATTGATAATTTGGGATGATTAGGGATTGATAATTGGGGATGATTAGGAATTGATAGTTGGGGATGATTAGGTTCAGCAGGGCGGAGATTAAGGAGGCAGTGAGCAGGGTGGAGGTTTATCTGCAGATCCATCGGGATTGTCCGGGATATTTCGATGCTGTTATCAACACGGGTGAGTTAACCGGGGTCATTAGGGAGTGATAATTGGGGTGATTAGGGAGTGATAATTGGGGATGATTAGGGATTGATAATTGGGGATGATTAGGTTCAGCAGGGCGGAGATTAAGGAGGCAGTGAGCAGGGTGGAGGTTTATCTGCAGATCCATCGGGATTCTCCGGGATATTTCAATGCTGTTATCAACACGGGTGAGTTCATTGGGGTCATTAGGGAGTGATAATTGGGGTCATTAGGGAGTGGTAATTGGGGTGATTAGGAATTTATAATTAGGAATTGATAATTGGGGATGATTAGGAATTGACAATTGGGGATAAGAGCTTGGGATGATTAGGAATTGGGGATAAGAGTTTGGGATGATTAGGGATTGATAATTGGGGTGATTAGGAAGTGATAATTGGGGATGATTAGGGATTGATAATTGAGGTGATTAGGTTCAGCAGGGCGGAGATCAGCCAGGCAGTGAGCAGGGTGGAGGTGTATCTGCAGATCCATCGGGATTGTCCGGGATACTTCGATGCTGTTATCAACACGGGTGAGTTCATTGGGGTAATTAGGGAGTGATAATTGGGGTGATTGGGGAGTGATAAGTGGGGATGATTAGGGATTGATAATTGGGGATGAGTAGGGAGTGATAACTGGGGATGATTAGGGATTGATAACTGGGGATGATTAGGGATTGATAACTGGGGATAATTAGGAATTGATAATTGGGGGTGATTAGGGAGTGATAATTGGGGTGATTAGGGATTGATAATTGGGGATGATAGCTTGGTATGATTAGGAATTGATAATTAGGGGATAATAGCTTGGGATGATTAGGGATTGATAATTAGGGGATAATAGCTTGGGATGATTAGGAATTGATAATTCGGGATGAATAGGAATTGATAATTAGGGATAATAGTTTGGGATGATTAGGGATTGATAATTAGGGATAATAGTTTGGGATGATTAGGGATTGATAATTAGGGATAATAGTTTGGGATGATTAGGGATTGATAATTGGGGATAATAGGTTGGGATGATTAGGAACTGATAATTAGGGATGAATAGGAATTGATAATTAGGGATGATTAGGAATTGATAAATGGGGATGATTAGGAATTGATAATTGGGGATAATAGGTTGGGATGATTAGGAACTGATAATTAGGGATGAATAGGAATTGATAAATGGGGATAAGGGCTTGGGATGATTAGGAATTGATAATTGGGGATAAGGGCTTGGGATAATTAGGAATTGATAATTGGGGATAAGAGTTTGGGATTACTAGGGTTGATAATTGGGGATAATATCTCAGGATGATTAGGAATTGATAACTGGGGATAATTAGGAATTGATGACAGCAGGTGGTGGAGGAGAATCTTTCTCTAGTTTATTCTTATGGGATTTTGTAGAAGTGATTTTGGGGCTTTGTCATGCTAAATGGAATATTTACAAATATTTACAAATAAATATTTACAAATATTTACAAATGTTTCCAAATATTTACAAATATTGCAAATTGGTAAATCTGAGCCTGGAATTTAAACATGACTCTGAAGAAATAATCCAATAGGAAAATATCCATTTGCAATATTTGTAAATTTGCAATATTTGCAATATTTGTAAATATTGCAAAAATTTGCACAAATATTGCACAAAAATATTGCAAATTTGGTAAATCTGGGCCTGGAATTTAAACATGACTCTGAAGAAATAATCCAATAGGAAAATATCCAGGTTAACTCAGAAGCTGAGCTGAATTTCAGTTTTTTTCCAACATGCTCAATGAATGAAAATCCAGAGCAATGACCTCATTGAAGGAAGATATTTCCATTAAAATATTCTCTTTAGCATCACCCTGGTGATTCTGAATTTCAGGGCAAATTCCTCTTCATGTGCTGCTGATGGAGGTGAAGGTTTTTCTCCCCAGGAGATGAGCTGGATAAAACATAATATATTAAATTATTTATATGGATAAAACATAATAAAATTATTTATATGGATAAAACATAATCTATTAAATTATTTATATGTCAAACTGCTGTGATTCGTGTCTTTGCAAAGGTTGGTTTTCATCCCATCTCGTGTCTCTCCACCAATTGCAATTAATTCCAATTAAATCCAATTAAATCCAATTAAATCCAAGTAATTTCTCCATTCCAGATAACCTGGAGGGAGCATTCAGTGAGCTGAGTGTCCACATTGAACTCCTCCTGGGCTTGGAGCCACCTGGAGCTTGTGACAACCTGCAGGAGACCAAGAGTGGGGCAGGTACAGTGCCTGGGGACTGCTGCTTCCATCAGCAGGAAATTCCTATTTATTGGGAAAAGAGTAAATATGGAAATGGTGAAAAATCCTCCAGGAGCTGCTCTGCAATGCAGGAAATTCCTGTTTGTTGGGAAAAGAGTAAATATGGAAATGGTGAAAACCTGGGAGACCTGGAACCTCACAGGATATTCCTATTTATTGGGAAAAGGGTAAATCTGGAAATGGTGAAAACCTGGGAGACCTGGAACCTCCAGGAGCTGCTCTGCAATGCAGGAAATTCCTGTTTATTGGGAAAAGAGTAAATTGGAAATGGTGAATGGGGTTTTTACTGGGAAAAGAGTAAATCTGTAAATGGTGAAAACCTGGGAGATCTGGAACCTCCAGGATATTCCTATTTATTGGGAAAAGAGTAAATCTGTAAATGGTGAAACCTCCAGGAGCAGCTCTGCAATTCCTGATATTCCTATTTATTGGGAAAAGGGTTGGAATCTGGAAATGGTGAAGGAACCTCCAGGAGCTGCTCTGCAATGCAGGAAAATCCTATTTATTGGGAAAAGAGTAAATCTGGAAATGCTGAAAAAACCTCCAGGAGCTGCTCTGCAATGCAGGAAAATCCTATTTATTGGGAAAAGAGTAAATCTGGAAATGGTGAAAGCTGGGAGACCTGGAACCTCCAGGATATTCCTATTTATTGGGATAAAGGGTTGGAATCTGTAAATGGTGAAACAACCTCCAGGAGCTGCTTTGCAATGCAGGATATTCTTATTTATTGGGAAAAGAGTAAATCTGGAAATGGTGAAAACCTGGGAGACCTGGAACCTCCAGGAGCTGCTCTGCAATGCAGGATATTCCTATTTATTGGGAAAAGATTAAATCTGGAAATGCTGAAAAAACCTCCAGGAGCTGCTCTGAGCAATTCCTGATTTGCTGGGAGTTTGGAGATTTTCCTAGGAGGCTTTACATCCCTGAGGCAATAATGGGCAGAAAATGAGTTCCTGACTCTTCTGAGGATGGTATTTGGGGTGAGGATTGAGTTCCTGACTCTTCTCGGGATGGTTTTGGGTTCTGGATTTTGTGAAACCTCGGAGCTGCTCTCAGGATGGTTTTGGGGAAAGAATTGAGTGACCTGGGGACTGCTTTCAGGATAGTTTTGGGGTGAAGAATGAATTCCTGACTCTTCTGAGGATGGTTTTGGGGTGAGGATTGAGTTCCTGACTGCTCTGAGGGAGGTTTTGGGGTGAGGATTGAGTTCCTGACTCTTCTGAGGATGATTTTGGGTTCTGGATTTTGTGCCTGACTGCTCTCAGGATGGTTTTGGGGTGAGGACTGAGTGCCCAAATTTTCTGAGGTTGGTTTTGGGGTGAGGATTGAGTTCCTGACTGCTCTCAGGATGGTTTTGGGGTCTGGATTGAGTTCCTGACTGCTCTCAGGATGGTTTTGGGGTGAGGATTGAGTTCCTGACTGCTCTCAGGATGGTTTTGGGGTGAGGATTGAGTTCCTGACTGCTCTCAGGATGGTTTTGGGGTCTGGATTGAGTTCCTGACTGCTCTCAGGATGGTTCTAGGGTGAGGATTCAGTGCCTGACTCCCCTGAGGATGATTTTTGGGCTGAGGGTTGAATTCCTGACTCCTCTGAGGATGGTTTTGGGGTGAGGATTGAGTTCCTGACTGCTCTCAGGATGGTTTTGGGGTGAGGATTGAGTTCCTGACTGCTCTCAGGATGGTTTTGGGGTCTGGATTGAGTTCCTGACTGCTCTCAGGATGGTTTTGGGGTCTGGATTGAGTTCCTGACTGCTCTCAGGATGATTTTGGGTTCTGGATTTTGTGCCTGACTGCTCTCAGGATGGTTTTGGGGTGAGGACTGAGTGCCCAAATTTTCTGAGGTTGGTTTTGGGGTGAGGATTGAGTTCCTGACTGCTTTCAGGATGGTTTTGGGATCTGGATTGAGTTCCTGACTCCTCTCAGCATGGTTTTGGGGTGTGGATTGAGTTCCTGACTCCTCTCAGCATGGTTTTGGGATCTGGATTGAGTTCCTGACTCCTCTCAGCATGGTTTTGGGATCTGGATCTCCCATCCATTCCAGATAAATCCCAAATGTTTGTCCCAAACTCCTGAGCAACAACAACCTGGGATGGCATTTGGATCTCACTTGACTTTTTGGCACAAAGAGCAGGAAAAGCAGGATAGTGAGAAGAAAACCTAAAAATCCCCTAAAAAAATGACTTTTTGAGGTCACCCCACAGATCCCA
Organism: Entomyzon cyanotis; assembly: GCA_024500445.1. Taxonomy (NCBI): domain Eukaryota; kingdom Metazoa; phylum Chordata; class Aves; order Passeriformes; family Meliphagidae; genus Entomyzon; species Entomyzon cyanotis. The sequence continues at coordinate 3,189,151 of JAKEPQ010001019.1, forward strand.
AATTCTCTGGGATTCCCAAATTCTCTGGGATCCCAGGCTGAGCAAACCAAGTGCCCTCAGACCCTCCTGGTGGGCTTTCCTATATTAACACCAAAAAACCCCAAAAAAACCCAAAAAAACCAACCCAAAAATTCCCAAAACCTCCCAGACAGATCAATTCCAACTCATCCTGCAGCCCTAAAATTGGCTCCAGGAGGGAAAGGGAGGGAGAAAAACTCAACTGGAATAAAAATAAATAAATATTATGGCAGGAAGAGGATGAATGAAAAAGAAAAGAATTAAAAGAAAAAGAAAAGAAAAAGAAAAAATAATTTCCACAAATTATTTCCATGGAAATAATTTCCCTCTGACTCCAGGAGTCTCCATGGGTTGTGGAAATTCCATTTGAAATCCATTGGAAAAGAATAATTATTCCTAAAGGAACACAGAGCCAAAATCTGCTGAAAATAAATCAAATTTATTTCATTGATTTCAATAAATTTTTTAATTTATTGAAATAAATTATTAAATTTATTAAATTTATTGAAAATTTATTATTTAAAAATAAATCTACCAAAAATAAAAATAGCTGAAAAAAAGGAGAAAATGGGTGAAAAAGTTAATAAAAAGTTAATAAAGGATGGTGAAATATTCATCATTTCATAATTTCAAGTAGTTTTGAACAAAAAATATTAATTTCCCAGTGGAAACAAGGAAATTTTCTGCACACATTGTGGTTTCTCAGAGCTACAGCCGTGAGGATTTTTCTGAAAAATCTTATTTTAGCCTTAAATTTGGTCGATTTTCTTTTTATTTCCAGAAATTCCATGTTTCTCTGGAGTGAAAAATTGACTTCTTTGCCTTTTTTTTGCTATAATATTATATTTTTTAAAAAATGATATATTTAATTATAAATATATAAATTATATAATTATAAATCATAATTTTCCTCTTAAAAACTCTGATTTTGTCCTGAAGGCAACAAAACCCACCAAACCCTTCATGGGATTATCAGGAAAGAAGAAAAAAAAAGGGTGAGAAATTAAAAATAAAAGATTTTTACATCATCCTGATATTTTTTGAAGATAGATTGAAGTATCTGCAGCTCCTTTTAAAAAAAGGGATTTTTCAGGATTTTTGAAAAAAGGATTTCCTCAGCAGCTCTGAGTTCATCCAGGGAGTGATTTTGTCAATACATTTTGTCAATATATTTTATCAATATACATTTTGTCAATATATTTTATCAATATACATTTTGTCAACATATATTTTGTCAACATATATTTTGTCAACATATATTTTGTCAACATATATTTTGTCAATATATATTTTATCAATATATATTTTATCAATATATTTTATCAATATACATTTTGCCAATACATTTTGCCAATATATTTATCAATATACATTTTGTCAATACATTTTATCAATATACGTTTTGTCAATATACATTTTGTCAATACATTTTATCAATATACGTTTTATCAATATACATTTTATCAATATACATTTTATCAATATACATTTTATCAATATACATTTTATCAATATACATTTTGTCAATACATTTTGTCAATACATATTTTGTCAATATATATTTTGTCAATATATATTTTGTCAATATATATTTTATCAATATATATTTTATCAATATATTTTATCAATATACATTTTGTCAATACATTTTATCAATATATTTATCAATATACATTTTGTCAATACATTTTGTCAATACACATTTTGTCAATATACATTTTGTCAATATACATTTTGTCAATATACATTTTGTCAATATACATTTTGTCAATATACGTTTTGTCAATACACGTTTTGTCAATATACATTTTGTCAATATACATTTTGTCAATACACATTTTGTCAATACACGTTTTGTCAATACACGTTTTGTCAATACACGTTTTGTCAATATACGTTTTGTCAATACACGTTTTATCAATATACGTTTTATCAATATACGTTTTGTCAATATACATTTTATCAATATACGTTTTGTCAATACATTTTATCAATATACGTTTTGTCAATATACGTTTTATCAATATACGTTTTGTCAATATACGTTTTATCAATATACGTTTTGTCAATACATTTTATCAATATACGTTTTATCAATATACGTTTTATCAATATACGTTTTGTCAATATACATTTTATCAATATACGTTTTGTCAATACATTTTATCAATATACGTTTTATCAATATACGTTTTGTCAATATACGTTTTGTCAATATACGTTTTGTCAATACATTTTATCAATATACGTTTTATCAATATACGTTTTATCAATATACGTTTTGTCAATATACGTTTTATCAATATACATTTTGTCAATATACGTTTTATCAATATACATTTTATCAATATACGTTTTATCAATATACGTTTTATCAATATACGTTTTGTCAATATACGTTTTGTCAATATACGTTTTGTCAATACATTTTATCAATATACGTTTTATCAATATACGTTTTATCAATATACGTTTTGTCAATATACGTTTTATCAATATACGTTTTATCAATATACGTTTTATCAATATACGTTTTGTCAATATACGTTTTGTCAATATACGTTTTGTCAATACACGTTTTATCAATATACGTTTTATCAATATACGTTTTGTCAATATACGTTTTATCAATATACGTTTTGTCATATACATTTTATCAATATACGTTTTATCAATATACGTTTTATCAATATACGTTTTGTCAATATACATTTTATCAATATACGTTTTGTCAATACATTTTATCAATATACGTTTTATCAATATACGTTTTATCAATATACGTTTTATCAATATACATTTTGTCAATATATGTTTTGTCAATATATGTTTTGTCAATATATATTTTATCAATACATTTTATCAATATACATTTTATCAATATACATTTTATCAATATACATTTTACCAATACATTCTATCAATACATTCTATCAATACATTTCTCTTCCCCACCCCTGCAGCTCCCAGAGTTCACCTCCTCCCCAAGCCCAAGCTGTTCCCTGGCAGCAGAGCTCTGAGCAAACCGCGCTCTCCGTCTGGCTGTGCCTTCGCGGATTTTCCTGGCAAATCCCATCCCAGGGATTCCCTGGACGTCCTGGGAGCTCCACCAGACTCCATGGTGAGGAGAATTTCCTGGGATTTGGGGTGGAAATGGGGAGTTGGAGTCAAATTTTTCTTTCTCCAGAGAAAGTTGACTTCTGTTTGCTGTCCCAACTTTGCATTTCAGGGATGTTTCTGACCAGATTCCATGGTGAGGAGAATTTCCTGGGATTTGGGGTGGAAATGGGGAGTTGGAGTCAAATTTTTCTTTCTCCAGAGAAAGTTTACTTCTGTTAGTTGCCCAACTTTGCATTTCAGGGATGTTTCTGAGTTTCCATGGTGAGAATTTCCTGGGATTTTGGGGTGGAAATGAGGAGTTGGAGTCAAATTTTTCTTTCTCCAGAGAAAGTTGACTTCTGTTTGTTGTCCCAGCTTTGATTTCAGGGATGTTTCTGACCAGATTCCATGGTGAGGAGAATTTCCTGGGATTTGGGGTGGAAATGAGGAGTTGGAGTCAAATTTTTCTTTCTCCAGAGAAAGTTGACTTCTGTTTGTTGTCCAAATTCCATTTCAGGGATGTTTCTGAGTTTCCATGGAATGGTTTGGGTTGGGAAGAACCTTAAATCCAGTGTCACCAAAGCCATCCAGGGTCACCTTCACTGTCCCAGGCTGCTCCAGCCTGTCCTTGGCCATCCCAGGGATCCAGGGGCAGCCACAGCTTCTCTGGGAATTCCATCCCAGCCAGGAATTCCTAATTCCCAAGATCCCATCCATCCCTGCCCTCTGGCAGTGGGAAGCCATTCCCTGTCTCCTGTCCCTCCATGCCTTGTCCCCAAGTCCCTCTGTCACCTGTTTGTCCCACCCTGACTCACCACTTGAATGAATTCACTGCGTTGGAATTGAAATCACACATTTCAGTTCTTTTCATAAGGAACCAAACCCAATTCATCATCTCTCCAATCCTTTTGCATGTCTTGAAACCTCCAAATTGGCTTTTTTCACAAAATCCCAGAATGGGTTGTGTTGGAAGGACCTTAAAATCATCCAGTGTCACCCCAGCCATGGCAGGGACACCTCCCACTGTCCCAGTTTGCTCAGAGCTCCATCCAGCCTGGCCTTGGCCATCCCAGAGATCCAGGGGCAGCTCAGCTTCTCTGGGAATTCCAGCCCAGCCAGGAATTCCTAATTCCCAAGATCCCATCCATCCCTGCCCTTTTCCAGCTCAGATCCATTCCTCCTTGTCTCATCCTTCCACAGCAGCTAAACTCAGAGAACAATTTTGGATTTCACCTCTCAGCCCCACAGAATCACATGGAATTGTCCTAATCCATGGGAATAGCTGGGTTACTTATGATTTACATATCCCATGATTTCCCATTTTATGATTTACATTTCCCATGATTTCCCATTTTATGATTTACATTTCCCATGATTTCCCATTTTATAATTTACATTTTCCCATCATTTCCCATTTTATGATTACATATTTCCCATGATTTCCAATTTTATTATTACATTTTCCCATTTTATGATTTACATTTCCCATGATTTCATATTTTATTATTACATTTCCCCATTATTTCCCATTTCATGATTACATTTCCCATCATTTCCCATTTTATAATTTACATTTTCCATGATTTCCCATTTTATGATTACATTTCCCATGATTTCATATTTTATTATTACATTTCCCATGATTTCCCATTTTATGATTTACATTTCCCATGATTTCCCATTTTATGATTACATTTCCCATGATTTCATATTTTATGATTACATTTCCCATGATTTCATATTTTATAATTACATTTCCCATGATTTCATATTTTATCATTTACATTTCCCATGATTTCCCATTTTATTATTACATTTCCCCATTTTATTATTACATTTCCCATGATTTCCCATTTTATTATTACATTTCCCCATTTTATTATTACATTTCCCATGATTTCCAATTTTATTATTACATTTTCCCATTTTATGATTTACATTTCCCATGATTTCATATTTTATTATTACATTTCCCCATTATTTCCCATTTCATGATTACATTTTCCCATCATTTCCCATTTTATGATTTACATTTCCCCATGATTTCATGTTTTATGATTTACATTTCCCATGATTTCCCATTTTATTATTACATTTCCCATGATTTCCCATTTTATAATTACATTTCCCCATCATTTCCCATTTCATGATTACATTTTCCCATTTCATTATTACATTTCCCATGATTTCCAATTTTATTATTACATTTTCCCATTTTATGATTTACATTTCCCATGATTTCCCATTTCATGATTACATTTCCCATCATTTCCCATTTTATTATTACATTTCCCATTATTTCCCATTTCATGATTTACATTCCCCATGATTTCATATTTCATATTCCAAATTTGGATATTTTTTTCTTTCCCAGGTGAAAAATCCTCTGCAAAGACGAGACACACGTCAGGCTCTGTTCTGGAAATTTCCTGGAGAACATTCCCAGTTATTCCACAGGTAAACTGGAATTTTTTTTTTTCCAGCTAAATTCCCTTTGCAATGAAATCCAAAATGCCTTTTTAGGGTTTTTTTTTTTGTTGAATCTCAAGGAGAATTTTCCTTTCTGCCCCTTTTAAATTTTAAATTTAAAATGTAGTCCTACAAATTTAAAATGTGGTCCTACAAATTTAAAATTTAAAATTTGTAAATTAAATAATAAATTTAAAATTTAAAATTTAAATATTTAAAATTTAGTCCCACAAATTTAAAATATAGTCCTACAAATTTTAAATATAGCCCTACAAATTTAAAATCTAGTCCTACAAATTTAAAATTTGGTCCTACAAGTTTAAAATGTAGTCCTGCAAATTTAAAATTTAAAATTTAAAATTTGTAAATTAAATAATAAATTTAAAATTTAAAATTTAAATATTTAAAATGTAGCCTTAAAAATTTAAAATTCGGTCCTACAAATTTAAAATTTGGTCCTACAAATTTAAAATGTAGCCCTACAAATAAATCCCAAGAAATTTTTATTAAATTTATTTTTAATATTTTATTTTATTTTTAGTTTTAGTTTATTTTACTTTATGTTATTTTCTTTTATGTTATTTTAGTTTTTTATTATTTTATATTTTATTTTATATTTTATTATATTATATTTTATTTTATTTTAATTTTTAATTTATTTTATTTTATTTTATTTTATTTTATTCTATTTTTTATTTTGTATTTTATTGTATTTTATTGTATTTTATATTTAAAATTTCATTTTATTGTATTGTATTTGATTTTTGGCTCTTCCCAGGGGTTTGGCTCCTCACACAGAGATTTCCCATCAGTTTTTCCTCAATCCAAAGCCACCTGATGTCACAAATGTCCCTCAGGAGCTCAACGTGTCCCTGAGCATCCCAGAGAGGAGGTGAGAACATTTGAATTAATATGTTGAAAATCAATAAATTCTAAACCAGCAACAGCCTGATCGCAATCCTAAAATAAAATATTATTGATTAATATGATTGATATCTATAAAGATTTTTAACTATTAAAATATTTCATAGGAAATATTTCAATTTAAATAAAAAAATTTAATATTTCTATTTTTATATTATTATATTTATATTTATGTAAATTATAAAATATTGATTTTATTATTTATATAGAATAGTTTATAAATAATATTTATAAATATTGATTTATTTTTATAAAATATTGATGTTATAAAATACTGATGTTATAAAATCAAGGTTTGTCGTGGCCATGGATAATTTCATTTTGCTATAATTCACACCCAATTTTAAACAGATTTTTTTCCAGGGGATTTTTATGAAGGGAAAAAGGTGATGAAATCAACTTATTCTGGGTGTAGAAAAACAGGACTTGAGTGAAAAATATGGTCTTTAAACAAATTTTAAAAATTTCTTCTGTTTATCAAATTTGAAATGCTTATTTAGTGAATTTTGAAAGTTGTTAAATTTAAATGAATTTAAATTATTTCAATTATCTAATTAATTGATTGATGGGAATGGATCTGACATGGTGGTGAGGAAAATCCTGAATTTCTGAAAGATTCTGGTGCAGCCTGTGGTGATTTTTTTCCCAAAAAAATCTGGAAATGGTTTAATATTTTCTTCTTCTTTCTCCCCAATTTTCTGCTTCCAACGCTTGGGATGGAAGAAAGAGTAAACTAAAAAAAGGCAAAAAGGGGTAAGGATGTGAATGGGAAATTCAGTTTTCCAACATCAGGGATTCATCCAATCCTGGAATAATTAATGCTGGAAAAGATCTCCAAGATGACCAAATCCAACCCCAAATTTTTTGGTGTTATTTGTCCAACCTGGCAGGTTTTTTATTTAATAAATAAATTTATTTTTTATTAAATTATTATTATTTCTTATTTATTAAATTATTATTATTTAGTATTTATTAAACTATTATTATTTCTTATTTATTAAATTATTATTATTTCTTATCCTTCAGCTGTGCTGGGAACAGCATCATCATTATCCTTCAGGTCATTAACACTCAGAATTAATTCCTGCCATTGTGCTCTTATTTCCAGAATTACAATAGATCTCATTCCATTTGCCCAATTGAAAATCAAATTTACTCGAGAGGAAAAATTCCATGTTTTCCCTCTGCCCTGCACTTTTCAGCAGGATAATTTCTAATTTCTCTGCTAAGAGCACAGCTCTGGTCTTCTTGGAAGAAATCCATGAGAATCTATTTTTTCCTGATTCCACACTATTTTCCTGGGATTTTTGAGCTCTCCCTCCCACAGATGCAAGTGTGGATTTTCATTTTTTTGCCTGAGCTTCCATTTGTTTTCAGGTTTCACCAAATTATCCCCAAAGAGTAAAATCCTTTAAAGTAAATGATAAATTCTTTAAGGCTTTGTCTGCTGTACTTCACTGCTCACTTTTCCCAGGAAAAGGGGTATTTTTTTCTATTTTATTTCTATTTTATTTTATTTTATTTTATTATTTTATTTTATTATTTTATTTTATTTTATTTCTATTCTATTTATTTTATTTTATTCTATTTATTTTATTCTATTTATTTTATTCTATTTATTTTATTCTATTTATTTTATTTTATTCTATTCTATTTTATTTATATCCTATTCTATTCTATCCTATCCTATTCTATTCTATTCTAATTCTATTCTATTCTAATCTATTCTATTCTAATTAATTCTATTCTAATTCTATTCTATTCTATTCTAATTCTATTCTATTCTAATTAATTCTGTTCTAATTCTATTCTATTCTATTCTAATTAATTCTGTTCTAATTCTATTCTATTCTATTCTATTCTAATTCTATTCTATTCTAATCTATTATATTCTAATTAATTCTGTTCTAATTCTATTCTATTCTAATTCTATTCTATTCTAATTAATTCTATTCTAATTCTATTCTATTCTATTCTAATTCTATTCTATTCTAATTCTATTCTGTTCTATTCTAATTAATTCTATTCTAATTCTATTCTATTCTATTCTAATTAATTCCATTCTAATTCTATTCTATTCTAATTCTATTCTAATTCTATTCTATCCTATTCTATTCTAATTCAATTCTATTCCAATTCTGTTCCATTCCATTCCATTCCATTCCATTTCCTTTTATTCTATTCTATTTTTTCCTATTCTTCGTTTCTTTTCCATGCTCCTGGTTGGGAAATTTTCCTAAAGGGAAAACGTTACATTTTTGGCTGCTTCAGCTCTCAGAATTTCCTGCGCTGAGGTTTTCAGGGAAGCACTGAACTCTCCAAACTCATTTCCAGGGAAAACACAGGGAGGAGAGTTAGGATCTCATTCCTTCCTAAAATCCTTGGATATCTCCTAAGATCCCATTTTCCCCACATTTTTGACATTATGGAGTGATTTAGTAAGTTTTTTATGACGTTTTGTGGAGTAGTTTGGCAAGAAACTTTAATTAAATTGAACATTTCTGATGACATTTGTGCTGGAAAAGCTTTCCCTCTACCCCTGGAAATACCTTGCAGGATTGACAGGATGGAATTCTTTGGGATTTCTGCACCATGGATGAGGTCAGGGTAAATCATCTTGGAGCTCTCTCCCAGCTCCACAAATCCATAAATCCACAAATCCTAAATCTATAAATCTATAAATCTATAAATCTATAAATCTATAAATCCAGAAATCCACAAGTCCAGAAATCCAGAAATCCACAAGTCCAGAAATCCATAAATCCATAAATCTATAAATCTATAAATCCATAAATCCATAAATCCACAAATCTATAAATCTATAAATCTATAAATCCATAAATCCATAAATCCATAAATCCATAAATCTATAAATCTATAAATCCATAAATCCATAAATCTATAAATCCTAAATCTATAAATCCATGAATCCACAAATCCATAAATCCATAAATCTATAAATCCATAAATCCAGAAATCCATAAATCTATAAATCTCTAAATCTATAAATCTATAAATCCATAAATCTATAAATCTATAAATCCTAAATCTATAAATCCATTAATCCATGAATCCATAAATCCATAAATCTCTAAATCCTAAATCTATAAATCCACAAATCCATAAATCCATAAATCTATAAATCCATTAATCCATAAATCCAAAAATCTATAAATACATAAATCTATAAATCTATAAATCCATAAATCTATAAATCCACAAATCCATAAATCCATAAATCCACAAATCCATACATTCAAAAATCCATAAATCCACAAATCCACAAATCTATAAATCCATAAATCTATAAATCTATAAATCCATAAATCCATAAACCCATAAATCTATAAATCCATAAATCTATACATCCACAAATCCAGAAATCCATAAATCTATAAATCCATAAATCCACAAATCCACAAATCCAAAATCTACAAATCCAGAAATCTAAAACCAATAAATCCATAAGCCCATAAACCAAATCCACAAATCCATAAATCCACAAACTCATAAATCTATAAATCCATAAATCCACAAATCCACAAATCCACGAGATCTGGTTGTTGCCTTTGCAAACTCCAGGAGCTCTGAGAGGACTGGGAACAGCTTTTGTGGGATGGGGAATGCTGGGATCGACTTCCCACTCTCCCCTGCACCATCAGGAGCTCTGCCAGACACAAAATCTGCTTTTTTCTCCCCATTTTAAACCGGAATTTCCCCCTCTCCCCTGCAGGGAAGCTCTTGCAGTGAAAGGACCCATCTTCGTCCCGGCTGACCCAGCTCTGGCCGAAGGGCTGCAGCTCCAGATTCCAACTCCTCACATCTGGCAGCCTGGAGAAGACAAAGCTGAGCAACGGGAGCTGCGAGGAGCTGGGAAAGGTGGGGAAACACGGAAAGGTCGGAGTGACATCCATGGAATGTCTTCTGAACCTTTGGAAGGTTGGAATGACATTCATGGAGTATCTTCTGAACCACTGAAGGCTGGAATGACATTCATGGAATATCTTTTGAACCTTTGGAATGTTGGAGTGATATTCATGGAATATCTCTTGAACCATTGAAGGTTGGAATGACATTCATGAAATATCTCTTGAACCATTGGAAGGTTGGAGTGATATTCATGGAGTATCTTTTCAGCCATTGAAAAGTTGGCTGAAACCAATAATTAATGGAATATCATACCAATATTCATGGAATATTGTTTGAACCATTGGAAGGTTAGAGTGATACTCATGGAATATCTTTTGAACTATTGGAAGGTTTGCTGAAACCAACAATTCATGGAATATCATACTAATATTCACAGAATATCTTTTGAACCATGGAAAGTTGGAATCATATTCATGGAATATCTTTTAAACCATTGAAAAGTTGGCTGAAACCAACAATTAATGGAATATCATACCAATATTCATGGAATATCTTTTCAACCACTGAAAGGTTGGAATGACATTCATGGAATATCTTTTCAGCCATTGAAAAGTTGGCTGAAACCAACAATTAATGGAATATCATACCAATATTCATGGAATATCTTTTGAACCATTGAAGGTTGGCATGACATCCATGGAATATCTCTTGAACCATTGGAAGGTTGGAGTGATATTCATGGAATACCTTTTGAACTATTGGAAGGTTGGCTGAAACCAACAATTCATGGAATATCATACCAATATTCATGGAATGTGTTTTGAACCATGGAAAGTTGGAATGATATTCATGGAATATATTTCCAAACACTGAAAGATTGGAGTGACATTCATGGAAGATCTTTTGAACCATCGGAAGGTTGGAGTGACATTCATGGAACATCTTTTCAGCCATTGAAATTTTGGAGTGATTTTCATTGAATATCTTCTCAGCCACTGAAAGTTTGGCTGAAACCAACAATTCATGAAATATCTTTTGAACCATTGAAGGTTGGAGTTATATTCATGGAATATCTTCTGAACCATTGGAAGGTTTGCTGAAACCAACAATTCATGGAATATCATATCAATATTCACGGAATGTCTTTTGAACCACTGGAAGGTTGGAGTGATGTTCATGGAATATCTTTTCAGCCATTGAAAGTTTGGCTGAAAACAATAATTCATGGAATATCATCCCAATATTCATGGAATATCGTTTGAACCATTGGAAAGTTAGAGTGATACTCATGGAATTACAGAACCATTGAAAGGTTGGAGTGATATCAATGGAATATCTTTTGAACTATTGGAAGGTTGGATTGATATTCATGGAATATCTTTTCAAACATTGGAAGGTTGAAATACCATGGAATATCTTTTCAACCATTGGAAGGTTGGCTGAAACCAATAATTCATGGAATATCTTTTGAACCATTGAAAAGTTGGCTGAAACCAACAATTAATGGAATATCATACCAATATTCATGGAAAATCTTTTCAACCACTGAAAGGTTGGAATGACAATCATGGAATATCTTTTCAGCCATTGAAAGGTTGGCTGAAACCAGTAATTCATGGAATATCATCCCTACATTCATGGAGTATCTTTTGGACCATTGGAAGGTTGGAATGATATTCATGGAATTACAGAACCATTGAAAGGCTGGAGTGATATCCATGGAATACCTTTTGAACTATTGGAAGGTTGACTGAAACCAACAATTCATGGAATATCATACCAATATTCATGGAATGTGTTTTGAACCATGGAAAGTTGGAATGATATTCATGGAATATATTTCCAAACACTGAAAGATTGGAGTGACATTCATGGAAGATCTTTTGAACCATTGGAAGGTTGGAGTGATGTTCATGGAGTATCTTTTCAGCCATTGAAAGTTTGGCTGAAACCAATAATTCATGGAATATCCTACCAATATTCATGGAATATCTTTTCAGCCATTGAAAGGTTGGAGTGATTTTCATTGAATATCTTCTCAGCCATTGAAAGGTTGGCTGAAACCAACAATTCATGGAGTATCTTTTGAACCATTGAAGGTTGGAGTGATATTCATGGAATATCTTTTCAACCATTGAAAAGTTGGAATGATATTCATGGAATACCTTTTAAACCATTGGAAGGTTGGCTGAGACCAACAATTCATGGAATATCATACCAATATTCATGGAGTATCTTTTGAACCATAGGAAAATTGGAATGATATTCTTGGAATATCTTTCCAACCACTGGAAGATTGGAGTGACATTCATGGAATATCTTCTGAACCATTGGAAGGTTGGAATGATATTCATGGAATATCTTTTCAGCCATTGAAAAGTTGGCTGAAACCAACAATTCATGGAATATCATACCAATATTCATGGAAAATATTTTCAACCACTGAAAGGCTGCAATGATATTCATGGAATATCTTTTCAGCCATTGGAAGATTGGAGTGATTTTCCTTGAGTATCTTCTCAGCCACTGAAAGGTTGGCTGAAACCAACAATTCATTAAATATCTTTTGAACCATTGGAAGGTTGGAATGATATTCACGGAATATCTTTTGAACCATGGAAAGTTGGAATCATATTCATGGAATATCTTTTCAGCCATTGAAAAGTTGGCTGAAACCAACAATTCATGGAATATCATACGAATATTCATGGAAAATCTTTTCAACCACTGAAAGGTTGGAATGATATTCATGGAATATCTTTTGAACCATTGGAAGGTTGGAGTGATCCCATGGAATATCTTTTGAAGCATGGAAGTTGGCTGAACCAACGTTCATGGATCTCCAATTTCATGGATTCTCTTGAACCATCAGAAGGTTGGAGGGTTGCCGTTGTCTGTTTGTAGGAGTGGTGAATTATTTAGAAGAGGGATTTTGTGAATGTTCAGAGGGAAATTGGGAGGGAAAACCAGTTCAGAGTTTTGGGTTTGTTTTTTTAATACGATGTGGTTGAGTCACAATTATTTGATTTGCAAGTGGAGTCAGCAGCAAAAATGAGAATAATTCTTGAGAAGCGAAGGGGTGAGAAGTGAGTGAAGAGTTGGGTTCTGACAAGAAAATAAAACTCTTGAATTCATGGAATATCACTTGAACCATTGGAAGGTTGGAATGATATTCATGGAATATCTTTTAAACCATTGAAAAGTTGGCTGAAACAAATAATTCATGGAATATCATCCCAATATTCATGGAATATCTTTCCAACCACTGAAAGGTTGGAATGATATTCATGGAATACCTTTTCAGCCATTGGAAGGCTAGAGTGATTTTCACAGAATATCTTTTCAGCCATTGAAAGGTTGGCTGAAACCAATAATTAATGGAATATCTTTTGAACCATTGAAAGGTTGGAGTAATATTCATGGAATATCTTTTCAACCAAAGAAAGTTTGGTTGAAACCAGCAATTAATGGAATATCATACCAATATTCATGGAGTATCTTTTGAACCATTGGAAGGTTAGAGTGATACTCATGGAATTACAGAACCATTGAAAGGTTGGAGTGATATCAATGGAATATCTTTTCAACCAAAGAAACTGTTGGCTGAAACCAACAATTCATGGAATATCATACCAATATTCATGGAATATCTTTTGAACCATGGAAAGTTGGAGTGATATTCATGGAATATCTTTTAAACCATTGAAAAGTTGGCTGAAACCAACAATTCATGGAATATCATACCAATATTCATGGAATATCTTTCCAACCACTGAAAGGTTGGAATTATATTCATGGAAAATCTTTTCAGCCATTGGAAGGTTGGAGTGATTTTCACGGAATATCTTTTCAGCCATTGGAAGGTTGGCTGAAACCAATAATTCATGAAATATCTTTTGAACCATTGGAAGGTTGGAGTAATATTCATGGAATATCTTTTCAACCAAAGAAAGTTTGGTTGAAACCAGCAATTAATGGAATATCATACCAATATTCATGGAGTATCTTTTGAACCATTGGAAGGTTAGAGTGATACTCATGGAATTACAGAACCATTGAAAGGTTGGAGTGATATCAATGGAATATCTTTTCAACCAAAGAAACTGTTGGCTGAAACCAACAATTCATGGAATATCATACCAATATTCATGGAATATCTTTTGAACCATGGAAAGTTGGAGTGATATTCATGGAATATCTTTTAAACCATTGAAAAGTTGGCTGAAACCAACAATTCATGGAATATCATACCAATATTCATGGAATATCTTTCCAACCACTGAAAGGTTGGAATTATATTCATGGAAAATCTTTTCAGCCATTGGAAGGTTGGAGTGATTTTCACGGAATATCTTTTCAGCCATTGGAAGGTTGGCTGAAACCAATAATTCATGAAATATCTTTTGAACCATTGGAAGGTTGGAGTGATATTCATGGAATATCTTTTGAAGCATGGAAAGTTTGGAGGGATATTAATGGAATATCTCTTGAACCATTGAAGGTTGGAATGACATTCATGGAATATCTTTTCAGCCATTGAAAGGTTTGCTGAAACCAACAATTCATGGAATGTCATACCAATATTCATGGAATATCTTTTGAACCATTGAAAGGTTGGAGTAATATTCATGGAATATCTTTTCAACCAAAGAAAGTTTGGTTGAAACCAGCAATTAATGGAATATCATACCAATATTCATGGAGTATCTTTTGAACTATTGGAAGGTTAGAGTGATACTCATGGAATTACAGAACCATTGAAAGGTTGGAGTGATATCAATGGAATATCTTTTCAACCAAAGAAACTGTTGGCTGAAACCAACAATTCATGGAATATCATACCAATATTCATGGAATATCTTTTGAACCATGGAAAGTTGGAGTGATATTCATGGAATATCTTTTAAACCATTGAAAAGTTGGCTGAAACCAACAATTCATGGAATATCATACCAATATTCATGGAATATCTTTCCAACCACTGAAAGGTTGGAATTATATTCATGGAATACCTTTTCAGCCATTGGAAGGTTGGAGTGATTTTCACGGAATATCTTTTCAGCCATTGGAAGGTTGGCTGAAACCAATAATTCATGGAATATCTTTTGAACCATTGGAAGGTTAGAATGATATTCATGGATTATCTTTTGAACCATTGGAAGGTTTGCTGAAACCAACAATTCATGGAATATCATACTAATATTCACGGAATATCTTTTGAACCATGGAAAGTTGGAATGACATTAATGGAATATCTTTTAAACCATTGAAAAGTTGGCTGAAACCAACAATTCATGGAATATCATACCAATATTCATGGAATGTGCTTTAACCATGGAAAGTTGGAATGATATTCATGGAATATATTTCCAAACACTGAAAGATTGGAGTGACGTTCATGGAATATCTTTTGAACCGCTGGAAGGTTGGAGGGATGTTCATGGAATATCTTTTCAACCATTGAAAGTTTGGCTGAAACCAATAATTCATGGAATATCATACCAATATTCATGGAATATCTTTTCAGCCATTGAAAGGTTGGAGTGATTTTCATTGAATATCTTCTCAGCCATTGAAAGGTTGGCTGAAACCAACAATTCATGGAATATCATACCAATATTCATGGAGTATCTTTTGAACCATGGAAAGTTGGAATGATATTCATGGAATATCTTTTGAACCATTGGAAGGTTGGAGTGATATTCATGGAATATCTTTTCAGCCATTGGAAGGTTGGCTGAAACCAACAATTCATGGAATATCATACCAATATTCAGGGAATATATTTTCAGCCATTGGAAGGTTAGAGTGATATTCATGGAATTACAGAACCAGGAATGGGTTGGGTTGGGAAGGACCCTAAAAATCCCCCATTCCCACCCCTGCCCTGGGCAAGTACACCTTCAGTTATCTCATATTGCTGCAAGCCTCATCCAATGCTGGACACTTCCAGAATTCCAAATTAATATTAAAAACCCCCAATGACTGCTTAGGGATAAAGCTCCTCACCCACGAGGATGAGGTGGAAACATCCTTCCAAAACCACTGGGAATCTGTGGTGAATTCTGACTTTTAACGGGAATAAATTGCAATAAACCCTCTTAGCGCTTCTTCCCTTCTCTCTAGTTTATATTTATAATTTTATGTCTTTAATATGATTCCCCTGCAGACACTGGTGAGAAAATCCAGAAGAAATCCAGCAAGTCCAAGTCAGGATCTTCTCCTGTTCCTCAGCTGCTCTCCAATTCCAAACCCATCCTGCCTCCAATCCCACCTGGATGGAAAAGCACCTGATGGAAAACTTTCAATTACTTCCACCCCAATCCTTGTCATCCTGACTCCTCCCAACCCTGCTTTTCATCTCTTTCTCCTCAGCAAAGCAAAATCTATCCAATATTATTGCTAAATTCAGTTCTGATTAAATCTCCCCCTAAAAAAAAAAATTATTTATAACTTTATTAAAAAGATATTTCTGTATTTCCCAACACTAGATATTATATCCCTGGGTACTCTCAGCTGGGAAATGGGGGAGATTTTTTTTCCTAACAACCACAGGACCAAATCTTCCAATAATTTCTCTCTTCCTTCCCCTTCCTGTATTGTAGATTTAATTGAGGTGTGGGAGCAGCAGGGCTTCTGATAATATTGTCTGTATTGTGAATTATTTAGAAGAGGGGTTTTGTGAAATGTTCAGAGGGAAATTGGGAGTGAAAACCAGTTCAGAGTTTTGGTTTTGGTTTTTTTTTAATAAAAGGTGGTTGAGGCACAATTATTTGATTTGCAAGTGGAGTCAGCAGCAAAAATGAGAATAATTTTTGAGAAGTGAAGGGGTGAGGAGTGAAGATTTAGGTTCTAAAAAACACAATAAAACTCTTGAATTCATGTTTGTCCCGATGAATTTTCGTTGCCTTCCACTTCCAGAGCCCCTCGGGCTGAGCAGCTTCCTCCCCAGAGCCCTTTCCCTGAAAAAAATGGGATTTTATCCCAGTTTGGAGCTCTGGGAAAACCCAAACACCTCCCTTGTGGCCAGGAATGGTTTTGTTGATTAAATGGGTGAACTGAATGGAGCAGCTCAGGGTGACTAACTGGGATTCAGGGAGCTCAGACATTCCCAAAGATTTTTGGGAAGCACTTCCCCTGGAGCAGCTGGCTGAGGAATTCCTCAGGCTGAGGAACATCAGCTCCTCCAAGGCTCCAGTTTTCCATGGTGGATTTGGGCAGAAAAAAAAAAAAAAATGAGGCTGTTCTGTGGTCAGAGGGAGCTCAGAAGCAAAGCTGCAGCTTCAACATTTTGGGGTTTTTTGGCCAAGGTAGTTCAGTGAGGTGGGTAGAGGACTGGACTGAAAAAACACACAGAATCCTTCACGGAATTATGGAATCATGGAATGGTTTGGGCTGGAAAGGAACCTTAAAATCATCTTTTTGCATCCTCCTGCCATCCAGGGACACCTCCTACTGTCCCAGGCTGCTCCAGGACTGGCCTTGGCCATCCCAGGGATCCAGGGGCAGCCACAGCTGCTCTGGGAATTCCAGCCCAGCCAGGAATTCCTAATTCCCAATCTCCCATCCATCCCTGCCCTCTGGCAGTGGGAAGCCATTCCCTGTGTCCTGTCCCTCCATGCCTTGTCCCCAGTCCCTCTGCAGCTCTCCTGGAGCTCCTTCAGGCCCTGGCAGGAGCTCTGAGCTCTCCCTGCATCCTTCCCTTCTCCAGGGCAACACTCCCAGCCTTTCAACGAGAATAATCATTATTTTGAACGGCGGAATAATTACTCGGCGCGGAATCATGAGGAACGGCCTCTAACTGGCGTTTTGGGGTCGCTAAATAACCCCAAAAAGTCAATTTCACGCCGCTCCTCTCCACAGACAGCGCCGGAGCCGCGCCTCCTCCTGACACCACCTCAGCACCGCCATCTTACCTCAGAACTACAACTCCCATCGTGCCCCGCGGCGGAGCGCCCGTCGGGAGCCGCGCTGAGGCGGCGCGGAGCCTGCCGGGAGTTGTAGTCCCGGCGGCGGCGGCGCGGCGGGCGGGGAGCGAACTACCGGCGGCCGGAGGAAGCGGGGGCGGCGGGCCGGGGCCGGGAGCGGGGCAGGATCCCGGGAGCGGGATGCGGGGGCGGCCCGGCACGCCGCCTCGCTGCCCGGAGCCACAGCATGCACCCGGCCGTGGCGGTGGGGCTGGTGTTCGGCGGCTGCTGCAGCAACGTGGTGTTCCTGGAGCTGCTGGCCAGGTGCGAGCCGCGGAGAGGAGTTGGGGGATAAAGGGTCAGGGAGTCATTGTTGTGGGGTCTGGGTGAGGATTTGGGGGATAAAGGGTCAGGGAGTCATTGCTGTGGGGTCTGGGTGAGGATTTGGGGGATAAAGGGTCAGGCAGTCATTGCTGTGGGGTCTGGGTGAGGATTTGGGGGATAAAGGGTCAGGGAGTCATTGCTGTGGGGTCTGGGTGAGGATTTGGGGGATAAAGGGTCAGGGAGTCATTGCTGTGGGGTCTGGGTGAGGATTTGGGGGATAAAGGGTCAGGGAGTCATTGCTGTGGGGTCTGGGTGAGGATTTGGAGGATAAAGGGTCAGGGAGTTCATTCCGATGGGGTCGGGGTGAGGATTTGGGGGGATAAAGGGTCAGGGAGTTCATTCCGATGGGGTCTGGGTGAGGATTTGGGGGGATAAAGGGTCAGGGAGCCATTCCAGTGGGGTCTGGGTGAGGATTCGGGGGATAAAGGGTCAGGGAGTTCATTCCAATGGGGTCTGGGTGAGGATTCCCTCACCGGCCTCAGGGTTCGTGAGGGGAGGCAGCAGCAGCCGTGGGTTTGGGGGGGATTTTGGGTCCCCAGGCTGGCCCTGAGGGGGTTTTACCCTCCCAGGCCCTGGGGCTCCTCAGCCAGGGTGGGTTTGGGGGGATTTGGGGGGATTTGGGGTGATTTGGGATCCCCAGGGTGGCTCTGAGGGGGTTTTACCCTCCCAGACCCTCAGCGAGGTGCCAGGCTGAGTCCAGCCCTGGATTGTCACCCCGTGTCCCCTCGGTCTGTGGGTTTTGGGGTGTTTCAGGGCTGTCCCCTCTGGCTGTGGGTTTTGGGGTGTTTTGGGGCTGTCCTCTGTGGCTGTGGGTTTTGGGGTATTTCGGGGCTGTCCCCTCTGTCTGTAGGTTTTGGGGTGTTTGGGGCTGTCCCCTCTGGCTGTGGGTTTTGGGGTGTTTGGGGCTGTCCCCTCTGGCTGTAGGTTTTGGGGTGTTTGGGGCTGTCCCCTCTCGCTGTAGGTTTTGGGGTGTTTCGGGGCTGTCCCCTCTGGCTGTGGTTTTTGGGGTGTTTGGGGCTGTCCCCTCTGGCTGTGGGTTTTGGGGTGTTTCAGGGCTGTCCCCTCTCGCTGTGGGTTTTGGGGTGTTTCAGGGCTGTCCCCTCTGGCTGTGGGTTTTGGGGTGTTTCAGGGCTGTCCCCTCTGGCTGTAGGTTTTGGGGTGTTTCAGGGCTGTCCCCTCTCGCTGTGGGTTTTGGGGTGTTTCAGGCTTCCCCTCTGGCTGTGGGTTTTGGGGTGTTTCAGGGTGTCCCTCGCTGTAGGTTTTGGGGTGTTTCAGGGCTGTCCCCTCTCGCTGTAGGTTTTGGGGTGTTTCAGGGCTGTCCCCTCTGGCTGTGGGTTTTGGGGTGTTTCAGGGCTGTCCCCTCTGGCTGTGGGTTTTGGGGTGTTTCAGGGCTGTCCCCTCTGGCTGTGGGTTTTGGGGTGTTTCAGGGCTGTCCCCTCTGGCTGTGGGTTTTGGGGTGTTTCAGGGCTGTCCCCTCTGGCTGTGGGTTTTGGGGTGTTTCAGGGCTGTCCCCTCTCCACAGGGACAGTGACATCACCATGTCCCCAGCGCATCCCAGGCAATCCCAATCCCACTGAAATCCCAAGGAAAAGCTATCCCTGGGAATGTTTTCCCTCTGGAAATGCCATCCTGGGCCATCGTCGCTCTGCAAAGCCACCGAGTCCCGTTGGCAATGGAGAAGAGTTGAATTCCCAGATGTTTTTTGGGATCTCACCTTCCTCATCCTGATGGAGAAAGGCAGAGCTTGGGAGAGGGCTGGTCAGGAATCTGGGAAGGAGAAATGGCCTGACTGGGAAAAAGTGATGCCTGAACTGGTTTTGTGTCTAAAATCCCAGTGAGTCACCGAATCCCCTTGGCAATGGAGAGGAGTTGAATTCCCAGATGTTTTTAGGGATCTCACCTTCCTCACCCTGATGGAGAAAGGCTGGCAGGGCCTGGGAAAGGGGCTGACTGGGAAAAAGTGATGCCTGAACTGGTTTTGTGTCTAAAATCCCAGTGAGTCACCGAGTCCCCTTGGCACTGGAGTGGAGTTGAATTCCCAGACGGGAAGCTGATTTTTTAGGGGATCTCACCTTCCTTGCCTTGATGGAGAAAGGCTGGCAGGGTTTGGGAAAGGGCTGGTCAGGAATCTGGGAAGGAGAAAGGGCCTGACTGGGAAAAAGCGATGCCTGAACTGGTTTTGTGTCTAAAATGCCAGTGAGTCACCGAATCCCCTTGGCAATGGAGAGGAGTTGAATTCCCAGATGGGAAGCTGATTTTTTTTGGGATCTCACCTTCCTCACCCTGATGGAGAAAGGAATCTGGGAAGGAGAAAGGGCCTGACTGGGAAAAAGTGATGCCTGAACTGGTTTTGTGTCTAAAATGCCAGTGAGTCAGCGTGGTGCTGCACTCAGTGCACTCCAGCCTTTCAAAACCAGTCCTTACTCACTCCCTGCCCGTCAGTATCCTGGATTTTTAAAGGAAAAAAGGAATGCAAAAGCCAGCAGGTGTCTGCACCCCAGCAAAATTCCAGCAGTCCGGTTGCAGACATCAAGGAAAAGCTGATTTTCACACCCACAGCACCTCTCAGACACTTGAAATTCCTCTGTTGACAGCTCAGTTCTTGTGCCCTTGAGTTCCCCTGCTCACCTTTAATCCCAAAATTGAGATAACACCAATTATTTCTTTGGGTCTTGGAAGGAAAAGTTCCTCCTGCAGGTGAATATTCCCATAACAAGCAAAATCCTGGAGTAGGATCCCAGGAAAAGGCAGTGACCAGGCTGGTGAGGAGCAGTAAAGGTGAGGGGAAGGAATTTGTTTAGGATTTGTAAGGAAAGTAAAGGAATGAGAAGTGTTTAGTCTGGAGATGCCTGAGGACAGACACAGAAAATGAGAGAAATTCCTGCTGAAAAATTCCTGCTGGGCTGTGGAGGCAGAACAAGAAACCAGGGGCTTAAACTGCTGTGAAAGGGATGCAAATCAGCCCCAAAAAATCAGGTTTTTCCCTCTCCATGCAGTGAAGTGGAATTTTGGGAGAGAGAGGAGGAAAACTCCTTTCTGGGAGGACTCCCATCAGTTGTCTCCAGCTGAAGCAGATCTTGGGCTGATAGATCCAGCCTTATCTCTTTTTTTAGGTGCATCTGTGAGGGTTGTGAGCCAAAGGAGGGGCAGATAAAACCCTTTTTTTAATCTGTTATCAGCCAGCACACAGCCCTGAGTGCCAACAGTGCTGATAATGTGGGGTCACATCCAGGGAGCTGTGAGCTGGGAGGAGGCAAAGTCCAGGGCATGGAACCAGCCTGGGATTATCCCAGCTTCCCACCTCGTTGGTGGATTCCCCTCTGGAGAGCAGGTTTGCAATCCTGGAGCTTCTGGCTCTGCTTCAGTCCATCCCTCCCTGAGGAACTTTTGGACTTTCCACCCTCAGGATTGAGGTTTTATGGGTAATTAAGCTGGGGAGAATGTGGGAATTGGCAGATGGGCAGAGGAAAAGCAGGGAGAAGGTGATTTTTCCAGGTGCTGTTTGGTGGCAGCCCTGCAGTCAGCAGGTCCTGAGAGAACTGTGGGGTGGCAGAGGAGAATTGAGAGGAGCCAGCTTGGATATTCCTGTTTTCCAGGGCATCTCCCAGCTTGAATCCTGCAAAATTCCCAGTCCTGAGCTGCCAGGGAATTTTCCATGAGGAAGCTTGTGCAGCAGGGTGGGGAGCAGGACTCTCCCAGAAATCCTTGGCCTCAGGATTTTCTGTCCTGCTCCAGAAAAAAGGGAAAAATTCCCTCAATTCCCTCTGTCTTCCCCATTTTCTGCCCTGCCAAGGCCTCCTTGGAGCTTCTGCCTCCCAGGAAATCCTTCCCTGTCAGCTCCTTCGGGAGGATCAGGGCGCAGGGAGTGTCTGTTTGGTGTCCTGCCCAGGATAAATCCAAAGTTTGGTTAGCTTGGAGGTGATCTGGGGACATTCCTGCCACGCCTGGGTCCCTCTGGGGGACAAAAAGGGACTCAGAGGATCTCTCTTGAGTTCAGATGAAGTTTTGTGGCTCTGGATACCTTGTGGAGTTGGTGTCACACAAGCAGGATCTGTGCATGTCACATGGGATTTACTGCCAGGGCTTTTTTGGGCTCCTGGGATGAATTTCAGTCCCTTCTCCAAGTTTTTGGCATCCAGAAAAACCAAAGTTTTTTTGGCAGCAGCAATTGAGCAGGTCTGAGCAAGCAGGGACACTCTACCAGCCCAGACCTGCCCTTGGCACTTCCCTCCTGCAGCAGGAATAAGGAATATTGGATTTCCAGCTGCCTTCCTCCTGGATGGACTCCTCATTGCCTCACCTCTCACAAACACAGCAGCTTTTGGGAAGGGACAGAGTTTTCCTAAAGCCACTTCCCATGGGAAAAGGGGAGTTGTGGGTGTGCTAAATATTCCCCGTTTCCATGTGCTGTATCCTGGTGGGATTTCTGCAGATTTATGAGATGCAGGTTTCTCTTCCCATCCTGCCCTGACTGAGCTGGGAAAAACCTTTTGGGAAGTGTTTGAGGAAGAGCTCCCTGCAGGTGTTTGCACAGTTCAGGTGGATAAATCCCTTTTCACCTGGACAGGGAAAGGAGCAAAACCTCTCCAGGGTGATTCCTGCTCCGGGATAAGGAGCTGTCACCTTTGATTGGAGCCAAGTGTTTTATCCTGGCTCTGATGTTCCTCTTCCGTCTGCATGCTGCAGGCAGTTCCCAGGATGTGGCAACATCGTGACCTTCTCCCAGTTCCTGTTCATTGCCGTGGAAGGTTTTATCTTCGAGGCCAATTTCGGGAGGAAGCGCCCTGCCATCCCCATCAGGTACAATCCAGGGCTTTTCCCAGGAGGAATTGCCTGGCTCTCTCTTGGCTCCAAAAAGCATTCCATAAAATGGTTTATCCACTAATCCTGTCGAAATCCCATCCATCCTGCAGCATTTGCAGAGCTGTGTTGGGAAGCTGTCCGGCCTGATAAAATATGGATTAATTTATTGGGAATTTTCAATGGGAATTTGCCATCAGTTCTTTCCCTGTCAAGGAACAGGGCAGAGTTTTGCACAGTGAAGAGTTTGCTGTGTTTAAAGAGCTTTTTATCTCTGGGGTTTGGTATGGTGGGAGTGGGAAGGGAGAAGTTTTCCTGGAAAATCACCCAAATTCACTTTGCATTTCTCCACTGGTGTTGATCTCAGTCACCTCTGTGAGATCCCCAAGAGCTGTGCTTTGCTCCAGCCCTTTCCCTGCACCCCATGGTCATTCCTGAGGGCTCTCCCAGCATCCCAGGGATGTTCCTGCACAGCTGCCAGATGTTTTTCCGTGTTGCAGGAACTATTTCATCATGGTGGCCATGTTCTTCACCGTCAGCGTGGTCAATAACTACGCCCTGAACCTGAACATCGCCATGCCGCTGCACATGATCTTCCGCTCGGTGAGCTCAGCCTTCTTCTTCTCCTCTTCCTCCTCTTTCTCCTCCTCTTCTTCCTTCTCCTCTTCCTCTTCTTCCTTTTCCTCCTCCTTCTTCTCCTCCTTCTCTCCTCTTCCTGCTTCTTCCTGCTTCTTCCTCCTTCTTCCTTCTCCTCCTTCTCCTCCTCCTTCTCCTCCTCCTTCTCCTCCTCCTTCCTCCTTCTTCCTACTTCTTCCTCCTTCTTCTCCTCTTCCTCCTCCTTTTCCTCTTCCTCCTCTTCCTCCTTCTCCTCCTTCTTCTTCCTCCTTCTTCCTCCTTCTTCCTCCTTCTTCCTCTTTCTCCTCCTTCTCCTCCTTCTCCTCTTCCTCCTCTTCTTCTTCTTCCTCCTTCTCCTTCTTCCTCCTTCTCCTTCTCCCTCCTCTTCCTCCTCTTCCTCCTCCTCCTGGGGCTCCCCTTCCAGCATTCCTGCAGGAATTGTCCCTTCTCCAGGTGTCCTGCCACCCTCTCCTTCCCAGGAGCACCAAACCCCATGAAATCCTGAATTGCAGCTTGTGGGGAGAGCAGCCTCTGTCCAAAGCTCAGCTCCAGGTCTCACCTGGTGGTGTTGATAGTTAAATTCCAGCTTAATGGGCAGGCAGGGAAACAGGCTGCAGCAGGCTTTGGGATTCCAGAGGTGAGGGGGAAGTGACAGTGACAAAACTCTGGCTGTCAGCCCTGGATGAGCTGAGCTGAGCCGAGCTGCTGGACCAAAGGGATCCAGCTTTCCCTGCCACCAAGTGGTTCATGTTCTAGTCGTGGATATCCCTGGTCAGAGGGCATGGATTTGGGGTTTGGGATTTGGGGTTTGGGACTTGGGGTTTGGGGTTTGGGATTTGGGGTTTGGGACTTGGGGTTTGGGATTTGGGGTTTGAGGTTTGGCCTGGTTCCACCTGCACAGGTCTCTGCGCAACACCCAACCTTAAGGAAGCTGTTCCCTCTCTCTGTCAGTTTTCCCAATTCAGAACCTCTTGGTGTTTTGGCATCCCTCATCCTGAGTTTGCAACGTTCCTTTGGGATCAGCATCCCAATCTGGGGAATTCTGGCCTGCTGACCTGATTGGTTTTTCCCTGTTGTTTCCCAGGGTTCTCTCATAGCAAGCATGGCCCTGGGGATCATCATCTTGAAGAAAAGGTAAATCACCAACCACAGACCTCTTCCCATTCAGGAATACCACCCAGGAATTCTCTGCCATGGATTGAATCCCGATTTAACCCTGGGGGTGTGTGGTGCCATCGCCTCTCCTGTTCAGTATTTTAGGGATGGGACAGGGAGCTGGGCATGGAATAGATAAATGTGGATAACATGTGGAGATCATGTGGAGATCATGTTAACAGCACATGGATAATGCCGGATAATGCATTGATAACATGTCGACAGCACATTGATAACACATGGATGAAACATGTTGATAACACTTTAACAGCACGTTGATAACATGTGGATAACACCTTGATAACACCTTGATAACACATCGATAACACTTGGATAACACATTGAAAACATGTTAATAACATGTTGATAACATGTTGATAACATGTTGGTAACACGTTGATAACACATGGATAAAACACATTGATAACACATGGATAACACATGGATAAAACACGTTGATAACATGGATAAAACACATTGATAACACATGGATAACGCGTGGATAAAACACGCTGATAACACATTAACAACACATTGATAACAGGTGGATAAAACATGTTAATAACAGGTGGATAACACATTGATAACACATTGATAACGTGGATAACATGTTAATAACATGGATAACATGTGGATAACATGTTAATAGCATGTGGATAATGCAGGATAATGCATTGATAACATGTCGATAACACATTAATAACACGTTAATAACATGTTGATAACATGTTGGTAACATGCTGATAACACGTGGATAAAACACATTGATAACACATGGATAAAACACATGGATAACATGGATAAAACACATTGATAACACATAGATAACACGTGGATAAAACACGTTGATAACACATTAACAACACGTTGATAACATGTGGATAAAACATGTTAATAACAGGTGGACAACATGTGGATAACACATTGATAACACGTGGATAAAACACATGGATAAAACACGTTGATAACACATTAACAACACATTGATAACATGGATAAAACATGTTAATAACAGGTGGATAACGTGTGGATAACACGTGGATAAAACACGTTGATAACATTGGTAACATGTGGTTAACACGTTGATAACATGTTAATAATATGTTAACACATTGATAACACGTGGATAAAATATGATAATATGTGGATAACATGTTAATAGCATGTTAGCATGTTGAGAAGACAAAACTGTGTCAACACGTTGATAACATGTTGACAACATTAATTACACGTTAATAACTTGTTGATAACACAGTGATAACACATTAATAACATGTTAACATGTCGATAACATGTTGATAATGTTAATTACATGTTAACTCATTGATAACACTTTGATAACACATTAATAACACATTACCATGTGGATAACACATTGATAACATTACACATTAATAACACATTGATAACACACTGATAACACATTGATAACATGTTAACGTTGATAACACATTGCTAACGTTAATTACACGTTAATAACTTGTTGATAACAGTGATAATACAGTGATAACACATTAGTAACATGTTCCCATTGCTAACGTTAATAACATGTTGATAACATGTTGATAACATGTTGATAACATGTTGATAACACGTTGATAACATTACACATTAGTAACACATTGATAACGTACTGATAACCACATTAATAACATGGTAATGTTTATAACACGTTGATAACGTTAATTACACGTTAATAACTTGTAGATAACACACTGATAACACATTAATAACATGTTAACGTCGATAACACATTGCTCATGTTAATTACACGTTAACAACACATTGATAACATGCTGACAAGGCTGCTGTTGTGGCTGCACTGAGCTGTGACAAGGCTGGAATTTATGGGATAAACTGGGATAAATCCTTGGGACAAAGACTTCTTGCCAGCAATGCCTGGAGTTATGAACTGGGAATGTCCCCATTATCCCGGATTTCCAGGGGTGTGACAAGGCTGGAATTTATGGGATAAACTGGGATAAATCCTTGGGACAAAGACTTGCTTGCCAGCAATGCCTGGAGTTAGGAACTGGGAATGTCCCCATTTTCCCGGATTTCCAGGGGTGTGACAAGGCTGGATTTTTTGGGATAAAGTGAGATAAATCCTTGGGACAAAGACTTCCTTGCCAGCGATGCCTGGAGTTATGAACTGTGAATATTCCCATTATCCCAGATTTCCAGAGCAGCAATGCAGGGAAGCAGGGCGTGGCCCCCAGGCTGGGTTGGTGACATGTCCCTTGTCCCCTGCAGGTACAGCGTGTCCAAGTACACCTCCATAGCCCTGGTGTCCCTGGGCATCTTCACCTGCACCTTCATGTCTGCTAAACAAGTGGTAAGGACTGGGAATAATCAGGAAAAATTCCCTTTGCCTGGTTGTTCATGGAGACTCCAGGTGTCTCCAACCTCTGGATTTACCCCTGAAACCTCTTCCTCCTGGTTTTATTTTCCTGTGGGATTTAATTTCATTACAGATGGCTTTTAACCTGTTTATTCTGCTTCTTGCTGCCCATAAACCTCTATTTTTTTTGGCCCCAGAGGTACCAGCTCCAAGCTGGTTTTTTTGTGTTGCAGGTGAATCCTAACCAAAACTCAGCCATCTTCAATCTTCATTTTTTTTTTCCATCCCACAGGAGATTGTTTCCTTTCAGGCTGGATTTTTCCAGGCCTCTTGTCATCCAGCCTGACCCTTAAATAAAATGCTCGGAGAGCAGGAGGGAGGGAAGCAAATCCATGTGGAACACACTTGGAGCTTTTCCTGGGGCAGCAGCCCTGTCAGCTGATGACAAAAAAGTGGCCTCAAGTGGAAATTGGCTGCACTGAATCCAGCTCTGAGAGATTGGGAATGAAGTGGGCTGTCAGAGCTCTGAATTCACCATCATTTGTGGGATTTTTCCTTCTCAGAAGGGCTGGGCTTTGAGCCTTGGCTCTGTGTTAATCCAGATCAGATCCCAGCAGGGCTGGGATTTTGGGATGGAGCTGACAGGGGTGGCAAAGGTGGATTATCCCATTTTCCTGAAGCACAGACAGTGTTGGCAAAGGTGAATAATTCCATTTTCCCTGACAGTGGTGGCAAAGGTGGATAATCCCATTTTTCCTGAAGCACAGACAGTGGTGGCAAAGGTGGATAATCCCATTTTTCCTGAAAATCCCATTTTCCCTGACAGTGGTGGCAAAGGTGGATAATCCCGTTTTCCTGACAGTGGTGGCAAAGGTGAATAATCCCATTTTCCCTGAAGGATTGACAGTGGTGGCAAAGGTGGATAATCCCGTTTTCCCTGACAGTGGTGGCAAAGGTGAATAATCCCATTTTCCCTGAAGGATTGACAGTGGTGGCAAAGGTGGATAATTCCATTTTCCCTGACAGTGGTGGCAAAGGTGGATAATCCCGTTTTTCCTGAACCACTGACAGTGGTGGCAAAGGTGGATAATCCCATTTTTCCTGAAAATCCCATTTTCCCTGACAGTGGTGGCAAAGGTGGATAATCCCATTTTCCCAGGGAAAAGATCTGAGGCCAGTCAGACTACCTGGAGTTGTACCCTCGGCCTGATTTCCTCCATTTCTCGATCACAAACTTGGTTTTAGGTCTGATTTTAGCCCCTGAGCAAGGCTTGGCCAGAGTTCTTTTCTCCTTCCTGCACACCCATTTTTTGGGGTGGGGACAGAGGAACCTGGTGATGGGCTGGCTTTGGGAGCTTTAAAAACAACACTGATCATTTGGGGGGTTAAAGGCTTCAATCCCATAAAGCCAGGGTGTTTCTTCAGGGAAAAATCCTGATTTAATCCCACCCTTTTTTGCTGGAATCTCTGCTCTCCCTGAAGCAGAGTGGGAAGCACAAGGCTCTGGGGTAGCTGCAGGGGACCTGGTGGCTCCTGGTGACACTTGTGTCTCCCTCCAGGCATCTGACTCCAGCCTGAAGGACGAGGATGGACCTCAGGTGTTCCTCTGGTGGCTGCTGGGTACGTGAGGATCACACCTGCACTTCTGGGATACTGGGAGGACTCCTGGAATTGGAATTCTCTTGGAATTCTCTTGGCAAAATCAGCCCTGAGTGGTGTGAACACTTCATCCTCCAGCACAGGGTTCCATGGGGGAGTTTCACCCTTTCACTTTCACCCCAAACTGCCTGTATTTGTTTCTGTTCCCTTTTGAGTGAGCTCTTAAAAGTGAATTTTTGGTGGTGAGGCAGGTTTGGCAGCGTCCTGCTGTTGTTATAACACAAATGTCATTTATTTTATTTGTTCTTCATGGAGTGAACACAGTCTTGTAATTTCTTCTGGTTTCAAGGTGTGAGGAAAGAAGAGATTTGTTTGGATTATATTTATGTCTTTTCTCATGAGCATTTTTTAAAATATGATTATTTCACAAGCATAAGGGATTTAATTTTTGTGACCTTTTTGGGCTTTCTATTGAGACCTTTTTTTTTTTTTTTTTTTTCCCAGACAGCATTTATATTTTATTTTATTTATTTATATGGAGGTCTCTTCCAACCCTGTGATTCTGTGATCCTCTTTGGTTTGCTTTTGTTTGGTTTCAGGTCCTTCCATGGAGGATTTTCAAGTCCTAGCCTCTGGTTTTGGGTCTGTTGGTGGCTCTTTGGGAAATCTGGGATTGATTATGACCAGCAGTGGCACAAACTGCATCCCTGCTCTCCCAACTCTCAATTTTAAGATACCTCTTGGCATCTCATAATAACCAAACCCTGTGGCCCTGGGATTGTTAGCAGTTTTTTTACCAAATCTGGATGATTTGACTATTTTTTCCCCCAAATTTGGTGTGTTCAGCTGCTTCCCCTGTGCTTCTCTTGCAGGCATTGCTGCTCTCACCTGCTCTCCCAACTCTCATTTTTAAGATACCTCTTGGCATCTCATAATAACCAAACCCTGTGGCCCTGGGATTGTTATCAGTTTTCTTACCAGATCTGGATGATTTGGCTTTTTTTTCCCCCAAATTTGGTGGGTTCAGCTGCTTCCCCTGTGCTTCTCTTGCAGGCATTGCTGCTCTCACCTGCTCTCCCAACTCTCATTTTTAAGATATCTCTTGGCATCTCATAATAACCAAACCCTGTGGCCCTGGGATTGTTAACAGTTTTTTTACCAAATCTGGATGATTTGGCTTTTTTTTCCCCCAAATTTGGTGGGTTCAGCTGCTTCCCCTGTGCTTCTCTTGCAGGCATTGCTGCTCTCACCTGCTCTCCCAACTCTCATTTTTAAGATACCTCTTGGCATCTCATAATAACCAAACCCTGTGGCCCTGGGATTGTTAGCAGTTTTTTTACCAAATCTGGATGATTTGGCTTTTTTTTCCCCCAAATTTGGTGGGTTCAGCTGCTTCCCCTGTGCTTCTCTTGCAGGCATTGCTGCTCTCACCTTCGCTCTGCTGATGTCTGCCAGGATGGGGATTTTCCAGGAGACTCTCTACAAGCAGTTTGGGAAGCACTCCAAGGAAGCTCTGTTCTACAATGTGAGTCCTGTGAGGGATTTTCCTGCTCCTAGAAAAATTTTTTTCCACAAAAAGCATCCCAAGCTGCTTTCCAGGGTGGGAATGGAGGTGGAGATTGATGCCTGAAATGGGGCTTGCTGAAACGGCAGGCTAGGCAAAGTTGGGAGAATAAAAAGCAGATTAATGAAATTGAATAAATTAATTAAAATATTTTAAAATTAATTAAAGAATTAAAATTAATTCTGTAGGGCAGACTGAGCCTACTGAAGAGGCTACACCCAAAATGGTCAGTGAGTCATGAGATCTTCACATTTTATAAATTCTCTCCATTAACATATTGAGGTTTAATTCTCCAATTAATTCTCCAATTACACCTTGAGGTGATGATGTCAACCACCCCAAGTTTGCTCCTCTAATTCCCTATTATTTCCGTATTTTTGGGGCTCTGAGGCAGCAAAGTGTCCTTGGATTTTCCAACTGAGAGAGCAATTGATTTGTCTAAAATCAGTTAAAAGATCAATTCTGGGAACAGAAGTTTTTGGCACTTTATTATATAGAGTCCAGAGCTACACACCAAAGCTATTCTCTATATACTATATTTTCTATAGATATACTATATATATAGTATACTCTATATACTATATTTTCTATAGATATACTATATATGTAGTATGCTCTCTATACTATATTTTCCATATATATACTATATACTATTTTCTATATACATGAAAAAAAAATCCATATATTTTCTAATATTTTCTATATTTTCTATACACACGAAAACCAGAAGTTAAAAATCCTTCAGGCATCATCAGCTCATCCCCTGAGCTCACCATGGATTTATTTCTCCCCCCAGCATGCTTTGCCACTCCCTGGATTCCTGCTGCTGGCTCCCAACATTTACCACCACGCCGTGCTCTTCAACCAGTCTGGTGAGTGCTGTGCTCAGGGGTTTGTGCTCCTGCACCTTCCTGGCCTCTGGAAAATTTATATCCTTGGGGTGTTCTGCTGAGTTTTGAGGAATTTTTAGGAAGGAATTGCTGGCTGGGATGGAATTCCCAGAGAGTGTCCAGGGCCAGGCTGGATGGAGCTTGGAGCACCTTGGGATGGTGGAAGGGGGGGTGGAATGGGATGGGATTTAAGGAACCATCCCATGAAATTCCACAATTAAACCCCAAATTTCTCACTAATGCCCACCCACAGCTGGGCCCAGCCACATCCAGGAGTGATTCCTGGGGAAAGGAATGTGGGAATTAAAAACTGGGAGTGACAGGCGCCAATGAGGGAGTTAAACACGGACCTGCTGGGATTTGTTCTGCTGCTCCACAGGATTTGCCATGGGATTCCTCCAGGTGTAACAGCACCACAGGAGAGCGAGGCAGAGCTTTTCTCCTAACCTCTTTTTCCTCATTTTTCCTCACTTTTCCTCCTTTTTCCTCATTTTTTTCCCTCATTTTCCCTGCAGAGCTCTTCCAGGTGCCGCTGATCGGCCTGACCCTGCCAATCATGTGGTTCTACCTCTTCATGAACGTCATCACCCAGTATCCTTTATCCTTTATTTTTTATCCTTTATCCTATCCCTTATCCTTTATTTTTTATCCTTTACCCTTTGCCCTTTTTCCTGGGGTGGCACAGCAGGAATGGGGTTGGCTTCCTGAATCTTTGGAATCTTCCCTGCTTTTGGGATCTCTGTTGGTGGAACTGCAAAAACACAGGAAAAGGGGACTTTTTGTGTTGTTTTTTCAGGTTGGACTCAATGATCTCAAAGCTCTCTTCCAACCTGGTTCACTGTGGGATTTTGGGATTTCTGCTCCTTGTAAATGGAGGAGTCTGGAGCTCTGTGGGATTGTGGGATTGTCCATCCTTTGCCAACACAGCTCCAGTGGGGGAATCTGGGATTTGGGATGTCCTGAAGGAGGGAATTTCCCCCATCCACACCTTCTCCTTCTGTCTTGCATGGGAAACAGGAGTTTTATGAGTTCTTGCAGTTTTTTTGGCTTCTGGCAACAAGCAGTAATTTCTATCAGGGTAATTAGCTCCCCAAGACTCAGTGTTGTTCACGAGGTTCTTTGATATTTGGCTGATTAGTCTAATATGATGTAAAATAGCATTTATTAGACACAGAAAATAACAAACAGAGAGCAGATTGACAAACATACACACACAATAAAGGTATAATTGCAAAGCTATAATAGCTAAAATGCAATTATGGAGTAAATGCTGGCAAAAACTATAAAAATAGTTAAAAATGCAAGTTAAGAAAGGAACCTATTCTTATTATTATAAGCTAGCTAGAAGAATACAATTTTAGGAAACCAATGATCTTACCAAAATCCAATTTTGCTGCTGGGATACCTCAGAATCCTCCCTCAGTCCTGCAAGGAGTTACCATAGGGCTGCAGCCAGACCCTGGGGAGAGGCTTTCCTCATGCTCCAGTGTTCATGTAGAAAAGCTTCTACCTTTTCTGAGATTTCGTGGTGTTTTATGGGATAAGAAGATGCCCAGTGGGTCACTAAAAATGTCTCACATTCTCTCTACATTCCACAGGGTAGTGGATTTTTTTAGATTTTCAGGTTTAGGCTGTTAACCTAATCTGAGCCATCCATCATCTGCGACCGAGCAGGGAGAGAGAGAAGGGGGTGGGAACGTCCTGCCACACCTTCCCGTTCCCAAAAGGCTTGGGAATTCCCAAAAGGAATTCCCACCTTCCACCCCTGCCCTCCTTAGCTCCTCCTGCCAGGTACGTCTGCATCCGCGGCGTCTTCATCCTGACCACGGAGTGCACCTCGCTCACCGTCACCCTGGTGGTGACGCTCCGCAAGTTCGTCAGCCTCATCTTCTCCATCCTCTACTTCCAGAACCCCTTCACAGCCTGGCACTGGCTGGGCACTGCCTTCGTCTTCGTGGGCACCCTGATGTACACCGAGGTGTGGAACAGCCTGGGGCCCCTCCTGGGCAGGAGGAGGAGACCCAAGCGGGAGTGAATCCGCGGATTCTCCGCGGGGACTTGGTGGTTTTCCGGAGCAGAGAGCAGGGAGGAGCCCCAGGGGGAGGTTTTATCCCAGGGGAGGTGTTGGCTGTGCCAAACTCCTGGGAAAAGGGGGAATCTCTGCTGGGAACTCGGGAAATGGTGGAGAAATGGATCATGGAGGAGCAATCCGGGTATTTTTGTGAATTGGCATTTTTTACACAACCCCTTTTGCTTCCAGTTTTTCCTCCTTTTTTTTTTTTTTGTTTTTTGTTTTTCTGCCCATTGGAATAACCCTTTTTAAGGAAAATCCTGGGAAATGATGGAGAAAAGGATCATGAAGGAACAATCTGGGTATTTTTTGCCAGTTGGCATTTTTTACACAACCCCTTTTGCTTCCAGTTTTTCCTCCTTTTTTTTTGTTTCTCCCACTGGAATAACCCTTTTTAAGGGAAAGCTGACCCAGAGCTCTGTTGGGAGCCCAACTCGGTGCTGTTGGCTTGGATCAGCTGGACCCTGAGCCAGTTTGGTGCCATCCTTCCATATCCAGGGCTGTGGAGCTGATGGCTGA
Organism: Entomyzon cyanotis; assembly: GCA_024500445.1. Classification (NCBI taxonomy): domain Eukaryota; kingdom Metazoa; phylum Chordata; class Aves; order Passeriformes; family Meliphagidae; genus Entomyzon; species Entomyzon cyanotis. Next base: position 3,223,376 of record JAKEPQ010001019.1, read on the forward strand.
GCCCCATTCCAGAGGGAATTCCAGAATCCCAGTGCTGGGAAGGTGTGGGATACACCCTGAGCTGCCAGTGGATCCTGAGGAGGTGGTTTGACTTTCCCTTCCCCAGTTCTCCTCCCATTCTTGGGATCATCCTCATGGCTTTTGTCCCCCTGTCCCTCCCTGTCACCCCTGGTTGGTTTTCCCAGAATTTCCCTGCAGTTTTCCTGGAGTTTCCCTGCAGTTTTCCTGGAGTTTCCCTGCAGTTTTCCTTGTTCCCATGGTGCTTGAGGCATCCAGGATGTCACCCTGATCCACATCCAGGATTTTGCTCCAAGGAAATGGGGGAAGAGGGATAAAAGTGGTTGAACAGCAAAGGAAAAAGGATGGAAAAAAACAATTCCAAAGGGATGGAAAGGCAGCACCTCCCACCCAGGCAGTCCCTGGACCAAGGTCACCTTTCCAAAACTTCTCCCCTTTGTTTTTATTGCTGTCTGGGATCATTCCCAGCTTCCCAGCCCTCATCCCTGCTGGGAGGCAGAGAGGGGAGAAGGAAAAGCTCCAGGCTGAGCTGGGAGCACTGGTTTAGCCACAACCCCAAATCCCAGTGTGGGAAAAGGGAACTCCATCCCAGCCAGAGCAGCTGCAGCTCCAGCTTGAGGTCAGGAAGGAATTTTTTCCCAGTTTCAGTTTTTCCCAAGTCTGAAAAACCTGGATTTCAAGTGCCATGGGATGATTCCAGGGATTTTGTAGATGGAGAGGCTGACCTGGTGAGGAAAGACCTGGAGAGAGGCAAACCCTTCATCCCTGATTTTCATCTTCCAGATCCTTCCAGGGAGTCCAGGCTCTTCACACAGGATGGGGAGGTGGGGAAGCCAACAGAAATTTGGGATGAAAGATTTTAAGGACAGGGAGTATCCAGTGAGGTTGTTTGGAGATCAAACTCAGTGGGGAAATGCTGGAGACCTAACTCCAGGTTTGTGGGTGTTGTAGGGATTGTTTGATCCAGAGATTGCTGGATCCAGGGATTGTTGGATCCAGGAATTGTTTGATCCAGGGATTGCTGGATCTAGAGATTGTTTTATCCAGGAATTGTTGGATCCAGGGATTGCTGGATCCAGAGATTGTTTTATCCAGGGATTGTTGGATCCAGGGATTGCTGGATCCAGGGATTGCTGGATCCAGGGATTGCTGGATCCAGGGATTGCTGGATCCAGGGATTGCTGGATCCAGAGATTGTTTGATCCAGGGATTGTTGGATCCAGGGATTGTTGGATGCAGGGATTGCTGGATCCAGGGATTGCTGGATCCAGGGATTGTTTTATCCAGGGATTGCTGGATTCAGGAATTGCTGGATCCAGAGATTGTTTTATCCAAGGATTGTTGGATCCAGGGATTGTTTGATCCAGGAATTGTTTTATCCCAGGAATTGCTGGATCCAGGGATTGTTTGACCCAGGAATTGCTGGATCCAGGAATTGCTGGATCCCAGGGATTCTTTTATCCAGGAATTGTTTTATCCAGGAATTGCTGGATCCAGGGATTGTTTTATCCCAGGATTGTTTGATCCAGGGATTTTTCAAGCTCTGGGTCACTCTTCCTCTCCAGGACCTTGCACGTTGTCCCCAATTCCCGTGGGATGTGGGAGTTTTGTGGGATTTGGGCATTCCCTGTTTTTTTAACCACCTGCTTTTCACTCCCACACATCACCCACGGGCTGTTTGTTGCTGTCAGGGATTTATGTTATTTTGTAACTTTTTCCCGGTGTGATCAGCGTGTTTGGAATATTTATAACTGCTTGGAGTCACAGGAGCAGCAGCAATTCCCATCCTGCTGGAGGAGACAGGAGGAAAAATCCGGGCAGAAGGGCCTCGTTAGCCAAAATTAATTCAAATTAATTAAATCCAGGCTGATTAGTTCGGTTTTAATGTCTGTGTAGAGCTCAGAGCACCTATTTTTTAGCAGAGGCTGGACAAGGGAAGGAGCCCAACCACTTTTGGGGTGGCTGGGTGGGTTTGGGTTGGTTTTTTTTTAAAGAGAAATAAATCTGTTTCCTCTTCCAAGGATGTTGGGTTTGTGTCTCCTTTGCTGGTGGCTGGAAAATGGATGGAGCTGCAGAATCATGGAATTGGTTAGGTTGGAAAAACCTCTGAGATCATCAAGAATTCCCTGCACTGATGGATGTCCCCAAGTGCCACCTCCAGGCTCTGTCCCTGTCCTGTTCCAGACCTTTCCGTGAAGGGATTTCTGTGGATTTCCAATCTAAAAAATCAACAAAGCGTTTCTCTTTAATAGGAGAGAAATTGGAGATTCTCCAAAAAGATTCAAATCCTCATCAGAATTTGAGGTTCTCCAAAAAAATCTTCAAAAATAACAGAATTTGAGATTCTCCAAAAAGATTCAAATCCTCAAAAAATATCAGAATTTGAGGGTCTTCAAAAAGACTCAAATCCTCAAATCATCTTTAGGTTCTCCTAAAGATTCAAATCCTTAAACCATCAGAATCTGAGGTTCTCCAAAAAGACTCAAATCTTCAAAAACATCAGAATTTGAGGTTCTCCTAAAGATTCAAATCCTCAAAAACATCAGAATTTGAGGTTCTCCTAAAAGAATCAAATCCTCAAACCATCAGAATTTAAGGTTCTCAAAAAGATTCATATTCTTTAACTGTCCAGATCTGAGGTCCTTCAAAAAGACTCAAATCCTCAAATCATCTTGAGGTTCTCCTAAAGATTCAAATCCTTAAACCATCAGAATCTGAGGTTCTCCAAAAGAGCCAAATCCTCAAAAGAGCCAAATCCTCAAAAACATCAGAATTTGAAGTTCTTCAAGAAGATTCAAATTCTCAAACTGTCCAGATTTGAGGTCCTTCAAAAAGACTCAAATCCTTAAATCAGAATTTGAGGTTCTTAAAAAAAAAAAAATTCAAATCCTCAAAAGCATCAGAATTTCAGGTTCTCCAAAAGACTCAAATCCTCAAAAACATCAGAATTTCAGGTTCTCCAAAAAGAGCCAAATTCTCAAATCACCATCAGAATTTGGGGTTCTCCTAAAGATTCAAATCCTTAAACTATCCAGATCTGAGGTCCTTCAAAAAGACTCAAATCCTCACACAATCAGAATTGGAGGTTCTCCAAAAAGATTCAAATCCTTAAACAATCACAATCTGAGGCTCTCCAAAAAACTTTAAATCCTCAAAACATCAGAGTTTGAGGTTCTCCAAAAAAGACTCAAATCCTCGAAAACATTAGAATTTGAGGTTCTCCAAACAGTAAAATTCTCAAATCAGAATCTGAGGTTCTCCAAAAAGACTCAAATCCTCGAAAACATCAGAATTTGAGGCTCTCCAAAAAGATTGAAGTCCTTAAACCTTATGAGGTAACAGAAATCAGAGGAATTTCTCTGAATTCCTGGGAAAAAAACCTTGTGAGGTAACAGAAATCAGTGGAATTTCTCAGAATTTCGGAAAAAAAACCTCTTGAGGTAACAGAAATCAGTGGAATTTCTCTGAATTTTGGAAAAAAAACCTCATGAGGTAACAGAAATCAGTGGAATTTCTCGGAATTCCTGGAAAAGCTCTCATGAGGTAACAGAAATCAGTGGAATTTCCCAGAATTTCGGAAAAAAACCTCATGAGGTAACAGAAATCAGTGGAATTTCTCTGAATTCCTGGGAAAAAAACCTCGTGAGGTAACAGATATCAGTGGGATTTCTCTGAATTCCACAAAAGCTCTCATGAGGTAACAGAAATCAGTGGAATTTCTCAGGATTTCTGGAAAAAAACCCTTGTGAGGTAACAGAAATCAGTGGAATTTCTCAGAATTTCTGGGAAAAAACCTCATGAGGTAACAGAAATCAGTGGAATTTCTCTGAATTTCTGGGAAAAAAACCTCTGTGAGGAAACAGAAATCAGTGGAATTTCTCTGAATTCCACAAAAGCTCTCATGAGGTAACAGAAATCAGTGGAATTTCTGGAATCTGGAAAAGCTCTCATGAGGTAACAGAAATCAGTGGAATTTCTCAGAATTTCTGGGAAAAAAACCTTGTGAGGTAACAGATATCAGTGGAATTTCTCTGAATTCCTGGAGAAAAACCTCGTGAGGTAACAGAAATCAGTGTAATTTCTCTGAATTCCTGGAAAAAACCTTGTGAGGTAACAGAAATCAGTGGAATTTCTCTGAATTTCTGGAAAAAACCCTCATGAGGTAACAGAAATCAGTGGAATTTCTCTGAATTCCTGGAAAAGCTCTCATGAGATAACAGAAATCAGTGGAATTTCCCAGAATTTCGGGAAAAAACCCTCATGAGGTAACAGAGAACTGGGAGAAACGTAACAGAAATCAGTGGAATTTCTTGGAATTCCTCGGAAAAGCTCTTGTGAGGTAACAGAAATCAGTGGAATTTCTCTGAATTCCTGGAAAAGCTCTCATGAGGTAACAGAAATCACTAGAATTTCTCAGAATTTCTGGGAAAAAAACCTCGTGAGGTAACAGAAATCAGTGTAATTTCTTGGAATTTCTGGACAAAAGCTCTTATGAGGTAACAGAAATCAGTAGTAATTTCTTAGAATTTCTGGAAGAAAAACCTTGTGAGGTAACAGATATCAGTGGAATTTCTCAGAATTTCTGGAGAAAAACCTCGTGAGGTAACAGAAATCAGTGGAATTTCTTGGAATTTCTGGGAAAAAACCCTTGTGAGGTAACAGAAATCAGTGGAATTTCTCTGAATTCCTGGAGAAAAACCTCGTGAGGTAACAGAAATCAGTGGAATTTCTTGGAATTCCTGGAAAAGCTCTCATGAGGTAACAGAAATCAGTGGAATTTCTCTGAATTCCGACAAAAGCTCTCATGAGGTAACAGATATCATTAGAATTTCTCAGAATTCCTGGAGAAAAACCTCGTGAGGTAAGAGATATCAGTGTAATTTCTTGGAATTTTTGGAAAAAAAACCTTGTGAGGTAACAGAAATCAGTGGAATTTCTCTGAATTCCTGGAAAAAGCTCTCATGAGGTAACAGAAATCAGTGGAATTTCTCAGAATTTCTGGGAAAAAACCCTCGTGAGGTAACAGAAATCAGTGGAATTTCTCTGAATTCCTGGAAAAGCTCTCATGAGGTAACAGATATCAGTGGAATTTCCCTGAATTCCTGGAGAAAAACCTCATGAGGTAACAGAAATCAGTGGAATTTCTTGGAATTCCTGGAAAAGCTCTCATGAGGTAACAGAGATCAGGGTTGATTTCTTGATTTCTGCCTTCATTTCCCCATGTCTGACACGTGGGATAAGTGTGGATTTCCCTCCTCCTTTTGCATCCACAATTCCTGATTTTCCTGAAATGTTCCATTTCCAAAAGGGAAATTATTAAACAATTTGTTCTCTCAGTAAACAATTACTAATAATATTAATTATTATTAATTATTATTAATATTTATTATTAATATTAATCTAATTTATTGAATTTATTTATTTTAATTTATTTTAAACATGAATTATTATTTTAAATTATTAGATTTAATTTAATTTATTGAATTTATTAATTTTAATTTAATTTATTTAATTTATTAATTTATTAATTTATTTAACGTATTAACTCTTATTATTAATAATTATTAATATTAATAATTAAACAATTATTAAACAATTTATTCTCTCAGTCAAACTCCAGGCTCAGCCTGACCATAAGCTGTTACTCTGCTGAGATCCAAACACACTTCCCTGCCAATAAAAACAGAATTCCCTGAAAAAATCTGGGAAATGGAATGTGAATATTCCATATCTGCAATTTATTCGCGATGAAAAGTCAGAATTTACCACAAATTTCCAGTGGTTTTAGAGAGATATCTCCACCTCATCCACATGGGTGAGGAACTTTATCCCTAAGGGGATTTTTTAATATTAATTTGGAATTCTGGAAGTGTCTGCATTCCCTGGATCACGTGGGGATCTCACCTGTGGGAGCGTTTGGAAGCTCAGGGCTCAGGAATTGATTGCAAAAATAGATTATTTTCCAACATCATTATCTGAAACAAATGCAAGGGAAGTCCTGCTCACAGCTAACAAATTATTTCCTTTCACCACTGGGAAATAAGAGGAATATTTATCCTCCCTCTGTATCCCCAGCTCTGGATAATCCAAATAAAGATACAATTCCTCCAGTGGAAAGTTTAAAATTTAAGGCTGTTCTGGAAATAGGAGAAGGTTGAGTTGCTGAGGTCACTCAGGAGATTTTGCAGGATTCTCTCCTGAGCTCCAAGATGAGGAAATTCAGGGATAATTTGGGTTGGGTTTGGGTTGGGTTGGGTTTGGGTTTGGTTGGGTTTGGTTTGGGTTAGGTTTGGTTTGGGTTGGTTGGGTTTGGGTTGGTTGGGTTTGGGTTGGGTTTGGGTTTGGTTTGGGTTTGGGTTGGGTTTGGGTTGGTTGGGTTTGGGTTGGGTTTGGGTTTGGGTTGGGTTTGGGTTTGGTTTGGGTTAGGTTTGGTTTGGGTTGGTTGGGTTTGGGTTGGTTTTGGGTTTGGTTTGGGTTTGGGTTTGGTTTGGTTGGGTTTGGGTTGGGTTTGGTTGGGTTTGGGTTGGGTTGGGTTTGGGTTTGGTTGGGTTTGGGTTGGTTGGGTTTGGTTTGGGTTTGGGTTTGGGTTTGGTTTTGGGTTTGGGTTTGGTTTGGTTGGGTTTGGTTTGGGTTTGGGTTTGGTTTGGGTTTGGTTTGGGTTAGGTTTGGTTTGGGTTTGTTGGGTTTGGGTTGGTTGGGTTTGGTTTGGGTTTGGGTTTGGTTTGGGTTTGGTTTGGTTGGGTTTGGGTTTGGTTTGGGTTTGGTTTGGGTTTGGTTTGGGTTGGTTGGGTTTGGGTTGGTTTTGGGTTTGGTTTGGGTTTGGGTTTGGTTTGGTTGGGTTTGGGTTTGGGTTTGGTTGGGTTTGGGTTGGGTTGGGTTTGGGTTTGGTTGGGTTTGGGTTTGGTTGGGTTTGGGTTTGGGTTTGGTTGGGTTTGGGTTTGGTTTGGTTGGGTTTGGGTTGGGTTTGGTTTGGGTTGGTTGGGTTTGGGTTGGGTTGGGTTTGGGTTGGTTGGGTTTGGTTTGGTTTGGGTTTGGGTTTGGTTGGGTTGGGTTTGGGTTTGGTTTGGTTTGGGTTTGGGTTTGGGTTGGGTTTGGGTTTGGTTTGGTTGGGTTTGGGTTGGGTTTGGTTGGGTTTGGGTTGGTTTTGGGTTTGGGTTTGGTTTTGGGTTTGGGTTTGGTTTGGTTGGGTTTGGGTTGGGTTTGGGTTTGGTTTGGGTTAGGTTTGGTTTGGGTTGGTTGGGTTTGGGTTGGTTGGGTTTGGTTTGGGTTTGGTTGGGTTTGGGTTGGTTTTGGGTTTTGTTGGATTTGGGTTTGGGTTTGGGTTTGGGTTTGGTTTGGTTGGGTTTGGGTTTGGTTGGGTTTGGTTTGGGGGTTTGGTGGTTTGGTTTGATTTGATTTGATTTGATTTGATTTGATTTGATTTTTTTGATGCAGGAGAGTAAATATTCCAAGGCTGGGGATCTGGGGTTGGATGGGGAAGTGATCTTGGCTGGGAGAACTGAGCAGGAGTGGAAGTGAAAGGAAGGAGAAACTGAAATGTCTGGAATGAAACATCCAGAAGCACCTGGAGCTGCTGGAGAGATTCCAGAGGAATCCCTGGAGCTGCTCTGGAGGCAGGCTGGGAGAGCTGGGAATGTTGCCCTGGAGAAGGGAAGGATGCAGGGAGAGCTCAGAGCTCCTGCCAGGGCCTGAAGGAGCTCCAGGAGAGCTGCAGAGGGACTGGGGACAAGGCATGGAGGGACAGGACACAGGGAATGGCTTCCCACTGCCAGAGGGCAGGGATGGATGGGAGCTTGGGAATTGGAATTCCTGGCTGGGATGGAATTCCCAGAGAAGCTGTGGCTGCCCCTGGATTCCCTGGGATGGCCAAGGCCAGGCTGGAGCAGCCTGGGACAGTGGGAGGTGTCCCTGGCCATAAATGCTGTGACAAGCCACCTTTCCCCCCCCAGAAATCCCACATGGAATTTTCATTCCAGGCTCTTTCCAGGTGTGATGGGAACACCTGGAACTGAAATTTCTCTGCTTCAGTTCCCAAAGCCTGGAGCCAAAGAGGATCCATCGCAGGGCAGGGGTGAAGAACAAAACCAGATATTTAATTGTCAAAAAAAAAAAAAAACCCAAAACCAAACCCAGGAGGGAAAACATCAAACTCAGGCCAAACACAAATCACAGAAATCAACTGCGCTGAAGGAAATTTGGGAATTTTCCAAGTCAGGCTGCTCAGCTCCTGGAGCAATCAGGAATCTTTGGAAGCAATCAGTGAGAGGAAAGCAAGGTGAGCAAACAGAATAATTCATGCTCAGTCACCACTTCCTTGAATTCCAACCCCTCTGGAGAGGGAAAACTTTCCATTTGCTGAAGTTTGGGATTTAATTTTGAGCAAAAAAATCCTGACAGCCACACATCATCCATGAGATAAAAGCTGGGAGAGATCCAGCAGGATTTTCTGATCCCAAAGCACCTCTGGACAACACCAGTGGTGTTCCCAACCCCTGTTCCTGTTCCCTTGTCCTTCCTGAGGCCTTGGGAGCAGCAGGAGTGATTTTTTGGGATTGAGAGGCCAAGGAGAGCTGCAGTGAAGATGCTCCAGGAGGTCCCAGTTTTTGGGATTTCCAGGATGGTTCTTATCAGCCCCACTGGGAGGTGAAGGATTTCATTGGATCACTTTGGCCCCAAAAGGCTGCAGTGGTTGTGGCTCTGCTCCAAAATGATGATTCCAGGAGTTTTCCTTGCTGGATTTTCCCCACTTTGCTCCATGGAAAACCCAAAAAAGATGATTCAGAATTCCAGAATGGGTTGGAAGAGACCTCAAAGCTCATCCAGGGACACTTTCCCTATCCCAGGTTTTTCCAAGCCCTGTCCAGCCTGGCCTTGGCCATCCCAGGGATCCAGGGGCAGCCACAGCTTCTCTGGGAATTCCATCCCAGCCAGGAATTCCTAATTCCCAAGATCCCATCCATCCCTGCCCTCTGGCAGTGGGAAGCCATTCCCTGTCTCCTGTCCCTCCATGCCTTGTCCCCAGTCCCTCTGCAGCTCTCCTGGAGCTCCTTCAGGCCCTGGCAGGAGCTCTGAGCTCTCCCTGCATCCTTCCCTTCTCCAGGGCAACATTCCCAGCTCTCCCAGCCTGCCTCCAGAGCAGCTCCAGGGATTCCTCTGGAATCTCTCCACATCCTTTGGATGTTGGGAATCCCCAAATGCCACATTCCCCCCTTTCCCCAACCCCTGCAGGGTCCAACCCTGATGGATCCAGCTTCCAACCCCATCTCCTCGTCCTGCAGCATTCTGGGCTCCTCCAGACATCAGCCAAGCCCTGATCCTGTCAGGAATTCCACCGGAGCTGCACAAACCCTTCCTGATTTCCCCACTCCAGCCTCGGGAAAGGATTCAGAGCTGAATGAGGATCCAATTGCAATTAAGCTCATTCAGCTCCCTAACGAGCCATTCCGGGATTCGGGAGGTTTGGAGAGTTCAATTAGGCTCAGTTGTTAAGCCTGAGTGCTCCTCTGGATCCTGGGATTGACATCAATCCCTAAAACTGGAGTCCCTAAATCCCTAAATCCCTAAATTTCCACCCCTGGAGAGCTTGGGGTGATCCAGGCAGGAATTATCTGAATGGGGGAAATTGTGGATATCTCTGGACAGGAAGAAATTAATCCCTGGGATTGACATCAGTCCCTAAAACTGGAGTCCCTAAATCCCAAATCTGAAATTATCTGAATGGGGGAAAATTGTGGATATGTCTGGACAGGAAGCAGTTAATTCCTGGGATTGACATCAGTCTCTAAAACTGGAGTCCATAAATCCCAAATCCCTAAAATTTCCACCCCTGGAGAGCTCGGGGTGATCCAGGCAGAAATTATCTGAATGGGCAGAATTACCTGAATGGGGGGAAAATTGTGGATATCTGGACAGGAGGAAGTTAATTCCTGGGATTGACATCAATCCCTAAAACTGGAGTCCATAAATCCCAAATCCCCAAAATTTCCATTCCTGGAGAGCTCGGGGTGATCCAGGCAGAAATTATCTGAATGGGGGCAAAACTGTGGATATCTCTGGAAAAGATAGAAGTTAATTCCTGGGATTGACATCAGTCCCTAAAACTGGAGTCCCTAAATCCTAAATCTGAAATTATCTGAATGGGGGAAAATTGTGGATATGTCTGGCCAGGAAGCAGTTAATTCCTGGGATCGACATCAATCTCTAAAACTGGAGTCCATAAATCCCTAAATCCCTAAATTTCCACCCCTGGAGAGCTCGGGGTGATCCAGGCAGAAGTTATCTGAATGGGCAGAATTACCTGAATGGGGAGAAAATTGTGGATATCTGGACAGGAGGAAGTTAATTCCTGGGATTGACATCAATCCCTAAAACTGGAGTCCCTAAATCCCAAATCCCTAAAATTTCCACCCCTGGAGAGCTTGGGGTGATCCAGGCAGAAATTATCTGAATGGGGGGGGGAAACTGTGAATATCTCTGGACAGGAAGAAGTTAATTCCTGGGATTGACATCAATCCCTAAAACTGGAGTCCCTAAATCCCAAATCCCTAAAATTTCCACCCCTGGAGAGCTTGGGGTGATCCAGGCAGAAATTATCTGAATGGGGGAAAAAATTGTGGATATCTCTGGACAGGAAGAAGTTAATTCCTGGGATTGACATCAATCCCTAAAACTGGAGTCCCTAAATCCTAAATCTGAAATTATCTGAATGGGGTAAAATTGTGGATATGTCTGGCCAGGAAGCAGTTAATTCCTGGGATTGACATCAGTCTCTAAAACTGGAGTCCATAAATCCCTAAATCCCTAAATTTCCACCCCTGGAGAGCTCGGGGTGATCCAGGCAGAAATTATCTGAATGGGCAGAATTACCTGAATGGGGAGAAAATTGTGGATATCTGGACAGGAGGAAGTTAATTCCTGGGATTGACATCAATCCCTAAAACTGGAGTCCCTAAATCCCAAATCCCTAAAATTTCCATTCCAGGAGAGCTTGGGGTGATCCAGGCAGAAATTATCTGAATGGGGGGAAAAGTTGTGAATATCTCCGGACAGGAAGCAGTTAATTCCTGGGATTGACATCAGTCCCTAAAACTGGAGTCCCTAAATCCCAAATCCCTAAAATTTCCACCCCTGGAGAGCTTGGGGTGATCCAGGCAGAAATTATCTGAATGGGGGGGGAAAATTGTGAATATTTCTGGACAGGAAGCAGTTAATTCCTGGGATATTCTGCACTGGGGAAACATCAGTGAATTCCCTGCAGGCTCAGGCTGGGAAGAGCAAAATTCCACCTCTCCCAACTTTCAAACCCGCGGATATCTGAGCACCTGGAAGCTGCTGAATGATTGAAATCCCTCGGAGCAGCTGTTTGAAATTCTGATTTATTAATGGGGTTTGGCCTCACCTGCAGCCAGGTGCGGTTGGGATTCCCTGGAATTTTTTTTCCGATTTTTTTTCCCCCCGTTCAACCCTGGAGGCTCCTGGTTTTTTCCCTTTTCCGCTGTCCTTTTTGACCTTTTTGACTGGTTTAGCTCCTGGCCAGAGGATTTTTAGGGATGGTTTGGACCCACCAGGGTGAGACCTGCAGCTCTGGAATTCCCAACACCTCCAGCACGGAAATCCTGTGGTTTCCTCCGTGAGGATCCACTGCTTTCAGCAGGAAAACTGCTGGGTTTTTGGGATATGGAATCTCTAATTTTTCCTCTTTTTTTTTTTTTTTCATGAGCTGTGTGTATGCTGGGAGCTCCAGGGGTGGCTGGATTGGGATTTTCCCTGTTTTTTCCTGGGATGCAGCTCCAGGAGGTGGTTGGAGCTGAGATTCCCAGGAGGGCAAGATGTCAGTCACAGGAATTAACTTCTTCCTGTCCAGACATATCCACAATTTTTCCCCCATTCAGATAATTTCAGATTTAGGATTTAGGGACTCCAGTTTTAGGGATTGATGTCAATCCCAGGAATTAACTTCTTCCTGTCCAGAGATATCCACAGTTTTTTCCCCCATTCAGATAATTTCTGCCTGGATCACCCCAAGCTCTCCAGGGGTGGAAATTTTAGGGATTTGGGATTTAGGGACTCCAGTTTTAGGGATTGATGTCAATCCCAGGAATTAACTTCTTCCTGTCCAGAGATATCCACAGTTTTTTCCCCCATTCAGATAATTTCTGCCTGGATCACCCCAAGCTCTCCAGGGGTGGAAATTTTAGGGATTTGGGATTTAGGGACTCCAGTTTTAGGGATTGATGTCAATCCCAGGAATTAACTTCTTCCTGTCCAGAGATATCCACAGTTTTTTCCCCCATTCAGATAATTTCTGCCTGGATCACCCCAAGCTCTCCAGGGGTGGAAATTTTGGGGATTTGGGATTTATGGACTCCAGTTTTAGGGATTGATGAACCAGGATCCTTTAACCTGCATTCCCTCCCCTGCCTCAGTTTCTCACTACCTCCAAATCTCCTCCATCTGGGATCGCTGGGATTCCTTGGAAATCTCTGGTGCCACAAATCAGGAACGTTTAAAAAAAAAAATGAAATGGTTAAAAAATGAAAGATTCCCAGAATTTCCCGAATGCAAACACATCCCAAGGTGCAGCAGGAAATCCCTGAGGATTTCTGGATCCCTGGATTTCTGGATCTCTCTCCAGGTGCTTTTCCAGCTCTTCTCCTCCCATTATCCCAAAAAATCCACGTCCAACCGCAGCTCCTCACCCTCCAGCCCCCCCAGCAATGTCAGACTCCCGGATTTTCCCCATAAATCAGTTTTGCCCCCCTGCCTGGTGTTTCCCACCCTCTCCAGGTGTTGATAACTGGAATCTTTGGCCCCCTGGGGACAAACTTTTCCCCTTCCCCTTCCCCGGCCCCTTCCCTCGCAAACATCCCAGTTATTTCATTATTATCCCGTGCCCACGAGGTAAAGATTTTTCCTTTTTTCCTCCCTTTCTCCATCCCCACATTCCTGCCTAAAGGGTGGCATTCCCTGCATCCATCCATCCATCCATCCATCCATCCATCCATCATCCATCCATCCATTCCCGGATCGGAGGTGGAAGGGAGATCTGCCTGGAGCAGCTCCTCCTCCTCCTCCTCCTCCTCCTCCTCCTCCTCCTCCTCCTCCTCCTCCTCCTCCTCCTCCTCCTCTCCCAAAACTTCTCCTCCCGAGCCTTTGGAAGTTTCTCCGCCGCGGATTCCAGCGGGAAGGACCTTGGGGCGCTGCTGGGAGGAGGCAGCGCGCAGGGTCTGTCCGTCTGTCCGTCCGTCCGTCTGTCTGTCTGTCCGTCCGTCCGTCCGTCCGTCTGTCCGTCCGGGCTTTGCTCCCTTGGGGTTTCTTCCCCCCACTTTTCCCGGGCTCGGGTTGCAGTTCGGGAACTGCGGAGGGAAAGGAGGGAGAGGGGCTGGGGGAGGGTGGGGAGGAGAGAGGAGGAGGAGGAGGAGGAGGAGGAGGAGGAGGAAGCTTCCAAAGAGGAGGAAGAGGAGGAAGCAGCTCTGGATGAGGAGGATGAGGAGGATGAGGAGGATGAGGAGGAAGAGGAGGATGAGGAAGATGAGGAGGATGAGGAGGATGAGGAGGAAGAGGCAGCAGCTCCCAATGGGGGGCATGAGGAGGATGAGGAGCAGGAGCTCCAGCTGAGGAGGAAGAGGAGGATGAAGAGCAGCAACACTGATGAGGAGGAAGAGGAGGATGAGGAGCAGCAACTCCTGATGGGAAGATTGAGGAGGATGGGGAGGAGGAGGAGGAAGAGGAGCAGAAACTCTGATGGGGAGAATGAGGAGGCAGCAGCTCCAGATGAGGAGGAAGAGGAGGATGAGGAGCAGCAACTCTGAATGGGGATGACGAAGAGGAGGAGGAAGAGGCAGCAGCTCCCAGTGAGGAGGCTGAAGAGGAGGAGGAGGATGAGGAGCAGCAACTCCTGATGGGAAGATTGAGGAGGATGAAAAGCAGCAGCTTCAGATGGGGAGGAAGAAGAGGATGAGGAGGGTGAGGAGCAGCAAGTTGGATGGCAAGGATGAGGAGGAAGAGGAGGATGAGGAGTAGGAGCTCTGATGGGGAGGATGAGGAGGATCAGGAGGAGGAAGAGGCAGCAGCTCCCAATGGGGAGGATGAGGAGGAAGAAGAGGAGGAGGATGAGGAGCAGCAGCTCTGATGGGGAAAATGAGGAGGCAGCAGCTCCAGATGAGGAGGAAGAGGAGGATGAGGAATAGCAACTCCTGATGGGGAGGATGAGGAGGATCAGGAGGAGGAAGAGGCAGCAGCTCCCCATGGGGGAGATGAGGAGGAGGAAGAGGAAGAGGAGGAAAAGGAGCAGAAACTGATGGGGAGGATGAGGAGGAAGAGGAGGATGAGGAGCAGCAACTCGTGATGGGAAGATTGAGGAGGATGGGGAGGAGGAGGAGGAAGAGGATGAGGAAGAACAGCAGAAACTCTGATGGGGAGAATGAGGAAGCAGCAGCTCCAGATGAGGAGGAAGAGGAGGAAGAGGATGAGAAGCAGCAACTCCCAATGGGGAGGATGAGGAGGAAGAGGAGGATGAGGAGCAGCAACTCCTGATGGGGAGGATGAGGAGGATCAGGAGGAGGATGAAGACCAGCAATTCTGATGAGGAGGATGAGGAGGAAGAGGAGGATGAGGAGCAGCAACTCCTGATGGGGAGGATGAGGAGGAGGATGAGGAGCAGCAGGTCCCAGTGGGGAGGATCAAAGCTGTGACAACAACGGAGCAAATCCCCTGGGAACGGTTCTAATTCCAACCAAATGGATATTTCTCTGGGAACGGTTCTAATTCCAACCAAATGGATATTTCTCTGGGAACGGTTCTAATTCCAACCAAATGGATATTTCTCTGGGAACGGTTCTAATTCCAACCAAATGGCTATTCCTCTGGGCTGTGGGAGCAGCAGCAGGAAGGGTTGCTCTGGGGCCATTCCTGGCTGGGGAAGTCACAAATTCCAGGCTGGAATTCTCCTCTCCCACTGCAGGTTTTGTCACTGCGATGGATGCAGGGATGGCTTGGCTGGAATTCACATCCAGCTGTGGATCTGCTCCTTTCCCAATCCAGCTTTTCCTGCTCCAGTAGCACCAGTGGTGGGGAAAGAAATCTTCCAGCCATTCCCAGCTCCCCCTGTGGATGCTGGAATGAAGTTCCACAAATTTCGTTTTGACTCATAATTTTTAATTTTTTTTTTTTTTTCTTTTAATTTTTTTTTTCATTTTCATAATTTTTTAAAAAAATTTTTCTTTTGTTTTCTGCTCTCCATCATGAGCCCAAAATATCAGGAATTCTGTTGCGATCGGGAATTGCAGGGAAGTGCTTTTTTTTTTTTTTCCCATGGAGAGGAGAAAATCAGGAGAAAATTCCACCAGGATTCACGGAAAGTCTCAAAAATCTTTCTGGCTCTGACAAAAGGGTGGTTTGGATGGAATTTTCAGCCTGGCTCAGGGTGGGATGCTCCAGTCTTGGAGAGACCTTGGGAAGGATGGAGAGCCAGCAGTGGGTGTCATTTGGTCCTTTTTAGGTGTCACTGGAATTTTGGGATCACTGGATTTTTGGGAGTCACTTGATCCTTTCTGGAATTTTGGGATCACTGGGGTTTTGGCTGTCTTTTGGTCCCTTTTTAAGTGTCACTGGAATTTTGGGATCACTGGATTTTTGGGAGTCACTCGGTCATTTTTTGGTGTCATTGGAATTTTGGGATCACTGGGTTTTTGGGTGTCTTTTGGTCCTTTTTAGGTGTCATTGGAATTTTGGGATCACTGGATTTTTGGGTATCATTTGGTCCTTTTTTGGTGTCACTGGAATTTTGGGATCACTGGGGTTTTGGTCCTTTCTGGGTGTCACTGGAATTTTGGGATCACTTGGTTTTTGGGTGTCTTTTGGTCCTTTTTTGGGTGTCACTGGAATTTTGGGATCACTGGGGTTTTGGGTGTCACTCTGTCATTTTTTGGTGTCATTGGAATTTTGGGATCACTGGATTTTTGATCCTTTTTAGGTGTCACTGGAATTTTGGGATAACTGGATTTTTGGGTATCACTTGATCCTTTCTGGAATTTTGGGATCACTGGAGTTTTGGGTGTCTTTTGGTCCTTTCTGGGTGTCACTGGAATTTTGGGATCACTGGATTTTTGGTCCTTTTTGGGTGTCACAGGAATTTTGGGATCACTGGAATTTTGGGTGTCACTCTGTCATTTTTTGGTGTTATTGGAATTTTCGGATCACTGGAGTTTTGGGTGTCTTTTGGTCCCTTTTTAGGTGTCACTGGAATTTTGGGATCACTGGAATTTTGGGTGTCACTCTGTCATTTTTGGTGTTATTGGAATTTTGGGATCACTAGAGTTTTGCCTGTCTTTTGGTCCCTTTTTGGGTGTCACTGGAATTTTGGGATCACTGGGTTTTTGGGTGTCATTTGGGGTTTTTTGGGTGTCACTGGAATTTTGGGATCACTGGATTTTTGGGTGTCGCTTGGTCCTTTCTGGGTGTCATTTGGTCCCTTTTGGGATCACTGGGGTTTGGGTGTCTTTTGATCCTTTCTGGGTGTCACTGGAATTTTGGGATCACTGGGGTTTTGGGTGTCACTTGATCCTTTCTGGAATTTTGGGATCACTGGAGTTTTGCCTGTCTTTTGGTCCTTTTTTGGGTGTCACCGGAATTTTGGGATCACTGGATTTTTTGGTGTCATTTGGTCCTTTTTAAGTGTCACTGGAATTTTGGGATCACTGGATTTTTGGGAGTCACTCGGTCATTTTTTGGTGTCATTGGAATTTTGGGATCTCTGGGCTTTTGGGTGTCTTTTGGTCCTTTTTAGGTGTCATTGGAATTTTGGGATCACTGGATTTTTGGGTGTCTTTTGGTCCTTTTTAGGTGTCATTGGAATTTTGGGATCACTGGATTTTTGGGTGTCTTTTGGTCCCTTTTTAGGTGTCACTGGAATTTTGGGATCACTGGAATTTTGGGTGTCACTCTGTCATTTTTGGTGTTATTGGAATTTTGGGATCACTAGAGTTTTGCCTGTCTTTTGGTCCCTTTTTGGGTGTCACTGGAATTTTGGGATCACTGGGTTTTTGGGTGTCATTTGGGGTTTTTTGGGTGTCACTGGAATTTTGGGATAACTGGATTTTTGGGTGTCACTTGGTCCTTTCTGGGTGTCATTTGGTCCCTTTTGGGATCACTGGGGTTTGGGTGTCTTTTTGTCCTTTTTTGGGTGTCACTGGAATTTTGGGATCTCTGGATTTTTGGGTGTCATTTGGGTTTTTTTGGGTGTCACTGGAATTTTGGGATCTCTGGATTTTTGGGTGTCATTTGGGTTTTTTTGGGTGTCACTGGAATTTTGGGATCACTGGGGTTTTGGGTGTCACTCTGTCATTTTTTGGTCATTGGAATTTTGGGATCTCTGGATTTTTGGTCCTTTCTGGGTGTCACTGGAATTTTGGGATCACTGGGTTTTTGGGTGTCACTGGAATTTTGGGATCACTGGGTTTTTGGGTGTCACTGGAATTTTGGGATCACTGGATTTTTGGGTGTCTTTTGATCCTTTTTTTGGGTGTCACTGGGCTTTGGGGTGTCACTTGGTCATTTTTTGGTGTCACTTGGCCATTTTGTCATGGCCTCGCGTTATCCAAGGAATGACGGAATTCCAGGATTTCTGGATTTCAATCCCAACTTTTCAAGCCCAGAGGAGCTGTTTGCGCTGGAGACAAGCTTTCCTTGGCACCGAGGCTGGGTGGGAACACCAAAACCCTCTTTCTCTCCGCAGGGGAGTGACTCTCCACGCCCTGTGCCGATCCCAGAAATTCCCAGGAGCTGCTTCTCCCGGGAAATAAATGTTGTGTGTCCAGATCCTTGTCCTGGCCGTGTCCATAGGGTCATTCCGAGCTGGGATTGTCCATGAAGGTGAGTGACAAGGGACAAACGAGTCACCAGGGAGAAAAACCCTTTTTCCAGGGAGCTCTGGCTGCTCCTGGCGTGGATCTGTCAGGGTGGAACTGTGGTGTCCTCAGTTCCCATAGTAGGATCCTTTTAGGATTATCATTCATCATTATTATTATTATTCATTATTATTCGTTATCATCTGGATAACGGAGCAATCCCAAAGGAATTCCGGGGGTGAATTCCAGATCTGGGATTTGTGGAGAAATCAGGGAGCTCAGTGTCCGTGCCTCGAGAGGAAAGTGGGAAGGAAAGGAAAACAAATCCCTTCCTGCTTCCTCTCCTGAATTCCAGGAGCTGGTTCTGGCCACCCCATGGGAAAATGGGAAATTAGAAGGAAAAATGGGAAATAGGAAAGAAAAATGGGAAATAGGAAGGAAAAATGGGAAATAGGAAGGAAGAATAGGAAATAGGAAGGAAAAATGGGAAATAGGAAGGAAAAATGGGAAATAGGAAGGAAAAATGGGAAATAGGAAGGAAGAATGGGAAATAGGAAGGAAAAATGGGAAATAGGAAGGAAAAATGGGAAATAGGAAGGAAAAATAGGAAATAGGAGAGAAAAAACCACAAGGAAGCCTTGGATTTCTCCTGCTTTTGAGGGAGTTGGGAAGGCAGAAGGAATCACCTCTCCCTGGCTCCATCCAAGATTTCGGGGATGAAGGGATGGATCCGAAAAGCAGGAGGCAAAAAATTCCAAGGAAAAGCCTCATGGATGATCCAGGATGTGGTTTTGGATGAAAATCCTTGGGATCATCATCCAGAGCTAAATCCAGAGCTAATCCCAGGATTGTCCCTTTTCCAACATCCCCCAGGTCTGGAGGTGTAAATTCATTAAATCCCATAAATCCAACAAGGAGTTAAGGGAATCTTCGGGATCAGCTCCGGAATTAACTCGATTAAGCTTCTCAATTAACTGAGAAATTTGACTCTAATGCTGTGTAATTCCGAGCTGGGAGCAGGGCAATAAATCAGCCTCTGGAGATGCCTCTGGAAAGCTGGGATGGATGGTTTGGGAAAATTCCAGATCCAATCCTATCCCGCTGATTAACAGAGCTGTGCAGGGTGGGATTTTCTCCAGGAGGAACCAATCCAAATATGTTTAATGTCACATCTTTCCCGTGCCTGATCTGAGCAGGAATTCCTGGATTTTGGGAATTTTTTGGCAGGCTGGGATTGTCCCTTTATGGCAGAATCCTCCCCTTTGGAATTCTGTGTTTGTTGTTTTCCTCCTCATTATCCCTGGATGCAAACGGGGATGGAGGTGAGGAATTCTCATGGATCAGGATGGATGAGGAATTCCCAGACTCTCTGGAAATTTGGGATGTGGATGAAGCCACAAAGACTCCTCGGATACCAATTTTGAGGATGTTTTCCCAAATCAAAGCAGGAAAATTTGCACTTCCTTGAGTGCCTCCAGGGGGTTCTGGATTTTGTTGGGAATTTCTCGTGGGAATATGAGAAATTTTTTTCCCAGGGACTGAAGGATTTCCTCGTTCTGAGGATGGAAATCAGGACTGGGATTTGCTTCCCTCCGAGTCTTTCTGAGGGAAGGAGGATATCAAAATCCCAAAGCTGAGGAAAAGGAATAAATCCGAAATAGAAGCAGCAGCTGGGAAAGGAGCTTATGGTGATCCATGATCCATAATCCATAATCCATAATCCATAATCCATAATCCATGGTGATCCAAGACACCCCAGACAGGGAGATCTCTGGGAAAGAAAATTGCAATAATAATCTCCTGGTTTTGCCAAGGAAAAGTGCTTTATATTCCCAATTTAACCCAAAAATTGGGAATTTTCCTGCACTAAACTGAGTTAAAAGTCAGGAAGAACTCAGTGTCAGAAGGCACTGAGGAGGATGAGGAAGCCAAAATCCTTGGAGAACAGAGATCCTTGGATTCTGAGAGGGATGAGCCTCCCTGTCCCTCTTGTCCCCCAGCCTGCAGGACAGCAGAGGTGGCCGATGTCCTGTTCCTGGTGGGACAGTCGGAGGGCGCCGGGAAGGAGAGCTCCAGGCTGCTCCAGGATTTCGTGGGAAGCATGGCCAGATCCTTCGAGAGCACGGAGACGGGAGGAGGAGGAGTCCGGCTGGGGCTGGCGCTGTTCGGGGAGACACCAAGGTGGGTCTGTCTGTCCTTCTCCACCCACTCCTGGGTTCCTGGGATGGAGAAAGAGCTCCTGCAGCTCTGGGGAACCTCAGAGCAAGAGGTGTACCTCAGCAGAGCCATCCAGAGGTGCCTGGAATTCTTTCAGGGCAGGAAGGATGGGTGTGGAATTCCATTGGAATTTGTGGAACAAACATTGGGATTCCGAGTTTTAGATGCTGGGTTGTGGCACCACTGGCTGGGCTTCATTCCATGAGCTCCTCAAGAGGAATCCTTGTCATGAGTTAAATCCCAGAATCGTGGAATGGTTTGGGTGGGAAGGGACCTTGAAGACCATTTCATTCTAGGGATACCTCCCACTATCCCAGGTTGCTCCAAGCCCTGTCCAGCCTGGACTTGGACATTTCCAGGGATCCAGGAGCAGCCACAGCTTCTCTGGGCAACCAGAAAATAAATGTCACCATTTTCAGTGCATGCCTTGCTGTTTGTTCCCCCACATTCCCGCGTTTCCCATTCCCAGGATGAGCATTGAGCTCACGGATTACGTGACCATCAGAGGGAAGCTGGATGCCATTCAGGATCTCTCCTTGCAAGGCAGCAGCATCCGGACAGGCTCAGCCCTGGCGTTTGCAGCTCAGGCTTTGTCCAGCCAGGACACCCCGAGAGAGGCAGCGAAGGTGGGTGACACTTTTGGAATGGCTGAGTCATCCCGGAATCCTGGGAATTTGGGTGGGAAGGGAACTAAAAGCTCATCAGTGCCACCCCTGCCATGCCAGGGACACCTTCCACTATCCCACGTTTGCTCCAAGCTCTGTCCAGCCTGGCCTTGGCCATCCCAGGGATCCAGGGGCAGCCACAGCTTCTCTGGGAATTCCATCCCAGCCAGGAATTCCTAATTCCCAAGATCCCATCCATCCCTGCCCTCTGGCAGTGGGAAGCCATTTTCACTTTGTCCCATCACTCCATGATCTCATAAATAGTCCCTCCCCACGGGGAAGAATTTCCTTCTTAATATCCAATCTAAACTTGGCCCTCCTTGAATAGCTGTGAGGATTTGTAGGGATGAATCCTTTCCCCCGGAATTCCTGCCCCAAGCAGAGGTGAGACACAAGGGCAGGAGGAACACACCGAGGAGATGCTGTTGGGAGCAGCTCAGCTCCTTCCCACCCCATGGAAGTGATTCTGAGTAACCTCTGAGTTACCCCAGAGGTGTTGGGTCATTGATGGGTTTAATTCCAGGAGAGGGATTTAATCAGTGTGAAACCCACAATTGTCACCATGATCCCCTGTTGTGTTCCTTTTCCTTCCCTGGCTCTCATCCCAACCCTACAGGTGGTGGTGCTGATCACGGATGGGAAATCCAGCGATTCCGTGGAAGAGGGAGCTCAGATCCTGCAGGATTTGGGGGTGACAGTGTTTGCCGTGGGTACGTGTGGCCACCAAAAATTCCATGTGACCAACCCTGGTTCTAGTATTCCTGATTCCTGCAGGATTTGGGGTGACAGTGTTTGCTGTGGGTATGTGTGGCCACCAAAAACTCGGTGTGACTAACCCTGGTTCTTCTCCCTGGGGAATATTCCTGATTCACAACACCCCCTTCCCCTAAAAACTGCCCCCTTCCCCTAAAAACTGCCCCCTTCCCCTAAAAACTGCCCCCTTCCCCTAAAAACTGCCCCCTTCCTCTAAAAACTGCCCCCATCCCCAGGCTCAGCCTTTGGAAACCACTGCAAGTCCAGGAAAATCAACTTTTTGTTGTTGTTTTCTTGGATATTGTCTGTTTTTGTCAATTGTTGATTTATTCAGTGGGAATCTGGGGTTTTGCATCAGTCAAAGCTGCTTGGGAATTCCAAAGGAGTTCAATAAATGGTTCCATAAAAGTCAGAATGTTCTGATGTGACATTTAAAAAAAAAAAAAAAAGAAAATGCTTTTGCTTCTGAAGGTTTCTCTTAATGGGGTTCAGAGACCGACTCAGAAATGTCCTTCGGAATAATTCCATGACCAAGGAAAGGTTTCACAGCTCTCCCATCCCCAAGAGTGAAATGCAACCACTCAAACCCTTCCCTTCCCCAAAATATTTCAGGGGATGACAGGGATGGCGCTGAGGTTTCATCACCAAGAGCAACCGGGTCGAGTTGAATCCACGTGAGGTGAAAATCAGGGAACAATCGCTTCGTTGGGTGGGCTGTTCCCTTTTTTTATAGTTCAACCACAGGAACACCCTGGAATTCCCAAACAGCCTCCCCAAATCCCGTTGTGTGCTCAGCACTGGAATGTTTCCCCATCCAATGGGAAGGATCAGGGCAGATCCTGCCACGTTCCTTTTTTTCCCACCTGTCAGCCCCATAGCAGCACTGGGACAATCTCCATGAGACCTCTGGAGAAATCCTGAAAAGATAAATCTTTTCCTTGGTGGAAGAGTGTCGCTGTTGAGCTGCTAGCAGAGTGAGACAGACCCAGGTTCAAAGGTGGCATCAAGGCAAAGATTTTATTATTTAATTCCATCTTATATAGACTTTTCAAAGGTCACCTAGATTGGTCAGTTCGAAGCCTCCCCCTAGGCCTGATTGGCCAGGCCTGAACTGTCCACATCCCAAGAAACTGTTTTTAATAACATCCAAACTTTATCTTTGTTTATAAAACCCAGGAAGAAGAGAGAGAATGATTCTCATGGGAAAGGTCTATGCTAGCCACAGAAGAGGATTTCTCTGCTTACCCCATCCAGCTTGAGACTTCATTCCTTATTTCCCCTTTTCCTTGGGCATCACGACCCAAAATTGGCACCAACCTCCAAGCCCAGCGTGTTTCCCCCTCTCCCCAGTGCCTGCCCTGCCCCATGGATTGTGGCTAGCACAGACCTTTCCCGTGAGAATTCTTTTCTCTCTTCTTCCTGCGTTTTATAAACAAAGATAAAGTTTGGATGTTGTTAAAAACAGTGTCTCGGGATGTGGACAGTTCAGGCCTGGCCAATCTGGCCTAGGGGGAGGCTTCGAACTGACCAATCTGGGTGAGCTTTGAAAAGTCTATGTAAGTTGGAATTAAATAATAAATTCTTTCCTTGATGCCACACTTTGAACCTGGATCGTCCTTTCTCTGCTAGCGGCTCAACAGCAACAATGGATGGTGTTTGATGTCCTCTTTTCCTGCTCTTCCCCTCCCCTAGGGATCAAGGATGCTGACAGGAGCGAGCTGGGCAGGATTGCCTCAGATCCCAGCGCGGAGCACGTGCTCTACGTGGAGGATTTCCAGCTGCTCCCCACCGTGGCTCCCAAACTCTCCCGGCGGCTCTGCTTCACCGCCTCAGAGCCACCGCGTCCTGTCAGGCAGAGGGTGCAAGGTGTGCCCAGGGTGTCCCTTTGTCCTGTTTTCCATCTGCTTTATCCATCTCCCTTTATCTGTTTCCATCTGAAATCCAGTGGGTGATTTTCCGTGGAGATTTTCCCACATCCCTCTGAGGGAGCTTGGGTGATCCTAGAGGAGCATCCTGACAGAGCAGCTGCTGGTTTGGGATGCTGATCCTGGGGGTTTTGCTTGTGGCTGCCTCTCCGTGGGTTAGGAATGCCAGATCCTGGGAATTTTGGTGCTGGATAAAGCAAAAGGAGCAGCGGTGGGATGGGGAAGAATTTCTGCTCGTTGGGGTGTTTCACTGTGGGGTTGTCACGGGGAATTCTGACAGCACAGCTCAGGGTTTGGGGAAGAAATTCATTCCCTGCTGGAGATGCAAAGGGATTTCCAAAGGGTTTAAAAGATTTCAAAGAGTATCCAAAGGGATTTCCAAAGAGATTTCCAAAGAGATATCCGAAGGGTTATCCAAAGAGATTTCCAAAGACATTGCCAAAGTGATATCCAAAGGGATTTGCAAAGGGATTTCCAAAGTGATTTGCAAAGAGATTTGCAATGAGATTTGCAAAGAGGTTTCCAGAGAAATATTCAAAGAGATTTCCAGAGAGACTTCCAAAGAGATTTGCAAAGTGATATCCAGAGAGATTTGCAAAGTGATTTGCAGAGAGATTTGCAAAGAGATTTCCAAAGAGATTTCCAAAGAGATCTGGCTCTCAAAGAGATCCTGGCACTGCAGTGAATCCAGAGGTGATGGCACTGAATTCCTTGCTCCTTCTTGGCTCACGAGCTCACAAAAAGCTGAGTTAAAAGCTTGGGGCAGAAATGGGGAGAATTTCTCCTGAGACTTGAAAAGATCTCTGGGTTTTTTTGGCTTTCTTTGTGATTGTGCAGCACTTCAGGGCTTCCTGTGACATGCCATGGAGAGTCCAAGCTTCCTGGCAGACTTCTCCAGTGTCAGGGAGGAGAAGGGAGAGGAGAAGAAGGGCAGGGAGGAGGTCCTGCTGTGTGCATTACCCAGGTGTTCCCTGGGGAAGTGAAACCAGAACCAATTTTGGTTTCCCCCTCGGTGCTGTCAAAAAAATTGGCCAAAAAAAAATTCTGCTGGAGCATCTCCTGTCTGGAAACAGATCCAGATCTCCCTGTGCTCCCAACCTGAGCAAATCCATGGCTTTATCAGTGTGGAATATGTTGACTCCATCTGTGAACTTCCACACGTGGTGGAATTCAAACCAAACTCTTCCCTTTGTGTTTTTCCAGCGGAGCAGATCCTGGGTCCCCGGGAGCTGCGTGTGAGTGAGCAGAGCCACAACTCCCTGAGGCTCTCGTGGGTGGCAGCCACGGGCAGGGTGACAGGGTACCACATCCATGTCCACCCCTCAGTGCCACCGGGGCAGCCGGACCCCGAGCACCACCGGCAGGTAGGGTCGTGTTCCCGTTTTCCAGGGTGCCAATTTCAGGTCCCGGTGTTGGGGTTCTGTTCCCAGTGTTGAGGTTCAGTTCCCAAAATTGAGGTTCAGTTCCCAATGTTGGGGTTCAGTTCCCAGTGTTGGGTTCAGTTCCTAAAGTTGGGGTTCAGTTCCTAGTGTTGAGGTTCAGTTTCCAATGTTGGGGTTCAGTTTCTGGTGTTGAGGTTCAGTTTCCAATGTTGGGGTTCAGTTTCCGGTGTTGAGGTTCAGTTTCCCAGTGTTGGGGTTCAGTTCCCAGTGTTGGGATTCAGTTCCCAAAGTTGGGGTTCAGTTCCCAAAGCTGGGTTCAGTTTCCAGTATTGGGGTTCTGTTCCCAGTGTTGAGGTTCAGTTCCCAAAGTTGGGGTTCAGTTCCCAATGTTGGGGTTCAGTTCCCAAAGCTGGGTTAGTTAGTATTGGGGTTCAGTTCCCAGTGTTGGGGTTCATTTCCCAATCTTGGGGTTCATTTCCCAATGTTGAGGTTCAGTTCCCAAGTTGGGGTTTAGTTCCCAATCTTGGGTTTCATTTCCCAATGTTGAGGTTCAGTTCCCAAAGTTGGGGTTCAGTTCCCAGTGTTGAGGTTCAGTTCCCAAAATTGAGGTTCAGTTCCCAATGTTGGGGTTCAGTTGCCCAAATTTAGGGTTCAGTTCCCAAATTTGAGGTTCAGTTCCCAGTGTTGGGGTTCAGTTCCCCAAGGTGGGGTTCAGTTCCAAGTGTTGGGGTTCAGTTCCCCAAGTTGAGGTTCAGTTCCCAAAGTTGGTGTTCAGTTTCCAGTATTGAGGTTCAGTTCCCAAAGCTGGGGTTCATTTCCCTAAGTTGGGGTTCAGTTCCCAGTGTTGGGGTTCAGTTCCCAGTGTTGGGGTTCAGTTCCCAAAGTTGGGGTTCATTTCCCAAAACTGTGGGGTCATCCCGTGTTGAGGGCACAGCAGGGTTAAGAGGTGGCACTTTGTCCCTCAGCCATCCTGGGCACAGCAGGATTGGCAGGAATTCCCGAAGGTTGGAGGTATAGATCCATTATGGAATGTGAGGGTGACCTGGTTGCTTGAGGTCATTTTGGCTTTGCTGTCGTGGGGAGTTGGAACTTCTGGGAGTGATGTGGGAAGGGAGGGTGGGACAAGGATGTGGCAAGGAGTGGCACAAAATCCATTGGGGTGGAGAGGAACAGGTCCATGGGAATCTCCTCTCCCTCTCCCTCTCCTCTCCTCTCCCTCTCCTCTCCCTCTCCTCTCCCTCTCCTCTCCTCTCCCTCTCCTCTCCCTCTCCTCTCCTCTCCTCTCCTCTCCTCTCCTCTCCTCTCCTCTCCTCTCCTCTCCTCTCCTCTCCTCTCCTCTCCTCTCCTCTCCTCTCCTCTCCTCTCCTCTCCTCTCCTCTCCTCTCCTCTCCTCTCCTCTCCTCTCCTCTCCTCTCCTCTCCTCTCCTCTCCTCTCCTCTCCTCTCCTCTCCTCTCCTCTCCTCTCCTCTCCTCTCCTCTCCTCTCCTCTCCTCTCCTCTCCTCTCCTCTCCTCTCCTCTCCTCTCCTCTCCTCTCCTCTCCTCTCCTCTCCTCTCCTCTCCTCTCCTCTCCTCTCCAGAATCCCAGGATGGTTTGGATATGAAGGAACCTCAAAGCTCATCCATTCCCACACCTTCCACCATCCCAGGTTGCTCCAAGCCCCATCTGACCTGCCCTTGGACATTTCCAGGGATCCAGGGGCAGCCACAGCTTCTTTGTACAACACGGTCAAAAATTCCTTCCCAACATCCAATCCTTTCTCTCCTTATTTTTATGATATCACTACTCAATCCCGTCGTCCTGCTGCCAAGGTTGTTCATTTTGGTAATATTTCTGTGGATTTTGGGATTTTCCATGTTTTATTGTGAGGGATGCGGCTGTGTGCTCCACCTCACCCCAGTTCAGCCTGGTCACTGCACAAAGTTTGGGATCAAAGCTGAAGGGTGGAAGATATTTGCCCTAAAAGCTTTGATTCCTAATAATAGAACAAAGCTATGAAAGCTTAAATTATTAAGGTGAAGATTATTAATTGTATTAATTATTAAGATTGTAGTTAACTGGAATGATTATCCTTGGCAGCTCCAGGGTCTCATAATAACAGGGAAAACACAGAAGTTCTGTTTCCATCTTTTGCCCTCGGGTCACATCAAAATTTCCTTCTATGAGCTTAAAAGGAATTTTCTTAGTTGTTTTTCCTTCATTTTCTTCAAAGGAATTTGAGATCACCTTCACCCTTCAAGCATTCCCAGCTTCCTGTTTTATTTCCTGGGCTATTCCACAGGGTGTTCCACAATTTTAGGGTACACAACATCTGAATGAGGGTTTTAAGAGGCTCCTTGAGCAGGTGTGGGAGGTGCTGCTGAGCTGATGTCCTGCTGGGGTGGTGGAACGGTGTCCTTTGTCCCCCTGTGTGACAGATGGAGGTGGATGGGGACACAACCACGGTGCTGGTGACAGACCTGAAGCCCAGCACCAAATACGTGCTCACGGTGAGGGCCACCTATGGAGGGGAGCTCGGGGAGCCTGCGGCTGCCAAAGGGAAAACGAGTGAGTGTCACCTGGGCCACCCCTGGGGAAAGCACACATCCCAGGGCTGGAGGGGAGAGAGGGGTGGAGGGGTGGAGGGATGGATGGATGAGGGATGGAGATGGATGGATGGATGTAGGGATGGATGATGGATGATGGATGGATGAGGGATGAGGGATGGATGGATGGATGATGGATGATGGATGGATGGAGGATGGATGTAGGGATGGTTGATGGATGGATGATGGATGGATGATGGATGGATGATGGATGGATGAGGGATGAGGGATGGATGATGGATGGATGATGGATGATGGATGGATGGAGGATGGATGTAGGGATGGTTGATGGATGGGTGGATGGATGATGGATGGATGATGGATGGATGATGGATGGATGATGGATGGATGATGGATGGATGATGGATGGGTGGATGGATGGATGGATGATGGATGGATGGAGGGATGGATGGATGGATGGATGGATGATGGATGGATGATGGATGGATGGATGGATGATGGATGGAGGGATGGATGGATGATGGATGGATGGATGGATGATGGATGGATGATGGATAGATGAATGGATGGATGGATGATGGATGGATGGATGGAGGAGGGATGGATGGATGGAGGAGGGATGGATGATGGATGGATGATGGATGGAGGAGGGATGAGGGATGGATGGATGATGGATGGATGATGGATGGATGGGTGATGGAAGGATGGATGGATGATGGATGGATGATGGATGGATGGGTGATGGAAGGATGGATGGATGGAAGGATGGATGGATGGAAGGATGGATGGATGGAAGGATGGATGGATGGAATGATGGATGGATGATGGATGGATGGATGGATGGATGAGAGAGGGATGGATGGATGATGGATGGAAGGAAGGAAGGAAGGAAGGAAGGAAGGAAGGAAGGAAGGAAGGAAGGATGGGATAGGGATGGATGGATGGGATGCATAGATGGATGAGGGATGGATGGATGGATGAGGGATGGATGGATAGATGGAAGGATGGAAGTATGGTGGCATGGGTGGAGTTGGAGCTTCAAAGTTTATTGGAGAAGCTCCCACTGAGTCCCAAGGTGCAGGAAGGACCACCCTGGCTTTCCAGACTCCTCCAAGAGGAGTGTGGGTGGGGCTGGATCCAATCCCACCCTGGACTCTCCATGGATTAAATCTAAGGAATTATGGAGCTGTGGTTGAACTTTTGTCCAAGGATTAAAGATGGCAAATCAGAGACATTTATATAAAAACAAATGACTTATTATGATAAATTTTCAGATAAAATGATCTTAATCAGAATTATTTACCACATGGCAGAGAAGCTAAAACTCCCAGGATAGGATAGAATCATGCACTTCGTCAAAGTAATTATATTACAGTAATTGTAATAAAATTAACAAAAAAACCCAATTATTGGAGTAGAGGTTGAGGTCACTCACCCAGACCAACGACTGTGGGCAAATCTCTTTTGCTGACCCTCGAGGGGTGACTTTGAGGGGTGTCCCCACCCAAAGGAGGGATCTCAATTCCCAAGAAGGGATATAGGGAATTGTCAGGAGAACTTACTGAAGTAGAACTAGACTTTTACGGCCTCAGTTTTTTGGGGTTTTCAGAGTTTAAGGGGTTCACTCATCTCACTCCCTTCCCTGGACGAAAAACCAAATCCGCTTCACCTGAGGGGTTTTGTGGAGAATTATTCCTTCCTTCCCTGTCTTTTTTCCCTCCCCGCGCCCCCTGCAATGCCTGGAATTGTTTGTTTTCCTGAGGTCTCTGACAGGATGAATAAATAAAGCTCCTCAACGAGCCTGGCTCATCTGTACTTGCCAGGAATGAGACGGAATGTCTTCATGGGTGGAAATAAAGCCATTTGATCTCTGCTGTTGTTATCCCAAACACCATGCCAGAGTCAGGAGCCGTAAATCCATCCGCCATGGCTGGCTGGATCCAAACAGACTTCTCTCCCTTGGAATTGTGGCCCTAAGAGCAAAGCAGGGTTTGATTCATGGCTGATTCCTGCTCAGGAATCCTGCGAGAACTGCGGAGTTTCCTCTGCTCAGGGTGGATTTCCTCTGCTTGTGGGGTGGATGTTTCAGTTCCCAACCCCACTCCCTGGGGAAGCTTCCCAAACTTGCTGCCTTGGGATGGTTCATCTCTATTTCCAAGTGGAAAAAGGTTTGTTAGAAGGGGGATTGTCAGTTTTCAGCTGAGGGAGAGTTGGTGCTTCTCCTCTTTGTGTCTCTTTGTCCTGGAAGACAAAAGATTTTCCAAGGATTTTCCCCATTATTCCGGCACTGTTGGAATTCCATTTCTGCCCTGTTTTGGTGTCCCCAAAGCTCCTGTGCCTCCAGTCACCAATTTCCGTGTGATAGAAGAAGGACTTTTCAGCCTGAAGGTGGCTTGGACACCTCCCCTGGGCAAGCTGGAGGGCTACAAGATCTACATCCCCAGGGGTGAGTTCAGATTTTATTAATTCCTATTAATTCCTATTAATTCCTATTAATTTTTATACATTTTTATACATTTTTATACATTTCTATTAGTTCTTATTATTTTTTATAAATGGGTATTAATTTTCATTATTTTTAATTTTTTAATTGTTTTTTGATAATTTTTCTCTTTTTTTGTTAATTTTTTTAAGTCTAATTGACTTCAAAAGGAGCAGTGACCCAAGGATGGGGAAGGTGCTGTTAACTCCTGGCATGACTCTGGAAAGAGCCCAGGATAGACTTTTCCAGACATTCCAGGAGAGAGGAAAATCCTCAGGAAGGACTTTGTTTTGAAGGATGAGCTGAGGGTGATGCTGTGAATTCCTTGTTCGCCCCTGGCAAATCCAGATGTTTTCCCCACTGGGATTTGGGATGAGCTCAAATCTTCAGGATGACTCCCACACCCCTCTGTGGAATCTGGAGGGCTGGGATGGCACAACCAGAATTCCCAACAACACCACATGGATTGGGAGACTCCAACCACCCCCTGGCATGAATCCATCCCCGCAGGATTTCCTTCACAGGAAAGCTTCCCCATCCCTTTTCTCCCTGATTTTGCAGCCAACAAGCCCGGGGTGACCTTTGAGCAGATCCTGCGGGGCGACGTCTCTTCCCACGTGCTGGAAAACCTGCAGGAGGATCGGGAATACAGCATCAGCATCTACGCAGTGCATCCCGAGGGCCCAAGCCAGCCTGTGGCCACTGTGGGGAGGACATGTAAGAGCAGTGACCCCGTGGCTGGTCCTTTTTCCCAGGTGTTGTGTCCCCACCGTGACAGGAACATCACGTTGGTGTCCTCCTGCACCAGGGTGTTCCCAGCTCCAGCCTAACTCTTCCCCCATGGATGACCTCAAACGCCATCCTGCAGTTTGGGGGGAAGTGGGAGATGGTTTTGCTTCCTGTTTTGCGAGGTTGGTTCAAATGGTTCGGAAGATATTCCATGAATATCACACCAGCCTTTCAAGGGCTGAAAAGACATTCCACGAATGTCACTCCAACCTTCCAGTGGTTCAAAAGATATTCCATGAATGTCACTCCAACCTTCCAGTGGTTCAAAAGATATTCCGTGAATGTCACTCCAACCTTCCAGTGGTTCAAATGATATTCCATGAATGTCACTCCAACCTTCCAGTGGTTCAAATGATATTCCATGAATGTCACTCCAACCTTTCGGTGGTTTGGAGATGTTGGTCCTGGATGGGCACAGGCTGAGCTGGGTCACCTCTGGTTTTGGGAGATGCCTTCAGCCCCTGGGCAGGAGCTCCTGGGAATCTCTTTCCCAGAAACTCTCCAAGATCCCTCCAAGGTCACCTCAGGTTTTAGGAGATGCCTTCAGCCCCATGGGCAGGAGCTCCTGGAAATCTCTCTCCAAGAAACTCTCCAAGATCACCAAATCCAACTCTCCCCACGTCCCCAGGTGCCACATCCTCACAGCTCTGAAATCCCTGCAGGGAAGCAACTCCACCCCTGCTCTGGGCTGCTCCTTCCAATGCTTTACAACCTTTTCCATGGAGATTTTTCCCATGGAAAAAATCCCATTTTTTCCCAAAAATCCCATTTTTTCCCCAAAATTTCCATGGAGAAATTTCCCCAATATCCAACTTAAACCTGCCTTGGCCCAACTTGAGGCCATTTCCTCTTGTCCTGTCCCTCGTTCCCTGGGGAAGAGCCTGACCACCTCCTTTCAGGGATTTCCTTCAGCTGTGGAGGACAAGCAGCAAATTCCTCCACTCCCGAGTGGATGCTCTGAAATTTCCTTCCCTGTCCTCCTCCCAGTGAAGCTGCTGCCTGTGGAAAACCTCCTGGTGCAGAACGAGACCACGGACACTCTGCAGGCCCGCTGGAGCTCTGTCCGGGGCGCTACGGGGTACAGGCTCACCTGGACATCAGCAGGTACACACGGGGTGGGATCAGGAGCAGGGCATGGAAAGATGGGAGCTGGGAGCTTCCCAAGGCGTTGGATGAACTTTGGGTTGGATTGGGTTGGGTTGGATGGGATTGGGTTGGGTTGGATGGGATTGGGTTGGGTTGGATGGGATTGGGTTGGATTGGATGGGATTGGGGTGGGTTGGATTGGATTGGATTAGATGGGATTGGGTTAGGTTGGATGGGATTGGATTGGATTGGATGGGATTGGGTTGGATTGGGTTAGATGGGATTGGATTGGATGAGATTGGGTTGGATGGGATTGGATAGGATTGGGTTGGATTGGATTGGGGTGGGATGGATTGGATTGGATGGGATTGGGGTGGGTTGGATGGGATTGGATTGGATTGGATTGGATGGGATTGGATTGGATTGGATTAGATTGGGTTGGGTTGGATGGGATGGGATGAGATGGGATTGGATTGGGTTGGGTTGGATGGGATTGGATTGGATTAGATTGGATTGGATGGGATTGGATTGGGTTGGGTTGGATTGGATTGGATTGGATTAGGTTGGATTGGATGGGATTGGATTGGATTGGGTTGGATTGGGTTGGATTGGATTGGGTTGGGTTGGATTGGATTAGGTTGGGTTGGATTGGATTAGATTGGATTGGGTTGGATTGGGTTGGATTGGATTGGATTGGGTTGGATTGGATTAGGTTGGATTGGATTGGATTGGGTTGGATTGGGTTGGATTGGATTGGATTGGATTGGGTTGGATTCCATCTCTGTCCAGTTTTTCGGGTCTGTGTCCGGTGGAGTTTTCTCTGCCGTGGATGCAGAAATTCCTGCTCTGGCTCTGCACAAAGCAGGCTGATGGATATCCAGCTTTGTTACACGGGAAAGAGTCCAGGATAGACTTTTCCAAACACTCCAGGATAAAGGAGAGTCCTTGGAAGGACTTTCCTTTGAGGAACGAGCTGTGAATTCCTTTTCTGCCCTGGCAAATCCAGATGTTTTTCCCACTCAAGTGCCTGCTGTGGTGGGGATTTCATGGATTTTCTCGACTTTCCTGGACTTTTCCCTGGATTTCCTGGACTGAGGAGTTTTGGAATAGCTGAGAGGATCTGGGAAAATCCTCCCTGCAGAGCTGCACAGCCCCCGAGTATTTGGGGTCACCCCATTTTTGGGGGACAGCCTGGAAGTGCCTGTGCTCTTTGCTTTTCTCTCAGCAGCACTAAAACCCAGCTCCACCCCCAGAATCCCCATTTTCAGGCAAATTTGGGAGTTTGCACACAAACCCACCTTTGCAGCTGGAGTTTCTCCATGCCCTGAACCCAAACATATTTTCCTCGGCGCTGTGGGGTGGAGAGGGAGTGAGAAATTCCAGTTGGATGGCAGCTTTTGGCCTTGGGGGATGGATGTTTCTGGGAATCAGGACGTCAGGACACCTGGCATTCCATAAACATCGCATTCCCCTCTCCCTCAGCTCCCCTCTTCTGATGGAAGGAGACATCTCCCACCAGGAAAAGGGGGATTAGTGGGAGAACAGCTCCGAAGGTCACCAGGAGGGAAAAAATCTTCACAGGGGAGATATAAAACTGCTTTTATCGCCTTGTAATGAATTTTTCTCCTGGAAAAAAATCCCGTTGAGCCCCAAAAGTCAGCAGTTTGCCCAGGCTGTGCTCAAATCCCAGCTAGGAATGGAGCTCGGGCTGGGAATGGGGACACTGAGGGGACAGCAGGAGGACCTTCTGGGACGGAGCAGGAAAATCCATCCCCTCCACCCCGAATTTCCAGGAGTTCTTCCACCTGGTCCCACCTCACCCCAGTTCCAGGGGTGACAAAATCCCAAGGGCAGCCCACCCTGGCCCACTCTGGATCCTCCTCCCACACTCCACCCCATTCCAGAATTAGGGATGTAGGATAAAATCCATCATCCAGTGATGGAATCCACAGGAGGGGTTTGGTTTCCCTCGTCTGACTTTTAAATCCGGGATTAAATAAACCCAAACTGGAGATGTGGAAACGTGGAGAGCAGGTGGGAAAAGGGGGATGGAGCAGAAAATGGGGATGTGGCACCATCCAGTGACCGAAGTGGAAAAGGCATCTTCCCTCTTTTCGAGGTTTTCCTGCCTGCGCCTCCCTGCCGCTGGAATCAGCGCTGGATCCACAGGGATCCGGTTTTAACTCTTCTCCTCCTGGGCGGGTTTGGCCGAGCTGGGTTTAGTCCACCACAAGGACACTGAAAATGGTTTTTTTGGGGTATTTTTGGCTCCGATCCCTGCAGGGAAGGCAGGATGATTCCAGCCCAGGGCTGGGCAGGGTGTGAGCTCTTTTATAGGATCGCCACAGCCCCCAGCGTGAAATTGGGGTTTTTCTGATTTATTTCTTGTTTGCAAATCCCGAGTTACCTCGCCATCCCGAGCTCTTCCCGGGTGGATGTGGATTTTCCCACTCGGGCTGAGCCGGGCTGGGCTGAGCCAGGGGACACCATTCCCTGCTCAGAGCGCTGGATCCACAGGGATCCGGTTTTAACTCTTCTCCTCCTAGGCGGGTTTGGCCGAGCTGGGTTTAGTCCACCACAAGGACACTGAAAATGGTTTTTTTGGGGCATTTTGGCCCGATCCCTGCAGGGAAGGATGATGACTCCAGCCCAGGGCTGGGCAGAGTGTGAGCTCTTTTATAGGATCACCACAGCCCCCAGCTTGAGTGCCAAATTTTGGGATTTTTCCTAATTTATTTCCTTCCCTTTGCAAATCCCCGAGTCACCTCACCCATCCCGAGCTCTTCCCGGGTGGATGTGGATTTTTCCCACTCGGGCTGAGCCGGGCTGAGCCAGGGGACACCGTTCCCTCCGCAGAGCGCTGGATCCACAGGGATCCGGTTTTAACTCTTCTCCTCCTAGGCGGGTTTGGCCGAGGTGGGTTTAGTCCACCACTAGGACACTGAAAATGTGTTTTTTGGGGCATTTTTGGCTCCGATCCCTGCAGGGAAGGCAGGATGACTCCAGCCCAGGGCTGGGCAGAGTGTGAGCTCTTTTATAGGATCACCACAGCCCCCAGCTTGAGTGCCAAATTTTGGGTTTTTCCTAATTTATTTCCTTCGCTTTGCAAATCCCCGAGTTGCCTCAGCCATCCCGAGCTCTTCCCGGGTGGATGTGGATTTTTCCCACTCGGGCTGGGCTGAGCCGGGCTGAGCCAGGGGACACCATTCCCTCCGCAGAGCGCTGGATCCACAGGGATCCGGTTTTAACTCTTCTCCTTGGGCGGGTTTGGCCGAGCTGGGTTTAGTCCACCACAAGGACACCGAAAATGGGTTTTTTTGGGGCATTTTTGGCTCCGATCCCTGCAGGGAAGGCAGGAAGACTCCAGCCCAGGGCTGGGCAGGGTGTGAGCTCTTTTATAGGATCACTCACAGTCCCCAGCTGAGTGCCAAATTTGGGGTTTTTCCTGATTTATTTCCTTCCCTTTGCAAATCCCCGAGTCGCCTCACCCATCCCGAGCTCTTCCCGGGTGGATGTGGATTTTTCCCACCCGGGCTGAGCCAGGGGACACCATTCCCTCCGCAGAGGGCAGCAGCATCCAGGACGTGACCCTGGGCAGCTCCTACGGCTACTACATGATCCAGGGGCTGGAGCCGGGCCGGGAGCACACGGTGACCATCAACCCCATCTTCGGGGACATCGAGGGGCCGCTGGTCAGCGCCAAAGCCACCACGGGTGAGTGTCCTCCAGGCGGGGTGGCATTCCGGTGACACACAGGGCTGGCGTTGGTGCCTTTTGCTGGTATTAGAGTTATGGGGGTTAAAGGGGTAAAAGGGTTTTATTTTGGTGTTTTAATGGGATTTTAGGTGCACAGATCTTCGAGGTGGAACACGCCGAGATGCACATTCATCTTGATGCTTAAATCGTAGTAAAAATTTTTAGACACAGACTATCAGATCAATCTAGTGCAGATACAATTTTTATAAACCTTGCAAATTATCATATCTGTTTAGGATTCCCTAATAAGAAGCTTAATAAATTAAGTAATGTCCCCTTATTCTAAAGAATTTTCCCCCAAATGAGAGTAGAGCTCCGTTTACACAATATATTCCAGAGAGAAGGTGAGGTTGAATATGGAATAATAAACTCAATTTCAACCAAGGTTGAAACCTTGAGTTTTTCACCAGCCTCCTACAGTAAATGTTTGGGATTTTCTGCCTTGCAGAACCTCAAAACTAAGCTGGAATATCAGACTAGAAAAATTACAAGCATGTAGGTTAGGGGTATAGAGTATATAGAGGATATATTAAAAGGTATAAAAAGTTTATAAAAAGGTGTATAAAAAGGAAAAGGCAAAAACCATCAGGCATTGGTGTCACTTGCATCGTTGGGATTGGGGACCTGTTGGGACCTCGATGGAACTGGGCAACTCTTCCCTCTTGCAGTGGCTTCCAGCGCAGTGCAGACGCTGAAAGTGAGTGAGATTTCCATCACCAGCCTCCTGCTGTCCTGGGATTCGGTGGCAGGAGCCACCGGCTACAGGGTGGCCTGGGGTCCAACGCCAGGTGAGATCCGTGGAGAACCTCAGGGATGGTGGGAGTAGGGCAGGTCCAGCTCAGGAACAGCTCCAAGCAGCTTGTCCCGCAATTCCGGAGTGTGAGTTGAATTTAGGGATTATTCCTGGCCCTGAGGAGGATCATTCCTGGCGCTGAGGGGGATTATTCCTGTGCCCAGGAAGGGGAACATTCCCACATTCCTGAGGGTGCTGGATGGCAGAGCTGGTTTGGGTTCAGCTCCTCTCAACTGGCTCGGATCTTTCAATTATTAAAATTCCAGGATAAATAACCACAGGAAAACTCTCCCTAGCCTCAGTGAACACATTGAGGCTGGAAAAGCCCTCCGAGGCCATTGAGTCCAACCTGTCCCAAATCCCCACCTTGTCCCCAAGTGCCACCTCCAGTCATTCCTTGGACACCTGCAGAGATGGGGACTCCACACCTCCCTGGGCAGCTCCTGCCAATGCTCAAAAACTCTTCCCATGAAGAAATTCCTCCCGAATTGTCCTGGAGCAGGTGGTTCCACTGGCAACGTGGTGGATTTCCCAGGATGTTCTCTCCAGGCTCTTTCTCCTCTCGTCTTTTATCTTCTCTCCCAAAGAGTTCTTTGGCAAGGACCGTCCTCGTCACCTGGCCCTCAACAAGTCGGTGACGTCCCACCAGCTGCGCGGCCTGTCCCCTGACACCGAGTATGTCATCTCCCTGTCCGTGCTCTTCGGCTCTGGTGAAGGTCCTGGGGTCACCACCTCGGCCAGGACAGGTGAGGTGGTGGGGAGGTGGAGTAGCCGTCGCTGTTGAGCCGCTAGCAGAGAAGGAAAGCCCTGATTCTCAGCGTGGCATAGAAAAAGTACTTTATTGTTTGAATTGAACATATATATAGAGTTTTCAGAGGTCACCCAGATTGGTCAGTCAGAAACCTCCCCCTAGGCTTGATTGGCCAGGCCTGAACTGTCCAAATCTCCAGGCACTGTTTTTAATAACATCCAAACTTTATCTTTGTTTATAAAACACGAAAAGAATTCTCGTGGGAAAGACCAGTGCTAGCCACAAGTAGTTACTACACAACGTAACCCTTGTGTATCCTGTTGGACCTCGTGTGTCTCTGGCTGGGTGTGTTCGTGTGCTGTGGGCTTGGGGAGAGCTTTGGATTCGTGGAATCCCAGACTGGTTTGGGTTGGAAGGGTTGGAAGGGTTGGGAGCTCATCCTGGTCCAACATTTCCACTATCCCAGGGAAGGATTGGAAACCTTGGGATCTCCAGTTTGGAGTCAGAGAGTCTAAAAACTCTCACAGTGAGCCAAAAAATGGGTAATTTTGTGAGTTTCGCCCTGTTTTTAGCAGCTTTTAGCAGCAGAGGAGCTGCCAAGGCTTCATTCCCATTCCCTGAGGAACTGGAAGTCATAAAATAGAAATTATTCATCCTTGGACTGACTGGAGCTGGTTGGAATTTGTTCATGGGATTTCACACCCGTGCTATTCAGAGATTAAAAAGAGATTAGGATCTGATTCAGAGCAGAAATGGATTGAAAATGAAGTATCTGTAGGATGAAAATCATGCTTTTTGATCCGTGTGGTTCCTGTTGATCACGGAGGGTTTGAGAGATGATTCTGTGGTGATTCCACAGAACCTTAGAACTGGAAACTCCACTCCTGATGGGATCGTGGAATGGGTTGGGCTGGAAGGGATCTTAAGGATCATCCCATTCCAACCCCAGCCATGGCACGGACACCTTCCACTGTCCCAGGTTGCTCCAAACCCATCCAACCTGGCCTTGGCCATCCCAGGGATCCAGGGGCAGCCACAGCTTCTCTGGGAATTCCAGCCCAGCCAGGAATTCCTTCCCAAGATCCAACCTCAGCCTGCTCTCTCTCAGTTTAAAGCCACTTCCCCTTGTCCTGTCCTCCCCAGGGGAGAAGTGCCCAATCTGCACTCACTGAGCTTCCAGGTATTCCCAAATCCAGAGCAATGCTCAAGTCCTCAATAGTGTGACAATCCATCTGAAAAAGATATGAAAAAATACGAAATCTGCATCAATTCTGCTGTAGGAAACCATAGGAAGGTAAGGGGAGTAGAACACCCTAATGTGGTCCTTTCTGCCGGGTGATAAGGCAGAACTCCAGAATTCCAGAATTCCAAAGGAATCCTCCTGGAAGATCAGATTCCCCGGACAGGAGGCAGCAGAAACAAACCCTTTGTGTAAAACAGGGAAAGCTGATGGCCAGACCTTGTCCCTCCATCTCAAACTGCTGGGCTGCTGCCCTGGGAGCAGAGAGAGGCAGCACTGCTGACCCCAGAGCTGATCCCAATGTTGTCCCCATCCCGCAGCTCCCCTGGGATCTGTCCCCAACTTCAAGGTGATGTCCCACACCAGCACCAGCCTGTCCTTGGCCTGGAGTGCCACAGCTGCTGCCACCAAGTTCAAGCTCACCTGGAGCCCCGTGGGAGCAGGAAAAGGTGAGCAGGAAAAGGACATTCCAGGCACCTTCCCAAACTCCTGACCTAATCCCTGGGGTGGGAAAGATTCCCCACTGTTGGGAAACTTGGTCCTGTTGTTGACAGCTCCTTCTGTCCCTCTTTTCCTGGTTTTATTTACGGAGAAAATCCCCAAAGCTCTGGGACAATGTGAGAGCAATTTCCTTTGGAGGAAGGCAGTGAGCTCCAGGGTTTGAAATTCCGTGTTTTTCCAGGAAAACAGGTTGCCAGGACTGAGTACCTGGGCAGCAGAGTGCTGGCTCATCGCATTGACCGGCTGGTGCCCGACACGCTGTACAGGGTCAGTGTCCGGGCTGTGGCCAGCAGGACCGAGGGGCCCGAGGTGGTCCTGACTCACCACACAGGTCAGTCCTGCTGGGAAAACCCTCCCTGAGTTGGGTGCAAAGCTTGGATTTGTGGTGTCGGCGTGGGATTGGTGCAGTTGGGTTAGAGCGTGGTGGTAAAAATGGCAAAAAAACCCAATAAAAACGAAGAAAAATGAAAACAAAACAAAAAAAACTCACCGAAAAAAAAACAAACCCACAACCCAAAACCAAAAAAACCCCAAAGAACAAAAAAAACCCCAAAAACCCAAACAAAAAAACCAAAAAATCAAAAACAAAACAAAAAAAACCCACCAAAAAAAAAAAACCAAACCCACAACCCAAAACCAAAAAACCCCAAAAACCCAAACAAAAACCCAAAAAATCAAAAACAAAACAAAAAAACCCCACAAAAAAAAAACCAAACCCACAACCCAAAACCAAAAAACCCCAAAAATAACCCCAAAAACCCAAACAAAAAACAAAAAAAACAAAAACAAAACAAAAAACCCACCAAAAAAAATCCAAAAAACCCCCCACAACCCAAAACCACAAAACCACAAAAAACAAAACAAACACCCCAAAAATCCAAACAAAAAACAAAAAAAACCAAAACAAAAAAACCCACCAAAAAAAAGCCAAACCCACAACCCAAAACCAAAAAAACCCAAAAAACCAAAAAAACCCCCAAAAAACAAAACACCCCAAAAACCCAAACAAAAAACCAAAACCAAAACAAAAAAACCCACAAAAAACCCCCCCACAACCCAAAACCAAAAAAACCCAAAAACCAAAAAAAACCCACCCAAAAACCCAAACAAAAAACCAAAAACAAAACAAAAAACCCAAACCAAACAAAAAAACCAACCAAAAAAAACCAAACGAAAAACCAAAAAACCCAAAAAAAAACCCAAAAAGTTTTGGGTTCATCCCCTGTGTTCATCCATTTAAGAGCTGGACTCGATGATCCTGGTGGATCCCATCAGGATTCCTGTGGATGGTGGAATTCCCTGCTGCTGGCCAAAACCCATGGCTGTTCCCGTGGGAGGGAGTGGACAACCCTGGATGTATCGACAAAATTCCCGGAATTATTTACCCACAGCCACCTCGGGAATGCAGGAACCTCTTCAGGCACCACCAGGGTCAACTCAGCAGCCTTCACTCCCGAGATTTTTGGGAATTCCTTAAGTTCCTGAAGAGGTTTTGCCTCTCCAGACGTGGAGCTCCATCTCCTTTCAGTGTCTTTTCCGTCTCAACGTGATTTTCATGGAATTTTAAGATGTGTCTGGATGGCTCACCCTCTCTGAGAGTCCTTCTCGTGTCACCACAGTTTGGTGTGGGTGGTGAGAGGTGTGGATGAGATTCCTCAGCTCGGAATCCACGGATCCATCGGGAATTACAGCCTGGAAATCCTGGATGACACCCGGAAAGAAAATACCCAATCGACGCCCAAATTTTTCTTCTCCGAGCTGTGAATAACTTTTCTCCTCCATCATCGCTTCCTGCTGCTCTGGGGCTGAGCAGGAATCTTATCCTGGTTCGTTTTTCCAGCTCCTCCTGGAGATTCCAACCCCATCCCGAGAATCCAGGAGCTGAGGGTTGCTGACACCACCGCGAGCACTTTGAAGCTGGCTTGGGAAAAAATTCCTGGGATAAATCACTACAAGATATCCTGGCTGCCATCCAACGGTGAGAATCCTGATTATGGAGCACAAGGAACCCAGAAAAATAGGAAATTTGGCTCAGGAAATCCCTTTTTCCACTTCAGGAAATTCAGGAAATTCCCAATTCAGGGAATTCCCAGTTCAGGAAATTCCAGGTGAATGGGGTAGGTGGGGATTTTAATGTCTGCAGGGACAGGTTGAGCCCTGGGACAAGTTTTGGCTCTAATCAAGGCTGGGATTTGGGAAATCCAGGAAATCGAAGGATTTGGGAATTCCCTTCCTCCTTCAGAACCAGACCTCTGCCCTGCCCGTGCCTCAGTTTCCCCACAGTCCAAACGAGCTCCTACCTCCCCTCCCTGCCAGGTCCTGTCAGATGTGTGCGAAGCTACCGTGACAATCACTGCCCCACTTCCCTTTCCGTGGCCACTGTGGGGTTTTTTTGGGATTTCTCCTCTCAGGTGACTCGGAATCCTCGCGGCTGGTCCCAGCAGAGGTGGTTTCCTTCACCATTCCCAAACTGAAGGGCAACACCACCTACACCATCTCGGTGTGTGCCGTGGGGAGGGGACAGGAGGGAGTCCCCGCTGTCCTGACAGCCAAAACCCGTGAGGATGGGATGGGATGGGATGGGATGGGATGGGATGGGATGGGATGGGATGGGATGGGATGGGATGGGATGGGATGGAGGGGTTGGGATCAGAGCATTGCCATGGCAACGCTGCTCCCGTCCTCACCTTGCGGGAAAATTCAAATCTGAAGATGGTTTTAGTCTAGGAAAATTCAAATCTGAAGATGGTTTTAGTCTAAGACAATTCAAATCCGAAGAGGGTTTTAGTCCAGGAAAATTCAAATCTAGAAAGTGTTTTAGTCTTGGAAAATTCAAATCTGAAGAGGGTTTTAGTCCAGGAAAATTCAAATCTGAAGAGTATTTTAGTCTAAGAAAATTCAAGTCCAAAGAGGGTTTTAGTCCAAGAAAAAAGGGGATTTGGGATGTGAGTATGGGATGGAGGGGTTGGGATCAGAGCATCTCCATGGCAATGCTGCTTCCGTC
This sequence comes from Entomyzon cyanotis, assembly GCA_024500445.1. Classification (NCBI taxonomy): domain Eukaryota; kingdom Metazoa; phylum Chordata; class Aves; order Passeriformes; family Meliphagidae; genus Entomyzon; species Entomyzon cyanotis. Next base: position 3,265,129 of record JAKEPQ010001019.1, read on the forward strand.
CTCAACCCCAGGAAAATTCAAATCCAAAGAGGGTTTTAGTCCAGGAAAGTTAAAACCTGAAGAGGGTTTTAGTCCAGGAAAATGCAAATCCAAAGAGGGTTTTAGTCCAGGAAAATTCAAATCTGAAGAGGATTTTAGTCCAGGAAAATTCAGATCCAAAGAGGGTTTTAGTTTAGGACAATTCAAATCCAAAGAGGGTTTTAGTCCAGGAAAATTCAAATCCGAAGAGGGTTTTAGTTTAGGAAAATTCAAATCCAAAGAGGGGATTTGGGATGTGAGTATGGGATGGAGGGGTTGGGATCAGAGCATCTCCATGGCAATGCTGCTCCCGTCCTCACCCCCCAGGAAAATTCGAATCCAAAGAGGGTTTTAGTCCAGGAAAATTAAAACCTGAAGAGGGTTTTAGTTTAGGAAAATCCAAATCTGAAAAGGGTTTTAGTCTAAGAAAATTCAAATCCGAAGAGGGTTTTAGTCCAGGAAAACTCAAATCCAAAGAGGGTTTTAGTCCAAGAAAATTCAAATCCGAAAAGGGTTTTAGTCTAAGAAAATTCAAATCCAAAGAGGGGATTTGGGATGTGAGTATGGGATGGAGGGGTTGGGATCAGAGCATCTCCATGGCAACGCTGCTCCCGTCCTCACCTTGCGGGAAAATTCGAATCCAAAGAGGGTTTTAGTCCAGGAAAATTCAAATCCAAAAAGGGTTTTAGTCCAGGAAAATTCAAATCCAAAAAGGGTTTTAGTTTAGGAAAATTCAAATCTGAAGAGGGGATTTGGGATGTGAGTATGGGATGGAGGGGTTGGGATAAGAGCATCTCCATGGCAACGCTGCTTCCATCCTCACCTCGCAGGAAAATTCAAATTCAAAGAGGGTTTAGTTTAGGAAAATTCAAATCCAAAGAGGGTTTTAGTCCAGGAAAATTCAAATCCAAAGAAGGTTTTAGTTTAGGAAAATTCAAATCTGAAGAGGGTTTTAGTTTAGGAAAATTCAAATCCAGAAAGGGTTTTTGTCTTAGAAAATTCAAATCCAAAGAGGGTTTTAGTCCAGGAAAATTCAAATCCAAAAATCAAATTCAAACCACGAAGAGGGTTTTAGTCCACTCCAGGAAAAAATCGCGGAAATCAATCCCGTTGGACCATCCTGGATGCATCAACACACTTCCCAGAGTTATTTATCCACAGCCACCTCAGGAATGCAGGAATTTCTCTGCAAGGTGAAGGAAATGGAGCAATTTCGGCTGATCGACACCTTTTTCCTGGAATTCCAGAGTGGTTTGGTTGGAATCTTAAAGATCATCCAGGAACCTTAAAGATCATCCAGGAACCTTAAAAATTATCCACTCTCAACACTTTCCACTCACCCAGGTTGCTCCAAGCCACGTCCAGCCTGGCCTTGTCTCTTCCCAGATCCCATCAAAACCCAGCTGTCGATCCTTTCTGGGAATTTTGGGATTTTCCTTGCCTTTCCCTTTCCAATAATCCTCATTTTTGGGGCACATTGTCTGGGAATTCCCTCTTTAGTTTCAATTTCTTGGCCGTTTCCAACACCACTCATGAGCTGTGGCAAAACGAGGTTTGGAGATCAAACGGTGGGGAAAATCAGGGATGTGGAGCCCACGCTGGGATTTCAGGGAGAATCTGGAAAAAATCCCAGGAAAAACTTCATTATCCATCCCAAAACCTCAAATTTCAGTCAGTTTAGAGCCCAGGCTGAAGATCTGGCACAAGTTTTTTTCCCAAATTTCCACCAATTCCCGCCAGCCGAGGACCTGGCTGATCCAGCTTCCAGGAAAACACCTGGAATTGCTGCAGGAACTCCTTCCTCTCTCCACAATCACGGAATTTCAGAGCCAAAAAGGGGTTTCAAAGCACTTTCCAGCCCCTCATCTTTGCTCCTTGCTTCTCCAGCAGTGGATTTGCCCAAAGTTCGGGAATTCGCCGCGCGGGAGGTTGAGGATTCCAGCGTCCTGCTCTCCTGGGAAGCTGTTCCTGGAGCATCCCGGTATTCCCTGGCGTGGGGATTGTCCTCAGGTAGGGTTTGGGGTGGGAAGGAGATCCTGATCCTTCTCCTGAGCTCCTCTGGATCCTGTCTAGGTGGAGAACCATGGGGATCTCCATGTGTTTCTTCGTCTCAGCTTCTCCTTTTGGCTGAAAAAAGAGGGAAAAACGGGAGGTGGAGGAGGATCAGGAAATGTCCAGTTTTGGCTGCTGGAAAATCCTTGAGGGAAGGGAAAAAAATTGTGGAAATAACTCAAGAAAAGGGAATTTTGGCATTATCAGTGTCTCTTCTTGTCCATCAGGGAACCAAAAAAAAGGTGGATTTTTGTCATCCGTAAAACTTCATTTTATCTATTTAAAATCTATTTAAAATCTGTTTTAAATTATTATCTATTTAAAATCTCTGCTGCGCTGAGACGATTCTCAGAACGATTAAATATTCTTTAGTCATTCCTCACCATTTCTTTTCCCAGTTGGTTTGGCTTCTCAGGATTTGCCCTTTTAAAGCCCCAACTCCATGATTTTTTCCTGGAGTGGAGTAAAAATCCTCTTTTAATTCGAATTTTCCTGTCGCTGTGGCTTCAACCACAAACTTTTTCCCCAGGCTCAGTTCATATCCATGAGCCAATAAAGAAACCAAATCCAACAGAATTCCCCAAGCTCCCTGCAGTGCTTTTGGAGCTACCAGGAACTTGAATTTTTATTTATTTTTTTTTTTTTTTTAATTCCAAGGCTATTTTAGGATTGGCATCTCCAGACCTGCAGGATGAAGTGTCCCATGGCAGCAGCATTTTTTGGGGGGCTAAATATTATGGAAAAGTGATTTGGGGATCGAAAAATCTGGGATGTTTGGATCTCTGGGGTGGCTGAAGTGATCCGGAAGGATCCCAAAATCCCTGATTTCAGAGCTGCCAGGGAGTCAGGAATGGATAATCCCAGTTCTGACAGTTCTTCCTGCCCTCCCTCCATCGATCCTGCTGGAGTGGGTTTATAAATATTGATTTCCCATCGCCAGTGATTGGTGGGATCAAAATCAAGATATGGATTTCCCATCAAAATATTGATTTCCCATCAAGATATTGATTTCCCAGCAGCAGCAGATGAATCCTCACTCCGCTTCTCAATAGGGTCAGATTTACTCCCCTAAGTGAGTAATTCCAATTTTTCCTGGTTAATTATCCTAGCTGCCAACATTGGTGTATAAAGGCAATTAAGAATTTTGTCCTTTTTTTTGTCTTGATTAATTTCCCTGCACACATCTTGATTTTTTTCCTAAATGGACATTATTTTTGAGCTCATTTAATGCTCTTTTCCCTGCTGATTCCATCCAGCCTGTCCCATAAAAAAATTGGATTTTCTTCTCCTCTTCAGGTCATTCCACCTCTGGATCAGACAAAATAAACCAATTATGGCTATTTTGACTCAACTTCCCAAAAAAAGGGGAGGACAAAAATTTGAGTCAAACTTCAAGAGGGATTTCACTGGTTTTTTTTTCAAAGGAGGAAAACCTCCTTTCCAAAAAATTTTGGTGGAGAATTGAGAACATCAAAGGTTGAACTTGACCTCAGAGATCTTTTCCAGCCTTAATTCTCTGAGTTGATGACAATGGAACAGATTATTCGCACTGATTTTATTTCTTGCCCTAGAAACTCGGGTTTTTTTAGTAATTTTTGAAAGGAAAATGGTATTTCAGAATAAAAAGGTGCAAATTTCACTTTGAATAGTGTCAAACTCGTCATTCATTATTTCTAAAATGAGGCACTTATTTTAGAAATAATACTTATTTTTAATGCTAACACATAATTATGACATTTTCCCTATTATTATTTTAAATCCAAACTATGAATTGAGTGCAATCAAATCACTCAATCAAGTTTGATTTTATTTTTCATCAAACTTCCCTTTCATTCCCAAAAAAAAGAATTTTATTCCTCTCCATAAGAACCACTGATCTCTCACCAAGCTCAGCCTTGGGCACCACCTGCACCAAACTCCCTAAATTCAATCTAAATCCCAATTTTCTTCTCCTTTTTAATGCAAATCAGACAAAACCAACCTCATCTCATCTGTTTTCAGGCCTGCACTTTGTATATTATTTATTTTCGCCTCCGCTCCAAATCCCAGGAATCATCTCATCCCCAAATTCCTGCTTGCCAGTGGTGATGTCATCAGGGATGCCACAGAAATGGGAATTATTCTGAATTTTTCTGGTTCCCAACCACATTCCTCCTGTTTTCCACAGCTCCTCCTCTTTCCCAGGAATTGTTACCAGCAGCTTCCCAATCCTATCGGGTGACAGGGCTGAGCTCCAAGGAAATGTATTTGTTTTCCATAAAACCAAAGTTTGGAGACTCGGAGGGACAGGAGACAACGCTCCTTGCACAGACAGGTATGAGGGATGGAGACCTGGATTGAATTTTCCCTGGAAAACTGCTCTTGAGGCTGATTTTTGGGCTTTCTTACCCTTTTTCTCTGGGTTTCTAACCATCCCCACTCTGGGTTTCCAACCATTCCCACTCTGGATTTCTGACAATTTCTCACTGGATCCAACCATTCCCACTCTGGATTTCCAACCATTCCCCACTCTGGATTTCCAACTATTCCCACTCTGGATTTCCAACTATTCCCACTCTGGATTTCCAACCATTCCCACTCTGGATTTCCAACTATTCCCACTCTGGATTTCTAGCCATTCTCCCTCTGGATTTCCAACCATTCTCCCTCTGGATTTCCAACCATTTCCCACTGGATTCCAACCATTCTCACTCTGGATTTCCAACCATTCCCACTCTGGATTTCCAACTATTCCCACTCTGGATTTCCAACTATTCCCACTCTGGATTTCTAGCCATTCTCCCTCTGGATTTCCAACCATTCTCCCTCTGGATTTCCAACCATTTCCCACTGGATTCCAACCATTCTCACTCTGGATTTCCAACCATTCCCACTCTGGATTTCCAACTATTCCCACTCTGGATTTCCAACTATTCCCACTCTGGATTTCTAGCCATTCTCCCTCTGGATTTCCAACCATTCTCCCTCTGGATTTCCAACCATTTCCCACTGGATTCCAACCATTCTCACTCTGGATTTCCAACCATTCCCACTCTGGATTTCTAACAATTTCCCACTGGATTTCCAACCATTCTCCCTCTGGATTTCCAATCATTCCCCACTCTGGATATCCAACCAGTCTCCCTCTGGATTTCCAACCATTCCCACTCTGGATTTCGAATAATCTCCATTCTGGATTTCCAACCATTCTCACTCTGGATATCCAACCATTCCCACTGGATTAACCAGTCCCACTCTGGATTTCAACAACTCCTCTGGATTCCAACATTCCCACTCTGGATTTCCAACCATCCCCCACTCTGGATATCCAACCATTTCCCACTGGTTCCAACCATTCTCACTCTGGATTTCCAGCCATTCCCCACTCTGGATATCCAACCATTTCCCACTGGATTCCAACCAGTCCCACTCTGGATTTCTAACAACTTCCCTCTGGATTTCCAATCATTCCCACTCTTGATTTCCAACCATTCCCCCTTTGGATTTCCAACCTTGCTGGAGAGCGACGTCATGGCCAAAAGAGGTTTGAATTCCATCTTTTCTGCTTGGCTCCTCCAGCAGGATCTCCCGGAGAGTCACCAAGTGTTCCAGTGGCTCCCACACCGTTGGACACGAGGAGATCTCCGTCGGGATCCCCCGGCAGTGTGGGGATCACTGCTCTCCCAGTGCCCACCAGCACCAAGCTCCCAGAGCTCCCAGTATGGACCAGCACGGTGTCGGCCCCGCTGACAACCCTGCCTGCGCCGAGTGAGTGGGGAAATAGTAATAATGATAATAATAATAATAATAATAATAATGGTGGTGGTGATGATGATGAAGATGAGGTTAATGATGGTGGTGATGATGATGAGAATGATTGGTGGTGATGGTGATGAAATGATGATGATGATTGAGGAAGAGGATGAGATGATGGTGATGATGATGAGGATGCAGTGATGATGATGGTGAGGATGATGATTGATGATGATGATGAGGATGAGGATGAGCTGATGATGAGGATGAGGATGAGGATGCAATGATGATGATGGTGGTGATGACGATGATGATGATGATGAGGATGAGCTGATGGTGATGATGATGATGAGGATGAGATGATGATGATGGTGATGATGATGAGGATGAGATGATGAGGAGGAGGAGGAGGATGAGATGATGAGGATGAGATGATGATGATGGTGATGACAATGATGCTGATGATATGATGATGACTGATGATGATGATGGGGATGATGAGGATGAAATGATGATGGTGATGAGATGATGATAAGATGATTGATGATGATGATGATGATGGCAATGATGTCAAAATAGCCAAAACTTCCCATGGCCAATATAATCTCAGATCCCAGGAGGCCAAACTGGTTTTAATCCCTTGAGCAAAGAGAGTGGACAATGCCGGGGAAAGCCCAAACCCCATTAACCCCATCAGCACTGCTCTGAGGGGTGGAGGTGCTGCTGCTCCCCCAGACTTGACACCACAAGACCTTTGGGGTTTTTTGGTTGCTCTGAACACACAAACCCCAAGTTTTTCCTTCAGGACCCTCAGCTGATGGACTTCCTCTTGTCCCTCTGCAGTCTGTGGGAAGCTCAAGGCAGACATTGGGTTCCTGGTGGATGAATCCTCGAGTATCGGACAGAGCAACTTCAACAAAGTGAAGGATTTCCTCTTCCGCCTCGTTTCCTACTTCCCCAAGATTGGGCCTGAAGGGGCACAGGCAAGATTTTGTTCTTCCATTTCCTGAAGGTGTTCTCCTTCTGTTTTCTCCTTCTGCTCACCCAGGAGTTGTGGAGCTGAAAGGCCAAGCAAAAACATGTGTGGAATAGAAAAAATACAGGAATTTTAGTCTCCTCACTGTCAGCTTTCCCATTTGGACAGATTTCCATTTCTTGATTATTTTTCCAAGGCTGCATCATCAGGAATAAAGCAAATTCCACAGCTGAAATGCTGTCTAGGTTAGCCCAGAGATCTGTCAGGTGCATAATCCCCTCTAGGATCCCATTTGTGACCTCATCCAGCGTGGGGAAGGTTGGAAATCCAGAGTGGGAATGGTTAGAAATCCAGTGAGAATTGTTGGAATTCAGTGGGAAATGGTTGGAAATCCAGAGTAGGGATGATTTGAAATCCAGAATGGGAACGATTCAAAATTCTGAGTGGAGATGGTTGGAAATCCAGAGTGAGAATTATTAGAAATCCAAAGTGGGAATGGTTGGAAATCCAGAGTGAGAATGTTTGGAAGCCAGTGGGAAATGGTTAGAAATCCAGACAGGGAATGATTAGAAATCCAGTGAGAATGGTTGGAATCCAGTGGGAAATTGTTGGAAATCCAGAGTGGGAATGAATAGAAATCCAAAGTGAGAATAGTTGGAATCCAGTGGGAAATGGTTGGAATCAAGTGGGAACTTTTTAGAAATCCAGAGTGGGAAATGGTTACAAATCCAGAGGGGAATGGTTGGATCCAGAGTGGGAATGGTTGGATATCCAGAGTAGGGATTGTTGGAAATCCAGAGTGGGAATTATTAGAAATCCAAAGAGGGAATGGTTGGGAATCCAGAATGGGAATGGTTGGGAATCCAGAGTGGGGATGGTTTGGAATCCAGTGGGAAATTGTTAGAAATCCAGAGTGGGAATGATTAGAAATCCAGAGGGAGAATAGTTGGAATCCAATGGGAAATGCTTACAAATCCAGAGTGGGAAATGGTTGGGAATCCAGAGGGGGAATTTTTGGAAATCCAGAGTGGGAATAGTTGGAATCAAGTGGGAACTTTTTAGAAATCCAGAGTGGGAAATGGTTACAAATCCAGAGTGGGAATGGTTGGATATCCAGAGTGGGGATGACTGGGGGTCCAGAGTGGGAATTATTAGAAATCCAAGGTGGGAATGTTTGGAATTTCAGAGCGGGAATGGTTGGAAATCCAGTGGGAAATGGTTGGAATCCAGTGGGAAATGGTTAGAAATCCAGAGTGGGAATGATTAGAAATCCAGAGGGAGAATAGTTGGAATCCAATGGGAAATGCTTACAAATCCAGAGTGAGAAATGGTTGGATATCCAGAGTGGGAATAGTTGGAAATCCAGAGGGGGAATGGTTGGAAATTCAGAGTGAGAGTAGTTGGAATCAAGTGGGAACTTTTTAGAAATCCAGAGTGGGAAATGGTTACAAATCCAGAGTGGGAATGGTTGGATATCCAGAGTGGGGATTGTTGGAAATCCCAAGCAGGAATTATTAGAAATCCAAAGTCCAAATCAAATGTTTGGAATTCCAGAGTGGGAATGGTTGGAAATCCAGAGTAGGGATAGTTTGGAATTCCAGAGTGGGAAATGGCTAGAAATCCCGAGCGGGAATGGTTGGATATCCAGAGTAGGTATTGTTGGAAATATTGAGTGGGAATTGTTAGAAATCCAAAGTGGGAATTTTTGGAATTCCAGAATGGGAATGGTTTGGAATCCAGTGGGAAATGGCTAGAAATCCAGAGCGGGAATGGTTGGGAATGCAGGATGTGCCAGCAGCTCCCTCCTCACACCAACAGAGACCCAAAGCCCCAGGCCATGGTGGGAATCACCTCAAGGCAAAGCCCGTGGGGTTAAAAGCCAGCAAAGCCAAAGGGAAGACTCAGTTCCTCATTTATTTGGGGTCATTTGTGTTTAATTAATGTCATATTTGGATTAGGAAGGGAGAAGCTATAGAGCTCACTCTAAACTAAGCAGGAAATGGGAATTTCAGGAATTTCTTGCCCTCTGCTTGGAATTTAGGGTGAATGAAGGAGTTACCCTGGGTCAACAAATAACTCAGGGGACATAAAACAAAAATCGACTTCGGTGAGAATCCAACTTCCTTTTCCCAGAGAATTCAACCTCTCCCCATTCCCGGCAAACCCCACTCTGCCTCGAGTCCCGTTTTCCGCGGATTTGGGATTTCAATCCCTGTTTCTCCAGGTCGCTGTCGCTCAGTACAGCGAGGAGCCCAGGGCAGCTTTTCACTTCAACCAACACCGCGACCGCAACGGAGCCCTGGGAGCCATCAGGGGGCTGAGCTACTCCGGAGGCAACACCAGAACAGGTCTGGGAGGGATTTGGATTCCTGGGATGAACCTGCTGGCCTGGAAAGCCAAGGAAAACATTTTTCCGAGTGGTTTGGAGTCGTTTCCTTGGTGGGAGAGTTGTGCTCGGAGTTGTTTTAAATCTGAGAGCAGATTGGATTTGGTTTTATTCTCAGGAGTGGTTTTCCCAACCGCTTTGTGCTTTATCCTGGTGTTGGTTTTGGGGTTTTCCATCATTTTCCATCATTTTCCTCATTTTCCATCATTTTCCATCATTTTCCATCATTTTCCATCATTTTCCATCATTTCCTCATCTCATCATTTCATGACTTTGCCTGCACTTGAGGAGGTTTTTACACCACAAACATGAGGTGAGGATGGCTGATGTTGAGTCATTCTCGCATCCCAGAAATTCAGATATTTTGTGTTTAAAAAGCTCGGAGAGGAACAACATTTTCCACATGTTCATTCCCAGCAGGACTCTGGGAATACCTGGTTCCCTGGAATTTCACAACCAGGAGCAGTAAATTGAGGGTTAATTTTAATTTTACCATTTACCCAGTTGTATCCTGGTGCCATTAATGCCAAAATCATGGATTTGATCCCTGTGAGAATCCTTTTGGATGATCCTCGATGATCCTTGTGGATCATTTCCACCTCTGAATATTCCGGAATTCTGTGATTTTTCAATGAATTCTTCACGTCAGGAAATCTTTAAGGCACCCAAATCCCTCATCCTACCTCAGTGATATTGGTCAAGGGCACAGGAAAATGGGACTGGGCAAAATCTAGGAATTTTGTTGGCATTGCTTAGGAAAAGAAGGCATGGAACTGGTCAGACTGGAAATTCCTGGCTAATCTTACCTCTAATCCTTCTTTTTATGGAGTTTGTGTCAATAAAGACATTTTTCTCCTGTTAGGAACCTTTCCATAGTGTTTTGGAGCTTCCTGACCATTTCAATCAGCAGGAGATTTCTTTGTGAAACTTCCTTGGTGTCTCCAAAGAAATTTGGAAATGGGAATTCTGTGGATCCTTTTTTCCTTAAGTGCAAGGAAAAAAACTTCAATTTCCCGAATATTTTGGTTTCCCCTTTCCAAAACAACCTTCTGATTCCACCAGAATCTCTCCAGCCAATCTGATTTCCAGCTGTCCTCCTTCAAAAAACATTATCCCACGCCCAGGAATGGAATTTTTGAGGAATTCCCTCCATCCTCCGCCTGTGGAAGGAGATCCAGAGTTGTGGAACTAATCCAGACTTCCCACCCTGTTCCCACCCAGGCCGTGCCATTTCCTACGTGCTCCAGGAGTTATTCCAGCCCTCCAGAGGGATGAGGCCAGGCTTTCCTCACGTCCTGCTGCTCGTGACCGATGGACAATCCCAGGATGACGTGTTGGCCCCAGCCAGGGCAGCCCATGCTCTGGGTGAGAATTCCCTGCTGTGTTTCCCTCTGTCTTCCAGGAATTTCCAGGGAATTTAAGTTTTCCCTTCGTGTTTTCCTCAGTTCTCCATGGATTTCCATAGAGTTTTTCTGTTGTGTTTCCCTTGGTTCTCCATGAATTTTTGGAGGGTTAAGGTTCTCCCGTTGTGTTTCCCTCAGTTCTCCAGGAATTACCAGGGAATTTAAGTTTACCCATTGTGTTTCCCTCAGTTTTCCATTAATTTCCAGCGAGTTGAGGTTGTCCAGTTGTGTTTCCCTCGATTTTCCATGAATTTCCAGCTGGGTGAGGTTGTCCTGTTATGGTTCCCTCCATTTTTCCATTAATTTCCAGTGGGTTGAGGTTGTCCCATTGTGTTTCCCTCAGTTCTCCAGGAATTACCAGGGAATTTAAGTTATCCCATTGTGTTTCCCTCAGTTCTTCATGAATTTCCAGTGGCATGAGGTTACCCTGTTGTGTTTCCCTCAGTTTTCCATAGATTTCCAGGGGGTTTAAGTTTTCCTGTTGTGTTTCCCTCAGTTCTCCAGGAATTTCCAAGGGGTTGAGGTTGCTCCATGGTGTTTCTCTCATTTTTCCAGGAATTTCCAGCTGGGTGAGGTTGTCCTGTTGTGTTTCCCTCAGTTTTTCCATTAATTTCCAGTGGGTTGAGGTTGTCCTGTAGTGTTTCCCTAGGTTCTCCAGGAATTCCCAGGGGTTTGAGGTTGCCCCATCATGTTTCCTTCAGTTCTTTGTGTTTTCCAGGAAGTTTAAGTTTTCCCATTGTGTTTCCCTCAGTTCTTTGTGTTTTTTCAGGGAGTTTAAGTTTTCCTATTGTGTTTCCCTCAGTTTTCCATTAATTTCCAGCGGATTGAGGTTGTCCTGTTGTGTTTCCCTCAGTTATCCATGGATTTCCAGTGGGATGTGGTTACCATGTTGTGTTTCCATCAGTTTTCCATGAATTTTTAGCAGGGTGAGGTTGCTCCACTGTATTTCCCTCAGCTCTTTGTGGATTTCCAGGGAGTTTAAGTTTTCCCGTTGTGTTTCCCTCAATTTTCCATGAATTTCCAGGGCGTTGAGGTTGTCCTGTTGTGTTTCCCTCAGTTCTCCAGGAATTCCCAGCGGTTTGAGGTTGCTTCATCATGTTTCCTTCAGTTTTTTGTGTTTTTCCAGGAAGTTTAAGTTTTCCCATTGTGTTTCCCTCAGTTCTCCAAGGATTTCCATAGAGTTTAAGTTTTCCTGTTGTTTTTTTTCCCTCGGTTCTCCATGAATTTCCAGGGAGTTGAGGATGGTGCATTCTGGAGGAGTCACTCTGAGGTTCCTTCCCTCCTTTCTCCTCTCTTTTTCATCTCCCCAACTCCTCCCAGTTCACTCTAACTCCCACCCAGCTCCAGCTTGTCGCTGTTGAGCCACTAGCAGAGAAAGCAGACCCAGATTCTCAGCGTGGCATAAAAAAGAGAGTTTTTATTATTTAATTCCAACTTATATAGATTTTCAGAGGTCACCCGGATTGGTCAGCTCGAAGCCTCCCCCTAGGCCTGATTGGCCAGGCCTGAACTGTCCACATCTTGAGACACTGTTTTTAATAACATCCAAACTTTATCTTTGTTTATAAAACACAGGAAGAAAAGAGAAAAGTTCCCATGGGAAAGGTCTGTGCTAGCCACACCAGCTGACTCCTCTGTGGGTTCCACCCCATCCCAGCCAAGGTTTTTAGCAGGAAAGGGTTTGGAAACTGTGACCCCAAGCATTTCCTGGGATCTGTGTCCTTCCAGGGCTCCGTGTCATCGCCGTGGGCGTGTCAGGCGCTGACCCCACGGAGCTCCACAGGATTCTGCTGCAGCAGAACCCTCAGGACGTTTTCTACATCAGCACCTTCGATGACTTCCCCCAAATCCTCCAGGAGCTCATCGAGGCCATTTGTTCTGACCCTCCTCCTCCAGGGACCCAAATCCCACAGGAAAAGGTGATTTCCTACACCTGGGAGTGAATCCAGCTCGGGGTGGGTCAGGAATGAGGAGAATCTGCCCTGAGCAAAGATTCAAAGGAAAATCAGGGTGGATTTAGGGCACCAAGTCCCATCCTGACCTCACTGTCCAGCCCTAAAGAGATTGCAAAATCTTTTTTTTTTTTGCAATCCAGAGAGTGGAATTGGGGAAGCCAGGATAGAGCTGGGAATGTTTTGGTGGGTAAAGCAGAACGCTTGGATATATAAAAAAATTAATATTATAAATTCATATTATCAATTCATAGGAATAGAATTTAAATGTCAGAATTCTCCTGGATGGCCAACTTTGCTTTTCCCTTTTTTTTTGCCTAAGCTGAGGAATGTTTTATTCTGCGTTTCCTGCTCAATCCAGTTTATTTGCCATCTTTTGGTGGATATGAATTCCCTGATAATTTTTTTTTTTCCCCTCTTTTCCATGGAAGAGCTCCAGGGGCTCAGCAGCTCACAGGGGTTATGATCCTCACAGCTCCACTGCCAAGGGGGAGAAAGGGGAGCGGGTGAGTCCCAAGATATTCCCAGTTGGATGGAATCCACGTGGATCATGGAGATGATGGAATTTAAAGCCCATCCAGACCTCGACACCTTCCACCATCCCAGTTTGCTCCAAGCCCTGTCCAGCCTGGCCTTGGCCATCCCAGGGATCCAGGGGCAGCCACAGCTTCTCTGGGAATTCCATCCCAGCCAGGAATTCCTAATTCCCAAGATCCCATCCATCCCTGCCTTCTGGCAGTTTCTAACACCAGATTACGACCAAGGAAAAGTTCAAGCAAAGAATCACCCTCGGAGCTTTTCTGTTTGTGTTTTGCTATTCCTGCTCCGTGTTTGCTCCCAAAATCCAGGGAAAGGGAAGTGCTCTGGGATTTGGGAATGCTGCATGAAGCTGGTTGGGTTTGCAGGTCTGAGGCCATCCCCCCCACGCTGTTATTTTCCTTATTTTTAGGGTCTCCCTGGGAAGGATGGCATTCCTGGGCTGCCAGGCAGGCCAGGCCGGCCAGGTCCTCCAGGTCCCCCTGGAATCACGGTATGGAATTGTCTCCTGAGCTTTTCCAAAGGGTCATTCCAGAGCAAAGTGACCAAAACCCTTCTGTCCTGTTTTGCAGGGACTCCCTGGCAGCCAGGGCAACGTCATGAGTATTTGGGATCCCAGGATGGTTTGGGTTGGGAGAGACACTAAAACTCATTCCTAAAAATCCTAAAAATCCTAAAAATCCTAAAAATCCTAAAAATCCCATTCCATGGCAGGCACATTTCCCACTATCCCAGGCTGCTCCAAGCCCTGTCCAGCCTGGCCTTGGATATTTCCAGGGATCAGAATCCATGGTCTTGTGGGCACTTTTCTCACTCCATTTGTCATTTTCCCATTTGTTTCTCACTCCAGGGCTCTCCAGGCTATCCAGGACCAGCAGGGCCAAAAGGAGACAGAGTGAGTTCCATTCCCGGATTTCACTGGGAAAAAAATCCCTTTTGTCGTTCTCACCTCTATTTTCCAAGCATTTTCACCAGGACCTTTGGTGAATGTGAACTTTTCGGCTGTGTCCACCTAATCCCACACGTCCACTCTTCAGCTGGAGAAGGAATTCCTCCAGGAATTTTTTCCTTATGGACACCAAAATATTTCAGATCCCAGGAGCAGCTTCCTGTCCTTCTCCCAGTCCCCATTCCTCCTCTTCCCTGTGGCTGTGTGGGTGAAGATCAGGAATGGATCCAGCTGAAATCCAACCTCCTTTTTTTCCCCCTGGCATGGATGAATTTTTTTCCACCCGGGAAGCAAAGTTCAGATCGCAGCCATGTGGGTTTGGGTGCTTTGGGGTGCCGGAATTGCCCCTAAATCACCAAATTCCCTGTCTGCTCCTGGATTTCCCGATGTTCCTTTATCCACAGGGAGAGCCAGGCTATGTCCTGGGAGGAGTGGAGGTGATTCCCGGCCGGAATGGGCAGCCTGGACCTCCTGTGAGTATCCAGCCCTGGCTGTGGTGGATCCCTCAGCTTCCCAAGAGATCCCACAGAGATCCCACAGAGATCCCACAGAGATCCCACATCCTTCCCTCTCCCGGTTTTCCTCGCAGGGACAGAAGGGACAGCCGGGGGTTCCCGGAGTTCCAGGACCTCCAGGGATCTCCATCAAGGTGGGTTTGCAGCAGGATTTTGGGATGTGCCACGGGAAGAGGAGCTCTGACAGCAAATCTTGCAGGTGGAGGTGTCTGGAGATCTCTCCTGAAGCTCTGCCTTCCCTCGGGATTGGGAATTTTGCTTTCTTGGGTTGTTGGACTGCAGGGATTTTTGCTGGGTGAGGAAATCCTAAATGCCAATCCCCCTGGAATTCTTTGTGTTTCAGGGTGAACCAGGGGATTCAGGAATCAGGGTGAGTATCTGAGCTCGGCTTTCATTTTGGGATGAAAAACCTCTTTCCCCATAATTATTTTTAAGCTCCCCAAGAATCTCTGCCTTCCAAACATCCCAAAATTCCATGGAGATCCATGAAGGGATCATGGAGTGAGACTGTCCTGTGCTCCACGCAGGGTCCCCGTGGCAGGAGTGGCATCAAAGGTGACAAAGGAGGGACAGGAGAGCCGGTGAGTGGTGCCAGGAGGTTGGGGAGGAACTGGGGAGATCCAGAGGAGGGAAAAAGGAGGATCAGGATCATGGGACAGCGAATGGCAGCAGATCCTAAAAAAGGGAAAGGAGGAGGTTCTTCCCAAAAATCATCCCACAAAGAGGTTTGGGGTGTGGGAGGTTTGAGTTCAAGGGAGAATTCAAATGAATTTTTGAATTCAAATGAACAAGAGAAAGGAAAAAAGTCCATGGAGGATTACTGGGAATGAAAGACACCAGGATTGGGTTGGGAATTCCCTGTGGTACAAATGGCTCCAAGTTGAAGGAGAACATCCATGTCCTGGTTTTCCATCCTTCCCAAGGTTCCTGTTCCCGTCCTCCATGGATCCTTTTTTGGTTATCTTTGCCATATTGGAGATCCAAATCCCATAAATCAGCCCTTTCCATGTATCCAAGGGATTCACCATTCCAGACCCTAAGGGATTCACCATCCCAGACCCCAAGGGATTCACCATCCCAGACCCCAATGGATTCACCATCCCAGACCCCAAGGGATTCACCATCCCAGACCCCAATGGATTCACCATCCCAGACCCCAATGGGATTCACCATCCCAGACCCCAAGGGATTCACCATCCCAGACCCACATGGATTCACCATCCCAGACCCCAATGGATTCACCATCCCAGACCCCAATGGGATTCACCATCCCAGACCCCAATGGATTCACCATCCCAGACCCCAATGGATTCACCATCCCAGACCCCAATGGGATTCACCATCCCAGACCCCAATGGATTCACCATCCCAGACCCCAAGGGATTCACCATTCCAGACCCCAAGGGATTCACCATCCCAGACCCCAAGGGATTCACCATCCCAGACCCACATGGATTCACCATCCCAGACCCACATGGATTCACCATCCCAGACCCCAATGGATTCACCATCCCAGACCCCAATGGGATTCACCATCCCAGATCCCAAGGGATTCACCATTCCAGACCCACATGGACTCCCAGCCTCTCTCTTCCATTGTTTCCTCTTCCCGATTAAATCCAGAGATTCATAACTCATTTTGTGGGGAAAAGGAAATTTGGGAATACACAAAACCCTCAGTTTTAAAGGTGCTGTTCAGATGGACACATCGGGATGGAAATTTCTCTGCAGAATTAAAAATGAACCTCTCCAGCTTGGGGAAAAAAAATTTAAAATTAAAAGATTTGATGATGTTTTTTCCTTTCCAGGGAAAACCTGGTTTGCCAGGCCCTGTGGGGCTCCCTGGGATTCCTGGACTGCCTGGACCACAGGGAGAAAAGGTTGGATATTTCCCAAATCCCTCAGCCCAGGGGAAAAACCGATGGGAATAGCAGGGCAGACCTGTGGGAATGCATTTTGGGATCTCCCAACACTCCTGGAATTTCCTGGCTCTAGCCACAGCCAAGTATTCCCAGAGGAAATTTCCCCCCTCCTGCTTTGCTAAGGAAGATTTTGGAGCAGAAATCTGGGATGGGATCAGCATTCCTGAGGAATTCCTGCTTTCCTTGCAGGGAACTGCAGGAATTGGCATTCCTGGCTTGAAGGGAGAAGAAGGAGAGCAGGTGGGTTGGAATTTCTGCAGTGGGATTTGCATTGAGGGTTCAGTAAATATTCCAAGGTTTTCCTCCCCTCCAATAAATATTCCAAGGTTTTCCTTGGAATCCTGCAGTTCCAAGTGGGAAGGGTGAGAGAAGGGAAGATTTGGGGTTCAAAAATCTGAATTTTCGCTCTTTTTTTCTCTTCAGGGACTGGTGGGACCTCCAGGAGCACCTGGACCAAAGGTGGGTGCTGGGATCTAAACCTGGATTTCAGGATTTTCCATCCCTAACCAGCAGCAGAATGAATCCTCCTAATAATCCCAGCGGGAATCATTGAATCCTAGAATAATTTGGGTTGGAAATGACCTTCCAAGGCCATCTGGATGGAGCAGGGACATCTCCAACCCTACCTGGAGCAAAGAATGGGAATCCTTTTACACTCCCTGGACTCTGGAATTCCTTGCTGCCCGGAGAGACCTGGACTGGCAGCAATTTGGGATGTTTGAATGGAACAATAAATGGAATTTCTGCGGCCGGGGAGACCACAGAGTCGCAGAGTGGAAGGGTTATCCTATAATTAGTGAAAATTTGGGTTGAAGCACCTGGACCAAAGGTGGGTGCTGGGATCCTCACCTGGATTTCAGCTTCCAAGGGAATTTTCCATCCCTAACCAGCAGCAGAATGAATCCTCCTAATAATCCCAGCGGGAATCATTGAATCCTAGAATAATTTGGGTTGGAAATGACCTTCCAAGGCCATCTGGACGGAGCAGGGACATCTCCAACCCGACCTGGAGCAAAGAATGGGAATCCTTTTACACTCCCTGGACCCTGGAATTCCTTGCTGCCCGGATAGACCTGGAATGGCAGCAATTTGGGATGTTTGAATGGAACAATAAATGGAATTTTTGCAACCAGGGAGACCACAGAGTCGCAGAGTGGAAGGGTTATCCTATAATTAGTGAAAATTTGGGATCCTTTCCTCCCTCCATCTGGGAATGTCTCCCTGCAGCAGGAATCAAAAATCCTGGATTTCAGGATCTGGTGGGAAAATTCCCTTTTGATTTCTTCCAGGGAATCCCAGGAGCTCCAGGGCAGAAGGGAGAGCAAGTGAGTGAAACTGAGAGAACAACGATTGAGCAGCTCAGGTGAAATTATCCTGATTTTCCCAGTTTGTTCCCAGTGGGATCCAGCAGGGAAGTCCTTCAGTTTGGTGTCTCCACTCTTGTGTTTCTGAGATGAGTTTTGGGCATTTTTGAGGAAAAAATTGGGGAAAAGGGATGAGCAGAAGGTTTTCCTCGCCCCACATTTTTCATTCCATTCCTTCCTCTTGCCTTGTAGGGAAATCCAGGAATTCCAGCTGCTCCAATAACAATTATTATCCCATAAAATTTATTATCCCATAACAATTTCTTATCCCATAACAATTTCTCATCCCATAACAATTTGTTATCCCAAAACAATTTGTTATCCCAAAACAATTTGTTATCCTATAACATTTCTTATCCCATAACATTTTTTATCCCATAACACTTTTTATCCCATAAAATTTCTTATCCCATAACACTTTTTATCCCATAATAATTCTTATCCCATAACATTTCTTATCCCATAAATAATTCTTATCCCATAACAATTTCTTATCCCATAACAATTTCTTATCCCATAACAATTTCTTATCCCAAAATAACTTTTATCCCATAACATTTCTTATCCCATTACATTTCTTATCCCATAACATTTCTTATCCCATAACATTTCTTATCCCATAATAATTCTTATCCCATAACAACTTCTTATCCCATAACAATTCTTATCCTATAACATTTCTTATCCTATAACATTTCTTATCCCATAACAATTCTTATCCCATAACATTTTTTATCCCATAACATTTCTTATCCCATAACAATTCTTATCCCATAACATTCCTTATCCCATAACATTTTTATCCCATAATAATTCTTATCCCATAAAAATTATTATCCCATAACAATTTCTTATCCCATGACAATTTTTATCCCATAACAATTTCTTATCCCATAAAATTTCTTATCCCATAAAATTTCTTATCCCATAATAATTCTTATCCCATAACATTTCTTATCCCATAAAATTTTATCCTATAACATTTCTTATTCCGTAACATTTCTTATCCCATAACATTTCTTATCCCATAACATTTCTTATCCCATAACAATTTTTATCCCATAACATTTCTTATCCCATAACAATTTTTCACCCCATAACATTTTTATCCCATAACAATTATTATCCCATAAAATTTCTTATCCTATCACATTTCTGATCCCATAACAATTCTTATCCCATAACATTTCTTATCCCATAACCTTCCTTTCTTTGGAAAATGTACCACGAAAAGGAGATTTTTTAGGATTTCTTTTCCCCCAAATAACTGAGAATTTCTGTGATTTTTCTTCTTCTCCTCAGGTTTTGGGACCTCCAGGCAAGAAAGGCGTCAGGGTAAGTCTGTTAATTGATTGATTAATTAATTAATTAGCACAGCTGGGAAAGCCAAGATCTCCTCCTGGAAAGGGGGAGGCTTTTCCATGTTTCCTAAATCCCATTTCCCTTGGGTTTGACTCCAGAGGAGAGCTTGGAAAAGCTCTGTCCTGATAGTCCAGGATGGATGTTTCTGAAATCTGACAGATTTCAGGAGAGTTCAGGAGATTTTCAGGAGATTTTCAGGAGATTTCTCTTGCTTTTATTATATTTATATATATATTTCTCTTGCTTTTATTATATATTATATTATATTATTATATTATATTAGATCACATTATATTATATTATATTATATTATATTATATTATATTATATTATATTATATTATATATTTTTATATTTCTCTTGCTTTTATTATATATTATATTATATTATATTATATTATATTATATTATATCACATTATATTATATTATATTATATTATATTATATTATATTATATTTTTATATTTCTCTTGCTTTTATTATATATTATATTATTATCTATTATATTATCAATTATAATATATTATATTAAATATTAATATATTTTAATATATTTGCTTATGTTATATTTTATTATATATTTATATATTATATATATAATATTATATTTTATTATAAAATATTATATATTTTATTATATAATATAATATTATATAATTATATTAAAATATAATAAAATTATTATTTTTTATATTTGCTTATATTATATTTTATTATATATTTATATATAACATATTTTTTATTTTATTTTATTATAAAATATTATATATTTTATTATAGAATATAAATATTATATAATTATATAATTATATAATTATATAATTATATCAAAAATATAATAAAAATATTAACATTTTTTATATATTTGCTTATATAATATTTTATTATATATTTATATATTATATATATATTATATTTTATTTAATCATAAAATATTATATATTTTATTATATAATATAAATGTTATATAATTATATAATTATATAATATTTTATATTATATTTGTTATATTATAGTATATTATCTTATTTATATTATATTTAACATAATATATTATATTATATTTTTTAAAATATTATTTAATAAAAATATTATTTCATTAAATAATACTTTTATTACAAAGCATTATTTATGCTTTTATTCTTGCTTTTATTTATTATTTTGTACCTGGAATTCCTGGTATTCCATTCCAGCCTGAATTTGGATTTCAAAATTTGGGATTTTGGAAGGAAGAAGTCACTGAAAGGCAGATCCACCACATTCCCAGAAGATTTTTTTCCCAGCCAAAAAAAAAATCTAAAATTCAGGGATTTTTGGATTTCTCCAATCTGCTCCAAAGCTGGGTCAAAGCTGGATGGAGATTTGGAGATTTTCCTCCCCAAAAAATCCACATTTTGAGGCTCCTGATGCAGAGTTTGGCCTCATGGAGAAAAAACTGAATTTTTTCAATTTTTAAAAATTTTTTGAGCCATTCCCGGGTAAATTGTCCATGTTTTCCAGCTCAGAGAATTCTGAATTTTTCAGTGGATTCGTGGTGGAATAAAACCATGGAATGTCTCAAATGGGATTTTTTAGGGTTTTTTTCAGCCTTGCTCTCTGATTTCCATCCTGCCAAGATGGAATTGTTTTCATCCCTGTGAGAACAATTAATTAATTCCCCTTGCCTTTTCCCCAGAAATTCCCCGCAGGGTTTCAGACCTCCCTCACTCCGTAAACACCATGAATTTTGAATTTTTTTATTGGAATTTGGATGCTGGAATCACCTTTTTTGTCGTTCCTGTTATCCCAAACTGCTTGACCTCGGCTGGCAAAAATCCTTCATTTCTTCCAGGCTGGGTTGAGGTGATGACTTGGGAATTTTGCTCATGGTGGGATGTGGCCTGGAATATCCTGATTTTTTTAAAATTTTTTAAATTTATTCCTGATATTTCATTGCCAACCTGCAGAGAAAAGGAAATAAAATGAAGGGATGTGGCCTGGAATATCCTGATTTTTTTTTTAAAATTTATTCCTGATATTTCATTGCTAATCTGCAGAGAAAAGAAAATAAAATGATGGGATGTGGCCTGGAATATCCCAATTTTTATTTTATTTTTTAAATTTATTTATTCCTGATATTTCATTGCCAACCTGCAGAGAAAAGAAAATAAAATGAAATTTTATTCAGTTCACACCACTAAAAATGCCTCAATGGTGCTTTGTGGTGTGGCAAAAACTGTGATGAGTTTTGGCTGAATTTTTATTTATTTATAAAATAAATAAATTTTATTAATAAAATAAATAAATAAATAAATAAAATAAATAAAATAATAAAATAAATAATTTTTTTGTATTTATTCCTGATATTTCATTGCCAACCTGCAGAGAAAAGAAAATAAAATGATGGGATGTGGCCTGGAATATCCCGATTTTTATTTTATTTTCCACATTTATTTATTCCTGATATTTCATTGCCAACCTGCAGAGAAAAGGAAATAAAATGATGGGATGTGGCCTGGAATATCCTGATTTTTATTTTATTTTTAAAATTTATTTATTCCTGATATTTCATTGTCAACCTGCAGAGAAAAGAACATAAAATGAAATTTTATTCAGTTTACACCACTAAAAATGCCTCAATGGTGCTTTGTGGCATGGCAAAAACTGTGATGAGTTTTGGCTGAATTTTTATTTATAGAAATAAATAAATTTCATTAATAAAATAAATAAATAAAATAAATAAAATAAATAAATAAATAAATAAAATAAATTTTTTTAAATTTTTTCCTGATATCTCATTGCCAACCTGCAGAGAAAAGGAAATAAAATGATGGGATGTGGCCTGGAATATCCTGATTTTTTTATTTTTAATTTAAAATAAACCCAAGGTGGATGGATGGGTGGATTTGGCAAGGAAATTTTATTCCAGGGTGAAAAAAAAAAGGAATTTTTTTCCAGGGTGGAAAAAAATGGAATTTTTTCCAGGATGAAAAAAAAAGAAATTTTTTTCCAGGATGAAAAAAAAAAAGTATTTTTTTCCAGGATGAAGAAAAAAAATGGAATTTCTTTCCAGGATGAAAAAAATAGAATTTTTTCCAGGATGAAAAAAAAAATGGAATTTTATTCCAGGGTGAAAAAAAAAAAATGGAATTTTTTCCAGGATGAAAAAAAAAAAAGGAATTTTTTTCCAGGATGAAGAAAAAAAAAGGAATTTTTTTCCAGGATGAAAAAAATGGAATTTTTTCCAGGATGAAAAAAAATGGAATTTTATTCCAGGATGAAAAAAAAGGAATTTTTTTCCAGGATAAAAAAAAAAGGAATTTTTTCCCAGGATAAAAAAAAGGAATTTTTTTCCAGGATGAAAAAAAAAAACGGAATTTTTTCCCAGGATGAAAACAAAAAAATGGAATTTTTTTCCAGGATGAAAAAAAAATGGAGTTTTTTCCAGGATGAAAAAAAAATGGAATTTTTCCCCATTTTTCCTTCTTTTTTCAGCAGGAAAAAATGCAACCCTAAGGGCTTCCTGTGGGATATCCTCATTTTCAGAGGGAAATCTTAATTTCCTTTATTCCCAGGGAGATCCTGGACCAGCAGGACCTCGAGGAGACAGAGGAATCCCGGGAGAAAAAGGGGAGAAGGTGAGGAATTCCCACTTCCTTCAGTAAATAAAATCATTTATTTCGTTTGTGGAAACCCCGAGGCAGATGGAATTCCTCCCCAAAAATCCAGGAATTCCCAAAAATCCGGGAAAACAAATCAGGGAGGAATTCAACTCTCAGCCCTCCTGGTTGGGGATGGAAATTCCTTGGATCTCCTCTGGCTTTTCCTGCTTGGAAAAATTCATCCTGAGCTTGGAAAAATTCATCCTGAGCTTGGAAAAATTTATCCTGAGCTTGGAAAAATTCATCCTGAGCTTGGAAAAATTCATCCTGAGCTTGGAAAAATTCATCCTGAGCTTGGAAAAATTACCTTGGCGAGTGTCTTGCAGTGGGAAACAGGAGTTTTATGGGGTTTTTGCAGTTTTTCAGGTTTCTGCCAACAAGCAGTAATTTCTGTTCGTTAGAAATTAATTAATTTCTATTCGTTAGAAATAATTAGCTCCCCAAGACTCAGTCTCGTTCACGAGGTTCTTTGGTATTTGGCTGATTAGTCTAATGTGATGTAAAATAGCATTTATTAGACACAGAAAATAACAAACAGAGAGCAGATTGACAAACATACACACACAATAAAGGTATAATTGCAAAGCTATAACAGCTAAAATGCAATTATGGGGGAAATGCTTGTTTGAACTGTAAAAATAGTTTAAAATGCAAGTTAAGAAATGCTTGCTTGAGCTATAAAAATAGTTAAAATGCAGATTAAGAAATGCTTGCTTGAATAATAAAAATAGTTAAAATGCAGATTAAGAAATGCTTGCTTGAACTATAAAAATAGTTAAAATGCAGATTAAGAAATGCTTGCTTGAACTATAAAAATAGTTTAAAATGCAAGTTAAGAAAGGTACCTATTCTTATTATTATAAGCTAGCTAGAAGAATACAATTTTAGGAAAGCAATGATCTTACCAAAATCCAATTTTGCTGCTGGGATACATCAGAATCCTCCCTCAGTCCTGCAAGGAGTTACCATAGGGCTGCAGCCAGACTCTGGAGAGAAGATTTTCCTCAGTATCCATGTAGAAAAGCTTCTACCTTTTGTGAAAATTCATGAGTTTTTATGGTGTAAAAGTGTGCCTTGTGTGCTCACTAAAATATTGTTGTTTATTTTCCCACATTCTCTCTTCATTCCACATTTTTATAGTGTAAAAGTGTGCCTTGTGTGCTCACCAAAAATTACTGTATTTTATTTCCCACATTCTCTCTTCATCCCAAATTTTATAATGTAAAAGTGTGCCTTGTGTGCTCACTAAAAATTATTGGTTTTTATTTCCCACATTCTCTGTTCACTCCACATTTTTACAGTGTCAAAGTGTGCCTCGTGTGGTCACTAAAATTATTGTTTATTTCCCACATTCTCTCTTTATTCCATGTTTTTATAATGTAAAAGTGTGCCTTGTGTGCTCACCAAAATAATTGGTTTTTATTTTCCCACATTCTCTCTTCATTCCACAATATGAATTATTATAATTATAATATAATAATTATAAATTATTACTATATGTTATATATTATAATATTATAATATATATTATAATATTTTATATAATATTTTATATATATATTATATATAATATATATAATTATATATATTATAATAAATTAATTTATTATATTATATAATAAAATATATTATATTTTATTTTATATTTTATATTATCATAAAAATATATATATTATATATTATTATTATAGATATTATTATATATTAATAATATATTATATATATATAATATAATATATATTATAATATATATATTATTATATATATTATATATATATATATTATATATTATTATATATAATAAATATATTATAATATATTTTATATTATAATACTTTATATTATATTATAATATTTTATATTATAAGAAAAACATACTATATTATATTTATATTATATTATATTATTAATTTATATTATATTTATATAATATATTTATATTAATAATATTATATTATTAATTTATAATTAATTAATTATATAATAATATAATTTTAGACTTTCGGGTGCCAGCAGATAACCTCAGCCAGGCTGCCAACCCAACTAGAGTTATCCATCTTCTGCCACCGAGCAGACAGAGGGACAAGGGTGGGGAATGTCCTGCCTGGACATTCCCAGGATGTCCAGGATCCTGAATCCCTTTGGTTTTTCCAGGGCAATCCAGGGTTTGGCATTCCCGGCCAGCCTGGCCTGAAGGGGGACATCGGCGACAGGGTGAGTGGCACGGCGGGGTGGCAGCGGGTGACAAACCGGCGGGTTGGGGACAAACTCCTGACGGGTTTCATCATCCTGACGGGTTTCATCATCCTGACGGGTTTCATCAATCATCTCCGCGCATTTGTTGGCTTTCAGCCCCGAGGGGATGAACCCTGGGGTGGTGACGAGGGTGGGGTGGTGACCCTGAGGGGTGGTGGCACTCATTCTGGGGACACCAAAACGTGGAGAATTCCTCCAGGGAGGAAACGCTCCGCCGGTGATTCCAAATTCCCGGAATCCGATCTTGGAGAGCAGAATCCAAGGAATTCCCATTCCCAATTATTTCCTGTTCTGAAAGTCAACTGGAGCTTCATCATCCTGGTTTTGGTGTCTGAGGAGCTTCTGGTGGCTCCAGGAAGGGTTGGGTTCCTGCCTGGCTGTTCTCCAAGGACATTCACAGTCCTGCTCATTCCCATCAGCAAAAACCCCAATTAAAAATAAAATAAAAAATAAAATCCCAATTAAAATAAAAATAAAATATAAATCACAATTAAAAATTAAATCCTGATTAAAATTTTAAAAACTGATTGGCAAATCCCGATATTGTTGATGAGTCTCTTGGGAAGGAGGGTGGGAAACTCAAAATATTGGTGATTTCAAAGTGGGGGAGACAGGAGGTGCTTGGAGAAGCTCATCCTGGGAAATTCCCTGTTTTCCCCTTCTGTGGGTTTACCTGGAATTGCTTTACCTGGAATTGCTTTACCTGGAATTGTTTTACCTGGAATTGTTCTACCTGGAATTGTTTTACCTGGAATTTTTTTACCTGGAATTTTTTTACCTGGAATTTTTGTACCTGGAATTGCTTTTTACCTAGAATTGTTTTACCTGGAATTGTTTTACCTGGAATTGCTTTACCTGGAATTGTTTTACCTGGAATTGTTTTACCGGAATTTTTTTACCTGGAATTGCTTTACCTGGAATTGTTCTACCTGGAATTGCTTTACCTGGAATTGCTTTACCTGGAATTGTTTTACCTGGAATTGCTTTACCTGGAATTGCTTTACCTGGAATTGTTTTACCTGGAATTGCTTTACCTGGAATTGCTTTTTACCTGGAATTGCTTTACCTGGAATTGTTTTACCTGGAATTGCTTTTTACCTGGAATTGCTTTACCTGGAATTGTTTTAACTGGAATTGCTTTTTACCTGGAATTGCTTTACCTGGAATTGTTTTACCTGGAATTGCTTTACCTGGAATTGTTTTACCTGGAATTGCTTTACCTGAGTCATTCCTTCTGTGTTTCCGCAGGGAAATGTGGGATTGTCTGGGAAGCCAGGTCAGAAGGTGAGTCCATGGAAAGCTTTGTGCCCTGGGAAGGAATTCCTGGCTGGGAAGGAATTCCCAGAAATCTGTGGATCCCTGGGATGTCCAAGGCCAGGCTGGACAGGGCTTGGAGAAACCTTGGGATGGTGGAATTTGGAGCCAAATGGTCTTGGAGGTTCATCCCGACATCTTTAATGAGGCTTTAAAAAATATCTGCTCGTCCTGACTTGCAGGATTTTTCCCAGGAAAAGTTCAAAATCAGGCAGGAAATTTCTGGGAAAATGTGGTGTTTGTGAGTTTCTCTCGCTGTGGGGTTTTCTCAAAATCAAGGGGATTTTTTTTAGAATTAGGTTTTTAAAAATGAAAACTTGCCCAAATCTGGATGCATCTGCTGAGTCTCTGCTCGTGTGAGAAACTCCACAGATCTGTCCTGAGGGAATTCCAGGGATGAATGTGGGATGTGGATGGGTGAGGTTAGGGCTGGATGCTTTCTGACCCAATAATCCTAATATTATTATTATTATTATTATTATTATTATTGTCATCATTATTATTACATTTTATTATTAATTATTAATTATTAATAATATTAATTGATAATATCAGTTATTGTTAATAAATAATAATTATTGATTGCTATGAATCATATTCTTATATAATAATAATTATTGTTATTGTTATTGTTTTTATTATTATTACTGGTATTACTAATATATATAATAATATTACTATATAATTACTATATAATAATATTACTATATTACTAGTAACTACATTATTATATATTTACTATATAATAATATTACTATTATTACGATGATTTTGTTAATCCTAGTAATAATAAGTGTTGATCATAGTAATAATAATAGCAATAATAATAGTAACGATAGTAATAATCATTATTACACATGATAAATAAATAGAATACATATAATTCATATAATCATGCAATAATTAAATATTTTTAAATATATAAATAAATATATTTATATAAATATATAATATATATAATGTATAATAATATATAATATATAATATATAATATATAACATATAATATATAAAATATAATATATAATATATAATATATAACATATAACATATAACATATAATAGATAATACATAATACATAATACATAATACATAATACATAATACATAATACATAATATATAAATAAATATATTTATATAAATATATAATAAAATACATAACAACAAACATAAATTTAAAATCTCTATTTAACATTTTAAATAAACAAATACAACAAATAACGAACCACAACCCAGGAATCTGACAAATCCCATTTCCTCCAGGGTGAGAGAGGTGAACCAGGATTCCCAGGAAAGCCAGGCCAGGTTGGGCTGCCGGGAAAGGATGTGAGTAAATCCAGGGATTTGCAG
Organism: Entomyzon cyanotis; assembly: GCA_024500445.1. Taxonomy (NCBI): domain Eukaryota; kingdom Metazoa; phylum Chordata; class Aves; order Passeriformes; family Meliphagidae; genus Entomyzon; species Entomyzon cyanotis. The sequence continues at coordinate 3,292,859 of JAKEPQ010001019.1, forward strand.
TGCTGATCCTCAGGATTCAGCTGGCTTCACTCCATCCCCGCTCTGCCCCGCGGTGACAAAGCAGTGACAACTTTTATTCCTGGTTTTTTAACATCAGAAATGCCCAGAGGAGTGGCTGCTCCATCCCTGGGGTGTCCAGGCTGGATGGGGCTTGGAAAAACCTGGGATAGTGGGAAGTGTCCCTGCCCGTGGATGGGACTGGGATATTTTATTTCATTTTTTTTTTCATTTTTTCATGCAGAAAAATGGAATGGGATGATCCTTAAGGTCCATTCCAACCCAAACCATTCCGGGATTCTTTGATCCCAGATTTTTGGCAGAGTCACATCCATGCTGGGAATTAGCCAAGATGGAGCCACTCTGGTTCTGAGCCACAGGTGATCCCGAAAAATCATGGAGTTAATTCCCTGCTCCTCCCAGAACTACCCTGATCCATAAAAATCATGGAATTAATTCCCTGCTCATCCCGGAACTGCCCTGATCCATAAAAATCATGGAATTAATTCCCTGCTCCTCCCAGAACTACCCTGATCCATAAAAATCATGGAATTAATTCCCTGCTCATCCCAGAACTGCCCTGATCCATAAAAATCATGGAGTTAATTCCCTGCTCCTCCCAGAACTGCCCTGATCCATAAAAATCATGGAGTTAATTCCCTGCTCCTCCCAGATAGAGGGATTCATAAAAATCCTGATCCATAAAAATCATGGAGTTCATTCTCTGCTCCTCCCAGAACTGCCCAAATAATTTCCTCTTAGTGTCAAACAAAACATTCCTCCCAAAAACATCATTATTTGCCTCTGGAAAACTGGATTCTTGTCCCATGGTCTGGAATGTCCGTGTGGTCAGTTTGGATATCCCTGGGGTCAGTTTGGAATATCCCTGGGGTCAGTCAGGAATATCTCTGGTGTCAGTCTGGAATATCCCTGTGGTCAGTTTGGAATATCCCTGGGGTCAGTTTGGAATATCCCTGGGGTCAGTTTGGAATATCCCTGGGGTCAGTCCGGATATCCCTGGGGTCAGTCTGGAATATCCCTGGGGTCAGTTTGGAATATCCCTGGGGTCAGTCTGGAATATCCTTGTGGTCAGTCTGGAATATCCTGGGGTCAGTCTGGAATATCCCTGGGGTCAGTTTGGGGTACCTGTCCTGACTCCCAAATTTCCCATCAATTCCCAATTGGCTCCTGGAAAACCTCACTGACCACAGTCAGAGAAAAGCTTCTGCAGCTCCAAGGGTTGGATTGATCCTGAACATGGAATGATCCCTATTAATAATTCCCTCTTGGGATCAAACAAAACATCCAAAAAACATCATGATTTGTCTGGAAAATGGATTTTGTATGGTCTGGAATGTCATGTGGTCAGTTTGGATATCCCTGGGGTCAGTCTGGAATATCCCTGTGGTCAGTCTGGAATATCCCTGGGGTCAGTTTGGATATCCCTGGGGTCAGTCTGGAATATCCCTGGGGTCAGTTTGGGGTCACCTGTCCTGACTCCCAAATTTCCCATCAATTCCCAATTGGCCCCTGGAAAACCTCACTGACCACAGTCAGCAAAAAGCTTTCTGCAGCTCCAAGGTGATCCCTGGACTTGAAGTGGAATAGGATCACCCAGGGAAATCTTGGGGAAAAAGGGAATCAGTTGTGTTCCGACAGCCCTGATTGTGATTCCAGAGCAAGAGCTCTGGATTTGAGCAGGAAACGAAGGTGGAAAATTTGGGAAAACTCAGGAAAACTCATCACTTTTGCACTGTAGGGAGAAGCAGGGAGGAAAGGTCTCTCTGGGATCAATCCCATCCCTTCCCAAAGTATTGGGAAAACAGCAGCTGGAAAATGAAACCCTTGGAATTGTCCTGAAGCTGAGCCCTGCTCGTTTAATTTCCTCTTTGTTTGTCCTTAAATGAGATGATTTTAGGGTCTCACATTCTCATAGGGAATCCTATTCTTTCTTTCTCTTGGATTTCGTGTTCCGGAAGGCTGGAACAGAAAAACCGAAAAAAGGACTAAACTGGTTTTGGTTTGGGTTTTTTGGGTTTTTTTTGGTGGGTTTTTTTTTGTTGTTTTGGGGTTTTGGGGGGTTTTTTTTGTTTGTTTTGGGGTTTTTTGGGTTTTTTGTTTGGTTTTTTTGGGTTTTTTTTTCCTTGTTGTTGTTTTCCTTTTTCTTTTTTTCTGGGAGATGCTGAGAACAGAGTGCCCTGAATGGAATCCCAGGATATCCAAGCTGGGATCATCCATCCCAACCCCTGGCCCTGCCCAGGCCACCCCAACAGCCCCACCCTGTCCCCGAGAGTGTCACCCAAACATTCCCAGAGCTCAGAACTTTGGGGTTTGCTGGAAATCACCTCATCCCACCCCGAAATTTAAACACTCCCCTCTCACCCCACACCTTGTGCCCCTTTTCCCTCGTTTATGGGAATGCTGGAAAACACCATCCCGAATTTCTGACATCCCAGATAACCCTAAACTGCCTCCATCCCAAATTCCGAGGTCAAGCAGTGACCCCCTGGGATGAAAAATAGATTTGGTTCTCTCCCTTCAAACCATTCCCTCCAGGTGGGAGTGCAAGAAAATTCCAATCACTTGATGGAAAAACCTTTGGAAAACTGTTTCTCTCTTTTTAGGGAGAAGCTGGAGAGCCAGGAGTGAGAGGAATCAGGGTAAAAAATTCCATTTTCCTCACTATTATTATCATTTCCTGCCCTGGAGAGTGGTGGGGCTGCTCTGTTTCCCTTCTGAATCCCGATGGGATTTCCTCTTGGAAACATCCAAATATTCCAAATATTCCAAACATTCCAAATATTCCTTTCCTGTGGGGGAAAATAACATTTTCCTTGCTGTTTTCCTTCCCTGAGCTGCCTCTCGTGCTCTATTTTGATTTTTTTTTTTAATATCAAAAAAATAGTGATTATTTTTTTTCTCTCCGTCTCTTCTTTCAGGGTCCTCCTGGACTCCCAGGACGACCTGGAGAGCAGGGAATGAAAGGAGATCCAGGAGAAGCTGGAAAAGAAGTAAGGAATCCGTGAAGGAGAGGGTGGATTTTGGGGAGATTTTTATTGATTGGATTGGGGTTGGATGGATCCGGCAGGGATGGATTCACTCCATCCTTTTTTTCATCCCCTTGGAAAAAAAATCAGGGAAAATTATAGCAAGCCCCTCAGGACTTTACCAAAATCCCAAAATCTTTGGGAAATTCCCAAGAAATTCTGGATATCAAGCAGCTCCTTCCCCTTTTCCGCCCTTCTCCATGTGGGCATTTTAACGAGAATTGGGAAATTTAAATTTGAAATCGAATTATTTCATTTACTCTATTTAATTATTTAATTTTATTTCATTGCCTAATTGCTTTCATTTAGTGATTTGTTTTAAAATTTTATTTATTTTGTGGGGAAGGGGAAGGGCACGAGGCTGAGCAGCCACAGCAGCAATTCCCAAGAAAAATTCCCTCATTCCCACATCAAAGGGTGTCTTTTCATGGATCCTCTGCTGCTGCCAAATTCCCAATTTACCTGCAGAACTCCTGTCCTGGCTCACAGGAAAAATGGGATAAAAGGTGCAGGGAATATCCCCACGGACCTGTCACCCCAAAACAGATCCAATCCCAGGCTTTCCCCAAAAAATTGCGGCAGGGAAATAAAGCCAAAATTCGGGTTGTATGAGAGGTAATTCCGTGATTCCAGCTGGGATAGCAAGGGAAAAAGGAAAAACGGGAAAATTCCCAGGAACTGGAGCTTTTCTGTAGGTTGTGTTTCAAATGAAGAGCAGAATTGCTCCAAATTTAACCCAAAACTGGGAATTCGGGAAGAACAGAAAGGGTTGGTTTGTCCCTCTGGGTGAGGTGGAGTTCGTTTGGGATCAACACACAGGAAACGGGGATTTTCCAGGGGAACTAACACATTCCTGCTGGTTTGCAGGGAGAGCCTGGGAAGGACGGGCTGAGAGGTGAAAGAGGTCCCCCTGGCCCCAAGGTAGGTCCTGAGTCCTTGGGGACATCGCTGTGGCGGTGCCACCACCGCGGGCAGGTCAGGGAGGAGGAACACCCAGCTCAGGTCTCCTCTGATCCCACAAAAGTTTGGGGTTTCCAGGCAGAGCTCCTGGGATGGGCTGGAAACTCGTGGTCACGCCAGGGCTGTGGTTTCACGTCTCCACGGAGCTTCTTTGGGATGGAAAATGTTGTTCAGAAGCTAAATGGGATTAATTTCTGGAATGTTCCCAGATGGTTCCTTCCTTCCCTCCTCCTGCGAGGACACATGGAAAGGGGTGGAAGGAGGAATGGCTTCTTTGGGATGGAAAATGTTACTCAGGAGCAAAATGGGATCAGTTTCTGGAATGTTCCTAGATGGTTCCTTCCCTCCTCCTGCAGGGGGGAAAGGGGTGGAGGGGGGAATGGTTTGGGTGGAAAGTGGGGGAGATGGTTCCTTCCTTCCCTCCTGCAAGTTGAAGATCACATGGAAAGGGTTGGAAGGAGGAATGGCTTCTTCAGGATGGAAAATGTTCTTCAGGACATCAGGAGTTAAACAGGATCAGTTTCTGGAATGTTCCCAGATAGTTCCTTCCTTTCCTCCTCTTGCAAGAACACATGGAAAGGGGTGGAAGGAAGAATGGCTTTTTTAGGATGGAAAATGTTCTTCAGGAGTCAAATGGGATCAATTTCTGGAATGTTCCCAGATGGTTCCTTCCTTCCCTCCTCCTGCAAGAGCACATGGAAAGGGGTGGAAGGAGGAATGGCTTCTTTGGGATGGAAAATGTTACTCAGGAGCCAAATGGGGTCAATTTCTGGAATGTTCCCAGATGGTTCCTTCCCCTCCTCCTGCAAGCTGAGGACATGGAAAGGGGTGGAAGGAGGAATGGCTTCTTTGGGATGGAAAATGTTACTCAGGAGTTAAACAGGATCAGTTTCTGGAATGTTCCCAGATGGTTCCTTCCTTTCCTCCTGCTGCAAGCTGAGGACATGGAAAGGGGTGGAAGGAGGAATGGCTTCTTTGGGATGGAAAATGTTACTTCAGGAGTTAAACGAGGATCAGTTTCTGGAATGTTCCCAGATGGTTCCTTCCTTTCCTCCTGCAAGCTGCAAGAACACATGGAAAGGGTTGGAAGGAGGAATGGCTTCTTTAGGATGGAAAATGTTCTTCAGGAGTCAAACTGGATCAATTTCTGGAATGTTCCTAGATGGTTCCTTCCTTTCCTGCTGTAAGCTGAGCACATGGAAAGGGGTGGAAGGAGGAATGGCTTCTTTAGGATGGAAAATGTTCTAGTCAGGAGTCTAAATGGGATCAGTTCCTGGAATGTTCCCAGATGGTTCCTTCCTCTCCTCCTCTTGCAAGTATGGAAAGGGTGCACATGAAGAAGGGTGCTGGGAGGAATGGCTTCTTCAGGAATCAAATGGGATCAATTTCTGGAATGTTCCCAGATGGTTCCTTCCTTCCCTCCTGCAAGCTGAGGACATGGAAAGGGGTGGAAGGAGGAATGGCTTCAGATCCCACAGAGGTCTTTAGAGGTGGGAAAAACTCCTTCCTCAAGGGAGAGGAAAGCAGCAGGAAGATCAGGAAGAAGGGCAGGGAGATCTCCCGGTTGCCACCAGATCCAGACCTTTGGGAAGGCCAGGATGTACCCAGGGGAGAAGAACAGGCTGTGCCTCAGACATCCCAAGTTTTCCCTGGAGATGGAGATGCCGTCAGGGTCTTCCCGGTGCCCTTCATTCCACTGGAATGCGTCGATGTAGAACCCAGATTTTGGTGGGGTGAAGCCCCTCAGAGAGGCAGATGTTGCTCACCTCAGGAGCCTCCAAGCTACACCTCCCCAACCCCTGAAGCTCCTCCGTGATTTCATCCAAAAATTTCATCCCAAAATCCACCGATTCCCATCGGTGCACGATCCAAGATCTCTGCCCTGGAGGTGGAATTCCATCCCTGTGACCTTCTGTGGGAGCTCATCCTGCCGGAGATGTTGGACCCGGCCATGTGTGGGGCCTCCAGCACCGTGGCCACCTCCAGGAGGGACCACCAGCCATGGGGACACCTTGGCCATCATCCTCCTCAGTGTCCTCAGCACTGAGGGACCTCCAAAACCTTTTCCATACTTTTTCCATGACCAAGAGGAGAAGGGAATGTGGCAAAGCTCTCCCCAGACCTCACCTGGATGGTGTTTGTGGGGCTTTTTCCCTACAAAATCCGTGTCCAGAGGAGGAGGGAAGGAGCAGGGTGGGGTTCCAACCAATAAATCCATGGGATTTATCCATGTCCAGAGGAGGAGGGAAGGAACAGGGTGGGATTCCAACCAGTAAATCCATGGGATTTATCTGTGTCCAGTGGAGGAGGGAAGGAGCCCACGGAACAGGATGGGATTCCAACCCCTCCATGGGATTTATCCAGGATCACAGAGTGGGATGGTCCCAGAGGAAAGATAGAAATCCCAGGTGGTATTCCAACCCCTCCACTGGGTTTATCAATGTCCAGAGGAGGAGGGAAGGAGCCACGGAACAGGATGGAATTCCAACCAATAAATCCATGGGATTTATCCGTGTCCAGTGGAGGAGGGAAGGAGCAGGGTGGAATTCCAACCAATAAATCCATGGGATTTATCCATGTCCAATGGAGGAGGGAAGGAGCCCATGGAACAGGATGGAATTCCAACCAATAAATCCATGGGATTTATCCGTGTCCAGTGGAGGAGGGAAGGAGCCCATGGAACAGGATGGAATTCCAACCAATGGATTTATCCAACATGGGATTTATCCATGTCCAGTGGAGGAGGGAAGGAGCAGGATGAAATTCCAACCAGTAAATCCATGGGATTTATCCATGTCCAGAGGAGGAGGGGAGGAGCCCATGGAACAGGATGGAATTCCAACCCCTCCATGGGATTTATCCAGGATCACGGAGTGGGATGGTCCCAGAGGAAAGATAGAAATCCCAGATTTGGGTTATTCCCCTTCCTCTTCTTGCTCCTCCTGGAGATAATGACTGAATTAACGAGCTGATCTCGTTTATCCCAAAGGGAGAACCTGGCCCGCCAGGAAAAGCAGTGGAAATGAAGGTAAATCAACAAAACCAGGAATGTTGGAAGCACATCCCTGTCTGTCCGGGTTGGGATGGCAGAGGGGACCTCATGTGTGTCCCCTTGGCCACCGGCCACCCCCAGAGAAACCTCCTGGGCTGGAGAGCAGAGGGGGAGGAGCTGTGACCTTTCTTTCCCCTTGCAGGACCTGGAGAGGCTCTTTGAAGCATATGGGATCAAGGTAGGGGAACCTCCATCCTTCATCCTTATTTCTTCCTCCTTCCTCCTTCCTCCTTCATCCTTCCTCCTTCATCCTTCCTCCTTCCTCCTTCCTCCTTCCTCCTTCCTCCTTCCTCCTTCCTCCTTCATCCTTCATTCTTCCTCCTTCATCCTTCCTCCTTCATCCTTCCTCCTTCATCCTTCCTTCCTTCTTCCTTCCTTCTTCATCCTTTTCTTCCTGACTGGGGTTGTCCTTTGGGTTTTCCATCTCTTCCCTCTGGAATTCTGGAGGTGACATTTCCTCCCCTAAGAACTCCCAGGAAGGTTTATTTAATTTCCTTTTCCGGGTGATGTTTGAGTCTTTCTGGAGCAGCTTTTCTGCTGCCATGTTATGGGGTGGGTGGTGGCCTTGGGACAGTGACCCTTGGGACATTAAATTCCATTAAATTTCTCTAATTCCAAACTCAGCGCTTCCCACTGCCCCAGGTTGCTCCAAGCCCTATCCAACCTGGCCTTGGCCATCCCAGGGATCCAGGGGCAGCCACAGCTTCTCTGGGAATTCCATGCCAGCCAGGAATTCCTTCCCAACATCCAACCTAAACCCTCTTTCCGTTTAAAACCCTTCCCCCTGTCCTATCCCTGTCCATGGACAAAGCCACTCCCCCCTCTTTTCCCAAGTCCCCTGGAAATCCCAAAAGGCCACAAATTTGGGGGTTTTATTTAGGATGGGGTGAGACCCCACAAAAGCTCCGTGGATCAGCTCCTTGATCCCAAAACTCTGTTTAAACTATCCCTCAGTGTCATTCCTTGGTTTGGGGTGGCTGTACTTGGATTGTCCCCTGCTGGGGACAGGAGGGTGGCACTGGGACACCTTGCTGGTGGCACTGGGACACCTTGCTGGTGGCACTGGGACACCTCACTGGTGTGCACTGGATTTCCCCTGCTGGGGACAGGAGGGTGGCACGGGGACACCTTACTGGTGGCACTGGGAAACCCCACTGGGGTGCCCTGGTTGCACTTGGATGGTCCCCGTTGGGGGGGGGGGGGTGGCACTGGGACACCTCACTGGTGGCACTGGGACACCTCACTGTTTTGCACTGGATTGTCCCCTGTTGGGCACAGGAGAGTGGCACTGGGACACCTCACTGGTGGCACTGGGACACCTCAGAGTTGTGCACTGGATTGTCCCCTGCTGGGGACAGGACGGTGGCACTGGGACACCTCACTGGTGTGCACTTGGATTGTCCCCTGCTGGGGACAGGACGGTGGCACTGGGACACCTCACGGGTGGCACTGGGACACCTCACTGGTGGCACTGGGACACCTCACTGGTGGCACTGGTTCCAGCTGGAGCTGCTGAGGGAGCTTTCGGACGCGATCCTGCGGGATGGGCTGGATTGGCTCCGGGGTGGATCCGGGATGAGCAAAACTTCCAGGGAAAACCAGGCAGCTGTGCCTGTCACCGTGAGTGTCACCTGCCGGGGGGACAGACCTCGAGGGGATGGGGGAGGTGGGATGAGGGGGTGGGAATGGGGGAGGTGGGAATGAGGGAGGTGGGAATGAGGGAGATGGGAATGAGGGAGATGGAGATGGGAATGAGGAGATGGAGATGGGAATGAGGGAGATGGGATGAGGGAGATGGGATGAGGGAGATGGAGATGGGAATTGATGGAGATGGGAATTGATGGAGATGGGAATTGATGGAGATGGGAATGATGGAGATGGGAATGAGGGAGATGGGAATGAGGGAGATGGGAATGAGGGAGATGGGAATGAGGGAGATGGATATGGAATTGAGGGAGATGGAATTGAGGGAGAAGGGAATGAGGGAGATGGAATGAGGGAGATGGAGATGGGAATGAGGGAGATGGAGATGGAATGAGGGAGATGGAATGAGGGAGATGGAATGGGGGAGATGGAATGGGGGAGATGGAATGGGGGAGATGGAGATGGAATGAGGGAGATGGGAATGAGGGAGATGGGAATGAGGGAGATGGAATGAGGGAGATGGAATGAGGGAGACAGGGAAGGGGGAGATGAAATGAGCCACCAAAGGTGTCAGGGTCACCTCTGTCATCTCCCACATGACTTGGGAGAGGCTGGCACCAGGATCTTTGGGATAACCGGATGCAAAGCACTCATTTTTTGTGGAATTAAAGGAATCCATCAAGCTTTGTTGTCCACAGAAAACATTCCCAAAGCCACTCCCAAAACCATTCCCAAAACCATTCCCAAAGCCATTCCCAAAACCATTCCCAAAGCCATTCCCAAAACCATTCCCAAAACCATTCCCAAAGCCACTCCCAAAGCCATTCCCAAAACCATTCCCAAAACCATTCCCAAAACCATTCCCAAAGCCATTCCCAAAACCATTCCCAAAACCATTCCCAAAACCATTCCCAAAGCCATTCCCAAAACCATTCCCAAGGCCATTCCCAAAGCCACTCCCAAAACCATTCCCAAAGCCATTCCCAAAACCATTCCCAAAGCCATTCCCAAAACCATTCCCAAAGCCATTCCCAAGGCCATTCCCAAAGCCACTCCCAAAACCATTCCCAAAACCATTCCCAAAGCCATTCCCAAAACCATTCCCAAAGCCATTCCCAAAACCATTCCCAAAACCATTCCCAAAACCATTCCCAAAGCCATTCCCAAAACCATTCCCAAAACCATTCCCAAAACCATTCCCAAAGCCATTCCCAAAGCCATTCCCAAAACCATTCCCAAGGCCATTCCCAAAGCCATTCCCAAGGCCATTCCCAAAGCCACCAAAGTGTCCTCCTGCCCTCTGGGGATTTTTGGGGTGGTGGGTGTGGGGTTGAAGCACCAAAAGGGTCACAAATAGGGTCTCAAAGGGATTCCAGGGCGGGAGGAATAGCTAGGAAGGGAAGTTTGGATGTGGCCAGCAGGGAATTGCTGAGTTCTCACCCCATCCTGGCTCAGAAGTGCCACCAGGAGGGACAGAATGTGCTGGAAAAGGTTGGAATTTGGCCACCAGGATCCAATTCCTCACGGGTGTGGATCCTGGAGCTCAGGGCTGTCACTGTCACACCAATCCCCCGTTTTGGTGTTGCAGGTTCCGCTGGTGTCCCACACTTCCCACGATGTCCCTGCTGTCACCGAGGGGACAGGAGAGGGACAGAGCCTGGAGCTGGAGACTCCCGAGGTGACAATGCCTGCTGGATTCCCTGAGGTGAAAATAAACAGCGGGAAAGATGGAATTGGGGTTTTTACCCCAAATTCTGGGGTTTTCCATTCCGGGAGGGCATGGAGTGTGCAGGGAAGGGAACGGAGCTGGGAAGGGAATGGAAAACTCCTGAGGGAGCTGGGAAGGAGCTGAGGCTGGAGCAAAGGGGATCAGGGGGACCCTGTGGCTCTGCACAGCTGCTGCCAGGAGGGGACAGCCGGGTATGGGGTCAGGCTGTGCTCCAGGGAACAGGGACAGCAGCAGAGGGAACAGCCTCAGGCTGGGTAGGGGAGGTTGAATGTTTGGATATTGGGAATTTCCTTCATGGAAAGGGTTGATAGGAGTTGGAAAAGGCTGCCCAGGGAGGTTTGGAGTTCCCATCCCTGGAGGTGTCCAAGGAATTCCTGGATGTGGCACTCAGAGCTGGGATGTGGCACAGCTTGGACTGGATGATCCTGGAAATCTTTTCCATCCTGGGATTCTGCGGATTCAGGGTTGGATCTGATCCTGCTCTCGGGATGGATTGGGATTGCCCAGGAGAGGATTCCATGCTGGGAGCACCAGAGCTCCAGGAGTGCTTGGACAACATTCCCAGGGACAGGGTGGGATTTTTGGGATGTCCTGGGCAGGGCCTGGGGTTGGAATGGATGATCCTGGTGGGTCACTTCCCATTACGGACATTCCATGACTCCACAGCCCTCATTTTCTGGGATAACCACCCAAATCCCAGCCGTGTTCATCCTCTCCAACTGCAATTAACAGCTCCTATTGATGGGAATTTGGAATTTTTCCACAATTTTAAGGTTTCTCTCCATGCTGGAGCTCCTGATGTTTGATCTCCCTCTGGGGTTGGATCCAATCCCAAGGATGATCCCATTCCAGGTCATTCCCCCTCAGCCCCAGGCTTCTCCTGTGTCCTTGGATTTCTTTCCCAGATTTTTCCAAACTGGATTAGGGCATTTTAGGGCCCTGAGAAGGGAGCTTTGCACCTGGAGTCAACCAAAAAGTTGGGATTTGGGATCCTGAGACCCCAAAACTGTCTCTGTGGGGCTTTGGAAGGCAAACTTAAACTGGGAAAAAGGATTTGGGATCTCTCTGCTCATCAGATCTGGGATTTGGGGTTTGGGATCTCTCTTCCCTCCATCCCCCAGGGAATCCTTCCTTTTCCACTGGTGTTTATTTGATGATGCAAAGGAATTTCATTTCCCTGATTTGATGATGCAAAGGAATTCCATTTCCCTGATTTGATGATGCAAAGGAATTTAATTTCCCTGATTTGATGATGCAAGGGAATTTAATTTCCCTGATTGCTGGAATTTTGAGTTTTGCCCCAGTTTTGCTGCAGTGGGAATTTGGGATGGAGAAAGGATTGGGATTTCTGCATGGATCAGGGCTTGGAAAGAATCCTGCTGTTCATTTTTGCTCTCTGGAAATTCCTGGAATTTTGTTGGCATTTATCCACCCAGAGCTCGGCGGTTCCTCCACCCCATCCCGAAGATCTGCAGGGAAATCATTCCCTGGAGCTCCTGGAGGAGAGGCTGGAAGGACAAACCCAGCAGGACACCAGCCAGGTATGGTTTTCCCGGGATTTCAGACCTGTGTGGAGAGACTGGGATGAAAACCTAAACCTGGAGCAGCTTCTCCATATCCCTGGAGAACTCCTGGAATGGGCAGGAGGCTGATGGGAGTGAAAAAAAATCCCTTGGGAAATGATAATAATAAAATAATTCCACAATTTTGAGGGGAAAAAGCAGGATAATCCCTTTTGATCTGATCCCATCCTTGTATTTTTGGGGATTGAGTGACTGAGGAGTTGATGATTCCCAGGACTTTTAAAAAAGGGATAATTCAGACTCCAAACAGGGAATTTAAAATTTGCCCCCTGGGATATATTTCCTTTTCTTTCCCACTTTCCATGGATATCTCAGGATATTCCAGACTCTTCTGTGCTCTGGATCTTCTGACTCACTCCAAGGAGGGGATTTTAGGGAATTTGGGGATTTTCTCTGACCCCAAAAATCCCATTTCCCTCTGTTTCCCTGCCCTCCTGAGATCCCAAATCCTGCTCCACAGCCACACCCAGTCTGGACACCTTGGTGTCCCTGTGTGCTCCTGGAGGGAATTCCCAGAAATTCCTGGAAATTCCCAGAGGCAGGATACCAACAGCTTTAAAAAGTGAATGGAAAAATCCCTTGGATATTTCCTTGGATTTCCAGGAGCAGCATTAGCAAGGATATTTTTAGGGATAGCAAGAAGGGAGTGACTCCAAGCGGGAATATCCTCCTCCAGGAAATCCTGATTTCTCCACTTTGCCAAACGCTTCCTTCTCCTCCCATCCCTTCTAGCCGAGCAGAATTCCAGGGATAATTCCGGAGCTGGAATAGCGATGGCTCCGAAGCCACCAGAGGGCTCCCGGATCCAACAAAACACCGGGAGAGGGAATTGTGGCTCTGGAAATCCCGGGATGTGCCGGGAGAATCCATGGGCTCTGCTTTTCCTCTTGGATGTGCCAATTCCCCGTGCCGGGAGTGGTTGAGGTGGAGAGGGGATGGAGCTCAAATTCCCTCGGATTTTGGGATCGTGGAATGGTTTGGGTTGGAAGGACCTTAAGGATCATCCAATTCCAATTCCAGCCATGGCAGGGACATTTCCCACCATCCCAGTTTGCTCCAAGCCCTGTCCAGCCTGGCCTTGGCCATCCCAGGGATCCAGGGGCAGCCACAGCTTCTCTGGGAATTCCAGCCCAGCCAGGAATTCCTAATTCCCAAGATCCCATCCATCCCTGCCCTCTGGCAGTGGGAAGCCATTCCCTGTGTCCTGTCCCTCCATGCCTTGTCCCCAGTCCCTCTGCAGCTCTCCTGGAGCTCCTTCAGGCCCTGGCAGGAGCTCTGAGCTCTCCCTGCATCCTTCCCTTCTCCAGGGCAACATTCCCAGCTCTCCCAGCCTGGCTCCAGGCTGGAATTCCTCTGGAATCTCTCCAGCAGTGTCTCCAATCATCCCCATTTTATCAGCTTTATAAATGCAGAACAACGGAAAGGAAAGGAAAGGAAAGGAAAGGAAAGGAAAGGAAAGGAAAGGAAAGGAAAGGAAAGGAAAGGAAAGGAAAGGAAAGGAAAGGAAAGGAAAGGAAAGGAAAGGAAAGGAAAGGAAAGGAAAGGAAAGGAAAGGAAAGGAAAGGAAAGGAAAGGAAAGGGAAAAGGAAAAGAACAAACCCCCTCAGCAGGACAGGATCTGCACCCCAAGAATGTTTTTTTCCTTGTGTTTGGAGTTAAAATCCATTTATCCTCCAGGAGGAAGCAGCAGCACATTCCAAAGGCAGGGAAAGAGCAGTGAAATCCCCTCTTTCCCTGTGTTCCACATCCCTTCATCCCAAAAATTCCAAGGAGGGAATGGATCTGGTTTCATTTTCCTCCCGGGAATCTTGGCTTTTTTCTATTTTTCCCTTTTTTGCAGGGATTTTTTTCCCTCTCCGTTTTATTTACATTTTCCTGTTTCCTCTCCAATTTTGTCCTTCCTTTCCCCCTTTTCTCCCTTCCCTCTTTCCCTCTTTTCCTTTATTTGGTTTTTTTTGTTGTTGTTGTTTTGGGGGTTTTGGGGTTTTTTGTTTGGGGTTTTTGGGGTTTTTGGGGTTTTTGTTTGTTTGTTTGTTTGTTGTTGTTGCTTGGTTTGGGGTTTTTTGGGGTTTTTTTTGGTTTTTTCCCTGCCAGCAGCAAATCATTCCTCGACAAAGCAGCAGCCTCCCAATTTTCCTTGGAATTGCCTCCTTCCAGGAGCAGGAAAATGCCGAAATTACGGAAAAATTGCCGAATTAAGGGAACCTCATCATCCCCCGGCAATTTCCCTGGAAATGGCAGCTTTTTGGGATCAAATTCCAAACCTCTGCGAGGTCTTGGCAACCTCTGGAATTTCCTCCAGGAGGATTTGTGTTAATGAGGAGCATTTTGGGGTCATTTCCAGGGAAATGAGCTGGGAAGGAGGGGCAGGAATGGGAAAATCCATGTGGTGGAAGTTTTGGGATAAACATCCCTAAAAAAAGCAGGGAAATATATGTAAAATATAAATATATGTAAAATAGAAATATATGTGTATCCATCAAATAACAGCTGCTGCAGGAATTGTTTTTCATGGATAAACAGATCCTTCTCCCTGTGTTTATTTAGGAAAAGGAGGGAATGGGATAACCTGGGTTTTGGGGGAAGCAGAACACCTGGAATCCTCTTGGAATGTCGGAAATATTTCTTTATCCCTCTTCCCCTCATCCAGTAAGGAACTCCAGTTTTAATTGGCTCAAAATTGGGTTTTTTCCCCTTGTGAGGCAGAAATTCGCTGGGTTCATTATCCACGAGGTGGGATGATCCATGGTCAGTTAAAATCCAGGAAAACAGGATTATCATCCCTGAAAACCTCACCGAGCTGCACTCACCAGCATTCCCTGGAAATTTAGGATTTCTTTTCCCTGCTTTAACCATCTAAAAATCCCAACCCATGAAATTAACTGAGGTGAATCCAGATCTTTGTTCCCACCAAAAAAAATGGGAATATCCCTAAATTCCTGCACCCCATCCTGATTTTTCCCTCTCCTTCCTGCGCTCCTGGAAAATCCCGGGTTTTTTATTGCAAATAAATTCAATTTTTTTGCTTTTAAATCAAAACATTCACCAAATATTTGGTTTCCCATTTCTGGCTCAGGAAAGAATTCCTGGGAATATTCTCAACGGGAATATTCTCAATGGGAATATTCTCATTTTTCCAGCAGCAGGTGGATCATTTCCCACTGCAGATATGGAAAAGCAGGAAGAATTCAGAAGCCAAGTCAGGAATTATTTGCTTTGCTCTGTGGGCCTTGAATATTGACCCAAATTATCAATTAATTGGCGTTAATTGCCGCTTTGATCCAATTGGATGCAATTAACGCGGAGTTGCCTGGGAATGGCTGGAGCAGGGAAGGATTCAAAGTTCCAAGTTGGAATATTTTAGGGAATATTTAGGGGTTTTACTGCTTTGAAATAACCATGAATTTGTTGCCTGGTGATAAATTGGAAAACAGAATCGTGGAATTGCCAAGGCTGGAAAAGATTTTTGAGATAATTTGGATTTACTGGCATTGATATTATTATTTTCTAATTGAAATTTAATGGAATCGTGGAATGGGTTGGGAGAAATCCTAAATCCCAAATCATGGAACTGGACAGGAACACTTTCCACCATCCCAGGATTTTCCAAACCCATCCAACCTGCCCTTGGACACTTCCAGGGATGAGGAATCCACAATTTCCCTGGGAACTTTTTCCAGGCCCTCCCCATTCCAGAATTCCTTCCTCCCATCCATTCCAATTCCCTCCTCCGTCGGTTTCAAACCATTCCTCATCCCAAAAATCAGATTCCCAACTTCCCTTCCCGCAGGAAAACGGGAATTCCGGCAACGGCTCCGCGATCCCAAGGCGCAGATCCAGGAGATCTCCAGGACATCCCATAAAAATCCCATTCCAGAGCCATCCCTGTGATCCAGGAGGAATTAGGGAATTTTCCTCGGCGGCTCCGTCGCCAGCTCATCCCCCCGGAGCTCCGGGAGCGCGGAAATTCCCGGCTGGATCCGCAGTGAGCAACGGAAATGGAAACGTTCCCGGTTTCCCAGCCGGGCAAAGGCACAGGGGATGTGGAGGGAGTGGAAATTTTGGGATAAATATCCCGATAAATATCCGTAAAAAAAGCAGGGAACAGCTGCTGCCGCTGGAATTGTTTTTCATGGAGAAACAGATCCTTCTCCCTGTGTTTATCCCAAAAAATGAGGGAATGGAATAACCTGGGTTTTGGGGGAAATGGAGCACCTGGAATCCCCTTGGAATCCCGTTGGAATCCCGTTGGAATCCCATTGGAATCCCCTTGGAATCCCTTTGGAATCCCTTTGGAATCCCCTTGGAATCCCCTTGGAATCCCTTTGGAATCCCATAGGAATCCCTTTGGAATCCCTTTGGAATCCCATAGGAATCCCTTTGAAATCCCTTTGGAATCCCCTTGGAATCCCCTTGGAATCCCCTTGGAATCCCATGGGAATCCCTTTGGAATCCCCTTGGAATCCCCTTGGAATCCCCTTGGAATCCCATGGGAATCCCTTTGGAATCCCCTCGGAATCCCCTTGGAATGTCGAAGATACCGAAATGTGGATGATTGGAATTTCCCACCTGACCAATCCCAGGGATCTTCAGCAAAAGATCCCAGAAACAGCAGGAAAAAAAGTCAATTTTTGTAAAATTTAAGAGCAAAAAAAAATGCCCATTCCCGGCAGTTAGGGATGGAAAATTCGGGATGGCTTTTCCGTGGATTTCTTTGGAAGAAGGGAACGTCCCTGATGGTGAATTCCCAGGAGGAATGGGATTGGCAGCACTGAGAGGAGCTCATCCACACCTTATCCAGAGCCCTCCAGGAATTCCAGGGTTCCAATGGGACACCTGGGCCACTACCAGCAGTCTGGAATTCCTCGGGAATTGCTCAGGAATTGCTCAGGAATTCCTCAAGAATTCCTTGCTCCTGGCAGCTCCCAAGTGTCCCATCCAGGCTGGAGCAGATTGGTCACCCCAAATCCGACCAGGGATCCTCCAAAGGGGTCCTGGTGATCCCAGGAATCCCCTGGGATTCCTCACTTCCCTCCTCACATCCCAACCCTCAGAGGTGTCTTTTCCAGGAAAGGTTTTTCCAGCTGCTCTCATCCTTTTCTCTCCTCTTTTTTTCTCTCCTTTTTTTTTTTTTTCCAAGGCGTATCCAGGCCCTCATCGTCCCAGGAGGATTAAGGTACAGAATTCCTGCTGTGCTGCTCTTGGCCCAGGGAGGAGGCAGCTGATCCTTCATCCCATCCCATCCCATCCCAAAATCCCATCCCAAAATCCCATCCCATCCCATCCCATCCCATCCCAACCCATCCCATAAATCCCACCCCATCATCATCATCCTATTCCATCCCATCCCATCTCCATTCCCATCTCCATTCCCATCCCATAAATCCCATCATCATCATCTTCATCCCATCCCAATTCCCATTCTATCCTATCCAAATCCCCATCCCCATTCCCATTTCCATCCCATTCCCATCGCATTCCATTCCCATTCCCATCCCATCATCATCATTGTCATCCAACCATCATCATCATCTTCATCCCATCCCCATTCCCATTCCCATTCCCAATCCCATCATCATCAACTTCATCCCATCCCATTCCCATCCCATTCCCATCCCATTCCCATCCCATCCCATCCCATCATCATCATCATCTTCATCCCATCCCAATTCCCATTCCCATCCCATCATCATCATAGTCATCCCATCACCATCATCATCTTCATCCCATCTCTGTTCCTTTTCCCATTCCCATTCCCATCCCAATTCCATCATCATCATCTTCATCCCATCCCATTCCCATCCCATCACCATTCCTATCCCATTCCCATCCCATCCCATCCCCATCCCCATCCCCATCCCATCCCATTCCAATCCCATTCCCATTCCAATTTCCATCCCATCCCATCCCATCCCATCCCCATTCCCATTCCCATCCCATCCCCATCCCATCCCATCCCATCCCATCCCATCCCATCCCATCCCATCCCATCCCATCCCATCCCATCCCATCCCATCCCATCCCCATCCCCATCCCATCCCATCCCATCCCATCCCATCCCATCCCATCCCATCCCATTATCCCGTTCCCATCCCAGTGCATTTTTCCCTGCAGAAGGAGGGAAGTGGCCCAGCAGATTCCCCCTGGCATGGCCCAAAGGTCAGTGCTTTTATCCCATTTTTTATCCCACATTCCCACCCGGGGGCAGTCAGGATAATCATCCATTTTTCCCAGAGCTGTCCCACTTTGGAAACTGAGCAATCACAGGGAAAAAAACCCCAAAAATCAGGGAATTCGGGATGTAATCATCACTTTTGGCTCTCAGAGCAGAAATCCCAGGATTGAGCTTTGCACAGGGAATTGTGTTTTGGGAATCCTCAGTCCATTTGGATTTCTCCCATCTCCCTCAAATCCATGGAATTCTTTAACACCTGCAATATCCTGGAATATTGGGAAACCCACAATTTTTAGCTTTTCCATGACTTTGACTCCACAATTTCTGCTTTTCCCTCTGCATTCCCACTGCGCAGGACAGGACATTCCCAATCCATCCTGGGAATGCTGGAAATCAGGGATTCCTCCAGGGATATTTTCCCAAAGCTGGAGCGGGAATGAGGGCGGAGAGGGAACAGGAAATCCCTTGGAATAATGAATATTTGGGATTGCAGGAATTCCCTGTTGTTTTCCAGGGGGAAATGGGAGCTCCTGGAGCTCGTGGAGAAAAAGGAGAAAAGGTAGGGATGGAGCTTTTCCAGCCTGGGAATTCTGGGACTGGAATTCCCTGTGCCTAGAGGGTCTGGGAAGGGAAAAACATTCCTAAAGTTGGGAATATTCCCAAGAAGAACATTCCCAGATCCAAGGGAAACTGGGATTGACACATTCCCACCTTTATCCCTGTTCCCAATTTCCAGAAGTTTTTCCGCCATGCCCGGGAGGAAATCCAAAAGGATTTGGGTTTAGCTGGATCCAAAATGTTGGATTTAGTGATTTTTGAGGAATTTTCCAGCCTAAACGATGGAATTATTGTATTCTACCATTCCAAAAATTCCCAGGGGGTTCCTGGTGTTTGCTTTCTGCTGGATAAGGGGATTAAAAAGGGGATGGAAAAGGAAAATCCAGGCCTGGCAGGAGGGTGGGGATGGGAAAAAAGTCACAAAAAAACCAGCATTCCATGGATACTTGGAATTGGGTTGGGAAATGGAATTTCAGGAGAAAGGAGTGACTGGGAGAAGGCAGAATTCCCGTGGGGAAAGGGAATTTTGGGTGGAATCTGGGAAAGGGAAGTGGCTGGAAAGGGAATTTTGGATGGAATTTTGGATGGAATTTTGGATGGAATCTGGGAAAGGGAAGTGGCTGGAATGGGAATTTTGGGTGGAATTTTGGATGGAATCTGGGAAAGGGAAGTGGCTGGAATGGGAATTTTGGGTGGAATTTTGGATGGAATCTGGGAAAGGGAAGTGGCTGGAATGGGAATTTTGTCTTGCAGGGACAGCCTGGGGAAGTGGGAGAGCCTGGGGAAAAGGTGAGTGGTGGAATCAGCTCCAAATCCATGGGAAAATCCATGGAAAAATCTCCTCCAAGAGGAGCTTGGATGGGGTTGGATCCAATCCCAACCCTGGAATATCCACGGATTTAATGGAAGGAATTCCAGAGCTGTGGTTGAACTTTTGTCCAGCAGGATTAATGATGGCAAACCAGAAATATTTCCATAAAAATGAATCATTTCATTTAACATGATTAATTAAATTCTATTTAACATTATTAACTAATTTCTATTTCTATAAAAATTAATAAACATTATTAACTAATTTCTATTTCTATAAAAATTAATAGACAAAAAGATCTCAATCCGAATTATTGATTCCACAGGAGGGAAGCTGAATCGTGCATGATATCAAAATAATTCAATTAAATTTGTCAATCAAATTAATGGTAACTAACTTAACTCATGGTTTTAAAATCATTTAAATGTATCAATTTAATTGTATTTAATAATTTAAAATAAATCAAATCCTATTGATTTATTTTCATTGTTTTAAATAGAAATGTTCTATTAAATATCCTCAAAATATAGGAATGTTTCTCTTTAATGAGAAAATTATTTCAATTTTAATTTAAAATATTATTTAATAATTAATTAATCAAAATTAATGCAGAAATTTAATTTCATTTTAATTTTTTAAAATATGTAAAATAATTAAATTAAATTAATAATTTTAAAGCAATTCCATTAAACTCAGCAAAAAACCTGCAATTATTGAAGCAGAGATTGATGTCCCTTCTCAGCCCACCATGATTTCCTTGGAATTAGGGTGTTGTCCCAGTTTTTTCCCAAATTCCATGACCTCGGAATTCTCCCTTTATCCCACAGGGCTCCAAAGGTGAGAGAGGAGAACAAGGACAGAAGGTAAAGGACAAAATTGGGATTTTCCTCCTTTTCCTCCCTTTTTCCCCTCCTTTTCCTTTTATTTTCCTCCTTTTCCTTTTATTTTCCTCCTTTCCCTCCTTTTCTCCCTCCTTTTCCTCCTTTTCCTCCTTTTTCCCCCTCCTTTCCCTCCTTATTTCCTTCTCTTTTTCCCTCTTTTTCCTCATCTTTTCCTTCCTTTTCCTCCTTTTCCTCCTTCCTTTTCCTCCTTTTTTCCCCTCCTTTCCCTCCTTTTTTCTCCTTTTTTCCTCCTTTTTCCCCTCCTTTTCCTCCTTTTTCCCCTCCTTTTCCGCCTTTCTTCCCCTCCTTTTCATCCTTTCTTTCCCTCCTTTTCCTCCTTTTATTTTCCTCCTTTCCCTCCTTTTTTTCCCTCCTTCTCCTTCTTTTTTCCCTCCTTCTCCTCCTTGTTTTCCCTCCTTTCCCTCCTTTTTTTCCTCCTTTTTTTCCCTCCTTTTATTTTCCTCCTTTTCCCCTCCTTTTCCCAACTCCCTCCCCATCTCAGGATCATCATGCAGGTCACCAGGAAAGACCAGGAAGAAATTCCAGAAGAATCACACAAAACACCTTGGGAATTAATAATTCCAGAGCCTTGGGATACATTCCCACTAACATTCCCTCTTTTCCAAAACCAATTCCCATCAGTTTTGCCTCTCCGGACCATCCAGAGGAGACGAGGAATCCCTGGGAGCTCCAGAGGAACCTTTGGAATGGGATCAGCTCCGTGGGATTCCAGATGGATCTCCAGCACACTCTCCCTGTGCTGGGTTCACTACGGAAGGAGAATTCCTGATTTTTCCTGATTTTTCCTGATTTTTCCTGATTTTCCTGATTTTTCCTGATTTTTCCTGATTTTTTTTCCACAGGGAGAACCAGGAATTGGGTTCAGAGGTCCCACGGGCCAGGCTGGGCCACCTGGATTTAAGGTAAGGTTGGATCTCACTTGGATTTTTTTTTTTTCCTGGATTTTTCTCTTTTTCATCCTTGTTTTCCACTGCTGGATGGAAGCACCAAAATAATCCCGGGATGGCGGGAATGGCGCGACGAGGATTTGGGATGGAGGGAATGCTGTGTGTCCTCCAAAGGGCTGCTTCAGAGGGAGGTGAGGGGTTAAATGTCATGGAATCATGGAATCATGGAAATAATGGAAATAATGGAGTCATGGAATTATGGAATTATGGAATAATGAAATAATGGAATCATGGAATCATGGAATCATGGAATAATGGAATTATGGAGTCATGGAGTCATGGAATCATGGAGTCATGGAGTCATGGAATTGTGGAATTGTGGAGTCATGGAATTATGGAGTCATTGAGTCATGGAATTATGGAATCATGGAGTCATGGAATTATGGAATCATGGAGTCATGGAATCATGGAATCATGGAGTCATGGAATTATGCAGTCATGGAATCATGGAAATAATGGAATTATGGAATTATGGAGTCATGGAGTCATGGGAATTATGGAATTGTGGAATTATGGAATATGGAATTATGGAATCATGGAGTCATGGAGTCATGGAATTATGGAATTATGGAATTATAGAGTCATGGAATCATGGAGTCATGGAATCATGAAATCATGGAAATCATGGAGTCATGGAATCATGGAATTATGGAGTCATGGAATTATGGAGTCATGGAGTCATTGAACGTGGAATTATGGAATCATGGAGTCATGGTGTCTTGGTTTGAAAGACAGGGTCGCCAAGAGAGGTTGAACCCTCCCCCAGGACAGAGAATGTGATTTCCTTTCCTCCCTCCCTCCGAGTTATTCAATTTTGTAAATCAAGGCTTTCAGGCAAAGGTATGGGAAAAAGGAATATCAGTTCTTTACTAGTATCTATAAACAAGCAATAACAATAATAGCAACCAGAACTAGAACCAGAAAACCAATAGCAGATGGCTTGTGAGCTGCTGAGCCTTTGCCCGTGTGGTGTAATCACGGTTGCAAGCAGCAGGGGCGCTGTTGAGCTCCCGGTCGGGCAGGGCAGGTGCGATGACCCCGAGCGGCTGCAGGTGGCGCTGTTGAGCTCCCGGTCGGGCAGGGCAGGTGCGATGACTCCCGAGCGGCTGCAGGTGGCGCTGTGGCACAGGGTCAGGTCAGTGTCCAGCAACTGGTAATGGCGGGCAGGCTGAGAAAGGCGGAGGGCAGCGAACGGCTCGGAGCAGCGAGAAAGCAGGGCAGCAGGGGGGGCGCCCCTCTCTCTCTCTCTCTCTCTCTCTCTCGCCAGCCAGCGAGGCACTGCAGTCACAGCAGACACCGCGGTCTCGTGCGGCAGAGGGCGGGGGCAGGCAGCAGAGCCGCGGACTCTCCCGGCAGCGGCTGCGAGGAAACGCAGCCCGGGAAACGTGCCCTTCCCCGTGGGGAGAAAAGGTTGAATCAAAGCTCACCCAGTCAGGAGAAGAGAAAACAGGGCACAGTTGGATTCCCTCTGGTCCAGCCGAAAAGCAAAGAGCAGCCTCTCCTCTCAGGTCCGAACCACGAGAGAGCGAGAGAGCCGTTTCCAAGGGCCGGGTGTTCCCTTACCCTGCCTCGCCCAAGCCCACCTATTGTCTTTTGATTGCTCTAAACATCTAACTATTTGTTGCTTAGTAACGGGAATGGGAAGAAATTCTCAACCCGACACATGGAATCGTGAAATCATGGAATTATGGAATCATGGAGTCATGGAATTATGGAGTCATGGAATCATGGAATTATGGAGTCATGGAATCATGAAATCATGGAAATCATGGAGTCATGGAATTATGGAATCATGAAATCATGGAGTCATGAAATTATGGAATTATGGAATTATGGAATCATGGAATCATGGAATCATGGAATTATGGAGTCATGGAGTCATGGAATTATGGAGTCATGGAATCATGAAATCATGGAAATCATGGAGTCATGGAGTCATGGAATTATGGAGTCATGGAGTCATTGAATTGTGGAATTATGGAATCATGGAATTATGGAATCATGGAGTCATGGAATCATGAAATCATGGAATTATGGAGTCATGGAATTATGGAATTATGGAATTATGGAATCAGGAGTCATGGAATTATGGAGTCATGAAGTCATGGAATTGTGGAATCATGGAGTCATGGAATCACGGAATCACGGAATCATGAAATCACGGAATCATGAAATCACAGAATCATGGAATCACGGAATCATGGAATCACGGAATAGTTCAGGCTAACCTCTCTGCCGTGAGCAGGGACATCCCCAGGGTGGGGAAAAAAAAATCCCGGGAATTGTTGGCTGGGCAGGAATGAGTTCCAGTGATCCCTGGGATGTTCCTGGATCCCAGGTCTGCAGGGAAAGGTTCTCTCCTCATTTAGCCATGGAAGAGTTTTGTCACCAAACCTGGGAAGGAAGGACATCCCAAGGTTTCTCCAGCCCTCGGATCTCCCAGGTGGAGCAGGGCTGGAAGTCCCAAATCCCGAGCAGTGGTCATGGGAATTCACGGGAACATCCCAGGCTGTCTGCAGGGCCTTTGGAGGGACAGAGGATCCCACCCAATATCCCAATTCCCTGGGATTCTCTATTGTAATTCCCTGGGATTCCATTTCCCAATTCCTTGGGATTCCCTATCCCAACTCCCTGATTCCCCATCCCAATTCCCTGGGATTCCCTATTGTAATTCCTTGGGATTCCCTATCCCAATTCACTGAAATTCCATATCCCAGTTCCCTCAGATTCCATATCCCAATTCCCTGTGATTCCCTATCCCAATTCCCTGGGATTCCCTATCCCAATTCCTTGTGATTCCCTATTGCAATTCCCTGCAATTCCATATCCCAGTTCCCTCAGATTCCCTATCCCAATTCCTTGTGATTCCCTATCCCAATTCCTTGTGATTCCATATCCCAGTTCCCTGTGATTCCATATCCCAATTCCTTGTGATTCCCCATGCCAATTCCCTGATTCCCTATCCCAATTCCCTGTGATTCCCCATCCCAATTCTCTGGGATTCCTTATTGTAATTCCCTGGGATTCCATATCCCAATTCCCTATAGTTCCCTATCCCAATTCCCTGAGATTCCATATCCCAATTCCTTGTGATTCCATATGCCAATTCCCTGTAATTCCATATCCCAGTTCCCTGAGATTCCCTATCCAAATTCCCTGAGATTCCCTATTGTAATTCCCTGAGATTCCCCATCCCAATTCCCTGCAATTCCCTATCCCAATTCCCTGCAATTCCCTATTGTAATTCCCTGCGATTCCCTATCCCAATTCCCTGCGATTCCCTATCCCAATTCCCTGATTGCCCATCCCAATTCCCTATGATTCCCTATCCCAATTCCCTGAGATTCCCTATTGCAATTCCTTGTGATTCCATACCCCAATTCCCTGTGATTCCATACCCCAATTCCATGCAATTCCCTATCCCAATTCCCTGAGTCCCTATCCCAATTCCCTGAGATTCCCTATCCCAATTCCCTGAGGTTCCCTATCCCAATTCCCTGTAATTCCCCATCCCAATTCCCTATGATTCCCTATCCCAATTCCCTGGGAATCCTCATCCCAATTTCCTGGGATTCCATATCCCAGTTCCCTCAAATTCCCTATCCCAATTCCCTGGGATTCCCTATCCCAATTCCCTGCCAATTCCCTGGGATTCCCCATCCCAATTCCCTGCGATTCCCCATCCCAATTCCCTTTAATTCCCTCCACAGGGCGAGCCAGGAGCCCCAGGAGCTCCGGGAGCTCAGGGAATCCAAGGAATTCGCGGCAACTCCGGCACTCCCGGATCCCAGGGGGACAGAGGAGCTCCGGGGGCTCCCGGAGTTCCGGGACGGAAGGTGAGGGGACACCCTGGGCTGTGTTTGTCACCTCAAGGTGACAACAATGAGTTAGTGGGTCAAACCCCCACAATTCCCCGTCTTCCTGAGCCTGGAATTCTCAGGGAATTGGGAATAAATCCTGGTCGGAAAAGGAAAGGGAACAGGAACGATTAGAACAATGGGATGATCCTCAAATTCCCGAAGAAAACAGTGGAGCTTCCCATTGCTCTTCCTGGGAATTTAATGGGATGACTGGAGGGAAGGAAAGGAGCGGCTGGAGCACGGGAACAGCAGCAGGAATTTTGGGATCATTACCCCCTGGGAACAGAGGGAGGAATCCCAGAATTCCAGGATCACTGAGGTTGGGAAAGCCCTCCAAGAGGAGTCCAAGCTGTGCCCAATTCCCACCGAGCACCACATCCAGGATTTATTTGGGAACCTCCAGGGATGGAAATTCCAAACCTCCCCGGGCAGCTCCTCCTTTTCCATGAGGAAATTCCCACTTGCTGCCAACGCTGAGAAAACCCAGACCACCAAATCCTGCTTTTTTTCCGGATCAGGGAAATCAGGAAATTCCGAGTGTTCTCCCTTCAAAAAGTTTTATTTTCCAGGGGGAACGTGGGAGAAGAGGCCGGAATGGATTGGCTGGGCCTGTGGGACCGTCAGGATCCCAAGGAAAAGAGGTGGATATTCCGTGTTTTTGGGGATGATGGATGGATGGATGGATGGATGGATGGATGGATGGATGGATGGATGGATGGATGATGGATGGATGGATGATGGATGGATGGATGAGGGATGGATGGATGGATGATGGATGGATGATGGATGATGGATGGATGGGTGATGGATGGATGGATGGATGATGGATGGATGATGGATGATGGATGGATGGATGGATAGATGGATGGATGGATGGATGGATGGATGGATGATGGATGGATGATGGATGGATGGATGGATGGATGGATGGATGATGGATGGATGGATGGATGGATGGATGGATGGATGGATGGAGGATGGATGGATGGATGATGGAGGATGGATGGACGGATGGATGGATGATGGATGATGGATGGATGAGGGAAACGGGTTGGATGGAATTCCACCTTCTGGGAATGTTGGGATTTTGGGATGGGAGAGCACTGAGAACTCCCAAAGCAAATCCTCCCTCCTGTTTTGCTCTCCTTTTCCCGCAGGGAATTCCCGGCACAGCTGGACCCAAAGGGATCAAGGTCAGTGCACTTCCCAGGAATATCCCAAACAGAAATCCTGGGGTGGGAATGGGATCATTCCCTGCCTTTTCCCGGCTCCTCATCCCTGATCCCATCCTGCTCCATCCCATTTCCCCCTCTGGGACCAGAATTCCCTGTGCTCAGAGGGTCTGGAAAGGGAAAGGCATTCCCAAAGTTGGGAATATTCCCACGGAGAGGACATCCAGCTCCAGTGGAAACTGGGATTGACAATTCCCAGCAACACCAACTCCTTCCCATGGTTGCTGGAGCATCCTCCGGAGAGAACAGCAGGAAATCCATGGAATTGAGCCTCCTGAGTGTTTTTGGGAATTCAATCCTGGCCAAATTCATCAGGAATTTCATGGTGTCCCTGCTCCCGGTGACACCTCTGGAATTCTCTGCTTTCCAGGGGGATATGGGCGTCGGAGCTGCTGGCCCCAGAGGTCCCCGTGGATTCCCTGGACCTCGGGTAAGTCCATCCAGGAATATTCCAGGTTTGGATTCCGGCAGCGAAATTCCCTTCTCCTCGTATTGCTGAGAAGTTTTGGGGGAATGCAGAGCCGGAATCAGAGGTTGTGTTTAAATTCGCTGTTCCCTGTGGCTGTTCCACAAATAAATCGGGATTTATTTTCGGGATTTTCGGAATAATCGGGATTATTCATGGATTCCCAATCCATCGGGAAAAACTCCCCAGCTGGTGCTGGATGAGGCAAAACATTCCCTGAGAATGTCAGCGGCTGTGGGAAAACCCTGCTGGAGCTTCGTTATCCGGAGGAAATGATGGAATAATATTCCTGCTCGTCCGGCTCTGGAATCAACGGGAATTCCAGGATCTCAGATTGTGTTGGCTTCCTGTGGGAAATCCAGATTTGGCCTCCCAGGATAATTCCTGGGGTTTAAAGGGAATTTCTCCCATCCTGGGATTCCCATCCTGGCTTGGCCTCCAGGGATGTGGAGATTCCATCCAGGATCCACCTCCACCTCGGAGGAATTTCTCGGAGCTTTCCCTTGCTGCTGAGGATCCAAAAATCCTGGGATTTCAGGTTGTGTTGGCTTCGTGTGGGAGATCCAGATTTGGCCTCCCGGGACAATTCCTGAGGTTTAAAGGGAATTCTAGGAAGGTCAGGAATGTTTCCATGGAGCCTCGTTCATCCCAATCCATAAAAACCCACACCCCGAATCCTGATGGGATTCAGATTCCCATAAAGGGATGAAGAGGTTGGAAAACTCCTTTGGAGATGGGGAATTCCTGGATTTGGGATTCCCTGCTTTCCCGGGGTCATCCCTGCCCCTCTCCATCCCCCAGGGTGACGAGGGCATCGTGGGAATGCGAGGTCCCCCTGGAATGATGGTGAGTGATCAATTATCCAAAAAAAACCCCGGATCCAGGGCTGGAAAAATCCCCACGAGGCGTGAGAGATAGAAAATTTTATTATTCCGGTGGGAAAATGAGATTTGGGGATCTGAATTCCAACGGGATGAGGGGAAAATGAAGCATTTAAATCCTGTGGGGCAGAAAGTGCTTTGCAGGACACAATTCCTTAATGTCCCTCTGGAATGTCAATCCCTCCCTGCTGTTGGCAGGCCTGGCGGAATTTCAGGAATGTCAGGAATTTCAGGAATTTCAGGAATTTCAGGAATTTCAGGAATTTCAGCCTCTTGTTCTGCCTGAGGGGGCTGAGTCAGGGCAGACCCAAATCCCAGCTGGAATTCGGATAAACTCCTTGGGATTTGTTCTTGATTAGGTTGTTATTTTTCACGGAATGAAAGGGAGAGGATTTCTTAAGAAGGACGCGGAGCGACAGGAAAAACGGGAATGGCTTTAAATTGGAATAGGGCAGGGATGGATGGGATCTTGGGAAGGAATTCCTGGCTGGGATGGAATTCCCAGAGAATTCCTGGATTCCCCTGCATCCCTGGGATGGCCAAGGCCAGGCTGGACAGGGCTTGGAGCAACCTGGGATGGTGGGAAGTGTCCCTGCAGATGGAAATTCCCACCTTCCCGAATATTCCTGGGATTTTCCCACCTTTCCCACTTTTTCCTCCTGTTATTGTTGATCCTCACCTGTTTTTTTAACGGATTTTTTTCCAGGGTCCAAAAGGCTTCCCGGGCGTGAAAGGCCAAAGAGTAAGAACTGAAATCTTATAGATAAAACTCCAGTTAAACCAGTGGGAATAATCCCAGGATTTCCTGGGAATACACTGGGAGATTCCCTGGATCAGCCTGGTGTTCTCCTCACTCCAGCTCCTGTTCCACACCCATTCAATAAAAGGATTTGAGGGAGGAATTTGGGAAATCCTTTATTTTTGGGATGCCATCCCACCCCATAGGTGGTGATGGAGTTGCTGCATCCCATTGGGAAGGGAAATCCAGCAGGAATTCCGCATTGTGCCGAGCGTGGAGTCAGGAAAATCACCTGAATCCTCGGGGGTTTCATTTGGGGTTTCATTTGGGGTCAAATTCGGGTCATCCCCAAGATTTTGTGGGGAGCTGAGAGTTTTCCAGAGGATCTGAATTCCAGCTCTGCGGGATTTTAGTGGGTTGGAGTGGAAATCAGTGACCTGAGCAACACAACAAGGGAAAAAAGTGAATAAAAATGGAATAAAAAGAGAATAAAAAGAGAATAATTCATCTATTTTTCCCCCTTTTCCCATGTTTAGGGTGATCGAGGACTTCTGGGAGCGAAGGGAGAACGAGTAAGGACATTCCAGATTTTTTTTTGGGGGGGTTTCTGTTCACTGTGTGGCTCCAAGAAAAGCCTGGATTCATCCTTTCCTCGTGGTGCCTGTGAAATGAATAGGAAAAACATATGGAAAAGAAAATAAGGAAAAAAATACCTGGGAAATAGGAATGGGAAAAAATACCTGGGAAATAGGAATAGGAAAAAAATACCTGGAAAATAGGAATAGGAAACAACATCTGGAAAATAGGAATGGGAAACAACACCTGGAAAATAGAAATAGGAAAAAATACCTGGAAAATAGGAATAGGAAAAAATACCCTGAAAATAGGAATAGGGAAAAATACCTGGAAAATAGAAATAGGAAAAAATACCCTGAAAATAGGAATAGGGAAAAATACCTGGAAAATAGGAATAGGGAAAAAAACCTGGGAAATAGGAATAGGAAACAACACCTGGAAAATAGGAATAGGAAAAAATACCTGGAAAATAGAAATAGGAAAAAATACCTGGAAAATAGGAATAGGGAAAAATACCTGGGAAATAGGAATAGGGAAAAAATACCTGGGAAATAGGAATGGGAAACAACACCAAATCCCCCTCCTTTCTGTGGGTTCTCCCCCACTTTAAATCCAATTTTCCCATCCCATCCTTGCAGTGGAAAATCTCTTGGATGGATTTGAGTTGATCCTTAAAAAAAAAAAGAAAAAAAACTAGTAATTTCAGGAACGATTTGCCAGGGCGCAAAAAATCCCAAATTAAAGGCAGGAAGGGAGAAAATTCCCCCTGATTTTTTGGGTCTGAGCAGCTGACCCCACAGCCAACCTCAATTTCCAGCAGCTAATGGGGGAAAATAACTCCTCGAGTGCTGCCGGAAAATGATTTGTGAAATCCTTTCCCGGCCGGAACGGCTCCTGGGAAAATGAGGTTTTTTTGGAGAAAAGCTGGGCGATGATTCCGCCCTTGAGTCACAAAATATTCCGTGATTAAGGCTCATTTGGCTCCTCGGGAAAGGGAATTTTTCTCTCCGGGGGAAGAATCGCGGCTTAATTGGCTCCGTGAGGAGGTTTGGAATGATCGCCGAGGCGCGGGAATGTGGGATGAGGTTTGTTTTTTCCGGATGGAAAGGTGAAAAATGGGAGATGGAAGAAATGAAGAGATGAAAAAAATGGGAGAGGGGAGGGGTGGGGATTGGATTGGGTTTGTTGCACCTGGTTGCAGATTAATTTTGCTTCTCATTCTACCTGGATTGATATGGGAATAAATCCACAAATCCTGGGATTTCTGGGGTTTTTATTCTCCCTTTTATTCCCAAAAATTTCTGAGCATCATCCTGCAGGAATGTGTACTGAACCGGAATTTGGGTTGGATAAAGTGTTAAAAAAATCAGATTTTTTGGGAATCTCGATGGATGTGTGGTTGGGTAATTAACCCTAATAATTAATGTTGCTAATTAGCCATTCCCAGCGGGATCCACGAGCTCCTGGTGGATTCCTTTCCCTGTCTCTCCTTTCTCCAGGGTGACTCCAGGACTGTTTTTGGACCTCAAGGCTACAAAGGCACCAAAGGAGATCCTGTAAGTTGGATTTTCCTTGGGATCAGCGCTTGGATCCAGCTGGATCCTCCCAGGAGAGACGGGAAAATCGGGATTCACTAATTCCCAATTTTCCTTTCAGGGTGAGCAGGGATTGCCGGGATTTGATGGAGACAAAGGAGAGAAGGGAGAGGATGGACCTGTGGGAGAAAAGGTGGGAATTTCCTGGAGGGTGTGAGGAATGGATTGAGGGGGCTGAGACACAGAATTCCTAAAAAAATTATGGATTACCAAGGTGGGAATCTCAAAAAAAATTCCCAAAAAAATTATGGATTACCAAGGTGGGAATCTCAAAAAAATTCCCAAAAAAATTATGGATGCCCAAGGTGGGAATATCCTGGAGTGTGTGAGGAATGGATTGAGGGGGCTGAGACACTGAATTCCCAGAAAAATGATGGATGCTCAAGGTGGGAATCTCAAAAAAATTCCCAGAAAAGTTATGGATGCCCAAGGTAGGAATCTCCTGGAGTGTGTGAGGAATGGATTGAGGGGGCTGAGACACAGAATTCCTAAAAAATTATAGATTACCAAGGTGGGAATCCAAAAAAAACCCAGAAAAACTATGGATGCTCCAGGTGGAAATCTCAAAAAAAAATTCCCAGAAAAATTATGGATGCCCAAGGTGGGAATCTCAAAAAAAAAATTCCCAGAAAAATTATGGATGCCCAAGGTGGGAATCTCAAAAAAATTCCCAAAAAATTACGGATGCCCAAGGTGGGAATCTCAAAAAAAAACCCAGAAAAACTATGGATGCCCAAGGTGGAAATCTCAAAAAAAATTCCCAGAAAAATTATGGATGCTCAAGGTGGGAATCTCAAAAAAATTCCCACAAAAATTATGGATGCCCAAGGTGGGAATCTCAAAAAAATTCCCAGAAAAATTATGGATGCTCAAGGTGGGACTCTCCCGAAGTGTGTGAGGAATGGATTGAGGGGGCTGAGACACAGAATTCCCAAAAAAATTATGGATGCCCAAGGTGGGAATCTCAAAAAATTCAAGAAAAATGATGGATGCCCAAGGTGGGAATCTCAAAAAAAAAATTCCCAGAAAAAATTATGGATGCCCAAGGTGGGAATCTCCTGGAGTGTGTGAGAAATGGATTGAGGGGGCTGAGACACAGAATTCCCAAAAAAATTATGGATGCTCAAGGTGGGAATCTCAAAAAAAATTCCCAGAAAAATTATGGATGCCCAAGGTGGAAATCTCAAAAAAAAATTCCCAGAAAAAATTATTGATGCCCAAGGTGTGAATCTCAAAAAAAATTCCCCAAGAAAATTATGGATTCCCAAGGTGGGAATCTCCTGGAGTGTGTGAGGAAGGGATTGAGGGTGCTGAGACACTGGAACAGAATTCCCAAAAAAATTATGGATGCTCAAGTTGGGAATCTCCCAAAGTGTGTGAGGAATGGGTTGAGGGTGCTGAGACACAGAATTCCCAGAAAAATTATGGAGAATTCCCAGGGAATTGGTGATCCAAACGGGTTTAACTGGGATTTTAACGTTTTAGGGAGTCAAAGGCGAGGCTGGATCCAAGGGAATGATGGGACTTTTCGGGATCAGAGGACCTGTGGGACAGAAGGTGAGCTCCAGCCTCGAGGTGGAAAATCCCGTTATGTTCCAGGTTTTCTCCTGGGATAGAATTCCCAAAGTGGAAAATCCTATCGTGGTTTTCTCGTGGAATGTGATTCCCAAGGTGGAAAATCCCATTGTGGTTTTCTCCTGGAATAGAATTCCCAAAGTGGAAAATCCCATTGTGGTTTTCTCATGGAATGTGATTCCAGAGGTGGAAAATCCCATCATGGTTTTCTCATGGAATATAATTCCAGAGGTGGAAAATTCCATACCATTTTTTTCTCCTGGAATAGAATTCCCAAAGTGGAAAATCCCATTGTGGTTTTCTCCTGGAATAGAACTCCAGATGTGGAAAATCCCATTGTGGGTTTCTGATGGAATCTAATTCCAGAGGTGGAAAATCCCATCATGGTTTTCTCATGGAATGGAATTCCAGAGATGGAAAATCCCATTGTGGTTTTCTCCTAGAATAGAATTCCCAAAGTGGAAAATCCCATCATGGTTTTCTCATGGAATTCAATTCCAGAGGTGGAAAATCCCGTTGTGGTTTTCTCCTGGAATATAATTCCAGAGATGGAAAATTCCATAGCATTTTTTTCTCATGGAATATAATTCCCAAAGTGGAAAATCCCATTGTGGTTTTCTCATGGAATGTAATTCCAGGGTTGGAAAATCCCATCATGGTTTTCTCATGGAATATAATTCCAGAGATGGAAAATCCCATTATTGTTTTCTCATGGAATGTAATTCCAGAGGTGGAAAATCCCATCATGGTTTTCACATGGAATATAATTCCAGAGGTGGAAAATCCCATTGTGGTTTTCTCACAGAATATAATTCCAGGGTTGGAAAATCCCATCATGGTTTTCTCATGGAATTTAATTCCAAAGGTGCAAAATCCCAGAGCATTTTTTCTCCTGGAATCTAATTCCAGAGGTGGAAAAACCCATTGGGGTTTTCTCATGGAATATAATATTCCAGAGGTGGAAAATCCCATCATGGTTTTCTCATGGAATATAATTCCAGAGATGGAAAATCCCATTATTGTTTTCTCATGGAATGTAATTCCAGAGGTGGAAAATCCCATCATGGTTTTCTGATGGAATAGAATTCCGGAGGTGGAAAATTCCATAGCATTTTTTCTCACGGAATTTAATTCCAGAGGTGGAGAATCCCATCATGGTTTTCTCATGGAATATAATTCCAGAGGTGGAAAATCCCATCATGGTGGAAAATCCCATCACAGTTTTCTGATGGAATATAATTCCAGAGGTGCAAAATCCCAGAGTATTTTTTCTCCTGGAATTTAATTCCAGAGGTGGAAAATCCCATTGTGGGTTTCTTGTGGAATACAATTCCAGGGTTGGAAAATCCCATCAGGGTTTTTTTCATGGAATGTAATTCCAGAGGTGGAAAATCCCATCATGGTGGAAAATCCCATCATGGTTTTCTCATGGAATATAATTCCAGAGGTGGAAAATCCCATTGCAGTTTTCTCCTGGAATGGAATTCCAGAGATGGAAAATCCCATTATGGTTTTCTCATGGAATTTAATTCCAGAAGTGGAAAATCCCATTGTGGTTTTCTCACAGAATATAATTCCAGGGTTGGAAAATCCCATCAGGGTTTTCTCATGGAATGTAATTCCAGAGGTGGAAAATCTCATCATGGTGGAAAATCCCATCATGGTTTTCTCATGGAATATAATTCCCAAAGTGGAAAATTCCATCATGGTTTTCTCATGGAATTTAATTCCAGAGGTGGAAAATCCCGTTGTGGTTTTCTCGTGGAATATAATTCCAGAGGTGGAAAAATCATGGTTTTCTCATGGAATATAATATTCCAGAGGTGGAAAATCCCATCGGGGTTTTTTTCATTAAATGTAATTCCAGAGGTGGAAAATCCCATCAGGGTTTTCTCCTGGAATTTAATTCCAGAGGTGGAAAATCCCATAATGGTTTTCTCCTGGAATCTAATTCAGAGGTGGAAAATCCCATCAGGGTTTTCTCATGGAATTTAATTCCAGAGGTGGAAAATCCCATAATGGTTTTCTCCTGGAATCTAATTCCAGAGGTGGAAAATCCCATCAGGGTTTTCTCCTGGAACATAATTCCACATTCCCTCCCCAAAACCACTGATGGGAAGGACTGAGGCTCTGGAAAAGCAGGATTAGCTGTGCTTTTCCAGGAGATCCCTCAAGATTTTAAAGGATCAGAGTGCTCTGGGAGCTTTTCTGGAATGGTTTTCCATCTGGGATCTTTGGGATCTTTGGGATCTTTGGGATCTTTGGGATCTTTTTGGGATCTTTGGGATCTTTATTTGGGATCTTTGGGATATTTATTTGGGATCTTTGGGATCTTTGGGATCTTTGGGATCTTTGGGATATTTATTTGGGATCTTTGGGATATTTGGGATCTTTGGGATCTTTGGGATCATTGGAATATTTGGGATATTTATTTGGGATCTTTGGGATATTTGGGATCTTTGGGATCTTTGGGATATTTGGGATCTTTGGGATCTTTATTTGGGATCTTTGGGATCTTTGGGATATTTATTTGGGATATTTGGGATCTTTGGGATCTTTGGGATCTTTATTTGGGATCTTTGGGATATTTATTTGGGATCTTTGGGATATTTGGGATCTTTGGGATCATTGGGATCTTTGGGATATTTGGGATCTTTGGGATCTTTGGGATATTTGGGATATTTATTTGGGATCTTTGGGATATTTATTTGGGATATCCCCACTGCCCTTCCACTGCTGCAGGGAGCTCCTCCAAGCTCTCCTCGTCCCTCTTCCAGAATTCCTACAGCATTCCCTGTTCCCAGCAGGATCTCAGCTCTTCCCCATGGTAATTCATTCCCGTTTTCCTTGCAGGGAGAGCCGGGAGAACCGAGCTCGCCGGGCTCTGCTGTGAGTGGGAAAATTCCTTTTTTTCCCCTTTTTTTCCAAATCAGTTTTCCCCTGTTTTCGTTAGGGATAATAACTCCCACAGAACGCTGTGCTGCCATCCAACATCTGAGCAAACCAAAGGAATTTTCCTCTTGGGAATATCCCGGGATTCCCGGGATGGAGCTGGGCTTTGATCCTTCACCACATTCCCAAAATTCCAGAATTCAGGTCTGAGCTGGGAGATCCATGACAATCCCAGAATTCATGGAATTCATGGAATTCATCCAGCCCTGGGTTATCTCTGCCAGCTTCTCTTCCCACTCGTTTCATTTAGGGAATTCTTTAGGGAATTTATTTAGGGAATTCTATTTAGGGAATTCTCACTCCTCATTCCCATCCTGAGGGAAGATCCTGATGGGAATTCAGATCCCATTAAGATCTCCTAAGCGTTCCCACTTACGGAACTCTTCCTTAGGGAATTCTTAGGGAATTCTTAGGGAATTAGGGAATTCTCCCTTCCCTGAGTGATTCCAGCTCCGTCCAGCATTCCCCAAATCCTTTTTCCCCTTTTCCCGAGGATGACACTCCCAGCCTGCCTGCATCCAATGCCAAACCTTTAAGGAAAAACC
This sequence comes from Entomyzon cyanotis, assembly GCA_024500445.1. Classification (NCBI taxonomy): domain Eukaryota; kingdom Metazoa; phylum Chordata; class Aves; order Passeriformes; family Meliphagidae; genus Entomyzon; species Entomyzon cyanotis. Next base: position 3,328,685 of record JAKEPQ010001019.1, read on the forward strand.
TCATTTTCCCTCATTTTCCCTCCTTTTCCCTCGGATCCCATCCTTTATTCCCCCAAATTCCCCACAATTGCTGCTCCAGCCCGATTCCCTGGCAGGGATCTCCACACCCTCATCCATTTCCTCTCCCGATTTTCCGCAGAAATTCCCCGCCGAGCTGACAGCTTTTTTCCTCTCCTCCCTGCAATTATTCCCGGGAAAATTTCAATGGATCTGCTTGACTTTACAATCGGGCTGCGCTTTGATATTCCAGGCAAATCCTCCTCCTCCTCCTTTCTCCTCTTTTTTATTTCGCCTCTCTTCCCTCCTTTGTGCCGAAAATTGCAGCTCGTTATTCCCATTAAGTCGTCCTTGGGATGGTGGATTTAAATTTCCAGCTTTTCTCCTTTATTCCCTGGGCTTTGTGTGTTAAAATACCGAAGGATTAACCCGTTGTTCGCCCCAAAATTCTGATTTTAATGCTTCTTTCTCCCTCTTCTCTCACTCCCTGGTTTGGTTTGCCAAGGATTGTGAATTCCTGGAGTTAGGAGTTCACCCGACTTGGAATTCAAAACTTGGGGATGGTTTGTAATTAGGAATTTGGCTATATTGTGGATTTTGTTGTGGAAATTCCTCAGGGAATTGTCCATATTAGTATGGATTTTTTGTTATTATTATTGAAATTCCCCAGAGAATTCTCCATGTTGTTATTATGGATTTTTTAGAATTATTTTTATTGTTATTATTATTATGGAAGTTCCCCAGGGAATTCTCCATATTATTATTATGGATTTATTATTATTATTGATTTTATTCTTATTATGGATTTTATTATTATTATTATTATCCGGAAATTCTCCAGGGAATTCTCCATATTATTATTATGGATTTATTATTATTATTATTATGATATTATTATTATTATTATTATGGAAATTCCCCAGGGAATTTTCCATACTATTATCATGGATTTTTATTATTATTATGGATTTTTTATCATTGTTATTTTTATTATTACTGTTATTATTATTATGGAAATTCCCCAGGGAATTATCCATATTATTAATATTGATTATTTATTATTCCTGATTAGTTATTATTGATTTTATTATTATGGAATTACTATTATTATTATTATCATTGAAATTCCCCAGGGAATTATCCATATTATTATTATAGATTATTTATTATTGATTTTTTTTTAAAATTATTATTATTATCAAGGAAATTCCCCAGGGAAGCTGGGTGAGACCTCACAAAATCCTAAAATCCTGAGGGTTGGATCATTCCCTCCCAGATCCTCTCATTCCAGATTCCCTTCCATGAGGAATTCACTAAACCAGGCTGCTCAGGCAATTCCCACCCCAAAAAACCCATTTTTTTTGGCTAAAGACACTCAAAACTGAGTGTCTTCACCCAAAATAACATCACACAATTGCATCCAGACCCATTCCCAAAAAACCCAGCAGGGAAAACCACTGAAATTCCAAGGTGGAAACTCGGTTTGCATCATCCCATCAAATACTGAGGAGGTGGAAAACAGAAAACCTTTTAGGAGAAGTTTGGAAATTCCTCCACCTTCAATCAGCTCCATCCTTTCCGGGGAGCATCCTGGGGGATTTCAGATTTCCCGAGGAATTCCAGCTTTTCCCAGCTCATTCCTAGTTTATTCTTTGCTCCAACTTTGGGAATTTGAATCTGGACGTGGAGGATCTGAGATGTCCCTGTGGCACAGGGTTGATGAATGGAATTTGAAGCAATTGTGGTTCAATTCCAACTTTAATCCCAAATTCAAAGGGCTGGAGTTGTTCCCAATATTCCTGCAGTAATTACCAATTCCATTCCATTCCATTCCAGCTTCAATCCCAAATCCAAGGGCTGGAGCTGTTCCCAGTATTCCCTCAGTAATTAACAATTCCACTCAATTCCAGCTTCAATCCCAAATCCAAAGGGTTAGAGCTGTTTCCAATATTCCCGCAGTAATTAACAATTCTATTCAATTCCAGCTTCAATCCCAAATCCAAAGCCTGGAGAAGTTCCCAGTATTCCCTCAGTAATCACCTTGAAATTGCCTTTTTATTCCCATTTTTTCTCCAGCCTTGATTTCCCCAGCACAGGAATGTCAATCCAAGGGAACAAATTCCCATTTTCATTCCTTTTCTTTTTTTATTTCCCTGTATTTTTGGTTGTTTGGGGGCTTTTTTGGGGTTTTTTTTTGGGTTTATTTTTAAATTTTTTTTATCCCTCCTATCCCATCTTTTCCCTCTCCCTGGGAAAGCATCACCTCCAGGAGTTCCTTCCCTCCCAGACCAACATCCCAATCCCAATCCCAATCCCAATCCCAATCCCAAATTTTCAACTCCACATCCCAAAATCTCTCCCTCCCACCATCCCACCTATGGAGAGATCAAACCCAGGCCGAAATCTTATTTATTAATTAGGATTAATTAATTAATCTCATTTCCAGGACTAAGTAGGCCACGCTGTAGGTTTTCCTAAAACCATTTAGGATTCTCTCAGGATGAGAAATATCTCCTGGAAAGCAGGAAGATGAGTTGGACACAGATGGGAAAACAAGGAAAATTTGACACGGGAGACGTTTGGGACAATTAGGAGAAATATTAGAGCTAATTAGGAGATCTCTAATTAATGTCATTTTAGTTTTTATTTCACATTTAATGATATATAATAAAATAACGTTTTATTTTATTTAATATATATTTATATATATAAAAATATATATATTTAATATATATATTTAATTATATGTATTTAATAAATATATATAATAAAATAACATATAAATATTTATAAATATTATGTATATAAATATTTATATACATATTTATAAATAAAAATACACATATTTATATTTATATTTACATTTACATTTATATTTATATTCATATTTACATTTATATTTATATTTATATTTATATTATTTCTTATAAATATAAATACATAAATATTTATATAAATGTTTGTGTTATATAAAAATATTGTCTATTTATAAATACTAATAATATTAATAAACAATAAATATTATATATTTATATTTATATTTATATTTGTAAATATATTTACTCACATTTCTTATAAATATAAATATATAGATATTTAAATAAATGTTTATATTATATATATTATATTAATAATTATATTATTGATATTGATATTGATATTGATATTGATATTGATACTGATATTGATATTAATATTGATATTGATATTGATATTGATATTGATATTGATATTGATATTGATATTTATATTTGGGTTCCTCAGCCTCACTCCTGAATTTTTTTCCAGGGAATTTCCCACCTCTTTTCCCATGGCTGAGCTCAGAACTGGGACAATCTCCAATATTAATTATTTCAAATTATCTCAGCTATTAATGAAATCCATCTTAATTAGTCACACTGCTCTATTTTAGTGGTGAATCAGAAGTTTTTAGCTCATCCCAGTCCCAGCTTCCTCACAATTCCAGGCACTGGGAGGTCTCCTGGATTTATGGGATTTAACCATCACCCTAATGGTTTATTACCCTCCAATCCATCCCAGCCAACAGAGATATTCCCATTTTCCCTGCAGGTTTATGGTTTATTTACATCCCCAGATGGAATTTTATATCGATTGGGTCCACAGTGAGATAATAAAACAAATAAAGAGAGATTTGCGGTGCCTGACGGCGCCAGGAATTGGGATTTTCCCTGATCCAGACACCTGTGGAGCCACAGAGCACACAAATCCATGGATTTTTTAAATCTATATTTATCTATTTTTTATCTATATTTTATTTTTAACCCATTTAATAGTTTTGTTTCCTTCCAACAACTGAATTCCCAGCAGAAAATTCCATTTTTTCAGCTCCTGATTCGCCCAAGCAGCCAATTTGTTCTCCCCTGGGAGGATAAATCCAGTGGGAATAAATCAAATTTCTCCTCCACATCCAGGTGCTGGGAAAATGCCATCAGAATCGGCCAGGATGGATGAGAAACACCGGGAAAAAAAGGAATTTAAATTAAAAATTAAAAATAAATGAGGCTTTTTAGCAGCTTTAATTTCCTACCAGAACAGCTGGAGACTCCGTGAATAAAGTTCCCAGTGCTGGATGTGGCTCTGGAAGCCAAAAAAATCCCAAAATGGGATAAAAAAAATGGGATAAAACCACATTCCTTAAATCCCTGTTCCCATTCCCAAACGTTTTTGGACCAAAATGTCCCTTTTGGTGCCACAATTTCCCCAACCTGGAATTCCAAATCAATCCCATCCCGGGTTTAATTTTCCAGGGATTTGCAACCCCACGGAATTGGGGTGAGGAATGGGTGCTAAATCCCTGTTTTGGGGTTTGGGATTTCCATCCCGGACTGTCCTCATCCATGATCCCGGGGAAAAAAATGGATCTGGGATGAGTTTTTTCCCAATTTTCCGCAGGGTGCAGCAGGGCTGGATGGGAAAAACGGGATCAAGGGAGCTAAAGGTGACAGAGGACTGCAGGGGCAGAAGGGGAAACCGGTGAGTGGTTGGAAAAAATCATGGATTGTTTGGGAAAAAAACTTTTCCTGGATCCCACATTCCTGCCTGGAATTCCTTTCCCTTCCCGTTCCCTATTCCAGGAATTCAAGGCTTTCCTCAGGGAATTCCCTAAATCCTGGAGAAGTCACATCTTGGCCTGATTTTTAGGAATTGTCTTCCTCCAGTTCCCAGCTTGTCCATATCCCGAAATTCCTTGGTTGTCCCGCGTTTTCCAGGCTGAGTTTTCCTTAGTTTCCAACCAAACCCCAAAATTCAAGTTCCTTCCTGTGTCTAGTCCAACTCTGCCTGATGGAGGGAGCAGGAAATCAAGGAACTGTTCCCTAAATCCCTCATGGATCTCATTTTCCTGGGATCAGCAGGATGACAGGGAGGTTCCCAAAAAAATTTTCCTGGGATTTTGGTCCGTTGTTCCCCAAAACCACAATTCCTTTGTCCTTTTTTTCCACCTAGGGAGGGAAAGGTGACCCCGGGACCGCCGGTGACGCCGGGCAGAAAGGGACAAAGGTAGGACGTGGATGGAATCCTGGGAAATCCATCCCTGGAGATTCCCAAAATCCCTCAGAAGGTGGGGAAGGAGTTTGGGATGGAACCGCTTGGATCGGGAATTGGATAAACGTTTTCCTTCTGACCTCCTCCACTCTGTGATCCTGGGAAATCAGGGTTGGGACATTCGGAGGGAAGAGATCCCAGCACAGTCAGAATTCCCAATTTTCCTTCATCCCTGTGGTCTCCTTCATTCCCAGGGTTTGCCAGGATTTCCAGGCCGGATCGGAGCTCCTGGAGCCAAAGGCACCAAGGTGAGCCAAGCTGAGTTTTCCATCCCCAGTTTTCCATCCCAGTTTTCCACTCCAGTTTTCTATCCCCAGTGTTCCATCCCCAGTTTTCCATCCCCAGTTTTCCATCCAGTTTTCCATCCTCCACTTTTCCATCCCCAGTTTTCCCCCAGTTTTCCATCCTCCACTTTTCCATCCCCAGTTTTCCATCCCCAGTTTTCCATCCTCCACTTTTCCATCCCCAGTTTCCCAGTTTTCCATCCCCAGTTTTCCATCCTCCACTTTTCCATCCTCCACTTTTCCATCCCCAGTTTTCCATCCTCCACTTTTCCATCCCCAGTTTTTCCATCCTGTTTTCCATCCCCAGTTTTCCATCCTCCACTTTTCCATCCCCACTTTTCCATCCCCACTTTTCCATCCCCACTTTTCCATCCTCCACTTTTCCATCCTCCAGTTTCCCACTTTTCCATCCCCAGTTTTCCATCCCCAGTTTTCCAGCTGCTCCACTTCCAGATCTGCTTCCCACTCATCCCCAGGAAAGCTGGGAATCACAAGGAATCCACCCCATTTCTGTGGGAAAATCCCTCTGGGAAAACTGGGAGATCATTCCCAGGAATTCTCATTTCCAGGGAATTCTCATTTTCCAGGGAATTCTCATTCCCTTCCTCTCCTGTTCTCCTCCTCTCCCACAAATGTGTTTTCCAGCACTGCTGGATCTTTCCATTCTGCTGGGTTTAATTTTCAGGAATATTTCCTGTTCCAGCAGCTCCCAGGAAAACTGGGAATCACAAAGAATCCAGTGCGTTTCTGTGGGAAAATCCCTCTGGGAAAACTGGGAGATCATTCCCAGGGAATTCTCATTTCCAGGGAATTCTCATTCCCTTCCTCTCCTGTCCTCCTCCTCTCCCACAAATGTGTTTTCTGCCTCTGCTGGATGTTGGATTCTTCCTTCTGCTGGGTTTAATTATGGGAATATTTCCTGTTCCAGCAGCTCCAGGAAGAGCTGGGAATCACAAGGAATCCACTGCGTTTCTGTGGGAAAATCCATCTGGGAAAACTGGGAGATCATTCCCTGGGAATTCCCTTTCCTTTCCCTTCCTTTCCTTTCCTTTCCTTTCCTTTCCTTTCCTTTCCTTTCCTTTCCTTTCCTTTCCTTTCCTTTCCTTTCCTTTCCTTTCCTTTCCTTTCCTTTCCTTTCCTTTCCTTTCCTTTCCTTCCCTTCCCTTCCCTTCCCTTCCCTTCCTTCCCTTCCCTTCCTTCCCTTCCCTTCCCTTTCCCTTTCCCTTTCCCTTTCCCTTTCCCTTTCCCTTTCCCTTTCCCTTTCCCTTTCCCTTTCCCTTCCCTTCCTCCTCTCCCACAAATCTGTTCCCACCACTGCTGGGTGATTTTTCCCTCTGCTGTATTTAATTTTGGGAATATTTCCCATTCCAGCAGCTCCAGGAAAGCTGGGAATCACGGGCTGGGACATTTTCAGGCTTGCAGGGAATTTTGGGATAACCTGGGGTTAAAAGCAAACCAATCCCTTCCCAAACCCTCCGGACTGGTGGCTTAGCAACAGCCTGGGCTGTTATCAGTGCCTCATCAGCGAGCAGAGATAATGAGCCTTAATGGGCTGTTTGTGGGAAGTTTTTATGGAAAAGGTTGATATGGAAAAGGAAAACAGGGAGCAGTTGGGAACAGAGCCAGGGGTGGTGTTATTGGCGTGGTTGTTATTGTTTTAATTTTTAATTTTTAATTTTTTTTTTTTAATTTTTTGTTGCTGGTGTTGTTATTGTTGTTATTATTGGTGGGGTATTGCTATTGCTATTGTTATTCTAATTATTATTGGAATTATTATTAATAATTAAGAATATTAATAAATATTATCTATATTTTATATAAATATTTGTGAATATAAATACACATTTTTATTTTATTTTTATTTTTATTTTTATTTTTATTTTTATATTTTTATATTATTTATATTATTTATATTATTATATAATTTATATATTTATATATTTATATATTTATATATTTATATATTTATATTTATATATATTTATATATATTTATATATATCTTTATAAATTTATATTTATATTTATATTTATATTTATATTATTTATATATTTATATAATATTATATTATTTATATTTTTATATAAATATATAAATATCTATATAAATGTTTGTATTATATATAAATATTGTCTCTTAATAAATACCAATAGTATTAATAAACATTAATAAATATTATACATAAATTTTTATATTTATTTTTATTTTCATATTTCTTATAAATATAAATATATAAATATCTATATAAATGTTTGTATTATATATAAATATTGTCTCTTAATAAATACCAATAGTATTAATAAACATTAATAAATATTATATATAAATATTTATCTTTATATTTATATTTATAAATATATTTACTTATATTTCTTATAAATATAAATATATAGAAATTTAAATGTTTGTATTATATATATTATATTAAAAATTATATATATTATCTTAACAATTATATTATTGATATTGATATTGATATTAATATTAATATTAATAACTTTATTTATATTTATATTTATATTTATATTTATATTTATATTTGTGTTCCTCAGCCTCACTCCTGAATTTTTATCCAGGGAATTTCCCACCTCTTTTCCCATGGCTGAGCTCAGAACTGGGACAATCTCCAATATTAATGATTTCAAATTATCTCAGCTATTAATTAAATTAATTAAATTAATTAAATTAATCCTAATTAGTTACATCGGTCTAATTAGTTATTAGTTAAATTTTAGTGATCTGAGATTTCCAAAGTGAGGCTTTGAGTGTCCTCCCTTTCCCCTGGAAAGTTTTCCCAATATTTTTTTTGGGAAATAATTTTTGGGAAATATTTTTTCGCCAGTTTTCCCAATATTTTTGGGATTTTTTTTATCCTCACAGCCTTTCCGCTGCTTTTCCATCCCCAGGGAGAAGCTGGAAATCCGGGAAAACCGGGAATTCCGGGATGGAATGGACAGCCTGGACCAAAGGTGAGCATCTGAATATGGGATTAATGGGATTTTTAATGGGATTAATGGGATTTTTAACGGGATTTCCCCATTTCCTGGAATATGGGATTAATGGGATTTTTAATGGGATTTTCCCATTTCCTGGAATACGGGATTAATGGGATTTTTAACAGGATTAATGGGATTTTTAACGGGATTAATGGGATTTTTAATGGGATTTTCCCATTTCCTGGAATACAGGATCAATGGGATTTTTAATGGGATTTCCCCATTTCCTGGAATATGGGATTAATGGGATTTTTAATGGGATTTTCCCATTTTCTGGGATATGGGATTAATGGGATTTTTAATGGGATTTTCCCATTTCCTGGAATATGGGATTAATGGGATTTTTAACGGGATTTCCCCATTTCCTGGAATACGGGATTAATGGGATTTTTAACAGGATTAATGGGATTTTTAACGGGATTTTCCCATTTCCTGGAATATGGGATTAATGGGATTTTTCATGCAATTTTCCCATTTCCTGGAATACGGGATTAATGGGATTTTTAATGGGATTTTCCCATTTCCTGGAATATGGGATTAATGGGATTTTTAACGGGATTTTCCCATTTCCTGGAATACGGGATTAATGGGATTTTTAATGGGATTTCCCATTTCCTGGAATATGGGATTAATGGGATTTTTAACGGGATTTTCCCATTTCCTGGAATACGGGATTAATGGGATTTTTAATGGGATTTTCCCATTTCCTGGAATATGGGATTAATGGGATTTTTAACGGGATTTTCCCATTTCCTGGAATACGGGATTAATGGGATTTTTAACGGGATTTTCCCATTTCCTGGAATACGGGATTAATGGGATTTTTAATGGGATTTCCCCATTTCCTGGAATACGGGATTAATGGGATTTTTAATGGGATTTTCCCATTTCCTGGAATATGGGATTAATGGGATTTTTAATGGGATTTTCCCATTTCCTGGAATACGGGATCAGTGGGATTTTTAATGGGATTTCCCATTTCCTGGAATACAAGATTAACAGGATTTTTAATGGGATTTTCCCATTTCCTGGAATACGGGATCAATGGGATTTTTAATGGGATTTTCCCATTTCCTGGGATATGGGATTAATGGGATTTTTAATGGGATTTCCCATTTCCTGGAATACAAGATTAATGGGATTTTTAACGGGATTTTCCCATTTCCTGGGATACCCAGGCTGAGCTCACACCCAGTAAACAACCCTGTAATTCCAGGAAAAACCATTCCCAAAATCCCAGCCTTTCCAAGCCCAATTAGCCATGATTTTATCCTGGATCTCTTCCCATAAACCAAACGGATTGGGTGAAGATTCCTGGACACTGGGATCATCCATCCCAATCCCGATTTTCCACTGGGATCACCATCCCAATCCCAATTTTCCACAGATTCCTTTCCATTTTAACAGGATTTTCCCATTTCCTGGGATATGGGATTAATGGGATTTTTAACGGGATTTTCCCATTTCTTGGAATACGGGATTAATGGGATTTTTAACGGGATTAATGGGATTTTTAATGGGATTTCCCCATTTCCTGGAATATGGGATTAATGGGATTTTTAACGGGATTTTCCCATTTCCTGGAATACCCAGGCTGAGCTCACACCCAGTAACTAACCCTGTAATTCCAGGAAAAACCATTCCCAAAATCCCAGCCTTTCCAAGCCCGATTAGCCATGATTTTCTGGCTTTTTCCAGGGTGAAGCGGGAGCCTCGGGGAACGCCGGAGCCTCGGGAATTCCTGGAGAAAAGGGAGAAAAGGTTGGCATTGACCACTCTGCCATTCCCGAGGGGATCAATCCCACATCCATCAGGTGGAATTCACAGAATTTCACATTTCCCACATCCATCAGGTGGAATTCACAAAATTTCACATTTCCCACGTCACAGGTGGAATTTCCAAAAGGGGAAATGTGGAATGTTGGAGTTGGGAATGCAGCTGGAAAAGGGCAGGAGAGGGAGGTGTCCCGAAATTCCTTAATTTCCTGTTTTATTCCTTAAAAAAAAAAAAAAAAATCCTAAATTTGTATTTTTCCATAATAGGGAAAAATGGGATTTCCGTTAAAACAGTGATGATTTCAGGGAAAATATAAGAAATCCCACAATTCTGGAATCCTCCATCCAATCTCCTGGCATTTTCCAGTTCCCACATTCCAGTCTCCAGCTGGTTTGGGATCTTTTAGGATTTTATTGATAACAAATCTTCCGTTCCTCATTCCCTGGTGGTCAAACACCTCCTGAAGTCTCTGGTTGGAAGGTGGGAGATCATTCCTATGGAATTCTCATTCCCAGGAAATTCTCATTCCTATGGAATTCTCATTCCCAGGGAATTCTCATTCCGATGGAATTCTCATTCCCAGGGAATTCTCATTCCTATGGAATTCTCATTCCCAAGGAATTCTCATTCCCAGGAAATTCTCATTCCGATGGAATTCTCATTCCCAGGGAATTCTCATTCCCTTCCTCTCCTGATTTCCTCTCCCACAAATGTTTTTCCCACCATTTCCTGGGTTTTTGTTGGATCTTTCCAGCTGGATTTCATGGGAATATTTGCTGCTCCAGCAGAAAGCTCAGGGATGCAAATGAGTGGGAAATTTATAGGATTTTGGATCTTCCTCTTTCCTCGTTGTTTTTCCCAGGATTACAGACTGAAGGATTCCCTTTAGGTGAGGTGGGAGAGCTGGGAATTTAGGAATCCTTGGGAATGGCTGGGTGGAGATTCCGTGTCACCGAGGTGGACAGAGGAGCACCAACGACATTCCCAGATTCCCAAATCCACGGGGATGGTTGGATGGGGTTGGACTGCCCAACCCTACAATTCCCTGTGCTGTTGGTGATTCCCAGGGAGCCAAGGGAGTTCCGGGACTGGGAGGATTCAAGGGACAGACGGGATGGCCTGGGAAGCCTGGAGGGGCTGGAGCAGCTGGACCTCGAGGGCCACCGGGACAGCCAGGAGCACGGGTGAGAGCAGGGCTGGACCCCACAGATCCTGCATCCCACAGGGCCTGGATCCCAGAGATCCTGAATCCCAGTGATACTGAATCCCACAGATCCTGAGTTCCAGAGATTCTGGATCCCACAGGTCCTGAATCCCATTAGATACTGAATCCCATTAGATACTGAATCCCATTAGATACTGAATCCCACAGATCCTGAGTTCCAGAGATTCTGGATCCCACAGGTCCTGAATCCCATTAGATACTGAATCCCAGTGATCCTGAATCCCAGAGATCCTGGATCCCACAGGGCCTGAATTCCTGCAGGTCCTGAATGCCAGTGATCCTGAGTCCCAGAGATCCTGAGTCCCAGAGATTCTGAATCCCAGAGATCCTGGATCCCAGTGATCCTGAGTTCCAGTGATCCTGAATCCCAGAGATCCTGGATTCCATAGAGCCTGAATCCCACAGGTTCTGAATCCCACAGATCCTGAGTTCCAGAGATTCTGGATCCCACAGGTCCTGAATCCCATTAGATACTGAATCCCAGTGATCCTGAATCCCACTGATCCTGAGTGCCATAGAGCCTGAATCCCAGCAGGGCCTGAATCCCACAGATCCTGAATTCCAAAGGTCCTGAATCCCACAGGTCCTGGATCCCAGTGATCCTGAATTCCAGTGATCCTGAATCCCAGTGATCCTGGATCCCAGCAGATCTCGAATCCCATTAGATACTGAATCCCAGTGATGCTGAACCCCACAGATCCTGAATCCCAAAGGTCCTGAATCCCACAGATCCTGAATCCCAGTGATCCTGAGTCCCAGAGATTCTGAATCCCAGAGATCCTGAATTCCAGAGATCCTGGATCCCAGAGATCCTGAATCTCACTGATCCTGAGTCCCACGGATCCTGGATCCCACAGGTCCTGAATCCCATTAAATACTGAATCCCAGTGATACTGAACCCCACAGATCCTGAATCCCACAGATCCTGAATCCCAGCAGGTCCTGAATCCCACAGGTCCTGAATGCCAGCAATCCTGAATTCCACAGTGTCAATCCACAGATCCTGGATCCCAAAGGTCCTGAATCCCACAGGGCCTACAAGAAAAAGATCCTGAATCCCAGTGATCCTGAATCCCATAGAGCCTGAATCCCACAGATCCTGAATCCCACAGGTCTTGAATCAGATCTTGAATCCCAGCAATCCTGAATCCCATAGGTCCTGGATCCCTCAGATCCTGAATCCCACAAATCCTGAATTCACAGTCCTGGATCCCAAGGTCCTGAATCCCAGCAGATCCTGGATCCCACAGGTCCCAAATCCCATAGGTCCCAAATCCCAGCAGGTACCGAATCCCAGCGATCCTGAATCCCACAAATCCTGAATTCCACAGGTCTTGAATTGCACAAATCTTGAATCCCAGCAGTGCCTGAATCCCACAGATCCTGAATCCCAGTGATCCTGAATCCCACAAATCTTGAATCCCACAGATCCTAAATCCCATAGATCCTGAATCCCAGCAATCCTGAATTCCACAGGTTGTCAATCCCATCGATCCTGGATCCCAAAGGTCCTGAATCCCACAGATCCTGAATCCCACAGGTTGTCAATCCCATAGATCCTGAATCCCAGTGATCCTCAATCCCAGCGATCCTGAATCCCAGCAGGATCCACCCCTGCTCCCCCTCCTGTGACCAAACCCCCCAAAACTCTCCCCCACATCCCAATCTCCCTCCTCTCCCACATTCCCTCTTCCCTGTGGGATTTTTCCCCATTTCCTTCCCCTCCCAATCCCTTTCTCTCCTGGATTTTTTCCATCCCCTTTCCTCCCCTCCTTCCCCATCCCTTCAGGGGGACAAGAAGAGACCTCTCCTCGAGGAGCTAATCGCAGGCAATCAGCGCACCGAGTTAATTATCCCGGTGTTAATTATCCCGGGATCAGGGTGCCGAGCCTTGGGGAGGAGCTGCTGCCTCCCAGCTCCCGATTTTAATGAGTATTTTTGCATTCCAGCCACGCTGGGCACCTTTGGAAATGCAGGGAGAGAGCCTGGGAAATGAGATGTTAATTCCATTTATGAGCAGGATCACCCTGCCCTGGAAGTTTGCTTGAGACAGAAATGGAGAGGAATAAAGAAGTTTCTAAGTGAAAAAAAGGGCTGGAAATGAAAATTACTTTTTTTTTTTTTTTTTTTGGCCGTGTTTTGCTGGTGGCACTAAGAGAGTTTCAGGTTTGGATTAAAGAGCACAAAAATCACATGGAAGATTGAAGGATAAAAGGAAAGCTGGAATAATAGAACCTGAAAAACCAAATTTTATCCATAAATTTTATCCATAAATTTTCTCCATAAATTTTATCCATAAATTTTTTTTGCCGATGTTTTGCTGGTGGCACTAAGAGAGTTTCAGGCTTGGATTAAAGAACACAAAAATGATGTGGAAGATTGAAGGATAAAAGGAAAGCTGGAATAATAGCAGGTGAAAAAACAAATTTTATCCATAAATTTTATCCATAAATTTTATCCATAAATTTTTTTTTCGCCATGTTTTGCTGGTGGCACTAAGAGAGTTTCAGGCTTGGATTAAAGAACACAAAAATGATGTGGAAGATCCAAGGATAAAAGGAAAGCTGGAATAATAGAACCTGAAAAACTGAATTTTATCCATAAATCAAGGAAAATCTGCTTGTTCCTGCCAATGATGGCAACAGTTTGGATTTTGGAGGATGGAATTTGGGACAATTCCAACCCAATTTTGTGGATCAATCAGATTCCCTCTCCTGGATCTCCAAGGTTTCCTCATCCCAAAGGTTCATCCAGGAATTCTGACCTGGATGGGTCACTAAAAATAATCTCATTCCACCTCATCCCAGCAGGATTTTCCTACATTTCTCTGAGCCAAAATATCCTTTGCCAATTATTTCACCACATCAGCTCCATCAGGATCAAATGTTGACGAGATTTTGGCAAATGTTACACAAAAAATAATGTTTAATTTAATTAATTCAAACCTGCAGTATTGATATCTGGGAGAGGGAGGCGTTGATCAGAACATAATGTTTTCCAGAATGACAAAACCTGTGTGATCCCATGGAATTCACCCCAAAAAAAAATGGGATTTAAGGAAAAAACAGAAGGATTCAGAGCAGAATGGATGAACAAGGGAACTCAACACAGATCCAACAATTGCCAATATTTTAATTTTTTTTTGGTGGCACCTGATGCATCTCTCCAATCCTTTATCACAAAATCAACTTTCAAACAACTCCCAAATATTTTCTTTTTCCCCTAAAGAAACTTGGATTTTCTCCCTGCAAAACTCCCTTACAAAACTTGGATTTTACCTGGAAAATAACCTCAGGAAATCAACATTTTCCTTAGGGATAACAGCTGGAATAAAAGCACCAAAAATACACAGGAAGAAGGTGCAAAAAGGTCCTTCCAGAATGATAAAATATGAATTAAATCCAACTCCAACCCATGGAAACAGGATGATTCCTCCTCCCCTCTCTCCCCAGGCTGTGCCTCGCCATGAAAAATAAATCAAAAGAGTCACAGGAGGGAGGAGGAAGCCGAAAGTACAAGATTCCCTCATGGATATTTTAAAAGGCTGGAATTTTTTATTTTATTAGCCAGCCCAGAAAACCCTGTCTGGGGTAATAAATGGCTTTTTTTTGGTTTTTTGGACACTGATTAAAGAGAGGCTGTGAGGTGCCACTTTCCCCACCCACACTGCTTCTCGGCTTTTCCCTGAATTAAAGGAGAAAAACTCAGGGAATGAGGTTGTGACAGAGGGGGAAAAAATCCCAGGGTGGATTTCAGGGGGAAAATCCCCCAAAAAATTTGGAATATCTCTGGAATTGCTGACTGAAATCTCCTTTTCCTCCCCAGGGTCCTCCAGGGAAAAGAGGAAAATCCCAAATCTGCCTTCAGGGACCTCCAGGCTTGGATGGACCTAAAGGAGAAGTGGTCAGTGTGGGAATGACCCTGGGAATTCCTCAGCGCTTCCCAAAATTCCCAAATTCCCATCAAATTTTATGTCTCAGCTCCCCCAGATTTTACCACAAGAGCAGAGATGTTTGAATCCCAAATTCCGGGCTCTGGATTGTCCAAATTCCTGCCTGGAGGTGTTTCCAGCTGGGGAGGATTTCTTTGGGAAAACCAGCAAATTTTGGGATCGTCACATCCTCAAGTTTGCCAGGGCAGAGCAGGAATGAGCCAATAATGAGTGCAGGGTAATTAATGAGAAATTAATTTTCAGCAGGGATTTCCAAAAAGAGCTTCAAATCCCAATCCCAACCTGTTTGGGGTCAATTCCCAATTAATGAGCAATTAATTGCCCAGCAGACAATTCCAGCCAGAGCTTCATATCCCAAACCCAACCTGTTTGGGGTCAATTTCCAATTAATCAGCAATTAATGCTCAGCAGGGATTCCAGCCTGCTGGAATTCCAGAGCTTCAAATCCCAATCCCAACCTGTTTGGGGTCAATTCCCAATTAATCAGCAATTAATTGCCCAGCAGAGAATTCCAGCCAGAGCCTCAAATCCCAATCCCAACGTTTTTGGGGTCAATCCCTTCACCCTGCAGTGTCCTGAGGGATTTTAGGATCAGGAGGTGGCTTTGTTTGAACTCCAAGTGGATAATGTGATTTTTCCTGATGTTCCAGCTCCTGGAAATTGAGACAAACGATCCTCCCAGCTTTAATTGGGATCATCCTTCTTGTGCTGCCTGCCCTTTAATATTTTTAAGTATCCTTAATCCACAAATCCACTTTCCAGCAGTTCTGAGCTGGGAAATTTTTCAGGGTGTTTTATCCCTGTGGACAAAGCTCAGCATGTTCTGGGGTTTTTTTTCATTTCATTCAAAAATCTGGGGGTTTTTTTCGTTTTTCCAGCACTGGGATTTCGATCTTCTCCCCGGTTTGATTCCCAAAAGTTCTTTACATGCCTCCCCCTCTCTGCATGGAAAATTAACCTGATTTAAGCTGTTAAAATCCATATTGCTGGGACGGAGCAGAATTCCCAAAAAATCCGGGATTTGATGGATATTTTTGTCCTTGCTTCCCACATGGACAAATCTTTTCCTCCCTGCCCAGCCAGCTACTCTCAGATATCCCTAAAATTTACAGGAAAACACGTGAGGCTTTTTCCCCACCTGCCTCCCTAGGTATCACCCCAAAGGAGCACTTATTCCCCAAGCATTTCATGGACAATCTCCGGAGATTTGGTGATGATTTCAGTGTTTTTAACAGGGCGAAAATGGTCCCGCCGGGCAGAAAGGAGCCAAGGGAGATCCAGGCCTTTCCGTGAGTGCTTTCGGCAGAAATCGAGTCCCATTAGGGGGGAAAATGGAGAAAATCAGGACAGAACGGCCCTGAGAGGCTGAGGGGAGGAGGGGGAATGCTGAGAAATGGGTTTGTGCTGAGGAGATGTGGGAAATGAGGGGTTTGGTTGTTCACCAGAGATGGCAGAGCTGGGCCTGCAAATCTGCAAAGGCCTAAATCTGCAGATATTTTCTCTTTCTTAATTCCTGTTTGTCCCACAGTTGATCCATCTCAAAGGAAGAGGGAAATGAGCCCCATTTTCAGTGTTTTTAGGGAAAAGCTGAGGAATGGATTTGTTCTGAGGATATGTGGGAAATGAGGGTTTTGGTTGTTCCCCAGGGAGGCAGAGCTGGGCTCTGCAAAGCCAGGCCTAAATCTGCAGATATTTTCTCTTTCTGAATTCCTGTTTGTCCCACAGTTGATCCATCTCAAAGGAAGAGGGAAATGAGCCCCATTTTCAGTGTTTTTAGGGAAAAGCTGAGGAATGGATTTGTTCTGAGGATATGTGGGAAATGAGGGTTTTGGTTGTTCCCCAGGGAGGCAGAGCTGGGCTCTGCAAAGCCGGACTCTGCAAAGCCAGGCCTGAATCTGCAGATATTTTCTCTTTCTGAATTCCTGTTTGTCCCACAGCTGATCCACCCTAAAGGAAGAGGGAAATGAGCCCCATTTTCAGGGATTTTAGGGAAAAGCTGAGGAATGGATTTGTTCTGAGGATATGTGGGAAATGAGGGTTTTGGTTGTTCACCAGGGAGGGCAGAGCTGGACTCTGCAAAGCCAGGCCTGAATCTGCAGATATTTTCCCTCTCCTAATTCCTGCTCATCCCACAGTTGATCCATCCGAAAGGAAGAGGGAAATGAGCCCCATTTTCAGGGAATTTAGGGAAAACCTGAGGAATGGATTTGTGCTGAAGATATCTAGGAAATGAGGGTTTTGGTTGTTCCCCATCTAGGCAGAGCAGGGCTTTGCAAAGCCGGGCCTGAATCTGCAGATATTTTCCCTCTCCCAATTCCTGTTCATCCCAATTTTTCATCCACTCCAAAAGAAGAGGGAAATGAGTCCCATTTTTAGGGAATTCAGGGAAAAGCTGAGGAATGGATTTGTGCTGAGGATATCTGGGAAATGAGGGGTTTGGTTGTTCCCCAGGGAGGCAGAGCTGGCTCTGCAAAGCCAGGCCTGAATCTGCAGATATTTTCCCTTTCCTAATTCCTGCTTGTCCCACAGGATCAGTTCTCCAGGGCTGATCCATCCCAAAGGAAGAGGGAAATGAGCCCCACTTTAAGGGAATTTAGGGAAAAGCTGAGCAATGGATTTGTACTGAGAATATGTGGGAAATGAGGGTTTTGGTTGTTCCCCAGGGAGGGCAGAGCTGGGCCTGCAAAGCCAGGCCTGAATCTTTAGGGATATTTTCCCTTTCCTAATTCCTGCTCATCCCACAGCTGATCCACTCCAAAGGAAGAGGGAAATGAGCCCCATTTTCAGGGATTTTAGGGAAAAGCTGAGGAATGGATTTGTGCTGAGGAGATGTGGGATATTTTGGTTGTTCCCCAGGTAGGCAGAGCGGGGTGGAAGCAGAGATGGGCCCTGCAAAGCCAGGCCTAAATCTTTAGAGATATTTTCCCTCTCCTAATTCCTGCTCATCCCACAGCTGATCCATCCCAAAGAAAGAGGGAAATGAGCCCCATTTTCAGGGAATTTAGGGAAAAGCTGCTGCTCTGGGATTCTGAATCCTGAGGAGAAGGAGGAATCACATGGATCAGAAGAAAATTCCTGTTGTAACTCCTTCCACATCCCTTCATCCCGGATTTTGTTTCACCCGACTGCCACGAGACAATATTTCCATTTTAATTAGTTTAATTCATTTTCCAGGCAGAATTCACTTCACCAGGGGGATCGTGGGAATCCCCTAAATTTGGGGCTGCTGAAAATTCCATCTCCCTCCGTGGAAAATGCCCCAAAATTTGCCATCCCGAATTTGAAATGCAGTAGGACACCAACCATCCCACAGGGAAAATTCCCTATGGGAATCCCTATGGGAATTTATTCCTGTAGGGAATCAATATATTCCTATAGGGAATTCCCTATGGGACATCCCTAGTGTCCCAGGGATGAGGGATGGACTCCAAAACCCCAAATCCATGGGATTGGGTGTCTCATTCCATGGGGAACAGCCGGGGAAGAGTGGGAACTCCAGATCATCCAGTGGAGTTCCACAGCTCATTTCCACCCTGGAGGAAAACTTCAATCCCAAAATTTTGACTTTTGAGCTTCTCAGAGCTCGGGGATGTTTGGGAGGCTGTGGCTTTGGGGACAATGCCAGGAGGGTGGGGACATTCCTTGGAAAGCCAGGCTTGAGGGCTGACATGGGCTGGGATCCCATTCCTCGTGGCTGCAGGAAAACCGGGAATTCCCACAGGGAATGAGCCTCAAATCCCAAACTGAGCTCCCCAAATCAAGGTGGGACGAGCAGGGAGATAATTCCAGGGTCGGAATTCATCTCTCCCTTCCCTTTCCCACTCTGGCGCAGGAGGAAGAGGTGAAGGAAATGCTCCGGAGCGAAATGAGAGCAATTTGTGGTGAGTCAGCTCAAGGAACATTTCATTCCCATTTTTTGTGGGATTGTTTGGCACACAGAGCTCTCCTCTCTGGAATTCCAGGGAATTCTGACCTCCTGGAATTCTTCGTTTTTATCCCTTAACCCACAAATCTTCCCCCATTTCCTTGTGGATTGGGAAGGCGCTGGGTCAGGGAAGGTTGGAGCTCAAGGAATATTTCCATTCCCATTTTTTGTGGCATTCCTTGGCACACAGAGCTCTCCTTTCTGGAATTCCAGGGAATTCTGACCTCCTGGAATTCTTCATTTTTATCCCTTGAACTCCCCCTCTCTTCCCCATTTGGTTGGGGTTGTCAGCAGATCCTTCTCCCATTTCCTTGTGGATTGGGAAGGAGCTGTGTCAGGGAAGGTTAGAGCTCAAGGAACTTTTTAATTCCCATTTTTTGTGGGATTCCTTGGCACACAGAGCTCTCCTTTCTGGAATTCAAGGTCCTGAAGGGTTCTGACCTCCTGGAATTCTTTGTTTTTATCCCTTAACCCACAAATCTTCCCCCATTTCCTCGTGGATTGGGAAGGCGCTGGGTCATGGAGGGAAGGTTGGAGCTCCAGGAACATTTCATTCCCATTTTTTGTGGGATTCACTGGCAAACTCTCCTCTCCCACTGCGAATAACTGCCAGCAGCACCAAAAAAAAAAAAAAAATTCCATATTTAGGGATGGTTTTATCCCAAAATCCCAACATTTTGAGGTTTGGGGGTTTTGTCTTTTTTTGGTCTTATTTGTGACCCATCAGAGTCACATTTCCTGGGGTTTCCCTGTGGATATGGAGTGGTTTTAGGTTCACCATCACTGGAGCTGTTAGAATGCATTTGGATCCCTGAAAAATGGGGGAAAAAGATGAAAAACAATCCAGAAAAACCATTATCTTGTTGAAAAGTCTTATTTATATCGAGGGAAAAAATAGCAAACAAACCCTGCCCTGTCTCTTCTGTCTGCAGGTTGTGGAGGTGAGTTGGGAAAGATGTCCATGGAAAAGGGTAAGGCTGGGAATTCATGCAGGAAAGGAACTTTTCCTTTCCCCAAACCGACCTAAAACTGGAAGTGAAAAGCTGGTTTTAGGAATAAATGGGAGTTTTTTCTGGGATTCAGTGCAGAAAACGTTGGATCACCGAGTTTTTGGATCCTGGTTTGAGGGGGGTGAGCTTTTCCTGAGAGGAATCTGAGGGATCAGCTGGAGATCTCCTGTTTTCC
This sequence comes from Entomyzon cyanotis, assembly GCA_024500445.1. NCBI lineage: Eukaryota > Metazoa > Chordata > Aves > Passeriformes > Meliphagidae > Entomyzon > Entomyzon cyanotis. Next base: position 3,349,090 of record JAKEPQ010001019.1, read on the forward strand.
TTCTCTCCTCCAAGACATGATCCAATCCATTCCTTTTCCCCAGTTTTTAAAGCTGAACCCCCCGAAATCCCAATCCCTGGAATTTGATGTCCACAAAATTCTGTGGACACCAGGGAATCCCCAGGAAGAGCTCCAGGACTCACGGAATCCTCAAATCCGATGGTCCACAGAGCCTGGAGAGCTCATCTCCCAACCCCAGAGCATTGGATTCATCCCCGTTAACCCTCAACCCGCAGGGCTGGAGGCAGCTGGAGCCACCAGGCAGCTCCAAGGGCATTCCCAGCCTCAGGAATACGCCAGGAATGGTGGAAACTGGGAAGAAAAGCTCGGCACAACTCTGGGAAAAACCACGTTGGTGACTCCGGTGGAGCTCTACATGGAGACGCCTCCACCCATTGCAGGTGAGTCTCCTTCCCATCTTTCCACCCCTGGAATCCTCAGGTGAGTCTCCTTCCCATCTTTCCACCATGGAATAGAATCCTCAGGTGAGTCTCCTTCCCATCTTTCCACCCCTGGAATCCTCAGGTGAGTCTCCTTCCCATCTTTCCAACCATGGAATCCTCAGGTGAGTCTCCTTCCCATCTTTCCACCCCTGGAATCCTCAGGTGAGCTCAGCTTCCCATCTTTCCACCCCTGGAATCCTCAGGTGAGTCTCCTTCCCATCTTTCCAACCATGGAGTAGAATCCTCAGGTGAGTCTCCTTCCCATCTTTCCAACCATGGAGTAGAATCCTCAGGTGAGTCTCCTTCCCATCTTTCCACCCCTGGAATCCTCAGGTGAGTCTCCTTCCCATCTTTCCAACCATAGAATCCTCAGGTGAGTTTCCTTCCCATCTTTCCACCATGGAATAGAATCCTCAGGTGAGTCTCCTTCCCATCTTTCCACCCCTGGAATCCTCAGGTGAGTCTCCTTCTTTCCACCCTTGGAATCTTCTCCATCTTTCCACCCCTGGAATCCTCAGGTGAGCTCAGCTTCCTATCTTTCCACCATGGAATAGAATCCTCAGGTGAGTCTCATTCCCATCTTTCCACCCCTGGAATCCTCAGGTGAGTCTCCTTCCCATCTTTCCAACCATGGACCTCATCTCCTTCCCTCTTCCCCCCCAACCCCCCCCGTAGAATCCTCAGATGAGTCTCCTTCCCATCTTTCCAACCATGGAGTAGAATCCTCTGGAACATTCCATGGGGTCGGTGCTGAATCCTCTTCCCTGGAAAAGGGCAGGAATAGGGAAGGATGGGATTCCCAGTGAGGTTTCCCCCATTCCTGGAGGTGACACCACCTGATGCCCCTAGAAGGTGACAAAACCCAAAATCTCCGTGGGATCAGCGGTGATCCCAACCTTCCAAAGGGTTCCTTTCAAAAGGCTGGAAGAGGAAGCTGGCCAGGAATGAGGCCAAAGCAGGAAAACCCATCCATGATTTATCCACTCCCATTTCCTAAAGATTCCCCACTGGGAAGTGCCTTGAGTTTGTAGGGTTTTCTCCCCTTCCCGTTCCCAGCCACTTCCAGGCTGATTTTGTCCCATTTTTTCCACCACATCTTCAGCAAGTTCCAGTAAAACTTCCAACCCGGCAGAAATGGCATCTCTGAGACCAAAAACTCATCCCAAATTATTTCTGTCCAGGGCGCCGTGAAGGCTTTAATAAAGGGCAAAACTACAGATTAAACCTCACGGAGAAACAATCGGATCTCTTCCCATCCCTTCGTGTTTTCCAAGAGGGAAAAGCCCTGTCTGACACAGATCTGCTTCTACAGATTGTAGGATCTGGTTTTAGGAATAAATGGGGTTTTTTTTCTGGGATTCGGTGCAGAAAATGTTGGATCACTGAGAGTTTTTGGATCCTGGTTTGAGCTTTTCCTGAGAGGAATCTGAGGGATCAGCTGGAGCTCTCCTGTTTTCCCCTCTCCTCCAAGACACGATCCAATCCATTCCTTATTCCCAATTTTTAAAGCTGAACCCCCAGAAATCCCAATCCCTGCCCACGAAATTCTGTGGACACCAGGGAAGAGCCACCCATGGACTTCCTGATGTCCTCATCAGGGCTTGGATTGGAATCCTGATTTGTGGGAAGGAGGGAAAACACGATGGGGGAAATATGGACTCGTTTGTGGAAGGATTTCTGCAGTTGGAGCTCAAAAGTCCAAACTGGGCAGGACTCAAAAGGAGGAAGAGTTTGGGATAATTTCTCAGAATTCCTCACATTAAGATGTTCGGGTTTTTTCAGCTGGAGGAGGAGGGTTGGGCATGATGGATGACACAGCCAGAGGAATAATTTAACGGAAATTTTTTTTAAATAATTAAAAGGAAATTTAAAATCCCATTGCACTGAGCAAGGCCCCCAATGCTCCAAACCCCAAAAGGAGTTGTAGGGTTGACATTTTATGAGAGTTGGGTTTTATTATAGGACAGAAGTTTGATGATCTTTGGGAATTTCTTCCGAATCGGGGGAATGGAGCAGTGCAATTTCTGGGGGATTGATTAAAATTGATTAAACATTGCCATTAAATCCTCTCTGTCACCCCAAAAAGTACCCTGTAGGTGAGGTCTCCGTATTCCAAATTCCAGTCTGAGATGGAGTCAGACTCGGTGATCCTTCCAGATCCCTTCCAGCCTGAGACATGGAATGGTTTGGGATGGAAGGAACTTGGAATCATCAAATCCCAAACCAGGGATTCCAACAGAGAGTTGGACTGGAAAGTCTTTCTAGGTTCCTTCCAGTTTGAGACATGGGATGGTTCAGGTTGGAAGGGACCTTAGAAATCATCCAATCCCAAACCAGGGATTCCAGCAGAGTTGGACTGAAAGGTCTTTATTGGTTCCTTCCAGTTTGAGACGTGGAATGATTTGGGATGGAAGGGATCTTGAGGATCATCTAATTCCAACCAGGGATTCCAGCAGAGTTCAGATTTAAAGGTCTTTATTGGTCCTTTCCAGTTTGAGACATGGAATGATTTGGGCGCCTCGAGGATCATCAAATTCCAAGCTCAAATTCCATGATTCCCCATGATTCCCCATGATTCCCCATGATTCCCTTTCCCAGAGTTTTGGGAAGAGTTTGAACTCAAAGCCCTTGATGATGGCTCCGTGTAAGGACCGAACAAATCCCAAAAAATCCAGCTGAGGCCGGAACCAAACCCCACCCACCCCACTCCCCTCCCGCCCCGCTCCAGGCGCTCTCCCGACGTCTGCGCCGGACGTCAAAGCCTCCCATCTGGATCCAAACTCGATTTACAGCTCGGCAGCACTCGGGATCAGATGGATGGGACATTCCAGGTGTTATCGAATCACAGCAGCAGCCAACAATCCCATTAGCAGCGGGGCTGAGGCAGGAGGGCCCATAAAAAATCCCATAAATCCCTCAGCTAAGTGACGAGCGCGGCGCGGCTCCAAATGTTAACAGGATTCTGCAGCCGGAGCGTTATTGCCGCCAGATTCCAATCGCTCCCGGCTTCTCCCAGCCTCCCGAACTCCAGCCTGACATTTATCTCCAACAAACAACCACAAACTCCTCCACGTTTCCCCGCCGGACGCCCAACCTTTCCCACGGAGTTGTTTAACACCATTAAGGGTTTTATTGCCGCCGGCTCCTCGCTGGCTCCGTGACATTTATGAGGAGAGCTCGTTGGCCTCGGGAGGCTCCGAGGATCTTTATTTAAACGAGGGATAATTTGTTTGCACGACCTCATTCCGTGCGATTTCCTTGTTTTTATTCCCCAGCCAGGGCACGGCAGACCGTGGGCTCCTCTCAGCGAGACGCCGGCAGCCAATTACCAGGTGAAAAGCAGGGAATTAAGTGACATTTAGGGAAGTCACTTCCCAGTGGGAAGGGCTGCTCGGATTCGGGATGAAGGGACGTGGCACTGGAGGAGTTGCATGAAGTTAAAACTCGGTTTGGGCTCGGAATAAAGCAGCTGGGTTTGCCCTGGGGGGGTTGAGCTGGGGGAGAAGGAGCTGGAAGGGTTTGATCCAGGGGGATGCAGTGGGAGGATCCTCTGGGAATGCCCTGAGTGAAGAATCCCACATGGAATCCGGGGTTGGATCATCCCCTTGGAAGGGTCTGCCATGGTGGGAACCACAGGGGTGGAGGATGGAGCGACAAGGAGCTCATCCCACCGTGGGAATCCAGTGCTGGGTGTCCCCTTTGTCCCCCTTGGGAGTCCACTTGGATGTCCCTTTGTCCACTCTGGGAATCCAGTGCTGGATGTCCCCTTTTGTCCACTCTGGGAATCCAGTACTGGATGTCCCTTTTGTCCCCTGTGGGAATCCACTCCTGGATGTCCCCTTTGTCCCCTGTGGGAATCCACTCCTGGATGTCCCCTTTGTCCCCCATGGGAGTTCACTTGGATGTCCCCTTTGTCCACTCTGGGAATCCATTCTTGGATGTCCCTTTGTCCACTCTGGGGATCCAGTGCTGGATGTCCCCTTTGTCCCCTGTGGGAATCCAGTGTTGAATTCCCTCCTTTGTCCCCTATGGGAGTCCATTCTGGAATGTCCCTCTTTGTCCACCATGGGAATCCTCTGCTGGATTCCCTCCTTTGTCCCCTGTGGGAATCCACTCCTGGATGTCCCCGTTGTCCATCTGGGAATCCTGAGTGGATCCATTCCATGGCTGGTTGGTCATGAGGTGTTTTTCACCCGGAACAAAGCCCTCAGTGGTTATGGGGTTTTCCCTTGGGTGGTTATGGGGTGTTTCCCTTAGGTGGTTATGGGGTGTTTTCCCGAGTAGATCCAACCCCTGCGTGGTTTTGGGGTTTTTCCCACCTAGACCCAACCCCTGGGTGGTTATGGGATGTTTCCCACCTAGTTCCAACCCCTGGGTGGTTTTGGGGCTTTCCCTTAGGTGGTTATGGGGTATTTTTCACTTGATTCCAGCCCATGGGTGGTTATGGGGTGTTTTCCTTATTAGATCCAACCCCTGCGTGGTTATGGGGTGTTTGCCTTGGGTGGTTTTGGGTTTTTTTCCACCCATATCCAACCCCTGGGTATTTATGGGATGTTTTCCAGATTAGATCCAACCCCTGCGTGGTTTTGGGATGTTTCCCACCTAGATCCAACCCCTGGGTACTTATGGGATGTTTTCCAGATTAGATCCAACCCCTGTGTGGTTATGGGGTGTTTCCCTTAGGTGGTTATGGGGTATTTTTCACTTGGGTACTTATGGGATGTTTTCCTTATTAGATCCAACCCCTGCGTGGTTATGGGGTGTTTCCCTTAGGTGGTTATGGGGTATTTTTCACTTGATTCCAGCCCATGGGTGGTTATGGGGTGTTTTCCTTATTAGATCCAACCCCTGCGTAGTTATGGGGTGTTTCTCTTGGGTGGTTTTGGGGTTTTTCCCACCCAGATCCAACCCCTGGGTAGTTATGAGATGTTTTCCAGATTAGATCAAGCCCCTGAGTGGTTTTGGGGTTTTTCCACCCAGATCCAACCCCTGGGTACCTATGGGATGTTATCCAGATTAGATCCAATCCCTGCATGGTTATGGGATGTTTTCCTTATTAGATCCAACCCCTGGGTGGTTATGGGATGTTTTCCAGATTAGACCCAACCCCTGGGTGGTTATAGGTTTCCCACCCATATCCAACACCTGGGTGGTTATGGGGTGTTTCTCTTGGGTGGTTATGGGGTTTTTCCCACCCGTATCCAACCCCTGGCTGATTTTGGGGTTTCCCCACAGCCCGCTGCCTGCAGCCCATGGACGAAGGCTCCTGCCAGCAGCACTCCCTGCTCTGGTACTTCCACAGCCCCACCGGCTCCTGCCGGCCCCTTCCTCTTCGGGGGCTGCCGGGGGAACAGCAACCGCTTCCCGTCCCGCCGGGAATGCCAGCGGCACTGCCGCAGCTGGGCAGGTGAGGCTGAACCCCAAATCCCCTAATTCCCTCCTCCTCCAGCCGGGAATGAGGCCAGGGAGAGCAGGAAAACCCATGTCCTTGAGATCCCCCAAAGGGAAGTGGCTGGGATTTGTAGGGTTTGGTTCCATTCCCGGATCCAAAGGATCTCCTGGACATCTCCCTCGGGCCAGTTCCGTGTCTGGAATTATGAGGATGACAATTCCACGTGTGGATGATGAGGAAGGTCCACCTGGACACCAGGTCCTGACACTCTGCACATCTCCTGTGCTTCCTGAGGGTGAAATTTGTGGGGATTTTGGGATTTCTGCCCTCCAAACCCTGAATTTGGGCTCCATCCCTGAATTTGGGATCCATCCCTGAATTTGGGCTCCATCCCTGACTTTGGGATCCATCCCTGAATTTGGGCTCCATCCCTGACTTTGGGCTCCATCCCTGAATTTGGGCTCCATCCCTGAATTTGGGATCCATCCCTGAATTTGTCTCCATCCCTGACTTTGGGATCGATCCCTGACTTTGGGATCGATCCCTGAATTTGGGATCCATCCCTGACTTTGGGCTCCATCCCTGAATTTGGGATCGATCCAAGCCCCTTCTGGCATCCCCAGCCTCCAGCAGAGCCTGAATTCTGCTCCAGAGCAGTTTAGGTCTGGATTAACACCCAGGATTTGGGGTTCCACCTCATCCAGGAAATCCATTTTTCCCATGGGAACAACTCCCTCCTGGAAGCACAGAATGGCTTCCATCACCAGATCCAGGGGGTTTGGGATCAGCCTGGGTGGATTTTCCTCATCCCAGGGAGAAGGGGATCTGGTGGGAATACACACATCCTGATCCCAGGAATGCATCCCGAAAATATTCCTCTCCCAGGATTCCCTCTGCACGGACACAACTCTGAAAAAATTCCGTTAATTCTCCACAATCCATTAAAATCAAAATGTCTGGTGAGGTTGAGCCGCTCTGGGTTTGAGGGCAGCTGGAAAAAGAGGGAGGAATTAAAGGAATTAACGGGATCCCCAATTTTGGGATGGACTCGAAATCCAGGCCCAGCAGCACCAGGAAATGAGTGAAATTCCTGCTGCCCTGGTTTTTTTTTCCAGGGAATTTGTACTGGGAGCTTCCCAAAGCAGCTTCAGGTCCCTCCAGCCCTGTCTGAGTTCCCTTTGTGGGGAGGAACAACCCCTGGGAAAGGGATAAATCCCAATTATCCAAATAATCCCAAATTCCCGTGTCCTCCACGTTTCCATTTTTCCTGGTTGATCATAAACAGCGCCAGGATTTGGCCTGGATTGGGAAATTTCTTTTTCCTGGATGTGTTGTGACAACCCTGTGGCGTCAGGGAATTCCCAAACCACCGTCAGCTCGGGAATTCCAAGAGAAATCCCAAATTTCCGCCCATTTCCGACATTCCCCTTGTTTCCTCTTCCCTCTTTTCCCAAAACCAGGCAGAGGAAGTTGATCAGCTCTGAGTGCCTCGTTTAAATCCCATCGGATTTTCAGGAATTCCTCCAAAACTGGACAAGAGAAACAAACACGAAGAGAGGCAGGAGATGTTGGGAAAAAAAAATGTTGGAAAAGTGGAATTATGGATAAGAAATAAAGTTGGGATGAGGGGAGGGAAACACCTGGATGCTCAGGAAAAGGAGGATGGGAAGGGAAGAAGTCCTGAGCCAAGCGAGGTGATGCAAATTCCCAATTTATTTTTGTAAAATAAAAGTGTCTGAATGCTGCAGAATTCCGGATTATTCACCTGGAAGAAGAAAATTTTGGGAATGGTGGAGAAAGGTGGGAATATCTGTTTTCCCAGCTGGATCAGATTCCCTTTAGGAATTCCCATCTCTTCCTCCCCTCAGGAATTCCCAGTGACTTTTAGGAATTCCCAGTGACTTTTAGGAATTCCCAATGACTTTTAGGAATTCCCACCTTCTCCTCCACTCAGGAATTCCCAAATTCTCCTCCATTGAGAATACCCTGTGACTTTAGATTCCCTCTCTCCCCCCCTCGGAAATCCTTTTTTTGCCCCCTCCCCCCCCTTCCATTTCTTTGGGGTTTAGGAATTCCCACCTTCTCCTCCTCTCAGGAATTCCCTGTGAATTTTAGGAATTCCCAACTTCTCCTCCATTCCAGAATTCCCTGTGGCCTTTAGGAATTCCCAACTTCTCCTCCATTCCAGAATTCCCTATGACTTTTAGGAATTCCCAATGGCTTTAGGAATTCCCAAATTCTCCTCCACTCAGGAATTCCCAAATTCTCCTCCATTAGGAATTCCCTGTGGCCTTTAGGAATTCCAATCTCTTCCTCCCTTTAGGAATTCCCACCTTCTCCTCCATTCCGAATTCCCTGTGGCCTTTAGGAATTCCCACCTTCTCATCCACTCAGGAATTCCCTGAGACTTTTAGGAATTCCCAACTTTCCTCCACACATCACCTTCTCAACCAGAAAAGGATTCTCCTCATCCACAATATCCCAGGATTTTCCTCACCCACAACATCCTGAGGAGGGATTTGGGGACTTTTCTTCCTTTTCCTCCCGAAAAAAAAAATGGAAAAAAGAAATGGAATTTTGGGAATGTTGGCAGGGAGCCAAGTGCCATTTCCAGCCTCTCCTCTGGAAATCCTGTTCTGTCCCAAGATGTCCTCAGACAGGAAAAACAGGCAGGAAAAATATTCCCTGGGAGGAGAAACAAAATGTTCCCTGGTGAGAAAAGCAGGGAGGAAAGGGAACAAGTGGATTCCTGAGAAACATTCCCACATTTTTAGGTTTTCCTGGTTTCCCAGTCAGCGTTTTCCTGGGAGGGCTGAAGGATTCTAATCTTGAGATGCTGAATTATTCCTTCATTTTATTTATTTTTATTTCTATTATTATTAATCATTTAATCATGGTTAACCCAGGAATTCCTTCCCAAAATCCCATTTTTCCCTGCCCTATTCCAGTTTAAAGCCATTCCCATTTCTCCTATTGCTGCACATCCTTATAAAAAAATTCCTTTCATTCCGCTAAAGATAACCTATTAAATAACAAAGTTATTAATTACTCATTAATAACTCAAAGTGGCCCTTTTTCCCCAAAAAACAGGAGGAAAAATCCTCCATCCACCCTGCGGATCCCTCGGCAGGAGCGTGAGATTGTCACCAAGCCTGAGGTGACAACAAGAGGCAGAAATTCCCTGGAAATTATTTTTCAGAGCTGTGAATCCACAGGGTCTGGAGGAATGGAATGTGGGATCTGAGGGAATTCCTGAGTTTTTATTCCCAGAAAAACGGGACAATCCCTTCATTTTCCCTCTGTGGGATCTGAGGGAATTCCCTTCCCGTGTCTTTATTCCCAGAAAAACGGGACAATCCCTTCATTTTCCCTCTGTGGGATCTGAGGGAGTTCCTGTGTTTTTATTCCCAGAAAAACGGGACAATCCCCTCTGTGGGATCTGAGGGAATTCCCTTCCCATGTCGTTATTCCCAGAAAAACTGGACAATCCCTTCATTTTCCCTCTGTGGGATCTGAGGGAATTCCCTTCCCGTGTCTTTATTCCCAGAAAAACGGGACAATCCCTTCATTTTCCCTCTGTGGGACCTGAGGGAATTCCTGTGTTTTTATTCCCAGAAAAACGGGACAATCCCCTCTGTGGGATCTGAGGGAATTCCCTTCCCGTGACTTTATTCCCAGAAAAATGGGGAATAAATCCCTTCATTTTCCCTCTGTGGGATCTGAGGGAATTCCCATTATTCCCAAAAAAACTGGACAATCCTTTCATTTTCCCTCTGTGGGATCTGAGGGAATTCCCTTCCCGTGTCTTTATTCCCAGAAAAACGGGACAATCCCTTCATTTTCCCTCTGTGGGACCTGAGAGAATTCCTGTGTTTTTATTCCCAGAAAAACGGGACAATCCCCTCTGTGGGATCTGAGGGAATTCCCTTCCCGTGACTTTATTCCCAGAAAAGCGGGATAATCCCTTAAAACAGAACCTCCCCTCCCTGGCTGCGGATTTTCCCGGCAGATTTTGGCTCCAAACCCCAAGGATTTGGCTCAGGATTCCCCCAGGATACCCAGCTGAGGGATTTGGCCTCCAGGTGCATCCAAAGGGGTTGGGAAGGACCTCCCAGTTCAAAATCCACCAAAATCCGCCAAAATCCACCAAAATCCGCCAAAATCCACCAAAATCCACCCAAATCCACCAAAATCCACCAAAATCCACCAAAATCCACCAAAATCCACCAAAGTCCGCCAAAATCCGCCAAAATCCGCCCAAATCCACCCAAATCCACCAAAATCCACCAAAGTCCGCCAAAATCCGCCAAAATCCGCCCAAATCCACCCAAATCCGCCAAAATCCACCAAAATCCACCAAAATCCACCAAAATCCATCAAAGTCCGCCAAAATCCGCCAAAATCCACCAAAATCCATCAAAACCCATCAAAATCCACCCAAATCCGCCAAAATCCGCCAAAATCCGCCAAAATCCGCCAAAATCCACCAAAATCCACCAAAATCCGCCAAAATCCACATTCCCAACCCAAGCCAGCGACTCCTGAGGAATCCCAGCCGTTCCATCCAGCTTTGGGAAGTAAATCCCAACATTTTAGCCGAGCTCAGCTCAGTCAAATCATCCCAAATTTCCCCTCAGGGAGCTCAGGGAAATCGAGAATTAGGGTTTTTTTTCTAATTCCCCCTGGCCTGAAATATTCCCTATGGATTTGCCATGGGAGAGAGGCTCTGGAGGAGCCAGAACATTCCGGGAACGGAGCGCTGGCGTTTCCTTGGAAATGTCATTTTGGGCTAATTGAGTTCCTTGGAATTATTTCAGCTCGGGAGAGGTTGGGGGGGGGAAGAGCTTTGAGGGCAAAAAGGTTTTCCTGGCGATTTTCCAGCCTCCTCCAAACCAGAAAATTCCTGAAAATCCTTGGGAGGAAAGGAGTTGGGAAGCCAGGCTGACCAGGGGGAATCTGGGATTTAAAGGACGTCAAGCCAGTTCACAAATCCTCGTGGAATTTTGGGGAGATAAAGGGTGATTTTGGAGCATCCACCGCTTGTTCCATAGGGATTTTTGGCTCCAGGTGAATCCATGGATTTAGGAGCATTCCCAGCCCTTTTCCAGGAGGAAATTCCCGGTGCACACAGCTGGGAAATCTCGGAATTCAGCTCTCCGATATCCACGGCAGTTCCTAAGCAACCCCGACCAGGGAAAGGGCTGGAGAGAGGGAGAGGAGAGGCTGGATTGGGATAATTCCCTAATTGGATAATGATCCACGGAAATGGCTTCATCCAGCACCCTCTGGATGCGCCGGGAGATCGGGTTGGGCAGGGTGGGGAGGAGAGGAGAAAATCCTCTGTTGGATGGGAGAAAAAAATCTGTGGAGGTGTTCCCGGCTGGAATTGGGCTCGGGAATTGTTGGGGATTTTACAGTGGGAATAACTGAGGGGTTAAAGATGCAATTCCTGGATGGAATTGGGCTCAGGTGAATGAATTATTGGGAATTTTACAGTGGGAATAATTCAGAGGTTAGAGATGCAATTCCCAGCTGGAATTGGGCTCAGATTGATGAATTATAGGGAATTTTCCAGCAGGAATAACTGAGGGGTTAAAGAAACCATTCCCGGCTGGAATTGGGCTCAGGTTCATGAATTCTGGGGAATTTAACAGTGGGAATAATTCAGGGGTTAAAGATGGCATTCAGGGATCCAATCCTGGAATTATGGAATGGTTTGGAAAGATTTTCCCAAACCTTTCCCAATCCTTTCCCTCTCCTTTCCCATCCATTCCCATCCTTTCCCAACCTTTCCTATCTATTCCCAATATTTTCCCAATCCTTTCCCAATCCTTTCCCAATCCTTTCCCAATCCATTCCCAATCCTTTCCCAATCCTTTTCCCATTCCTTTCCAATCCTTTCCCAATCCATTCCCAATCCTTTCCCAATCCTTTTCCCATTCCTTCCAATCCTTTCCCAATCCATTCCCAATCCTTTCCCAATCCTTTCCCAATCCATTCCCAATCCATTCCCAATCCTTTCCCAATCCTTTCCCAATCCTTTCCCAATCCTTTCCCAATCCATTCCCAATCCATTCCCAATCCTTTCCCAATCCTTTCCCAATCCTTTCCCAATCCTTTCCAATCCTTTCCCAATCCATTCCCAATCCTTTCCAATCCATTCCCATTCCTTTCCCAAACCTTTCCAATCCTTTCCTTATCCTTTCCCAGTCCTTTCCCAATCCATTCCCAATCCTTTCCCAATTCCTTTCCCAATCCTTTCCCAATCCATTCCCATCCTTTCCCAATTCCTTTCCCTCTCCTTTCCCAATCCCAAGCTGCTCCAACCCTCATCCAACCCAGCCTTAATCCTGGAAAATCCTCCACAATTCCCTCCATCCTCCCTGGGAATTTTTCCTGCTTTCCACAAATTTTTGGGTGAAATCCATCGCTTTTTGGAGCTGGAAAAACCCCTGGATCTCATCCCCCTGGAATTCCCATCCCCTGGCCACTGCAGGGCTGGAATTGTAGGGAAAAGGAGGGAAAATGCTGGAAAAGCTTGGAAAAAATTCAGTGTTGGGAAGGCAGTTCTGCAAAGAGGCAAAAATCGGGATGGATTTAGTGGGAAATTAAATTTTCCTGCTAAAAATCCAGGATCAGCGGGAAAACCAAGGGAAAAAGGTTTCACCTCAGAGTGAAATAATCCTGGAAAATCCCAGCTGATCCCTCAGAATTCCTGCAGAGAATTCCCAGCCCTGCCTTCCCACCATCCCTGCAATTCCCAGGTATTCCCACCAACCCCAAATCCACCCCAAAATCCAAAGGGTCATCCCAGAAATCCCAAAAAAAACCCCAAACCCACCTGGAGGGGATGAAGAATTCCCTGGGGATTTTTCCAGCTGCTGCAGCTTCAGATTTGGGATCAAATCCAGGGAAAAAAACTCTCAGATTTTTGGGAAAAAAAATCAGAATTTACGTTTGGATGAATTGTTGGGGAGAATTCCTCGAGGCTCTGAGTGGATCCAGGATCCCTTTTTATATTTTTCCTGGAATTTTTCCGGATTTTTCCCACGTGTTTTTCCAACCAGGAATGTGTCCAGGCAGGTGGAAAATTCCCTTTGGGAAAGGAACAGGAAAAATTCCCTTTGGAAAAGGAACAGGAAAATTCCCTTTGGGAAAGGAAAGGAAATTCCCTTAGGAAAAAGAATTCCCTTTGGAAAAGGAACAGGAAATTCCTTTGGAAAAGGAATTCCCTTTGGAAAAGGAACAGGAAATTCCCTTTGGAAAAGGAAAAGGAAATTCCCTTTGGAAAAGGAACAGGAAATTCCCTTTGGAAAAGGAACAGGAAAAATTCCCTTTGGAAAAGGAATTCCCTTTGGAAAAGGAAGAGGGAAAATTCCCTTTGGGAAAGGAACAGGAAATTCCCTTTGGAAAAGGAATTCCCTTTGGAAAACGAACAGGAAAAATTCCCTTTGGAAAAGGAATTCCCTTTGGAAAAGGAACAGGAAATTCCCTTTGGAAAAGGAAAAGGAAATTCCCTTTGGAAAAGGAACAGGAAATTCCCTTTGGAAAAGGAACAGGAAAAATTCCCTTTGGAAAAGGAATTCCCTTTGGAAAAGGAAGAGGGAAAATTCCCTTTGGGAAAGGAACAGGAAATTCCCTTTGGAAAAGGAACAGGAAAAATTCCCTTTGGAAAAGGAATTCCCTTTGGAAAAGGAACAGGAAAATTCCCTTTGGAAAAGGAATTCCTTTTGGAAAAGGAAAAGGAAATTCCCTTTGGAAAAGGAAAAGGAAATTCCCTTTGGAAAAGGAACAGGAAAAATTCCCTTTGGAAAAGGAATTCCCTTTGGAAAAGGAACAGGAAAAATTCCCTTTGGAAAAGGAATTCCTTTTGGAAAAGGAATAGGAAAAATTCCCTTTGGAAAAGGAACAGGAAATTCCCTTTGGAAAAGGAATTCCTTTTGGAAAAGGAATAGGAAAAATTCCCTTTGGAAAAGGAAAAGGAAATTCCCTTTGGAAAAGGAATTCCCTTTGGAAAAGGAACAGGAAATTCCCTTTGGGAAAGGAACAGGAAAAATTCCCTTTGGAAAAGGAATTCCCTTTGGAAAAGGAACAGGAAATGCAAGAGAAACACCAAAATAAATCCATTCCAGGAGGAAAATTCGGAATTATTTTGAATTCTCCAGCGGTTTTTTTTTTCTCCTCTCCCATCGGGAAGAGGAGAAATCCAAGGATTTTTTTTTTTGGGAAAGCAGCGAAATCCAAATTTAATTCCACGCCTGGAGCTTTGGGTTTGACCCAAGAGATTTTTAATCATTTCCCCAAAACCAAAAAAACCCCAAAATTGATGAAATTTCCATTTCCATCCCAGGGAGGATTGCTGACATTCCGTTTGCATCCAAAGCCCCTGAGGTAATTAATTAATTAATCAATTCATAATTAATTAATTACGAAGATGAAACGCGGCTGGAAATCCAGGGATGCAAATCCTGCAGGGAAAGTGGGAAAAAAGGACCAAAAAAAGGGCAAAATCATCATTTTAAAGTAATAAATTTTGTGTTCCCAACTCTTCTCCTCCCATCGGATTGAGTTTTCCAATATTTGGAGTTTTCCAATATTTTCCATCCTTGAAAAGGATTTGTGGGTTTGAACTGCTGGGAGGAGTGAAAATCAACCCCAAAAATGGGGTTTTGGGGCAGAAAAAATCCCATAAAATCCCCCAAATCAGCCTCGTGGTGCAGGAAGGGTTTGCTGTAGGATTTGGAATATTCCAGATTAGGGAAATTTGGGAATATTCCAGGGAGATTTGGGAATATTCCCAAGGAGATTCTCCTCCTTCCGCAGCCTGGAAAACTCAAAAAAAAAAAAATCTTAATCCTAAAGATTAAAAATGACAAAACCAAGGAAAAAAAATTCCTTTTTTCCATCAGCAAATCCATGTCTGACTCCCCCTTGGAATTCTGGGGCTGGAAGCAGCAAATGGGATCTCCTGAGCTGAGCAAAACTTTTGGGATTTGGGATTTTTTGGGATTTTTGGGCATTTTTTGGGATTTTTTGACATTTTTGGGGATTTTTTGGTTCCGAGGTTTTTGGGATCAAACGACCCCAAATCCCTGAATTTTTTTCCCCATGCCCAGCACTGGAAGCTGCAAATGGGATTTCCCAAACCTGGTAAAACTCCTGGGATTTGGGCATTTTTGGGATTTTTTGGTTCTGAGGTTTTTGGGATAAAACAACCTCAAATCCCTAATTTTTTTCCCCATCCCTGGCACTGGAAGTTGCAAATGGGATCTCCTGAGCAAAACTCCTGGGATTTGGGATTTTTGGGGGGATTTTTGGGCATTTTTGGGGATTTTTTGGCATTTTTTGGTCATTTTTTGGCATTTTCCACTTTTGGCTTTTTTTTAAATTTGTTTTTGGGATCAAACAACCCCAAATCCCTGATTTCTTTCCCATCCCTGGCACTGGAAGCTGCAAATGGGATTTCCTAAACCTGGTAAAACTCCTGGGATTTGGGATTTTTTGGGATTTTTTGGTTTCAAGGTTTTTGGGATTTTTGGGGATTTTTTGGTTTCGAGGTTTTTGGGATCAAACAACCCCAAATCCCTGAATTTTTTTCCCCATCCCTGGCACTGGAATCTGCAAATGGGATCTCCTGAGCAAAACTCCTGGGATTTGGGATTTTTGGGGGGATTTTTTGGGATTTTTGGGGGATTTTTTGGCATTTTTTCACATTTTTTGGCTTTTTTAAAATTTGGTTTTGGGGTGAAATGATCCCAAATCCCTGAATTTTTTTCCCCATCCCCAGCGCTGGAATCTGCAAATGGAATCACCTGAGCTGAGCAAAACTCCTGGGATTTGGGACTTTTTCGGATTTTTTGGGATTTTTTGGTTTTGAGGTTTTGGGGATTTTTTGGGATCCTTTGGGATTTTTTTTGGTTTCGAGGTTTTTGGGATCAAACAACCTCAAATCCCTGATTTTTTTTTCCCCCATCCCCAGCACTGGAAGTTGCAAATGGGATCACCTGAGCTGAGCAAAACTCCTGGGATTTGGGGGATTTTTTGGGATTTTTTGGGATTTTCGAGGTTTTTTGGGATTTTTTGGTTTGGTTTTGGGGATTTTGGGTTTTTGGTTTCGAGGTTTTTGGGATCAAACAACCCCAAATCCCTGAATTTTTTCCCCATCCCTGGCACTGGAATCTGCAAATGGGATCTCCTGAGCAAAACTCCTGGGATTTGGGATTTTTGGGGGGATTTTTGGGATTTTTGGGGGATTTTTTGGCATTTTTTCACATTTTTTGGCTTTTTTAAAATTTGGTTTTGGGATCAAACAACCCCAAATCCCTGATTTTTTCCCCCATCCCCAGCAGTGGAAGCTGCAAATGGGATCTCCTGAGCTGAGCAAAACTCCTGGGATTTGGGATTTTGGGGATTTTGGGGGAATTTTTGGAGTTTTTAGGGAATTTGGGGCGTTTGGGGAGGGTTGGGGATTTTTTTGGATTTTTGGGGATTTTTTTTTTTTTTTTTTTTTTTGGATTTTTTGGGATTTTTTAGTTTCGAAGTTCCTATGGTGAAACAACCCCAAATCCCTGATTTTTTTTTTCCCCATTTGGAATCTGCAAATGGGATCTAAACCTGGCGAAACTCCTGGGATTTGGGATTTTTTGGGATTTTTTTTTTTCCCGAGGTTGCTGGAGATGAAACTTTAATGATTTCCCTCTCTGCCCACGTTTGGCTCCAAGTTGGGATTCAGAGCTGGAAATTGGGAATTGGGGATGAGGTGGGAAGAGGAGCTGATCCTCGGGAATTTGGGGGATGAGGAGCTGAGCCAGGGGGATCCTCCTTTGTCAGGAGTTTGGGAGTTTGCTGGGAAAATTTGGGAATTTTCTGGGGGATTTTTGGGGGTTTTTGGGGGGGAAACTTTTGGGATTTTTTCAGGGAAATTTTTGGGGTTTTTTAGGGAAAATTTTGGGATTTTTCTGGGAAACTTCCGGGAGTTTTCTGGGGAAATTTCGGGATTTTTCAGGGAAACTTTCAGGATTTTTCAGGGAAATTTTTGGGATTTTTCAGGGAAATTTTTGGGATCTTTCAGGGAAAAATTCAGCAGTTTTCCGGGAAACTTTTGGGATTTTTCAGGAAAATTTTTGGGAGTTTTTAGGAAAACTTTTGGGAGTTTTCAGGGAAAATTTCAGGATTTTTCAGGGAAATTTTGGGGATTTTTCAGGGAAACCTTCAGGAGTTTTCAGGGAAAGTCTTGGGATTTTTTTAGAGAAATTTTGGGGAGTTTTCAGAGACACTTTTGGGAGTTTTCAGGGAAATTTTTGGGATTTTTTTGGAAATTTTTGGGATTTTTTGGGAAATTTTTAGGATTTTTCAGGGAAATTTTTGGGATTTTTTAGGGAAAAATTTGGGATTTTTCAGGGAAACTTCCGGGAGTTTTTTGGGAAATTTTTGGGAGTTTTCAGGGAAACTTTCAGGATTTTTCTGAGAAATGTTGGGGATTTTTCAGGGAAACCTTTAGGAGTTTTCAGGGAAACTTTCAGGGAAACTTTTGGGAGTTTTCTGGGAAATTTTTGGGGGTTTTTTAGGGAAATTTTTGGGATTTTTAGGGAAAATTTTGGGATTTTTCTGGGAAACTTCCAGGAGTTTTCTGGGGAAATTTCGGGATTTTTCAGGGAAACTTTCAGGATTTTTCAGGAAATTTTTGGGATTTTTAGGGAAATTTTTGGGATCTTTCAGGGAAAAATTCAGCAGTTTTCCGGGAAACTTTTGGGATTTTTCAGGGAAACTTCCGGGAGTTTTCTGGGAAATTTTTGGGATTTTTCAGGGAAATTTTTGGGATCTTTCAGGGAAAAATTCAGCAGTTTTCCGGGAAACTTTTGGGATTTTTCAGGAAAATTTTTGGGAGTTTTTAGGAAAACTTTTGGGAGGTTTCAGGGAAAATTTCAGGATTTTTCTGGGAAATTTTGGGGATTTTTCAGGGAAACCTTCAGGAGTTTTCAGGGAAACTTTCAGGGAAACTTTTGGGAGTTTTCTGGGAAATTTTCAGGAGTTTTTAGGGGAATTTTGGGAGTTTTCAGGGAAATTTTTCGGGGTTTTTTTGGGAAATTTTGGGGGTTTTCTGGGAAATTTTCAGGATTTTTTGGGAAAACTTCCGGAGTTTTCTGGGAAACTTTTGGGAGTTTTCAGAAAATTTTTTGGGATTTTTCAGGGAAACCTTCAGGAGTTTTCAGGGAAACTTTTGGGATTTTTCAGGGAAACTTTTGGGAGTTTTTAGGAAAACTTTTGGGAGTTTTCTGGGAAATTTTCAGGAGTTTTCTGGGAAATTTTCAGGATTTTTCAGGGAAATTTTTGGGATTTTTCAGGGAAACTTTTGGGAGTTTTCAGAAAAATTTTTGGGATTTTTCAGGGAAACCTTCAGGAGTTTTCAGGGAAATTTTTGGGATTTTTCAGGGAAACCTTCAGGAGTTTTCAGGGAAATTTTTGGGATTTTTCAGGGAAACTTTTGGGATTTTTTAGGAAAACTTTCGGGAGTTTTCTGGGAAATTTTTGAGATTTTTCTGGGAAATTTTTGGGATTTTTCTAGGAAATTTTTGGGATTTTTCAGGGAAATTTTGGGGATTTTTCAGGGAAATTTTGGGGATTTTTCAGGGAAATTTTTGGGATTTTCAGGGAAATTTTTTGGCATTTTTCAGGGAAATTTTGGGGATTTTTCAGGGAAATTTTGGGGATTTTGAGCCTCCCTGCCACCATCCAGCTCCTGGGATGCTCCTGGCAGAGTTCCCTCCTTCCCCAGGGATATTTCCATGGAAATTTCTCTTGGAATTTCAATTTTCCTGCAGCAAAATCTCCTCCCTGCTCCTCCCAAGGCAGGGAACTCCAACCCCTGGCAGCCGAAAAAGTCAGATTTGCTTTCAAAGGGATGAACCAGGAAATTCCTATTTTTTTCCCCAGGCTTTGCCTTCTGGTTTTCCCACTTTTCCTCGATAAAACTCCTGAAGGTTTTCCTGAATATTCCCAAAGGTTTCACTGTAAGTTTCCCTGAAAACTCCCAAAGGTTTCCCTGAAAACTCCCAAAGGTTTCCCTGAAAACTCCCAAAAGTTTCCCTAAAAACTCCTGAGAGTTTCCCTGAAAACTCCACAGAATTTCCCTGAAAAATCCCAAAATTTCCCTGAAAACTCCTGAAAGTTTCCCTGAAAAATCCCAAAAATTTCCCTGAAAACTCCCAAAAGTTCCCCTAAAAGTTTCCCTGAAAACTCCCAAAAGTTTCCCTAAAAACTCCTGAAAGTTTCCCTGAAAACTCCTGAAAAATCCCAAAAATTTCTCTGAAAACTCCTGAAAGTTTCCCTGAAAAATCCCAAAAATTTGCCTGAAAACTCCCAAAAGTTCCCCTGAAAGTTTCCCTGAAAACTCCCAAAAGTTTCCCTAAAAACTCCTGAAAGTTTCCCTGAAAACTCCTGAAAAATCCCAAAAATTTCTCTGAAAACTCCTGAAAGTTTCCCTGAAAAATCCCAAAAATTTCCCTGAAAACTCCCAAAAGTTCCCCTAAAAGTTTCCCTGAAAACTCCCAAAGGTTTCCCTGAAAAATCCCAAAAATTTCCCCAAAAAATCCCAAAAATTCCCCAAAAAATTTGATAAAAATTATTCCATCATTTAAAAAAATATAAATTATTCCTCAATAAAACCCTGAAAATTCCATGTCTGGGGTGTGGATTTAATCCCAACAAAGCCTTTTGGGGGGAGAAATAAATTTTTGGGGAAATAAAACTCAGGAAAACATCCCAGGATTTGATCAGGAGGTGGAAAAATCCCTCCTTTTCCTCATCCTGGGAAAAAATTCCTCACATGGATTTTCCCGCTCAGCTCCATGCCTGGAAGTCACCCTGGGAATTTTCTTTCCCCAAAAAAAAAAATACTTCCAAAGGCTCTGAGGATTTGGAGAAACCAAATTTGGAAATTAAAAATCATTCCAGGAGATGGAAGATCCAAACGGAGGTGGGAAAGAGGGAAAGGAGTTGGATCCTCATCCGGGAATTTGTGGAATTTATGGAATTTATGGAATTTATGGAAATTATGGAATTTTGGCTCCTTTTCTCCTGCAGGGATTAAGCCAGGAGTGGAAATATTTCCCATCCATGGATTTTTCCCTTTTTTTTTTTTTTTTTGGGCAGGATTTGTCTTTTCCCAGCTGGGAAATTCCGAGGAATGGAATTCCCAGCAATGGGAATTCCCAGGAAGTTTCAGGGAGGAGATTTGGATTTTTTGGTCCAAAAATCCATAGTGGGAAAGTTTGGAGAGAATCAGGAATCTCCTGGATCACGTGGGAAAATCTCTGGTCCCTAATCTCCATCCCCATTCCTGGTCCCAAATCCCAATTCCTGTTCCTAAATCTCCATCCTCATCCCTGTTCCCAATTCTCCATCCTCATTCCCAATTCTCCATCCCTATCCCCAAATCCTCATCCCTGTTCCCAAATCCCCATCCCTGTTCCCAAATCCCCATCCCTGTTCCCAAATCCCCATCCCTGTTCCCAAATCCTCATCCCTGTTCCCAAATCCCCATCCCTGTTCCCAAATCTCCATCCCTGTTCCCAAATCCTCATCCCTGTTCCCAAATCTCCACTCCTATCCCAAATTCCCCATCCCTGTTCCCAAATCCCCATCCCGGTTCCCAAATCCTCATCCCTGTTCCCAAATCTCCACTCCTATCCCAAATTCCCCATCCCTGTTCCCAAATCTCCATCTCTCTTCCCAAATCTCCATCCCTGTTCCCAAATCTCCATCCCTGTTCCCAAATCTCCACTCCTATCCCAAATTCCCCATCCCTGTTCCCAAATCCCCATCCCTGTTCCCAAATCTCCATCCCTGTTCCCAAATCTCCATCCCTGTTCCAAATTCTCTATCCCCATCCCCGTTCCCAAATCCTCATCCCTGATCCCAAATCCCAATCCCTGATCCCAAGTCTCCATCCTTATCCCTGTTCCCAAATCTCCATCCCTGTTCCCAGTTCTCCACCCTCATCCCTATTCCCAAATCCCCATCCCCGTTCCCAAATCCCCATCCCCGTTCCCAAATCCCCATCCCCATTCCCAAATCCCCATTCCCAAATCCCCATCCCCATTCCCAAATCCCCATTCCCAAATCCCCATCCCCGTTCCCAAATCCCTCGTTCCCAAATCCCCATTCCCAAATCCCCATCCCTGATTCCCAAATCCCCATTCCCATTCCCAAATCCCCATCCCTGATCCCAAATCCCCACCCTTCCCAAATCCCCATCCCCTCCTCCTCTGCTCCCAAGCCGTGGGACACC
Source organism: Entomyzon cyanotis (assembly GCA_024500445.1). NCBI lineage: Eukaryota > Metazoa > Chordata > Aves > Passeriformes > Meliphagidae > Entomyzon > Entomyzon cyanotis. Next base: position 3,370,214 of record JAKEPQ010001019.1, read on the forward strand.
ACAGAGGTCACTCTCTGACCCCACTGGCACCACTCTGCTCCTGGCAGCCCCAAAAAATTGGGAATTTTCCCCACCCAGCTGCTCTTCCAGGATGATCCAAGTGAATCCTGATGGATTTTTGGGGAGCTGGATGATTTTTTTTCTCCTCATCCTCTTCCAAAGCTTCCCCTGGGATTTTGCTAACAAATCCCACTAATTTCCCCAAATTTCAATATTCCAGGGATTTCCCTGCCTGAATGGGAAGAGAAAATCCCCTAGAAATGGGGAAATTGGGAAACCTGGCAAAGCAGATTTCCAAAGCCCCACTCTGGGAATCAAACCCCATTAATTGGGATAACTCTGGAAACCCAACAGGCATCCTCAGAGCCACAAAATTAAAATTTCACGGCATTAAATCAACAGAAATGAATAAAAAATTTAAATAAAATTCAGTCCGAGGGAATGAATTAACCTGGAATGACACCATTTGGGATTTGGGAGATTTGGGAACAGGGATAAGGATGGGGATTTGGGAACAGGGATGGGGATTTGGGAATAGGGATGGGGATTTGGGAATAGGGATGGGGATTTGGGAACAGGGGGATTTGGGAACAGGGATGGGGATTTGGGAACAGGGGGGGGGGGATGGAGATTTGGGAACAGGGATGAGGATTTGGGAACAGGGATGGGGATTTGGGAACAGGGATAAGGATGGAGATTCGGGAACAGGGATGGGGATTTGGGAACAGGGATGAGGATGGAGATTGGGAACAGGGATGAGGATTTGGGAACAGGGATGAGGATGGAGATTTGGGAACAGGGATGAGGATTTGGGAACAGGGATAAGGATGGAGAATTCGGGAACAGGGATGGGGATTTGGGAACAGGGATAAGGATGGAGATTTGGGAACAGGGATGGGGATTTGGGAACAGGGATGAGGATGGAGATTTGGGAACAGGGATGAGGATTTAGGAATAGGGATGGGGATAGAGAACTGGGGACAGGGACAGGGATCTGCGTGATCCCACACCCCCCGGCGCTGACGCCAACCCCAACTGGGGGTGACTCTTCCCAGATTATTATGGGATTACGTCTTTTCCCCCTTTTCCCGGTTTTTTCCCGGCGGATTTGAGAAGCTCCGTGACGTCGCCCGGCCGGCTCTGACCTCATTTTAATGAAATCATTCCCAATTACAGCTCCGACCCCGTGATCCCTGGATTTTATAAATCCACCGGGGAAAAGGGTTCCCAACCACTCGGAGAAAAATATTCCCAACCAGTCGGAGCGAAAAAATCTGGGAGAAGTTTGGGGGAAAAGCTCCCGATGCCTTTTTCCTGGGAGTGATTCCACAGAAAGTCCTTCCCAGCCAGGACAAGCAGGTGAGTGCTTGGATTGCGTTTATTCCCTGAATTTATTTCCCCCAAATTTGAAATATTTCAGTGTTTTTCCCCTCAGGAGATTCCCTAGGAATCCTCAGATTCTGTGGGTTTTATGGAGAAAAAATTTTAAAAATAGGGAAAGGTAGGGAAGAGAAACCGGAGATATTTTTATATCAGGGGATTGAAAGATTCCTCTCGCCCTCCCTCTGAAGAAAAAATAATTATTTTTTTTAATTATCGCAAGCAATTTTCGGGAGGCAAATCAGAACGGGCAGCACGGGAATGACTGGGAAATTTTGGGAAATTCGGGAGATCAATCCAATCCCTGCCACCCCCCCCGAGCCCGCCTGGAATTCGGGATTCCCGCTGGGAATTCGCACCGGGAAAGACTCACCGGGGAAGCGCAGACAGCACAAAGCAGAGTTTTCAAAACTCTCCAAGCTCTCCTCCACACTTTTATCCCAGATTTCCTCTGGAGCAGGGAAAAACCACCTCGATCCCATTCCTCCGCCGCCAGGAGAGAATCCTCCATCCCAATTTTCCGCAGCCGCCCGGCTGGAATTGTCCATTTCCCTCCTTTCCAGCCCAGCGGGAGATTCTCGGGATTCACAAAAACCTCCTGCCGTCCGGCTGTCGGCTGGATTCATCCCGATAGAATTCCCCAAAAACCCTCCCGCTTTTCCCAGCTTTTCCCAGCAATTCCCCGCAGCTTTCCCCGCCCGCCAGCGGCGGATTTAATTCCCATTTCCTCCCATCCACCGCAGCTGGTTTTTCCTCCTTTCCCCTCCTCATCTCAGCTGGGAGAAAAACCCAATTCCAGCTTTTTTTTTTTTCCTGCTCCATAAAAACTTCCTGGAAAAAAAAACCAAACCGGCAAAAAATCAACCCAACCCCCGAAATCCGCTTTTCCTCGCTGTTTTTTTCCTCGATTTTTGTTCCTCTCGCCAGGATTTCCACCCCGAGGAGGAGCAGGGATGGGTGTGGAGCTCTCCAGCCGCGTTTTCCCTCCGCTCTGCCTTTCCCCGGGCTCGGCTGAGATTCCCAGAGTTTTGGGAAAAGTGGGAAAAGCTGGAGGAATTCCAAAGGGAATGAGATGATTTCAGTGGAAAGGGGAGGGGGAGATGCTGCTGCGAGATTCCAGAGGGGGAAGGAAGAGCTCGGGGCTCTTCCCGAATATTTTGGCGACATTCCCATTTTCCAGGGCTGGGAAAATCCGCAATTCCCAAATTCACAGCCCGGGCTGGATTTCCCGAGGGTGGGAGGGAAAGGAAACACAGCTGGAGAAAAAGGGAATTTAGGGGAAAATCTTCATGCTATTAAGCTTTTCCAAGGAAAAATGAAATCCTGGGATGTCCTAATATCCAAAACCCCAAATGTGGGATTTATGGGGTGGAGGAGGGAGAGTTTGGAATTATTCCCAGATGGAGGTTGAGTGTCTGGGAAGAGTTTTTTCTCCCTTCATCCTGCAGGAAAAGCTTTCCCTGGATCATCCTCATCCTCCTCCCCATCCGGATCCAGGGAAGGGGTGAGGGATGGATTTTTCCCGGGGAGATTTTGGGATTTGGAGATCTTTGGGATTTTGGGAAAGGGTGAAATGGGAGGAAAAGGCGTGGAAATGGAGCAGCTCCCCCGAAATCCTGACTGCTGGAGCCAAATCCTGATAAATTTCCTCTGGGAAAGGTGGGAAAGGGCAGAGTTTGGGGAATAAACTTCCCAAATTTCTTCTCCTTTCCATGGATAGCAAAGAGCAGAGTTAGGGGAATCAATCTGCACAAAATTCCCATTTTTGAGGAACAGCAAAGGGCAGAATTAAGGGAATAAAACTGCCCAAAATTCCCACTTTGAGGGATGGAAATGGGAAGAGTTAATGGGATAAACCTGCCCAGAATTCCCTCTCCAAGGGATGGAAAAGGGCAAAATTAAGGGAATAAAGCTGCCAAAAATTCCCTCTCTGAGAGATGGAAAAGGGCAGAATTAAGGGAATAAATCTCCAAATTTCCCACTCCAAGGGGTGGCAAAGGGCAGAGTTAATGGGATAAAGCTGCCCAAAATTCCACCCTCAAAGGGATGGAAAAGGGAAGAGTTAAGGGAATAAAACTTCCCAAAATTCCCTCTCTGAGGGATGGAAAAAGGCAGAATTAAGGGAATCAATCTGCCCAAAATTCCCTCTCCGAGGGGCAGCAAATGGAAAAATGAATGGGATAAACCTGCCCAGAATTCCCACTCCGAGGGATGGAAAAGGGCAAATTTGAGGGAATAAAACTTCCCAAAATTCCCACTCTGAGGGAAAGAAATGGGAAGAGTTAATGGGATAAACCTGACCAAAATTCCCTCTCCGAGGGATGGAAAAGAGCAGAATTAAGGGAATAAAACTTCCCAAAATTCTCTCTCTAAAGGACAGCAAAGGGCAAATTTAAAGGGGAAAACCTCCCCAAATTCCCATTCCCGGGGAATAAAACTCCCCAAATCTCCCTTTCCACGCCCAGGAAATGACATTTCCAGGGATCGTGGCTCAGCAGGTCCGGGGTGACAAATCCTGGGACACGGATCGGGTCGGGATGGACATCCCGGCGCCACCCGGGACCTTCCCACCCCCGGGGGAATTCAGCCCCGAAATCCAGGATGGAATTCCAGGGATTGTCCCCAGCAGGAATTGCCGCTGCTGGCCACAAGATGGGGCACGAAGATTGGGAATGCCGGCAGAATTCCCGGCGCTCGGATGTTTTTCCTTCCTGGCCATGGGATAAAAACCTCTTTGTGGGTTTTTGGTGGCTTTTTTGGGTGGGGATGAAGGGAGGTGGGGGGGCTTGGTGGGGATGGAGGGTTCTCCAGGGATTTACAGCCCTAAAAATGGGCTGAAAAGAGCCAAAAAATACCCCAAAAAATGGATTTTAAGTGGGAAGGGAAGCTGCTGTGGTGTGACCTTGGAGGTGCCTCATGGTCCAAAGCAGCTCTTGGCAGCAGCCATGGGTTTTCCATGAGGGAAAAGTCCAAATCCTCTCTTCCATGGAAGCAAAAAACCCCCCCCGGAGGGGGGGGGGGGGGTCCATGGAGATGAAGGCCAAACCCTTCCCTCCATGGAAGCTCCAAGAGGGAAATGTCAAATCCTCCTTTCCATGGAAGCTCCATGAAGGAAAAGTCCAAATCCTCCCCTTCATGGAAGCTCCTGGAAGATCTGTGGAAGATCCATGGAAGATCCATGGAAACTCCATGGAAGATCTGTGGAAGATCCATGGAAGATCCATGGAGGAAAGGCCAAATTCTGTTCTCCATGGAAGTTCCATGAGGGAAATGCCAAATCCTCCTTTCCATGGAAGCTCCATGGAATTGAAGGCCAAATGCTGTTCTCCATGGAAGCTGCATGGAAGAAAAGGCCAGATCCTCTTTTCCATGGAAGATCCATGGAAGCAAAGAACAAATCCTGTCTTCCATGGAAGCTCCATGAAGGTAAAGGCCAAATCCTGTCCTTCATGGAAGCTCCATGGAAGCAAAGGCCAAATCCTCCTTTCCATCAAAGCTCCAGGGAAGCTCCATGGAATTGAAGGCCAAAGCCTCTCTTCCATGGAAGTTCCATGGAAGCTCCATGGAAGATCCATGGAGGAAAGGCCAGATCCTGTCCTCCATAGAAGCTCCACAGGAATGAAGGCCAAATCCTCCCTTTCATGGAAGCTCCATGAAGGCAAAGGCAAAATCCTGTCCTTCATGGAAGCTCCATGGAATTGAAGGCCAAATGCTGTTCTCCATGGAAGTTCCAAGAGGGAAATGCCAAATCCTTCTTTCCATGGAAGCTCCATGGAGGCAAAGTCCAAATCCTCTCCTCTGGGGAAACTCCATGGAATTGAAGGCCAAATTTTGTCCCTCATGGAAGCTCCGTGAAGGTAAAGTCCAAATCCTGTCCTCCTTGGAAGTTCAATGGAAGCTCCATGGAATTAAAGGCCAAATCCTCCCTTCCCTGGAAGCTCCATGGAATCCAAAGCCTCTCTTCCATGGAAGCTCCATGGAAACTCCATGGAACATCCATGGAGGAAAGGCCAGATCCTGTCCTCCATAGAAGCTCCACAGGAATGAAGGCCAAATCCTCCCTTCCATGGAAGCTCCATGAAGGAAAAGTCCAAATCCTGTCCTTCATGGAAGCTCCATGGAATTGAAGGCCAAATCCTGTCCTCCATGGAAGTTCCATGAAGGAAAAGTCCAAATCCTCCTTTCCATGGAAGCTCCATGGAAGCAAAGCTCCTCAGACACCCCACCTCCCTCCATCACCCCAAAACCAAGGGAGGTTGCACCCCAAGGAAACTCATTCCCACCCGGAATGTCACCTGGAGGTGACTCCAGGAGCACAGGGAGGGCAGTTTAGGAACAGGAGGGATGAGGACAGGCTGGATCCGTGTCCCTCATCCCACGGGAAGCTGACGTCCCTCTCTGCCCTCCCTCGGTGTCTCCACGGCCAGGCCACCATGTCCCACCCCAGGCTGCTGCTCCTCCTCGTGCTGCTCGGCGCCGCCGGGACCAGCCGCGCCCTGAGCCTGTCCAGCGCCACCTCCATCTTCAGCTGCCTCAACGCCGCCCTGCAGGAAGCCCAGAAGATCCACCCCGAGGAGGACAACTCCGTCCTGGACAAGCGCGGCTCCGAGCCCCAGTCCCTGGAGGAGCTCTCCGAGGAGGACGGCGAGGAGGAAGAGCTGGGGAAAAGGACATTCCCGGGGGAAAGTCCCTTCAAGTTGGTGTCCCAGGCGCAGCTGAAGGGCAAGACGTACCAGAACCGCGCCAAGAGCGACCGGCGCACCAAGGTCACCCTGTCCCTCGACGTCCCCACCAACATCATGAACATCCTCTTCAACATCGCCAAGGCCAAGAACTTGCGGGCCAAGGCGGCGGCCAACGCCCACCTCATGGCCCAGATCGGCCGGAGGAAGTGACCGGGCCACCGCAGAGGGACTGATGGCCGGGTGTGACATCGGTGTTGTCTGGTTTTGACCCATCGAGTGACCTCACGTTCGTGTCCCTCCTCCCCCTTCCCTCCTCCCCGATCTCCTCCGTCATTCCTTCCGGACATTTCCATGAGCAGGGAAGAGGTTCCTGTCCCCAGCTGGGCACAGGGGACGTGTCACCCGGGAAGGTTCCTGATTAAAGCTGCGATCTCTGGAGTTTCCAATGCTTTGTTGTCCCACCGCCTGCACCGGGTGCTCCGTTGGGTCCATCTGGGTCCAAACCGATCCCAAAATCTCCCTCCAGCTCAGCCTCATGGCCCTGTGGTCCCATCAGGTTCTCTGTTGTGTCCATAGAGATCCCAAAATCTCCCTCTGACTCAACCCCATGGCTCTGATGTTGTCCCATCAGGTTCTCCATTGGAACCATCTGCATCCATAGAAATTCCAAAATTTCCCTCCAGCTCAGCCCCATGGCCTTGTTGTCCCATCAGGTTCTCCATTGGATCCATCTGGATCCAAACCGATTCCAAAATCTCCCTCCAGCTCAACCTCATCACCCTGTTGTCCCATCAGCTGCTCCACTGGGTCCATCTGGATCCATAGGAATTCCAAAATCTCCCTCCAGCTCAGCCCCATGGCCCTAATGTTGTCCCATCAGGTTCTCCATTGGATCCATCTGCATCCACAGGAATTCCAAAATCTCCCTCCAGCTCAGCCCCATGGCCTTGTTGTCCCATCAGCTGCTCCATTGGGTCCATCTGGATCCATAGGATCCCAAAATCTCCCTCTGACTCAGCCTCATCACCGTGTTGTTGTCCCATCAGGTTCTCCATTGGGTCCACCTGGATCCATAGGAATTCCAAAATCTCCCTCCAGCTCACCTCTGTCCCCACCCAGGTCCCCTCAAATTCCCACAAGCTGTCCCCACCCACAGCCACCAATCCCTCGGGAAGGGAAAAGCTGGACTGGACAGGGACAACCTCAGGAGGGATTTCCCAGTTCCTCCTCCTGGCTTTTCCCTGTGTTCCCTGTGTTTCCATGTTTCCCTCAGCACCAACCTCCTCGCCCCAGTGTCCCCAGTGTCTCCAGACTGGCTCTGACCAATTCCAATTCCAATGCCAATTCCAATTCCAATTCCAATGCCAATTCCAATTCCAATTCCAATGCCAATTCCAATGCCAATTCCAATGCCAATGCCAATTCCAATGCCAATGCCAATGCCAATTCCAATTCCAATTCCAATGCCAATTCCAATGCCAATTCCAATGCCAATGCCAATTCCAATGCCAATTCCAATGCCAATGCCAATGCCAATGCCAATTTCAATTCCAATTCCAATGCCAATTCCAATGCCAATTCCAATGCCAATGCCAATTCCAATGCCAATGCCAATGCCAATTTCAATTCCAATTCCAATGCCAATTTCAATGCCAATTTCAATGCCAATGCCAATTCCAATGCCAATTCCAATGCCAATTTCAATTCCAATTCCAATGCCAATTTCAATGCCAATTTCAATGCCAATGCCAATTCCAATTTCAATTCCAATGCCAATGCCAATGCCAATGCCAATTCCAATTCCAATGCCAATTCCAATGCCAATTCCAATTTCAATTCCAATGCCAATTCCAATTTCAATTCCAATGCCAATTCCAATGCCAATTTCAATTCCAATTCCAATGCCAATTCCAATGCCAATTCCAATTTCAATTCCAATGCCAATTCCAATTTCAATTCCAATGCCAATTCCAATGCCAATTTCAATTCCAATTCCAATGCCAATTTCAATTCCAATTCCAATTCCAATTCCAACCGCAAATCCCCACCTGCCCATTCCCGCTTTTCCACCTCTCGACCTCAGTTCTCCAGCAGGTCACCTCAGCTCCTCACCCTCAGGCCATCCCTGCTCATCCCACCCTTTCCCAGCCTCCCCACATTCCCACCCCTTCCCCTCGGAATGTTCATCCCTTCCTCCAAATCCTCCTCTCCACCTCCCAGCCCGGCTGGAAATTCCACCTCTTCCCTCCATCCCTGCAGGCAGCAGGTGTGGGAGGTGGAGAGGAATCTGGGGGAGGAATTGGGGAGAGGAATTTGGGAAATTTGAGGGAGGAATTTGGGGGAGGAATTTGGGAGAGGAATTTGAGAGAGAAACTGGGGAGAGGAATCTGGGAGAGGAATCTGGGAGAGGAATGTGGGAGAGGAATTTGGGAGAGGAATGTGGGAGAGGAATGTGGGAGAGGAATTTGGGAGAGGAGAATTTGGGAAATTTGAGAGAGGAATTTGGGAGAGAAACCTGGGAGAGGAATTTGGGAAATTTGAGAGAGGAATCTGGGAGAGGAATGTGGGAGAGGAATTTGGGAGAGAAATTTGTGAAAGGAATTTGGGAGAGAAATCTGGGAGAGGAATTCAGGAGAGGAATGTGGGAGAGGAATTTGGGAGAGGAATTTGGGAGAGGAATTTGAGGGGGAGGGGGCCCTTTTTCCCCAGGAGATTCTCCCCAAGAGCACCAAACGAGGTCCCACCAGCCCCACCCAGGGCACGGCCATGGGGACATTCCAGGTGGGACACCAAGGGACATCCAGGGGGTTGGGAGGTGGCCTGGAGGGTCATCAGAGGGACAATGACCTCGGGAGCCTTTTCCCATTGCAATCCGCCGGAATCCTGGATTCTATGGATTTCTGCATTTTATGGGATCCCAGCAAATTCCCAGTGTTCCACTGAGCTCTCCTCCAGCAGGACGTGGGAATTGTCCCCATTTCCCATCCAGGGAAACTGAGGCACGGGCAGAACGAGGTCACACCTGGTCCACCTCCATGGACACTCATCCCATCATGGGTTATCCAGGTATTCCCAGGTTTTCCAGGCTCAGCAGAGGATCCTCGGGAGGAGGGAGGGAGAAATCCCTGCTTGGAGCAGAAAGCTGGGAAAGATTTCCCACTGGGATCCCGGGAAGCACAATCCGGGTTGGGAACAGCTTTTCCCACCACCAGCCCTGCCTGGATCCTTTCCAGCTCCTGGTTGGACAAGGAGAACATCCCAGGATGAGCCTGGAGATCCAAACATCTTCTGCCCTTTCGGGAAGTGATTCCCAAGGATTCCCGAGGGATTTTCCAGCCCCAGGCGGAGCTGAGGCAGGGAAAGACAGTCCCAAACACGGCTGGAGCTTGGACAAACACTTCCCAAATTAATCCTTCCTTCCCAAAATAATCAATCCTTCCCAAATTAACCCTTCCTTCCCAAATTAATCCTTCCTTCCCAAATTAATCCTTCCCAAATTAATCCTTTCCAAATTAATCAATCCTTCCCAAATTAATCCTTCCCAAATTAATCAATCCTTCCCAAATTAACCCTTCCCAAATTAACCCTTCCCAAATTAACCCTTCCCAAATTAATTAATCCTTCCCAAATTAATCCTTCCCAAATTAATCAATCCTTCCCAAATTAACCCTTCCCAAATTAATTAATCCTTCCCAAATTAATTAATCCTTCCCAAATTAATCCTTCCTTCCCTAATTAACCCTTCCCAAATCAATCCTCCCCAAATTAATCAATCCTTCCCAAATTAATCCTTCCCAAATTAATTAATCCTCCCCAAATTAATTAATCCCTCCCAAATTAATCCTTCCTTCCCAAATTAGCCCTTCCCAAATCAATCCTTCCCAAATTAATCCTTCCCAAATTAATCAATCCTTCCCAGATTAATCCTTCCCAAATTAATCAATCCTTCCCAAATCAATCCTTCCCAAATTAATCCTTCCCAAATTAATCCTTCCCAGATTAATCCTTCCCAAAATAATTAATCCTTCCTTCCCAAATTAATCCTTCCTTCCCAAATTAGCCCTTCCCAAATTAATCACTCCTTCCCAAATTCATCCTTCCCAAATTAATCCTTCCCAAATTAATCAATCCTTCCCAAATTAATTAATCCTCCCCAAATTAATCAATCCTCCCCAAATTAATCAATCCTTCCCAAATTAATCCTTCCTTCCCAAATTAGCCCTTCCCAAATTAATCAATCCTTCCCAAATTAATCCTTCCCAAATTATTCCTTCCTAAATTAACCCTTCCCAAATTAATTAATCCTCCCCAAATTAATCAATCCTCCCCAAATTAATCAATCCTTCCCAAATTAACCCTTCCCAAATTAATTAACCCTTCCCAAATTAACTCTTCCCAAGTTAACCCTTCCCTGCTCTCCCTGGCGGGACCGGCGGTGCAGATTTCCCGAGGAAGCGGGATGGGACTGGAAGCTCTGGAATCTCCACCAACACCCGCGTGGGGCTGGGAGCATCCGGAGCTGGGATGCTCGGGAAGGGCAGCGGTGATCTGTGGAGTGTTCCGGAGAATTCCGGGCAGGATTCAGCCTTTCCCAGCCTTTCCCCAGAGCAACACATCCTTCTGCCCCTACTGCTGGATCCCATCCAGCCAATCCCAATCCTAATCCCAATCCCAATCCCAATCCTAATCCTAATACCAATCCCAGTCCTAATCCTAATCCAAATCCCAATCCTAATTCCAATCCCAACCCTAATCCTAATCCCCATCCCAATCCCAATCTCAATCCCCATCCCAATCCCCATCCCCATCCCAATCCCAATCCCAATCCCAATCCCAAATCCTTCCCAAGGCATCCAGCTCTTCCCAGGAACTCCTCACCCTCCTTTTCCACCTCCACCTGCCAACATTCCAAGTCTTTTTTTCCACTTTTGTCATTCCCACCAGAACAAACTGGAGGTGCTGCGGGGATTCCGACATTCCCAAGGATCCTGAATCCCATCCTGGGATCAAGGAGGGTTTGATGGTGAGGGAAGGGTTTAGGCAGCAAGCCAAAAACTCATTCCCAGAATTTTGGGAATACGCGGGAAGAGGTGTCCATGTTCACATCCATGGGGTTTTGGCTGGGAAAACCAAGGGAATTCCAGGACGAGGAATGGGATGGATCCATAGGGAATCCCATCAGGAGCAGAGGAAGGGGAGAGCCTTCCCCAAATCCCAACCCCACTCCAATGGGATTTGCTCCATGCCATTCCCTTCGATTCCTCACCCACTTGGACCAAACCGTGAGGTTTCATCATTCCCACGGGGCTGTCCCCACATCCCAAGCCTGGACAAGGTTTTAAACTCCTTTTTCTGGGAATTCTCATGTCCGGGAATTCCTGAATTCCATCTGTGCAGCGTGGAAAATAAAACCATTGTCCACCTGCAGTGGGATTGCTCTTGTCCTGCAGCTATTCCAGGTTTTCCAGGACATCCAAAATCCCACATCTCCGATGGAATTTTGCCTGCTGTCGTCCCCATTCCAGGGAAGGGACGCTGAGGGACAGGGAATTCTCCTCTCCAGATCCATGAGGGAGGAAGGAGATGCAAAATTCAGGATTATTTGGGTTGTGCTGGAGGAGCTGGAGCTGCCCAGGAGCTGGGAGAGCCCAAATTTCCATCCCAACCCCACGATCCCAAAACAAATCCCACAATTCCTGGCCACCCCCAGGAAGTTGGGAAAACGGGGGTGGAAAATAGGAATCACATTCCCAGCCCTGAAGGTTGCAAGGGAAGTTTTAAAAACGAGCTTTATCATTTAAATAAATGAATTTTTAAAAAATTGATTCCCACCCCCCCACCAAAAAAAAAGAAAACCAATGAAAATAATTTTCCTGAATCCATGGAAAGTGCTGATGGATATTACAGGGCAACCAATGCTGAATGAGGATTTAAAAGCCAAAATACCTCCAAATACCATGGATTTGAAATCCTTCACAGCACCTCCATTTCCCACCACAGCATTCCCTCCTGGAGCCACAGCTCCTGGAGCCTTTTCCAGCCACAGGGTGGCAGAAAAAATTCACATTTCTGTGATCCCTGAGCTCCTTCACCCACGAGACTTTCCTGCTCCCAGCAACAATTCCAGGAGAACATCACTCCTCCGTGGAACTGTGATCCAGGGATCACAAAAATTGGATTTTGGGATCTCCTGGACCTGTCCAGGTGTGGTGCTCCCAGTCCCAGGCAGGTGGAGTCGCTGATCCGGGAGTGTCCCAGGAATATTCCATGGGTTTCATCATCCTGCTTGGATCCTCCCCTGTGCCATCCACAGCTCCAGGAGAGCAAGGCAGAGCTGGAATTGTTCCTTCCCGAGCTCCTGGAGCTCTGCTGGAGTGAGCTGTGAGCATCCCTTCCAAAGAGGCTTTTCCAGCTCCTGAACCTGCAGCTTCCAGGAGGCTGGAAGGAGGAATGGAAAAGCTCCTTCCCTCTCCTTTTCCTCATCCCAGTGCCTTGGAAAAGTTCATTCCTTCATCCCAATGCATGGAAAAGCTAAATCTCTCGTCCCAGTTCCATGGAAAAGCTCCTTCCCTCATCCCAGTGCCATGGAAAATCTCAATCCCTCATCCCAGTGTCATGGAAAAGCTCCTTCCCTCATCCCAGGGCTAAGGAAAAATTCAATCCCACTCCTCATCCCAGTGCCTTGGAAAAGCTCAACCCCCCCAAAACCACCTTCCCCCCCCAAAACTTCCTTCATCCCAGTGCCATGGAAAAGTTCATTCCCTCATCCCAGCACCATGGAAAAGCTCAATCCCTCATTCCTTCATCCCAGTGCCATGGAAAAGCTCAATCTCTTCCCTCTCCTCGTCCCAGTGCCTTGGAAAAGCTCAATGCCTCATCCCAGTGCCATGGAAAAGCTCCTTCCCTCTCCTGCCTTCATCCCAGTGCCATGGAAAAGCTCCTTCCCTCACCAATGTGAAACTCCTCATCCCAGTGCCAAGGAGAAGTTCAATCCCTCTCTTCATCCCAGTGCCATGGAAAAGCTTCTTTTCTCATCCCAGTGCCATGGAAAAAGTTCATTCCCTCATCCCAGTGCCATGGAAAAGCTCCTTCCCTCATCCCAGTGCCATGGAAAACTCAATCCCTCATCCCAGTGCCATGGAAAAGCTCAATCCCTCATCCCAGTGCCATGGAAAAACTCAATCCCTCATCCCAGTGACATGGAAAAAGTTCATTCCTTCATCCCAGTGTCATAGAAAAGTTCAATCCCTCTCCTCATCCCAGCACCATGGAAAAGCTTCTTCCCTCCTCCCAGGGCCATGGAAAAGCTCAATCCCTCATCCCAAGGCCAAGGAAAAGCTCATTCCTTCATCCCAGTGTCATAGAAAAGCTCAATCCCTCATCCCAGTGCCAAGGAAAAGCTGAATCTCTGTCCTGCTCCTCATCCCAGCACCATGGAAAAGCTGAATCCCTGTCCTGCCCTCATCCCAGTTCCATGGAAAAGCTGAATCCCTGTCCTGCCCTCATCCCAGGACAAGGGCAGCTGGAGGTCACCCACCTCCCAGCACTTCCCACCTCAGCCATTGTCACCTCCAGGAGCTCCAGCGAGGAATGGCAAACGGACATTGGGATTTCTTCCCCACCACTCATCCCTCGGGTTATTCAAACCTCCCCTTTAAACAACCCTTTAAACCCTGCCAGCCCTTCAGTCACAGCCTGATCCAGCTTTTTTCCATGGATATCCCTGCCAGCTGCTTTTCTTGGCTGGCTCAGGGCGAGGGGAATCCCTGGAGGAGGATAACCTGCTGCGATGCAGGGGGAGGCAGAGGTCACTCAATCCCTTTTCCAGCTCGTTGGCAGCTTCCAGGGATTCTTGCAGCATGTCTGGGAGCAGCTGGAGAGGGGAGGAGTGTTCTTAGGGAGCTTGGATGTGGTTTTATGGGAGGCTGACTGCCAAAATGATTGAATTCCCACCCCAATTCCAGCGAAACGTGCAGGCAGAGCCAGCAGGACAGGGATTGCTTTAGCAGGGAGGAGTGGTTGGAGGATTCCTTAGGGAATTGCTGGCAAAAGGATGGAAAAAGTGGATTTTAACTAAAAGCAAAAGCGTGGCGAAGCTCCCTGGTGAAGCTCACTGCACTTTTGTTGGATATTTTATTTTAAAGCAGAGGGGGAAAGGAGAATAAAACCTAAAATTGAGCAAAATAAAAGTGAAAACAACCGAAAACGAGCTGTGTGGAAGTTAGGGATGGGAAAGGATAAAAGGAAAAAGAAATATTCCCATTGAATCCCAAAGTTCAGAGGGAACCCCTCTGCCAATCTGAGCCACTTCATCAACAGCTTAGGCCTCGAGGTTTTAACCTTTAAATTAAAAAATTAAATTACAATTAAAGCACTCAATTTAATAGCATTTAATTTATGGCCCAATTAATACAGCTGAGCAGAAAATTCTGCAGAATTTACTATCAGCACCAAGTAATTCACTCAATATATTAATTATGGATGTAATGGAATTAAGAACGGTGGATGGGCTGGAGCAGGGATGGGAATATTCCTGGAATGGAATTCCAGGAATTCCTGCCAGCTGGAAGTTTTTAGGATCAGCTTTGCTACTCCCAGGTAGGGAAAATAAAGGTCAACTCACCCAGGGAGGATTCACGTCTCGTGGAGAGGTTGAGGTGTTGCTTTTGGCATTGACCTGGAGGTTCCAGCTCCCCAAAACCCTGGGATTTTCCCCAAAATCCCTCTCATTCCAGCTCCCCAAAACCCTGGGATTGTTCCCAGAATCCCTCTCATTCCAGCTCCCCCAAACCCTGGGATTTTCCCAAAAATCCTTTGCCATTCAGCCCCCAAGCCCTGGGATTGTTCCCAAAACCCCTCACCATTCCAGCTCCCAAAAACCCTGGGATTTTCCCCAAAATCCCTCTCTATTCCAGCTCCCCCAAACCCTGGCATTGTTCCCAAAACCCCTCACCATTCCAGCTCCCCAAAACCCTGGGATTGTTCCCAAAATCCCTCACCATTCCAGCTCCCAAAACCCTGGGATTGTTCCCAGAATCCCTCTCATTCCAGCTCCCCAAAACCCTGGGATTTTCCCCAAAATCCCTCTCTATTCCAGCTCCCCAAAACCCTGGGATTGTTCCCAAAATCCCTCCCATTCAGCTCCCAAAACCCTGGGATTGTTCCCAGAATCCCTCTCATTCCAGCTCCCCAAAACCCTGGGATTTTCCCCAAAATCCCTCTCTATTCCAGCTCCCCAAAACCCTGGGATTGTTCCCAAAATCCCTCACCATTCCAGCTCCCAAAACCCTGGGATTGTTCCCAGAATCCCTCTCATTCCAGCTCCCCAAAACCCTGGGATTTTCCCCAAAATCCCTCTGCTATTCCAGCTCCCCCAAACCCTGGGATTTTCCCCAAAATTCCTCTCCTTCCTTTTCCTAGGCTGCCACCTCCTCCCTGCTCCTGCTGCCACCACCCCTGGCCTTTTAGGGCCACCAAAGGGATCTTCCCACCTCCCTCTCCCAAAAAATCACACAGGAACATTCCCCCTCCCTCTCCCCATTCCTGGCTGGACCTCCCCATGCAGATTTTGGGAATATTTCCCAAATCCAGGACTTCCTCAGGCAACACCTGAGCTTCACCAAAAGTGGTGAAGAGGCCAAACCCCACCAAAAAGCGCTCCCCACAATTCCCAGTGACTCCCTGATCCCAGACAGGATTCCCTGCCTGCTCTGGGAAGGTGTGCAGAGCAAATCCAGACAGAGATCCCCACAGGATGTAGGACATTTCCCCCACAGCTGTAATTAGGGTTGATGACTCTCACAGCACACCCTCATCAGCATTTGCTTTTCTCCTCGGGACAGCACCACACAAACACCCAAGGAACCCAAGGAACCTGAAATCCAAGGAGTTCAGAGCCAAAAAACCCCAAAAAAGTCTTTATTCACATACAAAAAGCCAGTTGCATAGGTGCATCTCTAATTCCAAAGTGCTTTTACAATAAAAAGCCAGAGAGAGAGTTTGCCATTCCTGCCCAAGCGGGAAGCTTGTGGCATTCCCTGGATTAGCATTAATTGGGATCTCCTGGCCAGGCAGGATGTCAGGACTGAGTCAGACCTTTGCTCAGCCTCACTCATCAAGACACAGAAGAAGCTCAAGACACCCAAACTAGGCAAGCAGGGAAGGTTTAAAGCATCAAACAGTGGCCATCGAGGTCCAGGCTGATCCTTCAGCACCTCCAGGCCCTCAGGAGAGAAGATTTGGATTCCAGCTGAGCTCCAGACCCGCAGTTTGTCAATATTCATCCTCCTCACCCTCCTCCTCCTCTCCATCTGCCCAGTCCCTTCCGACCTCCTCGTAATCCTTCTCCAAGGCCGCCAGGTCCTCCCTGGCCTCGGAGAACTCGCCCTCCTCCATGCCCTCCCCGACATACCAGTGCACGAAGGCTCTCTTGGCGTACATCAGGTCAAACTTGTGGTCGAGCCTCGCCCAAGCCTCGGCGATGGCCGTGGTGTTGCTCAGCATGCAGACCGCCCGCTGGACTTTGGCCAGGTCACCTCCAGGCACCACGGTGGGGGGTTGATAGTTGATGCCCACCTTGAACCCGGTGGGACACCAGTCCACGAACTGGATGGAGCGGCGCGTCTTGAGGGCGGCGATGGCGGCGTTGACGTCCTTGGGGACGACGTCGCCGCGGTACAGCAGGCAGCACGCCATGTACTTGCCGCGGCGAGGGTCGCACTTGACCATCTGGTTGTTGGGCTCGAAGCAGGCGTTGGTGATCTCCGGCACGGAGAGCTGCTCGTGGTAAGCCTTCTCGGCCGAGACGATGGGCGCGTAGGTGGTCAGCGGGAAGTGGATGCGCGGGTAGGGCACCAGGTTGGTCTGGAACTCGATCAGGTCCACGTTGAGGGCGCCGTTGAAGCGCAGCGAGGCGGTGACCGAGGACACGATCTGGCCGATCAGCCTGTTGAGGTTGGCGTAGGTGGGGCGCTCGATGTCCAGGTTGCGGTGGCAGATGTCGTAGATGGCCTCGTTGTCCACCATGAAGGAGCAGTCCGAGTGCTCCAGGGTGGTGTGGGTGGTGAGGATGGAGTTGTAGGGCTCCACCACGGCTGTGGACACCTGCGGGGCTGGGTACACCGAGAACTCCAGCTTGGATTTCTTGCTGTACTCCACGGAGAGTCGCTCCATGAGGAGGGAGGTGAAGCCGGAGCCCGTGCCTCCCCCGAAGCTGTGGAAGACCAGGAAGCCTTGGAGTCCACTGCACTGGTCAGCCTGCAGCAGAACATCGGATATTTATCCCTTTGAGGAATGGGACAACTATCCCAAGAATATTGGATATTTATCCCTTCAAGGTCTGGGATAACTACCCCAAGAAAATGGATATTTATCCCTTTAAAGACTGGGATAACTATGCCAAGACAATGGACATTTATCCCTTCAAGAACTGGGATAACTATCCCAAGAAAACTAGACATTTATCCTTTCAAGGACTGCAACAACTATTCCAAGGATACTGGATATTTATCCCTTTAAGGACTGGGATAACTATGCCAAGAATATTGGATATTTCATCCCTTTAAGGACTGGGATAACTATGCCAAGAATATTGGACATTTCATCCCTTTAAGGACTGGGATAACTATGCCAAGAATATTGGATATTTCATCCCTTTAAGGACTGGGATAACTATGCCAAGAATATTGGATATTTCATCCCTTTAAGGACTGGGATAACTATGCCAAGAATATGGATATTTCATCCCTTTAAGGACTGGGATAACTATGCCAAGAATATTGGATATTTATCCCTTTAAGGACTGGGATAACTATGCCAAGAATATTGGATATTTATCCCTTTAAGGACTGGGATAACTATCCCAAGAATATTGGATATTTATCCCTTTAAGGACTGGGATAACTATCCCAAGAATATTGGATATTTATCTATCTATTTCAGAACTGGGATAACTATCCCAAGGAAAATGGATATTTAGGTGTTAAAGGACTAGTATAACTACCCCAAGAAAATGGGTATTTATCCCTGTAAGCACTGGAATAACTATCCCAAGGAAAATGGATATTTATCCCTTCAAGGACTGGGATAACTATCCCAAGAAAAATGGATATTTATCCCTTCAAGGACTGGGATAACTATCCCAAGAAAATTGATATTTATTCCTTTAAAGACTAGCATAACTATGCCAAGATAATGGATATTTATCCCTTCAAAGACTGAAATAACTACCCCAAGAAAATAGACATTTATCCTTTCAAGCACTGGAATAACTATCCCAAGGATAATGGATATTTATCCCTTTAAGGACTGGGATAACTATCCCAAGGAAAATGGATATTTATCTATTTAAGGACTAGAATAACTATCCCAGGAAAATGGATATTTATCTATTTGAGGACTGGAATAACTATCCCAAAAAAATGGATATTTATCCCTTCAAGGACTGCAATAACTATCCCATGGATAATGGATATTTATCTATTTGAGGACTGGAATAACTATCCCAAAAAATGGATATTTATCCCTTCAAGGACTGCAATAACTATCCCATGGATAATGGATATTTATCTATTTGAGGACTGGAATAACTATCCCAAAAAAATGGATATTTATCCCTTCAAGGACTGCAATAACTATCCCATGGATAATGGATATTTATCCCTTTAAGGACTGCAATAACTATCCCAAGAAAATGGATATTTCTCCCTTTAAGGATTGGGATAACTATCCCAAGTAATACAGCAAGAAATCCCGCTTAGCGCACTCACTTCATTTTTTTCACATTTTTTTACCTTACCACTTTTTCATTTCAAGACTCTGACCCCAAACCCAACGTCCAACCGCACCATCCAAAATACGCTATTTCACCCCAAAACCTGGCGTTTCCCCCACCATTTTGCGGATCCTGCTGAGCACGGTGTCGATGATCTCCTTCCCGATGGTGTAGTGGCCGCGGGCGTAGTTGTTGGCAGCATCCTCCTTGCCGCTGATGAGCTGCTCGGGGTGGAAGAGGCCGTGGTAGGTCCCCGTGCGGATCTCGTCTGCCCCAGGAGCCACCAGGGAGAGCAGAACACAGAGAAGGTGTTGGGGAAGATGAAACAGGAAAGCCTTACAGATATGATTACCTTGCAAAAAAAAGATGCTGAGGATATGGAAAGTATAAATGAGATTGAGATGAAGACAAGGTTTGAGTTGAAGAGTGACTAGGAAACAATGGTATGGCACTGAAGGTAATCCCCCTTCTTGATAGAACAATTCCCTCTGCCTGGGCAGGTCCAAGGGTCAGAGCAGACCCTGCCTGCCTGGTAGAGATCCCAAAAAGCAGTTTTTTAAGGTTTAAAATACAACCCCCTATGGTAATGTGATTATTCTTATAGGTTGTATGTAAACGTTGTAGGGTTTGTAGCTTGTGCTAGATTGGTTCAAGAGAATTAGAATATTTAAAATATAACTGCATGGTAATGTGATGATTCTTATAGGTTGAATGTAAATGCTGTAGGATTGGTAGCTTGTTCTAGATTGGTTAATGAGAATTAGAATATTTAAAATATAACCCCATATGGTAATGGGATGATTCTTATAGGTTGAATGTAAATGCTGTAGGGTTTGTAGCTTGTTCTAGATTGGTTCAAGAGAATTAGAATATTCAACACAGAAGATGGTTTATTGTATTGTAAATGGCAAATTGCTCTCTTTCTGCCTCTCTCCCTCTCTCTCTTGCCTCTCTGACCTGCTCTGAGCTGCATCTTGCAGCCCGGCAGGTTTCTCACCCCCATGCTCCTTGACAATAAACCCCCAAACTCTAAAACCCAGCTTTAGAGATCTCTATTTCTATTCCATCCTCATAACCAAATCCCACAGAGTTAAATCCTACAAGAAGGCTCCGGGTGACCTGGGGCTGGCAGGATGTCCTCCCCTCCCCTGTGGCAGGACATTCCCTGCTGCTGCTGAACCGCCAGATTGGCCTGAAGAACCAGGCCAATCAAATGTGGCAGAATTCTGATTTTATTATTTAATTCTAAAACTTATAGAGACTTTCAAAGATCATCCGGATTGGGTCGATTCAAGACCTCCCCCTAGGCTGATTGGCCAGGTTTGAACTGCCTATCTTTTCAGAGACCGTTTCAATAACATCCAGATTTATCTTTGTTTATAAAAACACAGGATGAAGAAGAGAAAAATTCCCATGGGAAAGAGTCTGTGCTGCCAGAATTCCCCACCCTTCCCTCTGTCTGCTCGGTTGCAGAAGATGGATAACTCTAGTTGGGTTGACAGCCTGGCTGAGGTTATCTGCTGGCACCCGAAAGTCTAAAATCATATTATTATATAATTATAATATAAAAAAGTGGAATGAAGAGAGAATGTGGGAAATAAACAACAATAATTTTGGTGAGCACACAAGGTACACTTTTACACTATAAAAATGTGGAATGAAGAGAGAATGTGGGAAAATAAACAACAATATTTTAGTGAGCACACAAGGCACACTTTTACACTATAAAAACTCACGAATTTTCACAAAAGGTAGAAGCTTTTCTACATGGATACTGGAACATGAGGAAAATCTTCTCCCCAGAGTCTGGCTGCAGCTCTGTGGTAACTCCTTGCAGGACTGAGGGAGGATTCTGATGTATCCCAGCAGCAAAATTGGATTTTGGTAAGATCATTGCTTTCCTAAAATTGTATTCTTCTAGCTAGCTTATAATAATAAGAATAGGTTCCTTTCTTAACTTGCATTTTAAACTATTTTTATAGTTTTTGCCAGCATTTACCCCATAATTGCATTTTAGCTATTATAGTTTTGCAATTATACCTTTATTGTGTGTGTATGTTTGTCAATCTGCTCTCTGTTTGTTATTTTCTGTGTCTAATAAATGCTATTTTACATCATATTAGATTAATCAGCCAAATATCAAAGAACTGAATGAGCAGAAATTCATAAAGCTCCTGTCCCCATGCAGGACATCCCTTCTGCTTCGTGGTGGAGCACAGATAACTCCATGGGGTCAGAAACCCAGCAGGAGGTTATCTCGTGGTGCTTGAAGATCTGAGACCTCTAACCTTGAATTCATGTTTTAGTAGAAAATGGGAGTGAAAATAAACGAGAGTGAAAATGGGAGTGAAAATGGGAGTGAAAATAATGAATGACAGTGAGAATAAATAAGAGTGAGAATAAATAAGAGTGAGAATAAGAGTCTTGGGGTACTAACCACCCTAATGAAAGTTCCTGCCTGCTGCTAGAAGCCTGAAAAACAGCAGAAATTCATGAAATTCCTGTCTCCCATGCATGACAGCAGGACAGAGCAAAACCCATGGAATGTCCACCGGGAGATCACGGAATGACAGAGCCAAACCCATGGAATGTCCACCAGGAGGTCATGGGATGACAGAGCCAAACCCATGGAATGTCCACCAGGAGGTCATGGGATGGTTGTGGGAATGATGGAAGGGTTATGAGTAAACTCATCCACGTATGGTCTTACCATAATTCCATCTTCACCCTGAAACCCTAAATTAATCAATTAATCTGGTTTAATGAGTTAGGATGATTCCAGCATTATTTTGGGATTAGTTCCCACAGGCAGCTCATTCCAAAGTACCTGGAAATAGTCCAGAAGCTCCAACTCCATCCTCTGCTCCCCTGAACTGAAGGAAGACCCAAAAAACCTCCAGAGTTGACATTTCCACCTGACCCAACCTCAGGTCAGCAGCACCTCCAGAGGGATTTTAAATCCACTTTAAATCCACTCCATCCCAATCTTGGGCACATTCCATATTTTCCCGGCTCACTCATTAAGTTCTCCATTTAATTCCTTAATGAGGTGTCTCAAAATTAAGCAGAACCCAAACAAAAGGCTGCAATCCTTTAATTAGGACTAATGAGTCACATCCCGAGTGGAAAGATAGGAGCAGCCTGGGAGGCAGAAGCAGGTGGTTGGATTGGGAGTCATTCCCAATTAAAAAATAAAATTATTATTTTCTAGGAAGACACTCTAAATTGAAGGGCCACGATTCAATTGGAAATAATTGGAGTCATTCCCAATTAAAAAAAATAAAATTATTATTTTCTAGGAAGACACCTTAAATTGAAGGGCCATGATTTTGTTGAACACCCAGAGATCCCCAAGGGAGCTGGAAGGGGAAGGGGAAATCTTCTTAGAATCAATCAGGTTGGAAAAGATCTCCAAGACCAAGTCCAACCTTTGGCCAAACAGGACACCCAAATTCCCACAAATCTGTGGAATGTGTGGCATTCCAAAGGCTCATTCTGCCCAAAGGTGCTTTGTGAGGGGCGTTAGAACCACATGTGCCACATCTGGCCTTGGGATGGCAGAATTCCAGCCAGAACCACCAAGGTGGACAAATCCAGGTTGGTAGATCACTTCCCACCTGCTGAAGGTCCTGCTCAGGACAGCAGGTCCCAACAGGAGGGAGCAACCATGGATTTGTCACTCCTGGTCCCTTTGGAAGTGTCAATTCCATCTCCTTCCAAAGGCTGGGGATGTCTCACCAGAGCAGAGGAGTGGAGCAACACCAAGGAAGAAGGGTTGGAAATCACGGATGAAGGGCTGGGAATCGTGGATGAAGGGCTGGGAGTCAATCAATCAGGGATGAAGGGCTGGGAGTCAATCAATCAGGGATGAAGGGCTGGGAGTCAATCAGGGATGAAGGGCTGGGAGTCAATCAGGGATGAAGGGCTGGGAGTCAATCAGGGATGAAGGGCTGGGAGTCAATCAGGGATGAAGGGCTGGGAATCAATCAGGGATGAAGGGCTGGGAATCAATCAGGGATGAAGGGCTGGGAATCAATCAGGGATGAAGGGCTGGGAATCAATCAGGGATGAAGGGCTGGGAATCAATCGTAGAGGAAGGGCTGGGAGTCACAGATGAAGGGCTGGGAACCATGGAAAAAGGGTTGGGAATCAATCATGGATGAAGGGCTGGGACTCAATCCGGGATGAAGGGCTGGAAATCACGGACGAAGGGCTGGGAACCACAGAAGAAGGGCTGGGAACCATGGATGAAGGGCTGAGAATTGTGGATTAAGGGTTGGAAATCAATCACGGATGAAGGGCTGGGAGTCACGGAGGAAGGGCTGGGAGTCACGGAGGAAGGGCTGGGAGTCACGGAGGAAGGGCTGGGAGTCACGGAGGAAGGGCTGGGAGTCAGTCATGGAGGAAGGGCTGGGAGTCAGTCATGGAGGAAGGGCTGGGAGTCAGTCATGGAGGAAGGGCTGGGAGTCAGTCATGGAGGAAGGGGGGAAACGAGAAGGGCTGGGAATCAATCATGGAAGAAGGGCTGGGAATCATGGAAGAAGGGCTGGGAATCATGGAAGAAGGGCTGGGAATCATGGAAGAAGATGTCACCACCCCCAGACTCCCATCTTTACCGATGACCGTGGGCTCCAGGTCGATGAACACCGCCCGAGGAACGTGCTTGCCGGACGCCGTCTCGCAGAAGAAGGTCTCGAAGGAGGAATCCACTTGCTGGGAGTTGGGATCCATGGATTTCACCTGCCTGGAGCTGGGAATGGTCCCGTCGGCCTGGATTCCATGCTCCAGGCAGTAGAGCTCCCAGCAGGCGTTGCCCATCTGCACCCCGGCCTGCCCGATGTGGATGGAAATGCACTCCCTCTGGAAAAGGGAAACGGGGAGTTTTAGATGTCCTGAGGGTCGGGGTTAGGAATTCCAAACCCACACGGCTCTCCTCGGAGCATGGGAACAGGGAAATGAGGGAAATGGAATGAGGGAAAGGAGGGAAATGAAATGAGGGAAACGAGGGAAAGGAGGGAAAGGAGGGAAATGAGGGAAACGAGGGAAACGAGGGAAAGGAGGGAAAGGAGGGAAAGGAGGGAAATGAAATGAGGGAAAAGAAATGAGGGAAATGAAATGAGGGAAATGATGAAATGAGGGAAATTAAATGAGGAAAATAAGGGAAATAATGAGGGAAATGAGGGAAATGAGGGAAACAGGCGCCTTCCGCCCGCCACAGGGAGCTGGAGCTGGGATCAGACCAGGATCTGCATCCCGAGGAAAGGCTCTCCCAGCCCAGGGAAGGAGGAAGGAAGGAGCTGCTGGCTCCATGCTGAGGCAGGAAGCAGGTGAGCAGCTCTGGCTGCTCCACATCCCAATGGGACAGCAGGGACAGCAGCTCCAGGCTGTTCATCCCAAAAAAAAACTTGGGAAAGGCAGAGCCAGGCTGGAGTCAGAGCAGGAAAGAGGCTGGAGGAAACAGGGATTGCCCTGGGGCAGGAGAAGGCTGAAATCCTGATTTATCCAGGTCATCCCAGCAGCCTCTGGCTCCAGGGAAGCACTGCAGGGACTCAATCCTGATTTTTCCAGGTCACCCCAGCAGCTCCAGGGAAGCACTGCAGGGATTGGCGTCCTCTGGAGCCTCCCTGGGCACTTTGGGTTGTTGTGCTTCCCTGGGTAATTGGCATCTGCTGCTTCCACCACGCCGAGATCAAAGGGATGGCAGAACCTCCTGTCCCAGCTCTGAGAGGAGAATCCCAGTGCTGCTTCCCAAGGGATCAGCGGGACAGGGAGGTGATTCCACCTGGAATGACAGCTGGTCCCAGTGTTTGGGACATCCTTGGGCAGCTTGGCTCGGGTGTCACCTCACCCCACGCAGAGCTGGGGGCTCCAGAGGAAACATCTCAGGGTGGTGGGAATGTCTCGGGGTGGTGGGGACGTCTCGGGGTGGTGGGGACGTCTCGGGGTGGTGGGGACGTCTCGGGGTGGTGGGGAACGTCTCGGGGTGGTGGGGAACGTCTCGGGGTGGTGGGGAACGTCTCGGGGTGGTGGGGAACGTCTCGGGGTGGTGGGAACGTCTCCAGGTGGTGGGAAATCTCTCGGGGTGGAGGGGAACATCTCGGGGTGGAGGGGAACATCTCGGGGTGGAGGGGAACATCTCGGGGTGGAGGGGACCGTCTCGGGGAGGTATGGACAGCAGATCCCAAATCTCCAGGGAAATCAGATTACCACAACCATCCCAAACGCCCAGGGAGTCTCCAGAAAACTCCAGCTGGACATCCCTGAGCACCAACCACTCACGGCAGGGAAACGACCCAATGCCACTGCTCCACTCTCCAAGATTCTCCCGTCCCTCCAGCAGCTCCAAAGGTCACCAAACGCCCAGGATGGAGCAAAGCAAGGCTGGGTGGACACTGCTGGGACATGGGGACACCAACCCTTCACCCAGAGGTGCCTAAATCCCAGTGTGGGTTGGGACCCTCAGTTCTGTGGGGTGTGGAGGCTGTTGGGATTGGGGGCCGCTGGGATCAGAAACTGTTGGGATCCGAAACTCTTGGGATACGGAGCTGCTGGGATCAGAAATTGTTGGGATCAGGGGCTGCTGGGATCAGAAACCATTGGAATCAGAGATTACTGGAATCAGAAATTGTTGGGATAAGGGGTTACTGGGATCAGGAACTCCTGGGATCAGGGTCTGCTGGGATCAGAAATTGTTGGGATCAGGGGCTGCTGGGATCAGAAACCATTGGGATCAGAAACCCTTGGGATCAGAAACCCTTGGGATAAGGGGTTACTGGGATCACAAACTGTTGGGATTGAGGGTTTCTCAGACCAGAAACTCTTGGGATCAGGGTCTGCTGGGATCAGAAATTGTTGGGATCCGAAATTGCTGGGATCGGGGTCTAATGGGATCAGAAACTGTTGGGATCGGGGGTCACTGGGATCAGAAACTGTTGGGATCAGAAACCATTGGAATACGAGATTACTGGACTCAGAAACTGTTGGGATAAGGGGTTACTGGGATCAGAAATTGTTGGGATTGAGGGTTTCTCAGATCAGAAACCGTTGGGATTGGTGTCTAATGGGATCAGGAACTGCTGGGATCAGAAACTCTTGGGATCAGGGGCTGCTGGGATCAGAAATTGTTGGGATCAGGGGCTTCTGGGATCAGAAACTCTTGGGATCGGGGGTCACTGGGATCCGAAACCATTGGGATCAGAAACTCTTGGGATCAGAAACCGTTGGGATCAGAAACCGTTGGGATCAGGGGCTTCTGGGATCAGAAACCGTTGGGATCAGAAACCGTTGGGATCAGAAACCGTTGGGATCAGAAACCGTTGGGATCAGAAACCGTTGGGATCAGAAACCGTTGGGATCAGAAACCGTTGGGATCAGAAACCGTTGGGATCAGAAACCGTTGGGATCAGAAACCGTTGGGATCAGAAACCGTTGGGATCAGAAACTGTTGGGATCAGAAACTGTTGGGATCAGAAACTCTGGGGATCGGGGTCTAATGGGATCAGAAACTCTTGGGATCAGGGGCTTCTGGGATCAGAAACTGTTGGGATTGGGGGCTGCCAGGATCAGAAACTCTTGGGATCAGAAACCATTGGAATCAGATTACTGGAATCAGAAACTCTCGGGTTTGGGGGCTGCCGGGATCAGAAACCATTGGGATCGGGGGTTACTGGGATCAGAAACTATTGGGATTGGGGGCCACTGGGATCAGAAACCATTGGGATCAGAGCTGCTGCTCTCCCAGCTGCCCCCCTCACTATGCGGGCAATGCCGGCTGCCCTGCCCTGCCCAGCCCTGCCCAGCCCAGCATGGTTGCAATAACTCCCCTCCACGTCCATCCCACATCTCCCAGCTCTTCCCCGGGACAGCTGCTCCTCTCCCAAAAATCCCAAAATCCCGTTCCCAGCACCTGCCGCGCGGGGAGCGCCGGAATTCACAGCCCAGAGCTGGGGGAACGGGAACAAAGGGGAGAAAAAAATCGGATTTCAACAGCGGGAAATCAAATTTCAAAAGCGGGAAATCAAATTTCAAAAGTGGGAAATCAAATTTCAAAAGCGGGAGCTGCTTTGTGTTTTTATTATAAAAAGATTTTCCACCCTTTGAAATATTAAAATTAATAGAGGATTTTTTTTTTTATTATTTTTAATTTTTGGAGTTCCCAAGCTTTCCAACATTTGCATCCAGCTGAATTGCCTTTTCCAGACTCTGGCTGTTGTTGTCCAGCTGATTTTCCCATCGGGAACACCATGGAAATATTTAACTGTTTTATAGCCAGGCCAGACCAGAAATCCACACATTAAAGGAAAAGTTCAAAGCAAAATCCCTGGGAGTCACTTTGAAGTTTTTTTTTTTTTTCCTCCATTTGCAACCAGCAGATTTGGGGTTTTTTCCCACCAAGTTGCTCCTTTGCATCCATAAAAAATGAAAATAAAAATAAAAATACCAGTTGGGATCCTCTTTCCAAAAAAAGTTGCAGCTGGATGAGCCAGAAATGGTCAGGATTGCAGATTTTTTTTTTTAATTTTAAACCTCCTGCTCAATCCACTTCAGTTTCCCAGCTGCAAAGTTTTTGGAGCAAGGAATTCCATTAAAAAACGACGAGGGAAAAGTGGGATTTTTGGATTTTTATCCATTTCATATCTAATCCCAAAGGTTTAGGGCAGACAAAGGCAACATGGCAGCTCATTCCTAAGGAAAAATAAAAATAAATAAAAAAACCCTAAAGGTTGTGTTTGTTGCACTCAGTGGAAATGTTAAAATTTGGGGGAAAAGGGAGCAGAAAGATTAAAAATCCAAATTTTCATCTATCACACTGTCGAGTCGAAACACGCCAAAAAAATTGAAATAAATTCCATAAAAATTCCAAAATCCCAACTTTTAAAGGAGCCAGAAACTTTCCAGCCCCCCAGCCCAGGAGCTGCAAAATCCTAGAGGAAAATCCAAGAGGAATTCCCAATCCCATCCCTCACTTTTTCCATAAAAGGAGCAAACCCTAAATCAATAAAAACCCCAAAATACCCAAAAATCCCACAGATTCTGGGAATTCTGGGAATTCCCATTCCTGGCAGAAAGGAGAAGGAAAAAAGCTCAGAAAAAGTGGGAAAAATTGGGAATTTCGAAATGCAAGAGGAATTCCCAAGCCCTCCAATCACTTCTCCCTTACAAGGAGCAAACCCTGAATGAACAAAACCACAAAATACCCAAAAATCCCACAGAGCTGCCCCGAATTCCCATTCCTGGCAGAAAGGAGAAAGAAGAAGGATCAGAAAACAGTGGGGGAAATTGGGAATTTGTAAATCCAAGAGGAATTCCCAAGTACTCCAATCACTCTTCCCTTACAAGGAGCAAACCCTGAATCCATAAACCTGGAAATCCCCAAAGGGGAATTCCCATTCCCGGCAGAAAGGAGAAGGAAAAAAGCTCCAAACTCTCAGAAAACAGTGGGGAAAAGTGGGAAAAAGTGGGGAAAATTGGGAAAAATTGGGAATTTCGAAATGCAAGAGGAATTCCCAAGTACTCCAATCACTTTTCCCTTACAAGGAGCAAACCCTGAATGAACAAAAACCCCAAAATCCCCAAAAATCCCACAAAGCTGCTGGGAATTCCCATTCCCGGCAGAAAGGAGAAGGGAAAAAAGTTCCAAACTCTCAGGAAAACAGTGGGAAAAGGTGGGAAAAATTGGGAAAAATTGGCAATTTCGAAATCCAGGAGGAATTTCCAAGCACTCAGATCACTTCTCCCTTACAAGGAGCAAACCCTGAATCCATAAAACCCCAAAAATCCCACAGAGCTGCTGGGAATTCCCATTCCCGGCAGAAAGGAGAGGGAAAACCCTCGGGAAACAGTGAAAAATTGGGAATTTCGAAATCCAGGAGGAATTCCCAATCCCATCCCTCACTTTTCCCTTACAAGGAGCAAACCTTGAATGAACAAAACCACAAAATACCCAAAAATACCCCAAAATCCCACAGAGCTGCTGGGAATTCCCATTCCCGGCAGAAAGGAGAAGGAAAACCCTCGGGAAACAGTGAAAAGTTGGGAATTTCGAAATCCAGGAGGAATTCCCAAGCACTCCAATCACTTTTCCCTTACAAGGA
Source organism: Entomyzon cyanotis (assembly GCA_024500445.1). Taxonomy (NCBI): domain Eukaryota; kingdom Metazoa; phylum Chordata; class Aves; order Passeriformes; family Meliphagidae; genus Entomyzon; species Entomyzon cyanotis. Next base: position 3,399,145 of record JAKEPQ010001019.1, read on the forward strand.
GCAAACCCTAAATCCATAAAACCCCAAAAAATCCCACAAAGCTGCTGGGAATTCCCATTCCCGGCAGAAAGGAGAAGGAAAACCCTCGGGAAACAGTGAAAAATTGGGAATTTGGAAATCCAGGAGGAATTCCCAATCCCATCCCTCACTTTTCCCTTACAAGGAGCAAACCCCGAATGAACAAAACCCCAAAATACCCAAAAATCCCACAAAGCTGCTGGGAATTCCCATTCCCGGCAGAAAGGAGAAGGAAAAAAGTTCCAAACTCTCAGAAAACAGTGGGAAAAGGTGGGAAAAATTGGGAAAAGTTGGGAATTTCGAAATCCAGGATGAATTCCCAAGCACTCCAATCACTTCTCCCTTACAAGGAGCAAACCCTGAATCCATAAAACCCCCAAAATCCCACAGAGCTGCTGGGAATTCCCATTGCAGGCAGAAAGGAGAAGGAAAACCCTCGGGAAACAGTGAAAAATTGGGAATTTCGAAATCCAGGAGGAATTTCCAAGCACTCCAATCCAATTTCCAAGCACTCCCATAAAAGGAGCAAACCCTAAACGAACAAAATCCCCCAAAATCCCACAGAGCTGCTGGGAATTCCCATTCCCGGCAGAAAGGAGAGGGGAAAAGGCTCAGAAAAGTGGGAAAAGTGGGGAAATTTGGGCATGCGGAGCCTTACCATGGCGAGCTGGCCGCGGAAGCAGAGCAGCTGCCGGCTGGACTCGCAGCTCGCCGCTCGCTGCAGTTTGCTGAGACTCCACCTGGGAGGAAATGATTTCTGCGAGTTTAAAGGAGCAGAGCGCCTTTTCCTGCCAGCCCGGGAATGGGAGAACAGGGCAGAACAGGGGGGAAAGTGGGGAGAAAATTGGGGGGAAAATGGGGGGGAAATGGGGAGAAAATGGGGAGAAAATGGGGAGAAAGTTGGGGTAAAATGGGGATAAAGTTGGGGTAAAATGGGGATAAAATTGGGATAAAGTTGGGGTAAAATTGGGGTGAAATTGGGATAAAGTTCGGGTAAAATGGGGAAAAAATTGGGGTAAAATGGGGAGGAAATGGGGATAAAATTGGGATTAAATTGGGGTAAAATTGGGATTAAAATGGGGAGAAAACTGGGATTAAATTGGGGTAAAATTGGTATTAAATTGGGGTAAATTCGGGATTAAATTGGGGTAAAATGGGGAGAAAATGGGGATAAAATTGGGATTAAATTGGGGGGAAATCGGGATTAAATTGGGGTAAAATTGGGATTAACTGGAGAAAGGGATAAAATGGGATAAAATGGGGGGAAAATTGAGATAAAATTGGGATTAAATCAGGATCAAATCTGGATAAATTGGGAGAAAATGGGGAGAAAATTGGGAGAAAATTGGGATAAAATTGGGGTAAAATCAGGATAAACCGGGAGAAAATTGGGATAAAGTTGGGATTAAATGGGGATTAAATCGGGATAAAATCGGGATAAAATTGGGATAAAATTGGGATAAAATGGGGATTTTTGGGGAATTTTGTGAAAGGGAAATTGGGTCCCAAAACTATGGATGAGGTTTTTTGGGGAATTATATATGATTAAAGGATATAATAATTTGGGATTTTGGGAATTCAAGGCGAGCAGGTTGGGCAGAGAGGTTGGAAAATGTGGGAATTCGGAGGTTGGAAAATGTGGGAATGAGGGGTTGGAAAAGTGGGAAAGAGTTGGAAAATGTGGGAATTCAGCCCAAATTGCATGAGCTCCAGGAAAATTCCTGCTGGGAATAAAGAGGGAATTTTAGGAGCAGCTTTTCCTTTTTTGCCTAAATTTAAAAATGTGCCCCAAAATTGATTTTCTCTTGCCAAGAGGAATCTGGAGAAACGAGAAAATTTGGGTGGTTTATTCACTAAATTATGGGGTTTTGGGCAACCCCAGGTCAAAAATTTGGGATTTTTCCTCAGGGAAATGGGAAGGAAAAGAGGGAAATGCTGGAGCTGATGGTGGCACAGAGAACCTGACTAGGATTTCAACTCCAAGTCAAAAATTTGGGATTTTTTCTCTGGGAAATGGGAAGGGAAAGAGGGAAATGCTGCAGCTGATGGTGGCACAGAGAACCTGCCTAGGATTTCAACTCCAAGTCAAAAATTTGGGATTTTTTCTCAGGAAATGGGAAGGGAAAGAGGGAATTGCTGGAGCTCATGGAGGCAGAGAGAACTTCAGCTCCAAGTCAAAAATTTGGGATTTTTCCTTGGGAAATGAGAAGGAAAATAGGGAATTGCTGAGCTGATGGCAGCAGAGAGAACCTGCCTGGGATTTCAGCTCCAGGTCAAAAATTTTGGATTTTTTCTCAAGAAATGGGAAGGAAAGGAGGGAATTGCTGGAGCTGGTGGTGGCAGAGAGAACCTGCTGGGATTTCAGCTCCAAGTCAAAAATTTGGAGTTTTTTCTTGGGAAATGGGAAGGAAAAGAGGGAATTGCTGCAGCTGATGGCAGCAGAGAGAACCTGATTGGGATTTCAGCTCCAGGTAAAAAATTTTGGGATTTTTTTCCTTGGGAAATGGGAAGCAAAAGAGGAAATTCCTACAGCTGGTGATGGCAGAAAACCTGCCTGGGATTTCAACTCCAAGTGAAAATTTGGGGGTTTTTCCTTGGAAATGGGAAGGAAAAGAGGGAAATTCTGTGGTGGAAGAGAGAACCTGACTCGAATTTCAGCCACAAGTCAAAATTTTGGGATTTTTTTCTCAGGAAATGGGAAGGAAAATAGGGAATTGCTGGAGCTGATGGCAGCAGAGAGAATCAGCCTGGGATTTCAGCTCCAGGTCAAAAATTGGAATTTTTCCTCAGGAAATGGGAAGGAAAAGAGAGGTGGAGATGGTGGTGGCAGGGAGACCTCCCTGGGATTTCAGCTCCAGGTCAAAAATTGGAATTTTTTTCTTTGGGAAATGGGAATAAAAAGAGAGAAATGCTGAAGCTGGTGGTGACAGAGAGAACCTGCCTGGGATTTCAGCTCCAAGTGAAAAATTGGGGTTTTTTTCTTGGGAAATGGGAAGCAAAAGAAAAAAACTCCTCCTAATATCCAACCTGAACACACCGCCACTGGAGACAAACCAAAAACTGGTGGAGATCAGTGAGAATCACAAGAGGGGTTTCGATTGAAGTCCTTCCTGCTGCTGGTCAGGAGCTCAGGGAAGGGTTCCTGGTCCCATCCAAGCCCTGAAAACCAACTGGAGCATGGAAAAGGAATCTTCCTGCATTCCCAGAATCCCATTTTCCTCTCTGCTTGACTCAGAGTGCTGTGGTCCAGGACCGGGTGGACCTGGAGATGTTGGAGAGTCCAGAGAGGAGCAGCTCTGCTGGGATTCCAGGCTGGGAGAGCTGGGAATGTTGCCCTGGAGCAGGGAAGGATGCAGGGAGAGCTCAGAGCTCCTGCCAGGGCCTGAAGGAGCTCCAGGAGAGCTGCAGAGGGACTGGGGACAAGGCATGGAGGGACAGGAGACAGGGAATGGCTTCCCACTGCCAGAGGGCAGGGATGGATGGGATCTTGGGAATTAGGAATTCCTGGCTGGGATGGAATTCCCAGAGAAGCTGTGGCTGCCCCTGGATCCCTGGGATGGCCAAGGCCAGGCTGGACAGGGCTTGGAGCAACCTGGGATGGTGGGAAGTGTCCCTGCCTATAGGATGAGATCCTTTAAGATCCTTTCCAACCCAAACCCTTCTGTCACTCCATGGTTTCCTCTTCAACAAGAGGAGGCAAAAGAGAAGAGGACAAACTAGAGATGATGATGAAGATGAGGAAGAAGACAATGATGCTGAGTTCCCATCCCAGCCCTGAGCTGCTTTTCTCTCCCTGCAAAGCCTTCCCAAAGCCCAGCAGAGTCACCAGCCTGGGACAGTGGAAGGTGACCCTGGATGTCAGTGGTGGCACTGGATGATCCTTAAGCTCCTCCCAACCCAACCCATTTGATGATCCCACGACTGGAATGTTGTCCCCTGTTGCTGTTCTCCTCTCCCATCACACCCTTGGCTCCTCAGAGCCTTCAGGATGGATTCCACCAGGAGAAACACCTGGAAATCCCATCCTGGACTCTGCTTTGCCCTCCTGACCTTCCCAGCGGTGATTCCAGCAGGGAAATCATCTCATTCCTCTCCCAAGCTCCTCTCAGGGTCTGTGCTGAGCTCTGCAAGCTGCTGGAAAAGGCATTCCCAAATTCCATGGCTCACTGCCCTGGAGGGTTCAGAGCTCAGGGCTGCAGCTGAACACAAAGAACAGGAGTTTGGGAAGTGGGAAGGAAAAGAGGGAATCACTGGAGATGGTGGTGGCAGGGAGAACCTGCCTGGGATTTCAGCTCCAAGTGAGAAATTTGGGTTTTTTTTTACTTGGGAGAAAGTGGGGAAGTTCCCAAAGCAGGGGGACACACCAGTTTGGGGGTGGCTGCTGTAAAAATCAGCTCTCAGCCGTGGAGGAGGAGATAAGGGATTTGGCAGGTGGAGATCAAATGGGGGAATATGTGAATATTATACATCTATATCCCCAAGCCAATGGAAATTAAATGCTCAGCGAGGAACCAGAATTTTGCTGAAGTGCTCAGGTTTGAACCCAAATGGAAACTCCACAATTAAATCTGAGCTGGAATCAAATCAGAATTAATTCCCTTCTCTTTGGCATCACACCATGCTGAGGCTGAGTCCTCTGGCACGCTCAGAGTGCCCCAGGAATGCTCCCTCTCCCACCCCAGAGGTGTTTTTCCGAAAAAAAACCCCACAAATTCTGTCTGAAACCTTTCAATCCCGCTCTCCCATCTGGTTTTGTGCAACACTCTGGCAGCTGGAAGAGGGGAGCACCTCTCAATCCAGGTTCCACTCATTCAGAGAGCTGAACTTGTGGGTTGAGTGCATCTGGAAAACCCATTTGGGATTCTTTAGTCAACCACAGCCCAGAGAGAGAAATGCTTTGTGCTTTTTGTGGGGTTTTTTATGGGTTTCCAAAGGAATTTAATGGGTTTCAAAGGATTTCAGCTGCCCAGAAGTTGAGCTCAACCTGATGAACCTGATGGAGTGAGAAAAGCTGTTCCAGCACTGTCTGGGCTGCCAGAGGTGTTAAAAAGAGATTTTTTTTTTGCCAAATCTGTCTGGTGCAAAGGGGGATTTGCACTCCAGAGGAGATATTTATCTGATTTATCTGATTTATCACTGATTTATCAGCAGAGATAAGCCGTGCTCTGCTCTAGGGATGTCACCCCAAGAGGTGACACCCTCATCCCCTCCAAAACTCCCACTTTTCAGAGGGGAAAAGGCAGAAATGGAGGAAAATCCCAACCTCAGCCGATTTGGGACAGATTTCCAGCCGATTCCTTCCCCTCAGAGTATCCAAACCTTCCCCCAGCGCCTGGCTGGGAGCACCACTGAACCTCCTGCTGGCTTTCCAAGGCAGGATTTGGGGATTTGCTGCTCTGGCTGGCCAAAAAAGCTGCTTTTCCCAGATTGAAAGATCTCACTCCACATGGTTGAGGCAGTGGATTTGTGCCAGGAGTCAGCTCAGGCACAAAACACACCCTTTAAATCCCCTGGGTGTGTTTTGAGGTGAAATTTGGGGATTTGAGCTGATTTCTGAGGTGTACTTTTTCCTTTTGGCAGGAAGAAGGTTTTTCTCCTCCAATATTTTGCTAATTTTTGCCTTTTCCTTTTTGCAGGAAGAAGCTTTTTCTCCCCCAATATTTTGCTGGGTTTTGCCTTTTCCTTTTTGCAGGAAGAAGCTTTTTCTCCTCCAATATTTTGCTGCGTTTTGCCTTTTCCTTTTTGCAGGAAGAAGCTTTTTCTCCCCCAGTATTTTGCTGGGTTTTGCCTTTTCCTTTTTGCAGGAAGAAGCTTTTTCTCCCCCAGTATTTTGCTGGGTTTTGCCTTTTCCTTTTTGCAGGAAGAAGCTTTTTCTCCTCCAATATTTTGCTGCTTTTTGCCTTTTCCTTTTTGCAGGAAGAAGCTTTTTCTCCCCCAGTATTTTGCTGGGTTTTGCCTTTTCCTTTTTGCAGGAAGAAGCTTTTTCTCCCCCAATATTTTGCTTTTTTTTGCCTTTTCTGGCAGGACTGAGGCTGTTGTTCCCCTCCAGGTGCTGTGGGGTGCTGGACTTGTGTCCAGGGAGGAGAAAAGTGTGAGGAGGAGGATGGAGGAGGGAAAGATCACAGAATCACAGGATATCCTGAGCTGAAGGGATTTCAGGGATCATCTAAAGGATCATCCAAGGATCATCTAGACCAATTCCTGCACAGACACCCCAAAATCCCACCCTGTCTTTGGGAATGTTGTCCAAACCCTCCTGGAGCAGCTTTGGGAATGTTCCCATTCCCTGAGAGCTGTTCAGTGCCTCACCACCCTCTGAGGGAAAAACCTTTCCCTAAAATTCCTTAAAATCCAACCTAAAACTGCCCTGAATGAGGACAATGGCAGCTGGATTTCGGCAGGAATGGTGTGGCCAGTGTCACCGAATCTGCAGGAAAAACAAAAACCCTCCAACAACATTTTAATGTCAGAGAGTCAAGGCATTACTTTATTTTCTGGCCAGGATGTTGTTCTGGCCAGGATGTACCACAGAAATCATCTCATCCACACACAGCCCGGCTGTGCAGAGAGAATCATTCCAGGATACATCATTTTACTAGATTTTTCAGATATTTTATACAGTCAAAATACATAGAAATGTATTGGGTCAGTGTTCATTGGTCCAGAGTTGAGCAACCCCCCAGTATTCAGTTTCCCATTGGATCTGAATCTCCTCACCTCTCATGTTAATTAGATTTTTCATTCTTCAGTTCTCCTCTCAGTCCTTTCCTGCCCAGATGTCTTCAGCCCTGCTGGAGGTGCTCTGGGGTAGATGTTTGTAGATAAACACTGATGTCTGCTGATGTTCTGCTGAGAGCTCTTGAGCTTTGGGTTACTTTATCTGTCTTTATCTATCTTTATCTTATCTTTATCTTTATCTTTAACTTTATCTTTATCTATCTTTCTTTGTCTTTATCACCTTTATCTTTATCATCCTTATCTTTTACCTTTATCTTTATCATCTTTATCTTTATCTTTATTTTTTACCTTTATCTTTGGGTTCCTCCAGTCTGTTGATATGCTGAGCTCATCAGACCTCACCTGGTAGAACAATGCCCTGGAAAGAAACCTAAAATTCCTTTTCTTGAGGTAAACACAAACAGAACCCTTTGACACAAAATTTTTAACCTGCTATATTTGCCAACACCAGCAGGACTGGGGAAGTGATTTTTCCCCATGCTGGGCATTGGTGAGGAATCACCTCAGTGCTGTGTCAGCTCTGAGCTCCTCAGAGGGGCTGGAGGTGTGCAGGGAAGGGAATGGAGCTGGGAAGGGAATGGAAAACTCCTGAGGGAGCTGGAAAGGAGCTGAGGCTGGAGCAAAGGGGATCAGGGGGACCTTGTGGCTCTGCACAGCTGCTGCCAGGAGGGGACAGCCAGGGGGTCAGGCTGTGCTCCAGGGAACAGGGACAGCAGCAGAGGGAACAGCCTCAGGCTGGGTAGGGGAGGGGCAGGGTGGATAATTAGGAATTTCCTCATGGAAAGGGTTGATAGGAGTTGGAAAAAGCTGCCCAGGGAGGTTTGGAGTTCCCATCCCTGGAGGTGTGCAAGGAATTCCTGGCTGTGGCACTCACTCTGAGCTCAGGCCTGGGTGACAAGGTGGGGATCAGTCACAGGCTGGACTCGATGGTCTCAGAGGACTTTTCCAGCCTCAGTAACCTGGAATATCCCCTGGAATATCGCAGAGCAGAGCACGATGCCTCAATAACTGGAATATTCCCCTGGAATATAGCAGAACTCTGGAATATCCCCTGCAATATCGAAGAACTCTGGAATATCCCCTGGAATATCGCAGAACAGAGCACGATGCCTCAGTAACCCTGAATATCCCCTGGAATATCGCAGAAAAGAGCGCGATACCTCAATAACCTGGAATATCCCCTGGAATATCGCAGAACTCTGGAATATCCCCTGGAATATCGGGAACAGAGCGCGATCCCCTCACGGTGCCTCAGTTTCCCCTCAGCCGGAGCGCTCCGCCAGGGGGCGCCGCGACCCCCGGAGCCCTCACAGCCCGCGCCCCTCTGGCCACGCCCCCGACCTTTCTGATTGGTCTTCACCCCCTCTGAACACGCCCACGAAGGTGCTGATTGGCCAGCGCCGCCGCCGCCGCCATTTTCAAACGGCCGCCGCCGCCATTTCTCGCCGGGCTGAGGTCGCCGCTGCTGTCCCCGTGCTGTCCTCGGTGCCTTCCGTCCCCATGGCGGCAGAGCCCCTGCGCCAGAAACCCCCCGGGCGGACACGGGCCACGGCCAGCACCTCGCCCCCGGCGGGCGGCACCCCCGCTGTGGCCGCGTCCTGCAGCCGGTAGGAGTCGCGATCCCCGCGCGTCCTGCCGTGAGGGGCTGAGGGTGACAGTGTGAGGGGGTGTGTGCCCTCAGGGGAGAGCCCGCCGTGAGGGGCTGAGGGTGACAGTGTGAGGGGTGTGTGCCCTCGGGGGAGAGCCCGCCGTTCTGCTGAGGGTGACAGTGTGAGGGGGTGTGTGCCCTCGGGGGAGAGCCCGCCGTTCTGCTGAGGGTGACAGTGTGAGGGGTGTGTGCCCTCGGGGGAGAGCCCGCCGTTCTGCTGAGGGTGACAGTGTGAGGGGTGTGTGCCCTCAGGGGAGAGCCCGCCGTGAGGGGCTGAGGGTGACAGTGTGAGGGGTGTGTGCCCTCGGGGGAGAGCCCGCCGTTCTGCTGAGGGTGACAGTGTGAGGGGTGTGTGCCCTCAGGGGAGAGCCCGCCGTGAGGGGCTGAGGGTGACAGTGTGAGGGGTGTGTGCCCTCGGGGGAGAGCCCGCCGTTCTGCTGAGGGTGACAGTGTGAGGGGTGTGTGCCCTCAGGGGAGAGCCCGCCGTTCTGCTGTGGGAGGAGGGGGCCTTCATTGTGAAGAGAGCCCTCACCCTCCTGGGTCCCTCAGGAAATTCCCTCTTTCCCGTCCCTAAGGAAATTTCCCCTCCCTTCGAATCTCCTAAGTGGAATTCCCCTCCTGTGGGAGAATCCTTTGCCTTTCTCCCTCAGGAGATGCACGTTTCTTCCCTTAGGCTACACCAGCTTGCCCTGCCTGTCCCTGTCCCCTGGTGAGGAGGGGGTGTTGTTGCTCTTACCACGGAATGGGAAATTGTTGGAATGGAATTTAAGGTTGTTCCACGGGCAGGGACATTTCCCATTATCCCAGGTGGCTTTGGACACTTCCAGGGATCCAGGGACAGCCACAGCTTCTCTGCCAGGGCACTGATCATCTCCCTCTCCTGGGTATAATATCCTCCTCACCATCAGCCCTGCCTTTATTCTGGTTTTTTAAACCCCGGCGTGCGACGTCTCTTATTGGTAGTCTCATACATCACACTCGGGAGACTTTTCTCAAGGTCATACCCTGAAAGAAACTTATTTCTCAAGTTACCCTGAAGTTCAGCCGAGCTGTTTTGACCCCGAAAAGTCAGCTGGGTGTGTTTGGAATTTATCAGCAGATGTGTTTTGTTTAGAATTTATTAATCAGCAGGTGACCCCCGAGTGACCATCCCCTGACGACTGAGATTTGACAAACCCAAATCAGCAGAAATCTGGGTTTTTCTTTTGCCCTCGAGGTTCTCAAATGACTTCTCCAAGCGTGCAGGTGATGGAGAAACTTCTTACAGGTGACAAATGCAAAAATAAGGAATGAAAAATAAGGGATGGATTTCCCTAATCCAAGTTTTGTCAGCCCGGAGAGTTTCTCCCTCCAAACGCTGTGTTTTGGGCAAGGATTCATTCATTCCTGGATGTGCTCAGGAGCTGTTTTTGCAGCCCTTTTTCATCCCAGGTGGGTTGGAGGTGTTAGAGATGCTCCTGCTCTTCCTCCAGCCTCGTTTTTCCACGGAAATGAGCGAGAGGAAGGCGAATCCCTTGTTTAGAAACCTGGAGAAAGTCCCCAGGGGAAGGACTGGATGTCCTTAATGAGGTGATGAAAGCAAAGTAAACATTGCCGAGCTCGGGTTTGGCAAGCCTTGTGTGCTCTGGGTGGCAGAAGGGTTTAAAAGGCTTTGGAAAATGTGTGTTTTCACAGGAAGGTGCTCTTGAAAATCAAATTGCAGCTCCCTAATTAGCAGGCTTGAAAAGCAGGGCCTAATTGAAGGCTTTGGGGGTTTGGGATGGTGGAGGATTCCTGTGGGAGAGGTCGAGGAAATGGGGCTAAAGCTCAGAAAGCAATTTCTGCAGATAAGAATTATATATATTATATTATATATATTATATATATATTATTTGTCTTCATGTGGACACTCAAACGAGGAGCTGCCAGCTCAGCACCTCTGTGCTCTGGGGATGCAGAGCAACTCGAGCTGCTGCTGCTTGAGGCTTGTTTGGAATAACAAAAAAGTTTCACTGGAAGTGACTCGGGGAGGTCTCCAGCCCAACTGCACATTGAGGTCAGGTTGGCACTGCCTGGCTGAGCTCTACAAACCTCCAAGCATGAGGATTTTCATAATAATTGGGGGGAAACTCCTTTTCCTCGTATTTCCTGGAAATTCTCCATGCTGCAGCTTGTGCACGTGGAAGGGTCTGGTTCTGGTTTTATCTCCTTTTTAGATTGTGTAGACAGCATTCAAATCCCTTTTTGCCCTCCCTGAAATCCCTTTACCTCCCCAAAATCCCTTTTCCCCTTCCTGAAATCCCTTTTACCTCACCCAGGCTCAGTTCCCTGCTCTCTTTACTAATCCTGGGCATCTTTTTGCTGCAGTTGCTCTTCCTTGCCCTGGGAATCCCAAAGCTGCTCCCAGTGTCCAGCTGGGATCTCCCAAATCCCAACTGGCATCCTTTGAGCTGCTTGCTTCCCCAACCATCTTGCTGCAAACCACCAGGAACAGAATTTAAACTGTTTAATCCTTGCAGCTGTTGGGGAAGTGGCAAACCGGGACAGAGGGTTGGCTTGGTTCTTTGGTGGTTTTTTGGTCTGTTTGGGGGTTTTTTGTTTGGTTTTTCTTGTTGTTGTGTTGGGGTTTTTGGGGTTTTTTTGTTTGAGTTTGTTGTTGCTGTTGGTTTGGTTTGGGTTTTCCTTATATTTATTTTAAAAAAATACCAAAATCCGGAAGCAGTTGGATTTTAAATTATTTTAAACCAAATATGCAAAATCTCTGCCTTATGTTTAACGACCTGACTGGGACTCAAGCAAAGCCCTCCACCCTACTAAGCCATAAATATATTCAATATATACACAACAAATGCCCTCAATCCCTGAGTGGGGTGCACACATCCCTGAAGGAGCTTTTGTCCCCAGCCCTCTAACCTGACAGGGTTTTGTCCCTTTTGTCCCCAGCCCTGTCACCTGACAGGGTTTTGTCCCCAGCCCTCTAACTACTGGCAGGCTTTTGTCCCCAGCCCTGTAACCTGACAGGGTTTTGTCCCCAAAACTATAACCTGGCAGGGTTTTGTCCCCAGCCCTGCGACCTGGCAGGGTTTTGTCCCTTTTGTCCCCAGCCCTGCGACCTGGCAGGGTTTTGTCCCCAAAACTATAACCTGACAGGGTTTTGTCCCCAAAACATAACCTGACAGGTTTCGTCCCCAGCCCTGTCACCTAACAGGTTTTGTCCCTTTTGTCCCCGGCCCTGTCACCTGACCCTGCATTTGGTAACTCTCAATGCAGGCACAAGCAGAGCTCTGCATTCCCCAAACCCACCCAGCAGTGCTGGAGCACGAGGTAATGCCCTTTCTTTGCATCCTTGCATTCTCAGAGCTCCAGCATTCCCAAATCTGCAGTTCCACTGAGGTATTTTTAAATGCTCCTCTGACTGGCAGGGCAAGCATCAAGTTTCACTGCTGGAGGATTCCTGACGCTTCCAGAGGACAGGGAGGTGGGAAGGGCTGGGGATTTGTAGACAGCCTGTTGTCTGTAATCAAAAAATTGTGTCTAAAAAGGGAGGAGACAGCCGGGGAGACAGTGACTTCACCCAGTTATGAGCAGGGGCTGTTTGCTCTCGGCTGGGGATGCTTTTCACATCTTCTCATTTGCTATTTATCCCTTTTCCCCGCTGGCAATGCACCTGCAGCTCTCCCACAGCACCTGCATTTCCAACCTGCAAATTCAGCTTGAAAAGTGAGAGGGAATTGTTCTGGAGGTGGAGGAGAGGAAGCTGCAGTGTGCCCACAGAAGGGCAGGCCTGCAGGGAAAATAAGGAATTCTTTTCCCAGAATTTTTCCCAGAATCTAGCAGCACAATAAGTGGTTGAACGTTTTTCTCTCAGCCTTGTCCTCCCATCTCTGGCAGCATGACCAAAAAAAAAGGACAAAAAATGTAAATGGGACAGATAAAAGACTCTTTGTTTTGGGATTTGTTTGTTTGCTCTCTAATCTCATTCCCAATTTCCCAATTGATCTAATCTGGAGGTGAATCCAGGTGAGGCTGAGAGCCCAGGGCTCGCTTCTGGGCTGACATGGAAATAAAGTTCTCTCCTGCCCCAGACACTTTATCTGACCCCACTTTTGCCTGGAGAATGGCTCTGGAGAGCTCCTTCAGCTGGGAAAAGGAACTCTCCAACCCCAGGCAAACCTGGAGCTTGGAAAGCTGATTTTTATCTCTCTCTCCAGAGCCAACTGTTCTCTCTGACACCCAGAAACATCAACCCCTATGAGATTAATCCCAATTAACTGAGTGACTTTGGATAGGAGGATTTGGTGGCAGCCTGCAGACCCTGAGAGGTTTCAGGTGAAACAAAACCCTTCCCATCCCGTGCAGGAGCTGGGTTGGTTTTAATGAGGCATCTCAAGAAAGAGAGTCCTTCCTGAATTATATATTTTAAAAAAGCTTTAAAAAAATCTTTTAAAAATCTTCCCTGATCACCTGCACAATCTGCACCTTCCCATCCCCTGCAGGAGCTTTGGCAGGAAGAGCTTTGTTTCTGGAGCAGTATTGATTTTAACAAGGCATCTCAAGAAAGAGAGTCCTTCCTGAATTATAGATTTAAAAAACTCTTTAAAACTCTTCCCTGATCACTGCACAATCTGCACCCCTGCAGGAGCTAGGATTGGTTTTAACGAGGCATCTCAAGAAAGAGACTCCTTCCTGAATTACATATTTTAAAAAAAGCTTTAAAAACCTTCCCTGCTCACCTGCCCAACCTGCAATAATTCCAATTGCTTTGATTCCTTCCCTTTCCCCCTTTATCCCATTAAAGCTCGTTGGCCGCTGACCCAGCTCTGCTGTGAGGCTGAAGTGCTTTTGATGCTGCTGCTTCTCCTGCCTTTCTTCTCCTTAATTACAGCTTTTCTGCAATTAATGTTTGTTTGCTCTTGATCTCGGCTGGGATGAAAGCCTCTGCTCCAGCAGACTTCCCAGGGCTGCTCCGAGCCTCACCAAGAGTACAAACACACATTTTCCTCGCCATTAGCACATCAAAGCTCACCCAAATGCAAAGTTGGCCTCCCCTGAAGAAGGTGGTGATTAAAATGCATCGTTGGGAGCTGCAAGCTTTCCGAAAATGTCCAAAGGCTCCAATTAGCAGTGGAGGTTTTTATTTTCCAAAAGAACTCCAGCTTGTGAGTGTGAGGTTTACACACAACCACTGCAGGCAGTTCCAGGAGCCTCAAACACACAGTTCCCAGGAGACAGGGAATGCTATCCCAAATTATGAATCCAATTTTTGGCCCAAATTTACTGGAAAAGACTATTGATACCTGGGGAATATTTAAAAAAATCAAATCAGGGTTTGGGTTTTTTAAAGGTTAAATTCCCCCTGGTGCCCTTTGTTCCTTGGCACAAGAATTCCACAATTTTCCAGAAACTGGGAAGAAATTATCCCTAAAACTGAGTGGATTTAGCTGTGATCTTGTGATTTTCCTCTGCTGTGGAATATTCAGGTTGTGCCATTTTAATGTCACCTTTCCCTTTCAAACACACAATTCCCAGGAGACAGGGAATGCTATCCCAAATTATGAATTCATTTTTTGCCCCAAATTTACTGGAAAAGACTATTGATACCTCGGGAATATTTTAAAAAAATCAAATCAGGGTTTGGGTTTTTTTAAAGGTTAAATTCCCCCTGGTGTCCTTTGTTCCTTGGCACAAGAATTCCACAATTTTCCAGCAACTGGGAAAGGGTTGGGAAGAAATTATCCCCAAAACTGAGTGGATTTAGCTGTGATCTTGTGATTTTCCTCTGCTGTGGATAATATTCAGGGAAAAGGTTGTTCCATTTTAATGTCACCTTTCCCTTCCAAACACACAATTCCCAGGAGACAGGGAATGCTATCCCAAATTATGAATTCATTTTTGGCCCCAAATTTACTGGAAAAGACTATTGATACCTCGGGAATATTTTTAAAAAATGAAATAAGGGTTTGGGGTTTTTTCAGGATTAAATCCCCCCTGGTGCCCTTTGTTCCTTGGCACAAGAATTCCACAATTTTCCAGCAACTGGGAAGAAATTATCCCAAAAACTGAGTGGATTTAGCTGTGATCTTGTGATTTTCCTCTGCTGTGGAATATTCAGGGAAAATATTCCTCTTTCCCTACATTTTGAGTGTCAGCGTTTATTAAAGTCCTGTTAACTGGGATGAAAGAAATCCTGATTTTCCTGAACCTTTACTCTTCACACCTCTCAGTTCAGAACTGTTTTTTCTCCAGGGGGACAAAGGTGGTATGAGCAGCTCTGCAAACAATTCCTGGATTTTTTGTTAGGATGTGTGAAATGTGTTCCAACACATTCAATAAATTATTAAATAATTTAAGAATTAATAAACCAAGCTGAGGTATAATTTCATGTCCTTTTGGTGGCTCTGAACATGAAATGCTGGTGCAATTTGATTTTCTCAACACTTGGAAATGCTGGAAATAAATGAAATTTCTCCCAGGAAAGATGAGACGAGGCTAGGGGGAAGAAAATACCTGTAAAATCATATTTTTAAACCCAGGCAAACCTTCCAGCACTCACCATCCCTCCGTGTGCATGCTGATTAACAGCAGGCTTTTAATTGCTTGCTGCTGCTGACAGCCTGCTCCTTATTGTCTTGTAAAACAGAATTCAAGCTCCACTTAGCAAATCATTATCTTCCCTCCCAAATCATTCTCAACATCCTCAACTAGCTTCAGCCCAGCTAGTGCTGCTTGAATTCGTATTTTCAGGGCAAGCGGATCACAGGTGCTTTGCAGAATAAAACCTTCAGGTAAAACCTGGAAAATAAATAAATAATAATAAATATATAAATAAAAAATAAAGAAATAATAAATAAAAAGAGGTGCTTTGCAGAATAAAACCTTCAGGTAAAACCTGAAAAATAAATAAATAACAATAAATATATAAATAAAAAATAAATAAATGATAAATAAATAAAAAGAGGTGCTTTGCAGAATGAGCCCTTGCGATAAAACCTCAATAATAAATAAATAAATTAATAATAAATAAATTTTAAAAGGTGTTTTGCAGAATAAAACCTTTAGCTAAAACCTCAATAATAAATAAATAAATAAAGAATAAATAAATAAAAAGAGGTGCTTTGCAGAATAAAACCTTCAGATGAAACCTCAATAATAAATAAATAAATAATAAATAAATAATAAATTTGAAAAGGTGCTTTGCAGAATAAAACCTTCAGGGAACACCTCAATAGTAAATTAATAAATAATAATAAATAAATAAATAAAAATAGGTGCTTTGCAGAATGAAACCTTCAGATAAAACCTTAAAAAAGGGATGAATTTGGGATATTACTGCCCAGCTAGTCAGAATTTAAGAAGAGACTCTCTCCTGCAAAAATGGTGATTTGATGAGAAGAATGAGCATTTCAGTGCTTTTTTATCCAGTGAAGTAAAAATCCTGAGAAGATTTTTTCCCCATTATCCTCGTGAGGAGCTGCAGTAATTCTTCATAAAAATAGATATAATAATAAACTTCTATCGAATAAAAAATCCCTTCATCAAAAGCACTTTGCAGCAGAGCTCTCCTGCTATCTGAGAGGCAGGTTGTTCAATTCTTCTTTCCAAACCACCAAATGAAATGAACATTTTTCCTGCTTGGACAGGAATGGAGCTCAGAGCTGTGCAAAGAGATAAAAAATCTTATTAAATCTAATCATTAAAAAATCTTAGTAAATCTAATAATTAAAAATAAAAATTACCACGTGCACAAGAGTTTGATGAAATGTTGCTTTTGTAGGGAAAAGCTAAGGAAAAGCAGCTGATCCTCCCAAACTGATTCCAAATCCATTTAAAATTGATTTTCAATTTTTTAATTTATTGAAATTATTATTTCAATAATAATTTATTTAAGTTATTTAAAATGTGGGTTAGGGTTAGGGTGATGGGAATCCTCCAAAGTGGACTGGAAGGTGCAGAGAATATCTTATAAATAGGGAGGACTAGGAATTATTTTAGAATTATTTTAGAATTATTTTAGTTTGCTGAGGAAGAGTGAAGGAGTTTTCCCAACTTTAAATCAGAATAAACCCGAGAGAAAAGCCTGGCTTACCCAAACACTGAGCTGAGTTTAGCTGCAGGGAAAATCTCCATCTCTCCCTGCCAAAAATAGGGAAAATCTCCATCTCATCCCTGCCAAAAATAGGGAAAATCTCCATCTATCTTTGCCAAAAATAGGGAAAATCTCCATCCATCCCTGCCAAAAATAGGGAAAATCTCCATCCATCCCTGCCAAAAATAGGGAAAATCTCCATCTCATCCCTGCCAAAAATAGGGAAAATCTCCATCTCTCCCTGCCAAAAATAGGGAAAATCTCCATCTATCTTTGCCAAAAATAGGAAAATCTCCATCTATCCCTGCCAAAAATAGGAAAATCTCCATCTATCTTTGCCAAAAATAGGGAAAATCTCCATCTCTCCCTGCCAAAAATAGGGAAAATCTCCATCTCATCCCTGCCAAAAATAGGGAAAATCTCCATCTATCTTTGCCAAAAATAGGGAAAATCTCCATCTATCTTTGCCAAAAATAGGGAAAATCTCCATCTATCTTTGCCAAAAATAGGGAAAATCTCCATCCATCCCTGCCAAAAATAGGGAAAATCTCCATCTCATCCCTGCCAAAAATAGGGAAAATCTCCATCCATCCCTGCCAAAAATAGGGAAAATCTCCATCTATCTTTGCCAAAAATAGGGAAAATCTCCATCTATCTTTGCCAAAAATAGGGAAAATCTCCATCCATCCCTGCCAAAAATAGGGAAAATCTCCATCTCTCCCTGCCAAAAATAGGAAAATCTCCATCTATCTTTGCCAAAAATAGGGAAAATCTCCATCCATCCCTGCCAAAAATAGGGAAAATCTCCATCTATCTTTGCCAAAAATAGGGAAAATCTCCATCTATCTTTGCCAAAAATAGGGAAAATCTCCATCCATCCCT
This sequence comes from Entomyzon cyanotis, assembly GCA_024500445.1. Lineage (NCBI taxonomy): Eukaryota > Metazoa > Chordata > Aves > Passeriformes > Meliphagidae > Entomyzon > Entomyzon cyanotis. The sequence continues at coordinate 3,416,496 of JAKEPQ010001019.1, forward strand.
GCCAAAAATAGGGAAAATCTCCATCTATCTTTGCCAAAAATAGGGAAAATCTCCATCTATCTTTGCCAAAAATAGGGAAAATCTCCATCTATCCCTGCCAAAAATAGGGAAAATCTCCATCTATCCCTGCCAAAAATCTGAATTTATTTCCTCAATCTTCTCCTCAACTCCAGAAACAACAGAATTGTAAAAATTGGAATTTAACCATCTGGGAATGTGGAGAAAATAACTCCAATCAGCAGGGTGTTCTCTGGTGTCACTGCTTCCCTGATGTCACAAAAACCTTGCAACTGCTGAATTTGAAATATTTTCATATTTTTCATCTCCACCAGCTCCTGTTTGCTCTCTTGGAAGAGATTTAAACTCCCTGAGGATCAACAGTAAGGAGGGAAAAATCACTTGTGGTAAAAACAGCTGAGGGAATTTCCAAAGGGTGAGGAGAAATTACAATTTTCAACCTTTTTGCTCCTCCTTGGAAATTATTTCATGGAGGCCTGGATTTGGCAGGAAGGGCAGGATTGCTGCTAATTGTGGAATTTAAAAAAAATTAAAATTTAAAATTAAAAAAAAAAATTAAAAAAGATTAAAATCTAAAAAATTTTAAAAATTAAAAAATGAAATTTAGGAATTGCCTGCCCTGGAGAGGCTGCAGTGGGGATGGCAATGGGATCAGGGTGTGGAAAACAAAATCAAAGTGACTTTGGGAAGAGAAAACTTCGGGAGAAATCCAAGGGGTGGGAAGAGAGGAGGAGGAATTGTGTGGTTTGGTTAGGATGATGGGAAAAGGACAATCAGCTTCCACTTGGGTCAAGCTTTGCACATATCAGAGCTTAAGAAAAAATCTGTGGTTCCTGTGAGAAATACAAAGAATCCCATGGTTTAAAATCTCTTTAAAATCTGTGATTCCTGTGAGAAATACAAAGAATCCCATGGTTTCTCCACACCTGGAATGCCAGACAAAAATCTCTTTAAAATCTGTGATTCCTGTGAGAAATACAAAGAATTCCAGGATTTAAAATCTCTTTAAAATCTGTGGTTCCTGTGAGAAATACAAAGAATTCCATGATTTAAAATCTCTTTAAAATCTGTGGTTCCTGTGAGAAATACAAAGAATTCCAGGATTTAAAATCTCTTTAAAATCTGTGGTTCCTGTGAGAAATACAAACAATCCCATGGTTTCTCCACACCTGGAATGCCAGAAAAAATCTCTTTAAAATCTGTGATTCCTGTGAGAAATACAAATAATCCCATGGTTTCTCCACACCTGGAATCCCAGGAAAAAATCTCTTTAAAAACCGTGGTGGTCCCACATTTCCCACATCCTGCTGAGGGGGGGGAAGCACCAATTAATTAATTAATTGGAATTAATTATCTCCCCAAACCTTCAGCTTCAGCTCTGACTGGACGGGAAGGCAAAGCTTGATCACAGCGATTTGATTTAGGGTTTCCTTTGAAGTGAGCCCAGAAATTAAATTAATTTAATTAATTTAATTAATTCCCTCCCAGGAATTTTAGGAGGGAGGGGAAAGCCCAGCCTATTCCAGCTCTGACTTTCAGATTTTGGATTAATCCCAGGTGGAAAAAGGGATTTATTTCACCTTGTGCTTGTCAAGGAGTTCTCAAAAAAAAGGATTTCTGCTCTGAAAATAAAGATATAAATTAAAAATAGAAATAAAAATCAAATAGATCTACAAGTATAGATATAAATGAATAAAATAGATCTACAAGTATAAAATAAATAAAATATAAAACAAATAAAATATAAAATAAATCTAGAAATCCCCCAAGCACCCTCCCTGCCCCATTTGGGTGTTTCTTTGCTCTTCTTTATTCTTTGCCTTTATTTTGGTGAAGCCAAAGCAAACCCAGACTGAACAACAAACACCAAAAAAAAGGCTTTGAGCCAAAAATACTGAAATTGCAAATGCAGCTGAGCCCCACCTCGTGTGGAGGAGAGGAACAGCTGCAGCCAGAGTTCCCTGCAGGTTTTAGCAGGATTTGGGATTTCCAACAAACAGCACCAGGCTGGGTTTGGGATTTCCAACAAACAGCACCAGGCTGGGTTTGGGATTTCCAGCAGCACCAGGTTGGGTTTGGGATTTCCAACAAACAGCACCAGGTTGGGTTTGGGATTTCACAAGCAGCACCAGGCTGGGTTTGGGATTTCCAAGCAGCACCAGGTTGGGTTTGGGATTTCAAACAAACAGCACCAGGCTGGGTTTGGGATTTCAAACAAACAGCACCAGGTTGGGTTTGGGATTTCCAAGAGCACCAGGCTGGGTTTGGGATTTCAAACAAACAGCACCAGGCTGGGTTTGGGATTTCCAACAAACAGCACCAGGCTGGGTTTGGGATTTCCAACACCCCGGCGGGGGTGGTCCAAGCCGGGTGAACAGCACCAGGCTGGGTTCCTATTGAGGTCTCTGTGACTGAGGTGAAAGTTAAAAAACTGTGTGCAACACTGTGAAAAACTGACAGAGAAAAACTTAAAAATCCCCCAAAAAGCCATGTGGAGATCCAGGCGTTGAGTGTTGAGGTTTGGTGGGAAAAGTTTAAATAAATCCACCTTTCCTGGACGTTATTCTAGGAATATTTCTTATTTCATCCCTTCATTATTTCATTATTTATTTCATTATTTCATGATTTCATGCATCCCACTGATTCCCAGCAGGAGTTTCTGGGAATCACAGACCTCCCAGCCCCCTTTGGAATCCCTCAGGCTTCTCCCTTTCTCCCTCCCTTTTTCCCTTTCTCCTCGCTGTGTCCTCAGCAGGAATATATCAATTTTAATATTAAGAAAAAATGTATAAAGCCTGCCTTTCCCTTCCAGGCTCCATCAAATTCTCCCTGCAGGCAGCAGCTGCTCGTCTGCTGCACTAACTGCATTTTTTAATTTAGTTTAATTTAGTTTAATTTTTTCAATTTTAGTTTTCCTGCATTTCTGAATCCTTCCCTCTTGTTCTGTCTGAGTTCCAAGCTCATTTTTTCCCTCCTCATTCCAACTAAAGCACTCCAGAGCCACCTCTGGTTTACACTTCCCAATTCCTTCCATTCCCAGGCAGGCAGGGAATTCCTTTCCCTCTAGGTGTCACCACTGCATTGGCAATCAGAGTTTTTCCTTTCCAGCACAGGACACAACTTGTATTTCACTCCTGCTTCGAGCTCAGTGTTTAAAATAAATTCACCACTTGGGTCACTTTGGGATTAATTCTGTTTTACTGAGTCAAATGGTTGCTTACCCACCAAAGGTGAAAGAATTCCTTGAATACTACAAGGTGATTTTTCTTCCTTTTCATTAAATATTTAGAGAATCACAGAAGGATTTGGGTTGGAAATTGCCTTAAAGTTCATCTTATTCCACCTTTAATATGGGCAAGGACTAATGAATTTGGCATTAATTTCATTTTACTGAGTCAAATGGTTGCTTACCCACTGTAGGTGAAAGGAAAGAATTCCTTGAATGCTACAAGGTGACTTTTCTTCCTTTTTATTAACGTTTAGAGAATCACAGAAGAGTTTGGGTTGGAAATTACCTTAAACTCATCTCATTCCAGCTTTACCATGGGCAAGGACTAACGAATTTGGGGTTAATTTCATTTTACTGAGTCAAATGGTTGCTTACCCACCAAAGGTGAAAGAATTCCTTGAATACTACAAGGTGATTTTTCTTCCTTTTAATTAAATATTTAGAGAATCACAGAAGGATTTGGGTTGGAAATTACCTTAAACTCACCTCATTCCACCTTTAATATGGGCAGGGACTCATGAATTTGGGATTAATTTCATTTTACTGAGTCAAATGGTTGCTTACCCACTGTAGGTGAAAGGAAAGAATTCTTTGAATGCTACAAGGTGACTTTTCTTCCTTTTTGTTAACATTTAGCGAATCACAGAAGAGTTTGGGTTGCAAATGACCTTAAACTCATCTCATTCCACTTTTAATATGGGCATGGACTAATTAATTTGGGATTAATTTCATTTTATTGAGTCAAATGGTTGCTTACCCACCACAGGTGAAAGGATATAATTCCTTGAATACTCCAATTTGACTTTTCTTCCTTTTCATTAACATTTAGAAGGATTTGGGTTGGAAATTACCTTAAACTCATCTCATTCCACCTTTACCACAGGCAGGGAAAGCTGGAATCCCACTTCCCATCATCCCAGCTTGCTCCAAGCCCCATCCAACCTGCTTTTAAATATCCTTCCGTGCTGACCACGGCCCTTTCCTCAACCTTTTCAACTCCAAGGTGACCCGGGGAGGGAAAAAAAAATAAAATAAAAGATCTCAGGGGATCCAAGCAGGTGAAGGTGCCCAGGCTGCTGCAGGCTCTCAGCTCGTGGGTGGGCTGGCAGTGTTCCTCACCTGGCTCTGCACCTGAAAGGTGCTCTGCAAAGCTGCCTGGGAGCTTCCTGAGAGCTCAGCATCCCTTCATCCCCAGCATCAGACAGACCGCAAAGCTGATTGCATAAATGGAGTGCAATTAAGCTGATTGCCCTCCCACACAGCCAGAAAGCTCGGCAGACTTTGGAACTGCTCCATGTCTGGCTCGGGGAGAAGGAGCACTTACACTGCCTGGCTCAGGTTAAAAATCCACAGAAGGAGTTTTCCAAGTGATTTCATTCCTGGGGGATGAAAAAATCACAATTTTTTAATGCCAGTTGTGATCATGAATTTCTTCAACTCCTCTTCCCTTTGCCCAGAGAAGCTGTGGCTGCCCTGGATCTCCAGAATGCCCAAAGCCAGGCTGGACAGGGCTTGGAGCAAACTGGGATAACGGGATTTGGATAACTGGGATGATGGCAGGAGGTGACACTGGAGGAACCTTCAAGATCCCTTTCAACCCAACCCGTTCCATTCTAGTTTGGAAAACACAGAGCACTATGGAGCGTTAATTAATTAATGATTCACAGTCCAATTCCTTCCCAAATGATATTAATGTTCATTCCATATGACCTTGCACTTTGCACAGTGATCCTGGCAGCAGCTGCCTTGGATATTGCTGTATTCCTTGGATATTACTGAATTCCTTGGATATTACTGAAATCCTTGGGTATTGCTGTATTCCTTGGATATTACTGAATTCCTTGGTTAGTTATTGCTATATTCTTTGGATATTGCAGTATTCCTTGGACATCTCTGTATTCCTTGGTTAGTTATTGCAGTATTCCTTGGATATTGCTGTATTCCTTGGATATTGCAGTATTCCTTGGATATTTCTGTATTCCTTGGTTAGTTATTGCTGTATTCCTTGGACATTGCTGTATTCCTTGGATATTGTAGTATTCCTTGGACATTGCTGTATTCCAGAGGGGTAAACTCCACACTCAGCCCAACTCCAGCCCCAAACCAAATCCAAGTGCTGATTTCCAGCAAAATTCCCAAATCCCCAGCCCATCCCAAGCTGTGCCACCCTCTCAATGCTGGCCACAGCTGCCCTTGGTGTCCCCAGGAGGTGACCCCGAGGGGAATTAGGATCAGCAAAAGGACTTTGTTGGCTGCAGCTGAGATCCCCAGCAATGGTTTTATCACCGAAATCAACCCCTGTTTGCCCAACCAGCCTGACACATGTACGGGTTTGTGTTCCAGCTGATTCCTGGCTCTCCCCTCGGGTTTTTAGATCATTCCCTGTGATTTCCCGGCGATTCTCTCCTGGCACTTCGCAGTCACACTGCTGCACTGTCGCTCCTCCACATCAGGGGGAGCTTTGAGCTTGTTCTGCAACCCAAACCCATTTGCTGTGTGTCAGGAATGGTTTGGGGGATAATCTTTACAACAGACAGATTCATTTTCCTACTAACTGTCCAGGAATGTTCTCCTGAACGTGAATAACCACTGGCTGGGCTGAGGGAGATTTAATAATGGCTTTCCTGTGCAGACTTTCTAGCAGACTTTCTCCTCTCTTAGAAAAGAAAAAAAAATTTAAAAAATCTGCTTTTTCCCCTGCACTGGGAGATCTATTTTGCGTGTGGGTGGTTTGTTTGTTTGTTGTAAGAACTGGAAATTACTCTGAAGCTTTTATTAAAACTCCTTTACTCCTCCCCGATTCAAACAAACTTCAGGTGTATTTATACTTCTGCATGGAAAGAGATGAGAGGCTTTGAACTCTCCTTTTATTCTCCTCATGTTTTCTCATCTGTCTGCCTTGGCCCCTGAGCTGCTTTTCCCTGCCAGGCTCCATGAAATTCTCCCTGGAGGCAGCAGTTCCTCGTCTGCTGCACTAACTGCCTTTTCCTGCATTTCTTAATCCTTCCCTCTTGTTTTGTCTGAGTCTCAGGCTCTTTTTTTTCCTTCTTGCAGGCTTTTCTTGTCTCCATCCCTCCTGCCTCTAAAACCTCCACAGGCAGAAAACTAAATAATATTCAAGATTTTCATCCTCACAAGGAGAATTTGGGTTCAAACCTCATTCTGACCTGATCCCTACACCATCCAAATTGGCCAGGTTAGGAGCAGGGAAGGGATTTTCCAACTGAGAAATCTCATCCAGGATTTGAACCAAATCACTGATCTTCCTCTCTAGCTTTCCTAGCAGGAAGGAGAGGAGGATCTCAACAGGAACATCAGGAGGTATCCAAGGGCAGAAAACTAAATAATATCCAACATTTTCATCCCAACAAGGAGAATTTGGGTTCAAACCTGATTCTGACCTCATCCCTATATCTCTGTACAAATTGGTCAGGTTAGGAGCAGGGAAGGGATTTTCCAACTGGGAAATCTCATCCAGGACTTGAACCAAATCTCTGATCTTCCTCTCTTGCTTTCCTAGCAGGAAGGAGAGAAAGATCTCAACAGGAACATCAGGGCAGAAAACCAAATAATATCCAAGATTTTCATCCCCACAAGGAGAATTTGGGTTCAAACCTCATTCTGACCTCATCCCTATATCTCTGTACAAATTAGCCAGGTTAGGAGCAGGGAAGGGATTTTCCAACTGGGAAATCTCATCCAGGACTTGAACCAAATCTCTGATCTTCCTCTCTTGCTTTCCCAGCAGGAAGGATCTCAACAGGAACATCAGGAGTTGTCCAAGGGCACAAAACCAAATAATATCCAAGATTTTCATCCTCACAAGGAGAATTTGGGTTCAAACCTGATTCTGACCTGATCCCTACCAGAATCCATGTACAAATTAGGAGCAGGGAAGGGATTTTCCAGCTGGGAAATCTCATCCAGGACTTGAACCAAATCTCTGATCTTCCTCTCTAGCTTTCCCAGCAGGAAGGATCTCAACAGAACATCAGGAGTTATCCAAACACACACAGATGAGCAGGGAGGGCCAAAAAACCCACTTATTTTGGGGTTCTGTGACTGCAGGGTTAGGTCGGACAGTTTCCAGTTCTTTGGAGCAGCTTGGGCTGAAGCTCTCCCAAAATTCAAAGCTGAAATGCTGCAGAAAAACAAAACCCAGGAATCTTCAGCCTGCAAACTCCTGCAGAAACGAGGTGGTTGAAGGTGAAATCAGCCTGAAGAAAGGGAACAGTTATCCAGCTGAGCACGAGGTGTGCTGAAGTGCCTTAAATGGGTGTGAAGTCATTGAAAAATCACAAAAAAACCAAACATTTCCAGCCCTGCAGGAGCAAACGAGCTCTCCTGACCTGTTGGGTTTGATCCCAGCCCTGCCTGCCCTATCAGCTCCAAATACATTTACTTTTTGCCCATTCAGCAGGGCAAGAACGAAAGGGAAAAGTGAAAGCGTTCAACAAACCCTTCAGCGAGAGCAAAGTACACCTTGGGCTCCTTGTAATGTGTAAATATTTCAAACATGAAGTCACTCGGTGCTGCTTTACCACCCAGGCCTGCTTCTCTTCCATTTCCCCCTGAAATCGTAGAGACATTGCAAAACTCCCCAGCTCCACCCTGCAGCCATTTCCTGCCTTTCCTCATTACTCTTTTTGTCTCCTTTTCTCCCAGCTCCAGACTGTTTCTCCTGCCCAGATCTACCCCTGGCCCCGTTTTTCTTTATTTATTTTATTTTATTTTTTCTCCTGTGGGATAAGTGTTAATCCCCCTCAGCCTGGCCAGCAGTGCAGGGCAGCTTTTTATAGCTTGGAGGTGAATTTCCCCTTTTTTTTTTTGGAGTTTTTCACACTCCCAGCGATGATTTGGGTGCTAAATAGGATAAATTGACATTTTTGAGGCGCTTTTCCCTGCTCTGTCCCACTTTTAAAATTTTCAGCTTTAATATCTCTTCTCCCAAGGCTTTATCCAGTCTCTCTCTGTGATAAATACAAATTATACTGTTGGCTTTTTGCAAATATCAAAATGTGTGTAATGTTAATTCTTACATTAATGTTAATTGTAGCTTTGTTACAAAGATATAATAATAGCTAAAAGCTTTATTTTTCTTTGCAACTAACTTAGATATAGTAGTGGAATAGCTAATATAGTTGGTTTAGAATACTTATAGTTAACTTATAATAATTAAACCAACCACTTAATTAAATAACAGATAAAATAACAGATTAAATAACAAAAAGCAAAGGTGACAAAAATCCCTGCCACTGACATTTCTATCAGCAACTGTCACCTACTAAAACCACAAAACAAAAAAACAAAAACAGACAAAAAAATACATAAAAATACACCAAAAAAGACACACATGCTCTAAAAAAACAAGCCAAAAAAAAGCCATGCTAAAAAGTTCCTAGAACATGCAAACTAATTTTAAAAAATGTTTAAATAGACATAATTGTCCATAAATACACATGAAATAATAGAATAACTAACATATATATAAAATGTGCTCCATAATCACAGTGGACTTTCAGCTAAGAGCCAAGCACTGTTAATTTGCTTTATTGTCTTTATCCCCTATTGTCCTTTATGAAACTTTTTTAACTCTAACAAAACAATAAAACTTCATTTTTCACTTTTTTTTTTTTTTAATCCCACCTGACCTTTGCACCCAGGGCAGCATCTCTTTCCTTGGGGTGTTCCCACCCCTGAACCCTGCAGGAAAAAAGGAATTTTCTCTCCCCCACCTCAACCCCACTGCACTTTATGGCTTCTGCAGAACTGCCTGGAAATTATTTCAAATTCTTATTTCAACTCCCAGTGAAAAAAGGGAAAGTCAGTGTCTCTCAGCACTCGGTGGATGTTTTCCTGAGGGTCCTTGGTGATAACTGCTGATATTTATTGCTCCAAGCTTGGTTCCCAGCACAACCCAAAATAGCTGTCTGCTCTCCCTCGGCTGGCAGGGCTGTCCAGCTCTCTCTCCCAGGGATTTTGGGCACTTGGAATTCCTCTGGCCAGCCCTCTGTCCCCAGGGAATTCCCAAAATAGGGAGCAGAGGGGTTGGGGATCACTGGGGTGACTCTGGGGATGTTTAAATCCCACTGGTTCCAGCTGAGCTCACTGCCTTTTGCTGGAAATGGTGGGAAATTTCAAACTTCACATGGTTTTGTGGGAATGGAGGGGAGTCAGGTGAAGTTCATCTGAAAGGGTCAGTGGTCCAGGAAAGCATCACTTTGCTCCATAAAAACCCCAGAAGATTCCTTCTTTCCAAATCAAGGCTGAAATGCTGCATAAAAACAAAATCCAGAAATTGCCTCCAGACTCGTGCAGAAATGAGGGACAGCAGTGCTTTCCTGGAGGGATTGCTGTTCACAACATTTGCTTCCTTTCCCTTTCCTCCCTGGATCCACTCCAGATTGCTACACCTTCCTCCGTGGCATTTTCTCTTTTATTTTTTTTTATTTTTATTTTTTAATTAGTTTCATCATGCTGCTGCTGCTTTTTCTTCACCACACAGCTCCCTCCTGACCTTGGGACCAAAATTACTGCAGCACTATTTCTAGCAATCTTCAGTCAGCCTTTATTCTAAGCCTTCCCAAGTACCTGCAGCTAGGGTGACACAAGTGACAGAGGCAAAAATGGCTTTATGAACGTTATGTCTAGAAATTCCAGGAGCTGAGAGATTCATTTCACCTCTGAGCTGATTGCTTAAATCAGATCCTCTCAGGTTCCTTTACAGCCCTGCAGCAGCAGAGGTGCCTCAGATGCCAGGCTGGAGGTGTCACTGTCCCTGCAGGAGTGACAGGGCAGCCTGGGTGGCTTTTCCCAGCCGGGGGTGACAGATGAGCTGAGCCCAGGCTGGGAAGGGGAGCTGAGGTTTGGCATGTTTGATTGCTGCTGCTGGGGGTTGATGCTGAGGATTGGCTCATTCCCAGCTGACTGACAAGGGCCTGCTGCACCCAAATTGGGGTTTGGGGAGCTGAGGGGTATCCTGGGCTCTCCATCCTGTGCCAGGCTGCTCCTGCAGCAGCACAGCCCTCGAGTGGCTGCTGAGGAGCAAATACTGTGTCAGCAGCTGCTCTGCTCCTTCCTCCAGCCCTCCTCCTCCTCCTCCTCCTCCTCCTGCTCAGCGTTTGCATCACAGCGAGGAGAGGAGAGGAGAGGAGAGGAGAGGAGAGGAGAGGAGAGGAGAGGAGAGGAGAGGAGAGGAGAGGAGAGGAGAGGAGAGGAGAGGAGAGGAGAGGAGAGGAGAGGAGAGGAGAGGAGAGGAGAGGAGAGGAGAGGAGAGGAGAGAGGAGAGGAGAGGAGAGGAGAGGAGAGAGGAGAGGAGAGATATTGTGTCAGCAGCTGTTCTGCTCCTTCCTCCAGCCCTCCTCCTCCTCCTCCTCCTCCTCCTGCTCAGCGTTTGCATCACAGCCTGGAGAGGAGAGCACAAATATTGTGTCAGCAGCTGCTCTGCTCCTTCCTCCAGCCCTCCTCCTCCTCCTCAGCGTTTGCATCACAGCGAGGAGAGGAGAGGAGAGCAGAGCAGAGCAGAGGAGAGCAGAAATACTGTGTCAGCAGCTGCTCTGCTCCTTCCTCCAACCCTCCTCCTCCTCCTCCTGCTGCTCAGCGTTTGCATCACAGCCTGGAGAGGAGAGGAGAGCACAAATACTGTGTCAGCAGCTGCTCTGCTCCTTCCTCCAGCCCTCCTCCTCCTCCTCCCCCTGCTCAGCGTTTGCATCACAGCGAGGAGAGGAGAGGAGAGGAGAGCACAAACAGCTCCGGAGTGGGCAGATCCTCCCAACGTGCTTACTCACCGAGCAGATGATGCTCCTGCTGCTGTCAGCAGCTTTCGTTTCACTCGGAATGAAGGGGAAGGTTTGCCTCTCCAGGGATGGATTATTGCCCTGATCCTCTTACCTGCTCGGGGAATCTCTGCCTGGGTGGGGAGGAGAGGATGTGCTGTCATATTGCAGAGAAAAGTGTGGGTGGAGCCAGATGTGGGGTGAGGGGAGAGGATGGAGCCAGATGTGCAGTGAGGGGAGAGGGATGGAGCCAGATGTGTGATGTTGGGATGCTCTGAGGCACCACTGCCATGAAGAGGTTCATGCTGGTGGTGACAGAACAAGGAGTGAGTTGTACAAATTAAAGGGGAAATTTAGGTTCAATATTAAGAATAAATCCTTTATTTATGAGACCCTGGAACAGATGCTGTGGATGTTCATCCCTGGAATGTCCAAAGCCAGGCTGGACAGGGCTTGGAGCAACCTGGGACAGTGCGAGGTGTCATTTGGAACTGGATGAGCTTTGAGCTCCTTCCAGAATCTTTACTCAGTGATGTTTCTGTCCTTCAGCTTGGCCATGGACTCTGCAGGCCTGCAGCATTGCTGGGTTTCCTGAGGAGCACAGCTCTGGGGTATTTCTGGTGCACCATGGCAGTTAGGGATGGGCTGTGCAGCTGCAGAATTACTCACCAGTTTGCCCAGCTCAGCCTCACGTGGCTGCCTGTGCCAATGTTTGTGGAGCTGGGACATCAATTCCTTCACTGGAATAACCCCTGGGACATCAATCCACCCCTGGAATAGCCCCTGGGACATCAATCCATCCCTGGAATAGCCCCTGGGACATCAATCCATCCCCTGCACAAACAATCCCACAAAGGACCTTTGTCACCTGCTCCGTGTCACTGCTCAGCCCTGCTGGGCTGCTCTGCACCACTGCAAACACAAACATTGCAATAACAGCTGGAAAGGGATTGGGAAGGGGGAAGTGGAGTTTGAGTGTCCTGCTGAAAAGATCTTTTTCCCTATGGAAAAGCTCTGCCCTCCAGCCTCAACAGGGAGTTTGGATTCCCTTGGAGCAGATTGGGATGGGAAAACAGGAGCTTTGAGTGTTCTGCTGAAAAGATCTTTTTCCCTATGGAAAAGCTCTGATCACCAGCCTTAACAGGGAGTTTTGGATTTACTTGGAGCAGATTGGGATGGGGAAACAGGAGCTCTGAGTGTCCTGCTGAAAAGATCTTTTCCCCTATGGAAAAGCTCTGATCACCAGCCTTAACAGGAGTTTTGGATTCCCCTGGAGCAGATTGGGATGGGGAAACAGGAGCTTTGAGTGTCCTGCTGAAAAGATCTTTTTCCTTATGGAAAAGCTCTGATCACCAGCCTTAACAGGGAGTTTGGATTCCCTTGGAGCAGATTGGGATGGGGAAGAGGAGCTCTGAGTGTCCTACTGAAAAATCTTTTTCCCCTGTGGAAAAGCTCTGCCTGCCTTAACAGGGAGTTTTGGATTCCCTTGGAGCAGATTGGGGTGGGGAAACAGGAGTTTGAGTGTCCTACTGAAAAGATCTTTTCCCCTATGGAAAAGCCTTGCCTTCCAGCCTCAACAGGGAGTTTGGATTCCCTTGGAGCAGACTGGGGTGGGAAACAGGAGTTTGAGTGTCCTGCTGAAAAGATCTTTTCCCCTATGGAAAAGCTCTGCCTTCCAGCCTCAACAGGGAGTTTGGATTCCCTTGGAGCAGACTGGGGTGGGAAACAGGAGTTTGAGTGTCCTGCTGAAAAGATCTTTTCCCCTATGGAAAAGCCTTGCCTTCCAGCCTCAACAGGGAGTTTGGATTCCCTTGGAGCACATTGGGGAGGGAAGTGTGAAGGCAAAGCGGGAGGAAAACGTTTGGCTGAGAAGGGAAGTGTGTGCTGGAAGATCTCCCTGCACCCTCAGCCGTTAAGGTGCAGCTCGGGAAGGTGATTATTGAGGATATCAGCGCCTGGTTAATCTCCTGGGGCTTATCTCGAGTTCTGATTGCTGCTTCGAGCAGGAGCTCTGAATATTCCAATCCCTGCCAGGAGCAAATACTCCAGGAAAATCAGAAAATCGCCATTCCCAGCCAGGCTGAGCTGAACCTCACCAACCCAACCCCAACCCCAACCCCGACGTTCTCTCTCATTTCACAGTGTCTGCAGGCACTTCCTCTGAGGGGCAGAGCTCGTTCCAGGAGAAAAGAACAAAATAATGGCAATTCCAGAGTGGCTGAAAAGTACAGCGAGTTCTCAGCTCCCTCCCTGCCTGCCTGGGTTTGCATGGCTGGGCTGTTGGAAAGCTGAGCCTGCTGGAATTCCTCAATAGGAATTACCCCGAAATTGTAATTTTCCAAACCACTTTTCCACAGAGCCACCCAGCATTCCTTTGCTCCCCATTTAATTACTGCTGGAAGGTTCCCACTTCCCTTGGGCAGCTTCACCTCCAGCCTGGCTTCACCATTTTCCTCCTCACCCCCATTTCCCCTGAGCCACTGAAGGATTGAGTATTTTTGTCTCACTTTTTGATATTTCCAGTGTCTGTCCATCGAGATTTCTTCAAGCAGAGCTTTTCCCTGCAGCTTTTCAAGATAAGGCAGCGTGACAAGCCCAGCCTAAGTGCTCTTAGCCAGGCTTTGTTTGCCCAGTGCTTGGGAGGCCTCTGCAAAAAATATCAACTCCAGCAACTTGAAAATCCTTTTTTTTCTCCCCCTTTCCCTGCAGAAAAGCTTTAAATTAAAACTCAAAAGACTCTTTGTGGAGCTTTCCTGTTCTTGTCATTCCAAGCGGGATTCACCGGTGTAGCCTGATGGTTTGGGGGGAAAAAACCTAATTTTAATCGATTCCTGTTGCTGTTCTGTTCATCTAAAAACCGGTTTATATTTAAGAACATCTTGCTCTGAAAACACACACCAAAAAAAAAGAAAATAAAAGGAGGTTGGAAGTCAGAGGGGAAGGAAACACAAAATTGCTGCCCAGCCTGAAGAATGTCTTTTGGAACTCTCAAACAGTTCAGAGTCCTGCCAGATCAAAGCATTTCTACAGTTTCCTGGAGAAGTCATCAAAAATAAGGGAAAAAAAAAATGCACAGGCTGTCGAATGATGCTGACTGGGCAGTGCTGATTTACAGGAAAGGGAGAAAAATGACATTAATGGGAATTTGCTGGGAGCTGCTGAGTGAAGCTCTTCACCCTCTGACTAATGGGAGCTCTCCCAGCACACCCTTTGTGTCTTTTGCATTCTTGCCGACCCCAAAATCTCATTTATGCCTTTTTTTTCCCCCCTCCTCCCTTAAAACAGCAAAAATTAACGCACAAAACAAACCCCACCTGCATCAGGCGAAGACAAACAATGAAAATATACCAACAACGTCACGTTGGACAGCAAGATTTGCTTTTTTTGACAAATAGCTGTAAGATTTCGAGGTGTTCTTGCTCTGAGGTCAATCATCAACCTCCCAGTGAAGCTCTGAGGACAAATTTGGCCAAGAGCTGAGTGCTGCTGCTGCTCCAGAGGATCCTGGCAGGAGGATCCTTGCTGTTTATCCAGGGAAGGTGGGGAACAATGACCATTTCCTGCTCTGTTTCAGTGCCAAACCATCCAGCTTGCCTTTATCAATCCTTATCCATTAACGACCCAAACTTCCTCTCTTCAGATTATTGGGGCCACATCTCCTCCTCGGCTATGCTGCCAAACAGGTTTGGTGTTCAGGGCTTCTCCTGCCTCTCTCTGGGGTAAGGAGCTGCTTTTTGCTTTTCCAAACCTCAGACCTCTGACTGGACTCAAAGCTCCTCGTGGAAATGTTTCCCTTGCTTCCCTTTCATTTTTTGAGGGTTTATTCATGGCAAACAGGCCCTGGCTTTGTGGATTTAACGGTCCTGAAACCTTCCTGGGGTTTATGACTTCAGGTGGGCAAGAAGCAACAAAAACCAGGCTGATCCCTCAGAAAACCAAAACTCAAAAATACAACCGGAATTCTCTCTTTTTGGAGGTTAAAAATATGGATCCCCAGCATGGCAATCTGTGTTTGAACAGGCTCTGGAAAGCTTTACTCTTGGCAGTGTCCTCGTTGGCTGGTAGGAAGCCTGGAACATTCATTTCTGGAAGCAAGCAGAGGGTACCAAAACAGAAATGTTTGTTCTTGCTCTCTGCAGCCTCACCAGGGCTGCCCCTCCCTGCCCCGAGCTCGGAGGGATTTGTTTTTCCCTCCACGTTTTACATCTCAAAACTGATTTTTGTGCTTTAATCACCCTTTGTAACCCTGAACTCCTTAATCACCCTGCAGTACGAGTCATCACTAATTAACACTTTCTGCTTGTCCCGAGATAAGGGGAGAGTCTGTCTGCTCATCCTGCCTGCAGACAGACAGACTGCCCGATGATCCTTTCCTAGGAAGTGACCTGCCCCAGCCTGAGCCCGGGAGGGTGACAGTGACACTGCAGGGCCACCGCAGCTCCCCAGGGAGCAGAGCCAGGAGCTCCTGGCACCAGCTGGACACTTTATTTTGCTCTCTAAAATATTCCAGCCAGGCCGTTCTGAGCTCGGTTCAATCCATCACAGGGTGTTTTGAGCACTCAGAGCAGAGCTCTGCTTCTCCTCACGGTGATTTGGGCAGGGAAAACTTCCAGCAGTATTCCAGGAGTATTCCAGGTCATCCAGGAACTTCCAGGATTATTCCAGGTCATCCAGTGAACTTCCAGGATTATTCCAGGTCATCCAGGAGCTTCCAGGATTATTCCAGGTCATCATCCATGAGCTTCCAGGATTATTCCAGGTCATCACCCATGAACTTCCAGGATTATTCCAGGATTATTCCAGGTCACCATCCATGGACTTCCAGGATTATTCCAGGATTATTCCAGGTCACCATCCATGGACTTCCAGGATTATTCCAGGATTATTCCAGGTCACCATCCATGGACTTCCAGGATTATTCCAGGATTATTCCAGGTCACCATCCATGGACTTCCAGGATTATTCCAGGATTATTCCAGGTCACCATCCATGGACTTCCAGGATTATTCCAGGATTATTCCAGGTCACCATCCATGGACTTCCAGGATTATTCCAGGATTATTCCAGGTCACCATCCATGGACTTCCAGGATTATTCCAGGATTATTCCAGGTCACCATCCATGGACTTCCAGGATTATTCCAGGATTATTCCAGGTCACCATCCATGGACTTCCAGGATTATTCCAGGATTATTCCAGGTCACCATCCATGGACTTCCAGGATTATTCCAGGTCACCATCCATGGACTTCCAGGATTATTCCAGGATTATTCCAGGTCACCATCCATGGACTTCCAGGATTATTCCAGGAGTATTCCAGGTCATCCACGAACCTCCAGGATTATTCCAGGTCATCATCCATGAACTTCCAGGATTATTCCAGGATTATTCCAGGTCATCCATGAACTTCCAGGATTATTCCAGGTCACCATCCATGAATTTCCAGGATTATTCCAGGCCATCCATGAATTTGAACTCCCCTGCAGCAGCTCAGATCTGTGCTCAGGCTGTCCCTCTGAGCAATCCTGAGTCATCCCAGGCATGGAATCCACGTGGGATCAGGGAGGAGACTCTGCTGGGCTTTGGGAAGGCTTTGCAGGGAGAGAGAAGCAGCTCAGGGCTGGGATAGAGCCTCAGCATCATCATCTTCTTCATCATCATCATCATCATCATCATCATCTCTACTTTGTCCTCTTTTGCCTCCTCTTATTGAAGAGGAAACCATGGAGTGACAGAAGGGTTTGGGTTGGAAAGGATCTTAAAACTCATCCTATAGGCAGGGAGACTTCCCACCATCCCAGGCTGCTCCAAGCCCTGTCCAGCCTGGCCTTGGCCATCCCAGGGATCCAGGGGCAGCCACAGCTTCTCTGGGAATTCCATCCCAGCCAGGAATTCCTAATTCCCAAGATCCCATCCATCCCTGCCCTCTGGCAGTGGGAAGCCATTCCCTGTGTCCTGTCCCTCCATGCCTTGTCCCCAGTCCCTCTGCAGCTCTCCTGGAGCTCCTTCAGGCCCTGGCAGGAGCTCTGAGCTCTCCCTGCATCCTTCCCTTCTCCAGGGCAACATTCCCAGCTCTCCCAGCCTGCCTCCAGCCTCTTTTCCAAAGTCTCTCCATTTTCCTGCAGCTCCCTCCCCTATCAGGTCACCCCACAACAAGGTCACCCCACAAGGAGTTCACCCCAAAGCTCCTCCAGGCTGAACAATCCCAACTCTCCAACCTTCCCTCCCTCTGCTCACCCTGGCAGGAATGAGGAGAAGGAACAGCCAGGCTGGAACAACCTCTGTTCCTGCAGAAAATCACACTTTGGGCTTTGAGGACTGCAGGAAACTTCTGAATTCCAAAATTTCACCCCTTTGCTGGGAAGGATTTAGGGCATTTCTGGCTGAGCTGAGTCACCAAGGGACAAAGTTCAGCTGCTGGAGTTAGAGGTGGAGAAATTCCTCTCCAATCCACGTGGACAGCTGGAAAACTAAATCTCCCTGTGTGGATTTTTGAGCCTCAATCCTCTCCCCCACCCCATCCCTCCAGCTTCAAATGCTGAGATTCCCAAATTCATTCCTCCCCTGAGCATTCCTCCTTTTTTTTCATGGAAGAACAGTGGTTTTATCACCCTGATATTGGTGACTGGGAGTTGCTCTGAACAGTTTTGCAGCCTCCTGTGCTTTCCAGGCCACGATTTGGGTTGGAAATTCAAATTCCTGGGATATTCTGCATCCCAAAAATACAAATTGCTGCCTTCCTGAGAGTCTGAGACTCCATCCATCCTGCCTTTGGCACAGTTTGCAGACCATTAAATCTCTTTATTTTCTATCTCTGATCAAGGAAAGTTTAATCAAACTCCCAAATTTCCTCAGGCAAAATGTTGGGATTTTTCCCTCCTCCTGAGGAAAAAATATCTTTTTTAAATTTCAAAGAAATCCCAATGCTCAATTCCTCGATTTTCTCCCTGAGCAGAATGTATTCCTCCCAATCCCAAAGAAAATTCCCTTCCAGAAGTTTCTGTGGAACGCAGCAATGCAAATTCCACGGAATTCCATGGAATTCTTGGAAATGCCACTTTCCTTCCTGGAACAGGAATTGTGTCCAAAGGTTTTGGTTAATCCCAAACTCCCTGCAGGTTTTGTGATCCAAGGAAAAACTTCCTCTTCTTTTAAATAATCTGAAATTTCTGCTTATAGTGCTTTTTTCCCATTTTTTAATGTGCATCCAGACACATTTGGGAACGTAGGGAGTAGAGACATTTCCAGACAAATTTCTCTTCCCACAGGGAAAAATGAACATTGAATTCACCTCTGAATTCTCCCAGTGAGGTGAATTTCCAGTGAATTTCCCCTGCTTTTTCCTGCCTTTTCCTGCTTTTTTCCCTGCTTTTCCCTGCTTTTCCAAAGGAGAAACTCTTTCCCTCTGTCCATTTTCCCTGCTTTCCCTGCTTTTTTCTGCATTTTTTCCCACTTTTCCTGCTTTTTTCTGATTTTTCCTGCTTTGTTTCCCTGCTTTTTTCTGCTTTTTTTCCCACTCTTTCCTGCTTTTTTCTGACTTTTCCTGCTGTTTTTCCCCTGCTTTTTCCTGCCTTTTCCTGCTTTTTTTCCTGCATTTTCCTGATTTTCCAAAGGAGAAACTCCTTCCCTCTGTCCATGTCATCCATCCTGATCTCTGTGCTGAGCTGAAGCTTTTTCCTGCTTTTTTACTGCTTTTTTCTGCTTTTTTCCCACTTTTTTCTGCTTTTTTCTGCTTTTTTTCTGCTTTTTTCTGCTTTTTTCTGCTTTTCCCTGCCTTTTCCTGCTTTTTTCCTGCATTTTCCTGCTTTTCCAAAGGATAAACTCCTCCCCTCTGTCCCTCTGCTCCATCCTGTTCTCTGTGCTGAGCTGAAGCTTTTTCTTGCTTTTCCCTGATTTTTCTTGCTTTTTTTCCCTGCCTTTTCCTACTTTTCCCTCCTTTTTCCTGCTTTTCCTGCTTTTCCAAAGGAGAAACTCCTTCCCTCTGTCCATCTGCTCCATCCTGATCTCTGTGCTGAGCTGAAGCTTTTTCCTGCTTTTTTTCTGCTTTTCCCTGCAATGCAAATTCCCAAAATTCCAAGGATTTGCAGCTTTTTTATTCCCAGATTTTCCTGTGGGATCTCAGGGTGAAGAAGAGGAGGAGATGATGAGGAAATGTCCGAGTTTGGGACAGCAAAAGGGGAAAATTCCCCCAAAAAAATGAGATTGTGGGACTGAAAATCCACATTCAGCAACCCAACAACACAAAAACTTCATCCTCTGCCAGAATAAACCATAAAAAATTGCAGCTGGAAAAATTCCTTCCATCCAGCAGATGGGAAGTTGGAAGTGGGATTTGTTTGGAAAAAAAATTGTGGAATTTGTTTGGAAAAAAAAAATGTGGAATTTGTTAGGAAAAAAAATGTGGAATTTGCTCAAGTGGAGCTGCAATTGCTTCAGCGTTGTTCAAAGGGCTTTTGGGTGGAAAAAAGGAAATTTCGTGGGAATTTTGTGGGAATTTTGTGAGAAATTCCTGGGAATTTCATGGGAATTTTGTGAGAATTTTTGTGGGAATTTCCTGGGAATTTTGTGAGAATTTCATGGGAATTTTGTGAGAATTTCGTGGGAATTTCATGGGAATTTTGTGAGAATTTCGTGGGAATTTCGTGGGAATTTTGTGAGAATTTCGTGAGAATTTCATGGGAATTTTGTGGGAATTTCCTGGGAATTTTTGGGAGAATTTTGTGAGAATTTCGTGGGAATTTTTGGGGGAATTTTATGAGAATTTTGTGGGAATTTCGTGAGAATTTTTGTGGGAATTTCATGGGAATTTTTGGGGGAATTTTGTGAGAATTTCCTGGGAATTTCGTGGGAATTTTTGTGGGAATTTTGTGGGAATTTCGTGGGAATTTTGTGGGAATTTCGTGGGAATTTTGTGAGAGTTTTGTGAGAATTTCCTGGGAATTTTTGGGAGAATTTTGTGAGAATTTCGTGGGAATTTTGGGGGAATTTTATGAGAATTTTGTGGGAATTTCGTGAGAATTTTTGTGGGAATTTCATGGGAATTTTGGGGGAATTTTGTGAGAATTTCCTGGGAATTTCGTGGGAATTTTTGTGGGAATTTTGTGGGAATTTCGTGGGAATTTTGTGGGAATTTTGTGAGAGTTTTGTGAGAATTTCCTGGGAATTTTTGGGAGAATTTTGTGAGAATTTCGTGGGAATTTTTGTGGGAATTTTGTGAGAATTTTTGTGGGAATTTCATGGGAATTTTGTGGGAATTTCCTGGGAAGCTCCAAGGCGGTCCTGTCAAAGGTGTTTCGTTCACCTGGCAAAATGAGGCCAAGATGTGATGAATATTGTTTTATTATTGCTTTTCTTTCTGGAAATTTGGGATCAAAAATACCTTTTTTCCTCCAGAACAGCTTGCAATTCCCAATGGGAATTTTGCACAGAGCCCTTTTTATGGTAGAAAATTAGGATTTTGATTTTCATTGTAGAAAATTTTATTGTAGAAAATCAGGATTTTGAACCCAAAATTCACTGTTTTGTGGGGAAAATCAGGATTTTGATTGTTTTATTGTAGAAAATCAGGATTTTGATTGTTTTATTGTAGAAAATCAGGATTTTGACTCCCAAATTCACCATTTTGGTGGGGAATCCTGGCAATCCTTTAGCTCCCTCCTTCCCAAAAACTCCACCATTCCTTCTCTCTGCCATGCTGCTCTTTGCTCCCAGCAGAGCTGTGGAAAAACAGGAATTTTTCCCCTTAATAAACAGGAATCATTTCCCTTAATAACAGGAATTATTTACCCTAATAAACAAGAATTATTTCCCTCAATAAACAGGAATTATTTCCCTCAATAACAGGAATTATTTCCCTCAATAAACCAGAATTACTAACCCCAAAAAAGAGGAATTCTTTCCCTTAATAACAGAAATTATTTACCCTAATAAGAATTCTTTCCTTCAATAAACAGGAATTATTTCCCTCAATAACAGGAATTATTTCCCTCAATAAACAGGAATTATTTCCCTCAATAAACCAGAATTATTAACCCCAAAAAAGAGGAATTCTTTCCCTTAATAACAGAAATTATTTACCCTAATAAACAAGAATTATTTCCCTGAATAACAGAAATTATTTACCCTAATAAGAATTATTTCCCTCAATAAACAAGAATTATTTCCCTCAATAACAGGAATTATTTCCCTCAATAAACAAGAATTATTTCCCTCAATAACAGGAATTATTAACCCCAAAAAGAGGAATTCTTTCCCTTAATAACAGAAATTATTTACCCTAATAAACAAGAATTATTTCCCTGAATAACAGAAATTATTTACCCTAATAAGAATTATTTCCCTCAATAAACACGAATTATTTCCCTCAATAAACAGGAATTATTTCCCTCAATAACAGGAATTATTTCCCTCAATAAACCAGAATTATTTCCCTCAATAACAGGAATTATTTCCCCTAATAAACCAGAATTATTTCCCCAAAAAGAGGAATTTCTGAGCTCACAAATCCCATTTTTCCTGCTCACAGCTACCCCCTGAGGCGAGGCAGCTCCTTCACCTTCCTGACTCCAGGAGCAAACTGGGATTTCACCCTGGTGAGTCCAACAGCTGGAAAAGGGAAAATCCAGATGTGGAACTTCCTCTGGGGAAGAAGGGAAATCAGCAAATTCCTCTGGGCAGTCCTGAGATGCTCCAGAAGCTCCTGTTTGCACCCAGGAGATTCTGGATTTTCTGTTTTCTGTGCTAAATTCCTTATTTTCTGACGTGGTTTAGCTGTGGCAGAGCAATTTCCACAAGGTGTGGAAATATTGAAAAAAAAATTCTATAAAATGGAAAATAAAATATAAAAATTAAATTTAAATTATATTAAATTTAAATTATATTGATTTACAAAATTATACTGAAATTATATTGAAATTATACTAAAATTCTATTAAATTTATACTAAAATTATATTAAAATTGTATTAAAATTATATTAAAATTATACTAAAATTATATAAAACTATATATTATAAATATATATATTATAAAAAATACAAAAATTAGATAAAATTTTTGCATTCATTCAATGCAAAAATCTCTATTTTATTTTGCTCCCCAGAGGAAGTTTTTGCTCTTACTGCTTGTATTCTCTTTTTTTTATTTTCCCACCCTTTATTATCCAAGCCCTGGAGGAGGTAGGGAAAGATTTCCCTCTGGAATCTTTAGGAATTCTGGCAGGAATTACAATCCCTTGTGGTTTTGAAAAAAAATTGAGAAAAACATCCCAAAATTCGAATTTTGCTGAATTTTAGCAACTTCCTACATTGGGTTGGGGATGCAAAGAAAGGAAATCTCTCCAGCTTGCTTTACTCCAAATTGCATTTCTGACCCCAAATCCCATTGGGTTTCACTTCTGACCCCAAACCCACATCAAGTTCTGTTTCTGACCCCAAATCCACCTCAGTCTCATTTCTGACCCCAAAAATCCACCTCAGTTCCAATTCTGACCCCAAATCCACTCCAGTCTCATTTCTGACCCCAAAAATCTACCTGAGTCTCATTTCTGACCCCAAACCCACCTCAGTTCCATTTCTGACCCCAAATCCACTTCAGTCTCATTTCTGACCCCAAAAATCCACCTCA
The DNA here is from genome assembly GCA_024500445.1 of Entomyzon cyanotis. NCBI lineage: Eukaryota > Metazoa > Chordata > Aves > Passeriformes > Meliphagidae > Entomyzon > Entomyzon cyanotis. Next base: position 3,439,142 of record JAKEPQ010001019.1, read on the forward strand.
GTTCCAATTCTGACCCCAAACCCACCTCAGTCTCATTTCTGACTCCAAATCCACCTGAGCTTCATTTCTGATCCCAAATCCACCTCAGTTTCATTTCTGACTCCAAATCCAATTGGGTTTTATTTCTGACCCCAAAAATCCACCTCAGTTACATTTCTGACCCCAAAAGAGTTCCATTTCTGACCCCAAATCCACCTCAGTTCCATTTCTGACCCCAAAAATCCACCTGAGCTTCATTTCTGACCCCAAATCCAATTGGGTTTCATTTCTGACCCCAAACCCAATCAAGTTCAATTTCTGACCCCAAATCCACCTGAGTCTCATTTCTGACCCCAAAAATCCACCTCAGTTCCATTTCTGACTCCAAATCCACCTGAGTCTCATTTCTGACCCCAAAATCCACCTCAGTTCCATTTCTGACTCCAAATCCACCTGAGTCTCATTTCTGACCCCAAAAATCTACCTGAGTCTCATTTCTGACCCCAAATCCAATCGGTTTTCATTTCTGACCCCAAATCCACCTCAGTTCCATTTCTGACCCCAAAAACCCACCTCAGTTCCATTTCTGACCCCAAATCCACCTCAGTTCCATTTCTGACCCCAAAATCCACCTCAGTTCCATTTCTGACCCCAAATCCACCTCAGTTCCATTTCTGACCCCAAAACCCACCTCAGTTCCATTTCTGACCCCAAATCCACTTCAGTTCCATTTCTGACCCCAAAAACCCACCTCAGTTCCATTTCTGACCCCAAATCCACCTCAGTTCCATTTCTGACCCCAAAAATCCACCTCAGTTCCATTTCTGACCCCAAATCCACCTCAGTCTCATTTCTGACCCCAAAAACCCACCTCAGTTCCATTTCTGACCCCAAATCCCATTGGGTTTTATTTCTGACCCCAAAAACCCACCTCAGTTCCATTTCTGACCCCAAATCCCATTGGGTTCCATCTCTTGCAGAAGAGGAAACGGCGGGAGAAGGACGATGACGTCGTCAGCCTGAACAGCCTCGACTTCAAGGTACCAAAAACTGATTTTCCACCATCTCCTTTGGCAATTCCTGCAGGGGCTGGGGTGGATTTTAATTCGGAATTTTAGGGTTTTGCCCAGCTGTGGTTGCTCTCCCAAACACCTCCAGGCTGGGCAGAACCCAAATAAATCCCCCCATCCCAAATCCTAAATCCACCCAGTGGGGATCTGGTGTGAAATCACTGCGTTTTACCCACAAAAACATCATTTTCAATGTCCCAGAACCCAAAACCTGAACCTGGGGAGGAGAGGGATTTACACAGCTGGGCTGGGGAGCTGCTGAGCTGGAGCTTTCCCTGCTTTTTCCTGCTTTTCCTGCTTTTTCCTGCTTTTCCCTGCTTTTTCCTGCTTTTTCCTGCTTTTTCCTGCTTTTCCAAAGGAGAAACTCTTTCCCTCTGTCCATTTTCCCTGCTTTCCCTGCTTTTTTCTGCATTTTTTTCCACTTTTTCCTGCTTTTTTCTGACTTTTCCTGCTTTTTTTCCCCTGCTTTTTCCTACCTTTTCCTGCTTTTTCTTCTGCTTTTTCCTGCTTTTCCAAAGGAGAAACTCCTCCTCTCTGTCCATCTCATCCATCCTGATCTCTGTGCTGAGCATGGAGTTTTTTCCTGCTTTTTTACTGCTTTTTCCTGGTTTTTTCCCTGCTTTTTCCTGGTTTTCCTAAGGAGAAACTCCTTCCCTCTGTTCACTCATCCATCCTGATCTCTCTGCTGAGGTGAAGCTTTTTTCCTGCTTTTTTCTGGGGTTTTTTCCACTTTTTTCTGCTTTTTTTCTGCTTCTCCCTGCCTTTTCCTGCTTTTTCCTGCTTTTTCCTGCTTTTTTTCCCACTTTTTCCTGCTTTTTTCCCCACTTTTTCCTGCTTTTTTCCCACTTTTCCCTGCTTTTTTTCCCACTTTTCCCTGTTTTTTTTCCCACTTTTTCCTGCTTTTTTTCCCACTTTTTCCTGCTTTTTTCCCACTTTTTCCTGCTTTTTTCCCACTTTTTCCTGCTTTTTTTTCCTGCCTTTTCCTGCTTTTCTGAAGGAGAAACTCCTTCCCTCGGACCATTTTTCCAGCTTTTTCCTGCTTTTCCAAAGGAGGAACTCTGTCCATTTCCCTGCTTTTCCCTGCGCTTTTCCCTGCCTTTTCCTGCTTTTTTTTCCAAAGGAGAAACTCCTCCCCTCTGTCCCTCTGCTCCATCCTCATCTCTGTGCTGAGGTTAAGTTTTTTGTTGCTTTTCCCTGATTTTTCATGCTTTTTTTTCCCTGCCTTTTCCTGCTTTTCCCTCCTTTTTCCTGCTTTCCCTGCTTTTCCTGCTTTTCCAAAGGAGAAACTCCTTCCCTCTCTCCATCTGTTCCATCCTGATCTCTGTGCTGAGCTGAAGCTTTTCCCAGTTTTTCCCTGCTTTTCCCTGCTTTTTCTGGGGTTTTTTTCCACTTTTTCCTGCTTTCCCCTGCTTTTTCCTGTTTTTCCAAAGAAGAAACTTCCCTCTGTACATTTCTCCTGCTTTTTCCCGTTTTTCTGAAGGAGAAACTCCTTTCCTCTGTCCATTTTTCCTGATTTTTTTCCCTGCTTTCCCTGCTTTTCCCTGCTTTTTTTCCCCCTTTTCCCTGCCTTTTCCTGCTTTTTTTTTCCTAAGGATAAACTCCTCCCCTCTGTCCCTCCGCTCCATCCTGCTCTGCACTGAGCTGAAGGGAGACAATGAAGGTTTGCCCCATCTAGTTGAGGTTTAACTAATTGGGGTTTAAGGTTGATTAGGCTGCGATTAAAAGCAATTTGCTAGTGAGGCATTTCCTGGGTGACCTCATGGGCAATTGTCACCTCATTTGCATTTATGAATTATTCATCAGCCTCACCTCAATGCTTTTTTCATTTTTTACATTTTTTTAAAATTTAAATATTTTATTTAAATAATAATTTATTATTTTATTTTTCTATTTGGTATTTTCTATTTTCTATTTTCTATTTTTCATATTTTATATTTTATGAGTATTTTATATTTTAACATTTTATATAAGTATTTTATATTTTTATAATTATTTTCTTTAAATAACAATTTTCTTCAAATCAATATTTTATTTAAAGTTGTTCGTATTTTTTTATTTTAAAGGTTTTTTTAATTATTATTTTTACTCCTGATTCAGCTGGGAGTGTTCAGACAAGGAAATCTACCCTCAGGGAAGAGGATTTTCTTATTATATATATATTTTTAAATTTTTTTTAATTGGACAACTTTTTCATGGGGAAAAAAATATTCCCTGAATTAGGATTTCTCCCACAAAGCAGATGGGAAACTCAAATATCAAATTCATTTGAATAGAAATCTTCCAAGGAAAAAAGGGGAAAATTTTGGGATTTTGAGACACACCCACCAAAAAAACTCCACTTTTTGCTTAAAAATACATTAATGGTGCTGATGGAATTGCAATTTCCAGTTTTTTGATCCCAAACTCTCAGAGTTTTTTAAAATTTCAAGAACACCACAGTGAGATATTTCTGTCAGATTTCCCAAACTCCCCAGCAGCACTGCTGAGTTGAGTCCAGATTGGGTTTTGCTCTTCATTTAACCAGGATGAACCCAAACCCCAAAATTCTGAAAACTTATTTCATCCTGACTATAAGACTTCTGAATTATTTCTGCATTTCAGGTAGGGTTGGGGCTGTTGGTGATCCCAGGGTAGATCAGACATTAATAATTCACTATGAGATAGAAACATGGGGATGGAGGACAGAAATTTGAGTTTTTTCTGCTTTAAATCTGAATTATTTCTGCATTTCAGGTAGGGTTGGGGCTGTTGGTGATCCCAGAGTGATCCCAGGGTAGATGAGGCATTGATCATTGACTGTAAGCCAGAAACATGGGGATGGAGGACAGGAAATTTTATTTTTTTCCTGTTTCAAATCCAAATTATTTCTGCATTTCGGGTAGGTTTGTGATCCCAAAGTGCTCCCAGGGCAGAGTAAGGCATTGATCATTGACTGTAAGATAGAAACATGGGGATGGAGGACAGAAATTTGAGTTTTTTCCTGTTTCAAATCCAAATTATTCTGCATTTCAGGTAGGTTTGGGGCTGTTGGTGATCTCAGAGTAGAGTGAGGCATTGATCATTGACTATAAGATAGAAACATGGGAATGGAGGACAGAAATTTGAGTTTTTCTGCTTTAAAGGTGAATTATTCCTGCATTTCAGGTAGGGTTGGGACTATTTGTGATCCCAGGGCAGAGTGAGGCATTGATCATTGACTGTAAGCCAGAAACATGGGGATGGAGGACAGCAATTTGATTTTTTTCTATTTCAAATCCGAATTATTTCTTTGTTTCAGGTAGGTTTGGGACTATTTGTGATCCCAAATTGCCCCCGGGGCAGGTGAGGCGTGGCTGAGTCACGGGAGGAAGCAGGAGGGTGATTCTGGGGTGTGTGTGGATCCTGGTGGTTGTTAGCAACTAAATAAATAAATACTGACAGTGGCTGACAGGGAAGAGATCGAGTTTCACCCCCAGGCCAAACGGAGCAATGAGAAGAAATGAGTAAAACTGTCTGGATGATGTTTTCTCTGTCGGGTTCTCCTTGTAAGGCTCTGGGGACAGGGAGTTGTGGGAGGAAGTTTGGAGCTTTTTCTGAGCTTTTCTGGGGTTTTCAACCCAAAAAAACCTGGAGTTGGATAAGTTTGGAGCTTTTTCTGAGCTTTTCTGGGGTTTTCAACCCAAACAAACCTGGAGGTGGATAAGTTTGGAGCTTTTTCTGAGCTTTTTGGGGATTTCAACCCAAAAAAACCTGGAGTTGGATAAGTTTGGAGCTTTTTCTGAACTTTTTTGGGGATTTCAACCCAAAAAAACCTGGAGTTGGATAAGTTTGGAGCTTTTTCTGAGCTTTTTTGGGGATTTCAACCCAAAAAAACCTGGAGTTGGATAAGTTTGGAGCTTTTTCTGAACTTTTCTGGGGATTTCAACCCAAAAAAACCTGGAGTTGGATAAGTTTGGAGCTTTTTCTGAACTTTTTTGGGATTTCAACCCAAACAAACCTGGAGTTGGATAAGTTTGGAGCTTTTTCTGAACTTTTTGGGGATTTCAACCCAAAAAAAACTGGAGTTGGATAAGTTTGGAGCTTTTTGTGAACTTTTTTGGGGATTTCAACCCAAAAAAACCTGGAGTTGGATAAATTTGGAGCTTTTTCTGAACTTTTCTGGGGGATTTCAACCCAAACAAACCTGGAGTTGGATAAGTTTGGAGTTTTTCTGAGCTTTTTTGGGGATTTCAACCCAAACAAACCTGGAGTTGGATAAGTTTGGAGCTTTTTCTGAACTTTTTTGGGGATTTCAACCCAAACAAACCTGGAGTTGGATAAGTTTGGAGTTTTTCTGAACTTTTTTGGGATTTCAACCCAAACAAACCTGGAGTTGGATAAGTTTGGAGCTTTTTCTGAACTTTTTTGGGGATTTCAACCCAAAAAAAACTGGAGTTGGATAAGTTTGGAGCTTTTTCTGAGCTTTTTTGGGGATTTCAACCCAAAGAAACCCTGGAGGTGGATAAGTTTGGGCAGCAGAATCCTGGAATGGTTTGGGGTTGGGAAAACGTTGAACTTTTCTCATTCCAACCCCCTGGAAGGAATAAAGGCAAAGGCTGTGCTGGTAAAGCTGATGGGGACAAGGTCTCCAGGCAGGGCAGAAAACACTGATTTAATTTGATTTTTCATGTAAAAAATCACTTGGGAAAAAAATAAATAGAGAGGAATCCTTGTTTATGGATTCTTGCCAGTGCAGGTCACTTGAAGCCATCAGTGAGTGTCATTCCATGGACAGAATATTCCCAAAAAACTTGTCATTCCTCCCAAAATGCTTGTCTTTCCTCCCAAAAACCTCGTCATTCCTCCCAAAAACCTCGTCATTCCTCCCAAAAACCTCATTATTCCTCAAAAAAACCTTGTGATTCCTCCCAAAAACCTCGTTATTCTTCCCAAAAACCTTGTGATTCCTCCCAAAAACCTCGTTATTCCTCCCAAAAACCTTCTCATTCCACCCAAAAACATCATTATTCCTCCCAAAAACCTTGTCATTCCACCCACAAACCTTGTCCTTCCTCCCAAAAACCTTCTTATTCTTCCCAAAAACCTCATTATTCCTCCCAAAAACCTTGTCCTTCCTCCCAAAAACCTTCTCTTTGCACCAAAAAACCTTGTCATTGCTCCCAAAAATCTTATTATTCTTCCCAAAAACCTTCTCATTCCACCCAAAAACCTTCTCATTCCTCCCAAAAACATCATTATTCCTCCCAAAAACCTTGTCATTCCACCCAAAAACATCATTATTCCTCCCAAAAACCTTGTTAATCTCCCCAAAAACCTCGTTTTTCCACCCAAAAACCTTGTCATTCCACCCAAAAACATCATTATTCCTCCCAAAAACCTTGTTAATCTCCCCAAAAACCTCGTTTTTCCACCCAAAAACCTTGTCATTCCACCCAAAAACCTTCTCCTTTCTCCCAAAAACCTTGTCATTCCTCCCAAAAAACTCGTTACTCCTCCTAAAAACCTTGTGATTCCTCCCAAAAACCTTGTGATTCCTCCCAAAAACCTTGTCCTTCCACCCAAAAACCTTCTCATTCCAACCAAAAACCTTGTGATTTCTCCCAAAAACCTTGTTAATCTTCCCCAAAAACCTCGTTATTCCACCCAAACCTTGTCATTCCACCCAAAAACCTCATCATTCCACCCAAAAACCTTCTCATTTCTCCCAAAAACCTCATCATTCCACCCAAAAACCTCGGCGTGGGGCATGGATAACACAGCCTAAAACTCCTCCCCGAACAATGCAAGAAAAGAACTCCTCCATTCAAACATCCCCCCGAGCTTTAAAGCAACAACCCAACCAGCCCTTCCCTCCTCCCTCCCTGCTCCCAGAGGACTTTCATGGGGATTTTCTTGGCGTGTCTGATCCCTGCAGGAACGTGCCTGAGCATAAGTTACAAATTTGTGTTTGAAAATAGACTTTGATCCCAACGAGCTGCTCCGAAAAACAGCTCTTGGCAGGGGAGGGAGGTGAAGTCAACTGGAGCTCCTTGCTCCATTAATCGCTGGTAAAAAGAGCTGTTGTGTTTAATAATATCCCTCCTTGGGTAATCTGGGTTCTTCTGCTCTCTCATTCATATTCATCACGTGGAAATTGCTTTTCTGCCCCGAGCGCTCAAACTCGATTTAAAACCTTCAAGGGTGGGTTTTACCTTTTTCTACAGAGGTAAAATTCCCAAATGTCCAAGGATTGATTTCAGCTAAACACATTGAATTTTTAAATTTTTTTTGTGGCTGGATCAAGGAGTTGAGTGGCAGCTAATTCTAGCCAGCTCCCACCATGCCCGATAAACGCCGGATTCCGGAGCGCCTCGTAAACTTTCCGGATGACCCAGTGCTCTCTCTCTCGTTGGGTCATCGCCTACTTTTGCTCCTTTTCCAGAATCCTGCTCTGAATTTGGCTTGGAATATAAATATCCAGGAGTGGAATGTTAAACAGAGCTCAGGGCCAGTAAACAACCCCGGGCTGGGGGTCCCAGTGAACATGTATGGGAAAAGCCTGGAGTGGAAAATCCTATTTATCCCATCCTCGAGCGTTGTGCGTCTCTTCCCCTAAATATACCCCTAAAGTTTTTATTCCACTAAATACATCCCTAAAAATAGCTGGAAAGTGAGGGTTGAGGTGGATTGCAGTGCCTGGGAAATGGGATTTCAAACTGGACGTGGAGAGGAATTCGGGGATGGATTGGATGGATTGGTTTTCCCCGCGACTCGCAGCCGCCGCAGGGATTAAAGCATCACAGGTTCTTGCTTGGAAGGAATTGAATCCAGATGGCAGGAACGTTCCAGGAGCTGGGAAAACTGGGAAGATGCAGAAACTGGAAAAACTGCCTCCAGGCTCTGCAGTGCCCCAGCTCAGACCTTGTCCTCTGCAGCCAGGGGCACAGCTGGGAGCTTGGATGGATCCCAAATGGATTCCAATCTGTTTGATCCTAACCCTGATCCTCCTGATGGATCCCAAATGGATTCCAATCTGTTTGATCCTAACCCTGATCCTCTTGATGGATTCCAAATGGATTCCAGTCCGTTTGATCCTAACCCTGATCCTCTTGATGGATCCCAAATGGATTCCAATCCGTTTGATCCTAACCCTGATCCTCCTGATGGATCCCAAATGGATTCCAATCCGTTTGATCCTAACCCTGATCATCTTGATGGATCCCAAATGGATTCCAATCCGTTTGATCCCCAACCCTGATCCTCTTGATGGATTCTAATCCATTTGATCCTAACCCTGATCATCTTGATGGATCCCAAATGGATTCCAATCTGTTTGATCCTAACCCTGATCCTCTGCAGGGTTAGGGATCCAATGGAACAATCCCAAATTTCCTGGGAAAGGCTGGTATTGGCAGCATGGCCAGACCAGGGTGCTCTAAGGATGGACTGAAAATCCCAATCCTGCTAGGATTTTTATGGCTTCCTTGCTGCTCCAACACTTGATTCCCTTGAGTTTTTCCAGGAGAAACCTCTGCAGTGTTAGGGATGAAGTGGAACAATCCCAGATTTCCTGGGAATGGCTGGGATTGATATCATGGCCAGACCAGGGTGCTGTTAGCATTCTCCATTTCATGATGGACTGAAAATCCCAATCCTGCTAGGATTTTTATGGCTTCCTTGCTGCTCCAACACACCATTCCCTTGGGTTTTTCCAGGAGAAACCTCTGCAGGGTTAGGAATCAAATGGAACAATCCCAGATTTCCTGGGAATGGCTGGGATTGGCAGCATGGCCAGACCAGGGTGCTGTAAGGATTCTCCATTTCATGATGGACTGAAAATCCCAATCCTGCTAAGATTTTTATGGCTTCCTTGCTGCTCCAACACACCATTCCCTTGGGTTTTTCCAGGAGAAAAGGCAGGATGAGGCGGTGTGTTTGTGTCCCCCCTGGACACAGGTGCTGGGGACATTTTCAGCCGTTGGGACAACATTCCTGCATGGCCACACTTGGCAACCCCTGGCACGAGGGGTATTTTTATCCCTGAAAACTCCCATCAGCCTGGAATCACACACTGGAATTCCAACACATCTTTTCTTCGGAATTCATCCTTTGTTAATCGAAAGTTCATTGGCTTTGGGGCTGAAACACCAAAATGGCACAGCAATACCCCAGAGAGGGTTTTTATTTGGTGGCAGCCCTTCCAGGAATCATTTCCAGGTGTGAGGCTGCCCAGGAAAACAGCTCTGTGGGAATGAAATCCCAGCCTGGAAACGAGAGGAAAACAACGAGGGCTGGGTGACTCCATCACTCCAGCTCTCCCCAGCTCCCTGATTGGATGATGGGATGGGAATCACGAGGGATTTTGCTCCTGGAAGTGAAAATCTCCATGTGAATACGGGGCAGGAATGCCATGGACACCCCTGGCAGGAGAGCAGGAAGAACTGGTTTATCCATGGCTTAGCCCTGCTGCGTTCCTGTGGCTCTGGGAAGAGCCTGGAGCCAGGGCAGAGGGGAAGGGAGCACTGGGAAGGCACAGGGAGATGGTTTTGGAGAGAAGGATGTGTGCTGAGTTGCAGGGAAACTGGAATTTCAGTGCAGGGTTTATAGGGAAACCCATAAATCTGGTGTGCTGCTCCTGCTGCACGAGGAACAATTCCTCCTTTTCCCATTTATTCTGCCTTTCAGCAGAGAATTCCCGAGTTCCCCAGCCTTGTTCAGGATGGGTTTGCATCCCAATGAGCTCCATTTTCCTAAAGATGTTCCCTTTTCCACGTCACAAGTGGAGGAGTGTGCCTGGAGCTGCTCTGGGGCCACGCTGGGATCTCTGGGATGTGATCCTGGAAAAGGTTATGGATCCTATCCCTGGGCACATTGCACACTGGCTGGCTCCAGGCTTAGTGCTCATCTCCATCCCTTGGGGTGGGTTTGTGGTGATCATCTTCATCCCTTGGGAAGTGTTTTATGGTGATCATCCCTTGGGATGGATTTTGGGGATCATTCCATCACTCAGGATGGATTTACGGTGTTCATCACTCAAGATGGATTTATGGTGTTTGTCTCCATCACTTGGGATGGATTTATGGTGATCATTCCATGACCTATTATGGATTTATGGTGGTCATCTCCATCCCTTGGGATGGATTTATGGTGACTGTCTCCTTCACTCAGGATAGGATTATAGTGATCATCTCCACCATTCAGGATGGATTTTTGGTGCTCATCTCCATCCCCTGACATGGATTTTTGGTGCTCATCTCCATCCCTTGAGATGGGTTTATGGTGACCAGCTTCATCACTTGGGATGGATTTTTGGTGATCGTCTCCATCCCTTGGGATGGATTTTTGGGGATCATTCCATCCCTCAGGATGGATTTTTGGGGATCATCTCCACCACTCCAGATGGATTTATGGTGATCACTCCATCACTCGGGATGGATTTCGGATGATTCTCTCCGTCACTCAGGATGGATTTATGGTGTTTCTCCATCACTTGGGATGGATTTATGGTGATCATTCCATGACTTATTATGGATTTATGGTGATCATTTCCATCCCTTGAGATGGATTTCTGGGGATCATTCCATCACTTGGGATGGATTTATAGTGATCATCTCCACCACTCCAGATGGATTTATGGTGATCATTCCATCCCTTGGGATGGATTTATGGTGTTTGTCTCCATCCCTTGGGATGGATTTATGGTCACCATCTCTATCCCTTGGGATGGGATAATAGTGATCATCTCCATCCCTTGGGATGGAGTTATGGCAATCATTCCATCACTTATTATGGATTTATGGTGATTATCTCCATCACTCAAGATGGATTTATGGTGTTTGTCTCCATCACTTGGGATGGATTTATGGTGATCATTCCATGACTTATTAAGGATTTATGGTGGTCATCTCCATCCCATGAGATGGATTTATGGTGATCATCTCCATCCCATGAGATGGATTTATGGTGATCATCTCCATCCCATGAGATGGATTTATGGTGATCATCTCCATCCCATGAGATGGATTTATGGTGATCATCTCCATCCCTTGGGATGGATTTATGGTGACTGTCTCCTTCACTCAGGATAGGATTATAGTGATCATCTCCACCATTCAGGATGGATTTTTGGTGCTCATCTCCATCCCTTGAGATGGATTTATGGTGACCAGCTTCATCACTTGGGATGGATTTTTGGTGCTCATCTCCATCCCTTGGGAAGTGTTTATAGTGATCATCTTCACTTGGGATGGATTTTTGGTGTTTGTCTCCATCACTCAGGATGGGATTATAGTGATCATTCCACCACTCAGGATGGATTTATGGTGTTTGTCTGCATCTCTTGGGATGGGTTTATGGTGACCATCTTCATCATTTGGGATGGGTTTATGGTCATCATTTCCATCACTCAGGATGGATTTTTGGCAATCATTCCATCACTTTGGATGGATTTATGGTGACCATCTCCATCCTTTAGGATGGGATTATAGTGATCATCTCCATCCCTTGGGATGGAGTTATGGCAATCATTCCATCACTTGGGATGGATTTATGATTGTCTCCATCACTCAAGATGGATTTATGGTGTTTCTCCATCACTTGGGATGGATTTATGGTGATCATTCCATGACTTAGTATGGATTTATGGTGATCATCTCCATCCCATGAGATGGATTTATGGTGATCATTCCACCACTCAGGCTGGATTTATGGTGTTTATCTCCATCCCTTGGGATGGAGTTATGGCAATCATTCCACCACTCAGGCTGGATTTCTGATGATTATCTGCACCACTCAGGATGGATTCATGGTGCTCATCTCCACCACTCAGACTGGATTTTGCCCCAGATTCTGTGGCTGACCTCTACAGATCCAGCTGCCCCACCAACCATCCATCCCAAACCCATTCCAAGCCTGGCCAGCTGGGAATCACTTCCCTTGGGGGATTTGTGTCTCCAAGGCTTTGCCCACCCCGTGCTCCAAAGGCAAGGCATTTCCCAGGACACAGATCCCTTTTCCTGCAGCTCTGTCCCATCATGCCAGCGAGCTTTCCTCACCATGACCTCACCTGGGCCTTGCATCACCACCAATTCGTCACCTCCCCAGGTGTCACCAGAAAGTCAGGGATCACCTGTGGCTGAGCCACGTGGCTCCTTGCCCCAGGGCTGGGGAGGGAGGACAACTGAACAGCCACGTCACAAAGTCACCAAAAAAACACCTCAGGTGGGAGCAGGAGGAGCTTTGGGACGTGGGACATCCCTGCTCCTGCCAAGAGGTGTTTGAGTGTCACCTCTGTGTGACTTGAGTGACTCTGCTCCACGCCTCCCCTCTCGGCTCTGGGTGTTCATTCCCTATTTTTAGTTGGCCTGTTTCCATCTCCCTGGAAAGCTCCCAGTGCTCCTGGATCTTTAGGTTAAGTTTAACAAGGCTGGGACCTTGGATTGTATGAGAAATTAGTTTGATAATCCCCAAAAAATGATCCAACTCAGGGTTTGTCTGCTCCTCCCCAGAGTCAGCGTCACCGTGGTGTTAAAAATAGTGGATTTCGGTAACCCAGGAAAGGATTTTTGTGTCTGGAAGAGTCACAGTCTGTCCTTTCAGCAAGAGGGTGGAAACTCAGTGTATCCTGAATTTCTGGGAATCCTGGATGTGCTGCTCTTGCATGGCAGAGGTCAAGTGGGTGCAGATTTGCTGAGAGAAGCAAACAAAGTCAAAAATTAAAAATCCAGGGGAGGGGACAGCAGCACTTTCCTCCTCCTCCTCCTCCTCCTCCTGACTCTGAAAAACACTTTTTGCAAACCTCCTGCTGGAAACCCCACAATCCACCCCAAATTTACCTCCTTGCAGCAGCAGCAGCAGCAGCAGCCTGCTCAGCGCAGGTAGGCAGCCAGATCAACCCCGTTTATTTTTACCAGCACAAGAAAGCTTTCATTTCAGACATTTGCAGCAGTGCCAGGACGAACAGGACTTGAACAAACAAACAGAAAATCCCAACCCTTTGCAGCTCCAGCCGGGCCTGCCGGGACAGGCTCCCCTGGGAGGAGAGGGGGAGAGGCTCAGCCCAGCCCCCGGCTACCCGAGCTGTGCCAGCACGGCTTTAAAGCTCACAGCAGACTTAAAAGCACAGGTCTAGACAAGAATTATTTTTATTATTTTTAAACGTTTTGCAGCAGCGAAGGTTTTAGACTCCAGCCGTGGCGAGGAGAGCCGCCGTGAGGTGGAGCTTGTCCCACCGTGCTGCTGGTGCCAGGAAAAAACACTAAAAATGGGGGAAAAACGAAATGTATGTTTGGCTTTGTGTGATGGAACAGCGCCCTGAGCTCTCAGCGGGTGTCCCCTTGCCCTCCTGGCAGCAGGGGCTCCTGGAGGTCCCAGTTGTCACAGAATGCCAGGGTGGGTCAGGGTGGAAGGGACCACAGAGGGTCACAGAGGGTCAGCCAGGCCATCCCAGAGCCCAGGGAATATCTGCTCTGGAATATCTGCAGTGAGGAGGCTGCACAGCCTCTGCTCCCTGCCCAGGGCTCGGGGAAGGAGTTGTGCCTCCTGTGCAGGGAGAGCTTGCTGGGCTTAGCTCCTGCCTGCTCCTCTGGTGCCATTGCTGGGCCCAAGAGCAGAGCCTGCTCCATCCTCTTGGCCACCTCTCTTTGGATATTCCCACCCATAAATGATGTTCCTCTCAACTGTGTCCCCTTGGGGCTGGACAGCCCCAGCTCCCTTTCCCGGGCAGGGAGACACTTCAGGCCTAAATCATCCTCACATCCTCCTGCTGGACTCCAGGAGGAGCCCAGACCCGGACACAACACTCAGCTGTGCCGAGCAGAGGGACAGGAGGGATTTTTTTGGGGCAAACTTTAGAAGAATTTGGGGCTCCGGAGAGTCCGGAGTGCCCGGGGCACCTGCGGGGGCGTGGCTTAGCTTGAATGGGCGTGGTTTGATGTGAAATGGGCGTGGTTTGCTCGTTGGTCACGCCCCTTGCGGTGAGGTCGGGGGCGCGGCGCGCGGCGGGCTCAGAACGCGATGAGCGCGGGGTGAGGGAGGATCGCGCTGAGGGAGCCTCGCTCGGGCTGAGGGAGCCTCGCTCGGGCTGCCCCGCGGCCATGGTAGCGCACGACGAGCTCGGCGGCCTGCTGCCCATCAAAAGGACTATCCGGGTCATCGACGCGCAGAACCAGCACTTCAGGGAGCAGGAGGTGAGGGGAGAGGGGAAAATGGGGATTTATTTGAGGGGAAGGCGTGTGGGGAGGAAGCCCCCTGAGCCCCCTCAGCTTCCCGCTCTCCGCGCCTGAGGGGAGCCGGCGAGCCGGCGGGGCAGCCAGCCATTTAAATATATATATATATATATATATTAAAGCTCACATATATGTGTGTGTATATATACATATATTACATATATATGAGTGCAATGTATGTATTTAACGTCATAGCGCCCGAAGAGTGGGACCAAGCAGCCAAAACCAATCTCAGGGCCTCGCCCAGCAATTAAAAAAACTCTATATATATATTTAAGCCCACGTATATATATATCTTTTTTGTATACATATATATACATTTTATATATATTTATATATATATATTTGAGCTTACAACCGCCAAAGAGTGAGTCAAAACCAATCTCTGTGCCTCACCTGACCCCTCACTCCTCCCAGGTGGCTTTCCATTAAAAATTCGCCTGTTTTCATTTCAAAGTCGCCTGTTTTTATTAAAAAATCCCCCGTGTCTCTCAGCGCTCTTTCCACTGACAGGATTTTTCCTAATTAGGTGCTTGTTTGCTGCTTAAATCCACAAAAAAAACCCGTCGCGGGGTTAGTCGGGCTTTTGAGGGCAGGTTTGTTCTACTGAAGCATTGTTATTTTTATCGCGCGTTGTTATGTAGATGGCAATAATTGCACTCCTGCTAGGTGTTCCCAAAGCTCCTGCTGCGACAGGAGCAAAAGTTCAGCAGCCAGGTAGGGCCGTGGGCTGGGTTTATTGCCCAGATTAGTGGCGAGAGGAGGTGGAAAAGTTTTAAAAAAAAAAAATAAGGCGTCTCCAGACATGGCTGGGGTTTGAGGGCTCAGCGCCGAGTCACCGAGCTGTGCAAAGGCTGGCTTTGCGACAGCCAAACTTGGGCAATAATCTCATTGTGCAAAAGGGAAACCAGATGTTGGGGTAGAAATAACATAAAGCAGAGCTCTGCGAGGGGAGTAAATAAATCCCCTCGAATTGTGACTCGCCTGAGCCAACACTCCTCTCTGAGCTGCTCCGAGAGCCGCTGCAGTTATCCGTGGGTATCCCTAGGCTGGGAACGAGCTGTGGGATTTGGGAAAAGTGTGAAGGCTGATCGTTCACTTTGAGTGTTTTCAGAACACCTTAAGACTCAGCAAGCCTCTTGCATGTGAACCTGACATCGAGGTGGTCAGGCGGCGATGATGATTTCTGGCAGCTGACTAAAAAAATCCCTTTTTGCTGATTTGGCTCGGGAGGAAAAGTTTCGCCCCGCGTGGTTTTGCCGTTGGGTCACCGTGTCGGTGTTGGGTTCGCACGTAGGACATTGCACTCGAGTAAAGATCCTTGTAAAAACCACTAATTATTACCCAGCGCAGGGGAAAGGTTGTGGGTGTGCTGCTGCGGGAAAACCTTGCTCGAGTATCAAACCTGGTTTTCTTTCGAGCAAGGTGCAATCTTTTCATGAGTTAACCTGCACTTAGAAGCACTTGAAGGAGTTCCAGGAGTGTGAAATCTCGCCTGGCGTAAAATTAGCTTTAGTGGCTGTGCTCGTGATGTATTAATTCATTTTTAATAACGAGGAAAAAAAAATAATTCCTGATGGAACTGTTGACCCCGCTGGGGTTTTAATTATCTGTCGGTGCTGTAACACCCCAGGCTTGTTACAGAAACCTCGCAGACTTTATTCTGAGCTGGCTCCTGTGAGGAATACAGCGTGGAGACAGGAGAGTCATTGTTTGCAAGTCCAGAGCTAAAAAAAAACCCTCGTGAGCCCGAGTTATCCGCAGTATGAACTGCCCGGGGTCTCGGCTTACACCGGGCTGGAACACAGAGCTGGGGAAGGGGGAGTTTCCAAGGAAAGGGATTTGCTTTCCTCCTCCCTGCTCTGGGTCAAACCGTAGCACTCAGGAGGAGAAGAAAAACCAGATGCTTTTTTTTCTGGCAGCCGAGCCATGTCTGAGGAGCACCCGCAGGACGCAAAGTGGGATTTTTTTTCCGTTTAAGAGAGGAAAAAAGGCCTTTTGCTGTGCTGGATTCAGGAATTCCTGCTGCCAGCCCTTGGGCACGTGCATGTGTCACTTGAGGGACACAGATGTGCTGGTCAGGCATTCCCACCAGTGACCTGCTCGAGCCTCCCCACGGCCTGAGCTGCTTGCTCTTCATTTTCAGTGTCACATTTTGCTTTTCCAGGCTATTTATATCCCTGGCCTTGCCAGAGCCGTGGGTGGCTTTGTGTCTGGATCTTCCCTGCTCCAGCCCTGCACTTTCTTAAGCTTCTCTTGGCTCGTCTCCCTTTATCCTACTGCACTGAAATATGATTTTACAGAAGTAAACACCTCCCTTTTCTTCCACTCCGAAACATCTGCAGTAAATTAAAGCTTCCTTGTCATCTTGGAGCCTAACTTTCCAACCTTCTCCATAAACCTTGCCCTGACTGTCCCTGTCTAGAGCTCAGTGGAAGAGTTCCTGGTGTCCTACTTTAAACCATGGCTTAGGACATTTTTACAGCTTTTCCCCATTTTTATAGTGACCTCCTAATTCTGTGTTTCAAGCACAGCTTTACGCTGTGCCAAGAGGTCTTTTTTTTTTCTTTTTTTTAACTTCATGGCTCATAAATTGTTTCTTTTCATGTTCCCCCCTGCAAGTTTGAAGGCTGAGCTCAGGGTGAGCTCACCTCCTCCTCCTCCTCCTCCTGCTCAATTGCTCAATGCCACGTGTGGGCAGGGCTGCTCCAGGGCCTCTCCTCGGCTCGAGTTGCTGAAATCAGATCTTACACATACATAGCTTTTATGTCTCCTCAGTCTCATGACTGGAATCCAGCTCTGTGTGTTCTTATTCCTCTTTTTTTTTTTTGTTTTGTTTTCAACATTTGTCACTTCCCAGCAAAGGGTTTGGTCACCAAACCGGGCTGGGAGTGGAGACAGCACAAAGCTCATCCTCCACAGTCTGTGCCTTTTGACTTTTTGAAACCTAAGAGTAGAAATTCAACAATAATTAACCACTTTTAACTGAGATGAACCCAAAAAGAGGCAGCAGCTTCCTTCTCATCCCAGCTTCACGCTAAGATGAGCTGTCCCCTGAGGATGAGTCACATCTAACCCTCTGCCAGATGTTGAGGAGCGCCAGGACATCCCTCCAGGCTTTTTTAAATCTTAACTCTGAGCCCTTCTCCTCCCAGCTTCCCCCTGTGCACACCTTTCCTGCCCAGCCCTCACCACACAACATTTTTGATGTCAAACACGTCGAGTTGCCAACAGAATTTTCAAAACTGAAGCAGCAGGAGCTTTCTGTGGGGCGTTTCCTCTTTCTTGGCAGCCTTGGGGTCGAGACAGACTTGAGCTCCCGGCAGGGATTAGCGGTGGAGAAAAGCAGAAGCTCCAACTTTCAAATCTAAACAAGGTGGAAGAAAAATGACAATGATTGCAGGGGGTGGGGAAGAGCAGGAGGAGGAAAAAACTTTGTAAACTGTAGGTTTTCAGCTTTTATCTGCTGCGTGTATTCGTGTGCCTCACAGGAATGTTCAGCTTGTGGTTGTTTGCTGCTGAGGCTCTGCTGGGCCCCCACTGCTGCTCTGCTCTCCAAAAGAAAATGGAAAAACACATTCTTTCTGCAGAGGAAAAGATGAGAAAATGGAGAAGCAAATCACAGCTCCATCTTTAGCTGCCACACAGTGTTGGAGAACACTTCAATCTATTTCTGTTCAAAGCATAACAGTCCCTGCTGGAGCTCTATTTTGAATTCTGACTGATGTTCTCTCACCTCCTTTAACACTGGGCAAAACCTCTGCAGTTTAATTGCAGCCTTAAAGTTCAGACAAATATTTATAGCCTTTTAAGATGAATGGCTGCTTCCAAACGCTCTGCTTGCTGTGTTTCCCACTCCTTAAGTGGGTTTGTGCTTTTGAAACCTGCCTGAGAAATTTCAGAGGGAGGCACAGCCAGGACAATTTGTTCTCTTGTTGCTTTGCAGGAGCCAAGCACGAAACGGGTTCGGCCTTTAGCACGAGTCACCTCCCTGGCAAACCTGATCTCTCCTGTCAGAAATGGTGCAGTTCGACGCTTTGGGCAGACAATCCAGGTGAGAACAGAGCCTTTGGTCCTAAAAGCTGGAGACTAGGGCAAGGAACTGCCTGTCTGGGGTAAAACCCCGTGGGATTTCCAGGCTTCTCCTGAAAATCTCCTTGAACTTTCCCGGGCCTTGGGAATGAAAAGTGCAACCTCAGGAGTTCACAGGTAGCTTGCTGGATAAACAGGTTGAGCAGTAAATAAAATAAACTGCTCGAGATAGTGAGAAGGAGCTGATAAACTGTGCCAGGCCTGGCACACGTGTGCTGCAGCATGATGGGAGCTGACCTTGCTGCCCAGCACCGTCAGGGCACTGTTTTTCAAGGAGCTCTCTGCTCACACCTGCAGATAACAGCACGTCTGGCTTTTAGAGCCCTGCAAACCACAGAGCAAAGTTCAAGTGGCTCCTCATTAACCTCTTCATAGGGAGAGTTATCATCCTCGTTTATTTACTTCCCCCTACTTTGGAAATAAACCCAGTTTTTTTTTCTTTGCCTTCCCATCTTCCTCCCCAGCGGATCAGTGCAGGGAGAGGGGCATGGAAAACCTTGCCAAGCTCTGGCCTTTCTCAGCAGCTTGATTAAAGCGTTCCTTTATCTGAGGAAAAGTGTCTGGGTGTGTTTTCCTGCCCTGTAGGATGAAGGATTGGGAGGGGGATGGATAACACTGTTATACTTCTGAAATGTTGGCTCTCCACCTTTGTTTTTAATTTTTATTTTTTTTAAATCCCTGCAGTCGTTCGCCCTTCGCGGTGACAGCAAATCCCCCGGCTGTGCCCAGAAGTCATGTAGCAGATCTGCTGCTCCTACTCCCCCTAAGAGAAGAAGCAGTGTCCTCTGGTCTGAAATGCTGGATGTCAACATGAAGGAATCCCTGAGCACCAAAGAAATCAAGCGTCAGGAGGTAGCTGTCCATGAAAAACGGGGTTGGGAAAGGCAGCCGAGGCCTGGGCTTTGTGCTTTCCTGTTCTGGGAAAGGAGTAACAACCTTTGGGGGAGCTGCATCTTCCTGTGCACCTAAAGCTAAGATTTATGTCTGCATTAGACATGGGAAAAGGTGGATTCCTCTCAGGGGATTCATCTCCCCAGTCTGACCCTTCAGAGATGCCAAACTTCCCATGGGGGTGCTCAGCATTCCTGAAATCCCGAAATCCCAACCCCGGCCCCGCTGGCTGCTCCGCCGCCGACCCAACCTCGGGTTCCTCGCAGAGCCAGCTGCCTTTCTCCTAAAGCTCCTGACAGTTGGTTGGAAGCCAACCAGCAAAGGCCTTGGCTAGCCTTTTTCCTGGAGTTCTCAGACAAATCTTCTGCAGACAGCACAGGAGCCGCCGGAAGCCGCCTGGGATTTGACCTCTGTGGTTTTGGGGGTTTTGTGTTTGTTGGGCTTGCCCTGGTAAAAGCAGTGATTTAAGCAGCTCTAATATTTAATTTGGCTTGTGCAGGGGCGGCAGGGCTTTCACAGAGCTGGAAGCAAAGCTGCTTTCTCAGGGCTAGGATAGCAGATTTACTCAGGGTTGTCATGCCCAGGTGCCACCGAGTGATTGGGGTGGCCAAAGCCCTATTCAGGACAGGCTGTACATCATGGGAGCTGAAAGGCTCTTTCTGAGAAAGACTGGGATTAAAAACAACTCTGGATGTTTTATCCCCTTCCTCCCAGGCCATCTATGAAATGTCCAGGGGAGAGCAGGACCTGATTGAAGACCTGAAGCTTGCCAGAAAGGTGAGTGGGTTTTTTCCTGCAGTGATCCCATTCCAGAGAATAATGAGTTTATTTTGCACGTGCAAACATTGCACAGGAGCTTTATCAGCCCCAGAGTCCCCAGCTTGAAAGCCGGCCCAGAAAGCTGACGTGAGCACTGGGACAGCACCAGTGGGGTTGCACCAAACCCAGCCATAAAAGGATTGTGCAGAGCTGGTTGGGGACTCCTTCTCCCAGATGGGAATAGCCCAGACAGGAAAACCCTTTTCATCTGAAGTCCTTGATACCTTCACACAGAGGGGGATCTTTCAGCATCAAATCAGTGTTACTCCTTCTGTTGGCTTCGCTTCTTGCACCTGATAGATCCCCTCAGATTTAAATCATCAGCTTTTGGACCTGGGAGATTTGAATATAGTTCAATATTTTTAATCTGACAGGCCTATCATGATCCCATGCTGAAACTGTCCATCATGTCTGAGGAGGAGCTCACCCACATTTTTGGGGACTTGGATTCCTACATTCCTCTGCACGAAGGTAAGAGCAGCTGGGTGGGCTGTGCTGACTAGGATTTAACCTCTCCGCTTTCTCCTATTACATTGTTGCAATTCCTCTGTCTCTGTTTCAATCCCAGACTTACTGGCGAGTTTGGGAGAAGCAACTAAACCGGATGGAACCGTGGAGCAGATTGGGCCCATCCTTGTGAAGTGGGTGAGTTCAGAACTTGGGAACAAGGAGCTCAAACTGAGCTTAAAGAATTTTTAAACCCAAAAGCTGCAAAGCTGTGGAGCCTTTGTGGCCCTGAGTGCAAGATTGGAAGGGAAATCCTTGGCTCTGCTGAAAACAATGGGATTCTGCTGGCTGGAACGGGCCATGATTTCACCCCAGAGACTTGGAATGATTTGCTGATTTATGGTTGAAATGTCTGTGTCTCCTGGACTCTTTGTCCCAGCGTGATTCCAGGAGTGTTTTCCCTGCTAATCCTAAACTTTGGGATTTTCAAAGCCTCCATTTGCTCATCCTTCTCACAAGATTCTCCCTTAGCTTTTTTATTGGGAAAAATATCCCAGTAAGGGCTGTAGAACTCCACGAGTTTGACATGTTAGTGACATCTGCTTTTCCCACGTGGAGTCTGACCCCTAAACCTCCATTCCCTGCAGCTCCCACGACTCCACGCCTACAAAGGCTACTGCAGCAATCAGCTGGCAGCCAAAGCCCTCCTGGATCAGAAGAAGCAGGACAGGAGAGTCCAGGATTTCCTGCAGCGCTGCCTGGAGTCTCCTTTCAGCCGCAAGCTGGACCTCTGGAGCTTCCTGGACATCCCTCGGAGCCGCCTGGTGAAATACCCGCTGCTCCTCAAGGAGATCCTGAGGCACACTCCCAAAGACCACCCCGATATCCAGATCCTGGAGGAAGCTGTGAGTGATCCTCCTTCCCTTCTAGGTTATTTGGGAGCTCCAGAAATTTTCCTTAAACCCTCAGCAATTCCCAGGAGAGTTTTCTCCCAGGGGTTTTTTCTTGGGGGACACAAATCTGTGAGAGGGCAATCAATCCATATGGATTACATCCTTTGGAATTCTGAAGGAGCACAAGCTGAGTGAAGCAATTAATCACTCCTAATCATGTGTTTGGGTTTTTAGATATCCATAATCCAAGGAGTCCTCTCTGACATCAACCTGAAGAAGGGTGAATCCGAGTGCCAGTACTACATTGACAAGCTGGAATACCTGGATGAGAAGCAGAAAGATCCAAGGATTGAAGGCAGCAAAGCTTTACTGTGCCACGGGGAGCTGAAGAATAAAAATGGACATGTGAGTCCCTCATTTTCTTACTAATTAATTCTCAAACCTTCCCTCAGAGCTGGTTAGAGCAGGAGTGGGAGCCTTCCATCCTTAGGGATAGTTTAGACCTTGGATAGAAAAGCAGAGGAGAATTCCCTTGGTGGCAGCCTCATTTCAGGGTGTAAGGGAAAGTTTCCTGCTGGCAGCTTCACAATCAGCCTTGGGAAGCTGGAAAATAATTAGCACAGAATGCCCATAGAAAGTGCTCTCCATCCGAAGGGATTTCCTGCCCATGTTTACTCTCAGGTGCTCTGACATTCCTCATTAGGAAACAAAAGGGTTCCTGCAAAAGCCTGCTTGCCTTTGGGCTGGGCTGCCTGCAGTTTATCTCCCTGCACTGCACTCCAGGCTTTGCTGCCTTTTGTCCTCATTTAAACCTCCAATCTTTTCATGTTTTCTTTGTCGATTGGGTGTTTTTTTTGTGTTTAATTTGGCCGTTTTACTCCTGCACACAAGGCATTCCATGCTGTCAGGAAAGATATCACTCCTAATCATCCCATCCCTGCTATCTGGGGATCATAATTTCCTTTCTAGGGAATCAATAAAATAATAAAGCCGCTGATGTAATCCTGCTGTGTGCCAGACCCCTTGGCATTGCACGGGAGACTCCAGAAGTCCTTGTGGGTGAAACTGCAGATAAGGCGGCCTTGGATCCCACAGGATGTGTGACCTCATGGAATACAGAGTTCAACACTCACTCTGCAGTGCTTTCCTTTCCAGAAACTCTACGTCTTCCTCTTCCAAGACATCCTGGTGCTGACCCGGCCGGTGACCCGCAACGAGCGCCAGGCCTTCCAGGTGTACCGCCAGCCCATCCCTGTGCAGGAGCTGCTCCTCGAGGACCTCCAGGATGGAGATGTCAAAATGGGAGGCTCCTTCCGAGGAGCTTTTGGCAATTCTGATAAAGGTATGCATCAAACCAGCTCGTCCATGGTGTCTATGAATTCGCAGCTGGGGATTAGAAAATATCTTTTAGCGTCCCTGCTGGATTTTGGAATTTCACAGAATCACCAGGTTGGAAGAGACCTTCAAGATCATCAAGTCCAACCTCTGTCCCAACACCTCAACTAAACTAAACCACGGCACTGAGTGCCACATCCAATCTCTTTTTAAACACGTCCAGGGATGGTGATTCCACCACCTCCCCGGGTAGACCATTCCAATATTTTATCACTCTTTCTGTAAAAAAACTTTTTCCTAATATCCAACCTATATTTTCCTTGGAGCAACTTAAGACTGTGTCCTCTTGTTCTGCCAGTTGTTGCCTGGAAAAAGAGACCAACCCCCACCTCACTACAACCACCTTTCAAGAAGTTGTAGAGAGTGACAAGGTCACCTCGGAGTCTCCTTTTCTCCAGGCTAAACAACCCCAGTTCCCTCAGATGTCCCTCACAGGGCTTGTGTTCCAAGCCCCTCACCAGCCTTGTTGCCCTCCCCTGGACACACTGGGGGTTTCAAACCTAACAATGGGGTCTCTAAATATCAATCTCAGAGCTGATCTGCTTTTCCTTTCCCTCTGTTTATCTGCAGCCAAAAACATTTTCCGAGTTCGTTTCCAAGAGCCTGGCCCCGGCCAGTCCCACACCCTGCAGGCCAACGACGTCTTCCACAAGCAGCAGTGGGTGAACTGCATCCGCAGCGCCATCGCCCCGTTCCACAGGAACACTCCCTCCTCCGAGCTCAAGGAGCTGCCGGAGCTGAGCGAGGAGTCCGAGGAGAACAACCCCTCAGTGCCCAACATCCCAGCCCAGCAGCGCCAGTCGGGAATCTCCCAGATGGAGCTGGACGAGAGCGCGGCAGAGTGCGGCTCCGTCCTGGACTCGCAGGAAGCCAAAGGGGTGAAGTCCCACAGAACCTCAGCCGGGCACAGGAAATCCAGGGAGAAGCAGCTCAGCGGGAAGCAGAAGGAAACGCTGGTGTAAGGAAATCCCCGGTGGCACCCTGGGGGAAAACTGTTAATTTATAAATAATTCCGTGTACATTTTTGTACCCGGAGCGCCTCCGGAGTCGCTCCGCGGATCAGATCCTGGGTTTATGTTGGAATGGCAGCTACTGGTGTTCAGTCACTGTTGAGTTGGGGTCTGTTTTTACACACTTCAGATCCCTGAGGGATTTCCAAAACCCTCGTGGCACATCTGAAGAGCAAATTGGGGTTCCTGGGAGTTTTCCACAGCTTGGAAAAGAATGAAGTGGAATTTTGGGCAGCACCGGGGGTTTTGATCAACACTGCAAAAGTCCTTGAAAGGACTTGACACCTGAAGTCACAGCGGTGTGTGGTTGTGGGAATTCCTGCAAATTTGCATGTTCCAAAAGGAAAAATCCTAAAAAGCAGACCCCAAGTTCAACAGGTTCTCAATTCACCTACTGGAATCTTTGATCTTCATGTGTCCTTTGTACATTCCTCAGTCTCACTCTTGTATCCTGCCAACTATTTAATTTTTTAATTAGTTTTGTTTCGAGTTTGGGGGTTGGGGTTTTTTGGGTGGTTTTTTTTTTGTTTTCTCTGTTTGGTTGGTTTTTTATTTTTGTATTTTTTGTTGCTCAGACTTGGCATTTCCTTTCAAGTACTTGATCCTTCATGCTCTGAGGGATGCATGTCCCAAGTGTCCCTCAAGGCTGAGCAATCCACGGGCTGGGAGGAGACACTACTGAAAGAGAACTGCTTTACTCCAGGGTGTAGGAAGGTTGTAGGCACGTTGTAAAGGGTTTGGGGAGGGCAGAGGAGCAGTGAGTAGAGGGGATAGCAGGGAGTGAAGGTAGATTTTTGTTGCCTTTTGGAAATGAAATGATTCCCACCGGGAAGCAGGACTGGAGGCAACCAAGGGGTTCTTGCATGTGGTAGAAAGGTAGAGGAGAGGAAGTGTTGGAGGAGGAAGAGAGGAGAGGAGAGGGAGTGGCTGTAAATACTCCAAATGGCAGCACTGCCATCTTCCAGTGTTCCAGAGATCCAGGGAAACATCCAGCTGGGGAACGGCGCTGCAAAGTGGTGACAGCTCTGAGCACAACGGGGTGTCCCTGTCCTTGGACAGTGATCCTTCCATCCCTGGAATCCGGGATTGGGGAGTGGTTATCCCGTGATTCCTGTGACCTGAAATCCGGGACTGGGGAGCGGTGACTCCTCATCCAGGGGTGTCAGTGCCTGTCGCACGTCCGGCCAGGAGCTTTGGGAATGGGCAGAGGGTGTACATAGCACAGCGTGTGGTTCTCTGTAAATGTTGTACAGTTTCCAGTGCCAAGTTCCATTAAATTCCTGACGGCCTCTCACCTGCCTCATCCGAGTCCTGCTGGGAGGGAGGGATGGAGGGATGGGCATGGCTGTGCTCAGGAGCTGCTGGCAGCTCTGGATAAATGTGGATCTGCTCCATGTTCCATCCAGGAGGAACTTCTCTCCTCCTCTCATGGTCCTCCTGTGCCCAGGCAGGACAATTTAGGGGCTCTCCTCCATTTCTCAGGCAAAAAGGAGCAGTGGGATTCTCCTCCTGGATGCTGAAATCAGCGTGCCATGGCAAACCTCCAGCCCCAGAACTGAACAGGTCCCCATTTAGCAAATACTAAATCCTGTCCTCAATAAACCTTGGGAAGGGGAATGAATCCTGCTGGGCTAATTCCCAGGCAACTTCCCGGGAGTACCTGGTTGTTTTGCCAGGATAAACCCATCCAGCCTTCCCAGCTTTCCCAAAAACCTGTATGGAGGTGTCCCAGGGAGAGCAACCCTGGCTCCCCCAGGAGGGAAGGAGCAGCTCGGGTTTTTAGGGACAGGAATTACAGCTGAGCCCTGACCTGTGAAGCTGATTAGATCCAGAGGGAATTCAGCCCTTCCCGAGCAGGGAGAAGCTGGAAAAATGTAGCTCCTGCTGCAAAAAAGCATCAGTGAGCTGCTGGAGCTCAGGGAGAGGAAATCCCATGGATGGTCTGCTTGTCCTCCCCGAGTCAGGCAGAGCTGAGCCTTCATCTCATCCTGCAGCCGGCAGCAAATCAGCCCAAAACCCTCCATTTCCCGTCAGAAGTGAATCCCCCCCGACTCGTGGCGGTTCCTATCCCTGCAGGAATGTGCAGCCATCCCGCCTCAGCCTGACTCCTCCAGACTAAACAAGCCAGGCTGCCCCGGGCTCCTCCCCTGCTGAATTCCACGGGATCCCAGCCGGCTGTCTCCCGAGCCAAGACCCCCATCCTGAGCGTGTGGAACGCCGGGATCCAGCAGGGTGACATTGCCGGGGGCAATCCGAGCCCTGCCGAGCCCCTGCACCCTCCCCGTGCCAGGCAGCGACAGGGAACGTGTCCCTCGTGTCCCTGCCCGGCGATGTGGCACCTCCGCCCTGGGTAAGCAGCTCGGTGTTTGCCTTTGGGGATCCACCCAGCTCCGGAGCACAGGTGGGACCTTCCCGGAGCTGGGATCAGGGCCGGGGTCACTGCGGGGCACATTCCTCTCCAAGAGTTCCCGATCCCAGCCTCTCCTCTGCCGTGGTGACAGCTGGGATCGGGGTGACTTTGCTCTGGCTTGGGAAAGCCTGGATTTAGGAGCTGCCTTTCAGTTCGCCCTTGGATTTGGGAACCTGCATTAAAACAAAGTCTAAAACAAACCACAAGCTCCCGAATTTTACCCCAACAGCTCCCAACGACCCTCACAGCCATCCTGGGATCAACCCCGAGTTCATCCCCTCCAAAAATCCCATTTTCCACACCAACCCTTGATGTGATTTCTGCCAGGATTTGCAGAAATTCCTCCCCATTCCCCCAGACACTCCTGGGATCAGTCTGGGCTCTGCAGGGACAGGGGGCCTCTCGGAGCTTTCCCTGGCTGAGTCGTTTCCCTCTCTGCTTCCAACTTTTTCCATGAATTCATCCACCTCCCCCTCACCCTCCCGCTGCTCCGTCTGCAGCCGCAGCCCCAGACACATCTGTGCACATCTGGGCTGGCGCTCGGAGCCCAGCCAGCTCAGGATAATCCAGCTGGAAGCTTTTCACCTTCTGCATGGGGGATTTTTTCCCCCATTCCCTGGACCAGGCCCCTCAAAACCAGACAGCGAGGCTGGAAAACGCCGTGTGAGGCTTTTCTCCTTCCTCAAACTGCAATTTTCCAGCTCCAGGTGGAGACATCCCGGGAAAATCAGCTGCCAAAAACCCGGCGGCTGCGCGCTCCTGATCCCACCACGGTGGTCCCCCCCCCCACAGCCCACCTCGGATGCTGTAAATAGGATTAGGCCATAAATTGTGGGATTTTATGGGCAGGGAGGAAGTTTTATTGGGATAATTATCCTGATAAATGGGATGCAGCTAAGGAGAGTTAAAATAAAGGGCTGGCTTTGACCTGCTCCTGAAGATGGATGAAAATGTGGGATGGGCTGGGATACAGGGATGGGATACAGGGATGGGATGGGATGATGGGATACAGGGATGGGATGGGACGGGATACAGGGATGGGATGGGAGCTGGTCGTGGGAATGGGATGGGTGCTGGTGATGCAGAGGTGACCCATGATGACAGGGAGTGCTGGTCATGGGGATGGAATGGGATTGGATTGGCTGGAATGGGATGGGATGGGGAGATGGTGAGTGCTGGCAATGGGTGCTGGTCATGGGGATATAATGGGATTGGCTGGAATGGGGTGAGAGGTGACAGGTGCTGGTCATGGAGATGTCATGGGATGGGATCCATGGGATAGGATGTCACAGGGATTTCATGGAGAAGGAAGCAGCAGATTCCAGCTTGGCTCAGCACCTCGGGACACCCAGGACATCACAACCCTCCACCCTCAGCCCAGGGACCCCCAAACCCTCCCCAGGGTCTGAACAAACCCCCAAATCCTCCCAACCTCCAAACCCCCAGAGATCTGTCAGGATTTGCTTCTCCCAGCTGGATCCAAGCCAGCTCCCTCCCTTGCCTCTTCCAGGCCAATTTGGATTAATCTAATTAACTCCAGAGCAGCAGAGCAAGTGTGGGCAATCAGACAGACAATTAGCCAGCAGCTCGTTGCCCAAGAGGAGCTGCCAGGGCCTTCCCTCCCCAAAACCTCCCCAGACAGGTTCCCAGCCCAGCTCCCACCATTCCTGCCAGGATTGCAGTGTTCCTCACACCCAGAGCTTTCTCCACAGGAGGTTTTCCCCAGGAAGGTGATCCTCTCCCAAATTTATCCCACCTCAGCTGTCCCGTGGGTTGGGGTTTGGTTTGTGGCTTTCCCTCCAAACCCCACTAATTCCCAGCTGGGTCAAACTGGGATAAACTGGTGCTCATTTCCCGTGGCTGAGAAAGTCAAATTATCTTCTGCTGGGGAATTTGCTGGTCCTGTGGCTCCTTAATCTGACTGGTGAAGGTCACTGGACTGTTATGGGCACAGAGGGTGGATGGAGGGATGGATGGATGATGGATGGAGGCAGGGATGGAAGATGGAAAATGGATGGTGGAGGATGGAGGCAGGGATGGACAGATGGACAAATGGATGGATGGATGGATACACAGCCTCTCATTTGTCACCAGCCCCTCCTGCCCTCCCTGACGTAAGGGATGAGTAAAACCAACATTCCCACGGGGAGAAGCCTCAGCTCAGCCCAGAGTTCCAGGGCAGGACCCCAACACCCTGCCCTGCTGCAGCCCCACATCCCCACCCCAAACCCAGCCCAGAGGAGCCCTGGAGGTGACTCAGGCCCTGTCAGCTCTGAGCAGCAGGGATCTGCCAGGACCTGCTCTGGGGGATCCTCCCTGGGTGGCTTTGATGTGCTGCCAGCACCGCCTGGGGCTGAGGAGACTGCAGGGACTCCTCCACTCATCTGCACAACTCCAAACCTCTCCGAAATATCCCTAAAACCGGGAAAACGGTGTGTCACCCCCAGCCCTGCCTCTCCCCGAAACCACCGAGCCACAGCCCAAATCCCTTAATTAGGGGTTGGTTGGCCCCACCAAGTGCCACCGTGGGAACAGCAGGACAGCAGCCAGGGTGACCTGAGGGGGTTGGGTCACTCTTCTTCCCCAATCCCCAAAACTTCCCGATCCACTCCCATTCCTGCTGAGCCTCTCCCAGCTCCTCCTCCTCGCTCCTGGAGATCCAGGGAGAGGCCTGAGGAGGGAGGAGGTTCAGGACCTCCATCTCCTCCTCCTCATCCAAGGAGAGGCCTGGGGAGGGAGGAGGCTTAGGAAGCTCCATCTCCTCCTCCTGCTGATCCAGGGAGAGGCCTGGGAGGGAGGAGGTTCAGGAAGCTCCATCTCCTCCTCCTCCTGCTGATCCAGGGAGAGGCCTGAGGAGGAGGAGGCTCAGGAGCTCCATCTCCTCCTCCTCATCAAGGAGAGGCTGGGGAGGGAGGAGGCTCAGACTCCATCTCCTCCTCCTCCTGCTGATCCAGGGAGAGGCCTGGGGAGGGAGGAGGCTCAGGAAGCTCCATCTCCACCTCCGACGTGCCGCGGCAGAGCCTCGTGCTCGGGGGAACCGCCATGGCCGAGCGGCTGTCGGAGGAGAAGATCGCCGAGTTCAAGGAGGCGTTCTCCCTGTTCGACCGCGACGGCGACGGCTGCATCACCACCAAGGAGCTGGGCACCGTCATGCGCTCGCTGGGCCAGAACCCCACCGAGGCCGAGCTGCAGGACATGGTGGGCGAGGTGGACGCCGACGGCAGCGGCACCATCGACTTCCCCGAGTTCCTGTCGCTGATGGCCAGGAAGATGAGGGACACGGACAGCGAGGAGGAGATCCGCGAGGCGTTCCGCGTGTTCGACAAGGACGGCAACGGCTACATCAGCGCGGCCGAGCTGCGGCACGTCATGACCAACCTGGGCGAGAAGCTGACCGACGAGGAGGTGGACGAGATGATCAAGGAGGCCGATTGCAACAACGACGGGCAGGTCAACTACGAGGAGTTCGTCAGGATGATGACGGAGAAGTGATGTTCCCCCCGTCGCCCGCCTCCGGCTCTGCGCTGCAGGTAAATCCCCAAAATCCGTGGAAAATCCCCAAATCTTGGCTCTCCACCTTGTGTTGGTGGTTGGAAAAATCCATATCCGTGGTGCTTTTTGGTTTTTTTAATTTTTCCTTTGCTTTTTCCCCGTAGGGAACAGAGGTTGTGGTGTTCCTCCCCCAGCCCCTCCATCCCCTCCCACCTCCTCCAGGCTGGAAAAATCCTCTTTTCTCCCAGTTGGAGCATCACCCAGCAGCAGCTGTGGGGATCCCAGCGGGCAGGAGGGGGTTTGGGGTGCAGATGGATTTGGGATCCCCATGGGATGCACTTCTCGTGTCCATCGAGATTCCAGAGGCCATGGAATATTCCCTGAGACCCCTGAGCCCAATAAAAAACCTCCTCCCACACCCTGCTGGCTGCCAGTGCTTTGTTCAGCTTCTCCTTGGGATCCCTGACCAAAAATATTCCCCCAAATCATCCTGGTTGAGGTTCATCTCCATCCTCTTCCCATTCCAGCCCTTTTCCCTACAAGAAAAGAGGGAAAAAAGGAAAAGAGGCTGTTGGAGACCAGGATGTGATCATCCCCATCCCAAATCTCATCGCTTTTGGGATCTCTGGGGTCCTTTTCCCTCCTCCAAGCTAGGAAAAGCTGGATTTATCCCAAATCCCAAAGATTCACGGAGCAGGATTCACCTTTCCTACCCTAATCCACCAACCCAAACTCCCCGTGACTCAGTTTCCCCACAAATTTGGTTTATTCAAATTTTCATTCAAAGTTTTATTCAAAATTTTTTTTTTTTTTTTGGGATTCTGGGAATGAGGAGAGGGAGGTGAGCAGGAGGAGGAGACAAACGAGAATTCCAGTGGGATGAGGAGAGGGCAATCAATGGGATCAGGAGATGGAGAGAAGAAAAACCAGGAATTGGGGAAAGGAAGGACCAGGAGAGGGAAAAATGGGATTAAAAAAAAACCCAAACTGGATTCACAAAGAGGATGAATCCAATCCCACCCAGGCTGAGATCATTCCATGGAAGGATTTGAACCAAATTCCTTTTCATTTCTCTCATTAACTCTCCGTGGCTAACGAGCAGACAGAGCTGAAGTTCCGTGGGGAATTTGGGATCCTCCATGACTTCACCCCACACCTCCAGCCCAGCCCCGAGGCTGGGAACTTTGGCAATCCCAGTTGTTTTCCCGGGAAAACCAGGCAGGTGCTGGCAGGGCTGGACACACCCAGATGGTTCCCAGCGCCTTCCCCTCGCCTCTCCCTGCCAGGAGGAGAGCAGAGCAAATCCAACCCAAAACCCCCAATCCAGCAAATCACCCCAAAACCCCCAAATCCCACAAAGTCCAACCCCAAAACCCCCAATCCAGCAACCCCAAAACCCCCAATCCAGCAACCCCAAAACCCCCAATCCAGCAACCCCAAAACCCCCAAATCCAGCAACCCCAAAACCCCCAAATCCAGCAACCCCAAAACCCCCAAATCCAGCAACCCCAAAACCCCCAATCCAGCAACCCCAAAACCCCCAAATCCCGCAAAGTCCAACCCCAAAACCCCCAAATCCAGCAAAGTCCAACCCCAAAATCCCCCAATCCAGCAACCCCAAAACCCCCAAATCCAGCAAAGTCCAACCCCAAAACCCCCAAATCCAGCAAAGTCCAACCCCAAAATCCCCCAAAGTCCAACCCCAAAATCCCCCAATCCAGCAACCCCAAAACCCCCAAATCCAGCAAAGTCCAACCCCAAAACCCCCAAATCCAGCAAAGTCCCACCCCAAAATCCCCAAATCCAGCAAAGTCCAACCCCAAAACCCCAAATCCAGCAAAATCCAACCCCAAAACCCCCAAATCCAGCAACCCCAAAACCCCCAAATCCAGCAAAGTCCAACCCCAAAATCCCCAAATCCAGCAACCCCAAAACCCCCAAATCCAGCAACCCCAAAACCCCCAAATCCAGCAAAGTCCAACCCCAAAACCCCCAAATCCAGCAACCCCAAAACCCCCAAATCCAGCAAAGTCCAACCCCAAAATCCCCCAATCCAGCAACCCCAAAACCCCCAAATCCAGCAAAATCCAACCCCAAAATCCCCCAATCCAGCAACCCCAAAACCCCCAAATCCAGCAAAATCCAACCCCAAAACCCCCAATCCAGCAAAATCCAACCCCAAACCCCCCAATCCCGCAAAGTCCAACCCCAAAACCCCCAATCCAGCAAATCCAACCCCAAAATCCCCAAATCCAGCAAAGTCCAACCCCAAACCCCCTAAATCCAACAAAATCCAACCAGAAAAAAACCTCCAGAGCGAAAGGATCGCATCGAGTTGTTGTAATGGAATGGCTAAAATTAGTCCTTCCCAAAACCCAGGATTATTTATTTAACAATAACTAATGCCAGCTCCAGCTCCAAACCATTCCCGATATTTTTAGCCCTGAGCTGTTTTTATTCCTTCTATTTCGAGGTTGTTTAATTCCCAGAGAGTTTTTTCCGCTCCGCTTATCCCGGGATGGTTTTTCCTAAGATGATCCAAACACGAGGCTGACTCCCAGCCCTGGACACCTGGAGGTTACATTTTATCCATGTTTTCCCGGTTTTCCCTCAATTTGGAGCTCGGGAGAGCAGCGGGAATTCCCAGCAGTGGGAGTTGGGATGAACACATGGATGGGCAGGATGGTCCTGTTTGCTTCAGGGCTCAAAATTTGGGAATTTTGCTTCCCAAATCCAGGTTTTTGGGGCTAAATTGTCCCTCTGGAGGGGAAGGAGATGATGGGATTGCAGGATCCATGATTTCCATCCAGTGTTGGTTAATAATTAAATTAATTGATGTCCAGGGGATGCACTGGGAGCCTGGGGAGTTTGGAGGATCCCTGGGTTTTCCTTTATCCCAATTTTTCACCCTAAAACTGCTCAGGATGATTCCCTGGGGATGGGAGGGAGGGTGGGACATGGGATGGGGAGCAGCTGGTGTGGGAATTGGGATGGGAATTATCTGGGAATTGGAGTTTGGGATCATCTGATGTGGGATCTGGGATAGGAATCACCTGGGATGGGAATTGGGATAGCAATCCCCATTTTTTTCCCCATTTTTCCCCCATTTTTCCCCCCTTTTCCAAACCCTGTGGATAGGAATCACCTGGGAATTGGGATCACCTGCTGTGGGAATTGGGATAGAATCCCCTGGATTAGGATCTGGGAGATCATCTAAGCCAAGCCCTGGGGTAGGGAATCACCTGGAATGGATTGTGGGAGGATTTGGGGTGGAATTTGGGATTGGGATCACCTGGGATGGGGAATTGGGATAGAAATCACCTGGGATTGGAGTTTGGGATCACCTGCTGTGGGAATTGGGCTAGCAATCCCCATTTTTTCCCCATTTTATCCCCATTTTTCCCCTTTTCCAAACCCTCTGGACAGGAATCACCTGGAATGGGACCTTGGGATCACCTGGTGTGGAATCTGGGATTCAGAAATCACCTGGGATTGGAGTTTGGGATCACCTGCTGTGGGAATTGGGAATTGGAATCACCTGGGATGGATTCTGGGGGAACATTTGGTGTGGAATCTGGGATTGGGATCACCTGGGGTGGAACCTTGGGATCATTTGAGGTGGGAATTAGGATCACCTGCTGTGGGAATTGGGATAGCAATCCCCATTTTTCCCCATTTTATCCCCATTTTTCCCCATTTTATCCCCATTTTTCCCCTTTTCCAAACCCTCTGGATAGGAATCACCTGGAATGGGACCTTGGGATCACCTGGTGTGGAATTTGGGATTGGGATCACCTGGAATGGGATGCAGTTTGGGGGAAACCTCCTGCATCCAGAAAATTCCATCTCCAGCTCTGAATGGAAATTGGAAATCTGGATCCGGATGATTCCAACCTCCACCACCGAAAATCTATTTTTCCCATCTTTTTTCCCACTTTTCCATCTATTTTCCAACAAAACCCCACTGATGGCTCCAGCATCCCCAAAGCCAGGGATCCAGCTCTGCCCCAGTCCCTGCTCACCTGGACAGTTTTTCCCCTAAAATGGGATTTTTTAAGGAAAAAAGCAGCTCATGACTCCCCAGCACCCCCTGGAGCTCTTTCTGCTCCAATCCTGGGGAATCATTCCCAAATTCTCCCCATTCCCTTCAATTTTAGCAACCAGGGATGTTTCCATCCCACCTCAGCAACGAGGATTTAAAAACAAATTAATTAAATGTGGGGGAGCAACACTGAAACTTCCTGAGGTTCTCCAACAGGAAAATCAGGATTTTCTTCCCTATTTTCCCCCATTTTTCCCCCATTTTTCCCCCCATTTTTCCCCTATTCTTTCCCATTTCCCCCCATATTTTCCCCATTTTCTTCCCATTTTCCCCCATTTTTCAGCTATTTTTTCCCCATTTTTTCCCATTTTCCTCCCATTCTCCCCCCATTTTTTCCCCATTCCCCCCCATTTTCCCTATTTTTCTCCATTTTTCCCCCATTTTTCCCCATTTCCCCCCCATTTTTCCCCATTTCCCCCCATTTTTCTCCATTTTTCCCCCAATTTTTCTCCATTTTTCCCCATTTCCCCCCCATTTTTCCGGTATTATTTCCCCCATTTTTCCCCCATTTTTTCCCATTTTCCCCATATTATTTTCCCCATTTTTTCCCCATTTTCCCCCATTCTTCTCCCATTTTCCCCATTTCCCCATTCCCACCCCCTAATTCCCCTCCCAGCACTAACTCTGCCTGAGGCAAACATGACATGTCCTGGCAAATGTGGACAGGAGAGGAAAGGAGGGAACTCTCTCCTCTCCACATCCAGCTGCCAGGAAAAGTCTGAACAGCTGGAGAATCCCTCGGGCAGCAGGATGGACCAGGCTGGGCAGGAGAGCAGCCAGGGATGTCTGGGGAAATCAGGCAGTTCTGCACTTGGGGTGAAGGAAAAACCCCAAAAATTCATTTATAAACTCATTTTCCTGATGTTTACTTTGGGAAAAAATTGTATTTCCCAGGGGTGGTTTTTCCCTGTTTTTTTTTACCTGTTTTTTTACCTGTTTTTTAACCTGTTTTTTACCTGTTTTTTACCTGTTTTTTACCTGGTTTTAACCTGGTTTTTACCTGATTTTACCTGGTTTTTTACCTGTTTTTTTACCTGTTTTTTAACCTGTTTTTTACCTGTTTTTAACCTTTTTTTACCTGTTTTTTACCTGTTTTTAACCTGGTTTTTACCTGGTTTTTACCTGATTTTACCTGTTTTTTTACCTGTTTTTACCTCATCTTTTCCCTGTTTTTACCTGGTTTTCTACCTGTGTTTCTACCTGTTTTTACCTGGTTTTCTACCTGTGTTTCTACCTGTTTTTACCTGGTTTTCTACCTGTGTTTCTACCTGTTTTTCTACCTGTTTTTCCCTGTTTTTCCCTGTTTTAACCCTGAGGTTAAATCCCTGTTTTAAAGGGATTTTTCTGCCTGGTTTTCTGCTTATTTGTGAAAGGAGGAATTCCTGTCTGTGGGAGAAATTTTAAAATCCCACAAATGATCCCAAAACTGGGCAAATGTGGGGAATGTTGTCCAGGAATTGCCAAAACCATGGAAAATGGGAATTCAGTGCCAAATCCAACCCTGAGGCTCAGGTTGCACCAGGTGGGGATGAAATTTGGGGGAAATCCCTGATTTTGGGGCTGGAGGGGTTGGAGGGTTTATCCCCAAATTCATTTTTTGGGGATTTTGGGAATGAGGAGAGGGAGAGGGAAAAACCCAGGATTGCAATGGGATGAGGAGAGGGAAATCAATGGGATCAGGAGATGGCGAGAAGAATTTGGGATGGGAAGAACCAGGAGAGGGAAAACTGGGATAAAAATATGGAATAAATGGGATCAGGAGATGGGGACAAGAGAGGGAAAAAGAGGGATCAGAAATTGGGAAAAGGAAGAACCAGGAGAGGGAAAAATGGGATTAAAATATGGAATAAATGGGATCAGGAGATGGGAAAAAGGAATTGGAAATGGGAAGAAGCAGGAGAGGGAAAAATAGGATAAAAACATGGAATGAATGGAATTAGGAATTGGGGACAAGAGAGGGGGAAAGAGGGATCAGAAATTGGGGAAAGAAAGAACCAGGAGAGGGAAAAATGGGATAAAAATATGGAATAAATGGGATCAGGAGATGGGGAGAAGAGGGGGAAATAAGGATCAGAAATTGGGGAAAGGAAGAACCAGGAGAGGAAAAAATGGGATCAAAACCATGGAATAAATGGGATAAAAATGTGGAATAAATGGGATCAGGAGCTGGGAACAAGGAATTAGGGATGGGAAGAAGCAGGAGAGGGAAAAACGGGATTAAAATATGGAATAAATGGGATAAAAACCTGGAATAAATGGGATCAGGAGCTGGGGAGAAGGAGGACCAGGAACTGGGGAAAAGGAAGAACCAGGAGAGGAAAAATGGGATAAAAACATGGAATAAATGGGATAAAAATATGGAATAAATGGGATAAAAATATGGAATAAATGGGATACAAACATAGAATAAATGGGATCAGGAGGTGGGAATAAGAGGAGTGAGGAGCAGTGGGATCAGGGAACAAGGAGCAGTGGGATCAGGAGATGGAGAGAAATGGGATCAGGAGAAGGGAAATGGGAGAAGGATGAGACTTTGGGCTGAGGATAAATGGGAACAGGAGGAAAATGGGGGAAAAGGGGGGAAAACAGGAGAAAAATGGGAAAAACAGGTGAAAAATGGGACAAAAAAGGGAAAATGGGAAAAAGGGGAAAACAGGAGAAAAGGGACAAAAAAGGGAAAATGGGACCAAAGAAAAGGGAAAAAACAGGAGAAAAATGGTGGGGAAAAGGGAAAAAACAGGAGAAAATGGGACCAAAGAAAAAAATGGAAAAATGGGACCAAAAAGAGGGGAAAAAGGGGAAAACAGGAGAAAAATGGGACAAAAAAAAGGAATTTGGAGCTCGAAATCCCCGCAGGGACAGTTGGATTTCCAAAATCCCGGCTGGCTGGAAAGGAATAAACTGGGAAAAGGGATTTGGGAATATCGGGGAAGATCCTAAATCCCAGAGGGACCTGCGGATTCCCCAGGGCGGCGATCCCAGACTGGAGAGGATGAATTCCACCCCAAACCCAAACATCCCAGGAAAAAGTAATTCCCGGGAAAATGGGGAATTCCCGCCGGGAATTGGAGCTTCTCCCTGGTTTCCCAATTTCTGCTGGAGATGTTGGGAATTTGAATTAATGGGGAGTTCATGGGGCGATGAGCTCAGCTCGGTTTAACCAGCAGATCCCGAGGGGGTTTGGGGGTTTTTGGGGGTTTTTTGGGGGTTTTTTGGGGTTTTTTGGGGTTTTTTGGGGTTTTTTTTGGGATTTTCGGCGCCGGGCTGAGCGGCAGGAGGGAGCTGCTGCTCCAGGAAATAATTCCAGGGAGGAATAATCCTAAATTCCCTTCATTCCCAGATCCACAGCTTTAGATCCCAGATCTTTATGGGTTAAAAAATCACTTTGAATTCCTGATTTGTCCGGATTAATCCCAAATCAAATCCCAAAAAACCCAAAAAAACCCAAAAAAAACCCCAAAAAACCAAAACGAAACCCCCCAAAACCCCAAAACAACAACAAAAAAATCAAACAAAAAAAACCCCAAAAAAACCTCCCAAAAAACCCCAAAAAACCCTAAAAACCCCACAAACCCCAAGGCGAAGCTGAAAAAAAAAACAATTTTGCCACAATTTCCACCTCTCTTTTTCCCTTTTTTTCCCTATTTTTCTGCCATCCCTGGATGCACAGCCAGCTCTTCCCTCCCTATCCAAGTTTGTCCCAAAATTCCAGTTTTTCTCCTTAAAAAAGAGAGAATCTTCTCCTCCCCCGAGTGGAGCTCAGAGGGAATTTCATCCCAAACCCCATCGGGATTGAATTCCTGCATGTTGGAATTGAATCCCTGGAGGTGATTTGTTATCCCAAACTTTTTTTAGGAGAAGGAGGGGAAAAAAATCCCAAATCCAGGTGAATTCCCAAAACAATTCCCAAATCCAGGTGAACTAAAAAAAATAAAAAATCCCCAAATCCAGGTGAATTCCAAAAAAATCCCAAATCCACGTGAATTCCCCAAAAAATTCCAAATCTAGGTGAATTCCCCAAAAATTCCCAAATCAGGTGAATCCCCAAAAATTCCCAAATCCAGGTGAATTCCCCAAAAATTCCCAAATCCAGGTGAATTCCCCAAAAATCCCCAAATCCAGGTGAATTCCCAAAAAATCCCCAAATCCAGGTGAATTCCCAAAAAATTCCCCAAATCCAGGTGAATTCCCAAAAAATCCCAAATCCAGGTGAATTCCCCAAAAAGAATTAAAAAAAAAAAATTTCCCAAATCCAGGTGAATTCCCAAAAAAGAATTCCCAAAAAAAACCCCAAAATCCAGGTGAATTCCCCCAAAAAAATCCCCAAATCCAGGTGAATTCCCAAAAAAATCCCAATTCTGGGTGAATTCCCAAAAAATCCCCAAATCCAGGTGAATTCCCAAAAAATTCCCAAATCCACGTGAATTGCCAAAGAAATTCCCAAATCCAGGTGAATTCCAAAAAAAAAAAAATCGCCAAATCCAGGTGAATTCCGAAAAAAAATCCCCCAAAAAATTCCCCAAAAAATCCCCAAATCTCAGGTTTGCAATTGAGATTCTTTGGGGGAAAAAAGGGAATTTTGGCTCGGAGGAATTCCCGATTCCTTCGCCACCCCAAAACCTGCCGGCTCGGTTTAAAGGGAGAATTTCCCAAGTTTTTTCCAGGATTTTTGTTTCTCCTGGCTGAGCGGGAACGGGAAGATTCCCGACATTCCCGACATTCCCAAAAGCTCCCGGGATTTGGAGGATTTTCCCGGCGGGAGCAGCTCCGCCCAGCGGGGAGCAGATTCCTGCGGCAATCCTCGCCGTTTGGGAGCTTTTCCAGGATTTTCCCCAAAAATTACATCCCAAAAAATTACATCCCAAAAAGCCGCGGGACCTTTCCCCCTCTTTTCCCCTTTTTCCCCTTTTCCTCTTTTCGGGTTTTCCTTTTTTCCCACTTTTTCCCCACTTTTTTCCCACTTTTTTCCCTTTTTCTCCTTTTTCCCACTTTTTCCCCTTTTTTTCCCTTTCCCCCCTTTTCCCTTTTTTCCCTTTTCCCCCCTTATTCCTTTTTTCCTTTCCCCCCTTTTCCATTTTTCCCTTTTCTCCTTTTCTCCCCTTTTTCCTCTTTTTCCCTCTTTTCCCCTTTTCCTTTTTTCCACCTTTTTTCCCTTTTTTCCTTTTCCCCTCTTTTCCATTTTTCCTCTTTTCCCCTTTTTCCCCCTTTTCCCTTATTCCTCTTTTCCCATTTTTTCCCCTTTTCCCCTTTTTCCCCCCTTTTCCCTTTTTTCCCTTTTCCTCCTTTTCCCCTTTTCCTGTTTTCCTCTTTTCCCCTTTTTTCCCCCTTTTCTCTCTTTTCCATTTTTCCCCTTTCCCTTTTTTCCTCTTTTCCCCTTTTCCCTGTTTCTGTTTTCCCTTTTTCCCCTTTTCCCCTTTTTTCCTCTTTTTCCCCTTTTTCCTCTTTTTCCCCTTTTTCCCCTTTTCCCCCTTTTTCCCCCTTTCCCCATCCCAACCCTGATCCACAATTAGCACTCAGGCAGGAATTCTGGAGAATTCCTTAGGGAAGAGAAGGTTTTCCCCATTTTTCCCATTTTCCCCATTTTCCCCATTTTCCCCATTTTCCCCAAGCATCACCATCATCTCCCAATTCCTCTGGAATTTTATTTCCAGGTTCTCTTTTCTCCCAGAATTTGGGATTTCCTGGGAATATTCCCTGTCCCAACCCTTCCCTGGAAAACAGGGAATGTGAGCTTTTGGGATGGGAATGGAGGTTGTTTTATGGGATTTACTGTTTTATGGGATTTACTGTTTTATGGGATTTACTGTTTTATGGGATTTATTGTTTTATGGGATTTTATGGATTTGCAGAATTGTTTGGGTTGGAAAAATCCCTTTAGGATCAATTCCGATTCCAACCCCAACCCTTCCCACCATCCCAAGGTTTTTCCAAGATTTCCAGGAAATTCCAAGATTTTCCCAAATCCCCCAGGCAGGGATGGAACATTCCAGAGAGGATTTGAATCAGGAATCACATCCAACCTTCCCCAGTTTTATCCCAAAGAACATTTCCCTCCCCAAATCCCCAAATCCCCAAATCCAGGAATTCCCGAATTCCTGATTCCAGAGGAAATTTGGGATTTCACAGCTTTAGGGAACCAAACGAAGCTCAGGATTCATCCCAACGCTGCTGAGGGAAAAGTTTGGGATTTTGGGATTTTTTATTTTATTTTTTAGGATAAAAGGATTTTGTTCCTGAAAAGCCAAAGGAATCATCCGGATTCTCCAGAGATTCCCAAGAAATCTGTGGGATTTGATCAACCCTGTGGGATTTCTGGGTTGAGGTTGGAAATGTGGATTTTTGGGGTTAAAAAGCACAGAGGGAATTTTTCCTCCAGATTCCCCAAATCCACCCAAAAATCTGGGATTGGAATTTCCTCGGGAAAGATCCTTGGGGAAAAAATAATTTAAAAATCCTGGGATTTCCTCGGGAAGATCTGCAAAATCTCCTGAAAAAAAATTGGGAAGGGATGAAGAGGATTTCCCGGAAAAATTTGGGGTTTTTCCCAGAAAAATTTGGTTTTTTCCCAAAAAAATTTGGGGGTTTTTCCCAGAAAAATTTGGGGGTTTTCCCAGAAAAATCAGAATTTTTTTCCCAGAAAAATTTGAGTTTTTTCCCAGAAAAACCTCAGGAAAATCCTGCAGATTTTTGGTGCTTTCATTCCCAAATCGTGGAATTCCAGAATTCCAGGTTTGTATTCCCTGATCATTCCAGAGGATTCCAGGGTTGGAAAACTCAGGAAAACTTCTGGGGAATTTTTTTTTCCCTTCACACCAAAACCCCTGAAGGTAAAAAGTGGGAATTCCAACCTGGATTTGTCCTTTTCCCGCTGGTTTTCCATGGATTTGGGATTTCCTTCCTCCATGGAATTCACTCCTGCTGCTCCTTTTCCAAATTCCCAAGGAATTCCCAAATTCCCACCTCGTTTTCCATGGAAAAATTTGGGAAAAGCTGCCAGGATTCGACTCTCCTCCTCCAGCCAACCTTCCAATTCCCAAATTTTTTGGGATTTCAGGAATTTTCCCACTCTGGAATCCCAAAGATTTCCATGGTGAGAACAAATCTCCCTGGGAATTCTTTGGGATCATTCCCTGTTGGATCTGCAGGGAAAAAACCTCTGGAAAAAGGAATTTTCCCAAATTTTTCCAGCTGGGTTTGGAATTTTGGGACGTTTAGGAAAATTGGGATTGGCCTGGTGGGATTTGGGAATAAAAGGGGAAGGAAGAAAAGGGATTTTCCCAAAAATAACAAACCCAGGAATTTCAAATCCTCATTCCAGGGATTCATTCCCAGAAATTCCCAAT
This sequence comes from Entomyzon cyanotis, assembly GCA_024500445.1. Taxonomy (NCBI): domain Eukaryota; kingdom Metazoa; phylum Chordata; class Aves; order Passeriformes; family Meliphagidae; genus Entomyzon; species Entomyzon cyanotis. The sequence goes on from JAKEPQ010001019.1 coordinate 3,480,269, forward strand.
TTTTTTCCCAAATCCATCAAATTTTTTTGGGAATTCCCCAAATTGGAAAGACCTCAAAGCTTTGGGATCCAAGAGGGATTTGGGGTTTTGGATTCTCTGAGGTTTTGATCCCAAAATTCAATCCTGAGGAGATCCAGGAAATCCTAAAATTCCAGAGGTGGAAATTCCAGCTGGGAGGAAATCAATTGGGATTTTTTGGAACAGGTAATTCCTGGGTTTTGGGATGTTTGGGATGGAAGAAATGGGATTTTTTTCCCAGAAATTCGTGGATCAGGAAGGACCAGATGGGATTCCATTTGGGGTGAAAGTTCCTTTCTCATCCAAATTTTTAGGGCAAAATCAGAAATTCCCATTTTTTCCAATTCCAGCAAGGATGCAAATCCTAAATCCCTAAATTCCTAAATCCCAAAATCCCTAAATTCCTAAATCCCTAAATCCCTGAATCCCGAAATCCCTGAATCCCTAAATTCCTAAATCCCTAAATTCCTAAATCCCTAAATTCCTAAATCCCAAAATCCCTGAATCCCTAAATCCCTAAATTCCTAAATCCCGAAATTCTGAAATCCCTAAATCCCTAAATTCCTAAATCCCTGAATTCCTCCTGGATGCAGGAATTGATCAGCAGGAATTCCTCAAATGGATTTGAAATGAAAAATAAAAATAATTTTTAAAACAAACCAAACCAAACAAACAAAAAACAAACAAAAAACAACAAAAAAAAACCCCAAAACCAAACAAAACAAAAAAACAAAAAAAAAACCCCAAAAAACCCCAAAACAAACAAAAAAAACCCCCAAAAAACCCCAAAAAACAATTTAAAAAAACCAAAAGCAAAAAAACAAACAAAAAACCAAAAAAACCCCCAAAACACAAAACAACCAAACCAAAACAAAAAAACCCAAAAAACCCAAAAAAATAAAAACCCAAAACCAAAAAAACCCCAAACCCCCCCCTATAAAACCAAAAAAACCCCAAAAAAACCCCCAAGAAAAACAAAGAAAAAAATCACCAAAAAACCCCAAAACCCCAAACTTTAGGATCTCCCAGAAAAGCTTAAAAATTAGGGGAAAAAAAATTAAAGCTGATATTTATGGGATTTGGGGATTTTGGGATTTTATTCCTGGTTTTCCAAGGAATCTTTTGTTGCTTTTCCACTGGAAATTTGGGAATTTTGGTTTCATCATTTCACCAGCTTGGGAAGGGATGGAAAAAAACCCTAAAAATGGGATTTGGGATCTTTAAAATGGGATTTGGGATCTTTAAAAGGATTTGGGATCTTTAAAATGGGATTTGGGATCTTTAAAAATTATTTTGGGATCTTTAAAAAGGGATTTGGGATTCTTAAAAAGGGATTTGGGATCTTTAAAAAAGGAATTTGGGATCCTAAAAAGGATTTTGGATCCCTAAAATGGGATTTGGGATCTTTAAAAAGGGATTTGGGATCTTTAAAAAGGGATTTGGGATCTTTAAAATGGGATTTGGGATCTTTAAAATGGGATTTGGGATTTTTAAAAAGGGATTTGGGATCTTTAAAAAGGAATTTGGGATCTTTAAAAGGAATTTGGGATCTTTAAAAGGATTTGGGATCTTTAAAAATGGATTTGGGATCTTAAAATGGGATTTGGGATCATAGAAAGGGATTTGGGATCCCTAAAAGGGGAAATTTCCACCCCAAATGACCCAAAGCTTCATTTTCCCTACTATTTCTGGATCTGGAAGGATGAGAACTTTGGGAATTTTTTCCCTGAAGGATCCAACCTGAGGGATTGGCTGAAATGACCCCAAAAAAATCCTTTCCAACCCCAAACCATCCCACAAACCCTTCATCCCATCAAAAATCCCACAAAAACCCCAGAGCTGCTCAGCAATCCCACATTCCTGAGGATTTCCCACACAAAAATCGGGAGGAGAACAGCAGGATTTGGGAATTTTTTTTCCCCAAAAAACCCCAAAAAATAACAATTAAAGGGTGAGAGGAAATAAATGGGATTATAAATAATTCCAAAGGGGTTTTCTGTCCCCATAAAGTGCTTTCAGCCCCAGCTCGGCTCTGCCAGCCTGCAGGGAGCAAATTCCTGCAGAATTCCTGGAATTTTTGTGGGAATTCTTTCTCATCACAGTGCTCAGGTGGGGAAAATCAATGGGAAAATCAATGGGAAAATCAGTGGAAATCAATGGGAAATCAATGGGAAAATCAATGGGAAATCAATGGGAAGATCAATGGGAAGATCAATGGGAAATCAATGGGAAAATCAGTGGAAATCAATGGGAAATCAATGGGAAAATCAATGGGAAATCAATGGGAAAATCAGTGGAAATCAAGGAAATCAATGGGAAAATCAATGGGAAATCAATGGGAAAATCAGTGGAAATCAATGGGAAATCAATGGGAAAATCAATGGGAAATCAATGGGAAGATCAATGGGAAAATCAATGGGAAATCAATGGGAAAATCAGTGGAAATCAACGGGAAATCAATGGGAAAATCAATGGGAAAATCAATGGGAAAATCAGTGGAAATCAATGGGAAATCAATGGGAAAATCAATGGGAAATCAATGGGAAGATCAATGGGAAAATCAATGGAAATCAATGGGAAATCAATGGGAAATCAATGGAAATCAATGGGAAATCAATGGAAATCAATGGGAAATCAATGGGAAATCAATGGGGAAATCAATGGGGAAATCAATGGGAAATCAATGGGAAATCAATGGGAAAATCAATGGGAAAATCAATGGAAATCAATGGGGAAATCAATGGGAAATCAATGGGAAAATCAATGGAAATCAATGGGAAATCAATGGGAAATCAATGGGAAAATCAATGGGAAATCAATGGAAATCAATGGGGAAATCAATGGGAAATCAATGGGAAAATCAATGGGAAATCAATGGAAATCAATGGGGAAATCAATGGGAAATCAGTGGGAAAATCAATGGGAAAATAATGGACTCAATGGGAAAATCAATGGGAAAATCAATGGGAAAATCAATGGGAAAATCCCAAATTTCGAGGCAGAAATCCACATTCCTGTCAGATCCCAATGGGATGATCCCAAAAATCCTAGAGCTTCCCACATCCCAGGATTCTTCCCTGATCCCAAATTTTATTTTTCCCCATTGTGTCTCCTTTGGGATCATCCCACTGGGATCTGACAGGAAATGTGGATTTCTGCCTGGAATTTTGGGATTTTCCCATTTAGGATCCTCTCCCTGGCTGGAATTCCTTGGGAATGTCCAAATTCCTCTCCACCTTCTCCCTGTCATTTTTGGGATTTTTTGGGATTTTTTGGGAATGCCAGGGAGGAGGTGGAGGGGAATTTGGAGATTCCCAAGGAATTCCAGCCAGGGAGAGGATCCAAAATGGGAAAATCAATGGGAAAATCCCAAATCCAAGGATTTTCAGCCCAAATCAAAGTGCAGACAGGGGGGAGAGGTGGAATTGCTAGGATGGGAGTGGGAGCAGAATGGGATTAAAATTGGATTAAAAATGGGATTAAAAATTGGATTAAAATGGGATGAGAATGGGATAAAAAATGGAAGCAAAAATGGGAGCAAAATTGGGATCAAACTGAGATCAAAATGGGATTGAAATGGGATTGAAATGAGATTTAAATGGGATCAGAATGGGAAGAAAATGAGATCCAAAATGGGATTAAAATGGGATCCAAATGAGATCAAAATGGGATTAAAATAGGAGCAAAATTGGGATCTCAAATGGGATCAGAATGAGATCAAAATGGGATCAAAATGGGATCCAAACTTGGATCCAAAGAGACAATGGGATCCAAAACAGGATTGAAATGAGATCCAAAATGGGATCAAAATGAGATAAAAATGGCATCAAAAATGGGATCAGTATGGGATTAAAATGAGATCTAAAACAGGATCAAAATGGGATCCAAAACAGGATCCAAATGAGATCAAAAATGGGATAAAAAGTAGATAAAAATGGGATCCAAATGGGATTAAAATGGGATTAAAATGGGATCAAAATGGGATCAAAATTTGGATCAAAATGGGATAAAATGGGATTGAAATGGGATAAAAGTGGGATCCAAATGAGACCAAAATGAGATCAAAAATGGGATCAGAATGAGATAAGAACGAGATCAAAATGAGACCTAAACCAGGATTAAAATGGGATCAAAATGGGATCAAAACAGGATCCAAATGGGATCAAACACAGGATCAAAATGGGATGAAAAATGGGATCAGAATGGGATTAAAATGGGATCCAAATGAGACCAAAATGAGATCCAAAATGGGATTAAAATGGGATCAGAACAAGGTAAGAATGGGATCAAAATGGGATCCAAATGAGACCTAAACCAGGATGAAAATGGGACCAAATGGGATCAAAATGGGATCCAAACAGGATCCAAATGGGAGAAAAAATGGATCCAAATGAGACCAAAATGAGATTAAAACTGGGATTAAAATGGGATCCAAACTGAGATCAGAATGGGATCAAAACAGAATCCAAACAGGATCCAAATGGGATCCAAATGAGATCAAAATGGGATTAAAATGTGATCAAAATGGGGTCAAAATGAGACCTAAACCAGGATGAAAATGGGATTAAAATGGGATCCAAACAGGATCATTCCCCACCAGAGCAGCTCCAAGCTACAGACAATTCCCACTCCAGGATTCTCCCATTTCCCTGCATTCCCATTGCCTGAATCCCACCAGGAAATCAGGGAAAACCCAAGAAATCAAATCCCACCGGAGGAACCAGAAAATCCCCAGGAAAAGAGGAAATTCAGCCTGACAAACCCTATTGCCAGCAGTTTGTTTAAATTAAAATGTGGATTTTTCGGGGGAGGTAGAAGAGAGAGGAGCTCCTTGTTCATGTGGCTTTGCAGGATTTTTCCAGCTGTGTTCCAGGGGTTCTCCAGCTGTGTTTTCCAGAGGTTTTCCAGAGGTTTTCCAGGGGTTTCAGGGTGGTGTCAGTTGTAGGAGAGGTACTGGATGAGCCGAGGGGGAATCTCCAGCTTGGAGATTTTCTCCAGAGCGCGCTGGCCGGCGGCTTTGCGCACCGTCACCCTGCAGAGCTGAGACAGGCTGAGAGGGGTCTCTGCGGGGAGAAAAATGGGGTTAAAGTGGGGTTAGAATGGGGCAAAAATGGGGGAAAAACAGGGTTAGAATGGGGGCAAAAATGGGATTAAAATGGGGTCGGAATGGGGACAGGATGGGGACAGAACGGGGTAAGAATGGGATTAAAAATGGGATTAAAATGGGATCCAAATGGGAACAAAATGAAATCCAAAATGGGATCAAAACCAGGATCAGGATGAGATCAAAAATGGGACCAGAATGGGATCAAAATGGGATCCAAAATGGGATCCAAATGGGATCCAAAATGGGATAAAAATGAGATAAAAAATGGGATCAAAACAGAGCCAGAATAGGATCAAAAGTGGGATCCAAATGGGATGCAAACGGGATCAAAATGGGATGCAAAGCAAGGTGAAAATGGGATAAGAACGGGATCAGAATGGGATCAGAATGGGATCCCAATGGGATCAGAATGGGATCCCAATGGGGTCAGAATGGGATCACAAATGGGATCCAAATGGGATCACAAATGGGATCCAAAATGGGATAAAAATGAGATCAAAAATGGGATCAAAACAGAGTCAGAATAGGATCAAAAGTGGGATCCAAATGGGATGAAAATGGGATCAAAATGGGATGCAAAGCAAGGTCCAAATGGGATAAGAACAGGATCAGAATGGGATCCCAATGGGATCAGAATGGGATCCCAATGGGGTCAGAATGGGATCCAAATGGGATCCAAATGGGATCACAAATGGGATCCAAAATGGGATAAAAATGAGATAAAAAATGGGATCAAAACAGAGTCAGAATAGGATCAAAAGTGGGATCCAAATGGGATGAAAATGGGATCAAAATGGGATGCAAAGCAAGGTCCAAATGGGATAAGAACAGGATCAGAATGGGATCCCAATGGGGTCAGAATGAGATCCAAATGGGATCAGAATGGGATCCAAATGGGATCCAAATGGGATCACAAATGGGATCAAAACAGGATCCCAATGGGATCCAATTGGGGTCAGAAGGGGTCAGTTGCAGGGAGGAATCTCCAGTTTGGAGATTTTCTCCAGAGCGCGCTGGCCGGCGGCTTTGCGCACCGTCACCCTGCAGAGCTGAGACAGGCTGAGAGGGGTCTCTGCGGGGAGAAAAATGGGGGAAAATGGGGTTAAAAATGGGATTAAAATGGGATTGTATTGGGGGCAGAATGGGGGCAGGATGGGGTCAAAAATGAGATTAAAATGGGGGCAGAATGGGATTCAAAATGGGGTCAAAATGAGATCAAAATGGGATCCGAACAGGATGAAAATGGGATCCAAAACGGGATCAGGATGAGATCAAAATGGGATCAGAATGGGATTAAAATGGAATCAAAACAGGATCAAAAATGAGATCAGAACAGGATCAGAATGGGGTCAGAACGGGGTCAAAACTGGGATCAGAATGGAATCAGAATGGGGACAGGATGGGGGCAAAAATGGGATTAAAATAGGATCAAAGTGGGGTCAGAATGGGGTCTGAAATGGGATTAAAATGGGATCAAAAATAGGATCAGAATGGGATCAAAAATGGGATCAGAATAGGTTCAGAACAGGATCAAAATGATATAAAAAATGGGATCAGAAAGGGATCAAAAATGGGATCAGAATGGAATCAGAATGGGATCACAATGATATAAAAAATGGGATCAGACTGGAATCAAAACTGGATCACAATTATATAAAAAATGAGATCAAAACAGGATTAAATTGGCATCCAAACAGCATAAAAACCCAGCATTGAGCCAGGAACCAAAACAACACCCCAACTGTCCCAGAACCATCACCTGCACACCCCAAACCCCCAGAACCATCACCTGCACACCCCAACTGCCCAGAACCATCACCTGCACACCCCAAACCCCAGAACCATCACCTGCACACCCCAACTCCTGCTGGACCATCACCTGCACACCCCAACTGCCCCAGAACCATCACCTGCACACCCCAACTGCCCCAGAACCATCACCTGCACACCCCAACTAATCAAAAAATATAAACAACCCCCTGAACCATCACCTGCACACCTGCACACCCCCAGCACTCCGGCTGTTCTCCCCACTCACTCTCGTAGTACTCGAGGCACTTGGCGGCGGCGCTGCTGCTCCAGGTGTAGTCGGAGGGTTTCTTGCCGCGGTTGTCCCTGGCGTAGATGTTCCCGCCGAACTCCACCAGCATCTCCACCAGGTCCACGTTCCGCACCTTGGCCGCGTGGTGCAGCGCTGTCTCGTGCAGCTTGGCCGCGTTCACGTTGGCGCCTGGGAGAGGGGAGAGACGGGTGGGGAAGGATGGGAAAAAAAGGTCTGGAAAAGCCTGGGAAAGAAAGGCTTGGAAAAGCCTGGGAAAGCCTGGAAAAGTCTGGGAAAGAAAGGCTGGGAAAGGTTGGCAAAGGATGGGAAAGGATGGGAAAAAAGGCTTGGGAAAGACTGGGAAAGGATAGGAAAGGATGGCAAAGCTTGGGAAAAAGGCTGGGAAAGGCTGGGGAAAAAGGCTGGGAAAAGCCTGGGAAAGGCTAGGAAAGCCTGGAAAAGAAAGTTTGGGAAAGCCTGGAAAAGACTGGGAAAGAAAGGCTGCGAAAGGCTGGGAAAGAAAGGCTGGGAAAGAAAGGCTGGGAAAGCAAGCCTGGAAAGGCCTGGGAAAGACTGGGAAAGCCTGGAAAAGCCTGGGGAAAAAGGCTTGGAAAAGCCTGGGAAAGAGGAAAAGCCTGGGAGAAAGCCTGGGAAAGAAGCCTCAGAAAGACTGGGATAAAAGGCTTGGAAAAGGCTGGGAGAGCTTGGGAAAGGCTGGGAAAAGATGGGAAAGGATGGGAAGGAAAGACTGGGAAAGCCTGGGAAAAAAGGCCTGGGAAAGACTGGGAAAGCAAGCCTAGGAAAGAAAACCTGAGAAAGCCTGGGAAAGCTTGGGAAAGAAAGCCTGGGAAAGACTGGAAAAGAAAGCCTGGAAAAGCCTGGAAAAGCCTGGGAAAAAAGGCTTGGAAAAGGCTGGGAAAGGATGGGAAAGCTTGGGAAAGCCTGGGAAAGGCTGGAAAAGCCTGGGAAAGACTGGGAAAGATAGGCTGGGAAAAGCTGGAAAAAAGGCCTGGAAAAGCCTGGAAAAGAAAGCCTGGGAAAGCTGGGAAAGCTTGGGAAAGGATGGGAAAGGATGGGGAAAAAAGGCTTGGAAAAGCCTGGGAAAGCAAGCCTGGAAAAGACTGGGATAAAAGGCTTGGAAAAGGCTGGGAAAGGATGGGAAAGGATGGGAAAGAAAGCCTGGGAAAGAATGGGAAAGACTGGGAGAGCATGGGAAAGCCTCGGAAAGCCTGGAAAAGCCTGGGAAAAACTGGGAAAGAAAGCCTGGGAAAGCTTGGGAAAAAAGGCCTGGGAAAGACTGGGAAAGCCCGGGAAGGAAAGCCTGGGAAACTCTGGAAAAGAAAGCCTGGGAAACTCTGGAAAAGCCTAGCTCGTCCCAAAATTAAGGAATTGTTCAATAGAGGGAAAAATGCTGTTGGCTCCTGGGAGAGAGGGGAGAAATCCTGATGGGGAAGAATGGGAAAGACTGGGAAAGAATGGGAAAGGACTGGGAAAGCTTCGGAAAAACTGGGAAAGAATGGGAAAGAAAGCCTGGAAAAGGCTGGGAAAGACTGGAAAAGCCTGGGAAAGACTGGCAAAAAAGGCTTGGAAAAGGCTGGGAAGCGGGAAAGCTTGGGAAAGAAAGCCTAGGAAAGCTTGGGAAGCTGGGAAGAAGCCTGGAAAAGCCTGGAAAAGAAAGCCTGGGAAACTGCAAAAGCCTGGGAAAGATGGGATAAAACGCTTGGAAAAGGCTGGGAAAGGCTGGGAGAGCTTGGGACAGGCTGAGAAAGGATGGGAAAAACTGGAAAAAAAGGCTTGGAAAGCCTGGGAAAGCCTGGAAAAGACTGGGAAAGCCTGAGAAAGAAAGCCTGGGAAAGAATGGGAAAGCCTGGGAAAGACTGGGAAAGCTTGGGAAAGGCTGGGAAAGAAAGGCTGGGAAAGAAAGCTTGGGAAAGCCTGGAAAAAAAGGCCTGAAAAAGTGAAAAAAGGGAAAGCCTGGAAAAGCTTGGGAAAGACTAGGAAAGCTTGGGAAAGGCTGGGAAAGAAAGGCTGGGAAAGCCTGGAAAAGAAAGCTTGGGAAAGAAAGCCTGGAAAGGCCTGGGAAAGCCTGGGAAAGCCTGGAAAAAAAGAAAAGGGGAAAGCCTGGAAAAAAAGGCCTGGAAAAGCTTGGAAAAGAAAGCCTGGGAAAAGCTGGGAAAGCCTGGAAAAGCCTGGGAAAGCCTGGGAAAGCCTGGAAAAGCCTAGCTCGTCCCAAAATTAAGTAACTGTTCAATAGAGGGAAAAATGCTGTTGGCTCCTGGGAGAGAGGGGAGAAATCCTGATGGTGAAGGTGGGAAGAATGGGAAAGGATGGGAAAGCTTGGGAAAAACTGGGAAAGAATGGGAAAGAAAGCCTGGAAAAGGCTGGGAAAGACTGGAAAAGCCTGGGAAAGACTGGCAAAAAAGGCTTGGAAAAGGCTGGGAAAGCCTGGGAAAGCTTGGGAAAGAAAGCCTAGGAAAGCTTGGGAAAGCTTGGGAAAGCAAGCCTGGAAAAGCCTGGAAAAGAAAGGCTGGGAAAGCCTGGAAAAGCCTGGGAAAGACTGGGATAAAACGCTTGGGAAAGGCTGGGAAAGGCTGGGAGAGCTTGGGACAGGCTGAGAAAGGATGGGAAAAACTGGAAAAAAAGGCTTGGAAAGCCTGAGAAAGAAAGCCTGGGAAAGAATGGGAAAGCCTGGGAAAGACTGGGAAAGCTTGGGAAAGGCTGGGAAAGAAAGCCTGGGAAAGCCTGGCTGACCCCAAAATTAGGGAATGGTTTGATGGAGGGAAAAACAATGTGGGAAAACTAGAGAGGCTGGCACAGGACTCAAAAAAAAAGCTAGGAAAAACGTGGATTTGCTCCTCTAATTTGATGTTTCGCTTGAGGAGAAGGAATTTCTTTCCCAGGTTTTTGGGTAAATAAGCAATCCAGGTTTTTGGAATTCCGGCGAGGCCAACACTTCCCAAGCCATTCCCAAAAAATCCCCAACCCTGGGAATGCCCTACCTGCCTTGAGGAGGAGCTTGGCACAGTCCAGGTGTTCCCTGGCACAGGCCACGTGCAGAGGAGTGCCAAAGTGACAGTCGTGAGCCTCCAGGTTGGCGCCGACGTCGATGAGGAGCTGGACACACTCCGTGCTGCCTGGGGAGGGGAAAGGGAAATCCGGGTGAGAAATGGGAATTCTGAGCCTGGGGGGTGCTCAGGGCTGGCTGGGGGGTGTTTGGGGTGATGGGAAAAGGGGAAATCCACATCAAAACTGGGAATTCTGAGCCTGTGGGGTGGTCAGGCAGGCTGGGTGGTGTTTGGGGTGATGGGGAAATGGGGAAATCCGGGTGAGAAATGGGAATTCTGAGTCTGTGGGTGCTCAGGGCTGGCTGGGGGGTGTTTGGGGTGATGGGGAAAGGGAAAAGGGAAAATCCGGGTGAGAAATGGGAATTCTGAGCCTGTGGGGTGCTCAGGGCAGTGGGTGGTGTTTGGGGTGATGGGAAAAGGGGGAAATCCGGGTGAGAAATGGGAATTCTGAGCCTGTGGGGTGGTCAGGCAGGCTGGGTTGTGTTTGGGGTGATGGGGAAATGGGAAAATCCGGGTGAAAAATGGGAATTCTGATCCCATGGGATGATCAGGGCAGGCTGGGTTGTGTTTAGGGTGATGGGAAAATGGGGAAAATCAGGGTGAAAAGTGGGAGTTCTGGTCCTGTGGGGTGGTCAGGGCAGGCTGGGTGGTGTTTGCGGTGATGGGAAAAGGGGGAAATCCACATCAAAACTGGGAATTCTGAGCCTGTGGGGTGGTCAGGAGGCTGGGTGGTGTTTGGGGTGATGGGAAAAGGGAAAAAGGGAAAATCCAGGTGAAAAATGGGAATTCTGGTCCTGTGGGATGGTCAGAGTAGGCTGGGTGGTGTTTAGAGTGATGGGAAAAGGGGAAAATCCCCATCAAAACTGGGAATTCTCATCCCGTGGGATGCTCAGAGCAGCCTGGGTTGTGTTGAGGATGATGGGGAAAAGGGGAAATCTGGGTGAAAAGTGGGAATTCTGAGCCTGTGGGGTGGTCAGGGCAGCCTGGGTGGTGTTTAGGGTGATGGGGAAAGGGGGAATCCGGGTGAGAAATGGGAATTCTGAGCCTGTGGGGTGGTCAGGCAGGCTGGGTGGTGTTTAGGGTGATGGGGAAATGGGAAAATCCGGGTGAGAAATGGGAATTCTGAGCAAGTGGGGTGGTCAGAAAAGTCTGGGTTGTGTTGAGGGTAACGGGAAAAAGGGAAAATCTGCGTGAAAAATGGGAATTCTGAGCTTGTGGGATGTTCAGAAGAGTCTGGGTGGTGTTGAGGGTGACGGGGAAAGGGAAAAAGGGAAAAATCCAGGTGAAAAATGGGAATTCTGGTCCTGTGGGATGGTCAGAGTAGGCTGGGTGGTGTTTAGAGTGATGGGAAAAGGGGAAAATCCGGGTGAGAAGTGGGAATTCTGAGCCTGTGGGGTGCTCAGAGCAGCTTGGGTAGTATTTAGGGTGATGGAGAAAGGGAAAATCCAGGTGAAAACTGGGAATTCTGCTCCCATGGGATGTTCAGAAAAGTCTGGGTGGTGTTTAGGGTGATGGGAAAAAGGGAAAATCCGTGTGAAAAGTGGGAATTCTGAGCCTGTGGGTGCTCAGGGCAGGCTGGGTGGTGTTTGGGGTGATGGGGAAATGGGAAAAAGGGAAAAAATGTAAAAGGGAAAAAGGGAAAATCCACATAAAAAGTGGGAATTCTGAGCCCTTGGGATGCTCAGGGCTGGCTGGGTGGTGTTTAGGGTGATGGGGAAATGGGAAAATCCAGGTGAAAAGTGGGAATTCTGATCCCATGGGATGATCAGATCAGGCTGGGTTGTGTTTAGGGTGATGGGAAAAAGGGGAAAATCCATGGCAAAACCAGGAATTCTGATCCCATGGGATACTCAGAGTAGGCTGGGTCATGTTCAGGATGATGGGAAAAAGGGAAAATCCACATCAAAGGTGGGAATTCTGATCCCGTGGGATGTTCAGGGCAGCCTGGGTTGTGTTGAGGAAGACGGGGAAAGGGAAAATCCATGTCAAAACCAGGAATTCTGATCCCATGGGTGCTCAGAGCAGGCTGGGTTGTGTTTAGGGTGATGGAGAAAAGGGGGAAAAGGGAAAATCCACATAAAAACTGAGAATTCTGATCCCGTGGGATGGTCAGAGCAGCCTGGGTTGTATTTAGGGTGATGGGGAAAAGGGAAAAAGGAAAAAGCCATGTGAAAACCAGGAATTCTGATCCCATGGATGCTAAGAGCACCCTGGGTGGTATTTAGGATGATGGAAATGAGGAATTTTTGGGAGTCAGAACACAAGGATTCCCTCCTGCTGAGAGGGAACATCCAATCCAACCACCTGAATCCAAGGATTTGCATGGAATCTCCTCCTGGAGGTTCCTCCTCCTGCCCTGGCTGGGTTGGATCACCTCCAAAGCCATCCCAGGTTTGTTTTTCCCAGCATGGGTAACACAGCTTAACAAAAAGCAGGGAATGATCCCCAAACCTTGGGAAAAAGTGCCAGGAAAAGGAGGAAAAGCCAGGCAGGAGCTCAGAGCCATGGATTTGGTTGTGACCTCACGGGGACTTTGCTGCTCTCACATCCAGGTTTTCCTGCTGATCCCTCTGAGCAAGTGGAATTTTGGGGCAGGAATTCCACTGAGTAAAAGTAATTAATTGGTGAATTCCTGGCTGGGAAGGAGAGGAGGGGCTGGGCTGGAATTCCCAGAGAAGCTGTGGGAATTCCTGGATTCCTGGAATGTCCAAGGCCAGGCTGGACAGAGCTTGGAGCAAACTGGGACGGTGGAAGGTTTCCCTGCCCATGGGGTTTGGAATTGGATAATCTTCACTTCCCTTCCAACCCAAACCATTCCCTAATTCCATGATTAACTATTCCTCTGCTCCAAATATCCCTGATATCCCAAATATCCCAATAGCCCTGATCCAAATATCCCCAAGAGGACAGAGCAGGATGAGAGCAGAGAGCAGCAGGGACATTGCTTTGCTCCCTGCAGCTTTCCCTGATTCCCTGGACTGATCCTCCAGCTGGGAAAAGTTGGGAAAAGGGTAAGGAGCAGCACAGGCAGCAGCACTTCCCAAAAACCTCTGGAAATTCCCAAAAACATCTGGAAATTCCCAAGAACCTCTGGCAATTTCCAAGAACCTCTGGCACTTCCTAAAAAGCTCTGGGACTTCCTAAAAAGCTCTGGAAATTCCCAAGACCCTGTGGAAATTCCCAAAAACTTCTGGCACTTCCCAAAAACATCTGGAAATTCCCAAAAACCTCTGGAAATTCCCAAGAACCTCTGGAAATTCCTAAAAACCTCTGGCAATTCCCAAAAACCTTTGACAAGTCCCAAAAACCTCTGGACTCCAAAACCTTGACAATCCCAAAACCTCTAGCAATTCCCAAAAACCTCTGGAAATTCCCAAAAACCTTTGACAATTCCCAAAAACCTCTGGCACTTCCCAAAAACCTCTGACAATTCCCAAGAACCTCTAGCAATTCCCAAAAACCTCTGGCACTTCCTAAAAACCTCTGACAATTCCCAATAACCTCTGGCACTTCCCAAAAACCTCTGGCACTTCCCAAAAACCTCTGGCACTTTCCAAGAACCTCTGGCAATTCCCAAAAACCTCTCGAAATTCCCAAAAACCTCTGGCACTTCCCAAAAACCTCTGGCACTTCCCAAAAAACCTCTGGCACTTCCTTCCCACCCGACAACCTCCGAAGGCCAGCAGAGCTCAACCAATTCACAGTCAAAACAAGACACTTGCTGCCACTTTTTCCCCACTCCAAGCTGCAAAAACCCACAGAAAAAAGGGATAAATCCCCAATCCCTCTGGCTTTACCGTTCATGCAGGCTTCATGGAGGGGAGAGGCCGTGTAGAGGGGAGGGTTGACCTTGGCCCCGTGGGACAGCAGCACCTTGACACACTCGATGCTGCCCGAGGCGCAGGCGTCGCACAGAGGGGTGCTGCCGTCGATGTTCCTGGCGTCCACCTGCAGGGGAGAGTGATAGCTGATGGGATTTTTGTCCTTTGTCATTGTATTTTTATACCCTTTTTATATATATTTTATATCCTTTCCTACTCCTGTGCTGCCGTCGATGTTCCTGGCGTCCACCTGTGGGGTGGGAAGTGATGTTTGATGGGTTTTTTGTCCTTTGTCATTATGTTTTTATACCCTTTTTATATACATTTTACCCTTTCCTATTCCTGTGCTGCTGTCGATGTTCCTGCCGTCCACCTGTGGGGTGGGAATGATGCCTGATGGGGTTTTTGTCCTTTTTCATAATATTTTTATATACTTTATATCCTTTCCTATTCCTGTGCTGCCATCGATGTTCCTGGCGTCCACCTGTGGGGGAAAGTGATGCCTGATGGGATTGTTTGTCCTTTTTATTATAGTTTTTATATCACTTTTTATATACTTTTATATTGTCGCTGTTGAGCCTTGCTAGCTTGAGATATGACCCAGGTTCTCAGACTAGTGCCAACAGAGAAAGTGATGTCTTTATTATTTTGCTTTCCATTATATTTACATAGAGTTTTCAGAGGTCACCCAGATTGGTCAGCCAGAAACCTCCCCCTAGGCCCAACTGTGCCAAGGGAACTGACCTAATGCTGGTGACGCTGTTTGCAAAACATCCAAACTTTATACTTTTTTTATGTTATGTAGTAAAAATGTTCTTACGATTGTTATACCCTTTTGCTAGTCACTTTATATCCTTGCCTATTCCCGTGCTGCCATCGATGTTCCTGGCGTCCACCTGTGGGGAAAGTGATGTCTGATGGGATTTTTGTCCTTTTATTATAATTTTATATACTTTTTATATACTTTATATCCTTTCCTATTGCTGTGCTGCCATCGATGTTCCTGGCGTCCACCTGCAGGGGTGGGAGTGATGCCTGATGGGTTTGTTGTCCTTTTTCCCTTTTTATACCCTTTTTATATACTTTTTACATTTTTTATTTTATTTTTTATATACTTTTTACATTTTTATACCCTTTTGGTATACTTTTTACACTTTCCTATTCCTGTGCTGCCATCAATGTTCCTGGCATCCACCTGTGGGGTGGGAATGATGCCTGATGGGGTTTTTTTGTCCTTTTTCATTATATTTTTATATACTTTATATCCTTTCCTATTCCTGTGCTGCCATCGATGTTCCTGGCGTCCACCTGCAGGGGGAGTGATGCCTCGTAGGATTTAACTCTGTGGGATTTGGTTATGAGGATAAAATAGAAACAAGAGATCTCTAAAGCTGGGTTTTAGAGCTTGGGGGTTTATTGTGAAGGAGCATGGGGGTGAGAAACCTGCCAGGCTGCAAGATGCAGCTCAGAGCAGGTCAGAGAGGCAAGAGAGAGAGGGAGAGAGGCAGAAAGAGAGCAATTTGCCATTTACAATACAATAAATCATCTTCTGTGCTGAATATTCTAATTCTCTTTAACCAATCTGAGACAAGCTACAAACCCTACAGCATTTACATTAACCTATAAGAATCATCCCATTACATATGGGGTTATATTTTAAATATTCTAATTCTCATTAACCAATCTGAGACAAGCTACAAACCCTACAGCATTTACATTCAACCTATAAGAATCATCCCATTACCATATGGGGTTATATTTTAAATATTCTAATTCTCATTAACCAATCTAGAACAAGCTACAAACCCTACAGCATTTACATTCAACCTATAAGAATCATCACATTACCATGCAGTTATATTTTAAATATTCTAATTCTCTTGAACCAATCTGAGCACAAGCTACAAACCCTACAACGTTTACATACAACCTATAAGAATAATCACATTACCATAGGGGGTTATATTTTAAACCTTAAAAAACTGCTTTTTGGGATCTCTACCAGGCAGGCAGGGTCTGCTCTGACCCTTGGACCTGCCCAGGCAGAGGGCATTGTTCTATCAAGCAGGGAGATTACCTTCAGTGGCCATACCATTGTTTCCTAGTCACTCTTCAACTCAAACCTTGTCTTCATCTCAATCTCATTTATACTTTCCATATCCTCAGCATCTTTTGCAAGGTAATCATATCTGTAAGGCTTTCCTGTTTCATCTTCCCCAAGAACGCCTGATGGGTTTGTTGTCCTTTTTCATTATGTTTTTATACCCTTTTTATATACTTTTTACCCTTTCCTATTGCTGTACTTTTACTCCCTGTATCTTAGCCCCACATGTTTATAACCCTTGTACTCTAGCCTAGTTCAGAATTCCTTGGAAAAGATGAAACATCCCCACAATCTCAAGAACATGAGGAACCAACCGTGAACAGAGCCTCATCTCTGGAACATGTTTTTGTAAACTAAGTTGTAACCTTTTTGGGCACTTTTGGGGCACTTTTTGGGTGGGAGGTGATTAGAATAAGGGGGCAATTACTTCATTTGTTAGGTTTCTTACTGGGGAATTTCAGATAGCTATGCTAATTGGTGAGGTCCATAAAATTGTACACAGGTTGTACCCAGGTCCTTTTTTTGTCATGGTACCACCTTGGGATCCTATCAAACCAAGCTAATACCCTTTTCCCTATACTGTGGTGTCTGCATCTCATTTTTACCAGCTTTTTAGGCATCAGGAGAGGGAAAACCTCAGGGAGGGTTAGAGAGTCGTGGAACTGGTAAGTTGGGAAGGATTTTTAAGATTGGGCAGTTTTGTTGAAGGAGCACTGCCAAGGTCACCCATGTCCCCAAGGGTCACATCCACAGTGGCTTTGAAATCCCAGCAGGGATGGGGACTTCATCCCTGCCCTGGGCAGCTCCTTCCAATGCTTTACAGCCTTTTCCATGGAGAAATATTCCCTAAAATCCAGTCTCAACCTCCCCTGCCCAGCCTGAGGCTGTTCCCTCTGCTGCTGTCCCTGTTCCCTGGAGCACAGCCTGACCCCATACCCGGCTGTCCCCTCCTGGCAGCAGCTGTGCAGAGCCACAAGGTCCCCCTGATCCCCTTTGCTCCAGCCTCAGCTCCTTTTCCAGCTCCCTCAGGAGTTTTCCAGACCCTTCCCAGCTCCATCCCTTTCCCTGGACAACCTCCAGCCCCTCCTTGGAGTGAAAACCCAAAACTTTGCCATCAGGGCAAACCTATCCAGACCCTCCAGCTGATTCTGTCTCTGGAGCTCCCAGGCTAACCCAGCTCCCAAAACCAGCTCCAACCACCAACCGAGCCGAATTCCCAGCTGGATCAGCCCCAGCTGCTCACCTGGGCCCCAGCCTCCAGCAGCAGTTTGACACACTGGGTCTGTCCCCTGAGGCTGGCCTCGTGCAGGGGGGTGATGGAGTCGTAGGTGACAGCGTTGACGCAGGCGCCGCTCTCGATCAGCTGCTGCAGCTGCCGGATCTCCCCGCTCCTGGCAGCCTCGTGGACAGGAGTCCTGGCGGCCCAGAAACCTGGGAGAGGAGGGAGAGATCGTGGAGTTCAGAAATTAAATCATAAATACAGAGGATATGGGTGTTTGGTGTCCCACAGGGTGGATACTGAGGAGGAATTCCCAGAGAAGCTGTGGCTGCTCCATCCCTGGAATTCTCCAAGGTCAGGTTGGACAAGGTTTGGAGCAAGCTGGGATGGTGGAAGGTGCTGGAATGAGATGGCTTTCCAAGCCTTCCAACCCAAATTGTTGGGTTGGAGGAAGGAAACCTGGGAAAGGAATGAATCATGGAGTTCAGAAATTGAATCATAAATACAGAGGAAATGGGTGTTTGGTGTCCCACAGGGTGGATACTGAGGAGGAATTCCCAGAGAAGCTGTGGCTGCTCCATCCCTGGAATTATTCAAGGTTGGGTTGGACAGGGTTTGGAGCAAGATGGGATGGTGGAAGGTGTTGGAATGAGATGGCTTTCCAAGCCTTCCAACCTAAATTGTTGGGTTGGAGGAAGGAAACCTGGGAAAGAAGGAATAAATCATGGAGTTCAGAAATTAAATCATGAACACAGAGGAAATGGGTGTTTGGCATCCCACAGGGTGGATACTGAGGAGGAATTCCCAGAGAAGCTGTGGCTGCTCCATCCCTGGTATTCTCCAAGGTTGGGTTGGACAGGGTTTGCAGCAAGATGGGATGGTGGAAGGTGCTGGAATGAGATGGTTTTCCAAGCCTTCCAACCCAAATTGTTGGGTTGGAAGAAGAAAACCTGGGAAAGGAATGAATCATGGAGTTCAGAAATGGAATCATGGACATGGAGGGAGTGGGTGTTCAGCATCACACAGGTTGGATATTGGGAAGAATTCCTGGAGGCCTTGGGAAGGAATTCCCAGAGAAGCTGTGGCTGCTCCATCCCTGGAATTCTCCAAGGTCAGGTTGGACAGGGCTTGGAGCAAGCTGGGATGGTGGAAGGTGCTGGAATGGGATGGCTTTCCAAGCCTTCCAACCCAAATTGTTTCATGATTTTGTGGAGCTCTGAGTTCCTCGAGGAACACAGGGTGGCTGTAAGGAGAGCTGGGATGCAGGAGCAACTCAGCCCAGCTAAAAAACACCTTCCCAAAAAGTCCACAGAGCTTGGGAAAACAACTTTCCACCTCTGCTGGACACCTGGCACAGGCTGGCTTCACCTGCCACCATCAGGTGACAATGTCACCTCCTCTCAGGTGGGTTTTGCTTTCGAGGCAGCAATGAGTGAAAACAGCCCTGTGTGTTCATGGATCCTCTCCAGAAAAATAAAGGGAATCCTGAATCCCAGCGTTTTCACAGCCTGGTCCATGCAGGCTTTTTTATTGGCTAGTGGGATCCTCATTCCCTTTGCCAACATCCCTGTGCAGGATGTTTCTCCTTCCCTGGAGCTCCTCGTGGTTTATGTCAGGAGAAGCAAATCCAAATGAGGATGGAGAGCTTCAGAGCACCTGCCAGGGCCTAAAGGAGCTGCAGGAGAGCTGCAGAGGGACTGGGGACAAGGCATGGAGGGACAGGACACAGGGAATGGCTTCCCACTGCCAGAGGGCAGGGATGGATGGGATCTTGGGAATTAGGAATTCCTGGCTGGGATGGAATTCCCAGAGAAGCTGTGGCTGCCCCTGGATCCCTGGGATGGCCAAGGCCAGGCTGGACAGGGCTTGGAGCAACCTGGGATAGGGAAGGTGACCCTGGGTTGGAATGACATCCCCACCCTGCTCCTGGAGGCAGAATTCCCAGACTCTGCGGCACAGCATGGCTCGGGCTCAGCTGAAGGACAGGGCAGGGCAGCAGGATGGCTCCCGAGGGAAGCACGGAGCATCCCTGCCGCGGGAACTCGCCGCAGCTCCGGCCCTGCCCAGCTGAGCCGCAGGAGGGATTTGGGATGGGAATGGAATCACCTCCTCTCCCCGAGCTCCCCAGAAGAGCACAGGATAAGTTAGGGAGGAATGAGGGTCATTCCCCGCGCCCTGACGCTGTCCCGAGAGCATCCTCTCATCCCTTCCTTTGTCAGAGGCCATTCGCTCCCCAAAACCGTCCTGCAAGCCCCAAAACCGTCCTGAAAGCCCCAAATCCGTCCCGCAACCCCCCAAAACCACCCTTTAACCCCTCAAACCGCCCTTTAACCCCCAAAACCGCCCTGTAACCCCCAAAACCGTCCGGAAAGCTCCAAAACCACCCGGGCAACATCCAAATCCGTCCTGCAACCCCCAAATCCGTCCTGAGAGCCCCAAACCCACCTTGCAACCCCCAAAGCCACCCTGAAAGCCCTAAACCCACCCTGCAACATCCCAAACCATCCTTTAACCCCCAACCCATCCTGTAACCCCCCAAACCCGACGCTCCGAGCCGCCCGCGTTTCTTCCCGGCGCGGCTCAGCTTCCCAGCTCCTCTCCCGGATTTTTCCCAGCTCCCTTCCCGGATTTTTCCCAGCTCTGTCCCCGTCCCGCTGCGCACGCACTGATGTCGCCCCGCACGGAGCCGCTGCCGCCGGGGTTCTCCATGGCCCGGCCGGGCCCGCTCCCGCTCCCGCTCCGCCTCCCGGAGCTCCTCCCGGGGCTCCCGGCTCCTCCCGGCCCGGCCGCGCAGCGCACCGGGAAGTGTAGTGCGAGACAGGAGAGGCGCTGGGATCGGGAATGGGAGGACTGGGAGCACTGGGATGGGGAACGGGGGGGACTGCGATGGGGGAACGGGGGGACTGGGAGCACTGGGATTGGGGAATGGGGGGAATTGGGTGCACTGGGATGGGGAACGGGGGGACTGGGAGCACTGGGATTGGGGAATGGGGGGAATTGGGTGCACTGGGATGGGGAACGGGGGGGACTGGTGTGTGCGGGAAGCGGGTAATGGGGATACTGGGATGGGGAATGGGGTACTGGGATGGGGAACGGGGGGGGACTGGGACGGGGAATGGGGCACTGGGGGACTGGGATGGGGAACGGGGGGACAGGGATGGAGGAACGGGGGGACTGGGAGGACTGGGATGAGGAACGGGGGGTGCTGGAGGGACTGGGATGGGGAACAGGGGTGCTGATGTGTGTGGGGAGGGGGTACTGGGGGTACTGGGATGGAGAACGGGGGAGACTGGGGGGACTGGGATGGGGTAATGGGGGGGGACTGGGATGGGGTAACGGTCGTACGGGGGGACTGGTGAGTGTGGGAGGAGGAGGAGGTAATGGGGGCACTGGGATGGGGAACAGGGTTACTGGGGGTACTGGGATGGGGTACTGGGGGCACTGGGATGGGGAACAGTTGTAGTGGGGACACTTGTGTGTGCAGGGAGGAGGGACTGGGGATACTGGTGAGTGCGCAGAGGGGGTACTGGGGGTACTGGGATGGGGAATGGGTTACTGGGGGCACTGGTGGGTGCAGGGAGGGGGTACTGGGCAGACTGGGTTGAGGTAACGGGGGGAACTGAGGGGACTGGTGAGGGTGGGGAAGGGATACTGGGATTACTGGTATATGGGGGACTGGGGTACTGGGAGTACTGGGATGGGGAACGGGGGGAGCTGGTGTGTGTGGGGAGGGGATAGTGGGGGGGACTGGGATGGGGAACAGGGGTAATGGGGATACTGGGATGGGGAATGGAGTACTGGGGGCACTGGTGTGCACAGAGTGGGGACTAGGAAAAAAAAATCAATGTTTTCCACCAGTGGGCGTTTTCCTCCTGGAAAAAAAAATGGTATTTCCTTCAAAATGTCAATTTGGAAGGAAATATTTATTTTGGAGAAAACCAATTTCCCACTGCAGGAGGATGGAATGGGATAAATTGATGGCAAAGTGATGGAGCTGCTGCTGCTTCCATGGAGTCAGGAAATCAGTGGAAATAATTCCATAAAAACTCAAATTGTTCCATCCTGCCGAGTGAGGCTGTTGGGGGATTATCCCAGGATGGAATCTCTCAAAAATGGAGATTTTCCAGAGGAATTTTGGTTGCTCCTGATCCCTGGCAGTGACCAAGGCCAGGCTGGACAGAGCTTGGAGCAGCCTGGGATGGTGGAAGGTGTCCCTGCCATGGAACTGATGAGCTTTAAGGTTCCTTCCCACCCAAACCATTCCGTGATTCCATGATTTTTGCCAGGATCAAACCTTTTGGAAAGAGTTCCTATCTCCTGGCTCCAGATGTATCCGGTAAAGAGCAATAATTCATGTCAATAATTAATGTTTAGACTCCAAATTTAGAGATTATCAGGTTCATGTTGCAAAATTACAGGCTAAGCAGCACGCTGAATTATTATTAATAATGATTTTTGGAAAAAAAATGGGGAAAATGGAAAGAGACTTAAAAAATAATGATAATTTGCTCCCTGCTGGAAACGTTCATCTGCTTTTTGTCACTTTCTTGTCATCTTTGAGTCATTTCCTGAGGACCCTGTGTGGTTTCACAGTTGACACCGTTGTGAAACCACCACTAAAAAAAGCTGGGTTTAGCTCAGGGGTGGTTTAACTCCAGGCCTGACTGAAAAGCCACCAGAACTATTTTCAAATCTCTTTGGCACCACAGCTCGAGCAGCACTTTGGTTTCTGAGGGAGCTGCAGGATGCCGAAAGAGCTAAAAAAGAAAACCAAACACAAAAATAAATCGAACAGAAAACAAAAATCTTCAGTGGTTTTGACATGAAGACACAGTGAGCAAGGGCCACAGATGGTTTTTCATGGGGGATTTTTGATGATTTTCACAGTTTTTTGGACAGATGTGCCAAAATTAAAGGGGAAATAAAATAAAATTGGGGGAAAATTTGCTTGTTTTGCTGCAAGATCTTAAAGACTTGAGTTCCTAAGCAGGAAAACCATGGATTTTGGGGGAAATTGGAGAAACCAGTCTGGGAAAGCAATGCCTTGCTGTCAAACTGGATTAAAAAATGAATGGAAGAGACAGACGGAAATAACAGGATAACAAAGCTTAGGAAGTCAAGGAAAACCAAGCCAATGTCTCACGTCACAGATTACCTGAGAGGCCCTGGGATGGAATTCCCAGAGAAGCTGTGGTTGCCTCATCCCCAGCAGTGTCCAAGGCCAGGCTGGAAGGTGTTCCTGCCCGTGGAAGAACTCCTGGAACATGGAATTAGGAGATATTTAAGGTCCCTTTTCCTACCCAAACTGTTCAGTGACAATAAGGAAATATGAGAAAACCAGAGAGAAACTCTGCATTTCCATGAATTTCTGTGAATTTCACCCCCAGAGCACGGGATTTGATCCTCTCCAGTATTTCCAGGCTGTGTTTTCACACAGTTGGGATTCCTGGCATTGCCCCACAGGGTCAATAATTTGCTCAAACTGAATGATTTCTTTACCCTGATGTCATCCAGCAGGACTGAAGTTGTCCTCAGGAAATGCTGCTCCTGTTTCAACTTGACTCATTCCTTTCACGGGGTCTGCAGGGATCACTCTTTTTTTTTTTTTTTTTTTTTTTTTTTGCTGTTTTTCTGAATAAAAGAGGAAATCAAACACCCACTGAATATTCTTGTTTCACACTTCCAAGAACCTCATGAGTCAAAGTTTCAAAAAAGAAAACAGAGCCCTGCCAGGAACCAGGTCCCCACCACGGTGACATCACAGGTTCTCCTCTTGGGTGTCACCACCCAAAATGTCACGAGGCACCAAAGAGGGACAGAAAACTCCAGTCAGGAATGGGCTCTGAGCTCCAGAGGCTCCAGTTCCTCTCCCAGCAAAATTAACAGGATCATGGAGTGTGGAAAAGACCTTTGGGATGATCGAGCTCCAACCATCAGAATTGCCAATGACAAAATTCCTTTGAATTCTTTGCTTTTCTAAGCACTGAAAAAGGAGTTTTCACACGAGATTCTGCATTTCCTCACCAGAAATAAATACTAAAATGCTCGGATTTTATCGTGGCAGGGACTGAATGATCCCACCGGAGGTGGAAACTTGGATGTTCTGACTGCAGACCTGCTCCTGAGATGCCCCAGAACCTCAGAAACCACCTCACTTCTCTTACTTCAAGGCACAGCATTGTTGATTTTTCCCCCTCAAAGGGCATCTGGGACCATATTTCTGTCTCAGCAAGAATTCAAGGGTTTTCATCTCCCAGCAGGAGCTGGAAAAACCCATGGATCTGGCAAACTGGAGACACGCTGCTGTGAAATTTGCTATAAATGACACCATGCCCCCAAAAAAATCATTTATTCTTCCCCCCACCTTCATTTTTCAGTAGCACTTTGCACCCTCTGCTGCTTCCATGGCAAATTCTTAGGATGGGTGAAATACCCACAAGGGCACGTTCCTGACTGATTTGGGTAATAAGTGACTTATAAATTAGCTGTCCCATGGCTGTTTCCTGTTTTTTAGCTCCTTTGCCAATCTTTCCTGCTAAAACCACGAGTACTCAGCATGCAAAGGTCAGCAGAGCTCAACCAGAGGCTGGGCACTGAGTGGCAGCAAATTCCCAAATCCCAGCAAGGATCGGGAATCAGCCTCTTTGTGAATTTATTCTGGACGCAGCACCACGGATCTCATTGCCAAAAGCACCTGGAATTGCCAAGTGGAATTCCCTCCAAGATCCGTGGCTCAGCACAGCCAAACACAACCTTTGCCCCACGCTTGGGCACGGGGTGTTCCTCCAAGCTCTTGTGCAAGAGGTTGGGCAAGTCCAGATCTCCCTGTTCCCTACAGAGCTCCCTGTTCCCTGCTCTGAAATTGATTGCAATATTCACTTTTTTGGGGTTTCTGAGCACTGAAAAAGGAGTTTTCACATGAGGTTCTGCGTTTCCTCAGAATTCCTGCCTGGTGAACTCTAAAAATTCTCATCTGCTGTTCCTGTAGGGTTCAGTGATGCTGCAATGAGGCAATTCGGAACCATCAGAAGGGAATTCCATGAACCACTTCCCTGATCCCCTCAGCCCCTTCCTTTGGCTCTTCCTCAGGGCCTTTCTTTCCCTATTTTTCTTCATCCATTCTGCCTCTTTCCCTATTTTTCTTCATCCATTCTGCCTCCTTTCCTCATCTCCTCACCCCATTTCTGGGTCACTCACCCTCATGCCCTCAGTCTCCTGCTCTGAGCCCATCCCTCACCTCAGTGCTTTCCCCAGAGCCTTGGTTTGGATCTTCCCTCATTCCCTCATATCATTCCTTAAACCTCTTCCTTCACCTCAGTCCCTCTCCCTCAGGGTTTTTCCTCAGCCCTTCATTTTGGAGCTTCCCACATTCCCTCATATCATTCTTTAAACCCCTTCCCTCACCTCAGTCCTTCCCCCTCAGGGTTTTTCCTCAGCCCTTCATTTTGGATCTTCCCTCAGTCCTCTTCCCCTCATTCCTTCTTTTCCTCACCCCTCACATCATTCCCTGAGCTCCTTCCCTCACCTCAGTCCTTCCCCCTCAGTGTCTTCCCTCAATCCTCCCAAATCCCTTCCCTGATCCCCTTCCTTTGGCTCTTCCTCAAGGCCTTTTTTCCCTATTTTTCTTCATCCATTCTGGTGCTCCTTCCCTCATCTCCTCACCCCATTTCTGGGTCACTCACCCTCATGCCCTCAGTCTCCTGTTCTGAGCTCATCCCTCACCTCAGAGCTTTCCCCAGAGCCTTGGTTTGGATCTTCCCTCACATCATTCCTTAAACCCCTTCCCTCACCTCAGTCCTTCCCCCTTAGGGTTTTTCCTCAGCCCTTCATTTTGGATCTTCCCTCAGTCTCCTTCCCCTTATTCCTTCTTTTCCTCACCTCTCACATCATTCCCTGAGCTCCTTCTCTCACCTCAGTCCTTCCCCCTCAGTGCCTTCCCTCAATCCCTTCCCTGATCCCCTTCCTTTGGCTCTTCCTCAAGGCCTTTTTTCCCTATTTTTCTTCATCCATTCTGGTGCTCCTTCCCTCATCTCCTCACCCCATTTCTGGGTCACTCACCCTCATTCCCTCAGTCTCCTGCTCTGAGCCCATCCCTCACCTCAGTGCTTTCCCCAGAGCCTTGGTTTGGATCTTCCCTCACATCATTCCTTAAACCTCTTCCTTCACCTCAGTCCCTCTCCCTCAGGGCTTTTCCTCAGCTCCTCATTTTAGATCTTCCCTTATTCCCTCACATCATTCCTTAAACCCCTTCCCTCACCTCAGTCCTTCCCCCTTAGGGTTTTTCCTCAGCCCTTCATTTTGGATCTTCCCTCAGTCTCCTTCCCCTTATTCCTTCTTTTCCTCACCTCTCACATCATTCCCTGAGCTCCTTCTCTCACCTCAGTCCTTCCCCCTCAGTGCCTTCCCTCAATCCCTTCCCTGATCCCTTTCCTTTGGCTCTTCCTCAAGGCCTTTTTTCCCTATTTTTCTTCATCCATTCTGCCTCCTTCCCTCATCTCCTCACCCCATTTCTGGGTCACCCACCCTCATGCCCTCAGTCTCCTGTTCTGAGCTCATCCCTCACCTCAGTGCTTTCCCAGAGCCTTGGTTTGGATCTTCCCTCATTCCCTCACATCATTCCTTAAACCTCTTCCTTCACCTCAGTCCCTCTCCCTCACGGTTTTTCCTCAGCTCCTCATTTTGGATCTTCCCTCACATCATTCCTTAAACCTCTTCCTTCACCTCAGTCCTTCCCCCTCAGGGTTTTTCCTCAGCCCTTCATTTTGGATCCTCCCTCAGTCTCCTTCCCCTCATTCCTTCTTTTCCTCACCCCTCACATCATTCCCTGAGCTCCTTCTCTCACCTCAGTCCTTCCCCCTCAGTTCTCCCAAACCCCTTCCCTGACTCCCTCAGCCCCTTCCCTCATATTTCCCCCATATTTCTTCATCTATTCTGTCCCCTTCCCTCATCTCCTCACCCCATTTTTGTGTCCTTCACCTCAGTGCATCCCTTCAATCCTCAATCCCTGATGTCCCCTTGTCCCCCATGGGTTGGGACATTCCCCCAGTCCCTCATGAGGTGGCTCTAGGGCCTCCCCTGGGAAATGAGTGTTTAAGCAAAAAAAGATAAATAATGCATTTTTTCCTGAACCACCTGGAATCTGCCCAGATCAGCCCAGCATGGAGTTTGTCCTCGAGTAGTTGTGGGAAGAGATGAAGTCAGGTATGGAGGGGTTGAGGGAATTGAGACGAAAAACAGAGGGAAGGACTGAAATGAGGGAAGGGGCTCTGGCTGTAAGTGTGAGGGGATGAGGAATTTTGGGACTGAGGGAAAGAACAAAACAAGGAGCTGAGAGAAAACAGAGGGGGAAGGCCTGAAGTGAAGGAAGGGGCTCTGGCCATAAGTGTGAGGGGATGAGGAATTTCGGGACTGAAGGAAAGAACAAGAAAAAACAAGGAGTTGAGGGAAAACAGAGGGGGAAGGCCTGAGGTGAGGGAGAGGGCTCAGGACATGATGTGAGGGGTGAGGGGATGAGGGAAGGACTTTGGAGATTGAGGGAAGATCCAAAATAAATTGCTGAGGGGGAACACTGAGGGCAAAGGACTGAGGTGAGAAAAGGAGCTCTGGCCATGATGTGAGGGGACGAGGGAAGGAGTCTGGGGACTGAGGGAATGCCCAAAACATGGCTCTGGGGAAGGCAATGAGCTGAGGGCTCAGAGCAGGAGAAGCCTGAGGGAATGAGGGAAGAGCAGAAGAGGCACTGAGTTGGTTCAGGGAAAGAACTGGGGGAGACTGAGAGAAGATCCAAAAGGGGGAAAACACTGAAGGGGAAGGGCTGAGGAGAGAAAGGAGCCTCTCGCCATGATCCGAGGGGATGAGGGAAGGCGCAGCGGGAAGAGCTGAACTCAGGCATGGAGGGGCTGAGGTGATGGAGGCAGGGCTGGGGCAAGATCCACATGGAGGGCAAACACTGATGGCCGAGCCAGGCGTTCCCTATGAGGGAACAGCCCTGAGGGCCGGCACGGAAGAAGAAAATCGGATGGGAGGGGGGATGAGGGGAGAGAAGCATAACCAGCCAAGGCGATGACGCGGGAAGAGGAAAATCCGGCCATGACCAGGCAGCTCTGGTGACCGCGGGAAGAGGAAAACCCGCGGGCGGCCCCTGGCTCTCTTTCCGGTTCAGTTTTCACTTTCTGTTTTTTTCCCCGCCGCTCCCGCCCCTCGTCCCCTCCTCCCCTCTCCCTCCTCCTCCCCGCCCGCCCCGTCCTTCCACTTCCTGGGGCCGGCGGATGGCGGCGGCCGCCCCGCACCGCCTCATGCCGCCGGCCCGGTTCGCGGGGCCGCGCCGGGGGCCGGGCGGGGCGGCCATGAGGGCGGCCTGAGGGACAGCCCGGACAGAGCCCCGGCCATGGGCGAGCGGCGCGGGGAAAGCGGCGAGCCGGGCACGGGTGAGCGGGGCCGGACTGAGGGCGGGCGGCTCCATCGTGCCCTTCTTTCCCTGCGAGCGGGGGGAGGTGGTTACCGGCTCCATCCCGCTGCCAGAGGGGAAGGCGAGCGGCTTCATGCAGCCCTTCCCTGAGGAGAAGAGGGATCTTGGCTCCATCCCGCCCTTCCCTGGGAGAGGTGGGGGGGGATTACTGGCTCCATCCCGCCCTTCCCTATGGAGGAGAGGGTTCTTGGCTCCATCCTGCCCTTCCCTGAGGAGAAAAGGGATCCCGGCTCCATCCCGCCCTTCCCTGGGATGCGGAGGGTTGCTGCTCCATCCCACCTTTTCCTAGGGTGAAGCCGGTAGGCTTCATCCCGTCTTTCCACGGGATTTAGGGGGTTTACCGGCTCCATCCTGCCCTTCCCTGGGTAAAGGAGGATTCCCGGTTCCATCCTGCCTTTCCCTGGGTAAAAAAGAGGATTCCCGACTCCATCCTGCCTTTCCCTGGGTAAAAAGAGGATTCCCGGTTCCATCCTGCCTTTCCCTGGGTAAAAAAGAGGATTCCCGGCTCCATCCTGCCTTTCCCTGGGTAAAAAGAGTTCTGAGCTCCATCCTATGTAAAAGAGGATTCCCGGCTCCATCCTGCCCTTCGGTGGGTAGAAAAGAATTCCCGGCTCCATCCTGCCCTTCCCTGGGTGAAAAATAGGATTCCCGGCTCTATCCTGGGTAAAAAAGGAGGATTCCCGGCTCCATCCTGCCCTTCCCGGGGAAGGGGAGCAGACGCCACGCCGCCTTTGCTCTCCTCCCGTGCCCATCGCTCCCAGGGGAGCTCGATGATGCTTCGGACACGTAGGAAGCAGCTGGTTTTGCAATTTCCTGCTTTTCCACGTTGGTTTTTCCGAGCTCCCGCCCGGTGCCGGTGGCTGATGGCGAGGTGTGAGCAGCACGGTGATTTTTGGACGCGATTTGGGTGGTGCAGGTGTCCTTCAGGAGTGGGGTTTGGGAATGCAAAGAGCGTGGAATTGTGTTGATCCCTTCCCGGAGGGGCTGGAGACCTCTTTGCGCCCCCTTTGGAGCAGCTGCAGGGCTGAAATTTGGCTTTAAAAGGGGGAAAAAATATGTTTTCCTGGTTTTGCACGGTTTTAATCCCAGATGGTCCTCAAATTATCCCACCAAGGTTTGGATTGGAGCAGAGTTTGCCAATCTCTAGGTCTGCATTGAGAGGGGATAATCTGGGGTAGGTGAAGCAAGCAGGAGGGTGGATGGCACAAAAAGAATTGTGAAACACAGTCCTTTCTCCATGAGAACGAAGTTTTTTAAATTAAAAATGTGCAAGAAAGCCTGTGATGATCTAGAATTCTCCAGAATGATCCACAGCCCCATGGTTTGGTGCTCATCATGGATGCAGGAGATGCTGAGTGAAGCTCTGCTCTTTTGGGATATTCAAATTAGGATGTAAAGCTCAATTATTTACCCCAAGTCTTTGGTGGAAAATGGATATTTCTTAGTGCAGAAACACCAAAAACTCATTTTGGTGTTTCTGAGGAACAGGGACTTTACTGGCACCAGGCTGTGCTTGAGTCTGGAAATCACTGGTCTGCTCTAGAAGGATTTTTTAAATGAGTTGTGTTGTAAAGGAAATGTCTGATTTCATGTGAATCGTTGCTTTCCAGCCAAAAATTTGTTGTCAGAGAATTCCAGAAACTCTTATTTTCCGTGATAAGAATTGTAAATACACGCCCTGGACCAGAGGCATCTGAAACTGGTTTTATCTTCTAATTTGGTTTCTTTTTAGTGTTCCTTTTAAACATGCATTTTTGGCAGCAGAGCCAGCTTGAATATTCCCAATTCCCAGATCTAAATTCCCTAAAATCCACATCTCACCCTGGAATTCCTGTGAATCCATGCAAGAATTACTGAACCTCCTTGGATAAAAAAACAACCTCTTTGCCTTTATTTTCTGCTGCCCTTTGCTGATTTCCTTCCTCACAACCCCAGCTATGCCAGGAAGGGAAGAGAAGGAATTTTGGGATGAGGATTTGTGTAGCCACCACCTTTTTTGGTGGCTTCAAATGGAACAGGGTGGTTTTATTAAATAAAATAAAATTAAATAAAATATCCAGTGGTCCCTGTGGCACCTGCCAAAGCAACCAACTCCTCATTCTTGGTTAGAATCCCTTTGAGACAAGTGAAATCTTGATTTTTTTGGGTACATTCTGATTTTGCCCAACCTGGGAAGTTTTTTTGATGGTGAGAAGCCACCAGTTCTGAGGGAATGTTTGGATTTGAGTGCTTGGCTTTAATTGTTTTTACTGGAAATTTTGAAAAGTGTAATTCCAGCAGCCAGAGGGTCCATAGGGAATGTGTGTGGAGAGGTTTGGTTTGTTTTTTCCCTTTTCCCAGAGGGAATTTCGTTGTTTCTAGCCCTGGTGCTCTCTCAGCTCACTGCAGCTCCATGGAAAATCACCAAATTGTGGAGTTTTGCAAGAAAAATGTTGCCTTGAGTTGTCCAAGTGCCAAAATCCCAAGTGCTGGTGGCTTGGGAGGAGTCAGGTGTCACCTGAGGGAATCCACAGCCCGGGGTGAGGTGACAGAATTGGGGTTTGGGGAGAGAGAATTGGGTTTGGGGAGACAGAATTAGGGTTTTGGGGAGACAGAATTGGGGTTTGGGGAGACAGAATTGGGGTTTTGGGGAGACAGAATTGGGGTTTGGGGAGACAGAATTGGGGTTTGGGGGAGAGAGAATTGGGGTTTGGGGAGGCAGAACTGGGGTTTTGAGGAGACAGAATTGGGGTTTTGGGGAGACAGAATTGGGGTTTGGGGAGAGAGAATTGGGGTTTTGGGGAGGCAGAACTGGGGTTTTGAGGAGACAGAATTGGGGTTTGGGGAGACAGAATTGGGGTTTTGGGGAGACAGAATTGGGGTTTGGGGAGACAGAATTGGGGTTTGGGGAGGCAGAACTGGGGTTTTGAGGAGACAGAATTGGGGTTTTGGGGAGACAGAATTGGGGTTTGGGGAGACAGAATTGGGGTTTTGAGGAGACAGAATTGGGGTTTTGAGGAGACAGAATTGGGGTTTTGGGGAGACAGAATTGGGGTTTTGGGGGAGACAGAATTGGGGTTTTGGGGAGACAGAATTGGGGTTTTGGGGGAGACAGAATTGGGGTTTTGGGGAGACAGAATTGGGGTTTTGGGGGAGACAGAATTGGGGTTTTGGGGAGACAGAATTGGGGTTTTGGGGAGACAGAATTGGGGTTTTGAGGAGACAGAATTGGGGTTTGAGGAGACAGAATTGGGGTTTTGAGGAGACAGAATTGGGGTTTGGGGAGACAGAATTGGGGTTTTGGGGAGACAGAATTGGGGTTTTGAGGAGACAGAATTGGGGTTTTGGGGAGACAGAATTGGGGTTTTGGGGAGACAGAATTGGGGTTTTGGGGAGACAGAATTGGGGTTTTGGGGAGAGAGAATTGGGGTTTTGGGGGAGACAGAATTGGGGTTTGGGGAGACAGAATTGGGGTTTGGGGGAGAGAGAATTGGGATTTTGGGGAGACAGAATTGGGGTTTGGGGAGACAGAATTGGGGTTTGGGGGAGAGAGAATTGGGATTTTGGGGAGACAGAATTGGGGTTTTGGGGAAGAAAAGGCAGCAAGAGCTGCTTTTTGTGAAATAATGAGGGAATTGGGTCAACCCCACATCCTCAGCTTGGTGAGCAGCTGAAAGGAGCAGAAACTCATAAAATCAAAGGATTTTTTGATAAAGAATTCCTGCCCTGAGGAGAATTTTCCTGGAATTTTCCTGGGGCAGCTGTGGCTTTGCCCAGCCAGGGATGAGGACCTGGAATTCCCAAGGATTTTCCCCTTCCAGAGGGAAAATTCCAACCTCTCATCCAGCCTGCACCTCCTGAGGTACAACTTGAGGTGTTTTCCTGTAATTTTTTCCATCTTGGGCCTCTCCAGCTTTTCCCCTCTGGAATAAACATTTCCTTTGTCATTCCTGTTGTTTCCTCCGGGTGGGAATTTGGGGCACAGTTGGAAACACTCCATTTGCTGCAATTTCTGAGGACATAAAGGGGGGTTTTTGTTGGTTTTTTTTGTTTGTTTGTTTTGGTTTTTGTTTGTTTGTTTGTGGGTTTTTTTTGTTTTTTGTTTGTTTTTTGTTGGGGTTTTTTGGTTTTTTGTTTTGTTTTTTGTGGGTTTTTTGGTGTTTTTTTGGTTGTTTTTTGGGGGTTTTTTGTTTTGTTTTTGTTTGTTTGTTTATTTTTGTTTTGGTTTTTTTGTAACATAATGCAGGAACAGAACCTTCCCTCCCCATGAGGAAGCTGATAATATTCCCTCCCCATCCATGGGATACATCTGGATATTATTTCTGATAATATTCCCTTTCCATCCATGGGATACATTTGGATATTTCTGATAATATTCCCTCTCCATCCAAAGGGTTACATCTGGATATTTCTGATAATATTCCCTCCCCATCCATGGGATACATTTGGATATTTCTGATCATATTCCCTCCCCATCCATGGGATACATTTGGATATTTCTGATAATATTCCCTCCCCATCTGATGGATACATTTGGATATTTCTGATCATATTCCCTCCCCATCCAAAGGGTTACATCTGGATATTTCTGATAATATTCCCTCCCCATCCATGGGATACATTTGGATATTTCTGGTCATATTCCCTCCCCATCCAAAGGGTTACATCTGGATATTTCTGATAATATTCCCTCCCCATCCATGGGATACATTTGGATATTTCTGATAAATCCCTGCTGGCACAGCTCCAGTGCAGCTCTCTGAAGCTTGCAGAGTGCTTGCTGTCCTGAAAAAATGCCAAAAATCCCCTGCATCACCTGGAAACCCATCCAAATAAATCCTGAGAGCGAGGTGGAAACCATCCTGCAGTCTCTGGATCCTCATTCCCAGGTTGTTTGATCCCAAAGGGAATTTTAAATCCCTTTAAAAGCTGGCTTTGCTCAGGAGCAGCTGCACTGAGGTGTGTGAAATGCAGCATTTCAGGAGATGATCCCACCCCAAAGCAGGACAGAATTCCCAGGTTTAAGGAGAATTAATTTAGGAGAAAGTGGAGCTGCACCCTGAAAACTCATGGAATTTCCCTTTGTGACTTGCAGAGGAAAAGGTGGAATCTTTGCATTTAGAGGATTCCTTTTTATTCCTCATCTCTACCATCCTGTGGCAAAACCTCTGGGAAGCACATGGGGGATTCCATTATCCCAGTTTAATTAATTAATTTAATTAATCCAGAGGATTTATTTTGGTTAGACCATGAGGATCAGCCTGCTCTGATCCCAATCCATCCCATTCCTGAGATCTTTGTGTGAAAAACATGGAAAATCATGGAAAATCATGGAAAATCCCACCCATGTTGGCTCTGTTAGGTCAGATTTGTTACCCTATGGCAGCAAACACAGGGTTAAAACAATTCCCCATTGTTTTAACAATTTAAACAAATTCTAAAATTTTCCAATTTTTTATTGGAAAACTTCAAAGATCCAATCCAACCATTCCCAACCCCGATCTGTGTCCCCAAATGCCCCAAAATCCAACTTTTAAATCCTTCCACCACCTCCTGGGCAACCTCTTCCAATGCCTTTTGGGGCAGAAATTTTTCCTAAAATCCAAATTTTCCTAAAACCTCCTGTTGTGGGAGAGTAGTGGGATCAGTTGGAAAAATCTCTGGATTTTTCAAGGGTGATCCAGAACCCAGAGTCAGCCAGGGAGAGAGTTTTTCTGGGATATCTGGGAAATCAGGATTGGAGGTTGTGAAAAGGAAAGAGGAAGTGGAATCCAAAAGAATTTGGGAAGATGATCCCAAGGAACCTCAGCTGGTTTTTGGGATATTCAAGTCAGGGCAAAAAGCTCACAGATTTACCCCAAAAGTCTGGTGTAAATTTTATTTTAAAATATTTGAAATTTAAATTTTTTAAATACTTAAATGTTTAACAGTTTAAACATGTTTTAAATGTTTAAACATTTAAATTTTTTAATGATTTGGTGTAAAGAGTGGGATTTGCTGGTGCTAAAACTGATCCTCCTGCTAATTCCCAATATTCCAGCTCATTCTAAGGTTGGAAAATCCAGTTGGAGAGGGGAAAGGAAAGGTGGAAAAACCCTGCTGGATCGTGGAATTCTGAGAATTTAACAACATCCACATCCCTGCAGCAAACACCCCTCAAATTTTAAAGTTTAAAATTTAAAAAAAGCTGGGAAGAAATCAAATTTTGTGCTTCCAAAGCCTTGAGTTTTCCTGCTGGGCTGAGAAAACTTCCTTGGAACTTGCTGAGGGAGTGAAGCTGTCAGAAAAAAAGGATGAGCCCAAGGAATATTCTGGATTTGGAAATCCAGAACCTTGGCTGGCCTTCCTGCCAGGAGCCTGAAATTTCCCAAAATTGGGAAGGGGAGCTCCCGGGAGATTTCTGATCCCTGGATTTCTGATTTCCCTGGGGCTGCATTTAGCCAGGACAGAGCACTTTGGGATATCTGCAGGGGGAAAGGTTTTTTCCCAGGAGCTGCTGGAAATCTGGGAAAGGAGGAGGAGGAGGAAGAGGCAGATCAGCAGA
Source organism: Entomyzon cyanotis (assembly GCA_024500445.1). NCBI lineage: Eukaryota > Metazoa > Chordata > Aves > Passeriformes > Meliphagidae > Entomyzon > Entomyzon cyanotis. The sequence goes on from JAKEPQ010001019.1 coordinate 3,514,635, forward strand.
ATTCCAAGGAATCCAAAACTTCTGGAAGGTGATTTCGGCTCAGCAGGAGGGAAAGCTCAGCCAGGCTTGGACTGGGAGCTGATTTGGGGAGCTGCAGAGGTTTGAATTCCGTGCTGAAAGGCTGGGAATTCAGCAGGAGGAGCTGGGAATTCCCAAGGATTTCAGGGCAGGGATAATCCTCCAGCCATCTCTGCTGTGTGATCCCCTTCATTCCCGAGTTTTCCCCATGGATCCAGTGCCATTCCCAAATTTGGATCCAGTGCCATTCCCAAATTCCTCCTTTCCCCATGGATCCAGAGCCATTCCCAAATTCCTCCTTTCCTTATGGATCCGTTGCCATTCCCAAATTTCTCCTTTCCCCATGGATCCAGTGCCATTCCCAAATTTGGATCCAGTGCCATTCCCAAATTTGGATCCAGTGCCATTCCCAAATTTCTCCTTTTCCCACAGATCCAGTGCCATTCCCAAATTTCTCCTTTCCCCATGGATCCATTGCCATTCCCAAATTTCTCCTTTCCCCATGGATCCAGTGCCATTCCCAAATTTCTCCTTTCCCCATGGATCCAGTGCCATTCCCAAATTTCTCCTTTCTCCATGGATCCATTGCCATTCCCAAATTTCTCCTTTCCCCACAAATCCAGCGCCATTCCCACATTCCCCCTTTCCCCACGGATCCAGTGCCATTCCCAAATTTCCCCGTGGATCCAGCGCCATTCCCAGATTTCTCCGGGGCAAGGACACTTTCACTTTCCCTTCTGCCTCGGGCACTTTCACTTTCACCTCGCAGCTCTGCGCACTGAAGGTGAAGGACCTGCAGCTCCTGCCCTGGGATGAGCCAGGAATTTGGGGTTGATTTGGGATTTATTCCTGGGGTTGAGGCTCTTCCTTAGGGTTGGGACACATCCCAAAATCTGGGAGGGAGCCGAGGGCTGCAGTTGGAGCTTGGAGCTCAGGAATTGATTATTCTTACTTCTTTCTTTCTTTCTTTATTATTACAACCCCAGAAATTGTTTCCTTTTGTTTATTTATTATTACAACCCCAGGAATTGTTTCTTCTCGTTTATCAATTGATTGATTGATTGATTTATTAATACAAGCCCAGGAATTGTTTCCATTTATCTATCTATTTATTTCTTTATTTATTACCACAACCCCAGAAATTATTTCCTCTTTTTATTGATTTATTTATTTATTATTACAACCCCAGAAATTGTTTCCTTTTATTTATTTATTATTACAACCCCAGGAATTGTTTCCTCTCATTTATCAATTGATTGATTTATTTATTTATTAATACAAGCCTAGGAATTGTTGGCATTTATCTATCTATTTATTTCTTTATTTATTACTGCAACCCCAGGAATTATTTCCATTTATTTATTTATTTACTTATTTATCACTACAACCCCAGAAATTATTTCCTCTTTTTATTGATTTATTTGTTTATTATTACAACCCCAGGAATTGTTTCCTCTCATTGATTTATTTATTTGTTACTACAACCCCAGGAATTATTTCCATTTATTTATCTATTTATTTATTATTACAAGCCCAGAAATTGTTTTTTCTTATTTATTTATTTATTACTACAACCCCAGGAATTGTTTCTTCTTATTTATTTGTTTATTTTTTTACTATTACAAGCCCAGAAATTGTTTCTTATTTATTTATTTATTTATTTATCACTACAACCCCAGAAATTGTTTCCTCTTATTGATTGATTGATTCATTCATTCATTACCACAACCCCAGAAATTATTTCCATTTATTTATCAACAACCCCAGGAATTATTTCCATTTATTTATCTATTTATTTGTTACTAGAACCCCAGGAATTGTTTCCTCTTATTTGTTTATTTATTACTACAACATCAGGAATTATTTCCTCTTATTGATTGATTTATTTATTTATCAACAACCCCAGGAATTGTTTCCTTTCATTGATTTATTTGTTAATTTATTTATTACTACAACCCCAGGAGTTATTTCCTCACATTTATTTATTTATTTATTTAGTACTACAATCCCAGGAATTGCTTCTTCTAATTGATTTATTTAATCAACAACCCCAGGAATTGTTTCCATTTATTTTTTTATTTATATTTATTACTACAACCATTTTTTTCCCCTCTCTGGACTTTGATTTTAAAGCTGCAGGGAGAGAAAAAATATTGGAGTGATCACCTGCAAAATTCCTGGGGTTTTTTTATTTTATTTCCAAGAGCTTCCTGGGTTTGGTTTGTTTGGTTTTGGGGATTTTTTGGGTTTTTTATTTTTGGTTTGGTTGTGGGGATTTGTTGGTTTTTGGGGTTTTTTTGGTTTTGTTTGTTTGTTTTGTTTGTTTGTTTTGTTTTTTGGTTTTTTTGGGTTTTTTTTTTTTTTTGATTGGTTGGTTTTGGTTTTATTTTTATTTTTATTTTTATTTTTATTTATTTTTTTAAGCCTTTACCTTTGATCCCCAAAACCATCTCCTGCTTTCCACAAAAAGTTGTGATGCTCCAGCAAGACAAAAAAAAGGGAATGTTGTGTTTAATCCAAGCCTTGGAGCTGAGCTGAGGCTTCATTCCATGATTTCCATGGAAAATCTGAGCTCCTGCAGGATTCAGGAAACACAGAAAAAAAAATGAAAAAGAAAAATGAACTTTTTCTCTCCTCATTACACCCAAAGAGACACTGAAAAAGAGCTGAAAAACCTCTTTATTTTCCATTTTTCTGCTCTGTTTCAATCTCCTTTTTTGTTTTTCCTACTTCCAGTAATTCCAGAGGAATCACCAAAAGCAGGAGGTGTAAAAACTGAATATCAGAGGCCACAAAATACCCCAAAAAAAAGGCTTTTTAAACCAAAATAAAGGTTTAAACAGAGCCAATCCACTTGGAAAGACTTTCCCTTCTGCTCTCCAAATTTCCATTCCCACCAGACGTGTTTTTCTTGGATCATTTTTCCATTCTTCCACTTTCCTGCCTCATCTGGAATTCTCTTTCCCTTTCTTTTTCTCCCTGCTGAACCTCACAGTGCAGGCTGGCTTGGAGAATGGAGCTAAATGGGTTTAAAACACCCAATTTTAACTGCTTTTTTACTCCTGTTCCTTAAATTAGGTCATTTTTTTTATCCTGGAATAATTTGAGAATAAGTTGAGATTAATAACAAGTGATGCAGGGAATGATTTTACTTCTTCTTCATTGAGGGGAAAAACCACAAAAACTATTAAAAGTTACCCTTAAAAACTAGGATTCAAACCCTCAGTTTGGGATTTGGAATCTCACTGAATAAAGTGAATTTATCACCACACTTTGCTTCTGGCCAAGTTCTACAGATTTTACCTTTTCTTCTTCTTCATCGAGGGGAGAAAAAGACAAAAATTATTAAAAGTTACCCTTAAAAAATAAGATTCAAACCCCCAGTTTGGGATTTGAAATCTTACTAATAAAGTGAATTTATCACCAGCCTTTGCTTCTGGCAGTTCTACAGATTTTACCTTTTCTTCTTTTTCATGGAGGGGAGAAAAAGACAAAAATTATTAAAAAATTAAAAAATATTAAAAATTAAAAAATAGGATTCAAACCCTCAGTTTGGGATTTGGAATCTCACTAATAAAGTGATTTTATCACCACACTTTGCTTCTGGCCAATCTGCAGATTTTACCTTTTCTTCTTCTTCATCCAGGGGAGAAAAAGACAAAAATTATTCAAACTTACCCTTAAAAACTAGGATTCAAACCCCCAGTTTGGGATTTGGAATCTCACTAATAAAGTGATTTTATCACCACGCTTTGCTTCTGGCAGTTCTACAGATTTTACCTTTTCTTCTTCTTCATCGAGGGGAGGAAAAGACAAAAATTATTCAGACTTACCCTTAAAACTAGGATTCAAACCCTCAGTTTGGGATTTGGAATCTCACTAATAAAGTGAATTTATCACCACACTTTCCTTCTGGTGATTTTTCCATTGCAAAGGCAAAACTGGGATGAACAAGGAGCTCACATCCCTCCTGCCAAAGGGCATTTTAACCTCCAAAAATTCGGGATCTGGATGGCTGGAGAGCACAGATCTCCCCAGAGGGAACATTCCCACAGTTTTTTCATTTTTCCCTTTTTTCCCTGCAGGTTTTCCCGCGGAGTCAGAGGAATCCAGCTCCCTCTTGCAGAGGGCAGTGGCAGTGCTGCAGAGCTCCTACCTGCATTCCTCCTCCCAGCACGGATTCCAGTACAGCAGAGCCATCCTGGTGGAAAATGAGCTTTTCCTGAGGGAGGTGAGGAGCAGGAAAGGAGTTTTATTTTTTTGGGGGAGCTGCAGACCTTTGGGAATGTTGATTTTTTGGCTGTTCTGTGTTTGCTTTGCCTCACAGAGCCTCTTTGGCAATTCCTGACTCAAGGAACCTTCCCAGAAACTTCTTCCCAGAAACTTCTTCCCAGAAACTTCCCAGAAACTTCTTCCCAGAAACTTCCCAGAAACTTCTTTCCTGAAACTTTCCCGAAACTTCCCTGAAACTTTCCTTCCCTTCCCTGAAACTTTCCAGAAACTTTCCCAGAAACTTTCCTGAAACTTTCCTGAAATTTTCCTTCCCTTCCCAGAAATCTTCCCTGAAACTTCTTCCCTGAAACTTCCTTTTCCTAAACCCCCACCCCAAACCCCAATCCCCAATCCCAATTCCATCCAACTCCCCCCCCCAAACCCCCCTCCCCAAACCCCCCCCCCCCAAACCCCCCCCCCTTCCCTGAAACTTTCGTGAAACTTTCCTGAAATTTTCCTTCCCTTCCCAGAAACTTTCCTGAAACTTTTCCTGAAACTTTTCCCTGAAACTTTTCCCTGAAACTTTTCCCTGAAACTTTTCCCTGAAACTTTTCCCTGAAACTTTTCCCTGAAACTTTCCCTGAAACTTCCCTGAAACTTCTTCCCTGAAACTTCCTTCCCTGAAACTTCTTCCCTGAAACTTTTTCCCTGAAACTTTCCTGAAACTTCCCAGAAACTTCCCTGAAATTTCCTTTCCCTTCCTTGAAACGTCTTCCTTGAAACGTCTTCCCTGAAACTTCCCAGAAACTTCCCTGAAACTTCCCTTCCCGAAACTTTCCCAGAAACTTTCCCGAAACTTTCCCAGAAACTTTCCCAGAAACTTTCCCTGAAACTTTCCCAGAAACTTTCCCAGAAACTTCCCTGAAACTTTTCCTGAAACTTTTTCCTGAAACTTCCCTGAAACATTCTTCCAGAAACTTCCCTGAAACTTCCCTTCCCTGAAACTTCCCTGAAGCTTCCCTTCCCTGAAATTTCCCTGAAACGTCTTCCGTGAAACTTCCCTTCCTGAAACTTTCTCAGAAACTTTCTCAGAAACTTTCCTGAAACTTTCCTGAAACTTCCCTTCCCTGAAACTTCCATCCTGATCAGGAATGAAAATAGGAGTGACAAATCCATTCATCCAGCGGTGCTCAGCATTCCTGGAGCAGCCTTTGGAATTGGGTGAATTCCCTTTGATGGGAGATTTTATCAGGAGAGCTTTCATTCCTGCCGAGTGACCTCCAGGCAAATTCCCACTTTTGGGATTTCTCTGTCTGCCTTCACCTCTGCTGGCACCACCCTTAATCCCTTTTTTTTTTCTGGGGGATTTTTAAAATCCCTTCATTCCCACATTCCCGTTTCCATTGGCATGGGAAACCTGGGTTGGAAATCACCAGTCTGGTTGTTGTCCTGAATGAAATTAAAAATTTTAAAACCCCAGAATGGTTTTGGTTGGAAGGAATCCTAAAAAACATCCAATTCCCACCCCAGCCATGGGCAGGGAGGCTTTCCACCATCCCAGGTGGATCCAAACCTCATCCAGCCTGGCCTGGAAAACTTCCAGGGATCCAGGAGCTCCACAGCTTCTCTGGGAATTCCAGCCCAGCCAGGAATTCCTTCCCAAGATCCCTCTGGCAGTTTGAAGCCATTCCCTGTGTCCTGTCCCTGCTGTCCCTTGTCCCCAGTCCCTTTCCAGCTTTCCTGCAGCATCCTGGAGAAGAGAATTCTACCAAAATCTGGGATAGTCCCTGTTGAGCTGGATAAAAAAATGGGAAATCAGGTATCAAGTCATGTCTTGATTTTCCTGGGAGTCCCAAAACCAAAATAATCAAAACTGCAACATCCTGGAGAAGAGAACTCTACCAAAATCTGGGATACTCCCTGTTGAGCTGGATAAAAAAATGGGAAATCGGATATCAAGTAATTTCTTGATTTTCCTGGGAGTCCCAAAACCAAAATAATCAAAACCAGTGGTGAGATTGTTCATTCCTTACCTCCAAAACCTCTTAAAAATCCCATTTTCCAACTCTTTTCATTAAACCCCAAAACCTTCCAGAATCATCTGCAGCTCTGCTCTCTGGATGTTTTCCCTGAGGAGCTAATCCACCCTCATAATGACATCCCAGGAGGTGTTGGGGACACTCTGTCCCCTCCCAATGTCACCGAGGTGCCACCAGGATGAAATTTTGTGTTTTTTCCTGCAGCTCCAGGCTTTTGCCCGAGCCAAGGCAGCTGCTGGATACAGCCAGGAGGAGCTGCAGGAGACCTTTGCCTTCCTGCTCTTCGATAAGGAGGAAGAGGTAATCACCAGCAATGGTTGCTCAGCTCAGATTTGGGGCCAAATTCCCCCTGTCCCCAAAAAAAAGCCTGGAGGGGGAGTTGGCAGAGTGATTCCTGCTGGGGATAATCCTGGAAGCAGCTCTTGCAGGGTTTTAGGGATGGATGTGATTGTGGTGAGATTTGCAGGGAGAAAAAGGAATTTCCCTTTGTCCCCAGTGGATTTATCACAGAATTATTGGGGTTGGACATGAAATTCCATCCAATTCCACACATTCCACCATCCCAGTTTGCTCCAAACCACATCCAGCCTGGCCTTGGACATTCCAGGGATCCAGGGGCAGCCAGAGATTTTCTGGGAATTCCATCCCAGCCAGGAATTCCATCCTAATTTCCCACCTAACCCTGGTGAGGAACCTGCTTTGTGCTCTTGGAAAAAAAAAAAAAGAAAAAAGCACTTTTTTTTGACAGGAGAAAAGCATTGCTCAGGTGGTTTTGGGGCAAATCCCTTGGATTTTGGCAGCAGGGCAGGGAGAGAGCCTGACACAAAAATTATTCCTGCTCAGTCTTTGCAGGTTTGGGAATTTGTGAAAATCATGGAATCTGCTGGGAATTGCCTTTTCCCATGATTTAATTTTTTTGTCAGGGTGAGAATGACCTAACTGCAGCTTCATTCTGGTCAGTTTGGGTTCAGCCACAGCGAAATAATCCCCTTTTCTCCCTGTGGGTTTCCCCATGGATATTGTGTTTCATTTCCTTTATACCCCATTTTTTAGGGGGATTGTAAGGCTCAATAATTGACTTTAAACCACATTCCAGCATTTTCCCAGCTGGTTTGGGACAGATTTAGATCCCTGTTGCCCTGATCCTGGAAAAAAAAGTGGTGAAAGAGGCTGTTTGTGTTCTTTTGAAGGCAAAGCAGGTGTGTCAGACAGGACTGCGTGTCAACAGCAGCTCCATTTCCACTCTGGGGGATCCAGCAAAAGGTAAAATTTATAATTCCCTTTGGAAAACCAGGAATTCTCACCTGGCAATCCCAACTCCTTGAAAAACAAAGGCAAAAGGCCAAAATTCCTGGTTATTTACTGCAGAGATCCGTGGAAAATGCTGATTATTTCTGCTCCTTCACCCAGCTGAGGTTGGGATTTTCCCCAGGGAATGTCTTTATTCTTCACCTCTCCATTCCAGGCTTTTTGCCTCTTATTCCTAACAACCCCTGGCTGATTTTCATGGGAATATTTGTAATTTCTGATGCACTGAGATGAAGGTTTTGGTGGCTTTTTGCCGCCCAAGCCCTGTTTCCTCCACGTGCTTCCCTTGGAAATAGAAAGGAGGAGGCAGAAAAAGAGTGGGAAAGTCAGAAAGGGAAAAAGGGCCAAAAAAAGAAAGGGAAAGAAAGGGGAAAAGAGCCAAAAAAGAAAGGGGAAGAGTCAGAAAGGGGAAAAGAGGCAAAAAAAGAAAGGGGGAAAGAGTCAGAAAGGGGAAAAGAGCCAAAAAAAGAAAGAGAAAAAGAGGGGGAAAGAGGCAAAAAAAGAAAGAGAAAAAGAGGGGAAAAGAGGCAAAAAAAGAAAGAGAAAAAGAGGGGGAAAGAGCCAAAAAAAGAAAGGGAAAAAGAGGGGAAAAGAGCCAAAAAAGAAAGGGAAAAAGAGGGGAAAAGAGCCAAAAAAAGAAAGGGAAAGAGTCAGAAAGGGAAAGAAGAGCCAAAAAAAAAGAAAGGGAAAAAGTCAAAAAGGAAAAAAGGGAAAGAAAGGGAAAGAAGAGACAAAAATAAAAAAAAGGAAAGGGAAAAGAGTCAAAAAGGGAAAGAAAGGGAAAGAAGAGACAAAAATAAAAAAAAAAAGGAAAGAGTCAAAAAGGGAAGAAAGGGAAAGAAGAGACAAAAATAAAAAAAAAAAAGGAAAGGGAAAGAGTCAAAAAGGGAAAGAAAGGGAAAGAAAGGGATAGAAAAACCCCCAAAAAAAAAGGGAGTAAAAGGAAGAGAGGGAAAGAAGAGCTAAAAAAAAAAAAAGAAAGAAAGGGAAAGAGTAAAAAAAAGGGAGAGGGAAAGAAAGGGAAAGAAGAGCCAAAAAAAAAGAAAGGGAAAGAGTCAAAAAGGGAAAGGGAAAGAAGAACACAAAAAAAAAAAAAAAAAAAAAAGAAAGGGAAAGAGGAGCCAAAAAAAAAAAAAAAAAAAAAGAAAGGGAAAGAGTAAGAAAGGGAAAGAAGAGCCAAAAAAAAAAGAAGAAAGGGAAAGAGTCAAAAAGGGAAAGGAGAGCCAAAAAAAAAAAAAAGAAAGAAAGGGAAAGAGTCAAAAAGCGAAAGGGAAGGAAGAGCCAAAAAAAAGAAAGGGAAAGGGGGAAAGAGCCAAAAAGGGCAAAAAAAAAGGAAAGAGCCAAAAAGGGAAAGAAAAGTCAAAAATAAAAAAAAGAAAGGGGAAGAGTCAAAAAGGGAAAGGGAAGGAAGAGCAAAAAAAAAAAGAAAGGGGAAGAAGAGACCAAAAAAAAAAAGAAAAAAAAAGAAAGGGAAAGAGTAAAAAAAGGAAAGAAAGGAAAAGAAGAGGGGAAAAAAAAAAAAAAAAAGGAAGTAGTCAGAGTTTCACCCTTTTTCTGGCTCTGCAGATTCCCATTCCCACGAGGAGAATCCTCCTGACAGAGTGTTTCGGGAGCAGCTTGATGACAGATAACTCACATTTCCCTGCTTTGCTTTGTTCCCCCAGGGGTTTATATTTCCAGATATGCAGATTGCCTCCATCCCAAACCCTGGCAGCATGGAAAATCAGGATACATCCTCATCTGCAAGCTGATCAAGGTAAAATCCACGGATGGGGAATGATTTTCTGAAATCAGACTCCACTGAGTCACTTTTGCCTTGGATTCTCAGCAATTTGGGAGGTTTGAGAAAGTTTTTTCTCCTTCTTACTGACTGTAATTTCCCTTGGATTCTCAGCAATTTGGGAGATTTGAGAAATTTTTTTCCCCTTCTTACTGTTGCATTTCCCTTGGATTGTCAGGAATTTGGGAGGTCTGAGAGTTTTTTTATTTTTTCTCCTTCTTGCTGACTGTCACTTTTCCCTTGGATTCTCAGGAATTTGGGAGATTTGAGAAAGTTTTTTCCCTTTTTACTGACTGTAATTTCCCTTGGATTCTCAGGAATTTGGGAGATTTGAGGAAGTTTTTTCCCCTTTTTCCTGACTGTCACTTTTCCCTTGGATTCTCAGGAATTTGGGGAGATTTGAGGAAGTTTTTTCTCCTTTTTACTGACTGTAATTTCCCTTGGATTCAACCACAGAGTCAACCACAGAGCTCCCAGCACTGCAGCTCTGGGGAAAATGAAGATTTCTCCCTGCTAAACCCATTTTTATGAACAATGTGATAGATTTCTATCCTCCTGATGAATTTTTCCCAGGGCAAGGTCAGAGTGATCACTGAGAACTTTCCCTTGGATTCTCAGGAATTTGGGAGATTTGAGAATTTTTTCCCCTTTTTCCTGACTGTCACTTTTCCCTTGGATTCTCAGGAATTTCTAAGCTGATCAAGGTAAAATCCAAGGCTGTCTTTGGATGGGGGAAAAAATTTAGAAAAAAATTTTCAAAAATCAGATTCCACAGAGTCACTCTTCCCTTGGATTCTCAGTAATTTGGGAGATTTCAGAAAGTTTTTTCTCCTTCTTACTGACTGCAATTTCCCTTGGCTTCTCAGGAATTTGTGAGATTTGAGAAAGATTTTTTCCCCTTCTTTTTCCTTGTCCCTTTTTCCTTGGATTCTTAGGAATTTGGGAGATTTGAGAAAGATTTTTCCCCTTTTTACTGACTGTAATTTCCCTTGGATTCAACCACAGAGCTCCCAGCACTGCAGCTTTGGGGAAAATGAAGATTTCTCCCTGCTAAACCCATTTTTATGAACAATTCCATAGATTTCTATCCTCCTGATGAATTTTTCTCAGGGCAAGGTCAGAGTGATCACTGAGAACTTTCCCTTGGATTCTCAGGAATTTGGGAGGTTTGAGAAAGTTTTTTCTCCTTTTTACTGACTGTAATTTCCCTTGGATTCTCAGGAATTTCTAAGCTGATCAAGGTAAAATCCAAGGCTGTCTTTGGATGGGGGAAAAAATTTAGAAAAAATTTTCTAAAATCAGACTTCACAGAGTCACTTTTCCCTTGGACTGTCAGTAATTTGGGAGATAAGGGGAAAGTTTTTTCTTCTTCTTACTGACTTTAATTTCCCTTGGATTCTCAGGAATTTGGGAGATTGAGAAAGGTTTTTCCCCTTTTTACTGACTGTCACTTTTCCCTTGGATTCTCAACCTGGCAGATTTATTTTGGGAAATCCCACAACCACAGAGTTGAAAATGAAGATTTCTCCCTGCTAAACCCATTTTTATGACCAATTTGATAAGATTTCTGTCCTCCTGATGAATTTTTCCCAGGGCAAGGTCAGAGTGATCACCCACAACTCCACCACCACCTCCACCTGCCCCTCTCCAGGCTACGACTGCCACGTCTCCAGAACCAGCCCCAGCAAGGGCAGCCCCTGCCAGGCCTTCGAGCAGAGCCAGGTAGGTGAGGGAGGGTGGAATCCCACAGGAATTCCCAAAAAAATTCCCCAAGAATTCCCAAAAAAATTCCCCAAGAATTCCCAAAAAAATTCCCCCAAAATTCCCCCAAAATTCCCCCAAAATTCCCCCAAAAATTCCCCCAAAAATTCCCCCAAAAATTCCCCCCAAAATTCCCCCCAAAATTCCCCCCAAAATTCCCCAAAAATTCCCAAAAAATCCCCCCCCAAATCCCCCAAAATTCCCCCAAAATTCCCCCAAAATTCTCCCAAAATTCCCCCCAAAATTCCCCCCAAAATTCCCCAAAAAATTCCCCCAAAATCCCAAAAAAATTCCCCCAAAATTCCCCCAAAATTCCCCCCAAAATTCCCCCCCAAAATTCCCCCCAAAATTCCCCCCAAAATTCCCCCAAAATTCCCCCCAAAATTCCCCAAAAAATTCCCCAAAATTCCCCCAAATCCCCCAAAATTCCCCAAAAAATCCCCCAAAATTTCCCCAAAATTTCCCAAAAAATTCCCAAAAAATTCCCAAAAAATTAAAAAAAAATTCCCAAAAAGATCCCCCAAAAGATCCCCCAAAATTCCCCCAAAATTCCCCCAAAAATTCCCCCAAAATTCAAAAAAAATTCCCCAAAATTCCCCCCAAAATTCCCCCCAAAATTCCCCCAAAAATTCCCCAAAAAATTCCCCAAAAATCCCCCAAAAATCCCCCAAAAATCCCCCAAAAATCCCCCAAAATTCCCCCAAAATTTCCCCCCAAAATTCCCCCCCCAAAATTCCCCCCCAAAATTCCCCCCCAAAATTCCCCCCCAAAATTCCCCCCAAAAATTCCCCCCAAAATTCTCCAAAAATTCCCAAAAAATTCCCCCAAAAACTCCCCCAAAATGCCCCAAAAAATCCCCAAAAATCCCCAAAAATCCCAAAAATTCCCCAAAAAATCCCCAAAAAATCCCCAAAAATCCCCAAAATTCCCCAAAAATCCCCAAAAAATCCCCAAAAATTCCCCAAAATTCCCCCAAAAATCCCGTTTCTCCTGCTCCGCAGTACTACGTGTACGAGGTGTCGGGTGGCAGCGCAGCCGAGCGGCCCAGGCAGGTTTGTCCCTACATTGTCCTCACCTGCCAGTACAGGGACAGCAAGGAGCCCACAGAGAGCCTGTAAGCACCTCCTCCTCACCCCACAGCTGTGCGTTTGGGGCCTTTTTTACCCACTGCTCAATATTTGATTTGTCCCCTTTTCTCCAGGCCGAAGCGCGAGCACAGAGGTAAGAGCTTGGAGGGTTTGGGTTGGGTTTGGGTTGAGTTTTTCCATGGATTTGGATTCTCCTCTCCTTGGGTTTTGGGTTGAGTTTTTCCATGGATTTGGATTCTCCTCTCCTTGGGTTTTGGGTTGAGTTTTTCCATGGATTGGGTTAGTTTTTCCATGGATTTTTATCCCTTTGCTCTCTCTGGGTTTTGGGTTGTTTTTTCCATGGATTTTTGTCCCCTTTCTCTCCTCTCTTTGGGTTTTGGATTGAGTTTTTCCATGGATTTGGATTCTCCTCTCCTTAGCTTTTGGGTTGAGTTTTCCATGGATTTGGATTCTCCTCTCCTTGGGTTTGGGTTGAGTTTTTCCATGGATTTGGATTCCTTTGCTCTCCTCTCCTTGGGTTTGGGGTTGGTTTTTCCATGGATTTGGATTCTCCTCTCCTTGGGTTTTGGGTTGAGTTTTCCATGGATTTGGATTCTCCTCTCCTTAGCTTTTGGGTTGAGTTTTCCATGGATTTGGATTCTCCTCTCCTTGGGTTTGGGTTGAGTTTTTCCATGGATTTGGATTCTCCTCTCCTTAGCTTTTGGGTTGAGTTTTCCATGGATTTGGATTCTCCTCTCCTTGGGTTTTGGGTTGAGTTTTTCCATGGATTTGGATTCCTTTGCTCTCCTCTCCTTGGGTTTGGGGTTGGTTTTTCCATGGATATGGATTCCTTTTTCCATGGATTTGGATTCCTTTGCTCTCTTTGGGTTTTGGGTTGAGTTTTTCCATGGATTTGGATTCTCCTCTCCTTGGGTTTTGGGTTGAGTTTTCCATAAATTTGGATTCTTTTGCTCTCCTCTCCTTGGGTTTTTGGTTGGTTTTTCCATGGATTTCTATCCCTTTGCTCTCTTTGGGTTTTGGGTTGGTTTTCCCATGGATTTGGATTCTCCTCTCCTTGGGTTTGGGTTGAGTTTTTCCATGGATTTGGATCCCTTTGCTCTCCTTGGGTTTGGGTTGGTTTTTCCATGGATTTGGATTCCTTTTCCCATGGATTTGAATGCTTTTGCTCTCCTTGGGTTTTGGGTTGAGTTTTTCCATGGATTTGGGTTGAGTTTTGGGTTGGTTTTGGGCTGAGTTTTTCCATGGATTTGGATTCTCCTCTCCTTGGGTTTGGGTTGGTTTTTCCATGGATTTGGATTCCTTTTCCCATGGATTTGTATCCCTTTGCTCTCCTCTCCTTGGGTTTGGGGTTGGTTTTTCCATGGATTTGGATTCCTTTGTTCTCCTTGGGTTTTGGGTTGGTTTTTCCATGGATTGGGTTGGTTTTTCCATGGATTTGGATTCCTTTTTCCATGGATTTGGATGCCTTTGCTCTCCTCTCCTTGGGTTTGGGTTGGTTTTTCCATGGATTTGGATTCCTTTGCTCTCTTTGGGTTTTGGGTTGAGTTGAGTTTTTCCATGGATTTTTATCCCTTTGCTCTCCTTGGGTTTTGGGTTGAGTTTTCCATGGATTTGGATTCTCCTCTCCTTGGGTTTTGGGTTGTGTTTTTGCATAGACTTGGGTTGAGTTTTCGGCCATGGATTTGGGTTGAGTTTTTCCATGGATTTGGGTTGAGTTTTCCCCTGGATTTGGGTTGAGTTTTTCCATGGATCCCTTTTCTCTCCTCTCCTTGGCTTTTGGGTTGAGTTTTTCCATGGTTTGGGTTGGTTTTCCCATGGATTTGGATCTCCTTGGTTCTTCCCTGAGCTGTTGTCCCTTCCAGGGACATGCTGGTACTGCCCATGGAGGGGACAGCTCTCCATCCAGGGCCAGCTGCTGTGCTCCATCGCCCTGAGGACTCCCCACAGCTCCACCATCCCAGCCCAGCTGTGAGTTCTGCTTTCCTCTGCTTCCTCTCTGAATTTTGGGTTTTTCTGGATCATTTTTGGCTCTCATCCTCATCCCTTGGCTGCTGGAATGTTGGGGAGGATGGAAAATCCTGCAATGGTTTAGGTTGGAAGGAAAGAAAATAAAATATTTAAAATATTTACATATAAAATATCTTAAAAATATTGAAAATAATAATTTCGTTCTGACACCTTCCACCATCCCAGCCCAGCTGTGAGTTGTGCTTTTCTCTGCTTCCTCTCTGAATTTTGGCTGGTTCTGGATCATTTTTGGCTCTCCTGCCTCATCCCTTTGCTGCTGGAATGCTGGGGATAATCAGGTGTTGAGGGAGGATGGAAAATCCTGCAATGGTTTAAGTTGGAAGGAAATAATATAAAATATTAAAAATATTTAAATATAAAATATCTTAAAAATATTTAAAATAATAATTTAGTTCTGACACCTTCCACCATCCCAGCCCAGCTGAGAGTTGTGCTTTTCTCTGCTTCCTCTCGGAATTTTGGCTGGTTCTGGATCATTTTTAGCTCTCCTGCCTCATCCCTTTGCTGCTGGAATGCTGGGGACAATCAGGTGTTGAGGGAGGATGGAAAATCCTGGAATGGTTTAGGTTGGAAGGAAAGAAAATAATATATTTAAAATATTGAAATATAAAATATCTTTAAAATATTTAAAATGATTTCGTTCTGACACCTTCCACTATCCCAGATTGCTCCGAACCTTCCCAAATTTATGATTTGAGAGTTTCCAGGATTTGAGGATTCTGGTTGCAAACAGGATTTTTGCAATTACCCAATTCTGAGCAATTCTGCTCCTTTTTCTGAGCTCTCCTTAATCCTTTGAAATCATGTTAGAAATCAATCTTGTTAGAAATCATGTTAGAAAGAAATCATGTTAGAAAGAAATCATGTTAGAAGGAAATCATGTTAGAAGGAAATCATGTTAGAAATCAATCATCTTAGAAATCAATCATGTTAGAAATCATGTTAGAAATCATCTTAGAAATCAATCATGTTAGAAATCATCTTAGAAATCAATCATGTTAGAAATCATCTTAGAAATCAATCATGTTAGAAATCATCTTAGAAATCAATCATGTTAGAAATCATCTTAGAAATCAATCATGTTAGAAATCATCTTAGAAATCAATCATGTTAGAAATCAATCATCTTAGAAATCAATCATGTTAGAAATCATCTTAGAAATCAATCATGTTAGAAATCAATCATCTTAGAAATCAATCATGTTAGAAATCATCTTAGAAATCAATCATGTTAGAAATCATCTTAGAAATCAATCATGTTAGAAATCATCTTAGAAGTCAATCGTGTTAGAAATCATGTTAGAAATCAATCATGTTAGAAATCATGTTAGAAATCAATCATGTTAGAAATCATCTTAGAAGTCAATCATGTTAGAAATCATCTTAGAAATCATGTTAGAAATCAATCATGTTAGAAATCATCTTTGAAATCATCTTTGAAACCTTTGAAATGTCCTTAATCCTTTGAAACCTTTAAAATATTTGAAATCTCTGAAACCTTTGAAACCTTTAAAATATTTGAAATCTCTGAAATCTTCAAAATCTCCTTAATCCTTGAAATCTTTGGTTCTGCATCCCCCAGGCCTCCCAACCTGGACATCAACCACGTCATGGGATTGTCTGACTTGAGGAAAAAACTGCCAGAAGCTGCATTTGGGAAAAAAAATTACACCAAAAACGAAGGTGAGGGTGAAATAAATATTCCAACCCCTCCTTGGGCTGGAATTGGGAATCCAGATTGGGAAATAAAATTCCAGGAATTGCACAAGGAAATAGGAGGGAAATACCTCAGGGATAATCCCCAGCTCATTCCTGGGAGAGGATAAGGTGGGAAGGGAGAGAAATCCTGCTGAGTTTTGTTAAAATCCTGCTGAGTTTTGTTAAAATCCCTGCTGAGTTTTGTTAAAATCCCTGCTGAGTTTTGTTAAAATCCCTGCTGAGTTTTGTTAAAATCCTGCTGAGTTTTGTTAAAATCCCCACGAGTTCCCCACAGGTTTTGTTAAAATCCCCACGGGTTTTGTTAAAATCCTGATGAGATTTCTTAAAATCCTCCTGAGTTTTGTTAAAATCCCTGCTGAGTTTTGTTAAAATCCCTGCTGAGTTTTGTTAAAATCCCTGCTGAGTTTTGTTAAAATCCCCATGAGTTTTGTTAAAATCCCCATGAGTTTTGTTAAAATCCTGATGAGATTTCTTAAAATCCCAATGGGTTTTGTTAAAATCCTGCTGAGTTTTGTTAAAATCCCCATGAGTTTTGTTAAATCCGCTGAGTTTTGTTAAAACCCGTTTTTTAAACCCGTTCTAAACCCCCGAGTTTGTTAAATCCTATTTTTCAAACCCCACGATTTTGTTAAAATCCCTGAGTTTCCAAAACCCCACGAGTTTTGTAAAATCCTGCGATTTCCAAAACCCCACGAGTTTTGTAAAATCCTCTGAGTTTCTCAAAATCCCCACGAGTTTTGCTAAAACCTGCTGAGTTTTTTAAAATCCTGCTGAGTTTTGTAAAATCCCTGCTGAGTTTTGTTAAAATCCCTGCTGAGTTTTGTAAAACCTGCTGAGTTTTGTTAAAATCCTGCTGAGTTTTGTTAAAATCCCTGCTGAGTTTTGTTAAAATCCCTGCTGAGTTTTGCTAAAATCCCTGCTGAGTTTTGTTAAAATCCCTGCTGAGTTTTGTTAAAATCCCTGCTGAGTTTTGTTAAAATCCCTGCTGAGTTTTGTTAAAATCCCTGCTGAGTTTTGTTAAAATCCCCACGAGTTTTGTTAAAATCCCAGAGTTTTGTTAAAATCCTGATGAGTTTCTTAAAATCCAATGGGTTTTGTTAAAATCCTGCTGAGTTTTGTTAAAATCCCCATGAGTGAGTTTTGTTAAAATCCTGCTGAGTTTTGTTAAAATCCTGCTGTGTTTTGTTAAAATCCTGCTGTGTTTTGTTAAAATCCTGCTGTGTTTTGTTAAAATCCTGCTGTGTTTTGTTAAAATCCTGTGGTTTTGTTAAAATCCTGCTGAGTTTTGTTAAAATCCCCATGAGTGAGTTTTGTTAAAATCCCCATGAGTGAGTTTTCTTAAAATCCTGCTGAGTTTCCTTAAAATCCCCACGAGTTTTGTTAAAATCCCTGCTGAGTTTCCTTAAAATCCCTGCTGAGTTTTGTTAAAATCCCTGCTGAGTTTTGTTAAAATCCCTGCTGAGTTTTCTTAAAATCCCTGCTGAGTTTCCTTAAAATCCCTGCTGAGTTTCCTTAAAATCCCCATGGGTTTTGTTAAAATCCCCATGAGTGAGTTTTCTTATAATCCTGCTGAGTTTTCTTATAATCCTGCTGAGTTTCCTTAAAATCCCCACGAGTTTTCTTATAATCCTGCTGAGTTTCCTTAAAATCCCCACGAGTTTCCTTAAAATCCCCACGAGTTTCCTTAAAATCCCCACGAGTTTCCTTAAAATCCCCACAAGTTTCCATAAAATCCCAATGTTTCTCCCCAGTTTCACACCATCCAGCTAGGACAGCAGCTTTTGTTGCTTTTTGTTTCCAAAATCCATGGGAAAAGCACCATTCTGACCCCAAATCCTCTCTCCTGTCCCCAGTCTGCTTTCAGGGAGTTTACTCCAGTCTCTACGAGGTGGAAATATCCAACAAGGATCAACACAAAATGGATCAGCTGGTGGAAAATCTGAGGGAAAAGGACTTGGTGAGTGTTTTTCTGGGAGCAAAGTGACCTTTGGAATGTGACTTTTGGTGACATTATTCACAACTGATGTAAAAAGGAATGAATTCCCCTGCTTTAAATGTTATTTTCCTGCTTTATTCCTCTCCAATATTTATTATTTCTGTTTGAATGTTAACCCCATGAGCTGGGAATTAATTCTGGAGAATTTTCCTTGGGATATATTATTACATAATATTTTTTCCCAGCACACCTGAGCCTTTTCCTTCCCAGTGGGATTATCCTGGCAGCTCATCCCTTCTCCTCTCTGCCTTGAGACAACCAAAGTGAGGAGCTCCTGTCCCAAATCCTGAATATTACCCTGGAATTGCTCAGCATTCCCAAATTTGCTGTGTTTTCCTGGAGGAATGAGGCTGTGGGAACAAATCCAATCCTCTGCTAGCTCTGAATTCTTGGAATGGGAGCAGTGAACTTCACAGAGCTCTGGGAGCATGAGGATTATTGAATTCCTGGGAGATTCCTTCAATTCCTGGGAGATTCCTTCAATTCCTGGGAGATTCCTTCAATTCCTGGGAGATTCCTTCAATTCCTGGGAGATTCCTTCAATTCCTGGGAGATTCCTTCAATTCCTGGGAGATTCCTTCACTTCCTGGGAGATTCCTGCAAAGAGGGAATAAACAGATCCAAATTTGTGTTCCCATGGAGGGAGAGGCAATCCAAGCCAAGCTCAGGCACCAAAAAACCCCAAACACAAGAAAAGGCTGATAAATTCCCTTCTCTCCTCATCCATGTGCTCCTCTAGCTCTAGGACACAATTCCAGGCCTTTCTGACTCTCAGCCAATTTTTTTCCAGAGATTCACTGATTTTCAAGCTGCTAAAATCCAGCTGTGCTCCAGTAAATTGTATTTTTCTCCAGTAAATTGTATTTTGCCACCACAAAAAACTGGACACAAAAAACTGGACAGAATTCTGGACACCAGGATGCTGAGAAAAACTTCCCCTTGTGCTCCACAGAGCTTGGAATGACCAATCCTCATGAATTCCAGCTTGACTAAGCACATTTATTTATTTTGAGGGATGAACTTGAGTCCTGACCAACAACATCCAAGGCAAACCTTTGATCCCAAATCCCAGAGTGGCATGAAAGGAGCAGTGTCCTTATAAATTCCTTTATCTCCTCATCCATGTGCTCCTCCAGCTCTTTTCTCAATTCCAGGCCTTTCTGACTCTCAGCCAATTTTTTCCAGAGATTCCTTTATGCTCAAGCTGCTAGAATCCAGCTGTGCTCCACCAGGCTGTATTTTGCCAGATTCTGGGCACCAGGATGTTGAGAAAAACTTCTCCTTGTGCTCCACAGAGCTTGGAATGACCAATCCTCATGGATTCCAGCTTGACTAAGCACATTTATTTATTTTGAGGGAACAGCTGGGATGAACTTCAGTCCAAATTTGAGACCAGCAACATCCAAGGCAAACCTTTGATCCAAATCCCAGAGTGGCATGAGAGGAGCAGTGTGCTTACAAATCTTATCTCCTCATCCATGTGCTCCTCCAGCTCTTTGCTCAATTCCAGGCCTTTCTGACTCTCAGCCAAATTTTTTTTCCAGAGATTCCTTGATGTTGAAGCTGCTAAAATCCAGCTATGCTCCAGTAGGTTGTGTTTTGCCACTACAAAAAACTGGAAACAAAAAACTGGACAAAATGCTGGATGCTGAGAAAAACTTCCTCTTGTGCTCCACAGAGCTTGGAATGACCAATCCTCATGAATTCCAGCTTAACTAAGCAGATTTATTTCTTTTGAGGGAACAGTTGGGATGAACCTTGAGTCCTGACCAGCAACATCCAAGGCAAACCTTTGATCCAAATCCCAGAGTGGCATGAAAGGAGCACTGTCCTTATAAATTCCCTTATCTCCTCATCCATGTGCTCCTCCAGCTCTTTTCTCAATTCCAGGCCTTTCTGACTCTCAGCCAAATTTTTTTTCCAGAGATTCCTTGATTTTCAAGCTGCTAAAATCCAGCTGTGCTCCACCAGGCTGTATTTTGCCACCACAAAAAGCTGGAAACAAAAAACTGGTCAAAATTCTGGACACCAGGATGCTGAGAAAAACTTCCCCTTGTGCTCCACAGAGCTTGGAATGACCAATCCTCCTGAATTCCAGCTTGACTAAGCACATTTATTTATTTTGAGGGAACAGCTGGGATGAACTTCAGTCCAAATTTGAGACCAACAACCTACAAGTCAAACCTTTGATCCCAAATCCCAGAGTGGCATGAGAGGAGCAAGTGCTGCTGCTAGGAGGTGCTGAGAGCTCCCCCAGCACTCAGGGCTCTCTGCCAGCAGTGCACAGTGTGCTCAGGAGGAAAAAGGACTGGTTATTCTGATTTTATTCCCTGTCTGTTGCAGGCAATCATCAAATATTTACAGGACCAGGGAGTCCTCATCCTGCTCACCTCCTCAGCCTTGGCACGAGAGGATGGTAAGGCAGGGCTGGGCTTGGCATGGAGCTCCTGCTGGGTTTTGAGCACCTGGTTTGGGAAATAAAATCCTATTTTTTTTGTAGGATCTGAGCCCAAGGAGCCTGTCAGCCTGCTGGCCCTGTTCCTGTTCACCTCACCCCGAGCCCTGGGCCCCACAGGTAGGAGCTTCCCTCTGCTTTGGGCTGGGATCCTCACTGAAAGGTCCAATTCCTCTCAAAAATCTGATTTTTCTCTGCTCAGAACCACCACCAAGTATTCAAAGGGGAGAGAAAATCTCCACCTTTTGCATTTGAAGCTAATCTAAACCAAATTCTCTGCTCTGCTGGTTCCCTGCAATGACAGGGAGGGACAAGTAACAACTTTGCAGTGACAGATAATAGCTTTGCAGTGACAAATAATGATTCTCCAGTGACAAAAAAACTTTCCAGTGACAAATAATGACTTTGCATTGACCAAAAATGGCTTTCCAGTGACAAATAATGATTCTCCAGTGACCAAAAATGGCTTTCCAGTGACAAAAAAAGATTTTTCAGTGACAAAAAATGGCATTGCAGTGACAGATAATGACTTTGCAGTGGCAAATAATGACTCTCCAGTGACAAAGAATGATTCTCCAGTGACAAAAAAAGACTTTTCAGTGACAAATAACAACTTTGCAGTGACCAAAAGTGGCTTTGCAGTGACAAAAAGACTTTCCAGTGACAAAAAATGGCTTTGCAGTGGCAAATAATGACTCTCCAGTGACAAATAATGATTCTCCAGTGACAAAAAAAGACTTTTCAGTGACAAATAATGACTTTCCAGTGACAAAAAATGGCTTTCCAGTGACAAAAAAGATTTTTCAGTGACAAATAATGGCTTTCCAGTGACAAATAATGACTCTCCAGGGACAAATAATGACTCTCCAGGGACAAATAATGACTTTCCAGTGACAAATAATTACTCTCCAGTGGCAAAAAAAGATTTTTCAGTGACAAATAATGGCTTTGCAGTGACAAATAACGACTTTGCAGTGACCAGTAATGGCTTTCCAGTGACAAAAAGACTTTCCAGTGACAAATAATGATTCTCCAGTGACAAAAAAAGACTTTTCAGTGACAAATAATGACTTCCAGTGACCAAAAAATGGCTTTGCAGTGACAAATAATGGCTTTCCAATGACAAATAATGACTTTCCAGGGACAAATAATGACTTTGCATTGACAAATAATGACTTTCCGGTGACAAATAATGATTCTCCAGTGACAAATAACGACTTTGCTGCCCTTGCAGTGAGTCACAGGGAATTCAGGCTCTCTGCAAACCCCAAAGGTGCTGATTTTCCAGCAGAAAAACCCAGGGAGCCTGGAAAAATACAGAGAGAGTTTCTTTCCAAGGGTGGGGAGTGACAGGACACAGGGAATGGCTTCAGACTGAAAGGGAGAGGGTTTGGATTGGAAAATGGAAGGAATTCTTCCCTGGGAGGGTGGGGAGGAGCTGGAACAGAATTCCCAGAGATTCCCAGAGATTCCCTGGAAGTGTCCCAGGCCAGGCTGGATCCCCCTGGGCTGGTGGAAGGTGACCCTGGGGTTGGAACTGGGTGATCCTTCAGTTCCCTTCCCACCCAAACCGTTCACCATAAAATTCGGTGATTTTTATGAAATAAGAGAAAATAAACACAAACCTCAGCTGGCTTTGTGTGGGATGGTGCCAGGGATGAGCCAAGAGGTTGTTCCTGGCAGCACACTCTGCTTTTCCAGCCCTCCCAGTGCCCCTGGAACTGCCCAGGGCACACCCAGCTCCTCTCCCTGGGGAAAAACTTCCTTTTCCTGGTGGGGAAAAGTGGCAGGAGGGCTGCCAGGAGCCAGCAGCACCCTGAGCACAGCTTGCTCTGCCTTTTGGGGCAGTTCACTTCCAGCTGGAAACCTTTTCCTTCAGGGTTTGGGATTGGAATTGGGCTGGAGATGTGATGGATGGGAATGAAATCCTATTTTTGATGCTGAATTCAATCCCCCAAACTCCCAGGATGTGCTGCTGGAAGCTGTGCTAGTGGGGGAGATTTCCTGCTTTCTTTTCCAGGTGGATCATGGAATATCCTCACCTGGAGTGACCCCCAAGGAGCAAATCCAACCCCTGGCTCTGCCCAGACACCCCAAAATCCCACCCTGTCCCTGGGAGTGTTATCCAAACCCTCCTGGAGCAGCTTTGGGAATGTTCCCATTCCCTGGGAGCTGTTCAGTGCCCCAGGACCCTCTGGAAAAGAACCCTTTCCCAAAATCCACCCTAAAGCTCCAGCCATTCCCTCAGCTGCTTTCCCTGGCCACCAGAGAGGAGAGAGCATCAGGGATATGTGGGATATTTCAGGGATTTGTGGGATATTTCAGGGATATTTCAGGGATATGTGGGATATTTCAGGGATATGTGGGATATTTCAGGGATATGTGGGATATTTCAGGGATTTGTGGGATATTTCAGGGATATTTCAGGGATATGTGGGATATTTCTGGGATATGTGGGATATTTCAGGGATATTTGGGATATTTCAGGGATATGTGGGATATTTCAGGGATTTGTGGGATATTTCAGGGATATGTGGGATATTTCAGGGATTTGTGGGATATTTCAGGGATATGTGGGATATTTCAGGGATATGTGGGATATTTCAGGGATATGTGGGATATTTCAGGGATTTGTGGGATATTTCAGGGATATTGGGGATATTTCAGGGATATGTGGGATATTTCAGGGATATGTGGGATATTTCAGGGATATGTGGGATATTTCAGGGATATTTGGGATATTTCCTCCTGAGGCAGAAGTTCCCAAGTTCCAGGTCAAACCTGGGGTCAGGTGGCTGCTGTGATGTTTCAAACAGGGAAATTGGAGAATTAATGGGATTTATTCCTGAAATCCTGGGGGAGAGGAGAGCAGGGAGGGATTTCTCTTGGAGAGGAGAGGATAACTCATCCCTGTTCCCTGGGATCCAAACTGATGTATTCCAGATGTTTTCCCTCTGGAAGCACCAGGATTCCTGCATTCCCATTCCAGTTCCCAACCAGTCCTGACCCTCCCTGCCTCCCCAAAATTTCTTTCCAACCCCAAGGCTTCTCTTTTCCACAGAGACCAGAGCTGAGCAGGGATTTGGGATGAAAAGGGAATAATTGTAACGTGGAGTGAGGAACAACCCTGTGGGAGTCACTGATGGCAAACTCCAGGGATGAATAATATGTCCCATTTCCAAACAAGTCCCTTCCTGTGCAGACAGTGTCAGCAGCACTGTGGGCAGGCATTCCAGAGCAGGAAACTGGGAATTGCCTTGCTGGGAAGCAGGAGCAGCACTGCCAGGGTGAGGAAAATCACCCCTGGGAGGGGACAGGGAATGGCTCTGCCTTTAGCTGGGGAGAGAGGTGACAGGGGAGGGCTCTGGAATTGTCCTGGAGCCAAGAGAAACCTTGGAGTGAGATCATAACACTGAGCTGGGCCAAAGCTCTGATTGCAGAGTGCTGGATTGCAGAGGAGGAGCTGGATGAGGCTGGGTGGTGTGGGAAAGAGCTGGATGAGGCTGGTTTGTGTGGGAAAGAACTGGATGAGGCTGGTTGGTGTGGAAAAGGAGCTGGATGAGGCTGGGTGGTGTGGAAAAGGAGCTGGATGAGGCTGGGTGGTGTGGGAAAGGAGTTGGATGAACCTGGTTTGTGTAGGAAAGGAACTGGATGAGGCTGGTTGGTGTGGGAAAGGAGCTGGATGAGGCTGGGTGGTGTGGAAAAGGAGCTGGATGAGGCTGGGTGGTGTGGAAAAGGAGCTGGATGAGGCTGGGTGGTGTGGAAAAGGAGCTGGATGAGGCTGGGTGGTGTGGAAAAGGAGCTGGATGAGGCTGGGTGGTGTGGGAAAGGAGTTGGATGAACCTGGTTTGTGTAGGAAAGGAACTGGATGAGGCTGGTTGGTGTGGGAAAGGAACTGGATAAACATGGTTTTTGTGGAAAAGGAGCTGGATGAGGTTGGTTGGTGTAGGAAGGGAATTGGATGAACCTGGTTGGTGTGGAAAAGGAGCTGGATGAGGCTGATTGGTGTGGAAAATTAGCTGAATGAGCCTGGCTAGTGTGGAAAATGAACTGGATGAGGCTGGTTGGTGTGGAAAAGGAGTTGGGTAAACCTGGTTGGTGTGGAAAAGGAGTTGGATGAGGCTGGTTGGTGTGGAAAATTAGCTGGATGAGGCTGGTTTGTGTAGGAAAGGAATTGGATAAACCTGATTTGTATGGGAAATTAGCTGGATAAACCTGGTTTTTGTGGAAAAGGAACTGGATAAACCTGATTTATGTAGGAAGGGAATTGGATAAACCTGGTTTATGTGGGAAAGGAGTTGGATAAACCTGGTTTGTGTAGGAAAGGAGTTGGATAAACCTGGTTGGTGTGGAAAAGGAGTTGGGTAAACCTGGTTGGTGTGGAAAAGGAGTTGGATGAGGCTGGTTGGTGTGGAAAATTAGCTGGATGAGGCTGGTTTGTGTAGGAAAGGAATTGGATAAACCTGATTTGTGTGGGAAATTAGCTGGATAAACCTGGTTTGTGTGGAAAAGGAACTGGATAAACCTGATTTATGTAGGAAGGGAATTGGATAAACCTGGTTTGTGTGGAAAAGGAGTTGGATAAATCTGGTTTGTGTAGTAAGGGAGTTGGATAAACGTGGTTTGTGTGGAAAATTAGCTGGATGAGGCTGGTTGGTGTAGGAAAGGAGTTGGATAAACCTGATTGGTATGGAAAAGGAGCTAGAAGAGCCTGGTTGGTGTGGAAAAGGAGTTGGATAAACCTGGTTTGTGTAGGAAAGGAGTTGGATAAACCTGGTTTGTGTAGGAAAGGAGTTGGATAAACCTGGTTTGTGTAGGAAAGGAGTTGGATAAACCTGGTTTATGTGGGAAAGGAGTTGGATAAACCTGGTTTGTGTAGGAAAGGAGTTGGATAAACCTGGTTTGTGTAGGAAAGGAGTTGGATAAACCTGGTTTATGTGGGAAAGGAGTTGGATAAACCTGGTTTGTGTAGGAAAGGAGTTGGATAAACCTGGTTTGTGTGGAAAAGGAGTTGGATAAACCTGGTTTATGTGGAAAAGGAGTTGGATGAACCTGGTTGGTGTGGAAAAGGAGCTGGAAGAGCCTGGTTGGTGTGGAAAAGGAATTGGATAAACCTGGTTTGTGTAGGAAGGGAATTGGATAAGCCTGGTTTTTGTGGGAAAGGAGTTGGATAAACCTGGTTGGTGTGGAAAATCAGCTGGATAAACCTGGTTGGTGTGGAAAATTATCTGGATAAACCTGGTTTGTGTGGAAAAGGAGTTGGATAAACCTGGTTGGTGTGGAAAATGTGCTGGATGAGGCTGGTTGGTGTGGAAAAGGAGTTGGATAAACCTGGTTTATGTGGAAAATTAGCTGGATAAACCTGGCTTGTGTGGAAAAGGAACTGGATGAGCCTGGCTTGTGTAGGAAGGGAATTGGATAAACCTGGTTTTTGTGGGAAAGGAGCTGGATGAGGCTGGTTGGTGTGGAAAATTAGCTGGATGAGGCTGGTTTGTGGAAAAGGAGTTGGATAAACCTGATTGGTGTGGAAAAGGAGTTGGATAAACCTGGTTAGTGTGGAAAAGGAGTTGGATAAACCTGGTTAGTGTGGAAAATTAGCTGGATAAATCTGGCTTGTGTTGAAAACAAACCTGGTTATCCTTTGGGATAACCAAGGTGGAGATGGAGCTGCTGGAATTTGCATCCAAACAGGGCCAGGAATCTGGAGATGGTGCCAGTCTGAACACCCTGCCTGGACAATCCAAAATTTAAACAGATTTAAATAAAAAAATTACAATTCCTGTGTATTGTCAGAGCTCTGACTGTCCTAAAGTTAGATTTAGGGAGAATTGCTGGAGTGAAAGATCTTGGTTCTGGAATTTCCCTCAGGATGGTTGACAAAACCCAATTATTTCATTTGAGTTTAATTCACTTTTTCACCTCCCACATGGAATTCATTCCCTTCAGCATCCAACCAGGACATCCTCCCTGGGGCTGAGTTTTTTCCAGGCTGATTTTTGCACCTTTTCACCTCCACACTATCCCTTCCTGCCCCAGAACAGGGCAGGAAATTTTAGGGAATTTAGGGTTATTCGATTTTTAGGGAATTCAAATTTAGGGAATTCAAAAATTTAAGGAATTCAATCCTTTCCTAATATGATTTAAATTTTTTTTCCCCTTTCACAGCTGAAAAGCAGGATCCAAAGGATGGCAGGAGAGGCACTGACAGAAGTGACATCTCCCTAAAAATCGCCTCAGTTTTGCCTGGAATTCGCTACGCCTTACAGAAAGCTGCCAGCTCCTCCTGGAATGACACAGGCATCCAGCAGCACCTCCAGGAATATGCAAAACTCCAGGAAAACCCTCAGCCAAGCCCTGGCCAGAGCAGTGATGTTCCTTTTCCCCAGGAGGAGGATGCTCATCCTTCCCAAAAACTCTCAGAGAGGTCTCTGTCCCAGCTGCGGCGGTACCTCCGCGATCCCGGCGGCTACACCTTGGGAATCTCAGCAGCTCTGGAGTGTCTGACTGGCAGCAATCCTGGCAGTTCCTCCTGCAATTCCAGTCCCAGCAGAATGAGGAATAAAAGTGAAGCTCCCAGTTCTGCTGCAGACAGGGAGAAGGGTGGGGAAAATCCCCCAGAGGATGTCACCGCTCCCGGCAGTCCTTGGGGACAGCAGAGCAGGAGGAAATCCAGCAGGATCCTGGTGGCCAGGAGGAATCTGGTACCCCTCAAGACACCAACACAACCTGGGGAAGAGGATGGCAGGAGCAGGGAAACAGCCAGGAAAAAAATCCCTTTCTCTTTCCCCAAAAAAGCAGGATCTGCAGGCAGTTGCAGCGAGCCGATGCTGAAATTGGCCAATCTGCAGTTCCCACATGGCAGGAAAAGAGGTGAGTGGTGGGAAAATGGGAAAGTTGGATTCCTCCTGGGATGCTCAGGGATCAGCAGGAATTCTCTCCTCACCTTTCCAAATGTCTGGAGCATCCAGATAAATCTCCACAATCTCTTTTCCTGGGAATTTCCCCAGGGAATGTGGCTGAAATTGGGTGCAGTTGCTGTGCTGTTCCCTTCTTTTGATTCCAGGGAAGGCAAGGCAGATAATTAATTTATTGATTCATTTATTTATTTATTGGTTATTCTGATTTGTTGTCACTTCGGTCCAATCATGAGAAGGAAAATAAGTCATGAAAGCACCTTCCCCTCCCTCTTCACCATTGGTTTTTAATTCAAATCATTCTCAAACTGACCAAAAAAAAAAAAAAAAAAAAAAACAGGAAAAAAACACAAAAAACAAAGGGAAAAAAAGACCAAAAAACCAACACACAAACAAAAAAAGCAAAACACCAACCAAAAACCAAACAAAAAACAAACCAAAAAAGCCACACAGAAGAACCACCAAAAAACCCAGACAAATAAAACCAAGAAAAACAACAAAAAACCCAAAAAAACCCAAAAAAATCAAACAAAAAAACCCAAACAAAACCCCAAAAAACCCATAAAACCACAAAAAATCCACACAAAAAACCCACTCTCAACACTTCTTTTCCCCTGCTCCAGGTGCAGAGGTTCTGGCTGCAGAAATTGTCCACAAATCCCAACCTGAAGCTGCTGAGAAGGAAACCTCAACCCCTGCTGGTTCTGCTTTGGAGGCAAAGAGACCAAAGACTCTGGAGAACACAGAGGTGAAGAAAACTCCTGCTGCTGATGGTGGCACAAAGCCAGGGAAAAGCAAAAAAAATTTGGAAAACAGAGCGTGGAGATCTCTGGATAACAACCAGGCAGAGAGTGGTAAGAGAGTCAGAAAAAATTCAGGAAAAAATTCCTTGGGAAGCTGAGCCATCCTGGCACAGCCAGGGAATGAATTTGGGAATGGTTTGGGACTGGAAGAGGGAAAAAGGAATTCCTGGCTGGGCTGGAATTCCCAGAGATCTGTGGGATCCCTGGAATGTCCTTGGATGGGGTTTGGAGCACCTTGGGATGGGGAATTATCCCTATTTGTTATCCCACCATGGATGGGGTGGAATTCAATGGGATTGAAGGTCCTTTCCCACCCCAAACATTCCAGGATTCCATGATAAAAAATTGGATTCTATTGATCCATTCCATTGGTCATTCCATTGATTATTCCATGATTATTCCATTGATCATTCCATGATCATTCCATGATCATTCCATTGATCAATCCATGATCATTCCATTGATCATTCCATTGATTATTCCATGATCAATCCATGATCATTCCATTGATCAATCCATGATCAATCCATGATCATTCCATTGATCAATCCATGATCATTCCATTGATCATTCCATTGATTATTCCATGATCAATCCATGATCATTCCATTGATTATTCCATGATCATTCCATTGATCAATCCATGATCATTCCATTGATCATTCCATTGATCATTCCATTGATCATTCCATTGATTATTCCATGATCAATCCATTGATCAATCCATTGATCATTCCATTGATCATTCCATGATCATTCCATTGATTATTCCATGATTATTCCATGATTATTCCATGATCAATCCATGATCAATCCATGATCATTCCATTGATCATTCCATGATCATTCCATTGATCAATCCATGATCATTCCATTGATCATTCCATTGATTATTCCATTGATCATTCCATGATCATTCCATTGATTATTCCATTGATTATTCCATGATCAATCCATGATCATTCCATTGATCATTCCATGATCAATCCATGATCATTCCATGATCAATCCATGATCATTCCATTGATCATTCCATTGATCATTCCATGATCATTCCATTGATCAATCCATGATCATTCCATTGATCATTCCATTGATTATTCCATGGTCATTCCATTGATCATTCCATGATCATTCCATTGATTATTCCATTGATTATTCCATGATCAATCCATTGATCATTCCATTGATCATTCCATTGATCATTCCATTGATCATTCCATTGATCATTCCATTGATTATTCCATGATCATTCCATTGATCATTCCATTGATTATTCCATGATCATTCCATTGATCAATCCATGATCATTCCATTGATCAATCCATGATCATTCCATTGATCAATCCATGATCAATCCATGATCATTCCATGATCATTCCATTGATCATTCCATTGATTATTCCATTGATTATTCCATGATCAATCCATGATCAATCCATTGATCATTCCATTGATCAATCCATGATCATTCCATTGATCAATCCATGATCATTCCATTGATTATTCCATTGATCAATCCATGATCAATCCATGATCAATCCATGATCATTCCATTGATCAATCCATGATCATTCCATGATCAATCCATGATCATTCCATTGATCATTCCATGATCAATCCATGATTATTCCACTGATCAATCCATGGTCATTCTATTGATCATTCCATTGATTATTCCATGATCATTCCACTGATCAATCCATGATCATTCCATGATCATTCCATGATTATTCCATGATCAATCCATGATCAATCCCTTTGGGGATCCCAGAGTTCATCCAGCCAATTCTCTCCCATAGGATTGTTCCTGCTGAATGCCAGAATCTGCCAAAAATCCCAAAAAAAAGGTGTTTGGCAGCAAAAAAACCCAATTTCGTGTCTCACTGCACACTTCCCAAGGAAATTCAATTTCCCACAATTGAGCCCAGCTGGGATTTAATGGGATTTTCCTGGAAAAAAAAATAATTTTGGGGTTCATTTTTAGCAGGAGGTATTAACCCAATCCCATGGCTTCATGCTGGGTTTATGGGCCTGCAGCCAGGGGGATTTTTAACACCAAAAATTCAGTATTTCTGAATTATTTTAGAATAATTTGGGAGCCCCCAGGTTTCTGTGTGTGCTCAGGTTGTGCTTTTAAAAAATCCTGTATTAGGTCAGGGCTTTAATCTCTATTTTAGAGGTTTTCTGGGGTTTTTCTACCCCAATTATTGCAAGAATGACACAGAACTCTATCTGTGAAAATCACAAATATTCAAACCAGAACAAAAGTTAAAGCAAAATAAAAAGGATTAAGCAAACTTCAAATTTCTCAGGTTGTGCTTTTAGGAAATCCTGTATTAGGTCAGTGGTTTAATCTCTATTTTAGAGGTTTTCTGGGGTTTTTTTACCCAAATTATTGCAAGAATAACACAGAATTCTATCTGTGAAAATCACAAATATTCAAGCCAGGAGAAAAATGAAAGCAAAATGAATTAAGGGAACTTCAAATTCCTCAGGTTGTGTTTAGGTGGCCATGGGGGATTTTGCTCACTCTGTGCCTTTTATTTCTGAGAATAAACCTCCCTGAGAACAAACCTTCCTGGATAAACCTAATTCCCAGCTCTGGATCATTCCCTGGTAGCCTTGACCTGCCTGACCATGGAGATGTTTTTTAAAATGTGGAAAATCCATCTTGAAAAACCCTTTTTCCTCCCTTGGATATGTTTTTAAAATATGGAAAATCCATCTTGAAAAACCCTTTTTTCCTCAGAGCCTGCCCTGAACCCCTCCTGGAGGCTGAGTTGATTTTTATTATGTTTTTTATAAATTTATCACAGCTTTTATTAATTTTTTCCCTTTCTTTTCCTCCCTCAGAGTGGAAGGAGCCTCTCTCCAGCCTCCCCAGCCAAATCTCTCCCCAAGCCCAGGGAGCAGAGAGCCAAAGGAATGAGATTTATCCCATGGCAATTCCCAGCTCTGGCTTTGGGGACAACTGTGAATCTCACGCCCTGAACTTGCTGGCTGACCTTGCCCTGGGCTCCTGCATCCCTCCTTTCATCCCCAGGGACAGTGGGGTCATCCCAGTGCCCTGCAGCCCTTCCAGGGATTTTTCCAGGGATTTTTCCAGGGATTCCCAGGAGCAGCTGAGCCCTTCCAGGCCCAAATCCCAGCGTGTGGCTTCCGACCACAAATACCACAGGGCAGACAAGCATGGGAGAAAACCCACCTCGACCAGCAAAGTGTCCCAGAGCCAGGCAGTTCCTGAAAAAACAGATCCCTGGGATTTTTCCTCTCCTCCCAGCGAGAAAACCCCTGGAATTTTCAGTGAGGATAAGGTGAATCCCAGCCCTGCCCAGCTCCAGGCGTTGGCACAGCGGGAAGCTGCGGAATCTGCCGAGGTGAACAAACACTCCATCATCTCAGCCGAGCACTCCTACGCCTCCCCCATGCCAGAGCACCCCAGGAAACACCCCAACCCCAGAGGGAATCCCACCCCAGGCTCAGCCCCCTGCAGGAATGGCACCAGGAATGCCCCAGCAGTCCCCTTGGTGGGGAAGGTCCTGCCTT
Source organism: Entomyzon cyanotis (assembly GCA_024500445.1). Taxonomy (NCBI): domain Eukaryota; kingdom Metazoa; phylum Chordata; class Aves; order Passeriformes; family Meliphagidae; genus Entomyzon; species Entomyzon cyanotis. Next base: position 3,546,304 of record JAKEPQ010001019.1, read on the forward strand.
TCCGGCACCAGCAGAGCAGCAGCTCGGAGTCCAGCTGCAGCAGGAGCTCTGCCAGGGTGAAGGAGGATTTCTCCAAGACCCACACGGTGGTTGTCTGTGGGAATTCCATGAAGGTGACGTGCCGCTGGGAAGAGGAATACCTCTTCAGTCTGGACAGCAGGTACACCAAAGATTCCCTGGAGAAAACTGTCATCCGTGCCCTGCATGGGTAAGTCAGCCTGGAGTGGCTGGAGGGGTTTGGGAGTGGCTGGAGGGTGGGGGGGGGGTTTGGGGGGGGGGGGGTTGGGGGGGGGTTTGGGAATGGCTGCAGGGATTTGGGAATGGCTGCAGGGATTTGGGAAGGGCCTTTCTTGGTCTTTTTAACCCTTCATTTTCCATAATAACTGGTTTTGTTCCCCGTGTTTGCCGAGGTACAGCTGGTGTGTTCTTCCTGGAAAAAAGGAAGGATTTGGGGTTGGGCTGGGGTGACCCAGCTGGGTGTGCTGGACCCAAAAATCCTCCCTGTCTGGGCTGATCCCACAGGGTGGGCAACGGGAAAGGGGGAATTCTGTCCCTCTCAGGTGAGACCCAGAGCTGTCCCAGCCCTGGGGAACCACAGCAGCACCTGGAGCTGCTGGAGAGATTCCAGAGGAATCCATGGAGCTGCTCTGGAGGCAGGCTGGGAGAGCTGGGAATGTTGCCCTGGAGAAGGGAAGGATGCAGGGAGAGCTCAGAGCTCCTGCCAGGGCCTGAAGGAGCTCCAGGAGAGCTGCAGAGGGACTGGGGACAAGGCATGGAGGGACAGGACACAGGGAATGGCTTCCCACTGCCAGAGGGCAGGGATGGATGGGATCTTGGGAATTAGGAATTCCTGGCTGGGATGGAATTCCCAGAGAAGCAGCCTGGGATAGGGAATGTGTCCTTGCCTGTGGATGGGGTGGAACTGGATGGGATTTAAGGTCCCTTCCAACCCAAACCATTCCATGTTTCTCTGCAATTCCCATGGCTCTGCAGCTGGAATTAATACCTTTTAAAGCCATGACCCCAAATCCTCCATCCCTCCTGCAGAGCTCTGAGTTCCTCTCTTTTCCCTTTTCCCTGCAAAAAGCTAGAATACGCATCAAATGATCCACTGCCCTCCTGCCTTGGGAGGGAAGGAGGAATTCTTTCCTTCCTGCAGGAAATTGAATGAATTCCCTGCAGCTGAGCTGGGCAGGATGGACACAACTCAGCCTCTCTTTCCCTCCTTCCCCAGGCCCTGGGATCCCAATCTTCCCGACGACGTGGAAGGGATGAAGCTGATCCTGCACATGTGGGTCGCCCTGTTCTACAGGAAGCCCAGCAAGCTGCTGAGCAGCTCCAGGATGGTGGTGGAGCACAGCAACCCCAGGAAGTACGTCTCCATCAACAGCACCGGCGGCTTCCTGGAGCTCAGCGACGACAGCCAGGACTGCTTCGGCTTCGAGACCTGCGCCGCCGACTCCGGCTCCGACCCCGACCAGACCCCCAGCAGCTCCCTGGATCCCAGCACTCCCTGCCAGGCTGCTGCCCAGCCGGAGAAGAGCCCGGCAGACTCCCAGACGGATGCAGACGGAGCTGCCGGGGCCGTGGATAGCACGGTGTCCTCCTCCTCGGGGGAGCTGCCCTGCGGGGAGGAGGAGGAGCCTTCCTCCACCAGCTGTCCTGAGAGCCTTTCCCTGCCGGATCCTGCCGGGGAAGAGCGGGATGGGGCAGGCAGGGAGCAGGAGGGGAATCCCGAGGAGGATGCGCGCGATGTCTCCAGTGTCACCGCGGTGAGTTTGGCCTCTGGGGACTCCAGGGTGCCTTTGTCCTCTTGGAGGAGTGGGATTTTCTGAGAGGAGTGGAGTAGCTGTGCTGGTGGGATATCCGTGGAAGCAGGGGTGCTCTCCAAGGGGGGAATCCCAAATGAAAGCTTTAATCCCATAATAATAAAGGTACTTTATTCACAGTTAAAGTATCAAGCTCAGCACCTGTTCATGATGTAAACTCCAAGTCCTTACTGAGGGATCAGGGTTGCCTGAGTTATTCCAAATTCAGAATTTGGAATTCTCTCCTGAATTCCAAATCCAGGAGAGACACAGCACAGCCATTCCCTCGTGGATTTGGAGAGCTGGGATTTGCTACCTTGGAGGTTTTTCCCCACACAAGTGGCTTTGTGTCATTCCCTTCATGCCTCTGGTGAAATCCATCAAAATTCCATTCTGGATGGAGTTTTAAATTAATTTTTACACTTTATCCAGTCTGTATGTGGTCAGGAGCAGAGGTTCTTGGGCAGGCACAAAACATGGGGCTCTGTTGACACTTTTCCAAGCATTCTAGTTCCATTCTTGAATTAAAATAATTCCATTCTTGAATGAAAATAATTCCTCTAAAACTTCCACTCCCAAACAAACCAGCAACTTCCACAGGGCTGGAGCTGTTTTGCACGAAGGAAAAACCACCCAGTGTTTTTTCCTGCCCACGTGTCTGAGCTCCTGCATTTTCCTTCCTGAGGATTAACCTCTGGATTGTTTCATTCCAGGAGGAGCCACTGAAGGAGGACCTGCTGGACGCCACCACCACCCCCAGCCCTTCCCAGGAGCTTCCCAGCAAATCCCCTGCTGCAGAAATGGAAAACCCCAGCAGCCAAGCCCCAAATTCCAGCACTGCTCCATGGACAGAGCCTCCCTGTGAGCTGCAGGAGCACGGGGAGCAGCAGGAGAACCAGTGGGAAGCAGGATCAGGGAGTGGCCCTGGCCCTCCCGAGGATGGGGAGGGAATGGAAGATGCTGGGCACTCTCCAGAGGGTGAGGATGGCAGCTGGGCTGATGCACAGCCTGCCTGTGATTCCATGCCCTTGGAAGTGAACCCTGAAAAAGCAGAGCCTGGGGAAGCTGGAGAGGAAGGGGAGGAATCCCAAGAGCCCTTGGAGCATTCAGGAAAAGAGGAGAGAGAGGTGGAGGAGAGAAAAGAAAAGAATGAGGATTTGGAGGATGAAAACCCCTCCGTGGCACCTGTGGACTTGGTGCTGTCCGAGAGCAGCGATGCTGAGATGGAATGTGAGCACGGCAAGCAGAATCCAGGGAATTCAGCCTCTCCAGAGGAGCTGGGGGTTCCTGAGGAGGACCCTGCACCCAGCCCCACCTCCCTGGGGTCCCCCTGCCCCGACAGAGCCACACCAGCGCTGTCAGAAGGGACTGGCACCGACCCTGGAGCCTTTTCTGGGGAGATGTCACCAAACCAGGATGAGCCCTGGGATGCTCCAGCCACCCCTGATTCAGAGACAAACGATGTCAGTGTGGCCAGTCCAGCTGAGGTGGGGTCACCCCACAGTGACAGTGGGGAGCTGCTGTTCCCCCCTGCTCCCAGCCCTGGCGGTGGGGCACAGCCAGACAGCGTCACAGGCAGCTCGGGACCTGCTGGGGACACTCTGAAGAACGGCCTGGAGCAGAAACACAGGCATCACACCCCCTCTGCAGAAAGGTGGGAGAGCACGGCCAGCCTGGAGTCACCCTGGGGCCAGGGAGTGGCCCTGGCCTTGTCCCCTGACTGCAGCTCCGTCTGCCTGACCTCTCCCGATGGCTCTGTGGATCCCTGGGCTGCTCCAGAGGATCAGCCCTTGGACAGCATCCAGTCACCCTCCCAGAGCGACCTGGGCAGGAGCAGCTGCTTTTCCCAGGCCTGTGGGGATGATGGTGGTCCTGACCTGAATTCCCTGGACGCCGAGGAGTCGAACCAAGGAGGGAGTGGGGTTTTGGTGGAAGAACAGGATGGGGACGCCTCTGCCAACGGCACTGAGGTGCTGGATGATCCCATGGGAGCAGGAGATGGCCAGGACTCCCCCTTTGACTACACAGATTTAGGAGATGACCCCAGAGCTGAGGAGAGGGATGATGAGTTCCCTGGGCCAGAGAATTCCCCTGGGGACGACACGATGAGCACGGAGATGGTGGCTGAGACCCCACAGGAGCCGGAGATCCCTGTGCACCATCACCTCCTGGAGTCAGAGCCCTCCTCCTCCATGAGGGAAGGGAGCTTCCAGGAGCTCCCCAGGCAGCAGCTGAGCTCCCCAAACACCCCTGGAGGCTCAGCTCCTGCTTCCCCCCGTTCTGGAGACTCAGATCCCCCCAGTCCCACGGCGCCGAGCCGGCGGGAATCGGTCCTGTGCCGCCTCTGGAGTCCGTGCTGGGAAGAGGGAGCTGCCCAGGTCAGCATGGCTGCCTGGAGCCTGGATGGCTCCCTAAATCCCAGCTGCTCCCAGGAGGGGACCCAGGCCTCAGCTCCCTGCTCCCCTGGGGATGAGTTCATGCCAGAGGAGCCTGGATCTGCTGCTCCTTCTCCCTGTGATCCGTGGGATGATGCGGAGGGAGCCGAGCCGGCATCGCCGCTCCCTGGGGTTCTCCCTGCTACTCCAGACAGTGCCCGCTGGTCCGGGAGCCTCGGCAGCCCCCGCAGCCCCGAGCAGGAATCCATCCCAGCCGAGGATGTGGAGGGAGGCAGCAGCATTGCCAGCCCTGCCCCTTTTCCAGAAGGGGAGTGTCAGCTGTGTGAGCCCTGGGATGTGTGTGAGCACAACGCTGAGGGAGCCGAGGCGTTCCCTGATCCCGACTGTGCCAGCCTGGAGGAGGGCGAGGGAGAAATCCCTGCTTCTCCCATCCCAGTGTCACCCAGAGACAGCCTGGAGCTCAGTGATGCCGAGGATATTTTGGATGAGCTCCCGAGGGAAGAGCAGCTGCCAAGCCCTGACAGACTGGAGGGCTCAGCCTTTGAAGATCCGTTGGAGAATTCCTTGGGTGACTCTGAGCAGGAGTATTTGGAAGGGAATTCACAGTCCCCACTTCCAGCCAGGGACTCCTGCATCATGAGACCCATGGATGCTGCAGGAGCAAGGACTACCTGGGACAGCTCCTCCAGGAGCTCCGTGCCCATGGAGGAGCAGGGAGAGGATTGGGATCAGGGCATCCCCAGGGACTGTGGCAGCTTTGTGGTCACCAGGCAGTGCCAGGAGAGGATGGACAGTTTCCAGCCTCCGAGGAGGCGCAGCCACCACGCCCAGGAATCTCACCTGTTCCACTCCCTGCTGGGGACGTGGAGGGGCTTGGAGGAAATCACCCAGAACACTTTGGACATGGAGTGTCTCCGCTTCCATTATAAGCTAAAACAAATCCTAAGGAACGGCAAACCAGCCTTTTCTACCTCCAAAAGCATCTTTGCTAAACACTTCTCCCCCCGGGCGGTGTCCCCACTGCCGCTGTCCCCGCGGAGCCGCAGCCCCTTGCAGGTGACACTTTCCCCCTCGGACACGTGGGCGGCTGGGCTCCAGTCCTGCCGGCACAGGGACGTGAGGACAGCCAGATCCCGGGATCGTCACCGCCAGGATCATCACCGGGATCACCATCACCGGGATCACCATCACCGGGATCACCATCACCGGGATCACCGCGCTCCGTTCCACCTCGGCAAGCTCCGATACGACCGCAGCCCTCCGGACCCGCGGGGCGACGTCGCCGTCATCCTGGACGAGTATTCCGAGTTCCAGAGGGTGGTGCTGGGCAGGGCCGGGGCCGGCAGTGACTGTCCAGCCCGGGGAGAGGCCGGCAGTGCAGGGACAGGGCGGTGCCAGCCCGGCAGGACGGTGGCTTTCCAGGGGATGATCGCGGAGCTGTGCGGAGCCCTGCGCCACCAGCTGCGCCGCGTGGCCAGCGGGCAGCCGGGCATGTTCTACCTGCTGGAGACTGGAGAGGATTCCTTCTTCGACAGAGTCAAGGTGGGAGCTGTTCCTGCTGCCCTGCGCTGGGGTGGGAGGCTCTGGGGTGGTAGGAACAGGGAAAACTTGAGTGACATGACAGGGATGGTTTGGTTCCCTTCATCCAGGAGCCAGCTGGGCTCCACTGCTGGAAATTGGAATCACAATTGTGAGGTTGGACAAGAGCCCTGAGATTGAGGCATCAGGGAGTCATGGAATGGTTTGGGTGGGAAGGGACCTTAAAGGTTCAAGCCCTGTGGAAGGGACACCTCCCCTATCCCAGGTTGCTCCAAGCCCTGTCCAGCCTGGCCTTGGCCATCCCAGGGATCCAGGGGCAGCCACAGCTTCTCTGGGAATTCCATCCCAGCCAGCAATTCCTTCCCAAGATCCCATCTAAAACCACTCTGGTTTGGTTTGAAGTGCACCCAGCACTGCCCCATGTCCCCAGGTGCCACATCCACATGGCTTTGAAATCCCTCCAGGAGTGGGGACTCATCCTCTGCCCTGGGCAGCTCCTTCTCCCTCTCCCCTTGTTCCCAGCAGATATTCCAAACCTCACCCTGGTTTTTGTCCCAGGCCTTGCTGAAGGAGGAGGGGTTTGTGAGGACAGAACCCCCGAGCTTCTGCGGAGCCAAACGCCGGGACAGCGAGCGGCTGCTGGTCATCGTCAGGAACGAGGACATTTCCTCACACATCCACAGTGTAAGGCCTCAACCCTCTTTGGTTTTTGCCTCTCAGCAATAGTTTTTAATCCCAGGGTCCATAAAAAAAATTGGGTCAACCCAGGTCTAAGTAGCAAGGTGGGGTTCACCAATCCCAGGGAATGTCTCATCTCTGGATCCCCATTCAGCTTTGGGGTTGGGATGATGGGTGGGATGGGATGGGATTGAGATGGGATATTGGGATGGGATGGGATGGGATATTGGGATTGGGATTGGGATTGGGATGCGATGCGATGGGATGATGGGTTGGGGATGGGATGGGATGGGATTTGGGATGGGATGGGATTGGGTGCTGGTCATGGGAATGGGAATGGGATGGGTGCTGGTGATGCAGAGGTGACCCATGATGACAGGGAGTGCTGGTCATGGGGATGGAATGGGATTGGATTGGCTGGAATGGGATGGGATGGGATGGGATTTGGGGTGGGATGGGATTGGCTGGAATGGGATGGGATTTGGATTGGGATGGGATGGGATGGAATGGGATTGGGATGGGATTTGGGATGGGGATGGGATGGGATGGGATGGGATGGGGTGGGATTTGGGGTGGGATGGCATGGCATGGCATGGCATGGTGTGGGCTGGGATGGGCTATCCCTGGATTCAGGATGGGATGGGCTATCCCTGGATTTAGGATGGGATGGGCTATCCCTGGATTCAGGATGGGATGGACCATCCCTGGATTCAGGATGGGGTGGACCATCCCTGGATTTAGGATGGGATGGGCTATCCCTGGATTCAGGATGGGATGGACCATCCCTGGATTCAGGATGGGGTGGACCATCCCTGGATTTAGGATGGGATGGGCTATCCCTGGATTCAGGATGGGATGGGCCATCCCTGGATTTAGGATGGGATGGGCTATCCCTGGACTCAGGATGGGATGGGCTATCCCTGGATTCAGGATGGGATGGGCTATCCCTGGATTTAGGATGGGATGGGCCATCCCTGGACTCAGGATGCACACAAACCCCCTGTGCCCCAGCAGATCCCGTGCCTGCTGGAGCTGAAGCGCTGTCCGGCCGTGGTGTTTGCCGGGGTGGACGATCCCGAGGATGTGACAAGTGACACATTCCAGGAGCTGTTCCAGGCCGGAGGCTTCGTGGTGTCCGACGAGGAGCTCTTGGAAAGGGTGACCCTGGGTGAGTCTCCCTTGCTGCCACATTCCCAGGTCTTTCCAGGGGGAATTCCTGCCCTGTGTTTGACATTGGGATCCCATGGGGATTGAGGGTGCAGCTCAGGGTCCCCAAAACACCCAAGTACAGTGGAGGGTTTACCAGGATGTTCATTTAGCCTGGAGAGTCATGGAATGGTTTAGGTTGGAATTGGATAATCCTTGAGGATTATGTGTAGGGACATCTCCCACTGTCCCAGTTTGCTCCAAGCCCTGTCCAGCCTGGCCTTGGACACTCCAGGGATCCAGGGGCAGCCACAGCTTCTCTGGGAATTCCAGCCCAGCCAGGAATTCCTTCCCAATTTCTAATGCAGAAGGAAGGACAAAAGGGAGACCTTGTTGCTGCCTTCAACTCCTGAATGGGAAGTGACAGGGGAAACAAAGCCACCTGTCGTGGGAGATGCACAGAGGGACACGAGGTGACAGGGACAGCTCTCACTTATCCTTTTGGATGTCAGGGAGAAATTCCCAGCAGGACACAATGCCAGTGTCACATCCTGTGAAGCTGGAGTCTCCATCCTTGGAGAGGCTCAGAGCTGCCCTGGCCACAGCCCTGAGCTTGGCCCTGACACCCCCAGGTGCCCTGAGGTCACCCTGAGCTCTGTGTCCCCTCAGGCCAACTGAAGGAGCTGGTCAAGGCCCTGGAGAGGCTGAACAGGCATGGCAGGTGGAAGTGGCTGCTGCACCACAGGGAGAGCAAGAAGCTCCGAGGAGACCTCAGGTGAGAGCTCTGCCCGGGAAATCAGGGATTCCTGGGATGGAGCAGCAGGACTTGGAGAGCATCAGATGGGCTGAGATGTCATCCTGGATGTGATCCCGGGTGAGGCAGAGCTCTGGCAGCTCTCCTGGCTCCCTGCTGCACTTCCAGAAGGCTCTTCCCTCTCTCCTTGGAGAGCTGCCTGCAGGGAGTGCTGCAGGCTCGGGAAAGGCAGATTTCCTTGGAGGAGCTGTGCATTCCCAAAACGCTGAAAGCAAACTTCCCAGCAGCTCATCCCAGCTCCTGACAGCCCTGGGAGCTCAGAGCCCTTCCTGGGGCTTTGCCCCACATCTCCTTGCTGTTTGTTTTGTGTTTGTTTTCTGTCCAATGTGGGATCTGGGGAGGGATGAGGAGCCCTGAGAAGGAATTGCTCATTTCCCACATGGAGGATTGGAGATGGACCAGCTCTGGTGTGAACTCACCCACAGCTCTCCCTGGGATGGGGGGAGAATGGGAAGGGTGAAGTGAGAAAACTCCTGGCTTGGGATGAAGGCAGTTTGATAGGGGAAGGAAAAGCTGGCCTTGCACACAAAAATGAGGAATTCATTCCTGATTTCCCATCCCAGGCAGGGGCTGAGGCATCCCCAGGAAAGCTGGGCTCAGTCATGACTTGGGAACACAAACACCATCTCTCCCAACATTCCCTCTTCCTCCTTCTCCTCCCAGCTTTCCATCCTGGGCACACTGTCATGATTCCAGGGTCTGGAATATCCCTTGGGACATTGGCAATTCCCTCTCCTGGCCCTGTGCCCCCCTGGTGGGGCAGGGGAGGAGCAGCCTTGGCTTTTCCAAACCCTGCTCAGCAATAAAACCATCCCTGATTTATCCCCAAAAATCCCAAACAGCCCCACAGCAGCTGCTGAGATGGAATTGAAGCCAATCCCAGGCAAAACCAGCACAGCCAGTCCTGGAGCTGCCTGGAACAAGGGGGAATTCTGTCACTTTTGATCCGTCTGGTGACGCAAAATCACCCACGAGGCTGGAAAAAACACCTGGAAGAGCAGATCCATCCTCCCTGGGAAAGGATGGAGAGGGATGAAGCCCCTGACTCCTCCCTTGCCCCTCTTCCAGCAGGGATGATGCCCAGAAGAAGCAGCTGCTCCTGAAGTGGTGCCAGGGGGAGGAGCTGGTGGAGCTGCTGCCCTTCCACGGCTGCGATTCCGCAGCAGCTCCCGACTCCCAGCACGTCCAGTGCCTGCTGGAGCTGCAGGTGCAGCACATCAGCGCCAGGTTCGCCGTGTATCTCACAGGTAAAGGGACACCAAACCCCACCAGGCCTGAAACTGCCAGGAAAGGGATGGAGGAGGGATGAAAAATCCCTGTTTTCCTGCCATTCCTGAGGGAATCGCTTGTTCGAGGTGTGGGTTGGGTGTAAGCAGTGAAAGGCAAACGGATTTTTGGAGGTCTCCTTAATTCCAGCAGGTTTTGGAGCCTCTGGGTGGCTTCATGGTGGGAGTTAGGGATATTTCCCACAGGTTTGGGAACAACCTTGTTGGTTGGAATTAACGGAGCTGCTGCTTCCCTTGCAGAAAATCCCGACAGCAGCAGCAGCAGGGAGATCCTGGAAAGCAAAGGAATTCTCGTGGCTGACACCAACACCTTCCTGGGGACAGTGCAGAAAATGGCTGCTCCGTTTAGAAGAAGCTACTGGTGAGGGGGGAAAGCTTGGGATTGATCCCAAAAAGCTGGGAGCAGCTGAGGGTTGTGTGTGGGATGGCCAGCAGGGAGCTCTGCATCCCCAAGTGCTGCATGTGGGATCAGCCTGCAGCCAGGGCCAGCTCCTGGAGTTGGATCTCCAGCTTGGCACTGCTGGAAAGTGGGAAAAACTCCAACACTGGCTGCTGGCACGAGGCTGGCACTGCCCAGGGTGCTCAGCTGGGCCACATCTCTGTGTTGCAGGTGACAAAGCGAAGCCACAAGGACACAGTTCCTCCACAGACCCTGGAGTTTGGACATCCCAGTCCTCCGAGGGACATCCCCACCATCCCAGTGCATCCAGGACACTGCCCGGGGTGGGGAAGGTCGGTTTGAGCTCTGTACATAAATGTTATTTAAAGGTGGGAAATGCAGATCCTCCAGGGATCCCTTCCCTGCCATCCAGTCACACATAGGAACGGTTCTGTTCACGGTACAGGTAAATTATTGGAGTTTTTTCCAGTCTTTGCTGCAGCTGCCTTTGGAGCAGGCAAAGGAATTTATTTCCCAAAGTTTACTTGAAAGTTAGGAATGGAATAAATCCGTTTTCCACGTGGTTGTTCTGTCCAGGTCCTGCCCAGGCTCACACTACATTTCAGCTCACCCTTGCTGCCTCTCAGTACCATTTCCCTGCTGGGACTCAGGGCATCCAGCACGTGGGATTGCTGTGCCCAGCTGGGCTGCAGGAACAAAATAAGCTCTTATTTATGGGGGCCGGGATGGAAACACAGTGTCCAAGCCCCATTCCCCACCCCGCTCTGCAGGGACAGGGGCGTTTTTAGTTGGTTTTTAAGGAAAAGACTGCGAGGCCGTTCTGTACAGGATGACTTTGTAAAGAGTTTGATTAATAAAACCTCCAAAAAATGAAGTTTCACACAGCTTTGCTTTCTGGAGAGGGGAAAGGGAGGGCAGGGGTTTTTCCAGCTGGAAATCAGCAAAACGTTGAGAAGGAGGGAGATTGTGGATGATGAATCCCATCCTGCTTCCCAGCAGGAGAGGTGCTGAGAGCCTGAGGAATAACCAGGTTACAGCAGGTAGGGATAATGGAGTAATTTAAAGGAAGGATTATTTTCCAGCTGCCCTGGGTCTGTCCTGGCTGGTGGGCAGTGGCACAGGGGAACTTCCCCATCCCCTGCTCCAGGCCTGGCTGTGGCAGCTCAGGGGGTGAAGGTGTTCCTGGCAGTGACAGCTCGGGAGGGGAAGTGCCAAAAGCCCCGTGGGGAGGGGGGGAAGGGAAGGGAAGGGAAGGCCCAGGCGGGTTGAGCTCAGGGTTGGGACTGCGATAGGATCAAAGCTCAGTTCCTGAGGGGCAGGATGAGCCCTCAGCACTGAGCTGACCTGCAGAGCTGTTCAAGGCTTTTCCTGAGTGTTTCTGGCAGTTGGCATCTCTCTGTGTACCCCTGAGCCCTGCTGCTCCCAGGACAGCTGCTGCCCAACAGCTGGATTGCAGGAAGATGCTCCAGAGAGGAGCATCTCGGATTCCGGATGGAGAGAAGGCATTTCCAAAACAGGAGTTATTTATGGCTGCTGCCCTTTCCAGCTGTGGCACCAGGGATTGTGCCAAAGCACAGCCCGAGCCACATCTGCCCTGCCAAAAGCAGCTGGAGCAGCACAGCTGGGCAGCCCAACCACGGAACCAGGAAACATTTTCCAGCAGGAAATGTCTTCCAGCAGGAAACGCTCCTGTCTCACCCCTGGCAGGCAGAGATCCCCCAGGGATCTCAGCCTGGAGCTGCTGCTCCCAGAAGTGAAGTGAATCAGACCAGAGGCCAGGACTGGTTTCCAGAATTTGGCTTTACTTCGCAGTACAGAAATCATTTGGAGCCTTCAGGAGACACGAGAAGCACAGGCTCTGTCATGCCGATACCGCAGCGCCGTTTGGTCCATCCGAGAAGCCACCAGGGGACAGAAAATACTTCCACATCTTGCCTGCTCTGTAATTTGTTCTCTCAATTTTATTAAGATTAAAACACAAAGGAGCCTTAGGCACAGCTGTGTCCCAACCGATGTAAACAGGTTTAGAAGCTTAAGTGGAGGTTAAGTTCTGTGCCCAGAACGAAGCCAACATTTGCTGCTACAATAGGTGTGGGCTTTGTCCATGATACAACTTTGCCACAGAGTTAAGATTGATGGGAGAGAGACTTTAGGGATGCTGTCCACAATAATGGAGTGCTCAGTTTCTATTTTCCTTGATATCAGGTTTGAGTGACATCAGCGTCACATCTACGAGCTCACCAGAAGCACAGGATTGTGAAGGATGTTTTACAAATGATTAAAAAGACAAGGTAAGACACAGCTGTCAATGAGTTATTTCAAATCTGCACCCACGTCTACGTCTGCAAAAATAATAATAATAATAATAAGTTCAGTCTGCCTTTCACTTACGAGGTTAGTCAGGAAATCAGTCAGGAATTTGCCAGATTCTGGACAGCAGCCCTACTAGAATGAAATAATTAACACATGATATCCAAAAAGGGAACATTACCAGTGCAGTACTCTTCAATCTCTCAGAGATGGGATTACAAAAGCAGGCCTTACAATATTGAATTTCGTACAGTGTTCATTAAGTTCCTTATATATTCAGATTAGCCAATTTAAACTTCTCCTAATTAGAGCCTCTCATTACTGCTGCTCCTCCTCGCCATAGATGTCATTCTTCTTGCGTTTCATCTCCTCGAAGTCGAACTCTGATCCCATCATCCTCTTGTAGATATCTTTGATGTCGTCGCACGTCGTCTCGAAGTGGGTGGTGGCGTCGTAGGTGCGCGAGATGAAGATCTGCAGGGAGGGAGGATTGGTGCTGGAGCCCCGAGCTGGGGCTTCTCCCCTCCCAGCCCAGCCCAGCCCAGCCCTCCCCTCACTCACCTGGCTCTCAGTTCCCAGGTCGGTGGGTGCAAACAGGTCGCTGATGCTGACAAACCTGGAAAAGGGGAAAAGAAGTTTGGGATTGTTTTAGAGCAGGAATGGTTTGATCTGAGGGCATCGCTCAGGGTGCTGAGGGAACTCGGTTTCAACAGCTCTCCCCACAGCCAGATGGCTCCAGCTCTTGCAGCTGAAGGGCTCCCTGAGGACTCACTTCTGCTCAATGGGCTCCAAGAGGTCCAAGGCTGGCTTGATTTCCTTCTCCGGGTCAGCAGTCTCCACGGTGGTGCTGGCGATGGCGATGTACTTGCCCTGCGCCGCCACGTTGTGAGCAGAGGAGATCATGCACACGTAGATATCTGGGGAACAGGGCACAGCTGCAGCCTCATCCCAAAACCTCCTCAGCCTCGTTCCTAAAACCTCCTCAGTTTCATCCCAAAACCTCCTCAGCCTTGTCCCAAAACCTCCTCAGTTTCGATCCCAAAACCTCCTCAGCCTTGTCCCAAAACCTCCTCAGCCTCGTCCCTAAAACCTCTTCAGCCTTGTCCCTAAGACCTCCTCAGCCTCGTCCCTAAAACCTCCTCAGCCTCGTCCCTAAAACCTCCTCAGCCTCGTCCCTAAAACCTCCTCAGCCTCGTCCCTAAAACCTCCTCAGCCTCGTCCCTAAAACCTCCTCAGCCTCGTCCCTAAAACCTCCTCAGCCTCATCCCTAAAACCTCCTCAGCCTCGTCCCTAAAACCTCCTCAGCCTCGTCCCTAAAACCTCCTCAGCCTCGTCCCTAAAACCTCCTCAGCCTCGTCCCTAAAACCTCCTCAGCCTCGTCCCTAAAACCTCCACAGCCTCGTCCCAAAACCTCCACAGCCTTGTCCCTAAAACATCTTCAGCCTCGTCCCTAAAACCTCCTCAGCCTCATCCCAAAACCTCCTCAGTCTCATCCCTAAAATCTCCTCAACCTCATCCAAAACCTCCTCAGCCTCATCCCTAAAACCTCCTTAGCCTCGTCCCTAAAACCTCCACAGCCTCATCCAAAAACCTCCTCAGCCTCATCCCTAAAACCTCCTCAGTCTCATCCCAAAACCTCCTCCAGCCTCATCCCAAAAACCAGCCTGCACCTCCTGGATTGTTTAGAGAACCTGGGGTGAGTCCTACCCTTGCCCCATGAGCTCTCATCTCCTGGTTGAGTGCCCTGGACATGGGAGATCTCCAGATTTCAGTTTCCCACGGCTCTGGTGGCTCCTGAGATCCGGTGGGATTCCCAGTGCTCTGTTCCAGACTGAGGCAGCACCTCCCCTCCTGCACACAACCCTCACCCCACACTCCTCAGCCACCTCTCCCAGTCTGGGGCACTTCCTGCCACAGGTTCCTCACAAGGTTTTCCAACCACAGCCTCCTCTCACCTCCCCCAACGCTGCTCTGAACTGAAGGCCAGCCTTGCTGGAGGCTAAAACTCCCTGGACAAGGCCATGAAGTGTCCATACTTGACCCACACCTCACCTGGAGAGAGGCTGAACACCACCTGCCCTGCCTCAGCCCGCAGCACACACCTGATTTCCGGTTGACCTGGTTCTGTGGAATGATGATCTGGCACGAGTTGGCATCGTTTGTGTTCTTGATGGGGTGGCTCAGGATGCAGATTACCCGGATCACCTGGCCCACCTTCGTCACGCGGTCCGACACGTAGCTGGGGTCGCAGATGAGCTGTTTGCAGCGAGCAACCTGTGCACAAACACGGAAAAATCATCACCTGTTCACATCAAAAATTGTTTTTCCACTAAGAATTTAATGCTTGAGGCTGCAGGCTGCACAGGCTGCACACACTGTGGTACATAAGGCCCTAGCACAGATTGTCACCTCTGCTCCTGGCCAGGACACGTCATTCCCACCCCAAGGGACACATTATTCCACCAGCAAGGGCTAAACTGTCCCATGAGTGCCTGCTCCAGGCAGGAGCACATTCAGAGCTTCCAAGCAGCCTGCAGCATTCCCAGTTTTATCCAGCCAGGTGGAGGAGAAGCTGCAGGAAGGCCACGTGCCAGCTGTCACAGCAGCTAAAAACGCCAAGGGCAGAGCTGCTTCCAGGTTAGACACAAGAACAGCTCCCTTCCAGTTCAGCCAGCCTGATTTACTCACTGCCAGCCCATGGAGACTTCATCCCAACTCCTGGAGCAGGAATGCTGGAATGTACTCCACTATCAGGACATTGTGTCTTTGGAAAACAGCCCCAGCCCAGCAGGTTTGGTCCCTGGGCTTAGAAAAGGGTTTTCTCTGTGTTTGTTCTGATCAAAGCCACGAAAGCTGAGGATGTGGGTGGGAGCAGGGAAGGATGGGAAGGAAGGGAAAGAAGGATGGGAAGGAAGGATGGGAAGGGGCCATACCTCCCCCTCAGACTTGACCCCGACCACTTTGCCGTTTTCTATGACGATCTCCTCGATGGGCTTGTTGAGCATGTAGGTGCCTCCATAGATTGCACTGAGCCTGCAACAGGAAAATCCCTTCAGCACCTCCCACTGCTCCATGGCTGCACTTTAACAGCCCTGCCAGCCCCAGGGCTCTGTTCCACTTGGATAAACCTCACCTTTGACTCACACCTCCTCAAAATACTCTGCTTAAACACAAGGGATAAATACTCTGCCAACAGATCTCTGAGCAAATGCAGAGGTAAACAAGCCCAGAAAGAAGGAATCTCACATGGAGGAATCACCTCTCAATTAGGAAGTGAGAGAATCATTAAGGACTACAGTACTTTTATGCAGCATTGCATTCTGGAAGCTCAATCTCCAGCTCCACACATCCAATTCCACACATCCACTGGAGGAAACACGGAGTCAACGCCAAATGCTCACCTTGCAAACCCCTGGGGCAGCTCTCCAAGGCCATAGAGGGGGTACAGGTAGGGGCTTTTCCCATATCGAGCCAGTGACTCGCTGTACAGCTTAATCCTGTTGATTGTTTCTTGGCAGGGTTGATCTAGATAGCTGGGAAGGACAGTTACACCATTTGGGATGTTTCCCAAAGCAAGACTTCCAGCAGAATACTCTGGAAAGCAAAACATTTACTTCCTGTGAAGTTTCCTTCCCCACCCTCCAGCTGCTCCTGGCAGTGCTTCCCTGGGAGTTCCCTTTTAGGAGGACTCAGCATCACAAGTTTTACTCAGGAATCCTCCAAGTTTAAGTATCAACCCCATCACAACCCCAAACCTGGGGATTTGGGGGAGCAGCTGACCCCCACTTACTCGTCAGTCCTGTAGAGAGCAAGGGCATGGCCTGTGAAGTCTATGACATCTTGGCCCAGGTCAAACTTCTTGTACACATCCCTCATGGTGGTTTTCTTGGGATCGACGCCCTCGAAGGTGCGCGGATCGTTTTCGTCGAAGTTGGCCACGTACACCAGGAACTTCCTGAACCGGCGCTTCTCGAACAAACCCATTAAGCCTAAAACCCAGGTTTTGTCAGAATCCAACAGAAACTCAGTGGTTTTTGTGGCTTTTCTATTGCCACAGAGTGTTAAGAGTGGGTGAGAACTGCTGGGTGTTTCAAACGTGGAGTGGTTTGGGTTGGAAGGGACCTTTGAAGGTCATTAGTTCCAACCCCAGGGGCAGGGACACCTTTAACTGTCCCAGTTTGCTCCAAGCCCTGTCCAACCTGGCCTTGGACACTGCCAGGGATCCAGGGGCAGCCACAGCTTCTCTGGGAATTATCCTCCCTCCCTCCCCACCCTCCCAGCCAGAAATTCCTTCCCAATATCCCATCTAACCCTGTCCTCCTTCAGCTGAAGGCCATTCCCCCTTGTCCTGTCACTTCAAACCCCAAACACGAGGTTGGACAAGGCACCATTTGTGCACTTGAATTCTCCACAAACTGCGGGAGCAAGACAGGACTTGCTGCAATGTGAGGGCAGAGGCAGCACCTGCACTCCTGGCAGGATGAGTCTCCTGGAGACCACACAGCAGATGTGGCCAAACTGAAGCAATGACAGATTCCTTCAGCAAAAAGGAATATCTGCCACAAAGGAGGCTCAAACCTACAGATCTGCAGGAGTCATTTTATCAGAAGATTTTTCAGTGGTGCTACTGAACACATCCCACGTGTGGAGCTAATGGAATGCCCTTTGCTAGAACCTAATGGATTTCAGCACACTATTATTAGTTTTATTTGAAGAGTGAAATTTAAGTAGGCAACAATTAAGGTTTGAGGTGCCACATGGTGGAATTAGTCATTCCAATTTGCCTGCAATGTTTTTCATACACCAATTCCAACAAGGATCCAACATCAAATATTTATGGCAGAGCTGGGAGCACAAGCCCCAAATGTAACCTCTTGAGGAAGGAAAATACTGCCAGATTCCCACCAGAATCCCACAGAACAGGCAGACTGGAAGCTCCAAGAAAACAGTAACTCAAGGCTCAGGAAGCCCAAGGCTCACACTACAAGTGGTGTTTAAAGTAAAAAAGGTGCAGGAGGACCCTGAGGATGCTCCCTAACACATGAGGAACATCAGGAGTATCCCAAGATGTGGGGTTTGCCTCTGTTCAGGGGGTTCAGGGGGAACAAATAAGGTGCAGTTACTCACTGGAGGCCAAAGCTTCTGCCTCAGTGGAAGGAACTTTGTAGATCTTTCCTCCCTTGTAGACAAAGCTCCCCTCGATCACCTTGAAGTCCAAGTAACGAGTGACTTCTGTGTAGAGCAGCATCTTTACCAACTGACCTGGAAGGGGGTTTGGCACAAGTCAAACAAGAGGACACAGCAACTCTTCCAACACAACAAACCTTTCCCCACATTCAGTTCCCACAGCAGGGTGTGGGTAAGCACAGACTAAAGCAACCAAGCCTTGGCTGAGATCTATCAATTCTTCCACTGCAGCAGCCCTGAGCCAGACTGGCACCACACAATCCATCCATCCCCTCGTGTTTTGGGATGAGATTCCAGCAGCAAGTGGTTGGTTTGAGGGGAAAGGAGCTGCCCCTGCACTGGTAACCACTTCACTGATAGTGGTTTGATCTAGACCAGTCCCAGGATGGGAACACAAGGATAAAAGGATAAGGATTTGTAAGGAGTGACAGTGTCTGCTCCATTCCAGCACCCAGCTCCAACCCAGGCTGAGCTTACAAGGAATATCTGGGAGCTCAGGATCACTCACCATTAGCCATAAGGAATTTTGGAATGAGGTCCACGTTCCAGTCTCTTCCCCGCCCCATAGATTCTGGTGGAGCTCCCGGGAGATTAAACCTTTTGTAGAGCTTTGGAGAGAGAGAATACAGAACTTACTATAGCCCAGGAAATCTGTCTGGGTGTCATTTCTCCCACACATGTACACACTTTCCACCCCCACAGCCCCAGGCTGAACACAAGCTCTTCAGAGCCAGCTTTTGGCTGGAGTTTTATCTCCAATTTGAGTTTGGAACAAACAAACACATCCAGTGAATTGTTACAGTAAGAACATGGCAGTGTAATTCTGCTCGTTCAGGCTTTCTCCCTCCAAGGTTTAAGGATTTGGGAATTTATGAACTTGATGAGCTGTTTAACATCACATTTCTTAGTCAAATTTACAATTTAGCTAGAGTTTTAACACCCAGCTGGAACAGCTCTGGAATGCTCCATGCTCAGATCCCAGCTGGGAATTACAGAAAACAAGTCCTATCTACCAACTACAAACATCCACACTGGTGTCTCCCCCACTGTAATCTGGTGAGGAAGTGCCATAAAACTTCCTTACTCAAAGGAAACCCTTAGGAGTAATTAATTTGAACCCACCCCAAGGGTAATTTGGAAAAAATCCCCTTTATATGCCCGGGATGGGTCTCTCCATACTTACATCTTCCAGGGGTGTAATGGATGCACTTTCCCCTCCATAGTAAGAGTTACGATCCATGTGAAGGACTTTCTTTCCGTTCACTGACATGATCCCGGAGAGGATGCATTCCTGCAGGAAGGAAAGGATGCAAAGGACAGGTTAGCTGCACTGGAGCCTCCTCCTTCCCATTTTTCCTAAGGAAGAACATGTTCAGGCAGCTCAGTTTGCAGGTACCTGATTTTTTTTTTCAGCCCTCTGAAAATGAGCACAGTAGTTACCTAATTCCAGCATTCAGGCACCTCTTGGAGGCAGATTAACCTCTTAATAAATTCGCTGTCTGCTCTGGGCAAGCCAGTCCAGGGGTTAAAGCTACACAACCACCACCTACCAGGGCTTCCCACTGGAAGTTTTCAGGAATTTCATTCATTTGAGCCAAAGTAGGAAAATCTGTACTCAATTCACCAGCTATCAATTTCAGGATGTCCACAGAGAGGCAGCAGGAACATGAAATCTTACCTGGACTTCAATCAGTCTCCTCAACACCTCAATTATTAATATTTGCCACACTGGGACACTCAAGAGAATCAACAGCTTCCCTTAGAAGGCAGCATGAGGAATAAATGAAGGCATTTGGGTGCTTCATCACCTCAGCTTTGCTTTCCTTGCTCTGTCCCCACCGAGACTCCCTGAAGCAGCATTTCAGCTGCTGTGTCTGACTGCAGCACCACGAGGCTGAGCCTCAGCACAGAGCACACACAGGCTGCAGCCTGCAGAACCAGCTCAGGGCTTGCACAACTAAATCCCCATTAAAACACGACTTTGCACTGGCTCTGGCATTCCCCAGCCAAAGAGCTTAACAAAACCTTCAATGTTTGCGTGCTTAGGTCAGCTTATCTTAAAAGGTTTTACTGATCTCGCTCTGCTTCAACTCCCTCCAGCAGCAGAACTATGTCTGCACCTGAGCTCTCATTCACCATCACAATCTCACTGGTAGGTTCCAGCTTATCTTGGAGGTTTTACTGGTCTTGCTCTGCCTCAGCTCCCTCCAGCAGCAGGATTATGTCTGCAAATGCATTCACCATCACCATCTCACTGGTAGGTCCTGGCCACATCTCACATTATGGGTGGGTCATGTTGCAGGGGGCTTGGAGCATCCTGGGATAGTGGAAGGTGTCCCAACCTTGGCAGGATGGTTTTTACAGTCCCTTCCAACCCAAACCATTCCGTGATTCTCTGTCTACCCTTCATTCAGTTTGTAAAACCTCCATCCAGCTGCTGACAGATGCTACTGCTGCACATCTGCTCGCCCAGGAGTGAAGGGATTCATCCAGGCAGCTTGGCCCTCCTGCAGGGATCTGTGCCTCCATGAGATCCTTCCTGTTTACTCCATGAGCACCTTACTCAGGATTCTCTCCAGTGTCACTTCCCCCTCCCGTGGAGTGCAGGAGGTTTATTTCCAACTCCAAACTGACCAATGCAGGTGTCAATCAGGAAAACCACAAACACCAGGAATCTCCCACTGTGAACTGTTTGTGTAAATCTTAACTCCAGTCAATTCTCGGTGTAAAGGAAGCTGTAAAATCAACTTCCCCAGCCAAGGCAGCTTTCAGGGGGTTGTTTTGTTCTGAAGGTCAAACATCTGTGCAGGGATGGTTGGCAGGGATCACTGGCCTGAGGATTTGCTGTTCTGGTGCTTCCAGGTGGCAATGGAAAAACCTTCTCCGTTGGGATAGCAGGGCACTGCTGGCCAGTCTGTCACCCACCAGGATGTCACCGTAATCCAGCCAAGGACGTGAGGAGCAAAGCTGGAGCTGCCTCATGCACAGCAAGGACGCTCTGAATTTAATCCCTGAAGTCGTGGAAGATTTCCAACAGGGTGCCCACAAGGCTTCATGATCACCACGTGGATTGTGAATAGTGAGCCACAGTACTTCCCACAAAAGCCCTCCACGATCCTTCCAGCTGCTCCTGCCAGCACTGTACCATCCTTCCAAGGAACCTACAAGGTCTCTCCTTTTTTTCAACACGGGCTGGAGCAAGCAGAGACCCTCAGAGCAGACACAGCCACACCAAACACTATGTTAAGTCACTACTCAAGGCCTACAACGCTGAGTAACCACAGGAGAGAAAGTGGCTGCAGGGTGTCAGCTACAACGTTAATGATTAAGCACACTCAAGGTGGGACTGTCACACCAAGTCCATCATCACCAACCAGTTAAATTCTCAGAGCTCTGTGGTTAGACTCCTTGCTCTACCCTGTGATTTATCCGCCCTGAACACCTCCCAAAACCCTGGCTCACCAGCTCTGCCAGATGGTGGCACAGGACTGCAAGTGTCCGTGCTGGAGCTGAGCCACGAGGAAGCCAACCAGGATTTCACAACTAAATAAGCATCAAACGGAGGGATGGAGCTACAGTAAAAGCTGCACAAGTTACATCCACTGGTCTGGGTGTCAGCTGATTTCAGTCACCCACTGAACTTCAATGCATTCCTTGCTCTGTCTTCCCAGAAGACCAGATCCTTCCCAGATCCCTGGCCCAGGTCACCTGCCCAAACTGCCAGCATCCCTTGGAGGGAGTTTGGACACCAGCAGAAGATATAAGAGGCATTAAGAACCTCTTCAATCTTCTTTCATAGCCATTAAACAGCGCTATGGGGACTGAGGTGGAGCTATTACACTGCTGTATTATCCAAGGCTCATTGAACACGTCCCTTCCATCACCCAGGCTCCTGCCAGGCCCTGGAGCACTGAAATCCCACACAGGCCTTTCAGTGCCACTTCCCTCTGCAGCCACGATGGCCATAAAGCACACGGGATGCAAAATGGATTTATCCTCCCAGCTCAGCAATTCCTTTGGATCCCGTGCTGGCTGTCCCCATCCGCTGGGCCGTGACCAGGGACCGCTTGATGTGTGACAGTGTCATTTGGGTCAGGGAGCAAGGAAAACAAGCAGCCTGTGCTGATAAGGGACAGCTGGGAGGAGTTCAGAGTGCAAAAAAAAAAAGGGGAAGCGTCACAGTTCAAATCTGTGCGTTTTTGGCCATTTTATAAACGTCACCACCACCAAACAGGAACAGGGAGCAGCTGCTGACAGCAGCACCAGGACACAGCAGGGAGAGCTCCGGGGATCCAACCGGGACCCAGCAGAGCCCTCATGCAAATTGCAGTCACACTGCTACTACAATCCACTGCCTCAGCCAGTTCAGGTTACGAGGCTCCCAGGAGCTCATTGTGCTGCTGAATGAATGACAGAGCAAGTCTGAGTGTGATCGATGTCGTCTGCAGCAAAGCTCAGCTGCTGGAAATGGCCGGAGAACCAGGGAGACACCAGCGTTGGGAATGTGGAGACAGCACATCCAGCATGAACCCATAAAAATCAAAATAAGGAGTAACTTGGAGGTATGGGCGTTTCCATGATTGCTTAAGACCATCAGCTCTTCCCTGGCTTGCAGGAGCTGGTCATGACTAGACCTTGTGCATGCAGAAGCCTTGAGGAATGGAGGGAAGCAAGGAGGTTTCCATGGACTTTCTCCAAGTAGGGCGGCAGTTCAGAAAGGCTCAGACAGCCCGATGGAAACTCGAGCCAGCGTCGGTCCTTGAACGGTGCCGAGGGGAGGATTGGGCACTAAGCATTGAGCAAAATCCCTTCGGCTTCGGGAACGGCCTCTGGCACTGCCAGGCTCTTTCTTCGAAAGGCAGGGCTGTGCTGTGGCCAGCAAGAGTCACAGAACGGCTGGGCTTGGAAGGGACCTCTGGAGATCCTCTGGTCCAACCCCCTTGCCTAGGCAGGGTCACCTGGAGCAGGTGACACAGGCAATGCCACCTCTCACATACAACAGCTACACTGCCATGGCGGATTCCAGCCTGACCCAAAGCTCTGCTCATCCTACAAACTGTGAAAACAACTCCTCACAGCACAGGAACAATCACCAGAGCCACCACGGGATGATGCAAGGGACAGTGACACTCCACATGGTCTTCATGGTCACTTTGAGGCTCTTTAAGCAACGAGGCCTGGGCCTATATGTCTAAATATATCCTGAACCAATGAGTTTGGCTCCTCTGCTCCTACAGAAAGTGAATCTGTATCTTTGTGATGGATTTAAACAGCTTTAACATGGGGAGGCAGCTGGCAGGTAAGAAGCTTAGTTCAGCCTGCAAAGAGTGAAACCTCAGCAGGAACAGAGCATTCACCTACAGGGGCTGAACTGGATGATTTAATTATCCCCAAAATTCATGGAAAACAACTTTGCAGAAGCACAGAGAACAGATAACAGAGCCTGTCACCACGGACAACATCCTGCTCCCAAATAACCCAATGAGGAAGTACCACACCACTTCCACACCAGAAAAGAGGAAATGATGGTGAACTGAAGAGAGATGTATGAAAATACAACCACGAGGAGTTCTCCAGCCTGTGATCACTGCACCAGATTGCAGATGAGTTTGTGCAGTAGGGCTCCAGGAAGATGATCCCTAATCTGCAATGCACGACGCACACAGCAGGCCTAAGCCAAGGACCTTAAAGCTATTAAGGCTCCAGCAACCTGGAGAAGCCATTCCCACCAGGAATGAGGCAGCTAGAAGATCTACCAGTCCTCATGCAGCCAGACCCAGCAGAGCCTTGCAAACACCTGCCCTCCAGCACACATTGATCCATGCACCAGGGAGCAGGAGGAGCCATGGAGTTCACTACACCTGCTGGAAGTTTGAGGTGTTGTATCAGCAGTAATTCAGGATTATTTTTTCCCACAGAGCTAAGACACATCTCTAGGAGCTGGCACTCCAATGGGGTCTCTGATTAGCACACAGAAGGGAAAAGCTGAAATAGTTTGAGTGCCTGTAATCCCAGTCCTAAAGCTGCCTTAGTCTTTCATTACTGGTTGAGGAAGAGATTAACACCTGAAATATTCATGTTGCACTTCCAGATCCATCCCAGTGGAATTTACACGTGCACTCACAGAGCCGTGGCCCCACAGACCCAACCAGAATGACCACTACAATGGATGTATTTGTGCTCTTTTACAAAGGCTCCAACAACTCATTTTTCCTCTTTAAACCAACAACTGAACTTTCCCTTTGGAAAGAGAAGGGAAAACCCCTCCAGATCAGCAGCAGAGACATAACCTCTGAGCTACAACAGTGGCCTGATGGGGCTCCAGGAGCAGAGTCCACTTGTGCCAGGACCAGCTGTAAGGAAATGGTGGCTGCAAACATCACCAAAACTTCCATGACAGCTCCTTTGGCAAAGGAAAGGAACAACTGGATGTATTTTCCAGTTCCTCTTCCTCAGGAAGCCTGCCTGTGCCAGCACTGGTACCAAAGCTGGTGGAGCAACCTTCAAGCTTCATCTGACTGCAGAAGACTCCTTTAGCCCAGCCTGATCCAGCTCTGCTCCAACACCACTCACCAGCCACAATGGTTGAGCCAACACCAGGAATTTTAGGATGGCTGCACCAGGACCTCTGGTTTCCATTCTTTTCCACATGAGTTGCTCAAGACAAGATGAAGTCCACCCTAATTGGTATTTTAGACAGAAAGCCAGCACACTAGAAGCAACATTCCTGGATATTCCCAGGCTCTGGAGTTTGGTCAGCACACCTTAAAATAGGCCCTAATTTATTCCTTTTAACTGAACTGCTGCTCATTAGCAGGAGCTTGTCTTAAAAGTGATTTCACAAGAGGCCTTTTGTCAAATTTACACTGGCATTTGTCAGTTTGAGATTAAGCCCCGTGTTCACCAACTTGATACTGCGCTCACGCTAAAGCATAAATTAACATTTTAATGGAGCTCGGATCTATCGGAGGCCCCTTCACTACAAGCTCATTATATTTCACCTCCCCAAAAGTCCCTTTCCCTGCTTTGCTGAGCCAGGGGCGGGCTTTAGGACAGACTCCAGCTTTCCCTATCAATGGGAAGAAGCTTTTTCCTCCTAAGCCATTCCTCCACCTCAAAGGAAGAGCCTTGAGAGAAAGGAATGAAAGCAACTGGGAAAGTTGGGTGTCCCCTACAGCAAAAGCAGGGAAGACATTCCCACACTTTCCACACTTCCTTTGTGCCACATCCTGGGTTTATAACCCAAACGAGGGGGATGATAATCCAGCTCTGCCTTCGGTGGGGTCCCGTGTCAGCAGCCACGATGCCTCTGGTAGCCCCGTCAATCACAGCGCCGAAACCACAGCAGGAAACGCATGGATTTCAATTTAATCACCAGCACCAGGGGAAGTGGGGGAAATCCCTCCTGGCCAACCCCAAAGAGATCCCTTTGTCCAGCCACCTTTCCCCACGAACAGGAGGAAACAAAAGCAGGAAAGGCCGTTTCACAAGGAGGAAAACCTCTCCACCATATTGGATTTTCTTCCCCCCTTCTCCAAACAATGCCTCGTATTCGTAACCTGCAATCCACCCTCCTGTGGCATCTCCCGGTTTCCAGGGATGCAGGAACCGGGAGAAATCCTCCAGCAAACCTCTGGGGCAGCGGCAGTGCCATGTTTTTTTTCCCCAAGGCTGCCTGCGGCGCGGGCTGCATCCTCCACAATAGGACAAAGCCCCACCACGGCTCATCCCCCTCCCTCCGCCGCACCCCCACCAGCTGTCAGCTTTCCTTAGGGATCACCGGGATGCAGCGACATCGTAGGAAAGGGGTTTTTTTTTGGGGGATAAGGGAAATTTGACAGGCTCGCCAGCCTCCCATCCCCCTCCTGCTGCAGTCAGGGCTGGATGGAGCCGAAGGCTGCAAAGGCGGAGCGGGAATGGGGATGGAGGGGGGGGATAACCATGGCTGCCTCCACCCTGCACGGACCTGCAGCCACATCAGGTTTGTGGAGGGAGGGGAGGGCGGGGAAGAAATGTGTGAAGGGAAAAAAATAAGATAATAATAAAAAAAAATAAATGAAAGGCAATAAATCCCCGTCGGCATTTTATTGTCCGAGTCTCCCCCGCCCTCCCTCCGCAAAACAACCGCATTTCCTGGGGACCCTGGAGCTGGGGGGATCGCGGAACGGGGGGTATAGGAGGTGTATCCAAACACGAGGTGCTGTTATAATCATATAAAACCCCCACCCGGGGGGCCAGTAGGGATGGGGGGAAGGATCCAGGGTGGGGATGGGATTGAAGCTGGGGGGTGCTGTGAGAATTAATGATGGGGAAATGAGCCAGGGGTCCCCGGGGGGGGTCACACACACCAGACCCCCGGGGCAGTGTTGAGGGGGGAGGATCCCAGGCTGGGCTGGAGATGAATGGGGAAGGATGCAGGGTGGGGGTGGGATTGAAGACGGGGGGGGTGCTGCGGGAATTAATGACGGGAGAAAGCACCCAGGGGTGCCCGGGGGTCACACACACCAGAATCCCGGTAATAATGGGGATGGGCCGGCGGGGGAAGCACCCAGACAGAGCTGGGGGGGCTACGATGGGAAGGTGACAGCTGAAGAAAAGGACCTGAATGAGGTGAGTGAGGTGATAATCAGGTGAGAGATTGGGGAGGGGACCGCACACCCGGGGAGGGGATAAAGACCCGAGTGCCCCAGGCGGGGGGGTCAAACCCAGGCTGGGGGGATGAGCAGGTGACAGACGGGCGAAAGGACAGCGGAGCCGGGGTGGGCGAGGGATGGGGAAGGGGATCAGCCGCAGGAGCCGGGGGATGACGGGGGGGGTTGGGGGGGCGGCGGGGCGGGGCAGGGCGGCGGCCGCCCGCAGCAGGCCCGAGGCGCGGGCGGGCGGCGGCTGCTCCTCACCGTGAGGCCGGTGCCCAGCACGATCACGTCGTACTCCTCATTCATGGCGGCGCGCGGTGTCTCGGGGGTCTCTCGGCCGGGGCTGAGGCGAACCGGGCGCTACGCGGGGGCCGCGGGAGCGCGAGAAAATGGAGCCGCCGCCGTGAGGGGACCGCGCCGGGAGGGGCGGGGCCGGGCCACCTGCGCCCCGCCCAGCCGCCTGCCAATCACAGCGCGATACGCCACGCCATTGGCTGGCGGAGCCGTCAATCAAGGGGCGGGAGCGCTGCGCGCGCGAGTGGCGCTGCCACCGTGGTGGGGGCGCGGCGCGCATGCGCAGTTGCATGGCCGCCCCTGGGGCTGGGAGGGCGCTGGCGGCTCCGTTGGGGCGAGCCTCACTTTTGGGGTGATCCTCACTTTTGGGGTCCTTCATTTGGGGGGCTCCGTCATTTAGGGGGCTTCATCAGCGTGAAGAGCTCCGTTATTGGGGGTGGTCCGCAATTTGGGGGGGGTCCTCAGTGTGGGGGGATTCTCAGTTTGGAGGGTCCTTTATTTTTGGGGAGTCCTTTCTTTGGGGTGGTCTCAATGTATTGGGGTCCTTTAATTGGGGGAGTCCTCCGTTTTGAGGGATTTTCAGTTTGGCGGGTTCCTCAGTTTAGGGAAGTTCCACCATTTGGAGGGGTGCTCTCAATTTATGGGGGGCTCTTTATTTGGGGACAGACCTCATTTTTAGGGGGCTCCTTAATTGGGGGAGGTTCCTCAATTTGGGGGTATTCTCAATTTGGGGTGAGTCCACTATTTAGAGGAGGACCTCAATTTATTGGTGGGCACTCACTTTGGGGGGAGTTCTCTATTTGGGGAGGGAATCCACAGGAGGGAGTCCTCTATTTAGGGGGTGTCCTGTATTTGGGGGATTCCTCTATTTAGGGGGTTCATCAGTTTGGGGATATTCCTCAATATTGGGGAAGTCCTCAATTTAGGAGGATCCTCTGGGCAGCATCCTCAGTTTTGGGAGGTTCTTCAAATTAGGGGAGTCCTCAATTTAGGGAGGTCCATAAATTAGGGGGGATTGTCAATTTAATGGGGTCCTTCAATTAGCAGGTCCCTCAATTAAGGGACATCCTTAATTCATCCCCATACAGAAGAAGAATCCCCTAATCCCTCCCCATCCAGTGCTTTTCCATCCCATCCCATCCCACACAAACCACTTTTAATGGGAAATTTGCTAATTATCCCCACAAACACCCACAATTAGGGTGCATTCCTACCTCCCAAACTCCACTTTCACTTCTCCCATGTTGTACCACCATTTCCACCCCAAACCTCGAGGTTTTCCTCTCATCTGGCTGCGCAAAATCCTGCGTTTTCCAAAAGATTTGAGCTTTTCCTTGCGTTTCAGGGGGCATTTTTTAAATCCTCACCACCACCCCGTCTCCACTTCCTCGTGGGAGGCAGGAAATTCCCGTTTGAGGGCTGATTTTCCACCCCATGGAGCAGAATCCTGGGAAAGGAGCACGTAGGCAGCGGGAAGGGCAAAGCCGCTTAGGGCTCCCGTGGATTAGGGACCCGGGAGGGCTTAAGGCATCTTAATCCCATCCTAGGGCTCTGGATATCCCTGTGGAAGCACTGGGAATGATGGAGAGCTGGGTGAGGCTCCCAAAATCCAGCCCATGGTGGTTTGGATTGGGAGCAAAGCCTTCCCTTGGGGATGATTTGGGTGTTTGGAGGAGCCGAGGCTGGAGAGATGGATGGCGATCCACAGGGATGTCCCATTGCTGGTGGTACAGGATTCCCACGTTTTCCCCAAAATCCATGGAGAAGATCCATGGATGAAGGAAGGGAAAACCATCACTCTGCATCAGGCACCACCAGGAATTCTCATCAGGGACACAACCAGCTCGGGGTGGGACAGGGGTTGGCACCAGGAGGATCCAAGGAATGTGTGTGTGGAGCTCCCTGGAGCTGGAATGTGGATCAGGGATGAGCAGGAAGGTCTGGCACATCCAAAGGGAATATGGAGCCACCAACCCAGGAAAAATCCAGAGGTGGTGGAGTCCCCAGCCCTGGAGGGATTTAAAAGACATCCAGGTGTGGCACTCAGGGACACAGTGGGACATGGCTGTGCTGGGGGAATGTTAGGACTCCATGAGGGCTTTTGGGAGCCTAATGATTCCAAAATTCCATGGAAAAAGCCCAGATGGGATGAGGTGCAGTCCCTCATCCTCAGTGTGACCCCCAGGAAACCTGGAGAGGCCACCTGGGCAGGTGTGTCCTGGGGCATGGGAGTTTGGGGAGGTGATGGCGCAACCACCAGAATAAAATCAATTTTATTCCACTTTGATGCTCTGAGAGTCCCAACATTAGGGGGACGTGGAGCTGCTGGAGAGAATCCAGAGGGATCCATGGAGCTGCTCTGGAGGCAGGCTGGGAGAGCTGGGAATGTTGCCCTGGAGAAGGGAAGGATGCAGGGAGAGCTCAGAGCTCCTGCCAGGGCCTAAAGGAGCTCCAGGAGAGCTGCAGAGGGACTGGGGACAAGGCATGGAGGGACAGGACACAGGGAATGGCTTCCCACTGCCAGAGGGCAGGGATGGATGGGATCTTGGGAATTAGGAATTCCTGGCTGGGATGGAATTCCCAGAGAAGCTGTGGCTGCCCCTGGATCCCTGGGATGTCCAAGGCCAGGCTGGACAGGGCTTGGAGCAACCTGGGATGGTGAAAGGTGTCCCTGCCATGCCAGGGATGGAATTAGGGAATCTTTTAGGTCTTTTCCAACCCAAACCATTCCATGATTTTCTGTGGCTGTTGGACCAGGATTGCCAAGGCTGGAAAAGGTGGAGGAACAACAATTCCAAAGCCTTGTGCTCCTGGGCTCTGCTCCAGGCTGCTCCAGCTCCACGTGGCTCAGAGCCCACCAGGCTCCTGGGCTGCCTCCCTGAGCCATTCCAATGGGAAAGCCATGGGAATGTGGCAGGATTCATTCTCATGGACACAAAGATATCCCTGCTCCTGCCTTGGGGTGAGGAACAACAGTAAAACCAGCTGGGAAAACAGGAAGGGCTCTTGCCTGGGTGAATTTTGCAGGCACAGAGCTGAATCCACGTTCCTTTTCTAATCCTCAAAATAATGCACGTTCCCCTTGGTGTTTTGAAGGTGTTTCCATGTTTTTGGGGTGTTTTCC
The DNA here is from genome assembly GCA_024500445.1 of Entomyzon cyanotis. Taxonomy (NCBI): domain Eukaryota; kingdom Metazoa; phylum Chordata; class Aves; order Passeriformes; family Meliphagidae; genus Entomyzon; species Entomyzon cyanotis. The sequence goes on from JAKEPQ010001019.1 coordinate 3,575,922, forward strand.
TTTTGTGTTGCCATGGATATTTGAAAATATTCCCACTGCTTTCTCTCGGACTCATCAGCAAGCCAAGCTCCCTAGCAGAGATAATGGGAGGAAACAGCTATTTCATGGCTTATTAAAATTATAAAAAGTGGGAATGAAGCAGCTCCTTGCATTTGCTGCTGTTGGGAGGCCAGAGCTGGATTTATGGAAGGATCCAGGATTTTTAAAGGAATAAAACCACTTCCTCGCCCACCCAGGGGCTGATAAGCTCCCACCAACTCCTGCTCCAGGGATGGCAGGGTGGGAATTTTCAACCCAAACCCACCCAGGAGCACCACAGCTCAGGCAGAGCGCAACTCAACTCACTCCCTTCCTGATTTTTAGCATCTCCCATCCCCAAAAACAGCAGAATTCCGTTCGTTTTTACAGCTTGGCATTACAAATAGACAAGGACACCTCACTTTTCTGTGGAATTTATAATTCCAGCTGCATCAACCAAACAGCTGCAGCTGCTCTTACCTCGCTGTGTATTCCAGACTTCCAAGGGCAGATTATTGGGTTTTGAAGTTCATCAGTGCTGGGAATTGCCCAGAACTCCAGCCTGGAATAACAAACATCTCCTAATTTCAGTCTGATCCACAGAGCCTCCATGTCCTCACAAGGTTGAGGTCCTACTGTGGATTCCAGCAGGTTTTGGGATCAGCTCTGAGCTACAAAAAATGATTTTTTTGGGATCAGCTCTGAGCTACAAAAAGCAGGTCCGTGAAGGGTGATAAAATCAACGATCCAGGTGGATCTTGTCCATCAAGGTGCTCACTCTGTGGAAATTCCCAGCAAAAGCCATGAGGATCCCTGGAAGTGCCACTTTCCTTCCTTGGGTGGTTCTGTTTCAGGGAGCTGCGCCCTCAGAGGTTTGGGTTTGCCAGGAGCTGCTCAGGAAGAGGTGAAGCTCAGCCCTGGAATTTGGAAGTGAAAGAAAAAAATAAATTTACAGCGATGGATCAGTACAGGAATGTGATGGAAACATGGGATGGTTTGGGTGGGAAAGGACCCTTAAAGATGATCTAATTCCAACTCCTGCCATGGCAGGGACACCTCTCACTATCCCAGACTGCTCCAGCCTGGCCTTGGACACTTCCAGGGATGGAGCAGCCACAACTTCCCTGGGAAACTCCTGCCAGGGCCTCACCACCCTCACAGGGAAGAGCCCAGATTGCCATTTGCTTTCAGGATAATCCCATCTAAATCATATTTTCTCCCAAATATACTTCCCAAGCACCAAGCTTGGTTCCTCTGCTCAATTTTGGGTACAAATCCCATCATTTTAATCTAAATCTGAATCTCGGATCCCATCATTTTAATCTAAATCTGATTTTCCCTAAATCTCAATCTCAATAAGGGATAACCAACATACCACAGGGAAAAGGAGCAGATTCCTCTTCTTCAAGTGCTGACTTGTGCTTCCTGGAAAAGCTGGATGACATCTGGCCTCCTGGCCAGCTGCTGTGCCAGCATTCCCGTGGCATCTGGAGCATCCTGGAGCCCAGCCTGGAGCAGGACCCGAATGGCCTCTGCCTGCTGCCCAGCGCTGGCCACGTGCAGAGCTGGGGGGACACAACAGGAGTGGGGTCACCTCTGGGCTTGGAGCATCCTGCTCTGGATGGAAACAGGATCCCCAGTGGGAGGAAATAGATGGAGGGTGAAAGGGGAGTTTTCCCAGTGTGGGCATGGGATTGGGGTTTGGGTTGGGACAGAATCACAGGGTTAACTTTGGGATTATCGAGTCAAACCTTAAAGATCAGTCAGTTCCACCCTCCTGCCATGGGCAGGGACACCTTCCACTATCCCAGGTTGTTCCAAGGTCCATCCAGCCTGGGATATTCCTAGGAATGAAGCATCCACAGCTTCTCCAGCCAATCTCTGCCAGGGCCTCCCCACCCTCACTGCAAAAAACCTTCCTTCCATCTAATCCAAATGAGGCATCCTGATCCCTCTGGATAATCCCTGCAGGTGCCTGATGTGGGTGAGAAGCTTCCCAAGGACGCAGTGACCCAAACCCAGGAAAGGAGGAGCCACGGGAAAAACATCCCAAGGCTGGATGAGCTCAGCAGAGCTGGGATTTAGTCACTGAGGGGGTGGAGGGAGAGCTGTCACTGCTGAAACGTGGCTTTAACCAAACCCCAGGGCTGGGAAAGTTGCCAATTTTGGCAATGGCTGAAACCATTTGTCCTTTTTTAAATTTTTTCTCCTTTTTTTTGGGGGGAGATGCTGATGCAAGAGCTGCCTCAGCCTTTCCCGCTGGGAATGCCAACCCTCCAGCATCACTATAGCAACTCTATTTACGTGCCAGCTCTCTGGTGTTATTTGCTCATCAGCCATTTCCAGGCTGCTGGAATTAAGGAGTTGAGGCTGGAGAGCTCAATCCTGGTGTTAGTCCATCCAGCCTGCTTCCAGCAGGCTCATTCCAGGCAAATTTGAGGGAGAGGGAGCAGCATTGTGTGAAAAATAAGCAGCTGGGTGAAGGTAAATCCCAATTTGCATCTCTGTTCTTCCTCCAAAGGGAAAAGCCCAGCAGAAATTCCAGCAAGGTGAAAGCCAGGGAATGCCAAATGCCCAAAAAAACCCTCTGGGATGATCCATCATGCTGCTCCCAAATGTATCCATGGATTTGGCACCTCCCTGCATGCTGAGGTTGGGATGTACCTATGGAAGCTCTTGGTGTGCCATAAATCTTGGAAAAACAGCTTGGAATCCTTACCAGAACGGCCCTTCCCATCCTTAGCCTGGACATCAGCACCCAGGGACAGCAGGGTGAGGATGGTGTGTCCATGTCCTTCCTGCAGAACATGGAATTTGGGATCAGCTCTGCACTCTGATCCATCCCTGACCTGCAATGGCACAGATCTGCTCTGTCCTGCTCAGCTCTGGGGGTACCAGGAGCTGCTCCAAGCTCCAGAGGGTCTTGGAGCAGATGGGAATCAGGGGCAGCTGTCTGTGGCAGGGAAGATCAGGTCCATGAGGAATTGCTCCAGCTGCTGTTATCCCATGGGAATTGGCCAGAAAGATGTCACAAGGAAGCTTCATAAAATCCCAGAATGGCTTGGGTTGGAAAAGATCTTAAAGGTTTCCTAATTCTATCCATGCCACTATCCCAGGCTGCTCCAAGCCCTGTCCAGCCTGGCCTTGGCCATCCCAGGGATCCAGGGGCAGCCACAGCTTCTCTGGGAATTCCATCCCAGCCAGCAATTCCTTCCCAAGATCCCATCCATCCCTGCCCTCTGGCACTGGGAAGCCATTCCCTGTGTCCTGTTCCTCCATGCCTTGTCCCCAGTCCCTCTGCAGCTCTCCTGGAGCTCCTTTAGGCCCTGGCAGGAGCTCTGAGCTCTCTCCAGCTTTCAGTTTCAAATCCCTCCAAATCCCAGGGGATCTGGAGTTGCTCCTTCCAGGGTTATTCCAGCTCAGGGAGCAGAACCTGTTGCTGATCTGAGCTGTTGCTCATCAGCCTCCCTCAGGCACTGGCATTTCCCAAAGGAATCCTCCAGGATTTCTGATGCCCTGGAAGAAGGCACAGCCAGCCACAATGCACAGCATCCTCCCTCCTTCCTCTGCCAGGAGCCAATTTCAAATTCCACCGGGAAAAACACAGCCCAGCCCTTCCTCCCCCTCCTCCTCTGCACTGGCTTTTCCATAAATAAACCCTTTCTCCCTAAATAACACGCCTGATTTTGGAATTACATCCCCAATGCCATGAATCAGTCTTTGTCCTGCGCCCTGAGAATGGAAGGCTCTTATTTTTATCCCCTCCACCCTCTCTTTTCCCCCATTCCCATAGGATTCCACAGCATCTTCCCTGCTCCCAAGGTTCCCTGCAAACACATTCCCCACTCCCTTTTCCATGGCAAAGATGTGAAACCAGGAGCTGCTTTAGCTGCCACAGCCCTGGCAGCAAGTTGAATTGAAAAAACAATTTGATTTCCACGTGTTTGTAAATGCAAAGGGATAAGAAAAGGAGGAGATAAAACCACAACCCACCAGCCAAACAAACGGCGCTGTAAACACAAAGTGACACCGAGCCCGGGAAAGGGAGAGAATCCCATCCAATCATTCCCAAATCAGCCAAGGGCTGGGATTTTCTCCAAGGCACATTATATTCCCCCAAAAGCCTTGCTGTTCAACGTACCCTTGGCAACCAGCAGGGCTTTGAGTGAGATTTCTGGGAGCAGGAGGACGGGAAAACGGGAGAAAGGGCTCCTTTGTGGGAGTGGGCAAGCGGCACGGCTGGATCCCGCTGGAGCAGAACGCCGCTGCCAGCATTCCCAGAAAGTGTCAGGGATGGTTTTCTAGGAGCAGAGCACTGGGATGATGTTTTATTCCCACTGCAAAGCCAGGCCAGGCTCGGAGTGATTAAAATCCATGAGGTTTGACAAGCTAGGATTTGGGTAGGGACATTTCTGTGCTGACAGCAGGGTTCCAGGAGGGATCCTGGGCAGCAGGGAAGTTTTGGGATCTGCTCTGCACTCCCAGGGAGTGTTGCAGGCCACAGAGCTGTGGGAGGAGGAGAAAGCTACAATGGTTCTCACTGCCTGGAATTCCAAACAATTTCAGTGTGAAGGACACAGATAAAAACCCAGGAACTCCCCCTGCCTTCCCAGCTCTCCCACGTCTGGACATCTCCTGTCCCTCCTCTGCAGGCAGCAATTCCAAACAAACACAGAGTTCTTTGGGTGGGAAGAACCTTAAATCCCATCCAGTGCCACCCCAGCCATGGCAGGGACACCTTCCCAATGTCCCAGGCTGCTCCAAGCCCTGTCCAGCCTGGCCTTGGCCATCCCAGGGATCCAGGGGCAGCCACAGCTTCTCTGGGAATTCCATCCCAGCCAGGAATTCCTAATTCCCAAGATCCCATCCATCCCTGCCCTCTGGCACTGGGAAGCCATTCCCTGTGTCCTGTCCCTCCATGCCTTGTCCCCAGTCCCTCTGCAGCTCTCCTGGAGCTCCTTCAGGCCCTGGCAGGAGCTCTGAGCTCTCCCTGCATCCTTCCCTTCTCCAGGGCAACATTCCCAGCTCTCCCAGCCTGCCTCCAGAGCAGCTCCAGGGATTCCTCTGGATTTGCTCCAGCAGGTCCAGGGCTGGGATCTGCTGCTCCAGGTAGAATGAGGGGAGGGGAGGGGAGGAGGAGGGAGGGAGGGAGGGGAGGGGAGGGGAGGGGAGGGGAGGGAGGGGAGGGGAGGGGAGGCGAGGCGAGGCGAGGCGAGGCGAGGCGAGGCGAGGCGAGGCGAGGCGAGGCGAGGCGAGGCGAGGCGAGGCGAGGCGAGGCGAGACAATCCCACCCTCACCCTGCTGCCCCCATGCTTCTTTTGATGCCCAGAAACCAGGGAATGGGGCTGGTCAGGAGCAGATGGACAGTGGCAGAGGATGAGGCAGGAATGCAAATCCTCCAGCCTGGCACCAAAGGGAATTTGGGAAGAGGGACAAACCTTGGCTGCATAGTGCAGGGCTGGGAGCTGCAGGGACGTTGCTCTGCCGTTGACATCCACGCCCAGCTCGGACACCAGGAACTGGATGGATCCATCCTGGGCTGTCACTGCTGCCCTATGCAGAGCCTGAGCACCCAGGGCATCCACAGCTGTGGGACAGGCCTGGAATTAAGGAAGATCATGGAAAAAAATGGATCATCCACCCTCTGGAGGCACCGGCACTGCCAGGAAACCTCCAGGAGGTTTCCCACCTCTCCCACCTTCAGTGCCTGCAAAGTGAGATTAAAATCATTACAAACTTCCCAACCCTCCTCTGGAATAATCAGCCATGAGGAGGCCCCAGCCAGCTGGGATCATCCAGCAATCAATCAATAAATAATTAATAAATTACTGATTGCAGAGGTCTGGCTCCTGCTATGGACAATTGGCTCTAATGCCATTCCCTGGAGGAAATCAGGGATTACTGGGAGACAACACTGGAGCAGCAGCTGCCAGGAGGGAGGGAGGGCAGGGAGGAGCTCTGGATAGCACATGGATGGACATCTCCATGTCATCCACAGCCTCCATGCTGAGTCCTGGCATTCCAGGAGCTGCTTTTGGCTCTGGCACAGCTGTCCCTGGAGCACTGGGAACATCCTGTCCCCTCCTGCCACTGCTTGGTGCCACCATCCCACCTCACCAGCTCTGGGGATGGGTTTTCCAGAGAAGCTGTGGCTTGGAAGTGTCCAAAGCCAGGCTGGATGAGGCTTGCAGCAACCTGGGACAGTGGAAGGAGTCCCTGTCCGTGGCAGGGGTGGAATCAGATGATTTTTAAGGAATTTCCAACCCAAACCATTCCATGATTCCGTGATTCCTGCCCCAGGAGCTGATTCCTGATGACCTCAATCAACCTTTCTCATCTCCAGGGGGAATTTGCCTTTTTCCACAATTCCTTTCTCCACAATTTGGGAATTTGCTTCCATACAATCCAGTCAGGAAGAACACGTGGATCACCTGTCCTGGCAGCTCTGGCTCAGCTCCTGCAGGAGGCAGGTGAGGAATTTTGGAACCCACCTGGTGTTTCTCCAGGAGCAGCCTGGCGATGCCCACGTGGCCATTCTGGAGAGCATCCATGAAGGGAGTGACTCCACAGCTGTCTCTGCTGTCAGGGCTGTATTGGCACCTGGGAGAGGAGACAAAACCAGGACAGGGCTGTTGGCAGCTCCAAAATCCTCACTGAAGGAGACTCACAGCAGCTGGGGTTGGAAATGGAATATTTAAAGCCCATCCATAGTCCATGGATAAACCTGTCCTGGTGTTTTAGGGCATGGAGAATGATTTGGGGTTTTTTTTGGAATCAGAGATCTGGTTCAGCTCCTTTGGGCTCTACAGATCATTTATAATTCCCTTTTTCCCTGCCCAGAGCGTGTCCAGAAGGGGCAAGGTGTGCACTGAAAGCAGGATAAAACCACATCCTCGTGGGATGATGTACAAAATCCAGAGCCCACAAATCTCATTCAGGTTAAACTGCAGTGGAATGAGAAAACCGAATTAAAACTGAATTAAATCACAGAGCTGGGCCAGTTTGGGATGAGCTGTGATTCCCAGTGAAAGCTGCTCCAGCTCCAACAGTCAAGGAAGGGAACAGAGCTGCCTGAAAACCACTTCACAGCAATTTCCCAGGAGCCACAGCCTGAAAAGCAAGGATAATCCAGCCTAGGGAAGCTGCTCCCAGCACGGAGCTGCCAGGAATCTGTTTGGTTGTTGCCACATCGGAGAGGCACCGGGAATGAATCAGCAGGAAAAGAAAAAAAAACACAACAGGGCTGAGTTACATAACTGGGCTTTATGTCATAACCAAGAGGGAGCCCATCCGGAGGGAGTCCTTGTCCCCAAGGTCCTGGAGCAGCTGGGAAAAACCTGGAGCACGAGGAGACAGCCTCGGGATGGAGGGCAGGGCAGCTGAGCAGCCTGGAGCAGCACAAGCAGCCTTTGTGTCCAGAGGCTGGCAGGGGATGGGAGGTGGGGGAGGAAAAGCTGGGAGGAGGTTGCTTACCGTTCCAGGAGGAGCTCCACGACCTGGGAACAGCCGTGCATCGCTGGGGAAAGATGGGAAAAACATGGATTGGTTGTGGTTTTGTGGCATTGTGTTCCTACAGAGATGTGGTCAGGGTTCTGAGCCTTTTGGGAGGAAGGAAGGAGGTGCAAGGGGCTTGGAATTCAGGGCTTCAGTTTTTTGGTGTGAAAAAATTCACACCAAATTGCTGCTTCCCCTGATTCCACAGGAAAATGTGAGGAAAACCAGGGCAAAGATATGGCATAGGCCCCGTTTGGCTCTATCTGCCACGTGTGGGAGGGTACACAGAATTCAGCTGAAACAAAGAGGCTTTTTCCCAATTATTTGTTGATTCCCGAATTGGAATCCGTGAGGAGCAAAAGGAACACGAAACAGGGAGCTGGGGAAATGCTGGATGGCATTCCCAGCCCTCCTCAGCCACTCCCAGCACTCCCATCTCATCATTCTCACCCATCTCAGAGGGAAAACAACAGAGGGGGAGGATTTGAACTTAAGGCACCGAAATATTCCCTTTTTTTCCCTCATTTTTTAAACATTTCACTTTACACAGCCTTGATCCAGCTTTTTTTTTTTTTTTCCCTGCAGGTAATTTTGCAAAACAAATGGAATATATTAAAGAAAAAAATAATATCAAACCAAGCCTGGAGCTGCTGCATCAGGGGATGGAAAAAGAGGTCCTGGGAAATGTGTGTTCCCGAGAAAAACGCTGGAATCCCAGTGAGGGATTCCCAGATTTTTCCCAGATTTTTCCCAGATTCTTCCCAGATTTTGGCTCTTTGCTGCTGCTCCCTGCCTGTTCTTCACCTGAGCTGGTGGAAACACAGGCAGAGCCATGCTGGGATAAAGATTTTTGACAGGGAGGCTTTAAAAACCCCAAGTCATGCGAGGAAAAATCCCTCCAAGCAACACAATTCCATCCTTTATCAGGAACAGAGACACGGGAAAGCTGCCATGCTCGGATCCACTGCTGCATTCCACTTCCTCTAATTACCTCTTCCCAGCTCTCTTCCCTCAGGCTATGGATAGAGGAAGCAACAAAGCTTAAGGAACCAACCCTTATTAATATAAAAAATAAATGCAGGAGGGAGAAAATGAGCCTTCATCAATCCAGGGATGAACTGGCAGGAAGGCAGCTGGCCTGGTCACGGGTTAATGTGCTCACATCCATACCCTTGGGATGGAAATCCATGGAAAAGGCAGTTTGTCCTGATGTGATTTCCCCTGGCAGCTCCAGCTCCAGCCCCTCACCCCTGCCCCTGCCTTGGGAGCTGGGAATATCCACTGGGAATGTTGGGGATACCATGGAGCAGCAGTGTGGGATCAGCCTGGGTTCAAATTGCACTGGGGGCAGTGGGGGTCAGAATTAAATCATAATTCCATAATTCCAGCTTTTCCTGATTCCCAGCAATTCCCACACCAGCTGCTGCTCCGGGGCTGACTGGATCAGTAAATTCCAGAAATCCATAAAAATTGGGCATTTTTGGCTTTGCCAAAGACAACACAGGTGGAGACAACACCTCTGTGAAGCAGGATCCAGATGCTGGATCCCAACTGTATTCCCACATCCCAAGGCAGGGAGCAGATTCTGACTCAAAGCCAAAATCCCTCCTTTCCCACAGGACAATCCTCACCTCTCCTGACCCTGTCCCTGTCCCTCAACCCCCAGATCCCAAAACCCAATTCTTGCTGGGAGAGGAGCTGCCAGCTCCATGGAAACACCACCTGGGATTGAGCAGGGCCAGGAAAAAAAGTCGGGATCAGCCGTTTCAGACGACCTGCTCTAAAACAAACAACTCCTTCCCTGGTTTTCCCATTCCCAGGTCAAGCACAAGGACTGAGGTGCTTTCAGTGCCCCAGGGCTGGAATTGTCACCGCTGATGAGTGGAGTGTGACAGAGCAAGGGCTGGAAAAGGCACGGAATGACAGCCCAGGAGCAGCACACCCAACAAGGGATTAATGGCAGCACAGCAGGAGATCCTCACAACACCTCAGGTCTTTCCTGAGAGTCAATCCCGATTAAATTCTTTTGGGAAAGGAGTTTGGGTAGCCAGGGCTGCTCTCTGCTGTGGAGACACTGCTGAGAGCTGGAATATGCAGCCTAATTCCCACTCTGGATGGGGCTTGGGCCCTTCTGCTTCCCAGCACTCCTGAGGATGGCTGTGATTCCCAAACCTGTCCATTCCCTTTAAATATCCTTCAAAAGCAAGGAAAAAGGGAATTGGACATGGACAAATCACCATTTCCCTGACTTTTTGCTCCAACCCTAACAACAGCTCCATCCCAGCAGGGATTCTCCTTCCCCTTTGCAGAAAATGGATTTCTGGAATTCTCACCATGGGATGAGAGCAAGGAAGAGCACCAAAATCTGGAGTTTGTTATTGGAATCATGGAGTCATTTTGGAAAAGTCCAACCATTCCCAGCACTGCCAAGGCCACCACTGCCCCATGTCCCCAAGTGCCACATCCACATGGATTTTAAACTCCTCCAGGGATGGAGACTCCACCACTGCCCTGGGCAGCTCCTCCCAATGCTTTCCAACCCTTTCCATGAAATAATTTTTCCCAAATATCCAATCTAAACCTCCCCTGCCACAGCCTGAGGCTGTGATAAAGAAATCCCTCCACAGGCAGATCCCAAAAGGTTCCTCTCAGCAGCTCTGCTGCCTTCAGGATTTTAAAATGCCAGGATGTGCTTGGAGCTGTGGAGACTTTCCAAGAGCAATTCCCAGCTTTACACACTGGGAAAGAAAAACATCTCCATGTTCTGAGTCGTGGGAATCTGTGCCAGGGAGAGATGGAGATGATCACCTTGATCCAAGGAGGATCCCAAATGTTTCTGGGATGGATCCACCACCATTTCTCTGACTTTTTGCTGGAACAGCACCCCTTTGCCATTCTCCTCCCAGATTCCCTGGATCCATCCCTGCTGTACCTGCAGTGTGCAGAGGAGTTCTCCCCGTGGTGCTCTCCGTGTCCCAGCAGCTTGGGGACACATCCAGCAGGTACTGGAGCACCTCAGGATGTCCTTCCCTGCTGGCAATGTGGAAGCAATTCCAGCCATCCTTATTCCTCAGCAATGGGTTGGCTCCGTGCTCCACCAGGGTTTTGATCACTTCCAAGTTTTTCCTGGTGCAAGCCATCATGAGGGGAGTCCTGGAAGGAGATCCAGGAATGAATTATTAAATTATTTCCTATCAAATTTAATTATATTAGCATTAACTATTAATGGTATTTAGCAATGGTTATAATTAAGTTATAATTTATTAGTAATTATTATTAAATTAAATTGTCGTTATTAATAAAATGAAATTATTACATTATTAAGGTTATTAAGTAGGAAAACCAGGGACAACAAATCTGGATCCAGGTGCTTTGCCTGAAGGTCCAGGAGGTTTTACAGCCCTGTCTTTCCAGGCTGGGAATTCTCCAGCTCCTTTCCATGCAGTCCTCAGAACACTATACTTTTAAGACAAATGAGACTTTTTCCAAAGGCTGGGATATGCCTTAGGAAGCACAGAGCTGCCTGGTTTTAATCCATGGAGGGAAGGGCACTGCCACACAAACCCATGGAATCCTGGCCTCCCTCTGCTCCCCCTGATGTCAGCTCCACGCTGGCACTGCCTCAATTCCAGCACTGGAATGCTGCCTTTGAATTGTGTCAGCTCAGCTCCAAAGGCCCTTCCCAGGCTTTGGTTTGGGGGCTGGGAGAATCCTGGTTTTCTATTCCAGGAATCCCCATCCTTAAGGAGGAGTGGAGCAGTGATTTACAACTTTTAGGAGAAACGGGGGAAATGGGTTAGGGATTTATCCCAAAAAGCCAAGCGGCTGCAGCAGGGGAGGGGGAATTCTGCCCCTTGCTCCATTCAGGTGATCCCACAGGGAATCCTGCTCTGGGATCCCAAAATAAGGATATGGAGCTGCTGGAGTAAATCCAGAGGAGGTCCCTGAGCTGCTCTGGAGGCAGGCTGGGAGAGCTGGGAATGTTGTCCTGGAGAAGGGAAGGATGCAGGGAGAGCTCAGAGCTCCTGCCAGGGCCTGAAGGAGCTCCAGGAGAGCTGCAGAGGGACTGGGGACAAGGCATGGAGGGACAGGAGACAGGGAATGGCTTCCCAGTGCCAGAGGGCAGGGATGGATGGGATCTTGGGAAGGAATTCCTGGCTGGGATGGAATTCCCAGAGAAGCAGCCTGGGATAGGGAATGTGTCCTTGCCTGTGGATGGGGTGGAACTGGACAGGATTTAAGGTCCCTTCCAATCCAAACCATTCCATGTTTCTCTGCAATTCCCATGGCTCTGCAGCTGGAATTAATACCTTTTAAAGCCATGACCCCAAATCCTCCATCCCTCCAGCAGAGCTCTGAGTTCCCCTATTTTCCCTTCTCCCTGCAAATTGAAGGTGTCCCTGCCATGGCAGGGGTGACACTGGATGATTTTTAAAGTCCCTCCCAACCTTTCCACGATCCCAAACTCCACCCCCAGCAGCCACATTCCCACCTTCTCCACCCAATCCCTCCATCCCACCATCACCCACCAGTCAGCCTTCTTCAAGCAGTCCACACTCGCCCCTCTCTCCAGCAGGAAAGCCACACATTCCCGGTGTCCCATGGCAGCAGCCTCGTGGATTGGCCTCTTGTAATCCCCATTAGCCACCTCCACATCCATCCCAAAATCCCGGACCAGCAATTCCAGCACGTCCCGCTGTCCCAGCCGCGCCGCGTGGTGCAGCAGGGAATCTCCCAGACGTCCCCAGCGCCAGCTGGAAGCTTCTGGAATGTCGTGCAGCCTCAGCTCGTCCCGCAGCACGTCCAGCTTTCCCTCCTGGATCAACCTCAGGAGCCGCCGTGGCTTTTCCTGGTCTTCCATGGAGCCGAGCTGGGAGGAAAGAGGGAAAAAATCGGGATTTTCGGGGTGGGAATGGGTGGATTTTGTGGTTGGGTGATGAAAAATCGGGATTTTCAGGGTGGGAATGGGTGGATTTTGTGGTTGGGTGATAAAAAATGGGGATTTTCAGGGTGGGAAAGGGTGGATTTCGTGGTTGGGTGATAAAAAATGGGGATTTTCAGGGTGGGAATGGGTGGATTTCGTGGTTGTGTGATGAAAAAATCGGGATTTTCGGGGTGGGAATGGGTGGACTTTGTGGTTGTGTGATAAAAATGGGGATTTTCGGGGTGGGAAAGGGTGGATTTTGTGGTTGGGTGATAAAAAAAATCGGGATTTTCGGGGTGGGAATGGGTGGACTTTGTGGTTGTGTGATAAAAATCGGATTTTCGGGGTGGGAATGGGTGGATTTCATGGTTGGGTGATAAAAAAATCAGGATTTTCAGGGTGGGAACGGGTGGATTTCGTGGTTGGGTGATAAAAAATGGGGATTTTCAGGGTGGGAATGGGTGGATTTCATGGTTGTGTGATAAAAAAAATCGGGATTTTCGGGGTGGGAATGGGTGGACTTTGTGGTTGTGTGATAAAAATCGGATTTTCGGGGTGGGAATGGGTGGATTTCAAGATAAATGACTGGATAGGGAATGTTGGTTCTCACATCTATGAATTTAGCATTTATAAGTGATGAGGTACTGTGGAAAGCAGCACTTGGATAAAATAGAGTTCAGTAGAAACAAAGTTTGAGTGAATTATTACCTATATTATTATTATATATATATAATATCTATATATAGCTAATAGTATATAATAGTATATAATAATATATATATATATATTATTAGGTAATAGTTGGAATATGCTAGAAATGTGGTAAGAAATACATGGGAATTGATGTATTTTAAACTGATAAGCCACAAAAGCAGAGACCAAGATTCCCTGAAGGAATAAAAAGAAACAAACCTCATGCATCCCAGGAAATCTGTGATTTACAGTCACACCTCCCTGGGAAGAGTGTCAATAAATTGAATTAGAGCTAAAGAAAACTTCAGCCTCCAGCCCTGAGCCAAACCAGAACACCAAGATATCTCCAGCCTGGCAGAAAGGGGCGAAGAGAGAAGAAGGAGAGATGATTGGAGTGTAAATAGGTTTTTTTTTTCACTTTTTAATTAATAATAAAATAAATAAATAAATAATGAATAGGGCACAGGACTGAGAAAAAGGCAAACCAGCCACTCCGTAAGGCTTTGTTCTCCTAATAAATGTTCAATATTATATTCCTAAAATTGCCGGCTTGGGAATTTGTCTGTATCAACAGGCAGAAAAATTGGGATTTTCGGGGTGGGAATGGGTGGATTTCGTGGCTGTGTGATAAAAAATTGGGATTTTCAGGGTGGGAATGGGTGGATTTCGTGGGTGTGATAAAAATTGGGATTTTCGGGGTGGGAATGGGTGGATTTCGTGGTTGGGATGAGCAGGAAGGAGGTTTTCCCCCAGGAGAAGGAGAGTCTGGTTAATCCAGAAAAATGGGGATTTTTCCCTCAGGAAATCCACAAACCTCTCCCTCGGGATGAGGGGAAATTTCCTTCCTTCTCAGGATAAGTAAAAATGTCCTTCTTCCTCAAGATAATTAAAAATTTTCCTTCTTCCTCAGGATAATTAAAATTTTTCCTTTTCCCTCAGGGTAATAAAAAATGTTCCTTTTACTTCAGGGTAATATAAAATTTTCCTTCTCCCTCAGGATAATAAAAATTTTTCCTTTTACCTCAGGAAAATTAAAAATTTTCCTTCTTCAGGATAATTTAAAATTTCCTTCATTGTCAAGATAATTTAAAATTTTCCTTCTCCCTTGGGATAATTAAAATTTTTCCTTCTCCATCAGGATAATAGTTTTTTTTTACTTTCACCCAAATGTTCCCCCTGGAAAAGTAGAAATTCAGTTTTCCCCCTGGAAAACCAGAAATCAGCCTCTCCCTCAGGAAACAGGGAAGTGGCTTCTCCTTTAGGCAAAAATAAATTCCTTTTTTCCCCTAGGAAAAACAGAAATTTCCTTTTCCCTCAGGAAAACCAGGAGCCAGAGTCTCCCTCAGCAAATCCTGCAATTCCCTTTTTTCCTTAGGAAAAAAAAAGGATGATTTATTTTCCCTTGGGAAAACCAGGACCTCACCTTTTCCTCTAGAAAACTTGAAATTCCCTTTTCCCTCAGGAAAAGCAGCAATTCCCTTTTCCCTCAGGAAAAACCAAAAATTCCTTTTTCCTCTCAAGAAAAGCAGCAATTCCCCTTTCCCTCGGAAAACCAGCAATTCCCTTTTCCCTCAGAAAACCAGCAATTCCCTTTTCCCTCAGGAAATCAGAAATTCCCTTTTCCCTCAGGAGAAGCAGCAATTCCCTTTTTCGTCAGGAAAGCCAGAAATTCCCTTTTTCATCAGGAAAAACCAGCAATCCCCTTTTCCCTCAGGAAAATCCAGCATTTCCCTTTTCCCTCAAGAAAATCCAACAATTCCCTTTTCCCTCAGGAAAAGCCAGAAATTCCCTTTTCCCTCAGGAAAACCAGAAACTTTCTTTTCTCTCAGGAAAAGCAGCAATTCCCTTTTCCCTCAGGAAAAACGAAAAATTCCCTTTTCCCTCAGGAAAGCCAGCAATTCCCTTTTCCCTCAGGAAAAGCAGCAATTCCCTTTTCTCTCAGGAAAAACCATCAATTCCCTTTTCCCTCAGGAAAAACAGAAATTCCCTTTTTCCTCAGGAAAACCTGCAATTCCCTTTTCCCTCAAGAAAATCCAACAATTCCCTTTTCCCTCAGGAAAAACCAAAAATTCCCTTTCCCTCAGGAAAACCAGCAATTCCTTTTCCCTCAGGAAAACCAGCAATTCCCTTTTCCGTCAAGAAAAACCAGCAATTCCCTTTTCTCTCAGGAAAAGCAGCAATTCCCTTTTCCCTCAAGAAAAGCCAGCAATTCCCTTTTCCCTCATGAAAACCAGAAATTCCCTCAGGAAAGCCAGAAATTCCCTTTTCCCTCAGGAAAACCCAGAAACTCCCTTTTCCCTCAGGAAAACCCAGAAACTCCCTTTTCCCTCAGGAAAACCCAGAAATTCCCTCAGGAAAGGCAGCAATCCCCTTTCCCTCAGCCCGAGGCTCTCCCCCTCCCCAGCTCTTCCCGCGCAATCCCCGCGCGAACGTTCCCGCCTTTTCCAAACCCACCCGCGCGCCGCGCAGCGCCCGTGACGTCACACGCGGGTCGCCGTGACGTCACCGCGAGGAGGTCGGTAAACAGATCACACCCCAACCCGGAAGTGATGCGCCATTGGACAGCGCCGGACAGGGCTCCGCGTTCTGATTGGTCGGTAGGGAGGGGGCGGGGCCGGCGGAGAGCGCCGGGCAGCGAGCGCCGAGCGGGTGAGGTGGGGGGGAGGAGGAGGAGGACGCGACCATTTCTGGGCAGCGGGGGGGGAGAGAAGGGGTTCGCTTGGGATTGGGGGAGCCTGGGGGGTGTGGAGGCCTTGGGGAATGAGGGGGTTATTGGGATTGAGGGGCTCGGCACTGGGGGGACCTTGGGCAATGGCGGGGGGTTGGTATTCGAGGGGCTTTGGCATTGGGGGCGCCTTTGGCACTGGGGGGGGACTTGGGCATGGGGGTTCCTCTGGCATTGGGGTGACGCTTGGAAATGGGGAATCCTTGGGATTGTGGGGTTTGGCAATGGGGAGGGCACAGAGCAGGGGACCCTTGGCTGAGAAGGGGTTTAAAAGGGACTCCTTTGCCATTGGGGGACTCCTTGGAATTGGAGGACTCTTTGGGATTAGAGGATTGGGAATGAGAGACCCTTGGCAATGTGGGGGGCACAGAGCAGGGGATCCTTGGCTGAGAAGGGGTTAAAAAGGGCCTAATTAGGCATTGGGGGAAACCTTGGAATCGGGGAATCCTTGGAATTGTGGGGTTTGGCACTGAGGGGACCTTGGCAATGGCAGGGAATTGATGTTGAAGGAGCTTTGGCAGTGAGGGTGCCTTGGGTATGAGGGCTGCTCTGGCATGGGGGATCCCTTGGAAATGGGGAATCCTTGGGATTGTGGGGTTTGGCGATGGGGAGAGCACAGAGCAGGGGGGCTTTGGCTGAGAAGGGGTTAAAAAGGGACTCCTTGGCAATGGGGGAAACCTTGGAATTGGAGGATTGGGAATGAGAGACCCTTGGCAATGTGGGGGGCACAGAGCAAGGGGAGCCTAGGCTGAGAAAGGGGTTAAAAAAGGGACTCATTTGACATTGGGAGGTTCCCTGGAATGGGGGAATTCCTGGAATTGTGGGGCTGGCAATGAGGGGAACCTTGGGAATGTGGGGTTTGGCATGGGAAGAACTTGGAAAGGAGGAAACCCTCTGGATGAGGTCAGTGCATCCATGTGGGAAAGGGATTTGGGAACAACGTTCTGGAGGGAAATGGGGAGCAGCTCCGACTTTCTCCCAAATATTTCTTATCCCTCTGGAGCTTCCCCATCCTCTGGTGGCTGTCACTGCCCTGTCACTGCCCCTTCTCCTGGCTGACATTCCTCATGGGATGGAAGCCACAGGTGTGACAAGGACCTGCCCTGCTGTCAGCAGCAGGAAATTTTGGGAAAACAGGGAAAAAAATAGGAATGTGGCTGAAGCCTGAGGGAGAAATTCCATTTTTTAAGAGGAGTCACAGAATGATTTAGGTTGGAAAAGATCCTTAAGATCATCAAATCCAACCATTCCCTCAGCACTGCCAAAGCCACCATGTCCCTAAAAGCCACAGGACTGTCCTGCCTTGATTTTTTTTCCTTCTATTTGCCTCGTTTTCTGTGTTTTGAGGAAACTGGGATGTTGGGAAACAGCCTCCCCAGGGAGCTCAGTGGTTTTAACGCTGCCCTGCTGAGCTGAAAAGGAGGAAGCAGCACAGCCATGGAATCACTGAGGTTGGAAAAGAGCCTTAAAATCATCAAATCCAAGTGTTATCCCAAGGAATAACCAGACTGATCCTTGGATCCTGCTCTGCAAGGATCGTTGGTTGTGGCTGCTGCAAGGGTGGTAAATATAAATAAATAAATTAAAGGAAGCAAAAGTGAAAGTGCTGATCCTGGCAGGAGGGAGGGAGTTCATCTTGTGACAGCACTTCCTGCTGGTTTTGGGTTCTTCCTGAGCATTTTTTGGGGGGAAAAAGTTGCATTCTGTGTCATTTTTTTCTGGAAAGCAGAGAGGAGTTTGTGCCTGTTCCGGGTAAGGTTTGATTATTTTATCAAAATAACTCTTTGGATATTTTTTTGCTGTTTCTTAACTGCAAATGGGTTAAATTTCCTCCATAATGGGGGATCTCAGCTTGGATCTGTTTGGTTGAGGCTCAGTTTGGGTGTTTAAATGTTAGTTTGACCATCCTGCTGTAAATCATTGTCATTTTTCCCATGGGATTGAGTCTCCATGAGCATCCTTGGAGATCCTGGAGTCACTTGGCAATTCCACTGATGTAGCTGATTCCTCCAGGTGGTCTTGGAGAAAAAGCTGGAAAACCTGCCAAGATTTTGGGGTTTTTTTTTTGTTATCCTCTTGTTCCAAAGCCTCGTGGTGGAATCAGCATTGGAGTGACTGCAGATAGAATCCCAGAATTCCAGACTGGTTTGGGTGGGAAGGGAATTTCAAGTTCTTCCAGTTCCAACCCCTGCCATCTGCAGGGACACTTTGCTCCATCCCAGTTTGCTCCAAGCTCTGTCCAACCTGGCCTTGGCCATCCCAGGGATCCAGGGGCAGCCACAGCTTCTCTGGGAATTCCATCCCAGCCAGGAATTCCTCCCCAGTCTCCAACCTCAATCTGCTCTCAGCCATTCCACCTCATCCCAAACAAAACTCACCCAACCATTGGGATCTCTACTAATTCCCGAGGAGAAACTGCTTTTGTGCACATGGATTGTGTGGTGTTGCTTCCTAACCCTTGGATTTGGGGTTTTTCCTTTTATTAGTGGTTTTCCCATGTGGCCAAGGGGATGAAGAGGTTCAAAAAGAGGCACCTGACAGCCTCCCAGTGTGAAGCTCTGGCCCAGAGCCCAGAAGGTTCATCTCCACTCAGGCAGCCCCTGAGCCAAGAGCGAGGCAGAGGAGGTGGAAATCCAAACCTTCATCCCAACCAGCAGAGACATGCCAGAGGTGCTGCTTGGGAATTCTGGGAGGGAGCTGGAGGCAGGCTGGGAGAGCTGGGAATGTTTCCCTGGAGAAGGGAAGGATCCAGGGAGAGCTCAGAGCTCCTGCCAGGGCCTGAAGGAGCTCCAGGAGAGCTGCAGAGGGACTGGGGACAAGGCATGGAGGGACAGGACACAGGGAATGGCTTCCCACTGCCAGAGGGCAGGGATGGATGGGATCTTGGGAATTAGGAATTCCTGGCTGGGCTGGAATTCCCAGAGAAGCTGTGGCTGCCCCTGGATCCCTGGGATGGCCAAGGCCAGGCTGGACAGGGCTTGGAGCAGCCTGGGACAATGGGAAATGTCCCTGCCATGGCTGGGGTGGCACTGGATGGCCTTTGAGGTCCCTTCCTACCAAAACCATTCCATCATTCCATGAAAAAGAATTTCTTTGACTAATTCTGTCTTGAGGGGAGTAAATTTGTGATTTTATGTTATTTTCTTTTTATGTTATTTTATTATAATATATTATTTTAACATTATTTTATTTATTTTTATGTTATTTTTATAGTTTTCTTTCATGTCTTTGTTCTTTTATGTTTTTAATTTTGTTTATTATTTTTATTTGGTGCAGTTTCTATTTATTGTGATTTATTTATTTGTTTATTTTATTTACTTTATTTGTTTCTTTAGTTACCTTATTACATTTTTTAATATTTATTTAATACTATTTTTATTTTATGTTATTTGATTTGGTTATTATTTTGTTACATTATGTTATTTATTTTTGTTTATTTAGTATAGCCTTTTATTTTACATCTTCTATATGATACTATTTTTTATTTTCTTTCTTTTTTTATTTTATTTGTTATTTTTTTATTTTTATTTTTATTTTTATTTTTATTTTTATTTTACTTGGAAGTTGGGATTTAGGCCCATTTTGATTGGAATTTTGCCTGTACCTGACTCCCTTCCCAGAGACCATTTCCTGGTGAGCTGAGGCACCAAAATCCCAAATTCTGCTCCCAAATTCTTCTGGAGCACTGTGAGGAGCCCTGTGGGAACAATTCCCACCTTCCACCACCTCAGGGAGGAGCAGGAATTCCCTGATTTCCATGGAATTCATTCCCACTCTTCCCCTCATCCAGAATCAGACATTCCCTGATTTCCATGGAATTCATTCCCACTCTTCCCCTTCATCCAGAATCAGACATTCCCTGATTTCCATGGAATTCATTCCCACTCTTCCCCTTCATGCAGAATCAGACATTCCCTGATTTCCATGGAATTCATTCCCACTCTTCCCCTTCATGCAGAATCAGACATTCCCTGATTTCCATGGAATTCATTCCCACTCTTCCCCTTCATGCAGAATCAGACATTCCCTGATTTCCATGGAATTCATTCCCACTCTTCCCTTCATCCAGAATCAGACATTCCCTGATTTCCATGGAATTCATTCCCACTCTTCCCTTCATCCAGAATCAGACATTCCCTGATTTCCATGGAATTCATTCCCACTCTTCCCATTCATGCAGAATCAGACATTCCCAGATTTCCATGGAATTCATTCCCACTCTTCCCCTCATCCAGAATCAAACATTCCCTGATTTCCATGGAATTCATTCCCACTCTTCCCCTCATCCAGAATCAGACATTCCCAGATTTCCATGGAATTCATTCCCACTCTTCCCCTCATCCAGGACGAGGCCAGCAGAGGAGCATCCTGGATTTCTTTGGGATCCCAAAGACACAGGAAGTGGAGACTGCTGGGATGAAGAGCTGTGGGATCAAGGAAGAGCCACTGGATCCCATTTTCCATGGATCTGGTGATTCCTTCCGGAGCATGAAGGCCACCAGCAGCAATTCCTCATTTTTCCTGGATGACCAGGACTCTGTGCCACCTCCCAGGGGACATTCCAGGATCAAGGAAGAACCACTGGATCGTGTTTTCCGTGGATCTGGTGATCCCTTCAGGAACATGAGAGCCACCAGCAGCAATTCCTTGGCTATCCTGGATGACCAGGACTCTGTGCCACCTCCCAGGGGACATTCCAGGGGACATTCCAGGATCAAGGAAGAGTCACTGGATCCCTTTTTCCATGGATCTGGTGATTCCTTCAGGAACATGAGAGCCACCAGCAGCAATTCCTCATTTTTCCTGGACGACCAGGACTTCGTGTCACCTCCCAGGGCACATTCCAGGAAAAGGGCTCTTCCCACTGCATCCTCAGGCATTCCCACTCCAGAGCAGGATCTGTGGGGGGAGCCTGACAGGAAATTTCCAGCCCTGAGGCAGATCAAGCAGGAATGTGAGGAGCTGGAAGTGGAGCCACTTCCTGATTCCCACTTTGGGCTGCTGGGCACTCGGAACTGGGAAGTGCCTCAGGGAAGGATGGAGGATCTTCCCACTGAAATCCTCAGGAATATCTTTGCTTTCCTGCCAGTGACAGATCTGTACCAAAACCTGAGCCTGGTGTGTCACTGCTGGAGGGAGATCATCAGGGATCCACTGGTGAGGAGTTCTCTGGGATTATCCCACGGGATCATCCGTGCTCTGTCTCTCTTTGTTCCTTTAAATCCCTTGATTGTTCCCACAATCCTTGAATTTTTAAGTCTTCTGCCATTTTTAGGTCTTCTTTAGGACCAAAAGATGCTACCAAAATCCATGTTGGAGCAACATTCCTTCCCATACATGGAAAAAAAATTCCATAAAATCCCCCTTTCACTGTTTTCCCTGCAGCCTTTTTTCCTGGCAGGGATCATCCAGGGAATTCCTGCAGTGTCCCCAAGACTCTTGTGGTGTCTCTTGCCACCAAATGGATTTAGAGGAAAAGCCCTGAGCTCTCTTTTTATGGATTTTGGTTCATCTGGAGTCGAGGCAGACAACTGGAAGTTGTTTGGAATGATCCCTGAATCCCACTAAAAATGGCTTGGAAACAGCCAGCACCAATCCAGCACTGGGATTTGAAGCCTCAGAGCAGAGCCATGCAATAGGGCTGAAAATATTAATTAAAGTTATAAATTTATTTAATGCTCTGATGTTTTAAAACTGGACCAGCACCACCATGTTTCCATCATTCCCAAAAATCCAGACCTATTTGCAGGCTCTGAGTCTTTTTCCTCTTATTTATTTTCCCTCTTATTTATTTTCCCTCTTATTTATTTTTCCTCTTACTATTTTTCCACTTACTTCTTTTTCCACTTACTTCTTTTTCCACTTACTTCTTTTTCCACTTACTTCTTTTCCCTCTTCTTTTCCCTCTTCTTTTCCCTCTTCTTTTCCCTCTTCTTTTCCCTCTTCTTTTCCCTCTTCTTTTCCCTCTTCTTTTCCCTCTTCTTTTCCCTCTTCTTTTCCCTCTTATTCTTTTCCCTCTGATTTTATTTTTCTTCTTATATTTCCTCTTATTATTTTTCCTCTTTTTCTTCCTCTTATTTTTTTGCCTCTTATTTTTTTGCCTCTTTTTTTTTTTCCTCTTATTTATTTCCCCTCTTATTTATTTTTCCTCTTATTTTTCCCTCTTTCCTTCCCCATCTCCTGTTCCCATCCATCTCCTTTTCGAACTCCAGCACTTTGGGATTCACCTGGACTGTCTTTTTGCCCCTGGAATGCTGCTTAGGAATGCAGTGAGGTGAAAGCTGGTGGTTTGTGCTTCCCATTCCAGTTTATTCCCTGGAAAAAGCTGTACCACCAGTTCCTGCTGAGGGAGGAGACAGCCCTGTGCAGAGTTGAGCAGCTCCTGCAGGAGTTTTCCATAACCAAGGAGCAGGAAGGATGTGTTTTGGGGCTGATCAGGTGAGTCAGTTTGGTACCTGGAGATCCTCAGACTTCCCTTGCTTTGGGATTTCTTCCATAATATCCTGGGAATTCTGCTGAATGGGTGGGAGATGTGCAGGGAAATGGGGAAGGAGAAGTGATTTTAGTAGGAAAAATCACTGGGAGGACTCTAAAAATAGGTGTAAATCTTTCTTTTTCTTATCTTGTTTGGATGGATGATCATGGAATCATGGAATTATTTTAGTTGGAAAAGGTCTCTGAGACATTGAGCCATTCCCAGCACTGCCAAGGCCACCCATGTCCCCAAGGGTCACATCCACAAGGGTTTTAAATCTCAACTGGGATGGGGACTCCACCCTGCCCTGGGCAGCTCCTCCCAATGCTTTACAGCTTTTTCCATGGAGAAATATTCCCTAAAATCCAATTCAACCTCCCCTGCCCAGCCTGAGGCTGTTCCCTCTCCTGCTGTCCCTGTTCCCTGGAGCACAGCCTGACCCCATACCCGGCTGTCCCCTCCTGGCAGCAGCTGTGCAGAGCCACAAGGTCCCCCTGATCCCCTTTGCTCCAGCCTCAGCTCCTTTCCCAGCTCCTTCAGCCTCTCCAGACCCTTCCCAGCTCCATTCCCGAGCCCAAAACTCATTCCAGAATTCCAGGGGATGCAATCTGGCAAGGTGGAAAGAAGCTGTAATTACTGGCTTGCCCTGCCTGATGAGGCTTTGTAGAAACCATGATTCCATGATTCTATTTCCACTGAATTTTCCTCTTTTCCCATTCCTGGAAAGCAGATTGCCTGGATCTGCACTGCTTTATCCCTCACAGCTCCCAACAAACCCAATCTCAAGACAAATCCTTGATAACCACGAGTGCTTTGCTCACATCCCTGTAATCCAGAGGGCAATTTTGTGTGGCAAGGGGAAGGGTGAAGTTGGGTTAGGAGCAAGGTGGATTTGTCTTCTGGAATCATGGATTGGATTGGATTGGATTGGAAGGAACCTTAAAACCATCCAGTTCCAACCCCTACCATGGGCATGGAGAGAAGGAGAAGCTGAGAAGGAGACTTGGAGACAGCCAGGAGGAAATTCCAGGCTGAGATCTGGATGCAGGAAGTTGTTCCAGCCCCTGTGGGTCACAGGAAACTGGGAATTACCTGTCTGAGTGGCTCCTGGCACAGGAATGGGCTGGAAATCCATGTGCATGGGCTCAAATTCCATGGGAAATAAATTAATAATTAATTAATTGAATTATTCCTCCTGCCCAGGTTGGTGGCATCCACGGCCACGGCGCCCAAGGTGGATCCCATCACGGTTCTCCGGAGTTTGGGAAGCCATCCCCTCTTCCCGAAGGCTCAGCTCTGCGTCCTCCACAAACTCCCAGAGCTACAGAGCAAGGCAGGGGTGAGTTGCACTCTTCTTTGTGGGTTTTAACAAGGCAGGGGTGAGTTGCACTCTTTTTTTGTGGGTTTAACAACTTCCTGCTGCTTGGAGGTCACATCCACCCTCCTGTGTCCTGAGCTTCTCCCTCTGGGGTGCTATTTGGGACAATTTGGGATGGATGATGAGGATTGAACAGGATTTAAATGAGGATTTAAAACTCCTCGTGGGATTTTTCAGCACCCAAGGGGGGATCTCCCTGCTCCTGAATGCTCCAAGCTTTTTTTTGCTCACTCTTCCTTGTCCTTGCCCACCCCAGCCTGAGAAGATGTGGGCCATCGTCGTGGTCATGGTGCTCTTCTCTGACAGCGTTGGTGACATCCAGAGGCTCCTGGAATGCCTGTGGAGCCCCAGATCAGACCTGGCCGTGGTGGAGGTGACTGAGGTGCTTTACTGCATGGCAACAGTCCTGTTTGCCATGAGGGACAGGAGCATTCCCATCACCAACAGGTCAGGAGCTCCCCATTCCATCCCTCCCTCCATCCCAGGGTGCTCCAGCCTGCCCTTGGACACTTCCAGGGATCCTTTCTGGATACAATATTCAAAAAAAATCCCATTTTTTCCAAAATAAAAGCAGCAGAACTTCCTGCACCAACAACAGGAACTTCCTCAGCTCCAACAATTTAGTTGGAGACAGCCAGAAGGAACTTCCAGGCTGAGAGCTGGATGCAGGAAGTTTTTCCAGCCCCTGTGTGTCACAGAAAACTGGGAATTACTTGTCTAAGTGGCTTTTTATTGCCTCCCCAAAACTGATTATTTTACTTCATTCCAAGCCCTGGCAGCTCCTTCCCTCATGATCCTTTTGTTCCCAAAGGTTGCTGGTAGTTCAGGTAAGATCCCCCAAATTCTTTTGGGATTGCAGTGAGAAGGAGATAAGGATGAAGGTAAATCCTTCTTAGGAGAAAACTGGGAAGAACTAGATTGGAAAATGAAAATAGCCAGGAGTTAAATGGTTCTGAAATCTCTGAGTTATAACCCAGCCTGTGGGACATGGAAAGGTTCATCCTCTGCTTCCCCAGGGAAATTGGGATGTTTGTTTGGCCTGTTAATGATTGATAATTGCTGGATGAGGTCATTAATTGAGCAAACACCTGCAGAAAATGGGGCAGGATGGCCTTGGCCAGCTATGGGAGCTGTGGGCAAAGTCACCATGTGCCTTTTCCATCTCCTTGGACAACCCAGGCCAGGAAAATTGGGAATGACCACACTGTAATTTAGGGAATGAGGAGGAAATGTGTCCTGGAGGAATTGCTTGATTCCTGTTTGCAGCTCCTGTGGTAATTAATGGGTCTGAGTGTCCTAATCATCTGATGAGAGACAAAATCTGTCCTGGAGGGTGGAAGAAAGGAACAAAACTGCCCTAAAAGAGGGAAAATCACAGTGGGAAAACCCTGATGAACAATCCAGGTTAATTTTAAACCAATTGCTGTTGATTCATCAAAGCCAAGGAATTTTTTGCACCTCTCTCTGCAGTAAAAAAGCACCAAGAATTTTTTTCCAGAGCTAAAAAACTCCCCTAAAACCATTCTGAGACTAAAACTGCATCACTCCAAAAACCCAAACCAGCCCCAAATTCCCTCTCAGCTGCCCCACTCTGTTATTAGTTGTGGTTCAGGAGAGCAGAGTTATCCTGTGGACTCTGATCCCAGGTCATGTTTGCATGGAAAACCCTGGAATACTGAGCTGGCAGGGATGAGGGAGAAGCCACACTCAGAGTTGTCCCCATGGTGCCTTTGCTGTCACTTTTTGAGGTAGAATTGACTTGAAAAGCACTTTAAAATATTCCTCGTTTTCTGCAGAGCTTGAGGGTTTGTTTTTTTGGGGTTTTTTTTAATATCCAAGATATTGGTGGTGTTTAAGTGGCTGCAGAGGTTTAATTTAATAAATTATTAATTTAATAAAATATTAATTTATTAAACTATTAATTTATTAATGATTCCACAGTGATAATTCCTGTTTTCTCCTTTCTTCCAGGATCCACTACAATATTTTCTACTGTTTGAATCTGATGGAAAATGCCTCTGGAACTGTGCAGCCGTGGGAAGAGGGAAGAGTGGCTTCACCCTGCAGGCAGGATTTCCTAGATTTTCTTATATTTCCTAAAAAAATCTTTCCAATATTTTCTTTTTCCATGCTTTTCTCCTCTTCCCAATAACCTAGTTGCTCCCAAGATGGGATGGAATCAATCAGTCCCTGGTTTCCTTGTTAATCAATTTGTTTTACGTGGGAGGATTTATTTGAGGGATTTTGAAAGGATTCCTTCCTTTCCCACTTGTTGATTGGAATTTTCTTCCCCCCTGATTTTAGTGGATGTCCTGATGTCAAACTTACCCACGAGCAGCAAAGGATTTTGAATCACAGAATTGAGCCTGGCCAAACAGTGAAAATTATGGCATTTGCAGGTAAGAGCCCAAAATGATGTTGGAAAAATGAATGGACAGTTCCCACTCTGCTCCTTCCCTCCCTGATCCCAATCTGAGGGATTGGGAGATCCCAGGGGGATCAACTTGTGCCTCTGGAATAACAGATTTAAGGGAAAATCCCCCAAAAATGGCAGAATAAAAAGAGTGGAGAGAGGAGTGGGAAAATGTGTGAGGAGCAGCCCTGCAGATCATGGGGCTGGGGAAGGAGGAAAAGGAGATGATCCAAGCTGGAGTAGGGATTTTCCTGGAACCCCTAGAAGAGCAGGAGATGCCTGAGGGGAGTTGTGATCCTATGGGAAGTCCCTGACCCCATGGAAAATGGGTTTGTGTGGGGGGACCGAGGGAGGGGGGGATAAATGCTGGAGCAGTTCCTGAAGGACTGAGCCCATGGAAAATGGGATTTGTGCTGGAGCAGTGCCTGAAGGACTGAGCCCATGGAAAATGGGATTTGTGCTGGAGCAGCTCCTGAAGGACTGAGCCCATGGAAAATGGGATTTACTCTGGAGCAGCTCCTGAAGGACTGAGCCCATGGAAAATGGGATAAATGCTGGAGCAGCTCCTGAAGGACTGAGCCCATGGACAATGGGATAAATGCTGGAGCAGCTCCTGAAGGACTGAGCCCATGGACAATGGGATAAATGCTGGAGCAGCTCCTGAAGGACTGAGCCCATGGAAAATGGGATAAATGCTGGAGCAGGTCCTGAAGGACTGAGCCCATGGAAAATGGGATAAATGCTGGAGCAGTCCTGAAGGACTGAGCCCATGGAAAATGGGATAAATGCTGGAGCAGCTCCTGAAGGACTGAGCCCATGGAAAATGGGATAAATGCTGGAGCAGTGAAGGACTGAGCCTGAAGGACTGAGCATGGAAAATGGGATAAAGTGAAGTCTGAAGGATTTCCCATGGAAAATGGGATAAATGCTGGAGCAGCTCCTGAAGGACTGAGCCCATGGAAAATGGGATAAATGCTGGAGCAGCTTCTGAAGGACTGAGCCCATGGAAAATGGGATAAATGCTGGGGCTTGAAGATGAGAAAATGGGATTATGGGGAGGAGAAAAAAGGGGCTGGAGCAGGCAGTTCCTACACAGTTGTGCCAAGGAAGGTTCAGGTTGGATATTGGGAAAATTCCTTCCTGAGAAGGGTTTTCCAGCCCTGGCACAGCTGCTCAGGGCAGTGGTGGAGTCCCCATTCCTGGAGGGATTTCAAAGCCATGTGGATGTGGCACTTGGGGACATGGATGGCATTGGAAGTGCTGGGGAATGGTTGGGCTTGACCTTAAAGAACTTTTCCAACCTAAATAATTCCATGGTTCTCTGAAATCAGTGAAGTGGAATATTGGAGTTTGGACAGCAGGAGAAGGAGGTAAAAAAGGGGAAAAAAAAAAAAAGTTTATGGAATTGTTCATTCCTAACTCTGGTTATTTTATTCCTTGTTTTCCTCTCCTCTCCAGGGACAGGGAAAACCTCAACCTTGGTCAAATATGCAGAGAAATTCCATGACCTGAAGTTCCTTTATGTGGCTTTTAACAAAGCTGTCACAGAGAAGGGGAAAAAGGTTTTTCCAAGGAATGTCACCTGCAAGACTTTCCACTCCTTGGCATATGGAAGCATTGGGAGACAGTGAGTGAGGAATTTGGATTCCTTTGTGGAAGCAGGGAAAGGACAGGGCAGGAAAGGGAGGTGGTTTTGAGGGAAACCTGCAGGATCTGAGGCAGTGCAAATAATGGGGGAAATCTGTCAGTCTGGGTTTCCAAATGGATCCAGTTGGATGTTCCAGGGATTTTAGTATCCCACCTTGCCCTCCAAACAGTCTGGAATTACTGGGGTGAGCACTGGAAATATCCCTGTGGCTTGATTTTCCATCTCTAAAAGGTATAAAATCAACAATTTCGTGCTTCCACCTGGACAAATCCACGTGGACTTCAAAGATATTCCATCATTAGGACAAACTGAGATATAAATCAGAGTTTTTCCAGGGGTAGCGCACCAAAAAAAGGGATTTCTGTGTGTTTTAACATCTTTTTTTCTCTTTTTCTCACCCCTGGCACAGCTACAGAGACAAAGGCAAGCTGAACTTCTCCAAGATGTCCGTGTTCTCCATCAGCTTCCTCCTCCAGCACCGTGAGGGCCAATCCCTGTTTATAAGAGGCAAAACTGTGTCCAAAACCCTGGAAAACTTCTTTGCCTCCTCGGATAAGGAGATCTGTGAGGAGCACACACCCGTGTGGTTCAAAAACACTCACGGCCAGATGGAGCTTATGAGCCGAGAGGAAAAGCAAGTGGGTTTGTGGGATGGAGCCTCTGGAATTATCCAGAGGAATTCCTGGATGGGGCTTGGAGCAGCCTGGGATAGTGGGAAATGTCCCTGCTTGTGGCAGGGAGTGGGACTGGATGGGATTTAAGCTCCATTCCCACCCAAACCATTCCAGGATTTTATAAAACAATCCATTGTAGCTTCCCAAAATGTTGTTTCCCAGGGATGCTTCCCATGTTTCGCTGAAATTTGGGAAGATGGGTTGGGATTGGGAAAACCTTCAGCCAGAGAAGGGTTTGTGGGAAATGCTGAGCTCTGGAAGAAAGCAGAAGGTGGAAATGACATTCCAGATAAACTGGGAGGAAGAATCAAAGATTGGGAGGAAGATGATGCTGTTGGGGAAGAAAGGGATAATCCCTCTCTTCCCTAAGAGATGCTTCCAGCCAACTTCCTCACCAAATCCTTGTGGATCAGAGGAGATGGTTGGGATGGGAAAAAAGTGTCTGGGGCTTTTTGAGGAATGGCTTCCCAGTGCCAGAGGGCAGGGATGGATGGGATCTTGGGAAGGAATTCCTGGCTGGGATGGAATTCCCAGAGCAGCTGTGGCTGCCCCTGGATCCCTGGGATGGCCAAGGCTGGGCTGGACAGGGCTTGGAGCAGCCTGGGACAGAGGATGGTGTCCCTGCCCATGGCAGGGGGATGGAAAAAGATGATTTTAAGGTCCTTCCCACCCAAACCGTTCCATTTTATTGATTGATCCCTGATTTATCCCAATCCTTGTCTTTTCCCATTTCAGATCAATGTGGAAGAGGCCAGAGAGATTTGGCGCAACATGAAAAAGCTGGATGGAGATGCAGACAAGAGATACAAGATGACTTGTGATGGTAAAAGGGATGGAAAATCCCTTGGGATGTGGGGCTGGGGTGGAAAAATAAATGGATTTGTGCTTCCTGCTTCTGCCTGAGCATCCAGAAGGATGAAATCCCTCTTTTCCTCCTGCTGGCTCAGCAGGGATTATCCCTCTGGCTCAGTTTTTAATCTATAAAATTGATAAAATAAACAAGTTTGGCTCCCACCAGGACAAAAATGTGCAGATTTTAAAGATATTCCATTATTTTAGTGGCTAAAAATCAGGCCCAAAAGTTGGAAGTTTCTTCCAGCACATCCTTCCCTCTGGATAGTGCCAGAGATAACTGGGAAAAACCTTCTTCTTAGAAATTTTGGAGCCATTAAGAAGTTTGGAGTCATCAGGTTTGGGATTTCCAAGGGAGATAGAGCCACATCTGGGAGCAATAAGAGATTTTTGCAGCCCTTCCAAATATCCTGGAAATTCCAAGCAGGAAGAAGGGCCAGAAATATTGCAAAACAACCAAAAAAAAAGGAAAAAAAGGGATTTGTTTTAAAGATCCTGGTGGTTTATGATGAGGGAATCCCCCTCTCCCTGAAATCCCTGATTTTTTCCCCTCAGGATATTTGAAACTTTGGCAGCTCAGCAAGCCTGAGCTCTCAGGATATGATGCCATTTTTGTGGATGAAGCCCAGGATTGCACTCCAGGTGAGTTTTTCCAGGAATTGGAGCTCCAGCATTCCCACACACTTCCAGAGGAGATATCCGTGTGCTCAGGGATGTGGGAGAAGCAGCTTAACTAAAATACTTGGGATTTAAACAAATTTCCCCCTCGGGTGGAACATTTTTACCTGAGCTTTTCCTTGCTCAGCCTTGGGTTTGGAGCAGATTCCTCCCTCATGATCCAAAATGAGATTTTTCTTGGTCAGCCTCAGGTTTGGAACAGTTTCCTCCTTTGTGGTCCAAACTGAGGTTTTCCTTAGTCAGCTTTGGGTTTCAAGCAGATTCCTCCCTCATGATCCAAACTAAGTTTTTGCTTCCTCAGCCTTACACTTCCAGCAGATTCCTCCCTCATGATCATAACAGATTTTCCTTAGTCAGCCTTGGATTTGGAGCAGATTCCTCCCTCATGATCCAAACTGAGATTTTCCTTTGTCAGCTTTGGGTTTTAAACAGATTTCTCCCTCATGATCCAAACAGATTTTCCTTAGTCAGCTTTGGGTTTCAAATAGATTCCTCCCTCATGATCCCAACTGAGATTTTTTCTTGCTCAGCCTTAAGTTTGGAGCAGATTCCTCCCTCATGATCTAAACTGAGTTTTTCCTTAATTAGCCATAAGTTTGGAGCAAATTCCTCCCTCATGATCCAAAGTGAGCTTTTCCTTAGTCAGCCTCGGGTTTGGAGCAGATTCTTCCCTCATGATCCAAACTGAGATTTTCCTTGCTCAACCTTGGAGGAATCTGCTCCAAACCCAAGGCTGACTAAGGAAAATCTCAGTTTGGATCATAAGGGAGGAATCTGCTCTAAACTCCTCATGATCCAAACTGAGTTTTTCCTTGCACAGCCTCAGGTTTGGAGCAGTTTCCTCCCTCATGATCCAAATGGAGATTTTCCTTGCCCAGCCTTAAGTTTGGAGAAGATTCTTCCCTCATGATCTAAACTGAGAATTTCCTTAGTCAGCCTTGGATTTGGAGCAGATTCCTCCCTCATGATCCAAATGGAGATTTTCCTTAGTCAGCCTTAAGTTGCAAGCAGTTTCCTCCCTCATGATCCCAATGGAGCTTTTCCTTGCTCAGCCTTGGGTATGGAGGAAGGAAATTTGGGTTCCTCCCTCATGATCCAAACTGAGCTTTTCCTTGCTCAGCCTTGGAGGAATCTGCTTGAAACCCAAGGCTGAGCAAGGAAAATCTCAGTTTGGATCATGAAGGAGGAATCTGCTTGAAACCCCTGATGATCCAAACTGCAATTTTCCTTAGTCAGCCTTGGGTTTCAGACAGATTCCTCCCTCATGATCCAAACTGAGCTTTTCCTTAGTCAGCCTTGGGTTTTAAGCAGATTCCTTCCTCATGATCCAAACAGATTTTCCTTCGTCAGCTTTGGGTTTCAAACAGATTTCTCTCTCCTGATCCAAACTGAGCTTTTCCTTAGTCAGCCTGAGGTTTTAAACAGATTCCTCCCTCATGATCCAAACTGAGCTTTTCCTTAGTCAGCCTTGGGTTTCAAGCAGTTTCCCCCTCATGATCCAAACTGAATTTTTCCTTAGTCAGCTTTGGGTTTCAAACAGATTCCTCCTCATGATCCAAACTGAGATTTTCCTTGCTCAGCCTTAAGTTTGGAGCAGATTCCTCCCTCATGATCTAAACTGAGTTTTTCCTTAATTAGCCTTAAGTTTGGAGCAGATTCCTCCTCATGATCCAAACTGAGCTTTTCCTTGCTCAGCCTTGGAGGAATCTGCTTGAAACCCAAGGCCAAGCAAGGGAAATCTCAGTTTGAATAATGAGGGAGGAATCTGCTCCAAACCCCTCATGATCCAAACAGATTTTCCTTGTTCAGCCTTGGGTTTCAAGCAGATTCCTCCCTTATAATCCAAATTGAGCTTTTCCTTGGCCTGGGATTTGGAGCAGATTCCTCCCTCATGATCCAAACTGAGATTTTCCTTAGTCAGCCTTGGGTTTGAAGCAGATTCCTCCCTCCTGTTCCAATGTTTTCCTGCAGCCATCGTGGACATTGTGCAGTCCCAGAAATGTGGGAAGATCCTGGTGGGAGATCCTCACCAGCAGATTTACACCTTCCGAGGAGCTGTCAACACCCTCTACTCAGTGCCTCACAGCCACGTGTTCTTCCTGACCCAGGTAAGGGGCATCCTTTTCCATGGATGCTTCCCAAATTCAGTGGGAGAGTTTAACAGCCACACTCCTGCAGTTTGGCACTGTGGAGGGTTGGTTTTCCCCAGAATTGCTGGGGAATCCACCTTCAGTGGAGGGATTCCATCCCATGGCTGGAAAAGCAGGAGCTGGGACCACACCTGGAATACTGGATCCAGCTGTGGTGTCCAACAGCAGCAGCACCTGGAGCTGCTGGAGCAAATCCAGAGGAATCCCTGGAGCTGCTCTGGAGGCAGGCTGGGAGAGCTGGGAATGTTGCCCTGGAGAAGGGAAGGATGCAGGGAGAGCTCAGAGCTCCTGCCAGGGCCTGAAGGAGCTCCAGGAGAGCTGCAGAGGGACTGGGGACAAGGCATGGAGGGACAGGACACAGGGAATGGCTTCCCACTGCCAGAGGGCAGGGATGGATGGGATCTTGGGAATTAGGAATTCCTGGCTGGGCTGGAATTCCCAGAGAAGCTGTGGCTGCCCCTGGATCCCTGGGATGGCCAAGGCCAGGCTGGACAGGGCTTGGAGCAAACAGGGATGGTAAAAAGTATCCCATCTCACAGCCAGGATTTCTAGGATTTGTTGCTCTTTCCAAGAGAAAAATTGTCCAGAAGGTTGCTGGGAATTGAGTCATTTGGGGTTAAGGATGACCAGGATTTCTAGGAATTCTCTGGGGGGATTTGGGTGCTTTTTCCAAGAGAAAGGATGTCCAGGTGGGAATCATCTGCTTTGGGTTTGAGGATGATCAGGATTTCTAAGAACACTTTTGAGGGATTTTGGTGCTTTTTCCACAAGGAATTTGTCCAACAGTTTGGTGGGAATTGTATCATTTGGGTTTAAGGATGACCAGGATTTCTAGGAATATTTTGGGAAATTTTGATGCTTTTTCCAAGAGAAAAATTGTCTGGAAGATTTTAAGAATGACCAAGATTTGTAGGAATACTTTGAGGGATTTTGATGCTTTTCCCATAAGAAAAATTGTCCAGAAGGTTGCTGGGAATTGAGTCATTTGGGGTTAAGAATGACCAGGATTTCTAGGAATTCTCTGGGGGGATTTGGGTGCTTTTTCCAAGAGAAAGGATGTCCAGGTGGGAATCATCTGCTTTGGGTTGGAGGGTGATCAGGATTTCTAGGAATACTTGGGAGTGATTTTGGTGCTTTTTCCACAAGGAATTTGTCCAACAGTTTGGTGGGAATTGTGTAATTTGGGTTTAAGGATGACCAGGATTTATAGGAATACTTTTAGAGGAATTTGTTGCTTTTTCCAAGAGAAAAATTGTCCAAAGGGTTGCTGGGAATTGAGTAATTTGGTGTTAAGAATGACAAGGATTTCCAGGAATTTTTTGGAGGGATTTTGGTGCATTTTCTTCAAAAAAGTTGTCCAAAAGGTTGGTGGGAATTTTGTAATTTGGGTTTAAGGATAACCAGGATTTCTAGGAATATTTTGGTGGATTTTGGTGCTTTTTTCCAAGAGAAAAGTTATCTGGAAGATTTTAAGAATGACCAGGATTTCTAGGACTATTTTGAGGGATTTTGATGCTTTTCCCTCAAGAAAAATTGTCCAGAATTTTGGTGGGAATCACATAATTCCACACAAAGCAATACTTTCATGGATTCCAACAATTCCCTCTGCTTTTCCTGCTGATTCCTAATTTTTCCCTGCAGAGTTTCCGGTTTGGTGCTGAAATTGCCTATATTGGAGCCACAATCCTGGATGTGTGCAAAGGGATCAGGAATAAAACCTTGCTGGGAGGAAACCAAAAGGGTGAGGAAAGGTTGGACCAAAGCAATTCCCTCATCATTGGGAATTACAAAGAGATTCCCTAAAAATTTGAGTGTCTGGGGATAGAAATTGTAATTAATTAATTATATTAAATAATAATATTAATGATAAATATTAATTACATTTATACAGATTTTAAAAAATTAAGTTTAAAATCAAATGTGTGGTCAAAAAGAAATATGTAATTAATTTCCTAAAATTAAATTTACATTAATAGAAAGTTAATGGTAAATATTAGTAATAAATGCTGCTAATAAATATTAAAAATAAATGTTAATAAATACCACTCGTTAAATTGATAGTTTAGTTAAAAAGATCCACTTCATGAGTAAATCTGCATTTTTAATTAAATTTCTAAAATGAAATCAGTAATATTAATAATTAGTAATAAATGTTAATAAAATCGAGAGTTTGATTTAAAATTTTAAATTTAAAATTTAAAGTTATGTTTAAGGTTTGAGACAAATTAGTTAAATGTGTAAAACTAAATAAATAAAATGTTATTTATGAAAATAATAAATTAAGAAAGTCTAAAAGTTTAAATTTGTTTAAATTTGGGTTTAAATTTATAAAAATGTTATTTATAAAATTTAGTTATAATAATAAAAATAAACAATAAATAAATTAAGCGAATTAGTTAAAAATTTTAATTTAACATTAAAGTCTAAAAATGTAAAATACTATTCCATTTATAACAGTCATTAATAATTTTAATGATAAATATTAATACATATTAACAATTAATTAAATTAAGAAAATGAGTTTTAAAATGTACATTTAAATTTAAGCTTAAAAATTCTTTTTAAAAATGGAAGTAATAATATTTATCTTAAATATTAATGGTACATGTTAACATTAAAATTAAAGTTTATAAGTAAATAATTAAATTTACAAAACCAAAGCAATAATAAATATTGATAATAAATTCTAAGAATAAATGCTACTGATAAATGCTGGTGAGGAATTAATTAAATTAAGCTTTATGTGAAAAAACTAAATTTAGAATGAAATCTAAGTTTAAAATGTAAAAACCTCAAATGTATAAAACTGAATTAATAAGGACTATTAGTAACAAATATTAACAAATTAAGAAAATTAGTTTAAGAATGAAAATTAAAGTTTAAAATGTATAAAAATTAATCAAAAATATTGATAATAAATTTTAAGAACAAATACTGATGAATGGTGGTCAGGAATTAATGAAATTAAGAGGCTTTAGGTTAAAAAATTCAATTTAGAATGAAATTTATGTTTAAAATGTAGAAACTTTAAATGTATAAAACTAAATTAATAGGAGTATTAGTAATAAATATGAATTTGAATTATTAAACTAATTTTCTTAATTTAAAGTTTAAAGTTTATAAAATTAACTAAGTCAAAAATATCAATACTAAATTTTAAGAATAAATACTCATGAATATTAGTCAGGAATTCATGAAATTTTAAGTTTAAAATGTAGAAACATTGAATGTATAAAACTATATTAATAAGTAATATTAGTAAATATTTATTATTTACTGATATTAGATATAAATGTGTAAATAAATAATACCTAATAAATATATATGTTTCAGTATTAAATATATATTATATGTATTTAAAATATATTTTATATATGATTTAACTATAAATACAGTAATAGTGATATTTACTAATTAATTATTAGTATTAACAATTATATAAATTATTAATTAATTAATAATAATTGACATAATCTAATAGTAATTATTAATTATTAATTATAATATGAAATATGATTCTATTATAGTAATTATTAATTATTGGTATAATTAATTGATAATTAATGATTTATTGTATTCATTAATAATTAATAATTATCGATAATTATTATAATATGAAGTATGATTATATTATATTAATTATTAATTACTGGTACACTTGATAATTGATGATTATTATATTTTATTAATTGTTAATTAATTATTATCATTTTATACTGTATAATAGATAATATAATTATTCCTTATCCTATTATTCATATTAAGTTAATAACTAAAATTAAATTAGTATTGAAAATTGATAGAAATTGACAGAAAATTAAATTAATTAATTGTAAAAAATTACATTAACTATTTCCAATAACAATAACAAATAGCAGCTAAATAACCAGAGAATGATCCCTGATTTCTGGAGCTGTTTGGGTTGAATTCCTGCTGGGAACATCCATGGATAACTGGAATTTCTCTCAGGATGTGTGGTGGGAGCTGCGGGCAGCAGGAGGGCCGTGCTCTCCAGGAGCAACTGGAACGTCTTTGAGGACGCTGTGCAGTTCACTGGGAGAGTTCCCCCGGCCAGAATCCACGTCATCGGGGTGAGGGACAGCTGCCCAGGGACTGCGGGGAGTGTTCTGGGAAAATGGGAATTTTCTGGGGCCAGGGCTGCTGCGATTCTCCAGCCTGTGCAGCCCGAACGGTGGTTTTTAGGCTCATTTGGCCCATTTTTAGGCTCATTTGGCCCATTTTTATCAAAGATGGAGAGGGAAAGAGGGACAGATAGCTGGATCAATTCTCTCCAAGGATTTCAATCAATATTCAGGGAAAAACAGGAATTTTCTGTGGCAGGGGTGCTGTTATTCTCCAACCTCTGCAGCCTAATTGTGTTTTTAAGGCTCATTTGGCCCATTTTTAAGGCTCATTTGTCCCGTTTTTATCAGGGATGAGGCAGGGAAGGAGGGATGGACAGCTGGGACAAGGATTTCAATCAATATTCCAGGGAAAAACAGGAATTTTCTGTGGCAGGGATGCTGCGATTCTCCAACCTGTGCAGGCCTCACCCCGGTTTTGGGCTCATTTGTCCCATTTTTAGGCTCATTTGTCCCATTTTATCAGGAATGGAGCAGGGAAAGAGGATCAGATAACTAGATCAATTCTCTCCAAGGATTTCAATCAATATTCCAGGAAAAAACAGGAATTTTCTGTGGCCAGGGATGCTGCATTCTCCAACCTGGCCAGGCCTCACCCTGGTTTTGGGCTCATTTGTCCCATTTTAGGCTCATTTGTCCTGTTTTTAGCCTAATTTGTCCCGTTTTGTCAGGGATGAGGCAGGGAAAGAGGGATATATGGCTGGGACAAGTCAAACTCCAAGGAATTCAGTGAATATTCCAGGAAAAAGCAGGAATTTTCTGTGGCCAGGAATGCTGTGATTCTCCAACCTGACCAGCCTATCCCTTTTCTAGGCTCATTTGTCCCATTTTTATCAGGGATGGGGCAGGGAAGGAGGGATGGACAGCTGGGAAAAGGATTTCAATCCATATTCCAGGGAAAAACAGGAATTTTCTGTGGCCAGGATGCTGCGATTCTCCAGCCTGTGCAGCTCTAATTCTGTTTTTAGGCTCATTTGTCCCATTTTTAGGCTCATTTGGCCCATTTTTAGGCTCATTTGGCCCATTTTTATCAAAGATGGAGCAGGGAAAGAGGGACAGATAGCTGGATCAATTCTCTCCAAGGATTTCAATCAATATTCCAGGGAAAAACAGGAATTTTCTGTGGCCAGGGATGCTGCGATTCTCCAGCCTGTGCAGCTCTAATTCTGTTTTTTAGGCTCATTTGGCCCATTTTTAGGCTCATTTGTCCTGTTTTTAGCCTAATTTGTCCCATTTTTATCAGGGATGGGGCAGGGAAAGAGGGACAGATAGCTGGATCAATTCTCTCCAAGGATTTCAATCAATATTCCAGGAAAAACAGGAATTTTCTGTGGCCAGGGATGCTGTGATTCTCCAGCCTGACCAGGCCTCATTCTGTTTTTAGGCTCATTTGTCCCATTTTTAGGCTCATTTGTCCTGTTTTTATCAGGGGTGGGGCAGGGAAAGAGGGATGGGAGGCTGGGACAAGTCAAACTACAAGGATTTCAATGAAAATTCCAGGAAAAACCAGGAATTTTCTGTGGCCAGGGATGCTGTGATTCTCCAGCCTGACCAGGCCTCATCCCGGTTTTGGGCTCATTTGTCCCATTTTTAGGCTCATTTATCCATTTTTTATCAGGGATGGGGCAGGGAAAGAGGGATGGGAGGCTGGGACAAGTCAAACTACAAGGATTTCAATGAAAATTCCAGGAAAAAACAGGAATTTTCTGTGGCCAGGGATGCTGTTATTCTCCAGCCTGACCAGGCCTCATCCCATTTTTGGTCTCATTTGTCCTATTTTTTAGGCTAATTTGTCCCATTTTTATCAGCAATGGGGCAGGAAAAGAGGGATGGGCGACTGGAACAAGTCTCTGCAAGGATTTCAATGAATATTCCAGAAAAAACCAGGAATTTTTGCTGTTATTCTCCAACCTGCCCAGGCCTCACCCCTTTTCTAGGCTCATTTGTCCTGTTTTTAGGCTCATTTATCCATTTTTTATCAGGAGTGGGGCAGGGAAAGAGGGATGGGCAGCTGGAACAAGTAATTCCCAGGATTTCGAGCAGCTCTGGCTGCCTCTGGCACAATTTCCCTGCATAATGGGAATAAAAATCAGCTGGAATTACAGGCTGAGTGTAAAAACAGGGAAAGAACAAACATTTTCCATGTTCTCTTGAAGAGGCTGGAGTCTGATCTTTGGGATTTTAGCAGGTTGGAGCCTGACCCTTGGGAATTTTAGGCTGATATTTGAAATTCTCCATCCTTTTCCCACCAAAATTCCAGTTCAAGGAGGGTTTGAACTGCTCAGGACTGAAAATCTCTTGTGGTTTGGAATAAATTTGATTTACAAATACAATATATTGATGGTTATTATTGTTATTATTATTATTTTCTATTTTTATATTCTATATTTTATATTTTATGTTATTTTATCTCTTATCTTTTATATTAAAAGTAACTATTTGTTGTTTTAGGGATTGGGGAGGTTTGGCCTGAGCAAAATCTATGACATTTGGAAGCTCAGTCAACCTGCAGATGTCAGGCAAAACTGTGAGTATTTCCTTATCCTTCTTTTTTTCCAGAATCTTTTAAGTTTTTCTGGAAATTAAGACACTTTTTGATGGCTAATTTTCTATTTCCTCATTAATTTTTTTTGGTTGAAACCTGATTTTTCAATGGTTTTATCATGGGTTGGGCTGTTTTGGCTGCTTAATTCCAGAAATCCCAAAATGTTGGAATTGTCAATCACCTTTCCCCAGCTTTCCACTGTGATTCCTCCTTTTGATTTTAACCCACAATTTGGGATATTTTTCCTATTCTTTTCTAATTTTAGATAATTTTTAATTTCTCTTCAGCTTTCCCTGGTTTATTTTGATTTAAAGCTCCTTTTTTTTTTTTATTTCCTGGTGGATAAAATTCAGGATAAAAATCCCTCCTTTAAAATCCAGCACAAGCAGGTGAGTTTTTTATGGAAAAAACAAAGGATTCACCACTTTAGTTGCTAATCCCATTGATGTTATTCCCAGTTTTTTGGGAGGTGAAATCCCAGGAAAATTCCTTCGCCAGCTAGAAAACAAAGCAGATCAACGCAGGATGGAAGAATCTTGGTGAAATCTTTAATTAAAAATTAAAATACATCAAACAAACTCCTCCTCCCTTCCAGCAAACCTTGTGATTGAGGATTCCTTCATCAAAAAATGGGAAGAAACTGAGGGATTTGTGGGATTGAAGGAGTATGCTCAGCGTGTTGACGACAAAGAGCTGGAAGGGAAAATTTCCATCGTGGAGAAATACAGAGAGCGAATCCCAGAGCTGGTGCAGAGGATCCAGGGGAGCCACGTGTCCCAGGAATCCCTGGCAGGTGAATCCATGAGCAGGGGGAAAACTGGGATTGTTTTCCAGTCCTGATCCAGGGGGGAATTCTCATCCTGGGAAAAGAACAGGCTGGATCTTTTGGGGTGGAGTGGGAGCTTTTGGGATTGGAATCTCTCTGCTCTGGAGGCAGGCTGGGAGAGCTGGGAATGTTGCCCTGGAGAAGGGAAGGATGCAGGGAGAGCTCAGAGCTCCTGCCAGGGCCTAAAGGAGCTCCAGGAGAGCTGCAGAGGGACTGGGGACAAGGCATGGAGGGACAGGAGACAGGGAATGGCTTCCCACTGCCAGAGGGCAGCGATGGATGGGATCTTGGGAAGGAATTCCTGGCTGGGATGGAATTCCCAGAGCAGCTGTGGCTGCCCCTGGATCCCTGGGATGGCCAAGGCCAGGCTGGACAGAGCTTGGAGCAAACTGGGACAGTGGAAGGTGGGATCTCTGCCCATTTGGGATTCTTGTTGGAGTTGCCCTGACTGAAATCTGGAGAAGGGACAAAGCAATCAAGTAGAAAATTCCTCAAATACAGGACATTCCTGGTTGGGAATGCTGGAGCTGAATCCTGGAGCTCGGGTTGCCAACCAAACATCTCCCTTGGCAGGAAAGATTCCTGCCAAGGAATCTTCCTCTGGATTCCCCACAGAGATTCTGATTTAAATTTGGGATAAGAGCAACAGATGCAGAATGAAATGAAGTTAAAACTTCCATCACTGCTGCAAGGGCTGATCCTTTTTCCTTCTTTTCCCCTCTTTTTCCCACATGTGTCCAGATTATGTCATCGGGACTGTCCACCAAGCCAAAGGCCTGGAATTTGACACAGTTTGCATTGCAGATGATTTTGTCCAAATCCCTTCCGTGAGTGGGGATTTCCTGAGAAGAATGAATGTTGCTCTTGGTAAGGGAACAGCTCTGTGGGGAAAAAACGGGAAAGAGAAGTGGGGTGAGGGGTGGAGCATGGGAACAGAGCTGGGAAAGGGGCTGGGGAACCAGGAGAGGCTGAGGGAGCTGGGAAAGGAGCTGAGGCTGGAGCAAAGGGGATCAGGGGGACCTTGTGGCTCTGCACAGCTGCTGACAGGAGGGGACAGCCGGGTATGGGGTCAGGCTGTGCTCCAGGGAACAGGGACAGGAAGAGAGGGAACAGCCTCAGGCTGGGCAGGGGAGGTTGAGATTGGATATTTGGGATCATTTCTCCATGGAAAGGGCTGTAAAGCATTGGAAGGAGCTGCTCAGGGCAGTGTTGGAGTCTCCATCCCTGCTGGGATTTAAAATCCATGTGGATGTGACCCTTGGGAACATTGGGCAGTGGTGGCCTTGGCAGTGCTGGGAGTAGTCAAGTCTCAGACTCGATGTCTCAGAGACCTTTTCCAACCAAAATAATTCCCTGATTCCATGATCATGTGTCCAAACAGGATAAGAAAAAGAAAGGCAAAGTTGTATCCCTGTTTTTAGAGCCCTCCCAGTGTTTTTTCCTATTAAAATCACTTCTTCTCCCTCATTCTCCTGTACATCTTTTCCAACCTTAAGGATTCTCCCATTCCATAAATATCCCTGCAGCCAAGCTTGGAGCTGTGTAGCAACAAAGACCAATCCAGCCTTGGGAAAGCCACAGCTTCCCTGAGGCTCCTGTTTTGGAGGAGCTGCTCTCTTCCCAGTGAGCACAGTGAATCCAGGGACTGGGAAGCTCCTCCAGCTTCAAGCTTGTGCTCCAAACAGGAAAACAGAAAGCTGGGAGTGGCTTTTCCAGGCATGGAGAATCCTGGCTTTTCCTGGAGGGAGGGATGAGGGATGAGGCAGGAGCTGCTGATGGAGGGGGGACCTTGCCAGCAAACACAGCAAATTCCTGCTTCCCCACAGAAACACCCTCTGTCCTTCCAGGAATGGAATCATGGAATGGTTTGGGTTGGAAAAGATTTTAAAGCCAATCCAATTCCTTGCTTTGGGACATTTTCCACTATCCCAGCTTGCTCCAAGCCTCATCCAAGCTGGATGAGGAATTGGAAGAACCACAGAGCTGTTCATCCTTATCCCCTGAATCCATGGATCATCTCTCCTCCATGCCAGGCAGGACCTCTGAGGATGAGTGGAACCTGCTCTACGTGGCTGTGACCAGAGCCAAGAAGTGCCTGCTGATGTCCAAATCCCTGGAAAACCTTTTGACGTTGGCTGGAGTAAGTGAAACCTTGCCAAGGCAAGGAAATCCTGCTGTGGGGTGAGTCAAGGCCCACTGCACCAGAGGATTGTCCTAAGATCCACACTGATCCCAGGATTCGTGCCATGGACTACTCCTTGTGCTGGCACACGCCAGAACAGCAGGAATCATTTTTATTCCTGCATTTTGCTGCTCCATGCAGAGATTCCAGTAGGAAGACATGAGATTGGAGGAGGTTTTCCCCACTGTTCTTGCCTTTGGGTGTTGTTTTCCGCAGATCCTGAGTTCTTATCTCCATGGAAGTGTGTGGGTTCTATTCTCCCTGCCTTCCAGCTCTTCCTTTCTTTCCTTCCTTTCTTTCCTTCCTTTCTTTCCTTCCTTTCTTTCTTCCTTCCTTTCCTTCCTTTCTTTCCTTCCTTTCTTTCCTTCCTTTCTTTCCTTCCTTTCTTTCCTTCCTTTCTTTCCTCCTTCTTCCTTCCCTTCTTTCCCTTCTTTCCC
Organism: Entomyzon cyanotis; assembly: GCA_024500445.1. NCBI lineage: Eukaryota > Metazoa > Chordata > Aves > Passeriformes > Meliphagidae > Entomyzon > Entomyzon cyanotis. Next base: position 3,618,176 of record JAKEPQ010001019.1, read on the forward strand.
TTCTTTCCCTTCTTTCCTTCTCCTTCTTTCCCTCTTCCTTCTTTCCTTCCTTTCCTTCCTTCTTTTCTTCCTTTCCTTCCTACCATTGGCTTCTGATGGAGCTTTTTGATCACTGGGAATTTGGGGGTTTTTATTCCTTCTTTCAATCCCATCATGTTCTAACTCATCTCCTTGGGGAGTTAAAAAAAATAATGGAGCAACCTGTTCCAGCCCCTCAGCTCCCCCTGAGGGCTGATATTCCCTTTTTCCCATGTTTCCTAGGAACGTTTCCTTCGGGTGGAGCTGCTGAGTGAGGCTAGGAAGGAAGGAGCTCCCACTGCTTGTTGTGTGTCAGGATGTTCAAAAACCTTGGAATTCAGCTCTGGGCTGGTGGTGAAGAAGCTCCCATTGACTCATGTATGTCTCTTCCCTGGGATTTGGGGTTTGGGATTTGGGATTTGGGAGCCTTCCTGAGCCATTCCAAACCCTGTTCTGGGCAGGGATCTCATCCCACAGCTCTCCATCACAACCAGGGGTGAATTCCCAGGGTGATTCCAGGTTGTGTTGCACTTCCCACACATCCATTCAGTCCTGAAGATCCCATCTGAGCCTTCAGATGGAGCTGGTTTTGGGGTTTTGTTGTGTCAAATCCCATGTGTAACTCTCGGAGTCCATGGAAATCCATCTGGGATTGGCACAGCACTGCTGGCCCCAGTGACAATCTGACTTTTGGGGCTGGGTTTGGGTTGATCCCACCTGGATCCTTGTCCAGAGGATGCTAGGGAGGCCAAGCTCCGTGGGGAACTCGAGGTCAATCCGTGGAGCTCCATGTCCAGGACAAGGGACAGCAGCAGGGGACAGGAGCACCAACAGGACAAGAGGAAACAGCCTCAAGCTGTGCCAGGGGTTAGATATTGGGAATATTTTTCCATGGAAAGGGTTTTCAAGCATGGGAACAGGCTGCCCAAGGCAGAGTGGAATCCCCATCCCTGGAGGGATTTCAAAGCCCTGCGGGTGTGGCACTTGGGGACATGGGTTGCCTTGGCAGTGCTGGGAATTATTTAACTCAATGTTCTTTAGTTAATTATTTTTTATTATTTAGTTAATCATTTAACTCGATGTTCTTAAAGATCTTTTCCACCCATTCCACGATTCTGTGTGGGATTTCCTTGCTGTGGGCAATCCCTACTCCCCTCCCTGGATATGAGGGGGGTTGTGGCAGAGCTGGAAGCAGAGGTTGTGCTGCTCCAGCTTCCTCTTCCCTGAAATCTCCTCTTTCCCCCCTCAGAGCGATGGCAGCCAGGATCCTGGGGGATTCCTTTGCCAGGATTGCACCCGGCAGTGCTTCGGCTCCCTGACTGCACTCACCTCAGTTCCAACCACCAAGGAAGAGCCCATCCAGCTCTAACCAAGCCCTCCAGCTTCCCGGAGCCATCCTGGATTTGGGATAAAGCCTCTTGTGACATCCCAGCTCCGAAGTCAGGTGGATGTTGGATCAGGATTGCAGCTCAGCTCCTGAGGAACCTCCAGCCTCCCTGGGAAAGGTGTGAGGACTTCCCTCCAGCCCTGCCTCATCCTCCAGGAGCTGGGAAGCAGGATATCCAGAGGAATATGCACTGTGGGAATGGGATCTGACAGCACAGGGTTCCTTTTGGAGCATTCCCTCTCTCCTCCCTGTCCCCAGTGTCCAAACTTCCCGGATATCCCATCATTCCCTCTGAGCCACTGGAAGAGGAGGAAATGCAACTCTGGAAAGTATCCAAAGAAAGTTTATGTCTTGGAAATGAACTCTTCCTGCCCAGCCATGGGAGGAAATCCTAAATCTCTCCCAGTGCATTCTTTTTCCATCCTTGCAACCAAGGGATTTCCCCAGACTCTTCTTCCTGCAGCAAACCAGGAAGGAAGAAATGAGGCAGCAGCAGAAAAACTCCTTTGGTTTGTGTTCAGCCAAACTCAGGGACAAACTGGAGAGGGTTTTTAATCCTAGAATTAAATTTATAGCCAAAAACAGCCTTAACACTTCCTTTTTGTCTCTTCCCTTCCCTTAAATATCCTCTATTTCCCAGCCCTCCCAGGAGCACTCCTGTCAATCCAGGTGGATCATGCTCTCCGTGCCTCACTGTGGCACAATTCCAGAGTCAGTACTATGGGAAACTGAAAGTGATTTCAGGAATCTGCCTTGGCCAGATTGTGGGCTGTGCCTGCAGCAGGAAGCTCGTGCATCCTGTTTTTATCATGTTCATTCATGGAGTTGCTTCCTTCCCTCTTTTCACTTTCGATGCCAACTCAGGAGCACATTCCCTGGGTGGGCAGGAATTCCCCCAAACTTGGATTTGGATGGAACCACAAAGCCTGGAGTGGATATTGGATTTGGCTCCCTTCCAGCCTCCCCTGTTTCCCAGCCATCCCAGGTTCCTTGGGAACAGGGATTTTCCCTGTGCCCTGCCTGTCACACATCCCTGGATCAGAGGCACAAACAGGACAAGAGCAGCCAGGAAAAGCCGTGGAATTTAAGCTGTTGGATCCCTGCTGCTTCCCAGGCTTTTTGAGAACTGGCAGCTGCCACTGTGCCATCACTTCTGGAAGATGGGAATGAAGAGTTCATTCACAATCCTTGGTGCTGTGAGGATGGATTCATCCCAATCCAGTCCTTCCCACCATTCCAGCTGAGACACCCACTTAAAGAATCCACTGCTCTGAGTGGTATTTTCTATATGAAATATATTTATTTATGTATAAAAAGGTACCAACACAGAGCTGCCTGTTCCAGAGTGTAAGGAAACAAGTGGAGAAAAACTGCTTAAGGAAACAAATAAAAAAAAAAACTGGATAAGGAAACAAATGGAGAAAAACTGGATAAGGAAACAAGTGGATAAAAAGTGCTAATGGATAAAGGAAAAACACAGAAAGGAAAATATCCCTGAGTCATGTTATTGCCTTTGGTCTCTGGTGGTGTCTGTAGAGAGACTGCTCCAGCTTGGATTCCCTGTGAGCCAGTGGGGATCAGGATCAGAGCTGGAAGTGCTTCCAAAGGATCCCTGAGCTGTGTGAGGGTGGGATGGTCCCAACACCTTTGGCTCTGGCTCAGTGGCTGGAAGAGAGTGGGAAAGGGATGAGGATGTGAGGGGTCCCTCTCCATCTGATTTCTGGGATTTGGGGATAAAGCCAGGAAAGGGATCATCATCCCATATGTGGGGAAATGCTTGGCTGTGTCCCTTTCTATCTAATTTCTGGGATTTGAGGCAGTCTGGGGACAAAGCCAGTCTGGTGTCCAGCTAATCCAACTCTGGCTGTGCTGCTGGACAGGAAATGGGAATTACCTGGGGCAGGGCAGCTCAGCCTCATCCCAAACCCCATCCCAGCATCCCAACCCTCTCCCTGCCCACCACCACAGGGCCAATCCCCCCAAACCCCAGCTCCTGATGCAGGACCCCCACCCACCTCTGGGCACTGGAGCTGGATCATCCATGGGAGTCATCCATGTTCAGGCTGGGAAGAGCAGCCCCACATCCCTGGATGCTCTGCCACCCCTCAGGGAAGCTTCCAGCTTTCCATCCTCCTCGGGATGGTGGGTGCTCAGCCTGTGGGGACAATGACAGGTGCCACCTCCTCATTCCCAGAGGGATGAGCCTCCATGGGAATGTCCATCTCTGTCAGCATGTAGCTCCGCCTGGTGCACCTAGGGAGGAAAGAGGAGCATCAGCAGCATTCCAGGGATTTTCCTTGGCTTTTTGGAAAGCAGAGAAGCTGAGGGAAACTCCTCCCTGGGGTTTGGCACACTTACCTCCTACTCCAGCAGCAGACAATCACAATTCCAGCAGCCAGAGGCACCAGGAGTCCTGTGGGATGGACACTTGGAGTGAGGAGCATCTCCCAACCCATGGCTCCCACCAAAATAGCTCCCTGAGGAGCCAAAACCACTCCAGCCACCATCACAAGGGATGGAATTAGGGAATTCTTCTACCCAGGAAGAAATTTGGGTGCTGAATCCTTCCCCCTCCCTTGGTGGTATTTCCACTGGCCATGGAATAAAGCTCCCACAGTCCCAACAAGGATTTTTAAGCTTAAACAATAAAGAAAATAAGCCCCTGTTTGCCAAAATTATTTTTTCCCCAGCTTACCGATGGAAAAGGCCACAGACTGGATGGAAGCTGGAAAAGAAGAGAGAAAAGGAGATTTTGAGCTGCAAAGGTAGGAAAGGGTTGGATGCTGGGAGGAGCCTCACTAAGAAGGAGTTTGGGGAGAAGGAAAAAAATCCCTTGGAAAATTAAAAGAGCCTTTTCTGGATGAAATAAGCCCTGATGGAGGGTTGTATTCCCTTGGGGATTGTCCCAACCTGCAGCATAATCCACAGGGGCAGTGGGCAGCGGGGTTGTTCCCTCTCCCAGCGTGGATGTGTCCGATGTTGGAAGCATCTCTGGTGGCCTGGAGGTGTCTGGTGACAGCCCATCAGGTGATGGTGGCACAGGTGACAACGTGGAAGCTGGAGAGGGGCTGGAATTCGGGCTGGCATTGGTGGTTCCTGCTGGGAAAACGGTGGGAAATCATTAAATTCCCAAAATTGAAATGCGGCGCCGCTGTTTCTGCGCCCCCGTCCAAAAGCTACAAAAGGCTGGGATTTCACCCAGTTGGATGAATTTGATGCTGCCGTGGGAATGTTTTGCTTTGCACACCCTGGGAGTTGTGGCTTTGCTGTGGCTCTGGCAGCTCCAAACCCAATCCCAGGATCCAAACCCAGTTCCCAGTTCCTCACCCGTCGGGGTTGTGCTCTCTGTGCTTGGCGCCGGCGGCAGCTCTGGGCTGGGAGTTTGCTGGGAAAGAGCTGGATCTCCTTTGGGAAAACACAACAGGGAGACACCATCAGCTGGGAAATGAACTCTCCAGCTGGTTTGGTGGCTTAGAAAGTAAAAATTATTTTATCCAGTGTTGAGGTCTGGGAGAAATTCCACAAAATCCAGACGTTGGTTGTCAAATTTGAACTGTTTTTACATTTTAGCAAAAAAAGGAATTAATGTTCAATTGGCTTCAAGTTATTAGGCATTCTATCCTCCACTGGTTATTAATTTCTCCCTTCTCATGCTAATTATTCCACATTTTCAGCCTTTTAATGATGTCTTCCCAGATTCGGCAACTCATTGTGGTTTATAAATCCTGCATTGCTGGTGTTCAGTGCTCAGTGAGAAATTTCCCTCCCAGGCTTTTCCTTCCCTCCCCCAGGTCTGGGAGCACTGCAGGATGTGAGGCCCTAAACTTTTATTTTCCCAACCCATTAACATGGATCACGTGGAATTCCGTGATCCATCAGGAATTCCACGGATTAAATTCCTCTCCATAACTTCCCCTCCACTTCTTTCGGAAAAAACAGAACTTGGGCAGCGCCCACATCTCTTCCCATCCTCCTGTGCTGGAATTCCCACCGAGGACTTACGGATGCACTGGAGAGTGGGGTTGGTCCAGCGGGGCTCAGAGCCGTTCCAGAGGACGCACTGGATGAGGCTGGAGGTGCCAGCTTTCCGTTTGTATCCCGGGTTGCAGGAGTAGCGCAGGCGGGAATTCAGCTCCGCGTGGTTCCCGGCGTCGATGTGAGCGTTGGCCACGGCCTTGGGGCGACTGCATCGGGCTGGAATGGGAATGGGATGGATAAAAAAGAGATGGAATCGCAGCAGGGAGATCAGGCAACATCTGGCTGTGCTGGGAATTCCCCGCTCTTCATCCCTGGAAGTGTCCAAGGCCAGGTTGGATGAGGCTTGGAGCAACTTGGGATAGTGGGAGGTGTCCTGCCTGTGGCAGGGGGTGGAATGAGGTGATCCCTAAATTCCCTTCCAACCCAAACCATTCCATGATTCCATGAAATCCTGCCTAGTGGTGGATATAGGGATTTGGTGCTGCCCTGGGGCTGGGAGAGCCTCATCCATCCTGGAAAAATACATTGGAAATGGCTGTGCCACTACACAGGGAATGGAGAAAGGGAAGACTATTCCCAGCATGTTTGGGAATCAAACACAGCAACTGGAGAAAGGGAAAACTCCCAGCATGTTTGTGGTCGCTGTAGCAGCTCCTCCAGCCACCAAGCACTTTTTATGGAATTCCATCCCCTTCCAGGGCTGTCCCATGCCAGCAGCCCCAGCTGTGTCCTGTCTCCAGCTGCTGCATTCCAGCTGCACTCGCTGCCCCTGTCCTTCTCCACTCATGTCACAGCTGGACATGGAAAATTCCAGGCACTGTCTGAGTTCTCCAGCCACTTCCCAGGGTTTTTTCCCCTCTGGAAGGTGGCAGCTGAAATCCAAGTATTCCAGGCAGTGGGACATCAATGGATTGTGAGTTTTGGCTTTGCTTTTTCCCAAAGGAGCTCCTGCTTCCCTTTTGGCTTTGGGATGAGGTCGGCTCTGCACCAAGGTGGTGAAATTTCCCTTCTTTTCTGGTGCAATGGGGAAAGTTTCCTGGTTGCTCCAAAAGTGTGCCAGCACCCAGATCCCTGTGGTGGTTTGGGAATGGCTCATCCATGATCCTGGCTGCTGGAAGCTCCTGTATCCCAGTGGGAGCCAGCATGGAGAGATGGAGAGATGTACAATGGGAATAACACAAAATACAGCCGGGATGGAGCGATGGGTATCTGGGATGTGATGGATCACCAGGATTGAACAATGGATATCTGGGATGTGATAGATCACCAAGATGGAGCAATGGATATCTGGAATGTGATGGATCACCAGGATTGAACAATGGATATCTGGAATGTGATGGATCACCAGGATGGAGAAATGCACTGCAGGAATGGGAATTATGGAAGGATGGAATAATGCAAGGCCTGGATGGATGGATGGATGGATGGATGGATGGATGGATGGATGATGGATGGATACCTGGCATGGATGGAGCCATGTCCAGCTGGGATGGAGCAGTGTCCACCAGGAGGGATACACAGTTGGGCTGTGATTGTCGTGGGATGGAGATGGAGAAACAGTGGGAATGGGAATGGGAATGGGAATGGGAATGGGAATGGGAATGGGAATGGGAATGGGAATTCCACGGCAGTGAGGACAGGAGCAACAGGGAGGGGAATGTGCTGGTGACAGGGACAGCAGCCACCAGGGACAAGAGTGTGATGGGAGCAGGATGGGCATGGAAAAGTGGGAATGGGGAGGATGGGGATGGAAACACAGTGGGGATGGGAACAGGATGGGAAGAGGACAGTGGCACATTGGCAGTGGGGACAGGAATACAACACTCTCCCATTGGCACCCAAAACACCCAGAGTTAAAAATGTCCATCTTCAAAAACTCCTGCCCCAATTTGTTGTGTATTCCCAGAACATCCCAGGGGGAATCTGCTCCATTTCAAGCGCTCAGGTGGATCCAGCTGTGCTCCAGGTGTGATCCTGGCACCAGGACACTCCAAAGGTCTGGGAGACACAGTGACACATGGACCACACATGTGCTGAGCACAGCAGCTCTTGGCCTCCTCTGAAGGCGTGGGCAAAATTCCTGGAAGCAGCAGCTCCTGGAACTGAGATTCGAGGAAACGCCCAGGGCTGTTTGACAACAGCCTTACAACTCAGCAGACCTGAAACTGCCTTTAGCGAATGAAAATCCCTCCTGGCGCCAACTCCCACTGCTCCTTCTAAGGGAACCCAGCAGCAAATCCAGCTGGAAACACCAAAAGTGTCCAGAAAAACAGGGATCTGCAGGCTCTGTTTATGCCTTCCAGCTTTTAAACCTGCTTTCCTCATCCCAATCCCTCCAAAGCGCTTTTTTTCCCAGTTGATTGGAATCTCCTCTTCCAAAAAACGCCCACATTGGTCAACAAGATCCCAGCAGTGCCACTGTCCAGGATCACATTCCGGCTTCTCACACCATCACTCCATGGATTTCAGCTTGTTTGATGAGACGAAACACATTCCACAGGGGAAAAGGAGAGGAAGCAGCCCTGGACCTGCAGGATTTAGGCTTTTATCCCTGGCAGTGAGTTGGAATTTCCCAAGGATGTGTCATCCCAGGTGCTGAAAGACTCATGTCATCCTTGGCCAACCTCCCAAAGGAGCTGTGGTGCTGGGAGCCAACCTTGCAGGGAAAGCACCTCCAGCTGCATTATTTCCACTCCCTGCATCCTGGATTAAATATCTAGGTTAAATGTGCCCAATATTCATGGATTTTGTGTTTCCATGAGTTAAATTCATGTTTTTATTTTGCTTGTTCTTGTCTTTCTCCACCAGCAATTTCCAATGAAGCTGATGTTGGAGGATGAGTTCATGAATTTCACAAGGCTAGACCCAAGAAAAATCCATGAGAAATACCAGAATCACAGAAATAAATAAAACTTTGTCATGTTTTAACATGAGAAATATTCCAAATTGTCCAGCTGGGCCAGGGCTGGAAAGCAGGAGAGGATGGTATGGATACCAGTGGGATTATTGTGGGGTGTGGCAGCACATCCTGAATTGTCCATCAACTGAACTAAGAGAAATGAGTATTATTCATTTTCTCTAACACCCCCTAAACCCACATTTTCTGCCCCAAACAACAATCCTGGTGGCACCACTGCTGCCTGGAATGTTGTCTGGAGGTCTGGGATTTCTGGTCAGGGGTAATTCACTTCAGGGAGGGCTATTTTTAGCCTGTTCCTGAGGTTCAAGATGTGTGTGTTCCCATGTGTCTCTTCTGGCTTGTTTTTGTCATCCAAGACAGCTTGTATTCCTCGCCATTCCTGTCATCCCTTTATAAATAGGGATAAATTAATTTTCCATGGCTTCAGGAGCTTGGAGGAGGCACTGAAGCTGTTCCAAAGCTCTACACTCCTGCTCTCCTACACAGAATCCTTCAGACCTTCCATATTTTCAGTTAATTAAATATTTAATAATGGTCTTGCTGCTGCCAGTGGCTCCCAGGGATTATGCCAAGGGATTGCTCTTCCAAGTCTGAGCTCTGATGAAACTTTTCCTGAAGCTGTTGTGTCCAAGAGCAATGGAGCTGGGAAGGGTCTGGAGAATTCCTGATGGAGCTGGGAAAGGAGCTGAGGCTGGAGCAAAGGGGATCAGGGGGACCTTGTGGCTCTGCACAGCTGCTGCCAGGAGGGGACAGCCGGGTATGGGGTCAGGCTGTGCTCCAGGGAACAGGGACAGCAGCAGAGGGAACAGCCTCAGGCTGGGCCAGGGGAGGGGCAGGGTGGATATTGGGAATATTCCTCATGGAAAGGGCTGTTCAGCCCTGGCACAGCGGCCCAGGGTGTCCCAATCCCCTGGAGGGATTTAAAAGCCACGTGGATGTGGCACTTGGGGACATGGTCGGTGTGGCCTCAGCAGCGCTGGGTTAATCGTTAGACTCGGTGATATTTAAAGGTGTGTTTCAAGTTTTACGATCCAGTGATTGCAGGATTTCTGTCTTTTGGACAGGCAAGACGCAATGTGATACTCCTGGCTGAGCAGCCATGGACAACTCCCAGTCCCGTGGAAAACCCAGCCAGGCTGAAATCCCACAGCCATGCAGCTCCCACAGGTCCATCACACAGATCCTAAAAACCATCCCCACCCTCCCTGGGCACTGGTGAGGAGGTGGGGTGGGAATCCCAGGATGGAAGTTGGCACCCAGGGAGGTTCGAGGGGAATATGGGGGGTACAGCCTGGGCGCTCTGGGGAGGTCATGAGGCACCCAGGGAGGGATTTGGGCATGCGGGGAGCAGTGTGGGCACCCCAGGGAGCAGCAAGGACACCCTGAGTGGGAGCTTGAGTACCGCGGGGAGCAGCCTGGGAACCCAAGGAAGTGGAGTGGGCACCCCAGAGAGCAGCCTGGGCACCCCAGGGATGGCATCGGCACCCCATGAAGGGTGTGGGCACCTCGAGAGGGGGCTCGGGTACCCCAGGGAATGGTGTGGGTACCCCAGGAAGCATCCCGGGAAGCGGAGCAGACATCCCAGGGAGTGGCATGGACAACCTGAGGAGCAGCGCGGGCATCCCGGGATGCGGAGAAAGCACCTTCGGGACCGGAGCAAACACCTTAGGGTGGCATGGGCACCTCGGGGATAGTGTGGGCACCTCAGTGGGAGCTTGGATATCCCAGGGAGTAGCGGGATTCCCTTGGGAAGTCGAGCACGCTCCCCAGGGAGCGGAACAGGCATCGCAGGAAGCGGAGCAGACAGCCCCGGAGCAGAGCTAGTATCCCGGGGAGTGGCATGGGCAACCCGGGGAAAAGCTCGGGCATCCCGGGAAGCGCAGCGAGCGCCTTCGGGACGGCGAGTTCAGCCCAGGGAAGGTGTAGAGATCCCGGGGAGGGTGTGAGTACCCCGGTGAGAGCTCGGACAAGCCGGGGAGCCCGGGGCAGCCCCGCTTACCGGTGTCGGCGGCGGCGCGGAGCAGCAGGAGAGCGACGGCAGAGCAGAGCAGCGGCGGCAGCGGCCGTGCCATGGGACCGGCCCGGGGGCAGCTCCGGGCTCCGGCGGGGGCTCCAGCGGGAGCTCCGTGGCGTTTCGCTGCCGCTGTCGCGGTGCCGGTGTGGCCCTACTAAAGGTTTCGCTTTCGCTTTCGAGCCGGCGCCACCGGGAGGGACGCACCGCCCTGCCGGGATGGCGAGCCAGGCCGGGGAGGCGATGCGGTGCCCGGGAGGGGCGAGCGCGGGGTGCCATACCGGCGGGGATCCCGTACCCGGGGGAATCCGGTACCCGGGGGGGATCCGGTACCCGGGGGGATCCGGTACCCGGGGGAGTTCGGCTACAATAACGGCGGATTCGGGGGATTCACTGCCCGCGGGATTGATGAGATTCCCGGGAGGATGAGATACAGGGGGTGAGGGGTGAAATAGCTGGAAGGATGGAATAACCCGGGAATAGGAATCCCGGGGGAGCAGAGTGGGTGTGGAATTTGGTACCCAAAGTGGGATGCGATTCCCGGCGTGCGGAGAGATGCAGTAGGACATGCAATATCCACGGGATGTGAGATGCCCTGGGAGGGAAGGGATACAGCGAGGATGAAATATTTGGAGGGGGTGAGTGATCCAGGGAGTGCAATATCCCGGTGGGGGAGAGGGAATGGGATAGCCCTGGAGACAGCAGTGCCTGGGGGGATGCGATATCGGGGTCACTGCAATGCCCAGGAGGGTCGTGGTACTCTTGGGATGCAATATCTTGGGAAGGGATGCAATCCCGGCAGGAGACGAGGCAGCACTCCCTGCCCCGGGAATGTGGTATCCACGGGAATAGCAGTGTCCTGGGGGATGCAGCTCCTCCCTGCAGTGCCTGGTGGGATCTGGCCATGGATCTGGGGGGATTCCATGTCCTCCTGAAGCAGGAATCCCAGTGCTGGAGGTGGAAGTTGCTGGTCCCCACACAAACCTGAAAACTGGAGACAAAGCTACTGTGAAGCCCTGGAAGATCTGCAGAGCTCCTGCAGTTGAGCTCCATCCTGCAGCATTCCCAGAACTCAGATCCCACAGATCCTGCTCACAACGAATCCTCCCCAACTCAGCTCCTCGTTCATGACCTCTTTGTTTATTCTCACAATTGCAAATCATTTTATTTCATCAGCGAGCATCAGCAAATATCCCCATGTACTAGAAAAGGGAAAAAAAGGGCTCTTTGGGTGATAACATCTCATGGCCAATCACCAAATCTTCATGAGAGGTGAATAAATTCTCCCTCTGCCATCAAGGAAAGAGAAATAACCTCAATTAAGCTCCCTGAAGCACGAGAGAGGCTTCACCCTGTGGCAAAGAGCTTGACCCTGACAAAAGTATATTAGAGAGAGCAAAATGAGCCTGGAGAACAAGGAGGAGATGCCTGAGGATGATAGCTGGAAACAATCCAGAGGAAAATGCTGCAGGAATTACACTCCAGCTGAGTGCTATCCCAGATTCCCAAGGGGGAAGGTGCTGGCTGTACTCTGGACGGGCTGGGATCCCACAGTGACAATCACAATATGCAATCAGCAGGGCAGGGTTCTCAGCAGGTTATGCAAGAGCTAAGGGTGATTATCATGGGGTTTGGTAAAGAAAATTCAGTTGGGGAAGACTTTGTCCTTCTTCTCAAGAATTCCTTCCAAAGAAGTGAAAAATCCAATGGTGTCTTAAATTTCCAGGTGAAGATTTTGGTGGTCCTGGTGAAAATGAGCTCTGCGGCTGCTAATCTTCCAGAAGATAAGCGAAACTGGGTGAGAGTTTATACTGGTCCAACTGGAGGATTGTGATCCCTGAGAAAGGCACATTTTCAATACTTTCCCACAAAAATCCTCGAGTCTTCCCATGGAAAATCAGAGCTAGGGAATGAGTGGCTGTTGAGGAATACACTCAGTGCAGGTAGCTGGTCGAGCTCTGGGTGGTGACAAGAGGACAGGAGGTGGTGACAAGAGGACAGGAGGTGGTGACAAGAGGACATGAGCTGGCACTGACCAGCAGTGGGCACAGGGACCTGTGGTCCTACCAAGTGACCAAACACCCAGAGCCTCGGCAGGAGCCAAGGAATCCAAACTTCTCCATGCTTGGACTGTCAGGGTGTAAAAACCTGGGATTTTCTTTGTTCAGGGTCCCTCCTGAGAGGCACCAGCTTGAGCTCTTATTTTACGATTTAGTTTTTCGTTGAGATTAAATTATTTTAAGGATTGAGACATTTGAGGAAAGCAGACCTGACCCTGTGAGTGTGGGGGTGGAGCTGGGATGGAACTTCATTCCCAGCTCAGGAGGTGTGACTTCCACAGTGGCTCCTGGAGAGTCAGACAGGAAATTTTCCCTAACAGGCTGATTTTTAGGATCATCCCACCAAGCGTGGCCTGGTCCCTGTCTCAGGCAGCCCTTTGTGTTCTGTTTCCTGAGGCACAACATCAAAGGATCCTTCCCATCCTTGCCAGCACCAGGACAAGGATGTGACCCTAAAGCATCCTTCCCTCGGGGCATGGAGAAAATCAAGGGCTGGCCAGAGGAGGCCACCAAGATGATCAGAGGGATGGAGCAACTCTGCTGTGAGGAAAGACTGGGAGAGCTGGGAATGTTGCCCTGGAGAAGGGAAGGATGCAGGGAGAGCTCAGAGCTCCTGCCAGGGCCTAAAGGAGCTCCAGGAGAGCTGCAGAGGGACTGGGGACAAGGCATGGAGGGACAGGACACAGGGAATGGCTTCCCAGTGCCAGAGGGCAGGGATGGATGGGATCTTGGGAAGGAATTCCTGGCTGGGATGGAATTCCCAGAGAAGCTGTGGCTGTCCTTGGATCCCTGGAATGTCCAAGGCCAGGCTGGACAGGGCTTGGAGCAACCTGGGACAGAGGACGGTGTCCCTGCCATGGCATGGGTGGCACTGGATGATCCTTAAAATCCTTTCCAAATCATTTTATAATTCCATTATTTCCCTTGAGTCACTGGTAGATTTCCATCCTGGCCATAACCCAAACTGGGAATTACTGGATGGTTTTTTTTTTCAAAGCTCTTCTAACAATGGTACTTTTCCACTCGGGCTCTGATTCCCATAAATGACATTACAAGGCATTCATGGAATAAGGGATTTTCCCTCATTCCTCACCTCAGTCAGGCAGCTGGTGCTCCTGATATGAACAATTTGCTCACACCTTTTCCAGGAACAAACTCCTGCTGCGGTCAAGGGAGGTTTCCCTGTCCAGCTGGTTGGGTCAAGGGACACTTTGCCATCCATGTGGGAATTCCTGAGGCCCTAGAGCAGCTCCAAGGAAGGGGAAGCCAGGGGGATTCACCACCACAAGGTGGGCAGTGAATTTGAGCAGTTCCAGGTTTCTTCTTGGATGGAGCTCATGGAAGGGTTGTGTTGTTGGCTGTGACTCTTGGAATGGAGATTTTTGGGTAAGAAAAGCTGGATTTAGGCCAAGACTAAAGTGGGACAGACAGCTTGTTTCAAGGCACCAGAGATGAAGATTCATCTCCTTCCTGAGCAAAAATATTCCTTTGGGTTCATTTTCCAGCTAACAGAAACCAAAACGCTGCCTCAAGGAGCAGAATAGTCCAAACCCCAGAAATGAAACAGCTTTTGTTTGCCTTTGAGGATCTAACCAGGAATTACATAATTTCTTATCAGCTCCCACATGGGTTCCTGCACGGAGTACATAAAACATGCTCAGGATGGGAGTTGATCCCAAAATGTTCTTATCTCCCAGGAATATTTGGGGCTATGGTTCATCCCTGCTAATTAAATGTGTAGAGCTCAAATGGCTCCAACAACCAGTTTGTAAATCTCGGGTTGGCAGCCTGGAATGATTTCCCATCAAGTTAATTACTTCCTCTAATTTTAATTACCTACTTTTAATCCAGCAAGAAGCAATCACTGGGTCAAGTGCTGCCCATTGTGCTTGGAGACAGCTGGAAAAGTCCAAATACAGCCCTGGAAATTAAGAGGGATGGAGGTTTTCCCTTATCCAGGAAGAAATTCCAGTGCTAATATTTTGTGTTGTGGGAGTTATGAAATTATTGAGCCTCTGGAATGAAAGAAGAAGGAGGAGGAGGAGGAGGAGAAGAAAAAGAGGAGAAGGAGGGGGACATGAAGAAGGAAAGAGGAGAAGGAGAAGGAGAAGGAGAAGGAGAAGGAGAAGGAGAAGGAGAAGGAGAAGGAGAAGGAGAAGGAGAAGGAGAAGGAGAAGAAGGAGAAGGAGAAGGAGAAGGAGAAGGAGAAGGAGAAAAAGAGGAGAAGATCCAGTGCTAAGCATTGTAGGCAAGGCCATTCCCTGATAAAAGTGAAAATTTAGCACTTGCTGAGTTTTACAAATTGATACATGACAATAACTTTCTATTTTGGCAGGAAGTTGGCAGAATTGGTGAAAATGAGGTGTCTTGGCTGCCCAACAGAACACCCTACTGATGGGAACAACCCACTGCTGCATTCATGGAGAGATTCTGACCTTTCCAGAGCTTCCCAAGGGAAATCACTCCATGTGGGAGGGTCTGGAAGTGTGACCTGAGAGCTGAGGAATCCAGGGGAGCAGCAGGGTGGGGTGTGCTCAGCTCAGGGACTCACAGGGGATCTCCAGCAGAATTTGTTTGGAAATTCAACTCCTTTTCCATTTGAGGGCAAAGAACCCATGAAATCACCCGGGGGTTTCCTGCCTCGGGGTTGCTTTAGGTCTCAACTACTTCTGACTTTGGGGACTTTCAGTTCTCGGATGTGAGAAAGGTTTTGAGAGTCACTGCAGCCTTTTCCCAAAGAGAAGGAGCAGATTTTGGTGAGGGGCCTTTATTTTATTCAATTAAATGGTTTGCTGCTGTTCTTGGAGGGAAGAGCACTGACAAAACAGGAGGTTGTGAACCTTCCTGCTGGAGGTTTGGACACATCCCCTTTTCCCTGAAAAGAATATTCCCAGAGGGTTTCTCCTGAAGCAAAATGAATTCTGCTCACACCTTTCTTTATTCTCGGAGAGTGAGAAGGAAGAGGGAAAATTTGTGTGGATTTCCCCCCCCCCCTCACTTTCTAGGAATAAATAAATGTCCATCATATGTTGTTTGTTTCCTTTTTCTGTTCCATAATAAATTCCAGTCAGATGGGGAAATTCTTTCCTTTTTAAAGTTTATCTCTAAAGCTGATAATTCTCAAATTCAACTTGACTCTGCTATCAACAGCTGTGAATTATGACTCTTGAATACAAGCCTGTGCTGCATCACTGGAAAAAACATGTAAAAACCCACAAATTCCCCTTGGAATTAATGTTGTGATGTTCTCATTGACCTCTACAAGCCCTTGAAGGAAACAATGTGTTTAAGGGGAGTAAAAACCGAAGGAAAATCTTATTTGTGAGCAGGCTGAGATTTATTTTGTAACTATTTCTCTGTCTGCAGGTGGTTGAGACTGTGAAGGCTTGGATTAAAGTCGAATTTTAATCAGAAAACCCAGTTTTGGGAGCTTGGCAGCAACTGCTTTTAGCCTCTGGAAGTGGGAGGAAGGTTAGGGAAGAATCCTGGAGGATAATTGTTTTTCCCTCTTCATCCTGGGACGATAAATACTCATTAAAAATGTCCTGACTGTGTTGCCCACCCACAGCAAAGCCTTTCCTGAAGGCTCCTGGGGGTTGTGGAGATGTTGAAAAGAGCTGGGGGCTCCAAAATTGGTGGTTTTAGGTGTTTGTCTCTTCACCACGTGTTTGGAAGTGTTGTAGGGTGTGAGTAAGGACAGAGTAACCTCAGTCAAGAGAGGAATTAAAATAACAGAGTGATTAGAAGTTCTTCAGAAGAGGATTAAGGAGATGCTGCTGCTCCTGGAGGGAATCAGAGGTGACACCACAACCTCACCCCAGTCCAGGTGTGACAATTCCAGCCAGGGAAAACAAATAAATCACGTGTTGGTGAGGAGATTTCCAGGAGAATCTGGGGCTCCTGAGCAGCTCCAGAGAGGCAAACATGAGATAAAAAGTTGCCACCGGGGTCAGCAGCAAAGGAAAACATTAAACTGGAGGAGTTAGAGGGAGGAATTTCCTCTGAAAGGGCAAATTTGTTCTTTGTTGGAGGGATTTCATCACCTGCAGTGTTTGACAGCCCATGAATTGTGGTGAGTGATGAAGTTGTTTCTTGGCTTTGGCCTCATCTTGTTGGTTCATTTGCTTTGTGTCTCTGTTTAATCTTCTTTATTTTCTTCCCCTTTTTCTTATTAATCCTTTATTATTATTATTATTATTATTATTATTATCAACTTTATTACCCTAATTAATTCCTATTATTAGCACTGCCAATATACCAAAAAAACCTCTTTCTTTGCATAAAACCCATGAAAACACAACTTTACCACCTGGATGAGCACTGGAATTATCCAAAGAGGATGGAATTAAGACCTTCCACACCCCAAATTATGAAGTATTTGGAGCTGAGACATTTACTTGAGGTAGCAAATCCCACTAATTCTTTAAATCTGCAAATAAACTGATACAGAGCACAAAAGTTTGGACAAGGAATGTCAAGGATTTCGGGAATAGGAGCTCCAGACGGGGTGTTATTCCTTTTCCCCCTTTGGTTGTTCCCCCCAAAAAGGGGGTCCCCCCCCCCCCCCCCCGGGGGGCCCCCCCCCCCCCCCGCGCGGCGCCCGGGGGGGGGGGGGGGGGGGGGGGGGTTCCCCCCCCCCCCCCCCCCCCCCGGGGGGGGCCCCGGGGGGGGGGGGGGGGGGGGGGGGGGGGGGGGGGGGGGCGGGGGGGGGGGGGGGGGGGGGGGGGGGGGGGGGGGGGGGGGGGGGGGGGGGGGGGGGGGGGGGGGGGGGGGGCAGGTTTATTTTTTGGAATGAAATGTTTTGTTTGAAGCCAAGGGCAATCTAAAATACCTCGATAAAAATAACCATTATAAATTAAATACAATTAAAAAGAGTAGGAATTTTTCTCTGGAGCTAATTCCACCCGGATGTGATTATAATATGAATAGGCAGGATGGATTAAAATCTGAGCCAGGGAGTAAAAACTCCAGGAAAAGTATGTTGGAACAGTTTTTGCTCTGAATTTCTCTGTCACTCAGGTTTGGAATGCAGCAAACAATTCCCATTGGGAAAAACGAGTGTAAAATGTTTAAGCTTTTAGATGGAAGTTTCTAAATCGCTCAGATCATTCCATAAAATCATATTTGAGATTCTTGCAGCACTGCCAATCTTCTTTCCCAATTTCCAAGTGGAATGAGAAACAGTTCTCTGACTGGAGATGCCAAAAATACTACAAATTAGGAATGGGGAAGGAAAAAACAGAGATTTGAAGTAAACCCATGATTTCCATGACATTGTTTAGGTTGATTTTTTTTCTCAGTTTGAGGGGGAAAGGCACTGAATGAATTCATTCATCACTCCAGTCTGTTTGGTTGTTTAACTCGAAAACCATTTGTTTGTCATAATTTATTCCCTGAGGGATTCTTCAGGAAAAAATAAATTGTCAGGAGTTGGATGTGTTCCCACCTGAGGAGGATGTGTCTGGAACTGTCACTGGGCTCTTCCTGTTCTGCCCAAAATTATTGCCTGGGCTGTTAAATCTGGCTCAGCAGCACAGGAAAGAGCCAGGATTGAGTTTAAAAATCTGTGAATTACCCCAAGAGTTTTCACAACTCCCTAGATTGTGGAAAAACCCCACATGAGGGTCAGGAGATGGTGTTACAAGCAGGAGAAGTCAGAAAAATGGGATGGAATTAAGCAGTTTTTCATGCTCATGTTCCTAAAATGCCACGAAAAATCCAGTTATGAAAAGAAAGTTCCTTAAAAAAGGGGTCATGGCTTTGTGTCCCATCCTCTCCAAGGCTGGTGCTGCTGGATTTAAGAGGATACAACCTTGGATTGCCACGTTTCCTAAGGAATTGCCTGTTTTCCTTCTATTCCCAGGGTGCAAAACACGAAAAAATTATCCTTGCAGGATGAGAAGGAGAATTCCAGCATTCTCAACCTGCTGAGTGGAGGCAGTGTTAGAAAATATATCAGTTTTAGAATTTTGTATAACTTTAACCAAAAGTTTTGTTTGTCTTTACCCCAGGAAAAGGAATTTTAGGTTTCTCTCCAGGGCATTGTTCTACCAGGTGAGGTCTGATGAGCTCAGCAGATCAACAGACTGGAGGAACCCAAAGATAAAGGTAAAAAATAAAGATAAAGATAAAGATGATAAAGATAAAGGTAAAAGATAAGGATGATAAAGATAAAGGTGATAAAGACAAAGAAAGATAGATAAAGATAAAGATATAGATAAAGATAAATTAACCCAAAGCTCAAGAGCTCTCAGCAGAACATCAGCAGACATCAGTGTTTATCTACAAACAGCTACCCCAGAGCACCTCCAGAAGGGATGAAGACATCTGGGCAGGAAAGGACTGAGAGGAAAATTGAAGAATGAAAAATCTAATTAACATCAGAGATGAGGAGATTCAGATCCAATGGGAAACTGGATACTGGGGGTTTGCTCAACTCTGGACCAATGAACACTGACCCAATACATTGCTATGGATTTTGACTCCAGAAAATACCTGAAAAATCCAGTAAAATGATGTATCCTGGAATGATTCTCTCTGCACAGCCTGGCTGTGTGTGGATGAGATGATTTCTGTGGTACATCTTGGCCAGAACAACACCCTGGCCAGATAATAAAGTAATGCCTTGACTCTCTAACATTAAAATGTTGTTGAAATGTTTTTGTTTTTCCTGCAGATTCACTGACAGCAGCACCAGTTCCTCCATGGGCAAACCTGCTCCTCCCACATGGATTTGGCATTCCAGCTCCACGGAGCTATTCCCACTGTCCCACTCAGGAGCAGCAGCATCTCAGTACCAATTCTGATCCAAAATCCTCATGTTTTAGGGAAAACTGGTCCAGTGGCATTCCCAGCACTGCCGAGGCCAGCACTGCCCATGTCACCAAGTGCCACATCCAGGTGGCTTTGAAATCCCAGCAGGAATGGGGATTCCACCCCTGTGGATTCCAGGAAGGAATTTTCCTAATATCCAACCTGAGCCTCCCTGGCACAGCCTGAGGCCTTTTATTGCCGAGGGGTTCGAGTGGTTGGTTTGTTGTGGGAGTTACATGGGAATTACATGGGAGTTACACGTGAGTTACATGGGAAATTCATGGGAGTTACATGAGAGTTACATGTGAGTTACATGGGAAATTCATGGGAGCTACAAGGGAGTTACACATGAGTTACATGAGAGTTACATGGGCGTTACACATGAGTTACATGGGACTTACATGGGACTTACATGGGACTTACACATGAGTTACATGAGAGTTACATGGGAGTTACACATGAGTTACATGGGAATTACATGGGAGTTACATGGGAGTTACAAGTGAGTTACATGGGAAATTCATGGGAGTTACATGTGAGTTACATGGGAGTTACATGTGAGTTACATGGGAATTACATGGGAGTTACATGAGAGTTACATGGGAATTACATAGGAGTTACTTGGGAGATTAGTGGGAATCCTTTTATTTGCCAATAGGCTCAAATGGTTGGTCATGAGAGTAACATTAGAGTTACATGGGAGTTACATGGGAGTTACATGGCAGATTAATGGGAGGGGGTTTTTTTGTTTTTTGGGGAGTTTTTGGGTTTGTTTGTTTGTTTGTTTGTGTTTTTTTCCAAGGAGCCCAGTGGGTTGGTTTGTCTTGAGAGTCATATGAGAGTTACCCGTGAATTACACGGGAATTACACTTTCTTTTTGCCCAGGGACTCAATGGTTGGTTCGTGATGGGAATTAAATGTGAGTTAAATGTGAGTTACATAGCAGCTCCTTGTGACTTACCCGGGCTTCTGCCAGCGGCCTCAGAGTTGGGTTGTCATGCGAATTCCATGTGAGTTCCCCTTTTTTCGCCTGGAGCTCAGATGGTTTATATATTTATTATTTATTCATTTATTTCTCTCTGCCCGCCAGTGCAGCCTCACTCCCCTCACGAAATAACCACGCGGCCCCTTTAAGGCGCGCCCTCACTCGGGCCCCGCCCCTTCAGCGCGCGCGGATGTCGGTGATTGATTGACAGCGGAGCCGCCCAATCAGCTGTCAGAGCGTGCGGCGGGGGTGGAGCTTCCGGCGGGGTTCCTGAGGCGGCGGCGGCGCTCGGAGGAGCGGGAGAGGGAGCGGCGCCGCCATGATCAAGAAGTTCGATAAGAAGGACGAGGAGTCCGGTAAGGGAGGGCTGGGGGAGGAGGGAGCGGGGCTGAGGGGAGCGGGGGGCTGAGGGAGGCTGGGGTTACGGGGCGGGCTGAGGTGAGGGGGGTTGAAATGAACGGGGGTGGAGGTGAGGGCGCTGAGGGGACGCTGAGGGGATGCTGAGGTGAGGGAGGTGCTGAGGGGATGCTGGTGAGGGCGCTGAGGGGATGCTGAGGTGAGGGAGGTGCTGAGGGGATGCTGAGGTGAGGGAGGTGCTGAGGGGATGCTGGTGAGGGCGCTGAGGGGATGCTGAGGTGAGGGAGGTGATGAGGTGAGGTGAATGCTGAGGTGAAGAGGCCCTGAGGTGAAGAGGCCCTGGCACAGGCTGCCCACAGAAGCTGTGGCTGCCCCTGGATCCCTGGAAATGTCTAAGTCTGTAGAAGGTATCCGTGCTCATGACAGGAGAATGATCCTTAAATTCATTTCCTCCCCAAACCGTTCCATGATTCTCTGATCTCCCATCGCACAGATCTTTGTGCTTCGGCTGGAAGAACTGTCAAAGCATTTTTCCCCTCTGGGGGTAAATCCAAAGGAACTGGGCCCTGTTTGCTCTCCCTGTTTGCACAGCTGGTTTTTGGAGAGGATTTTATCCCTGTGTCTGCTCAGGGTGGATGTTTTATCCCCCAGAGGAGAAGAGAGAATTGATTGCATGTATTTGCGTTTATATCAGTACCTGAACAATGCAGTGATAAATGTAAAGACTAAATATATTTTTAAAATCATTTTGCCACAAGGAGCAAAACCCAGAAGGCTTCAGAGAATCCTTTCCAGACCTTCTCTGTCTGGACTGTCCCTGCACATCTGGAATTCCCAACAGGGAGTTTAGGCAACCTCTGGCTCCATCTCCCTGTGCTCAGCAGCACCCAAGGGGGGCAAAATTTTATTGTCCAGAGAAGCTGTGGCTGTCCCTGGATCCCTGGAAGTGTCCAAGGCCAGGTTGGACAGGGCTTGGAGTAACCTGGGACAGTGGCAGGTGTCCCTGGAAAGTCCCTTCCAGTGGTCTGGAAATTCAGTCCATGTTCCCTGTAATATCTGATATTGCCTTGAATTTTCTGTGCTGCTGCTCTGAGCTCCAAATGTGCCCAGCTGGGCTGAGTTCTGTTCCATTCTCAGTTTCCTTCTGCTTGGGATGTGAGAACTGAGGAATAAATGGAGTGGAAATGAGGAATTCCTGCTGGGGGGAAAGGATCAGGAGCCAGAGTGAGGGTGTGGAGGGATTTACATGTCTGAGAAGTGGTTTCAGGTCTTGATCAGCAGCTCTTGTCCTGATGCCTTCAGTGCTTTTGGTGCCTGAAGGAATGAAAATAAGTGGATTAAGAAAAAAAGGAAATCATTATACGTAAAGGCAAACTAAATAGCAAACAATTTTCTTCTTCCTCTTTTTTTCCTCCTCCTTCATTCTTTGTATAACTCTGAATATACCACTTGAGAAAGTGGATTCAAAGCTGTTGATGGCCAACAGCAGTTATTCCAAGGGGAATATTGAGGTGGTTTGGTAAAGTTTTGGGGCTGTTCTTGCACATTCAGGTCTGTTGGGATTTTTGAGGAATTCATTTCTTTAACTGAGAGGTCTCTTTTCCTCAGGTAGTGGCTCCAATCCTTTCCAGCATCTGGAGAAGAGTGCTGTGCTTCAGGAGGTGGGAATAATCACAGGATAATGTTGTTTAAATATTTTTTTTCCTTCAGGAAGTGTTGCAGAATGATTGTGGGGAAATGTGAATGGCTAAGTTCATGTAATTAATTTAAAATCACAGAGAGTGTAAATAAATAGACTTTATCTACAACTAATGAGGGCTTTTTTTAGGGTAATTAGATGACATGTGGTTTTTACCCTCCATATGGACATGTGGCATCTCAGGGGGCTCTTCCTGAAGGAAAAAATGTTTTATTTTGAATTATTTTTGTTACTTCCAGATGGCAGATTGGGCTGTTGGGTTGCTTTGTTTAGATTGCTAAAAACTGATGATCCAAGAACACATTCTCTCCCATATTTAGTACAAATAAAAATTACAAGCTGCTTGGCTGGAAACAAATTTATTTAATTTTGATGTTGGAAGAGCAATAATTATTGTTGAATTATATCAAAGCACAATTTCTGTTGTGTTTGCAGGCACGGCTCTTCAATGAGACCCCAATAAATCCACGAAGATGCCTTCACATCCTTACCAAGATCCTGTACCTGCTCAACCAGGTAATTCTTCCCAGCCAGAAAAAATGATTTCTGACAACTTTTAGTGGGAAAGAATTTTCCCACCTCTTCCTGTCACAGGGAAAACTGCTTGGGAAACTGTTCCATCCCTGTGGATGGCATTTATAGAAACAAGGAGATAATAGTGGGAAAGAAGGTGAGGGAGGAATTTATTTCTAACCTGAGAAAGTCTCCAAGAAAAGATTCCTGGTGTGTGGGAGGGCATTAAAAAAAGGAGCTGAATAGTGACTGGTTTTCCTCTCTGCTAATTCCAGGGTGAACATTTTGGAACCACTGAAGCCACAGAAGCTTTTTTTGCCATGACCAGGTTGTTTCAGTCTAATGATGTAAGTAGCTGGTGTTTTGCCTCTCCCTGCTTTTGTCTGGACTTGCAGGAGCTGCCAAACTCTTGGATCATGGGATGTGGGAGGCAAAACACTCCACAGGAGGAGTTCTGGAGGCAACTCCTGGTTTGGAAACAAATGACTGAATAAAAACTTGTGGTTATTTCTGTGGGTTGGTTTGGGGGTGGAGGTGGGTCTGAATTAATTAGTTGTGTGAAAGTGGGGGTAATGACAAAGCCTGAGTATGCAAATCAGTGTCACTTGATGATTTTTGCTTCCACTTGCCAATCACCATCTGCTGAACTCCAAATAGAATTTAAAAGTTGATCAAAATATAAAAGCAGATCAAAGGCTGCTGTTCCCTAGAATGACTTCTGTTCATGGATCAGCACTGATCTCATCAAGGCAAGGGATGAAAACACCCTAAAAATCATGGAATGGTTTGGGTTGGAATTCCATTTTGGGCTCAGCAGATTTTAAAGTCCTTCTGTGATCTCTTCTGCAGGCTGTGAGAACTCAGAGCAGTGTGTTTCTTGTGATGAGCTCATGAATTTTGGTTAAAAGTGGTTGGGTTTAGAGATTTGACCAAGGAAGGTTTAAACTGTTTAAAGATGGAACAAAAATTTTGGAAGTACTGAGCATTTGTAATGTTTCTCATATCCACATTTTAAAAACATAGAGGGTTTTTTGAAATATAAATGTCAATTATTTTCAAAGACTTAATGTCAACACTCCATGTGTGTTTCTATTTTTTTTTTTACAATAAAAAGTTATTTTCAAAGCTTTTAACTGATAATTGTGAGGCTTCTGAGTACAGATGTAACACTTCACTTCTTTCATGATTAACATCTGGATTTTTGTATTAATTCTTATCATTTCCCAAAATATTTATGTGTCACTCTTCTGCTTTTTTTTATATCAAGGAGTTTGGCTGTTATCCAATTATCAAATGTAGTTTTACACTTACAACTTTGAATTTAAAAGAATGTGTTCCATTTTGAAGCTCATTTATCTTTTAACGTTACTTATTTAATTTTTACATTTATTTAACTTTTGAAGCTTGTAATTGCCACTGACTTTAATCTTTATTGCAACACATTTCCGCAGCAAACCCTCAGAAGAATGTGTTACCTCACAATCAAAGAGATGGCCAATATCTCTGAGGATGTCATCATTGTCACCAGCAGGTGAGAAACCCTAGAGAAACCAGGATTGGAGCTCTGGGAAAGGAGCTGCACCTCCCTGGCTTTGGTTTGGCTGCTACAGTGTTGAGGTTTTCTAAGGATACAGCAGCTCTGTGATACAGAGTATGTGCCACCCTCTGAAATGTTATTTTGTTCCCAGTCTGTGGGAGAATTCAGTTTATCAAAGGTGGTTACTTTGTTTTCTTGCATTTTGGGGTTGGTTTTTTTAAATTATTGGTGCTCCATGGATTTGTCAGAACTTAGGTTGTGACTTTACTGTCAGATCAATTAAGGAAAAGTAGAGCAAAGCTCAGTTCATTCTCCCAACTAAACTCTAAATTTTTTTTTACTACAAAAATAGACCTTGCAGCTGTTGCAAGAGCAAAAATTGGATCTGTGGCGTGCGCCAAGCAATTGCTGAACGGCTTTAGAAATATAGAAAATAAACCAAACTGAACTTTGTTTGCTATTTCTAAATCACAATTTCATATAGAACAAGCAGCACCACCAAGAAAGAGAATTGTTGAGCTAAACAGCCCTTGGCAAAGAAGTACAATGAACTGTGCATTTTAAAGTTCTATATTTCCCCAGATTTTGATGTTAATAACTCTCAAATTAAGCTGATTATTAAGAAGTTGTTCCTAGCTAGCTCTAGAGCTTAGCAGTTATTCCTACCAGCTAAATGAGGTGAATGTCATGTAAATATGAGATATGGGGATATTAAAGAAGTGTTAACAGGATGTCTTTGATGATTTCAGTTTGACCAAAGACATGACAGGGAAGGAGGATGTCTATCGAGGCCCAGCCATCCGAGCTCTGTGCAGGATCACTGATGTGAGTACAAATCATGGCTCTGGTGGGGGAGAGATGAGGAGTGGATTCAAAATCCCAAAACTGCTCTCTTGCAGGGTGTATTTTACACCATTATTAGTAGTTATCCACCTGTATTAGTAGTATATACCTGTATTAGTAGTTCAACTGCTGCTTTAGAAGAGGGATAGTTGATTCCCTCTGCATTGGCTGGAGCTCTGTAGCACTGCAAATGTGCATTTGGAAGGTTTGGGAGTGGGGGGGGGGGGGGGTCCAATTTCTGATCTGGGATTGCTCTGCTCAATGTCCTCTGCATTAGGAGGAGCTGTGTGGAGCTGCTCACTGGGAATCTGCATTTGGAAGGTTTGGGAGCTCCAATTTCCAGTCTGAGATTGATCTGCTCAATGTCCTCTGCATTGGCAGGAGCTGTGTGAGGCTGCACACTGGGAATGTGCAGCTGGAAGATTTGGAAGCTCCAATTTCTGACCTGGGATTGCTTTGCTGGTGACTTTGTCACTGAACCTTCAGGACTGGGCAGTTTAAACTCATGTCTGCCTTGCAGAATTAGCTCAAGATTTTCGCTGAGCGTCCTTTGAATGTAGTTTTTTGCCTCATGCTGCTTTTATGCTCTTCATCCAGAGTATCCACATTTCCCTTTTTCCCTTCTTTCCCCCTTCCCAGGGTACAATGTTACAAGCCATCGAGAGGTACATGAAACAGGCCATTGTGGACAAGGTCCCCAGTGTGTCCAGTTCTGCACTGGTGTCTTCCTTGGTAAGTAAAGCAGAAGATTATTATAAATCTGTGTTGTGCCTCTCAACATCTGGAAAATAAGGAAAAAACAGTGGCAGTGGAGTTTCCTTTCTCTCCTCAAGCTTCTGCCTTAGCATTCCTTTGCTTTAGGGTAGTAACTTTTAGTACAAAATGGTCATCATCTCTCTGCATTTAGTGTAAAATATGAATTTATCTGGAATGGGGCCATGAAATCATCTGCTAAAACTGCAATTCAGAATTATTTTTGCTAATAAACACCAGGAGGGTAGCATGAAGGAATTCACCTGTTTTCCACTCTCTTTTTAGGAGAAAATGCTGGGAAAGATCTCATTAGTTTGTATTTTTATTAATAGAAGTGGAAGTGTGGTAGTTTGAGCCTGAGATGTAAGATTATAGGATAAAGACTGTCTGTGTTGGGAAATCTCCTGGGAAATCGCCAATCTCAATTTTTTTTTTGCAGCACATGACGAAGATCAGCTATGATGTGGTCAAAAGGTGGATCAATGAAGCTCAGGAAGCAGCTTCCAGTGACAACATCATGGTGCAGGTGTGTTTGAAGGTGGTTGTCCCTAAAAACACTGCAGGGGTTTAGTGACATTCTGAGACTTCTTAAGAAAACTTCAGAAAAAAAGGTCTTGTTTTCCTTTAGTCTTTTAAAAGCAAGAATTGTGATTTGTGGGTAACAACTCAGCTGCTTCCAAAAAAATGGTGAGTTTTTTCCCATGATGCCAGCATGAGATTGTTGAGTAAGAAAATTCAGAAAATTTGCCAGATACAGCAGGACCACAAGATTAATCTAAAAATCAATAAGATCTCCACATGAGCAAAATTTTTGCACAGATATTCCAAACATCTGTGGAAATGAAATTATTCTGTCTGTTGCAGACTCGTGATCAGAAAGATTCTGTAAAATCAGCTTTGTCCTTGCCCACTTAGCAGCTTCATTAAGCCTCACAGTAAATGAGTTTTGTGGGGAAAGAAACCCCCAAAATAACTTGGCAAGGAACTAGAAATGTTCCTCTGTGCTTCCATCAGAAAGGCCTCAAGGATTTTTGTGAGGTCAGCTGTCATTTTAGGCCCTTGGGATATCCTAGATATGGAGTTCATTAAAAATGCAAGTGTTACTCTGCAGTATAATCCAGTAAACTGAAACCGTTGAAGTGATGATATTTAATGGGTAAAAGGGAAAAAAAAGGGGGGAAATAAATTAACTTTGTGGCTCTTTGGATCTTCAGGAATAGTTGAGAGTGGACAGAAAGGGGAAGGAAACGTTGCAGATCTTTGCAACTTGTCAGGAAACTCAGCTCAGTTGAGGTTAGAAAGTATTTCTGCCAGGAAACAGCAATTATTACCCCTCTTTGATGTCCTAGTGTGGCTTTTCCAGCTGTACTCAGTGCTTCCACCTCTGTTTCCCATTCCATAGTATCATGCTCTGGGGCTGCTCTATCACCTTAGGAAAAACGACCGCCTGGCTGTTTCCAAGATGCTGAATAAATTCACCAAATCGGGGCTGAAATCCCAATTTGCCTACTGCATGCTGATCAGGATTGCAAGCAAACTCCTCAAGGAGTCTGAAGAGGGGTAAGTGAGAGACTGAGAGTTGGAAAACAGTAGCTTTTTTTTTTTGTGTGTTTGTGGAAATCTCCACAGAGATGGAACTGTAATGCTGGGATAATTCTTGGACTCGATCTTAAAGGGCTTTTCCAACCTAAAAAATCCTGGGGTTCTTGTGTTTGTAGCCATGAAAGTCCTCTGTTTGACTTCATCGAGAGCTGCCTGAGGAACAAGCATGAGATGGTGATTTATGAGGCTGCCTCTGCCATCATCAACCTGCCAAACTGCACGGCCAGGGAGTTGGCACCTGCTGTGTCAGGTTGGTCCCAATCCTTTTTACCCCTGAAACAAAGGGGAATAAAGAAATTTAGAGAAAATACAGCATAATTATAATACCCAAACCCTGAATTTTCTGAGTGTCCCCAAGTTAAAGGGATTTTGGATGAGATCCATTTCCTGTTTCATTCAGAGCTTTAGATAGAGGTGGCACAGGGTGATACTTGTCTTTATCCAGCTGTCGGATGTTGGGATGGAAGGGAATCATGGAATAGTTTGAGTTGGAAAGGACCTTAAAGCCCATCCAGTGCCATAGGCAGGGACACTTCCACTGTCCCAGGCTGCTCCAAGCCCTGTCCAACCTGGCCTTGGACATTCCAGGGATGGGGCAGCTTCTCTGGGAAATCTCTCCTCCACCTGGAATAAAGAACTGGAATGTAGAAACAGCTGTGCAACCCCCCTGTTACTGGTAGTGAGATAAAAACCAGGAGTTTATTTTTAACCTGCATGTGAAGCTCGTGATAAATTATGCATAGAGCTGCATGAATATTTAGCAGTGTATAGCTGAGTGGAGATAATTAGACTTTTTCCACTCTACTCCCTTTCTTTGAAAGAGGTCATATCTCTGGTTTTTGGGTTGTTTTTTGTTTTTTCTTTTTCCAGTGTTGCAGCTTTTCTGCAGTTCTCCCAAACCTGTCCTGCGCTACGCTGCCGTCCGGACCCTGAATAAAGTGAGTGCTTCCAAAAGCTCTGAACAAGCTTCATTCTCTGAGATCAGAGCCAGCCAACAGTGCCTAATGATGTGTTACCTCAAGCAGAGCAGCTGCCCTTGTGATGACTCTGTTTGGAGCTATTCCCTGCTGGAGAATTGCCTTTTCCATGCCAGATCTCCTGGTGGGACAGAAATCTTTCCTGCATTCAGGCTGTGTTTGCTCATTTCTGGACCACGGGGATATAACAAGCTGTAGTTGGATAATTTGTGAGCTTTCAGCTGGAAGGAAGCAGAATTCTGGATATTTAATATTACAAAATCCACGTGAAGGAAATGCTCTGATTTCAGAGCTGCACAGCACAACAGCAGCAATTTCTGACTGTCAATCCCACAAGATGTGACTTAAAGTTCATTTAAAACACTGAAACAAAACAGCTCTGATTACATCAAATGCTTTGAGCTGTGGGCTTTTATCACTCCCCATATAATTTTGGAATTGCATTCCTCACAGGTGGCCATGAAGCATCCCTCTGCAGTCACTGCCTGCAACCTGGACCTGGAAAACCTCATCACCGACTCCAACCGGAGCATCGCCACCCTGGCCATCACCACCCTGCTGAAAACTGGCAGTGAGAGCAGCGTGGACAGGCTCATGAAACAGATCTCCTCCTTCGTGTCAGAAATATCAGATGAGTTTAAGGTGTGGCACTGGAGGCCTCTGCTCTTGCCAGCTGCAGGTTTTTCTCCCATTCTTGTTTTTATGAAGCTTTTCCTGTTCGTTAATGCTGCCGTGGTTTAGTCTGGTAGGGCAAAGTTCAGGAGGTGCAGTGCTTTTCTTTCCAGCTTAAATATCCTGTGGCTTTTCCTCCCACCGCTCTTAAGAAAGGGAAAATGTCATTTGGTGGATTCCTGGCAACTGTTCAATATCCTGCAAATCTGGTACTTCCTTCTGGTTGTCTCTTTAGAGAGGAAGAAGGAGTTTAGCAGTTCTGATTGAGTTTATGTCCCATCAGTCTTGATGCATCGTTAGGAAACTGTGAATTGTAAATTTCTACCTAATTTTGAAGGTTTATAATGACTAAAGTGTGGTGATAAATTGGTTCAGGGTGGTTCAATTGTACCTGTCCCTGTTACACCACGAGAAGCACAGGAGGTCTCTGCCAAGTCACTATCAGGTTAAAGTGGTTTTAAGTCCTTGTTTTGATGAGAAAAATGAGTATTAGACAAGTTTGAAACTGCAAAGAGTTTTAATGACAGAATGTGATGACTTAAAATTGGATCATGATCATCACTGGCCAGAGGGAAGGAGGGGAGGCCTTTGAGTTAACACATTCCTTCCCAATTCCAGTCTCTCTACCAGAGCCAGGCCTTGCAGCAACCTGGCACAAAGTTGTTACACGCTGAGCCCGAGAATCCACTACCTGATTTTTATCCTTGTACCCGAATTTAATCCCTCAAGGTGACAACTTGAACTAAAAATATGTGTATTTCCTAGGAAAATAAATATGTGAGCCATGTCCTTCTGTGTTGTTCTGCAGGTTGTGGTTGTGCAGGCCATCAGTGCCCTGTGCCAGAAGTACCCTCGGAAACACAGTGTGATGATGACCTTCCTCTCCAATATGCTCAGGGATGATGTACGTGTGACACTTGTCCTGGGGGGTTTTTTGGGCAGATTTGGACCTGGAGTGATGGGAAGGGTCTGTTCTGTCAGTGGGTGCACAGAATGATGGGCCTGAGTGATTACAACACTGTGTGAGATGCTCGGGAATTAAAGCTGGGATACCAAAAGGATGCTCAGATGTTGTGCCTTGATGGGTCAGGGGGCTGGGAATGCCCTGTGAGATCATCTAGCACACCTTCCCTTTCCCCATTTTGTACCAACACTTCTTTTCTCCATGGGAAGAAGCCACTGAAGCGTGAGGGAGCTGAGCATCACTGTGGTCAGAGAGTCACTGTCCCCGATTTCCCTTGCCCAGGGTGGCTTTGAGTACAAGAGAGCCATTGTGGATTGTATAATCAGCATCATTGAGGAGAACCCTGAGAGCAAGGAGTCTGGCTTGGCTCACCTCTGCGAGTTCATCGAGGACTGTGAGCACACCGTGCTGGCCACCAAGATCCTGCACCTGCTGGGCAAGGAGGGCCCCAGGACCCCCTCCCCATCCAAGTACATCCGCTTCATCTTCAACAGGGTGGTGCTGGAGAACGAGGCTGTGAGGGCTGGTGAGTGCAGCTGCAGGGCTGGAAGTGCCCATAAATGAGAATGCCCAGGTGGAGATGGGGTTTGGAGTGTGGGGTGGGCTGGTGAGTGCAGCTGCAGGGCTGGACGTGCCCACAAATGAGAATGCCCAGGTGGAGATGGGGTTTGGAGTGTGGGGTGGGCTGGTGAGTGCATCCCTAGGGCTTGAAGCTCCATGGCCGAGAATTCCCAGGTGGAGATGGGGTTTGGAGTGTGGGGTGGGCTGGTGAGTGCATCCCTAGGGCTTGAAGCTCCATGGCTGAGAATTCCCAGGTGGAAATGGGCTTTGGAGTGTGGGGAGCATTGGTGAGTGCAGCCGCAGGGCTGGAAGATCCTATGGCTGAGAATTCCCATGCTGAAACTGGATTTGGAGTGTGGGGTGGGCTGGTGAGTGCATCCCTAGGGCTTGAAGCTCCATGGCTGAGAATTCCCAGGTGGAAATGGGATTTGCAATGTGGGGACTGCTGGTGAGTGCAGCTCCAGGGCTGGAAGATCCCATGGCTGAGAATTCCCAGGTGGAAATGGGGTTTGGAGTTTGGGGAGTGCTGGTGTGTGTAGCTCCAGAGCTGGAAGTGCCCACAGCTGAGAATTCCCAGGTGGAAATGGGGTTTGGAGTGTGGGGAATGCTGGTGAGTGCAGCTCCAGGGCTGGAAGCTCCCCCAGCTGAGAATTCCCATGCTGAAACTGGATTTGGAGTGTGGGGTGGGCTGGTGAGTGCATCCCTAGGGCTTGAAGCTCCCATGACTGAGAATTCCCAGGTGGAAATGGGATTTGGAATGTGAGGAGTGCTGGTTCTGCCCCAGGCACTGTGCAGAGCTGTGGAGGTGGTTTTGTCCTGAGGTTTTTTAAACCCCTCAGAACATCTTGGCATCAGCACCTGAGCTTCAGAACATAAATATATATTGGTTCTAGGCCCTTCTTTGAATGTCTGCTGGAATTCAGGATGTAATACGTGAGGAGGGGACACTGCTACTTCCCTATTTAATGTCACTGTCATAAGCTTGTACTTCCTGAAACAGCTTCCTCTTCTTTCTGGGTGGGGATTTTCTCCAAACTAAATTTGGATTAGTTTGGAGAGGCAGCTCCAAGTGGTTGCTGAGGGGTTTGAACTCCCTGCAAAGCCACTGGGTGTAGCCTGGCCCTGGTCACCACTGGGTGATTGTGTGGAAAACAGATTTATTTGGAGTGTGAGTGGCACTGAATGACAGAGGAACCAACAACTGGAATATTCCACAGAGTTTCAACAAATACCTGATGGAGAACTCTCTCAAAACAGAGCTGCAAGACTATTAAGCTGACATTGATCACAAAACTATTTCCATTTGAAAATACAGGAATTGCTTAGTTTTGCCATAACACTAAAAGCTTTATGGTGTGGAAGTGAAAAGCTGTATAGATTGAAAATTTAACAGGACTGTGGGAATGTGTTTGTGCAGAACCTGAGCCCCTCTGACACCTCCCTGTTGTCTCTGCAGCTGCTGTCAGTGCATTGGCAAAGTTTGGGGCACAGAATGAGAATCTGCTTCCCAGTATCCTGGTGCTGCTCCAGAGGTGAGTGGCAGTGGCTTGCCAGTGGTGACACAGAGCTCTCTGATTCCCTGGAAACAGCAAGGTCAGACCTGGCTGGAACTTGCACTGGTGTTGTCAATCCCAGTTGAGGAGTGAGAAAATGCTTCTCCCACCTTTCCTGCATGGCTGGAGGGAGCAGAGCACTGCTGGAGATGAGGAAGTGAAAGATGGAATTAGTCATGGAAACGTGATGGTAATTTGGCCTGAGAACATTGCTCAGTGGGTGATAAATCACAGAATTATTGACTACTTTGGGTTGGAAGGACCTCAAAGCCTATCAAGTGCCACCCCTGCCATGGCAGGGACACTTTCCACTGTCCCAGGCTGCTCCAAGCCCTGTCCAACCTGGCCTTGAACACTGCCAGGGATCCAGGGGCAGCCACAGCTTCTCTGGGAATTCCATTCGAAGGCCTCCCCACCCTCCCAGCCAGGAATTCCTTCCCAACATCCAACCTAAATCACTTAATTTTAACCTGTTCCCCCTTGTCCTATCACTATCTGCCCATATAAAAAACCACTCTCCCCCTACAATATGTGAGCATTTTTTACTTCCTTGAAGCGAGAAAATTCATATCCAAGTTACTCATAAATAACATTTGTGTTTGCCAGAGTTGGGTGTTCCCATGTCACAGGTTCACATCTCTTGTTGAGACATGTGGTAGTGCTAACGATTTCAGTACAATTAAACCAACTCTCACATTTTTGCATCATTTCAAAATCTCCTGAGGGAGCTGTGACTGTCATTGCAGCATCAAAGCCAGTTTTGTCAGCGCCATTTTTAGCTCAGCTCTCTGCCCAGAGCTGGCTGACCCCTCCTGTCCCCTTGTCCCCAAACAGGTGCATGATGGACAGCGACGACGAGGTCCGGGACAGAGCGACGTTCTACTTGAATGTCCTGCAGCAGAGACAGCTGGCCCTGAATGCTGCCTACATTTTTAATGGTCAGTGAGAGGAAGGAAGCAAATCTGAGCTGTTGATTCATGATTTTTCTGGCCTTAGACCTTCCTGCTAAGTGCTTGTACTGAGAATGGCAGATTTAGCAAAATATGGGAAGCGTGGGCTGGGAAATGGAGCCAGGAGGATGAGTTGGGCTTTTCTCATTGATTCTTCCTTCACTTTGGCACAAATTTCTGGATTTTTCTCCATCTTTTCCATTACAAAACGAGAGTGAGGGTTGGTTATTGAAACGTTTTACTTCTGTAATAGAAAATTCACGTGAGCAGAGCGTTTAACACATGTGAGATTCCTGGCAGATGACTTTCCTTCTGGGAACTTTTTAAACTTAGCAACTTTGTGTCATCTTCAGAACGGCTTTTTTTACTACCAGTACCTTGAAACACTTTGTCTCTTTTGTGTTTACTGTGTATCAGCCCTGCATGGCAATGCATCTGGCAGTTCCAGCTCTTAGAACTGAATTTTTTTGCCTTTCTCCCCTGCAGGGTTGACAGTCTCTGTTCCTGGGATGGAGAAAGCCTTGCACCAGTACACGCTGGAGCCTTCAGAAAAACCTTTTGACATGAAAACAGTTCCCCTGGCTACAGCCCCAGTCTTTGAACAGAAAGCAGGTAACACTCAGACTTCATGGGAATGGGCTGTAGGCAAGGCTTGAAGCCTTGAGGCTGCTGTTTGTTCTGCTGATCTCATTATCAGAGACAAGTCTGTACATAATCAGAATTTATTGGTTTAGCCTTTAGGAAAAGGCCATTCCAGGAGCACTCAGTCACTTCAATGGCTTTCTTCCACGTCCTTGCACAATTCTTGAGCATCTTGACTTAGCACAACAAGCTTTGGGTTTCTTTTTTTCTCCCTTCTCCTCTTATTTTTTCCCTGGCTCTTCAGGGCTAAGGTGTGGTTTATTCCTCACAACTCAGACTTCTGTTCTCTATTTATAAGTCAGAATTTCCACACACAAAAAAAAAAGATACTTCAGTGTGTGAGGAGCCAGGCTGGCAGTGGTTTAAGGAATATAATATTAGGAATATTTAGTGGAGATTTAGTGGCATTTAAACCTCCTGCATGGCGTAGTTGAGAGAGACCACAAAGTCTTTGCTTTTTTTTCCTCAACAGAGGTTGCTCTGGTGACCAGCAAACCTGAGAAAGTGGCTCCTTCACGCCAGGATATATTCCAAGGTATGAGAAAAGATGAACTACAGGAGAGCTGCAGAGGGACTGGGGACAAGGCATGGAGGGACAGGAGACAGGGAATGGCTTCCCAGTGCCAGAGGGCAGGGATGGATGGGATCTTGGGAAGGAATTCCTGGCTGGGATGGAATTCCCAGAGAAGCTGTGGCTGCCCCTGGATCCCTGGGATGTCCAAGGCCAGGCTGGACAGGGCTTGGAGCAGCCTGGGACAGTGGAAAGTGTCCAGGGGTAGGAATTGAATTATCCCTAATGTCCCTTCCAACCCAAACCATTCCTTGATTCTGTTGGGATGATCCCAGGATCAGAACCTGTCACTGCTTATTTATCTTCGTTTCCTTCCTGCACAGAACAACTAGCAGCCATCCCAGAATTTAAGGGCCTGGGGCCATTGTTCAAATCTTCAGAAGCAGTGCAGCTCACAGAAGCAGAAACAGAGTATTTTGTTCGCTGTATCAAACACGTGTTCCCGAACCACATCGTTTTCCAGGTGAGGAAATTCACACTTTTCCCAGGATTTGGTAGAGTTCAAACCGCAAATCTGCTGCATGCCATGGAGGATTTTAGCTGATTTGAGGGAAAAACTCTCAATGATGAAATGTTTCCAAGTCCTTTTCCCTGTTTGCTGCTGCAGTTTGATTGCACAAACACCTTGAATGATCAGCTCTTGGAGAGAGTCACGGTGCAGATGGAGCCATCAGATGCTTATGATGTGATCTGCTGCATCCCAGCTCCCAGCCTGCCCTACAACCAGCCTGGAATGTGCTACACCCTGGTCAGGATCCCCCAGGATGATCCTACAGCAGGTGAGGAATTCTGCCCAACAGATCCCTCAAAGGAAGGTTTTGGAGAACACCGAAGGTTTGGTTCATCCTGGGATTCTCCTTTTCCTTTTTTTTTTTTTTTTGTGGTACAAGTGCTGAGTTTTAGCAAAATCATTTTTATAGATAATCAGTGGTGATGAATGATTACAAATGGGATGTTGGAGAGGATTGCAGAGCATGCAGGTGATGGAAACTTGGATTTACTACCTGGAATCAATGAAAGGAGCACATTTAAAACCATGGATGTTTGGGAGTGTTGAAGAACAGAACCTGTAAAAGGAAAATGCAAATAGAATAAAAATAAGAGTAATTTGAGGCTTTATAAAATGGACTAATTTGTCCTCTCTTTAGGGAAGTAGAAACAACTAGAAAATGTGGGAATGAGATTTTCTTGGGCATTAAACTTCCCTTTCTTTCATTATTCTGACTTAGACACCATTGGATTTGCAGTTACTTATATGACTTATCAGTGGAGTGGATTTTTAAGTTATTTGAATGCCAGGGAGGATTAGAATTAATCTGAATTTGCTGAACCGTGGGTTTGGATCCTACCCCACTTGTGGAATTCCTCCTGGTAGCTCCTGCTGGATCTCAAGGCAGCAGTTGGAATCAGTGGCCTGTGCTTGTTATCCTTGGAATTCTCCTCAGCTCCTCCTTTGGTTTTTATTTTAAAATCAGAGCATTTTCAATATAATTTTTCCCTCTGCCCTGGCCACATCTGTATTCCTGGGGAAAAACTGATAGATATTCCAGTTTGTTTTTGGGAAGAGAGGGCTCAAGCAGAGTAAACTGCCCCATTGATCCAGGATTTCTCTCTTTTTCCAGTCACTTGTACCTTCAGCTGCACCATGAAGTTCACAGTGAGGGACTGTGACCCCAACACAGGGGTGCCAGAGGAGGATGGCTATGAGGATGAATATGTGGTAAGTCCAGGATTTGTTCCTTTTTCCTATTGTCACTCATTTGGAATAAATGTGGCCGTTGGGTCAAGTTTCCTCTCAGACCTGAATCAATCAATCAATGGCAGGTCTGCCTGAAACACCAAATTACTGTAATTTATCATTTTTGGGTTCTTCTCTTCTCCAAAACCTCACTTCTGTCAGAAGTTTTAGTGCCTGTGGAGAATTTGTGGGGATAGAGAGTAGGGAAGGAAGAAATAACTTCCATTGTTTGTTTACAGAATTGTGTAATCTTTCCACCCAATCTTTCCACCCCAAACATTTGAACTTTTGTTAATCCTGTTATCAATGATGGGAATACAAATCAGATCTCAGGAAGTTTTGGAGGAAATAAAGGCTCTTTCTGGAGCCAGGCTGGGAGAGCTGGGAATGTTGCCCTGGAGAAGGGAAGGATGCAGGGAGAGCTCAGAGCTCCTGCCAGGGCCTAAAGGAGCTCCAGGAGAGCTGCAGAGGGACTGGGGACAAGGCATGGAGGGACAGGACACAGGGAATGGCTTCCCACTGCCAGAGGGCAGGGATGGATGGGATCTTGGGAAGGAATTCCTGGCTGGGATGGAATTCCCAGAGAAGCTGTGGCTGCCCCTGGATCCCTGGGATGTCCAAAGCCAGGCTGGACAGGGCTTGGAGCAGCCTGGGACAGTGGAAAGTGTCCCTACCATGGCATGGGTGGCACAGGATGAGCTTTGAGGTCCTTCCAACCCAAACCACTCTGATTCCATGGATTCTGAGAAAATCTCTCTCCATGGAAGCCCAGTAAGGACCATTTCTGTAACAAACCTGAAAATTTCCCTTTTTTTTTCCTCTCAGTTGGAAGACCTGGAGGTGACAGTGTCTGATCATCTCCAGAAGGTTTTAAA
The DNA here is from genome assembly GCA_024500445.1 of Entomyzon cyanotis. NCBI lineage: Eukaryota > Metazoa > Chordata > Aves > Passeriformes > Meliphagidae > Entomyzon > Entomyzon cyanotis. The sequence goes on from JAKEPQ010001019.1 coordinate 3,655,155, forward strand.
GCCCAACTTTGCAGCTGCCTGGGAGGAGGTGGGAGATGACTTTGAGAAAGAAGAAACCTTTGCACTCAGTTCCATTAAAACCCTTGATGGTGAGATAATCCCTCATTTATTGGTGACCCACCTGGTAAATCTGCCATGCTGGGGTTTTATTTTTAGTGTAATAAATCATTACCTGGAATAATTTTCTTCTTCCACTCTCTGAATGCAGAAGCTGTCAATAACATCATCAAGTTCCTGGGCATGCAGCCCTGTGAGAGGTCAGATAAAGTGCCAGAAAACAAAAATTCTCACACCCTCTACTTGGCTGGTAAGTGTTCCTGCTGTTGAATTCTATATTTCCACATCCCCACAGATTTTCTAAATGAAGGGAAATGGTTTAGGAGATTCTGCTGGTATTTTTGGGGATTTTTCTCTGTAGAAAGGTGAAGTGACTTGGTGTGTTGAATGCAGCTAGTGCTGACTTGGATGTGCTCAGACCAAGCTGTGTCTCTTGGAATGGAGCAATTCTTCCTGTGAGAATGGCAGAGAATCTCTGGATTTGAGAACTTCCAGAGCAGGCACTGAATTAAATTCCTTGCCTGAGCTTATCTGAGATTCTGGGAGCATCTTGATAACAAGTTTCTGTTGCTAAAAGCACATCCTGAATTGCCCTGCAACAGCCTCAACTTGTAGAATCATGGAATTGTTTAGGTTGGAAAAACCTTCTGAGGTCATTGAGTCCAACCATTCCCAGCCCTGCCAAGGCCACCACTGCCCCATGTCCCCAAGTGCCACATCCACAGGGCTTTGAAGTCCCTCCAGGGATGGAGACTCCATGCCAGGGCTGTGCCAGGGCTGGACAGCTCTTTCCATGAAGGAATTTCCCCAATCTCCACCCTGCCCCTCCCCTGCCCAGCCTGAGGCTGTTCCCTCTGCTGCTGTCCCTGTTCCCTGGAGCACAGCCTGACCCCCTGGCTGTCCCCTCCTGTCAGCAGCTGTGCAGAGCCACAAGGTCCCCCCTGATCCCCTTTGCTCCAGCCTCAGCTCCTTTCCCAGCTCCCTCAGCCTCTCCAGACCCTTCCCAGCTCTGTTCCCTTCCCTGGCCATGCTGCAGCCTCTCCAGAGGGGAGATTCCAGGGGTCCCTCAGCAGGGCCAGCACAGGGGACAGTCCCTTCCCTGGCACAGCCCAACTGCCATTGGCCTCTTGCCTACCTGGGGACATCCAGCTGCTGTCACCATCACCCTCAGGACCTTTCCACCTTTCCAGCCCTCTACCCCTGCCTGGAGCATCCCATGGGGCTGTGACCTGGCTGAAGACTAAACCCATCTTGCCCTCCCCTGTTGGATCCCCGAGCTCTCCCCAAGTGACCTCTCCCTGTTGCTCTGTCCCAGGTGTGTACAGAGGTGGCTGTGACGTGCTGGTGAGGTCCAGGCTGGCCCTTGGGGACGGTGTGACCATGCAGGTGACAGTCAGGAGCAAGGACGAGACGTCCGTCGATGTCATCCTGGCTTCCGTGGGCTGAGAGTTCCACACAGCAATTCCTGGGATTCCCCCTTTTCCAAGCAGCCTGTCTGTCCTTCTGCATGTAGTTTTTATTCCTCAATTTGGGAAATATTTTGTATGATGTTCCATTAGTGGCTGGCTGGTACTGAGCCATTCCCATGTCCCTTCCCTCGTTGTCACTTCCACATTCCCACCTAACTTATGGCATCTCTGGCCACTTGCAGGAAACCAGGGAAGGTAAAAGATGCAGGGGGCGAGAAAATGGAATCAGATTTTTGTCAAAATTGATTTTTATTAACAGAAAATAAACACTGGTTCAAGTGGTGGTATTCATATGAATTACTGTTAATAAAATAGATTTTTTTTGTTCTAATTCTGTCTGCTCCAGTACAGAAAAAATAGCCCATAATGGCTGTTTATTAAGCAAAAACCCCTTATTCCCAAAGGGATGCTATTAAATTCCCAACACAAGCAGTTAAAAACCACCCCAAACCTGCAAATTTGCAACATTTTTGTGACTGTCTCTTCTTCCACACAGAAAAATCAATGTACAGAGAGATTAAACTTCATCTCTTGAGGCAGATTCAATTCTCTGAGCCTTATGTCAGGTAATACCAAACCCCAGGGCAGCCTTTTCCTGGGCTCAGACTGGGAAATATCCCATAGGGAAAACTGGGAAGGGGAGGAGGGACCTTGTGAGGGAATTTCTGCTTCTCCCTGCTGAGGAACTGCTGTTTCTTCCCCAGTCAGAGTGAGGAAGGAAGGAAGGAAGGAACATTGATTTAATGCTAATTTAAACCCCTGCCTCTCTAAATCCAGAGTTAGGCTGGGCAAGAAGAGGAGTGCAGGGCTGGAGGAGCTGTCAGCATCCTGCTTTTCCCCTCATTTTTCCAGTGCTCCAAGGATTTAACTCTGTTTGGCAGCCCAGGTGAGGATGTGAGCACCAAGTGGTGGATATGGGAGATAAAATCAGAATTTTTTTCCTCCCCCCAAAGCCTGACTGGTAAGCAGAGAGTGGGAGCTGAGCTGCAGCAGCTCAGAAGGAGTTGATGAAGTTCAGATATGCATTCAGGAATCCCGTGGGATCCTCCAGCTGGGGATAGTGGCTGATGTGATCATCCAGCACAGACACCGTGGATGTGGGAAGCACCTTCCTGGTGGGAAAACAGAGCAAGGATTGTGCCCAGAATGTGGATTTGGGATAAAAAACCCTGGAGCAGCTACATCTGACCACTTCCAAGTGCTGCACTTCCTTCAGGTTAGTTTGGAGACTTCCTCAGGGAACAAACCTTCCCTCTGTGGTTTTAAAATGTATCATTGGATTGATTGAAAATCCTGATTTTTAATCAGGAATCCTGATTTTTTAATCCTAAAATGCAGAAGTAATTTCCCAACTGCTCTGACTGGATCACCTGGCTGTGGAGGTTACAGTGGGAATTAAAAACTGAGAATTTAACTGAAGGAATAGCCAGGCTATTGGAATGAAGCCCCAGTTGCACATTCCCATTTTGATCTTACTTGTAAAGCTGGAGAAACTCTGGGTGTGGATTCACAGGGTCCAGGGGGCCATAGATGAGATGCACTGCAAGGGAAGCACAGAGCTTTTATATCCATCAATTAATGGATTCATTCATTAGGACATCCCTAAATTAATGCCAAGGAGCCTTGCAGATGTGTTTTCTCCTCACACACAGCTTGGGAAGCTTTTACTGGAGCACTGAACAAACCAGCTCTGAATTGGCTCTTGCTGGTGTGCCCTGGGGTCAAGTTCAGCCTCCAAACCCCAAACTTTCCCTTGAGTGCAACTTTTTGGGTTTGAAAAGCTCCTCAACTTCCCCAGAGCAGCACTTGGAGAACCGACCACGAACCAGGGAATTCCCTCTGCTGAAAAACTGGATTTGAGCTCAGGATAACAAGAGGCTGAGTGGAAGTGAGAAAAGCAATTCCCAACAATCCCAACCAGCAAAGGGAATGGATTTCTACTCACGTGGGACTGAGGTAGACATCAAAGCCCCAACCCAGCGTTCCCTGTGCTTCTTCCTCTGGTTTATGTACTGCAAAATACTGAAGAAAAATTGGTTGTTATGCAGTGGACAGTGCCTGGAGGTGCTGCCCAGCCTGGAATTTGCCCCCAGGGCCATGGACATCTCTGCAATGAGACCCAGATGGAATCTGCATCTCCCATGGGATATCAGCACTTCATCATCATCATCCCTGAGCTCAGTGACTCTGTTCTCCCAGTGGGAGAAGTGGAGACCAGGAACTGAATCCATAACCACCAGCCCAAGATCCTTCTAAAAGCCACCAACTGGAAAAAACAGGTCCTTCCAAAATTCCCAAGCTGGAGATTTGGGACTGGGATTTCTGGGAATGGCCCAGAAGGTTCAGATCCAGAGGCAAATCACTCCTGGGACAATGCTGGGAGAGTGCTCAAATACCTGCCCCATTGCCAAAACCCTCCAACTCCAAGCCCTTGACTTCCAAATTAAAAATCCCCAGGTTTTACATCTCCAGTCGTGTGCAGGCTCAGACCCAACTCCAGCCTTCATTTCCCTGCCCTGACATCACCCCCAAGTCTTTCTTGGGATGCAGTGTTGATCCCAGATTCCAAAAAAGCAGCTGGGAATTCTGGAGAACCTCTGGCTGAGCTCTGGGAACCTCAGAGCAAGTGTGAAATTAAGCTCCTGCAGGAATTAATTCCAACATACCTGTCCATAACGAGATTCCCGTCATTATTCCTCACTGCTGTCCACATATCCCAGTATTCTGCCTGGGAGGGCTGGGTGTAGGGACCAAAAACTGCCCCAAGCCTGGAAAGAAAAGGAATTTGGAGACACCTGGCAGCAGCTGTGTCAGGGAACTTACAAAACTACTCAAGGGCAAAAAATTCCAGCACTTCCAATTTCCAAATAAGTGGGGATAAGTGTTGGATGGCCTAAAAGGGTTTTTTTTGGGAAAAAGGCATTTTAGCACTGCTAAAAATATATAAATCTGATTGTGCAGAAGGTTTTGTTGCCTCTGAACTGGGTAATTCCAGCAGTTGTGGGAGAGGAGGATTTCAGTGTCCAGGGAAAAGTTGGTTTATTATTAAGCTGAAGTGGAGAGGGAATGGTCCAGGAGGTCAATCCTGTCTCTGCAGGGACAGGAGAAAGATCTGTTCCCCTGCCAAATCCCTGCCACACTGATTTATGGAATCATGGAATGGGTTGGGTAGGAAGGGAATTTAAGGATCATCCAAATGTCAACCTCTGCCATGAGCAGGGACAGCTTCCACTGTTCCAGGTTGCTCCAACCTGGCCTTGGACACTTCCAGGGATCCAGGGGCAGCCACAGCTTCTCTGGGCAACCTGTGCCAGGGTCTCCCCACCCTCCCAGCCAAGAATTCCTTCTAATTCCTACATTTCCCCTTTCCCACTCACTTCACCTCCTCATGGATTGTGCCCAGCAGCACCAAAACCCAACTCACCCTCCTGAGAAGAAAAAGAAGTTCATCAGCCGCAGGATGATGGGGGAGAGCAAACCCCAATCCTTGAGGAGCTTGGGAAGGAGGGAAAAAGGAGACACATGGATAAATCCTGCCTCCATGGAGGGCTTTTCCCAACCCTTGAGGTGTTTGTGGGGTCTCAGTGGTGTTTATTTGGGATATTGGGATTCAGAATGACTAGGGAGGGGAGCAGCTCACCTTCTGGCTGAAGCGGGGGTAGTGTGTTTCAGGAAAAATCCCTGCAAGGACATCAAAGAACAGAATTGTAATGCTGGAAGTGTTTTGTTGGTTTTGTTCCACATCTCCCAGTTTTTCCCACTTTGTGGTGCCATGAAAGTGGCCCAGAGAGCCCCAAGATTGATTGTCCTGATTAATTACAGCACCTTGATTGCAATCTTTGGGATTTGGGTGATGGAGATGGGAAGGTCACCCCATCCCATGGATTCCCATCCCACCCTGGGCAAACCTTACCTCCGTTGGATAAACAGAGGCTGTTGATCAAGATGCTTCCAGTTTTATTGTGCTCATACCTGGGGACAGCAGAGAAGAAGCTGAAACACAACCCAACCTCTCCAGGCTCTGAGAAATGACCACCCAGGAGCTCCCATCATGTCAGATCATCTCCCTTTCCTTTGGGAACTGGACGGTTGGGATCTCAGATGTGCCCCGAGACACATCAGGCACAAGGAAGAGGGGATTCTTTTCCACATCCTTCCACTTATCTGCTGGAAATCATCTCTATGGACATGGGAAAGGGCAGGAGGGGTGGCAGGGACCTGTGCAGCAGCTCCTGGGCGACAGTGTCCCCATAATCGTGGGACAGCAGGTTGATCCTCTGGTGCCGAAGGCCGAGGTGCCGCAGCAGCCCCTCCACGATGGTGGCCTGCTCGAAGATGGAGTAGCCATGGGGCCTCTGCAAAAGTGGGAGAGGGACCCCAGTGAGAGCCTGACCCACCAGGAGCCCCTGAATTCCCAAATAAACACCCCAAGGGAGGGAGATGGAAATAGGGAAGCTGGAAAGCGGCAGCTTGTGAGCCTGGATTTAGCAGTTGGGATGTCCTGTGATGTCCACAAGGCCATGGGAGCATTGTCCCTGCTCCAAAGGGGTAAGGTGCACCTTGGAATCCCATCAAACCCAGCTGAAGCTCCACCACACACCTTCCCCATCCCTTCCACCCTTATTAACCACTTATCCCTTTTCCAGAGGTAAATGGGAGGAGAAACTGGATGGCAAAACCCAATTTTCCAGAGTGCTGGGCTGGAAGCAGCTGTGAAAATCCTCATCCCAGGGTACTCACAGGCTTGTCACTGAATCCAAATCCTAGGAAATCCAGAGCAATCACCCGGTGAAAGCGCTGGGTCAGCCCTTCCCAGATCTGGGGAGAGAAGAAATGCATTTAAAAAGCATCCAGTGGGAATGGAGAAAGGAAATATCTGTGGTGATGAGCAGTCGTGGGTGGACATGATCCCTTCCAGCATCCCAGGAGAACATTCCAGCTCCACGAAAACAGCAGGAGGTCAAAATTTCCCAATAAACAGCAAGACCATCCCCCAAAAAAGCCAAGGAATAGTTTTGGATGTTTCCCACACACTTTGAGCTGGATTGTAGGGAAGGATGATGTGAAAAGAGCTTGGATCCCATGCTGGGAGAGGAACGGGGTGCTATCCTGGAGCATGGTGGTGTTGTCAGGAAAAACTTGGGGAATTCTCCTCCACAGCATGGCAAACACCACAGTGCCGTTTGCTCATCCCCAGGAGATAAAAATCCTGGGATTTGCTGTCGGATTCCAACCCCTCACCTTGCTCCAGTCGTAGCTGGACGTTGGGAAGCCGTGCAGGAGCACCACGATGTCGGAGCTGCCGACGGCACCGCTGGAATCTGCGGGGGGAACCAAATCCATACAGCTCAGGGACAGCTTTTCCCAAAATTTCTCCCTTCTAGGATGGGCATGGCTGCTCATCCCACTGGGAATCCACCCCCCTGTGGGGCAGCTCTCCCCTGGCTCCCCAAAAGCAAGGATGGGTTTGATTCCCACTGCAGCTTCCCAGTGGTTCCCTTCGGAAACTCGCTGGCTCCATGATCAATCCAGGGATTTAATTAGCCCAAATTAATTGCAGCTGCTTCTGTGTTGCTGCAAAAAGGGTTTCCAGTGTCTTTTCCTTGCTGGGATCCATCAGAGGCTCTTCCCTCCAAGGTACAAGAACCAACTTCCTCCCAGCTAAAATGTTCTGATCCCTCCCTGCTGGATGCAGGCAGTGACTCCTCCGAGCCATTTGGGAGGGAATTGTCATCACTCTGGGAATGTCCCCACGGCCACCAAGGGATGATCCCATCCCAGAGCTCCACCATCACCTCTGTAGAAGATGTTCAGGTCCTTGTAGGTGAAGAAGCTTCCGGAGGATTTCCAGGAGCGGAGAGCCGGGGAGAGCTGGGGGGGTGGGATGTGCAGGTAGACGGCGAGGAGGGGCAAACCCAGCAGCCCCACCTGCACCCACCACTCCTTCATCCTGCGGGACACAGCCGGCATTCACCCCACAATTCCCACATTGCCCTACAGCTCCCCGTGTCCCCAAAACCCACCTCCGTGTCCCCAAAACTCCCACATTCCCCTAGAACTCTCCATGTCCCCAAAACTCCCACATTCCCCTAGAACTCTCCATGTCCCCAAAACTCCACATTCCCCACCATTCCCCAAAACTCCCAATTCCTAACCCCATGTCCCCAAAACCCACCTCCATGTCCCCAAAACTCCCATATTCCCCCAGAGCTCCCCCCCCAAACCCCCCCCCCAAACCCCCCCCCCCCCCCCCCCCCCCCCCCCCCCCCCCCATGTCCCCAAAACTCCCACATTCCCCTAGAGCTCCCCATGTCCCCAAAACCCACCTCCATGTCCCCAAAACTCCCACATCCCCATAACCTGCGTGTTCCCAAGGTAGCAGGTCCAGCAAAGGTTTGGGGTCAGAGAGGGGATGTCAGTCTCATTTGGGGGCTGAGGGGGATTGTGGATCCGTTTGGGGTTTGAGGGGGAACAAGGTCCTCTTTGGGGTTGGAGAGCAAAATGTGGGGCCCGTTTGGGTTTGAGGGGGGGAGTGTGGGTCCTCTTTGGGGTTTGAGGGGGGGATGTGGGTCCAGTTAGGGTTTGAGGGGGGATGTGGGTCCATTTGGGGTTTGAGGGGTGTTGTGGGTTCCATTTGGGGTTTGAGGGGGCACATGGGATCATTGGGGGTCTGAGGGGGGACAGGGACCCATAGGGGGTTTGAAGGGGGGTTATGGACTCGTGGGAGCCTAGAGGGGTCATGACCCCAATGGGGAGCCTAAGGGAAGCCATGGGGTCATTGGGGGGCCTGAGGGGGGCCATGGGGACATTGGGGGGCTCATGGGGTGATCGGGAGTCAGGAGGGGGCGTGACCCCAACGTGCTTCAGGGAGTCAATGGCAGTCAAAGGGAGGCGCCACACCCACCAAAGCCCCGCCCACGACCACACCCACACAAACCACGCCCATTCTAACCCCGCCTACAACCCCAAGCCCCTCCCCCTGACCCCCACCCTCTCCCCTCAGGCCACGCCCCCCTCCCTGCGCGCGCTCCCGGCGGGGCAGGGGGCGGAGCCTCCTCGCGCGCTCCCGGCGGGGCGGGGCGTGTCCGCGGGCGCGCGCGCCTCCCTCACCTGCGCTCAGGCTCTCCCGCGGGCGCGCGCCGCCATCGCGCTCTGCCGGCGGGGCGGGGCGAGACCGGGGGGCGGAGCCACCGCCCCGCGCATGCGCAGCTCCCCTCTCCCCTTCCCCGCCGCTTCCCTTCCCTTCCCTCCCGCCGCGTCCCTCCCGTTGCCGGGCGACGCGCGCGCTCCTCCCCCGCCCGGCCTCCCATTGGCTGCGGCCGCGGCGGGCGGCCAATGGCGGCGCGCGTAGTTGCGGGGTGGGCGGGAGGCGGGAACGCGGCGGCGCGTGAGGGACGGGCGGAGCGGCGCTGAGGAGCGATGTCGGTTCGCGGCGGGTTCGGCGACCCTCAGGTGCCCTCAGGGGCCTCGCCTTCCTTGGCACCTGCCGAGCGGCGCGGGGGGACACGGGGGATCGCGGGGGGAAGGGTCCTGCGGCCCCCGGAGCCGGGCGTGCTCCGCGGGGAGGGAAAACGGAGCTCGGAAAACGGGAGAAACTCTCCTTTGAGGAGGAGAAATTCAATTGAAATCCTTTAAATCAGCGGGGTTTATACCGAGATGGGCATTCAGGAATTCCCCGCTCCTTTTCTTATCTCTTAAACCCCTTCAAATCGCATTTCCTGTTCATTTTTCCCGTTTTTTAATTTTTTTTTTTTAAATTTTGGCTTCTTTTCCATTTCGGAACAGCTTTTAACGCGGCGCATCCCCTCCAATCCCAAATATGAGCATATAAAAACTCGTCTGGATACCGGTAAGTGAAATTGTTGAGGGCTAAAAACACCAAAAAGGAGTGTAGAACAATAGAAAAGTATAATTAATCCCTTAATCACCTCCGTCCTGAGCTAATTTACCTCACGCACTGCAGAATTCTCATTGTGGTTATCTCGTTGTCTCACTGAAAGGTTTGGAGCTCTTAAAAATTACCAGTTTTACGATTTTCTTACAAATCTGACGTTTAAATCAGCCCCAGCTCTACAGATTTACGTGTATTTTTGTCTATTTGTTGTATTTATATGTATTTATGCATATTTTTGTGTATTTATCTTCACACACTGCTGTTATCTCCCTGAAAATTGAGATTAAATGCTGTGTCTGTAGATAACCACGTTTAAAGCCTTCCTTGTGTTAAAACTAGTTTATTTTTTTCTACTCTTCTTTTTTCTAAGAAAAATTAAGGGTTTAAATCGGTTTAAACTGGGTCAGGCTCTGTTGTGCTGGTTCCCATAGAAATTCCTGCTCTTGGAATTCCTGTCCATGGACTTTTCTTGTATCATGTCAAGGCTGTGAGCCAAAATAATTATTTGGGGGGTGTCTTTGTGGGGTTTTTTTGTTGTTAAAGCAGCTGAATTTTATCCAGTTAACACCAGCCTGTAGTATCCTCATCAAAATACTGGGAAAGGGACAGCAAATCCTTGGATTTTTCTGGTTAGCTTCACCTTCCTTGAGAGAAAAGAGAAAAACTGTGGCATTTCTGTAGCTTTTGTTGTCATGATGAAAGAGGATCTACCAACAAACTGCTGCTTCCTTCAACACAATCAAAATTTAAGCCTTAATGTGCCTGAAGAGAACCCCTGATAAATTAATAATTATGACCAACTGATTTTTTTGTTGCTGTTGCAGGACACAGTTTGTCAAAATACATGGAGAAGCTGGAAGAGATCAAAAGAAGTGAGTAGCTGGCTGGGTTAAAAATGGGTTGGTTCAAAACTCAAAGGGCAGGGGATGAATCCCAGGAGGTTTTCCTTGGAAATCTCCACAGATTTAACTTAAAAATCCAAGCAGACAGGTCAGGGAATCTTCCAGATCCTTCTTTGTGCAGTTTTTGTTATTGGATTGAAAGCAGGCAGGAAGTTCTCTGGACTAAGAAATCCAGACCAGACTCATCTGGGAAGATTCAGGCTTTGCTTCTAAGACTTTATTTCACTTTTAGGTCACAATTTGAGCTCTTTCATTTTGTGTAATTTACATTTCTATCAAAATACTCCAAGACAGGAGAAAACCAAGCTCATTCCTTGTGTTTCCATTGATTTACCAGCACTAAATGCTGATATTTTGAAGACTTTGGGTTGTTCAGGCTAATGAAGGCCTAAATTATTTTTATTTCTCTATTTTTCCCACCAAAATCAGGCTTTTCAAATATTTTTTCCCAATAAAACTGGTGATTCACAACTTTAGTTCCAGATTATTCTCACATAAGGAGCCAGGAAAACTCTTCAACCTGAAAGCTGCATTTATCAAGGCAAAAAAAAACGCAAAAAAAACCCCTGAAGTGAACTGAAACCTCCATTAATGAGGATTAATTAGGATTTGAAATGTTCAGTTTTAGTTCTCAGCCCCACTTTCTGTGCCCCCCTTGTGAGGGAGCTCACGGGAATTTATTTGTGCAAAATGGCCCTTTGTTTGTGGTTTGTTTGTTGGGCTTGGTTCTTTTTTCTCCCAAACACTGCAGGTCTTTGGGTGGGGGAAAAAAAAAAATCCAAAGATAAATGACCTTGGCTTTCCAAACTTCTCTGTTGACTGAGATTTCAATGCTGGACACTGCCTGGCTTTTTATTGCTGCTGAAAATCTTGTTCTGTGGCCCGGCTGGGTTTCCAATCTCCACCACAGATCTATTCCCTGCAGTCCTTTTGTTCCCTCCTGCTTCTGGAGGCCAGGAGGGAACTTTCTTCATTCTCCTCAGGCTGAATGGACACCTTGTGTTCCCAGGGAGGGTAGGAACTTCTCCCCCTTGGTTTGTCAGGGATAGATGACACCGTTTGGACGCAGCTTTAAATCCCCAGCACAGGCAACTCTCTGTCCCTTATGTAACGTGAGAGATTTAAATCCACGGCATCAAAAATTAAAGAGAGAGCTGCAGCCACCACCATTCATCCTTTGGAGGACTGGCTGGAGGACACACATCCTTCTCTCTGGGGTTGCTGCCCTCCTCTCCAAAGCCCCGAGGAGCTCATCCTGGAAAACACAATCATTCCGAGCAAAACCATGGCAGAAAACTCCAACGGATCTGCCAGGACCCAGCCGGGTACGTCGGGTTGCTTTTGGAGGTGGAAGCAGCACTTCTGAGCTCTCTGGTAACACCCTGAGCTCTCTGGGAAGGTGTTTTGGGTGGCAAAGGCAAGATCTAGGGCAAACAGGCTTTTTTTTGGGATAAATTTTGGGATTTGAGGTGGGAAGGAACCATCCAGGAGCCACGTTGTGTCACAGCGGTTCTGCCTCGCCGCTGGTTTTATACATCCAGCATTTCCCACGCTTTGCTGCTTTTCTTTGTCCTTCTAAATGAAGTTTGTTTGGCATGACAGAAAGGCTCTTTTTTGGCCATTGTAATCCTTGAGCAGATGAAATGGGAAATAATTGCAGGAGATAATTTTTGCTGGGGTGGTTTTTTTTTAGTAAAAAGAGGATTTAGCAACCTCAACTTGAGCCTTGAAACTGGGTGGTTTTGCAAGAGCCACGAGGGTCATTTCCCAGTGAATTGGCATCCTGCATTTCAATTTCTGCACCTCCTGTGCTTCAGCCCTGTGGTTTGGATGTGCAGTGGATATTTAGGCTCCTTTTTCCTAGGACAAGTTGTGAGTAGCAAAGAGATGCTCGCTTTGCAGCCTCATCTAAATGGTTTAGGATGTTGAATTTGGGAACTCTGAACGTGTTGGGAAGAGATCTCAGCCTCCAGCATTTCTGTGTCTCCTTCTCGAAACACAACTCAGCTTGAGAGCTTCCATAAGCAAATCCTGCAGGAATTTTTGGTGTGGTGGCTGCAGGAATGTGTGTGGCATCCCTTCCCCCTTCTGCCTCATCTCCCCTAAGCTAATGGAGCATTCAGCAGATGGTTTTAGAGGATTTAGAATTGTTCACCTGAGTGGATTTGCTGAAGATCCTGTGCTCCATTGTTATCCCTGGGAGCTGAACAGCTGGAGAGAGGAATCAGCTCCTTCTCCAGCCCTACACTTCCCAAAGGACAAAGCTCCCATTGCTTCCCAGGTGAGGTTATTCCATATCAAGATGTTCCTGCTGATACCCATCCTGCCTTCTCTCTCTCCTCCTTTTGTTTCACACTGGGAGGTTTCTTTCCAGGATCTGGATGGGATCAGAATCCCACCTTGTCATCATTCCCTTGGGTCTGAGAATCTCTGCTCTGGATCTCTGCCAGCCCTTCTGACAGACCTGCTCGGTTTTCCTGCTCCCTAAGCTGGGTCTTCAGGATTAAGATTCAATTAGTCCAGTTTCTTGGGTTAATTATCCATTAAGACTCAATTAGTCCAGTTTCTTGTGTCAGTTAGCCGTTCCTTGAGAGATCTGTGTCAGCAAATGGTGGAAATCAGAATTTAGTTGTCAGATAAAACATAAAAATTTGGGATTTTTTAAATTGTTAAGATGAAACCTGCGTGTTTAGCTTGGTATTTGCAAAGATGCAATGCCCCATGCTCTGGTTCTGCTGTAATTTACACAAATTAAAAACTCAGCTAAATGAATCTTTTGGTTTAAGGAGCCTTGTGACCCCAGTGGGCCCCAGAGAACAGCAGGAAAAGAGGGAATTCCTGAACTTCTTTCTTCCTTCAGCACCATGGAAAACACAAATTCCTACTTGAGTCTGAAAGCAACTAAATCTGCCTCTTCCACTTTATCATATCTGGACCAGATTTCCCTTTATAACTGCTGTTAATTAAAACCTCTCTTAGTAAATGGTATTAATTAAAAATTCTCTTTATAAAAGTGGCATTTCACAAAGTCTTCAGCTTTGCTGCTCTGATCCTTCAGCCCTGAAATCCAGCCTGGCTGCAGAAAAGTCTCTGAGAAAAGCTGGGATTAAGCCATGACCTGGTGTCTAAAAAAACTGGGAATTAACTGAAAATTTACCTTGTCCTCTTTGTGTTTTGTTTTTAAAGATTACAGATATAAAAAGGATGAGCTGTTTAAAAGGCTGAAGGTGACAACTTTTGCCCAGCTGGTAAGTACAGATCCCTCTCTGGCCTCCAACATCTTTTAGGAGCAGCATTTTTTTTCTTGGAATAAAAATTCCTCTGTAATTATTTAGCTTTTAGTGTGTAATTGTTCTGTCTTGGCTTCTTTCTGCCTTTAATAAAAGCAAATAATTCATTTCTACACTGGCCAAATACCTTTAAATTACAAATTCAAGTTTGCAGTGACTCCATGTTTGAAATTTATTCCTTATTTTATTTGTCCATTAATTTGAAAGGATTTTCAAGCCCTTTGCAAAAGGAAAGGGCTGTGTAAATCAGCACCTAAATCTGAGTTTTGTGTCAAGGAGTCACAGCCTGAAGCTCCTCCTGACCACAGGTTTAACTGGAGGAGGTGGGCAGGTTGGGACTTCAGGGCTTTCTGTGCATTATTTTATTTAAAAAGCAGGAATTGTGATAGTAAAATGTGAAAAACGATCAGGAAATAAAGAGATAAAGGGTGCTGCTTCAAGAAAACAGCTTAAAACTAGAAAAAAAAACAAATTGTCTTCTAAGGAGAAAAGGAAAGGGAAGGTTAAACTTGGAGATGTTGATTGGGATTCTGCAGATTTGTATTTTTTTCCCCTGGATTGTTAAAAGCAACTCATGGCTTGTTTTGATCCCTGCTGTGTTTCCCTGCCATGAGGATGTGGAGATCCAAATCTCCTTGCTTTTGTGTCCTGCAGGTTATCCAGGTGGCCTCTCTGTCCAATGAAACCTTGGAGGTGACAGATGAGGAGCTCCACAAGCTGCAAGGTAACAGCACTGATGGCAGGAGCAAGGGAAAAGAGCTGGGGATCACTGCCAGAGGGTGATGTGGGGCAGAGCTGGCAGTGCAGCAAGGCTTCATCAGGAGGAAAAATAAAACTTCACCTCGTGGCTTGCAGCAATTCCATGCTGGCAATGGAATGGAATGGAATGGAATGGAATGGAAGGAAGGAATGGAAGGAATGGAATGGAATGGAAAGAATAGAATAGAATAGAATAGAATAGAAACACTCCTAAAACAGGAGGGTTTGGAAGTAGGAAAAACCTCATGGTGGCAGATTTGTCATAGTAACACCATAATCCACATCAAAAATTCTGTTTTATTGACTTCTTCAAATGAGATCTCGAGCCCTAAAAAATCATTTGGCTCTTTATTATATTTCATAGGAGGCTCTGGGTCAACACTGCTCGTTAAGAGGATGAAGACAAAGCTGTCACACTTTCTTCCCAAGAATAGGAACTGCCCTTAAACCCTGCTTGTTTACCTCCTGCAGCTCTTTAACTCCTCTCTCCCTCTTCTCTCCCCAGATGCTGAGGCTGCAGGTGAAGATGCAGCAGGGACAAATGGGAAGGGAAGCCCTGAGGGGACACCCAGCCCAGTGCTGTTCCTAAACAACACAGGAGCTGGGGAATCCCAACGTTCAACACTGCAGAGGTGCCTCAAAATGACACACAGTTTGCTCCCTGTCTTAGCAGATGATGATTTTAA
This sequence comes from Entomyzon cyanotis, assembly GCA_024500445.1. Lineage (NCBI taxonomy): Eukaryota > Metazoa > Chordata > Aves > Passeriformes > Meliphagidae > Entomyzon > Entomyzon cyanotis. The sequence goes on from JAKEPQ010001019.1 coordinate 3,670,212, forward strand.
ATTGCTAACAAGTAGCTTCATGCTGTATTTCTCATTGGGAGAGGGAAGGGGTTGGCAGGTTTTCCTCTTGGAATGAGTTTGGGTGGAGGCTGGAATCCAACGGTGCTGTCACCTGGTGATGGAATCCCAAGGAGATGTGTCTGTGGGATTCCATCCAGGTCTCCACATTTTTGGGCAATTTTTTGGCAAAATGGCCAAAAATTTGGCAAAAATTGCCACATTTTGGGGATAACACAGTGCTCTGCTGAGCTCAGTGATGTGCCTTCCTGGTGATGAGCTTTTTACATGGATATGGAGTGTCAGGACACAGGGAATGTGTGCCAGAGGGCAGGGATGGATGGGATCTTGGGAAGGAATTCCTGGCTGGGATGGAATTCCCAGAGAAGCTGTGGCTGCCCCTGGATCCCTGGCAGTGCCCAAGGTCAGGCTGGACAGGGCTTGGAGCAGCCTGGGACAGTGGAAGGTGTCCCTGCCATGGCAGGGGGTTGGAATGAGACCCTTAATGCCCCTTCCAACCCAAGCCATTCTAGAATTTTGAATAATTCCAAACTCACTGGTCAAGGCCAGAGATCCCAGGATGATCCTGTCACAGGAAGCTTTGTCCCAACTCTTCTTGCAGCTGGCAAAGAGAAACTCAAGCACTCTGAGATCTTCCTCCTGAACCTCCTGTTCCCTTTCCAGTGTGATCAGTGGGGTTGGGGAGCTGGACATGGACAAGGACAAGGATGCTCCAAAGAAAGAGGACACTGTGGCTCAGGAGAAACCTTATCCTGACTGTCCCTTCCTGCTGCTGGACGTGAGGGACAGGGATGCCTACGAGCAGTGCCACATCGTTGGAGGTGAGCAGCCACAGCTCCAGCTGCCCTTGGATTTCAGCTCTGGGGCACATTCCAGCTGGATTTTGTCCTCCAAGTGGGATATCCTGGGGTGCAGGGTGTTCTTGGTGCTTATCCAGCACATCCCTCCTTCCTGGAAAGGGATGGGGGGCCTGAGTTGATTTTAATCCCTTATTCTGTGGCTTTTCAAGTCTGTTGGTGTTCAGCCACTGATTTTTCCCTTTTTTTTTCCTCCTCTGCAGCTTATTCCTACCCTATTGCAACATTGTCTAGAACCATGAATCCATATATGAACAATATTCTGGAATATGTATCCTTTACATGGAAAAAAATGGGGAGATGTTGGTGGGGGCTCCCAAAATCAACTGGAGCTTGTCCAGGCAAAATTAGGGATCTCAAGGAAGGTGGGAATTACCTGATGCAGCTCCACTGCCTCCATCAGATGCTGGATTGTATCTCCTCAAGGCCCCTTTCAACTCCAGTGGGAGCTGCCTGAATTGGGCATTTTTGGGGATTTTGGCTGCTGGAAGGCAAAGCCAGACTTGGGCACTGCTCTGCTGTTGTTGCTGGGCTGCTGCAGGGATACATCCATCAAATCCTTTGGCTTCCTGTCAGCACCTTGATGGGGATTGAGGACAGAAAGAGGATTATTAGGTGGGATTAGGCTGATCATTCCCAGGTTGTTGACTGTGAGGGGAGGTTGTAAACAAAGGTTCTGTTGCTATTCCCAATCTTCAAGCAATGCTGGGAATAAAGCTGTGTCCTTCCAGTGTCTGCCAAGCCTCAGCCGCTGAGAATTCCACAGGGAAAACATTCCTGCGATGAGCCAAGTATGGAGTCTTTCCCTCCCCAATCCCATTTATTTGTCTCTCTTTCTTCCTAAAATGTATCCATATCCTCTTAAATTCAGCAGTGACTCCTTAACAATTCCCCCTGGCAGAAAAACGCCCATGGAAAAATCATCATCGTGTATGACAACGACGAGCGCCTGGCGAGCCAAGCAGCCACCACCATGTGTGAGAGGGGCTTTGAGAACCTCTTCATGTTATCTGGGGGTAGGTGGGGCTGGGAGAGCTCCTTGGGACCTCCTGGGGAAAAGGAGAGTGGAGAGCAACTTGTGGGAGCTGGAAATGGGAAGGAGATGGATTGTGGAATCAAAGGATGGTTTGGGTTGGAAGGAAAGTGAAGGATCGTCCAATTCCAGCCCTGTGGGCAGGGAGAGACACCTTCCCTATCCCAGGCTGCTCCAAACTCTGCCCAGCCTGGCCTTGGACATCCCAGGGATCCAGGGGCAGCCACAGCTTCTCTGGGAATTCCATCCCAGCCAGGAATTCCTTCCCAAGATCCCATCCATCCCTGCCCTCTGGCAGTGGGAAGCCATTCCCTGTGTCCTGTCCCTCCATGTCTTGTCCCCAGTCCCTCTGCAGCTCTCCTGGAGCTCCTTTAGGCCCTGGCAGGAGCTCTGAGCTCTCCCTGCATCCTTCCCTTCTCCAGGGCAACATTCCCAGCTCTCCCAGCCTGCCTCCAGAGCAGCTCCAGGGATTCCTCTGGACTCTCCAGCAGCTCCACATCCTTCTGATGTTGGATGCAGAGCTGGACTCCATGTGGGATCTCACCTGAGTGGGGCACAAGGGCAGAATTCCCTCCTCCCCTGCTGCCCACTTTTCTCCCCCCAACCTTTCTGGACCTTCAGCTCCATCAATCCCTTGTGATTTCCCCCTGAGCCATCCCAGCTGGGATAACAGGATCTGTGTCCCTGCAGGCCTCAAGGTCCTTGCCCAGAAGATCCCAGAGGGGTTGATCACAGGCACACTCCCCCTGTCCTGCCAGGTGGCAGCTCCACCAGGATCTACCCGCAGGAAAACAACTCCCAGAGCACCACCAACCCGTGCAGAGAACAAATGGAGATATTCTGCAGATGATCTCCAGAAGTTAAAGCATTACCTGGCTGAGGAGCACATTACTTCAGACGCTGCCAGTAAGATTCCAGAGCGTGCTGCCACCTTATCATGGAATTATGGGATGGTTTGGGTGGGAAGGAACCTTAAACCACATCCAGTTCTACCTTCCACCATCCCAGGGTGCTCCAAGCCCATCCAACCTGGCCTGGGACATTCCAGGGATGGAGCACAACCTCAGAACAACCAATTCCTGATTTGGGGTTGTTTTATTTTTCCCACAGGCCGCCTCACCCGGGGTTTTTCAAGCCACAGTTCCAAGCTGTCATCAGTGAGGAGCAACCCAAGCCTCCCCAGCCCTGCCAGCAACACGGGATCCCTCAGCAGCCGCTCCCACAACAGGACCAACATCCAGAACAGGCCGTGGAAATAAAGGAGTATGCAGGTTTTGGGAATCCTGAGCGGTGCAGCCCCTTTGTGGTTTTAGGAATTGGCAGGGAAAAGCAGCCGTGGTGAGGATTGGCAGCTCGGGTAAGGCTGGGCAGCTGGAATGATGTTTCCTAGAGGCAGGAATGGCATCACTCAAGGTGCAGGGCAGGACAGAGGTGATAGAACTGGTTTTGTAGGGGAGGGAGCAAACTGGTAGTAAAGTCTGGTGAAGCCCAGTAGAAAGTGTTGCACAAAGCTTTTAGTCCAGCTGAAGGAATTTGTGTCCATAACATTCCTGGGCTGTGCCCGCAGCTGTGAGGGTGAGCAGGCCAGAAATCATCTGTGAGCACAATCTTTGGTGGTTTTAGCTGAGATAAAGACATTCAGCAACTTGCCAAAAGGGAGACAAGATCCTGAAAGGATTTTATGGTGTTTTGTTTTTGTTTTTTTTAATAAATTATTATAATGAACAGAAGTATTTGTAATAAAGATGGTTTTGGGATTGCCCAGTTGGTGCTGTGACAGTCGTGTTTGCTCGTGGACACTTTGTGAATAGTTGTGTCTTTTCCAAGCTGAGCTGGAGGAGAAGAACTGGAAATTTAATCCCTGTAACTCCTTTGCCAGAGGTTTTTTAGGAGCTGCTGTAAGGTTTAGGGTATCTGAGGGAAAATTTGCTGCTGCTGCCTCATTGGGGTCCCTAAAACCCAACAGAGACCTGAAATCTGGAACTGAATAGGATGAAGGTTTCCTGGAAAATGAGTAGCACAATTTTCCTCACCTTGGTGCTTCTGGATAACCTGGGAATCCTGATTTTCCTGAGCTGCCTATGGGAGATTTTGGAGGGATCCTGCTCTCCAGTTTTCCCACCTGGCATTGCTGAGCCTGATCTAGCTTTGGTTATCGTGGTCTTGTGGGATCTGTGTGTATTTTTGGATATTTGGTAGTTTTCCCCCCTTTTTGAAGCAGACAATCTTCAACACATCCCAAAATTCCCTGGTGATTTTGGGATAATTCTGGTGAAAGGACAAAAAGTGGGAGAAATGGCACATAATTTCCAGTTTGGCAGCTTCAGACTCAACATCCCTGAGCACATCTATCATTTATTGTGTCTCTTGAGTGTTAAATCTGACAGTGCTGATTGCAGGACTGGCAGTTTCAGTCTGACAAGGTCCTGCTGCTTTGGGAGTTGATTTTCCAGCTCTGTGAGCTTTTGGAAGTGTCATGCATTGGCTAAAATCCTGATTTTGCTATCCAGCTGTTGGAGACAAATCCAGAATCCCTGGCTGCTCCATGCTGCATGAAAACCTGGTGAAACAGTCAGACAAAACTGGCCTGAGTTGTTTGAGATCCTCCAAATCCAAGGAATCAAAGGAAGGACTGAATGTACTTTCCCACTGTTTTGATGGGTTTGTGTGGATTTGGACTCTTGGTGTTGTTGGGAGCAGAGCGAAACTCCGCGGAGGCTGAGAGGTTTTTAATTTAATAAAATGTAAATTACGGCATCTGATTGAGTGGTTTATTTTCAGCTTTGAGAGCTGTGGAGAGCCTGGAAAAGCTGGAAATGGGCAGGGGCTCAGCTTCCCATTCCCTAGGGATTGCAGCAGGTGAGGAGAGATCATCCAGGCAGAAGGGTTTGGGTTGGAAGGGACCTTAAAGTCCATCCACTTCCACCTCCTGGACAGTTCCACTATCCCAGGCTTCTCCAAGCCCTGTCCAGCCTGGCCTTGGACATCCCAGGGATCCAGGGGCAGCCACAGCTGCTCTGGGAATTCCATCCCAGCCAGGAATTCCTAATTCCCAAGATCCCATCCATCCCTGCCCTCTGGCAGTGGGAAGCCATTCCCTGTGTCCTGTCCCTCCATGCCTTGTCCCCAGTCCCTCTGCAGCTCTCCTGGATCCCCAAAAAACCTTGCTGACCCCACATTCCAGAGCCCAACCAATTCCCTTTCCATCCTCTGCCAGAGCACAGGAACAACCACCACCTTCCTTCCTTTTTGTCCCTGCTATTTTCATACCCTTTCAATCAATTCCCTTTCCAGGCCACTGGCCCAGCACACCTTATTAGTGTTGGCACCAACTCCAAAAGGGCTTTTCCACCCCATTTGGGAAAAAGGGAAAACAACCACAGGCTTTTCTCATCCTTTCCATTTATTTATCACCTTCTTCCTCCTCTCCAGCTGCTCCAGCCCTGATTCTGCTCAGTACATGTTGTCCCTGGCGTGCTCCATGATGACCTTCAGCCCCAGCCAGGTCTCCTCAGCGGTGGGAACGATCTGCTTGGCGGGAAGCAGGAATCCATAGCGCCCTGTATCCCTCAGCTCGAAGGTGAAGGAATATTTAATCCCCTGGTTGTAGGTCCAGTCGATGGTTCCTCCACTTGCTCTGTCTGAGGGAGGAGAAAAAACCAGGAGGGGTTGGGAACCTCTGTAGCTTCGTGCAGGAATTCCGTGGGATGTTTTTCCGAGCCGCGGTGCGATTGGAAAAACTGAGGCAGGAATTTGGGATTTGGGGGTTTTGGCACTTACAGATGGTGGTGATGATGCTGCCATACTTGTACTTGGTGCCATACAGGGAGGACAGAGCTGCCACAGCCTTGGCAGAAACCTCGTGCTGGAAATGCAGGGAAGGGAGGAAGATGAGCCAAAGAAAGGAAAAATCTGCAGGATGCAGCTTTTGTCCTGATGTGAAAAGGATGCAAAGCTCATCTAGTAATCCCCAGGGATTCCTCCCAGCTTCCCAGTGGATTCAGGATGGAGAGCAGCTCCAACTCATCCCAACCCCTCAAACCTCCCCGTGAGCCTCACCAGTTCCTGCTGGTCTGCTGCTGGGGTCTCAGTGTAGCCATAGGGATAGAGCAGGAGCTGGGAATAGCTATGGATGGAGATGAAAGCCTTGATGTTCCCATGGCTCTTCACGAAGTCCACGATGGATTTCACCTCGGGCTCTGAGTTGGCGTAGGGTCCGTGGTACGTCTCGGTGCAGGGGTTGGAGCTGGCCCCGGCCTCTGTGGAGAACAGGATGGTGAGAACACAGTGGGAATTTGGGGCCTTCCAAGCCCAGCTTTTCCAACCCCTGAGCTCCTTGGTGGTGATCAGGGAATGCTCCTGGGGCTCCTCCTAGGGATTTGTGAAGTGACTTTCATTTGTCACTGGGGGACATCAAAGCCCTGGTGGAACCCAAACCCTTGTCTGCCACAGAGAGCAAATCCCACCTCTTCCCCAGGGGACATCAATGGATCTTTGAGCCAGAGATGGCCCTGGATCCTCCACCTGGAGAGTGGAAATGCCCCCCAGGGGGAATGGGAGAGCTCTGACCTCCAAAACCTGCGTCCCAGTTGCGGTTGGGGTCCACTCCGACGCAGATGGAGCCCGAGTGCTTGGATCTGGTCTTGCGCCACATGCGGTTCTGGAAGGGCAGAGCCACCTCAGCTGGTGCCCAGGGCTGGAGCTCCACAGCTCCTGGTGGTCCTCTTCCCACCCCGTGGAAACGTGGATGAGGAGGCTTGGGCCTCTCAGGGATGTGCAGCACCCCAAATGCTGCTCCCCAGCCCCATCCAGCACGGCTCTAGGAGCCAGGGAGAGGAAAGCCAGGGTGCTACCTTGGTCTGGGTGAAGGCAAAGCCATCGGGGTTGGTGACAATCTCCAGGAAGATGTCCATGGTCTCCAGGATGGAGGCCACACCTTCGTTATTCTCGTGATCCTGGACGATCTAGAGAACGCAGAGGTTTGGTGTTCCTTATCCTCCCTGTGGGATCAACCAGCTGGATCCCACAGTGCCCGAGGACCGGGTGGCCCTTTGGGGACAGAAGGGATGTGTTGGTACCTTCTTGGCGAACCAGACCCCGCTGGCCTGCGTCACCCACTCGCGGGAGTGGATCCCGGTGTCGATCCACACGGCCGGGCGGTTCGTGCCTCCTGTGCTGAACTGGAACAGCAGAGAGGGGAGGTTGGCTTTGTCCCTGACCCTTTTCCCCGCTCTGGTCACCTCCTGATCCCCAAATCCTCACCTTGAGCACGTAGAGGGGACGGTTCTCGGTGGAGCGGCCGATCTCCAGCTTGCTCACCAGGTTGGGGTTCTCAGCCACCAGCAAGTCCATGAAGTTGTAGATCTGGGAAAGAGGGATGTGGGGGTCACTCCCAGCTCACCCCTGCCCTTGCTGCACTCAGAGCAACCGGGATTTGCAAGAACTTTTTCCCTCAAAAATGTCCCAGATCTGTGCTTTCCCACCTCATCCAGGGTGTGGTAGGCCTCGTAGTTGAAGGTGTTGGTGGTGAGGGGCAGCTGGCGGCTGCTGCGGAGCATCTGGGTCTGCTCTTCATCCACCAGGGCCTGTGGGACATGGGGTGGGATGAGCCTCATTCCCACGGGATTGGATCCCACCCGGGATTGGATCCCACCCAGGATGGGATCCCACCCCTCACCGCCTCCCCTCCGGCACCGCTGACCTGCACATCCTCAATCATGATGGAGTAGGAGACTCCACTGGCCTCCAGGTGGGCTTTGACAGGCTGCAGGCTGGAGAAGGGTACATGGATATCGATGGGAAAACCGAGCCCGCGGGGAGCCAGCCAGAAATCCAGCTGGATGGGAAAAAAATTGGGATGAGGGGGTTGGATCTTGCCTTGGGATGAACCCCCAGCACCAGCCTGGCTTTGCAGCACTTGTTTCCCACCATCCCACATCCAGACCCATTGCTGCTTTGAGTGGGGAGTGTGAAACAAGGGATATGAGCTGGGGGTGTTCCCAAAATCCAACCCCACAAAATTCAACCTCCCCAAAATCCAACCCCATAAAATCCAACCCCCCAAAATCCAGCCCCACACCCAGTACCTGCAGATGCTCCAGGCCCTGCAGCTCCTGCACCTTCTGCAGCTCCTCATTGCTCTTGGGGACGACGCGCAGCACCTGGTGCCTGTGGGGTCAGAGGGTGCTGAGGGGTGTGGGTTGAGCTTCAGCCCTGTTAATCCAGCCCAACCCCACCCCATCCATCCCCCCATCCCTGGGATTCCCCCTGAGCCTTTTGCCTGTGTTCCCTTAGGGCTGAATGTTCTCCTTCTGCCCATCCCAGTGCCACTGTCCCCATCCCGACCCCCCTACCCAACAAAGGTCTCAGTGCAGGTGGCCACTGCCACCAGGGCAGCCAGGAGCACGGGGAGCCTCATGGTCAGCTGGGAGAGCTGCTCTGGGATCCCAGCAGCTCCCTGGGGCCTCTTAAATCCCATGGGGATGGCAGCCCTGGCTCAGCCCCTCCAGCTGTCCCTTTTCCCAGGGCCGTGGGAAGGCTCTGGCTGTCACCAGCCAAGGTCAGGCCCTGCTGTTTCCCATCCAGGCACTCCCAGTCCTGACCAAACCTGCCCCAGAAACCAGCTGGGCCTGTGCTGAGTCACTGCCAGCACAGTGAGACCAGGAGGTGCCCAAATCCCAGTGCCAGCTGAGGGGACGGGAAGGATAAATTTGGGTTGAGAAAGCACGAATTGCGGATTTTCACCCATGGGCTTGGTGAGCTGGATCCCTGAACCACAGCGGTGGGGAAACTGGTTTGGAGCTAGGTGTGGAAATCTGGTGTAAAGCTTGGCCCAGGACAGAGGTGAGAGCAGGTGATGGTTGTCCCAGGAGCCAAAAATAAACAGCGAGTGCCTGGCAGCACCTTGCACCCAGCGATGGCCCTGAGGTGCCCCATGTCCCCCTCCCAGCCTCCAGAAAGGGATGGTGGAGCAAAGCTGCTCAAAACCCCACAAATTTAGGTTTGGTTGCCCAAAAAAACCCCATCTCCCCCCATGCTGGCTGTTAGCTCCAAAGAATGGAGACTTTGAGCCAAAACCACAAGGGGAAACTAAACACCTGCAGGGCTGGGAGTGCTTTTCCACCTTTTTTTTTTTTAAGTTTAGCATGGAAAAATGAGGCTGCCTGAAACCTCTGAATCTCCAAGAGGATTTATTGAGAGGAAGGAATGCAGTGGGAGGTGTGGGGTCAGTATGGATGCTCCAGGACGTGGACCATGATGTCCAGCAGCGCCGGCCAGGTCTCGGTGGCGGTGGGGACGATCTGGGAGCTGGGCAGGAGGAATCCGTAGCGCCCCGAGTCCCTCAGCTCCAGCGAGAAGGAATATTTCACCCCGTTGTCGTAGGCCCAGTCGATGGTGGTGCCCCCAGCCATGTCTGCAGGGAGAGGAGGGGGAGATGGGAGGCCATTCCTGAGGGATTTGCCCTGGGATGAGGGAGGTGAGGGTGACAATACTCACAGATGGTGGTGGCGATGCTGCCGTAGGTGTATTTTGTCCCAAACACGGCGGCCAAGTCACTTACGGCTTTTTTGGCCAATTCATTCTGCAAAGGAACCACCAAAAGTGCTGGGATGTGGTGAACCAAGACCTTGGGGATCTAGAGCTCATCATTCCCCATCCCCTCTGCTCTTGGTTTTCCCAAAAAATCCCTAATTTTTGATGTCTGAAGTGCATCTTGCAGCTCCCCTCCCTCCAGGAATCAGGGGTAGGGCTCCAGTATTCCACTTGTATCTAAGGAGAGGAGCAGGGAGGCTCCTGGGATGCTCTTCCCGATTCTCCCAGCAAGGCTGGTGGTCACAGCCCCACATTTTGGGGTCACCTCACCATTTCCTGGTGGTCAGGTATGGGCACCGTGCTGTATCCATAGGGGAAGAGCAGCATCTGGGAGTAGCTGTGGATGGAGATGACGGATTTGATATTCCCGTGGCCGCGGATGAAATCCACGATGGCTCTGACTTCCCTCTCAGAGTGGGCGTGAGGGCCATGGTAGGTCTCAGAGCAGGGATCACTGCTGGAGCTGGCACCTGGAGCAGGGGGAAGAATCACCATCCTGAGAGGATCCCCAGCAAGCCTTTCCATCCCTGGGTTTCTCCTCTTGAGCAGAAATTTTTGATGTTTTGAGACACAAACAATGCCCAACGTGGGGATTTCAGCTCTCACCTCCAAAGCCAGCATCCCAGTTCCGGTTGGGATCCACCCCGACGCAGCGCGACCCGGCGTTGATGGACCTGGTCTTGCGCCACAGGCGGTTCTAGGAGCACACAGAGAGCAGCCTGGAGCAGGGATGTGAATCCCAACCCCTGCCCAAGCACCTCCAGGGATCTCCACTCTCCATCCCTCCCCACCCAAAAACCACAGAGAGCCGTGGTTGGGGACAGCGCTGGGACAAGGCCCCCTGCGGTGTCCCCACACTCACGGAGCTGTGGGTGAAGACAAAGCCATCGGGGTTGGTGACAATCTCCAGGAAGATGTCCATGCTGTTCAGGATGGCTGTGACAGAGGGGTCCCGCCCGTATTCCTCAGCGATCTGAACATGGAGAGGAGCTGGAGATGCCCAGGTGCCCCTCGGAGACAAGGGACAGGATGGAGCAGCACCATGGGGTGACAATTGGGGTCCCCAGGGCACGGGGTCACCTTGTTGGCCGTCCAGACCCCAGTGGCCTGGGTGATCCATTCCCGCGAGTGGATTCCGGTGTCCAGCCAGATGGCCGGCCGGCTCGATCCCCCGGTGCTGAACTGGGAGGAATTATGGGATTGTTAAATTGGAAAAACCCTCCAGGATCACAAGAGTCCCAGCTGTGCCCAATGCCCACCTTGTCCCCAGCCCAGAGCACCGAGTGCCACAGCCAGGAATTCCTTGGACACCTCCAGGGATGGCAACTCCAAACCTCTCTGGACAGCTCCAATCCCTGACCACCCTTTCCATGAGGAAATTCCTGCTGATGTCCACCCTGCCCCTCCCCTGGCCCAGCTGATCCTGGAGAGAGAGGATTTCCAAGGCAAGGCTGCCCAGGACTCACCTTCAGCACATACAGAGGTCTGTTCTCATAGCTCTGCCCGATCTGGATCTTGCTGACCAGGCCGGGATGATCCTCCACCAGGATATCCATCCAGTCGTAGATCTGAAAGGAGGAGCTGCTGGGGCACGAGGCTCACCCTGGATCTCACCTTTGGCTTTTGAGGGTCTCCAGCACTGGATGCAACAGGCAGAGCTTCCCTGGGGAAGAACTGGTAATTCCCTGGAGAAGATTTGGTGTTTTCCTGGAGAACACCAGGTGCCTGGGCCTCTGTGTGAGCAGGGAAAGGCACACCACAAGGTTTTGGCAAAAGGAGAATGAGCGGTGAAGGAAAATGCTCTGAGATCCCCCAAGAGCATCACAGCCCCCACCAGTCCCAAACTGGGCTCCAAGGACAGGGTTGACCCCCAAAGTGAAGCTGAAATTGCAGGGAGATTCCAGGAGTGGCCACACTGGATGTGGAAGTTTTCCCAGTCTCCCATCTCAGCTAAAACCTCCAGCAAGGAGGAGCAACATGTCCCAGGGAGGTCTCACTTGTCATCAAAATGTCACCATGGCTGTCACCACACAGATGTGACCACAGCCTGACCCCAGCAGGACAAAGCAAAAGCTCTGCAGAGAGAGGTTACCTCATCTAACGTGTGGTAGGAGGCGAAATCGAATGTCCTGGAGCTTCTCTCTACCCTCCTAGACTTCCTCATGCTTTCCTTCTCCTCCTCCAACAATTCCTGGTTAGGAAGCAAAAAAAAACCCCCAAGATCAAACAGGCTGGAAGGAGCTGGAGTTGGATTTTTCTTCCATCTCCTCATGGTTTCCAAGTTCTTGGACTTCCTCTCGGGTGAGCTGCTGGAGCTCATCCCATTCCCATCACAGCCCTCACCTGCACGTCCTCAATCATGATGCTGTAGGAGAAACTGTGGGAATCCAGGAAGGTTTTGACTGCCTGGAGGCTGGGGAAAGGCACCCTCAGATCCACGGGGTGACTGGGGACACTGGGGTGACGCCAGAAGTCCACCTGGGAAGGAGAAGTTGAGTGGAGAAGGGAGGATTTGGCTCCATCCTGTGCTGGTGCTCATCCACTGAGCTCCCCAGCACCTCCAGGGATCTCACAGCAATTTCCACAGAGGCTCTAAAGAGGTTTTTAGACAAATTTTGTCCAAATTTTGGGACAGAGATGGATATCTGAAATGTTCTCCTACAGAAATGTTTCAGCCCAAGTTGTTGGTGGGCTGCAAATGTAACCTCGAGTGAGTATTTGTGGGATGTTCCCGGAGTTAAAGTCGTATTTCTGTGGTTCTAAATGATACATCTCCAAAACGAGCAGGAAAATTGGATGGGATGAAAGGAGAAGGAGGAAGCCCTGCATTCTCCAGGGTCTCTGACCCAGGGGATGCTCAGGGTCCCCTCAGAGCTCACCTGCAGCTCCTCCTGCTCGCCCAGCACCCCCAGCAGGGTGATCTGCTCCTCAGTCCTGGCTGTGACTCGGAGAACCTGATCCCTGCAGGGACAGAGGGGTCACAGGGAGGGACTCAGTGCTGGCATGGCCTGGGAGAGGCTGTGGGAGCTCCACTCTGGCTCAGGGGGTTGGAAAATCCATCAGTTGTTGGGGTTGGGAGAAAAACCAGCAGGTTCAGAGCAACCACGATGGGAAAAAAGGTAAGTGCTGGAGAGCCTGAGGTGATCTCCAGCCTTGTTTGGTCAGCTCCCAAAATGTTAGGGAATATCTCACATGGCTATGTTGTGTATCTGTGGGTTTATTTCCTAGCAGAGGTTCCACCCCAGCCTGGCTGAGCTCCCCAGGGACAGCACAGCCCCTGGCAGAGGAGGAAATGTTCTCCTGTGGCAGAGAGGTTTTCCCATCTCGAATCAATCCTCTGCCTCCAGCCTCTCCTGTTGGGCAGTGCTTAAAGCTGCTCCCAAAACAGCACAGGAAATTCCTTCACCTTTCCCTTTTCATACCTTTCATCCTCTGAACTCCACATTTATCAGTTTAACCTCCTCCTCAGGGTGAGAGCAATCCCCATTTGCCCATTCCATGCCCCATTCTCAGCCTCATTCCTGCACTGGACTGTGCTGTTCTTATCTCCAGGAGCTACAAGCAGGATGTTTGTGCTGGAAAAGTTCTGCCCTCCCTCCCCAGGGCCCTTCTCCAGCCACATCTTGTTCTTTCCCATGGCATGTTATTCCCAGAAATCCTTGGTTATTCCCAACAATCCTTGGCTGTTATTCCCAGCAATCCTTGGTTTTAATTCCCAACAACCCTTGGTTGGCTCCACAGCCATCGGTGTGTGGGCCAAACACATCATCCCCTGATCCCCTGAGGTTCCACACTCAAAGCAAAGCATGCAGTGATGCCCTCAGGGTTTAGCATTCCCTAATTTCCACCTGCTGCATGCTCAAACCTCCCTCCCAACCCGGGGTGAAACCTCATCTTTCCTAGTAGGGAAAAAATCCTGTGGGATTTCGCTCCTTTGGGATGTCTCCCTTCTGGTTGACCCCAAAGGACAGTGGGTGCAGCCAGGTCCCTCTCACCCCAACCACAGCGTCCCACCACCCCTGCTCCGGCAGGACTCACCCCACGAAGAGCTGCTCGCTGCTGCTGACGCCCAGGAGGGTGAGGAACACCAGGAGGGTCTCCATGGTGGGTGGGAGCAAAGCCACAACCCTGAGGATGCAGAGAACCCCCTTGGTGCTCGGGGAGCTCCTCAGCAGGGCCACATCCGCCGTCCCCGCGGCGTCGGCAGCGATGAGCGGAGCAGGCAGGAAGAGCTCCGGGAGCCCAAATGTTTGCTTTATTTGGCAAAGTCAACACGAGAGCAGCCAAATCGGGGAGGATCTGATAACGTCTTCCTCAGTGAGCGGGTCCTGGATGAGTGTCTGTCCTCCCAGCCCCGAGCTGCTGTGGGCTCAGGCAGCTCCCACCCCACAGGTGTGAGGGACAGGTGGGGACAGGAGCCCTGAAAACACCAGGAGACTTTGGGAATGGAAAATGGGAACACTCTTTGTTCCCATGAGTTTCTTCATTACACATTGCTATGAGTTAGTCATAATAATTACTAATTATGATTAGTAATGCATGTGTAATGATGAGCTACTACAAATTTAGTAGCAGAAAAAGCAGGCGTTTAAACATGCACTTATTTATGATTAATTAGTTTTATGCATACATGTATATGTGTGTATATATATATATATATATATATATATATATATGACATTTAAAATATATTATTCAAATTATTCCACAAACCATTCCCAGGAGTAGGGCCAGCTGATGGTGGATGGAGTCTCACTGCAAATCTGATGGAAATCATGGAGCTCAGAGTTGCACAAGGATGTTCACCTGGGATAATGTTCAGACAGAAAGGCTCATTTTTGGGTAGCAAATGCGTTATTTTGGTGTTTTCAGTGTAAGCAGTGGCTCTGGAGCAGCTGCCACTGACTGGGGCTGTCCCAGGAAGTCAGTTTGTCACAGAGGTGTCTTTGTTCCCCAGTTCAAGCAGCGTCTTTGTTCCGCAGGTTACAGCAGGGCCTTTGTTGGGCCTTATCTGCGCTGCCCCTGAGCTCCCACTGCACTGGTCAGGGATGCTCCAGGTTCCTGGGCTGAGTTCCCAGGCTGGCAGGCACCTCTCAGGGCAGCTTTTCACAGCTGACAGCTCCTGTGTGGGTTTGTCCTCATTAAATCTGGGGATTCTGGTTGCACCCAGGGCAGGAGGTGGTGTGGGGAAGGTGCTCTGCTTTGGATTTGTGATGTCCTCCCTGAGGCAGGACCATGGGGTGGTTGAGGTGGGAAGAACCCCAGGACATCTCCATCCGACCTCCTGGATGAAGCATGGTCAGCTCTGGCCACACACCAGCTCCCTCCTCCTTGGATCCTGGAGTCCTCCAGGGATGGAGGCTGCACAGCCCTGCTGGGCACCAGGTCCTGCTGCTTCTCCTCCTGGTGAGAAGCATTTCCTGATGTCCCTCCTGGCTCTCCCTCATTCCAGCTGATGCTGTTGTCTCTCCCATCACCCTCTGTGGTGAAGAGCTTTCCTCAATAATCTCTTTCATAGTGATGGGAATGACCCTGTTAGGTTCCCTCACCCCAAAGCTGTGTCATCTCCAGCCCATCTCCCTCAGAATCCCACCCTGGGTGAGGTCACAGACCCCAACCCCTGCTGAGGCTCCTCAGGCTCTGCAGCTCCTGCTCTGGTGACAAGAGGTTCCCCAGGTCCGAGCCACCTGTGTGTCCTGTCCCTGGGGTTTTACCGTCAGTGGTGTTTAATCACCAGACAGAGGATGGGATTTTGGAAAGCTGGGGCGGTTCGGGGAAGCAGGTGCCACAGATAAGGCTGTGAGCAGAGGGGACAGAGGCACATGGGGAGCACTGGCTGCCCCAAAACAGCTGCTTTTATCCCAAATTCAACTCTCTGGGGTAATTCCCACTGCCTCAGCTGTGCTTTCCCCTTTTCCTGCCAGCAGCTCCGTGTCCCGTGAGTCCGAAGGGTTTTTATCGAACACATCAGCCGTGTTTGCTCTCCTGCCAGGCTGAAGGAGGGTGAGTAACTCACCAGCTGCTGGGGGGTCACAAGACACCAAGATAAACCTGTTAGACTCGATAATCACCGCAACAGCAGCAGCCATGGCTAATCTCTGATCCTTCAGTGCCTCCTGAGCTCTTTGCTCTTAATTCCCAAGAAATTAGCAGGAGGAACAACAGAACGAGAGGCTTCTGAGGGACTGGGAGCTGGAGGAGGGGAGGTGACCTCCCATCTGCATCCTCCCTCCACCCATGGCCACTGGGCAAATGTGGGAGGGAGAAAAGGGGCAGGACAAACACATGGGGATGAACATTTGAGGACAGTGGTCAGGGGGCTGGCAGAGTCCTGAGGATCATTAAAGGAAATGAAATTCCTTCAGTCAGTTTCATAGCCTGGATTATGCTGATTAACACCAGGGCCTCTGCACAGCTCCTTCAGCCTGGAGCAGGGAAGGATGCAGGGAGAGCTCAGAGCTCCTGCCAGGGCCTGAAGGAGCTCCAGGAGAGCTGCAGAGGGACTGGGGACAAGGCATGGAGGGACAGGACACAGGGAATGGCTTCCCACTGCCAGAGGGCAGGGATGGATGGGATCTTGGGAATTAGGAATTCCTGGCTGGGCTGGAATTCCCAGAGCAGCTGTGGCTGCCCCTGGATCCCTGGGATGGCCAAAGCCAGGCTGGACAGGGCTTGGAGTACCCTGGGACAGTGGAAGGTGTCCCTGGATGTGTCAGGGAGGGTTGTGTCCCCCAATCTCCTCAGGGATGTGTCACACACAAGGAACAGAACATGTGTCAGACACCACACAGGGAATGCACAGGGCTTTATTCAGCCATTTTTATCATTTCAGTCACCACAGCACACCGAGGGCAGAGCATTTACACCCTTGTGCTGCAGCCAGCTGACCCCCAGCCCTGCTCTCAGTTGGACTTGTCCCTCACGTGCTCCATGATCTTCTTCAGGCCCAGCCAGGTCTCCTTGGCAGCTGGGATGATCTGGTTGGCAGGCAGCAGGAAGCCATAGCGCCCTGTGTCCCTCAGCTCGAAGGCAAAGGAATATTTGATGCCATTGTCATAGCTCCAGTCAATGCTGCCTCCGCTGGCTTGGTCTGGAAGGGAAAGGGAGAGCAGCCAGAGGAGTGAGCATGGGAATGATGGAGTTCTGTTGTGCTGCTGGTTGTATTCTGGGGGACAAGGATGAGGTTCGATGGGAACGCTCAGCTCTGGTGTGTGACTGCTGGTGTCACTCTGCAGAAGCATGGTGGCTTCCAAGAGGGACAGACCCTGTGGGGAGGACAGGATTGTTGTCCTGGGACAGCTCCTGAGAGCTCTGAGCAGCCAAATACTCACAGATGGTCTTGCAAATGGTGCCCACTTGGAAGGTGGTGCCGTAGAGGGAGCGGATGGAGCTGGCAGCAGATCTTCCCAGGGATTCCTGGAGAGGAGAAGATGAAGGGAAAGTCAGGAAGCAGCCACACTTCCCGAGATTAAACATGAGAATTTCACCAGAAATCTCCAAACTGCTTTGGAGATTCGGTTTTGTTCACGCTAACAGCACTCACAACCTCCACAGCATTTTTGGGAGGTGCCACTGCAGGAGAGTTAACTCCCAACAGCTCTGCAATTGTTCATCCAGGGTTTATCTCACTGGCTGTCAAGGGAAGGCTCAAGAGATACCAGAAATTCCCAAGTTGGAGATATTCCAATACTCCAGGGTCAACTTTGTCCTCACTTCAACTACGAAATGGGGGTTGGATGGAAAACATAGCTGGGTTCTTCATGAATTAGGGGAAAGGCAACAAATTCCCACAGGGGAACTGCATTTAGGTATTAGGAAAAAAGAAAATCCCCATGAGAGCCAGGAAACTTTGGGATGAGCTTGAAGAAGCTGTGGAATTTGTCTTCAGAAAGACCAAACCAAATCAAAACAATTAATCCAAACTCAGACTGAAATTGGCTCTGATTCCAAAGCCCTTTCAGCACAGGGTTAGGACAGAGACTTCCAGAGGTCTTCTCCATTGGAATGATGCTTGTGAAATCCACTTTGCCTCAAAGATATTATTTCAGCTTTGATGCTGTTGTTAAGGAAGAGTATGGAAAGCACAGAAAGGCAGCAGGAGAGGGGAGATGGGAGATGGGAGAGGGGAGAGGGGAGAGGGGAAAGGGGAGAGGGGAGAGGGGAGAGGGGGGCTCTAGAGGGCAAAGCCAAGTCCTTCTGTCTCACCAGCTCAGCGTAGTCATCTGGCCTGGTGCATTTGTATCCATAGGGATACATCAGGAGCTGGGAATAGCTGTGGAGGGTGAGGAAGGCCTTGAAGTTTCCATGATTCTTAATGAAGTCGACAACAGATTTAACTTCCACCTCGGAGTTGGCGCTGGGCCCGTGGTAGGAGTCAGAGCAGGGGTTGTTACTGGCTCCAGGACCTGGTGGTGCAAAGAGAACAAACCTGAGAGCAGTGGAATTCCTGGAAGGTCAGGGCAGACCCACACAAAGCTGGGCTTTCCTTAGGACAGGTCTGCAGCCAAAGCAAGGCCTGCAATGCAGATAAATGCTCAAACAGCAGTGACAGAGTGTGAATATTCAAGCGGTGTATTTTTAGATGATACAAACTGGAACAGGTTGTCCAGAATATTGTGGAATTCCCATTCTTAGATGGTGTTCAGTGGCTGGATGAGGCTTGGAGCAATCTGGGGTAGCGGAAGGTGTCTTTGCCCATGGTGAGGGGTTGGAACTAAATAATATTTAAGGTCCTTCCAACCCAAACCATTCTGTGATTCCAAAACTCTATAATGCTGCCTTCATCCAGTGCTCCCAGGCAATTAATCCCCTGTACAAAGACAACTGCTGGTTCTGTGTAAAGGACCCAGAATCCAGCAGCTTTATCCCTACCTCCAAAGCCTGCATCCCAGTTCCTGTTGGGATCGACTCCAACGCAGACACTGCCGGGAATCTTGGAGCGAGTCTTCCTCCACATGCGGTTCTACAACAGAGAAAATTTGGGTCTTGCCACCAAAACTGCTCCCCAGAAATAGCTGCCATCCATGAGGGGCTGATCCTAGGCATGATCCCGAGATTATTTCTGACTGCCAAGAGGGGCCAGAGGTCAAAAATCAAATGTTTTTACAAAAACTGGAGTAATTATGAGGATCTTTGTCCACCTCTTTGGTAACTCCTCTCACAGCATTAAGGAATGGACTTTCAGAGCCAATTTCCCTCATGTCTATTGTTCCCTTGGAAGAGCCAGGAATGTCACTGAGCTCAGGCACAAAGCTGACTCACCGAGGTGTGAGTGTACACAAATCCATCGGGGTTGGCAACTGGCAGCAGGAAAAGATCCATCTTGTCCAGCAGGGAGGTGATGGAAGCATCTGTTCCATAGTCAGAGGCAATCTAGGCAGAGAGACACAGCACACCCTGGTGATCAGAGTATTTCCTTCCCAAATGTTCATTCACTCACTGCTTGGGACAGAGGAAAGGCTGGATTTTGGGGCAGGGAAATGAGAAATGTCAGTTATCTGCTGGCCATAACTGTTCCTCCCTGTCCCTGTGCCAAGGCTGGCACTAGGAGTGAGGTGAAGCAGCCAGGTTGGGAATTCCAAGCTGTTTGGATACCACTCTCAGGGCACATGGTGACTCCTGGGGATGGTTCTGTGCAGGGTCAGGAGTTGAACTCTATCATTCTTGTGGGTCCCTTCTCACTCAGCTAATTCTGTGATTCTGTGTCTTCTCCGGTGGCTCAGTCATTGCCAGCAGGATTTAAATCCTCATTTGTAGAGAGCTGGAGGGTTGGGCATTTTGTGGAAGGAAACCAACCTCACAGCATTTTTCTGAGTGAGCAGAGCAAAGCAGCAACATAATCTCAAAGATCTTGGTTATTTGTGTGACAATTTCACCTGAACCACTACATTTTGCCTCCCTAAACTCAGCTGTTCTAACAAGAGTTTTCCAACTCTCAGTCCAGGCAGCTGCCACATCCTCATGAAGTCAGCTGGTTTTGGGAGCTGAATTAGCTAAACCCACAGCGGGGTGCTATCCTCTGAAATGGCAGGGAACATTCCCGAGACAAAGCAGAGGACTCCGTGCTGCAGGAACCTTGTTGGCGATCCAGAGGGCGCTGGCCTGCGTGACCCACTCCCGGGAATGGATCCCGGCGTCCAGCCAGATGGCAGGGCGGTTGGTGCCTCCGGTGCTGAACTGGGAAATCAAACAGGGAGAGTTAAAATTCTGACACCTTTGAGTCAAGAACACCCCATGGATTGGGATGCTCTGGGCTGTGTTGTCTCTCGTTCATCACTATGGACACATTCCATGATTTTTGCTGTACCTTGAGGACGTACAGAGGGCGCTTCTCGTAGGATTCCCCAATCTGGATCTTCTGCACAAAGCTGTACTCAGATGCAAGTTGGTCCAGTTCTTGATTAATCTGAAATTCAAAGCCATGAGGACATTAATATCATATCTGTGTGTTCTATTATTGCTTCCAGAGAATCATGGGTTGATCCAGGTTGGAAAATCCATCCCATTCCATCCCCCTGCCATGGACAGGGTCACCTTCCACCACACCAGCTTGCTCCAACCTGGTCTTGAACACTTCCAGGGATAGGGAAGCCAAATTTTTCTTGGTAAGTTATTTCCCAATTTCAAGATTCCTTTCTTTCTCTCTTTTGAAGGAAGGGTTTTGACCGAGTCTGCAGGAGAGTTGACGGAATCTTGATCAACACTGTCAGGGACAGTGCTGGCTGATTGTTCTGAGCACAAAATTAATACTGCAAAAACCAAACCCACGTGCCAGAAGAAGCTGCAAGGACATTTGAAATCCTAATCTAGGATGTCTAATTGAAGACAGCATAAAAAGACCATGAAAAAATAAATACTCTTCTCCTGAGGTACTCACATCATCCAGAGTGTGGTAAGCACCAAAGTCAAAGCTGCTGCTGCTGCGCTGCCTCTGGGCACTCTCAGCCATATCTTGCTTTTCTTTATCCAGAACATCCTAAAACAGCACATTCAAATGGTGAGAAATGTCCGCTGCACTCACTAAAACAACCATAAAAAAAGAAAAGACAGTGAGTTAATGCTGGTTTGGATGCCCTTTTGGGATTGCTGCTCATGACAAAGTAACAGATTAGTGCCCAAGTGGGTAATTTTTATCCTTAACTACTCTCAGCAGAGTTTACTGAATGATGAGTAACTTTAGTGCTGTGATTTCCAAATGCCTGGAGCCAAAAGGCCATGTGGAATTCCTCAGGGGTCATCAGAAGAGCCCCATGGAGCCTCTGGGTTTATTGATGTCACTACCCAGTGTGGTTTCAGAGAACACCTGCAGCAATCCTTGGATTGTCTCTGAAAAAATTAATCCACAGCCTACAAAAATAACGGGAGGATCCCATGGAAAACAGAGTGTGGAAAAGTGTGAATGAGGCCAAATTGGGAATCAGTGTTTCCAAAAGATAGAACAAATCAGTGCCAGTGGCATTGCCCACCTGCAGGTCTTCAATCAGGATGGAGTACTCAATCCCCTGGGATTCCAGGAAGGCTTTCACTGACTGGACACTGACAGCAGGAATTCTCACATCCACGGGGAGGGCACGGGCAGAGGGGGTGATCCAGAAATCCAGCTGTAAAGAGAAAGGAAAATGGGGTTGGTGTGGGGAAAGCATCCTACAAACAGCTCTTGAAGAGTTTTAGAAATGTTGATTTCTCCCAAATCCAACAGCTCCTGCAGAAAGGAGCCTTAGAATGCTCTGTTCTTTGTGGCCTCACCAAGACCTTGTATCAGTTCTTGTGATAAACTCAATAAAATAACAAATACCAAGAGGCTCAAGTCAGTTTTTTCACCAATTTCAAGGCTTCAGTCACAAAAACAAGAGGAAATTTTAGTTGTCTCTGATGATTATTATATTATTCTCCATTTTACTAGAAATAATTTCAAGAAAAACCTCTATATTCCAGTCTTAGGTAACATGAAACTCATTGGTTTTATTTCTCCTTTAATCTCTCCTTTGGAAGGGCTTTTCTAAATTTTCATTTCTGTAATATTCAAATAATATTTTTAAAGCCAGCGATGTTAAAAAGTGACGTTAAAAATTCTCACCAATAGCAATAAGAACAGCAATAACCTGGAATTTTACAGTGTGTTTTCCTGTTTCAGTACAGTGTAGACCAAGTAATAAATTCTTCCACAACCCTTGGAGACAAAACATTGCCATTCTCACTAGAAAAACAAGTTTTTCAATACTGAGATTAAGATCTAACAGGTCAAATATGATGTAAAACCAGTAGGAAGAAAATACAAATTCTAACCCTCCTAAATACTGAGCTTGTACTCGAGTTTGCAGGTCAAACATGAAGTGTTGGGAGAGTAAATTTATTTTCAGCAGCTGCCACAGGGTGATGTGAACCTTTCAAATGAGATGCAAATTCAATCCCTGACCCTTTGCGAATGAGATGCAAATCCTGCCCTGTCTGAACGATTCCAAAACGCCTCTGCGGCAATAACGCACCTCCAGGTGTTCCAGCGATTCCAAAAGCTGCAGCTGCTTGACCTCCTCCTCATTTTTGGTCTTGATTCGGAGAACTTGGTGCCTGCAATAAATCAACGTCTTCAGAACCAGTCTCCAAAGGCGGCTGGGGGAACTGGTTTGTTACTGGGATCGTTAATATTCGGTGTTAATTGTGTGTTAATGGCTCATTTAATGAGCTGATTTGGGGCCACCCAAGAGTTCAACCAACAACCTGCACCTTCATCACAAACCACACGTGGGTGAGTTCCAAATCACAAGGATCGGTTCTGCATCCATCAGCTATTTTTCTGGGGAAATACCATTCCAGTCGAGTTTGGGAAGGATCAAACGTTTGGGCAGCATTTCCCAGCCAAGCAGGCACTAGCTATGGGATTTGTGTCACCTCTGCGGTTCAGTCAGACTGCTGACACCCTCCGAGGTGCTGTCAGAGGCTGACACCAGCAGAGGGTGGTTTACACCATTCCCGGTGGGATGAATCACCTCTGGAAGTGCCTCACTCCACCGGTTGGAGTGATTACCAGCTGGGAGTGCAGCCCGGATCAGTGCTGCCAGCAACACCGGGAACTGCACAATTAGAAATCTTTTTGAGATTGAAATGAGGTTAAAAGGGTCTTGGCACAGGAGCTGTGGGTGTTTATTCACGGCGTGGCGTCAGCTGCTTAGAAGACTCCTTTACACCACGTTTACACCACGTTTACACCAGGTTCCCCTCCTTGACCAGCTGAGGGATAAGATCTCTTTGTTGAACCGAGTTAAATCAGCTCTGAAAGCATTTCCCACATTAATAACTTATTACTGCATTCTCCGTCACCATAAACTGTATTTCATGGTTAATTCTGCTGTGAATTAACCACAGCTACTGAGGAATGGATTCAGGAGAATTCAGTTCACAATTAAATTATCAAAATAGCCCCTCCTGGCTTTACAAATCCATGAGTTTTGGGACATTTATATAATTTGTAAGTCTAATCCTTAAGCCTACATACACAAACTTACTCACTGGAATCTAATGCTCACTTACTGCATCTCAGGATTTATCCAGTGGGATTTTTAATATCTTTAATTATTAAGGCTCTTCCATGGTCAGTCAGGCTGTGAGGAAATACCCCGTGGGATAATCTTTGCAATACAACATGAAGATAAACCTTTAGAATTTAATAGTTGAAAATAAGGATTTGAAATGCTTAGAAAGGCAGGAAAAAGAGGAAGAAAGTGAAATAAGAAACTTGGGGGGAAAAAGAGAAACTGGTGAGCTTTCTGATCCAAACAGGTTCTGGTCTTTGAGCTCTGCTTTTGCAGTGAGGTTCAGCTCCTTAGGTGCAGCTAAAACCAAAATAAAGCCTTGGATGAACAGGAATTTAGGATCTCAACTCCATAGCTGGACCCTTCTCCTTAGAAAATCCAAATGAAAGTAAAGAGAGGTTCCTTCACACACCAGAGCAGCAAAGCAACAAGAAAAATCAGTCAGAAAAAGCAAAAAACAGTGCCCCAAGCAGATTTTGTGAAGTTGAGAGCATGGAAAACAAGAAGTGGATACCAGTCCTAAATGAAAAGTTTTCCACCAAAGTGTAACTCACCCAACGAAGGTTTCCAGGCACAGGGAAGCCCCGATGAGGGCGCTGAAGATAAAAATCAGCTTCATGTTGGATGAAGGAAGTTCAGCTGGGCCTGGTAAAGGTGAATTTATACAGGGCTTTATTTTTCAGATAAAACATATCTGATAGCACCTATCACTCCATGTGATCAAGTTCTCACATTTATCAGAGCCTTCAAGGCAACCAGCACACAGGAGGCCGATTTCACCTCCAAAAAAAAATATTTTCCACTGACACATCCCAGCTGGGGAGGAGGAGCTGGTTCCAAAGCTGTGACCACAAAAATGTGTGTCCTTTCACATGGTTTTCAGGGCAGAGGAAAGCAGAGTCTGGCTGAACTCATCCCAGCTCTCACTGGGGGTGAGGAGCTCTGCCAGCCCACTCTTGGGGATTTCTCCCATTGATTTTGAGTTGTCCATTCCTTGTTCCACAGGATATTGGAGTAGTCGTGATCCACGTGGGAGGGCAGTCTCCTGGCTGAGCTCTGGGAATATTTTCCCGTGTTTCTGGTGGTGGGAACACCCAGCTGTGGCTGTCCCACAATTGCAGGTTAGGGCCACAGGGCTGTTGGATAAAGTTTTTGTTTATCCAAATAAAGAAGGTTACAGAGGAACAGGCAGGAGCTGATCCTGCTGTCACACCTGGGGTTGCTGGGAATAAGGGACAGAGGGAGATGGTTCTGCTGCTCAATCCACGAGGAAAGGAATTCCCTGCTGATTCCCAGAGGAAGCTTTTAATAAAGATCTCACCAGTGTCACTCTCAGCATTTGTCAGCACCTCCCTGAGGAGTCTGCTCTCACCTCCACTCCTACCCTACTCCTCCACAGGTGTCCTGCTGTGTTCACAGTTCCAAGCAAGCCTCTTGTCTCGATTTTAGGGAACAAAGGGAGCCCCAGGCAGGGATTAGTCCTGTTTTGGCCTGTAGGAATGAGTCATTTTGCAACTGCTGTGTCTTGGGGGCACAAGGAGAATGTGTTCTGCTCAAAGTCCTCTGGTCTTTGAGGTTTAACCAAACCCAGTCCTTGGGGAAAAAAAAAGATCTCCACTCCCTCAACTTAAATCAAATAACAGGAATTTCTCCCAAGAGACATGAACCATCACAGGAATTTCCTGCTCCTGGAACCACAGTTTTTCTGGTGGAAGTCAAATGCCACCTGTAGCTTACAGACTCCAATATCTCATAAGGAATCAGCTGACTGTCCACACCACCTGCCATGGATTCACCCTTTGAAAACAGGAAGGAGGGATTTAATCTAGGGCAAAATTAGAGCTTGTTTCATTACTCATGCTACATCCCACATGGATTTAAAGGCTGCCAAGAGACCCTGCCAAACCTGACGTCAGGATCCAAAGTATCCCAACAAGCTCTGGGTGCCTGGATCAGCATCATCTGGGGCCTCCACCCACTGCATTTCAGGAGCTGCATCTAAACCCAAACCTTTGCACCCACTGCCAGCGCTGGAGCTCCTCTGGAGGCAGGCTGGGAGAGCTGGGAATGTTCCCTGGAGGAGGGAAGGATGCAGGGAGAGCTCAGAGCTCCTGCCAGGGCCTGAAGGAGCTCCAGGAGAGCTGCAGAGGGACTGGGGACAAGGCATGGAGGGACAGGACACAGGGAATGGCTTCCCACTGCCAGAGGGCAGGGATGGATGGGATCTTGGGAATTAGGAATTCCTGGCTGGGATGGAATTCCCAGAGAAGCTGTGGCTGCCCCTGGATCCCTGGGATGGCCAAGGCCAGGCTGGACAGGGCTTGGAGTACCCTGGGACAGTGGAAAGGTTGGAACTGTGTGATCTTTAAGGTTCCTTCCAACCCAAACCACTGTGGGATTTTAAGAGGCTGCAAACATGTGCAGTTTGATCCCAGGGTCTGAAAGGGGAGCAGCAGGGAGGCAAAGGTGACAGCAAGGCAGGTGAGAAAAGGGAGCTCACCACGAGCAGCAGAGCCCCACAGGATCCAACCAAGAGCAGCAGAGCAGGTCTGGTGGCACTGAGCAGCTCCAGGTCCTCAGACAGGTCACACAGCAGCTCCACAGCCAGGATGGCAACAAGCACAGGCTCGAGTCCCCCCTGAACCCAGTGCAGCTCAAACCAGCCCAAAACAACGGGGCTCAGCTTAAATGCAGCTCTCCCAGCCCGGGCTGGGTGGAGGGTGTGTGGGTGAGCCCAGCCAGGGCTCTCAGCCAGCGTGGGCAGGGTGGAATGTCCTCTCCACACTGCCCTGAAGAGGCTGTGGAGTCATGCAGTGAGTCAGGAACACTCTGGTGGCATGTGAAGAAGTCAAAGGTCAAATCAATCGGTCCAGCCAAACTGTCTCCCTGCCTAAATTCGCTGTATTGATACGAATTTGCCCTGTGCTGGCACTGAGAGAGGCCAGAATGGACACAATCCCCCAACTACAACTAGAAAAGCCTCAAAAAATCATTGAATTTCAGTGGAGTCAGGCAATTTTTGTAAATTCCAGACCATTTGTTCTTGCTGCCTCAAATGATGCAAACCAAGATCCAGCAGTGTAACTTCTCCTGTCATAGTTTGGAAAAGAATCCCAGAAATAATTCACCTTTGGAAAGAAATTTTTATTTTCCCATCCTCTCAAGTTAGAGCTGTAACCCTGAAATTCCAAAAGGCTCCATTGGCAACTCACCTCCTGGATAATCAAAGTTAATTGGTTATAACGCCCATTTATTTCGGATTACTGATGGAAGAACTATTATTTCTGTAAATGATGGATTACCTCCATGTTCCTAATCCACCTTGGAATTGCCCTGGATAAAAAATTAGGGATTTCAGTGTGTGGTTTATCACTTGTACATTTAGAATTCATTTCAGAAGCAGAACCCACATTTTTGATGTCTCAAAATACACAGAAATATGAAATATACACCTGTACAGAAACATGAGGTTGTTTTTACACCGAAATATGAAGTTTGCTCGTACAGAAATTTGTAGCTGTGCTTGTACAATAATATGAAGTTACACCTGTACAGAATTTTGAAGCTGTACACGTGTTGGAAATGATATAATTTTCCCAACAATTTTTTAATTGGTTGTTTTAAATATTTATGAGCAGCATCTACTTTTAGCCAGCACTAGTAAAGTTTCTCCACAGATCTTTACTATTACTTTGATCATTAAATAATTGATTACTTTTGTTAAAAATAACCCTGAGAAGCCTCAATGAACAAACTCAAGGAATTTGAAAATTTGGGACATTTGGGATCTTAAATTTATGGCACTTCAAGGATGTTGGAGTAACCAGAAAATACAGAGGAAATTACAGCCTGAAAGGTTGGAGACTCAATGTGTGAGAAAAAAGATAACAAAATTACTAAATAATTTTGACCAGATCAGCATAAAAAGGGAGAAATCAACAGGGAATAGAATACTAATTAATAAAAAGGATTATGCAACTTTGAACCAATGAATATCAATTAACTAATTTATAAAAAAAAAAAAATTATAAAAGTGAAGAAGGTTTGTATTGGGGTTCATGTGGAGGCCTGAACTTTGTCAGCCACACACAATTGGCCAAAAATAAAGCAATGCCTGACTTACTAACATTAAAAACACAGCGTTAGGGAGGCTTATTTATCCCAAACGGATTCTGTGACACTGTGAAAAACGAGGGTACTTATCACGACACTTCTACAGAAATATGAAGTTGTGCTTGCACAGAAATATGAAGTTACACCTATACAGAAATCTGAAGTTGAACCTATACAGAAATAAATGTGAAGCTTGCACAGCACACAGACACAAAACTCCTTGAGATTTTACCTGCTGAGTGTGGCAGCGTGTTGTTCCGACAGACACGACAATGTTTAATTAAAGAATTTAGCTATAAAAACGATTAAAAGAGGAAAAAAAACCACAACGCGTGCCCGTGAGGGCTCCTGCGCCCCCCCAACATGGCGCCGCCCTCACGCCCTTCCCGCCAAAACCCGCCCGCGAGCGAGCTCCGCTTTGCCCCGCCCCCCGGCGCGGCGGTGACGTCACCTGTGACACGGCACGCGCGCCCGCGCAGGCGCAGGAAGCGCGAGGCCGCGGCGGCGTGAGGGGAGCGGAGATCGCCGGCGGGAAAAAGGGAAAAACTGCTCGATGTGAGGTGGGAGAGGCACAGATCCGGGGAGAGGTGAGGCGAAATCTGGGGTAAGGGGATCGGAGAGGCGTGGGGAGGAGGGCGGTGAGGTTTGGAGAGATGAAATTTGCAGAGGGAGAGAGAAGTGTGGTTTGCGGAATGGGAGGAGCAGAGGGGAGAAGGGAGAGGGACCAGAGGAGTTTGAGGAGGAGGATCGGAGAGGTTTGTGGTGAGGGAAAGAAGAGGTTTGGATTGGGGGAAGCTGAAGGCTGAGGAGGGGGAGAGGAGAGGTTTGTGAAGGGATTGAGCTGTGAGGGCAGATGTGAGGGCTGCAGGCCTGAGACACAGTTATTTCCTTCACGTGAGGTGTTAGGAGGGGGAGAAAAGACTTTTTGGGGAAGGGATTGAGCTGGGAGGAGATGTGAGGGCTGCAGGCCTGAGACAGGATTATTTCCTTCACATAAAGTGTTAGGAGGGGGAGAGGAGAGGTTTGGGAAGGGATTGAGGTCTGGGAGGAGATGTGAGGGCTGCAGGCCTGAGACAGGGTTATTTCCTTCACGTAAGGTGTTACTGGGCATAAAGGAGAAAATCAAATCTGTGGGTCTTGTATGACTGAAAATACCCTGTTACTTATTAAGTGAGAACTTAAAAAAAAAACCCCAAAAAACCTACTGATCTTTCTTTCCTGTGTCTGGAAGAGACAGGAGCTTTCCCTCTTTTCTTTTGAAGGATGTTATTCAAAAATGAGGGAGAAGATGCACAGTGTTCTTCACTAGCCCACCTGAGAATCTTCCTGCTGAGTCAAAGTTGACAGATTTTGCCTTTTCCTTCTGTTATCACAGACAATGACACCGAATAAGAGTCCAGACACTTCCCTCATCGACCTGGCTGTGAAGATGAGGAAACAGGCTGAGACCAGGAAGGTGGTGCTGGCCTGGGGACTCCTCAATATATCTGCAGCAGGCATGATCTACACTGAAATGTGAGTTAATTGTTCCATCTGATTCAAACCAGCAAAGATTCCAATGTGTGGAGCCCTAAATAGTCCGTAAAAATGGAATTTTTGCTAAATTCTTTCTTCTTGTTTTGCTTTTCAGGACTGGGAAGCTCCTAAGCACATACTACAACATCACCTGCTTTCCACTCTGGTACATTGGTGAGTCGTTGCAGCATTTAAATCAAATTTCAGGATTCTTTTTTATTCCTTTTTCTTTCTGGGAGGTTGTTTTTAAGGCAGGTTTTTTTTGGTGGGGTTTTTTTTTTGGTTTTTTTTTTTTTTCCTGTTTGAGATTTAAATCAAAACTTTGTTTTGCATTCTGTGATCTCCCTTGAAACTGCTGGAATTTAATCCTTCTTACTGGCAGATAAGGAGTGTTAGCAGCTTTTTCTCTGTTGTGAAAGGGCATGAAATATTTTTAAGATTTCATGTGGATTAAGGCTTTAGGGAGCCTTAGATTTATTCTCCTGCTGTGGTGTGCACTGGGTGTGGATGGCATTTTACAACAATTCAGGTTTGTTTCAGAGGGGAAGATTCTAAGCTGTATCAAACAGGATGGAAAAGAGCAAGAATCATAGAAACCTGAGATATCCTTTTTGGAAAATAAATATTCCATTTTTAAAATTAAATTTTAAAATGTATTAAATTAATTTCAGCAGTGAGGAAAATTATCTCCAATGGTTCTTGCCTAAGAAAGTGAAGAAATCTCAAATACTTTCCCAGACTGGCAGCACTGATAATGACCTTTTTTAAACAGATATAGCTTGATTTTGCAAATA
Organism: Entomyzon cyanotis; assembly: GCA_024500445.1. Taxonomy (NCBI): domain Eukaryota; kingdom Metazoa; phylum Chordata; class Aves; order Passeriformes; family Meliphagidae; genus Entomyzon; species Entomyzon cyanotis. Next base: position 3,699,664 of record JAKEPQ010001019.1, read on the forward strand.
CTGTAATTTATGCTCAAAGCATGACAGAAACTTGTGTTTTTCTGGCAGAATTTGCCCTGGCAGCCCTGTTCAGCCTCAATGCCCTGTTTGATTTCTGGAGGTACTTCACCTACACAGCAGCACCAACGAGCTTGGTCACGAGTCCCAGCCAGCAGTTCATGGGCTGGCTGCGCAAGGCAGGTGGGAAATCAAGCCCTCTTCTTAATATTTTTGGGGTTTTTTGTTGTTTCTCCAGTGCAGGATTCTTCATCCTGAATTATCTCCTCTGACATGAGCTGTAAACTGAGCTGGGGGTTTGGGGTTGTGGAGGGCCTGGGGTTGGATTCTATGCTGTTCCTCATGTTGAGGTGAAAGTTGTTGTGGTTTAGATGATAAAGACAAAAAGATGAGTGCAGTGGGCAGGTGGAGGAGCTGATGGAATATTGCAGAAAACACCCAGGTTATGGAATGTCCAAAGCTGTAGGATTTATTCCAAGTTGGGGTCACAGCTCTCAGTTTGATCTGGGTTCTGTAGGGACCAGGTTCTCAGTGTCCCTTTTAGCATCTATCAAATTGCCTTAAAAGCACAATGAGTGTGTATTTAAAGAAGGGGAATTTGGAGCTGCTACATCCACACTCCTAACTCTCCCTGTCCTTCTGTTGCAGCTGTACAGATCACCCCTCCACGGGAGCCAGCAGCCAAGAGAGTGCTGTCCCTGACCCCTTCCCCGCCCATCCAGGGGCAGTGTGTGCTGAGCTACAGCCCTTCCCGCTCTCCCAGCGCCAGCCCCAAGTTCTCTGGGAGCTGTTTGAGTGGATACAGCCCCCAGCTCCAGGCTCTGGCAGGGGCCAGCCCCTCTCACAGCACCTCTGTCACTTATTCACCCAGCAGCTACAGTAAGGTAATGAACAGGACACATCCTAAGGGCACAGTTTGATCCTTGTAAAATAATTGCAAAAAAATATTAAAATGGTTTGTTCTCACCCTAGGTTTCCAGCTTCAGCCACTCTCCCAATGGATCTCCATATCCCGTGACTGTGGGACCTGTGGAGAGCGGTGGGATAAGATCTCACTACCGATTCTCCCCCATTCTGTACAACAATTCCACCTACAAAGATGACTACATAACAGATGTCAAATCCCTGGACACCTTCCTGAGGAATGAGGAGGAGAAACAGCACCGAGTTCAGTTAGGTGAATTGGGGGATTTGGTGGGAGAAGCTTGGAAGGGAAAAGGTGTTTGTTTCATTCAAAACTGGTTTTTGTGGATGAGAAAACTACCAGTAAAAAGGCCATTTATGGGTTATCACCTGCGAGCTTGGCAAGGGCTGCTGCTCCTCCTGAGGAACTGGGGTGTGAATTAGAACCCCATTGTTTCTCCTTTGGGCAGTTTTTCTCCAATTATTCCTTTGAATAGGATCTAAGTATGGGAATGCAGATGGATTTTCTCTGTAGCAGTCATTTGCTGTGATGCACTGAGATAAGATTATCACCTTGATAAGAGAGGGATTTTGAAGAGATGGTTTCAGATAAAGGGGGTGATTCCAGGCAGTTTTTGTCCTGGATAGGGACAATCAAGATAAGGATAAAGGGGATGATTTCCCTCCAGGCAGTTTTTTATCCTGGATAGAGACAATCAAAATAAGGGTGAATCCAATATTTCTGCAGAGTGAGTGTATTCACTCACACTGACTAATTTTCCTTGTGCTGTTGCTTCCAGAATTACTTGGAAATAATTGAATATAACTTTTTAATGAACTAATCTTTTCAGGAAGCTCCGATTCCAGCTCTCCTTCCAGCAGCCCAACTTTTTGGAACTACAGCCGCTCCATGGCAGACCACGCGCAGATCCTGAGAAAATTCCAGTATCAGTTGGCTTGCAGGTCCCAAGCTCCTTCTGCACACAAGGATGAAGCTGATCTGAGCTCAAAACAGGCTGCAGAAGAGGTAAATTCTACAGAAAAAGTGGTCAAGAGGGAGAAATGGGCATTAAAATGTACCTTTGTGCAAAGGTTGGGATTTGAGCTGTGTCAGGAATGTGGGGGAGAAAAGTCCCTCCAGCATTTAACCAACTCAATTCTTTTACAAGCAGCAGGAATTGTTACAGACCCTAAAAGCTCTGTGTGTTCTGTGAGGCTCTCATATGGATTTAATAAACCTTTCCATAGGTTTGGGCAAGGGTGACAATGAACCGACAGCTTCTGGATCACATGGATTCCTGGACAGCGAAATTCAGGAATGTAAGTGCTCCATAGGAATCCCAAGTGGGGTGGAGTGGGAAAACTCCTCCATGTCCTCTGTGCCTGAGATGGGAAGGATTGCAGTGCCTGTCTGAGGGCTGGGATGTACTGTTTCATACAAATCTCAGAAATCTATCATCTCCCTGATTCCTGAAACAAATGGGAAAAGGAGTGGATCCATCAAATTGTCCTTATGGTTCGAGTGCCATGATTCATAATTCACTTTCCTCATCATCCAGAAAAGCTTTACCTGATACAGATTTGTTTTCCCAAATCCTTTACATTAAAATTTTGCCCTTTTAGAATGTATAAAGGGTCATTTAAATTCTACCTGGCTTGATAATTAAATTGTTTTCCTCTTCGATTGGCTTCATTGTTCCTGGTAAACCACTTTGTGCTTGTGGTGGGGATGACTGTAGGGTGTAAGATGAAGGGTTTAAGATTTTTGTTGCTTCTGAGCTTGAATTTTCTGCTTTTCCTTTCCTAGTGGATCAATGACACCATTCTGGTGCCACTTGTGGAAGAGATGGAATCTGTGAGCACTCAGCTGAGGAGGATGGGCTGTCCAGAACTGCAGATTGGAGGTAGGATGAGGCAGCAGCCTGGGAATTCCCTTGGAATTTGTGTTAGATAAATTAGATCTGGGAAATATTTTTGTCCCATTTCTGCTCTGTTTGGATGTGGTCTTTGTTCCACCTCCTGTACTCATTCAGCTGGGAAAGTTTTCCATAATACATCTGGAAATACCAATGCTGGCACAAAGACACTTGGGTAAAATACTCAGATACCTCTTTACTTTTTCTTTCCTTAAATTTAATTTTACAGCTCCAAGTATTATCAATCATTGCTTATTAGTCTGTCAGAAAACATTTCAAAGACAGATGTGTTGTAAATTCTCAGTGTCTCACAAAAATCTTGCTGTCTCCACTGCTATGTGCTTTTCTAAATTCTTCCTTCAAATCACCCCATTCCCAAAAGAACTGAATTTTAAAAAAGAATTTCCATTGAACTTTTTAAAATTTCGATGATCTGGAGTTCTGCTTTTCATACCAGATTAGGATTCTGAAAGAGCTGCTTCTCCTGTTGCTTCAAATTAACTGAGCAGTGGATTTGATGTGGTTGGTCTTAATTAAACACCTCTTTGGGCTGTTTCTTAAAGTGTTTCCTCAGGAACTACACGTTGCAAATTCCATAAAAAAACCTACGGATGCTGCTTTGGTCCCCACTTTGTTTCTTTGTTTCTCTCCCTTTTCCCCTCTTGAATTCCTGTTGTTTCCTCCTAGTTTTGATATCGAGGAGCTTTGTGCTACTTTGTAGTAGCTGAGCTGCTCTTTGGTGTGGTGTGAGATATAAAATGTTTCCAGATCTCAGAGGGGAGCTGCAATGCTCCCTGCTGAGGCTGCCTGTGTTGCAGAAGCCAGCATCAGCAGCCTCAAGCAGGCTGCCCTGGTGAAAGCTCCGCTCATCCCCACCCTGAACGCTCTGGTGCCCTACTTGGATCTCACCCCAAACCAGGAATATTTGGTGGAAAGGATCAGAGGTATGTGGTGGTGCTGTGAGCTTTGTTGGTTTTTCCAGGGAAGCTGTGGCTGCTCCTGGATTCCCTGCAAGTGTCCAAGGAAAGGTTGGATGGGTTTGGAGCAGCCTGGGATACTGGGAGGTGTCCCTGCCATGGCAGGGGGTGGAACTGGATGATCTTTCAATTTCCTTCCAGCCCAAACCATTCCAAGATTTCCTCCTGCCTGCTCAGGGTGCAAAGGGATTCAATCCCTTCATTACTCTGAACAAAATCCTGTCATTTTACCCCCTTTTATCAATATATTCCCAAGCCTGTCAGGAATTGATTTTTCCCCATTTTTCACACATGAAACCCCCTCTGTCTATTCACTTCCAGCCCTCAGGAAGTGAATAACTGTTGTTGTTTGCAGAGCTGTCCCAGGGAGGATGCATGAGCTCCTTCCGATGGAATGGAGGAGGAGATTTCAAGGGCAGGAAATGGGACACAGACCTTCCCACTGACTCCTCGGTGAGTTTCCATGCACACCTGGATCCCAGGGCTTCAAGCTGGCTGGATTTTGGGATAGGAAGATTTTGGAGGGAGCAGCCAGGAAGCCTTTAAAGAACATGGGAAAACCAAATCAGAGCTTTGCTGATGGATAAACAAATGGATTCCATTGCCGGGAGTAGAAAATCAATCTTGAAATAGGATTTGATTTTCTGTTTGGGGGATATGGTGAAATATTTGGAAGTGTTTCACCATGGAGCAGCTCTGAGTGTCCTGATAAACAGCAGGAACGACTCAAAAGTGCAAATAAACAAGTTTTGACATTCATTTAAGGCAGTTATTACAAAAAAGCCCCACACCACAAACAAACAAAATACACCCCCCAAACCCAAATAGACAACTCCATATTTTTGTTAATTCTGGGGAATACAATGCTGTGATTTCCAGTGTGCATCCTCAGACTTTTTAAAGATTTGTGGCATTTTTTTCCCCAGAAAATCTTTTGTTTTCTCTGTGAAACAGCTCCTGTTGGGTATAAGGAGCACAGAAAGCTCCAGATCACAGATAATTTGGTTATTGCTTATTTGGTTATTACTTGGTTGATGTTGCCCATCTAAAATACTGAGAACTCTCCAGGAAGGGTTAAAACAACCCTCAGGCTGCCCCCTGGTTTTCTGGATGTTCTTTCCAGGACACTTTTCTCACAATTTTAGCACTCCTAAGCCTCATGGCCAGCCCAGATTTTTCCAGTGATTTTTGTGAGGGAAGGAGAAGTTTCCTTGCTGGATGTGGTGTGGGCAGAGCTGTTATTTGAGCTCCTCTGCCCTCCTCAGCCAAACCCTGAGCTGCTGAAATTGGTGATATAGGCACGAAGCTGCTCCTAAGCCTGGGCTTTGTATAACCACAAAGACTGGGATTAACTCCTGGGATCAGGGTGTGGAATCTGCTGGGTTTTGGGGCCATTCCAGTGAGATTTGGTTGTGCTTGCCCAGATCCTTATGCACGTGTTCTGCACTTACCTGGACTCCAGGCTCCCTCCTCACCCCAAGTATCCTGATGGCAAAACCTTCACTTCCCAGCACTTCATCCAGACTCCGGATAAACCAGGTACTGCTGCTGCTCTGGAGCTGCTCTTTTATTCTGGGATCACAGCAGCACCTCTGAAATGTTATTTTTTAAAATTTTCAATTCAGACACTTCAAATGAAAACGTGTTCTGCATCTACCAGAGCAGCATCAACCCACCCCACTATGAGCTGATCTACGAGTGCCACGTCTACAGCCTGCCCAAGGTACTGGGATTTTTCTCCTCCTGCTCTCAGGAATCATTTCCAGGGCTGGTTTGGGGTGGGTTTAAATCCTAGACCCATTTTTTGTCCATTTACACATAGGCTGGTCCAGCTTGGTCTTTGCCCACAGCACTGTACTTACTCTGCTGCTGAATACTAGCTGTAGTATCTATTTAGGAGTTCCTAAGCAGGAGTTTCCTCTTGTTGATTTTCTGCCAATTTATTGTAAAATCCCAAATCACAATCCCTGGGGTGATGTCACTCATGTCACCCCTAAAGGCTGGTGTGAATTCCAAAGGGGAAGTTCTAAATGAACAAAATTCTGTGGTTTTTAATTTTCTTGATTGCTAAATCCTTGTCTCTTCCTGTGGCTCCAGGGCAGGAACAACATGTTCCACACCTTGCTGATGTTCCTGTACATCATAAAGACGAAGGAATCTGGGATGTTGGGGTAGGTATCCCATGGGAACGAGGTGGGAATGATGTCAGACTAAAACCACCCCAGCAGGGTGATAATCATGTTAAAATCGAATTAACAGCAGCTTTTTAATAAAACTGGCTAATTCTGATCCCTTTGGGTCTTGCAGGCGTGTAAATCTGGGTTTATCAGGAGTCAACATCCTGTGGATCTTTGGGGAATAGCAGGACACAGCTCCAGAGGACATCACTGCTCTGTGGGATGAACTTTGAATTAAACACGGATTTACTACAAAATGGGAGAATTTAAGCTCAGCTCTGTGGACAGAGGAAGTGTCTGTAATTCCTGTGTGCATTTTGGCAAGGCATTATTTAGAATATTTCACTGTGGAAATGTTTCTGTGGATGAACTCTGGGCAGGAGTTCTCCTTCTGGTTCCTCACCTGAACCAGTCCTGGTTAAACTGAGTTTAACTGAGCTCAGCCTAAACCAAACCAAACCTTCGAGGGTGCAGCTGGAACAGCTCCTCAATCACTCCCTCCAGCTGTGAGTGATCCAGCACTTGGGAGGATAAATCAACCTGGAGAACTTCAGGATCCAAGAAATTCCAAGTCTGGAAGCTTAGATTCAGTTTTGCTTCATTATATTCTGCATGATAAAAACCCATTAATTTTATCCCTGATTTTTGGTGTAATTGTGTTTTCTGACCTTGCAAGATGTTCTGCAGCTGAAAAGGAAAGGCAAAACCATGCTGAGTTCAGCAAATCAGCATTTTACCTAAATTTTCAGGTTTTATTTTCATTTTTTTGTACAAAACCAGCATGGCCTCTCCCCTTTGGGTACCTTCACTGCCACCAACTCTCACCTGCCTTTGAGATTTTATTTTTGAATTTAATTTTCCGTCAGCTTTTTTCACTAATTACCTCCTATGCACCTCGGTGGGAAACCAGGCTGTACACCACAGGTTTTTTGAGGGTGTGCCTTTTGGGGGGAAAAGCACTTGGATTTATTTCAAAGAAGGGATCAATCAATCAATCAATATCTGTCGAATTTCTCTAAGGGGCAAGGGGAGAATTTCATGTAAATTCTGGTAAATTAGTATTTTAGAAGTGTATATAGAACCATAAACACATGGAATCATTGTACTGTATTTTTTACTGATGGGAGGGAAAGAGGAATTTTTGGAACTTTGCTGGTTTTTGGTGGGAACTATCTGGTTGGGGGGACTCTGTCTCTCTTCCCTGGGGGACCTGGCTTTTTCCAAGGAGCTGGTTACAAAATGGCTCATTTGGCTCTTGTATTAAATGAGTTTGTTTTATCAAATGAGTTTTGGGTTTTTCTTGGGTTCAGCACCACCACGTCCAGCCATGAATGTTCAAGAACTAGATTTAACTGGGTTTCACCCCAAAACTCCCCCCTTTAAGGGCAGGACAGCCCTGTGAGCTCCACTAATCTCATGTTCTAAAACTGTGAAGTGCAGAAATCTCTTCTTTCACCAAAACCTGGAGATTTCTCAGGACGAGCCTGTCCTGCATGCTTTTGGGGTCCCCAGAACCCTGTAACCCCTGTGTTCCCAGGATCCTGCACAGCCTCTTCACCTACAGCCCCAGATCCTTGTGCACCCCAATACATCACATACCCCAATACATCATGCCCCAATCTCTGTGCACCCCAATAGATCACACATGCCAGTCCTTGTGTACCCCAATACACTGTGCACCCCAGTGTATCACAAACCCCAGACCCTGTGCACCCCAATACAAGGTACATTCTGCTCCTGGTGTACCCCAGTCTCTGTGCACTTCAATACATAAGGCACCCTGTTCCCTGTGCACCCCAAAACACCATAAATCCCTGTCCCTGTGCAGCCCAATATGTAGCACAATCTGCTCCCTGTGCACCCCAAAACACCACAAATCCCAGTCCCTGTGCACCCCAAAACACCACAAATCCCAGTCCCTGTGCACCCCAATATGTGGCACAATCTGCTCTGTGTGCACCCCAAAACACCACAAATCCCAGTCCCTGTGCACCCCACTATGTGGCACAATCTGCTCTGTGTGCACCCCAATATATCCCACACCCCAATCTCCGTGCACCCCAATACACTATGCACCCCAATGTATCACAAACCCCAGTCCCTGTGCACCCCAATATGTGGCACAATCTGCTCCCTGTGCACCCCAATACATCCCACACCCCAGTCCCTGTGCACCCCGCTCCCAGTACAGAGCCGTGTGTGCTCCAGTGCACCATGAACACCTGGACACCCCGTGCACCCCAATTCATCATGCACCCCATCCCTGCTCACACAGCTGCACCACAGCCCCTGGTCCCTGTGCACCCCAATACTCCACACCCCCTGCTCCCCGTGTACCCCAATATATCCACACCCCTGTTCCTGCAGGCCCTAACTCTGCACCCCAATACGTGGCACACCCTGGTTCCTCTTCATCCCCACCCCTGTGCACCCCAATTCCCGTGCACCCCGATATAGCACACTCCCCCATTCGCACACACCCCACATCCTGCATACCCCAATCTCTGCATCCTCTCACCTGCGCACCCCAAAACAGCGCGCACCTCGGTGTCTCTGCACCCCGAAACACCGCGCACTGGGATCCCAGCGCATCCCGATCCTTGCTCACCCCCGCTCCTGTGCACCCCAAGACACCGCGCACCCCGATGTCTCTGCACCCCAAAACACTGCGCACCGGGGTCCCCGTACATCCCGATCCCTGCTCACCCCCGCTCACCTGTGCACCCCAAAACACCGCGCACCCCGATGTCTCTGCACCCCGAAACACTGCGCGCTGGGATCCCAGCGCATCCCAATCCCTGCTCATCCCCGCTCCTGTGCACCCCAAAACACCGCGCACCGGGATCCCCGCGCATCCCGATCCCCGCCCCTCCCGCCCCGCGCACCGTTAGCAGGTGCATCCCGGCCCCTCCCGGTGGGATGGGAACGGGGGCGGCTCCCGGGGGCGCGCATGTCCGGCCCCGCCCGTTAAATTCCGGCGGGCCGGGCCGGAGCGGGACCGCTGGTGCTGGACCTGCTGCTCCCGCCATGGCCAGCGAGGTTGAGCCCGGCCGCCGCCGCTGCTGCGCGCAGGACACGCCCGGTGAGCTGGGGGGTCTCTGGGGTCGGGGGGGCACCGAGGGGGTCTCACCTCCCCGGGTACCGCCGGGTCATCCATCCCGCCCCACACACCGGGCATCGAGCGGGATTTCCCCCCATGTCCTGGGCCCTGGTGGGGTCCTCCCTCCCGAGCGTCCCCCTGGTACCACTGTGGGAGCTGTGTCCCCTCTGTGGGGTTTGGGGACCAAGGTGACAGCCCGGCACAGCAGCACTTGGCTGTCCTGTGCTGCTGAGGCCGGGCAGGATATGGGGATGTGGCCCCAGGGTGACTCTGACAGCTCCCGCAGATGTTCCCAAGGTCCCTGATTGCCGGGGTGACAGCGACGGCTCCCGCCGGGGCTCCCTCTGCGACCAGCACTGCGCCGCCATCAACAACGTGCAGGGTGACCTGGGTGACATGGGCTGCCACCTGCACTGTCCCCACGTCCCCCCAGGTAGGCTGGCTGTGGGATGGACTGGACACGGGGCTCTGGGGGGGTCCCACACCCACTGTGACCCTGTGTGTCACCCACAGCCGTGTCCACCTTGTCCTGCTGCCAGCAGCACTCGGAGGAGGTGTGTGAGAACTGCGTGGTGAAAACCACCCTGACGGCTGAGAACGCTGTGGAGGCCAACAAGCTCTCCAACAACTACAAGGTGGGTGGGGGCACCCATGGGTGCTTCTCGAGGGCTGTGATGGGGTTTCTTTTTCATCTCCTTCACTCAACCCTCTCTCTGCAGTTTGGTTTCAAGAAATGGAAGAGCCATGTGACGGCACGGCCCTGGGAGGACCGATCGGAGATTGTTAAAGAGCTCTACTCTGACCTCAATGTCATCCGAGGCTCTGGAGGTGGCTGGCCTTGGGGACAACCCTGGGTGGTGGCAGTGTGGATCTGGGCAGCTGCAGGTGACAATGGTCCCACCTGGTGCCTTCCCTCCCACAGGATCCACGCTGACATGTGGGAATGTCCTTTACTTGCTGGTTTTTGGCTGGTGGCTCTCACTCCTCTACGTCCTTGTGGCTGCTGTGATGTTCATCACCGTCATGGGCTCTCCTTATGGTGAGTCCCAAATTTGGGACCCCCATGTGAGGGCTGGATGAGCCCAAAACAGCACTGATGGACACTGGGGTCTCCTCGGTCCCTTCTCTGTGGATTGTCTCTGTAGCTGGAAGGGACACTGACTGTTATGTCCCTGCAGGGCGGCTCTGCTGGCACCTGGCTGGGTATTTCCTCTGGCCATTTGGCAAAGTGATCCAGAAAGTGGAGGTGAGGCAGCATTGGGAATCCCCTGGGGGTGCTTGGGGTGTCCTGTGCACACCCTGACATCCCCTCTCTCCCCAGGTCCCCAAATCCCACCAGGTGTGTGAGGCTGGCGCAGGGGAGAGCTCAGCCCTGCTCGGGGGTCCCACACCGCACCGCTGGCGTCCGCGGTGCTGGGCAGGCACTGGATACTGGGTGAGCTCTGTGCCAGACACAGCAATGTCACCCCAGAGCCCCCAGCATGGTGGGGATGGTGCCCACGGGTGCCTCCCCTCCCCTGGGGTGGCTGCTTTGGGGCTCAGTCCCTGAAGGTGACCTCCTGTTTGCAGCACCATGCTGGCACCGCGGCGTGGCTGTGCCTGGGCTACCCGGTGCTGGCACTGGCCCACGGGCTGGTGTGTGTCACCGCGTGGCTCCTCATCGTCCTCATCCCCGTGGCCAAGCTGAGCGCCCGCGCCACCTCCCGTGTCCTGCTGCTGCCGCCGGAGCGTGTGCTCATCCGGCGCCTGAGGATGGTGGGTGACAGGGCAGGGTGAGGTCCCACACCCTGCTCTGGGGGAGATTTTGGGATGGCAGGGTGACCTCTTGTCCCTCTGCAGACAGAGAACACAGAGGGGGAGGTGATTCTCTGCTGCTACCGTGCTGCCAACCCCTACTACTACAAATACGCCGTGGATGGCATCAACGTCTTCGCCGTCAGTATCCTTCCGGAGGCTGGAGTGGGAAGGGTGGGGGGTGACCCCAAATCCCACCCCACCCCTGCTGTGTCCTTGACTGGCCACCCCAGACCTGCTGCCACTGGTGCTGGTGACACTGGTGCTGGGCTACGTGGACAGCCACAACCACATGACCGGCTCTGCTGTCAAGTTCACCTTGGCCCTGCTCTCCATCATGCCCCTTTCCTACTACATCGGGATGGCCATCGCCAGGTGAGCGGTGACGGGGGACGCTTGGTGGCAAGGTGGGGACACTCCAGCCCTGCTGACACCCTTTTCCTCCTCCTCCAGCATCTCTGCCCAGAGCAACTTCGCGGTGGGGGCAGTGGTGAATGCCACGTTCGGCTCCATCACCGAGCTCACCTTCTACATCACCGCCCTCATCAAGGGCTCACGCGAGGGCAACCGCTGCTACGCCGAGGTGGTCAAGTCAGCCTTGACGGGGACACTGGTGGGCTGTGTCCTCTTTGTGCCGGTGAGATGGGTGGCACTGAGAGCTGGGAGGGTGCTGGGAGCAAAGCGCTGATGGGGAATTTTTGGGGGTTTTTTCTCTGTCCCCAAGGGTCTGTGCATGGTGATCGGGGGCATCCGGCACCAGGAGCAGCGGTTCAACAGTCGCTCTGCGGGTGTCAGCTCGGCCCTGCTCTTCCTCTCTGTGGGAGGTGAGGTGGGGACAGGGGTGTCCCCAGGTTTGGGGGGTCCCACCGGAGTGGGTGCCCACGCCATGTCCTGTCCCTGCAGGTGTCTTTGCCCCGACGCTCTTCTCCAAGGTGTATGGGAAGCTGGTGTGTGGTGAATGCCACAATGTCACCCAGAACCCACTGGGCCACTACCTCTGCCACAACTGTCACTTTGACCTGGTGAGTGGGGACCTGGACCCCCAACAGGGGGAATTTGGGGTCGGGGATGCTCTGAGCCCCCAGCTTGTATGCTGGGTGGTGGCAGTGGGGCTGTCCCTTGTCCCTGTATCCCTGCTGACAGGTGCTCTCTCTGCAGATGGACAACAATGGCACTCTCTACTACAGCCACGTCCAGTGAGTGTCCATTGCAGTGGGGACAGAGCTGTCCCCACACTGGGGTGGCACCTCCTGGGTTTGGTCATGTTCCCACATCCCTCCCAGCTCCCCTCCCCACCCCAATGATCCAGCACCCCGTTTCCTCCATCCCCAGGGGATATCCCCTGGGGTCTCCATGCCAGCCCCTGGTGGCACTGACCGTGTCACCCGTGTCCCACAGACCCCTGGTGTACACAGTGTCCATCCTGCTCCCTGCTGCCTACCTCATCGGGCTCTTCTTCACCCTCAAAACTCACACGCACATCTACGACATCCACATCAGCGACTGTCACAGTGAGTGTCCCCAAACCACAATGTCCCAGCTACAAGGCTGGCTCTTGTCACTGCTCTGGCACGTCCCACATGTCTCTGCTCTCTCCTCAGTGCCTGGCCACCACCACAGTGCCGTGGTGCACTGGTCCCGCTGGCGGGCTCTGGTCATCCTGCTGCTCTCCACCCTCTGCATGTCGGCCTGTGCTGACCTGGCCACGGAGCACATCAGCCCCATTCTCACCAACTCCACCATCTCGCAGGTGAGCTGGGTCTGGGTGTCCCCAAGGAGCAAGATGTGCCCTTCAGGGATGGGGACCTGCCCTGGCTGCAGCCGGAGCCCCACAAGCAGTGGGGGAAAGATGCTGAGATGCTCTGCACACCGAGGAACGTGGTTGGCCAGGGCTTGGATGTGGTGAGGCCCAGGCTGATGTCACCTCTTCCCTGCAGTACTTCATCAGTGTCACTGTGCTGGCGATGGTGCCTGAGCTGCCAGAGATTGTCAATGGCATCCAGTTTGCCCTGCAGAACAATCTGAGCTTGAGGTGAGACGGCTCCCAGAATGAGTTTTGGGGTGGTTCCCGTGCCTTGTCCCCATCCCATCACTGTGCCTTGATGCCCATGCTGGGTCAGATCCCTGTCAATTTGTCCTTGAGGGGATTTATTCACCCAAGAAATGGTGGCAGAACCATGGGCTCCATGGTTTGGGATTTTCTTCCCCAAGGGCTGCTGGAGACTTGGTGCTTGGCAGCTCCTAAGTTGTCCTTCCTCCCCAGCATCGAGATTGGGAACTGCATTGCTGTGCAGGTCTGCATGCTCCAGATCCCCATCCTGGTGCTCTTCACCATCTTCTACGTGAGTAGTCCCTGCACAGCCCTGGGGGTCCTGCTGCAGCAGGGCAGGGTGGGGACATGATGTCCATGGGACATGGAAAGGATACAGCTGCTGTTCCCAGTGCTTCCCAACTCTGCTCAGTGCCCAGCAAAGTGGGGTCAGATGTCTCCTGGTGCTGTCCCCACCCTGGGGACATGTGGCAGAAGGGGTTAAAGGGGTGATACATGAGACCCCAAACAAAGTTAGTGCAGGGTTGTCCTGGTTGGCCACAAACCCCAAATCCTCTCCCTCACAGCCGACCAACTTCACGCTCGTCTTCAGCGACCTCCACGTCTATGCCAGCATGTTCAGCGTGGTGCTCATGAACTACATCTTCATGGATGGCAAATGTGACTATTTCCAAGGTGACCACACCCCACAGGGCTGCTGTGGGACTTAGAGTATCCCTATATTCCCTGGGATGTGGGATGGGGGGTCCAGCCTTGGTGTTGGGATTTCTGGTGTGTGGTGACCTGAGCCATCCTGGGGTCTTGGCTGACCATCTTGGAGCTGTCCCCTTGCAGCAGCTCCAAGGGGGATCACTCCCAGTTCTGTTTAAGAGAGCTTAAACTCCCTTTTAATAGATATTTTGTAGAGAACCACCAAAGTCCTTTACAGGGGGCTAATCCAGGTCTTAAACCCATCTCCCTTGCTCCAGGGAGTAACTCCCTCCACCTCTCTGTCCTCCCCAGGCACGGTGCTGGTGATGGTTTACTTCATCCTCCTGGCTGTGTATTTCTTCGCCCCCTCGCCCAGTGGCTGCTGAGGTTTGGATTCTCCTTCCTCCAATCCCCTCGCTGTCAAGACCTTCTCCAGTGTCTCAGGGACTCGGCCGGGCTGGCTCCGGTCTGGAAACACCATTTCCTGAAGCTCCTGCTGCTGCTGGGCTCCCTCCATGGGTGCCAAGGGGGCTTCAGGGTGGTTGCAATGGAATTGCTCCTGAAAAGAGGAGCCTCAAAGCCAGAGCACGTCACAGAGGGATCTCCAGCCCACACTTCAGTGGCTGGAAGGAAAATTGTCCTTAGTCGAGCGTCTTGAAGGGGATTTCTGTGTGTCTTGAGGACAGAGCCCTCCCTGGGGATGTGTTGCACTGGGAAAAGGTGCCTGAGAAGTCCTTCATCCTTCCGGGCCTGGGAGGGACTCGGGCCTGGGAATTGCACATGGATGTTTGATGGCACCAGAACTGCACCCAAAGGTATTTTCAGCTGTTTTGTCATTAAAGCAGTTTTGTACTAATCAGGCACAAGTTTGTTTCTCCTTAAATGAGCCTCTGTCACAGGGCTGGGCCCCTCTGTGGCCACCATTCCCTGTCCTCTGTCACATCACCCCAGGGACAGAGCCAGAGGGGTGGCTGTGGGCTCCAGTTTTCTCCATGACCCTCCCAAAGCTCCAGCTCCTTTCCAGCCTGCTCTTATCTGACTGTCCTGGCTCCCAAGTCTTTGTCAGGCTCCTGAGAAGGATCTGGGAGGCTGCTGGTGTTGTCCACAGCGTGTGCCAGGCTGGAGACATCTCCCTCCGTGCAGAGAAATGCCGATGGATGCGGTGAGAGGACAAAGATTTATTATCTTTAAAACCAAAAACAACCCCAAAGCAAAACACTCAGAAATCCATAAACACAGCCCAGAGGCTCTAGTTCCCCTTCCCTCTCCCTAGCTCCATTGAGATTTATCTCAGCATAAAAACCAGGGAGTGCTGTCACAGGAATGTTGGACTCTGAAAGGATGGACAGCTCGGAGTGAGGCAGGAAGCAGCCTGGAATTGCCCTCCTTCCCAAGGAAGGCAGCAGCTCGTTAGCGATTAATGAAGCTGCTTTATTAAGCTTTTTGTTTTCCTAGTGAGGCATCAGCACAGACAATCCTGCTGTCGTTAGTCTGGGACAGTTGGGAGCATTCCAGGGTCAGTAGCTGGAATTGCTGATGGCAGGACAGGGAAGGATGGAAAAGGGATGGGATTGGAAAGCAGAGGATGTAGAGAACCTGCTCAGTGCCATCATCTCACTGAGGTTAAACAAAACCCATCTCTCCTGGGGTGAGGGGTGCTTGGGAATTCTGCCTTTTCCCTGTGTCCTTAGGTCCTGTCCCCATCCCAGGCAGCACTGTGGGGCTCTTACCTCCTCTCCATCAGTTGCTGCAGATGTTGGATCCTTTCCCTTTGGGAATTATAAGTAAAGCTTTTAGCCACATGCAGTAGCCCAGCAGCAATTATAAGCCACCCCTCAGCAGGAGCTGGGAGCTCAGTGCTCAAAACAAGTAATTTTTTTAGGAAAAGCAGCCTCCAAGATCTTGTGGTCATCATGCAGCAGCCAGTGGAGGTCATGGAATGGGAAAGGCTCCTGGAAATCCATCTGTGGGTGATGCTTGTATTGCTTTTACCAGCAAAAGCTGAAGTCCCTGGACCTTAGTGGTTTTCTTGGTGATGCTACCCCAATTCCTGTGGGCTGGGGGTAGAGGGATCCACAGGGATCAAGTCCAACTCCTAGCCCTGCCCAGGACACCCCAACAACCCCACCCTGTCCCTGAGGATTGTTCAAAGGCTCCTGGAGCTCTGGCAGCCTTGGCACTGTGACCATTCCCTCCCTTGATGTCCTCCAGGACAGGGATGTCCCTCCTGGCACTGCTGACTCAGATCCATCAACCAGGACCCCCAGCTCCCTTCCCACAGCTGCTCTCCAGCCTCTCATTTATTTCCCAGGGTGTCCTGGTTGCACTTTGAAGTCTGAATTCCATTTCCTGGCTTCCCTGGCTCATCCAGGTGGATTATGCTGTTGGAGAAGGAGATCAGGTTGGCCAAGCAGGACTTTTTCCTCCTGAAGCTGTGCTGGCTGTGACTGATGCCTGTGTTGTCCTCCAGAGGTTTTTCAATACCTCCCAGAATAATCTTTTCCATGATTTTACCAGGCAGTGAAGTGAGACTGACAGCCCTGTGGTTTCCAGGGTCCTCCCTTGAAAACTAGGACCAGCTGGCACCTCTCAAGATTCTCAACACTGCTCCAACATTGATAGAGGCTTTGTGACAACCTCAGAGAAAGCCCCAGAAATTTCCAGAGTGAGGAAAATTAAAGAGCCCTAAGGAATGTGCTTGCTCAGAGATCCAGGCTTGGGTGCCTCCACTAGCACCTTGGGGAGGATGGGAGATGCTCTTGAAAGCAGGTAAGGGAAAAACCAGCACAGCGAGCACCAGGCTGCTCCAGGACAGAGGTGATAGCAGAACTGCAGGCTGGAAGGCAAAGATGGAAGTGTGGATATTCAGCCTCGGAGTTTGGGATGGAAGAAGGAGCTGGAGAAATGGTCCTGCAGGAGAGCAGGAAACCTTTCCCAGCCCACAGCGGCCAGCAGGGTCTGGATTCAGCTCCTGAGCCAGGAGCAGAGGGATGCTGCAGCCAGGGAGGCTGGGAAGGGGTTGAAATGCACAATTCCTGCAAAGGTGCAACACAGGGGATGGGAGACAACAGAGCCCCAAGCAGCTGCCACCAGTTCCTGTGTCCAAAGCATCAAGAAAGCTTCAGCTGTGAAGCCCAGCCTTTTTCTGAGCCTTGAGGAAAAAAAGCAGCAACTGAGGCTGGAGAAGGAGGAAAATCTATACCCAAGACCAGGGTAAGCTTAATTTTGGGGCAAGGGGAGGCTTCCCTAAGTGGGGAGCAGTGACTGCAGCAGGCAGTGCCTTTGGATTAACAACATGAACACAATGCTATGGTTTATTTAAACACAAATGCAATCTCTTAAAAAGAAACTAAAACCCCAGAGTGTTACCTCTGCCTTTGATGAAGAGGAAAGCAATGGGAAAAGCTGATTTTAAAAACAAAAGGCACTTAAAAATGGGCTCCAACTGAAAAGGATTTTGCACAAACCTCATGCCTGGAGCTGCTCAGAGTTCAGTGGCCACTTAAACAAATTCAGTGTACAGAGTATAACAGGACCAGAGACACCTCTTCCCATCCTTCCTGTGCAGGGACAATCCCTGTTCCCAGCAAGAGGGATGGATGTTCCCTCTCCCCTTTTTTTGGATGCTGTATCTCCTGGGCTGAGCAATCCACAAAGCCACTCCCAAAACTGGCTTTAAATCACATCTCCCACCCTCAGGGGAACACGAAGCAACAAGAACAAGGCCAATTTGGGATGTGTGGGAGGAAGGAGAACCAAAAGCTGGGGGCTGCTGATAACCAGGGCTTGGCTGAGCAGGTTAAAAGAGCTCTGAAATCTACAGGGCGACTTTTTGCTGTAGCTTGTTGCGAGTGCAAAGTGAGCAGAAAAGGTTGGAAAAACCTCAGGAAAACCTTTTCCCTCCCCACCTGCAGTAAACTACACAGTAGTCCCTTAAAGTGGCAACTTCTTCCCAGCCTTCCAAGCAAACCTTTCAATATGAAAAGGGGAGAACACAGACACTGCACCAGGGAAGCTGCAGAGGCCAAGCCAGGCGACGTTCCAGCCGTCTCCGGAAGCTCAGGGCTGGGAAGGTGGAACACATGCAAAGGTGAAGGAATTGGTGGGGTTGGAGAGGAAGAGCTCAGCTGGGTGGGAGGGATGGGTTATCCAAAGGAAAAGAACAGGCTGGTGGTGGCTCTGCAGCGAATGTTCCTCGTTAGATACAATGGTGAAAAGACCAAGGTGAAGGTGCCACGTGTAAGCACAGGTTCAGACATTCATTAACTCATTAAGCTCCCCAATTAATTTGCAAGCAGGTGCTGATGACAGGTTGGTGGCTGGTTGGCTGCTTAGTCTCAAGAAAATATTTTTGATTAATGGTGTAATTTAGAGCTCCATAAATAAAAAGGGGATTTTTTTTTTTTCCAGTGACTAAAAGTAACAATATCTGGAAAGGCATCGATGTATTTGCTGAGTAAGGCCTTGAGCAGGTTCCTCTGTGTTCTTAGCAAGACCATCCATGGAATCCATAAATAGGGGATGGGAAGGGAAATTCTTCAAGGTGGTGAATCTTGGACAGAAGTGCGAGATGTTCTCATTTTAGTCGCTCAACGAGTCCCTGCGTCAGTCCAAGGTGCAAAAGCTGGAATCTGGAGAGAGTTGCTAGGTGAGGGAAAGATTCCAGGAGCTTCTCCCAGCACAGTTCCAGCAGGCTGGGCACCACCAGCCACATTTTGAACAGGGAGCCAGTCCGTTTGTTTTCATGGATGTTGACCACCCCTCCGTGGACGTACATGCAGCCAGCCTGGGTGGGGAAAGGGGGACAGGAGTTACACAGCCAGGAAAAGCAGCACTGGGCTCTCCACACTCCCAGCTGCTGAGGTTCACCTCACACTTCTGTCACTGCCTGATTTACTTGCTCTGGGATCCTCTGAGCCAAGGCAGGAATCACTGTCTCATCAATGTCTCATCCTAAACCACATATCCACCACTTCAGAGTGCTTTGCACTGAATTTTAGGTGATTTCTATCCCAAGAAATCCATTTTAGGAGTGTGGCAAGCTGTTAATAAAGTAGTACTGAGCCATATTCACGTTTCAGCTAAAAATAATGTGTTTTTTTAAACTACACCCACTCCACACAGACATCCTGCATTCCCTTGGCTCAGCACAACCCTGCTCCAGGGATGACAGGAACACAGAGAGATGGGAAAAATTCAGCTGCTGAGTGGATTTTTTTTCCCATATGCTGGCAAAGAAAGGGCATTCCTGCTGTCCAGACAGTCACTGAGCTGCCTGGGAAACACCTTTATCAGGCTTCCCAGGAAAAGCTGCATTTTTAACACTCTCCAAATGAAGTGACACCAAGGAATGTGGTCTCTGCCCTAAGGTGATGAGGAGCTCAAGGAGGTGAAGTCACAGCCAAAGGCATTTCTTGCTGCCTGTTAATTATCAATCCCAGGTCTCCAAACTTCTACTTCTCCAAAAGCTCTGGCAATACCAACATTCCTTAGTGGTTTCCAAAGGGTTGGAAACAGGCTCATTTAATCTTTCACCTCAGGCTGTTCTCATTAGGATAAAATCAGTTAAATCAGTTTACTCAGGGAGTATTTGGTTTTTTTGTTTGTTCTTGTTTGGGTTTTTTGTTGGTTGGTTGGTTTGGTTTTTGTTTTTTTGCCTTTTACAAGCAGGAGCTGCTGTTCCCACATGGACTTTAAAAGCTAAAATTCTGCATCATTTCTTTGAGCAATCAAAATCCACAGTGTGGCACCACTCTCCAAACAGCAGCAGGATTAAGAGCCTCCCAAAAGATGCTGCATGCAGTGGAGGTCACTTCCTTGGGAACATCAGCTCTATTTGCAGCCCACACCAACGTCAGCGTGCTTGGATGAACAATCCCAGCTCCATAGGAACAAAAATGAGTCACTTACTGGGGTGACAGCAGCACAGTGGAAGTACACAGGCTCTGGCATGGCAGCTGGCAGCTTGACCCACTGGAAAGTTTGGAGGTTCAGCTTCCAAACATCTCCCAGAATCACCTCTCCGTTGTAGCCTCCGCAAACGAACACATCTGCAAGGGAGGGGAGGCAGGGAGTGTCCAGGCCCAGCCCTCCCCCAGCAGGGGCTGAAGGACATGGGGAGAGGGCAGGGAGCACCTTCCCACCACAGCTTTGGGCTCAGTAATTGTTTCACCTCAACAACAGCACTCAGAATCTCCCACATCATTCCCAGCACAAGCAGAGGCCACTTGGAGATTTCCAGACTGGTTTGGAAGGACTGGGTTGGAAGGAACCTTAAAGCCCATCCAGTGACATGGGCAGGGACACCTTCCTGCTCCAAGCCCTGTCCAGCCTGGCCTTGGACACTGCCAGGGATCCAGGGGCAGCCACAGCTTCTCTGGGAATTCCATCCCAGCCAGGAATTCCTTCCCAAGATCCCATCCATCCCTGCCCTCTGGCACTGGGAAGCCATTCCCTGTGTCCTGTCCCTCCATGCCTTGTCCCCAGTCCCTCTGCAGCTCTCCTGGAGCTCCTTTAGGCCCTGGCAGGAGCTCTGAGCTCTCCCTGCATCCTTCCCTTCTCCAGGGCAACATTCCCAGCTCTCCCAGCCTGCCTCCAGAGGGGCTCCAGCCCTGCAGCAGCTCCAGGGATTCCTCTGGACTCTCCAGCAGCTCCAGGTACTGCTGCTGTTGTTCCCCAGGGCTGGGGCAGCTCTGCAGGTTGGGTCTCAGGGCGGATTTCTGGCTCTCCCACTTCCCAGCCTGCCCATGATCCCAACCCCACCATGGCAGACTCCCAGCTAAATGCCACTGGAAGCAGGAGCAAATTCCCTCTTTTTGTAGCTGTGTCAAACCCCAGCCAACCTGAGTTCTCAGACACCTGGGTTTGATCAGATTCCAGGGATTTTAAACCCATAGGGATCAGCCCCAGCTCAAATTCCTGGATTTGCCCAAGTTCTCAACTCAGAGGCTGCAAAATCCTCCTGCTGAAGGTGGCTGGAAGCATCTCCCAGCTCCTGCCTCACTTTCACTGGCACAATTAACACTCCCAGCAAATATAATCCAGCATTTCACTCCACCCTTCACCACAGAGCATTCAGTCATTGACCTGAAGATTTTGGAACAGAGGGATCAATATTGCAACTGTTTCTTCAGTGCAGAAGAAATACTGGGCCTGTGAGTGAGGAAAAATCCTCTTCCAGAAAAATCCATGTGTTCCCTGCAGCTCTCTCCAACTCTCCACTGCTTGGTTGTACAAGATACACCCAATTTTTCAGAGCCAAATCTTACCATTTTTTATCTGGACACAGCTGTGGCACCTTCTGGCTGCTGGGAAGCCTGGGGAGAATAAATTTTAAAAATATATTAACTATAGTTGCTTTAAAGGGCTAAAGTGATGTCAAGTGATGTGCAAGTGATGTGCACAGTGATGTGCAAGTGGTGATTGTCTCAACATTTAATAATGGAGTTTAATTTTTACGAGGCTCTGCTTTCCTGCAATCCTGGGTAAAAAAGCTGTAATTTAGCAAGCAGCTGTTTCAGGTTTGATTCCTAATTCCTCTCCAGGGAAGGAAGAAATACACTGGGATTTTGTTTCCCAGTCTCAAGTCTGGCTTGGTGAAAAGCAGCTGTGAGATCCCAGGGTGTCAGAGGGAGCAGGGATGATCTGGATGCTCTGGGAGCAGAGCCAGGCACTGTCACCTTCCCCAGGCAGGCAGGGAGGGAAGCCAACCTGCCAAATTCCCTTGGATGGGTTAATCCTCAAGCAGGATCTCAAACCCAGCATTAAGTCCCATGTTAAATGAGAAAACTGCACCTTCAAGCACCTTGGCCACTTGAATTTCCAAGGGAAGATGGGAAATTCTCAACTCACCGACTTTCTCGTGAGGTTTAGTGGTGATCTCCTCCCAGGTGTTGGTTTCCAGGTTGTAGGCATGGATCTGGAGGGGAAAAGGGGAGCCATGAGATCCTCCTGGCTCTGCCAGCATCAGGATGATGCAGTCACAGGCTCTGACCCACTATAAATAACCCTTTTTTTTTCATTAAGTGTAAACCCAAAAATAGCTGATCCCAGCCAGTGACTAAGCAGGTCTAAAATCACCTTCCAAGCTCCATCCCAGCTTTGCTATTTCAGCCTTACAGCTGAAAAAAAAAAAAAAAAAAAGAATATTGCTTTCTAAAAGAGCTGGACCAATTAAAATCCACACCCTCGAGTTCTCAGAAGTATTTAGAAATACCTTTCTCCTGCTGCATGTAGGGAGAAAAGAAATGGGACAATGGCAAGATAAAATGTCACATTAAGTGCTGCAGACTCCACTTTTTTGGAAGCACAGCACTATTTAAAGTGACCACAGATTCATCACCAGAACATTCTGTGGCAAATCCAGGTTTTACAGAAATAGGAGAACAATCTGCTCTCAATTTTTTTTTTTTTTTTTTTTTTTTTACCAGGCTCTCCAGGCAAAGCCAGATGAAGAGGCTGTGCTGGTTCTACCTCAGTGTGGAAAATCCCCTATCCAGGTTTCCAAATGCCTCACCTTATCCAAGGAATAAGCTGTCCAGGAAGTTCCACCTCCCAGGATGTAAATCCGTTGACCATCATGAGCAATTTCATGTCTGTACCTGAAGGTGCAAAGCAGCCCAATTAGTGAGCAACAACAAAAAACCTTCTGGAAAACACTCTCAAATTCCAGGGATTTGAGCAGAAACTCCCAAGCTTGGCTATGCTGCAGCAATCCCTCAGCCTGGGAGCATTCAGGAGATGTGGAATTTTTCCTGAGCCCTCCAAGCACCACCCAAGAAGTTTGAAAGGCATTTCCTGATTGCAGAGCAATTATTAAATCCAATGATTATGGAATGCCAGGGCAGCCATCAATATTCCAGCCCCTTTTAAGATGGTCCCTGGCAGTGTCCAAGGCCAGGTTGGACAGGGCTTGGAGCAACCTGGGATAGTGGAAAGTGTCCTTGTCCATGGCAGAAGGTGGAATTGGATTTGTTTTAAGATTCCTTTCAACCCACACCAGTCTGGGATTCTTGCATCCACTATTCCCTGTTCTCAGCTGGACACCAAACAACAGATGAGAGTGACCAAAATCCTTCCTCCTGATGCTGCAATGACTCCCAGGGAAAGGAGGGCGAAAAGGGTGGAAATGCCAACCAGAGCAAGCTTTCCCAAAGCTTCCCATTCCCAGCCTCCCAAAAACAGCTCCCTGAGGCTGCCCAGGTGCTCACCTCTCCTCTGGCATGTCACAGGACATGTTGTTTGGCTTCAGCTGGATCCATTCCCGGGTGTTGAGGTCCAGCTTGTGGAGGTCTGTGCTGTAAATGTAGCCAGTTGTTCCTCCGAACACGTAGAGACAACCATTGATGATGGCCATGGCCTGGCAGAGAAACCAGTTAGAAAGGATTTGGGGGCTGGAAAACAGGGAATTCCTGCTCTTCCAAAGCATTTGGAGGTGCACCAGCAAAAGGGGTCAGCCCTGCTGGGAGGGTGAATCCATTTCTTTGTCCACCTCCTCCACCCACATTACAGAAAGTCTTAAAAGGTGTTATTCTAATAAATAAGATCTACAAATTTTCATTTGGAGTTTAGGGTTTTGAAGGCTTTGACTACCAACCACTCCTCAAATCACTTTTTCATTTTCATCTGGAGTTTTGGGTTTTGAAGGCTTTGACTACCAACCACTCCTCAAATCACTTTTTCATTTTCATTTGGAATTTAGGGTTTTGAAGGCTTTGACGACCAACCAACTCCTCAAATCACTTTTTCATTCAGCTGCACCAGGCATTTTGTTAACAAATTTTGGCCTTTCTAACTAGGGAGAAAACCTCTTTGAAAACTCAAAAGACCAAGGTTGCTTTATTTCTTTATGAAAGACACCTGCTTTTCCTTGTGATTTTCTGCAGAGAGAAGGAGATTTTGGTGCTCTGGCCCCTTGCTGAGCCCCTCAGGGCTCCCTACCTGGCCGTAGATGCGGTTGGGTTTCTTGCCGCGGCAGCTGAGCAGAGCCCATCTCTTGTACTTGACGTTGCACACGTGGACGTCGTTGCCATTGCTCTCTCCAAAGGGGATCCCAGTGCCCCCAAAAACCAGGAGGTTGTTGCCATGTAGAACAACTGGGAGAGAGAGAAAAAACAGGGATGCTCATTGCTGTGAGATGCAGGGGAACAGAATGGTTTTTCCAGATTGTTCCAGGCCGTTCCAAGCCAGGTTGGAGTGGGCTTGGAGCAACCTGCTCTAGGGAAGTTGTCCCTGCCCATGGCATGGAACTGAGTGATCTTTCAGCTCCCTTTCCACCCAAACCACTCCATGCTCTGGAGACAGCAGGCAGAGAGTGCTCAGTGCTCCTCAAATTCCCTACAATTCACTCCGTGCATTTACAGCTTTGAGATGCTCTAAAAGAGAAAGGCTCCAAAGGAAAACCATGGTAACCAAAGGTCTGATTTTCAAACTGAACAAAGACATCTATTTTTGGATGCTTTGAGATGTCTGCATGAAGCACCTTCCTGCTGAAAGCACAGGTGCCTTGCAGCCATCAAGGTAAATACCTGGAAAATACCTCTCGCTTTCCCATTTTTTTTCTTTCCCTCTGCTTCAACTAAGCAAAAAAGGGAAAGAAAAACCACAAACCCAACCCAACCTCGGGGCTTACTTGGAAATAAGATCCAGATTTCCAGTTCTCTCCTGGTTTTGCCTGGATTAAAATAGCCAGGATTAAAATAGCTCCAGGAATAGGCACACAAGGAGTTGGATTTCCATACGTACGTGACATGGAGGCCAGTTCCCTGGGCATGTAGCCTTCGGTGCCCATCTGGTGCCAGGTGTCTGTGGCAAAGTTGTACCTCCAGAGCTCCCTGAAGAGGGGGTAGTCCTCATTCTCTGGTCCTCCAGACTCATCATAGTCGGGGTTGTATCCTCCAAACACGTAGAGGTTGGAATTATCGGCCACGCAGCGATGGCCACTCCTGGCTGGGGGACATCTGTGGCCTGCAGGAGGAGGAGAAGGTGGTAAAACAGCTCCAGAAGAGCTCAGGTTGTGTCCCTGGCTCAGGAAACACCTGCTGGGGTGGTTTGCCAAGAATCCATAGGGAAATGAGTCTGCAGCAGGAGGAAATGGCTTTTTCCAAGCTGGAAAAGGGACAATCTGTGTGTCACCATCTCATTCCTGTCCGCTCCACCCCTGGACCAGGTGACAATCCTTTCACAAAAGCTGTTTCTGAGATATTTGACAAAATCCCTCTTCTTTCATTCTTATCATTTCCATTTCACTTAGGAAATTTGGACAGATTTAAAGCTGTCTGATAGAAACAGCAAAGAAAAGTGAGGAATTGCTGGAATTGCTTCCATTCCTACAAAAACCTCTCCCTGTCTTCCCTTTTTGTCCCTTGGATCTCAAGAAGACTTTGTCACTTAAAATTAAGTGACACAGGTCTGAAAGAATAGGGAAAATCTGCTCCTAAATAAAGGCATTTGCACTGGGAAGGAGCAGGGAATTTAAATGAGATCCTATAGCAGATGCAGTCATTCCCAAAAGGAATCACTCTGCCTGCCACTGTCTTCCCTAGAACCAAATGGAAATAAAAACAGGGAGGATAATTCCTGCTCAGATCTCAACTGGAACAGACAAAAAAAAAAGGATTTAGCCAAGGAAAACCTAACCAGGAATATTCTCAGACAATGGCAATCGAGGACTTGGCTGACAAGTGACCAAAACAAACCCAAACAAATCAGTGACCTTCACCTCCCACCTGCTCCCACAGACTTTTTATGGATTTCAGGATGGAAAAGAAGCCAGGGAAGCATCTAATTAGGACCCAGCATGTTTTCCTCTGTTACAATTCCCAGCAGTGAATCTGACACAGGCAGCAAAAAAACTGAGGCATGAGGCATTTTTCCTACAGGAAAAGCGAAATAAATGAATTGTCCAGACCAAATAATGAATTTGAACTCAGCACAAGCAGCTTTGCTTAATCCAACTCTGGTCCAAAATTAAGCTGCTCTCCAGGGTTCAGACAAAGTTTTGACAGATTTGGGTTGCTTCCAGGAGTAATTGTGTCTCGCTGCAATTCCCACTTAGAAAACTAATAAGCGCTGGCTGAAAAAGAGGGGAAGAAAGTTTAGGAATTAAGGGAAAAATCTGTAATTGGGACATGGATAGTGGGGCACAGGAGAGGGGGATATTCCATGTCCTAATTTAAAAGGTGTTAAGGAATTAGGAGTTCAGACATTGTATTAAATATAGATTCTATTTCCCTCTGGTTCTAACACTCGCCATGAGAATTTTCCAGAGGGAAGAGAGGAGAATGAGGCTGAGTTTTACATAAAGTAAATAAACTAAAAATAAGAGCAGTAGGAAAGAAAATAAATTAAATTAATAATAAATAATTTTTATATAATAAAATAATATAAATAATAATAAAAAATTAATTTTTCAAAGAAAATAAATTAAAAAAAACACCACTCAGAAGGCTTCACTGCCACCCACCTCCCAAAATTAAATAGGGAAGACACCTGACTTTGCCATAAATCCCCAGGTAAGTTTCAACAGGAAGGGATCAGAGGGATTCTGGACACATCTCTGGAGTATCCAAGGTCAGGCTGGATGGGACTTGGAGCAGCCTGGGATAGTGGGAAGTGTCCCTGTCCATGGCAGGGGGTGGAATTGGATGATCTTTAAGGTCTCTTCCCAACTCTTGCTCATCACTGTGTCTTCAGAAAACATTCCTCCAGTCATGCCTTTTTAAGGAAAAGAGCTGTAAAAGCTGGATCTGTTCAAGAGTTAATTCCGATGAGTTCCTTCGGCAGACAAATTCCATGACTCCAATAAAGAGCTGCATTTCCATTTAATTAGGACTCACTGGATGATTCACAGCTCCTGCAGAAATTCAGGAGAGATTTGCAGCTGGTTTTGCTCCAGCCATGAGTCCATTCCACAGGTGGAAACCTGAGATGATGCAGGAAGTGGGAAAATCCTGGGATTTGCTACACATTCTTCCTGTCTTGAGCAAAGTCCATTTTCCCAGAGCTGAACCCAAAAACACCCAAAACCCTCAGGGAAGCACAGCAAAGTCCCATCCTTGTGAAAAGCTGGAAATCACCAGCTATGAATTCCTTGATGCTGGACACTGAAAGGAGCAGCAGGATGTATTTTTTCCCACAGGAGTCGAGACAGGTCTGTGGGGAAGAGGTTGTAATGTCATGGAAAATGGCTTTAAAATGGATGGATATGATCTGGGATTTGCTTCCCCAGTTTAAGAATCCAGAGAGAAGCAGGAAGGAAAGAAAAATGGGAAAGTGAATTTACAAGGAGGCTCCTTTTCCTTAGTCCAAAAATGGGAACAATAAAACTTTCAGGGAAAAAGTTCCACAATCAGAATGAAGTTCAGTGACAGGACAAGAGGGAACAGCCTCAGGCTGTGCCAGGGGAGGCTCAGGTTGGATATCAGCAGGAATTTCCTCATGGAAAGGATGGTCAGGCCTTGGCAGGAGCTGCCCAGGGAGGTCTGGAATTGCCATCCCTGGAGGTGTCCAAGGAATTCCTGGATGTGGCACTCAGTGCTCTGGGCTGGGGACAAGGTGGGCATTGGGCACAGCTTGGACCAAATGGTCTTGGAGGGTTTTTTCAACCCAATGGATTCAGGGATTCCCAGCTGAAACATTGCAACAGGGACATAATTAAGGAAAAACTTAATTTAGGGCTGAGCCATCCTGGCTGGCTGGGCACTGACCTGCCAACACCCTGCTAAATTCCTCCTTTTAACCAGTGATTCACTCCATGACTTGAGAGGGAGCTGCTGGATGGCCTGGATTGACAATTCCAAGCTATTCCTAATTGAACAACTCTCCTGCAGGAGCTGTAATTAGGGCAGGGGACAAAACAAGAAGGTGTTTCCAGATGTGACAGAGCAACCCACGGGAGAAAAGGGGATCAGGGGGACCTTGTGGCTCTGCTAGGAGGGGACAGCCAGGGGGTCAGGCTGTGCTCCAGGGAACAGGGACAGGAGGAGAGGGAACAGCCTCAGGCTGGGCCAGGGAGGCTCAGGGTGGATATTGGGGAAATTCCTTCATGGAAAAAACTGTCCAGCCCTGAGCCCAGGGCAGGGTGGAGTCTCCAACCCTGGAAGGATTTCAAAGCCCTGTGTATGTGGCACTTGGGGATATGGGGCAGTAGTGGCCCTGGCAGTGCTGGGAATGGCTGGACTCAGTGGTCTGAAAGGCCTTTTCCAACTTAAATGATTCCATGATTCCATGAATAGGAAGTTGTTTCAAGCCTGTCTGAAACCATCCTTTTTCATATGGCAGATAAATCCCTGAATATCTCAAGGGCAGCTGTGGAGAGAACAGGGCCAGACTCTGCTCAGTGACAGGAGAAGGAACAATGGGCACAAACTGAAACACAGGAAATTCCAGCAGGACATGAGGAAAAACTTTACTTTGAGAATGATGGAGCACTGAACAGGACTTCCAGAGAGGCTGTGAACTGCCCTGGATCCCTGGCAGTGTCCAAGGCCAGGTTGGACAGGGCTTGGAGCAGCCTGGGACAGAGGAAGGTGTCCCTGCCATGGCAGGGGTGGCACTGGATGGGCTTTTAGACCCCTTCCCACACAAACCATTCCACAATTCTTCACTCCTTTATCAGTTCCCTTTTCTCCCTGAGCTAATTTAATCCCAATATCCATCCCAGGGTTATCTGCAGCACTTTGAGTATCTTAAAGTTCTTCCTGTCAGGATAACAGGAAAAGGAATGGCACCACTAATCAGCCTGTCCTGTTATCAGGGTGTCCCAAACAATGCTGGCTCTTCCCATCCATCCAGGATTTCAACCCCACAAATCCCAGTGCAAGGCCATCCCATGAGATGTGTATTACACCACCACATTATCAGCATGACCACCAGCAGCAGAATTTCTACTTCAGGCCCTATTTTTGGAAATACAAACAGAATAACTACAGGGTGTAAAGCCAACAAATACAACATGGCTTTGGATCCTCCTCTTTTCCAAGCACCACATCTGAGGTGAATATCCCAGGGCTGTGCACGTGTCCTTTTTGCTGCTTTTTAAAGCTTTCTAAAGATGGTTTTGCTATTATTTTCCCTCCTGCCTGGTTTTTCAACATCCACAACAGCAGGATTCAATCTCTGCCTTTCCATTTATGATCCCTGCAGGAATCCTGAAGGACGTTTAGGGCAAGGGCTGAACCAGAACAAGACAAGTCAATATTGACTTTGACGCCCATCTTGAAAGCTTCATCTTTTCCACAACAGCCAGACAAAATAAGTTTGGAACTTGTGTAATTGCAGCCCCTCAGGAATGTTTGGATAAGCAGGATTGGGAATGCATTGCTGAGAGTGAGGTTTAAAACCTGTTTGTTCATCCAGCTGTGCTCAGCCTCTGCAGATCCCACACTTCCCTTCCGTGGCTGGCTGCCCACGCCTGAAAAATTCCCAAGAGGGAAAGCAGCTGTGCCTGGATCTCTGAATAAAGGGGATGAGAGAAAATGGGAGAAGGCAGAGGATCCAGCCAAGGATGCCAAACACAACCTGCAGGTCACCAGCCAAGAGATTTCCAGATCTTACTGAGCTTTCCAAGGCAGTGTTTCCAGAATGGATCATCCTTGCATCCAGCTGGGAGAGCTTTGGGTTTGGATTGATGTCCAGAATGGGTTTGGTTCTCCATCCTGCTTCTCCTGGGCTTTGTTTCCAAAATGTTTTGGGCAATCACGTTTTAAAGGATTTTACACCTCTAAAGCTGAGTGTTCCTTGGGTTGCTTGCTTCCAAAAAAACCATAAAGGAAAATAAAGGAATTCTAGAGAATGAGAACCATGGAAAGGAACTGTTTGGAAAGATCATCTGGTCCAATCTCCTGTGGGAAAAGGACACAGGATGAGCTTGTTCAGCACCTTCACATCCTGAAACCCTCCAGGGACTCCACCACACATCCCAGGGGAGGCTGTTCCAGGGAATGATGGTTCTCACTGGAAAAAATTACTTTTTTTTCTTTGGAAAAAAACCCGGTGTCCCCACTACTCCTTGTCCTCTCCATGTGAAGGGAGATCCTCCATCTTTGCATTCACCCTTTCGAGAACTGGAAAATCCCAATGAGGTTCCATCTGAGCCTCCTCTTCTCATGGAATCATAGAATGGAATCTCAGGATGGTTTGGGTTGGAAAGGACCTTAAAGATCATCCCATTCCAACTCCTGCTATGACAGGGACACTTCCACTGTCCCAGGCTGCTCCAAGCCCTGTCCAACCTGGCCTTGGACACTTCCAGGGATCCAGGGACAGTCACAGCTTCTCTGGTTTTCCAGGGAGAAGAGACTTGAATCCTTCAAGGTTCTCCAGCCTTTGGACCATCTCCTTTGGATCCTCTCCAGTCTGGCTGTGTCTTTGCTGATTTGTGGAGAGCAGAACTGGACACAAAATTCCAGGGACGTTGGGTAGAGCAGGATGATCCCTATGGATGCAGCCCAGGACATGGTTTGCCTTCCCCAAATCCCTCTCAGTGAGGCTGCTCCCAAATGACACAGATCCCAGCCTGTGCTGGACTCTTGGGATGTCATTCCAGCTGCTGGAGTTGGAATTTTGTCTTTGGTAAAAGGACTTCACAATTAAAAAGATTTCACACTTGCTTGCCCACTGCTCCAGCCTGTGCAGGTCTCTGGAAGGACATCCCATGAATCAAGGAATCACATGTGCAGAAAACACTCCATGACATAAAGGGGTTTGGGATATTTGGAATTTCTGCTGCATTTTTTTTTAATAGAAACTGAACCTCTCCATAAAAAAATCCCAATCTCTTCTGTGAGTGTTAAACTGTGAAAATTATAGCTCAAGGCAAGAGCAGGAATGCTGAACTGGGATAGTCAAAAATCCATTTAAGCATCCAGATTGTTCCAATTCCCTTAATCCCAGGAGTCTGATGAAAACACTGAAAAATGTGGACAGAAAGAGAAGAACAAACCACAAACCACCTGTATTTGACTTTTTTCCATCTTTGCAAAGCTTACAAACACCAGGGCATTGAATAGCGTGGGGGAAAAAAGAAAGAATGACACCTGAAAATTCTGGAAGAGAATTGGGAGGTAAGAAAAGAAACCTAGAAATTCTGCAGGAAAACTGGGAGGTAAGAAAAGAAAGTTAGAAACTCTGCAGGAAAACTGGGAGGTAAGAAAAGAAACCTGAAAAGTTTCTGGAGGAGAAGCAGAAGCTAAGAAAACAAATCTGGAAACTCTGGAAGAGAACTGGGAGCTAAGGAACAAATCTGGTTGGAGGAAATGGAATGAGGAGGGGAAATTCCTCTCTCAGTGGTTATAGAAGGGCTGCTGCTGGAGCTCTATAAATAGGACTTTAACAGGTGTGAAATGGGGAGAAAACTCTAGCAATCCAGGATTTTTCCCATCCAGGAGGGCTGGCAGTCAGTTTGGGGTTTATTTAGGGTGGATTTGAGTGCCAAGGCTGAGCTGGACAGGGCTGGCTCATCCTGGGCTGCAGTCAGGACAGAATCCCTGCAGGACCAGCAGGATGCACTTCCCATCTGCTGAAGGCAACCATGAAAATTCAGGAAGGGGAAGAGGATCAGGTCCTGTGCTGCCAAAAAAGGGACTTTCCACAGAAGGAAGGAAACGTGGCTGAGCAGTTTGCCCAAAAATAGAAGGTGTGGAGCTGGTCAGCGAATTCCCAGCAGCTCTGGAAAAGGCTGGAAGGCTGATGCAGAACCTGGCAGGTTTCAGGGATGGGAAGATGGATTGAAAGTCTCTTCCCAGCAGCTGTTGGAGCTCCAGATGTGCCAAACAGCCTGAGGGGTGAGGGGCTTCATGTCCCACCCAATTTGAGGGATCTGAGTGGCAGGAAACTGCTCCTCAGCCTCCTCCTCGGACATTTGGGGGCTGTTGGGGTGACCCAAACATCCTGAAGTTATGGAATAACCCTCCAGCACCCAACCTTGCCAGGAGGGAGGTGGGAAAGGGAAAGAACCATTTTTCCCAGGGAACAGAACCGAGCTGATGTTGCATCCCAATCAGGATTCCCCTTCCCAAGATTGTAGGGATGTCCCAAAAAAACCCCAATACACTGGGATTGCAGGGCGGGGGGATCACCAGGGGTTAGCCCAGGACTATCCAGGATCCCAGGATGACTGAAACGGGGCTGATCCCTCACCAGGGAACGTGGGACACCCAAATCCCAACATCCATGGAAGGAACAGCCCGTGTTCATCCCAGCTTCTCCCAACAGCTGGGAAAAAACTGGAATGGGAAGGCAAGACCTGTCAACCCACTGGGCTGTAGGATGGGGTGACCCTAAATCCATTTGTAAAAGGATAACGTCCATGGGGTACCCCAGGGACAACTTTCCAAGCCGCAGAGTACCTGTCCCCTCGGGTGTCCCCATCCCGGACCAGCCAGGAATAGGGGTGTCGCTGTCCCAGCGCCCTCAGGGCCTTGGGGACAGGCGTGTCGCAGTCTCGGACAGCCGGGAGCGTGCGGATGGGGTGAGCAGAGCTCTCCGGAGCGTGGCGGTGGGGATGAGCCCACTGAGGACCCCAGGAATGGGGGTGTCCCAGTGCAGAACAGCATGGTAACGGGTGAGCTCCAGTCCTGGAAGCCTTGGAAACGGGGTTGTCCCGGTCCCTGATGCTCCGGGATGGGGCTGCCCAGTCCAGAACCCCTCAGGACCTTGGCGACAGCGCTGTCCCCGTGCCCGAACTCCCGCAGACGGAGCTGCTCCGCTCCTAAATCCCTCAGCACCTCGGAAACGGGGATGCCCCTGTCCCAGACCCCGGGGATGAGGGTTCCCTGCTCCCACACCCCTCGAGCCCCTCGGGCACGGTGCTGCCCGCTCCCGAGCTCTCCCCGGGCCTCGGGGTCGGGGTGACCCCCGGCGCCGGCCGGCACTCACCCGCCGCCCGCGGCCTGCCCGGCAGCTGCACGAAGCGGTTCAGGATCCCTCCCCCGTCGCCGTCGCCATCGCCGCCGCCCGCGGCGCCGCCCGCGCCCTCCCCGAGCCCGTCCCGGGCCGCGGCCGCCGCCGACATAGCCCGTCCGCTGCTGAGGGCCGGGGCGCCAACCGCCAATCAGCGCCCAGCTTCTTCGGTGGCGGCCTATCAGCTGCGGGCTTGCTGGCAGGTGGGGGGAGGCGGTGGCGAGAGCGCCGCTGTTGGGAGAGCTGAGCGATCGATCCAGGCTGGACCAATGGAGCGCCGAGAGCAGGGGGTGGAGGTGGGGCGCGGGGACACTCGCTGGGTCACCCGCGGGGACTTTCACGGGGACATTCACGAGGGCGGCGGCGCCCCCTGAACCCTTCCCGAGGTTCCGCGGGCCGTGCGGGGGCTGCGCGGGATCATGAGGGACCCCGCGGCGCGGGCGGAACGTTGGTGCGCCGGCGGAACGTTGGTTCCGGGCCGCGTTTCCCGGGCGGTGCCGGCAGGGAGGGACCGAAATGGCGGCGCCCAGCGCCGGGGGAGCGGCGGCGGCCGGCGGGGGGAACCGGGGCAGGCCGCCCCCCGTCACCCCCCGGCAGATCCGCGACCTCATCGACGGCGGCATCGCCAGCGAGGGGCCCGGGCCCGGCGGGTGAGGGGCGGCGGCGGGGCGGAGCCGCTGGCTGCGGGGCTGGGGTCGGGGGGAGGCCTGGCCGTGGGGCGCCGAGCGGGGAGGAGGGCTGGGCAGTCGTGAGGGAGTTGGGGAGCGCGCGGGGTTATCTGGGGGCCTGTGGGGGAGTTGGAGCCGGGGGAACGTGGCTGGAGGGGGTTGGGAGGTCCTGGGAATTATTATTGGAGAGGAATAGCGGGAAAGGAGTTGTGGGTTGGGCTGGGAGCAACTGGGAGGCACGGGGAGCGCTGGGAACTGGGGATACTGGGAGGGCGAACTTGGGGGACTGAGGGGCACTGGGAGGGGATACTGGTGAGGCTGGGAGGCATTGGGGGTACAGGAGAGACTGCGGGGTTCTGGGAATACTGGAGAGCCTCAGGGGCACTGGGAATACTGGAATGACAAGGAGGACACCACTGGGACACTGGGAGGCAGCAGTGGACGCTGGCAGGGAGCACTGGGGGCACTGAGAGGTCAGCCCAGGTCAGTGACCTGCGGAGTCCCCGTGGCCTGAACTGGCCACATGCTGGTCACATTGCTCACACGCTGGGGAGGCATGGGGAGCTCCGGGGGTGACTGGGGAGGCTGGAAGGCACTGAGAGCACTGGGGGCTGACCTTTGGGGGTGTCTCTGGGGTGCCATTCGCCCTTGCCCCAGTTTTCTGGAATTTTGGCTCCTGGAAGGGTGTTGGGAAGAGGCCAAAGGGCAGCACTTGCCATGGGATCATGGAATCAGCATTCTGGCCTTGGGATCAATCTTCCAGCCACAGATTCCAGTGCTGGGAGCTTGGGAGCATCCCAGACTTCAGTCCTCATCAATCTGTCATCTCTGGGCTTGGAGAACAAATCCCTTTTCCCTCCTTGTCCCATCAAATCCCAGCTGGAGCAGCTGTCAGTCACTGGGGACACACCAAGGCACCTTTGGCATTGCCTTTGTTCATTGCTTTATTAGGAATTAATGAAAAGTTGGGAAGGAGGAGCTCTGGAGAAGATCCTTGTCAGGATAAGCCTGAGGGGTGAGGGCTCAGGAAGTGCTCTGTGCTTTTTTTAATTAATGGAATCATTCCAGGAGTTTTCCTTGCTGGCTTTTCCTTTTAGGAAGGACACTTCAGACTGCTCAGAACCAGCCAACGGACCTTCCCAAATGGAGGCTCTTTCCTTGGAGTCTGCCAGCAGGGAAGCTTATTTCAGCAGGGTGGAAACATTCACCATATCCTTTGGGATGCTGGAAATTCCATCTTGGAATTGTGGGGGAAAGAACTCACACAGATCATTGATCCAACTCCTGGCCTTGCAGATGTCCCAAAAATTCCACCCTGTCCCTGAGGGCGTTGTCCAAATGCTCCTGGAGCTTTGGGGCTGTGCCCATTCCCTGGGGAATGCTCAGTGTCCCACCACCCTCTGGGGGAAGAACCTTTTCCTCAAAATCTGATTTTTTCCTAAAGTCTGACCTTTTCCTAAAATCTGACCTTTTCCCAAAATCAAGCCTTTTCCTAAAATACAACCTTTTCCTGAAATACCTTTTCCTAAAATCTGATTTTTTCCTAAAATCCAGCCTTTTCCTAAAATCTAACCTTTTCCTAAAATACAACCGTTTCCTAAAATCTGATTTTTTCCTAAAATCCAGTCTTTTCCCAAAATCAAGCCTTTTCCTAAAATCTGATTTTTTCCTAAAATCCGACTTTTTCCTAAAATCCGACCTTTTCCTAAAGTCTGACCTTTTCCTGAAGTCTGACCTTTTCCTAAAATCCATCCTTTTCCTAAAATCCGACCTTTTCCTAAAATCCGATCCTTTTCCTAAAATCCGACCTTTTCCTAAAATCCGATCTTTTCCTAAAATCCAACCTTTTCCTAAAATCTGACCTTTTCCCAAAATAACTTTTCCCAAAATCAAGCCTTTTCCTAAAATACTGACCTTTTCCTAAAATCCATCCTTTTCCTAAAATCTAACCTTTTCCTAAAATCCAGTCCTTTTCCCAAAATCCGACCTTTTCCTAAAGTCCAACCTTTTCCTAAAATACAACCTTTCCTAAGATCTGATTTTTCCCCAAAATCTGACCTTTTCCTAAAATCCAACCGTTTCCTAAAATCTGACTTTTTCCTAAAATCCAGTCTTTTCCTAAAATCAAGCCTTTTCCCAAAATCCAACCTTTTCAAAAGATTTTCCCAAAATCAAGCCTTTTCCCAAAATCCAGCCTTTTCCTAAAATCCGACCTTTTCCCAAAATCCTCCCTGGCACATCTCCACCCATCCCCTGTGCTCCCTGCAATCCCAGGAGCAGATCCCTGCCCGAGGAAGCTGCAGCCTGCCCCGAGCTCTCCCTTTCTGGGCAGTTTCCCCACCCGAACAAAGGGGAATCGTTTGGGGTTTCCTCCTTGACGGGCTCACCCGCTGAAGTGGGCGGGCAAGCCGCACTCGCTGTCCCCCCTGGTGTGTGCCAGGTACGGCTGGGTCAACGTGGAGTGTGACATGCTGAGGTGCTCCAGCTGCCAGGCCTTCCTCTGCATGAGCCTGCAGCTCGCCTTCGACCTCAGCAACTGTGCGTAGGGATTTGGGATTTCGGGATTTTGGGATTCAGGGGCTTCCAGGGGTGTGTCCTGTGCGGGGTTGGGTGTTTGGGGTGTCTGGAAAAACAGCCCAAGGCAAATAGGTGTCCTTTAGTTGGGATAAAAGCTTCTGTTTCTGTTGTCAGAGATGGGTTAGGATGGAAGAATTCCAGCTGGGAGAGGTCATGGAATTGTAGGGAGTTGGGGTTGGAAAGGATCTTAAAGCTCATCCAGTTCTACCCCCTTGTCCAAGGAATGGTGGTTCCAGGGAATGATTGTTCTAAGGAATTACAGTTCCAGGGGATGATTGTTTCAAGGAATTATGGTTGCAGGAAATGATGGTCCCAAGGAATTACAGTTCCAGGGAATGATGGTTCCAAGGCATGGTGGTTCCAAGGAATTACAGTCCCAGGGAATGGTGGTTCCAGGGAATGATGGTTCTCACTGGAAAAGATATCTTTTTTCCATTGGGATGAACCTCTCCCAGGTCACCCTGTCCCCACTGCTCCTTGTCCTCTCCATGTGAAGGGAGATCCTCCATCCTCTCTGTATCCACCCTTTAAGGACTGGAAAATCCCAGTGAGGTTCCATTTGAGCCTTGTCTTCTCATGGAATCATGGAATGGAATCCCAGGATGGTTTGGCTTGGGAAGGACCTTAAAGCCCATCCCATTCCCCCTTTGCCATGGCAGGGACACCTTCCACTGTCCCAGGTTGCTCCAAGCCCTGTCCAGCCTGGCCTGGAACATTCCAGATCCACAAGGATCATTTACTCCAAGTGCCTTAGCACTTCAGGATTGACCAAACCTTAAATCAGACCAAGGGAATTATCCAAAACCACCTGAAACACTTATAGGTTGGGCCATCGACCACCTCTTGGAATGTTCCAGAGTTGAATCATTCCCTTGGTTAAGAAATAATTCCTAATATTGAGCCTGAGCCTTCCCAATATATCTTTGAGCCATTCCCATGTTGGAATGCTGGGCCAGTCCTACCACAGGATCTCAGGGAAAAGAACTCAGCACTTCCCTCCTCAGGAAGCTGCAAAATTCACTCCTCATCCTCCTTTTCTCCAAATAATCCCAAGACCTTCAGCCTCTTTCCTGGTTTTCCAGCCATTTCTCTGGCCTCGTTGCCCTCTGGATGCATTGAAGGACCTGAACATCCTTTTAAAAATTTTTCTTTCCCAATTCCTGGATCTGCTGCTCTGATCCTCCAGTGAATTTTTTCTAGTGTGGTGGTTGCTGCTCACCAGGCAGCAATAATAATTCCTGGCAGAAATTATATTGATTGAATTAATAAACTCATTATCCCACAAGGAAGTGTCATCCCCACTTTTTGATTTTCCTGGCAGCAATTCCTTGCTCCTGTTCCCTGGAAGTGAGCAGGGAGCACATCCCTGCTGCCTGACAGGTGCAATGTAGCTCATGGGAATACTGAACCTTTCCTTTTGGGTCACTCAGTATCAACATTCCCTGTTTATTCTGATTATCTCTGTTAAATAAACCTTGGCCTAATTGTTCCGTTGGGAATCAGACCAGGTTGGGAAAACCTAAAATAATCAAAGATTAGGAAGAAGGGCTTGAAAAACAAATTGGAAAAAAGAATTATTTGGTTCGGAAAGTGTGAATAAGTGGAATTAAATGTCAGATTTTTTGGGGGGGGAAGTTTGATTTCCAGACATGGCTGGGATTTGGCTCCTCCAGCCGGGGTGGAGGGATCAGCTTAGCGAGGGATTGGCAGCATCCCAGCAGGAAAAACTGGCAAGATCCAGCGGGTTCTGTGCCCGTGGTTGCCTTGGGCTGTTTTTCCACAGGCTCCCCTGCTCCTGGGGCTGGGAGTGGGAGGGATTTTGGCTGCAGGGAGGTGGCACTGCCGAGGTGACATTTGCCGAGGTGACATTTGCCGTTCCTGCTGCCTGAGGGAGCCTGGAATTCCTCGTGGTGGGAAGGGAGGGAAGGCTGAGGTGAAGCTTCAGGCTGTGCAGCCTTCAGCCTCAGGCAGCATCCGAGGGAACCTCTCCCATCCCGGTGGTTCCTCCCCTGGGTTGGTTTTCCTGGCCATTCCCCAGGAGGTGGCTCTGCAGGGAAGTACCCATGAGTTTTTCCCTGCAGACAAGGAGCGCTGTGAGGAGCTCAGGAAGGCCCTGTGCACTGCCCACGAGAAGTTTTGCTTCTGGCCAGACAGCCCCTGCCCAGGTTGGTGCCTCAGATCCCTGCACAGTCCAGCATTATTCCCTTTATTTCCCCTTCCCATTGCTGGTCCAGGCATCACAATCCCCTTTTCCCTGTGGGAATGATGAAACACAATGGGAGAGCAACATCCCTGAGCAGTCTCAGCAAATAATCAGCCCCAGGGCTGTATCCAGCATTTCCTAAACTCTGTGTGCCTCTGGAAGAGTTATTTTTTTGGGTTGTGGCTGGCAGGGAACAGGGGAGATTGGATGTCATGGAATGCTCAGAGAGGGATAGATCCTAATTTTGAAGCTGTGCTGCGCAGGAGTGTTGTGAAGGGAAATGCTGTGCTGAGCTTTTCCTGTAAAACCTAAAAAAAAAATCCAAAAAGGGGTGGTTTGGGTGGGAAGGGACCTTAAAACCCATCCAGTGCCACCTCTGCCATGGCAGGGACATATCCCACTATCCCAGGCTGCTCCAAGCCCTGTCGAGCCTGGCCTTGGACATTCCAGGGATCCAGGGGCAGCCACAGCTTCTCTGGGAATTCCATCCCAGTCAAGAATTCCTTCCCAAGATCCCATGTAAATTTTTCCTCCTTCAGTTTTTCCATTCCCTCTTATCCTTTCACTACATTGATATGGCCACCCTGGCTGGGCTCATCTCCCCCCTTTCCCTGTGGGATAAGGAGGATTTGGGAATACTGAGCACAACTTTTCCCTCTCTTTCCAGGTCGCTTTGCCAGGCTGCTGGTGGATGAGCCCAGAGTCCTTCTCCAGGATTTCCTGGATCGTTTCCAGAGCCTGTGTCAGCTGGAGCTGCAGCTGCCCTCCCTCAGACCAGAAGACCTAAAAACCATGGTGAGTTCCCTCCTGCTCCAAAAATTTGGAGTGTTCCAGGCTCTGGTGATGATCCCTGGCACACCCAAAATCAGGAATTTCAGCCTGTGTGTGTGAGGGGTCTGCTCCCACCGTGGTTTTGTCCTTGGGCATTGCCCATGGGGTGATTCCACCATGGAATCATGTCAGAAGGACTTTGGAATGGCTCATCAGCTGGGTTGTAGTGTCTCATTCCCACTCTGGACCTTTCCCTGTGTCCAGGCTGCTCTGTGGTGCTGGGAGAGGTGATTTGGGATCCCCCAGACTCCTTTGGGAGCTCTCCCTGGCAGCTCCAAGCACTCCATGAGGTGTGGCAGCCCATGGATCCTTCCTGGGATGCCACACAGGAGACAGGAATTTGGGATGGCAGAGACCTGGGAAGGTGAAGGAGCCCGAGGAGGCTTTTCCCAAAGAGGAAAAAGCAGGAAGAGCCAGGAATAAACGTGGAATTGCTTCCCTGTAGGAACCTGTCCTGTCCTGCTCTGCTCCAGCCAAGTCTGGCTCCTTGGACACTCTCATTCCAGGGAACAGATGGCTCTGGACAGCCAGGAGCCATGTGGGATCCAGGGAATCTTCCTCCATTCAGCACAGCCACAGAGGGGTTTTAGGGCTGCCTGAGCTTGGAAACCACCGGAGACTCCCAAAAACCACGGCAGGAATGGGATCTGCTCCACTGCTCGGGGGAGCAGATGGTGCCTGGGCAGATTTCATG
Source organism: Entomyzon cyanotis (assembly GCA_024500445.1). Lineage (NCBI taxonomy): Eukaryota > Metazoa > Chordata > Aves > Passeriformes > Meliphagidae > Entomyzon > Entomyzon cyanotis. Next base: position 3,739,141 of record JAKEPQ010001019.1, read on the forward strand.
GAATGGGGAGCCAGAGGGGCACAAAGCAGGAGGAAACCATTGCTCTGAGTGACTTTTCCCTGCTCACCAGAGCTGAGGGTGCTGAATGGATACTGCAATTCCAGCGGGTGGAAAAGGGATTTTTCTCCACGTTGGGAGTAAACCCAGTGCATTTCATCCCTGTGCTCCACAGTCCCTGACAGAGGAAAGGATCACTCGGCTCCTCCAGCTCATCAAGGAGGAGCTGGAGCACAAAGGAACAGAGGGAGAGAAGCCTCCTGGGAAGTTTTCCATGGAAATGCTGCAGGTGCAAGTTCCTGCCTGTATCCTGGCGCTGTGTGGCTGGACCAGCAGGTGGGCAGGGATGGTCCTGGAATGTCCCTCACGCTCTGGGGTTGCCATGAAAGCTGTTGGAGGCTGGAGGAATGTGGAATGTTCCTCCTGGGAAATGTTCAGTATCCCTTAATTCATAATTGTAATATTTTTTTCACTACACTCCTGCCTCCCTTATTTCACTATTTTCTGGTTTTTTTCTGTTTCACTGTGTTCCTGCTTCCCTTATTTCACTATATTTCTATTTTCCCTTTTTTTGACCACTTCTGCCTACCTTATTTTATTTTCCCATTATTTTCCCTTGTTTTCACTATTCTCTTCTTCCTTTGTTCACTATTTCCCCTCTTTTCCACTACATTCCTCCTTCCCTTATTTCACCATTGTCCTATTTTCCCTCTTTTTCACTCTGCTTCTGCTACCTGGCAAGGCAAAATGCAACTAAGCCAGTTTAAATCAATGTCATGTATGGGGTTTAATGGACTTTTTTCCTGACTTCCATGAGCCCAGGCTCATCCCTGACCACCTCTCCTGACTTCTCCCATCCCTGGAAGTGTCCAAGGCTGGGTTGGATGGGGCTTGGAGCGACCTGGGATAGTGGGAGGTGTCCCTGCCCATTGGGAGTTGGAATGAAATTATATTTATATCCTTCCCAACCTATCTATAATTCCGTGATGATCCCGTGACAATCCTGTGACGATCCCATGACGATCCCGTGACGATCCCATGACTTGGCTCTGTCCCAGCAGTGCAGCCTCCGGCTCCGTGAACCTCTCGGTGATCACCTGCTCCCGCTGCATGAGGAAGGTGGGGCTCTGGGGTTTCCACCAGCTGGAATCTGCAGCTCCAGAGCCGGATTCCTGCGGCTCCAGCGCCACCCCGGCTGCTCCCGAGCGCTTCCCGCCCGTTCCCACATCCCCACGCAGGATGCTCACACGGAGCCAGGATCCAGGAGCTGAGCAGGTACATCCCGGGAGGTCTGGGTGCTGCAGGGACACCTGGCCAGCTCCAGGTGCTCCAGATCCCGGGCTGTCCTCATCCACATCCAGTGGACACAGCCTGGTGGTGGGAAGAGCGCCTGTGGGATGGCTGAGGAGGATTGAGACATCCTGGTGGTGGGAAGTGCTCCTGTGGGATGGCTGAGGAGGATTGAGCACATCCTGGTAGTGGGAAGAGCTGTGGGATGGCTGAGGAGGATTGGACACATTGTGGGATGGCTGAGGAGGATTGGGGCACATCCTGGTGGGATGGTTGAGGAGGATTGGACACATTTTGGGGTGGCTGAGGAGGATTGAGCACATCCTGGTAGTGGGAAGAGCTGTGGGATGGTTGAGGAGGATTGGGTACATCTTTGTGGTGGGAAGAGCCCTGTGGGATGGTGAGGAGGATTGGGTACATCTTTGTGGTGGGAAGAGCCCTGTGGGATGGCTGAGGAGGATTGGGTACATCTTTGTGGTGGGAAGAGCTCCTGTGGGATGGCTGAGGAGGATTGGGCACATCCTGGTGGTGGGAAGAGCTCCTGTGGGATGGCTGAGGAGGATTGGATACATTGTGGGATGGCTGAGGAGGATTGGGGCACATCCTGGTGGTGGGAAGGGCTGATGGTTGAGGAGGATTGGGCACATCCTTGTGGGGTGGCTGAGGAGGACCTGGGGCACATCCTGGTGGTGGGAAGAGCTGTGAGATCGCTGAGGAGGATTGGATACATTGTGGACAGCTGAGGAGGATTAGACACATCTTGGTGAGATGGCTGAGGAGGATTGGACACATCATGGAATGGCTGAGGAGGATTTGGCACATCCTGGTGGTGGGCAGAGCTCCTGTGGGATGGCTGAGGAGGACTGGAGCTGCACAGAGCCCCCTTGGTGACAGAGGAGCTCCGTTAATCCCTGGTTTTCCCCGCAGCAGCACGAGAAGAGCCCATCCCCAGCCATCTCCCGCCCACGAGGTTGGGATTCTCCCAACTCCATGGATCGGGGGCGAGCTGGAGGTGACCAGCCCCGCCCTGAGGAGCCGCCCTGTGACCCGCAGCATGGGACAGGGGGACACCATGGAGGTGCCATCCAGTCCTGTCCGCAGGGCCAAGCGGGCACGGCTCTGCTCTTCCAGCAGCTCGGTGAGTGATGTGGGCACATCGACTCTGGGCAGAGCATTCCTGCTCCAGGCATTGGCTGGAATTTGGGCACCAGGAGGGTTTATTGGAGCCTGTTCAACCATGCCATCGTTGTGTCCCTTCTCTGTCACCTCCTCACTTCCCAGGACACTCCCACGAGGAGCTTCTTCCACCCCAGCTCTCAGCACCGCGATTGGTGTCCCTGGGTCAACACCGGCGAGGGAGAGGAATCCCTGGGAGATGCTGCATCCCAGATGGAGAAGGAGCCTGGGAAGGCTGAGCCAGGCTGGGAAGTGGTGCTGAAGAGGCTCCTTGGCATCCGAAAATGTGACACAGTGCCCGAGACAGAGCCAGTGGTGAGCATCGCAACCCGGAATGCTGCTTGCCCAGGCAGCAAATATTTGGGATGGATGGGCTTTGTTTGGGATTGAACGCAATCCCAGCCAGGTGACAAGGACCAAAGTGCAGAGCCTGAGCTCTGGCATTCCCACAGCCAGGATCCATCCTTCCTTCCTTCCTTCCTTCCTTCCTTCCTTCCTTCCTTCCTTCCTTCCATCCATCCATCCATCCAGTGCCAGGCTGTGCTCCAGGGCTGCTATAAATAACTGCTGTTCTGAGTGCTTCAGCACTGCCCAAAATCCATTCTGTGTTCCCAGAGCTCCTCTCTGCAGCCTTCCTGGCTCCAGGCTCTTGGATTGCCAGGTTTGCTGAGCCAGGGGAGCAGAGCTGAGGTCACAACTCCCTCCCCAAGTGGCTGGGGAGCAGCTGGTACCGACTGCTGCCTCCCTGGATCTCATTGTCCACTTGGATTCCTCCTGCCAGCTCCTTCCTGCTTTGCTTGGAGCTCAGAGGAGCAGTGGAGCATTCCTGCTTCAGGATTTGCCTTGGGGATTTCGTGTGATTTGTGTCCCCAACAGCTCCCTTCTAGTGGAAGTGTCCCTGCCCATGGCAGGGTTGGAACTGGGTGGTCTTTAAGGTCCCTTCCAACCCAAACCATTCCATGATTCCATGATTCTGGCTCTGCCATGTGCCAGGAAAGCTCCAGATGGTCTAGTGGGACCTGTTGCAAGTCAGAGGCACCAGACCCAGCTGGAGCAGGGGATGGTTGGAGTCCCTTCCTGCTTTTTGGGGTCCCTTCCTGCTTTTTGGGGTCCCTTCCTGCTTTTTGGGTCCCTTCCTGCTTTTTGGGGTCCCTTCCTGCTTCTTGCTTGTAGTCTCCTTGTCCTCCCCTCCAGCTGGCAAATTGGGATAATGAAGAAAAGGAACAAATTGCTGTCCTGGCAGCATTTGGGGTATTTTGGATGTATTTTTCCTGCAGTTTCTCCTTGTCCCCTTTGCCCGTGGCAGTTGCAGGTTCTTCTCCAGTGCCTTGACCTCCGGATGTTGCTTTGTTCCCATCCCTTCCAGAGTCTCTCAGAGAAGTCCTGCAAGGTGTTCCGCATTTTCCGGCAGTGGGAGAGCATGAATTCCTCCTGAACAGGCTGCAGACCAGCACGGGGCATCATGACAGAGATCCATTGCTCCGTTGTCCTTACGGCACTCAATGCCCCAGGAAGGGAATCCAAGGAAACTCCACGCCAAACGGAGTGCTGACCACCTCTGGGCTCCCTTTCCCTGACTGCCTTCCTGAAGCCTTCACAAACTGCTGCTGTGTCCCTCAGCTCCGAGGGCTGGACAGCCCTGCCTGGAGCTGGGATGTGCTGTGGGCACGGGGGGTGACGGGATGCTGTCACCTCCCGAGGTGTCCGTGGTGTCCCACCGCCGGCAGCGCTCGGAAGTGACGCCAGGTGGGAATAAACATTTCATTTTTGTTGTTTTTCTTTGGCCTTCCCGCTGGTGTGGTGCTTTTTCCCAGGGCGGGAGGAGCTCTGGATTTGGTGTAGCTCCTGTATCCCTTGGGCTTCTCCTCCTTATGGGATCAACATCTGTCTGCTTCCCTGTTTCCCACCCCACATTTTGTTGTTTCCTCTGCCTGTTGTGGGGATTTTTCCATTGCCTCAATCCCTGGCCTTGTGTGCCTCTGCTGATGGCCAGTTTGGGGTGATAAATCCTCGGGTTGGAGGGTGGGATGCAGCCAAATCCTGGGAAGAGGTGAGTTTGGGCTTCCCGTGAGAAGGCTGCTGGGGAGGGAGTGGTCTCCATGGAAAGGGGAGAAGAAGCCAAGAAAAGAGATGCTGCTCTGTCATCTCCATCTTTGAGGATGTTGGGGAAGGGCTGAGATTCCACAAACAACCAGGCATGGTTGGATCTCCTCACTCCAGGTCTGTGGATGTGAGTGGAGGCACAGGGATACATCATTCCCTTTTTTTTTTTAAAGAAGGAAAGAGTCCCTGCCTCAGTTTCCCCAGCCCCAGCTCTGGGATTTCATCAGTCCCATCCTGCCTCATCCCCTTGGAGGACTTTTCTGGCAGCCCCGTGCCTGGGAATGCAGAGGCTGCCTTGGTCAGGGCTGATCCCAGCTCTCCCTGAACCCCAAAACTTGGGGGTTCACCTGCCCACCTGGGGGCTTCTCCTGGGATACACCATTCTGGAATACTGGGAAGCAGCAGGGCCTGAATTGGGGTGAATTCCCTTCCTTTCCTAAGGGGGTTCTAATTACAGGGTCCTAATGAGGGGCTGCTTCACCCCATGGGTGTGGGGTGGGAGTTGGGGTGAAGATGGGGATACCTCCAGTCCAGAGGGGTGAGGATGGGCTGGGAAGTGCCTGGGATGGGCATGGAAGAGCCATTTTTCCAGCTGTCCTGACCTATATATCCCCCTATAGTTTCCTAAACCTGTAGTTTCCCCATTCCTTACATCTCCATCCCTGGAACTCTGGCTCCCCATAGCTTCCCCACTTCCAGTGATTTCCAGCAGTTCCCCATGGCTCTCCCAATTCCCCACATTCCCTATCCTTGGATTCTGATCCCCTCCTTGCTCCCCCATCTCCGTTTTGCTCCATGATCAGTGAACCACTCCACAAATCATGGGATGCATCCATTCCAGGGAGGAGGATGATATCCCCGTGCTGGGGTGGGAAAGGTTAGCCACAACCCCTGCATCCCAATTTCCAGACCCAGGAGGGCTCAGAGGATCCCCAAAATTCCTTGCACAACCATATTCCAAGGTCTGGGTGCTGTAAGAGTGGCCTGAAGGCATTCCAAAAGGGAACAGGATGCTGCTGTAGTCCCTGATATCCTGAAACCATCCCTGTTGCAAAACTGGTGATTCACCAGAGGGAATACAGGGATTCCAAGAAATTCTGGTAAAATCCTTATTTTCCCTGTCCAGTTCTCCCAGCTGCTTGGAAGCAGCCAGGGAATATTGTGGCCTGGGAAATACAGGATCCTCTATCCCAACTTTTCCAGCAGCTCTGCTCAAATATAACCCTGATCCCCTCCGAAATTCCCGCCTGGAATGTGGGGTGTGGACTTGAGTCCCCTCAGGTGGTGTCACCTCCTGCCCCTGCCAGACTCAGGGCATGTTGGGGCATTAAGTGGAGGAACTTTTTGGGATTCTTTGGCTGTGTCTCCTCCCCACAGGGGGAGGAAGTGCCGGGGCAAATTGACGGGATGATGCTGGGGTCAGGAATGTGGGGTGTGGAGGTTCTGCAGCAAAATCCCATCAGCTTGGGTGACACCCATGAGTGCTGTCATCGGCCGGGTGGGTAAACTGAGGCACGGGGAAATGCTTTGCCGGTGTCACACCGGAAATCCGGGCTGGTGACTCCTGCTGTGGGGCTTGGCCATGTGCCACATTCCCACTTGGATTGAACAGGGGCTGCACCCCATATTCTGTAGGGGGATTCTCTGACCCTGGTGGGAACGGGCAAAGTGGAAATAGGGGAATAAAGGGGTGTCAGGATCCATGGAGAACAGTGATGCTGGGAATAGGGAGAGCCATAGGGAATTGCAGAAAAATGAGGGAAATGGGGGAGCCATGGGGAATTGTGAGGCCGTGACATGGATACACCCCATATATTGTGGGGTGGTTTCCTGACCCCTGGGAGCATCAAAACCGATGGGGAACAGGGGAAGCTCAGGGAAAAAGGGGAAACTGTTGGCCCTGACATGGGTGCAACCCATATTTCATGGGATGGTTCCCTAACTGTGGTTGGAATGGGCAAAGTGGAAATGGGGGAATAAAGGGACTGTCAGAATCAGGGCGGACGCAGGGAATAGGGGGAGCCGTGGGGAATTGCGGGAAACCATTGGAAAGGGAGGAACTGGAGCTCTGGGGCCCCAGCGGGGTCTCGAACCTGTGGTCCCACTATGATTTCGCCTTCCACCACCCCCTTCAGAACTACAACTCCCGGCGTGCCTCGCGGCCGGCGGAGCGTTACGGGCGCGGCCAATGGGAGCGCTGCGGGGCGGTGACGTCACCGCGGGTGACGTCACGGCCCCAGAGAGAGGCTGGGGCAGAGGCGGCCGGAGCGGCTGAGGGAGCGCGAGCGGCGCGGGGGGGCCCTGTCGGCGACAGCGGCGACAGGAGCGGCGACAGCGACAGCGGCGGGTCCCAGCGCCTCGCGGCCCGGCGCTCCCCCGCTCCTCTCGGCGCCGGGCGGCCCCGGCCCGCGGCGGCGGCGCTGACAGCCCGCCCGGAGCCCCGGGGGCGGCCGCGGCCACCATGTCGTCCCCCAGCCCGGGCAAGAGGCGGATGGACACCGACGTGGTCAAGCTGTATCCTTGCCGTGCCCCACCCCGGGCCCACGGGGAGCGAGGATCCCCCCCCCCCCCCACGGCCGGGCCTGCGGAGGGCTGGGAGGGCGGGGGGCAGCGGGGACCCCCGGCGGGGTCACCCCCGAACCCCCCATTCGCACCGCCTCGGCCTCTCCCCGGCGCTGGGCGTTAGATCTGCCCTCCCCCGTCACCAGGGGAGGCCTAACCCCCCTCCTGCCGTATTTCAGGGGGTTTATCCCCCTCTGTGGCTTGTGGCAGCTCTGGGGGTGTCCCTGCAGACCCCCCCCTCGGTGATGCCCCCCCAGTTTGGGTGCCCCGCACCCCCCGTGCCTGCCCTGGGGAGGGCGAGGAAGGGGAGAACAGTTCCAGCAGCCACAGCCCGAAGAAAGGCTTTTGTGGGGTTTATTATTATAATTTATTTCCCCCATTTCACCCCGCAGTTCACGAAGATTCTGGTGCCAGCTTAGGGATTTAATTTTTTGGGGAGGACAGGGGGGTCCCTCGGGGTCTGGCTCAGCAGACCCAGGGGTGGGTGAAGGGCATCAGGGCCCAAGCTTCTCTCCCAAGAGGTTTATGTAACCTTCCAGGTTTGGTTAGGCTTTATTACTTTTTATTTTCCCCCTTCTTCCTTGATAGATCTGTTTATATTTTTCCTCCTTGTTTTTATTCCTGGCCCTTTACGGGGCGGTGAATCCCTTTTTCTCCCTGTCTGGAGAGTGGGTGGCGTTGAAAAATACCATTGGGAATTCGGTTCTGGGATTGTTTTATTAATAGTTTTTGTTTACAAGGTGGCGGTGTGAGCCGGGAAAGGGTAGGAATGACAAGAGTGGATGAAGTGTTTTTCCGATCTGTCTCCTGAACGTGCCCGACCTCCCCCAGCAGGACTCGGGGCTGGTGGCTCTGCCGTGCTGCTGTCGAGGGGTCGAGAAACGGGTCTGATTTAGTTCCCAGAGCGAGATAAACAAACTTATCAGGATTTGGTGGTGTTTTTTTGGAAAGGGGAGGGGGGAGGGAGGAGCAGCAGCACCGCTCCTGTTTGTGGCTTATCGAAGGAAACTTGTGTTTGACGTTCGCCCTGCGCCTTTCTCCCCACAAAGCTGCTCTCGGGGTGTTTTTCGCCCTGTTTTTAAGCAAATAGGAAATGAGTCCTGATGGTGCTCGAATCGGAGCTATTTTTATCCGGGGGTTTAAAGTTACACACATGTCAGACTCCGCCAATTGCGATCGATGGTTAATCGCACCGGGAGGAGGGTCGGGAATTCCAGCTGTTTGGCGAGGGGGGGGAAACCTTTCTTAGGGATAGCCTGGAAAGAGCTCTGGGCCGGAGAGGGGCCGAGGCCCAACCTGATCTGCTGCTACTCTGTTTCCCTTTCCCCTCCCCCTCTCTTTTCCTTTTTTTTCCCCCTTTTTGTTCCGTTCCTTGCCGGCATCTCCAGCGATCGCAGCATTTTGGAGGACAAAGAGCAGGTTTTTCCCTGTGAAGTGGCTTTGCTGTGTGTTTCTAGGAGCTGGGTAGGTAGAAAGCCCCGACTGTCTGGGATTCCTGTCCGTGCTGGCTGGGGAGTTTCCACTCTGCTCTTCCTGGCCCCTGACAAAAGGAACCCCAAGGCTTTTTTTCCAAAAAATGAAGCCGTTGTTGTCGCCCTGTTTTCCAAGGGGTGAGGGTTAGAGCAGTCGGTCTCCTGCGGACAACAAACTTAGGAAGTTGGATGTGTCAGATGACTCCTCACCACTCCTCCCTCGCTCCCTCCCTCCCTCCCCAGCCCTTTTTGTTTGTCTGCCTGACTCGCCCGGGGTTAGCAGCCTGCTAGGCCCCGCTCCCCAGACGCTTCCCCGGGGAATCTCCCTCTCTGGAAGCTGATCTGAAATCAGGGTCTCCTTTGAGACACGGCAGCCAGGAGGGTCTTGGTGGTGGCCAGAGGAGAAGGGACTCGTCTGAAGGAATGTACTTGAAGGCAGCTCCTCCTGGGGCTTTGAGGGTTTTGTTGCTGTGTAGGGTTTTTGTTTGAGTTTTTTTCCCCCTCTTTGCTGCCATTTTCATTACAGTTTTCCTTTTCATCCCCTTTCCACGTCTCCAGCGGAGAATAATAGTATGGATTTATGGCCTGCCAAGGGCTACCTTTCCCAGTAGGGAGGGGGCACCAAGCAGAGTGAATAACACTCCTGCCTTCTCCTGCTCTGACAGGTTTAGGAGCCGAGCGAGGTCTTTTTATGATTCCTATTTTCAATCCTAACACGTCCGTGTCCTTTTGTGGATGCCTCTTTGTGATGAGGGAAGGGGAGAGGTTGCTGCTCTCCGTGGGGCTGCGGGGAGGGCAGAGCTCTGTGTGCAACTGATGTTTAATAATCTCCTGGCCGAGGATGTGCTCAAACTCCCCGTCACTCATTGTCTCCCTCGCGGTGCTGAGGCTGGGAAAAGAGAGCCCTAATCCCTCCTAACCCTTTTGGGGGGCTCCAGCCAAAGTTTCCTGGGTAACCTGTGACCCCTCAAAGCAGAGGTTTTGCGGGAAGGCTCTGTGCCCCCAAAACACCTCCAAACCCGCTTGCCAGTCTGGAAGCACAGGGTTATCCCACCCAAGCTCCAGGCCAGCCCTCTCCAGGTAGCTCCCACCCCGGGGGATGGCAGAATGGGGTCTCCCCTTTGTGGCTGCCCGCAGTTTTGGGGCGAGTGTGGGCCTCGGAGCCGTGTTTGCAGGGAAAAGGCCTCGAGCTCTCGCAACTCCGCGGATTGGCTGCTCTGTTACTACCCGGAAACCGGGCCCGGGGCGGAGCGAGGCTGCAGCTGATGGGGTGCCCCAGCCAGGGTGTTTACCCCACCCCGACACCCCCATCCCCCCCAAACCACCGGGCCATTTCCCCTTCCACCCCGAGGTTTATTGTCCCGTGGCCGCTCCGCTCGCAGCTTCCCCTTGGCCGGGAGTTTATTTAGCGCTGATTTATTTTCCTCCTTTTGTGGCTAAATGCTGCTGGCTGGCTTGTAGTCCCCGAGCTCTATTTTTAAGCGTCAGAGCTGGAAAAGGGAAGTGTCACCCTGTTTTGTGCCTGAAAGGAATTATAAATAGTGGCCAGCTTTGTTTGAATCTCCCCGTGCTGCCCGGTTTGCAGAGCCGGGGGTTTGGAAAGCACGGCGGGAGCGTAATTCACGGAGCATTGCACTCCCTGCTAATTTTAGGCTCGTCCTGAGTCAAGGAGAATAAAGGTACAAAGCTCCTTAGTTTACCTGCGGAGCGTTTTGTAATCTCCCAACTCCCCCCGTGTTTGCTCCGTCGAGGCAAAGGGTAGGACAGAGTTTACATTTGGGATAAATTCCTTTTTCTGGTCATTATAGGCTTACACCGCACTTAACATCCCACTTGAACACCTTCCAAGAGTGGCGTTGAGCAATCGCGGCGTCACGTGGCTTTGTTCTCTTTGGCCTGTCCCCAGGGAAGAGCATGTGCACTGGAATGTCTTGTTTTGGTAGGGTTTGGTGGGGCTTTGTTGTTCTGTTGGGGTTTGGTTCGCTCGTTTCTTTTTTTTTTAATTTTTTTTTTGTTTGAAAGGATGGATATTTCTGGCAACTTTTCATGTCGATTTGCAAATGTCACGCTACACTTCTTTCTGCTCCACTTCTGGGGCTCTGGTTTAATGAGGTCTCTGGGGATGGGGGGAATCGTGTGGTGATGCTTCAGAATGCACAAAGACATGGCAGCAGCCCCTTCCCAGAACTGGGAGAGCCCCCTTTTTTCCCAGAAATGCTGGCACAGGTGGTGATTTATAAAGAAAATCCAGGTAAATGTGGCTCGGGAGGTGGTGCCTGTCGTCAGGAGAACTTGAAATCCACAAATCTCTCCCAAAACCAAACCAACTGGAGGAAAAAGAAATAATCTGTGTTTTCTAAATGACAACTTCCAAGGGTATCATCTTGCTGCTTTTAGAGCAGGATTCTTTTGCTTTGCTGGTGACTGGATGGGGTTTTTCCCCAAAAAATTGGCTGGGGCTGTAAGTTCACTCTCTTTTGTTGCCTTGTTGGGAGGATATGGGAGCTTGAGCTCCTCAAGCAGACCTGAAAGCCAAGTGCACCTGTTTAGTCATGGAATTGCCATGGTTGTGGAGATGTAACTGGGAAATATGGATTATATGGGAAGAGTGCCTGTTGGAACCTGACATCCCAGCCCTGCTTAAAATAAGGAAAATAAAGCCTTTGTGTCACTGCTTTTGGATAATAATTTTAACTATTTCCCCAGACTCAGAGTGGGGATTTTGGAATTCTGAGTAGTCTGGCAGGATGATGCTTCCCAGTTTCCCAGTTCTGAGGTGGCAGTAGAGCACTAAATGCTCTAATTAAACAAATTCTAGAGGCCTTTTCTTTGTCGTAACAGTTTAAAAACCCCAAAAGTAAATGCGGGATTTTAGGAAAACAAACGCCTTGCCTGTAAAATGGTGTCCCTGCTCTCCCCTCCCCTGGGTCTGGGAGGTTGTGCCAGCTGTTTTTCCTGGCTTTCGTAGGCAAGCTGGGCTTGGATTTGTAGTAGGGGATTGTTTTTTGTTTTTAAGTGTCATCACGACTATCTTACAATCCCGGCAAGCTTTTGGAAACATCTCCCAGAGTGACTCCCACGTGCTCGACATTTCCCAGCAGCAGGAGCTGATAATGGGAGCTCAGAGCAAGGCTCCCAGTCCTGCAGACCCTGCCAGGTCCCAATATTTTGGATTAAGCAGGAGATGCCCCTCGATGAGGCCCTGCATTGTTTCACTTGCCAGGGAAAAATTGTGTTTAATCTTCATGGCAGCACAGCCTGTGTTTTGTCCTGGTTCTGGTTATTGCCATGCCCTGGCATGAAATCGTTATTATTTTTTAATTTTGGGTTTTTTTCTGAATATCAACTTGGAAATCACCCTTAATTCCTGTCCTGCCCTGTTGTTCCTGGAGCAGGTGGAGCAGATGGTGTGGAAGCTGAGGGGGTAAATCCTGGAAGGTGTTGAGTGCCTCCGTGGGATCTCTCACCTGGATTGCTCCAGGAGCTCATTCCAGCTTTGCTGCCTCTGTGGGAATGCCAGCAGGAGGGGAGAGAGCTCAGGATGCATCCCAAAGGGACAGGATCCCTACCCTTTGCTTTTGATCCTCCAAAAACACAGGAGTGCTTAAACTGAAAGGCTGGATAGACTTTTTCCCAGTTTATTTCCATGGGATTTTTTCCTAAATTGAAAATCTCGATAGACTTTCCCCCACTCTTTATTTCTTCTTTCCCCCCTCTAAATTGAAAGTCTTGATAGACTTTTCCCCCTCTTTGTTTCCTTGGGGTTTATTCCTAAATTGAAAGTCCTGACAGACTTTTCCCCTATTTTCTTGTTTTGTTTTTTCCTGCCATCGAGGCAAAGCAGCAGGAATCAGGCAGTTGGGAAGGGAAGGGAAGGTGCCTCTGGAAGCACCCAGTGCTGGGTGCAGTGTAACTGAGTGTTCTCAGCACCTGTTGGTGCTTGGTGCCCTTCTTAAAGCATGATTTAATCAGAGCCAGACCCGGGATAAACACATAACAGGTTGTTGTTAAGGAGGGAGAGAGCCCACAGTTAAAGTGACAGGCTCCCACATGGAGCACATTCCCAGCCAAACACCTCCTGCCTTCACTGTCTGCTTAAATCAGAGGTGATTCCACACTGAGGCAGAAGTGCTTAAATTTTCCTGCTATGCTGGACTTCATTCCAGCAGCAAAAATGCTGAATAACATCTCTTTTTTTTTTAATTCTAATATGAAATGTGAATTACAGATGTGGGTGTGTGTATCAGAGCTCAGCGCTTCATTGTGTGTCTTATTGTGTGCATTCAGCTTCCCTCCTTTCACTCCCTGCATTTCCCTGTGGATTTTGTCCATGTATTTCTGGAATAATGAACACAGAGCCCTGCTCTTTGTTTTTCTTCACCAAAATAGAGCTCTCGTGACTGAAGGATCATCCGACCTTGTCATCTCTGGGTTTCTAGTGGGTCATGCAGCCCGTGTGGATTGCAGCAGGAGCCTGGGGGTGAGCTGTGGGATGGGATGGATCTCCCAGAAATGGTCTGGGTTGGTTTTGTTGCTGGCAGAACCGTGTGGTTCTTGTTTTTCTTTTCCCTGCTTTTTTTTATTCCTTTTTTTCGCCTCCTTGGGATGCTCAGAGCTGGCTGTGCCTCGGTGTGGATACACCTGGGATGCTGATGGTTGTACAGGAGTGCAAGGATTTACTCCCCCATCACCAAAGCTGTCTCTTCCCAGACTTTTCCCTTTCCTGTCCTCCCTCATCCCATTGCATTTATCACCACTGCTGCTTCCTCATCTCCAGTCTCCATCTATTCCCAGCTCCTCAGCCTCCCTAAGGATCTGCCCGAGATTGAGGTGGATTTAATCTCTTGGAGAACAGTGATTTTCCTGCCTCCTGCTCTTGTGTATCCAATAATGATGGGGTTGGTGCTGCATTCAGGACTTGGCCACTGTTTTCTTTTGCAGCTTCCAAGAGCCATCCTCTAATCTTAAATCATTTCACTCATTCCCTGGAGCAAATTGATTCAGCCTTCCAGGAGAAGCCAAATCACTCCCAGCCTGTTTCCTTGGCATGAGGTGTTGCAGATCAGTGGAGGGATGGATCCATGTGGATCATTTGTAAACTGAGCTGGTGGTCTGTCAGCTCTAATCCCTTTAAAGTGGGAATTACAGAGCAGGGCTGGATATCCTGCATGATCCACATCCAGGAGGTGATGGAGACTTCCAGATATTCGTGACTCAGCGTGAGGAAGGGATAGAGCCATTTTTGATTGTTTTTTCTGAGGGTCAGATGCTGCTTTCCAGAAATTGCTGCATTTCCCTGTGCTGCGTGCTTTCCTTGGAATAGCTACAAGACAACAGGGTAAAATATTTTTTTTTTTAGGGACTGTACAAACACAGTGTCTGGGTGGGTTATTCTGAAAGGCTTTGCACTATCTGGCATTAATTGTTTTCATTTTTGGTTTGGTTGGTTTGTGGTTTTTTTCTTTTTTGGTGAGTGTTATTCCCTTAAAAATGAATGTTTTAAATTCATGCTAATGTTTTTCTTTGGGTAAAGGCTACATTCATGACAGTTGCTGCCTTTTAGAGGAGCTTCACCCCGGAGGCTTTGTGTCATTCCCTGTGAAAGGTTGAGGTTAAAAGCTGACAGTTGATTGTTAAATAAATTTTGCATTATTCCCAAATTCCAGGGGGTTTTTACCTGGCCTTGAGCAGTGGCAGGGGGAGACTCAGGGTGGAAATCAGAGCTCTGCAAATCCTTGCTGCCTTCTCTCCGTGTCACAGCTGATTGTTCCTAGTCACTGGTGTGTGGATCTTTTCTCAAGCCTGGTTTGGTTCAGGCTGCTGGCATGGCAGGGGAGGAAGGACAGGGATGGAATAATCTGGTAATAATAATCTGGTGCTGTGCAGAGGGAAGGAATGGGATTGAGGGAGGAAGAATCCTGTCCAGCCTCCCTGGAGTGAGGTATGGCCTTGAAAGGTGAGCTTGAGGATGTTTGCACCAGGAAGAGACTCTGTAAAATCTGGGATTTTGGTAAAACCAAACAGATTTTAGGGTAAGATCAGCTATTTCCACAATTTACCAAGCAGAACCCCTGAAAAAGTAAAAACCAGTGTGTGATACTAAGCCCGAGTGTCCCAGATTAACCTCCACCGTGGTAGATTAATGGATGCAAAGTTGAAAAGATTGATAAATTATTAACTTAACCACGTTGGCTTTTTGTTTTTTTTTTTTTTTTTTGTGGGCTGTGGTGCTTTGTTTTGTCTTGGTGCTGGCAGGCCTGGGCTTGCTGTGAGGCTGTGTCCGAGGAGACACCCGATTTCTGCAGCAGGAAAACTGCATGAGAACACCACCCTGGGTTTTCTGACCAGAGACTGAAAAGCAATTTTGCTCTTATAGGAGTTTCTAAATCAAAATGCTGGTTTCAAACTGGGTTCTGAAGCTCTTGGATCACCAAGAAGATCTTGGTAGAAGAGTTAAGACTCATCTTGGTTTTTATGAAGTGAAGCTGCTCCTTTAAGCCTTGCTCAGTGGAGTGTGAGTGGTGTGAAGCCAGATCTTTTTTTAGGTTGAAAAGGTCCAGGTTTCGCTTTCAGAAGCATTTGGGGAGGGGACTTGTTGGCTTTTGAAAACACAGTATTGGGAGAGCTGCACTGAGAGGGACTTCTGGGAGCTGGAGGAGCAGAGCATGGAGTCAGGGGATGTTGGGGTGAGGAAGGACCTTAAGGATCATCCCATCCCACCCTTGCCATGGCAGGGACACCTTCCACTGTCCCAGGGTGCTGCAAGCCTCATCCAACCTGGCCTTGGACACCTCCAGGGATGAGGAGCCCACACTTCCCTGGACAGCAAGAGCATGATAGGGAATCGATGAGAAATGAAGCCCAAAACTTGCCTTTGGGTCCTGACTGTTCCCAAACTGATTTGTTCAGGGAAAATCCTTTTAAATCTACCTTTTTTTTTTTTAAATTACCTCTTTATTTCCCTATTTCTTCTTCCTTTTTAAGGGTGGGGAGAGATTCCTCCCTGCTGCTAAATCCCATGAAAGCTGTTCCATCAGGGGAAGCTGGCAGAAGCCACCGCTCCATCCGTCACCCTCTCCTTTCTGCTGAAGGCAACTGAAACTGGTTTTGTTTTTCTTCTGTCTGATGCCATTAATTCCCACTCAGTGACCTTCCCCCTCAGATCTCCAAAGCCGTCAGGGCTGCACCCGGTTTCACATGGCAGCCAGGCAGGTTTTAAACCTCACAATGCCCCAGCTGCTTTCCCGCTGAGCTCATGTGCTGCGGGACAGACTGGCTGTGCCCACTGGGATCCTTTTCCGAGGCATCCACATCCCCCTTGGCTGTGCTGCTGAGTTTTGGGAGCTCTCTAAACACAAAGTTAGGTTTAGAAACCAGCAGGGGCTTTGTTTGGGTGAGGACAAGAGTTAGGGGCTGATTTTCACAGGTTTGGGGATGGCCTTGCTTGGGAATCCTTGATTCCAAAGTAGCAAAAAATAAAATAAAGTAGCAATCTTTCCCACTTACCCTGGAAATGTTGCATCTCTGAGGTGACTCAGTGTGGTTACACTGATTTATTCCTCACTGCTCCTGAAGGCACCTGCTACTTTTTATTTCCCATTGTTTATTTTTCTTTTCAAACCGTGTCAGCGTTGAGTTGAGGGAAGCAGTGGAAATAAGGAAGCAGAATGATCAGCGGTTTGTTTAACATCGTTGGTAATTTAATAACCCCAGCTTAGGGCAGGAATCCGTGCCTGGATCTTGAGGAAAGCTCAGATCCCAACAGCAGAATGTGCTTTGAGCAGGGGGGGGACACCAGGCTGGGTTGAAAAGTTGGGATGTTAGAAATCAGATCCCGGTGACTCCGTGCCAGAGCCTGTGCTCCTTGAAAGGGAAGGTATGTGAGGAGGTGTTAGCTCACCCTTCTCCCGCCTGGAGCTGCTCCACGCTTTTTAAAAAGCTGTGCTCACCATCCTGAGCTCCTGGGCCTTGGGTAAAGCCCTGGGGTCTTGGATTTAAACCGATTTTGTCATGGTCACAACTGCTAAGAAAGCTGCAAGTTGCTGAGAGTCGTTTTTATTACTTGATGGGTTTTGCCATGTTTTGTTTAGCGTTGCCATGAAAAGATAATTTTAAATATTTGCCTGCTTTGGAGCAAGAAGAATTCCCCAGAAAATAACCACGTCCTGCAAACTGGGCAGGAGGCAAAACCAATGTGTTTTACACGTGGAGAAATTGCCCAGCACCAGTGACTGGGGGGAAATGTCTGAAACCCCCAGTTTGGCAGGACTGAAGAAATATTCCCCCATGGTTTCAGCAAATCAGTTAAGCTGTGAACCCTGCTTGAGTCACTGGGCACTGCTTGAATTTTCCCGGCGTAAAACCGAGACTTGAGCCTTGCCAGATGAAACAAAAGATCCCCTAAAAGTGAGATGATGAGCAATAATGTGCTCCTAATGGATCCCTTTCATCCCTGGCAAAGCACTGCTTTGCATTTCAAGGTTTGCCACAAATGTGCTTTTGCTCTGAAATCGGGAGATTTGCTGAGCCAGGGCAGAGCCCCGCAGAGTTTATTGACCACCAGCATTGAAACCATCTGCCCATGCTGGTGCTGAACTCAAAATTTACACGTTTAAGGTATAGATTGTGGAGAGGAGAGGTGTGTTTGGCTCTTCTGGTGTGTCCAAGAGCATCAGATCCTTGTCCTGGGATTCAGCTGTGCTCACACCTTGGTTTGTGCAGCTCCTCATGTGTGGTCCCAGCCTGCTGGAGCTTTTTAAATGTCAGTTCTCTGCCAAAAAATCAGAATATTTCCTCACTTCAGCAGGATTTATTGGAAAACACTGAGGGGTGAGCAAAGATTTGCCTGTTACACCTGTTTGGATGTAGCCAGAAATGGGTTTGTGGGCTCTGTGTGTGGATTCTGTCATGGAGAACTGCCTCAGGAGAGTCCAGGTGCTGCTGGTGCCTCTTCTCAATGTTGTCCACATTGCTTTGGGCCTTTTTTCCATTAATTTTTCTGTGGAGTTGGTTGGATAAGTGGGAATTGTGTGTGAGAATAACACAACAAACCTGCTCTGTGGAAAGTGTGGGAATGAGATGATCATTAAGGTCCCTCCCACCCTAAAATTCCATAATAATCAGCTGCTTTGAGTCTGAACCAGCATCTCTGTCTTTTTAGAGCCAATTTTTAGTCCTGTGCTGATAAATATTGAATTTGCTGCAGTTTGCTTATTTTTGGACTTTATCTGTTTGCAGGAGCTTCCTGCTCAGTGTGGCTGGGAAACAACAGGATTCTGCTGGGGCAGGACTTGCATTAATTTGGTTTTTTTAAAAGAGTTTTGGAATTTTTTTTTTGCTCAGTAGCAAGTGAGTCCTTAAATTGTCCTGTTTGGTGGCTTCCAAAGTCATGAATTTCTTGGTTGCCACCTGCAGTTCAGTGTCATGAAGGCATTTCAGGATGTTCTGAGTTTCTCTTGCCAGTTTTCTCAGACTTGGAAGTCACCAGAGGTGAAACCTGAGATGGGTGAACTCCATAATCCTCTGCAGGTTTTGTCTTATTTCCAGCTGGGAATTTGCTGCTGAGCATCCCAGGAAAAGGTAGATTTTGGGGCTGTGGTGCTGAAGGCTTTGACACTCCTTCACAAAATGCTTCAAAGAGCAGAAAAACCCCAAAAAGAGGGTGAGGAATCTTCCCCTAATTCTTGCAGGATACAGGATGGATCAGAAGCTGAAACCTCTTGGCTCAAGCAGATCCTTTGGTGTGAAATAATCCCACATTTCCCCTTTTGGCTCTGCTGAAGTCACCCAGTCCTCAGCAGGGCTTTGCCACGTGCACATCCCTCTCTCAGGAAGTGGCTGGAGCTGCTCAGGCGTCACAGAAACCCACATCAACTGGTTTTTAGGTCATTACCAGACCGGACTAAATTTAGCCTCTGAGCCAGCAGTGGGAGGTTTTGGATCCAAATTCCTGCCCCATCCCTATTTCTGGAGTATCTGGGCTGTGCCCTACAACCACTGCTGGCCCTGCTGAAATCCCCTGTTTCCTTTAATGCCGTGGACAACACTGAGGTTTGGTTGGGAAGTTCAGGAATAAGGAAGTGGAGATGGAATTGCAGGGAGGTGTGACAGGACATGGAGCTTGTCCCCTTCTGGATGACAGACTTGAGTCCCATTTAGGGCTGGCAGTGTGGCCAGGAGGAGATTCCTGTCCCATTTTGGTGTATGGATCAGCTCCACATCCCAAAAACTTTGTGTAGGTTTAGGGTGGGAACAGCTCGGAGTAAAGGGAGAAAACCACTTTTCTCATTACCCTTTAAATTTATCTCAACTAAGGAATGTTCCCACTTTTTTTTTTTTTTCCCCCAAGCCCCACATCTCTGCTAAAATTGTCAAATGGCAGAGATGAGTAAAGGGGAGGAAAATAAGTCACTGTGGCAGCACAAGGGAAAATTGCTGGGAGCAGTGTGTTGGTTCTGTAATTCCAAGTTCTCTTTATTTTAGCTTCCTTGATTGTTGCAGGATTCTGGTGCTTTGCAGCAGCACACTGGTTAATTGAGGTTTTTCTTTTTTCTTTTTGGTTTTTTTTTTTGTGGATTAGTAATATTGTCCTCCAAAACGGCTTCAAGTGTGTCAAGGCTGCTTAATTCTGATTTATTAAAGAAGGCTGTGATAAATGTGTGTCTTTGAAAGCCTGGCCGGCTCTGCCGGGGGTCACCTGGAATTCAGAGCGTCTGGCAGAGGTCGACTCCAGGCTTTTTGTTCTGTGCTGGGGAAAACTGGAGGGTTTTTATCAGCTCCTCTCTGAAGGAGGAGACACTTCAAACTTGGTGACAAAATCCCACTTTTCAGACAGCTGCACCTGCTAACGACTGAACTGTTAATTAGTTTTTAGTGCAGTTGCAGTGGTGTTCCTTTGTCTCTCCTATAATGGTGATTCAAAGAGATGATGTCAAGGAATCTTCTGTTTCAGCTGAATTTAACTAATTATGAGAAAAGCTTTTCCTTCCCTCCAAAGCTCCCTAAAAGCTGGGAATAGCAATGTCCTGACAACACCATTTATCCTGACAGGGTGGGGTGTATTCCAGGGCTCAACCCAAAGCTCAACTCCAGTTTTCAATTGACTGCTGGCTTTTCTCTTTTGATCCACATAACAAACTCCAGGTATTGTTATTCCTGCGGGAAACCTCCGGGCGACTTTTTCTTCCTGCAGCTCTCAGAAATACCGAGGACATAAATTTCGGGATGGCTGATTTGTAAAACTCCCCTAAGGCTCTGTCTTTCACACGAGTGCTGAGCCTCTCGTTAGGGAGTTGAGAGGGAAGTGGGATAATTAAGGCTGAGCAGATGTGCTAGAACAAGATATTGGATCAGGAGCAGAGTGTGGATGAGCTGATTCCAGCAGAAGCAAACCCACTCCTCTGTCCTGGTTTCCTTCTCCAAGTGGATTTGGTGTTTCAGCTTAGGGAACTTAACTTCCAGACTCCTGCAGGGAAACTTCCCAATCTTCCTGCAGCCCTTCCATCCTGGAGGTTGTTTTGGGGGAATCTGATGCAGTGGCAAGGATTTTGTGTTTGTGGTGCTCTGTTTTACCAACACCTTCTGCTGTTCTGCTGCTCGTGTTATAAGAAAAATTCCCTTTTTCCCTCCCTCTGGTTGTGGTGGCATCACCTGTGCCAAAGTGGCTTTAATGAACCTTCCAGAGCCTTAAAGGGACTGGAAAAGGAGGGAGAGGGACTTTAGAAGGGCCTGGAGGGCCAGGATGAGGGGGAATGGCAATAACTGAAAGGGAGGAGTTGAGATGGGATCTTGGGAAAGAAGGAATTCCTGGCTGGGATGGAATTCCCAGAGAAGCTGTGGCTGCCCCTGGATCCCTGGGATGTCCAAGGCCAGGCTGGACAGGGCTTGGAGCAACCTGGGACAGTGGAAGGTGTGGATCTGGATGAGCTTTAAGGTCCCTTCCCACCCAAACCATTCCATGATTTTAATCCCTGCCTTCCTGGCAGATGCTGGGATCAGTGACTTCCTGTAGGCAGAGAAATCCACAATGCTTGACAGCAGCCTGGACCTCTTCCTTCTGCTTCTGCTGCAGCTGCTGAGCAAAGGAAGATCCTAAAATCCTGGAAACCATTAAAAAATACTTTAAAATCAGTGTTTTCCATGCATGAGGGGTATCCCAGGATTTGGGCACCCTCCCCTCCCAGCTCTGGTGCTGCCCCAGCTCTGCCTGGCTGTGGTTTTGGTGGCCCTGGTGATTCCCAGCCATTCCCATGGCCAGCCAGAGCTCCCAAGGCTGTGTTGGCTCCTTCCTCAGCAGCCCTTCAGCCTTTCTGCTGCTCAGGGAAACTCCTGCAGGGCTCATTGTTCATTCCTAACTTGGTGTCTTCCTCTAGAACACAATGTATCTTCACACCTCCTGTGCAATTCATCCCTTGGGAAAAACCAGAAACCCCTGGAGACTCAAAACCAGTTTTTTGCAGGCTGGTGTTGTTCTTGGAGCAAAGGCTGATGGTGGGAGCTGGAGGCAGGAGGGATTGCTGGGATGAATGGAAGCACCAGCCTGATTTCCTAAACTTCCAAGGCTGATAAATGAACTTTTTGCAGGTGGTTTGGTGATTAACTGACCCCGTGTCAGTGTATTTAATTTACATTTTAAGTGGAATTGTCAGGCTGGATGGGACTTGGAGCAGCCTGGAGTAGTGGAAGGTGTCCCTGCAGGTGGAACTGGATTTTTTTAAGGTCCTTTCCAACCCAAACCAGCCTGTGATTCCAATTTTTTTGGAGTTAATGGCTGTGTGGGTGGGAACTACTTGTACTGACCTTCTGCCCAGAGGGAAATTTTATATTTATATTTTCTCAGGACTGATCCATACAGTGAAATCCAACCTGACTTGGCAGAAAGCTGAGTAAAAAAAAAAAAAAAGTTTCCTGACTTTTCAGAAAGCTGAAATCTGATCAACTCAGATTTTTTAATTAACCCTTTAAATAGAGATGACCAAATGTGCTGGACAAAAAAAATCTGTGACAAACCCACTTGTGCAGTTTGGCTGTTCCCATCCAGCACTGGGATGTGTTTATGGGATCCACTGGGGAAGCCACAGTGCCCCATTGCCCTCATTCCACAGGAAGGATAAAGAGGATAATTGATTTAATAGCTGTGACAGTGGCACATTGGATTGTTGGAGGCATTTCTGTCCAGAACTCTGGCATGCAGGAAACTCCTACACCTTTTCCTGTAGCAACACTGAGCTGCAGTTTCCTGGTGTGTGGAGTTGGGGTGGTTTTAATATTGCAGGTGACCTGGAAAGAAGGAAAACTTTATAAACTTCAGCTCTGCTTGTTCCTAAATCACTTGGGGTTTTTCTGCTGTGGTGTGAGAGAAAACTGGGAATGGTCTGTGTTGGAAATTGTGGTTGTTTTAACTTCACCAGGCCTGGGATTGAGGTTTGGAGTTTGGACTAAAAACCCAGCAAAATTTGGTGTAAATCCTGCCTGAGCTGCTCTTTTAAAACACTTAGAACAAAGCTAAAAAAAAAAAAAAAAAAAAAGCAAATCTGATCCCTCTGGAAGTTCTGGGGCTGGCAGGGCTCCTTCCCACAGCAGAGAAAGGGACAAATCTCATATTCTGGGGTTTGGGAAGGATCTGCAAAAGGCACAGCACCCTCAGGAGTATTTCCAGTGTGGGGTTGGACACCCAACACCAGAATATTCCCACGTGGGGTTGGAAGGAACTCTGCAAAACAGCCCCACGATGGAGGTAACTCTGTGTTCCTTGGTGTTAGAGGTGCTTAGGGAGCAGGAAAGGAAAAATCCCCCTGGATTCTGCTCCTGGCAGGCCATGGAGAGCTGCTGTAATCCATCATGCTGATGCCAAAGGAGCAGGATCCTGAGCAGGACTCTAAATGTGTTTCAGATGAGCCTTTCCAAGGTGGGAGTGCTGCCTCAGCACTTGTTAGGGGAGGATTTTGGGTGCAAGCCCCTTCCACAGGCTTGGTGTTGGTTTTTAATCCTGATTTTCCACTCCTTGTGAGGCAGTCTGTGCCTTGCCTGCTGCACCTGAGAATCACAAGAGCAGAATTTCATTCGTTCTTGGAAAAAAACCCCTATTTTTACTGGAGTGTTTTGAAAGGAACAGAAATCCCCAGGTGCCTCAGGGAATGATCCACCCTGGAAAAAACCACCTGGAGCTGGTGGAGCTCTATGTGTTCCCCCAAATCAGGGGTTGGGAAATCTGCATTGAAACCAAACCATGATTTTTCCCCTGTCTTATTCTAGATTGAGGCAATTGCACTAATCTCGAGCTTAATTTCCAAATTCTGTTGGCTTTTATTCCCTACACCCATGCTGGAGAAATCCCAGTTTTGGAGATTTGTTTTAAAGCTTTTTTCTTTGAGGATTGGCAGATAAGAACCCTTCTCTGGGAAGGCTCAGAACTGCTGGAGCTTCTGGCTCAAGGAGCAAAGAATTGTGGAACAAACAATGGGAAAAGCTGGAGAGGGTAAGTTTAGGTGAAATCTTAGGAAGAAATCCTATGGTTTTGAGGGTTTTGAGAGTTTTGAGATCCCTTCCAACCCAAATTTTATGATTCTGTGAAATAATCTGTTGTTCCCTCTTCTTCAGGGGACAAATCACCTCAGAAATATCTTTAGATATTGTTGTGGTTGATTGGTGCAGAAAACACCTGGGTGGGAGGCAGTTCCCTGCTGGGAGTTTGGATTTGAAGCACAAAAGTCAATTATGGTTGAACTCAAGTTCAAGCAGCTTTGTGAGCACCAGAGCTGCTTCATTTTCCACTGGCACTGTCCTCTCCAGTGTGCTCTGGGCTCTGAGTCTGGTTTAGAATTCAAACCCAGCTTGAATTTCAAACAGCTGGTGCTGCCTCAGTTCTGAAAATTGTGGTTTAAAAACTCCTCTCACCAAGCCTGGTGCAGGTGGCACCAGGAAATTCATCAGGGAGTGTTTGGGGTTGGAAAGAACTCTGCAAAACAACCCCACACTGGAGATAACTCTGTTTTCCTTGGTGTTGGAGAGGCTTAGGAAACAGGACAGGAAAAGTCCCACTGGATTGTGCTCCTGGCAGGATCCTGAGCAGGACTTGAAATGTGTTTCCTCCCCCTTGTGATGTTCTAGCAATCCAAGGTTCAGTTTCTTTGTGGGAAACCTTTCCCAGGGCTGATTTTCCTGGGAGCATCCCAGCATGGAGTGTTTATTGAACCAATTCTCAGGATTCCCTGGTTTCACACTTCCTCAAGTCAGTGTTTTCTGTAGCCTGAGCTGAGGATCAGCATCTTCTTCCTGAGTCTCTTTGGCCAAATTCATCATCTTCTTCTTCAGGCAAGGAAAGATCCTGGCAAAGGGCAGCAAAGAGGATGTGGAATTTGCTTCCAGCACTGGACCTGCTCCATGCCAAAGCTAAAATTAAGCAGAATTTATTTTAGGCTTTCAGTATTTCCTTTGACACTTTCTCCTTCCTGCCACTAAACTCTTTATCTTGTTTAAAATCAAAACCTTGACATAATGCTAGATTTTTTTCCCTAAATAAGCCTTTGCCAAAGCTCAGCTCTTGGCCTCCTCTGCATCTGCTTTGAGTGCAAAGATCTCATCCTGATGGCTTTCCAGGGGGAGGAGGAATGGATGAGGATGGAGGAGATGGATTTTTGTCCCTTTGGGGCTTCGTGTCACTTTTGCAGAGCTGCTTTGAGTTTCTGAATGACTGTGGAGCTTCCTGGCAGTGAAAAACCATCTCAGTCAAACCTACAAAAACCTAACCCAAACCTCCCTTGAGAGAAAAGGCCACATCTTAAAATGATACTTTATTTTTCCCCCTGAAGACTAAATTAGAGAAGTATTAGAACATGTCAGAGCATTCTGCTTTTAACAGAGCTGCTGCATTCTTGTAAACCATGTGATGAGGCTCAACCCCAAAATACACTTCAATTTTGGGCTCAGTGTCAGGTCTAGCACAGGTTTGGGGTCATGCTCAGCCCTGTGGTTTCACAACCACATTTTCTCTCTCACAAGTGTTTCAGCACTTCTAGAATCCTCCCAAAGAGGAAATGAACCGTTGCCAGCACACCTGGAAAAAGAAATGATTGTGTTTTTTCTCCTCCTGATATTTCCCTGCAAACACACTTGAAATCTCTGGCTGGTTGGAGAAGTTGATTATTCCTACATGAAACACTCGATTCCACCAGTGTGTCCCATCTCCATGGAAACCAACTTCTCGGGGTGGGAGCTGGAGGGTTGCAAATATTAAATCTGGTGCTTTAGCTCAGGGACAGCTGTGTGGCCACCTGAACTGCTCCAGCTCCATCCTCAGGGCTCCTGGATGCAGCTCTGCCTTCCCTCTGAGCTGAAACTCTCTGCCTTCTGGTTCCTGATGATTTCCAGCTCTCATGGAATTCTCTTGGGAAGCTCAAGCATCCCAGTTGGATCCTGGGGATGTTTTTGCCTCTCCAGTTATCCCAGAGAAGTCCTCATTGTCTCCATGCTGATCTTTCCCCAAACAGTGCAGTTTCCTCCATGTAGGATCCATTTAAGTAATTTGCTTCTAATTAGGTGTTAATTGCACTTAAATCCTCTTGGATCTGTTTGGCTTTTCCTGAGATTCAAAGAAATCTTGTGCTTGCGGAGGCAGCTCTGTCACACTGTGGTCACACACAGGGACATCACTTGAGCTTTATTGATCCCAGCTTCATTCCAACTCCCTTCCATCAAATCCAATCCCTTCCTTTCATGTTTAGCATCCCTGTGCCAACTTCTCCTCACCTTGACTAATGCATCTCCCTGCCAGGACTCAGGGAGGTCATGGTTTAAAGGGATTGGGATCCATGGTTGGGATGGAGGGAACTCCTGGTGCCACTGCTGCAATTCAGTGTTGGCCCATCCCGTTCTAGCTGGGCAGTTTGGGATAAGTTTGTTCCAATCTGTTTTCTCTAATGCAAAAAAAAAAAAAAAAAAAGAAAAGAAAAAGAAAAATCAGCCCAAGAAAACCAAGATCATGTAATCATTTTAGTTGGAAAAGCCCTCTGAGATCCTTGAGTCCAACCATTCCCAGCACTGCCAAGGCCAGCACTGCCCCATGTCCCCAAGTGCCACATCCACAGGGCTTTGAAATCCTAACAGGATGGGGACTCCCCCCCTGCCCTGGGTAGTTCCAATGCTTTGCAGCCCTTTCTGTGGGGAAATATTCCCTAAAATCCAATGTCAACCTCCCCTGCCCAGCCTGAGGCTGTTCCCTCTGCTGCTGTCCCTGTTCCCTGGAGCACAGCCTGACCCCATACCCGGCTGTCCCCTCCTGGCAGCAGCTGTGCAGAGCCACAAGGTCCCCCTGATCCCCTCTGCTCCAGGCTGAGCTCCTTTCCCAGCTCCCTCAGGAGTTTTCAGACCCTTCCCAGCTCCATTCCCTTCCCTGGATAAAAGATTCAGTATGTATAATTTCTTCTAAACACATTGAAACTCTTTAAGGGAGCAACAGAGAGTTGGGGAGGGCAGTGAATTAATCAATTTCCCGAAGGAAAAGGGCAGTTCTGCTCCATCCAGCCTGGAATGAGATGCACCTCGAGTTCCTGTGGTGGTTCTGTGAGGGAAGCCCAGGTTTGGAGGAAAAATGCTGACTTGGTTTGTGCTGAGTTGAGAGCAGCCAACTCGTCTGCAGAGTGTCTCCAGGGAAAAGCTGACTTTTCCTTCTACTTTTTCATTATTCCTCCAGTTTCTTGGCACGGAGATGGGTGGAAACCAGCCAGGTGTAAATCACCAGGAGCTCCAAGGAAAGCAAGCCAGGCTGGAAGCTTTGCTGGAACAGCATTTCCTTCTCCCCAAATCCCTCTTGTCATCCAGAAGGTGCCTTTTGGTTCACATGGCTGCACAGGGAAAGTTTGGGGGTCAGTGGTGACTCAGGGCTTCATCTGGGGGAAATTTGCTATCCTTATGTGAAATTGGGAAGGCTGCCTGTGGAATAATCGAAGAATTTTTTTATCTTGTGTGATTTCTTACCTCAGGCAGGTAAAACCTGGCAGAGAAGTGGCCAGGAAGGGGTTTTTTTTTAAAGCAAAGCTGCGTTTCTAACAAGGAAATTCTTGTTTGCAGTAAAAGAAAAACTTAGCAGCCGAGCACAGGTTGCTGTTCAGTCATTAATTTGCAGCTCCTGTCCTTCCAGGGCATTTTTGGCAGCAAACAGAGCTGGTGTTGTCTTACAAGGAGTGAAACCCCCTCTGTGTCGTGGTGTCCTTGGTTCACTTGGCACAGGGATCAGGAGAGGGAAGTTTGTCCTCAGAGCTTCCCAGGAGTGCCTTGCTGTCCTTTTCCTTTATTCTGTAGGATTTAAGGCAGTTTTGCAGCTTTCAGAGCTGTGGGGTTCTAAATCCAATTTAGAGTCACAGAATTATGGAATGGTTTGGGATGGAAGGGACATTAAACATCCAGTGCCACCCCTGCCATGGCAGGGACACCTTCCACTGTCCCAGAGTGCTCCAAACCCATCCAAGGACACATCCAGGGGCAGCCACAGCTTCTCTGGGAATTCCAGCCCAGCCAGGAATTCCTAATTCCCAAGATCCCATCCATCCCTGCCCTCTGGCAGTGGGAAGCCATTCCCTGTGTCCTGTCCCTCCATGCCTTGTCCCCAGTCCCTCTGCAGCTCTCCTGGAGCTCCTTCAGGCCCTGGCAGGAGCTCTGAGCTCTCCCTGCATCCTTCCCTTCTCCAGGGCAACATTCCCAGCTCTCCCAGCCTGCCTCCAGAGCAGCTCCATGGATTCCTCTGGAATCTCTCCAGCAGCTCCAGGTCCTTCTCATGCTGAGGATCCCAGCCTGAATCCAGTTCTGGTGCTGAGGTCCCACAAGGACAGGGCAGAGGGAGAATCAGACCAAGGGAAGTTGGGATTTGCCCCAGGGATGTGAGGATAAACCCCAGGGGTGACATCCCAGGAACTGTGCAGCAGAACATCCTTGGCAAATCACAAACCTTGTTGTGGTGCTGGAAATCCTCTCTGCTTGAAGGTAGAAACTGAGGACACCCTGTGGCAACGAGAATACCTGGCTTGAGGGAAAATCCATGGATTTTCATGTTAAAATATTCAAGTCTGGAGTTCTCCAGAAGTTTGCAACCAGTGAGGTGCTAAAAAGCCACCTCTTGCTGCTCGAAGAAATCACAGCTTTTTTTTTTGCCCTTTTTGGCTCCTAAGAGTCCCTTTTTTTCTGGTGTCCTGCAGGGCTGGAGGAGCCTGACGGAAGTGAGTAGCAGGCTGGGAGTTGAGAAAAATAGGGATAAATATTCCAGATGCTTAGAGCATCCAAGCCCGGTGCTGGCTGTGGTTTCATGGGCATCACTGGCACCTGAGGAGCTGTGCCAGGGCAAGGAGGGAGTTTGGAGGAGCCACAGCAGCTTCCCAAGGCTCGGAGGCAGGGAGGGGCAGAGCTGAGCTCCGGAAATCCTCCAAATCCTCGCAGGGAACTCGGAGCTCATCTGCCTTTGTAAGAAAATAAACATGAATAACCATCAGCTGCTCTGATAGAGGTGATTTATGTTGCAAAATGCTGCTTGCAGAGGCTTCAGGAGAATTCACACCTCTGACACCTCGAGTTTCCATCGTACGGGTGGTGTAGAGCTCTTCACAGTGGGAAAAATCAGCTGTCGGAGTGTTGATCTCATGTTTAAATCACCTTTTAGCACCAAACACAGCGAATTCTTTGCTCAAAGATGGGTTTTCTGCTTAGGTGGTGGAGCTGGAGGATTTATTATTTTATTTTTGAAATCTATTCAGGTGTGGTGTTTGGTTTTCCCTCAAATCCAGGATGTTTTCTCTGGTGAGGTTCTTCACCTGCAGACAAGTCTCTAAATAAGAGAGGACACAGCAAAAATCCTTAGAAAGGACTTGACTCCTCATGATGACCCTCAACCCATCTCTCATTTCATTTGTAGCCCCCAGATAAATCCACAACTTTATTTTTCCATGAGATATTCCAGTTTTGTTCTCCTCTTTAGGTCAGGGCTGCTCGTGGCCACTTGTGTTGCTCGCTGTATTTTCAGTGAAATATTTTTAGCTGGAAAACTCATTCTCCCAAGCTTGTAACTAATGTTAATTTTAAAGAAACTTAATGAAAGGATTTTTTTTTCTCTTTTTTTTTGGGTTAAATGTTTGCCAGGAAAAAGCCACTCAGCCCTGAGAACAGACAGACCATCTGTTGGCCGTGATGTTCAGCTGGGATTTGGGGAGATCTGGGTGTGAATTTAGATCCTAACTAAATTTTTTTTTGATTGCTGCAGGGGAGATCCAGCCCTGCAGTGGTGGGTGGCCCTGCATGAGGATGAGGAAATGGGAATTTGACCCTGGAACAGCCAAATCCACAATGACCACTTTTTCCTGACTCACGGGCTGAGCTCCTCTCCCTCCAGATTTGAAGGGTTTTGTGGGGGTTTTGTCGTGATGGAGAAAAAGCAAAACGCTTGAAATTGCTTTTTTTTCTGACTGAGGAAACAATTTCCTGCGAGTCCAGCCCTGAAAGCAGAGCCTTGATCCTGACAGGAGCTGGGATGTTCCTGGTGTGCAAATCCTCAGCTCCGTCGGCCTTGGAGCTCCTGGCACATTTCAGGCACTGAAAAATTCCCTTGGCTCTCTCCTAGCAACCTTTCCAAGCTGATATTTGAAAACAAGCTTCCATAGCCTCAGCTAAATGTTCCCAACATTTACTGGGCTTAAAATTCTCTTGCTAGTCCTGGGACTGAGATAATTTGTCTTCAGGACTCCTCGTTTCTGTGGCTTTTGAACTTAGAAACCTGACTCGTATCCAGGTTTTTCTCTTTTCCCTCGACTTTCCCACTGGTTTTTTTTTTTGGCACGAGGTCCAGTTGGCATCCTGAGGTGATGAGGAGATAAAAGCAGCAAGGCCAAGAGTCTTGGAAGGGATTTGGGCTGTGGCTGTTAAACATTTTAGGGTGTGGGATGTGTTACAGATTTGGAGCTCTGATCTCCATTCCGTGTCCTGCTGTGGGGACAAGTGCTCCTTCCAGGATGAACCCCTGGAATTTGGGGATGTTCAAAGGTCTTTATCCATGAATTACCTGTTTTTTTGTGAATTTGACCAATGAAAAGTGCACTGAGAGAGAGCATGGGCACAGAGGGATTGGCCTGGACAGGGTAGATTAAAAAATGAGGGAGTTGTGGTCTTCCCAAAAAACGCTGGATGTGTGTTGAATTCCTGGTATTTTCTGCCCCAAAACACAGCAATATCCAATGAAAAAGGTGGCTGGGATTTCTGGATACAGACATAGCAATCCTGGGAGAAACATGCAGAGCTGAATTGTGGGAATCTTGCTCTGGGCTCCTGTTGCTCCTTTCCTGGGCTTTCCCAGAGCTGTGCTCACTTTGCTGAAGAGCTGGAGCATTTCTCCTTGCCGGGAATTCCTTGGAATTGCAGCGAAATCCGGATGGAGGAGAGGAGATTCCATGTGCCCTCAGCACAGCTGGGTTCCTTCAGGATTGTGGATCTCCAGACTGCTCCTGGATCCGAGCCTGCTGATGAATTCCTGGCGTGTTTGGGACAGAATTCATCCGGGATTTGGTTGTAAGACTTTCGCCTTACGGAAAAAATGCAGCGCGAGCTGAGAAAACAGTTGGATCAGAGCCTGTGTTCCTCACTCAGGATACATCACCGGGAATTCTGGTGGAGTTCTCTCTGGGAGTGTGGTCTGGACATTGCTCTGAACGTGTCTCATCCCTCCTGCTGTTCCCCTGGCGCAGCTCTGAGGGATGGAGGAGCCTGGAGTTCCGCCTTGGATTCCTCGGATAAGTGTTTCCTGAAGAATTGCTGGAGATGGGAAGAGTTTGTAGGGTGGAAATGTTCTTCTTTGTGGAACAGTTCTCCCAGGAGTGCTCTCAGCTCTTCCACTAGTGAGATTCCAAGATTTCAGATTGCTGGACATCTCTTCTGTGGTGGAGGGAGGGGAGGGCAGATGGTTCATTCCAAGGAAAAAGGATTTTCCCAGCTTCCTCATTTCTGCTAATCCAGAGATTTTCCCTGTGATTATCACTGAAATCAATTTTATTTGCAGCCTGTCCTCAATTATGGAGTCATGGAATGGTTTGGGTGGGAAGAGACTTTAAGATCATCCAGTTCCAACCCAAACCATGGCCTTGGACACCTCCCACTGTCTCAGGTTGCTCCAAGCCCTGTCCAACCTGGCCTTGGCCATTCCAGGGATCCAGGGGCAGCCACAGCTTCTCTGGGAATTCCATCCCAGTTTATTGATATGATAGAGAATCTCCTCTATCATATCAATAAACAACTTGGTTGTTCCCAAACCTTTCATCCCAATATTTCTCCCTGTCATGAACCTAATTCACTCACTGTTTCTTTGTTAGGAATTACAAAGAGGCAATATTCAAATATGGCCCTGTGTGGCTCATTAATATTATTTTAATTTGGGAACACCAGGATTGAGTCAGAGTGTGGAAAACTCGGCTTTAATTTCCAGTTGGCATTAACTCATGGAGCTGAGGAGCATCCAGGCTGGAGCTGCTCAGGATCAGGCTGGGAGAACTGGTTTTTATTCAGCAGGACTCGATTGAGTCCAAAGTGAAACCATTTGTATTTAACCTGATCTGTGAAGCTGCTGTGAGTGTGAAAATCCTCCAATATTCAGCATTTTCTGGGCCATCATCATACACAGTGGGATCGTGTCAGAGTTTGGGAACCTGGAATAATTACCTAGAGGTGCATTTTGTAGGGAATTAAACTTCAAAACTTCCTGTCATGCTGCTGAGTGACACAAAAAGATCTGGTGACAAATATCCCGAAACATCAGGACTGAAATCATCCACGGCACTTCACTGTGAGGTTCCTCCCCACAAACCTGGAGGGAATTCGCTTTTCCTGGAGACTCCTGTTGGATTTTAGCAGGGAAATCACCTGCACTGAGGGCATTTCTGTTTCCATCTGCCCTTTGTGAGCTGCTCCTGGCTACAATGAGCTCCTTGCCGTGGGATTTTAGGGCAGAGCAGCTCGTGCTGAACCGAGAAAACCGCGGAGCCAAAAACCAGCCATCAACTTTTCACTCTTCCCTCTCCCCAGGAGAACGAGGGGAAGGAGCTTGTTGTGTCCAAAGCCTTCTGGAGCTGATGCTGGGGGAAACCTCTGTCCAGTCTGGGAGTCATTGTCCTCAAGGAACTGCAGTAAATCCTGAGGCTGGGACTGGGATCTCCTTACACAAAATACCAGCATGGAATTGTCACCAACCCTCTGGGAGGCACCTCCAGCAGGTGAAATCAATTTTATTTGCAGCCTGTCCTTAATTATGGAGTCCTGGAATGGTTTGGATGGGAAGGGACTTTAAGATCATCCAGTTCCAACCCAAACCATGGCCTTGGACACCTCCCACTATCACAGTAGGTTGTGATTTAGGATCAGGGATCTGAGATGGGAATTCTTTATTCCTGTTCAGTCCATTCCTGCTCATTGGGAATATTTCAGTGAGTGTTTGTGCTCAGGTGTTATAAAGGTCCAAGGTGAGGCTGTGGAATTTCTGCAATCCTGGGCAAACTTTGTGCCATGAAAGCAGAAAAACCTTTTCCAACCTTTTCCATCCTCAAGGAACTGCAGTAGATCCTGAGGAACCCCACAGGTGGACTGGGATCTCCTTACACAAAATACCAGTGTGGAATTGTCACCAACCCTTTGGGAAGCACCTCCAGATTGTGATTTAGGATCAGGGATCTGAGGTGGGAATTCTTTGTTCCTGGTGGATCCATTCCTGCTGGTTGGGAATATTTCAGTGAGGGTTTGTGTTATAAAAGTCCAAGGTGAGGCAGTGGAATTCCTGCAATCCTGAGCAAACTTTGTGCCATGAAAGCAGAAAAACCTTTTCCAACCTTTTCCATCCTCAAGGAACTGCAGTAAATCCTGAGGCTGGGACTGGGATCTCCTTACACAAAATACCAGCATGGAATTGTCACCAACCCTCTGGGAGGCACCTCCAGCAGGTGAAATCAATTTTATTTGCAGCCTGTCCTCAATTATGGAGTCCTGGAATGGTTTGGGTGGGAAGGGACTTTAAGGTCATCCAGTTCCAACCCAAACCATGGCCTTGGACACCTCCCACTATCACAGTAGGTTGTGATTTAGGATCAGGGATCTGAGATGGGAATTCTTTATTCCTGTTCAGTCCATTCCTGCTCATTGGGAATATTTCAGTGAGTGTTTGTGCTCAGGTGTTATAAAGGTCCAAGGTGAGGCTGTGGAATTTCTGCAATCCTGGGCAAACTTTGTGCCATGAAAGCAGAAAAACCTTTTCCAACCTTTTCCATCCTCAAGGAACTGCAGTAAATCCTGAGGAACCCCACAGGTGGGACTGGGATCTCCTTACACAAAATACCAGTGTGGAATTGTCACCAACCCTTTGGGAGGCATGTCCAGGTTGTGATTTAGGATCAGGGATCTGAGGTGGGAATTCTTTGTTCCTGGTGGATCCATTCCTGCTGGTTGGGAATATTTCAGTGAGTGTTTGTGTTACAAAGGTCCAAGGTGAGGCAGTGGAATTCCTGCAATCCTGAGCAAACTTTGTGCCATGAAAGCAGGAAAACCTTTTCCAACCTTTTCCATCCTCAAGGAACTGCAGTAAATCCTGAGGCTGGGGCTGGGATCTCCTCACACAAAATACTGACATGGAATCAGCACAGCCCTTTGGGAGGCACGTCCAGCAGGTTGTGATTTAGGATCAGGGATCTGAGGTGGGAATTCTTTGTTCCTGGTCAGTCCATTCCTGCTCATTGGGAATATTTCAGTGAGTGTTTGTGTGTGCCCAGGTGTTATAAAGGTCCGAGGTGAGACTGTGGAATTCCTGCAATCCTGGGCAAACTTTGTGCCATGAAAGCAGAAAAACTTTTTCCATCCGAGTGAAAAATCATGGGGGGAAAAGAAGGGGAATTTGGTTTTAGTTCCCTGTATTTGGAGCATTCCTGCCAAGCTCCTGCTGTGATGTGAAGGATCTTATATGAAATATTCCATGTCCCCTTCCCTCAAATGGGAGCAGCTGTGGGGCTGAGGTTCAGGTGGGAACAAACCTTGGATTTTCTCCTGCTTCCCTTGTAATTCATATCCAGCCTATTGATGAAAGCTGATTGCTGTAGGATATTATTCCCAATCCATTAACCCTGATTTACAGCAGAATTCCTTATCAAGCTTCACTGCTGAAACATCACCATTAATTGTCTTAACCCAGCCTTGCTCAGAATGAAGATTTCTCCCCTTTTCCTTTGTATTCCCTTCTTCCCGAGCTGCTTTGATTCTTCCTGTTGTTCTTTTCACGCTGTCTCTCCCAAGGCTCAGGAGTTTTGGTTTTTTTTTGGTCTTGCAAGTCAAATTAACATGAGATTGCCATGATTTGCATGGGAGCTGTGGGAGGCAGCCGGGGAGAATGGAATTCATCTGAGCAGAGACTTCCAGCAGCCTCGGCGCATTTATTTCAAACCCGTCGCTGCTGGGGACCCAAAGCTCTCCTAAATCAGCTCAGGAGGGGCTGGAAAACTCAGCAGCTCTGAGGATTCATCCCAAGATTCCTCAGGGGCAGGGGAGGGTGGGGAATTGGCTTTTACCAACGTCATTGTGGTGCTGTGGTCACTCAGATGTGTCAGGACGCTGGAATTCCACGTGGCACTTGGAATATTTGGAATATTTGGGTCAGCGGGCTTTGAGTGAGTTCCTTGTATCCAAGGGAATGGATTTTGCTTCCTGGATGAAACGTTTTTTCCTTGACTTGCTGCATCAGGATTGAGAGCAAACACGAAGTCACAATCCTAGGAGGACTCAACGAATTTGTCGTGAAGTTTTATGGACCACAAGGAAGTAAGTTGGTGATCCAGCCCAGTGACTCGTGGTGGGGAGCTGGGAAATGACATTCCACAGGGGAGGAGATGAGCAAATCTAAGGGGGATAGAGAGAAATGCAGGGGAGGGTGGGGAGGATCCAGCTGTGAGTGTGGACATGGATAAATCCCACCCCTTGGAGCTGGCAGAGCTGATGTTTCCTCTGGAAAACTCTGCCCTTCACACCCCTGAGCTCTCCTGGACTCAACTCACAAGTTTTCCATCAGTCACAGGAATTTCTATGGAGTTTGTCATTAAAGATGGCTTTTCCTCCTTAATTTAGCACCGTCTCGGAAGGTAAGGAGATTATCCCAAAGTCCCTGTTTTTAATAAGGCTCTGGGTCTTTGTGCCAAAATCTTTTCCAGAATCAGTTCAACCCGTGGCAGGCAGAGCAGGAAAAAGCCTTTTCCCATGGGAGGTTTGCTCTGAAATCTCACCAGAGATGTATTTTCCTCAGTTCTCTGGTTCTGTTTATCCTCTCCTCAGCTCTGGAGTGTCTAATTCCCGATTTTCTTCCCTTGCAGCACCATATGAAGGTGGAGTGTGGAAAGTTAGAGTCGACCTTCCTGACAAATACCCCTTCAAATCTCCATCTATAGGTAACAAATACTCATTTTCCATCAAAATCCTGCTGTTTATGCTGAAAGTTTGCAGGTGGAGTTGCAGCAGTGCAGTATAAGACCTTTAAGTCTGCAAAATGTTTTTATCAGATTGCAAATCCCAAGCAGAGAGGAGGTTTGGGCTTTGGAAGGAGCAGGAGCTGGGAATGGGATTTGATTATATATTTGTGTGTTGATCAATTAAATCTCTCTCCCATGTGCTTTTTTTAATAATAAATTAAAATTTATTCATTTTATGGGTGGTGGAGCAAAGACAACAGTGCACAGTCTTGGGGAGAACCCAACTTTTGGGGTTTTCTGTCCAAAAGTGGATGGAAGTTCCTCCCACTGAATCCTCCATCCTCTTGGAGCAGGGAATGCATGTGTGGAAGAACTCAAAAAGTAAGGATTTATCACCAAAAAAGGCTTGGCTGGTTAGGCTTGTTTCACCGTGCAGAACAATAGGAAATTTGATTAGGAAATTGTTTTTATTTCCATCCATGGGGAATAGGAAGCCACCTCGGATGTCTTCAGGTGCCCAACTTTATCCCAGTCACCAAAGCCCTAAATAAAATTACCAATATTGCTTGGAAAACTGGACAAGA
Source organism: Entomyzon cyanotis (assembly GCA_024500445.1). Classification (NCBI taxonomy): domain Eukaryota; kingdom Metazoa; phylum Chordata; class Aves; order Passeriformes; family Meliphagidae; genus Entomyzon; species Entomyzon cyanotis. The sequence continues at coordinate 3,774,781 of JAKEPQ010001019.1, forward strand.
TGCAGGAAATTCCTCTATCTCATCTCCCTCATCTCTTCCAAGTTGGAATTGTGCCTTTTGGGAGAGGATGATGCTGTTCATACACCATCCTTCACCTTTTTTAATATTTTTTTTTAATTTGAAACCTTCAGTGAACCCCAGAAATGGGAAAACTGAATGATTACAAACAAATCTGCAGCTCTGAGGAACCTTTTCTTCCTCTTGAGTCAGCTCTGGAATTCCCTCTCAGAGAGTCACAGGGCAATCCTAAATCATGGGATCATGGGGTGGTTTGGGTTGGAAAGAACCTTAAAACTCATCCAGTTCCAACCCCAACACCTTCCACTCTCCCAGTCCAGCCTGGCCTTGGACACTTCCAGGGATCCAGAGCAGGATGATGATCAAGAAGATGTTTTCTGCTCAAAACACTGAGTTATTTTGGCCTTTCTAATGCTGATTTTGCTGCATTTATTTTAGTTTTCCATCCCTCCCTTGTTGAAATCCATTGTCTTTCCACTGCTTTATCCCAGATCTCATGAGGAGCTTCCCTTGCCCTACAACTCTGTTCAAGTGGCTTAAAAACCCCTTTTTTCTTCCCAAAAATCTACTTCTTGCTGGAAAATCCCTTATTTTCCTCCCAAAATTTTCCTCTTGCTGAAAACCCCCTTTTCTTCTCCTCAAGCTCCTGCAGAAAAACCCCATTTTTCTCCCCAAAAATCCTCCTCCTGCTGGAAACAAGATTTGATTTGGATAAAATCCTTCCTAGACCTGAGCTGGCTTAACAAAGCAGAGCTCTGGAAAAGCTGGGAAACTCCAAGAAAATTCTGGAATTTGGGAAAACTCCCGAGAGGCTGCAGGGAGAGGTTTGTTTTCTCATTTTTGCTGCCCCAGCCCAGCTTATCTGGGACAGCCAGGCCTGGGTGAAACCTCCTGAAGCATCCTGATAATCTCTGCTCTGGACATTCCTGATCAAAAAACTCCAGAGCAGCTTCATCCCAGCTGAACTGGGAGCACTGGGAATTATTCCTCTCCCTGTCCTAACCCAGCCTGGACCTCTGGATAACCCAGGAATTAGCAGGGAAGAAATTTCCCATGGAAATACCTGATTTTTAGAGGTGGAAGTGAAGGATTTTAGGGATTGTGGAGTTTTTAAACAGACTTGTTTCTGTTCTCAGCAGAGTTCAAATTGTCCCTGTGAGTCTCTCCTTGGGGAAAATACAGAATTCCAGCAGTTTTTCCTTGAATAAATTCCACCTTTCTGCCAAAGATTAAAGGAAAAGCAGCATCCTTGCAGCTTCCCTTGTTCTCCAGGACTGGAGGATGAAATATTCCTTCCATCCTAGGGAATCATTGATCCTGGCATGAGCTTCTTGTAAAAAATGTAGCATTTTGGAGCATTTTTGGCTTCTTTTTTTTGTTAGGATTTTTTTTTGTTTGTTTTTTGGGTTTTTTTTGTTTTTTGTGGGGTTTTTTTTTTTGTTTTGCTTTTGTTTTGCTTTTGTTTTTTGGGTTTTTTGGTTTGTTTTTGGGGATTTTTGTTGGGGTTTTTTGTTTTTGTTTTTGGGATTTTTTATTTTTTGGGGATTTTGGGGGTTTTTTGGGAGGTTTTTTGGGGTTTTTTGTGGGGTTTTTTTGTTTGTTTGGTTTTTTGTTTGTTTGTTTGTTTGTTTGTTTTTGTTCTACCATGGAATTTTTATTTTTTTGAGGAGCAAATAACATGATGGCTCAGAGTGAATCCATGTGCTCCAGCAAAACCATGGCTGATAATCCTTTTTTATTTCCTCCAACTCCTTTTATCCCAGGAGGAGAACCAGGGAAACTTGCTTTTCTCTCCCAAACCACCAACCTGACCAGAAAAAGGTTTTTAATTGAATTCCAGAGTTGTCCTTGGGCAAGGTGAGATGTTTTAGGATTCCCTAAAGGAGCAGTGATGCTCTTTGTCTCCAGGAGAAACTTTTTGGCTTTTTTCCTACCAAATCATTTCTCCCTTCTCCCATCCACTGCTCCTTCCTCAAAAATCCATTTATGGCTTTTATTCCATTTATTCCCATAGTTGTTCCCTAAAAATGGGAATGGCTCTGCTGAAGGACCTAAAAGATTTTGGGATCTGTGTGGAAAATCCTGGATTTCACATCCTTTCCATCCCATCCTGCAGGACTTTTCTGATATTCCTGGATTTGCTGTGGAATCAAACTGATCCCAGATTTTGCAGGATGGGTTTTTCCCAACAGGAGCTCCACAGTTTGCAGTGAAAAGGGAAAAAAAGGAATTGCACATCCTAGGAAGAACAGGGATCTAAACAGAGCCAGATGTAGGGCTTGGCTGTGGGTTTGAGTGTTCCCGTTGGGATGGGAAAATCCCTAAATGTCCAAAAATATCCAAAAATATCCCAAAAATCCCTAAATATAAAGAAAACCATAACCCTAAATAGAAAAAAATTAAATCCCTAAATATCCAAAAATATCCAAAAATACCCAAAAATATCCAAAAATATCCCAAAAATCCCTAAATATAAAAAAAACCATAACCCTAAATAGAAAAAAATTAAATCCCTAAATATCCAAAAATATCCAAAAATACCCAAAAATATCCAAAAATATCCCAAAAATCCCTAAATATAAAAAAAACCATAACCCTAAATAGAAAAAAATTAAATCCCTAAATATCCAAAAATACCCAAAAATACCCAAAAATATCCAAAAATATCCAAAAATATCCCAAAAATCCCTAAATATAAAAAAAATAAAGCGCTAAATATTAAAAAAATCCCTAAATATCCAAAATATCAAAAAATATCCAAAAAATCCCTAAATATAAAAAAATTAAATCCCTAAATATAAAAAAAAGCGCTAAATATAAAAAAAAAAATCCCTAAATATCCAAAAATATCAAAAAAAATCCCTAAATATAAAAAAACCCCAACCCTAAATATATAAAAAATTCCTTAAATATCCAAAAATATCCCAAAAATCCCTAAATATCCAAAAACATCCCTAAATATCCAAATCTTCAGGGCTGAACTCGAGCAGTTGCTCAGAACAAAACCAACTCCAGTCACTTCCTGCTGCTGCTGCTCTTGAAGCAATTGGAAATTATTGGAATTATTTAAATTATTGGAAATATTGGAAATATTCCTGCATTTTTGAGGAAACATTTCCCTGCTCCGTGGATGTTTTCATTTCCAAAGGGTTTGGAGCTTTCCATGATTTCCCTGCCCCTGCTGGCTCCACTTTGCTCTTTTTTCCTGGGGAAAGTGGGAATTTTCAGGGAAAATTCCTGCCTTTTTTTCAGGGGAATTTCCTGCCTTTCCTGCTTTTCCAAAGGGGAGTTGTGGAGTGCTGGAAGAGCTCCCAAGTCAGGAGAAAAGTTTGTAAATTTGGGGTGTTTTTAATCCCTTTGATGCCACAAATCCAGGAGGAAATTCAGAGTGGGAATTTCCTGCCCTGCTGGGATTCAGGAGCAGTAAAACCAGAAAAAATTCCTTGGAATTTCTTTACCAATTACTATTTATTTTATTGCTAAAATCTGCAGGAATATCAGGCCAGGGCTGATATCAATTTGATTATTGTTAATAATCAAATGGTTATAATAAATTTATTATCGTTTATAATAAATATTTATAATAAATAAATAATAAAATTGTTAATAATCAAATCCCACAGCTAGAAAATTTACATTCAATATGCTCAAAACCTCAATTTTACCAATAAATTCTATATATTCTATATATGTTTATAAAAATTCTATATATATTTATAAATTCTATATGTATTTATAAATCCTCTATATATTTATAGATTCTATATATGTATTTCTATATTACATTATATCTGCATTATTATATTTGCTGTAGATTCATATCCAAACTCTCATTTTCCACCATCTCTGTCTGAGTTACCTGCAGGTTTTTGCATTTTTATTTTCCCTTTTTTCCAAGTTTTCCAAAACAAAACACCCAATGTGTGCACAGAACATATGGAATATAGGAAAATATATAGATAGATATATATATATATAGATATATATATATATATATATAAAATAAGGCGTTGTGGCAGCTGCTACAGGAATGAAACTGTATTTATTTAATTTTTTAAAAAATTTCATTTAATTCCAGGCAGGATTTAACAGATTTCTCCTGGTTTGTGCTTGTTTTGTTGTTTTGGGAAGTTCCTGGGATTTGAGGACAGGGATAAAAAATGGGAATATCTCTAAAAAATGGGAATATCCCTGAAAAATGGGAATATCCCTAAAAAATGAGAACATCCCTAAAAAATGGGAACGTCCCTAAAAAATGGGAACAGCCCTAGAAATGGGAACATCCCTGAAAAATGGGAATATCCCTAAAAATGGGAATATCCCTAAAAATGGGAATATCCCTAAAAAATGGGAATATCCAAAAAAAATGGGAACAGCCCTAAAAAATGGGAACATCCCTAAAAAATGGGAGGATCCCTAAAAATGGGAATATCCCTAAAAATGGGAACATCCCTAAAAAATGGGAACAGCCCTAAAGAATGGGAATATCCCTATAAAATGGGAACAGCCCTAAAAAATGGGAATATACCTAAGAAACGGGAATGTCCCTATAAAATGGGAGGATCCCTAAAAAATGGGAACAGCCCTAAAAAATGGGAATATACCTAAGAAACGGGAATGTCCCTATAAAATGGGAGGATCCCTAAAAAATGGGAACAGCCCTAAAAAATGGGAATATACCTAAGAAACGGGAATGTCCCTATAAAATGGGAGGATCCCTAAAAAATGGGAACAGCCCTAAAAAATTTGAATGTCCCTAGAAATGGGAATATCCCAAAAAAATGGGAACAGCCCCAGGCTCAACCAGTTACTCCCCAGGTCCTCAGTCTTCCCCTGGTGGTTCCACACGAAGGGAGTCTGAAATTGGTGTGAAGTGGGTTTAAAAATGAAAAAAAATCAAAATTTAATAATGAAAACTCCGTTTCCCTGCAGACCTTTGGGTGTTTGGGGAGGGAGAAGTGTCCAAACAGCCTCAATCCATGAGCAAAAAAAATCCATGTGTGGGGAGTTTGGGATGGGTGGGTGGATAGAAATCCACTCCATCCTTGCATCCAGTGGGAAATCCTCTGGAATTCATCCCCAGCCACGCAGCTGCAATTGGAATTTCTTTCTTTTTTTTTTTTTTTTGTGGATGTTTATGGACAGTTTGTCCTTTTGATTTGTCAGGATAAACGCAGAATAATCAGTTTTATCAGGAGATTGGGATGTGCCTTGGGAACATCCAGCATTCCCTCCTCCCTCTTATCTCCCAAATTTTGGGTTCTGCCTGGGATGGTGGGAAGTGTCCCCATGGCAGGGGGTGGAACTGGATCAGCTTTGTGGTTCCATTTTGGGATTCTGGGGGAATTTTCCATATTTCCCATGTTATCCAGGTGTTAGGGATCTGCCTTTTGGAGGGGAATTGCTGGGGAATTTGGAGGAGTTCCATTTTGGGATTCTGGGAGAATTTTCCATATTTCCCAAGTTATGTGGGTATTAGGGATCTGCTTTGGAGGGGAACTGCTGGGGAATTTGGAGAGGTTCCATTTTGGGATTCTTTGGGAATTTTCCATGTTTCCTGAGTTATCTGGGTATTAGGGATCTGCTTTGGAGGGGAATTTGGAGGAGTTCCATTTTGGGATTCTGGGAGAATTTTCCATGTTTCCCATGTTATCCAGGTGTTAGGGATCTGCCTTTTGGAGGGGAATTGCTGGGGAATTTGGAGAGGTTCCATTTTGGGATTCTTTGGGAATTTTTTATGTTTCCCAAGTTATCCAGGTATTAGGAATCTGCCTTTTGGAGGGGAATTGCTGGGGAATTTGGAGGAGTTCCATTTTGGGATTCTGGGAGAATTTTCCATGTTTCTGAGTTATCAGGTGTTAGGAATCTGCCTTTTGGAGGGGAATTGCTGGGGAATTTGGAGAGGAATTGCACTTGGTTCTTGTCATTCCTTGTGGTCATTTCCCTGGAGCTTCAGCCTGGATTTGTCAGCAGAGATGTGGACATTGACAAAAATCTGGAATTTCTCCCAGTTTCTCCGCTGTGGTTTTGATCACTTTGATCCCAATACAAATCTGGATCTTAGGGATGGATGGGATCTTGGGAAGGAATTCCTGGCTGGGATGGAATTCCCAGAGAAGCTGTGGCTGCCCCTGGATCCCTGGGATGGCCAAGGCCAGGCTGGACAGGGCTTGGAGCAACCTGGAATTCTGTGATCTGCCAGGGATGTCCAGGGGTTTTCTCTTCTCACCCAAAGGATTTTTGTCCACATGGATTTCATGCTCTGCCTCCAAAGGCAATCCTGGATTTCAGTGTCTCCTGTGGAAAGGGTGGTTGTGCTCCTCACATTCCTCCTGAGCAGCTTTTTCCAAGAGTTCAGTGGGAATTTCGCTGTCAAATGTTCAATTAAATCAAATTTTCATTGGAATTTACATTGACATTGGGATTTACTGGAATCACTCAGCCTCACACTCCAGATCATGGCGAGAATCCCAAAATCCCAATCCTGTCATTGATGGAATGCTCACCAGGAATTCTGCATTAATTCCATTAAACCCATTAGTAAATGGCTTGTGCTCAGACCTGTGGCAATAAACCTGCCCCAGTGCTGGGAATTTTTTTTCCCCTTCCTGGCTTTCTCTTGAACTTGGAATTTCATTTTTTTACCTGGATGTTTATGCTCACTGTGTCCTTTTTATTTGTAAAAATAAATAACGGAGCAAGTCGGGTTTATTGGAACAGCATCAGCGTTTTTTGACTTTCCATTTCAAACAAAGGAGGAGAGAATTGTGCTTATTCCTGGATCAGGAAAAAGAAAGATTTCTGTGGAGCTGCTCTTAAACTGGGCAGTTTGTGTCCATGGAATGAGGCTGGGGAATGAATCCTTGAAGAGCTGGAAGAAATGAAAATTGCAGGGAGAGGATGTTTCTCTTCTTCCCTGGAAAACAACTCCATTTGGGAAGCTCCAACCCAAGCACAATGTGATTATTCCCAGTGTCTTCCCCATCCTCTCTACTCTTCACTTCCCTGTTTGGTTTTCCCCCAAAAAACCAGGCAGGATTTAGGATTTAGGATGGGGATTGCTGCAGCTCAGCTCCAGCAAAATGGATCCATGACCTGATTTCAACTTGTGGGAGCTGCAGAACGTAAATATTTGATGGAACTACAGCTTCCCTTTTGAAATCTGCTTCAGTTTTCCCAGCCAAGCTATTCCTGAAATTCACTTGGTAGCGTGGAGATGTTGATGGAGTTCTCCTTTCTCCTCCTGGAGATTGTTCTGGCTTTGGGTGTTTTCTCTTGTGTTGTATTTTTGCAAAATCCTGAGTCCAGATAAACGTGGAATTTTATTTGTGGTAGAATTTATGGGAAGGAAGGGAGTTCAACCCATTTGCCAGCTCGCCTGAAGTGCTTGGATAAAGGTGGGGGAGGTTGGGAGCTTTTCAGATGGTAAATAGGGAATTTTTTGGGGCTTTTTGGGGTGAGAAAACCTGGAAGGAGATTTTCCAATGAATGGAGTCACCATCCCAGACCTGAATTCCTTCCCTGTTTTTATCCTTTGTTGACTTAAATGGATTCCTGCAGGATGTAGGAGATTCCCACCTGGGCTGTGGGGTTTTTTGGGATTTTGGGGCTGCAGGATGGTGGCACAGCAAGGAAAAGGAGATTTGATTTCAAATTCTCAATAAAAAAAGCAACGCCAAGGTTTGGAAGTGGCTTTTCCTGGTTGGAGCTGCCAAAATAAAGTGATTTATCCAAGGCAGAAATGCAGGAATGAATTAATTCCATCCCTCCTGGGAATATGTCCCAAAATATTTGGGTTCCTCCTATTGAAGAGTTGAGATCTGAATTCTGCATTCACTCCCAGCCATCACTGGAAACACTTTTTGGGCTTCCACAGGTTGAGGAAAGTGCATAATTCCACTAATATCTTCATTTTATGGTTATTTATGGAATAAGAAGGGAATGTTTGGAGTTCCAGCTGTCTTGAGGTTGAAGTTGGCAGCTGGGAAACAAAATTTGCCTTTTGATTAAAGTTTGCTGCTCCTTCTGTGAGTCCTGAAGCTGCTGGGGTTTATTTAACAATTGAATTTACAAGTGAGGAGAGAGAAGAACCTCTCAAATGCAGAAATCTGAAATGTGGACAAAGCCACGTCGAGCTCTCTCTTTCTAAACCTCACCTGAGCTGTTTTCTAGAAAATCAGAGACACCAACAGGAGAATTAATTGCTGTATTGATGGAAAATTCAAATTATTACCTCCCTGGCTCGCAAATGTAGATTAATGCTGTGATGTCAAGCTCATAGAAAATCTTAGTGGGGAAAAATAGATTAAAAAAAAATCAAATTTTGACCTTAAATTTGCATTCAGTGTTTTTTCTTGCACTTCTAAACCCATTGAATCAGATGTGGGAGCTCCACTGTGCTCGTGGAAAGGAATTTTTCCAGGATCCAACAAAAGCTCTGTGGTTGCACAACATTTCAGGAGTTTTCCTGAATTTCCTGGATCCAGGTTTCCCTGGCTTTTGAGGGAATGGTGCCTGATTCTTTAAAATGTTACACAGCTATTGGAAACCACTTGGATGAGTTCTTGTTCCATAAATTCCAAACTTCTCCTGGGGAAAAAAAACCCCCACATTTATTTGGGTGTTTTCTGCTGATTTACCTCTGTGTCTCCTTGCAGGATTCATGAATAAAATCTTCCATCCCAACATTGACGAAGCGTAAGTAAATCCCTCCTTCATGTTCAAATTAAATCCTCCAAAATTCCACTTATTTTCCCTTTTTTTGGGGGGAATTATGCAGAACTGCCTGTGCTTCCATGGCAGTAAAATCCCAATTTATTTTCTCCTGGGCAGAGTGGGAAGATTGAGGGTGTTAAAGGCTGTTAACCATAAATAGGAATAAATCAGGGTTTGTCCCAAAGCCTGGGGAAGGGGAGGATTATATTCAATTCCCAGAGTGTTTCCCAGTGTTAATTCCATGTTTTCCATGTGTTCCAGGTCAGGAACTGTATGTCTAGATGTAATCAATCAAACCTGGACAGCTCTCTACGGTGAGTTGGGCATTTTCCTCTCTACTGGGGACACAGATGATTTCAGGCCCCTTTTTGGGGGGTTTTTTTCCTTTGATTTTGGGCTTTTTACTGAATTTTAAACTCCTCACTGAGCCAAGATCTCGTGAAAAATAAGATTTCCTTGCAGGTTAGGAGGTGGCATTGCCTCTGATGCTGCAGAGTGGTTGCCTCGAGGTAATTTCTGGTTATAAATCTCCTTTTTGGAGATAAAAAAGATCAGCTGAAGCTCCTTTAAAATAGAATTTAGCAAAAGCTGGAATATTTAAAAGGAGCACAATCTCTAGTCCAGGCTGGCTGCATTTAAAAATGGGAGCTTTATCAGATATTCCAGTTAAATTCAGGGGAATGTGCCCATCAGATCCCTCAGGTTTTTTCCCTGGAAAACTGATTTTAACTGTAATTTTTCACTGGAATGCCTGAATTCCCAGTGTGGCAGAGGGATGAGGATCCCAACCTGGATTTGTTGTGGGAGATGAGCTTTGCCACTCTTCCACAGAAAGGAGAAATGCAAATAACTTTATTAAAATAATTTTAATTTTAATTCCATTAAATTACTTCAATTCTGTTAAAATAATGGAATGCTGGTTTTGTGCTCCAGCATTGTGGGTTCTGCCTTGGAGCTTCAGGGGACACTGGGATGACTGAATTCCTTCCTTTTTCCCTGAAAAATCACCAATCCAAGATTCCTTCACCACCTCCTCCCTGCCAGGGCTTTTCCTCATTTTAAGGCACAAGGAAAGGAAAAAAGGAGGAATAAAATTCCTTTGTTTCTGGAGTGTCACCCCTTGAAACCAGAGCACTCCTGAGCTGGGAAAGTGGTCATTTTTTGGGATTTGGGTCAGAGAATTCCAGCAGGAACCGAGATGGGAGAGACCTGGAATAATCACCAATAAATTCCTGAGGATCTCGTGGTTCAATTCCTGCTCCTCAGGGCTGGAGTGAAAATTCCTGCCTGTGTTCCTCCTGTTCCTGCTGAACCAAGGGGGATTGGAGAGAAGAGAATTAATTAAAAATTCGAAATTATTGTCCTGGCTCTCCTATGAGCCATGGGGGAATCCCAGGGCTCTGCTCCTTCATCCTCAGGAGACTTTGGGGGTCAAAAATAAGATCCAAATGGAGAGCTTTAGCCCAAGTTTCACCAAAAAAATCAACTTTGTGCTGCCAGTGCCCAAATCCAATCCCTAGGAATTCCAGCTACTGCAGGCAAGCAGGAAAAACTCCTACAGAACATTCCTGCTGGTTTTGGGATCCATTTTTAGGATGGAGATCCTCCTTCCAGGTGCTCTGTGTGCCAACCAGGACAAATCCAGGCACCAACCAGTGCTGCAGCTGCAGCCTGGAATTCTGTGGCTGCAGGAGATCTCTGCACAGGGAGAGCACTTGGAGATCTCCTTCCCCTTTTTTGGGGGTATTTTTTAGGAAGTTAAGTCAGGATCTGTTTGAATTCAGCAGCTCAGGAATGGAGATACAGTTTTTTTCCAGGAGAAAAGACAGGTTGAGGTGCTCATGTGGAATGGGCAGTGATGGAATCCCCAAATTCTGATCCATGCAGGAGAGGACTGGTGATGCTCATCCACTGACAGGATTTCTCTGCCACAAGGAAAAAGAAATTAATAAAAAAGATACAGAAATTCCTGAAAAAAAATCCATGGGAAACCTCCACACAGTGAGCATTCCCAAGGAGGAATAATGACAAATTCCTGGTCATCCCCACCTCTGGAATGGGGTGTTTGTCCTCTCAGGGGTTTGGGAAGAGGGAGCTGGAGGAGAGATTTGGGGTTTGCTGTTAATGAGGTCATGGAAAGCTCTGGAAGATGCTTTGTGCTCTCCATGGAATCTGTTAAGGAGATCCTGGAAAGCTCTGGAAAACATTCTGTGCTTTCCATGGAATCATGGAATGGTTTGGGTTGGAAGAACCTCAGAAGCTGAGCTCCATTGAGATTCCCTGGAGCACAAAACATTTAAATAAAGATTGGAAGAGGTAAACAATCCAGGGAAAGGCAAAGCACAGCACTGTCTATTTGGGTTTTTCCTCATTTTTTAAGCCAGGATTAAAAATCAGGACAATTCCATCCCCTTCCTTGCTCAACCCATGGATATTTGCATTTAGGTGTTGAGATGAGGAGTTTGTAAGGAGCTGCAGCAGCTCTTCCACCAACCTTTATTTTTATTTCTTATTTCATTCCCTTTATTTTACCTTTATCCCACATTTCCAGCACATTTCCCCACGGAGTTCCTGCTGCTATTTGGGTGTTCCAGGCTGGTTTTTTGGGATGGCTCTGCCTCTGGGAACATGGATAACCACTGTGGGTTTGCCTTGCAGATCTCACCAATATATTTGAGTCGTTCCTGCCCCAGCTGCTGGCTTATCCCAATCCTATAGATCCTCTAAATGGTGACGCTGCAGCCATGTACCTCCACCGACCAGAAGAGTACAAACAGAAAATCAAAGGTAATCATCATGAAAATCATCATAAAAATCATCATTCCATTGAGCAGAATTATTGGGATTCCATCCTCAGGGAATGAAGCCTCTCTGCTGCAAATCTGGGAGTTACTGCCTGGTTGTTTTCCCCTTCCAGTTTCAAAATTTGAAGGGAGGAGGGATGAGGTGTTGCTTGATTGAAATCAGAGCCTAAACTGGGAAAGCTGGAGGGAAACTGGGTTGGGATTTCATGTGATTTTGGGAGAAATTATTTGGGAGAAAATGAGAAAAAAGCAGGGAAAGTGCCAGTTTTCAACAGGACCATCCAGTGGCACAATTGATGGATAAAAAATGGTTTGTTGGAAAGTTCTGAGAGCAGCAATCGAGGAATTGGTGATGCTGGTGCAGAAGGTGGTTTTGTATTCCAGAGCAGGAATTTTTGGAAAATGCCAAATAATCCTTCCTAGCCCAGCCCTGGATTTTATTTCTCCTCTGATCCAACAAGCACCACCAACATTTCATCTCCTGCTGGGAAATTTCCAGCCTTTGGCCCAGATTTGAGCTGAGTTTTTAGGGAGCTGAGTTTTGTCAGTGAATAACCAGGAGGCTGTTTGTCTGTGGGATTCCTGCCAGGAAAAACTCTGCAGCTCTGGAATGGGAACTTCCCTGAGCAGCAGGAATTGGGAAAGCTCAGGTATCCCAAAAAACCATGGGATCAGCTCTACCACATCCCCCAAGAATGGTTCAATCTGGAGTCACTGTTCTGGTGGGAAATGCCCGATTTTTGAGGGTGGAATTTTAAAAAAAAATAAAATAATTTCAAAATTAAAATAATTGAAATTATTTAAATGGTGAATTATTCAGCCTCCCTCGGCTGATTCCTCTGAGAGGATTTGTAGGAACTTCCCTGCAGATCTCCCCTGCTCAGCATCCTCAAATCCATTCCCTGCTTTTTCAACGCAGGAGCTTCCAGGCAAAATGGTTTGTCAGATAAAATCTCCAGTGCCAGCGCTGAGAATCCTCTGGGCTTTAATGAAAACAGCCTAAAAAACCAAAAATATCCTTGGAAAAAATCCAGAAAAACCTGATTTTAGCCCCAGGCAGATCTGAGGACATCCCTCAGGATAAAGGGAGGGAATGCTCCCTCATTCCCATCCTGCCAGACAGGTACAGGAGATCTGGGAGGAGTGAAAAAATCAATCCAAGATGTTCCATAAATCCCAGAATCGCGTGACAAGTTTGGGATGGAGCTCAACTCTCTCATCCCTCCTTTTAAAAAAAACAGCCTTGGACATGCTAAAATTGCTGCAGAGGATCCTGGCAGCTCCCTGGGAAACTCAGGAGTGCAGAGCCATGATTTATTTATTTCTTCACTGCTGCTGTTCCTGGTGGTTTTGTCGTTCAGGGAACGTTTGTGTGACGTGGTGGTTTGGGGAGAAAAGCCACGGAGAAGTGGAATCCCAAAATTCCAAAATTTGGAATTCCTGCTGTGCTTTGCTTTTTTTCCTTTGGGAGATTTCATAGGGAATCTTCCTTTGAGGAAGGTGAGGAACAGCTGAAGGATTCCCAGGCTGTGATTTCTGGGATCACAGGACATCTCTGGGATCACTTCTCCCATCCTGAAATCCCTGAAATGCCTGAAATTCCAGGAGAATCCCTTGGAACACCAGGATGGCTCATGGGATGTGACCACAGCTCGTTCCTGTTGCTCCAGGGTTTGGGAACAGATGAATCCAGTGGTATTTTCCTGGCAGGAATTGGTGCAGGAGGGATTCCCTCCCTGAACGCCTTTCTGTGGGAGATGATTTGTCAGTAATTTGATATTTTGGGGGTTTTTTCCCTTGATGGATTGAAAATCCCAGTTCAGTACAACTGGAAACTGGAAATTCAGCATGGAAACTCCCTGGAAATTTGACTTTTCCCTTCTGGAAAACCCAGCCCAGGAGCGTGGAGCTTTCCTGGGTAAAAAATGGCATTTTAAGCTTGAAAAAAGTTTTATCTTCAGGCTCAAGGAGGACTTTTCCAAGATCAGCTTCCACGTGGGAATGTCCCCTGGAAGGAAATCCTGGTGGCCTCCTGTCCTGCCAGCCCCTGGCTGGTGGCTGCTGTGTCTGGAATCCCAAATCCAGCGCTGAGATGGATTTGGGATAATCCCAGAGGGGATTCCTGCAGTTCCCACTGAGGGGGTTTGACATCCAAAGTCTTGCAGCTGCACTTGGGTTCCCTTTGCTGCAATGTGTGAGGAACAACAACTTCCTTGGCTGAACAGCCTTTTCCAGAGGGAGATTAATTCTTGGAAAACTGTCCCAGGCTGCTCCAAGCCCTGTCCAAGCAGGTCTGGAACATTCCAGGGATCCAAAGGCATCCACATCTTCCCTGGGCAATAGCATAATCCATAATTTATCTATAATTTCCATGATTTACCCACCGAGCCGTCACTCACACCTTACCCCACCTCCAACTGTTGACTATCCCTAAAAATATCCTTTTTTTTCCCCTCTCCCATGCAGAATACATCCAGAAATATGCAACAGAAGAAGCACTAAAAGAACAGGAAGAAGGCACCGGGGACAGCTCATCCGAGAGCTCCATGTCCGACTTCTCGGAAGATGAGGCTCAGGATATGGAATTGTAGTAGAGGAGGCCACCTGCTTTTCAGAGAGACTCTAATTTCCTAACCATGAGAAGCAGACTATAATATTCATATTTAAACAAAGCAATTTTTTTTATTACTAAACAAGGTTTTTATGAATTATAGCATTGATATATATATATATATATATATCACCCTTTAGATCTTTTGATTTTTTCTCGGTCATTTCCCGATTTCCCGAGGTGCATAGCGTATTCCCAACATTCCATTTTTTTTTTTTGTTTGGTTTTTTTTTGGTAGCAGATATGCAGCCCGGAATGCATGCGTTGAGATTTTCCATTTTGGCCAAGTTCACCTTTGGTGTGCTACCAAACAGCTGCCCTGGGAGGGAGGGAATTAGCAAGAAAAAAAAAAAAAAAAAAAATAAAACCACAAAAAAAAGGATAAGCAAACACAAAAAGGAAAAAAAGAGGGATTTGCTCTTGGATTGGGATGTTGGCGTGGGATTTCCTCCGAGTCTCAAAGCTCGGGGATGGTAGAGCTGTGTAGGGATGGAAGGAGCTCCTCCAGGTCCTGTTTCACGTGGAGTCACGCTAAAAAAAACCTAAAAAAAAAGAGGGATTGAACTCCGAACCAACCCAAAGGCGTGGAGCTCCTGGGAGCGCCGAAGCTGGAGAACGACTGGGAATTAATTGCCTTTGTGCTGTGGACTCCTCCCTGCCCTCCCGAACTGTAGGGACTGACAGACAGACAGACAGACAGACTGCCACCCGCTGGGGACTTGGGAAAAGCTCCCTGTTGTTCCCTGCTCGGTCTGGATGAGGAGCTCTCTGCTTCCCGGGAGGGAAGAACCACCCAGACCCGCTGGTGCCCTCTGGACAGTGCTTGGATCCACCTGGAGCACCTGAAGTCCAACTCTGCCCCATCCTGGTTTGGATTTGCTGCCCTTGGATGGCTTCAAGTTGGCTTTTTGTTGGTTTTTTTTCTCCTTCCCCTCTCCCTGTTTTGCTCGAGATGTGGTTCAAACACCTGAGGAACTCTGGTTGTGTCCTGGGATGGATTTGCCTCACTGAGAGCTCCAAATCCACGGAATTCTCCCCTTGGCTGAACTCCACCAATCCATCGTCACTCAGTCGATTTTCCTCTTTTTTTTCTTTTTTTTTTTTTTCTTTCTTTCCTCCCCCTTCTGCACCAGCTTGGTTCCCATCTGCTTGTGTGTGTACAACAGGATAAAAAAAAATTCCTTAAGAGTTAACAAAGAATATGATCTAGGAAAAAAAAAAAAAGAAAAAAAAAACCCACAAAATTTGAGCTGAATAAAAAAAGCCTAAAAAAAACACCAATTGAGGAAGCAAATGAATTCACTCTTTGGTTTTTTTTGTTGGTTGGTTGGTTGGTTTTGGTTTTTTTGGTTTTTTTTTTTTTTTTATCTCCAGGATGTTTGGGAATTGGAATGTTGGATTTCTCCTGGTGTCTTGCAGCAAGCTGAGTTTTTTTTTGTTTGTTTTTTTTGTTGTTGTTCTTTCTAGAAATCTAATAGAGCAAATGTCTCCTTGGGATGCCGAGATACGTGAATTGGGAGAATTGTGCATCGGAGATTCAAACTGAGAATGCATTTTTCAAGCTGAATGTTACCTGCTCTTTTTCTTTTGGGGATTTTTTCGGAGGGGTTTGGACAAAATGTTTTTTTTTTTCACTTGTGATGCGACCCACAGGAAAAATCAACCCACCCTGAGCGACTCTGGAGCAGAGTTTTGAATGTCAGACTGCTACATTTGTCCTTTTCCCACAATTATTGGGGTTTCTTTCCTTTCCTTTCGACTCGGGGGGGTCAGGAGATTCCAACCCCTGTTTGGGAATTCACAAAGCACAATCAGTTTCATTTTATTTTATTTTATTTTATTCTTTTCTGTTGGTTTGGGGACAAAACCAAAACCCCTTCGAGTCCCACTTTGCTCTGGCACGATTTCCCCTAATAAAAACCTACCACCAATTTCCTTTCTGTCAATTCTGGGCACGAAGCAAAGGTTTTCCCTCTCCTCCTCCCCACTCCTTCCCCAGCAGTGATGTAGGGCTGTGGCTAGTTCTGTGCTCAAGTTCTCTATCTAGCATTTGTGGCTTGTTGGAGGGGTAATATTAATTATTTAACATGTAATGATGTAATTAACTCTTATCTAGCACGTCGTTTGCTCATTAATTTGGGGAGGGAGGGGCCACGTCGAACTCGCTTTCCTGCTGCCCTGGCAGCTTTGCTTGTGCTATAAACCTTTACTTGTAGGTGCTATTTAGGAGTAGAGTCCAGTGCTGGGTGGTGATTTCAGTTTAAAAAGCTTCAGAAAAAAAAAACAACAAAAAAACGAAAAGAAAAAGGCAACAAAAAAAAAAAATCAAAATAAAAATTTGTATTTTTTCAATATTGTATAAAAATAGTGTTCTAATTCCCTCGCCCCCTTCCCTTGCTGGGTTTTCTTTATCCTTCCCTTCCCTCACGTGGATTTAGGGCATCCAACTGCTGCAGTGTCCTCCCTGTTCCTTTTGGGAAACACTGAGCTGGGATTCCCAAAAAAAACCCCAAAAACTGAAAAAGCACAGCCGGTTGTGCAAGGACACACCGGGATCCTTGTCCAAGCTGCTCAGCACATCCAGAGCCACAAAAATTCACATTCCCAGCACTTCCCAGTCCGTGACGAATCCCAGGGATGGCCTGGGAGGAAAAAAAGCTGCCAAAAAGCTGCTTGGAAAAGTGGAAAAATGGAAAAATAGAAATAATGGAATAATGTCCTGGGTGAAGTTGCTGCAGGGCTGAGGTGGTTTGGGTTCCTCTCCTTTCCCAACCCCTCCCACCCTGCTGCTTCTTCCCTATTTCCCACTTTTTTCCCCCCCCAAATCTCCCACTCTCCCCCAAAATAATCTCCCCCCCCCAAAAAAAGTTTGTATGCAAAACTTCTGGATGAAAACGTGAAGCTGTGTTGGGGCAAGAAAGCTTTTTTTTGGGGGTTTTCAGGGTGTTTTTCTCCTCCAGAAAGCAGTGGTGATGCCACCTTGGGAATCCCCATGCCACGATGAGCTCCACACTGCCGAACTTTGCCACAGCCCTGGGAGCTGCTTCGGGAACAACCTTTGCCTTCTACCCCTGCAATTCCCCTTTTCCCCTCGGGGTTGCCGTGGCAGGAGGAGCTGAGTGGCCGTGTCCCCCCGTGGTGGCACCGGGCTGGCCGATGTCCCTCTGCCCCACGTTCTCCCAGCCCAGGGATGGTTTTTGGCAAATGCCAGAGGATGCTTTGCCACCAGCCTGCCTGCTCCTCCCTGGCTGAACCCCACGGGTTTCCTCCTCCCTCCCTCCATCGGGAAGGCTGGAATGTCTTGAATTATTTTTTTCTCATTTTTTCCTCTTTTTCCCTGTTTTTTTCCCTCCTCCTTACCCTTTCCACCAGCCACGATTCCCCCCCTGTGCTCAGTTCCTGTCGGGTGACACTTGAGGAGACCTCGGGGTGGTTTTACCCTTCGGTCAAATAAATCAGCTCTTGGTTCTTTTTCCTTCCTCTCCTCTTTTCTCCTCCTGGCGTTGTGGGTAGAGTGGCACAGCCGCCTCTCCTCCGGGTATAACCTCTCCAATAGTTGTGTATAATTAAAGAACTGTAAACTCTTTTTTCTTTTTTTTTTTTCTTTTTTTTTAAATAAAATCTGTATATACCTTGACATCTGCCTGGTGTTTGGGCTTGCAGGGAACACCCTGGACCGTGTGCTGCTGGTTCTACATCCCACCAGGACCTGCTGTGCTCCTCATGGATAATTTTCCTACCATTTTCCCACCATTTTTCCACCTGGGAAAGCCCAGCTGGAGGTGGTTTTGCCACCACCGTGCTGACGGTGGGAAGGTTGAGGATCTTGGAGGTCTTTTCCGACCTCAACAATTCCTTCTCCAGCTCTTGGTGATGTCCTCCCTCTCCCTGTGACCACAGCCAGGACACCAAAGCTGATTTTTAGGATTTTGGGACCACAAGGCATCCATTCCTCCCATCCCTTCACCTGTGCATCCCAAGGTCTCCTCGCAGCTGGAGAAGTTGTCCCGGGTGAGGCTGCTGGGTTTGCACAGGGCACTGCGGAATTAAGGGATGGTGATTAGGCAGAGTGGCTGTTTTTGGGATAATCACCCATCATTCCGGCTCGGTGTTGGGTAAGGAGTGTGCGGGGAACGGTGACCAGGCTGTGGGTGGCCCAGGGAAGGTGACAAGGGCTGGCACGCGGTTTGTCCCCTCTCATCCTGTTTAACCTCCTGCAGCTCCTGCCCCAAATTTGGGAGCTGCGCCAGACCTTCCTCCCCATCCTCCTCCTCCTCCCTCGCTCCAGCTCAGCGCTGTTTGTCGCCAGCTTGGGGACACGTGGCAGGAGTGTGTCCTGCCGGTGCCACCTGCTGCCAGCGCCCCGAGCGCCCTGGGGTGTCGCTGGGTGCGGGGGTGGCACTCTGGCACTCTGTCCCCTGGCCACCTCCTGGGGCCACCAGCGCCGCGGGCTCTGGGGCAGGGAAAGGGAAGGAGGGGACAGTGCCACACCCTCTCGCGGTGTCCCCCCCGTCCCGGGGGCGCTTGGGGCCAGCGGGGGGTGGCGCTGTCCCCTCCGCCCAGCAGGTGGCCCCCGTGCCACACCAGTGGCCTCCCAGTCTGCCCAGTACGGGGAGAGCTGGCCTGGGGCTGGCTGCCCTCCTGCCCCTGGCACTGCCCCCATGGCTGCTCTGTCCCCAGTGTCCCCTGGGTGCCCAGTGCCACCGCTGTCCTGCTGTCCTTCCTCGGAGTCCCGGCGGGTGGTGGTTTGAGGGTCAGTGCTGGGGTGACCTGGGGGGACAAGGACCCAGAGCCGGTGGTGGGTGCTGCTCCTGCTCCCGGGAGCACCCAATGTCACCCCGCCCTGGGGGCACCCAGAGTGTCACCCTGCCCGGTCTGTGCCGATGGTGCCAAAGGACAAAGCTCCGAGTCTGGGGCACCCTGGGATGTGAGTGACACCTCACAGGGCTCTGGGAGCCATCGCTGTGGGACTTTGGGTGACATTCTCATGGTGCTTTGGGTGACATTCCCATTGGGTGCCATCCCAGAGGGATTTTAGGTGCCAGCCCCGCAGGGTTCTGGGTGCCACCCCATGGTGTTTTGGGTGCCACCCCATAGGGTCTGGGTGCCATTTCCACAGGGCTCTGGGTGACATCCCTCTGGAGATCTGGGTGACATCCCCAAGGTGTCTTGGGTGACATCCCTGTGGGGTCTGGGTGCCATCCCCACTGGGCTCTGGGTGCTCTCCCTGAGGAGCTCTGGGTGCCATCCCTAAGAGGTTTTGGGTGACATTTCCATTGGGCTCTGGATGCCATCCTTGTGGAGCTCTGGTTACCTTCCCTGTGGAGATCTAGGTGCCAATCCAAAGGGGTTTTGGATGTCATCCCCACTGGGCTCTGGGTGACATCCCTCTGGAGATCTGGGTGACACCCCCAAGGGGTTTTGGCTGCCATCCCCCCTGGGCTCTGGGTGACATCCCTGTGGTGTTTTGGGTGCCATCCCTAAGGATCTTTGGGTGTCATTTCCATTGGGCTCTGGCTGCTCTTCCCATCTGGCTCTGGTCAGTGACATCCCTTTAGGGTCTGGGTGGCATCTCCAAGGGTCTCTGGGTGCCACCCCCATGAAGGTCTGGGTGCCACCACCATCAGCCTTTGGTTGGTGCCACCCCCAAGGGTCTCTGGTTGGTGCCACCCCCATAGCCCCACAGCCCTGGTGACAGAGGGGATGACCCCGCACTGGCAGGTGCTCAGGGCTCTGCTCCTGGATCTGCTCTTGGTGGCAGCAGGGCATTGCCACCCCTCCTGGCTTTGTCCCTGTGCCACATGCCAGGACCTTCCACCTTGGGAACCATTGCCATCCCCCGTGGAGACCCAGAGGACCTCGCATCCTGTCTGGGCTGATGGAAGGACCCGAGTGGGCACCGAGACGAGACAGACCACTGGTGGTGACCCCGATGTCCCTGGGGGACACCTGAGCCTCTCCGCCTGCCCCGCGCCAGCTCCGGTTACGTCCCGAATTGTTCCTCCGGCTGGAAGAAATGCCGTCAGCGCCGGCGGATCGGTGGCCATTACTAATGCATGACATTCCCGAGGGACACGGCTGTGTCTGACCCCCCGAGCCGCCTGCACCCCTTGGGAAGGGCAGGAGGGGCAGGGATGGCTTTGGGAAGGGTCTGATCCCTCTTCCTTCATCCAGACCCCAAATGCCGGCTCAGGATGTGCCTGTCCAGCAGAGCTGGGGAACATGTGAGTTCCCAGCTGGAGCCAGGATGGACAATCCCAGATGCTCCTGATGCATCCCAGGAAACCAGGAAACCCTCCCAGCTCAGGGCACCTTTGGTGACAAATATGGCAGTTTTCCCCAGAATTGGTGATTCCAAGCATTTTGCATCTGGGGGTTCTTCCTTCCTGCTTTGCTCCTTCCCAGTTTTTAGCTCTTTTTTTCCCCAACTCTTCACCCCCAGCTTTCCTCTCCCCACTGAGCGTGGTGATTCCAAACCCAAATTCCAAAACCCCCCAACCCTCAGGAACAGGAAGCTCATCCCACCTCGGGTGACACCCAACAAGGTCACCACCTCCCCACACCCAAACTCCCACCCCATTTTTAAGCCGGGATCTCGCAGAACATGGAGGATTTTGCCACAGAATGTGCTGGGGAGGCTTCCCAGGCTAATGCACCTCGGCTGTGCTCCCTCATCCCTCCACATCAATATTGCATTATCCTTCCATCCCCATCGGAGCTCAGCCAGAGCCACAGGAACAAACCATCCCAGCGCCGCCGGGGCGGCTCTGCCTGACCCCCTCCGCCTTTCCAGAGCCTCTTCCAGGTCCTTCTGCATTAAATATTCGGCGGAGGAACAAAAGAAGACGCTGTAAATTTTTAAACAGGGCCGTTTGCTCCGCTCGGTTTACGCGGGACGAGGCCTCTCTGTGAAAGTTCGGCTGCAGCTTCGCGGAGCCGAAATATCGATGGTGCTGGGGAGAGGGATGAGCCTGGGTGAGGCTTGGGTTGGCACTGTGCAGGCAGTCAGGAGGGACCAGATTTGGGATCATCCCTTGGCATGGGCACCACCCCAGGTGCCTCCCTAGTTGGGGCTATCCTGGGAATTCAGGGACCATCCCAGTCACTTGGGGACAATCCAAGGTGTCTCCATGGTTGGGGCCATACTGGGAATCCAGGGACCATCCCAGGCTCTTGGGGACAATCCCAGGTGCCTCCTTGATTGGGGCCATACTGGGAATCCAGGGACCATCCCAGGCTCTTGGGGACCATTCCAGTATCTTTCTTGCTTGGAGACCATCTGAGGACCTTGGGGAGGGATCATCCTGGTTTGTGGGGATTATCTGGGATGCTTTCCATCTTGGGGACTCTTTTGGAGTCTCGGGGACCATTCTGGGGTCTCAGGGAACATCTCAGGCTCTAGGACACCATCCTGGGGTCTTGAGGATCATCCTGACTTCTGGGGATCACCTGGCGTGCTTCTCTTCTATCTCAGAGTCTCCGGAAGTGTCTTGGGGTCTCCAGGACCCTCTTGGGGACCATTTCTTGCCTGGACCACCCAAGGTGCCTCAATGCTTGGGGAAAATCCTGAAGTCTGGGCAGAGGAACCTTCCAGGCTTCCTCCCTGCTTTGATCCCAGGAACCCTGAGATCTCTGGAAATACGGACCATCCAAGGTTCCTCCCTGCTTAGGGACTGTTGTAGGATCTCAGGGACAACCCTGGGCTCTTGGGGACAATCCTTGCACCAGTGGGAACATCCAAAGTGTCTCCCTGTTTGAGGCCCATTCCTGAACCTCAGGACCATCCCAAAGTTCTTGGGAACCACCTGGACTGTGTCCATGCTTGGCTTGGGGACAATCCCAAGGGCTTGGGGACAATCCCAAGGGCTTGGGGACCTCCACAGGGTCTTGGGGACAACCCCAGGACATAGCAACCATCCCAGGCTGTGGGGACAATCCCAGGCTGTGGGGACCATCCGGGGTTCCTCCCTACTTGAGGACCATCCTGGCATCTCAAGAAGCATCCGGTGGGACAAAGGGACCATCCCAGGTGCTTCCCTGCTTGGAGACCATCCTGGTGTCTTGGGGATCATCAGAGGTGTCCCCATGCCTCGGGACCACCCTGGGTTTGGGAACAATCCGGGTGAGACCACCCAGGACCCTCCTTTCTCCAGCACCACCCCAGGGTGCCACAGAGCAGCATCCCGAGTGCATCCCAATCCCCAAATCCATCCCCCTCACCCCATCCCAGCCCCTCCTCCCCCTCACTCCCCCATCCCTCCTGGGGGGCTGCCCGCCCCAAACCCCCTCTGCCCCACGGCCCAGGGGGTTTAACCCCCGCCGAAAGCACTGCGGGAAGCCCCGAGCAGCTTCTCCCACCCTCCGTGGCGGCGGCCTGCGGCAACCCGATCCCGGTCCCAGCGGGCAGCTCGGCCCCAAACTGGTCGGGCTGGTTTGCGGCGCTGGAGCCCAGCGCTGCCCGCGCGCTGCCGGGCCGGGGGGGCCGCACTGACCCCCAGATCCATTTATATATGTTTATATCTATATCTATATGTTTATTTATACTTTTATATATGGTTTTCCGGTGTGTTGTTGCGTTGGGGGAGTTTGTGTGCGATATGGGGAGGGGAGGGGGGGCTGTTTAATCGGGGGACAAGAAATGGAATTTTGGGGGGTGGGATATAATTTTAGCAGGGTGGAGGGGCGCAGCGGTGCTGACCATCCCCGCGGCAGACCTCCCCGGTGACCCCTCCATCCCGCCGGGACACCCGGGAAGCGATCCCCCCCATCCCGGTATCCATCACCCCACCCGCGCCCCCCATCCTCACCCGGGGGTCGCCGCCTCCCCTCCATCCCCCTCCCCTCCATCCCGTCCCCCCGGGGCGGCGGCGGCAGCTGCGCCTCTCGAGTTGCGGTGCGAGGGGTGCGGGGGGCGGGGGGGCTCGGGATCGGTTTCCTTCCCCCCCGGCCCCGCGGGGGGATGTGGGGGGAGTTTCGGGAGCGGGAAACCGGATCGGCGGCGGCGGGGCGGCTCAGGTGCGCGGGGTCCGGTGTCCGACAGCCGGTGAGCGGCCCCGACGGCGGCCCCGGGGCGGGACGGCACCGGCTATAAAAATGCCCCCCCAAGGGGAAGGAAGCGCCGCTCGGGGCTCAGCCTTCCCCGGGCCCTGCCCGCCGCCGCCGCCGGGCCGGAGCCGCCCCGAGCGGCGGGGATGGGATGGGATGGGCGGCACCGCCTCCCGCCCCACGGAGCGCGGCGGGGATGGAGCGGGGGGGTCTCGTCGGCCCGTTTCGGAGCCCCCGCGCCGCTGCCGGCCCTCGGCGGGTCTCGCCATGCCCCGCTCGCCGCGGCCGGAGGGGTAACGGGGAGCACGGAGCGAGCCGGCGGCCCCGGCGGGGCGGCCCGGGGGTGGGGTGCGTGGGAAGGGGGGTGGCCCAAGGTGAGCCCGTCCCCCCCCTCCCCGCCCCGGGCCCGGCTCCACCTTCCGGGGCACCTGGGCCAATTGGGAGCCGCAGGGGGGGTCCCCCGGCCGGGCTAAGGCCGCCGCCGCCGCCGCTCCCCGCCACTTGGGCGAGCGCCGGGGCGGCAGGCGGCGGCGGGGACCCCCCCGGGGGATGCGGGGTGGCGGAGGGGGGTGTCCCGTGTCCCGTGTCCCGTGTCCGTCCGTCACCCCCAGCCCCGCGGTGATCCCCCCGTCGGGTCGCGGTTCGGCCGCCCGGAGCCGAGGCAGCGCCCGGAGCAGAGGTAAGTGCGGCCGCCTCGGCCCCGGGGGGGCTCGTGTCCTGCGGGGACCTCCGGGGCTCAGTGACCCCCCGGGATTCAGTGACCCCCCCGGGGCTCAGAGCCCCCCCTTTTGCCGTTCCTTCCCCCCGCGCCGCTCCGGCACGGTCCGAGCCCGGGGCGCGGCGTTCTCCCCTCTCCCCGCTTCTCCTCGACGTGAGGATCCCCGAACCCCCCCGGGCTGAGCCCCCCGTGTCCCCCCCCCCCCGCAGGGTCCCCCATCCTCCCCGGGGTCCCCCGAACCTCTGCCGTCGGGCTGCTGGCGCGGCGGTCGCATCCCGGCGGGGCGATGCGAGTGACAACGAAATCGCGCTCCAGCCGCACCGCCCGCAGCCGCGGCTGCCCCCCGGCCCTGGGGGGCTGTTTGGGGGTTCAGGGGTGGCCCCCTCCCGCCCCCCGGCTGCTCTCTGTGGCCGCTTTGCCGCCCCGATGGCAGCTCCGGTGTCACCGAATAGCGGCGGTAACGAAAGCCCGGCGGAGGGGAGACCCCGAGACACGGGGGGCTGCTCTGGGGGTGTCCAAGCCCCCCAACCCCGGGGTGAGCACCCCCCTGCCCCCCACCCTGCCCCGCCCGGGGCTGCGCAGCGTGGAGAGACCCCCGGGGCGACAGGCGTGTCCCCAGCCCTGCTTAGGGACACGGAGCCCTCAGTCGGGGTGGCGGGGCGGGGTCCTGCCCGGGCTGGGGGCTGCGGTGGGGTGAGGGGTGTCCCCCGGGAGCTGCGGGGGGCACGGCCGCTGTCTCGGGCACTGCGGCACAAATCTGCCCGGTTTAACCCCGAAATGAGGCTTCCGGCCGCGCACGGCTGCTCCGTCACTGTCCCTGTCCTCGAATCTGTCCCCATCCTTGTCCCCTTCCCAAGCGCCATCCTCATCCTCGTATATACCCCAGACCAAATTTTTGTCTCTATCTCTGTTGTCATCCCTGTTCCCATTTCCATCCTCATCTTCATCTGTCCCCATGTCTGTCCCTGTCCCCATCTCCGTCCCTGTCCCCATCCCTGTCCCTGTCCCCATCTCCATCCTTCTGTCTCCATCCCCATCCCTATGCTGGTCACTGTCTCCTTCTTCTCCTTCTCTCCTCCTTCTCCACCTCTTTCTCCTTCTCCTCCTCGCTGTCCCTATCCTCATCCCCATCTCAATCTCAGTCCCCATTGCCATCCCTGCCTCTGTCCCCATCCACCCCCATGTCCTTCCCTTCTTGTCCTTGCCCCATCTTCACGCCCATCCCCATCCCCATTGCCATTCCCATCCCCATCCCCACCTGGCGATTACCATGGCCAGGGGACCTGCAGCCACACTATCTGGGGTGTCGAGCGTGGGTGGCCACCTGTCCCCACCGCCCCCACGGCAGGGAGGACACCGACAGTGGCCACATCCAGGAGCCACCACGTCCCTGTCCCTTGCCGCGGCAGAGGCGGCGGCCGAGCACCATCTCGGTGCCACGAGCATCCGCAAGTGACTCCGGTGCCCTTTCGGGCTCGGCGATGGCGTTTCGCCTCGTTGGCCCCCAAATCTCGGCTCGGGGACCAGGTGACCCCCATGTCCCCACGGCGGAGGGCTCGGGCCTTGCTGCAGAGCCCTCGGAGGGGCTGCGGGGCCGGGGGGCCCCGGGGGGCAACATCCGCAATGCGGCAGCTCCCAACGTCACGAGCCGGGGTGCGGCGGCTCCGCAGAGGGGTTGGCTCAGCCCGCGGCCCGGGCTGCCGCAGTGGCCTCGGGCGGAGGCGAGGGGACAGGGGACAAAGGGGCACCCCGAAGCGGCGGGCGCTGGGGCGCGGGGAGCGGCCTGGCGCGGTGCCGGAGCCACGCGGGCCACCACGGCGCGGATTAGGGCGAAGCTGTCGCTTTCAAAGTCACGCCAAGGATGGCGACGAGCTCGGCCTCGCCCGTGTCCCCCCGGGGATCGCTGTCCCCAAGCCGCCGCGGTGCCAGGGCGGTGTCCCCCAGGTGAGAACGACGCTGTGGTCGCGGGGGCTTCTCTTCCTTTTGGGCTGCTTGGCTGAGCGCCACGGGGTTTTGGGGTTTCTCCGGGATTTTTGGGTGTTTCCCTGGGGGGCTGCGCTGCTGGAGCTCTAAAGGTGGGTACGGGTTGGGGACACATCTGTCCCCGCCGGCCTTGACCCCTCCACGCGCGACACTCCCCGAGTGTCCAACTGTCCTCGCGAGGCCAGCGAGTGCCACTGCTCGTCTTCGTCCCCAAATTCGAGGCCGGACGGGGTGTGAGGGGCTGGCGTTGTGTCCTTGGGGGTTCAGCTCCCAACGCCCGATCCGGGGCACCCCGAGCCCATCCCGGGCCCGCTCGGCTCCGCGGGGCCTCAGCTTTCCCACACAAAGGAGACTTTGTGCCTTCCTCCTCCTCCTCCCCGGCACCGCCGCGGCCGCTGGGGACAGTGTCACCACCAGCCGGGGCGTCCAAGGCCATCCGAGGGGCTTTGCCACCATCCGAGGCATTGCAGGTTTTTGGGGGGCTCTGCAGCCATCCAGGGGGTCTCAACCATTCTCAGGGATCTGCATCCTCTTGGGTGGGTTCACACCTTTGGAGAGTCTTCAGCAATGAGGAAGGTTTGCAGGTTTTGGGGGGATTTGCAGCCATCTGGGGGGCGTTGCAGCATTTTGGGGTTTTACAGCCATCCAGAGGGTCTGCGTCATTTTGGGGGGTTGTGGTTTTGGAGGGTCTGAAGCCATCAAGAGTCTTTTGGGGTGTCTCAGCCACTCAGGGGGTTCAGTAGGTTTTTTGAGGGGGTTGCAGTAGGTTTTTTGGAGGGAATTCAAGTCATCTGGATGCTTTACAAACATCCAGGGAAGGCTGCAACCTTTTGAGGGGCTCTGCGACCATCCAGGGGGTTTTTAACCTTTTGGGGCTTGCGGCCATCCAGAGGGTTGCCAATTTAGGGAGGCTTTCAGTCATCCAGAAGGGTTGAAACTTTTTAGGGGGTTGAAAAATTTTAGGGGGGTTGCAGCCGTCTGGGTAATTAGGAATTAATTGGAGGGATTGCAGCATTCTGGGGGGCGTGGAACCATCCAGAGGCTTTGCAACATTTTGGGATCTGGGGCCGTTTTTGGGGTTTCACAGCCATCCCGGGGGTTGTCAGACCTGCGGTTGGGATTCCTGGATAACCCTGCTAAGGCAGCGGCTGGGAAATGGCTTCCAGCATCCCCATCCCAAAAATCCCCCCGCCGAGCTGGGAACCGGATCTTCCCCACCGTCCCCGGAGAGGCGACACCGGGGAGAGCACCTCCCCTCACCCCGCCATTCCCGAAGCATTTTGCCAATCGATAACAATCGATTCCCATTTTTTCCCGTCGCCGTTCCCATGCCGGGGGCGTCGGGCTGCTGCTTGGGGAGGATTTGGGTGGAAATGGAGGGGAAAAAAGGCAATTGCGAGCTCGCTACTCCTGTTCTGTGTATGGCACTGGTAGAATTCACTGTGCAACCCCGCGGTCAGTGAATTACCATAGGGCCATAAACAGAGCAGAGAAAGACCCGCGAGCCCCGCGGGGCCACCGCCGAGGCCGCCCGGCCCGTTTTGGCACTAGCACATTTTTGCTTTGATTTGTAGCTTTTGAGCAATTATGTGTAGTGCCAATATGGGAGAAGGCGGAGAGAGCAGCGCCGGGGCGGGACGGAGGAGCGGCGGGGCTGGGAGGGAATCCGGCGCGGGAAAACTGGGATGGATGGGGTGGTGGAAATCCCTCTGGGATCGCTGGGGTGAGCGAGGGATGGCCACAACCCAAAGCCGTGGTGACACGGAGGTGATGCCCTGTCAGCCCAGCGTGGTGTCCCAGCCCATGGGGACACCTCGGCCAGGCCGTGTCCTCATGGTGGCCATCACGAGCAGGATGGACCCCACTCCTTGTCCCCTCCCGGCCACTCCCTGGGGTCGAGCTGAGCGTCCCCACGTGGGATCCGGAGCCGCGAGTGGGGTTTTCCGGCCGGAGGGATGAAATCACATTTTCCCCCTATTTTTTGCAGCTTTCCAGGCCCGGCACCGCGGCCGCGTGTCCCTCGCTGTCCCCAGGCCGGGGCTGGCTGCCCAGACGGTGCCGGCGGTGCTCAGCCCCGGGGCTGCCTTTGGCAATGGTAGAACTCACACTGGTGCGGTAGCAGGATCCGGTGGTTCTAGACTTGCCAACTACGGCCCCGGGGCACCGCCGCGGACACGGAGTGCTCCCCGGCAACCCTGGGGCTCTGCTGCCCGCCTGGGAGGGTCCCGGGGCTCCGGGGGAGGGTCCTGTGGGTTCTGGGGAGGATCTCGGGGCTCCGGGGAAGGTTCCAGGGCTCCAGGGAGGGTCCTGGGGCTTCGGAGAGGGTCCTGTGGGTTCTGGGGAGGGTCCTGCTCCATCCGGTGTGGATTTGGGGAGATTGGTGATGGTGATCCCCAGGGATGGTGGGATTTGGGATGGTGGGATTTGGGATGGTGATGGTGATCCCCAGGGATGGTGGGATTTGGGATGGTGATGGTGATCCCCAGGAGGGGTCAGAGCTCCCAGCCTGTGTCCGTGGCGGGGGATCTGCGGGATAGCGGTCATTGGAGCAGCACGGCCACGTGTCCCCGTGTGACTCCGGGCGTCGAGGGCTGATCCGCCCCGGGCAGAGCCCTGCGGGGGTGGGATTAGGGCAGCAGCCCCGGATCCGACCCCGAGCCAGCCCCGTGCTGCTGGGCATGGAGGAAACTGAGGCACGGGCGGAGCGGCTGGTGGTGGCAGCTGCCCCACGTCCCCTGCCTGTCCCCAGGTGCAGCAGGAGGGTGGTGGCAGTTTTTCGGGGACAGGGAGTATCACGGGAAGGGCTGGCTCGCTGTGGGGTGGGGGCTGCTCTCGCCCCCTGCCCCCATCGGCCCGGCTGGGCTGTGCCGGGATGTGTCGGGTATGTAGGGCAGCGCTGGTGATTACGGAGCTTTCGGCATTAGCCCGCGGAGATTGGATCACGCTGGATTAGGCTGCACGCTCCAATCATCCTCCCTGCGCCGGGGGCGGGGAGGGACGGACGGACAGACGGAACGGGGTCCCCATCGCCCTCCCGGGGCAGTGGGGCACAGGTGTCCGTGTGTCTGTCCAGTCATTCATCCGTCTGCTCGTCCAGGTGGCAAATTTCCATCTGTCCGTTCCTGCAGCCACAACCTTTGGCTGTACAGACACCTATCCCCTGTCTGTCCTTCTGTCTGTCTGTCTGTCCGGGTGTGGAATCATCCATCCACCCTCCTGGCTTCCTCCATCCATCCATCCATCCATCCATCGTCCGTCCATGCATCCATCTCACTGTCCATCATCCCTCCATCCATCCATCCATCCATCCATCCATCATCCATCATCCATCCATCCATCCATCCATCCATCCATCCATCCATCCATCCATCCATCCATCCATCCATCCATCCATCCATCCATCCATCCCCGCTCTGTCCATCCCTCCTCCTTTCCCCAGCTCAGCCATGGGCTCTGCCCTGCAGGGGGAGGGGCACTGGGTGTGTCAGGGGTGGAGCATCCTCAGGCCACACCCACCATGCCACACCACACCCCCTGGAGCTCCACCCTCCCCACCAGGCTCCGCCCCCGAAGTGGCCGTGGTGCCACCAGGACCGACATTCCCGCGGGATCAGCTCCCGATGGGGAGCACCCCAAAGCCTTCCCTCCATCCTGCTCCTTCCCAGCCGCAGCAGCCAGGCTCATCCCGGCCACCCACCTGCGGTTTTGGGGTCAAACCCTGCGATCTGGGGTCACACCTGGCAATTCAGGGCCCTCCCTGGGCAGAGCTGGGATGGGAGGTGGGGAATAGAGTCCAAAAATCCACACAAAAATCCCCCCAGTGCCTGGGGGACCTCCTGTAGTGCCCAGACTGGGGGAGGGGGCAGGTCCAGGCCCCCCCCCCCCCCCCCCCCTCCCCCCCCCCCCCCAGTCTCTCCCAGTTCAAACTGGAGGCTGCTGGTGCAGGGATTGAGCAGCTCCAGCCCCCCAGTCTCTCCCAGTTCAAACTGGAGGTTACTGGTCCAGGGAGGGAGCAGCTCCAGTCCCCCAGTCTCTCCCAGTACAAACTGGAAGCAGCTCCAGTCTCTCCCAGTTCCAACTGGAGGCCGCTGGTGCTCGGGGCTCCAGGAGCTGCCCCAGCAGGAGGCCCCGACCTGCTTATTAAAGGCCGATTAACGAAGATTAAAACCTCCCAGCAGCGTCTGCCAGGCCGAGCTGCCTCCCCCGGCCCTGCTGCCGGATCTGAGGCCCCTTTGGGGCACCCAGCCTGGCCCTGGGATGTCCTGGGATCCCCAGGGGTCCCCAAACCCCTAGGTCACCCTGGCAGCACCTTGGATGGCCGAGGGATCTGCTCCAGCTCGGCAGGAACACCCTGGAGCATCCAGGGGGAAACATCACCCCCATTCCTCCTCTCCTCCCTTCTCTTTGTCCTTCCAGCCTTCCCTGCTCTCCCTCTCCCCCCCAGGAGGCACCAGGAACTCCCGCAGGAGTCACCGGATTCAGCACCCATCATTGCAATAAAGCTGCTGAAAACCCATGCCTGCGTTTCCCGGCTCATCCTTGGGTTTGCATTCCCCAAAAAATGGGTGTGAAGGGGCTGAAAATGGAGGAATTCAACCCAAAAGGCAGCCCAGCCCCTGGGTGGGGATCCTGGCAGGATGATGCAGCAATCCCAAGGTTTCCATCCTGTCCCAGGTTGATGCTGGAAGAGGAAAATGAGATAAATTGCACAAAAAAAGGATTGAGCCCCAAAACCATGGTGGTGATGATCAGCTGCTCCTCTCCAGCCCCAGAGTGTGGGAGGAGGGTGGAACCAAACCCCAAAACACCCACACGAAGGGAGGGATGGGAAACATCCCCAAAATTCCCCCAAATCCCCCAAAACAGGAGAGCTGGACAGGCAGGTAGACACATTTGTAACAATTTATTGAATGAGGCAATAATAGACACTGGGAAAACAAGGGGGGGTCCATGCTCTGCTATTTTCCTGGTTTTTGTCTTTTTTTTGGGGGGGGGGGGGGGGGAACCTCTGGGACTAAAAGAACCTCATTTCATCGCCAAAGAAACACTGACTTGGAAAGCCACCAACATCTTCACAACGACGATAAAAAAATAATCATTAAAAACCAAAAGAAATTCCGTAAATCGGAGAACCAGGACTGTTTCTATGGAAAGATCTCCCTCCCCTCGGAAAAAAGGACTGAAGAACTGTATACAAAGAACATTTGATAGGTTTGTTTTTTGTTTTGTTTTGTTCTTTTTTCCCCATATAAAACAAGTAAATACAAGAATCTGAAAACTCCCTCAAAGGCGGAGCGAGACGTGGAGAACTTGAACGGCCACTTGGAAAAAAATCATAATAAAAAAACCCCCCAAAAAACAAACCCAAAACTGAAATCCCACGGGAAGTGCTTGGGGGGGGTTGGTTGGGCGCGAGGGTTTGGCCCATGGGGGTGTTCAGTAAAATCTTCCCCCCAAACCACCCCCAAATAAAGGCTTTTTAACCCTCCTGGGAAGGATTTTGGGATTAAAAACCGTGCTGGGAGAAGCACAGGGCAGGACCGGGGTTGGGGTGGAGGATGAGGATCCCCCAAAGGGAAGAGTCTCACTCAAATCCCCCATTCCAGCAGAGCTTTCCCTGTGGGGTCAGAGGGGAATGGGATGGGGAGGCACAGGGAGCTGGGTGAGCCCCTTTGGCAAAGGGAAATCCTGGGAATGCGGCGAGCGGGAATCAGGGAGACACAGCCAGAGCCCCTTTGGAGGAGCTTCCCTCCGCCCTGGAGCCACGAAACCGGGGAAAAAATAATAATAATAACAACAACAACGACAATAATAATAATAATAAAGGAGAAAAAAAAAAAACCAACAAACCCCAAGGATCCAAAATGGCAGGTACGTTTCGAGAGCAGAGAAATAGGAACGAATCTCCAGTGTGCACCAAGGGAGCCGAGCGAGGCGAGCAGATCCTGCGGCTCCTGGAAGAGCATCATCCCTTCGGGAGGGAGGGTGGCCACCCCCCTGCAGTCACACATGCATTTCTATTTTTTTTTTTTTAATATATTTTTTTGTTTTATTCCCAGGAGAGGAGTCTTTTTTTTTTTTCCCCAAACTTTTTTTTTTTCTTTCTTTTTCTTGCGGTTTTTTTTTGTTTGTTTTTCTTCCGGGGTGGGTTTTTTCGGAATACAAAAGTCCTTATTAAAATCTTTGATACCTAATTGGCTGCCGAGGGTGTCCGTGGTGCCCCCAGGCCTCCTCCTGCTCGATCCCACGCTGGGGGGGCAAACGGGGCAAGAAAAGGGTTGCTTTATTTTTATTTTCTTTTCAACCTCCTCGGAATCAGAGAGTCCCATCACAATTTGGCTTCTCACTCCTCCGAGAGCAGAGTGGCGCTAAAAAAATGCACTTTACACACATCCTCCGCCAGGATTTGTTTTGTGTTGTTTCGTTTTTCTATTTTATCCGTTTTTAAAAAAAAAAAAAAAAGGAGAAAAAAAATGAAAAGAAAAATAAAATAAAAAGGTCAACAAAACCTTTCGTTCCCAAAGCTGGGAGACTCAATGCCACCTGATTGCATCTCTGGAGAGGTGTAAAAAAACGAAGTCGCCCGAGACAGACGAGGAGAATGGCCGCGGTGTCGCCGTCACTGATCCAAGGTCACCACCTCCACCGCCTGCCCGTCCATGGTGACCGCCGTGTCCGCTATCCTCGTGGTCACCGGCGCCATCGCCACCTGCACGGGGCCGTTGCCTTGGGCCAGGCTGGTCACCACCGTCTGGTACATGCTCACCGGGATCTGCACGAGCCCTGGGGACACAAAGGGACAGCGGTGGCGTTGGCAGGGAAGGATGAGGTTGGATCTGCAGGGGTTTGCGGGTTGTGTTGGTGCTGCTCTGGGGTGGTTGGAGTTCTCCCACCTGGGGAGTCCTCAGTGCTGTAGGGATGGGGAGATGTCTGGGGTGAAACCAGAGGAGACCCTGGAGCTGCTGCAGGGCTGGAAACACTGTGGAGGCAGGCTGGGCGAGCTGGGAATGTTGCCCTGGAGAAGGGAAGGATGCAGGGAGAGCTCAGAGCTCCTGCCAGGGCCTAAAGGAGCTCCAGGAGAGCTGCAGAGGGACTGGGGACAAGGCATGGAGGGACAGGACACAGGGAATGGCTTCCCACTGCCAGAGGGCAGGGATGGATGGGATCTTGGGAAGGAATTCCTGGCTGGGATGGAATTCCCAGAGAATTCCTGGATTCCCCTGGATCCCTGGGATGTCCAAGGCCAGGCTGGACAGGGCTTGGAGCAGCCTGGGACAGTGGAAAGTGTCCCTGCCAGGGCGCTGGGGTGGCACTGGGTGGGATTTAAGGTCCCTTCCAAGCCAAACCATTCCACAATTCTATCCATGGAAAATCAGCAATCAGGAAGGACAGTGCCCCTGGCCTGGCTGTGTCCATGCTGGAATAATCATCTGTGGCTTGGTGGCCTCACTGTGCTGGATGTGACCTCCATGAGCCAATGGGATGGGATGGGATAATGGGATGGGATGGGATGGCATGGGATGGCATAATGGGATGGGATGGGGTGGAATGGGATGGGGTGGAATGGGATGATCCCATTGCTGTGCATCCATGAGCTGTGGCACAACCATGATCCCACACAATTCCCTTCCTCCAGCTCCCTCTCCACCCCAGCCAGATCCTTCTCCCCTCACCCCCACACAGGGAAGGCACAGTGTGGGACCAACACACCCTGGCTGAGCCAAACTCACTCCTGTTCTCACACTTGTGACATATAAAACAGAGAAAGGAAAGCAAATCCCCCTCCTCAGCCCTTCCCCAGTCGTGGATGGGTCTGGCAGAGCAGAAACACCTTTCCCAAGGGTGGCTCAGCTGCAGAAAGGGATCAGATGCCTCCAGGCTGAGGCTGGAGCTGGCAGAGCTTTGAGCTGGGAGGAAAGCTGCGATGACAAACACGGCGAGTCCCGGTGAGCCCAGAAACACAAACCAAGGTGACAACGAAACAGTGAGGCCCCTGAGGGTTACTGTGATGGAAATGGTGAAAAGAGGTGGAAAAAACAGCAAGGAGCACTCAACAGAGCTGGGCAGGGGAGGGGAATGGCAAATCCTGCAGGCTGGGAAGAGAAACTTCATCATCCTACTGCAGTATTGTCCCTGTGCCCACCTGCACCTGCGGCTTGGCCAAGTGGGATTTGGACAAGTGAGATAATTTAGGCATTTCAGAATCTACCCACACCTCTTTTGGGGAAAAAACCCAGCTTTTTAAGGTCACCAAATCCTTCCAGCAGCAGCATGGGATGGATGGTCAGCCCTGCCACGACACCAGGTTCCCCAGCTGGGCTTTCCCAAAAAAGCAGCGCAATCCCTCGGGGCTGAGGAGCAGGGAGCAGAGCTCTGCCCCGCCAAGGACACTCGTTGGGTAACGCGAGGAAGCTCCGTGTCCTCGGATAACTCTGTGTGCAGACAGGAAAGCTTAGGAGTTAATCGTGCTGACCAGGTGGGTGACCCCG
This sequence comes from Entomyzon cyanotis, assembly GCA_024500445.1. Lineage (NCBI taxonomy): Eukaryota > Metazoa > Chordata > Aves > Passeriformes > Meliphagidae > Entomyzon > Entomyzon cyanotis. The sequence goes on from JAKEPQ010001019.1 coordinate 3,809,164, forward strand.
GCGCAGCCCAGCGCGCTCTGCGCTCCCCCAGCGTTCCTCCCCTCGGGGTCCCAGGGCTGTCCGTGGCGTGGGAAGTGCCCTGACCCCCCAGCCAGAGGGGTCATGGACACATTCCCCAAGCCCAGCCAAGGAATTGGTTCCCTGGTTGGTTGTTCAGCACTGCCTGCCATGAATGGTGCAGTCAGGAGGAGGTTCCAAGGTTTTCTGGTCGCTGTGGGCAACAATTTTGGAATTTCAGGCAACAAGCCGCTGAAATGAGAGCTCAGGCTCAGCCCTCCTGAGGCAAATCTCCTGCCAGACCCCACAGGAGCACCCAGCACATCCCAGTTTAAGCAGGACCTGGAGACCTGGCCTGGGATGCACCTCAAATCCCTGCTGCAGACCAACAAGCCAACTAAGCCCTTTGGGTTACTCGGGTTGTTAACCCAGAGGAGATCAAACGACACATGGACGACCCAAGGAGCAGAGTCACCACCACCCCATGGACCTCAGACCACACCACCTTCAATCCACAACCCCTCCACGCTGCCCAAACATTCCAAACCAGGCGCTGGCGAGCCCTGAACGCCCAACTGCGATGTTTGGGAAGGATGAATCAATTCCCACAAGGTTTGGCCACCTCTGGGAAGAGCAAGGAAGTGTCCGTGAGAGACGGCGCCGCGCAGATCCCTTTCTGCATGGGATTAACGCAAATCGCCTCAGCAGATGACGTGGCAGCCCTTCCTGCCAGGGGTGGCAACGAACCCGGGGAGGAGAGGGCTGGAAAGTCTGCTGTGCATTAGAGCAGAGCTGATCGCCCTTGGGAGAGAGACGATTAAAGCACTGAGATGCTGTAATCAGGTCTGGGATTGGCCCCGCGCTGCATCTGCTCAGACCTGCGCCCTGATTAGCCCTAATCTAGCTGGCATATGTTAATCTAAAGCATGGATTTCAGACCTTTTCAATTGTATTAAAAACAGGAAATCCATTAGACAAAAAAAAAAAAAAAAAAAAAGAAACCAAACCCAAATGAGCTTCTTGAGTCTTTGAAAAATACATTTCTGTGAAGAAAGTGGAGCCAAGCCAGGGAGTGGTGAGAGGAATGGGGCAGGAGGGGATATATATGGGATCCCACTGGATCCTCTGGCTGTTCAGAGCAGCTCTTGCCTGGGAGGAGCAGCAGCAGAGGTGATGGATCATACACAGAGCAGCACAAACCACAGCCTCAGGCTCCCAGGGAGACACAGCCTCTGCTTGCCCGCCCTGAAGCCACCCAAAAATCCCTTCTGGAAGGAGCAGTGGGGCCTCCTGAGAGTCACCCATTCCTGGCCACCAACCTCACCCCCTGCCACCACCTCCCACCCTCAGGAGGGGTGAGGAACCAGCTCCAGCTCCAGGTCCTGCCTCTCCCTCACCTGCCACATCCTAGAGAAAAACCTTTTTGGGGGAGGATCAGCTGCCTTTGGAAGGAAGGAGGGTCTGGCATGGCTGGTGACAGCCAGGGGGGAATGGGGAGGACACAAGGGTGGTGAAGGGAGGAGAACCCCAGAAGGCTTCTTTTTGTAGCCATTTTGGAGTCTTCTGGAGAACCCAGAAGACCCAGAAGGGGTCGAGATGGCCACCATGAATCAAAGGATTAGAGTCAGTCAACTCCAAAACAGCTGCAGTTGGAGTCCAGTGCTGGGTCAGACAATATCTGCAGCTGCTTTTCAGCTGGGGACTGTGAGGGGCCAGAGGAGATGATGAAACTCCTGCTGCTTCAGCAGGGAGGAGGCTTCAGCTGATGGAAGAACAAGGGCAAAGGTCAGGATTGAGATTGGGCTCATTGATTGAGACCAGAGAGACACAGGATTCAGAGGCAAAAAGTCACGCGATGTCTGCTAAAATCTCACCTGGCACAGAGTGTAAGAACATAAAAACACCTGTATTGATCCTAAATTGCAGGTGAGTCCACACTGAGTACACCTGTATTGATCCTAAATTGCAGGTGACTCCACTGAATCACCACAAAGGGCTCTAGGGAGGAAGGCTGGGATGGTTTGGTGCCCAAATTGGTATCAAGGATCAGAAGTGTCTCAGACACCCAGGACTGTTGGATATCCAGGGAACTGGGGTCATCTGTGCCAGTTTCTGCCTTATTCTAACACCTCCCCAGCCTGGAGATCACAGCAATGGGAATGTCTGGCATGTTCTCCTTAGCAGCACTGGGAATTTGCAGCTGGTTTTGCAAGCCTTGAAATGCACCCAGGGGTAGAAAGGTCTTGGCTGACACCAAGACAGAGTTGTCTCAGCAGCCTGAATGGACAATATGGATATTCAGTGTAGCATCCTGAAATATCCATCTTCACATGAGATTCCCAAAGCCACATGGAATGGCTGGGAGGAAGGGAATAGTGTGTGATTTCACTGCCAGTCACTCATGGAGTGACAGAGGGATGTCCTCTTGGCTCCTCCACTGAACAACTTGGCCTGACCTTCTACATCACGGGAAGGAATGGCAGAACCTCACATGAAACCTCTTCCACTTGGAGCTCAACCAGGAACCCAAGACCAAAGTCCTGGAGGGTGAGGAGGCAGGAATCAGCCCCACTCTTGACCAGACAACAGCAACCACTGCCACCACGCTGGACATCAATGCAAGAACTGAAAAAGCATCTTCCTTCAAAAAAGGGCAAAATCCTCTTCTTTGGTAGATCAATGACAACATCTAGGAATGATCAGAGAGCTGATCTGCCAAGGCAAAATCCCGTGGGAACATGGAAGGGCTGGGAGTGAGCAAGAGGCAAGTGAAGAAGCATTCCTGGCTCCTGTATCAGGGAGCAATGCTCAGCCTGAGCCAGGATCACCCCAAGAGGAGGGGAAGGGGAGATGGGGCAAACCTCAACACAAACCTTCAAACCTTCAATCAAACCTTCCCCTGTGTGTGAGGGAAGAATCCAAGAGTGGAGCCATTACCTGAGGGGGAGTTTATGGCTCTCCAGGCTGTGACATCACAAGAAATGCTGCTTGGAGGGGCATAGAGGGCAGGGACAGGTCTGGAGTCGTGAAGCAGCATGGAATTATTGCTCTTGGGAAGTCTTTTATGGGACAAAATGGAAAATGCACAAGGATTTGAGCGATCACCTCTGAGCCCCTGAGAGAGCACAGGGCATTGCCTGGTTTTTAGCAAGGCAACACCTAAAAAGAGTGGAATTTTCCTCTGACTCTTGCCATTACATCCAACTCATTCAGAGGACTTTGTTTCCATCAACTCTGAGGGGAAACCAGAACAAACCATGCTGAGCACCATCCTGCTGGAGATTTTCACAGGAGATACTCCTGCAGCTTCTCCCTCCCCTCCTCCAGAGGCACAGGCTGAGGAATCCAGCTGGAATTCCCATGCTCAGGAATGCAGCACAGGGCCTTAGCACCCAGGGCAGCAGACACCATCTCAGCACCACGCTCCTCTCGGAGCCAAGGGCAACTTTTGAGGACGCGATGGAAGAATTCTCATCGACGATTCAAAACGAGCAGATTTTAATGCATGGCAATCGAGCAAGGAAATGAAAAACAAAATAAAAATCAAGCCAGAGGATCTCCAAAAAATGAAATGTTTGCCCATGGTGAGCATCACAACGAAAGGGCAATGCCTTGGTCTGCATTCCCAGGTGTGAATACATCAAGGCTGATGCAGGTAAGTTGGGAATAGTTATCTTTCCTGGTTGTCTTTTTCCCAGCAGGACACAGTAAGATACAAGTCTGAAGTGCAGCATGGAAACTGCACTTAAGAGGTGGGGAAAAAACCCCAAAACCCAGCTAAACACAAGGTTGGTGAAGCTCTGGAGTAAAGTCTCCATCACTGGAGGTCTTTTGGAGGTGAGACTGAAGCTGTCTTGGCTGGTCCTACAAAAAGGGGGTTGGTCCTACAAAAAGGGAGTTGGTCTTACAAAAAGGGGGTTGGTCCTACAGAAAGGGGGTTGGTCCTACAGAAAGGGAGTTGGTCCTACAGAAAGGGAGTTGGTCCTACAGAATCCTGGAGCAAAGACCATCCCTGCCCACACCAACTGCACTGCTGGAGACCACCTGGAGTGTTCCTGTTGACACTGCTCTGCACAAACATTAAAATGTCCCGCAAAAATTGATTTTTATTAGATTTTTCCCTTTGCCTGGGAACCCGGTTTGCCAAGATTTTCGGAAAATATCCTCTTGACCACCTCAGGCAATGGGCACAAGGGTGTATTTTCAGGAAGATAAACCAGCTCTCTAATGAGTTCCAATGGCAGCAGCTGAAATGAGAGCTCTCAAAGTCACGTGTCACCCTGACAAATCCTCAACTGCCAAACCAAACGTGTCCCTCAAAGCTCGAGGTGTTGACGTGACACCATGGAAGGGATTTCACCCAAAGCCAACCTCCCAAACAAAGCATGTCAAGAATCCCACCACTCTCAGCAGTGACAGAGGAGCAGAAGGCATCTCTCAACACAGAGAATTTCAGATAAGATGAATCTTTGAAAGCTCAGCTCCCCATCTCACACCTCCTTGACTGCAAGAGCATCGATGATCAACTCAAATTAGACATTAAAATGGTAATTGGAAGGATTTTTCCCATCAGAAATGGCTCAGTGCCCAATCTCTGGAGTGTCCAATGCCAGGCTGGACAGGGCTTGGAGCATCCTGGGATAGTGGAAGGTGTGGGTGCAACTGGATCATCTTTGGTCCCTTCTGACCCAAGCCAGTCTGGATTCTGTAATTTTGACAAATCACAAAGTGCCCATGCAGTGATTTAATCTCCAAGAACTTTCCAGGCTCACAAGTCACTGCTATTGATTCTCTGTGCCAATACAAAGATTTTTCCCACCAAATACAATTCGCGAAAAGCTGCAGTCCTCATTCAAGATCCTCCATCATCTGTCTTTTCAAGAGCTACTCTGGTCAAAACCCCAATAAAGGACAATTCAACGAGGCCCCTGAAGCTTTGGGAGCAAAGCTGAGAAAATCAAGTCACATCATAGCCTTGACTTTTCCTAAGAACGAAGGTAAGTGCAGGAGACAAAACAAGATCCAAATTCCCATCGACATGGGATGCAGCCCTGGAGTCACTGCCTCCTTCCCTGTGTCCACCACATCTCCAGGTCACATCTCGGTCTCTCAGACTGTCCCTAGGTATCACCTACCTGCTTAAAATTGTCAGTGACTGGCTCTGTCCTGAGCTTTTTAAGGAATGCCTGGGGGTGGCACTGGGCTGGTGACAAAGTGGGGATTGGGCACAGCTTGGACTCGATGTTCCTGCAGGGCTTTTCCACCCTCACTGATCCAGTGGGTGATTCCTTGGCTCCTCTGGATCTGCTGCAATGAGTTTTCCTGCTCTGCTCCTCCAGGGCAACAGGGGCTGCTGTCTCAGTGGCCCACAAAGCCATGGTTGATCCCAGACCTCCAGCCTGACACCACCAGAACAGGACTGGTCAGGATGCAACACCACATTCACCTGCTCCTTCTTCCTCCCAGTCATTCAGCTTCAGCAAGGGCTGCTGGATGTTGGTATTTTGCATCAAGGCATTGTTTTAAACCCCAAATTTGGATGTTTGGGTTTTATTTATCTCCAAGTCTCAGCTGGAGACCAACCTTCCTTCCCTAGCTGGGAGCACCAGCATTTTTGGGACTTTTCTGTCTTCTTCCTCTCTATGAGGAGAGAAGGGTCACAGCTTAGCCAAGATCTGAAACATCTTTGGCTTAATCTCCCTTATTTCTCTCAGATCTTTTGGGGGCTTTGAGCTTTTCGGGTTTGTTTTGGATGTTTAGGGATTTTTAGGAGTTCATTGTAAGTCGCAATACTTTGAGACAAAAACCACAGGGGTGAGATTCCTGATTTACAGGAATTATCTCCTCTGGAGCCCCAGCACTTCCACGGAAAGAGGAAGATCCCAGTGAGCCAACTTGATGCCCAGACTCTCTCCTGGCACAGCAAAGTGGTGACAGATGTGTCCTTCACTGGTGACACCAGTGCCATGGATCTCTGTCTCTGCAGCCCCTTCCTGACTCACCACAACTCTTCCACCTGCAGCAAGGACAGCCCCAGGAGGAAAAAAACCTTGCAATGATTTTTAACATTGGAAACGTTTCATCTGAAATCCCAGGTTTTATGTTTCGTCCTCATTTTGATGGAAAAATTTCCCAAGGAAAGGGTGCTTGGGAAAGCAGCAGAGCAGCAGTTTGGTCTCCTGGGGGTGGATTGGTTCCTCACCTTCCACCTTGTCTTACCTGAGACTGCCTGTCCCCCCCTCTCCCCTCTGTGGGGGCGAATTTAGAGGTGGAGAACAGGTCTTGGGCATCACCTGGGGCAGAATAAAGATGTGCCTGCTCAAGATCAGACCTTGGGCATCACCTGGGGAGGAATTACAGCTGTGCAGGCCTTGGGCATCACCTGGGGCAGAATTAAGCTGTGTCTGCTCAAACTCAGGCCCTGGGCATCACCTGGGGCAGAATTTAGCTGTGCCCATATTCAAACTCAGGCCCTGGGCATCACCTGAGGCGGAATTCAGCTCTGCAACTGCATACCTGAAGAGAATTACTGTTACTGCTCAAACTCGCCTTGACATCACCTGGGGAGGAATTAAGCTATGCCCATATCCAAACTCAGGCCCTGGGCATCACCTGGGGCAGAATTAAGCTGTGCCCATGTTAAACTCAGGCCCTGGGCATCACCTGGGGCAGAATTAAGCTGTGAGGCCCTGGCATCACCTGAGGAAGAATTAAACTGTGCAACTCAAACTCAGGCCCTGGGCATCACCTGGGGCAGAATTTAGCTGTGCCCATATTCAAACTCAGGTCCTGGGCATCACCTGAGGAGGAATTCAGCTGTGCCCATATTCAAACTCAGGCCCTAGGCATCACCTGGGGCAGAATTTAGCTGTGCCCATATTCAAACTCAGGCCCTGGGCATCACCTGAGGCACAATTCAGCTCTGCAAGCCCTGGGCATCACCTAGGGCAGAATTAAGCTGTTACTGCTCAAACTCAGGCCCTGGGCATCACCTGAAGCAGAATTAAGCTGTGCCCATCCAAACTCAGGCCCTGGGCATCACCTGAGGAGGAATTAAGCTGTTACTGCTCAAACTCAGGCCCTGGGCATTACCTGAGGAAGAATTAAACTGTGGCAACTCAAACTCAGGCCCTGGGCATCATCTGGGGCAGAATTAAGCTGTATTCACTCAAACTCAGGCCCTGAGCATCACCTGAAGCAGAATTAAGCTGTATCCACTCAAGCCCAGGCCCTGGGCATCACCTGGGGCACAATTAAGCAGTGGCAGCTCAAGCTCAGTCCTCCCGTAGAGCCTCCCCACCAGTGCTGGGTCTCCAGAGTGTGGCACCTTAAACTGGAGTCGATTTGGCACTCAGGAGAGGTGACAAACACAGGCAATGTGTCCACCTGTGGAAGGGAAGTTTGTTACTGGACTCCAGGGCTGGAAGCTTAGAGAATAACCTGCCTAAGCCTCTGTGATGAGCTGGCCTTGGCGTGGACACACCTGAGGAGATTAGGAGTCTATCGTGGTCAATCATCTCCACACGAAGAACAGATAAAAATAGAAAAAGTCCTGCAACCCCTAAGGTCTGCTGCAGCTGGGTTTTGCTTTCCCCATGATCTGCTGGGTGTTAACAAAAAACTTGGGGTGATCTGTGCCAAGGCTCTGGGAAAGTAAGGACAGGAATCACCTGAGGATGAATTAATCTGTTCCTCTTCTCAGAAATAGATGCTAAACCCATGAATGAGATTCTGAACAATCACCTAAAAGGGATCCCTGTTATATTTTGCTGTAAATACTTTGCTGACTGCCCTGTTATGCTTTCAACATCCCCAGAGGAAGAATTGAGAGAAATTCTTATCCTTTTTAAACAGCTTTTCAGTGTCCTGGATTTTCTATAGGGTTTTATTAAAGGCTACTGTGAGAAGCAAGGCAGGGCACCACCTAGAGTTGCTAAAATACTTTATTACCCGAATAATAAAAGTCCATTTTAAAATAAAATCATTTGAATTGAACTATTACTATTTATTCAAAGCACTGAAACATCCCATACTCTAACGAGGTAGATAAATACTCGGCAGAGTTTTTGCAGGAACAACACTCTGGGCATCACTGCCCATCAGAAACAGTGTGGACAGTGTGGACAGTGTGGACAGGGGCAGCCAAAGGCAGGTGTGACTGTGGTCCAGGAGCTGGCAGGAGCACCAGAGAATCACAGACACTGGGCTCTACCTCCCCTCCTGTGGTGACCCTTACTGCCCATCCTAGTTCTTCCCTGAGGGTCCTTGTCCAGCTCCTCAGGGCTGCTGCGTGCTCCAAGGGTATTTGTGGGGTTCTCTCTTCTCTGGTTTGCTGCTTTAGCTCTGCAACAGGCGAGTGACCTTGAAAAAGCCAAACTTCACAAATCCAGAAGTCACAGCATCCCCACAACCCCCTCTGTCACCACGGGGCTGCTGCTGAGGGTTGTTAAAATCCAAAAAAAATCCAAACCTCTGTCCTCACTGATTCTTTACTTAAACCATGATTAGGAGAGAGCTTGGTTTGTGTCAGGCTGAAAGGACAGCACATCCCAAAGGGATTTTACCCCAAATGGTGTCCAGGCACAAAACCCACACAGATACAGCCCCTTTAACCCCGAGAAACACCAAGAGTGACCTAAAGGTTCAAACGTGCAAAAAAGACCAGCTAAATCCCAGCATTCCAAACTACCACCACAAAAATCCACTCACCTGATGAACTCTCTGCCAGGCTCCACTTGCAACCTGAATAGTCTGCTGCTAGGATGCCTGACAATGAAATGCAAGTGTAAAAGGCTGGGGAAAGGGCAAATGCTACAGTTGGGGAGGGGGGGGGGATTGATGTATTCATAGGAAATACATCCTTTGGTTTACTGGGTGAATGCAAACATTCAGTGCCCACATAGGAGGAGGAAATTCAGTGACCACAAATGAGTAGCACCCCGATATGAGGCAGAGAAATTAAATATTTCTAAAATCCCATACAGAACACTGTGCGTGGAAATGGGCACAATGAATTGCTAAGAATAAGAGGGAAGAATAAGACACTGCCAGATATTTCACAAATATTCAGATGAATGGCTCAATTGACCCAGAGAGGCCCAGGAGCAGTGAAATCCATCACAGAGAAGCTCAGGCCACCTCCAGTAAAGCTCTCCACAATTCCAGCACAGAGGAGAGAGACAAACGGATTTCTCTGCATCCCAAGAGCACGAGGCTGGGAAGGCCATGAAATCCAGGCACTCCTTGGAGCTCCATGTGTTTTTCAGGCTACAGGGGCTGGCTGAGCCCAGCCGGGTTGGTGCCGATGGATCACATGCAAGCAGAGCCACAGGCACATCCTACAGAGCCTTTAGCACATGGAGACATAAAGCAGCCATTGTGCTGGCAGAAAGGCCACCTGTAACCAGATAGGCCCTGGCTCCATCTAAAAGCCATTTTCCCAGCATTTTGCTGCCTTTTTCCCCAGGAGCCTCCCTGCTACAACAGGGTGCACATTCACGGCAGGTCCAAGGCATGGCTTCTCCCCCCTGTGCCCCATGGGTGCCTCTTTGCCAGGGGATATTGTGCTCTTAACCCAACTGCAGTGACATGAACACCCCAGTGGAGCTTTTGGAAGAGGATAACTCCTTGGGAAGGTGTTTAGAGCTTTGCCTGGATGTGGGAAGCTGCAGCTGTGGTGATGTGCTGGAGCCTCACTTTGCTCTAGGTCCTGTCCAGCTACCAGGAGGTAAGTTTGTCATTTTTCCTTGGGGGGGAAAAGGGCTGGAAATGCACCTGAAGGCTCCTTTTTTCCCTTTTCCTCAAAGCACAACCTCCAAATCCAGCTCTGACAGCATCCCTGCTCCAAACCAGCACATCCCCTGCTGCAGCAGTGCCACGTGTCTCGTGCTTTGGTGTCCCCAGCCTGTCTTTTACAGGACAAGGGACACTTTTGGCACAGCTTCCCCCCAGCTAGGACCTGACCCATCCTCAGCCAGGTAAGCAACAAATCATAGCAATAAATCATAAATAAATCCACGGCTCAGATGTGGAACATTTCATGTGAAGAGCAAGTTTTTACAGTCCACATTCCTTTTTTTTTTCCATACTCTGCCGTCTCCCGCTGCCCCGGCTGCTGGGTTCCCACCTCTCTCTCCCCACAGTACTTATCCTTGGAATGCTGCTGCCTCTGGCAGATTCCTCCCCCTTTAAACTCTGCACATGTGGTGCTAAAAACAGAAAGTTTGGACTCTGGCCTGGCGACTGAAGGCACAGAACATTTGTGCCCAAACCGTGCAGGCTGAGGGTTGGATGGCTCTTTGCCCACCAAGAGAAGGCAACGATGGCTGCAGGGAGAGGGATGAGTTTGTTTGCCCTAAACAGATGTTTTCCAGCTGTTTTGTCCCCGTGGGTCTCACCCTGGGTGTGCAAGGTGGAGATTTGTGATGAGAACTGAGTGGCACCAGAGCCTCTCCTGTCCCTTCCCAGGGCAGGATGGAAGAAATTGGAAAATGGGAAAGCTGTGGTGGTGGCTGGAGAATTCCTGGGAATGGTTCTGGGATGGTTCAGGCCAGAATCCTGTGGCTCTGGCTCAGACCACAGGACCACAATGAGGAAGCACAACTCCAATTGTTGGAGCAGCAAACACACAGAAACCCTAAAACCTAGCCAAGTCCAAGGCTCGTTCATTTTCAGCTCAACTTCAAACCTCCTAGTAGGTAATTCCAATTTGGAAGTGCGTCTCAGACATCTTTTTTTGCAAGGAAAATGTACCAGGAACCTCTGAGAAGGACATCATAACTCATCCACGGGTCAGAGCAACAGGAAAAACCAGGGAGCAAACCCACTGGTGGCTGTGATTGACCAGAAACCCCCCTTGGCTGCTGATCCCTGCAACTTCAAAGGAGCTCAACATCCCCTATTGACTCCAGCAATAAAACTCCACTTCCATTAGCTCCATGTCCACCACTTAAACGCAGCAGCCCCAATTTATACACCAATTAGAGCCCCCTAATGCTCGGCAGTACAAAGCTTTGGGGTTTTTTGGTTTTTTTTTTCCCTGATTGGAAGAGGTGGAAGGGAAGAGATCAGGCGGCTCAGGGGAATAGCAGAGAGCCTTTCACTGCAGGGCTCGTGTTCAAATCCGTCCTAGGCCAGAGGAACAGATGGTCCTTCCCCAGGGCTGGGGCTTACATGGAACAGGGGATTGGCTCAGGCCACTGCTGGTGGACAATTTATTGCAGCCACCAACACCTTGCTGGTGGTTTCTGCTCGAGAAACCCAGGGAGTCCACGGCTGCAAAGCCTCCCTGATCCAAGATCCTCATCCCTGGAGGGAGCTGAGGGGGATTGCTGCCTGTGTGGTGCAGGAACTTGGATTTTGGGCTGAACCCATCTGCTTTAGCTGTCATCAGCTCCTTGGACCTGTCAGCACCAGAACACACTCACTGAATTTCTTCTGGGAGGTTTGGAAGGTTAAAGCAGTGGGGAAAACCGAGGTGAGGAATTCAGGGGTCTGTGGCAACAAGGAGGCAAACCCACAGGGAAAGGGAGTTTGCTGCAATCTGGAAGCTGGAGATGGGAATAATAATAAAAATAATACCATGATTAATTTCAAACCAATTCCAGGCTAGTGCTCCCTCAGTCTTTCTATGTCTTCTCCAGAGAATTTAAGTTCCCATGGGCAGATGGCAAAAAGTCCATCAGGTATCCCAGGAGCAGAAGAGAAGTGTTACCCAGAGAGGAATTTGTACAACTGAGAGGGAATAAATTATGGCAAAAGATACGGAGGGTGGGAAGAAAAAGTCAGATTCAGGCTTAAGAATGGCTTGGAAAAGATTCAGGGGAAACCACTTGAGGAGAAACAGCTTTTTTAAAAAATTCTTGGAACCTGTTCTGCAGCTCCAGGAGGAGTCCCAGGAGGAATCCTGGAAGGGTGTGCTGCTGAGCTGGCTTGGCTCCAGAGATATCCAGTGGTGCTGGACTGGTGCAGCCTGTGCCACCCTCCTGCCCGCTGTGCCAGCCTGGGCAGGGAAAATAGGGCGATTCCCTGGAATCTTCCTGCACAGCTGGTCCCCCCTGCGGATTACTGCTGTCACATGAGCTGCTTTACAGCAAAGCCAAGCTGTCTCCATGAGCTGAGAAGGTCACTGGGAGACAGGGCCCTGCAGGGACAGACACATCACCCTCCTGTGCCACTGCCACTGGCTTCTCAAAGGGACACCAGGCTGTGGGAAAAGCATTCCCAACGCTCAGGGGAAAAGGGAAGACGGTTTTAGCTCCAAGCCAAAAAAGCTCCCAAAATCTAACAGCTGGATATCAAGGAAGAGGAAAGAGTTTTGCTTGAAAAAGCAAAAATCTGAAAGTGCTTGGAGTCCAGCGCTCACTGGACTCTCCCAGTGCAAGGGACAGGAGGGACATCCCAGTGCCTCGTGCTGGCCATTGGCCAAGCTCCAATCCTAGTGCTGGAAGTCCTTACAGTGACAAATTCCCTTCTCTGCCTCCTGTGCCACCAGTGTTTCGGACAAGGCCACCCAGCTGTCACCAGCCAAGGATGCTGAGCTGGAGCTGCACCTCCTCAGGCTCCTGTGCAAGCTGCTGAAGCCTCAAATAACACCAGTCAATGGCAGAGCAGGAAATGTCCTCTTCAACCCCAAAATCTGACAGCTGGACATCAAGGAAGAGGAAAGAGTTTTGCTTGGAAAAGCAAAAATCTGAAAGTGCACTGCAGCCACTTGGGAAAATTCATTAAAAGCTCCCATCTTTGTCACTCTGCCAGGGCTGGGCTGGTGCACAAGGAAAACCTTTCTGCTCACACAGGCTGCAGGACAGGGCTCTTTACTATACCCCAGAGGCACAAGACAGATGGGGTTGTGCTTTTAGCCTTTAAAACCAGCCCCTGCTCCGGAGATCCAGTGAAGAGGATAAATCCAGGCATGGAGTGATCCTCTGGAAAAAAGGAAAAAAGGAACAGAGGAACTCAGGAGCTCAGACCCTGCTGAGGAAGCAGCTGAGGCTCTTTGGAAAGAGGGGCTGAGCACTTTTTAAGGCCAAGAAAACCAACAGCCACCTCGAGTTTGGAGATGTCCATCCAGGAGGTGGGAATGCACATTCCAAAGAGGAGCAGGGAGTGAGGGAGAGCAGAAACCACAAGTCGCCTGCAGGGAGGAAACTTTGGTCTCAAACAAAAGACCACCAGCAAATCTCAGAGCACAGAGCAGCCCCGAACTGCAGGCAGGGCATTTCTGCTTCCCCAGGGCTGCCTGGCAGGGGGGAGAGCTCACAAAGCCCATCTCATTTCCTAAGATGCCTCCCACAGCAGCGACAGCTTGCTGGGATTTCAGCCAGCTTCCCATTTGGATCAGGTTGCACCCTACACCCTCTGACAGCCATTAAGGGCCTGCAGCTCACCGAGTGCCCTCGGGTCAGACCAGCCTCCATCCATTCCAAACCCAGGATGTTTTCTGCAGCTCTGCAGGGCACAGGGAGGCCTCAGCCAGCCCAGCCCAGAGCCACCAGGGCACCTGCGGGGAGGGCAGGAGATGTGCCCTGCTGGCATGGAGCAGCAGATTGTGCTGTGGGGCTGCAGGGGATTAGGAAGGTCCTCTCCATCTGCCCTGATTTAGGGTAATCACAGCCTGCTCCTCTCCCAGCTCCTTGGGTGCTGCAAGGGCCACAAGTGGCCCAGCACAGGTGGACACAGCAGTGACATCCCCAGCCTTGCCTGGGCTGAGCATTGTCCCATCCCAACACCGATGGGGATGACGGGACACTGCTCCCCTAGGCAGGAGGCCTTACAAGCCAAAATCTGCACTGGGATTTCCCAGCTGCTCCACAGCTGCAGGAACCACTGGCCACCCTCACCCCTGGACAGCCAGGGGGCAGCTGGGATCAGCTGGACAAACTGCCCTGAACTCCAGACACAAATTCTGCTGCACTCTGGGAAGCAGCTCAGGGGAGGGAGAGCTGGGACCTCTCCTTTGGGGTTACCTGGGGGAGCAGGATGAGCAGAGATCCTGCCAGGACCTCTCCCTGGAGGAGTAGGGTGAGCAGAGATCCTGCCAGGACCTCTCCCTGGAGGAGTAGGGTGAGCAGAGATCCTGCCAGGACCTCTCCCTGGAGGAGTAGGGTGAGCAGAGATCCTGCAGGACCTCTCCCTGGAGGAGTAGGGTGAGCAGAGATCCTGCCAGGACCTCTCCCTGGAGGAGCAGGGTGAGCAGAGATCCTGCCAGGACCTCTCCCTGGAGGAGCAGGATGAGCAGAGGTCCTGCCAGCGGCACAAAGCTGTCCTGGGCTGTCCGGGGTTCAGCTGGAAGGTCACCCAGAGATGGCCTCAAAAAGCTGAGGTGGAGCTGCCATGCACTCCAGAGAGTTTGGAATAAGTTGTTACCACAGGCAGAATTCCACATGGGAATTTTATCCTGGGAGTGCTGAGAAAGGAGCAGCAAGGCAGAGGTTGGTTTGATTTGGGCTTAGTCTGTGTCCACCCAGTTCCACACTTGTGTGTTTGAACCCTCAGCTCCACGCCCAGCAGAAATGGCCAAAAGCTGTTTTCCCCCAGGCTGGAGTTGCCTGTGGCTCTTCCAGGAGCACCACAACCCTGTCTGGATCCCCTGAAGAAGCTCTGCTGGTTGAGCTCTGCCTGCCAAGCCTCTGATCCTGGTTAGGTTAGGCATGAGGAGGAGGAGGAGGGCTGGAAAAAGGACTCAGCAGCATCTCTGATGGGCCAGGAGAGATGCAGGACTGGGCAGAGATGGATTTCTGACCCCACCTGGGCTCTCTTCCCTGAGACAAGAGCTGTAAATCAAACAGCAGCAGGCTGGAGGTGTGCAGTTTGTCAGGAGAGCAATTCCCTATCCCAGCCTGGAGCTGAAACACCAATACCAGAGCAGCAGTGGTGAGATCTGTTTGCAGACATTCCTCATCAACACCTCCATCCTTCCCATCCCAGTTCCTGCACTGGAAATGCTGGCAAGCAAGGAATTGTTTGTCTGTCCAGCTCTGCTTCCAGACATATCTAGGAAAATATGCCAAGTGCTGTCCTTCCTTTCCTGCCTGGATTCCACCACATCTCTTTTAGACAGAAGTTTGTCTGAGGATTAAAATTCCCATCTATTGCAGACACCCCAAAAAACCAGCTGTGACCAGCGAGCCACACACCCTGACACCCCCAGACACCCAGAGGGACAGCAAAGCTCAGGATGTGCCTCTCAAGGCTGAGTTGTTGGGGATTTGATCACCATAAACTAAAAAAACCACCTGGAATTAATGTGAATGTTGGTGGTGCTGAAGTCCAACGAAAATTTGTCTCATTAGGAGACCACAGAACTATGGAATGGTTTGGGATGGAAGGAACCTTTGAAGGTCATCCAGTGCCACCCTGGCCATGGCAGGGACACCTTCCACTGTCCCAGACTGCTCCAAGCCCTGTCCAGCCTGGCCTTGGACATCCCAGGGATCCAGGGGCAGCCACAGCTGCTCTGGGAATTCCAGCCCAGCCAGGAATTCCTTCCCAAGATCCCATCCATCCCTGCCCTCTGGCACTGGGAAGCCATTCCCTGTGTCCTGTCCCTCCATGCCTTGTCCCCAGTCCCTCTGCAGCTCTCCTGGAGCTCCTTTAGGCCCTGGCAGGAGCTCTGAGCTCTCCCTGGAGCTTGGATTTGTTGAGGACAGAGAAAAGCAAGATCCAGGGAATACAAATACACCACTCCACCTGCCAAAAGGCCTCTATTCCAGCACTCATCCTGCACTGAGCAGCTCCTGCTGAAGCCACCTGGATTACTGAGGGGCTGTGAGATGAAGGTGCAGGAGCTTGGACAAATATCACAGAAATCCACCAAACAAACAGGCTTCAAACCCAACCTAAACCCACACCAAATCCCAGCCCAGCATCACATCCATGCAGAGTTCCCAGCCAGGCTGACTCATTCCTGGTTTGGGATGAAGAGTCACCATGTAAATAGTTGTAAAACAACTGGGGTCCCTCAAATAGGAAACTTCCCAACATGACAGCTCAGAAGACAAATCAATCATCAATCAGCAGATCATCTGAATTTTCCAAGGGAAATTCAGGATCAGCAGAAAGAACTTCAGCTTCCCGTTAGGATGGCAAAGATGGGAACTGCTTTAGGTAGTCAGAGCTGCTTTAAATTCTTGCCCCAGCCATCAGGCAGCTCCTCTTCCAAAATTTATGGAGAAAAAGAAATCCTGCCCAGCCTGGAGTCGCTACCAGTGCTGCTCCCTTCCCTCTTCCAGCCCAGAACAAAAGGGAACATATTGCAACTATGCCGGGAGAGGAGGGCTGCTGTCTATTCCTTTAAATGTAATGTTAATGCCTTGTAATCAGCTTTAATTTTTAAACAGACCCAGCCCTCCTGTCCATTTCCCCTAATTCAGGACACGTGGAAGGTAAATGGCCTGTGCTTAAACCGGGCCAGCCTGGGCTGTGACAGCTGGAGAGCCTGGAAGGCTCAACTGCCTGATCACAGGAATGGATGTCAAAACTCACCAGGGGAGGGGAAACGGGGAGGGCAGGGGAGGTGCTGGAGATGCTGTGAGGTCAGGGAGAAGCCAGCAGATAAGGCCAGACAGGCACAGCTCGTTTGTGGGGTGGAAACTTCCTGGGACCAGCAGGAGAAACGGGAGAAGGGATGGAACTTTCCAAGAAAGCCTCGGCAGTGCTCTCTCCCCCAGGGAAGTGGTTCCTTTTTGGGGTGTTGCTGTTATGGACACGCTGAGGAGGAACAGCCAGGGGTTTTAGGGCCACTCAGCAGGGACTGAGCCACCCCTGGTGCCTCCCCAGGGCGCTGCCTCCTCCCTCTGTGATCTCAGAGCTCAGGTTTGGAGCTGAAGGGCAGCCTGGAGACTTCCTGTGAGATTTGGACCCAGAACAGAGGCACAAAACCACCCCGGAGGCTCCTTGTGCTCCTCTGGCACTGCTGTCTTGAGAAGGGGAGAGAGGCCTGAGGAACATCTGAGTGCTCATCACATAAAAATATTTTTCCCCAAGAATCACAGAATGGTTTGGGTGGGAAGGGAACTTAAAGATCCAACCTCTCTGCCGTGGCAGAGACACCTTCCACTATCGCAGGCTGCTCCAAGCCTCAGTGTCCAACCTGGCCTTGGACACTGCCAGGGATCCAGGGGCAGCCACAGCTTCTCTGGGAATTCCATCCCAGCCAGGAATTCCTTCCCAAGATCCCATCCATCCCTGCCCTCCAGCAGTGGGAAGCCACTCCCAAAAACCCCATTCCCATAAATCCCCATCCACACTGGAAAGCTCCTGTAAGGTACCCCCAGAGCCTTCTCTTCTCCAGGCTAAATAAAGGCAATAAAATAAGGTTTCCCTGCCCCAAAAGCCACACTATCCCCAGAAATGACCGCTCTGTGTCCCCATCAAGGGACTTATGAAGGAATCCCAAAGGGATTGGGATCCCACACCTGCAGGCTGGGCTGTGCAGGGCTGGTTCCACCCCACAGCTGGAAGGGGACCCAAGGAAGCTCTGCCCATGGCTGTGGGTCAAGAGGCACTATTTTTAGCCCCGGTTGGTGGGCAGACAAATCCTAATCATCAGCAGCAGCCGCCTCGTCATCAATGCCAGGCTGTCAGAGCAAAGCCGGCCGGTGGCAGTGACAGCCCCGCGTCACCGCCGGGATTAGCGCCGGCCAACGCCACCGGGGTGGCTTTAAAGGGCAGGGCAAGGTGTGCCAGGGAGGACAGGAGTGTCCCTGCTGCAAGGGTGTGATGGAAACAGCAGCACTGAGGGGAATGGGGAGGGTTTGGCATCTTGGAATAGTGGGAATGAGGTGGCTGCTGGCACTGGAGTGGGGCTGTGTCACACGGTGCCAGCAGAGCATTCCTGGTCACACCAGGGGAGGACAGGGAATGGTGTGGCACAGGGATGCAGCCAGGAACCTCTCTATGGGAAGTGAGTGTGCTTGGAATCATGGAATCATCTAGGTTGGAAAACTCTTCCCAGATTGAGTCAAACCATTCCTAGCAGTGCCAAGGCCACCACTGCCACATGTTCCCGAGTGCCAGAATTATGGAATCATTGAGGTTGGAAAACTCTTCCCAGATTGAGTCAAACCATTCCCAGCACTCCCGAGGCCACCACTGCCCCATGTCCCCAAGTGCTGAAATCATTAAGGTTGGAAAAAACTCTTCCCAGATTAAGTCAAACCATTCCTAGCAGTGCCAAGGCCACCAATGCCCATGTCCCCAAGTGCCAGAATTACGGAATCATTGAGGTTGCAAAACTCTTCCCAGATTGAGTCAAACCATTCCTAGCAGTGCCAAGGCCACCACTGCCCTATGTCCCCAAGTGCTAGAATTATGGAATCATTAAGGTTGGAAAACTCTTCCCAGATTGAGTCCATTCCCAGCACTGCCGAGGCCACCACTGCCCTATGTCCCCAAGTGCTGGAATCATGGAATTATTAAGGTTGGAAAACTCTTCCCAGATTAAGTCAAAGCATTCCTAGCAGTGCCAAGGCCACCACTGCCCCGTGTCCCCAAGTGCCACATCCACAGGGCTCTGAAGTCCCTGCAGGGATGGGGACTCCACCCCTGCCCTGTTCCAATGCCTGACATTCCTCCTTCCAGTGAGGAATTTTTTCCTATTATCCTAAACCTCCCTGATGCAATCTGAGGTCGTTTCCTGTGGTCCTGTCACTTGTTTCCTGGGAGAACAGACCCAGACTTGACACAGATTAAGCTCCCTTTAACTGAGGCTTATGCCAAGGTTGTTCCACTCTGAGTCCAACAGCTCCATTGCTGGTAATTATTCATTTATACACAGCAATTTGTCCTCTAGGAAACACCTCTCCCTGTCCCTGGAGCTGCTCAGCAAACCCAGGAATTCACTCTTCTGCTCTCCTTGCTGGCTGCCTTTGGCATCTGTTCTACCTCTCCTCTGAAACACACCTGCAAAAATGATTTTCCTCACCTTTCCTCCTTCAGATTGGCATTAAATCCTACCTGTTTCAGGGAAAACCTTCATAAAAAAATTCTGCTCCCACCAGGGAGGCCCTACAAAAAGCTTGACTCTTTCCTTCCTGTCCTCCTGGATGCAAACATGCTGATCTGCACTTTGCCAAGCTGCTAGCGACTCATTTGGCTCCATCTTCCCTAAAAAGGAGATCCAACAGGAAAAACATAAAATACTGCTTTTAAAGAGTGACATTTGCAGCTCCTAAGCCTCCCCCTGAAATTTAGAATTGATTTTTCTCCTGTGAAAAAGCCACCAGGTCCCAGTGGCTCGGTGGTGAACCTCCCTATCCCGAGGGATCCCAAACCTGTGCTGGGTTTTCCCGGCGTATCCATCCGTGTTTGCACTCTCTGGGAAACACACAGAGGACAGGGAACAGGATCCCACTGCTGCCTTTCCCTCCTGGATGTGTTTCCAACTGCAAGCAGCCCTCAGAGAGCCAGCAGCCACGCGTTCCCATCTCCCATCTGCGGGGCCAAGGGTGGGGACAGCTTCCCACCTGTTGATTCCGTGGGGGAAGCTCGGCAGCCTCGCCCAGAACTGAAGCTTTTCCAGCATTTAAACCTCTTCCCACACCGAAATCACCACCTGGAGCAGCAATTCCGTGTGGCACCATCACCCCAAATGCTGCTGGGGCCTCATTTATCCTGGGCTAACTCACAGGAGACACTCCTGCTCTGACGCCTCCTTCCCGGTGTTGGCAAAAGCAGGGAGTCTGCTAATCCCCCTGCCCACGTCACATCCTAATGCTCTCCCTGGGCTTCCAGCACAAATCCTGGCTCACCCAGCCCTAAGCGTGGCCCTCTTGGGCTGGATGGGAAGGTGGGATGGGAGTTTTGGGGAATGGAGAAGGGCAGGACTTGGTGGAGGCTCCTCTCAGTGCCACCTTTGTGCTGCCAGGAGCATCTCCAGCAGGAAATGTGCTGTGAGGGCAGGAAAAGGGCAGCCAAGGGGGACAGGCAGGATCCACTGGATCTGTGAAACTAATTCCCTGGTTATGGCTTGATCCCACATCCTCCACTGCCACTTCCTTCCCAGCTCTTGCTGTGCTTCCTGGTTTGAATCCCAGCTGGAGCTTGGAGCGTTCCACTCCTCTCACCTTCCAAACAGCCCTGGGTTTGTGACAGTTATGACAACCCTGATGCCCTCAGCCCTTCCTGGGGCAGGGAGCTGCTCTGCCCTCCCTGGCCAGCTCCACACAGGCAGGAGCCTCATCAATATTTCAGGATCCAGCCGGGAAGCCCTGGCAGCTTGCAGAGCCCCCACGGATCAATGGCAAACAAAAGGATAAGGATTCTCCAGCACCGCTCCTCCCAACGCTCACTGAGTTTCCTTCACTCCAAAGCTCCACTTTTCTCTCACTCCAGAGCTCAGAGCTTCCTTTTCCAGCATTTCCAGGGATTGGTGCTGCCACAATCCCCCCCATATTCCTTTAATGCCAACCACTCAGGAACAAAACCATCTGAGCCTCCAGGCGTGGGGTCAGCAGTTCCCACATCCCAGATGCTCCAGAGGGGCAGGAAAACCATAATGCACTTAGGTGGTTTGACACTGCATGGGAACAGGAGATCTTGTTTCCTTCAGCTGGAAATGTAACAGATCACAAGATTATCCACAGCCTTTTCGTGGTTCAGCCACGTTCCTGGGCTCCCTGCAAGATATCCAGCCCTAGATTCCAACATATCCATGAGCATGCAGAAGTTTCTTCTTTTTAGACATCTTGGTTATCTTGTATTATTATTATTATTACTATTATTATTATTATTGAGATAATTCCAGATGAGGGGTGGGAAAAATGCAATAGTGAGATAGAAACAATAATAGAAGAGAGTAATTGCACTTAATGGCTAAAAGCAGGAATAAAACACCTTGCCTGATCTCAAGGAATTTTCAAAGAAATCATGGGATGGTTTGGGGTTGGAAGTGAGTTAAAGATCATCCTGTTCCACTCCTGCCATGGGCAGAACACCTTCCATGATCCCAGGTTGTTCCAAACCCATCCAGCCTGGCCTTGGACACTCCCAGGGATGGGGAGGTGTCAATCTATTGTCCTCCCACCTATCAATAAGATGGGGATAAATTCCCATCCTTCCCTTCCAAATATGATTTTTCCTCAGCAAAGTCCTGCAGAAAGATAAGAACATTCCCAGAGAGAAGCATTGATTGGGAATATCAGCAAATTAAGACCTTGTATGCAACAGCAAGCAGGGGGAATTTGCTGGTTAAGACCATTCTGGCTCTGACAGTCATTTTCCCCCTGTTCTTCCTGCCCCAAATCACTCCCAACTCCACCTCCTCCAGACAGAAGGGCACAGAGTGGTTTGTTCCTCTGCATCCCTCAAATAGTGTCCAGGAGCAAACTCCACTCCCACCCCAGGCACAGGAGACAAATCCTGCCAGCAGTGCCAGCGCTGGAAATCCATCTGCTCTCCATCCCCAGACACAGACAGCAGCAATGGATACCAACATCTCCTCCATCCCTCGGGGAGATATATTAGCTGGTTACGTAAGGAAACCAGCAGCACGGAGCTTCCAAGGACTACAAAGCCCTTCCCTCCCCTTAATACCACTGGAGATTAGAGCAAATCGAAGGAGAGTGGAGAGCAGGCGAGGGGCTGTGGGTGAGGTTTTGCTCCCAGGAAAATGCTGCAGTCTCTCCCCTTAATGCACTCTAAATCCCATCTGATTTCCAGCTCGGCTGCTAGGGAAAAAAAAAAGAAAAAAGAAAAAAAAAAGAGGAAAAAATAGCCCAGCCTGCATTAAAATGATATCAGTGCTGGGAGAGTGAGGTGGAGCGACTCGGGGAGGGTGTGGAGAAGCATCCAGAGGAATCCAAACTGTGCAAGCACTTTGGGAGCAGAGCAAGAGGAGCCAGGGGTGCAGATCTGCTTTTCCAAATCTGATTAGTTGCTGGTTTCGAGCATCCAGGGTCAGATCCTGCCTCTGGATCAGATCCTCTGATAAACACGCAGCACTTATCGCCCTCGTGCCAGGCTGCTGCGGAATAAACACAATCCTGCTCTTCCCTCGCTGCCAGCTGCATTCCCAGCTCCGAGCACAGGGATTTCCCTTCATCTCTGCTCCCTCTTCAGGCTGGCTGACTCCACAGCACAGAACCCAACCAGCTCCCAGCCTAATTCCTCTTCCCTCCACTGCAAACTGAACGCCGACGTTCCGAGCGGAGCGCGTTCCCGGCGGGATGAGGATTTTCATGGATTTTCATGGAAGTCCCACCTGAGCAGGCTTGTGTTTCACGTGCAAAGGGACAGCTCTGCCACCCAACCACACCTGCCTGGCCCCTCTTGGATAACTCATGTCCAAGCAGCCCCACCCTCTGGGTGATGTTTCTTCACAATTTCACCTTTTGCACTCTTTTCCGGCTGATTTTGACACACCTCCTTCCACTCAATCCAAAGAACCACTGGGTTTCTTGGATAAAGCCACAATAACCAGTCTGAGCTTGGGAATTATCCCAGAGTCAGCCTGGAGAAGACCTTGAGATCACCAAATCCAACCTGTGACCCAACACCACAGCAGTAAAGGGCACATCCAGGTGTCCCCTGAACACCTCTGGGGGCAGGCAGAAGCACAGAGCAACTGGAGGCAGTGGATGAGCCCAACCAGGCACATTTGCACATTCTGCTCATCCCTTGAACCAACTTCTAGGCATTTACAGTTTTATTTCTGTTTTGAAGAGCTGCAAAAGTCACCAGAAGAGACATCACAGGTGTCTTTACAGGGAAACCCTGGAACCAAGGGATTGGCTGTGGTGGGAGGATGGGAAATAAAGCAGGAGGAAAATGACCTGAGGCTGACTCAGGAGCAGCCACCAAGCACAGAAAAAAAGCCTTGAGAAGGGGAGGAAATGAGGAATAAAATGCTGGTTAGTTAAGGAGTTTTGGAGATGAGTTTCTCACGGCATCAACTAATTGCATTAATCAATCAAGGCTGTGCTGGGCACTGTATGACACAGTGTGGAGCAGTTTTCCCAAAAAAACTAAGAATAAAGAGGCAGAGGAGGGAAGAGCAGAGCCACCAACACCACAGGCAGCAAACAGGAGCTTAATGCTCCCAATCCATCCTGAGATCATAACTCACAACTGCTTAGTGACCCCTGAGGTCACCATTCTACCACCAAGACTCTGACATGTCAATAAAAGAGAGGAAAAGGCCATTTTTAAGAGCCTAAACAAAAAAAAAAACACCAAACTAAAAGCTTGGCAGAGGCCTTACCATTGGCATCCTGGACTCCAGTGAGCGCCCCAACTGCTGCTGCAGTCTCCCCAGACAGGACAATTTGGCCTCCTCCTTGCAGGGTGGCCTCGGCCAGCGTGGCTACGGCGTGGGCAGCAGCTTCACTGAGGGAGTGCAGAGGGGAGAGAAGGGTTAGGAACAGCAAATAATTCCGTTTTAACCAGGAAACACATGTCAAGAGATCAATCCGGAGCAGAGGGATTCGTATTTGGCCTGAATCCATTTCAAATCATATTTCTGTGGAGCAGAAAATCCACACTGGAGGAGGAATGGATGGGGAGAAGTTGCTTCCACTGGATTTTTTCAGCTTGCTGATCCCTCAGAACATCCCTGTGTTCTTCCTTCCACTCAGGACTTCACTAAAACTTTGGGATAATCAAAGTATTTGTGTTGCAATGGCAGTGAAAGTTCTAGGGGTGGGTTGTGTGCAATTTGTCCTTTTGTGTTGTGTTGGAATATTTAGCGTAGGAAACTTTTACTTGTGTTTAGTTAAGTTGTTTTTGGTCTATGTTAAGATTGTATGTTGAATGTTGATTTTAATGAATCAGCTTCTGCTTCAGAAAGATTGGGGAAAAACATCCAAAACCAGGGGCCTGTGGGAGAGATGCAGATTCTGAACAGAGCAGCAATCAGGAACTGTCCTGCAGGTGACTCTGAACAGAGCAGGAATCAGGAATTGTCCTGCAGGTGACTCTGAACAGAACAGGAATCAGGAATTGTCCTGCAGTGACTCTGAACAGAACAGGAATCAGGAATTATCCTGCAGGTGACTCTGAACAGAGCAGCAATCAGGAATTGTCCTGCAGGTGACTCTGAACAGAGCAGCAATCAGGAATTGTCCTGCAGGTGACTCTGAACAGAGCAGCAATCAGGAATTGTCCTGCAGGTGACTCTGAACAGAGCAGGAATCAGGAATTGTCCTGGAGGTGACTCTGAACAGAGCAGCAATCAGGAATTGTCCTGCAGGTGACTCTGAACAGAGCAGGAATCAGGAATTGTCCTGCAGGTGACTCTGAACAGAGCAGCAATCAGGAATTGTCCTGCAGGTGATTCTGAACAGAGCAGGAATCAGGAATTGTCCTGCAGGTGATTGTGAACAGAGCAGAAATCAGGAATTGTCCTGCAGGTGTTCTCTGAACAGAGCAGGAATCAGGAATTATCCTGCAGTGACTCTGAACAGAACAGGAATCAGGAATTGTCCTGCAGGTGACTGAACGCAGCAGAAATCAGGAATTGTCCTGCAGCCACAGGAATTCACTAAGGAAAATCCCTCTCAGAGCTGCACAGAGTGAACTCTGCCCCATTAGAAGGAGCCCCAGGAAGGAGCTGCCAGGCCCAGCTCTGCCAGTACCTGTTGAGTGCCATGGTGACAGTGGCTCCCTGCTGCATCTCCTGTGACGCTGCCACCGCCGCCTCGGCTAGCGAAGCCACTGCCTGCGTGGCCTCGGAGGCCTGCGTCGTCTGGATGGTCATCTCCCCGCCCTGTAGCGTCGCCCAGTTCTGCTCCACCTGCCAGGGAAACACGGGGAGAGGCTGTGGGATCGGGCAGCATCCCCTCCAGGGGTGGCTGCTTCCCAAAAAGGAGGAGATGGAGCATTTCGGGAGGTTTTCGCAGAGTTCTGCACTCTGAGAGAGAGGGAGAAGGGAGGGAGGTTGGGATCCACCTGAGGATGTGGTTGGACACTGGAATACTCTATAAGCCATGAGGCTGATGTTCCACAAAGAGCCATAAAAAGTCCTCAAAAACCCAGAAATCCTTGTCCAGCCAGATCCTCAACAAAACAGAGCTGTGTTGTTATTGTTGTACTTGGATCACTGCCTGCCAGCCTGGGAAGTTAATTAATTAGTTGTGTTTAATGGCATAAATTAAACACAGCAAGTTCCACCTTCCAGGAAAAGCTTCCTTCCAGGGAGGGTGGCAGAGCTGCCCAGGGAGGCTGTGGATTCTCCCTGTCTGGAGACATCCCAAAGGTTCCTTCCAACCCCAGCCACTCTGGAATTCTGCAGTGCTGGAGGTCCAGCAAGGATCACATCCCCCAGGGGAATGGGCTGTTTTCCTCACTGTTTCTGTTTGCACCCATGCACTGACATTTGGGGATTGGTCTGTGTTCCCATCCAGGATTTATCTGGACAGCAATCAGATGGGATTGAGCCACGTTGCTTTATAAAAGATGATGGTGGCTGGAGGAGTTCATATATCCAAGGTATTTAAAATTCCCTAACTCCAGATCTTCCCATAGATAATTTTCATATCACCTAAAGTTCATCCAGTTGTTCATTTTCCCCCATATTTTCATTTGGAATTTCATAGCTCATGAGGTAATGAGTGTTGGCCTCAAAATAGCTACAAAACCCACCTGGATGAGAACTAAAAACACACTTTGGGACCAAAAAAAGTGGAGGATCTGCTGACAAATCCTACTGGCTGCTTCACAAAATGAAGATCTCCCTCCACCCCACATCCCTGTTCTCATCCCTATAAACATTTCAGGCCACTCAGCAACTCCTGAGAGACACAAATAAAAATGCTGTGAAGGTGATGAAAAAAAATCTCAATTTTTAGGGATGGAGAAGGTTAAAAAGTCCATAAAAGCAGAACTGGCTCAAGGCAATGGACAAGAGGAGGGTTAATCCAACACAGGATGGAGAGGGAGGGGAAACCTGTGGTGCTCTCACTGAAACTGTGGGTTTTCAGCCTTATTTGTGCCTTTGAAAGATTTCCTTCAGCTCTCAGGCAATAAAACTGGTTCTTGAAAACCCTCAGAGCAGCTGCAAAGCACCTCAAGGTCACTCCAGGCTGTTTCACTGCAGGCTGAGCTGGGAGCTCTGCTGGCCACCAAAGCTGTTCTGTGCTGCCACCTCTCGCCGTGACACCCCAGCCAGCAAAGGGACAGCAAGGGACCTGCAGCCTCATTTAAATGTGGGTTTGAAGATGAGAGGGTAAAAAAAAAATCTTCGTAATCTTTAGGGAATGTTTCTTAAGCCCATGGAAAAATTATATTATTTTGTATTATTGTATTATATTGTATTGTATTGTATATATTGTAATATACTATGTATTATTTGATTTTAAAAACGCAGGAAAATAAATATTTGCAAGTTTAAACCTTTGAATTTAGGAAATGCCAAACATACAAATGCCAAAAAACCCCCCCCCAAAATAAATAATCTATAGGCGATATATCTATCTATCTAGATATAGATGATATAGATATATAGTTATATAGATATGGATATAGATATATTTTCAAAAAGTAAGAAATTCAGGCCTAAGGTTTCAACTTATAATTGTGTTTGTAGAGTCCTGAGTTGAAATAACAGCAGCTCAGCAAGTTTGAGCATTCAGATTTAGGAAATGGCAAACATAAAAATGCCAAACAAAAATAGAAAATAAATCATCTATAGGAGATATATATATATATAATTAATATTAATATATAATATAGATATATTTTTAAAAAGCAAGAAATTCAGACCTAAGGTTTCCACTTATAATTGTGTTTGTAGAGTCCTGAGCTGAAATAACAACAGCTCAGCAAGTTTGAGCATTAGGATTTAGGAAATGCCAAACATACAAATGGCAAACAAAAATACAAAATAAATTATCTATAGGAGATATAGCTATATATGGAGAGAGAGAGAGAGAGATATAGCTAGATAGATAGATGGTAGATATTTTAAAAAGTATGCAATTCAGACCTAAGGTTTCCCCTATAATTGTGTTTGTAGAGTCCTGAGTTGAAATAACAACAGCTCAGCACTCTCTATATAAAATTATAGCCTCATGCTCTGTGCTACCCCTTAGCTCTGCAGGCTGGCTGCTCCCTGGCACCACTGAGATACTTTTGGAAGCTCAGCCAGGCCATGCAGGTTCCCCACGAAGCTCAGGCAGCTCCTCACCTCTCCATCAGCCACTGCAGAATAATTGACTTGTGCGACGGTGACTGTGGTGGGCAGCTCGGAGGCGTCGGCCAGCGTGGCCACCGTGGCACCTGTGCCAACCTGGGGGACAAGGGAACAGCTGTTACTGCAGGGAAACGTCCTCATCGCTCGGGCAGAGCAGGTCTTGTGTGCTTGGAGATGGAAAAGCAAGGGAAAAAGAACGAAGGGTTAAAAAATGCAGGATTTTAGTGAGGGTGGGGAGATGCTGGAGTAGGCTGGGCAGGGAGGGTGTGGATGGCTCGTGCCTGGGAGTGTCCAAGGCCAGGGTGGACAGGGCTGGGAGCAGCATGGGATGGTGTGTGGTGTTAAACAAAGATCTCCACGATGGTATGGAGAAGACACTTTATTGCAAAAATCCAGGGTTCTTAAACAGTTAGTTTGTCAAGAGTTTCCATACTTGTGAGGCACAACAAATGTGCTTAACCAACACCACTGACCAGGACAGGAACAGCACCAGGTGTGACCAACCACGAGCACTTATTGGATCTAATAACACTTTTGCAATTCTGTAACTTGTTTTTTACCTATTGTTTAGCTGAGTCACTCCCAGAATGCTTTCCTAGTTAGCCAAACTAGCAGAAGTGAGTAAGGATTCTACAAGGGCAGCAAAGCCCTTACTTTGCAAGGCTATTTCTGCTCCACAGCCATGGTGGAAGGTGTCCCTGCCGTGGCAGGAGGTGACCTTTAAGGTCCATTCCAAGCCCTCCACATCCCATGGTTCTGTGATTTATTGTAAAGCTCATGGAAAACACAGAGCTGTCTCGAGGGGCTGGGGAAGGAAATCCTGAGCTGGAACCATGTTAATCCATGGAATCTTCCAGACTGGGAGCAAGTTTTGCACATCCCTCATGCTGTCTCTATGTCCCTGAAGTCCTCCCTGTTCTCCCAGCCTGAGGAAGAGCAGCAGTGGGAGCATGGTAGAGCCAACTCCCTTCTCTGACAAGGTGGGAATCACTGAAAATCCACCCAGCAGCCCTGGCTCAGAATTCCCTGCACACCTTCCTGGCTTTCCATTCCCTGGATCTCATCTCCAGGCACCTGGCAAACATCAGCTCACCCTCAATGCCCCTTTGGAAATCTACTTTTTCCCCGTTTAACAGCTGGGGAAGGACAAAGGCAGGAGATGGGCAGCTTTGTCTCTAAGGAGAATTAAATATAAATGCCAGGAAGTCAATGGGATCTCAGGTGTCCAGAGCCTGAAAGGACAGCAGTGAAAGGGAAAATGTATGGACAGGTGAGCAAAGAACCAGCCTGGCAAGTCTGCTGGGCCTTGCTGGGGGGACAGAAAGCTGTAGCAAGCACTGAAAAAGCTTCATTTGGGGAAAAAAAACCCTAAATCCAAACCAAACTCCTACACACAGTTTTTATCTTCATTTTGTCTGAGATTTCACTAAAAATGTGATGCTCAAGAGGGACAAAGTGCTGGGCCTGGTTAGGAATGACCACCAGTGGTGGTTTGGAGGCACAAGGGAAGTGAAATTCAAATCCCACTCTCACAAGGAGTTTGTGGGAAGTTCCAAGAGAAAACCTAATTTTTTTTGACATCCTGAGCTGTCAGAATCTGCCTTCCCACATAGGGAACACAGGGAAAATAGCAGCAGCACTGAGCCAAAAACAGTGTAAGAGGAATTCTTATTCCATGAGGAGAAATATGTACTTGGTGTTTGTAATAAATACAATATACTTCAGGTGCATTATGATGACCAGGGGCACAGAAATACCTGATCTGTTGATTAAACTCCATTTCATGCCACTGAAGGAAGGCAGTTCCACCACCTCCCCTCCCACTGCCAGCACAGTTGTGTGGTGACACCAGGGACTGGATTTGTTGCAGGTTCATCAAACTCAGGTCAGATCCCTGAATTGTTTGACCACATTGCAGAAATCTTTGTACTGGAGAATGAGGGATGGGAGTGGGGAATAGAGAGCATGAGGATGAGGATGAGGATGAGGATGAGAATGAGGATGGATCTTTGTGTGGGAGAGTTGACCCGACAAAGCCGAAATTCTTGAAGCACAAGTTTAGTCCCGAAATGAATTTCCTTAAACCACCTCCCTGAGGCAGACTGTGCTGGAAACGGCAAAGCCAGGGGGTTCCTCTCACCTGGATGAGGGACACGGTGCCGTCGGGGTTGCTGAAGGTTTGTACCACGGTCTGGGAGGGCACCAGGTGGGCGATGCTGTGCGTGGTCGTGGTCTGCGGGGTCTGCTGGTCCTCGAAGGCGTAGAGCAGATCCTCACGGCCGTGCTGCTTGTAGCAGTTCTTGACGATGGTCCGCAGGGCCTGGGTCCAGGACACCTTGCAGAGGAAGGGGAGAGAGGACAGTCAGCCCAGGGAAGTTTTCTGAGCCAGCACAGCACTGGGATTTGTGTGTTTATCAATACTGGGGTTTACTGGGGGGTTTGCAACAATTCCTGAACGAATGACTCCTGTATTTCATCTCCCTCTCCTCATCCCCTCCTTTCCCCAAGGAATTGGTCTTGGAGAGCCACCTGATGCAGTGAAGATGTCTCTGCTCACTGCAGGGACATCTTTAAAAGGCCCTTCCAACCCAAACCATTCTGTGAGCCCAAGGAGACTCACAGTGATCGTGGTTTGGAGGCACAAGGGAAACTGAAATTCAAATCTCACTCGTACAGCGCTGGGATGTGTGTGTTTATCAATACTGGGGTTTATCAGGGGGTTTGCAACAATTCACGAATGAACGACCCCAATATTTAATCTCCCTCTCCTCATCCCCCTCTCCTTTCCCCAAGGAAATTGCCCTGGAGAGCCACCTGATGCAGTGAAGATGTCCCTGCTCACTGCAGGGGTTGGGTGAGATGACCTTTAAAAGGCCCTTCCAACCCAAACATTCTGTGAGTCCCAGAAACCTCACGGTGATCATGGTTTGGAGGCACAGGGGAAACTGAAATTCAAACACTCTGTGAGTCCAAGTAGACTCACAGTGATCATGGTTTGGAGGCACAAAGGAAACTGAAATTCAAATCTCACTCGCACAAGGAGTTTGTGGGAAGTTTCAAGAGAAAACTTGATTTTTTTGACATCCTGAGCTGCCAGAATCTGCCTTCCCACACAGGGAACACAGCAGCAGCACCGAGCCATGGTGAAGTAGGTGGTGATTCAGGAAATCACCCAAATTTCCTTCAAGGACAAAGCTCCCTGCTGCTCAGGAGGGGACAGCAACCCTTCCCTCCTTCAGAAAGCCACAACACAGACTTTCCTCCATCCCTCAACGGAAAAAGCACTCCCCACCCCCTGTTTGCCCCCTCTGGGGGCAGGCAGGGCAGACACTGACCCGCTGCTTCTGCTCCTCCGTGCGGACGTCGCTGCGGACGTTGGCCCACGGAATGTCCTCGGGCCACCAGATGGGCTTGCAGCTCTCCTTGCCCCAGCCTGGCTTCCCACGACCCGTGGAATATTTCAGCATCTCGGGGATGAAGGCTCTCAGCTGTGCCTGGAACAAGCAGAGGGTTGAGAGGTTTTTAGGAATTCACGTCTCGGGGAGTTTTGAGGTGTTTTGTACAGAACGATTGTACAAAAATCATTTCACTTCCATCCTGTTGGAGCCACCAGCTGGAAGAGGCCTGAAGGCACAAGGAATTCTCCATTCTCTGTGAGAAATATCTCACTCAGGGTCTGATCTGGAGTTAAACCTTTGGCAAATTCCCCTCTGCTCCAATCCACAGCAAGAAACAGAGGAGGGAATGAAGCACAGGACATAAGAAAGGTGTCTACAAATGACCTTCCCAACCTCAGTGCCTAAAGGTTGTGGCAAGGTGTGGAACAAACATTTTCCCTGTTCCCACTTTTTGTGGGAGGTGACAATGGACAGTAGTTTGCCATCCTCTCCAAAAACTCAGCTTGGCAGCACTTGGAAGAGCAGAAACAAAATGAAATCAGCCCATTACAACACCAAGGCACAAACACAGATTGTATTGACACCTCGTGGTTCAAACACTGCCATGAAGAGAATGAGCCAACCCGAAATGGAAAAACTAAATAAATAAATCAGAATAACCCATTAAAAAACCCCACAATGTCCCCACAGTGGCAGGAACTCAGGCATGAGGTGATGGGTCTTTTACAGAGATGCTGCAAGGGGATGGAGCTTCAGTGAATGCTGGAATGTGGAAACAACAATGTCACACTTCTCCAGCCCTGTGCTGTCCAAATAAATACAGAACTCACACAGGGGTTTGTGACAAGATTGGGTTTTGCACCAGGGAATCCTTGGAGCTTCAGGAAAGGTTGGTCAGCTGCAGAACTGCATATAGGAAGAGCTCCCTGCACTCCTTCAGAGCTTTGAGAGTAAATTGTTTCATAGAATCACAGAGTTGTTTTGGTTGGAAAAGACCTTGGAGTCCAACCATTCCCAGCATGGCCAAGGCCACCACTGACCATGTCCCCAAGTGCCACATCCACAGGGCTTTGAAATCCCACCAGGGATGGGGACTCAATGCCATTCCAGGGCTGAACAGCTCTTTCCAGGAAGGAATTTTCCCAATATCCAAACCAAACCTCCCCTGGCCCACCCTGAGGCTGTTCCCTCTCCTGCTGTCCCTGTTCCCTGGAGCACAGCCTGACCCCCTGGCTGTCCCCTCCTGGCAGCAGCTGTGCAGAGCCACAAGGTCCCCCTGATCCCCTTTGCTCCAGGCTCAGCTCCTTTCCCAGCTCCCTCAGAAATTCTCCAGACCCTTCTCCTTGTCCTCCAGCTTCCCCAGCTCTGTTCCCTGCTCTGGACACAGTCTGGATGTTGCACTCCAAGCTGCACATCAACCCATTTCAAGCTGCCTTTTCCACATTCCACATGGAATATGCACTAAATCACCTTTTTCCCAGCTTGTCCACAATCCACCTTCCACTGCAGGCCCAACATTCCCCTGACACACTCCAGGTTCCCATTTATTCCAAGAAACCTGGAAACAGCAGGTTTTTTGAGCTGCCTGGTGCAAAAACAGTTAAAAGCTCCTTCCCTGAAGTGCCACCAGCAAGGTGCTCCTTGTTTCCAGCTGGATTAATTACTGTTCCATGGCAGTTGAGGGCTCAAGCTACTCAAGGTACTTGTTAAGGAGGGTTTGTGTTTAATCCACAGGGGAGACAATCAGCAGCGCTGGCAGGAGAGAGGACTTGGCTAATTAGTGCCTAACGAGGCTGGAGCTCTGACACAGGTTATGTCCCCTAAAGTCCCCACATCCCTCAGGGCTCAGGTGGGAACATCCACCTGCAGGAGCCATGGTTCTGCTGACACCAGCCAGGAGCCACCCAAAAATCAAACATCTGCTGGCAAAATGCTGTGCCACACTCCAGCCTGTGCCATTGGCAGCCTGGGAAGGGCTCAGATAACCAACAGGATGGAGGATTTGGGAGAAACTTGAGAATTGTTTCTTTGCCACCCTCTTGCACAGGTTTTCAATTTTAACATCAGGTTCAAGGGTTAGCAGCACTGGGCTAATCCCAATCCTAGTGCTAATCCCAATCCCAAAGCACAGCCAGCTGTATTCCAGCTGCTCTCCAGTGCTGGGAACAACAAGGAAAGTGGTTTCTAGAACAGAGCAAAAGCTGTGGCTGGGAATTTTCTCCTCTCCCCACAGCTCAGCCTCAGAATCTCTGGGAAAAGCAAAGTCCAGTCCATGCAGGACCTCAGCTACACCTGGAAGTGGAAGAGGGAAAGACAGAACTGCACAATTCATCCTGAATCCATCCTTGCTGCACTTCCCACTGCTGGGAAACCATAAAACCATGCAGGTTATAGCTCAGCTGCACAGGAGGTGATTCCAGCAAGGATTCTCCCTCTGCCACACGCCAAGGAGCAGCTGGGAGAGCAGAAATGCAGCTGTCAGGAGCTGAACAGGCACCACAGTGATTTTTGAGGCCCAGAATAACTTTTATTGGCTCCTACAAGCAGATTATAAACCATGGGGGCAATATGAGGTTTTTAAAAAGTGAGATTAAAGGACAAAGCAGCAGTTCAGAAACCAGTGACCTCAGTGGGAGCTGACTGAAGCACTGAGCTCAGCTTGGTTAAACTCAGATTACCCAATTTCACTCCTCAATCACATCAATCAGACACTAAGAACAAGTTTAGGGGCAAACTCAGCTGTCACCAAAACCCAGAAAGCACCAAGATTCCCCTCTGTGAAGGCTGTGGGGTGAAAGCCCCACTGCAACCTGGGTTTTCCTGCCAGCCCAGGTGGGTGACACCCTCCATTCTCAAGGTCACAGAAACATCTTTGCCCAGGCAACTAAAGGCTTTATTTCCCCCAAGACCACTGGGGAAGCAGAGCAATTAAAAGGAGAGTTATTTTCACCTCCTCACTGGTGACACCTCCACACCTGCCTGCTGGCACCTGCTGGAAGCAGAGGCTTCATTTTCCCAGTCCCTGCCATCCTAATTATATTTATATTTACTTTTATTTCAGTTTTCTGCAGGGTTTTGTGCAACTCAGTTGCAAAAAAAAGCTCATTTTTTTGCTAGCAAACACAAGTAATTATACTGGCAGCTCTGGGAATCAGGATTCCCACAATAAATGATGGCACCTCTGTGCACAGCTCAGGAGAAACCTTTCCAAAAAGCTCTTTTGAGCCACCTCACTGTGCTGGAAGGATGAGAGCCATTCCTAAAAAGATCCTTGTTTCACCACAAAGCAGCAGGAGAGGATTTGAAATGAGAAGTTCTACATCAGCACTTTGGGCTGGCTGAGCAAAGGCCCTGCAGGACAGGGAGGAGAAAAACATTTCCACTGTTAGTGATACACAACAAAAGCTGCCAGCGAGCAGTTCCTGCAGGTGCCACCTTCCAGAGGAATTTAAAAATCCAAAATTAAGTTTTGCCTGTTTGTCCAGGATTAGGGAAATGATCCGTACCAGCCAAGGTAAAGTAAACTTAATAAAATTTTATTATTAGTGTGAGTTTGTCTGACTCCCCTAAGAATGGAAATGGTGTTTTTGAGCAGGGTGTGAGCTCTGCAGAGCACAGAGAAATCTGCACATCTCTGCCCTGCTCCAACAGCTCTGTGTGCTGCCCTTTCCATCTCGCTACTCCCTCGGAAAAAATTGCCTTTGATCATTTAAAATTCATTGTGGTGCATCAGGCTGGGTGCATCCAGAGCCACTCCTGGTGAATTCAGGCTCTGCATCCCTGGGGAAGGAGATTTCCCAACGGATGGAGCTTCCCTGGGGAATCCTCTCCACTTTCTCCTGGCAGTGAGGTCAGCAAGGGGCTGACATGGAGAGAAAGGAAGTCTCCCACATGCCCAGGGCAGATGATTCTCTGTCTCCACCAGAAATATCTCACTCAGGGTCTGATCTGGAGTTAAACCCTTGGCAAACTCCTCTCTGCTCCAATCCACAGCAAGAAACAGAGGAGGGAATGAAGCACAGGACACAAGGAAGGTGTCCACGAGTGACCTTCCCACCCTCAGTGCCTAAAGATGGTGGCAAGGTGTAGAACAAACATTTCCCTGTTCCCACTTTGAGGGAGGTGACAAAACCAGCTCTGAGGGGAATGCTCCCAGCAGCCTGAGCTCTCCTGACCAGCATTTCCACTGCTTCATGAAGGAAATGAGCAAAGCTCCACACCCAACCACGAGCTGAGCTGTCACAGGGGACAGAGGAGCTCAGAGCATCCCCTGGAGATGCAGCCACACAAAAACAACAGGATGGCACTGTGACACCCCTCTGGTTCCCTGCTGCTGCTCACCTGGGTCATCTTGTCCACGGAGACGGGGATGCCATCGATGGTGAGGGGTGGCAGCTCCGAGTTGACCTCCTGGGGGGCCGGAGCGTGCTCGGCCAGCGCCGACTCCAGGTCCTCCAGGATGGTGCTCTTGTACTTGCGCACCTGTGGGGAGTTGTTAGGCTCAGGTAAACAAGGTGAGGAGCAGCAGGAGAGGAGCAGGGGGCAGGGACAGCCACCTTCCCCCAGGTGCTGCAGAGCAGGAGGAGCAAACAGGGGCACAGCTGGCTGGGAATACCCAGAGGCGCTGAGGGAGGTGCTGATGAAATTTGGAGTAATGCTGGCAAGGGAGGGATTTGGGGGGTGGAAGGAAAAGTTGTTTTCAGGGGGAGGGTCTGGAAGGACTGAGAGCAGAGCTGAGCCCAAATATGTCATTGTTTGGGGTTGTCAGGCTGGAGCAGAGGGGATCAGGGGGACCTTGTGGCTCTGCACAGCTGCTGACAGGAGGGGACAGCCGGGTATGGGGTCAGGCTGTGCTCCAGGGAACAGGGACAGGAGGAGAGGGAACAGCCTCAGGCTGGGCCAGGGGAGGCTCAGGTTGGATATCAGCAGGAATTTCTCCATGGAAAGGGTGGTCAGGCATTGGCAGGAGCTGCCCAGGGAGGTTTGGAGTCCTCATCCCTGAAGGTGTCCAAGGAATTCCTGGATATGGCACTCAGTGCTCTGGGCTGGGGACAAGGTGGGCATTGGGCACAGCTGGGACTGGATGGTTCTGGAGGTCTTTTTCAACCTCAGGGATCCTTGGATTCTGTGATCACTGCCTGTTCTCTCTGATTTTTACTCCAGGACATTCACCCCTGGTGAGATGTGCCAGGCAGCCATCCTTGCAGAGAAGAGAGGAGCTCAGTGCCACCCTCACATCATGGAATCACAGAAACATCAAGGGTGGAAAAGACCTCTGGAAATCACTGACTCCAGCCAGGCCCAGCACCATAATCCATAAAACAAACTCTAGTCTCCAGGGTTTGAACCACAACCTCCAAACCCCTGTCAGGCTTCCAAAACTGCCTTGAACAGAATGAATTCTGCAGAGAAGGTGAGGAATTCCTTACCTAACCCTCCTAGGGACACCTACCACGTTCTCCAAGGGTGCAGCACCGAAGACTTTGAAGACAGGGTTGGGTTTGGAGGGTGAGATGCACAGGACGATGGCCTGCTGCCCCACCCGGGTGGTATACTCATCCAGCGTGGCCCGGAGCTTCCTGCAACAGGGCAAACAGGGAATAGCTGACAGCCCTGCAGAAACACAACCCCTGCCACGGCCAGCTCCCTTGCTCAGAGCACAAAGCAGGTGAGAAATGGAGCCCCAGCTGCTCAGCTTGGCCACAGATTGAGTTTATTCCTCCGCTCTGCAGGCCTGCTGTGCTCCCTGCAGTCACCCAGTGGCTCAAATGTCAATTATTCTCCTCTCTCTCCTTTTTCCCTTGATGTAAAAAGAGAAATCAGCAGAGCAGCGAAGCTGGGGCAGCAAGAGTCTGCACATGCACTGTGTGTTAGCAACACAAAACTTGTGTTTTGTTGGAGCACTTGAATGATTCATGAAAAGAGGTCTGCAGACAGAGGTTGTTTCACATCCAGATCATGGCAGTGCAATTCTCCAGCACCAAAGTCCCACTCAGACCAGATCTGTAGGAACTCAAGCTACAGGATAGGCAAGAACTGGAAATATTGCAGCAGCTCAGCACAGGCAACCCAGGTATCCCAACACCCTCACAACTCCCTTTGGAACGATCTCTCTGTTGGATGAAAATGTTCCATTGGATATTTTCTGCCTTTTGCTCACTTCTGAGCAGTGCAAGAGTCAGAAATGGTGGCAGAAACTCCTAAAGCAAGAGAGAAGCAGCATTTCCCTCAGAAAAGCTGAGCACACCATGAGGTGACAGCTCAGTCCCTGTCCTGGTCATCTCAGAACCTGCTGTTGCCAGAAAGCACCACCAGCACCACCAGCTATGCAAAAATCCCAGAATCAGGACTCTGAACTTCCCACTCGATTCCCAGTGGTGTGAAAATCAAACACAAACATGTGTTCAACTGATTGGAATGGAAAAAAAAGATATATTGTCATTATCTTAATGTAGGAAAATGAAGTAGTTGTGTGAAGGGAGAGGAAAGAATTCCTTCACTGAGAGGTTTCTTTAAAAATATATTGTTATATATAAATAATATATAAAATTATTATTAAATATATTTATGTTATATTGAAGGGAGAAAACAATTTGCTCTTCAGAAATGTAATAAACACAGCTGAGCCAGCAGAGCTGGGGGAAGGAGGGAAACCCAGAATGGAGAATTTTACTCCCTATAAAAGGCAGGGAGTTCACTCCCAAGGAATATCATTTAACAATAACTCTGCCCAACAATTCAACACTAACTGCTCCAGCGAAATCCCAAACAGCACAAAAAGCAAAACCTGCTTTGTTCCAAACCCTAGTGAAGAGAAAGCCAATATTTAAGGCAATATTTCTAACGTTTCCAGAGCATGGAATTGCAGATGATGTCTCCAGGCTGTGTGTCCCTTTGCAGTGCTGCTCGGAGGCCATCAGGTGGGCAAACAGCCTCAGAGCACCTGGAATGCAACACCTGCAGGGCTCTGCAGCTCTGCTGCCTCCACAGGGAGTTTCCAAAGCCAGGAGAAGTGTTTCAACTCAGACAGGAACCTCCACCTTGATTGTTCTTCCTAAAACTGTGCTCTGAAGGCTGGGTCAGTCTGCAGCGTGGAGCCTGTCTGCTGGCAAAGGAAATTTGGATATGCACACACTGAATTTATCCCCAGAATTGTTTGATCATGGAGAAAAGATTTTTTTTCAGGAGGGAAATAAATCCTTTGCAGAGGTGGGATATAGATGGAGCCCCAGATGCCATTAAAGGCACGATGGATCTGCTGCTGGTGACCAGCTGGGGTTAAAACAGACCAGCAGATCCACCAGAACGTCACTGCTGGTGATCACAAAATCACCTCAAAGGTGAGCAGAACTGCAATTCAACCCTTTTACACAAACTAAAACCCAACCCTCGGGTTCCAGGAAAACTCCCACAAACTCCCTGAGCTGGGCAGCACTCGGTGTGACCCCTGGTGGCACCAGAGGTGGCTGGAGGGCCCTGAGGTGAGAAGGACAGGTGAGTGCTCACCTGAGCAAACGTGTCTGCTGCCTCTTGCGGATGGACGGGTTGGACTCAAAAACGTGGGGTCGCTTCCTTTTCTTCCCTGTTGCCACAGCAGCAGCTGCTGCCATCCCCACAGGGCCTGGAAATCAAAGCACAG
Source organism: Entomyzon cyanotis (assembly GCA_024500445.1). NCBI lineage: Eukaryota > Metazoa > Chordata > Aves > Passeriformes > Meliphagidae > Entomyzon > Entomyzon cyanotis. Next base: position 3,847,325 of record JAKEPQ010001019.1, read on the forward strand.
AGGGTCAGGAGCTGGCCAGGAAGGACCATGGTGGTCATGGTGTCCCCCCCAGGCAGGGATGGGTGACAAGGGTGTCCCCAGGTGACACAAATTCCTCCCTGAGCTCTGCTTGCCAGCACTGGGGGTGTAGTGCAAAGCTCCATCCGCCAAACTGGCAAATTCCAGCTCAGTCCCAGGTAGAAATTACATTTTTCTGCCTAAAGTTTCCTTACGATCACTGAATTCTGTATTTTATCTTCCAAACACACTGGAAAACTCCAAAATAAGCCAAGACTTTGAATAAGTGCCTGAGGTGAGGAGATGCTGAGGGCTGGGAAATCAGGTACAGCAGCAGAAATCCTGCTTGCACACCTCAGCATCAGCATCAGGAGTCTGAGGCTTTCCTGAGGGATTAAGGAGCTGTTCTGATGGGAAAGATATGGAAAATCCAGAGCTCCCAGCACTGTCCTAGCAGAGCTTTCTGGAGACCACCCAGGCCTGAAAACCCTGTGTGCTAGAAGGGAAGGGGAAAGAAAAAATCCTGCAGGATGGGAGGATGGAAAATTCAGGAGCAAAGGATGCCCAGGGGTGGTGGAGTTTCACAGGTTTGGTCCATCAAACGCTTCACTCATCTGGTAAAGTCTGTTCTGGAATCAAATTACTCCTCCCAGTGCTTATTTATTACTCCATTTTTTTATCAGTGTAGACCCACTACAGGGCAAATCTGGAGGACACTTGGCTTCACTGGGAGGAATCTGTGATTCTGAAATACTTTTCCAGGCTGGATTTGTCAGGATCTTTTGCAGATCTCCCTGGGAAAGGCCTAACACGGGAGCTCTCCCTGACTCAGCAGGGCCATGCCACACTCCTGGGTTATTTTGGTTTTGTTTTTCACAGAATTACAGAATCACAGGGCTGGAAGAAACCTCCAAGATCACCGAGTCCAACCCATACCTTAACACCATCTCAGCTAAACCATGGCACTGAGTGCCACATCCAATCTTTTTGTAACCACATCCAGGGATGGTGACTCCACCACCTTCCTCAGGCAGAAAATTCCAAAACTTTATCACTCTTTCAGTAAAAAACCTTTTCCTAATATCCATGTGGGCCCAAAATAATTTTGCTGGTTGACATATTGGGTATTTTAATTTCCTTATTTGAGGCATATTCCATTTCCATTTATCAAACCAGATCCTGCACCTAAAAAAAAAGTCCCTTTCTGATTTCCCTTCTGCAATTAGTCTGAAGAAAGAGGTCAGGGCCTTAACAATTATTTGAGAAGTAATAAATGTATATGTGGAAAACAAACCACCCTTTAACACAAAAATGCCAGAAGGCTTTTTCAGCATTCCCAGCTTTGCTTTGGGATTTTGGGCAGTGCAAAGCAAGAGCTTGTTGGTTGATTTGAGTTGAATGGGAGGCCTTCCCTCACAGCTTTGTACAAAGCAGCAATTCCCAGCTCCTCTGTGATCCCAACAGAAATTATGTGGGATTTGAGTGTCTGGCAGAGCTCACAGAGAGGAATTTGGGATGGGATGGGATATTGGGATGGGATGGGATATTGGGATGGGATGGGATGGGATGGGAGGGGATATTGGGATGGGATGGGAAAATGGGATGGGATACAGGGATGGGATGGGATGGCATGGCATGGCATGGGATTGGATGGGATGATGGGATGGGATGATGGGATGGGATGATGGGATGGGATGGGATGGGATGGGATGGGATGGGATGGGATGGGATCAGGGATGGGATAAGGGATGGGATACAGGGATGGGATACAGGGATGGGATACAGGGATGGGATACAGGGATGGGATACAGGGATGGGATACAGGGATGGGATACAGGGATGGGATACAGGGATGGGATACAGGGATGGGATACAGGGATGGGATACAGGGATGGGATACAGGGTGGGATGGGATACAGGGATGGGATGGGGATGGGATGGCATGGCATGGCATGGCATGGCATGGCATGGCATGGCATGGGACAATGGGATGGGACAATGGGATGGGACAATGGGATGGGACAATGGGATGGGACAATGGGGTGGCATGGGATGGGATGGGATGGGATGGCATGGCATGGCATGGCATGGAGCAGGAGCAGTGGAGCAGCCCCAGAGTGGCTTTACCTGCAGCTGCCAGGTGAGCAGTGACCTCATCAGCAGCCGTGGAGTTGAGGATGTCAGAGTCATCGTAAGAAGTGTCCTCAGGCGAGGAGGGAGAGTCCTCATCAGCACTCAGCATGCTGTGCTCTGTGTAGGTGGCCACGTGGACCTGCTGCACCTGCTGGGCCACGGCGTGGGCCTCGATGGTAGCCATGTGCTCTGCCTGGCTCACTCCGTGTTCTTCCATCAAGAGTCACTGCACAGGGGATAAAACCAGGCTGTGAGTGAGAGGGACAGAGATCACCTCCCCCGGGGACAGGGGATGGCTGTGATGGGGAAATAACAACTCCAGCAGGAAACAGGAGTTATTGAACTTCAAGTTGAGCAGTTTGGAAAAATCTGTATTTACACAGCACCCAGACACTGTTATCTGTGCTGGAGGAACAGTCCCTGAGGATCCCACAACCCTGAGATCGTGTGTCCCTCACCTGTGAACTCAAAACAAGTCACTGGGATTTGTTTCTGCAGCTTCAAGATCCAGGTTTAAGTGAAGAGGCCTGAGGGTGACACAACACCTCTGACCTTGGTAGCTCAGGACAAGCGAGGATGTCAGTAAAGGATTCCAGGATCCCTGAGGTTGGAAAAGTCCTCCAGGACCATCCAAGCTGTGCCCAATGCCCACCTTGTCCCCAGCCCAGAGCTCTGCATGGAATTCCAGGAATTCCCATGACACCTCCAGGGATGAGGACTCCAAACCTCCCTGGCATTTCCAAGGCCTGACCTCCCTTTCCATGAGGAAATTCCTAATTATCCACCCTGCCCCTCCCCTGCCCAGCGGTTCCCTCCTGCTGTCCCTGTTCCCTGGAGCACAGCCTGACCCCCTGGCTGTCCCCTCCTGGCAGCAGCTGTGCAGAGCCACAAGGTCCCCCTGATCCCCTTTGCTCCAGCCTCAGCTCCTTTCCCAGCTCCCTCAGGAGTTCTCCATTCCCTTCCCAGCTCCATTCCCTTCTCTGGACACTCTCCAGGGCTCTCCTGTCAGGAGGAGCCCAGAACTGGACTCAGAGCCCAGAAATAGGCAAAACCATTGCAACCCAAGCGCAAACATCACCGAAAGCTGATTTATTTAAGGCATCCAGTGGTGAAGCACTGAGCAAAGTAGCAGCTTACAGAGTCAGCAGGGCCCTGGACCACACACTGGGAACACAAATCTGTGCAGAAGGACCAGCACGGGAGGTACAGGGATATTTTCAGTCTCTTGCCTGCCCTACGTTTGTGGAACAGAAACAGCACATCCCTGAGATATTTTCAAGTACCTCAGAAAAAAATATCTCAAAAATCATCTCAAAAAAATATCTCAAAAATCAGAACCTCAGCCCTCAAAAAGAGATTCCCCAAAGGGAATCTGTTCCTGCTCTGGGCAAACAGGAGGAGCAGAAAGAGGTGAGCAGCTGCAGGGAACAAGAAAATAAACAAAAAACGATCCTGACCTTGTAAGTACAGCCATGGAATTCCAGCAGATCACGGAATGCCATGGAGGGGTCAGTGAGACACAGGAACCCAAACCACCTTGGCAAGAGGGTTATTCTGACCAAACAAAAAGGAGGTTTTTGGGGTAGGGGTTGGTCTCTTCTCCCAAGCCACAGGACAAGAGGAAATGGGCTCAAGTTGTGCCAGGGAGGTTTAGATGGGATATTGGGGAACATTTCTCCTCCAAAAGGGTTGTCAGAGGACCAGGCTGCCTGGGGAAGTGCTGGAGTCACCATCCCTGGTGGGATTTCACAGACCTTGGGGCCACAGTTTAGTGGTGGGATTGGAATATCCTATCCAGGAATATTCTATCCTGGAGGGACTCAAGCCTGAGGGACAGTTTGTGACACTGTCACAACCTGCTGAGGCCACAGCTAAAGCCAAAGCAGCTTCAGACTCCCAGGGCTCCCTAAAAGGCTGCTGGAGCCCGAGGTTGCTGCTGTCCAGCCCTGTTTACAACTTGGGTTGTAATATTAGAAACACCCAAAAATAGCAGGAGTTCAGACAGTGCCAGGGAGGAAGGGACTGAGATGTTGAGGTGATTGAAGCAAACTAAAAATTTCGGGTGGAGGAACCATCAGCCCCAACCTCCTTCCAAGAAACTTATTTTGCCATCACCAGAGAAAAATGGGTGGAAAAAAATTATTTCAAGCAAATCCTTCATGGACCAGCTTAACAGATTTCCTAAGCCACCATGCTTTTCCTGAAAGGGGAAAGTGCTTTTCTTAGTGGAGCAATGCAGCTTTAGGTATTTCTATTAAAATCTAAAAATCCATGGAAAAACGTGATCAGAACGTAAGATGAACTTTAAAGTCCATCAGGAGACAAGAGCCCAAGACAACAGATATTTCCAATGCCATTCCCACTGGAAGGAATCCTTCCACTCAAAGGCAGTCAACACCTAATGCCACCAATGCTGAAACCTTGGGAAGTCATTGCCATATTCAAATTATTCCTAAAGGATTGCTGACACAAGCCAGGCTGGCAGGTGAAGGTGTCACCAACCTGGTGATGCTGTGGCTATCCCAGTGATGCATCCCAAGGGTGGGACTTGGGTTGAGCAGGGATCCAGGCACAGGGGGTGCAAGGAAAGCTGTTCCAGCTTTAGAGATGAGCACTCATCACTCCAGAAAAGGAACGTTGATTCCTGGTTTTCTTCTGAAACCAGACCAGTTTCAGGAGCAGGGAAAGCCTAATGATGCAACAGTGCCTGCAAAGGTATTTCCTGGGAGTTGTGGCTTAGTCCAGAAGCTTTGGATGACAGCCAGAAGTATTTTTAAAATCAATTAAAATGCTTATTAGAAATATAAATATAAAGTCTGTCTCATCACACCGTGCAGTTGCTTCATGAGTGTGTCAGGATTCCTCTGATGTCCTGTCAGCTCTGCTGACACCAAATACAGGAGGAAATGGCAGAGCTGCACCACTCAAACCACCAGAACACAACAGGAATTGACCAATTCCAATAAACCCCTAAATTCTGCACTGAATTGGCTGCACATGGGCTGAAAGGAAGGTCTCTGTGGTGTGAATTTGTCAAGTCATAACTCAAGCCATAAAAAAATCCAGATTGTGAGGATGATCCCACCACAGGCACCATTGCTTTGAATGGGTGCTTAAAACTGAGCCCAAAATTAAATGTCCACACCAGAAAAAAAAATCATGAGGAACAGCAGCATGATGTAAAAACTCCCTTACACAGACAGGCCTGGAATTATTTCAAACCTTTAGGCCACTGAAGAGTTTTTGCTTCAGATGCTGCAGGAGACACAACTCTGAGACAGACTGAACCTGCAGATGAGCATTTGTGCTCTGGAATTGTAAATCATGAGGCCGTTTTTACCAACTCAGCCAACACCTCATTCATTTGAAACCCTGTTCAGATCAGCAATAAATAAAAAAATGGCTGGGTCTTGCTTCTGTGGTGGTTTAAATAATTTTAAAAGGAAGCAAAGTATGAATTCTATGGGATTTTGAGAGAGTTGTTTGCTCTGTCCTCTCCTGAGCCTGCCCAGCTCACTCCAGCCATGTGCGGTTGGATCCCTCCTAGGATCCAACCATGAAAGGGACCTTGAGGAATGCAGGGGCAAAGTTTTATGTGAAAGAGGGAAGATTTAGGTCAGACATAAGGAAGAAATTCTTCCCTGTTGCCCAGAGAAGCTGTGGCTGCCCCTGGATCCCTGGCAGTGTCCAAGGCCAGGCTGGACAGGGCTTGGAGCAACCTGGGACAGTGGAATTTGTCCCTGGATGGGCTTTGAGGTCACTTCCCGCCCAAACCATTCCATCATTCCATGATTCCACCATTCTGGAATGGGGTGGAAACAATTAACAACATCCAAAACACCAAATATAAGGATCTCATGTTCAAATCAATCAATCAAATTGATTTTCTCACTACACTTGTTTCCTTGTTAATCATCCTGATTGTCAGAATTCTCCCTTCAGATTTTCATATCAAGAGTGAGTTATTACAGGTGGAAAACCATGCAGGAAAAGTTCCCCCATATTCTGTACCAGCATCAAAATGAAAACAAGTATGACATTTTATAATTAAAATGCAAGAATAAGCAAATCCCCAACAGCAAATGGAGAGATCGACTCTCACACAGCCTCCTCAGGGTGCACAACCTTTCCTGACCAAAGGTTTTGGGAAGAAGGCAATCCCATCCCAGCAGTGAACCTGATTTTATGGATGCCCCAAGCTCAAGCAGCAGCTCTGTTGGGAGTTGCGAATCCCACGGGAGTGAAAGAAAGGACTAAGGAAAATGGAAAACTTCCTCAGAATCCTCTATACAAGTGATCAGTGTCCCCATTAACAGACTCACTAATGAGGTCAGGGGTCTGTCCCTGTTCTCATCTCAGGCTGGTCAGACATGGACCTTCTCCTCTTCCCAAGGGTGAGACTCAGGAGAAAAGCTGCCACACTCCAAAGGCTTTAAACCACTGAAAAGATGGAACAGCTGAGGTTGGAAAAACTCTCTAGGATCATCCAGTCCAACTGCTGTCCCCTGCACTGCCAAGGTCACCACTGAAGCCACCACGTGGTGATGGAGCCACCAAAGCACACAGAGCAGGGCACAGGTGGAGCCTCACAGCCTGCAACACTCTCTGGAAGATTAAGGCTTCTCCCATCATTTTCCCCAAAATCATACTTTGTAGTCAGCAAAACAAAACCCCAAATCTTCACACTTCTTCAAAAAGTGTGAAGAAAGGGAGAGACAAGTTGTGGTTGCTCAGTTGGCTCAGGGGATATCAGATGCTCCCAGGATTTTAACTTATTTTGGTTTAATTCACTTCGGTTTTTTTAAAATTAAATAATTCAATGGACTTCTTTGAGAGGGTCAATCCTACCCACTGATTCTCAGGAATAATCCCTCTGGTTTGTTTCCTCATTTCTTTCAGAGGAATGAAAACACTGCTGGTTTTTCCAGCTATTTTCTGTTTGATCTCTGTGCCGCAGTCAGTACCAATTCCTTACTGACAGCCCTGCTCCACACAGGAACTCAGCACGGAGCACTCTGGCTGGCAATCTCAGAGACGAAAAAGAAAATCTGGTTCATTATTCAGGCTCTTCCCCCTCCTCACAGCTTCACTTCAAGGAAATCCTGCTCCGAGCATTTTCCAGAAAACCTGCAACACCTCCTGCCTTTCCCCCAGTCTTGTGAAGCCAACAAGCATCTGGAGTTTAATATTCCCTTAATGGATCCAAGCCTCTGCCATAAAGAAATCGTTTGTTTTGCATTAAACAACATCACACCAATACTTTGGCTCCAGGAAGTGCTGCAGAGTTCATCTCCTTCCCCCACCAGCAGCTCCGTGGTGTTCACCTCTCCATGGTGTCCAGCAGGAAATCATCCTCTAAATCAGGTTTTGGCCATTGTTTGCCTTTCCCTCTCCCCTCATTTGGGGGAAGCTGTGGGGATTCCTCACTAAATGCTGTTTTTTCCCTTTCCCCTCATTTTGGGGAAGCTGTGGGGATTCCTCACTAAATGCTGGTTTTCCTTTCCCCTCATTTGGGGGAGCTGTGGGGATTCCTCACTAAATGCTGTTTTTCCTTTCCCCTCATTTTGGGGAAGCTGTGGGGATTCCTCACTAAATGCTGGTTTTCCCTTTCCCCTCATTTTGGGGAAGCTGTGGGGATTTCTCACTAAATGCTGGTTTTTCCCTTTCCCCTCATTTTGGGGAAGCTGTGGGGATTCCTCACTAAATGCAGCTCCATCTGCACCCCTCAGCCACAGAGCAAGGCTAGAGGAGCTTCCTGGTTTCCCAGCTCACCAAGATGCTGCTGGTGGCACCCAGGACTTCCCACACCATCCCACTGAGTTCCTTCCACGCTCCCAGGAGGGTAAGGAAGACCACATTTCCCTAATTTATTGTAAAAACTCCCATTTGCAAATACTCATCCTCATCCCTGCCGCAGCACCGGCAGCACTGCTGGCATCTCGTGATGGGGAGGAATCCAAAACCCCTTTGATGATCTGGGCTGTCGTGATGGGAAGGAGATTTTGCACTCAACTGGGTCACACCTCACGGATTGAATTAGATTAAAAAGCACTTCCTCTGCACTTAGCGCTCAGGAATGTGTTATTGAAAAAGCTGCTCCAAACTTCCGGCTGCGCGTCTCGATAAATTCCGATTTCCCTGCAGAGACAGCCTGGGATAATTCGTAAGTGAAAACTGATCTTAGCAAGAAATCAATCATTGACCATTTACTAATGAAATCAAATCCTGCTGGAGTGGAATTATACCTTTGAAATTGTCCAGTCCTGCTTCTTGTGTTCTGGCACAAGTGCAGTTTTTTAGGAGAGTGGTTACAACCTGATTTATCACCAGCAGATTTCTGGTGCAGCAGATTTTGATGGTTGCAACACCCATGAAGAGCCAACCATATTTGGGAACAATGGAAATGCAAATCCAGGGATGGCATTCCATGATTTTCACCATGATTTCTCACTGGAACCACTGGTCCTCCCCAGCAGGTGATTCCAGGTTCCCAACCACAGAGATGGAGCTCTTTCCGTGATTTCCACACTGCACTGGCATCACTCACCGGGTAAATATTACTCATTAATTTGTATTTAGGGTGAATTTGATACCTCTCCTGTATAAAACTGTGCCTGGAGGGAATTACCTCTGCAGGTTTGATAAGCAAACAACACCATTCACCAGGATAAGCTCGATTATTATCTCAGTTACTACCACAACTCATTCAAAATGCACATTTAAGTCCCCAAAATCCTATTTTCCACAGGAAAAAAATCCTCCCTTATTCATAAAGAGAATTTTGAGGCCCATATCTCAACCTGATAAAAAAAACAGCTTTTTTTTTTTTTTTCTCCCAGTGAAGCACCTGCCTTCTGGAAGCTGTGCAAGGTTGTGGATGGGAATGACTTTTCCAGGACTGGAGCCATCAGCACAACTGATATCAGGAGCAAAGCGAGATAAGACACTGCAGGTCACTCCTCTGCTCTCAGGATGGAAGCTAAAATCTCATTTTGCCCGAGAGGAGCAACAGCAGCCAGCTCTCGTTCCACAGCGTCCTCCTGTGGCATAACATTAGTGAAATGATCCTTTAATTAGGATGGGGGGAAAAAAAATCCCAATGCTCCCGGTGTCAGCGTGAAAAGCCAAAAAAATCAAATGGATTCTAGCAAACAAAACCAAAATTCTTCCTATGAACTCTCTTTGTCACAATCTCACATCAAAGAGCAAAGAAATCCCCCTGCGGGAAAAACCTCACATGTGGCAAGTCTGGAAAAGAAACAAATGGGATTTCACAGGTATTTATTAGGATAAAACCTCCTATTTGCTGCTGGGAGCTGCCGCAGGGTGATGTGATAGGACACATCACGGACAATGGGATTTGCAACGGGTCCTTTTCGCAGCTTAATTTCACATATTTAGCACCAAACACCAGCAGGAAGGCACGGGGTGAACACAAGGATGAGGTGGATTCTTGAGTCCTGTTGAAGACTCTTCTCAAACTTCATCACCAAAAAATAATATCCCAGTGGAATCAATAATATCCCAGTGGAATAAATAATATCCCAGTGGAATCACTAATATCCCAGTGGAATCAATAATATCCAAGTGGAATCACTAATATCCCAGTGGAATCAATAATATCCAAGTGGAATCACTAATATCCCAGTGGAATCAATAACATCCCAGTGGAATCACTAATATCCCAGTGGAATCACTAATATCCAAGTTGAATCTTCCCCAGGAAGACCCCAAGGAACAAAGGGCACATTGAGATTCTGACACCCACGGGAAGGACAAGCAGAACATCAGCTGAGTGTAACCCAAAGCTGGCAGTGAAACCTCAGCCCAGAACCTAAACCACGGGATGGAATTCTCATTTAGCATTCCCGTGTTTCCCTCGGGCTCTGCAGGTTCCACAGGAAGCATTTGGGGTGATTCTCCCTTACCAGTATCCACCAGTAACACCCAGGTCAGAATTCTAAAATTCTGTCTAGAATTCTTCTCTAAAACTGCCTTGCAGGATGTGTTTAGGAAACAGAGCACATGATAAATGCCATTCACCGAGGTAATTCTCTGTCACCTTACACATTCTTGCATTTTTTTGGAAGAACCACCCAGGAATCCAAATTTTAACCTATTTTCCTCAGACCTGCAGAACCCAGGAGTCATTTTAACAGCACGGAGCGAGTTACTCATCTTTAGTCAATTCAGCTTTTTTAATTAACAGGCAGAAGAGGTCTTTTAAGAATTCCTAACTAACCCAATGAGCAGAACTGCTGCTGGCTGACAGCACGCCTGGCCTGGTGGGATTACTGCTGGAAAAGACGGAGCACAACCCTCCCTGGCTGCTTGAAGGTGCAAATGTTCCCAGTTTTAATCCTCTTTTCTGGAGGGAGAGGATTAGTGGTTCTGCTGGACAGAACAGGAAAGGAGAATGGGAGTTGCACAGAAGGGTTTCAGGGTGATGGGAGATGCTGTGGCTTCATCCCCACGAGGCTCTGGGTGTGAATTGTCACCACATGTCCTGCATGGATGAGCTCTGCTCAGCCTCAGCTACATCATGGAATATCCTCAGTTGGATCATGGATCCAGCTTTGGTCAGGCACAGACATCCCAAATCCCACAGGGATCATGGATCCACCCTGGCCAGGCACAGACATCCCAAATCCCACAGGGATCATGGATCCAGCTCTGGCCAGGCACAGACATCCCAAATCCCACAGGGATCATGGATCCAGCTCTGGCCAGGCACAGACATCCCAAATCCCACAGGGATCATGGATCCAGCTCTGCAGGTACAGACATCCCAAATCCCACAGGGATCATGGATCCACCCTGGCCAGGCACAGACATCCCAAATCCCACAGGGATCATGGATCCAGCTCTGGCCAGGCACAGACATCCCAAATCCCACAGGGATCATGGATCCAGCTCTGGCCAGGCACAGACATCCCAAATCCCAAAGGGGTCCTGGATCCAGCTCTGGCTAGGCACAGACATCCCAAATACCACAGGGATCATGGATCCACCTCTAGCCAGGCACAGACATCCCAAAACACTGCTGGAGCTCTGGAGCTGTGCCCATTCCCTGGGGAGCCTGGGCAGTGCCTGACACCCTCTGGGGAAGAACCTTTCCCTGATATCCAATCTGACCCTCCCCTGGCACACTTTCACACCATTCCCTCGGATCTCCCTACTCACACGGAGCAGAGATCAGAGCTGATTCCCTCCTGAGGAAGCTGCAGCCCCCAGTGGGTCTCCCCTCAATCCCCTACAGGATAAAAACCCCAAAGCCCCTCATCTGCTCCTCCTGTGGTCCTCCAGCCCTCTCCTCATCCCTGTGACACTCCTTTGGACACTCTCTAATAGCTTTGCACCTTTTTTTGTATTGTGGTTTCCAAAACCATCACAGACTTGGTCCTCAAATGGCATTAACTCAACAAGATTAGTATATTATAAAAACAGACAATACAGTCCTAACCACTACAGTCCATAATTATCAAACTTCCACCCAAAATGGCAGTCTGGCCACCCCATCTTGATGTTCAAGTGGTTCAAGAATGCATCTGCTGGGCTGCCCTGCAAAAGATGCACTTGAGGAGGAAAAATTCCCCAGAAAAATCCACTGGGAACTAATGAGCATTAGGATATGGAGCTGTTGGAGAGAGTCCAGAGGAAGCCATGGAGCTGCTGCAGGGCTGGAGCTGCTCTGGAGGCAGGCTGGGAGAGCTGGGAATGTTGCCCTGGAGAAGGGAAGGATGCAGGGAGAGCTCAGAGCTCCTGCCAGGGCCTAAAGGAGCTCCAGGAGAGCTGCAGAGGGACTGGGGACAAGGCATGGAGGGACAGGACACAGGGAATGGCTTCCCACTGCCAGAGGGCAGGGATGGATGGGATCTTGGGAAGGAATTCCTGGCTGGGATGGAATTCCCAGAGCAGCTGTGGCTGCCCCTGGATTCCTGGGATGGCCAAGGCCAGGCTGGACAGGGCTTGGAGCAGCCTGGGACAGAGAAGGTGTCCCTGCCATGGCATGAGATGAGCTTTAAGGTCCTTCCAACCCAAAGCATTCCACAATTCCATAACGATTCGATGGGAATCATCAAGGGAAACTGTCACCTGTGCAATTGAAATTGTCACCTGTGCAAACAGCACACCAGGCATGTGAGGAAATCCAGCGTCACACTCTCAGCTACGCATTCCACACCACTGAAATTTGTGTTTTCCGGAGGAAAATAAAGTGCATTTCCAGCTGAGCTACACCAAAGAGATTTGCCTGTGAGTCTTTCAGGTCTAAAGCACCTCCAGGCTGGGTTTAAATGCTGCTTCCCACATTTCCCTCTCCACACTGACACAGCCTGTTGAGCAGGGTGCTCTCCGTGTCCCTCCCTGTCCCCAACTGCCTCCCACACGGGCAGAGTGGACACTGCAAACTCACACCCCGAACTGAGCCCTCCTGGAATTCCAGCCCTGACCCACCTGGGCTCGAGTGGGGCTTTTCCTGCTTCCAGCATGGCATGCAAATCCTGCGGGAATTCCAAGTTTTTCCAGCTCATGCAACAACCCCACCCTTGATACGCTGAGAACGGACCGTGAATTTTTATTTGCTGCTACATTTTGTACTTCAGATGTCTTTCACCACCACCTCCATCTACACATGCTTCTGATTATCAGGGCTGAAATATTCCAACCATTCCCAGGGAAACTCACCATTCCCTTCTGGAGCAAGAGACCAAATTTACCCATTTACCTCCAAATCACTGGGAATGCTCATGATGCAGAATTGGTAAGCCTGAAAATAATAACCCAACTTTCAACCCAAATGCAGAATTGATAAGCCTGAAAATAATAACCCAACTTTCAACCCAAATACAGAATTGATAAGCCTGAAAATAATAACCCAACTTTCAACCCAAATGCAGAATTGATAAGCCTGAAAATAACCCAACTTTCAACCCAAATACAGAATTGATAAGCCTGAAAATAACCCAACTTTCAACCCAAAGCAACCACGAGAAGAGCTTTGAATTGCCCAGCTCCTTCTAGAGAAGGAAGGGAGCAGCACAATTTAAGTCCCTTCTCCTTCCCAAGGGAAATGGGGAGTTAAAGGATTTTCCTGGTGCCCAAGGAAGAGGCTGCAGGAGCAGCAGGAGGCTCTAATGGCTGACACCAAAAATAAACTTCTTCATTTACACAGCATTTCTCAGCATAAATAAAACATGGGCACTCTGGGCTGTGGTCTTGCAAGTATTTTTGACTTCCCCAGACTATGGGGAAGTTTGTCAAGCCTGGAAGTCATCCCTGTTTGATTCCTTTAATTAGATGGTTATGTAATAAACAGGGGGGAGGGACTTGGTCACTTCTGGCTTACTTGGTCACACTCATTACAAGCAAACGTGGTCTGATAGTGAAAATATCCTTCCATGGCTTTTTTCCTCATGGATTTGAGGTCAGATGAATTCTGTAGGGCTGAAAAAGTTGGGTTTCCCTTTGAGTCGCTGCCAGTCTGTAGGATCTGAGCAAGCCATTCATTATTTATTATTTTACCACAGGTAAAACAATTCACACATCTGCCCTGCAGGGGCTGAGAGTCGCCGATATCCAACAAAAACAGTGCTCTGGAGCAAGGAGACACCTGCTGCCATCCTCCAGCACAAACCAGGCTCTGCTCCCCAGCAAAAGCAGCACAGTCCCTGAGAAAAGGTGGGAAAAAAGGAGGAAAGGTGGGAAAAAAGGAAGAAAGGAGACACTGGACTTCCAAATCCTACTGAGATGGAACACACCTTCCATCCTCAGCAAACTAAGGGATTTTGGTAAATCTACATCTTTTTTCCAGGAGAAAAACCAAGATGGAATTTCATTGAACACAGCTTCCATCCTCAGCATCCTAAAGGTTTTTGTGCATCTAAATCTTTTTTCCAGGAGAAGAAAAACCAAGATGGAATTTACCTTCCATCCTCAGCATCCTAAAGGTTTTTGTGCATCTAAATCTTTTTTCCAGGAGGAAAAAACCAAGATGGAATTTCATTGAACACACCTTCCATCCTAAAGGTTTTTGTGCATTTACATCTTTTTTCCAGGAGAAAAAAAACAAGATGGAATTTCATTGAACACACCCTCCATCTTCAGCATCCTAAGGGTTTTTGTACATCTACATCTTTTTTCCAGGAGGAAAAAAACCAAAATGGAATCTCATTGAACACACCTTCCATCCTCAGCATCCTAAAGATTTTTGTACATCTACATCTTTTTTCCAGGAGGAAAAAAAACCAAAATGGAATTTCATTGAACACACCTTCCATCCTCAGCATCCTAAAGGTTTTTGTGCAGCTACATCTTTTTTCCAGAAAAAAAAACCCAAGATGGAATTTCATTGAACACACCTTCCATCCTCAGCATCCTCAGGGTTTTTGTGCAGCTACATCTTTTTTCCAAGAGGAAAAAAAGCCAAGATGGAATTTCATTGACATCAAACTGTCAACGTGCATCAGGATGAGCTGCAAGCTCCACCAAACACAGCCTGCAGCTCCCTGGGATCCATCTGGCAAGGGAAGGGATTCCCTCTTGGACTTCTCCTCATGGTCTGGCAAGGAACTCATCCACAACAAACCCAGAGCAGCCTCAGAGTGCTCCCCATGAAACTGGAACACAGCCTGAGCTCCAAAAAAACCAGGAGCACCGTCCTGATTCCTCAGGCAGCCTCTCAGTGCCTCTCACCTCACCAAACCCACCAGTTTCTGGGAAAAAGGAAAAGCATCAGGACCAGAATTGGGGAAAGCACAAATATTGAACCCCATTGCAATTGCAGTGGATACAGAATGAAGCTGAATTTCCACTGATGGGGAAAGCCCTGGATGGTTCAGGTTTAGCCTGGACAGGTAAAAGGTTCCTCCACCCCTGATACAAAGCCCTGCACAACCCTTAAAACCTTTCCCACACTCCACTACAGCCTTTAGGAAGTGGTGGGAATTTCTGGTGAAGGCTTAATTTTCAGGAGATAAAAGACACCAGGGATGTTCAGAGTTTTGTAGTCTGAAATAGCTGGAAACCAGAGGGGGTTTGCCAGCATTTATTTACCTGGTTTGGATTCAAGGGCAAAGCAAGCTGATGCAGAGATTCACAAGAGCAGACAAATTCATTCACTAAAATAAGTGATAAATGGATTGGGGCAGTGCAAGTAAAATCCCCACTGTGCAGCAGAAGTTCTTTTAAAACCCCCCAAAAAAGCAGTTTGAAATGATTTTATTAAATATCCCAAGCACTGGGTAACGGGTAACACAAAATATCTGAACTGTGTTTTTGTGGGTTTTTTTCCCATGGATCAACTTCAGAAGCGGCGCGAGGAAGATAAAGTCCAAGGCTGAATTTCACAGAACTCCCTGCACTGAAAATCATCAACACAACCCCACCGTTCCTACTGACAGCACAAAGTGTTCTTCTGTGGAGAAGTCTGGATTAAATTTCCTTGGTAAAAGGGATACAGGAGCACAGCAGAGCTCCCTGTGCCCTGCTGCCCTCCCGAAGGACACTTTCCCAGATCAGAGGAAGGCAATGCAGAAAAAATAGTGAATTCCCAAAGTCTTCCAGAGACAGAAACTGAGTGGAAACCTCCCTCCTTTGGAAAAGCAATGGAAATATTCCCAGAGCTTGTGCACGAGGCAGATGACCAGTTTAGAAGGGAGATGGACACAAACACTCCCAGTGCTCCCAGTCTGGGCTCCTGCAATCTCCTGGGGTTCCTTGCTTTCCCTTCCAAGGCTGAAATATTAACAATTTAATTATATATGCCAGCAGTGAAACTGCCCATTTTGAGGCTGAGAAAAGGTGATTCAGGCTCCTGAGTCAAACAAAAGTTGTGAAATCCCAACACGTGAAGAATTCCCCAGGCCAGAACACCTGTGGACATCAGAGCAGCTGGCCAGGGAATTCCAGACAACTGACTGGCAGGAAAAACCCCACCATGGTCAGCCTCTCTCAAGAGCAAAGTGGCTCTTGCTCATGGAATCATGGAATTGAAGTTGGAAAAACCCCCCAAGACCAACCATCAAGTTCAACCATCAGCTCAGCACCACTCATTCACAGCCTCAAGTGCCACATCCTGAGGTTGTTTGAGAAATTCCAGAGATTAGGATTTCACCACTTCCCTGGGGAGTCTCCAGAGCTGAATCCCACAAGTTTTGCTGTGTGTTTTCCTGATGGAGCCACACAGAGGAGCAACCTCCAGCCCTCACCAAGGATTCTCACTGGTAGAGCTGGGTTTTCCAGGATGGTTTAATTTATCTCTGGAATGGGATGTTTGCTGTCCTGGCTGAGTTACCTCCATCACATCACACACTTTCTAACTCCTAAAGAACTCCAAGAGCTGCACAAAACCCGCAGGGGATGAGGCTGAGAGCTCCCAGCTCACTGTTTTTAAGGCTTGTGAACAAGAGGTCATGGCTAAACCTCGCAAAAATGACGTGAGGCTGCTGGAAAACAACTGGGATGCAATAAAACTCCATGAAAACCACCTGAGATACAAAAAAACCCCCAAACACATGCAGAAAGTACAGAGGAACATGAGAGGATTTAACTAAACACCACACTGTGACACTTCATGGAATCATGGAATGGTTTGGGTTGGAAAGGACTTTAAATCCCATTCCATTCCCACCCCCTGCCATGGACAGGGAAATCTCCCACTGTCCCAGGCTGCTCCAAGCCCTCTCCATCCTGGCCTTGGACACTGCCAGGGATGGATGTGAAATATTAAAACCCTGTGGCTACAGTCCTCAGCTTTCCACAGGTGCCATCAGCATCCACTTCCTCTTTCAACCTCAATGAGAAAAAAAAATTTAAAAAAAAAAAATCATTGCTTCCAGTTTTACCACCAGCATGAAAATTCCAGTTAAAAAGATGAACAATTCTATTGTCTATTTCCACAATATTTAGGCACTAAAAGTTCAGTGTGAGAGAGTTTAAAAAGGAGCAACTGTGATGTGGATGAAGCAGAGAATGAGGCAAAGTGAGGATGAACATGAGTTCACACTGGGAATCCTCTCAGGATGTGGGAAGAGGATCTAAAACTGTGCCTGGAGAGCACCAAGGCTTAGAGACAAAACCACAACAGCCAGGCCCTGCCTAAGGTAAAAATCCCAAATTCTGCAAGTAACAGTTGAGTGGAGGAGGAAAAAAAACATTAAAATATAAAGCAGAGTTTCCAAACTTGAGAGAAAACATCTCCCCACGCCACGAAAATCATCTGCAGCTGAAGACTCAGCAACCTCAAATGTAGGAAGAGTCTTGAGGTGAATTATTTCTGTCCCTTAATTGTTATTTACTCTCAAAAGGTCCTGAGCACCTCAGTCACAGCCAGGTCTGTCCCCAGCCAGATGGTTTAGAACCTTTTTTAGGTATATTAATATATACCAAACTACACCCCTCTGTAATAGGCAATTTACACCCTTTTTTTGGGTATATTAATGGGGGGAGGTGAGTGATTAACATGTTTCAACTCAATCTCCACCTCCTGTACACTGGGAGGAAATAGATATGTGCAAATTCTGAGGAAAATAAAAGGGGAGGAGGAAAGGGGGATAAAATGGGGTGATGAAAGGGAAAAAAGGGGGGGGGAATTGAAAATGAAGGGGAAAAAAGGGGGGGAAACAGGAGAATGAAGGGGAGCTTCAGAGGTCTTTTTCAATCTAATGTGTTCTGTGATTCTGAGTGAAAAAAAGGATGTGAAGGGGAAAAAAGGGGGAAAAATGGAGGATGAAGGGGAGCTTCATTAATGGTCTCAGAGATATTTTTCAACCTAATCTGTTCTGTGATTCTGGGGGAAAAAGAGGGATGGGAAGGGGAAAAAACAGGGGGGTGAAGGAAAAAAAAAAAACAGGGATAAAGGGGGAATGTAGAGGAACTTCATAAAGGGTGGGCTCAGTTATCTCTGAGGCCTTTTCCAACCTAGCTGATTTTGGGTGGGTGGGAAAGGGGGTGAAGGGAAAAAAACGGGGGTGAAGGGAAAAAACAGCGGGTGAAGGGGAAAAAAAGGAGGGAGTGAAGAGGAAAAAAATGAGGGTGAAGGCAAAAAAGAGGGGGTGAGGGGGAAAGAGAAAGGAGGTGAGGGAAAAAAGGGGGGGTGAGGGAAAAAAGGGGGATGAGGGAAAAAAAAAAGGGGGTGAGGGAGGAAAAAAAGGGAAGGATAAAGGAGAAGAAACAAGGGGGTGTGAGGGCTAAAAGCAGGAAAGCAGGGATCCGAGACTAGCAGGAAAAGGCGAAGCGCGAAGCCCCTCCGCTGCCCGCGGCCCAAGTTCCCGGCGGCCGGGCCGGGCCGGGCCGGGCCGAGCTCCGCCGCTGCCGGGCCGCCCCGCTCCCGCTCCCCGCGCCGTGCCCCGGCCCGCTGCCCCCCGGCCCCGCCGCGCCCCCGGCCCGCCCTGCCCCGCGCTGCCCGCGCTCCGAGCGGCCGGGCGGTCGGGCCGCCGGGGGAGCGGGTGCGGGCGGCGGGGGCCCCGCGTTGGTGCGGCTGCGCCGGGGCTGGAGGAGATTGCGCGGTAGGACGCTCACCTCAGAGCGGCTGCGCTGCGGCGGGCCCGCGCCGCGGGGCCGCGGCGGGCGGAGGGCGGGCGGCAGGCGGGGGGAGAGCGGGGCGGCGGCGCGGGTCGCCCTCGGCCGCCGCGGTGGCGAGCGCGGGAGGCGGGGACCGGCGGCGGCGGCGGCGGCGGAGGAGGCCGGGGACAGCGAGAGGGGGGGAGCGGGACGTATGGCGTCATAGCGCCGCGCCGCCGCCATCTTGGGGAGGGCGAGGGAGGCGGCGGCGGCCATGTTGGGGAGGGCGCGGGGGGCACGCGGAGGGGGCTGAGGGGCGGCGCCATGTTGGGAAGGTCGTGGCCTTTCCCGCCTCGGGGGGGGGGGGGAGAGGGGCGGCGCCATGTTGGGAAGGTCGCGGCCGTTCCCTGAGGGCTGAGGGGCCTCGAGCATCGCAAAAACACGATTTGAGGAGGAAATGGAGGGAAAAGAGGTGTAAAATAAATTTTTGGGACTATTTTTTGGTGGGAAAAGCTAGTTTAAAATGGAAGTTGCGGGAAATCGGTTTAAAACGGGAATTGCGGAAAAATCGGTTTAAAATAGATTTTTTTTTTGGTGGGAAAATCCAGTTTACAATGGAAATTCTGGGGAAATGCATGTTTAATAGAAATTTTGAAAACAATCGGTTTAAAATAGGCCTTTTATATTTTTTGCCAATTTTTGTGGGGAAAAACCAGTTTAAAGAAATGTTTAAAAAACAGTTTAAAATAGACCTTTTCTATTTTTTGCCAATTTTTGTGGGGGAAAAACGGTTTAAAATGTATTTTTCTTTTTTGGCAGAAAAAAATCAATTTTAAAATTGAAATAGTGGGGAAAATCCAGTCCAAAATGGAAATGTTTGCTTTTGTTTTTTTTTTAATCCAGTTTAAAACATAGATATTTTCCCTCTCTTTTTATTTTTCCCTTTTGTGGGAAAACCGTGTTTAAATTCGAATTTCCCCCCCCCCCCCCATTTTTGTGGGAAAATAAAAATTTTACCCTTTTGTGTGCATAAAATCCGGTTTGAAATTGACTTTTTTTCCCCGCTTTGTTGTGGGGAAAAAAATCCAGTTTAAAATATGTTATTCCCCATTTTGTGGGGGAAATCTAGTTGAAAATGGATTTTTCCCCCATTTTTTGTGGAAAAATCCAGTTTAAAATGAAGTTGTTTCCATTTTATGTGGAATTCACAGTTCACCCCTCGCTGTCCCAGGGTGGTCAGTGGGACTTTATGATATTAAAGCTCTTTTCCAATGCAAACAATTCCATGCTTCAGGGAGCTGAAAAATAAAGGAGAAGGATTTAAAACACAGAGGGGAAAAGAGGAAAGGGAACTAATAAAAATGGGTGTAAATCTGTGGGGGTTTTGAGTCTTGAGGTGGAACTTGATGTCTTATGCACTGAACCTGTTGGATTTGCTTTTCCTTAGGAATAACATGGGAAACAAAACAGCAACAGGCATGAGAAGAGTTTTTCCAGAAGCTGGTGAAGAGCAGCGAGAAAAGCAAAATATTTTCAGGGATCTCCCTTCATGGAGGGACCATTTGTATTTATTCTGTGCTCTGTGCTGGATGTTTGGCAGGTCAAAAATTATTTAAATCAACCACCTGGCATATCCTGGCATCTCCACAGGAGGAAAGTCCTGGAGAAAGGTGGATTTAGGTGAGAGAAATCCCGCAGGGGGAGGATGTGACAGTTCTGGAAGGGCCTTGTGACACTGGAGGTTTGGAGAGCAGGTTGGACAAAGCAGAGCTCAGGAATGCTGCAGGTGGAGCTGCTCCTGCCCTGGGGAGCAGGATGGGTGTTGGGATGTCCTGCAGTCCCATCCTGCTGCAGTTTTCCAGGGCTGCACGTTGCTGATGGGTTTGGATGGGCTGATCCAATCATGGGATTGTGAAAGTGCCCAGCATCCCTCGGTCACTGGCTGTTGAGTGCTGCCACATGTGGATTTTTGGTTTTTTCCCCTCCTCTGTGAAGAGCAGAGGACATCCAGGAGCAAAGAACAGCGTGGAAATTCATTTGGGATGGGCTGGAAATGATCTAGAGAGGCATCACTTCCCAGTGGGAGCAAAATAACCCTTTCTCTTTGGAAAACAGCACCAGCATGCAATCCCTGGGTTCTCCTGGAGATCCAGGCTGTGCTGGGCCATAATCCTGTGTGAAAAGGTTGGGAAAACACTCACTGGGAGTGAAAATGTGCAGAAGGAATGTGCAAATGTGGCCAGCAGAAGGAAAGGAGGAAACCCTGCAAACCCGTGGGAATGCCATGGTCAGGAAATGCCCAATTCAGTGTCCAGGGAAAGACAGGGGAGGAGCAATGATGCACTGAAGGGAAAGGTTTAAATGTCCACATCCTGGGGTCTGGGAAGGGAAAATCACAGAAAAATTACACAATCATGGAATGGGTTTGCTTGGAGAGGAATTTAAGGATTATCTAGTTCCAACTGCCTGCCACAGGCAGGGACACTTTCCACTACCTCAGGGTGCTCCAAGCCCCATCCAGCCTGGCCTTGGACACTTCCAGGAATCCAAGGGCTGCTCTGGGAATTCTATCCCGGGGCTTCCCCACCCTCCCAGCCAGGAATTCCTTCCCAGAATCCCATCTATCCCTGTCCTCTGGCAGTGGGAAGCCATTCCCTATGTCCTAGCACTCCAAGCCTTAATTGAAAATCCCCCTCTTGCAGACCCCATAAAATTACAGTTCTACAAGCTTCTCCTTACTCAATGTATTTGGTTTGTTTCCCTGATTGTCAGAACCTTCGTGAAAAGACACATCCAGAACTTTTGTCTCTGTTTCAGGTTCAGTGTAATTTCCAAACAAGAGTTCCCAGTGTGGCTTCTCTGGGTTATGATGTCATAACTCCAACAGCAGAGTTTACCCTTTTTGATCATTCTTTGACATCACTCCCAGAACCAGCTCACACTTGAGTCTGCACCAGTTAAAACCCCAACTAAGAAAGCAATCAGGTAGTGAACAGTTAATTTTAATTAATATCTGTTTTCTTGGACTGTAATACATTATTTTAGGGCTTTGCTGCCTATGTTGAAGCTCTGGTCTGCATGCTCCACGGCTGTCCCAAAAGCCCCTTGTTTGGCGTGTGATTTTACAACAAAATGAAGTCAGAATGTGCAGCAACACGTTCAGTGGTGTGACTTGGGGACAGGAACTTTACTTGGAGTTCCATTCTGCAGCACCAGTGAGCAAGAGCACTGTGGGTTTTGGGTTTGCCTTTCCATAACAAGTGATTAATTATTTCAGTTCTGCCAGTTCCCAGAGTATCTGGAAATTACAGACAGCAGTGCTGGACTCAACATTCCCTGCAGCCAAGCCCCCAAAAAGCAGCGGATTTTATGGCAAAGGCAATTAATGGGGAGACAAAGATCAGACTAAGGAAGCGAGAAGTGAGGTGGGAGCTTGCTGGCAAGGAAGGCTGTCCCCTCCCATCCCCACATGTCACCTGGAGCTTGTTTTCACACCAGGGAGGACTTTCCCGATTGGATTTTAGCACAGGGGTTGCCTGACTCAGTGGTGCAGGAACACTTGATAATCTCTGTCCCCAGTGTGGGACAGAGCTGGCAGGGCTCTGCCGAGCCTGAGAGCCCCAGGGTGACACCTCCTCACACCAGCCGAGTTTGAAATGTCATCCTCACACAGCTGCAGCACACGGAGCTCCCAAAAACCATGCTGCTGCAGTGACTTTCACACGGGCCTACAATTCCACTCGCTGGGAGATACAGCTTCGTGTCCAGCCCGCTTTTCTTAGGGAAACAAACGCCCTGAGCAGGTGCTGAGCACTGATTACCCCGAGCTGGATGTCTGGGATGTGTTTTCCCCGCGATGTTGCCGCGGCCGGGGGAGTGTCTGCTCTCCTTGACCGTGGTTATAGTCAGCAGGAGCAGGGCTGAGCTCCCCCTGGGCGGGAGTGATAAGCCCGAGGCGACGGCGCTTCCTCCCCGAGGAGCCCTGCGGCTCTTGCTCCACTCCCCCGCCTCGGACACACCGCCGGGCTGCGGGCAGGAGGTGGTTTTGGGCTCTGAGGTGCCCCAGAGGCACAGGCTGTGTGGTTTCCCTTCAGACACAGAGAATATCCCACGCAGTTTTACCCTCGCCGTCCAATGCACCAAAGTCACAGAGTTTTTGCAGTTTTCTCACATGCCGTTCTGTGGCCTTTAGCCCAAATTCCTGAAGATTAAGCCGTGGCCATGCTGGTTTCCCATGTGAAGAACTTACATCTCTGTAGCCATGGTAAATTTTAATTTGTTTTCTCAGCAAAATCTTATGTATCAGAGAGTGGGATTGATCTCACTGGTGTTCCTGTACCTAAACAAGACACCCAGGGCTGCTCTAAGCCCCTGCACACATTTAATCAGAGGAATCCCATCCTGAGCTGCTCTTGCAGTTCTAATCTAGATAACTAGTCCAGGCATTGATGCAGACATTTAGATTTAGGGAAGATCAACCCCATGAGTCCCGGTTTAGCAACATGTGAGGAGGAAAACTGCAGGTTGGAGGTGTTAATTGTCACCTTGTGCTGGTGAAACAGGAGGAGTGGGGAGAAGGGAGGAAAGCAACAAGAATAACAGGTTTAAAATATGTGACAATATTAAAGGGTGTAAGGAATGCACTTTGTTACCCTAAAGAGCTGAAAGGAAGGGGTTTTAGGGGAACAGGGAGATAAGAAGCCTCACTTTATGGAAGATCAGTGAAAGGCAGCAATGAGCTGTGGGTTCAGGTGAGCTCAGGGCCAGCACAGCTCCACCCTGTGCAGGCCTGGGAACAGTCCTGAAGCCACCTGAGGGCTGAAGGACCCTGGGACACGCCAGGGGACACTGGGGAGCTCACCAGCCTGAAATCCCACAAACAACTCCTTCCCTCTCCTCTCCTGAGGAAACTTGCAGTGCCAGGTTGGGGAGAACTTGTAAGACTTGCTGAAGCATTCCGGGAGACCTCAGCTGTGGTTCTAGGGGAGAAAAGCAAAATATCAGCTGCCAGTAGAAGAGTTTGAAATGTTTCCTACTCTGCTGTCTGCTTTTCTGGTGATGGCAACAGAAATTGTGCAAAGCATGAGTAAGACAGTGGAAAAGGATGAGGGATTGATAAAAGTGGTTGGATTTCTAAGAAAACAGAGCTACTCCTGGGACAGTTCCCAAAGGACAGGCTATAATTATCAGGTATTCCCCCAAATATTGTATCAATTTTCAGGAAGTCCTTCCTGGATAAAATATCTCAGGAGGCAAAACAACAGGTGGCAGAAGCTTCCAAGGCCCCATCTCGGGCTGTGTCATTTGAGAGGAGTGTGACGCCATGCCAAGCCCGATGGGTACACATGGAATAAGACCAAGACCCTGGTGCTTAGAAAGCTCCAGGACATCCCACCAGAAGACACCTGTTTGCCTGGGTCTTCACTGTCTTAGTGGCTTCATAAAATCTTCTGACAACCCAATCAAACCGTGCAGACAGGAAATCATTATCCTCAACAGGCCACTCCCCCTCTCTGGTGAAAATAATTCCATTTTATGCATACAAAGCACTCCCAGTTGCTCCTCCCCAACCATCTCCAGTGAGGGATCCCTTAAAGCCGGTATGGGAGACTCCCAGCACCATCAAAAGTGCAAAGCAGGGTGAGATAATCCACATTTAAAGCCTCTTTCAGGTGTGTTGACCATATCAGCACTGAGAAAACTCTGGGAAACCCCAACTACAATAATGACTGTCACTTAATTGCTTCACTGATAGAACTTTACCTCAAACATTAGTGTTGTAACTTCTGACTTTACATCACACAGAAAACTCTTATTCCAGGCTGATTATCTCCATACTTCCCAGAACAGGCACTTCCTATTAAATGACGTGGGAAAAGCACCCCCAAGAGTTGTATGACCTACTTGAATCACCCTGAGAGAGGAAAAAAAATAACTCTGAAGTTAAATGTAATTTTCAGCTTGTACTAAACAGCTCTAAGTATTTTTACTTTCTTCAATAATCCATGTGCTCCTGTCTCCCTGCTAACATTTCCTTTAGGACTGCAGGAGCACTTGGCCTATCCTTGCAATTTCAGCTATTCCAACAACATTCCAACATTCAACAGTAAATGCAGGTGAACTTTTAAACATTTGGGTCAAGAATGTCCACCAAAGAGCAAAATGCTCCCTGTGTGGCACATGATTGTGGCCATTCCTAGGAATCCACTGCAGACATGTGTTGCATTAAATATTTTCCTCATTTTTCTTACGCATTTCTCTCTTTTAGCACCATTTACAGCTAGAAGACAAATGCTGACACTAAGCCAGCCTTTTGCATAAAGAAGATTTCACACTTGGTTTACTTTAGCTTAGTTGTGAGTATATCAGAATTTAACAGTAAATTAAAAAACTCCTTTTTATTGTTTCTCCTGAAATCATGTGGCAATAACCTAAAAGGAGCACAGTAATTTTAAAGGCCTCTATTTTATTTTAAAATAATTAAATTATACAGTGGATACCACACCAGGATGTAACAAACATCCCAGGATTTAACCTGGGAGACATTGGTACCTGCAGGTCCTGGTATCTGCATAGCAACTCTTGGGTTTTAAGATTTCATTCCTTTTGCTCCTTTGTATGACAATTACAAAAGCAAAAGAGAGAAAGAATATATAGAAAGCTTGGAAGAAAGAGCCTTATAAAATGACAGTAAATTTGGGGGTTTTTGTTCAGCAGCGGGACAGTGAAAAATGAGCAAAGGAGAGAGGAGTTAACCCACTGAAAACTATTTTATTTCCTTCTGCTGCCACTATTTAGTGCCAACATTTAAAAAGCTTCTTGCAAGGAAGTTTTTCTTTAAAATTTCTCTATAGGAAGCCTCTTTGTTACAGAGATACCATTTCTGAGGAAAAGAGTCCTCAGCTATCCTGGAGCTGGGAAGTAACAGCCAGGGCAGCTCTTCACATGAGAACTGCAACAAAAGGATCCCTTTTTGAGCCTTTGCTCCTCCTCGAGCCTTTCTGACACATCCAGAGATCCACTGTGCTTTTCCTTAGCTGAAATAACATGGAAGGAGAAGCCAGGCGATCCAGAAACGCTGGCTGAAGGGAAGGGAAAAAACAAGAAGCTGCTCACAGACAGCTTGAAACACCCTAATTCCAAATGTGGTGAATAATATCTTTTATTAAACCTTATGTATTTATATATATCTCCACCACTCACATCACACCAGAGTCCTGTGACTCTCCCCACCCACAAACACACACATCAACATCTCCTGTATTTTTAACAGCAGGGCTTTGGCACACAACTTCCTGCAGGAAATGTTAACCAACAGTTGCAGCAGAGCACAGGAAACCCCAACAGCACGAAAATTTAACTCCCTGCAAGACCTGACACATATAACACCACAAAGTTCTCTGTGCCATAAAAAGGGCATCTCCAGCTTGCAGCTTCCCCTCACAAAACTCTTTGGGCATTTGGGCAGAGCAGGATTTATTAATCAGAAACTCAGTTTAAATCCTTCACCCCCAGCAGGCAGAAAAGCCCATCAGAGAATGAAAGTCTTACAGGTTGGGAGAAAGCAGAAATAGCTGCAGCTGTCACCCTGTAAAGGGACTCCCTGTAAAGTCACATCCACGGGAGCCACAGGCTGTCCCTCACAAGTCATGGCACAGCCTGCAGCACTTTTGAGCAAATCGAGCCATTTGAAGTCCAAACTTTCCTTTAGAGCTGTCTCTTGGTCTTTATTAACCACCAGGAAGCTGAAATGACATGCAAAATTCAGCTGAGAGGTAAAAAGAAAAAGGGGGGGAAAAAAAAGTGTTTCATTTTGGGATGGTTGGGAGGGTTTTTTCATCTGGTGTCAAAGAAATGAATGGCAACTTTTCAGATCCATCAGAAAGCAGAGTCTTTGTCATTTGCACTTCACTGGTCACCATCTGCTGTGTTCAGTTGCATCACACTGAAATCAGATTTTTTCGTTAAAGGGAGAACATATAATAATATTTCACTCTTTATTCCAGCAGTTTTTGAATACTGGAGCTTTGTAGTCTTGAAAGCTGCAATTTACCACAGATGTAAAAACGGCCTTGTTCACTTTAACCATCCCTAACCACATCAAGCAGTTCCTACTTCAGTGCTCGGAAACATCTGTCCCTAAAAGCTCTGTCTAGTGAATATATCATACAAAAATCTAATCATTTGGGGTTTTAATTAATCTTTTTAGCTCGAGATGCTCAATGCAGAGGTTGCAAGATCTCTCTTGCCTCAGAGGGCTGATATTTGGGGGAAATAGCTGCGAGTTGCTGTGACCAGAGACTTCCTGGTGGGTGGTGGGGAAGCGAGAAGGCGAGCGAGCAGCGAGGAGGAGATGAGGAGATGTAGATGCACAACTCAGAACGAACTGGTGCTGCAAACCGCAGCCGTGAGTCATCAGAGTGTGCCAAGTGCAGGCTAATTAGCAGGGAAACAGGAAATCCGCCCTGGGTGGCCATCCTGAGGAGATGGGTTGGTGGTGAACCTGGTGCTGGGTTGATGGTGGGACTTGGTGATCTTTTCCAAATGGGAGCTTTTCCACCCTCAATGATTCTGGGATTATTTTCTTGGCATGTTGTGAGAGACTGAAATGGTTCATGGCTTAGATATTGCTAAAACCATCAAAGGGCTTTTCCCCACTGTAGCAAACTGCAAAGGATCTGCTGTCCATCTGTGACCACCAGAGCCCAGCCCTCCCCAAACAGCCACAGTAACTGGAATTTTGAACCTGGGATAAGATAAAGGGGATAACTTTTGTCCAGTTATCCCAGGTGTGGGGAGAAGATTGGATCCACAGGGGTATTGGGGTGCTGATGGCTCAAGCATTGAGGGGGAAGCTGCCGATGTGTGAAGTACCTGCCCAGCTGGGGAGGGCGAGCACAGCCCAGCTCAGGCTACAGGCTGATAAGGGATCCCTTATCAGGTCTGAATAGGGTACTGTCGCTTTGTCCTTGCTCAAGGGAACTCAGCTGGGATAATTCGGGAATATCGGGACATTCACACATGGCCTGAGGGTGTTCACCTCTGCCATAATGGGCTGTGATGGATGGACCCAACTGCGCTGACATAAAAATCAGCTGCATCATCTTAGAAAGTGTCAAAGAGTCCCAAAGTATCCCCTGACTCACCACATTCCATCATCCAGGGTGAAACTCCCTGCTCCAGGGAAGAGAACCTGGGCATTCCCACCTCACCCACCTGAACCTGAGGGAATATAATATATAATATATAATATATAATATATAATATATAATATATCATATATCATATATCATATATATTATACTATAAATATATAATATTGACATATAATATTATAATGTTAATATTATATATAATATATATATAATAAACCCAAGACATTTTGTGTTCCAGGCATTTTCCCTGCCCCTTCTTTGGGATTTCCCCTCATCACCTGATGGTACAATCCCCCCTGTGACTGTCACTTTGACCAACAGACACTGAGATTGCAACAATCTCGTCTCATCACGAGGCCTGTGTGTGGTGAGATCTTTCTCCTCATATTCTTTCCCTCTCTTTCTTTTCCTCACACATTTTCGTAAGTAATACTTTTATGCTTATATATTGTCACATTACTATGGAAAATAACAGCCAAAAAGGCTATATAACTGTCTTCCTCCGCCACCAAATTGCTCTAAAATAAACTCTACATATAAATTTACAAACAGCAGTTACACCTGGGGCCTTCTAGAAGGGGCTATACCACAAGGAGATGAAACAAATCCAGTGGAATTTGCAGTAGGGTACATAGTGACAGCAGCTGGCTGACAAGCAATGCCATCAATTATGATTTTCCCTGGTTAAAACCTCCTCATAGAGGGAATGTTTGAGGCTGGAGAAACAGCACGAGGCTTTACAGGCCTTTATCAGATTGGGTTGATCATGTTGTAATTAACTCTTACCTGTAACATAAAGATACCTGGGAGTTGGAGGGGTGGAAGGACCTGGGAGAGATGCACAGATGGTGCTTCATGATTTACCCGTGGCTCTGTCAAACACCTGTGCAGGAAATGGAGCAAAAGGGCTCTGAACTGTGGCAGGGAGCTTGTGGGCTCCAGCCAGGATGTCCAGGCTGAGAATGATCCCAGAAAGTGACAGCCTGGGAGTGAGGGTTCAGCACCACCTCTGCTGGGTGTCACAGAATCACTGACAAGACCTCAGTCAGATTCCCAGAACCATTTGGGATGGAAAAGCCCTCTGAGATCACAGAGTCCAAGCTGTGCCCAATGCCCACCTTGTCCCCTTGAGTGGAATTCCAGGACTTCCCTGGACACCTCCAGGGATGAGGACACCAAACCTACCTGGGCAGTTCCAATGCCTGACCACCTTTTCCATGAGGAAATTCTTGCTGCTGTCCACCCTGCCCCTCCCCTGCCCAGCCTGAGGCTGTTCCCTCTCCTGCTGTCCCTGTTCCCTGGAGCTCAGCTTGACCCCCCGGCTGTCCCCTCCTGGCAGCAGCTGTGCAGAGCCACAAGGTCCCCCTGATCCCCTTTGCTTCAGCTCCTTCCCCAGCACCCTCAGCCTCTCCTCATGACTGACTGTCACTCCTGCCATGGGTTCCACTTGCTGAGCTCAAGGAGGTATCAGGGACTCGTCCATCCATAAGAATGGCAGTGATAAATCCAACCCCAGCACAGCCCTCCCAAGGCACAACACTCACAGCACACAGACCCAGCTGAAATGACAATGGCACAGTGTCCCCTGCATTTGTCACACTGGGCTCGAGCTGGAATAAAAGTGTCTTTGTTCAGACACAGCAGTGATTAAGGAAAATATTTGAGCTGAGCACAGCAGAGCTCAGAGCAAGTTTAATCACAGAAGAGCCTTCACCAGGAAGTTAGGTTTTCCCTTTTTTCCCCTTCTTTTTGAGAGAGCCAGGCCAGGGATAACCCCGGAATTCCAGGAAGGCAGCGGCGTTGTGAGAGATGTAGTAAGCACTGAGCATGACAGCTGGGTCGAAGAGATCCACTTTGGCTTTCTTCTTTCCACGCTTTTTGGAGCCTTTGCCACCCTTGGGTTTGGTCTCTTTGTCTGCCTGCAGAGAGAAAATGACCACAAACCCACTCAGTTTTGGGCCTTTATGCTCTCACTTCCGGGTAGAGGATCCCAGGCTGAGAGACTGAGAGAGCTGGGAATGTTGCCCTGGAGAAGGGAAGGATGCAGGGAGAGCTCAGAGCTCCTGCCAGGGCCTAAAGGAGCTCCAGGAGAGCTGCAGAGGGACTGGGGACAAGGCATGGAGGGACAGGACACAGGGAATGGCTTCCCACTGCCAGAGGGCAGGGATGGATGGGATCTTGGGAATTAGGAATTCCTGGCTGGGATGGAATTCCCAGAGAAGCTGTGGCTGTCCTTGGATCCCTGGGATGTCCAAGGAAAGGTTGGACAGGGCTTGGAGCAGCCTGGGATAGGGGAAGGTGTCCCTGCCCATGGCAGGGGTGGCACTGGATGGGATTTAAGGTCCTTCCAGCCCAAACCATTCCACAATTCCATGATCCCAAGACATCCCAGAGCAGCTGTTCTGTTCCATCTTTGTCCTGGCTCACAGTGTTAGCTCAGAGCCTCTCACCCAGACCCCAGAACTTGGGTGATTTTAGGAAGGACTCACAAACATTAACACACCTTCACCAAATCCATGTGTCCTCTGGAGAATCTTTA
Organism: Entomyzon cyanotis; assembly: GCA_024500445.1. Lineage (NCBI taxonomy): Eukaryota > Metazoa > Chordata > Aves > Passeriformes > Meliphagidae > Entomyzon > Entomyzon cyanotis. Next base: position 3,877,649 of record JAKEPQ010001019.1, read on the forward strand.
AAGCCATCAGACTGAGATAATGTGTCTCCCTATGATTCTATCTGGCTAAAAAAGATTTGTGCACAATGGAAGTCAAACATTCTTTTCCATTGATTTTTTTTTTAATGAATGCATTAGGATGCAATCCTGAAGTAACTTGGGCTGTGTTCATTTGCACTCAGTGCAAAAGAGACAAACATTTGTGCTCTGAGGTGGGAGAACAGAGTAAAGGGCACAGTCCTCAGAATCAGCCAGGACCATGGTGTGAGAGAATATCAACAGGTAAAGAAATATTTTTTTTAAATCAAATTTTCTATACAAAACACACAGACCCTCTAATAGAAGGAATAAAGAAGAATGTAAGCTGCAGTTGATGGCAGAGTTTTTGCAGACTGAAACCACTTGACCTCAGACAGAGGTTGGAGATGTTGACAAACATCTTTCACAGACCTTAATTTGACAGAATTTGTGGAATATTTCACATGGTGGGATATGCCCACTACTCAGGGAAATGCTTATGTCAGATTCTGCAGCCAGTCACCTGAGTCCCATTCCTTGTTTGCTCAGGGTCTCTGGTGGATTTTGTAAACACCTGTAGGTTCCTGGTCAGAATTCAGCCTCTAGCTGATCTTTCAAAATATAAAAGATGCTCAGAGGCTTCATATGTGATGAACAAAATTTTACAGCCTGCAGCCAAGAACAAAAAAGGCTAAAAATCAGAATTAGGTTTATACTTGCACACAAAATTAATTTGGGCAGGTCAGTTTTGTCCTGCAGCTGTGGGAAGGAACCTTTCAGATATTGACTCATTTTCCTTAAAAAAGTAGTATCAACCCTTCTGAAGGATCAAAGGTGTTTTACCATTGCTGAGTGTTTTCGCTGAGCATCTGGGACTCCACATTAAGCCCTGGAGACTGACCCTGCAAGAGAAAATCCCATGGTGAGTTACACAGAGTAAAGCACCTGTTTTATTCCCTCTAAAGTTTATTTAAAAAATAGTTAGCCCCTTGCAAAAACAGGTCGAGGCGGGCAGTTCCCAAAAGCTGACAGTCACCTGTGAAATCATCTGCTAATTGTCAAGTTGCAGGACTCAGAGCTTTTCAGCAAAGCCCTTGAGATTCACAATCACAGAATCCTGGAAAAGAGCTCCAAGACCAACTGCTCCCCAGCACTGCCAAGGCCACCCCTGCCCCATGTCCCCAAGTGCCACATCCACAGGGCTCTGAAATCCCTGCAGGGGTGGGGGGACTCCACCCCTGCCCTGGGCAGCTGTGCCAGGGCTGGACAACCCTTTCAGAGAAGGAATTTTCTCGATATGCAGTCTGAACCTCTGGCACAAGCTGAGGCTGTTTCCTCTTGTTCTGTCCCTTGTTCCCTGTGAGCAGAGCCCGAGCCCCACTTGGCTGCACGCTCCTGCCAGGGAATTATGGTGAACAAGATCCTTCCTGAGCCTCTCTTTCTCCCCCGGCTGCCCCAGGCCCACCCGCCCCCTGTAGGAATGGCAGAATCTCACCTTCCTGTCCTCACATCAAGGCGGCTCTGAAGCAGCCCCGGTCCCGCTTCCCCCCGCAGGGCCGCCATGACCTTCACCTCAGCGTCGTGTTGTCATAGCAACACAACGAGGCGGAGCCTGGCAGTGACTGACAGCTCCGCAACCAATCAGCTGCTGATTCACCCGCCCATCGCCCAATCAGCTGCTGGGGGCGTGGCCCGCGCAGTCGTCTCGCCGCTGATGTTGTCACGGGGAAAAGGGCGGGAAAAGCTGTGAGGGGAGGGAGTGAGGGGAGTGAGGGGAGGAGTGAGTGAGTGAGTGAGTGAGTGAGTGAGTGAGTGAGTGAGTGAGTGAGTGAGTGAGTGAGTGAGTGAGTGAGTGAGTGAGTGAGTGAGTGAGTGAGTGAGTGAGTGAGTGAGTGAGTGAGTGAGTGAGTGAGTGAGTGAGTGGAGTGAGGGGAGTGAGTGAGTGAGGGAGTGAGTGAGTGAGTGAGGGGAGTGAGGGGAGGGTGAGTGAGTGAGTGAGTGAGTGTGAGGGAGGGAGGGAGGGAGGGAGGGAGGGGAGTGAGTGAGGGGAGGGGTGAGGGAAGAGTGAGGGGAATGAGTGAGTGAGTGAGGGGAGTGAGTGAGGGGAGTGAGTGAGTGAGTGAGGGGAGTGAGTGAGTGAGTGAGGGGAGTGAGTGAGTGAGTGAGTGAGGGGAGTGAGTGAGGGGAGTGTGAGGGGAGAGTGAGGGGAATGAGTGGGGGGAGTGTGAGGGGAGTGAGTGAGGGGGTGGGAGTGAGGGGAGTGAGGGAGTGAGTGAGGGGAGTGAGTGAGAGGAGGAGTGAGGGGAGTGTGAGGGGAGTGTGAGGGGAGTGAGTGAGGGGAGTGAGTGAGGGAGTGAGTGAGGGGAGTGAGTGAGGGGAGTGAGTGAGGGGAGGAGTGAGGGGAGTGAGTGAGGGGAGGAGTGAGGGGAGTGAGTGAGGGGAGTGAGTGAGGGGAGGAGTGAGGGGAGTGAGTGAGGGGAGTGAGTGAGGGGAGTGAGTGAGGGGAGTGAGTGAGGGGAGGAGTGAGGGGAGTGAGTGAGGGGAGGAGTGAGGGGAGTGAGTGAGGGGAGTGAGTGAGGGGAGGGAGTGAGGGGAGGAGTGAGTGAGTGGAGCTGCCGCCGCCATCCCCGACCTTGCACCACCCACAGCCAAAAATCCCAGGGAAATGCCACAAGGAGGCGAAAAAAACCCCACCGCGACAACTTCAAGGAGAGGAGGAGGGGAGGAAGTTATGCTTTCCAAAGGTCTTGGAAAGATTGGCGTTCGGTGGACTATTAATGGAATATTCACGTTATCGCTGCATGACACGGGGGAATCTCGTTTAAACACCTGACTCAGCCTCCTTCACCACAGAAATATTTAAAAAACAATCTCTGCTTTGCTTTTTTTGAAAGCCACAGCTCCGGACGGCAGACACTGAAAATTATGTGTAATGGAGGTTGGATATGTCAAATAAATCCCCATATACTGAGGTCTTAGACACAGGAAGGTGATGGAGGCAGAGGGCTCTGAGGGAGGGACAGGGACCTGAAGAGTTTATTTTTTTCCCTGCACCTTTTTAGACACAACAGTTTTATCCAGAGGTACTAATGCTTCTAAAGGCCGGGTGATTTTTAAATTGGGTAGAAAATACAGGAGAGATGTCTCTGCTGCATCCCCCAGCAGCAGATTTTCACTTCTAAAGAGCTAATTAAAAAAAAAAAAATCTATATATAAAGGCACAAGTGAAAAATATCAGTAGGAGCTGAATTCCCTCATAGAAAGAAAAAATAGTTCATAATTGCAGTATTGCCAAACTCCAACAAACACGTCAGTGAGTCTGTGAAGATCGTGGATTTATTTTTGCCTTGAACATTAACCTCTCTAAATGTGGTCTCTGGTGCATGAGCCCATAGGATACAATTAGTCACGTTTTAAATCATAGAAACCCAAAATTTAGGTTGTAAACCTTAAATATCCTTAAATATGCCGTGCCATGCCATGGTGCTCCAAGCCTTGTCCAGCCTGGCCTTGGGCACTGCCAGGGATGGCAACCTGTGCCTCACCATCTTCACCATAAATAACTCCTCAACAAACTGCTTTTCTTCTTCCCAAACAGGGAGAGACGTGGTAGTGTGGCTCAGGAAGAAGGTCTGTGATTTTGGGGTAAAATTGTCTGAATGAGCCTTGGATAATGAAGGAAAAAAAGAAAAAAAATTATTTTTACCTGTGTTCAGGGGAATTTTGTGTCATTTGTATTAAAGAACAACATGGCATAAAATAAACAATCATAATTACACTAATTTATTATTTGTGTATTACATTAGTGTATTTTACATTAGTGTAATTATTATTAGCGTAACTATTACATTACATATATAATAATATATAAATTATATATAAATATTATTATAATATATATTATATAGTATATAGTATATATATCTATATTTTTATGTATTTATTTATATTTTATATATAATGATATATAAATATTATTATAATATATAAAATATATATATATATAATTAGTGTAACTATTATATTAGTGTAATTTATTATTAGGAGTTTATTATCTCCTTCTAGCAAAAACAACTGTTAGCAGACTGCAGTATAATCATTGAGGCACAAAGGGAGGCACAGCAGTGAGGAGCACTGAAACACCCAGTCAAGGAGACAAAAATCAGCCAGTGCAGTCAAATACTGTGTTTTGTGATGCTGTTTGGACCTGGCTGCAGAACAAGCTGCTGTTTACACATGCGAGGCTTTGATAAATAATTAAGAGAAGTTTCTCAAACTCCAGACTGTAACAAGCCTGACCTCATACAGTCACTGCTGTAGGCACAAGGGGATAAATACAGAGTCAGCCAGGACATCTCAGTGTTGTTATTTTTATGGAAATATTCACAGAAGAAAAAGGAGAGATATATATATATATTTAACACTTCCAAACTGAATGGATAAAGGCTAAATCCTTTTTTTTTTTTCTTCAGCTGTGGTGTCCATAGGATCACTCTCTCCGTTCACATCTCTGAAAGGAGCTTTGTATCTTTGTTGCCTTTTATCCTTCACTGAAATTTGCATTAAATTCACACAATGAAAGCACAAAAGTTGCTTAGAGAACACTGAGAAATTAATAACTCAATTTTATGTGATTAATATCCCTCGAAACCAGGAGGTATCAACAAGAAAACAAGAATTTGTGCTGAGGTTCTGAGGAAATTGACTTTTCCCCAGCAAAACTTTCAGCAACCACCTGTAGGGTGAAAAAAAAGTTCTTTATGGACATATTACAACAGAAACTGGAGACACTGGAGGGTTCCTGGAATCAACAGTCCTGTTGGGTGAGATAACAGATGTTCCTCCAGCTGTGCAGGAACCACCCAAAATTTTGTTCTGAAACTGCCTTGCTAAACATATAAAATGATTCTTTTTTAAATTGCTGTCTCCCAGCTCTTTTGAGAATTGTTAAGGAGGAGAAGATCCTCATTGTGAAGCAAAAAAGCTTGAAATTGCTGCTTGCTTGCCCTGATGGGACATAAATATTTCAGTTAAAAGGTGTAGCCTTTCCCTAAGTCACTCTTTTATGCAGAGGTTCAGGTTTTCTGGGGAGATCTCTCCCTAGGAAGCACAAAATCTGGTGGTGGTGTGAATAAATTGTATTTTAAAGTAAGTTTATACCATATTCCACCACACAGACATCCAGGTAAGAATCTGTGTATTTAAGCTCTTTTAGTGGAAATAAGAAGCACTGAAAAGCCATAGAAACCTTATACAAAGCACAATTTAAATATAAAATGTAGAAAAACGGACATTGGGTATGTACTGGTTATTTTTTTTCCAATACATTGGGGGGAAAAAAGATTTGAGCCAAGTTTCAGATTTTTTTGTAATTCATTCCATTTTTGTCTTGAAGGATCAACACCTTCAGGACATTAGTTTATTAAACCCAAAAGGTGGGAATTTGGTAGGAAAATATGATCAGAGAGAAAATCCTTGACTTTCCAGCTACTCCTGGGCTCTGGACACCAGCACGTGCTGAAAATAATTTTATTTATACTGTGTTTCTACTACTAAAATATTTAACAGACCCTTTGTCATCTGTCATCTTTAGCTGGGGTTTATTATTTTATTAGTGTTTATTTAATCTGTAGTTTAATTGCTCCCAAGAGGCTCTAGGAAATGTATTTTAGAAAGGGAATTAAATGAGGAGCTGTGGAGCTGTCCCAGGTCTGGAATCTCTAAAGTTTGGATTTCATGCCTTACTGCTTGGAAAGGCCTTATTTATTTTTAAATAACTTTTTCCTTTTTAACAAGCACAGACAGCCCATAATTCTGATTTTTTAAAATTTTTTAAAAATTAAATTTTTTTTTTAAATTTCTATGGATTCATAGGAATGGAACATCCAAAGTGGGTCAGGCTGAGGGAGAATGGAGATGGGCAGCGGTGTTTTTGTCCTTAAAAAATAATTTAAAAAGCAGCATTTAAATTAAGACACGGGAAGAAAAAGCTTAAATAAAGAGATGGTTTATTTTGAACAAAAGCATATTTAAAAAGGGTTTGAAGGGTTTCATGCCATTTCCATGAACAAGGCCTTGGACAAACCCCATGAAGGAAATTCCCAGATGAACGAATTATTTAAGCAATAAGCACAAATCCTGCCATAACAAACACTTGTGGATATTTAGGGCTTCCCCTAAATATTAATATATTAACACACGATGCTTTGACAAATGCCATCCTCATGCAACACAGCTTTACCCAAATGTAGTGTTTATTGTTAAATTTAAATATTCATTTAAGTTAATAAATTTATAGAAAGTTTACAGCTCATTATCCTGTTCATTCTGAAAGTTCTCCACCACGGAACTCACTCTTTCCTCATGAATTGTCAACCAAAGCACTTTCCCTCCCCACTCCAAGACCTGTCACAAACATTCCCCCAGACAGCCAAAAATCTGTGTAAAAATTAGGTTATTTAACGTGGTATTTACTGTCTCCTCAGGGCTGGAAGGGCTAAGGAGGAGCTGGAATCCTAATGACACTCAGGTGGAGAGAAATGGAGGAGAAAGAGTGGAGAAATGGTGGAGAAAACCTGCACAGCTCTAAACACTGCACAGCACAGGGATGGATTTACTCTACTAAAGGTGGTGAGCGAAGCTGGAGGAAAGCAGAGGTGAGAAGGTAAGGGACTGGTGTCCAGGGGAATATGGAAAACCTGTCACTGGTGCCACCAGGGCTCTGTGAGCCCTGTGGTGACAGCAGCAGCAGTGCCAGCCCAGGGACAACAGGGAATGATGTCTCCAGCCCATGTGTATTCCTGGTGGGCAGCTGGGCATGGCAGGGTGGTGTTTGAAGCACATCTGTGCCAGAACTGAACATATCCAACCAATTCAGCACTGGGGAGGGATGGAATTCCAGCTGGGAATTCCAGGGAATTCACACCGAGCCTACACGTGTGAACCAAGCTGAGAGGCAGACCTCTGAGCTCTGAAATCTGCTCCATGGCCTCCAAAAAGTCGCAGGAAAGGGATGACCTCCAAAAAGAGGTGTCTGGTAGGCACAGAGAGACTCGGTCTCTGGAAAGATTTAATTTTTTTCCCAGCTGTGCTTAAAACCCCCCAGATCCAAACCCAACCTGCTCTCCCCAGAAGCGGGGCAGGTGGAGGTGTGGCCATCACTGGCAGTGCAGCAGCTCCTCCCAACGAATGGGCTGGGAAAACACCTCCCGCTCCAGCCAGAGCTCGTAGGAGTAGTGGAAGTCCTCGGGGAGCTCCAGGCGCTGCCCCAGCACGCTCTGCAGGCAGTTGTCCACCGGGGCGAACTCCGAGTCCTGCGGCTTGTCGTACCTGCGGCTGTTGAAAGCCTCGATGTTTGCCCTCAGGGTGCATTCCTCAGCCTGGAAATCCCACGGCCTCGCGTCGATATCTGCAGCAAAGGGGAAACAACACCAGGATATTATGGAAAACATAACTCTGGAGAGGTTGGAGCAAAAGAATTAACCAGAATGAACTACCCAGAGTCACTCCTAATTATTACTATTCCTAACCAAATCCCATTATGTGTGCATTTTAATTTAAGAGACCCCATTGAGATGTAATTATGCCTGCTTTAAGGACTTTTTATAATTACCCAGCCCCTGCTTTTTTCACAAAGACCCCACCACTTTTACTGAAAATCTCCACTGGTGATTGAAGCAGAGATTGAGATTTAAAATATTTAAAACCTGGTGGTGTTATTATGAGCTCTTAACCCAAAAATTTTTAAAATTTGGACAAATATACCTATGAAGAATATTGAAAAGCTGCAACAACCATGGTATTTTAAGCATGTGGTATTACATGAAAAAAATCCCAATATTTTCAAAGTTGGCCTCCGTGACCTCTAAATCTGATAGCACAGAACAGTGCCTTAAAACTTCTGCAAAAATCCCCAACGGTGACAACAATTTCAGAAGTCTCAGGACAAAGACCTCTAAACAAACCAATATATTTAGACCTAGATAAAGCCCTCCAAATAAACTCAGCCCAGCTGGTTGTGATGGCTCTGGCAGAGGGGAGATCCAGGACTCACCGTTGCCGTAAGCCCAGTCGTCGTTCATGCGGTGCCGCACCTTCTGGTAGATGGCAGACATGGTCTTCATGTTGCTCTTCCTCCACTGGCGCCCCAGGTACTTGGTCTGGATCTTCAGCAGCTTGAGCACGTAGAGCTGCATCATGGCCTGCTTCACCTTCAGAGCACGCTTCAGGATGGGGGCTGATTTGAACACGACCAGCATCTGCCGGGAAATCAGCAGCAATTCATGCAGAAGTGTAGGGGAGCCACACAAACATTGTCTGTGCTGCTCTGGGCACAAACACCTGGGCCATGCACACCACAAACCCCCAGGAGCTTCAGGTAGGGGAGGGTCTTTCCATCAGATTTATGGAGGACAGGCTAAACAGACTTTAATACACCTTTTAAGGGTGGATTGGGTCCTTTGCAGACACCTCTGCAGTGACAGGAGAGGGGAGATGGGGACTGGGGAGGATTTGAAGAGCCTTTCCCACAACAGGATGGGTGAATCCCTCACCCCACTGCCTCACCCACTCCTGATTTACACCAGGTGGGGACAGCAGTGACCCCACAAGTCCCTCTTTGGGAGAGAGCAGTGCTGCACTCATCCTGATCTCCTTGGAATAACCCAAGGAGGTACAATATGAGCGTTCAACACAACCAACACCTGCTGCATGGGGCTTGAGGGTGATAGAAATTGTGGTATTTGCAGGAGGAAAAGCATTTCTGCATTTTAGGCTCAGCCTGTGACAAAAAAAAGGGAAGATGATGAAGAGCAGAAGCTCCAACACAGCCACAGGAAAGCCTCAGCACGAGGCTGGGCTGAAGCTGCTGTGTAGAGCAAGGGACATCTCCAGGTGCAGTGCTGGCAGCCCGTGGTGGTCCCAGGAGGAGGGGACATCCCTTACCATTGTCCTCGAGTGCTTCCACTTGGTCAGCTTGTTGAGGATCCTCAGCAAGTTAATGCAGGAGAACAAATTCCTCCAGCAGAACTGGTTGTTGTCTCCAGCTTCCTGCAGGTGGAGAAGGAGAAGTGTAACCCTGACCACAGCATTCAACAGCACCCCACAGAGATGTCCTTGGGTAGAAATCTTTCTTTTTATTGTCTGCACAAGTCTTGTTTCTGAGGGAGGATGAGCAGCAGAGCTGCCTCCTCACTTTGGTTATCATCATGGGATTCTGGGGAAAGCCATTCTGAAACAGTCAGATTTCAATTTGCATTTAGGTTTAGAGTAAGAGCTAATATTGTGATAAATCGTCATGGGAAATATATTTTGTGGTAGATTTGTATTCCTTGTTCACAGCCAGAGAGCAAATTGCAGCCTGGAGATCACCACTGCTCAGAGAACAGGTTTTGTCAACTATATAAATTAATTCATGCTTAGAGCACATTTAACAGGCCAGTAAAGGAAATCACACACCAACACAGTTTGACAAATAGCAACATTTGTATCAAGATTTGTATTTCCTGTAACAAAAATTCCCTCCAGCTTCAGTGCTGCTGAGACATTGTTTTAAATGTTAGGTAACTGTAAACACCCCCAGCACCAGCTTGTGTAAATATTGCCTGTGGCACATCTGAGCAGCAATTCCACCTGTACAGTGACTTGCTCCATGTTTGAACAACTCCAAGCATAGGAGAAATGTCCCACAAAAAAACTGTTTGGGGATTAGTGCCAAACAAAGGCTGCTGAATTTATAAACCATTCACAAATAGCTACAGCCTTCAAAACTTGGGGCAAAAAATGGACCCACGTGCACATTCCAGGCTCTGGATATCCCCAGAAGTTTGGGGGAATCCCTTCTATCAGAGGGGCTTTATTATCAGCTTTGAAAGCAGATTTACCCACAAAATTCCCACCAGCACACTCCCTCTGCTTTTAAAAGCAAGTGCCAAACAGAATCAAGGAATCACTGAGATTGGAAAAGACCTTCAAGACTATTGAGTCCAAGCTGTGCCTGATCCCCACCTTGTCCCCAGCCCAGAGCTCTGAGTGCCACATCCAGGAATTCCCTGGATACCTCCAGGGATGGGAACTCCAAACCTCCCTGGGCAGCCTCTGCCAAGGCCTAAGAGGCATCCAGAGCAGGGATGTCACCAGAATGTCATCAGGATGTCACTAAAGTGCTTGTGGGTGCTGTGTGGTGCTTTGGGGACCCCAAACTGCAGTGCCCCTGCAGTGTCACATCATGCCCAGATCTAACCTGCAAATAACCAAATTATTAACCAAATAATTTTGCCAAAAGAGCCCAGTGGAATTAATAACCATTTCTGAGGCTGATGGATTTATTTGTCACCAATCTGATGGTGTCTCTACAGCTTCAGGTAGAGGAGGGTCTTTCCATGAGATTTATGGAGAACAGGTTAGACAGACTTTAAAATGCCTCTTAAAGAGTGGGTTAAGTCCTTTGCAGACACCTCTGGAGTGACAGGAGAGGAGAGATGGGGACTGGGGAGGATTTGAAGAGCCTTTCCCACAGCAGGATGGGTGAATCCCTCACCCCACTGCCTCACCCACTCCTGATTTACACCAGGTGGGGACAGCAGTGACCCCACAAGTCCCTCTTTGGGAGAGAGCAGTGCTGCACTCATCCTGATCTCCTTGGAATAACCCAAACACACATCACTGTGCTCAACCCACTGAGAGCAGAATCATCTGTTACATCCTCCAAGAAATGTGTTACTCTGGGCTGTTAAAATCACTCATCAAAGTGGTAAAAAGAAAAGCTAAAACAACCCAGGAAATGCTGACTGAAGAAATATAACTACCCTTTTTATGGGTATTTATGCACAAATGTACACCCTGAGTACCAGAGTGTGTCTAAGTCCTATTAAATCCATAATTCCACAGGTATCCTGACAAAGATGAACCCTTGTGGTAAAATTCAAGTTGCTTTCTGTATTTTTCAATTAAATTCCTCTCCTGTGAGGATAATATCCGTGTCTGCTGGAGGAAAGCCAAAGGTGCTGTCAGTGAATGTGACAGCTCTCAAACTGGGGACCTGAGCCTACTGGGAATATTTTCTCTAAAAACGTCCAGTTTTCTCCTACAGCCTTAAAGCTTATTGTGAGCATTAGCACGAGGCACGGAGCCCTCAGTGATGTGTCACTAGATGTCCCCATCGGTCCAGGATAGATGGAGCAGGCAGGGCTGGCCGGGGACACCCAGCCTTCGGCAGCCCATGGACCTGGGCAAAACCTTTCTCTTCCATGATTTTCACCTTCCACACCTAAGGAAAACGACACAGAGCTAAGATTGCAGCAGCCAGGCACCATGAGATCCTCCCTGCCCAGAGCAGGTTTGCTCAGGCTCCTTCTTAATGATTTATGGTTTCCATTCCCTCTCCATTATGCCTTATTAATCCCAAAGCTTTTCCCTGTCCAACTTACTCTCTACTTAATTATTGCAGTTCTGAACCTGCCAGCATTAATATCTCATCTGCAGTCTGGGTATTTACCCAGCCCATCCTGCTGGCTGGACTCTGGAATACTTAAGGCTCCTCTCTGTAGGGAATTTGGTTCATTCCTTGATCTCCTGGTATCTCATAAAACAGGAGTGCTCAGAGCAGTTCAAACCTGGGAGGCAGCAGCCTCTGAGCAAATCCTCTTTCAAAGCAGGAGAGTTTTGTCTTGATAGAACAAGAGGGAACAGCCTCAGGCTGGGCCAGGGGAGGCTCAGGTTGGATATCAGCAGGAATTTCCTCATGGAAAGGGTGGTCAGGCCTTGGCAGGAGCTGCCCAGGGGAGTTTGGAGTCCTCATCCCTGGAGGTGCCCAAGGAATTCCTGGACGTGGCACTCAGAGCTCTGGGCTGGGGACAATGTAGTGTTTAATCAAAGGTTGGACTTGATGATCCTGGAGGTCTTTTCCAACCTCAGTGATCCTGGGATTCTGTGATTCTATTCTCTGAAAGGAAAAACCCTAAACCCAACTATTTTTATGGGATTCCCAATGCCAGCAGTGCCTCTTCCCCACAGTTGACAGTGACTCAGAACAGTGATGGGAGGAACTTTCAAGTCTGGAGGGGAAAAAAAGGTCTAATTTTGGAAAGGTTTGGGGCACAGAAAGAGAAGACAGAGAAAAGAAAACCCCAATCCTTCCCCAGCCTGTCCCTTAAAGCCATACTGGCCACAAGGACCCTCGGTGTGCTGCTTACCAGGCTTTCTGCTGTGAGCTCAGGCAGATCACAGACTGTGCAATGTGGATAATCCAGGACAGAGATGCTGCAGAAAACAGGAAAGAAGAGACTCCTTAGGAACCCATTAACCCCAGAGCAATTTTCTAAGATGATCTATGTGATTACGCCCAGAAACCTGCAATTTTTTTCCTTCTCTGTGCCTGGGAATTGCAACAAGTAATCTGTAGGGAGCAATGCCATCTCCAGCACGTGAAGCAGCAGCGCCAGTGGGTCTCCCTCTGGCATTTCTGACAGCACAGACAGCATCCAAATGGGATCCCAGCCTCAGCCCTGCCTCATTTAATGGAGCTCATCGATGCCTCTCGGCTCCAAAGCTCAACCCTGAGTGCATCAATAAGGACTCGAAGGATTTGGATCCATTAAGAGAGGAGAGATGAGTTATTCATATGCAGATTTGAAAAAGGGGGGAAAGTAAACAAAATAGATCTGAGGTTAAAGTGGAGGCATCTGATGGCCAGCAAGAAAATTCATGGTGAGTGAAAATTCAGAGTATCAGGTCTTTCGAAGGCCTCTAGGCCTATGGGCTTTGTAAAAGTAGTCAATTAAAAATACTCAAAACTGGAATTTACACCTCCCTGGATAGAGCATCCAGCTGCACATCCCACCTCACCCACAGGTGCATATCCTGCCTGTGACACCTCCATCCCAGAGCAGAGGAGGGAGCTGAGTGCTCCTGGGATACATTTCCTCCTCACTTAAAGCACAGGACAACAAATGGAAATATTTATAGCAAGAGAACCAACATATTACTTCCTATTTTTCCATGCGTGCCTCCTCACACAGACACAGCCATACCGTGCAGGAGACAGACCAGCCTACACACACAGCTGAGGAGCAACAAAAAGAGCATCAAAAAGGAAAAAAAGGGATTTTTTTAGCATTCCAGCATCCCTGTGGAGCTCCTCTCCAAACAGGGGAATCCTGCCCTGGTGAGCTGTGAAAACCTTGTGCTTTCTCAGTTCTTGATCGTTAGTGGTCCAGCCAGTCCCACCCTCAAAATGGATGTGAAAACCTTGTGCTCTCTCAGTTCTTGATCCTTGGTGGTCCAGCCTACTCAAAACAGGACTGGTGCCATTCTCAAATCAGCAGTAAAGGCAAGGAAAACTATGAAAAACCTAAATAAGTCAGGAAAGTTGAGTTATAGCTGTAAAAATGTGGGAAAGACCTGGACAATCCTATCCACCTGGCCTTGTTGAAGCTGTGGCCTTCAAGTGCTGAGGGGCACTGGACTGCTCTCCAGGAGTCCATGTAAAGATGAAAACTATTTTACTTTAAAGATGAAGCCTGTTTTATTTTAGTAGCATTTCAGTAGAAATGGTGGAAACCCACCATTCAATCATCCTCATCATGCCAGAGGGATTTGCACATTCCTGTAGTGGAGTGGAATGTGTGAGGGACTGGGGGTCACTGATCCCACCCAGGACACCAGGGTTCCTCCCTACCCCATCACCTCTCTGCCCCCACAATGACTTTACCTGTTTTTGGCAGTGATGTACGACATGATGTTCTGGTTGAAGAACTTGAGGATCAGTGGGATGCAGTTGGCAAACACCAAGTGCTGGGAAACGTACTCAAACTGGGGGAGAGAAGGGAAATGGGTCAGCGTTGGCTGGGACAACTGGGAGCTTCGAGAAACCTTCTCCAGCCTAAAGCAAAGCCCTCCTCATGGGCTGCTCCAGACACCTCACAGACCATTTTCTCCCTGCAGAAGGAAATGATTTCTCCCTCCTTTGCTGGCTGAGGTCTGTGTTGTGCACAGCAGATGGAAAATTCCATTTGCCATGGAGAGGACACACAACTTTATGGCAGTACTTCAGGAATAGCTGCACCTTATGGCCGCAGTGGGGATTTTCAAAATTCAATCTGTGGCAAAACAGAGTATGGGGAAGAGGGAAGAAGAAGTTGTAGATGGTAGATGAGAAAATGCAATAATTCCTATTGCTCTCACACACTAATCCTACTTCCCCTTGAAATTTTGACTGAAATAATATCCTTATTTTTGACTGAACTAATATCCTCATTTTCCTACTTGCTTTTAATTTCTCTCTCCCTCAAAGCATTAAATGGTCTTCAGGGTCCTTTCCAACCCAAACCATTCTGTCATCCAATAACACACCAAACCCCTCCTGTCCTCTAAAGATAAAAACAGCAGCAAAACCCTATCCTACCCCATCCTGCCCTTCCCATGCCTGTCTCTAACCTGGGATAAATATACATCAACACCTCCAGTCTGAGAGGGAAGGAACAGTTTGTCCTCATCTCAGCCTGGTGCCAGCTGGTGACATTGGCACACCACGGATGGCACAACACCACGGATGACACAGCACCGCCGGGATGTGCCGCTGAGTAATCGACCCTTCCATCCCAAACCAGTCTGTGACTCAGTGATTCCATCATTTCTGACCTGCTGGAGTTTTTGTGGTGCTCCCCGAGACCATCTTTGTCACCCAAAATAAAAAACCACCCAAATCAGACAGAAAAAAGCAGAATCAGGGCAGTGAAACCCCAGAGCTTTCTCCAGGCTTAGTGCCAATGCCCCTTCTTGGGGGAAGAAAGGAGAGGAACCACTTTGAAGTGAGAAAAATTAGCAAAGGGATGTGGTGGGGAACCCAGAACAAATGTAGGATTGTAAAAATGTGGGAGTTGGTTTCATTTTGTCCAATCCAACACGTGGATTTATATTTATCCTCAGTTAAATATCAGTGGATTTTGTAACACAGAGGGATTTGTAGCACGTTGAAAGCTTTAGCAGAAAAAATTAGAAACCGCTAATTGTTTGATTTGCAGAATGGGTAGAGAACTGGGCCACAGCTCATATTAGTCCTTTTTTTTTTTTTTTTTTTAACCAAGGAAAGCCCTGGAGTGGGTGCAGTTTGATTAGTGCCATGCAGATGGAACAAAAATCAGATTGAGAATAAAAATCACATTGGGAACAAAAATCAGATTGCATCTATGACCCAGATCTCCTGCCTCTGTTGAAACTGGAGCCCCAAGAACCTCATCCTGCCAAAACCAGATTAGGTGACCTCGTGAGGTCCTTCCCAGCTCTATTTTGGCTCCTTGGAGATGACAGGGAGCACAGGAGAGTCTTGCCCAACCCCCTTCCTCTTGCCCCTTCTGCCAGGGAGGCTCCTGCTGTCTCTCAAATTTATTTCCACAAGTCTGAAAGCTCCTTCCATGCAATTAGAAATGATGTTGTCCAAGCACAGCAGGGTTATCCCAACCTGAGTGACCCTGTACAAATCCTGGAGCCAGGAAAAATGATCCACACCTTGTGGAAACCCTTCCTGGAAGTGTTTTAGAACAGGGTTTATCAGGACACACCACCTTCAAACCCCTTGGCAATGGGATTCCTCCCAGTCCTCCCCTCCTCTAGGCTCACCTGGTAGATGTGGTTCAGTTTGAAATGCTTGAGGAGCAGCAGCAGCAGGGCTGAGATGCTCTTCACGATGATCTCCTTGTGTCTGTTCACGTCGATCCCCAGCTTCATGCTCTGCAGGACAGTGACTCTGGCATGGAGGGAAAAACAGCCTCGTGGGGCTAACAGTCCCTTAGGGAGGCCTAGGGGACTGTGGAGCTCATGATCATCTGGATGAGCTTCATGAAATCAAGGACCTTTTCTTCCCCCTGCCATTCCCATTTCCATCCTGGTGACACCAAAATGCTTTAAAAAAGGAAAAGGAAATGTGGATTGCCCTCCACCAGGAATCCTGATGGACCAGCAGGAAGGACACCTCCTATATGCTGACATATCTTCACGATTTGGGAATATTAGCAGGATTTTATCATTGGAGTCACTTAGCTCACAGTGGCTGCTGACTGTACTCAAATCATCGCAATCCTGAAAAAGTGGCATCACTTCCTTGGCTTTGACAGCTCTGCCCTAGTGGCAACAGTCATTTATCCAAACAGATACCCCAAATCTGGAGCCCCCCAAACCTGTCAGCTCTCCTGCTTGGCCCAAGGCTTGGTGGCAAGGCTGGGATGGCTGGTGGCCACCTGGTGAGGGACTTACGGCATCTCTTCAGGCAACACGTCTGCCAGGATGTTGATGGAGTCAGTCTTGGCCTTGGAGGTGGGAGCAGCAGCCAGGAGGATCTTCAGCAAAGCGATCTGCAGGAGAGGGCAGGTGTGGGGGGAATGACCAGGGGAGGGAATTCTTTCCTTCTCCTTCACTTGTTGAACCTGGACAGTTCCAAGCCAACTCTGCAGGGTTTCACCAGACCACACCCAACCTCTTCTTTTACCCCTGGCCAGACAGGACAGGTGTGGGGAGCTCAGCAGCTCTGTTTGATCTTTAACTTTGGGCTTCACGTGTGCCTGAGCCCTGGTAGTGTGGATAAAATAACACAAGGAACACCTGGAGTTTAAATCACTTAAATCTCTGTTTCTCTCTCCTTACAGAGTCCATGTGAGTTTTGAGCTGCCACTGATGGGAAGGACTTTGTTCCTTGCTCTGAATCCTCTGCACACATCCTATTTTCCATCCCATAACCTGTCTCCAACCATTTGACCACATTCCTGGGTATCCCTTGCTGCTCAAATCCCTCCTCTTGGACTGTACCTTCCCCCTAACTCTACTCTGGCTTTTCACCATTTGAGTCCTGAACACACCTCAGCCGTCCTGAGCTCTGCAGCTCCCAGACTGGCATTGTTCCCTACTCAAAAGCTCTTCCTCCCTTTTAGGAGAAATGATTTTACCATGTACTGGGGGAGGTTGTACAGCATTGCTCGATACAACACCTCACAAGGGGTTTCTTGGACCTCCTCTTCCCCCTAGAGCAGAGAAACATTAGAAATAAGGGAAAACAAAGTAAAGAATGCATGGATTTACATGACACCTTGGAAACCTCCCTGTCTGATGGGGCACAGCCACTTCCTTCTTACCAGAGACATGGGGCACTTCTCCAGCTCCTCCTCGTTCTTGATCTGGATGTCCGAGATGGAAACATACTTGTGCTGCCAAAACACAGACAGAGAAGATCAATGTCACAGCTGAAGGAGGAAACAGAGCCACTGGTGGTCACAGTCACTGATTGCAGCAATATTCGAGTGAGGGCTGTAGGTCACAGCAGATACATGGAGAGCTCATCGTTCTGGGACATCCCTCTGTCCCTGACATCCCTCACACCTCCTGCCTTCCATTGCTTCCACCCACTCCTTCTAGGAGCTCTCTGTGAGTCACCAGAGAGGGACAATCACCTCCAAATCCAACTCTCAAAGCCTGTTACCTTCAAAACAAGTGGCAAACACTCACCAGGAAGCAGGAATGCTACATCTTGGGTAAAAGGAAAGTAAAAATGCTGGAGAGCCTACTTGAGGTTTTTAATTTTTGGCCCCAATTCCTACAGGGAAGAGCTTCAAAAGCTCTTCCAACTTTCAAAACTTTTCCAGCTTTTCTAACAACTAACAACTTCTAACTAACAACCAAATAACTAACTAACTAACTAATCAACTAACTTCTCTCTCCCTCCAGTAACTGTGTTTGAGTGAAGTTGGCCATGAGGATCCACGTGGTGGATATCCCCACCATCTCACCTGCTTCAGGGTCTTCACACTTTCATGGATCGGCCGCGGGAGCCCTATCAGCGTTTCAGTGTCCCTGGGGAGGAGGGAAGAAGGTAAGTACAAGGCTGGGGAGGAGGAGATCTGTGTTCACATAGGGAAAAGAGGGAGCTTGGAGTCTGCTGGATGCATCCCAGATGGGTCAGAAACTGGAAGTGCTGGTGTGAGCTGCTGCCCTCCCACCTCCTCCCCATAGTGCCTGCATGAGAGAGGAGAGATATTGGGGTGAAGAGTTGGGTTGGAATCAGATTGAATCAGAACTGGGATAAAAGAGTTGGGGTGAAATCAGATTGAATCAGAACTGGGGTGAAATCAAATGAAACAATAATTGGGGTGGAGCCAGTCAGAGCCCAGCCCAGCACCTGAAAATGAGTGTACCCCACTGGGACTGTCCCAGGATGACTCTGCACCCACAGCTTGATTTATTCACCAGCTGGGTAATTTGCTGTGGATACCAAACTGCCTCAGCTCCTCTCACATTAAACCAGTTCCTGGCTTGGGCCAGGGGTCACTTATTCTGGGCTAGGTCTGATTTTTAATAGAAAGAGGTCCTTGGGGACCAGTGTCTCCAGGAACGGGTTTTTCTAGCAGTGCTTTCATTGCTGCAGCCCCAGAGAACCCAGCACTGCTTCATCCTGAGCATGCCTTGAGCTGGGAAAACCTGAGCTTCGTGGACACCTCCCACCACTCAAACCCCAGTGATGGAAGCCACAGGGCAGATTTTGTGGATAAAACACTCACTGGCCCAGCGTGAATCCGATGAATTTGTTCCTGCTCGCCTCCAGGAAATGCTCAATGTCTTTCTGTCTGATGGAGCAGCAGAGAGACAAAAACGAGGAGAAGGTTGGAAAACAGCCACATTCAAGATCTCAGACTGATTTCTAGAGATCTCAACAGCAGTGGGCAAAAGCCACCTTTGCCCTCACTGGTTGGGAGCAACATGAACCAAAACCATTTGTATTTGCTGCGTGATTCCATGGGAACTCCACAGGAGAGGAGTTTTCTACAAGCAGCACCTTTTTCTCCACCTCCTGTGCTCCTCTCACGCATCTCCAAGGAGCATCTGCTCACTCTGAGAGAACAAATGTCATCTCCACAGTCTGTCAGAGCACACGCTGCTCCGAGAGCAAGCTGACGTCTTGTCCACCTTGGGCATCTTTCATGGGAACTGCTCAGGATCTCTGCACCACGAGCAGGACATAATCCATGAGCCAAGGCTCTCAGGGACAGAAAGAAATCCAGCTGGATTTCCAGCCAGCAGCCAAGGGAAACAACAGCCATTGGATTTCAAAGCTGAGGGCATTAAGTGAGCACCACACATGGAGATCCACGTGGGAAAGCAATTCCTGCTGTGTCCCTGTGAGGAATGCTCTGGACAGACACTTAACCCTGTCACTGCTCCTACCCCCAAAAAAATCTATTTGCTCCTGTGTTTTAGATACTGGATTAAATGCAGACTTGGGATAAACAGCAAAAAACCTCACATGGATGAGAGGGAAAGGGGCAGAGATTTTCACCCTCTTTTCCTCTCATTCCCTCATTCCATGTGTAGATAACTGGTTTTAGGAAGAAAAGGCATCAACTCCTTCCTGCTTAGATGTTTTTCTCCACCACTCAAGAAGGCTTCACCTGGTAACACAGGGGTCCTGCTCACCAAACAAGGTGTCATTAACCAGTTCCCAGGATGATTAGCCAAGGACCTTGTGCTGCCCAGATCCATTGGGATCTGGCTGGGAAAGCTGACCCTATGCCCACAGAGCTCCAGCACAGCCTCCTTCCCAGTACAACCTGGGATGTCCAAAATTGGACTTATTGGAAATTCCAAAACTAGAATTTACTTATTGGCCAGTAAATTGGATTGCCAGCTTACTGGCTTGGACTGGGTTTAGCTGAGCTCCTCCCCAGGATTTACAAACCAAACGTGGCAAGTGGCCAATCCAGAAACGACCAACCCAGACACAAGGAGAAGTGGAGTCACTTCAGTTCAACTTGCCAGAGGCCAAAAAACTTCTCAATGCTTCCCAAAAAACTGCAATGAACTCCAGGACAGGTGGGGCTGGGGAGGATGGCAGTGACAGCAGGTGGCTTTACCTGACTTTGGGGGCCCAGGGGAGCCCCTTGGGGAAGGACACCCTCTCGATGGGCAGGCGCTGAGCTGGTATGGCGGGGATGATGGTGTCCCTCTCCATCAGGTCCAGCTCCCCCTCGATCCCACTGTCCACCTCATCGTTCTCCTCTTCATCCACTCCTCCTTCATCATTCTTGAAGGGATCTCTCTCGTTGTAGATGTCCAAACTGTCTTGCTTCATCAGGGGCTGCAGCACAAGGGGATGGACAAATTCGAGCCACTTGAAGGATTTTATTTCCCTCCCAGCTGTTGGCACCAGATCTCTCCATCCCGAAAGGATCAAGCTCCCAGGTGTTTCTCAGGTAAGGATTTCCCTCCTAGCTGTTTTCACCACAGCCTGGACAAGGAATAACTCCTCCTCTAACCTCACTGTTCTAGGAGGTGTGACCTCATTTTTCAGCTTAACTTTTGGAGTTTCCATCCAACATCCCCTCCTTAGCAAAAGGTATTTTCATCCTCAGACTAACACAGCAACTCCAAGAGAGGAGCTAAAAAAAGCATTTGCTGTGGGCAGTTTGCTGCCTGGTGCTTATCAGCCCTTTGCCATAAGGTCAGGATGTCCTCTGGCTTCCTCTGGATCAAACACGGGGCTGAGCTGCTGCAGCTGAAATTGGTGAATGAAAAACTGGATGTGCTCTGACTTCGTGTGCTGAGAGCCCTGAAACCCCTCAAGTTCTGGGCTGATGCCCCAGCGTGGGCAGCAGGGGAGGGGGAATTCTGTCCCCCTCAGGTGAGACCCCACCTGCAGAGCTGCCCCAGCCCTTGGGAGCAACAGCAGCAGCACCTGGAGCTGCTGGAGTAAATCCAGAGGAATCCATGGAGCTGCTCTGGAGCCAGGCTGGGAGAGCTGGGAATGTTGCCCTGGAGAAGGGAAGGATGCAGGGAGAGCTCAGAGCTCCTGCCAGGGCCTAAAGGAGCTCCAGGAGAGCTGCAGAGGGACTGGGGACAAGGCATGGAGGGACAGGACACAGGGAATGGCTTCCCAGTGCCAGAGGGCAGGGATGGATGGGATCTTGGGAAGGAATTCCTGGCTGGGATGGAATTCCCAGAGCAGCTGTGGCTGCCCCTGGATCCCTGGAATGTCCAAGGCCAGGCTGGACAGGGCTTGGAGCACCCTGGGACAATGAAAGGTGTCATTTGGAACTGAATGTTCTTTAAGGTCCCTTCCAACCCAAATCATTCTGAGTCTAAAACTGCACAACACAGGAGCACTTTGGGGTGAGGGGGAAAGGAAACCACAACCATGAGCACTCCTGGCTCCTTGTGCTTCTGCCTGCTGGAAAACCACCCTGGCCTGGGAGGACTGGGCTGGAAAACCACCCTGGCCTGGGAGGACTGGGCTGGAAAACCACCCTGGCCATCCCACAGTGGCCCAGGAGGACACTCTCACTCACTCTCACCCTGCGGCTGCGGTGGCCTCGCTTCTGCTGCTGCTGCTGCTGCTGCTGCTGCTCCACGAGCTCGATGGCGTAGGTGGGCGGCGAGGCTGCGCGCATCCCCCGCACCACCTGGATGCTGTCCTCGGGCAGAGGGGGCAGCCCCAGCTCCTCCCGCCGCCGCACCTTCAGGGCCTGCAGCGCCTCGAAGCCACCCAGCGTGAACTGGGGACACACAGAGAGGGGACACGGCATGGAGAACACAGCCAGCAAATGGAGAGCTGAGGGTGAAGGCACCACAATGCTGTTTCCTTCTCCAGATTTCTCCCCACCCCACCCTCTTCCCTGAAAAAACTGTTTGCCTTGTGTCAGCTCCTATAGGTGTTGTCCTAAATAACCCCGATTATGGCTTGGGTTGAATGGTGAGGAACATCCAGGCTGCAGCAGCACCATCCTGGAATAAAAGGTTCTGGAGAAAGGAAGGGTTTGCACTCACCAGGAGCACCTTCCAGAGCAGGAGCAGCACCTTCTTCATGGGGAAGTGTGGAGCGTGGCCGCTGCAGAACTTGGTCACCATGGTGAAGAGCAGCAGAGCAAAGGGCTCCTCGGAGTGCACAGGGAAACCTGGTGGGGAAGGGACCAGGAGCGGGGTGAGAGCAGATCCCCCAACCCCGAGGTGTCCCTGCTGCTCCAGCATGACAAAGGGACCTGGAGAGGGCACAATGAACTCTGAGGCTCACTCAGCTCCATCCTGAAGGTCTCCCGGCAGGTTCTCCACTCGGGGGGATCTGTCTCCTGCTCCACGCGGATGTTCTCCACCATCAGGTACATGACACTGAGCAGGACCCTGCCGGGACAGCGGGGCGGGCAGTGAGGTCACTCTGTCCCCAGAGGTCACCCCACAACCTCTGCCAGCACCAAGGGCTACCTGAGCTCTGTGCTGTCTGCCAGGGAGATGGCTGGCTTCCTCAGGGCGCTGCTGCAGGCCTGGCTGTTCCTGCAGGGAAGGGCAGGAGCTCAGTGCCAGGACCCTCAGACCCACCCCGGCACACCAGGGGATGGATGGGGCCTGGCTGAGGATGAGGAGAGAGAAGATGAAGAGGAGAAGGAGGAGGATGAGGAGAAAGAAGATGAAGGTGAGATGGAGGAGGAGACAAAGAGAAGGAAGATGAAGAGGAGAAAGATGAGGAGAAAGAAGATGAAGGGCAGGAGGGTGATGAAGATGAGAAAGAAGATCAAGAGGAGTAGTATGAGGAGAAAGAAGATAAAGAGGACAAGAGTGAGAGGATGAGGATAAAGAGGAGGTAGAAGAGAAAGGTGAGGAGGATGGAAGAAGAGGGTGAGGAAAGGGGGAGGAAGAAGAGGAAGAGGAGGAGAGCGAGTAGAATGGAAGAAGAGAAGAAGAGGAGAAAGCAGATCATAGAATCACAGAATTCCAGATTTTGGAAAAGATCTCCAAAATCATCGAGCCCAAGAAGAGGAGGGATGAGAAGAAAGAATCAGTTGACAAGAAGGACAAGGCAGCTGAGGTGGGTGAGAGCAGTGTGTTCCTCTCACTCGATCTCCATGTTGAGGAGCTCCAGGAAGGCAGAGAAGGTTCCCAGCTGGTACAGCAGGAAGCTGTTGTGCCGAGCCCAGTGCAGGACATCACCTTCATTATCACAGTCCCCAAAGACACCTGGAGAGACCCCAGAGAGAAACACTGGTGAGGGAAGATCTGCTTTGAACCCCTGGAGTCCACAGAACCATCCTGGAGAGACCCCAGAGAGAAACACTGGTGAGGGAAGATCTGCCTTTGAACCCCTGGAGTCCATGAGACCATCCCAGGAAGGACCTTCACTGCACCAACCCGGCCCAACTCCAGGAGAAGGTTTCTCCCAAGCCCCCACGGCAGCAGATCCACAGCTGGACACGAGGGACATGGTCCTTACCCTGTGCCAGGTAGAGGATGGCCCGAGCCACTCGGAGCCTCTTGTCCCTGTTGACCACCTCCAGCCCATCCAGCAGGCGCATCACGTAGGCTTTCTGCTGAGCCGTGTCCAGCTCCAGCCACCTCCTGCCTGGCACTGCAAAAGGGACACAACCCAGCCGGGTGCTTTCCGGGGCTCCTGCTCTTGTCCCTAGCCCAGGGTATCCCAGAGCTTCTACCTTGAGTGTGAAAATCCTCCTCGAAGCATCTCCTGTTGTGGCTCAGCTCAGGCTCCTCGGTGTAGCTGTAGAGCTCTGATGGAGACAGGGATCAGTGAGGACATGGAGGGGCTTCACCCTCCTCCTCAGTCCCAAATTCCTTGGGGAGCACCTCTGTGCACCCGGGGAGATATGGGACAGAACTAAAGTGATTCCTGAGCTCTTCTGCAGCTCTGAGGGCATCTTGGGGCCACTCAAGGCCACCAAATTCATCATCTTCATCCCCTGTCCTGGCTGGGCTGTTCCCACACTCCTGCTCGAGCTGCATTTGCAATTTTATTGGGGTTTTTTTGGGGGGGTCATTTTAAGTCTCACTTAAAGCAGATTGGGAATGCAGGAACATGCAGGCAAGACCTGCACTGATCCTCCCCCAACAGCTCAGACATTTTGAGTCCTGCTAATAGGGGCTGGACTTGGAGGGAAACTGGGGGAAACTGTTGCACCTGCTCTTTGTAATTCCTACCTGTTCCCATAGAATCCCTACATGTTCCCACAGAATCCCTAAATGTCCCTACAGAATTCCTACAGTGCTGAGCAGCACCACGGAGAACTGAGATGATCCTGCAGGAAGGAGGAAAGATCCCTTGCAGAGGAAATGTGCTTTTGCCAGGCCAGCTCGTGCAGCTGAGCCACCGAGCTAAAAATAATCCCTTTTTCTCCGGACAGCGAGGTTACGGGGCAGAGGCAGCCGGAGCTGCTGCACAGCGGGAAGATAGGGGACAAGGACATAAAATACCCGCGGTGATAAAGGGTGACACTTTCAGCCTGGGCCGTGTCACCGGACACTCCGCCCTCCTCCCACCGCCGGCACGGTGCCCGGGGTAATTCGGAGCGCGGGGTAATCCCCGTGTCCCCACGCGTCCCTTCGGCTCGTCCCCAGGGCGTGAGTGGCTCTCTAATAATAAACCCCGCTCGCTCCATTGCCGCAGAGATGACACCACTCCATATCCATCCCCCATCCCGCCGGGATTTCTATTTTCCACCTATGAATAGCAGCCCAGCACCCCAAAACTGCTTCACCTGCCAGCTCAGCGCCGTGCCCGTCGGCATCCCCGTACTCAAACTCCAGGCTGGGGCAATCCACGGAGCCCTGCGGAGAGCGGGATGGGCTCAGGAGGGGGCCGGCAAGCCCCGGGGATATTTCGGGATGCGGGATGGCTGCCAGCGCTCGCAGCCTTTGCGCCAAAGCTCCTCCAGCCGCCGGAGCAGCGACTGGCGCTGGAGCGGGGAGTCCGTGCGAGGCCACTGAAAATACACTGGAAACGCGGGAGCAGCGCGTAAAAATAGCATTTCTCAAATCCCAGGGAAAGCAGAGGCAGGACGCAAAATGCCGGTGAATATTTGAGGAGTTTCACGCCCTAAAAACCAACCCCGGGGCCGGATCAAAGGGAGAGTCCCCGGGAGGATGCTGCAGCTCCGAGCTGAGTATCGCGGATCTGACAGCTCTCGGGGCCGAGCTTTGCCTTTCTGAAGGCCGCCGTGTGCATCTCCCCCTCCTCCCCTGCGGATGAGGAACTGGAGCATGAAACTTCGCCGGAGGATTCCGGCGGGGCAGCGAGCGGGCAGCCGCAGCCAGACGACCCAAAGGCCGGCACCGCGCCGCGCTGCCCCGGGAAAGGGAGCACATGAATGGCTAATCAACTCAATTAACATAATTTCCCATTCCGAGGCTCGGCATCCCTCCTCGGCAGCCGGGCTGGAAGCGATGAGCATCTTCACGATTAATATTGATGACCCGGGAGGATGGCGGCTCCGGGCTGAGCCCGACTTTCGGAAACGCTGGTTTCTCACCCAATTCCTGCAGCCCAGCCGGCGGGGCTGCTCGGCGAGTTAAAGCCGGGGAGGAATTCGGCGGAGCGCGTGCAGCCCTAATCCTCTTTGAGAGGCCGAACCGGGACAGCAAAGCAAACCCTAAATTTATGAGTTGGGGGTACGACTCGGAAAATATCCCCCGGGGTAGCTTTTTGGGGTCAGGAAGCTCTCAACCCGCAGCTTCCTGGTGGGAAAGCGAAGTCTTCCCGTCCTTTCCTTACGGGGTGCCGCGGTGGCTTTGCGGAGTTCGGGGACATCGGATCCCGGTGGGATCCTGGTGACCTGATCCCTGTCCTGCTTTCTCAGCCTCGCACTGGGGGATTCGGTGTTCCCCCGTGTCTCGCCTTAATTGGGGCAGGAGGGGACTGCGGCACCGCACCTGGTGAGGGGGGTGGCTAAGCGGGACCCTGCAGAATGTCGGGGAGCCCAGGGCCCTGGTGAGTCCCCAAAACGCTGCTGGGGGCTCTGGGATTAGGGTCGGGAGGTACCAGTGCCGGGGTTTAGCCAGGACCCCAAAACTCCGCCGCTGGATCTGTGAGTGGAGCAGGGACATTCCAGTGCCGGGGGGAGCCCCCTGGGGACTCCCCATTCCTGGGCACCCCGCAGCACCCCGAGACCGGCAGCTCCCCCAGCTCCGGATAAGGTTGTTCCGCAGGAACGCCAACCCGGGGCAGGGACCCCTGACCCATAGAGGTACCGTCAGGGTGCCGCCACCGCTCTCTGCCTTACCTCGGACTCCTTCCGCTGGCTCCTGAAGAGCTCCCGGCCCTTGGGCTGTGGCTGTGTTTGGGGCTGTGTTTGTGGCTGTGGCTGTGGCTGTCCCTGTCCCGGCCGGGCCCTGCCCGGGGCCGCAGCCCCGCCGCCTCCCGCCGCCTCCATCCCGCGCCGCGCCGCGCCGAGCACGTGGGAACCGAGCCTCGCCCCGCCCCCGACCCGCCCCCTGCGCTCCCATTGGCTGGATGAGCTGAGGGGCGGGGCCTCGTGACACACCCCCGCATCGCCATTGGTCCGCGGCGGGGAGGGGCGGGGCCGGGGTAACGGGGGGCGTGGGGAGGCCGGGGGTCCCTCGGGATGGGGGGGTTGGGAACGGGGACACAGGGAGGGGATGGGATTGAGGGCGTTATGGGGTGTCCTGGGGTGCTGGGAGTGCGGAATGCTGGAATTAGGGTTATGGGGTGTCCTGGGGTGCTGGGAACAGGGAATGCTGGGATGTGGGAATATGGGGTGTCCTGGGGTGCTGGGAACAGGGAACGCCGGGATGAGGGTTATGGGGTGTCCCTGGGGTGCTGGGAACAGGGAACGCCGGGATGAGGGTTATGGGGTGTCCTGGGGTGCTCGGAACAGGGAACGCTGGGGTGTCCTGGCGCTGCCACCATCAGCGGTGTCCCCGGAGCGCTGAGCGCGGGCAGCAGGGCAGGCGCTGGTGCAGCCAGAGGTGGCCATGGGGTGACATGGGGGTGGCCATGGAGGGGCCAGGGGACACTGGGGGGCTGCAGGTCCCCAGAATGCCCCGCTGAGTGGAGCTGCCCAAACCCCGTTATCCCCATTTTGGTCCCGAGCAGCTCCCAGACACCTGTACAGCAGTGGGAGGAGCACGATTCCCATTCCCCCTCCCAACATGGGGGAGCAGTTGTTTTGGGATGGGACATCCCGGCTGCTCCATCCCGGTGCCACTCGTGTCCCTCACCCGTTCTCAGCCACCGGGAAACCCGAAACCCCAAGGGCTGCGGTCGGAATTCCCCCCGGCAGCGAGAGGAGATAATGGGATCGTTCCGGCAAAGCTTCCCCAAGGACACCGCGGGAGCCAAAACAGCTCCGGATGCCCCAAGGACACAGCCCGGCTGGATAATTCCCCGCTGGAATTATTGGGGACGCGATGGCAGCTCGAGGCCACTGCTCTGGGGACAATGCTCCCAACCCCATCACCATCCCAGCGCCCTCCTTGTCCCCAAATCTTCACCTGACCCCAAGGACACAGCCTGGTTGGATAATTCCCCGCTGGAATTATCGGGACACGATGGCAGCTCGAGGCCACAGCTCTGGGGACAATCCCCCCACGCCATCCCCATCCCGGACCCCTCCTCGTCCCCAAATCCTCGTCCCCAAATCCCCGCCTGACCCCAAGGACGCTCGGGAGAAGCTGAGTTTTCCAATGTTTTATTCGTGTTTTGAGATTACAGAGTCTTTATTGCTGATCTAATACAATCACTCAGACATTAATATTTAAAACATCCTTTTGAAATGTTACGGTTGCGACGTTTTCGTTTCCTCGCTGCTGATGGGTTTTGTCTTATTATCTCTAAAGTTCAGAGCAGAATTCATTTCCTTTATACGATTTTGCTGGTGTTACCTAAAATCTCCTTTTTCCTAAGTCTTGAAAAATGTGTTACATTAAAGAAAAAAAACCAAAAAAAGATAAAAGAAACCAAACCCCATAACACGTTTAATTTAGAGATGATCATAAGATATGATTCCAGGTTGATTAGGGCAAAAAGCCAAGCGAGCCAAAAAGCTTTTACAGGAGAAGCAGAACATGGAGAAGAGCTTTAAAAATCGAGGTAGGGAAAGCCATTTGGGATTTTAGTATTAATATATATTTTTTCCCCCTCCTATCTACCTGGCAGTTAAAAAGGGTTTAAAAGTGGGCAGGGAGGGATCCAGGGCTGAGCAGAGCAGCACAAGCGATGGCTTTGGGGCAGAGGGGCTTTCCCAGGGGGGAAGTGGCTGCAGTGGGGTTGGGATTGCTGCTCTTCCCAAAGCTGCTCTGCCCCACTTGGCCCCACAGCTGCATCCCACCCGGGCCAGGAGCAGATCCCGTGCTTGGCTCTCCGGAGAGCAGCAGGAACTCGGGGAGAAACACCTGGATGGGATGTTGCAAACAGCTCAGGGCACTCTTCCCACAAAATCTCAGGCTGTGGGTAAAATTAAGGAGCAGAGATCATTTCAAGTCTGTGGTTGGCGATCAGTTTGCAGGGAAGCTTCTCAAGGCCTTAAGGGCTCCTCAGAGCCTTCTCCAAGCCCTGACACCTTCCCAAGGCTTCCTCAAGGCTTCCTCAAGGTCTTCTCAAGGTTTTCCTTCCAGGTTTTGAGAGATTTCAAAGACAAACTTGGAACAAACCGGCACATGGGAACATTTTCTCGGAAGGTGAGCGGCTCGTGGTCAACCTGATCGGGAATCCCTCAAGAGCCGTGGGAAGGACTCAGCCACTGAGGCTGCAATTCCATTTTCCTTCCTTGTGCGTGAATGAGCTGCCACCACAGAGTTCTGGGTGATGGCAGAGGAGCCCAGGAGAGCAGAACACAGATCTGCAGCCCACGGGAGGCTCGGGAGGCGAAGCAGGGAGCACAACATAGGTGTTGCCGCTGTGCTCACGGGGCTGGGCAGGTTTATTTTAGAAGGATCACCTTCTCCACGTGAGGATGAAAGTGAGACACCACGACTTGGGGATTCACCTTGGTCAGGGTCACACTGTCCTGTGCTCAGCTGGGACATCCTGGGATCAAACTCAGCAGATTTATCCTCCATCACCTCTGACACATCGAGATCCGAGGTGACCGCAGGGTTTTAGTGACACCGAGCTCTTCCCTCACACAGAATCCGTGGGGTCACTCCTCGTACATTCCACAGGGGATTTCCGGATTCATCCACATCTGACCGGAAAGTAAAACTCCAAACGTTTCCAGTGAGGACTGAAATTCAGCTGGAGAAGGACCTGGGTCCTCCCAGCCGGGACGGCCGGCGAGCTCCGCTTGGCTTGGGAAGAGCTGCCGGCGCGTGAGCAGCATGGGCGGGCGAGGCCCTTGGGAACATGGCTTTGGTGCGTCCATGGAGGTTGGTTGGCACTCGGAACGAAAGCAGCAGGAAAACACCGCGGGACTGCGGCCGAGGTGGTGGCGCTGGGCTGAGGCTCCTCAGGGCTCCTCGGGGCTCAGCTCCATGGGGCTGGGCTGGGCTAAGGCTCCTCAGGGCTCCTCAGGGCTGTGGCTGAGGCTCCTTGGGGCTCTTCCCCCCCGGGTCCCGGGGGGTTGGCCCCCCGGGGTCTGCTCCTTGGAGCTCTGCTCCTCAGGGCTCTGCTCCTCGGGGCTCTGCTCCACGGGGCTCAGCTCCACGGGGCTCAGCTCCACGGGGCTCTTCAGGGCTCAGCTCCACGGGGCTCTGCTCCTCGGAGCTCTCCCTCGGAGCTCTCCCAGCAGCTCCCAGCAGGGCTAAGGCAAGGCTCCCACCTGGGCACTTCCACAGCACACGAGAGTGTGGAATGTTCTCCAGCCAGATTCCCCAGGGGCTCCTGGCTGGGTGGCCACATCGAGGTTTTTGGCTTTGCTGTCCAAGAGCTGGAGAGGCTTCCCAGCTGCCAGGAAATCACAGAGGAACCCAAAAGCGACTCCTGGGGTGATCAGGGATAAGGGATATTCCACAGCTCGATTCCAGCAGCTTCCTCCTTCCAGCCTTCCCCGTCCTCCCAGCCCCGCGAAAGAACGAACCCAGAGAGAGAAATGAAAGGAACGGAAAGAGAAAAATCCAGCGTCTCCCAGTCCCGCGGCAGGATGAACACCAGTGGCAGAGGCCACATGAACAGTATTCTAATTTAATAAATAAATAACCTAAAAACACACGGTCGACTATGGCAGCAAGCCCGGCTCTAGCGTGGGAAGCTTGCGCGGTTTCATCCTGTACAGTAGTTGAGAAAAGACTCGGGTGGTTGTTGCTGTTCCTCGCGATTTCTCGGGACGCAGCGGCAGGAACTCAGTATCTGGAAAAGAGGGGAACGTGGGATTGGTGAGAGGGGAAGGTGCCCTGGCATCGCCACGGGGATTTTGGGAGATGGAACTGAGGAAGGGATTTGGTCCTCGTTGCCTCCGAGGTGACCACAGGAGGTTTGAGGGTTGTGGCTCCTCCTCAGCACAGGGAATTCCTGTGACCCTCAGTGGATCCCAAACTCTCCAAACCTTGCTCCCCACACGGCTGGGCTGCACCAGACACTGAACTCAGGCAGAGAGAGCTGAGCCAGAGGGAACTCCTGCACAGCCATGGGGAAACACCAGGAGTTTGTAGGGGAAAAAAAAGCTCAGGATGTGGGAAAACCCAGTAATCCCCAAAGTGGGAGTGCTGTGGTGCAGCGCTGCTCTCTGCCTGCCAAGAAAATCCCTTTTCCTGCAGGAAAAGGATCTGGGGAAACCCTCCCAACACACTGATCCACATTTGTGCAAAGCCATTTCATTCCATGGTGGAAATCCATGGCAGTGCTGGCTGAGAAATGTGGGAAGGGAAGGGATCCAGGGGCTCCTACTGAAAATCATTATTATTTTGGGGGATCTGCCCAAGCCGTGCTCAGGAAGGAGCTGTGAGAGCAGCCCAGGGCTGAGGCTGCTCTGTGCCACCTCATCCTTCATCAAACTTTAAAAATAAAGCTGCCACTGAGCCAGTGGCATCGCTGTGGCATCTGCCACGTCTGGGTGACAGCTGCTGCCACACACCAAGGGCTCCTGTCCTGCCAAACGCTGCTGTCACAGCTCCAACTGCGCCGTCCCCCTCCTGCTCTGCAGTGGGACCTGCAGAATGCTCTCAGTGGGGTCAAACCCCGTCCCCTGTGTCCCCTCTGTCCCCTGTGTCCCCAGGGGCACCTGTAGTAGTTGGGTTTGAAGGGTCCATTCTTGTTGAGCCCCAGGTACTTGGCCTGCTCGTCTGTCAGCTCCGTCAGGTGTGCGTCGAAGGTGGGCAGGTGCAGGCTGGCCACGTACTCGTCTGGGGGACAGGAGGACAGCGCTCCTTAGGACAGCCAGGATGGCAGAACGAGTCCCCTGGGGAGCCACCCGACAGCTCCGGCAGGTGACACCTCACGCCAAGGGGTGACAAGCCACCCCTGCCTCAAAAACCCCAATTCCCACCCAAAAACACATTTTGTGGCCAAAGTGTGGTTGGTGTGGCTGTGCTGTGTCCCGAGGGTGGAGCTCTGCTGGGTGAGATGGAGCAGCTATTGTGTCCCCACAGTGGAGCTCTGCTAGGTGGGGTGGAGGAGCTGTTGTGTCCCCACGGTGGAGCTCTGCCGGGTGGGATGGAGGAGCTGTTGTGTCCCCACGGTGGAGCTCTGCCGGGTGGGATGGAGCAGCTGTTGTGTCCCCACGGTGGAGCTCTGCTGGGTGGGGTGGAGCAGCTCCACTGCAGAATTCCCGGGGGACAATCCCTGCACTAGGATGTGTCCCAGAGCCAGGAAAGGAGCTGCTGGGGGACCCTGAGCCTGGCCTAGTGTCACCTCCCAGCTGTGACAAGGACATTGTCTGGCCCGGTGTCACCTCCCGGCTGTGAAAGTGCCACTTCCCGGCAGTGACAGTGCCCCCTCCCGGCTGTGACGGTGACATAGTCTGCTCCACTGTCACCTCCCAGCTGTGACAGTGCCACCTCCAGGCTGTGAAAGTGCCACAGCCCAGCCCAGTGCCACCTCCCGGCTGTGAAAGTGACATAGTCTGGCCCGGTGTCACCTCCCAGCTGTGACAGCCCTGCCCTGTCGCCGCTCCCAGCAGGGACAGGGACACAGCCCAGCTGCGACAGTGCCCCCTCCTGGCTGTGACAGT
Organism: Entomyzon cyanotis; assembly: GCA_024500445.1. Classification (NCBI taxonomy): domain Eukaryota; kingdom Metazoa; phylum Chordata; class Aves; order Passeriformes; family Meliphagidae; genus Entomyzon; species Entomyzon cyanotis. The sequence continues at coordinate 3,909,517 of JAKEPQ010001019.1, forward strand.
GCCACAGCCCGGTGTCCCCTCCCGGCTGTCCTCTCCCGACGCCCCAGGGAAGGCAGCAGCACGGCTGTTACCCATTTTTTTCGGCAGCAAATACACGTCCTGCTTGTAGCGTCCCTCGGGAGCGTTGTAGAGCTCGATCAGAGCCAGCGCCTGCGGGGACACTCGGGTCAGTCTGTCCCCGCTGTCCCCCGGAGCACAGCCTGCCCTCCTCCAGCCCCAGCCCTGCTCACCTGCGTGGTGGCAGTGATGGACAGGACGAAGGTGGGGACAGTGGAGCAGCTCAGGTTCAGCAGGCGGCCCTGGGAAGCAAAATGTGGTGTTTGTAACCCTGCAGGAGGCACAGGAACCAGAATGTGTCCCAACTGGGGTGACACATTCTTTGTCACCTGCACTGACCCCAGGGTGCTGGCTGCCCGATGGAAGTGAAAATATCCCAGTGGGAAATACCCTGCAGTGGGATAAATCAAAATATGGGAGCTTTTCTTCATCCTGGGAACTCAGGGAGACCTTGTGGCTCTGCACGGGGAGGGGACAGGAGGGGACAGGAGGGGACAGCTGGGGGTCAGGCTGTGCTCCAGGGAACAGGGACAGGAGGAGAGCGAACAGCCTCAGGGTGGATTTTGGAAAATTCCTTCATGGAAAGGGTGGTCAGGCACTGGCAGTGCTGGAATTCCCATCCCTGCAGGGATTTCAAAGCCTGTGGATGTGGCACTTGGTGACATTGGCAGTGCTGGGAATGGTTGGGCTTTTCCACCTGAAATCATTCCATGATTCCATGATTCCATTATTCCATGATTCCATGGCCCATTCCATGATTCCATGGCACAATTCCAAGCCTCCCATTCCATGATTCCATGGCCCATTCCATCATTCCCTGGCACAATTCCATGATTCCCTCACCTCTGCCAGCAGCACAATCCTCTTCCCGTCCGGCCAGATGACATGATCCACCTGGGATCTCACCCTCTCCCACGTCAGCTCGGGTGTGCGCAGGCTGGCCTGGGAACGGGATAAAAACGGGATCAGAACGGGATAAAACAGGATAAAACAGGATCAAAATGGGATAAAAATGGGATAAAACACCATCACCCCAAACACCGTCACCTCAAACACCGTCACCCCTAAACATCATTATCCCAAACATCATCACCGTAAAATATCATCCTCCCAAACACCGTCACCCCAAAACAGCATCACCCTAAAACATCATCCCAAACACCATCACCCCAAACAGCACGCCCCTAAACATCAGCACCCCAAAACTCCATCACCCTAAAACATCATCCCAAACACCATCACCCCAAACAGCATCACCCCTAAACATCATCACCCCAAAACATCCATCACCACAAACACATCACCCTAAAACATCATCAACCCAAACACCATCACCCCAAAACATCATCACCCCAAAACTCCATCACCCTAAAACATCATCCCAAACACCATCAACCCAAACACCATCACCCCAAAACATCATCACCCCAAAACTCCATCACCCCAAAACATCATCAACCCAAACACTGTCACCCCTAAACATAATCACCACAAACACCATCACCACAAACCATCATCACCCCGATCACCTCACAGCATCATCACCTCAAAATGCCATGACACCATTGTCCCAAAACACCATCACCCCGAAAGATCATTGCCATAAAACACCATCACCCTAAAACACCATCACCCTAAAACACCATCACCCTAAAACACCAGCACCCTAAAATATCATCACCATAAAAAATCACTATCGCAAAGCACCGTCACCCCAAACATGTCACCCCAAACAGCATCACCCTAAAACACCATCATCCCAAATACTGTCACCCTAAAACACCATCATCCCAAACCATCATCACCATGAAAAATCAGTACTGCAAAGCACTGTCACCCCAAACACAGCACCCTAAACATCATCACCCCAAAACACCATCACCCTAAAATACCATCACCCTAAAATATCATCACCCCAAAACACCATCACCCCAAAACACTATGACCATAAAACATCATCACCCCAAACCATCATCACCATGAAAAATCAGTACTGCAAAACACCGTCACCCCAAACACAGCACCCTAAACATCATCACCCCAAAACACCATCACCCTAAAATATCATCACCCTAAAATATCATCACCCCAAAACACCATCACCCCAAAACACTATGACCATAAAACATCATCACCCCAAACCATCATCACCATGAAAAATCAGTACTGCAAAACACCGTCACCCCAAACACAGCACCCTAAATATCATCACCCCAAAACCTCATCACCCCAAACCATTCACCCCAAATCCCGTCCCCGCTCACCACGTCGATCTCGGTGTTGGAGTGTCCCATGTTGCAGACGATGCAGCTGTTCTTCATCCTGTCCAGATGTTCCCTGGTCACCACGTTCTTGTTCCCTGCAGGGAAAAATCCCATAAATCCCAAATCCCCCATAGACCCCAAACTGCCATAGACCCCATAAATCCCCCATAAATCCCCCATTAACCCCAAATCCCCCATAAATCCCACACTCCCATAAACCCCAAATCCCCCATAAATCTCCCATAAACCCCAAATCCCCCATAAACCCCAAATCCCCTATAGACCCCTATAAATCCCCCATTAACCCCAAATCCCTCTATAAACCCCAAATCCCCTATAAATCCCCAATAACCCCAAACCCCCCCCATAAACCCCAAACCCCCCATTAACCCCAAACCCCCCATAAACCCCAAATCCCCCATAAACCCCAAATCCCCCATAAACCCCAAATCCCCCATAAACCCCAAACCCACCATAAACCCCAAATCCCCCACCAAGGGGCTGATTTGGGGCAGATTTTGGGGTGAATCCCTCCTGCCCCATACCTGTGCAGGTGATCACAATGTCCACCTGCCTGATGACCTCGTTGAGCTTCACCAGCCGAAATCCATCCATGCTGAGAGGGAAAACAGGGAAAAGTCATCCCAAACCCCAACCTGGACTCCCCAAATCCCAAAAATCAGGACACTGGGAATTCCTGGAGGATTTGGGATGATTGGGAGGAGAAGTGAGAAGAGATCTTGGGGTTTTTATCTGCAAACCCCAATTCTCAACCCTATTTTTTGGGTTTTTTTTCAAGCTGTTCCTCCTGCCAGGAACATCCAGGAGTTGTGGATTCACCTGTGGGGTTTGGATCACCCCAAAACCCCCGAAAACCCCACTGATCCCAAAATCCACATTTCCCCAGCCAGGTGAGCTCAGGGATAACCAGGACAGAAGTTTTTTTGGGATTTGTCACCAAACCTCCCCAGAATTCCTTCCTGTGTTTCTCCCAAGCTGTAAAATCCTTGTTACTATAAAAAAATCCTATTTTTTTTTCTGCTGAGTGTCCCAATTTCCTGATTTTTTCCCCCAATTCTCCTGAGAGGAGCCACATGCAGCAGCTGCCTCGTGCAGAGCTGGGAAAAGGATTGCTGGAAACCTAAAATTCTTAAAATTCCCAGGAAAAAACCCCAAACCCCCTGGTTTTCCGGGGAAAAAACCCAAATCCCCTGGTTTTCCCAGGAAAAACCTAAAACAACTCCCCTGTTTTTCCTGGGGAAAAAATCCAAATCCTTTGGGTTTCCATGGAAAAAAACCCAAATCCCATGGTTTTCCCAGGAAAAAACCCCAAATCCCCTGGTTTTCCCAGGAAAAAAACCCTATTTGCCCGGTTTTCTCAGGAAAAAAATCCCAAATCTCCCTGGTTTTCCCAGGAAAAAAACCCAAATCCCTTGGCTTTTCCCAAATCTCCTGGTTTTCCCAGGAAGGGAAGATCACCATTGAGGGGTTCTGGCTGTGGTTTTCCTGGGAAAAATCCCCCAAATACCCTGTTTTTCCCAGGAAAAAACCCCCAATCCTGTAATTTTCCCAGAAAAAAACCCCAAATCCTGTAATTTTCCCAGAAAAAACTGCCAAATCCTGTAATTTTCCCAGAAAAAAAGCCCCAAATCTCTCAGTTTTCCCAGGAAAATAACCCAAACCCCCTTTTTCTCAGGAAAAAAATCCGATTTCCCCAGTTTTCTCAGGGAAAAAAACCCAAATCCTGTGGTTTCCCAGGAAAAAACCCCAAATTCCCTGGTTTTCCTGTTAAAACAACCCAAATCCCATGGTTTTTCCCAGGGAAAAACCCCAATTTCCCCTGTTTTTCCCAGGAAAAAACCCGAAATTTGCCCGGTTTTCTCAGGAAAAAAAACCCAATTTGCCTGATTTTCTCAGGAAAAACCCCAAATCCCTGGTTTTCCCAGGAAAGAAAGATCACCACTGAGAGGTTCTGGCTGTGGTTTTCCTGGGAAAAATCCCAAATCTCTCTGTTTTCCTGGGAAAAAACCCAAACCCCATTTTTTCCCAGGAAAAAACCACCAATTTCCCCAGTTTTCTCAGGATAAAACCCCAATTTGCCTGATTTTCTCAGGCAAAACCCCCAATCCTGTGGTTTCCCAGGAAAGAAACCCAAATTCTGTGGTTTTCCATGGAAAAACCCCCAAATCCTGTGGTTTTCCCAGAAAAAAACCCCCAAATCCTGTGGTTTTCCCAGGAAAAAACCCCAATTTCCCCTGTTTTTCCCAAGGAAAAACCCCAAATCCCGTGGTATTCCCGGGAAAAAAATCCAATTTCCCTTGTTTTTCTCAGGAAAAAATCCCAAATTTCCCTGATTTTCTCAGGAAAAAAACCCGAAATTTGCCCGGTTTTCTCAGGAAAAACCCCAAATCCCCCTGATTTTCCCAGGAAAACCCCCAAATCCCGTGGTTTTCCCATAAAAATCCCAACCCCCCTGGATGCTGAGCTCACCAGGCCTGCAGGGCGCAGATGGGGTCGATCTCAGTCACGTACACGATGGAGCCCATGGCCTTGAGAGCAGCACAGCAGCCTTTGCCCACCTGGGGAATGGGAATTGCAGGGAATGGGGAATGGAGAGGCAGAGTTTGGGATGGGAGTTTGGGGTGGGAGGAATTGGATTGGTGGAGGGTGGGATTCCCGGGATTGGAGTGAAAATTCCATCCTGGAGCTAAGAATTCCCAGGTTTGGACATGGATTTAACGGAATAAATTCCATTCCTGGAGTATCAAATTCCCAGGTTTGGAGCAACCTGAGGCACTAAAATCCCCGAGGTTTGGACATGGATTTAATGGGTTAAATTCCATCCCTGGAGAACGTTGGGGCAGAATTCCCAAGTTTGGAGCAAAAATTCCATTCCTGGAGCACAGAATTCCTGGGATTGGAGCAATCTGAGACTGGACATGGATTAAACGGAATAAATTCCATTCCTGGAGTATCAAATTCCCAGGTTTGGAGCAACCTGAGGCACTAAAAACCCCGAGGTTTGGACATGGATTTAATGGGTTAAATTCCATTCCTGGAGCACAGAATTCCTGGGATTGGAGCAACCTGAGGCACTAAAACCACCAAAATTTGGATATGGATTAAATGGGTAAAATTCCATTCCTGGAGTATGGAATTCCCAGGTTTGGAGTGAAAATTCCAGTCCCAGAGCTCAGAATTCCCAGGATTGGAGCAATCTGAGACTGGACACGGATTAAAGGGATTAAATTCCATTCCTGGAACATGGCATTCCCGGATTTGGAGCAACCTGAGGCATTAAAAACTCCAAAATTGGGATATGGATTAAATGGGTTAAATTCCATTCCTGGAGCACAAAATTCCCAGGTTTGGAGCAATATGAGATTGGACAGGGATTAAATGGAATAAATTGCATTCCTGGAATATGGAATTCCCAAATTTGGAGCAACCTGAGGCACTAAAATCCCCAAGGTTTGGGATTAAATGGAATAAATTCCATTCCTGGAGCTCAGAATTCCCAAGTTTGGAGCAAAAATTCCATTCCTGGAGCACAAAATTCCCAGGTTTGGAGCAATCTGAGACTTGGATCAGAGAGGCACTAAAACCACCAAAATTTGGACATGGAATAAATGGATTAAATTCCATTCCTGCAGCACAGAATTCCCGGGATTGGAACAATCTGAGACTGGACATGGATTTAACAGAATAAATTCCATTCCTGGAGTATGGAATTCCCAGGTTTGGAGTGAAAATTCCAGTCCCAGAGCTCAGAATTCCCGGGATTGGAACAATCTGAGACTGGACATGGATTAAATGGAATAAATTCCATTCCTGGAGCACAAAATTCCCAGGTTTGGAGCAAAAATTCCATTCCTGGGGCTCAGAATTCCTGGGATTGGAGCAACCTGAGATTGGACATAGATTTAATGGAATAAATTGCATTTCTGGAGTATGGAATTCCCAAATTTGGAGCAACCTGAGGCACTAAAATCCCCAAGGTTTGGGATTAAATGGATTAAAGGGAATAAATTGCATCCCTGGAGTATGGAATTCCCAAGTTTTGAGCAAAAATTCCATTCCTGGAGTATGGAATTCCCAGGTTTGGAGCAACTTGAGGTACTAAAATCCCCAAGGTTTGGGATTAAATGGATTAAATGGAATAAATTGCATTCCTGGAGTATGGAATTCCCAAGTTTTGAGCAAAAATTCCATTCCTGGAGCTCAGAATTCCTGGTTTGCAGCAATCTGAGACTCAGATAAGAGAGGCACTAAACCCACCAGAATTTGGACATGGATTTAATGGAATAAATTCCATTCCTGGAGCATGGAATTCCCAAATTTGGAGCAACCTGAGGCACTAAAAACTCCAAGGTTTGCATATGGATTAAATTCCATTCCTGCAGTATGGAATTCCCACATTTGGACATGGATTAAATGGAATAAATTGCATTCCTGGAGTATGGAATTCCCAGGTTTGGAAACCTGAGGCAAAACCCCAAGGTTTGGCTATGGATTAAATGGAATAAATTCATTCCTGGAACACAAAATTCCTGGGTTTGGAGCAAAAATTCCATTCCTGGGGCTCAGAATTCCTGGGATTGGACATGGATTAAATGGAATAAATTGCATTCCTGGAGTATGGAATTCCTGGGATTGGAGCAATATGAGACACTAAAAACCCCAAAATTTGGACAGGGAATAAATGGGTTAAATTCCATTCCTGGAACATGGCATTCCCGGATTTGGAGCAACCTGAGGCACTAAAAACTCCAAAATTGGGATATGGATTAAATGGGTTAAATTCCATTCCTGGAGCACAAAATTCCCAGGTTTGGAGCAATATGAGATTGGACATGGATTAAATGGAATAAATTGCATTCCTGGAATATGGAATTCCCAAATTTGGAGCAACCTGAGGCACTAAAATCCCCAAGGTTTGGGATTAAATGGAATAAATTCCATTCCTGGAGCTCAGACTTCTGGGGATTGGAGCAAAAATTCCATTCCTGGAGTACTGAATTCCCAGGTTTGGAGCAACCTGAGATTGGACAAGGATTAAATGGATTAAATTCCATTCCTGTAGTATGGAATTCCCAGATTTGGAGCAAAAATTCCATTCTGGAGCATGGAATTCCCAGGTTTGGAGCAACCTGAGGCACTAAAACCACCAAAATTTGGACAGGGAATAAATGGGTTAAATTGCATTCCTGGAGCTCAGAATTCCCAGGTTTGGATATGGATTAAATGGATTGAATTCCATTCCTGGAGTAAAATTCCAGGATTGGAGCAAAAATTCCATTCCTGGAGAATGGAATTCTCAGGTTATCAGATAAAAGATTAAATTAAAGATAATAATAAAGATAATAATAAATTATAAATTACAATAAATTATTATAAATTTACAATAAATTATAAATAATTTATAGATAATGATAAATCAATATCTGGACATGTCAATATTCAGATATTAAAGATATTCTGAATATTTGATTTTTTAATTTTTTTTTTTTTTTAAGCATTCAGCTTTGGCATCTCTTTTATAACAAAGAGGAGAATAAATTGATTTAATGATAAAGTGGAATTCCCAGTGGGAAAAATGGGGAAATTCATCCTCCTTACCTCCCCATAGCCACAAACCACCACCTGCTTCCCTCCAAACATCATGTCTGTTGTCCTCTTCAGGCTGAAGAGAAATGGGAAAAAATCAAATTAAAATTCAGAATTAACACCTGGATTAATTAATTAATTAACGATCCTGCACCCCTGAGAGCCACGGGAATTCCAAAGGCAGGGAAGATCCAAAAACCACCTAAAATCTGATTTTTTTTCCTTTTGTAAGGATGGAGGTGATTTTGTTAATTAATTTTGTTATTAATTAATTAATGATCCTGCACCCCTAACATCCACAGGAATTCCAGGGGCAGGAAAGACCCAAAAACCACCTAAAATCTGATTTTTTCCCCTTTTTTAAGGATGGAGGTTATTTCCTTCTTCCAACAAAGAGGAATTTGTTTTGGGAGTCTTTTTAAATTCAATTTTAATTCATTTATTTTGGTTTTGATTCTCCAAAAATACTAAAAATCCTCTCCAAATCTATCTTTTTTCCTGATTTTTTTGCTGCCAACTCCAAACTCCCCCAGAGAGACCCCAGGAGCAGCAGGGAATTGGGACTTCCTTGCCAAATCCCACAAATTCAGCTCCCCCTGGGTTCCTCCTCCTCTCCCCCAGCCTGTCCTACATTCCAGGTTATTTTTAGCTCTGGAATAAATAGGTTAGCAGTGCAGGGAAGGTGAAATTCCCTCTTTTTCCAAGGAATTCATCTCAAACAGCTCTGCCTGCATCTCCCTCAATTCTGTCTGGAATTCCTGGGATTAGCCAATCCTGATTTTTTCTGTGGAATCCCAGGATGGTTTGGGTTGGGAAGGACCTTCAATCCCATTTATCCCATTTTATCCCATTATTCCATGCGACAAATGGAATTGGGTTTCTCCCATTCAGGGACAATTCCCATATCCCATATCCCATATCCCACATCCCATATATCTCATATCCCATATCCCACATCCCAATTCCCATATCCCATATCCCACATCCCAATTCCCATATCCCATATATCTCATATCCCACATCCCAATTCCCATATCCCATATCCCATATCCCACATCCCATATCCCATATATCTCATATCCCATATCCCAATTCCCAATTCCCATATCCCATATCCCACATCCCATATCCCATATCCCAATTCCCATATCCCATATCCCATATCCCAATTCCCACATCCCATATCCCATATCCCAATTCCCACATCCCATATCCCATATCCCACATCCCATATCCCACATCCCATATCCCATATCCCAATTCCCATATCCCAATTCCCATATCCCAATTCCCATATCCCAATTCCCAATTCCCATATCCCAATTCCCACATCCCATATCCCATATCCTACATCCCATATCCCATATCCCATATCCCAATTCCCATATCCCATATCCCAATTCCCATATCCCAATTCCCACATCCCATATCCCATATCCCAATTCCCATATCCCATATCCCACATCCCATATCCCATATCCCAATTCCCATATCCCAATTCCCATATCCCAATTCCCATACCTCCCAATTCCCATATCCCAATTCCCAATTCCCATATCCCATATCCCATATCCTTTTCCACAAGGCTTTGGTCACTTCCAGGGATGGAGCAGCCTTGGTTTCTTTGGGAATTCTGTTCCCATGTTTCACCCCCTCATTTTTCCCAGAATATCCCCCTGGGCACATCCCAAATCCCACATGCCCTGTGGGAATTCCCTCTCCCCTTCCCTATGGAAATTCCTCTCCCATTCCCTACGGGAATTCCTTCCCCATTCATTCCCTGTGGGAATTTCCTCTCCCCCCTCCCTATGGGAATTCCTCCCCCATTCCCTGTCAGAATTCCCTCTCCCCTCTCCCTGTGGAAATTCTTCCACCATTCCCTGTGGGAATTCTCTGCCCCATTCCTGTGGGAATTCCCTCCCCCATTTCTATGGGAATTCCTCTCCCATTCCCTGTGGGAATTCCCTCCCCACGTTCCCTATGGGAATTCCCTCTCCACCATTCCCAGTGGGAATTCCTCCCCCATTCCCTGTAGGAATTTCCTTCCCCATTCACTGTGGAAATTCCCTTTCCCCATCCCTATGGGAATTCCTCCTCCATTCCCTGTAGGAATTTCCTTCCCCTATTCCTCTGGGAATTCCCTCCACTGTTCTCTGTGGGAATTCCCTCTCCATCATTCCCTGTGGGAATTCCTCTCCACCATTCCCAGGGTGAATTCCCTGCCCCATCTCAGTGGGAATTCTTCCCCCATTCCTGTGGAAATTCCTTCCCACCATTCCTTGTGGAAATACCCTCTCCCCATCCCTGTGGGAATTCCTCATTATATTCCCTGTGGGAATTCCCCCCCTGCTTTCCCTGTGGGAATTCCATCTCCATCATTCCCTATGGGAATTCCTCCCCCATCATTCCCTGTAGGAATTCCCTCCCCTTCCCTATGGGGATTTCTCCCCCATTCCTATAGAAATTCCTCCCCCATTCCCGTGGGAATTCCCTCCCCCCATTCCCATGGGAATTCCTTCTCCATATTCCCGTGGAATTCCCACTCACCCATCCAGGATGGATTCCCGGCAGCAGTAGAGGTTGTCAAACTTCTGTTTGGTGACAGAGTCGTTGACATTCATGGCAGGAACACAGAGCTTGCCAGCCTTGGAGAGCTGGTACAGCCTGGGGGGAATGGGGATGGATTAGCCATGGGAATGTGATTATCCACGGGAAATCATTCCCTGGGATTGGGAATCGTCGGGCTGGGGCTGGGAAAATCCCATTCCATGGGCAGCAACATTTCCCATTATCCCAGGGTGCTCCAAACCCCACTCCTTGGCCATTCCAGAGATCCAGGGACAGCCACAGCTGCTCTGGGAATTCCAGCCCAGCCAGGAATTCCTTCCCAAGATCCCATCCATCCCTGCCCTCTGGCAGTGGGAAGCCATTCCCTGTGTCCTGTCCCTCCATGCCTTGTCCCCAGTCCCTCTGCAGCTCTCCTGGAGCTCCTTCAGGCCCTGGCAGGAGCTCTGAGCTCTCCCTGGATATTTCTCCTCTCTCTGCTCTGTGGCTCCAGGGCACTAAAAATTCATTTAAACTCACTAGAATTTAAAATCACTAAAAGCACTAAAATTCAAAATCAGTAAACTCACTAAAATTAAAAATCACTAAACTCACTAAAATTTAAAATCACTAAAATTCAAAGTCACTAAACTCACTAACATTTAAAATTGCTAAAATCACTGAAATTTAAACTCAGTAAAAATTAAACTCACTGAAACTTAAACTCAGTAAAAATTTAAACTCACTGAAATTTAAACTCACTAAAGTCACTAAAATTTAAAATCACTGAACTCGCTAAAATTTAAACTCACTAAAATTTAAAATCACTAAACTCACTAAAATTTAAACTCACTAAACTCACTAAAATTTAAACTCACTAAAATTTAAACTCAAAACTACAAATCCATTTCAACACCTCACTATGGCTGCAAAGAGAATCTGACAATCACATTCCTGCCGCAGTTCTCGGGAAAAAGCAGAGCTCAGGTGTTGGAGGTTCCACCTTGAGCCTCCCGAATTTTTATCCCAAATTTTTATCCCGAATTTTTATCCCAAATTTCTCTGTGCTGACTGACATTCCATTACCTGTGCACTCCGGTCACGCTCTCCTCCACGATCCCCTTGATCTTCTTGAACATGTTGGGATATTTCTTGTAGATCCAGTGGGTGAGATCTCCTCCATCATCCAAAATCTGCAATGAAAACAGCCGCAGGGTCACTGCTGGAATAAAAATGTTGGAGGGGAGAGAGGAGAGAAACTCGCTGGAAAACTGTCCTGGGAATCGCAGGATTCCTGGGAAAAGAGATGTCCAGGAGGTTGTCTGGTTTTGAGGGTATGGAAAGTTCTGGAATGGCAGCCAAGGAAGGGGCTGAGCTCAGAGGGATCCCATGGATGATGGATGATGGATGGATGGATGGATGGATGGATGATGGATGGATGATGGATGATGGATGGATGGATGGATGATGGATGGATGATGGATGGATGATGGATGGATGATGGATGATGGATGATGGATGGATGATGGATGGATGATGGATGGATGATGGATGGATGGATGATGGATGATGGATGGATGGATGATGGATGGATGGATGATGGATGATGGATGATGGATGGATGATGGATGGATGATGGATGGATGATGGATGGATGGATGATGGATGATGGATGGATGATGGATGGATGATGGATGGATGATGGATGATGGATGGATGGAGTTCCCAGAGAAGCTGTGGCTGCCTCTGGTTTTTGTTCAGAAAATCCAATCAGCCAAAGGTGAGAATTTCATGGTGAAAATGGTGAAATCTCCTCTCAAAAATTCCTGATTCTGAGCCATTTTTAGCAGATAAATTAAATGACCTTAAACTGCAGTGAGATCCTCTGAAATCAAACCAAACACCCCAAAAACCACCTTATTTTGGAATTATTGACACAAAACCCTGCCTGGCAAAATCCAGGAGATTTTAACTTCCCTTTTCCATGATTTGGGAAATCAGGAAAAATCCATTTTCCAGCACTTTGGCACTGAGTTTTCACTGCTAAGCCAGGCTTAAGGAATGAGAAAAACCCCCAGCAGCACTAAACCTCCTCCTCCTCCTCTTTTCCAGGTGTTTCCAGGTGTTTTCCAGGTGCTTTCCAGGTGTTTTCCAGGTGTTTCACTCACCATGTTGGGCTGCCAGCCCTCGACATTGACGCAGCGATCGATGCACCACCAGAAATCATCCTCGGATTCTCCTTTCCAGGCAAACACTGGGAATCCTGGAGAGACAGGGAGAGGGAAATTAATCCTTGGGATTAAAAAATCCCTCGGGATCAGGTTTGGGATGGAATTTTTGGGATGTATCTCCAAAAAAAAAAAAAATCTGGGAGATACTTGAAGAAAATAAATTGGTTTTATCTTCCCTCATTTCTTCCTCTTGCCCAGGAAAGAATTGAAGAGATTGGTGAGAAGCTCTCAATAATCAGATTTATTTGGAAAAATCCAGATTTCCCTGTGGATTAGGTGTCCTACTTGCTTGTCAGGCAGCATGGAGTCTAATTTATTAATTAGTGGGTTAATTTATTTAATGTATTCTGATTGGGAGGAGTTATTGCTCTGCTTCAGTGAGCAACACCTGGTGGGTTCAGCTGGGTTTGGGTTTCCCAGAGCTTGGGGACAAAGCTGTGGCTTCAGCCAGGTGAATTCCCTGATTTAACCAGGAGAAATCCCTGGATTTACTCAGGTAAAATCCCTTGGTATCACCCAGGTAAAATCCCTGGATTTATCCAAGTAAAATGCTTGGCTTTGCCAGGTAAAATAATTTGCTTTACCCAGATAAAACCCTGGATTTAGCCAGGTAAAATCAGGACTTATCCAGGTAAAATCCCTAGTTTTAGGGAAAACTTCGGGACTTATCCAGGTAAAATCTTGGCATTACCCAGATAAAATCCCTGGATTTACCCAGGTGAAATCCTTGTATTACCCAGGTGAAATCCCTGGTCTTGCCCAGCTAAATTCCTTGGCTTTACTCAAGAAAATCCCTTGGTCTCACCCAGGTAAAATCCCTGGATTTATCCCAATAAAAAAAAACCCAAAAACCCAAAAAATCTCAATAAAATCCCTTAAAAATCCCAATAAAAGCCCAATAAAAATCCCCAAAAAATCCCCAAAAAATCCCTAAAAATAATAATTTAAAAAATTTTTTAAATCCCTAAAAATCCCAATAAAATCCCTATAAAATCCCTTAAAAATCCCAATAAATTCCCAATAAAATCCCTAAGAAATCCCAATAAAATCCCTAAAAAATCCCAATAAAACCCCCAAAAAATCCCAATAAAATCCCTTAAAAATCCCAATAAAATCCCTAAAAATCCCCAAAAAATCCCTAAAAAAAAAAAAATTTAAAAATCCCTAAAAATCCCAATAAAATCCCTAAAAAATCCCAATAAATTCCCAATAAAATCCCTAAAAAATCCCAATAAAAGCCCAATAAAATAAAAAAAAATCCCAATAAAATCCCAATAAAATCCCAATAAAATCCCAATAAAATCCCTAAAAAATCCCAATAAAATAAAAAAAACCCAAAAAATCCCAATAAAATCCCCCAAAAATCCCCAAAAAATCCCACTAAAACCCCAATAAAACCCAGGAGGGAAGAAGAGGCAGAATTCCCCTACCACTCTCCGCCAGGGCAGCAGCAACCTCGTTGAGGGTGGAGTAGATGTTGCAGGCAGCCCAGCGGCACTGAGCGCCCAGCGCGCCCAGCGTCTCCATCAGCACCTGGATCCCAGAAAAACAGGGAAAATCAACCCAGAGCAATGCAAATATTGGGTTTTTGTGTATTTGGGGAGAAAGGGTTTGGGATTTCTGGAGTTGGGTTTGAGCTTTTGGTGGGAATCCAAAATTGGGTTTCAGCTTCTGGAAGGTCTCTGAAGTTGGTTTTGAGCTTCTGAGGGATCTCTAAAATTGGGTTTAAGTTTCTGAAAGGTCTCTGAAGTTGTTTCTGAGCTTTTGGAAGGTCACAGAAATGGGTTTTAAGGTACTGGAGGGTCTCTGAAGTTGGGGGGGGTTTAAGCTTCTGGAAGGTCTGTGACATTATTTTTGAACTTCTGAGGAGTCTTTAAAATTGGTTTTGAGCTTCTGAGTGGTCTCTAAACCTGGTTTTAAGCCTCTGGAAGGTCTCTGACGTTGGGTTTAAGTTGGGAAATGAGCAGTGGGAATTCTCTGTTTTATGGGATAAAGAGTGGGAATTCCCAGTTTTAGGGATCAGCAATGGGAATTCCAAGTTTTATGGGATGAGCAGTGGGAATTCCCTGTTTTAGGGGATCAGCAATGGGAAGTTCCCTGTTTTAGAGGTTATGATCCATGAGAATTCCCTGTTTTATGGGATCAGCAGTGGGAATTCCCTGTTTTAGGGGACAAACAGTGGGAATTCCCAGTTTTATGAGGATCAGCAGTGGGAATTCCCTGTTTTATGGGATCAGCAGTGGGAATTCCCTGTTTTATGGAGATGAACAGTGGGAATTCCCTGTTTTAGGGGATCAGCAGTGGGAATTTGGGATTTGGGACCATCCCCTTACAGCTGTCTGGGCTGTGATGTGTGTGCAGCCCACGATTTTGGCTCCAGCCAGAGGTTTCTCTCCCTGAGCTCTCTTCCTCAAAGCCATCAGCGCCGGCATTTCTGCAGGAAAAACGGGGAAAAAAAGGGAAAAAAAGTCAAAAGGACCCAAAATCCCTCTGGATTTTTCCCTATTTTGGTTAAATTTCTACCTCCAGGTGAGGATGGAGGAAAATCTAATTCAGGGTGAGGGTTTGGCATTTGCTGTTGTGCTCCACCTCCCCAATTTCCCTCCAACACCTAAACCCTGCCTGGCCTTTGCTGGGGGTTTTTGGAGATAATAAAACAAAATCAAACTTGTCAGATTTGTGTTTAATAGATTTGGTCTTACCCAGGTAAAATCCCTGGTTTTCCCCAGGTGAAATCCCTGGACTTATTTAGGTAAAATCCTTGGCCATAAGGATTTTAAATGATAAAAAAAAAGATAAAAACCCCATAAGATAAAAACCCTAAAATGGATTTTACCTTTCCTACTGATTCAGCCCAACAATTCTGACTGCAGAGCAGTTCTAACCCCATAACTCCTTTCCCATCCCACAAAATCCCATACAACCTTCCCCATTCTACAGGAAGGATGTCAGGAAATCCCTGGATTTATCCAGGTGAAATCCTCATCCTTACCCAGGTAAAGTCCCTGGTCTTACCCAGGTGAAACCCCTGGACTTATTTAGGTAAAATCCTGGCTTTACCCAGGTAAAATCACTGGATTTATCCAGGTGAAATCCCTGGATTTACCCAGGTGAAGTCCTTAGCCATAAGATAAAATTATTAAAGAAAAACAACCCAACATAAGATAAAACCCCTCAAATGGATTTTACCTTTCCTACTGATTCAGCCCAACAAGTCTGACTGCAGAGCAGCTCTAACCCCACAAAATCCCACACAATCTCCCCCACCCTACACGAAGGCTGTCAGAAAACCCCAAGCCTCACCAGAGCAGGATTTGGGATAACCAAACCCCACAGAACCAGGGGAAGTTTCCCACACCGACCTTGCTCGGCGATCTCGATCTCGCGGCGCCCAAACTCGGCCTGTTTGATGTTCTTCACGCAGAAATCGCTGCTGCCCTTGGAGTTCTTCTGCTGCTTGTCCCGCGGGGAAGTCTCGTCGTCAGAGCTGTCCGTGTAGGAGGCGGCTGGGGGGAGAGGGAAAAATGGGGGAAGTGT
This sequence comes from Entomyzon cyanotis, assembly GCA_024500445.1. NCBI lineage: Eukaryota > Metazoa > Chordata > Aves > Passeriformes > Meliphagidae > Entomyzon > Entomyzon cyanotis. The sequence continues at coordinate 3,925,757 of JAKEPQ010001019.1, forward strand.
TCCCAAAGGGATTTAGGATGGGGGGAATGGGGTGATCCATGGGAATATCCCATATCCTTCCAGCTTCATGGATCAGTAGATCCTGAGCCTAAACAGATCAGATTAAATCCTGATCACAGTGGGTATGGATGAGCTGATTAATTCCATCCTTGGAGAATTTTGGGAATTGTTTGGAGAGCTATGGATCAGCAGATCCTGATCCCATGGGATCAGATTAAATCCTGATCAGAGTGGGTGTGGATGAGCTGATTAATTCCACCCTTGGGGGATTTTGGGAATCATTTGGAAATCCATGGATCAGCAGATCTGAACCTACAACAGGATCCCATGGGATCAGATTGAATCCTGATTGCATGGAATTAATCAGCACAGTGGATGTGCTGATTAATTCCATCCTTGAGGGATTTTGGGAATTGTTGGGAAAGCCATGGATCAGCAGATCTGAACCCATGGGATCAGATTAAATCCTGCCTTAGGAGTGGGTGTGGATGTGCTGATTTAATTAATTAATTAATTCCAGGAGCTGTCAGTAATTATCTTCCTTTCAAAGATCTCCAAACCTTTGGTTATGGATCACACCACAGCAGACACATAGAAAAGCCATTCATGGAGGCAGAAATCCCCTCTCCCGTTGATTTTGACTCCTAAAATCTCGTATATTTATATAAAATCACATCCATTTTCGATCTGAGTCACGATGGATTCACCACCACGTTGTTCCTGCTTTCGATCAGCTGGAAAAATCCTTTGTGCCACATTTTCCTCTGGAAACCAAAGCTCTCCCATCTTTCAGGACCTCCTCTTCCTTCTCCAGATGATCCTTCCAGGACCCAACCCATCCACGTGGCCATTCCCTCATTCCCATGGAATTTTTCTGCTCCAAGAGGAATTTTTCCTCTCCAGATCCTGTGGTGATTGTAATCCAAACCTGAGGTTTGGCATGGAATGGTTTTTCCCAGAGCAGAGGAATTCCATGGTGGAACAGCTCCATCCACGATGGGCCTGCTGGAGTTGGCTGATGTTGTGGAATGGGAATTTATGGGAATGATGGATGAGATCTCTTTCTTCCACATTCCCAACAGGGAATGCTCCATGGGATTTGTTCCACCCCACGGTGAAGATTCCCAATTTCCACCCCAAATCCATGCCAGGGGAATGAGGCAGCAGGAAAGGTGGGAGGTTCCTATAGGGCTGAACCCATCACCACTCAGAAGATTCCCAATTTCCACCCCAAATCTGCATCATGGGAATGAGGTAGCAGGAAGGGTGGGAGGTTCTTATGGGGCTAAACTGATCACCACCCCACAGTGAAGATTCCCAGTTTCCACCCCAAATCTGTATCATGGAAATGAGGCACAAGAAAGGGTGGGAGGCTCTTATGGGGTTGAATCCATCACCACCCCACAGTCAAGATTCCCAGTTTCCACCCCAAATCTGTATCATGGAAATGAGGCACCAGGAAGGGTTGAGGTTCTTATGGGGTTGAACCCATCACCAATTCCTACCCCAAATCCATGCCAGGGAATGAGGCACCAGGAAAGGTGGGAAGTTCCTATAGGGCTGAACCCATCACCACCCCACGGTGAATATTCCCAGTTTCCACCCCAAATCTGCACCAGGAGAATGGGCAGCAGGGAGGCTGGGAGGTTCCTACATGGCTCATCCATCCCCACCAGCACTCCCAGGGAGCTGCAGCTTTCCAGAGCCATCCAGGCCTCGAGTGAGGATGGATTCCAACTTCTCCTTCATTTATTCTGAGTCAATTAACCCCCTCTGTACCCTGAACAGCTCTGGTGACATTTCCACCCCAAAAACCCCAAAAACTGAGTTAAACCTCCACCCCAGCCCAGCCATGGCTTTGTGCTTCCCACAGGACCAACAGCTCCACATTTCCCCTGCTGACTGGAGGGATCTCAGTGATTCCAAGGAAAAAAGCTCAGCCTGGATGCCGTGGGGGTGCCAGGCTGTCCCAATCCGCTTAGGCAGTAGGGAATTAGCATTGCTGGAATTTCTCTCTGTGCCCAGCTGGGGAGGAGAGGAGAGGAGAGGAGAGGAGAGGAGAGGAGAGGAGAGGAGAGGAGAGGAGAGGAGAGGAGAGGAGAGGAGAGGAGAGGAGAGGAGAGGAGAGGAGAGGAGAGGAGAGGAGAGGAGAGGAGAGGAGAGGAGAGGAGAGGAGAGGAGAGGGAGAGGAGAGGAGAGGAGAGGAGAGGAGAGGAGAGGAGAGGAGAGGAGAGGAGAGGAGAGGAGAGGAGAGGAGAGGAGAGGGAGAGGAGAGGAGAGGAGAGGAGAGAGAGAGAAAGAGAGAAAGAGAGAAAGAGAGAGAGAGAGAGAGAGAGAGAGAGAGAAAGAGAGAGAGAGAAAGAGAGAAAGAAAGAAAGAAAGAAAGAAAGAAGAGAAAGAAAGAAAGAAAGAAAGAAAGAAAGAAAGAAAGAAAGAGAGAGAAAGAAAGAAAGAAAGAAAGAAAGAAAGAAAGATCCCACCCTGCCAAGCACCCCAATCCCAAGGACTAATCACTAAAGGACACCTTGTGGAATCCCAAACTCCTTACAGCAAGGGCTCCAGAAGGAAGGATTAATTAGTTGGAGGAGGATTAGTTCCTTGAAGATAGTTAAGCTGTGCAGAGGTTGGTTTAAAATCAGGTGAGTTTTGGTTCTGGAGGTGAAAAGCAATTTTTGGACCAAAGGAAAACTTGCTTTGAGTGGCCAGATTTTCACAGGCAGGAGATTTTTTACTGTTTAATGCATATACAATGTGGAGGTGTACAGAGGCAATTAAATGAATGCTGTTAGTTAATACAACAGCAAAATAATCTCTAATATTCAATTTTGCCTTTGATGTTCTGTGAGATGAAAAGCACTGAAAGGAAAGGATTCCTGTCATTAATCCATGGGAGCTTCCTAGATATATCCTCAGAAACTGATGGATGAAAACTTCCTCCCCTGGGTTTGTCTTTCAGTGAGATGTGGAGAATTTTAATATAAATTGGATTATTGATATCATCTCTGTCCAGAGAGGCTGAGGATTCCACACCCCTGGAAGTGTCAGAGGATGGACAGAGTTTGGAAGAACCATGGGGTGGCACTGGATGGGTTTTCAGATTCCTTCCCACCCAAACCATCCCAGGATTCCAGGATTTGAGTTATTGATGGATTAGCTGCAGATTTTTGGGCTCAGTGATCCACGTGGGTTCTTCCCAACTTGGGATATTCCATTCCAAGGATAAACCCTTCCAAGAGATTCCAGCAGGACAAACCATTCCAAGGAATCTCCTTTCCAAGAGATTCCAGCAGGACAAGCCATTCCAAGGACAAACCATCCCAAGAGATTCTTGCAGGACAAACCCTTCCAGAGATTCCAGCAGGACAAACCCTTCCAAGGACAAACCATCCCAAGAGATTCCAGCAGGACAAACCCTTCCAAGGATAAACTCTTCCAAGGATAAACCCTTCCAAGAGATTCCAGCAGGACAAACCATTCCAGGGAATCTCCTTTCCAAGAGATTCCAGCAGGACAAACCATTCCAAGGACAAACCCTTCCAAGGACAAACCATCCCAAGAGATTCCAGCAGGACAAACCATTCCAAGGATAAACCCTTCCAAGAGCCCTTCAAGGCTCCAATCTCACCTGCAATGAACCTCCAGTGGATCCACATGGATTTGTGCAGGAACAGGAGAGAAGATGATGCTCAAATAAATGAATGAATAAAACGTGGAAACACCGTTTTTCCTGAGCTTGGTGATGCCTAGGATTTTAGTTTCTGTATTTTTCATGTTTCTGTAGTTTTAGTGTGTGATTTGGACTCCACATTAAGTGCTAAAACTTCTGCTCCCAGCATTTTTAGACAAAACAATTCCTGTAAGTTGGAATCCAAGGAAACTTTGTTGCCTCAGAGCCCCAAAATATGAAAACAACAGTGAACTGAGGTGAGCAAACTTGGAATAATTAACATCAACACCTGAAGGTGTAATTGGAGGATTAAACCTCGATATGTTAATGGACAGAATTTATAAAATATGAAAAACTCGTGACTCACTGTCCATTTTGGGTGAAGCCTCTTGAGGGGGCTCTGTCTGCCCTGAATGCACCACTAATTAATTCAATTAATTTAACTGCTTTTTATTCTCCTAATTTTGTCTAACCTCTGTTTTAGGTCAGCCTGTTCAGGCATCACTGGGAGGAAAAGGAAGAGAAGAAGGAAAGGCAGGAGAGGTTGTAAGGAGGATCAGAAGCGTGAAAAACACCGGAATAATTTAATTTTCCATCCAACCCAGATGTACCTGAAGGCCTTCAATTAACTTAACTGCTTTTTATTCTCCTAACTTCATCTAGTCTCTGTTTTAGGTTATCCTGTTCAGGCATCACTGGGAGGAAAAGGAAGAGAAGAAGGAAAGGAAGGAAAGGTTGTAAGGAGGATCAGAAGTGTGAAAAACACCGGAATAATTTAATTTTCCATCCAACCACACACGACAACGAGTTAAAAAATCACCAAGCCAATGGGATGTGGGAGATTGCCAACCCACCTGAGCTGTAGCTGTCGGTGGAGGACTGCGAGATGGAGCGCGACAGCGAGCGCCGGCCGATCTTGGTGGGGCGTTTGTTGAACTCCTGCTTCTGGTCAGCAAACTGGATCTGTGGGAGGAAATCAGGGATTCAGAAAGGCCTGGAAAACCCAAGGATTCACCCCAAACCCAAAGCCTTGAGTAGACACCGTCACCATCTCGGTTATGGTTATCCAGAACAAAATTCCTGGATGTATTATTTTACCGTTATGTTAAATTTTGTTGAATTTCAGTCCTTCTGGCAGGAAGATTAGCGATGTCACTCCAGGCTGTGGAGTTTTGGGATGCCTGGAGAACACGAGATTTTCAAAAGCACACAAATCCCAAAATTAAGGATAAACCATTAACCCGAAGCGATTATCCCAGTGGGATTTCCCAGTAACCTCCCAGTATTTTGTTACACCAGTATTTTGTAACACCAATATTTTTTCACACCAATATTTTGGTGTTTTGCCCCATGGAGAACCCCAAGTCCTTTTCCATGGAGATTCCAGACTCCAGGAAGGAGTCCTGAGCAGCACCAGGCTCAGCCCTGACTGAAAGATTTCAGTCAGCAGAGCTGATCTGCTCTTAAGGACGCAAAGACAGAAGAAATAAGCAAATTTTCGCAGTTTTAACAGGAAAATGACATTGAAGGTTGGTATTTAAGGAGGAATCTCTAAGGTTTGTTGGATCCTTTTGGTTGACAACAGCAAGAGGGACAAATAATGAGGATTTTCTTACTCCCTAAATCCAAATTTTGGTTTCACCAAAACCCATTCCAACCCATTCCATGGCAGGGACACCTTTTCCTATCCCAGGCTTGCTCCAGCCTGGCCTTGGACAATTCCAGGGATCCAGGGGCAGCCACAGCTTCTCTGGGAATTCCAGCCCAGCCAGGAATTCCTCCCCAGGATCCAACCTAAACCCACTCTCTTTCAATTTCCTTTATGTGGCTATTGGGCCATAATTAAAATTCAGGAGAACAGATTTAAAGGTTTTAGGAATTTTTCCCAAGATCCAACCTAAACCCACTTTCAATTTCCTTTATGTGGCTATTGGGCCATAATTAAAATTCAGGAGAACAGATTTAAAGGTTTTAGGGAATATTTCATTCGTGAGCCAACCCTCGGCATTCCTGTTATTCCTGCGAAATCTCAGGGAAATTGGAATCACAAATTGCTGGGACTTGGAGCATTACTTGACTCCCTCTGGTGCAACAGGGTTAAATATTGACATCTCCAGAACACTCGGAGCCATTAATTGAGGCTGTTAACGAACCCCTGCGGGTATCTGAGACGTTCTGTGTTTTTCCAAGAAGCCTTTTAACCAGGAAGGGTTGGATCGAGCTCTGGGAACTCCAACTGGAGCTCAGGGGTTGAAGGGGTGATGGTACAGAGATGGAGCCCTGGATTTTGGGGCAGGAAGTGAAGGAAAAGGGATAATTTGGAGTTGTCTGTGACCCCAAGTCTGTGCTGGGAATGGGGATGAGCAGGTCATGGTGCCTGGGAGGAGCTGGGAAGGAACTGGGAGGAGGAGGGAAGGAAGTGGGAAAGATCTGGGAGAGGAAGGAAGATCTGGGAGAGGAGGGGAAGACCTCAGAAAGATCTGGGAGAGGAGGGAAAGATCTGCAAGTGGAGGGAAGGAACTGGGAGAGGAGGGAAAGATCTGGGAAAGGAGGGAAGGATCTGGGACAGAAAAAACTGGGAGAGGAGGGAAGGATCTGGGAGAGGAGGGAAAGATCTGGGAAGGACCTGGGAGAGGAGGGAAGGATCTGGGAAAGAAGGGAAGGAACTGGGAAAGATCTGGGAGAGGAGAGAAAGAACTGGGAGAGGAGGGAAAGGTTTGGGAAAGGAGGGAAGGACTGGGAGAGGAGGGAAGAATTGGGAGAAGGAAAGATCTGGGAGAGAAGGGAAGAAACTGGAAGAGCAGGGAAGAACTGGAAGAGGAAGGAAGAAACTGGGAGAGAAGGGAAAGATCTGGGAGAGGAAGGAAGGATCTGAGAAAGATCTGAGAGAGGAGGGAAGGAACTGGGAGAGGAGGGAAAGATCTGGGAGAGGAGAGAAGGAACTGGGAAAGATCTGGGAGAGGAGAAGAAGAGCTGGGAGAGGTGGGAAGGAACTGGGAGAGGAGGGAAAGAACTGGGAAAGATCTGCAAGAGCAGGGAAAGACCTGGGAGAGGAGGGAAGGAATTGGGAGAGGAGGGAAGGAACTGGGAGAGGAGGGAAAGATCTGGGAGGAAAGGAAGAACTGGGAGAGGAGGAAAAGATCTGGGAGAGGAGAGAAGGAACTGGGAAAGATCTGGGAGGGAAAGATCTGGGAGAAGAGGAAAGGAACTGGGAGAAGAGGGAAGGAAGGAAGAACTGGGAGAGGAGGGCAAGATCTGGGAGAGAAGCGAAGGAATTGGGAGATGAGGGAAAGATCTGGGAAACATCTGGGAGAGGAGGGAAGGAACTGAGAGTTCAGGGAAGGACCCAGGAGAGGATTTTCAGCAGCACCTGGGAGGTTTTTTCCCTATTAATCTCAACCCAAACAACAGAACAGCAGATCAGGAACTCTCCTGGGAGAGGAAAATCCACACCAAACAAGCTGCTGTTCCACCCAAAGCCAGGCTGGATTAACGCCCTGATCCCGGCGGGAAGGAGCTTTGCACACACCAGGGTTTCTATTCTCCCCTAAGAAGCTGCTGGCCTGAAATAACTTCATTTTTTCTCCCTTTTTTCCTCATTTAATTTAAAACAAATCCCTTCACGGCTGAGCAGCTTCATGAAAGGAGCAGTTCTTGGTGTGAGGCGGCGCTGGAGTGGCAGGAATTCCAACAAAGGGGGAATAATTTGGGTTAAATTTCCATTTTCCTTTCCCCCATCATCTCCTCGAGGACGTGGAGCACAAAGAATTTCACAGGACGCAGTGATATTGATAATTCTGAGCTCTCAGAGCATTTCCACATCCAAAACCAAGAACAAGGAAGTCCTGAACTAAATCAGAGTTAGAACCAGACTTTAAATAAACCCTTGAAGGTTTAAACCCTTTAAACACCACCACGAGTTGAGTTCAGCTGCTGGTTGGTGTTGACCAAAGTCCTTTGGCTCAATCCTTTGAGGAACACAGAGTGGAGAAAAAGGGAATTTCACAGAACCCAGGAATGGTTTGGGATGGAAGGGAATAACTCCAAACCCATCCCATCCCAAACCCCAAATTCCCCCAATCCCTGCCTGACCCACACCAGCAGCATTCCAGCTCCGTCGGAAAGATGGGAATGTTGAGGATGGGGATGGAAGGAGAGGTTTGGCTCTGGGCTGAGCTCCTTCAGCTCCCACCAAAACACCTCTGGAATCCACAGCCAGCCCTGCCCAGCCCCAAGGAGAGGCTGGGAAACCTCAAAAAGCTGCATTTCCTTGGATTTAGGAGCTAAATTCCCAGCGGGAACAAATTATTCCGGCTGGAAAACTTCACCTGCAGGGCACAAGGGGTTAATGAGAGCTAAATGCAAGTGTGTGCTAATTACATGGCTAATGAGCCACGGCTCATTCCGACCTGGGGTTTCTATCAGAAAGAGCCAGCCTAACCTACTTCTCCATGGAAAAAAGTCTTGTTATCCAAGGTTCTCCCAGAAAACTTCTCTGAGCCAACACCACCAACTCCTCTGTCGCTGTGCTGCAAAGAACAATTCCAGAGAGATTTTTTCCCGAGAAATTTGTGTTTGCCTCGGCATTTCATCATTCCTAACCTGCTCCTGAGAGAAGGAAGAGAAGCTCTCCAGAAATTGGGATTTTTCACAATCCAGGAATTACTGATTGGGTGGAAACAGCAAGGAAAGAAGGAAGAAAAAAGTGGGAAGACAGAAACGAACATGTTTTTGAGTAGAAAATCCACAATTAGTGTCCTAAAGAGTGATCTATCACAAAGAGCCACCCTAACCTACTTCTCCATGCAAAAAAAGTCTCGTTACCCAAGGTTTTCCCAGAAAACTTCCCTGAGCCAACACCACCAACTCCTCTGCCTCTGAAGAACAATTCCAGAAATTTGTGTTTGCCTTGGCATTTCATCATTCCCAACCTGCTCCCAACAGAAGGAAGAGAAGCTCTCTGGAAATCAGGATTTTTCATGATCCAGGAATTACTGACTGGGTGGAAACAGCAAGGAAAGGAGGAATAAAAAAGAGAAGAGAGAAAAGAACACTTTTTTGAGTAGAAAATCCACGGTTTGGGTCCTAAGGAATGCCCTCACCTGGGCTTTCACCCCCGAGTCGCCGTTGACGTTGTACTTCTTCTTGTTGGGCATGGTGGGCACTGCTGGTGCCTCCGGAGCTGGGAATGTCCCCAGAGCTGGGAATGTCCCCAGAGCTGGGAATGTCCCAGGAGATGGGAATGTCCCTGGAGCTGGGAATGTCCCTGGAGCAGGGAATGTCCCCCGAGCAGGGAATGTCCCCAGAGCAGGGAATGTCCCCCGAGCAGGGAATGCCACCCCATTTATACGGAGCTGCCAGCCCCATCCCGCTCTGGTTTCACCGGAGGCGGAGAAAGTGAGAGAGAGAGGGAGGGAGGGAGAGAACCAGCTGGATTTCCAGCCTCCTGTTTCATTATTTATTTTGTTTTGCTGCTTTTTGGCAGGGCAGCAGGCCGGGGTTTAATGAGGCGTCCCGGCAAACAAGCCGTGCCTGTGTTCTGTGTGGAATTCCGTGTGGAATTCCGTGTGGAATTCCGTAGCTCTCCGCGGCAGTTTTGAACGTGGCCTGGCTGGTGTGTGCGTAACAATGGCAGGTTTATGTAACCACAACATCTCCCTGCTCGCTGTAATTAACTTGCTAATTAAGCTCTTTTAACTCGGGTTCCCCTCCCCACCCCCGCTCTCTCTCTTTTCCCCCAATGTCAGATGATTGAGGCTCATTAGAAGGAAATTAACTAATGAGCGACTACAACAAGGGAGGCGTTTGTTGGATGGCAGAGTGGGGTTTAATTATTGCAGGTTTGGGTTTGTCCTTGGAAAGGTCCAACGCTCATCCCGCTGATCCTGGGTCAGAACAATCCTTTGGGAATTATGGAATGGTTTGAGTTGGAAGGACATCAAATCCCATCAATTTCCACCCCCATGGGACACCTTCCACTGTCCCAGGTTTGAGTTTTTCCTTGGAAAAGTCCAACAGTCATCCTGCTGATCCTGAGTCAGAACAATCCTTTGGGAATCCTGGAATGGTTTGGGTGGAAAATCTTAAATCCCATTGATTTCCATCTCCATGGGACACTTTCCACTGTCCCAGGTTTGGGTTTGTCCTTGGAAAAGTCCAACGCACATCCTGCTGATCCTGGGTCATACCAATTCTTCGGGAATTATGGAATGGTTTGGGTTGGAATAACCTTAAATACCATCAAGTCCCACTGCCATGGGACACCTTGCACTGTCACACATTTGGGTTTTTCCTTGGAAATCAGACCAATCCTTTGGGAATTATGGAAAGGTTTGGGTCGGAATAACCACAAATCCCATCCAGTTTCACTGCCGTGGGACACCTTCTGCTATCCCAGGTTTGGGTTTGTCCTTGGAAAGATCCAACGCTCATCCCTCTGATCCTGGGTCAGAACAATCCTTTGGGAATTCTGGAATGGTTTGGGTTGGAAGGACCTCAAATCCCACCAAGTTCCATTCCCACAGGACACCTTCTGCTATCCCAGGTTTGGTTTCCTTGGAAACATTCAACACTCATCACACTGATCCTACATCAGACCAATCCTTTGGGAATTATGGAATGCTTTGGGTGGGAACAACCACAAATCCCATCCAGTTCCACTGCTATGGGACACTTTCTACTGTCCCAAGTTTGGGTTTGTCCTTGGAGAAGTCCAACGCTCATCCCACAAATCCTGCGTCACACCAATCCTTTGGGAATTATGGAAAGGTTTGGGTTGGAATGAACACAAATCCCATTCATTCCCATCCCCACGGGACACCTTCCACCATCCCAGGTTTGGGTTTGTCCTTGGAAAGGTCCAACGCTTATCCCACTGATCCTGGGTCACACCAATCCTTTGGGAATTATGGAATGGTTTGGGTTGGAAGGATCTCAAATCCCATCCAGTTCCACCTTTATGGGATACCTTCTGCTATCCCAGGTTTGGGTTTGTCCTTGGAAATGTCCAACGCTCATCCCGCTGATCCTGCCTCAGACCAATCCTTTGGGAATTACGGAATGGTTTGGGTCGGAATGACCTCAAATCCCATCCAGTTCCACCTCCACTCCACTGTCCCAGGTTGCTCCAAACTGGCTTTGGACTCTTCCAGGGATGGAGCAACCACAGCTGCCCTGGACAGGATGTCGAGGGGTTTTTATGGGAATTCTCAGAAAAAATTCCTCGGATAACAACTCCAGCTGCTAAATGAGAATTACAGTGATTGTCCCGTATTGCTCCACACCCTTTTCCTACAACAGCAGGTGGGAAGAGATGATTCGAGGAAGAAATAATGGGAAAAATGAGGGTGGAGAGGCACTGACAGAGATTTCCATGTCCTTAAGGTCTCTTCCAACCCATTTTTGGAATTTTCTGTGATTCCAAAGAAAAGGGAGCTGCGAATCAACAGAGCGCCACTGATTGATCCCAACATCATTCCTGATTAAATATTAAATAAAAAGCTTCCCCAGCCCTGATTCCCATCAGAAATTCCCTGATTTATGATGGATTTAGCCCAAATCTGACCTGATCTGATCCTCAACAGTTGTCCCAAGGATAGAAAACACTGCCAGGAAAAATTGATTCCAAGGAATCCACCAAAAGAGCAAAAATTCCTGAGCTATGCGAAAGCAATTCCTGGAGGAATGGATGGAAAAAAGAAAAAAAAAAAAGGGAAAACTGCCCAGAATTCCTGAGTTGTAGAGTGACTGAAAATGGAAATATGAGGTATTTCCAATGTGGAAATATCTCATTCTTTTCCAGCAGGTTGTCACACCAAGATCCTTCAACCCAAAGGCTTTTCCTGGAGATAAAAAAGCTTTTTTGAACTCAGTGAAGTCTCAGTCTGACACAGAGAACCTTGATTAAAATACTAAAATTAAAGTTTTTGCTTCATCTCCTGCATCAATTTGGGTCAATCAAATAAAAGCAGGAAGGAGTATGTTTGATGCCAGTAAATTGTTTTGTAGTGTGAACGTCTTTAATTGATTCTGGGCCACAGATATTTATTTATTTTTAGGGAACAAAGGCAGAAAACAAGAATTTTCTGTGGGATTAAGTGGCGCCAGCTCTCCAGCGTTGCTACTGCCTTCCAAATCCACCTGAAAAAATAACTTGGGCATTTGAGATTCTGCATGGAACAAACTAAATTCCATTTATTTGTGGATGGAACATCCAATTCCACCTAAATTCCATCACTACTGAGGGTGTTCAGGAGGTTTAGGTTGGATTTTAGGGGAAATTCCTCATGGAAGAGTTGTCCAGCCCCATTCCTGTTGGGATTTCAAAGCCACCTGGATGTGGCACTTGGGGACATTGGCAGTGCTGGCCTTGGTTGGACTCCATGGATTTTCCATCCTTAGGAATTCTGTGATTCCATCAGAGTCCCAGAATTTGGCAGAATTCACATTTTAACAGCTTCTTTCAAGCAGCAATGCGAAGGGATTACTATTATTATTATTATTATTATTATTATTATTATTATTATTATTATTATTATTTGTCGACATTATAATTTCTCAGTAATTGGTTAATAACACGAGGTGGTCTGAGGTAAAAGCAGCGACTTAGCAAGAACATTCAGACCTAAAAGACTGTTTGGAATAATGACCTTAAAGATAATGAGCAATTAAAGCTCAGGCTAATTATTTCTTGAAATGTGGTTGTTCCACTCCCACGCTGACCCGAGGAACCAAATGAAATGCAAATGAGTTCAAATCCTAATTAAAAACATCGCCGCAGGACATGACCCCGAGCCCTTTGGAGATGGATTTGATGCTTTAAACTATCCATAAAAATCATAAAACCATCCATAAAAATCATAAAACCACGCTGGAAAAGGAAATTACCGAGGCGATAAGGATTTTAAAAAAGTCTATCTGAATAAAAGTTTTTGTCACCTGATCCCCCAAGGCGCTGAATCCATAATGGGAAAAATTAGGGGTTTTGTTTTAAAGGAGAATTCCACACTTTTACCAGGAAAATCCACACTGGGGGCAATAAATGTGGATGATGAAAAGTTTGTCACTGAGAAGCCTAAAGTGCAAAATTAATTTCCTTGTTGTTGATATAAATATGATAAAAGTTGGAGGAAGGAGGAAAGAATTGTGCTGTAAAAAAATGAGCGAGAGGCAGAATAAACTGGAATTTTACAGTGAAATCCATGAAATTAAGGAAGGGATAGCAGGGAACACAAAGATGGATATTAAATAATGATGTCTGAATTAAATTCACAGACATTATTTGCAAATAAATCCCAAATCCCTTTGCAGGAGCAGCAGAATTCCAACTTTTTAATGCATCGATCCCAGTGTTTTTAATAGAACTACCAGGAAGGACAACTCCAGATGCAGAAATTGGAGATGTGAGCAGAAATAGAGGAAGAAATAACAAATCTTGGTCCATTTTTGGCCCAGGTGACACCAACAAACCCCTGGGGACACAGAGCCAATCCCAGACACTCCCTGGATTTTGGAGCAATGTCATTTTATTTTCAGCTGCTTTGGGAATTCTTCCCACCAGAGAAGCAGGGAAAAGTGTATTTTAATATTTGGTGTCAATTCTAAACTCTTTAAGCACCCAAAATGAGGAGAATTTGTCACCCTGGAGGGAATCTCGGAGTTTTAGAGGTTTTATGGAATAAAACAGAATACAACAGAATGTAATTTGATGATAAAAATGAAGCTGAAAAGATGAATCTGAGATGAAATTCCAAGTCTCCGTGGATTCTCCCAATCCTCCTCCCTGCCAGTCCCAAATTCCTACAAACATTAGTTAAATATGATGGATTTGGGGTTACCAGGGGTGATCATCCCCAGTCATTTGGCCATTTTTAACGAGGCAAAACCGATGCTCGTTAATCTCCCACCTTAACGACCCTCATTCCAGCTAAACGCCTCGATATCCTAAAGGGATCTTTAGGATATTCCTCCTGGATTAGGATATTCCTCCCGAATTCCCTGCAGGAATTCAGCTGCTGGTTAAAAGGGCAGCTCAGGAACTCACCATCCACTCGGGCAGCTGGAAGGCGCCGCCGCTGTCCCACATTTCCACGGATAATCCTTCCAAACTCACATCTGGGAATTCGGGATGTGACAGCAAACCCCACAGATCCCCCAGAAGTATCCCTCAGGATCCAGCAGTGATGGATTCCTCAGAGCAGCGATGGATTCCTCATTCCTGTTCCCAATCCCAAACCAGGGAAAGACTCAGATCCTGTTTTTCCAGCCGAGCTCAGTCAGGAATATCCATCCATCCTCGGCTGATGATCCCAAACCTGCATTCCCAAAGTTCTGATATCCCTCAGGATCCAGCAGCGATGGATTCCTCAGAGCAGTGATGGATTCCTCATTCCTGCTCCCAATCCCAAATCAAGGAAAGGCTCAGATCCCGTTTTTCCAGCCCTGGTTTCCCGGGGAGCTCAGTTGGGAACATCCATCCATCCCAAACCTGCATTCCCAAAGTTCTGATATCCCTCAGGATTCAGCAGCGATGGATTCCTCAGAGCAGTGATGGATTCCTCATTCCTGCTCCAAATCCCAAATCAAGGAAAGGCTCAGATCCCGTTTTTCCAGCCGAGCTCAGTCAGGAACATCCATCCATCCATCCATCACCGACTGATGATCCCAAAATTCCGACATCCCGCTGGATCCGGCAGTGATGTCCCACCTGGATTTCGATCCGGAGGTTTCCGGCAATGAGGATTTCCCTCAGCACCGGGAAATTTCCTGCAATCCAACCCAAGCAGGCAGGGATCAAATCCTGCCTGGAGTTCAGCTGCGGCTCGACCCAGCTGGGAATGGAATTCACATTCCACGGTGGATGATTTAAAGGATCGGCACTGAGCTGATCGGAGCGGCGGGAAGGACTGCAGCTCCCTCTGCTGAGCAGAGAGGGCAGGAGGAATTCCCTGCTGGAAGGGATTTCCTGCTGCACAATTCCACATCCAGACTGGGATATAAACCCCATCCGGACACTTTGTCGGGATAAAGACTGGAATTGAGGCTTCATTTTAACTGGAATTCTCTGCTCCATTAAAAATTATATAGGCTGGGATACAAACCAATCCTGACACTTTGTCAGGATGAAGACTGACTTGAGGCTTCATTTTAACTGGAATTCTCTGCCCCAATCTAAATTCCACATCCAGGCTGGGATACAAACCCAATCCTGACAATTTTCCAGGAAGAAGACTTGGCTTGAGGCTTCATCTTAACTGGAATTTCTGGGATATAAACCCAATCCTGACACTTTGCCGGAAAGAAGAGCTGAGTTGAGGCTTCAGCTTAACTGGAATTCTCTGCTCCATTAAAAATTCCACATCCAGATTGGGATACAAACCCAATCCTGACACTTTGCCGGGATGAAGAGCTGAGTTGAGGCTCCTTCCTCCTCCTTCCTCCTCCTCCTTCACCTCCTGCTCCACTGTGGGGTCTTTGCTATGGGGTCAGAGATCCAGGAACTGCTCCAGTGTCCTTTCTATGGGGTCAGTGCTCCAGGAACTGCTCCACTGTCTTTCCCTTGAGCTGCAGTTCTTCAGGAGCTGCTCCAGCATTATGCTTTTCATGGGATTAATCCTCAGAAACCATCCAGCATTTATCCCATTTTCCATGGGCTCAGTCCTTCAGGCAGCTGCTCCAGCACAAATCCCATTTTCCATGGGCTCGGTCCTTCAGGAGCTGCTCCAGCAGTATATCCCATTTTCCATGGGCTCAGTCCTTCAGGAGCTGCTCCAGACAAATCCCATTTTCCACGGGCTCAGGGGATCCCATGGGATCACAGCTCCCTCAGGCATTCCCTGCTTTTCCCAGGATGGAGTTTCCCCAGCCTCACCCTCCCAGGAAAACAGGGAATTTCCCGTGGTGCAACCTTTCCTCGGAATTCTGATCCAGCTCCACTCACTAACAACACCCCAACATATCAAACCCCGAGTTGTTCCCATTTTTCTCTGCAAACCTTTGAAGTTTGGGATAATCTCTTGGATCAGGAATTTCAGCACAAGTGGTGTGTTCCCATCACTTATTATCCAGACACTACAACTCTATTTTACAGAAAAAATCCAATTAAAAAATGTGGGAAATGAATATTTAAGATTATATATGAATATTTAAGTTTATAATAAGTAATATTTGAAAGTTTTAGAGATGAAGCTTTATGCCAGAATGAAGAAATCAAGATTTGTTTTCTCCTTCCAACATCCCTGACTCGAATCAAGGTTTAGGATTAAAAATAAAGGAAATATCAGCAGTGATCTGCTGGGAAAGCTTCTCCAAACCCCAGCTCCAGAAAAAGGGATAGAAATTAGCAAAAGCTTTCAAACCCAATTTGATGAAGTAATAAATCACTTAGGGCTGAATTTCAGAGCAAAGAGCAGTTCAAACTTCAGTAAATACAAATTTTCCAGTAGCCAGAGGCTGAATGGGATTAAGGCTCTGAGCAGAGAACAAGAATTAGGAATTATTGTCTGAATATTTAAAAATACAGGGATTTCCATTCCTGCTGAAAACCTGGGGACGAGTCAGTGGCAGAAGGATGGATCAAAGCTGGGCTGCTGGAAGAACAGGGGAATTGGGATGAATTCCAGCTTTCCAGAGGCTGCAGGAGCCCTGAGGAGACACGAGGGGGAGAGAGAATCCCACGGAAAAATCCCAACGTCTCCATCGATGGAGGAAAACGGGAAAAACCAGAGAGGTTCTGAGGAACTTCCAGCTCCACCATCAGGCATTTGCAGGGATTTTTTCCAGCTGAAAAAATCTGGGGAATTAGAACAGGTTGGGAGGAGAGGCAGAGCCTTTCCCGGGATGGGAAATGAGGGGATTTATCCCTGCTGTTCACCAGGAGTGACGAGAAATAAAAAATGGAATTAAATTATAAATCCAGAGGTAAGTGTCCCTGGCTGAGGAGGAGAGGCTGAGCTGGAGGTTGTGGCCAGAAATGTGGAATTCCTCGTTTGGGAGGGAAATGGAGATGCAGAGTTGGGCAAGTGGAGTTGAAAGACTGGAATTTGGGGGGAAGGTGGGAAAGTGGGAATTTCTGGGGAAGGTGGGAAAGGTGGAATTGAGCAAGGTGGAATTTCTGGGGGAAGGTGGAAAAAGTGGGATGAGCAAGGTGGAATTTTGGGGAAAGTTGGAAAAGGTGGAATTTTGGGGAAAGGTGGGATGAGCAAGGTGGAATTTTTAGGGAAGGTGGGAAAAATGGGATGAGCAAGGTGGAATTTCTGGGGGGAAGGTGGAAAAGGTGGGATGAGCAAGGTGGAATTTCTGGGGAAGGTGGGATGAGCAAAGTGGAATTTTTAGGGCGAGTGGAAAAAGTGGAATTGAGCAAGGTGGAATTTCTGGGGGAAGGTGGAAAAAATGGGATGAGGAAGGTGGAATTTCTGGGGGAAGGTGGAAAAGGTGGAACTTCGGGGGAAGGTGGAAAAGGTGGGATGAGCAGTCTGGAATTTCTGGAAAAGCTGGAATGAGCAAGGTGGAATTTTTAGGGAAGGTGGGATGAGCAAGGTGGAATTTCTGAGGAAGGTGGAATTTCTGAGGGAAAACCAAAGAATCCTGGAATGGTTGGGGTGGGAAGGGACATTAAAATCCAAGCAGTGCCAGCCCTGCAAAGCCAGGCTGGAAAGGGCTGGGAAGCTGGAGAACATCCCAGGGTTTGGAATCCCAAACCATCCCATGATTCCACAGTTCCAACCCCAGGGAAGCTCCCTGAAAATCCAAGTGCTGAGAAAAGACTAAAAGCTGAGGAGAAAAGGCTGCCCTGATCCAACAGAATCCTGGGATGGGGTGGTTGGGGTGGAAAAGCTGCCCTGGATCCTGAGCTATTGGTGACAATTATGGAAAACCTGCCCTGGATCCTGAGCTATTGGTGACAAATTCCATGGAAAAGCTTCCCCCGGATCCTGAGTTATTGGTGACAAATTCCATGGAAAACCTTCCCTGGATCCTGAGCTATTGGTGACAAATTCCATGGAAAACCTTCCCCGGATCCTGAGTTATTGGTGACAAATTCCATGGAAAAGCTTCCCTGGATCCTGAGCTATTGGTGACAAATTCCATGGAAAACCTTCCCTGGATCCTGAGCTATTGGTGACAAATTCCATGGAAAACCTTCCCCGGATCCTGAGCTATTGGTGACAAATTCCATGGAAAAGCTACCCTGGATCACAAACACTGAGCTATCCATGATAATTCTCATGGAAAAGCTTCCCTGGAACCCAAACTCTGAGCTATCCATGACAACTCTCATGGAAAAGCTTCCCTGGATCCCAAGCTATCCATGATAATTCTCATGGAAAAGCCTCCCTGGATCCTGAATT
The DNA here is from genome assembly GCA_024500445.1 of Entomyzon cyanotis. Lineage (NCBI taxonomy): Eukaryota > Metazoa > Chordata > Aves > Passeriformes > Meliphagidae > Entomyzon > Entomyzon cyanotis. The sequence goes on from JAKEPQ010001019.1 coordinate 3,943,772, forward strand.
TGGAGCTATCAGTGACAATTTCCATGGAAAAGATTCCCTGGATCCTGAGCTATCAGTGTCATTTCTCAGGAAAAGCCTCCCTGGATCCAAATTTTGGTGACAATTATGGAAAAGATTCCCTGGATCCCAAATTATTGGTGACAATTCTCATGGAAAAGCCTCCCTGGATCCCAAGACTGGAGCTATCCATGACAACTCCCATGTAAAAGTCTCCCTGGATCCCAAGCTCTGAGCTATCAGTCAGAATTCTTATGGAAAAGCTTCCCTGGATCCCAAAGCTATCAGTGAGAACTTCCATGGAAAAGCTTCCTTGGATCCTGAATTTGGAGTTATCAGTGACAATTCTCATGGAAAAGATTCCCTGGATCCCAAGCTATCCATGATAACTTATGGAAAATCTTCCCTGGATCCCGAGTTATCAGTGACAACTCCCCTGGAAAAGCTTCCCTGGATCCCAAATTATCAGTGACAATTCTCATGGAAAATGAGATCCCTTCCCTGGATCCCGAGCTATCCCTGACAATTCTCAGGAAAAGCCTCCCTGGATCCCGAGCTCGCAGCTATCCCTGACAATTCCCAGGAATTCCCATTCCCAAGTGTCACAAGGGAACACAAAACCTCTCCCGAGTCACTCGGTGTCCCCACAGCCACATGAAGGGGGGAGTGGCTCCAGCTGCCAGCATTCCCAGCAATCCCAGGGCTGGGAAATTCCAGCATTCCCTGCAATTCCCACTCTTCCCAGGGCTGGGAAATTCCAGCATTCCCAGGAATTCCCACTCTTCCAGCAATCTCAGGGCTGGGAAATTCCAGCATTCCCAGCAAATCCTGCTCTTCCCAGCAATCCCAGGGCTGGAAATTTCCAGCATTCCCAGCAAATCCTGCTCTTCCCAGGGTGGGAACTTCCAGCATTCCCAGGAATTCCCAGTATTCCCAGAGCTGGGAAATTCCAGCATTCCCAGCAATCCTGCTCTTCCCAGTATTCCCACAGCTGGGAAATTCCAGCATTCCCAGCAAGTCCCACTCTTCCCAGGGCTGGGAAATTCCAGCATTCCCAGCAATTCCCACTCTTCCCAGGGCTGGGAACTTCCAGCATTCCTGAGCATTCCCACTTTTCCCAGCATTCCCAGGGTTGCAAAATTCCAGCATTCCCAGCAATTCTCACTCTTCCCAGCATTCCCAGGGCTGGGAACTTCCAGCATTCCCAGGAATTCCCAGTATTCCCAGGGCTGGGAAATTCCAGCATTCCCAGCAATTCCCACTTTTCCCAACATTCCCAGGGCTGGAAAATTCCGTTCTTCCCAGCAATTCCCACTCTCCCCAGCAATCCCAGGGCTGGGAATGTCACTCCAGCCGTCAGCAGAGCAGAGAAAATTAAATTAACGAGCAAAGCTTTAATCAGCAGCCCTGGGTGAAATGAGAAATTCCTCTGGGATTGGGAATGACAGCCCAGGGATGCTTTTCCCATGGGAACGGAGTTTGGGGTGTCAGAGGGGAGAGAAAATCCCTTTAAATCCGGGATTAGGGATTGGGGATGCAAATCCAGCTTTTCCCTGGGTTTGTCACCATCCAGGAAATCAATGGAGCACGGGAGATTCCAGAGGAGGATGGGAATGGTTGGAATGTGGAGCAGAAATTAACTCCCTCGTGAAATTTGGTCATAAATTAGTGTAAAATCAAAAATTAAACTTGGTTAAACCAGGTTTAATTGCAGTGTGGTGGATAAAAACAAACCCACACAAAATTCCCTGGATTTATCCCATCAGGAGTTCTCAGAGTACATTTTCCAAGAAAATCCTGGAAAAATTCCTCACCAATTCTACCCTTCAAGGAATTCCCAAATCCCACGAGGATTTCCATGGAAATGGAAAAAGCATTAAATGGGAATCATCTCAACCCTTTTTTTATCCTCAGTTTTTTATTTTTTATCCCTTTTTTATTCCCACTCCATCACGCCCTGATTATTATTTTGGGGATTAAACCCCAAATTTCCAAGGAGGAATTCCCTTTCTGTGATCCCTTGGACAATTCCAGGGATCCACAGCTTTTCTGGGAATTCCATTCCAAGATTCGAAGGACAAAGCACTGAATAAATCCGAAATTTAAGGTTATTAAAATGAAATTATTGGAGGGGAATAAAATATAAAAATAAAATCAAACAAAGCCTGCTTTGGGCAGGAATTACTGGGAATTCCAGGCTGAATTCCCAGTTTTCTCCAGCTGAATTCCTGACTGGAATGGAGTTTGACAAGTGCAATTAATTAAGAGTTGTTAATTGGGTGATTTAATTATTCAGCAGAGGTTGTGCCAGGGATGAGCCTGGGACCGTGGAGAGCCATGGAAAATCTATGGAAAAACTATGGAAAATCTATGGAAAAGTTATGGAAAAGTTGCTATGGAAAATCTATGGAAAAACTATGGAAAATCTATGGAAATTTTATGGAAAAGCTAAGGAAAAGCTATGGAAAATCTATGGAAATTTTATGGAAAAGCTAAGGAAAAGCTATGGAAAATCTATGGAAAAGTTAAGGAAAAGTTATGGAAAACCTATGGAAAAGTTATGGAAAATCTATGGAAAAGTTATGGGAAAGTTAAGGAAAAGTTATGGAAAAGCTAAGGAAAAGCTATGGAAAATCTAAAAAAAAGCTATGGCAAAGTTATGGAAAAGTTAAGGAAAAGTTAAGGAAAAGTTATGGAAAAGTTATGGAAAATCTATGGAAAATCTATGGAAAAGTTATGGAAAAGTTGCTATGGAAAAGCTATGGAAAATTTATGGAAGATCTATGGATCCAGGGGAATCCACAACCTCTCTTCCTTTTCAAACAGCTCTGAAAAACAAACCCACAGTGTCTTTCCATTGAATTTATGGAGATTTTTAGGGATTTTCCACCAAATTTACAGTGATTTTTAGGGATTTTCCATCAAACTTATGGAGATTTCTAGGGATTTTCCATCAAATTTACGATGATTTTTAGGGATTTTCCATCAAATTTATGGAGATTTTTAGGGATTTTCCATCAAATTTATGGGGATTTTTAGGGATTTTCCATCCATTTCCACTCTGCTCCCTAACTCCCTTTCCCACACGTCTGGGATTCAACCACAGCAGGGATTTATTGCCATTCCCAAATTTCCTCTTCGGGAAAACAAACTGAAATCCAGGGAATTCATCCTGGAATTCCCACTGATTTTAACAGAACACAACCAGGGAACAACTGAAATCCAAGGAATTTATCCTGGAATTCTGGAGCAATCCACACTGGCCCACTCATTTTAACAGAACCTAACCAGGGAGAAATTGAAATCCAGGGAAAAACTGAAATCCAAGGAATTCATCCTGGAATTCTCACTCATTTCAACAGAACCCAATGGGGAAAAACTGAAATCCAGGGAATTTTTCCTTGGAATTCTGGAGTGATCCAGACTGAACCACTGATTTTAACAGAACCCAACCAGGGAAAAAACTGAAATCCAGGGAAAAACTGAAATCCAAGGAATTTATCCTGGAATTCTGGAGTGAGCCATGCTGGGCTACTCATTTCAACAGAACCCAACCAGGGACAAATTGAAATCCAGGGAATTTTTCCTCGGAATTCTGGAGCAACCCAGACTGAGCCACTGATTTTAACAGAGTCCAACCAGGGAAAAAAATGAAATCCAGGGAAAAACGGAAATCCAAGGAATTCATCCCTGAATTCTAACTCATTTTAACAGAGCGCAATGGGGAAAAACTGAAATCCAGGGAATTTTTCCTTGGAATTTTGGAGCAACTCAGACTGGGCCACTCAATTTAACAAAACACAACCAGGGAAAAACTGAAATCCAGGGAATTTATCCTGGAATTCTGGAGCAATCCAGACTGAGCCACTCATTTTAACAGAACCCAACAGGGAACAATTGAAATCCAGGGAAAAACTGAAATCCAGGGAATTCATCCTGGAATTCTCACTCATTTTAACAGAACCCAGCCAGGGAAAAACTGAAATCTGGGGAATTTATCCTGGAATTTTCACTCATTTTAACAGAACCCAACCAGAGACAAATTGAAATCCAGGGAATTTTCCCTTGGAATTCTGGAGCAATCCAGACTGAGCCACTGATTTTAACAGAACCCAACCAGGGAAAAACTGAAATCCAGGGAAATTTGAAATCCTAGGGAAATTCTGGAGTAGGACTCAGACTGGAATCTCACTCATTGTAACAGAACCCAATAGGGAACAACTGGAAATCCAGGGAAAAACTGAAATCTGGGGAATTTATCCTGGAATTCTGGAGCATCCCGGCACTGATTTTAACAGAACCCAAACAGGAATAAAACTGAAATCCAAGGAATTCATCCTTAGATTCTGGAGCAATCCAGACTGAGCCACTCAAGTTAACAGAACCTAACCAGGGACAAACTGAAAGCCAGGGAAAAACTGAAATCCAAGGAATTTATCCTGGAATTCTCACTCATTTTAACAGAGTCCAACCAGGGACAAACTGAAATCCAGGGAAAAGCTGAAATCCAGGGAATTTCTCCTGGGAATCCTGAGGAATTCCCTGCGGGCAGAGCTCTGCAATGAGGAATTCTGGGAGCTGCAATGGATTAACAAACGCAGCAGCTCAGGCTGGCAGGAGAGAGCAGGAAATTCATTCGGATTTTGGGGGGAATTAAGAGATCAAGGGGAAGATGGAAATCCAAATGAGCCTAACGAGCATTGCTAACGAGGCATTGCTAATTGAGGATTGCTAATGAGGATTGCTAACCAGCATTGCTAATGAGCATTGCTAATGAGGATTGCTAACGAGCATTGCTAACCAGCATTGCTAACGAGGATTGCTAACGAGCATTGCTAACGAGCATTGCTAACGAGGCATTGCTAACGAGCATTGCTAACGAGGATTGCTAACAAGGATTGCTAACCAGCATTGCTAACCAGCATTGCTAACGAGCATTGCTAACGAGCATTGCTAACGAGGATTGCTAACGAGCATTGCTAACGAGGATTGCTAACGAGCATTGCTAACGAGCATTGCTAACGAGGATTGCTAACGAGCATTGCTAACGAGGATTGCTAACAAGCATTGCTAACCAGCATTGCTAACGAGCATTGCTAACCAGCATTGCTAACGAGGATTGCTAACCAGCATTGCTAACGAGCATTGCTAACGAGGATTGCTAATTAGGATTGCTAACGAGCATTGCTAACCAGCATTGCTAACGAGGATTGCTAACGAGCATTGCTAACGAGCATTGCTAACGAGCATTGCTAACGAGCATTGCTAACCAGCATTGCTAACGAGCATTGCTAACGAGGATTGCTAATTAGGATTGCTAACGAGCATTGCTAATTAGGATTGCTAACGAGCATTGCTAACGAGGATTGCTAACCAGCATTGCTAACCAGCATTGCTAACGAGCATTGCTAACCAGCATTGCTAACGAGCATTGCTAACGAGCATTGCTAATTAGGATTGCTAACGAGCATTGCTAACTAGGATTGCTAACCAGCATTGCTAACGAGGATTGCTAATTAGGATTGCTAACCAGCATTGCTAACGAGGATTGCTAACGAGCATTGCTAACGAGGATTGCTAACCAGCATTGCTAACGAGCATTGCTAACGAGCATTGCTAACCAGCATTGCTAACGAGGATTGCTAATTAGGCATTGCTAACGAGGCATTGCTAACAAGCATTGCTAATTAGCATTGCTGACAACTCCTCCCCTGACACTCCCCAGGCTGGTTTTCCCTCCCACTCTGAACGTGGAAAACGTGGAATGTGAAAATTCCAAAGGAATTCGATCCAAAGGGAAAAACCATCTTTTGTGGATGTTTGCAGAAGGAGAAATGGAGTTTTTATGTGGATTTTGGTTGGCAGACTCGTGGAGTGGTTTGGGTGGAATGGAGCTTGAGGGTTATCCCAGAGAATAAAATAAAATAGGATAGAATAAAATAGAATAAAATGAAATAAAATAAAATGATTAATCAGAAAGACTTGGGATGAAATGGACCTTGAAGATTATCCCAAGATAGAATAGAATAGAATAGAGTAAAATAAAATAAAATAATTAATAGAAAGATTTGGGATGGAATGCAAGATTATCCAATAAAATAAAATAAAATAATATTATTAATCAGAAAGACTTGGGATGGAATGGACCTTGAAGATCATCGCACAGAATAAAATTAAAGAGAATAAAATAACATTATTAATCAGAAAGGTTTGGGATGGAAGGGCCTGGAAGATTATCCAAAAAATAGAATAGAATAGAACAAAATAATATTATTCATCACAAAAGTTTGGGATGGAATGAACCTGGAAGATCATCCCACAGAATAAAATAAAGTAAAATAAAATAAAATAAAACAAAATAAAGTAAAATAAAATATTGTTGCTAATCAGAAAGACTTGGGATGGAATGGAACTTGAAGATCACCCATAGAATAAAATGAAATAATATTATTAATCAGAAAGGTTTGGGATGGAATGGATATGAAGATCATCCATAGAATAGAATAGAATAGAATAGAACAGAATAGAATAGAATAGAATAGAATAGAATAAAAAATAATAAATCAGAAAGACTTGGGATGGAATGGAGCTGGAAGATCATCCCATAGAATAAAATAAAATAAAATAAAATAAAATAAAATAAAATAAAATAAAATAAAATAATCAGAATGGTTTGGGAAGGAATGGGCCTGGAAGATTATCCCATAAAATAAATTAAATTAAAATAAAATAAAATAAAATAAAATAAAATAATCAGAAAGACTTGGGATGGAACAGACCTTGAAGATTATCCCATAGAATAAAATAGAATAAAATAATATTATTAATCAGAAAGGTTTGGGATGGGAATGGGCCTGGAAGATCACCCCATCGAATAGAATAAAATATTATTAATCAGAAAGGTTTGGGATGGATAAACATCCAAGGATTTAACAGCAGGAGCCAAGTTATGTGGAATTATTTCCAGCAGAATCACTGACTTACTGGATTACTCTGCTGCCCAGTGGCAAGCAGGAGCTCCAGGGCTAAATCCCAATTTCCGTTCTGTTTCCAGCAGATCCCAGTCAGCTCTCCCAGCTCCTGCCTCACTCTGCTCTGCTCCCTCTGCTCCCCGTGGAGTAATTAATTCGGGATAATTAGGGACAAAAACCACTCTGGGATCCCAGCAGGTGGGTTTGCTCACTGCACACTCAGTTCTCAGCCAGGAAATCACTGCTCAGAGCTGAATTCACCCTTTGCTCACCAAATTTTTTAATTAAATTCAACCAGGATTTAAATTAAAATTAAATTACATTGTAAAAATTAAAATTAAATGAAATTGAAATTAAATGAAATTTTAAGAATTTAAATTAAATTAAATTATAATTAAATTAAATTGAAATTAAATGAAATTTTAAAAATTTAAATTTAATTAAATTTAAATTTAATTAAATTTAAATTGCTAATTATTTCCTCGGATTTATGGAAAAGATGCTAAAATCTGCAATTTTGGGATGCAAAATCTCCAATTTTGGGTGCTGATGTCACCAACTCCAACCACCCAAAGGGAAACTCCAGGGAAACTTCCCAGCTCCTCCAGGGAAAAGAATTTTGGGTAAACCTGATTTAGCCAAAATTAAAAATTTTATTATTTTATTTTAGTTATAATTCTAATTATTTTAGTTCTAGGGTGGATTATTGCTGACCAGGGAGGAAATTTTGGGTGGATCTGATTTAGCCAAAATTAACATTATTTTATTATTTTATTATTTTATTTTAGTTATAATTATAATTATTTTAGTTTTAGGGTGGATTATTGCTGACCAGGGAGGAAATTTTGGGTGAATCTGATTTAGCCCAAATTAACTAAAATTATTTTATTATTTTATTTTAGTTACAATTATAATTATTTCAGTTCTAGGGTGGGTTATTGCTGACCAGGGAGGAATTTTTGGGTGAATCTGATTTAACCAAAATTAAAATTATTTTATTATTTTATTTTATTTATAATTATAATTATTTTCATTTTAAGGTGGATTATTGCTGACCAGGGAGAAATTTTTGGGTGAATCTGATTTAGCCAAAATTAACATTATTTTATTACTTTATTATTTTATTATTTTATTATAGCTATAATTATAATTATTTTCATTTCAAGGTGGATTATTACTGACCAGGGAGGAATTTTTGGGTGAATCTGATTTAACCAAAATGAACTAAAATTATTTAAAATTATTTCTTTATTTATGGGTTATTAACTCTGACCAGGCTGCTTCTGAGTTGTGCAGAATTTTTGAGAAATTTTGGGAGAAAATCTCCGTCCTCATTGGGATCTGCAGGATTTACAAACAGCAGGATTTGGGAACAGGGATAATTAATTAGCAGCCACTAACGAGGCTCTCATTAGTCCCAACCTGCTGCAGAAAGGGCTAATAAATCAGAATATCTCGGGAAAAAATCCCCACAGCTCCTGTTTGATCTGGCTGGGGATTGTCTGGGTGATGAAATCTGGAAATGAAGTGATTTCTGGATTCGCAGCTTTCTGATCGATTCCGCACCTGCAGGTGTTCAGATTTGTCATCTCCGCAGTGGGGGAGTCAGGAGGAGTGAACTCGGGATCTGCGGGAAAACGGGATTTGTGCCAGAGGGATTGCTCAGGGAATGGGATTGCGATGGGAAGGATCTTTGGGATCATCGGTGACACAGCAGGGACAATTCCCACCATCCCAGGGTGATCCAAGTGTGATCCCAGGACATCCCAGGGATTCTCTGGGAATTCTCTGGGAATTCCAGCCCAGCCAGGAATTCCTTCCCAAGATCCCATCCATCCCTGCCCTCTGGCAGTGGGAAGCCATTCCCTGTGTCCTGTCCCTCCATGCCTTGTCCCCAGTCCCTCTCCAGCTCTCCCGGAATGTTCTGGAAGCTCTTCCCTTCTCCAGGGGAACATTCCCAATTTTCCCAGCCTGAGACAATTCCACAAACACATTCCCAATTTTCCCAGCCTGAGACAATTCCACAAACACATTCCCAATTTTCCCAGCCTGAGACAATTCCACAAACACATTCCCAGCTCTCCCAGCCTTGGACAATTCCACAAACACATTCCCAATTTTCCCAGCCTTGAGACACTTCCACAAACACATTCCCAGCTCTCCCAGCCTTGCACAATTCCACAAACACATTCCCAATTTTCCCAGCCTTGGACACTTCCACAAACACATTCCCAGCTCTCCCAGCCTTGGACAATTCCACAAACACATTCCCAATTTTCCCAGCCTGAGACAATTCCACAAACACATTCCCAATTTTCCCAGCCTTGGACAATTCCACAAACACATTCCCATTTTCCCAGCCTGAGACAATTCCACAAACACATTCCCACATTTTCCCAGCCTTGCACAATTCCACAAACACATTCCCAATTTTCCACAAACACATTCCCAATTTCCCAGCCTGACCCCAGACTGGAATTTCCCGCTTTTCCCCAGAGCTGCTGCAGCACAGAGCTGGCACTGCAGCATTCCCAAAGGGCTGGAATTTGGGATTTATTGGGAACAAACCCAAGGAGCAATAAAGCCCCGGATGAGTGAGGAGCAGCAGCATTACCGAGGAATTTCTGTGGCATTTGGGAGAATCCCAGCGGGAGAACGGCAGAGCGAGGCTGAGCAATGCGGAGCGAGTGGGATGGGAGGGAAGGGAAGCTGGTGGGATGACAATGGGATGACAATGGGATAACAATGGGATAATAATGGGATAATAATGGGATAATAATGGGATGGATGTGGGAAGGGAGGGAAACCTGCTGGGAAGGGGAAGGCTGAGCCAGGGGAGCAGAGCACGACTTGTGTGGAATAAATCTGAGAGTTATTCACCTGAGGGATGTTCAGAGTGCAGAAAATATCGAAATTTCTGATATTTATTCACCTGAGGGATGTTCAGAGTGCAGAAAATATCGAAATTTTATGTATTTATTTATTATTTATTTGTTATAAATTATTAGTATTTATTTAAATTATTATTTAAATTTATTATATTTATTAATATTTTATTATTTATTTATCATTATTTATATTATTATGATATTATTCTGTGTTTTATTATTATTATATATATTATTATATCTTATTATATACACATTATTATAATATATACTATTATATATTATTTTATATAATTATTATTATTTGTATTATTATTTATATTATAATTTTTTATTATTTATTTTTATTATTATTATATTGTATTATATTTAAATAAAAATTTATTATATTTACTAATATTATTATAATATTTATTTAAACTTATTTATATAAATTGTTAATATTTATTATTTTAAATTATTAATATTATTTATTTATTTATTTATTTATTCACCTGAGTGATGTTCACACTGCAGAAAATACCGAAATTTCTGATATTTATTCACCTGAGTGATGTTCACACTGCAGAAAATATCAAAATTTCTGATAGTTATTCACCTGAGTGATGTTCAGAGTGCAGATAAAGAGCTGAGATTGGTACAGAGTGTTCAGGTGGGAAAAGAAGGTGAAGTTTGTAAAAAACACAAATAACTGTACTCAGAAATTGTGGGATAATTGTGAAATAATTGTGGAATAAAGAGGGTGAAGTTTGTAAAAGAAACACGAATAACTGTACTAAATAATTGTGGAATAATTGTGGAATAATTGAGGAATAATTGAGGAATAAAGAGGGTGAAGTTTGTAAGAAACACCAATAACAGCACTAAATAATTGTGGGATAATTGAGGGATGAGAATGGAATCACAGGGAGGTTGGGGTTGGAAGTTTGTGAGAAACACAGATAACTGTACTGAATAATTGTGGGATAATTGTGGGATGAAGAGGGTGAAGTTTGCAGAAAACACCAATAACTGCACTAAATAATTGTGGAATAATTGAGGAATAAAGAGGGTGAAGTGTGTGAGAAACACAAATAACTGTGCTCAGAAATTGTGGGATAATTGTGGAATAACTGTGGAATAATTGTGGAATAACTGAAGAATAAAGAGGGTGAAGTTTGTAAAAGAAACACTAATAACTGCACTAAATAATTGTGGGATAATTGTGGAATAAAGAGGGTGAAGTTTGTGAGAAACACAATAACTGTACTAAATAATTGTGGAATAATTGTGGGATAATTGTGGAATAATTGTGGAATAATTGTGGAATAATTGAGGAATAACTGTGGAATAAAGAGGGTGAAGTGTGTGAGAAACACAAATAACTGTACTAAATAATTGTGGAATAATTGTGGAATAATTGAGGAATAATTGAGGAATAACTGTGGAATAGAGGGTGAAGTGTGTGAGAAACACAAATAACTGTACTAAATAATTGTGGGATAATTGTGGGATGAAGAGGGTGAAGTTTGTGAGAAACACAATAACTGTGCTCAGAAATTGTGGAATAATTGTGGAATAATGAGGGTGAAGCTTGTAAGAAATACAAATAACTGCAGTAAATAATTGTGGGATAACTGTGGAATAAAGAGGGTGAAGTTTGTAAGAAACACTAATAACTGTACTAAATAATTGTGGAGTAATTGTGGAATAATTGTGGAGTAATTGTGGAATAACTGTGGAATAAAGAGGGTGAGGTTTGTAAAAGAAACACTAATAACAGTACTAAATAATTGTGGAATAAAGAGGGTGAAGTTTGTGAGAAACAAGATAACTGTACGCAGTAATTGTGGAATAATTGTGGAATAAAGAGGGTGAGGTTTGTGAGAAACACAGATAACTGTACTAAATAATTGTGGAATAATTGTGGAATAATTTTGGGATAACAATGGAATCACAGGCAGGTTGGGGTTGGAATTCCAGGAGAATTCCAGGAGGACTCAGAGCAATTCCAGGCTGCCTGGAAGGACAGGAGCAACTCCCTAAATTTGTGATTCCCAAATCCAACATCCTGCAGAATTCCCCATCCCAAAAAATCACAGAGATTCCATGAGGAGAGTGAGAATTCCCAAACTCTCCGGCTGGAATTCCCAAATTCTCCGGCTGGAATTCCCAAATTCTCCGGCTGGAATTCCCAAACTCTCCAGCTGGAATTCCCAAATCCTCCAGCTGGAATTCCCAAACTCTCCGGCTGGAATTCCCAAATTCTCCGGCTGGAATTCCCAAACTCTCCGGCTGGAATTCCCAAACTCTCCAGCTGGAATTCCCAAACTCCCCAGCTGGAATTCCCAAATCCTCCAGCTGGAATTCCCAAATCCTCTGGCTGGAATTCCCAAACTCTCCAGCTGGAATTCCCAAATCCTCCAGCTGGAATTCCCAAACTCTCCAGCTGGAATTCCCAAACTCCCCAGCTGGAATTCCCAAATCCTCCAGCTGGAATTCCCAAATCCTCTGGCTGGAATTCCCAAACTCTCCAGCTGGAATTCCCAAATCCTCCAGCTGGAATTCCCAAACTCTCCAGCTGGAATTCCCAAACTCTCCGGCTGGAATTCCCAAATCCTCCAGCTGGAATTCCCAAACTCTCCAGCTGGAATTCCCAAACTCTCCAGCTGGAATTCCCAAACTCTCCAGCTGGAATTCCCAAACCTCCAGCTGGAATTCCCAAACCCTCCAGCTGGAATTCCCAAACTCCCCAGCTGGAATTCCCAAATCCTCCAGCTGGAATTCCCAAATCCTCCGGCTGGAATTCCCAAACTCTCCGGCTGGAATTCCCAAACCCTCTGGCTGGAATTCCCAAACTCTCCGGCTGGAATTCCCAAACTCCCCAGCTGGAATTCCCAAATCCTCCAGCTGGAATTCCCAAACCCTCCAGCTGGAATTCCCAAATCCTCCAGCTGGAATTCCCAAATCCTCCAGCTGGAATTCCCAAATCCTCCAGCTGGAATTCCCAAACCCTCCAGCTGGAATTCCCAAATCCTCCAGCTGGAATTCCCAAACCCTCCAGCTGGAATTCCCAAACTCTCCGGCTGGAATTCCCAAATCCTCCAGCTGGAATTCCCAAACTCTCCGGCTGGAATTCCCAAACTCTCCGGCTGGAATTCCCAAGCTCTCCAGCTGGAATTCCCAAATTCTCAGTGCTGTTTTTCCAAGGCTTTGGCAGGAGCACAGGCAGCCTCTGGAAAAGCTGGAATTCTGCTGCTCCAATCCATCATCCCAGGATTTCTTTTGGGAAGTTTTCCTGATGAATATAAAAGGGAATTTCAGTCATCCCAGGGGAAAATGAGGCTTCAGTTCCAGGCTGGATAAATGATCCAGGAATAAATCAATATTCCAGGATAAATCAATGTTCAGGATAAATCAATCAATGTTAGGATAAATCAATCAATATTCCAGGATAAATCAATGTTCAGGATAAATCAATCAATGTTCAGGATAAATCAATATTCCAGGATAAATCAATGTTCAGGATAAATCAATATTTCAGGATAAATCAATGTTTGGGATAAATCAATATTCCAGGATAAATCAATGTTTCAGGTTGGATAAATGTTCAGGATAAATCAATCAATGTTCAGGATAAATCAAAGTTCAGGATAAAGCAATGTTCCAGGATAAATCAGTGTTCAGGATAAATAAATCAATGCTCAGGATAAATCAATGTTCAGGATAAATCAATCAATGCTCAGGATAAATCAATGTTCAGGATAAACCCATGTTCAGGATAAATCAATATTCCAGGATAAATCAATGTTTCAGGATAAATCAATGAATGTCCAGGATAAACCAATATTCCAGGATAAATAAATCAATGTTCATGATAAATAAATATTCAGGATAAATCAATGTTCAGGATAAATCAATATTCCAGGATAAATCAATGTTCAGGATAAATCAATCAATGTTCAGGATAAATCAACGTTCAGGATAAATAAATAAACATTCAGGATAAATCAATGTTCAGGATAAATCAATCAATGTTCAGGATAAATCAATCAATGTTCAGGATAAATCAATATTCCAGGTTGGATAAATCAATGTTTGGGATAAATCAATGTTCAGGATAAATCAATCAATGTTCCAGGTTGGATAAATCAACATTCAGGATAAATAAATCAATATTCATGATAAATCAATGTTCAGGATAAATCAATGTTCAGGATAAACAAATCAATGTTCAGGACATATAAATCAATATTCCAGGATAAATCAAAATTCAGGATAAATCAATATTCCAGGATAAATCAATGTCCAGGATAAATCAACGTTCAGGATAAATCACTGATAACAATGATCAATAACAATAATCCCAAATTCTCTCTGAGATGGAAATTCCTGGACTGTGGTGCTGATCAGGAACGTTCCCTGCTCTCCTAAGAGCTCAAATAAATGGGAATTTATTGGGAAATTGATGGGAATTTATAGGGGAAAATGCTAATTCCCATGGGATGGGCTTGGGACAGAGCTCCCAGCACAGAATCCTGTCTGCACCAGCAAAACTCCATTTCCACCACTAAACCCCCTTTTCCAGGACAAAACTCCCTTTTCCACAAAATTCTATCTTCACTGACAAAATTCTCTTTTCCATCACCAAATTCCATCTTCCACCAACAAAATTCCCTTTTCCACCACTAAATTCCTTTTCCCATGACAAAATTCCCTTTTCCACCACAAAATTCCCTTTTCCACCACAAAATTCCCTTTTCCATCACAAAACTCCCTTTTCCACCACTAAATTCACTTTTCCACCATAAAATTTCCTTTTCCATGACAAAATTCCCTTTTCCACCAAAAAATTCCCTTTTCCACAAAATTCTATCTTCACCGACAAAATTCCCTTTTCCATCACTAAATTCCCTTTTCCAGGACAAAATTTCCATTTCCACCAAAAATTCCCCTTTCCATGGCAAAATTCCATCTTCCACCACAAAATCCTATTTTCCATAACAAAATTCCCTTTTCCACCACAAAATACCCTTTTCCACAAAAAAATTCAATTTTCAACCACAAAATTCCCTTTTCCATGACAAATTCCCCTTTTCCACCACAAAATTCCCTTTTCCACCACAAAATTCCCTTTTCCACCACCAAATTTCATTTTCCACTAAAAAATTCCATTTCCACCACTAAATTCCATCTTCCCCCACAAAATCCTATCTTCCATGACAAAATTCCATTTCCACCACCAAATTCCATCTTCACTGACAAAATTCCCTTTTCCACCAAAAAATTCCCTTTTCCACAAAATTCCCTTTTCCACCAAAAAATTCCCTTTTCCACAAAATTCCCTTTTCCACCACAAAATTCCCTTTTCCAGCACAAAATTCCATCTTCACTGACAAAATTCCCTTTTCCACAAAAAAAAATTCCATTTTCAACCACAAAATTCCCTTTTCCACCACCAAATTTCATTTTCCACCACTAAATTCCATCTTCCCCCATAAAATCCTATCTTCCATGACAAAATTCCCTTTTTCCACCACAAAATTCCCTTTTCCATGACCAAATCCCATATTCACCGACAAAATTCCATCTTCCACCACAAAATCCTATTTTCCATGACAAAATTCCCTTTTCCACCAAAAAATTCCCTTTTCCACCAAAAAATTCCCTTTTCCACTACAAAATTCCCTTTTCCACCAAAAAATTCCCTTTTCCACCATAAATTCCCTTTTCCACAACAAAATTCCATTTTCCACCAAAAAATTCCCTTTTCCACCAAAAAATTCCCTTTTCCACAACAAAATTCCCTTTTCCACGAAAAAATTCCATTTCCACCACAAAACTCCATCTTCACTGACAAAACTCCCTTTTCCACAAAAAAATTCCATTTCCAACCACAAAATTCCCTTTTCCACGACCAAATTCCATATTCACCGACAGAATTCCATCTTCCCCCACAAAATCCTATTTTCCATGACAAAATTCACTTTTCCACAAAAAAATTCCATTTCCACCAAAAAATTCCCTTTTCCATGATAAATTCCCCTTTTCCACCACTAAATTCCCTTTTCCACAAAACCAAAATCAAGAGGCCAGGGGAGGAAAAAAAGCAAATTAAAAAGGAAACCCAACTTTTTGTGGCTCTGAGGGAATTAAGAAAAGGATTAATTCTCCCCAGGATGATTAATTAGCTGGATAATGATTTGGTTGGTTTTTGCCATTAATTGGCCAGAAGTCAAGAGAGAGGAGAAAAATCCAATCAACAGGAGTTACTGGGAAAGAAATGAGATTTTGTGTCAGAATTTTGATTTTAATTGAATTAAACTAAAGCAAGGGTGGGAAATGGAGGTTCTGAGAGGTTCTGTGCAGAGGTTAGGATCCCAAAATTCCCAAAAATTCCATCAACATTTTCCTTAAGGTTCCACTAATACCCGAGAAAAACGATTGTTGTTCTAAATACAAATAAAAATAAAAATAAAAATTAGAAATTAAAATTAAAAAAGGCCCTAAAAAGAATGGAAATTGTGGATGGAAAAAACAGGGAAAAGAGAAAAATCAGTTTCAGTCCCTTTCATCAAAGCCCAAATTCCAAATAATCTGGAATTCCCTGAATTCCCACCCTGCAGCTCAAGCCCTTTCATCCCAAATTCCAAATATTCCTGAATTCCCTGAATTCCCATCCTGCAGCTCAATATTTTTCATCACAACTCCAATTCCAAATATTCTGGAATTTTCTGAATTCCCTGAATTCCCACCCTGCAGCTCATTCCCTTTCATCACAAATTCCAAATCTTCCTGAATTCCTGAATTCCCAGCCTGCAGCTCAATCCTTTCATCCCAAATTCCAAATATTCCAAAATTCCCTGAATTCCCACCCTGCAGCTCAATCCCTTTCATCACAACCCCAATTCCATGGATTCTGGAATTTTCTGAATTCCCACCGTGCAGCTCAATCCTTTTCATCACATCCCAAATTCCAAATTTCTGGAATTCCCTGAATTCCCACCCTGCAGCTCAATCCCTTTCATCATGAATTCCAAATATTCCTGAATTCCCAGCCTGCAGCTCAATCCCTTTCGTCCCAAATTCCAAATATTCCTGAATTCCCAGCCTGCAGAGCTCAATCCCTTTCATCACAACCCCAATTCCAAGGATTCTGGAATTCCCTGAATTCCCACCCTGCAGCTCAATCCTTTCATCACAAATTCCAAATATTCCAGAATTCCCTAATTCCCACCCTGCAGCTTAATCCCTTCCATCACATCCCAAATTCCAAATATTCCTGAATTCCCACCCTGCAGCTCAATCCTTTTCATCACATCCCAAATTCCAAATTTCTGGAATTCCCTGAATTCCCACCCTGCAGCTCATTCCCTTTCATCATGAATTCCAAATATTCCTGAATTCCCACCCTGCAGCTCAATCCCTTCCATCACATCCCAAATTCCAAATTTTCTGGAATTCCTGAATTCCCACCCTGCAGCTTAATCCCTTTCATCAAAACCCAAATTCCAAATTTCTGGAATTCCCTGAATTCCCACCCTGCAGCTCAATCCTTTTCACCACATCCCAAATTCCAAATTTCTGGAATTCCCTGAATTCCCACCCTGCAGCTCAATCCTTTCATCACAAATTCCAAATATTCCAGAATTCCCTGAATTCCCACCCTGCAGCTCAATCCCTTTCATCAAAACCCCAATTCCAAGGATTCCTGGAATTCCCTGAATTCCCACCCTGCAGCTCAATCCCTTTCATCACAAATTCCAAATCTTCCTGAATTCCTGAATCCCATCCTGAGACTAAATCCCTTTCATCCCAAATCCAATCTTCTGGAATTCCCACCCTGCAGACTCAACCTTCCATCACATCCCAAATTCCAAAATTCCAGAATTCCCTAACTCCCACCCTGCAGCTCAACCCTTCCATCACATCCCAAATTCCAAATCTTCCTGAATTCCCTAACTCCCAGCCTGCAGCTCAACCCTTCCATCACACCCCAGTTCTGCCCACAAAGAAGAAAGGGAAGGAAACAAAGAACAAACAAACAGAGAACAACCAACTCTGAGCATCCCGAGAGCAGCAGAGCTCTGTGTGGCTCAGCTTGGCCAGCAAACTCCCTGGTGTGAACACACCTGCTCACTGCTCCTCAAGCAATCTAAAAATCACCCCAAAATCTCATCCCAAAATCATTTTGTGAATCAGCTGGAACAAAATTCCAGCTCTGAGGAAGCTTTTGTTGGATTTCTCACAGGATTGACCAGAAATCTCTGGTGGTTTGGGATAATTGCAGCTCCCTGGTCTGAACAAACCTACTCACTTCTCCTCGAGAAACCCAAAAATCACCCCAAAATCTCATCCCAAAATCTCACCCCAAAATCCCATCCCAAAATCACTCTGTGAATCAGAAAGAACTAAAGTGAGCTCTAAAGAAGCCTTTTGTTGGATTTCTCAGGATTGCACAATCTCTCATGGTTTGGGATAATTGAGATCCCTGGTGTGAACACACTTACTTCTTGAGTAACCCAAAATCACTCCAAAATCCCATCCCAAAATCACTCTGAATCAGAAAGAACAAAATTCCAGCTCTGAGGAAGCTTTTTGTTGGATTTCTCACAGGACTGACCAGCAGCTCCCAGGTCTGAACACACCAACTCAGTTCTCAATTAAACCCAAAAATCATTCCAAAATCCCATCCCAAAATCACTCTGAATCAGCTGGAACAAAATTCCAGCTCTGAGGAAGTTTGTTGGATTTCTCATGGGATTGAGAGAAATCTCTCATGGTTTGGGATAATCACCCTGCTCTGACACACCTATCCTGGGAAACCCAGAAATCACCCCAAAATCCCATCCCAAAATCACTCTGAATCAGCCAGAATAAAATTCCAGCTCTATGGAAGCCTTTTGTTGGATTTCTCATAGGATTGAGCAGAAATCTCTCATGGTTTGGGATAATTGCAGCTCCCTGGTCTGAACACACCAACTCACTTCTCAAATTAACCCAGAAATCACCCCAAAATCCCATCCAAAATCACTCGTGAATCAGAAAGAACTAAATTGCAGCTCTGAGGAAGTCTTTTGTTGGATTTCTCATAGGACTGACCAGAAATCTCTGGTGGTTTGGGATAATCACAGCTCCATGGTGTGAACACACCTACTCACTTCTCAATTAACCCAAAAATCACCCCAAAATCCCATCCCAAAATCACTGGGTGAATCAGAAAGAACTAAACTGCAGCTCTGAGGAAGCTTTTGTTGGATTTCTCATAGGATTGACCAGCAAATCTCTGATGGTTTGGGATAATCGCAGCTCCCAGGTCTGAACACCAACTCACTTCTCAATTAACCCAAAAATCACTCCAAAATCCCATCCCAAAAATCACTGGGTGAATCAGAAAGAACTAAATTGCAGCTCTGAGGAAGCTTTTTGTTGGATTTCTCATGGGATTGACCAGCAAACTCTCATGGTTTGGGATAATTGCAGCTCCCAGGTCTGAACACCAACTCACTTCTCAATTAACCCAAAAATCACCCCAAAATCCCATCCCAAAAATTACTGGGTGAATCAGAAAGAACTAAAGTGCAGCCCTGAGGAAGCTTTTTGTTGGATTTCTCATGGGACTGACCAGCAAATCTCTGATGGTTTGGGATAATTGCAGCTCCCATGGTCTGAACACACCAACTCACTTCTCAATTAACCCAAAAATCACTCCAAAATCCCATCCCAAAAATCACTGGGTGAATCAGAAAGAACTAAATTCCAGCCCTGAGGAAGCTTTTGTTGGATTTCTCATGGGATTGACCAGCAAACTCTCATGGTTTGGGATAATTGCAGCTCCCTGGTCTGCAAACACCTACACACTTCTTGAGTAATGTAAAAATCACTCCAAAATCCTATCCCAAAATCACTCCAAAATCCCATCCCAAAACCATTTTCTGAATCAGAAAGAACAAAATTCCAGCTCTGAGGAACCTTTTGTTGGATTTCTCACGGGACTGACCAGCAATCCCTGGTGGTTTGGAATAATTGCTGCTCCCTGGTGTGAACACTCCTACTCACTTCTCGAGTAACCCAGGCTAAAAATCCTATCCCAAAATCTCATCCCAAAATCACTCTGAATCAGAAAGAACAAAATTCCAGCTGTAAAGAAGTCTTTTGTTGGATTTCTCACGGGACTGACCAGCAATCCCTGGTGGTTTGGAATAATTGCAGATCCCTGGTGTGAACACTCCTACTCACTTCTCCTCAAGAGACCTAAAAATCACTCCAAAATCTCATCCCAAAATCACTCTGAATCAGCTGGAACAAAATTCCAGCTCTGAGGAAGCTTTTGTTGGATTTCTCACAGGATTGACCAGAAATCCCTGGTGGTTTGGGATAATCACAGCTCCACGGTGTGAACACTCCTACTCAGTTCTCAATTAAACCAAAAATCACTCCAAAATCCCATCCCAAAAATTACTGGGTGAATCAGAAAGAACTAAACTGCAGCTCTAAAGAAGCCTTTTGTTGAATTTCTCATGGGATTGACCAGAAATCTCTGGTGGTTTGGGATAATTGCAGCTCCCTGGTCTGAACAAACCTACTCACTTCTCAATTAACCCAAAAATCACTCCAAAATCCCATCCCAAAATCACTCTGAATCAGCCAGGACAAAACTGCAGCTCCAAAGCAGCTTTTTGTTGGATTTCTCACGGGACTGACCACAAATCTCAGGTGGTTTGGGATAATCTCAGCTCTCCTGTCTCCAGAGGCAGGTGAGACACCCAAAAATTGACGGTGGAAATCGCAGCACCAAGAGAATTCTCAGCACTGAGAATGTCTGACATGTTCAGGCAGCCCCGTGACTCATCTGTGGTCATTCTGCTTGCAGAGGGAGGAGAAAATGCTTCCAGCTTATTTCTATTAAAATTATAAAAAAAAAAAAAAAAATTAAAGGAGGAAAGCGAAGTACAGAAAGTTCTTGGCACTGAGTTACCCAAATCCAACCTGCTGTGGGGAGCAGATAGCCCAAGGCTACTTCCCTGCAATCATCCCAGGGCAGGAAAACCAAAATAATTCCTCAGGCAGCGCTGCAGAGTGGAGCTGAGGCTCTGCCCTCTCTCCAAAACCTGACTGCACTTGAAGAGACTCCCACAAAAATGACATTTATTGCAGAACTTCAGAGCTGGAGAATTCTGCCAGACACTTTTATGGGTGTTTGAGTCATCAGCGATTTCATTCGAGTTTAAAAAAAACCAACAAAAAAGGTTTAGAACTAACTAAAAACCCTTTTTTTTTTTTTCCATCTGGGGGCTTAAAAGATATCCTGGAGCAGCCTGAGCACTGCTGGAATTTAGGAAAATTCTCCTTCCTGCCCTGCCAGGATCCAGATGTGCGGAAATGAATCCTCGGGATCTCTTAGGGTTTTCAGGGAATGTTTGGGTGTGGGAAGGGCTGGCAGGGAAAGCAGGCAGGAAACAACCCGGGGAAGGGAAGGATCCAGCAGGGCTGATGATAATCCAGCAG
Organism: Entomyzon cyanotis; assembly: GCA_024500445.1. NCBI lineage: Eukaryota > Metazoa > Chordata > Aves > Passeriformes > Meliphagidae > Entomyzon > Entomyzon cyanotis. Next base: position 3,965,115 of record JAKEPQ010001019.1, read on the forward strand.
GGGAGGGAGGAGGGAGATGGCAGACAGACCCAGAGCTCTGCCGGAGCACGGAGTGATGTGATTTCATCTCTGCTGACTGCAGAGCTTCAAAGGGTTCAGCACAGGCTGGGCTGAGAGGGAAGGGCAGGGCTGCAGGGGTTGGGTGCCCCAGGGAGCTCAGAGCCACACCCAGCGCTGGATTTGCTCTGCTCCTCACCTCCCTGATTCTTAATGCCTCTTTTTACCCCATAGAATAACAGATCTTTGGGGTGAAAGGGTCTCAAACCCATCCAGGGACACCTGCAGGATTTGATTTCCTCCTCACTTCTCTGTTTCTAAATGCCTCTTCATCCCACAGATGAACAGATCCTTGGGTTGGAAAGGATCTCAAACCCATCCAGGGACATCTGCAGGATTTTCTCTTCCTCTCCTCCCCACTTCCCTGTTTCTCAATACCTTTTCACCCCACAGATGAACAGATCCTCGTGTTGGAAAGGATCTCAAACCCATCCAGGGACACCTGTAGGATTTTATTTCCTCTCCTCACTTCCCTGTTTCCCAACATCTCTTTTTACCCCACAGGTGAACAGGATGGATGTTGGAAAGGATCTCAAACCCATGCAGGGACATCTTCTGCAGGATTTGATTTCCCCTCCTCCTCACTTCCCTGTTTCCCAATATCTCTTTTCACCCCACAGATGAACAGATCCTTTTGTTGAAAGGATTTCAAAGCCATCCAGGGACATCTTCTGCAGGATTTTCTCTTCCTCTCCCCCTCACTCCCCTGTCTCCCAGTGCCTTTTCACCCCACAGATGAACAGTTCCTCGTGCTGGAAATGATCTCAAGCCCATCCAGGACACCTCCTGCTGTCCCAGGCTGCTCCCACTGTCCAGCCTGGCCTTGGACACTTCCAGGGATGCAGAATCCTGAATCTCTCAGACCAACCCACCCTAAGGAAGTTTCCCACCCTGAGGAATGAATTCCAAATCCCTCCTGAGCAATGGGAATTGATCTCTCCTGGGTTTCCCCTCTGCTGTTCAGGTGATTTCTGGAGCAGCTCCAGCTTTCCATGAACACACAGCAACAAAACCCTTCAGCCTGCATTTCAGGCTCCACAATGAGCCAGGAAAACACAAAACTAAGCATTTTTCTCCCCCTGCCAGCTGACATTTCAGCCCTTCTGTGCCTGTTTTGATGAACAATCAGCCATCCCAAGGCAAGCAGCTCCTTTTCCTTCTTCCCTCTCCCTGGGATCAGCACCCAGCTGCAGCTCCCAGCCCGTGCTATCTGCCAGCTGGAAGCACCTGGAGCTCCCCAAACCCTCTGCAAGCCCCAATCTGCAGCCAGGCCCTTTCCCAGCCCCAAAATCCCCCCCGGGTTCCCTCCTGCCCTGCCTTTGGCTGCTGCTGCTGTTGGTAACCACAGAAACAGCTCGCAGCTCGCACAGCCTCCAGCTCGGCGCTGTCTGCCTTCCCAAAGGGATTTTTGGCACCAGTGGGTGCTGCAGGTGAGGAGGAGTTCAGCTCTGCACGTTCTCCTCCTGGCCTGCTTCCCAGCTCTGCTCAGCATTCCTCACCCTCCTGCTGATGTTTTGTGGCCCAGAGGTCACCCAGGTCACTCAGGTGTCACCAGAGCAAAGGTGGGACAGGAAGGTTGCAGAATCTCCTGTGGGGAATGGCAGGAATGATTTAACTGAGAATTCTGCTCTGATTTCAGCTCTGCAATGGAGCTCTCCTGGCACCCCTGAGATGGGAGCAGTGACAAAGCCTGGCACTGTGGTGACATCAGTGGAATTAGGGATCTTAAGGTCCCTTCCTGCCCCTCACTGGTGTCACTCAGACACAACCTGATCCTGTTTTTTAGCCCAGAGGTCACCCAGGTCACTCAGGTGTCACCAGAGCAAAGGTGGGACAGGAAGGTGGAACTCCTGGGCCACGATTCTGACCTCCTGGCCTGCTTTCCAGCTCTGCCATGCAGCATTCCTGGACCCTAGGGCCTGATGATGTTTTTTAGCCCAGAGGTCACCCAGGTCACTCAGGTGTCACCAGAGCAAAGGTGGGATGGGAAGGTTGTGGAACAACAGTGGGAAATGGCAGCAATGATTTAACTGGAGAGTTCTGCTCTGATTTCAGCTCTGCCATGGAGCTCTCCTGGCACCCCTGAGGTGACAGAGGTGACAAAGCCTGGCACTGTGGGGACATCAGTGGAATTAGAGATCCTTAAGGTCCCTTCCTGCCCCTTTCCCTGTCTTGTAAGGGAAAAATTATATAAAATATGAGAATATAAAATAATAATAATAATAAAATAATATAAAACCATTATTTCATATCAAGTCGAAGGTGCTGGGAGAACAAAACCTGGAAATTTGCTCTGTGAGGGAGAAATTCCCAAGTTTCTTCTCTGCCCACAGTATGGATGGTGAAATGGTTTGGAAAATATTCCTGAAATTGAAAAACAATTTAAGCTGCAATGAGCAGAGCTGAGCTAGTCAAGGCAAAAACTCCCTGACTTTATTCCAGGATTTTCTGGGGTTGGAAAATGAGATGATTTTTTCCCCAAACTCAATTTTCCCTCCAGGAATTTTGGAAGCAAAACTCCTCCAGAGCAAAGTTTTCCAAAGCTGTGGAAATTCCCAGGAGAGCAAAGCCAAATATCATTTTTCTCCCCATTAAAATATTAATTATTTTATATATTTATTTTATATATATATTTTATATATTATTATATATATTATATTATATTATAATTCTATATTATATAATTTTATATATTTTAGATATTATTTTATATACTTATTTATTTTTTTATATATATTTATTATTTCCTTCCTGCCCCCTGCTCTCTGGAATTTCTCCTGAATTTAAATTTTTATTTTCCTGAGGAGAATTTCTTCTTTACCACAGGATGAGGTGGAATTCCATTGCTAACTCTGGCAAAGCAGCAGAGATTTTATATTTAAATAAATAATTTATAATTTAAATAAATCATTAAATTAATTATTTATTTAATAATAATTTAATTATTTAATTATTTATTTCAATAATTTATTATACAATTTTAATACAATATATGATTTTATATTATATAAATTATTATATATTATGATATAAATATTTATTTATACATAATTATGAAAGTGTATAATTTTTAATATCTAAGATATAATTATATATTAGCTAATAATATAATAATTCAATTATTTATTTTTAAAAATACATAAAGTATTTACTATTAATAAATAATAAATGCTTGATATATTTTTAAAAACTATTTTATATTTCCAAAAGGATCTCTTCCTTCCAAATCCCATTTCCTCCAACACCCTCCAGGGATGAATCCCACAGACCAAATCCTGGATTTAAACCTTCCGTTTCAACCTCAGTTTTTAGGTTTAATTTGATTGAATCCTAAATATTTCAACCTTCAGTGTTTGACCAGGGAGGGGATGAGGTGAGAACCACAAACCTCTGAGAAGAAATTCAAATTAATTCCTAGAAGAAGCAAATCCCAAGAATTGGGAGTTGGGAATCCCAGGAGCAGCAGGGAATCATGGAAATAATATTTTAAAAAATATATAAATTTTAAATTTAAAAAAATTTTAAATTTTAAATTTAAAAAAAACATATATTAAAAGTTCCACAGGATTTTCATAACTTCCCCTCCTTCAGTTCTTCACCGAAACCCAATTTTTTCTGCTTGTTTGGTGCTCATTTGGCATTATTGCAATGAAAATCAGAAATATTTAGATAAATAAATAAACATATTAATAAATAAAAATATATTAATAAACAAAAATATATATAAATAAAAACATATTAATAAATAAAAATATATTAAATAAATAAAAATATATTAAATAAAAATATATAAATAAATAGCTATTAGACAATATATGACTAATAACACAATATATAATAAACAATATAAATAAAAATGTAACTAAACAGATAAATATCTGCAGAAATCAATGACTAATGGCAGGAGCAGGGGGTTCTCCCTCTCTGAAACAAATAAATGTCATTTATTGCTGTTCTCTCAGCCCAGAATGTTCTGGAGAATCCCATGGAAACTCAGCTCTGCTCACCAACTGTCTGAGTTTTTGTGAAAATGAAAACAGAAGAGATTTCAATGTGCATTGCCAGAGTTACACAAGTGCATCTCCCAGCAGTGAAATAAAAATAAAAATAAATAAATAAAAATTCTCTCTGCAGCACAAAGTGTACCAAAGCTGAGATTTGGGGAGAAACGCTGCCAAAAATGCCAATTTAACTCATTTAATCACTTCAATCCCACAGGGTTTGAGGGATGACTGCTTGAAGTTGGATTTAATCTGAATTTTGAATAAAAATCTGATTTCATGTGGAGCAGCCTGGGAGGTGTGGAGGCACTGGGTGACATTTAAGGTCATTTTCCACCCAAATAATTTCATTATTTTATTAATTATTATTATTATATTATATTATAATTATTATATTATAAGATTATATAATATGTAGTATATTATTATACTATTATTTTATTTTATTATATTATATTATTTTATTATTATATTATATATTATATTTTATTGTATTATCATTTTATTATATTATATATTATATTGTATTATGTTATAATTTTATTATTTTATAATAATTATATTATATTATATTATATTTTTTATATAATATAATTCTTTTATTATTTTATCATTATATTATCATTATTTTATTGTCATTCAGCATTCTCTGAATGGATTTTGGAGGAGCACTGATAGCAGGAAATATTGGAAATTTAGGAATTAGGAAATATTGGAAATTTGGGATTTTCCTTAGGAAAACCAATGATTCCCCAGCAGCTCAATTCCTGCTCTGGGAAAAACTGGATAATTTCTGGATGTGAAAAATGCCAGGAAAACATTTTTTAATAATATTGGCATTCCCAAATAGAACTGGAAATGAAAAAAACCAACAAAAAATCACATTTCTGATAAATTTTGAGCTCTGCTGCAAGGCCTTGGGCAGGGAAAGGGTCAGGGAGAGGAGATCTCCAAAAAACCTTCATTTTTAAATATTTGACCTCAGAGCTCTGAGTTCCTCAGCGTTTCTTTTGTCATTTACTGGTTTTTCCCACTGCAGGTTTGGGATTAATTCCAGAATTAATTTTGGTTAATCCAAAAGGGAATTTTCGGTTAATCCAGAAGGGAATTTTAGGTCCCAAAATCACCATTTATTTTGTCATTTACTGATTTTTCCCACTGCAGATTTGGGATTAATTCCAGATTTGGGATTCATCCAAAAGTGAATTTTGGGTCCCAGAATCACCACTGATTTTGTAATTTATTAATTTTTCCCACTGCAGGTTTGGGATTAATTCCAGAATTCATTTTGGTTACTCTAAAAGTGAATTTTTGGTTAATCCAAAAGGGAATTTTGGGTCCCAAAATCACCATTGATTTTGTCATTTACTGATTTTTCCCATTGCACATTTGGGATTAATTCCAGAAAATTTTGGTTAATCCAAAAGTGAATTTCAGGTGAATCCACAGGGAATTTTGGGTCCCAGAATCACCTCATCACCTCTTTGGTCATTTACTGATTTTTCCCACTGCAGATTTGGAATTAATTCCAGAATTAATTTTGGTTAATCTAAAAGTGAATTTCAGGTGAATCCACAGAGAATTTTTGGTTAATCCAAAAGGGAATTTTGGGTCCCAAAATCACCTCTGCCTCTTTTGTCATTTATTGATTTTTCCCACTGCAGATTTGGGATTAATTCTAGATTTGAGATTAATCCAAAAGTGAATTTTAGGTCCCAGAATCACCATTGATTTTGTCATTTACTGATTTTTCCCATTGCAGATTTGGGATTAATTCCAGATTTGGGATTCATCCAAAAGTGAATTTTGGGTGACTCCATAGTGAATTTTGGTTCCCAGAATCACCTCATCACCTCTTTTGTCATTTACTGATTTTTCCCACTGCAGGTTTGGAATTAATTCCAGAATTAATTTGGGTTAATGCAATACTCACAGTGAATTTTAGGTCCCAGAATCACCTCTGTCTCTTTTGTAATTTATTAATTTTTCCCACTGCAGATTTGGGATTAATTCCAGAATTCATTTTGGTTACTCTAAAAGTGAATTTTTGGTTAATCCAAAAGGGAATTTTTGGTTAATCCAAAAGGGAATTTTGGGTGAATCCACGGGGAATTTTAGGTCCCAGAATCACCTCATCACCTCTTTTGTAATTTATTAATTTTTCCCACTGCAGGTTTGGAATTAATTCCAGAATTAATTTGGGTTAATCCAATACTCACAGTGAATTTTGGGTCCCAGAATCACCTCATCATTTCTTTTGTAATTTATTAATTTTTCCCACTGCAGATTTGGGATAAATTCTAGATTTGGGATTAATCCAGAAGTGAATTTTAGGTCCCAAAATCACAATTTATTTTGTAATTTACTGATTTTTCCCACTGCATATTTGGGATTAATTCCAGATTTGGGATGAATCCAAAAGTGAATTTTGGGTCCCAGAATCACCATTGATTTTGTCATTTACTGATTTTTCCCATTGCAGATTTGGGATTAATTCCAGATTTGGGATTCATCCAAAAGTGAATTTTGGGTGAATCCACAGGGAATTTTTGGTTAATCCAGAAGGGAATTTCAGGTGAATCCACAGGGAATTTTTGGTTAATCCTAAAGGGAATTTTGGGTCCCAGAATCACATTTTTCCCCACTGCAGATTTGGAATTAATTCCAGCAATTTTTTGCTTAATTAATTCACCCAATTTTGGCTCCCAGCATCACCTCTGCCTCTCCGAATTAATTTCTCACAGCTGCACAACCCAAAAATGAGCAAATTTCCCTCCTTTCCCACCTCCTCCCCAAATCTCACCTCCATCCCCAGAACAGTTTTGGGAACAGCTGATTCTGCCAGGGCTGACACTAAAAATAGGAGAAAATAGGAGAAAATAGGAGAAAAAATAGGATTTTCCCCTCCTGCTCCTGCCTGCAAAGCTCCACAGTTATTCTCCTGATTTCCAAACTTTCCAGCCCAAACCACCCTGAATTTGGGATAACCCAATTCAATTTTTAAATTAAAATCAAAATGTTTAATTTTTAAATTAAAACTGAAATTCCTGATGGGTTTTTCTAGGCTGGAATTGAAGCATCTCAGAGAGATTGATTTATATATATATTTTTTTTTTCTCTGCAGACCTGAGCAGGGAGGATTTCACACCAGAAATATTTAAAGCTGCTTTTAGCCTCAACTCCCTTTTTTCCACCCAGTTTTTGCTGCTCACTGCAAGCCCTGCAGTCTGACACCTCTGCTGGGATTCCACCAAACAGCCTCCAGGGGTTTTTTGGAAACAGGGATTGAGTGGAACCTGCCTGAGTTCTGCTCTTGGACCTCTGCTTGGAAGCAGAAAAAAAAATGGAAATGGAAAATAAATCGTTGAATGGCAGGTTTGGGGTGGGAGAGAACTTTGAGGTCAGGTCTGAGCTATTTATTTATTCTAATGTTATTAGAGTATTAGAATAATCTATCATTTTATTATTTTTGTTTTATTTATCATTTTATTATTATTTATCATTTATCAATTATCATCTATTTATTCTAATATTATTAGAGTATTAGAATAATCTATTTATCATTTTATTTATTATTTATTTTATTTATCATTTTATTATTATTTATCATTTATCAATCATCTATTTATTCTAATGTTATTAGAGTGTTAGAATAATCTATCATTTTATTATTTATCTGTTTTATTTATCATTTTATTATTATTTATCATTTATCAAATATCATCTATTTATTCTAATATTATTAGAGAATTAGACTATCTATTTATTCTAATATTATTAGAATATTGGAATAATCTATCATTTTATTATTTATTATTTGTTTTATTTATCATTTTATTATTTATCATTTATCAATTATCATCCATTTATTCTAATATTATTACAGTATTAGACTATTTATTTATTCAAATATTATTAGAATATTAGAATAATCTATCATTTTATTATTTATTATTTATTATATTTATCATGTTATTATTATTATTTATCATTTATCAATTATCACCTATTTATTCTAATATTATTTTAAATATTATTTATTCTAAATAGTGGGGAAGAAAATGTTTAGTTTTTGTAGCTTACAACTGAGGAAGTTCAACATTTTGAGAATTTCATTCCTTCAGTTTTCAGCATTGCTTAACTTAACAAAAATGGAAAAATATGGAAAAAAAGAATTCCTTCCTTCCTTCCTTCACCTCACCCCAGTTCCCTCCTCATCCCATTTTACTGGAATTTATTTCCAATTTATTCCCAATTCATTCCCAATTTATTCCCCTCTCCCCTCTCCCCCAAGCTCTTTCATCCTCCCTTCCCTCTCCTCACCCCAAAGGCTGATGTATTGATCTGTGCACTCAGCTCCTGCTAAAATTACCCTAAAATTCGAATTATTTGGTGATTAGCATAGCAAATACAAGGATTTGACCTCCCTCCCACTCGCTGAGATTTTCCTAAAGAGCATTCCAGCCAGCAGCACTTGGGAATTCAGCCCTGGATTGATCACCTGGCAGGATAATTTTATAATTTATTGGTGATAAATGGTGATTGATCACCTGGCAGGATCAATTTATCATTTATTGGAAATGGGATTGATCACCTGGCAGGATCAATTTCTCATTTCTTGGAAACATTTCTCACCTGGCAGGAGCGACCGCTGGGGGTTAGAAGGGAAAAACAGAGGAGAAGCAGGAAAACAGGATATGAGAAATCCTCAAAACCCCAGAAAAAGTGGGAATTTCCATGGGACAAGCGAGGATTTCAGGGCAGGCAGTGGAACCTGCTGGGCAAGCAAGGGCAGAGGCACCGTTAGCCAAATTTGCCACATGAGAGGTTTGGAGTGTGAGCAGAACAAAACCTCCCTGGTCGGTCAGGTGCCGTGCCAGCCCAGCGAGCAGCAGGAATGTCACACCCGGGAGGTGACAGCGGCGATGTCACACGGCTGGGGTGGCAGCAGGGTGTGGCAGGACAAACACCCCCCTTTCCCTCTCCCTGATCGCTGGCCAGAGATCGATGGCTCAGATTAAGTCAATAGCTCAGTCCGGGCGATCAATGCTGGCGTCTGGAACTCAGAGTGAGACACTGAGAGGATGGGAAGAATTTTCAAGTGACCGCAAATCCACACTCTTTTCCCTATAAAACACCACGAAAAAGTCAGCAAAAGTAGAAGCCTTTCTACATGGACATCGGTAAGGTCTTCTCCCCAGGGTTTTTGGACGCAGCCCTGTGGTTACTTCCCGAGGGATTGAGTGAGGAAATTTTAATGTATTCCAGCTCCAAATTGGATTTGGTAAGATCATTTGAGTTTCCTAAATTGTATTATTCCGGCTAATTTATAGGTACCTTTCTTAACTTGCATTTCAACTAGCTCAAGCAAGCATTTATTGCATTTTTAACTATTTTTATAGTTCAAGCAAGGTTTTACCCCATAATTGCGTTTTTAACTATTATAGTGTTGCAATTATGTACTCGTGTGTTTATGTGTGTCAATCTGTTCTATGCTTGTATGTTTGTTATGTTCTGTGTCCAATAAATGGTATTTTTAGACAAATCTGCCAGATATCAAAGAATCTTGCGAACGGGACTAAGTCTTGGGGAACTAGCTATCTTAAAGTCTGTCAAACTGCAAAAACTCATAAAGCTCCTGTCTCCCATGCAAGACACAGGGTCACCCCGCAGAGGGGACATCCCACAGGGACATCCCACCGGGTCACCCCCAGCCCTGGGGATGCAGAGGTGTCTGAGAAAAGGGATGAATCCACAGCAAACCAACGCCAAAACCCCGAATTTAACGATGGCAAGAGAACAGGAGCACAGCTGGCAAACCGAGGAGGGAAAAAAAAATCACCTTTTGCTCTGAAATTGGTGTTTGGGGAATTGAAACCTTCGTGCTCGCTGCTGTTTAACCTTCCCAGCGTGGGGTGATTGGCTCAGAGGTGCAGAATCATTGAGGCAAGAATAAAATCTGTTGAAATTTAAGTTTTTCTTGTGGCAGGAGGTGGAACTGGATGGGTTTAAGGTCCTTTCCAACCTGAATTCTGTGATTCTGCTCTCAGCTGAACTCGATGGGTTTTAAAGTCCTTTTCAACCCAACTGCCCAGAGGTGCAGAATCATTGAGTCAAGAATAAAAATCTGTTTAAATCCAAGTTTTTCTTGTGGTGAGGGAGTTGGAACTGGATGGATTTTAAGGTCCTTTTCAACCCAACTGCCCAGAGCTGGAGAATCACTGAGTCAAAAATAAAATCTGTTTTAAGTTTTTCTTGTGGCAGGAGGTGGAACTGGATGGGTTTTAAGGTCCTTTCCAACCCAAGCCACCCTGAAATTCTGTGATTCTGCTCTCAGCTGAACTGGATGGGTTTTAAGGTCCTTTCCAACCCAAGCCACCCTGAAATTCTGTGATTCTGCTCTCAGCTGAACTGGATGGGTTTTAAAGTCCTTTTCAACCCAACTGCCCAGAGGTACAGAATCATTGAGTCAAGAATAAAATCTGATGAAATTTAAGTTTTTCTTGTGGTGAGGGAGTTAGAACTGGATGAGTTTAAAGTCCTTTTCAACCCAACTGCCCAGAGGTGCAGAATCACTGAGTCAAAAATAAAATCTGTTGAAATTTAAGTTTTTCTTGTGGCAGGAGGTGGAACTGGATGGGTTTAAGGTCCTTTCCAACCTGAATTCTGTGATTCTGCTCTCAGCTGAACTCAATGGATTTTAAAGTCCTTTTCAACCCAACTGCCCAGAGGTGCAGAATCATTGAGTCAAAAATAAAAATCTGTTTAAATCCAAGTTTTTCTTGTGGTGAGGGAGTTGGAACTCAATGGATTTTAAGGTCCTTTTCAATCTAACTGCCCAGAGGTGCAGAATCATTGAGTCAAAAATAAAATCTGTTGAAATCCAAGTTTTTCTTGTGGCAGGAGGTGGAACTGGATGGGTTTTAAGGTCCTTTCCAACCCAAGCCACCCTGAAATTCTGTGATTCTGCTCTCAGCTGAACTGGATGGGTTTTAAGGTCCATTCCAACCTGAGATTCTGTGATTCTGCTCTCAGCTGAAAGCAGAGAGGTTCAGCAGTCACAACAAGACTAAAATCACCCTGTTGATCAATTTGGGAGCTTTAATTCCAGCTCAGCACTGACATTCCCAGCAGTTCTGTGCCTCTCAGGGATCTGGGAATGCTCTGAGAATTCACACCCCACGAGCACCCCAAAGCTGCTGAGTGATCATTTTATCACCAAAACACCATTTAAACCCCAAATCCAACTCCTGCAGGTGACCCAGAGCTGCTGAGAGATCATTTTATCATCAAAACACCATTTAAACCCCAAATTGAACTCCTGAGGTGACCCAGAGCTGCTGAGTGATCATATTATCATCAAAACACCACTTCAACCCCAAATCCAACTCCTGCAGGTGACCCAGAGCTGCTGAGTGATCATTTTATCATCAAAACACCATTTAAACCCCAAATTAAAGCCCTGCAGGTGACTCAGAGCTCGTGCAGTGACTCACAGCCACGGGTGAGTTTAGCCCAGGACACCTGCCAGTGTTGCCAAAATCCCCACTCAGCCCTGAGTCACCCCAAAATCCACCCCAAAAGTGAGCCAGGCCAGCAGCCAGCTGCTCCTTGGAGAGGTTTTTCCACCTCCCACTCCATTCCCAGCCCTTCCTCGACCCCACATGATGGAAAATTCAGCAGAAAATTCCCTCAGCCTGAAGTGAGGGATTTTATCTGGTTTGGAGCCACGGGGGAAGCTGGGAGATCCCATAAAAAGATCCCAGGTTGGTTTGCACAAGGCAAAATGAAGGCAAAATCCTGACCCTGAGTGCTTTTTCTGCTGAGGAGGGAACCTGGAGATGGAGAAATTCTCTGAATTTTTAATCTCCCAGTGCCACAGATCCCACAGAAAGATCTCAAGTTATTTTACACACCCTTGATCAAGGCAAAATCCTGACTCTAAGTCCCTTTTTGCTGAGAACAGGACCTGGAGATGGAGAAATCCTCCTGAATTCATCATTTCCCAATGCCACAGATCCCACAAAAAGATCTTAATTTATTTTGCACAAGGCAAAATCCTGATCCTGAGTCCTCTTCTGCTGAGGAGAGAACCTGGAGATGGAGAAATTCTGTGAATTTTTCACCTCCTGGTGCCACAGATCCCACAGAAAGATCCCAGGTTGTTTTCACAGCCTTGAACAAAGCAAAATCCTGATCCTGAGTCCCTTTTTTGCTGAGAACAGGACCTGGAGATGGAGAAATCCTCCGAATTCTTCATCTCCCAGATGCCACAGAAAGATCCCAGGTTGGTTTGCACAAGGCAAAACAAGGCTAAATCCTGACCCTGAGTGCTTTTTCTGCTGAGGAGAGAACCTGGAGATGGAGAAATCCTCCTGGATTTATCATCTCCCAGCTGCCACAGATCCCACAGACAGATCCCAAGTTATTTTGCACAACCTTGACCAAAGCAAAATCCTGATTCTGAGTCCTTTTCTGCTGAGGAGAGAACCTGGAGATGGAGAAATCCTCTAAATTCTTCATTTCCCAGCTCCACAGATCCCACAAAATATCCCAGGAGAAGGTCTGCAGTCATTGTCACACCTCAGGCACAGAGGCAGCTAAAAAATTCCAGTGTCACCTCAGGAATGGGGAATTCCAGCCATTCCTGGATTACAGAGAATCCAGAGGGAATAACAAGGTGATTCCAGGGATTTCCCCCAAAATTAGATGTCTGCAGGGGGCAGAGAAAAGCCCAGCATCATCTATAATTTATAATCACATAAATATATATATATAAAAATATAATCTACCATATATTATCCATCTACTTCTTCCTGTTTTACACCCCACCAAGGTAAAGCACAAATTGGAAAGCAGACAGATAAATAAAATACCAAACTGACAGAAAAGAAGATTTCAAACCAGAGTGGAATGAGAGGAAAAGTCACTGCCATTTTCTGGGAACTCTGGTTTTGTCTCAGAAGTACAAAATCACGACTTAGGATTCAGGATTTCAAGGACAGGTGTTCAAAGTTCAAGGAAAGGAAAAAAAAAACCCAAGAAAAATGTATTTATATGATACATAAACCACTCAAGATAAAACTACCAAGATTATTTCTTCCAAACAGCATCAAGAATTCCAGTTTGGCTACAAATTTGATGTTTTCACTAGATCTTTACCTCTATTTCAGCAAACTGCTATTGGATTGGAGTAAAAAAAAAAAAATTGTCTCGCTTATTTTTGTCCTGAACCTCAGCTTTACAGTCACAGCCTGGGGAAAAAAAATCTGATTTTATTCCAATAACACAACTTCCTGAGGAGGAAAGCAGCTCGGATTTGTAGATCCAGTGAAGGAAAAGGCTGGTTTGGGCAGCTGGGGAAAGGACAAGGAACAGTCTGTACTCCCAGCAATCCTCCAGCAACCTTCAGCAAGCAGAGACATTGGCAGCTCCCAAAAAACCCTCCCAGGAGGCAGCTGGGCACTGCTGCTGCTCCTCACGTGGAATTCCAGCTTTTTTCGGGATCCTCTGCTGAGGAACTCGCTGGTGGGATTGGGGAAACCCAGGGGGTGATGCAGGTTTGGAGCTGATGCAGGGGATAACTCCATCCCAGCCTTTCCTCCCGTGGAAAAAAATGAAAAAAAAGAAAAAAATTCCATTTTTTTGTTGGGGAATTCAGGAGGGGAGCGCGAGAGAAAAATCCCTTTTTGTGGTTTGACGTGGGAAATAATGGAGAAGGGGAGGATAAAGGGTTTAGAAGTGCTAAGAGTATTTGAGGAGAAATTTGGATGCCCTGAGGGTGTCTAAAAATAGAGACTTCAAAGATATTAAATGGAGAGATATTAAATGGAGATAAAGATATTAAATGGAGACACTGAGGATGTGATATTAGTGGGGAAAAAGTGCTTTACTGGGGAGCTGAGCCCCCCAGCAGGGATTTTTAGGTGAAAAAAAACTTGAATTCATCCTCTCCTCATGGGTTTCCCCACCAGGGGTTTGCTCTTTCCAAACTCCAATTCCAGGGAAGCCAAAGGGAGAGGGAATTCCTCTCCAAAGGGAATTTTAAAGCAGAGGAAATTTTAAAGCAATCCCAAAAAAGGGTGAAAGTTAATTAATAGGGAGGTGAAGCCTTCACCCCAAAGATCCACGAGGTGGGAGGGACAGGGACATTTCTTTCCCTAAATCCCCCAAAAGGTTCAGGGGGATAACTCCTTCTGTTGGGATTTCCAACGGGAAAGATGCCAGGTGCTAAAAAAATGGGAAAAACTTGCATTTCCCTACAGCCACCCACGGGAAATGGATCACCCAGGGAGGGATTCAGCGGGACTGAGCTGCAGGGAAGGTCAGAGGCACGGGGGACACCCCAAAAGGCACCACGGGACACCCCAAAAGGCACCCTGGCACACCCCAAAAGGCACCCTGGCACACCCCAAAAGGCACCCTGGCACACCCCAATAGGCACCATGGGACACCCCAAAAGGCACCATTGGACACCCCAAAAGGCACCATTGGACACCCCAAAAGGCACCACGGGACACCCCAAAAGGCACCCTGGCACACCCCAAAAGGCACCCTGGCACAGGGACACCCCAAAAGGCACCCTGGCACACCCCAAAAGGCACCCTGGCACAGCCCTGGCACAGCCCTGGCACAGGGACACTCAGGCAGGGACACACCTGGCTGTGCCTCACCTGCCAATGTCACCAGCAGCTCAGGGAGCAGTTTGGAGCTGTGCTCAGCCAGGTCGGTGAGATAACCTGGGAATGTGACCTGCTGGGAACACAAACACACCCTGCAGAGCACGGAGTGAGCTTCCTGCAGGTGCCCAGTGTCACCTGGGGGGACAGGAATGGGGTGTGAGTGCAAACAGTGTCACCTGAGTGCACCCAGTGTCACCTGGGGGGTGACAGTGGGGTGTGAACACAGCCAGTGTCACTTGGGGGTGCCAAAATGGGAAATAAGAGCACCCAGTGTCACCTGGGGGGCCAGGAATGGGGTGTGAGTGCAAACAGTGTCACCTGGGGGTGTGAGAATGGAGTGTGAGTACAGCCAGTGTCACCTGGGGGTGTGACAATGGGGTGTGAGTGCAGCCAGTGTCACCTGGGGGTGAGGGAATAGGGTGTACCCAGTGTCACCCGGGGGGGTGTGACAGTGGGGGGTGTGAGTGTACCCAATGTCACCCGGGGGTGTGACAATGGGGTGTAAGCACAGCCAGTATCACCTGGGGGTACAAGAATGGGGTATAAACACACCCAGTGTCACCTGAGGGGTGACAGTGGGGTGTGAGTCCACCCAGTGTCACCTGAGTGCACCCAGTGTCACCTGGGGGGACAGGAACGGGGTGTAAGCACACCCAGTGTCACCTGGGGGTACAATGGGATATAAACACACCCAGTGTCACCTGAGGGGTGACAGTGGGGTGTGAGAGCACCCAGTGTCACCTGGGGGGGCAGGAATGGGGTGTAATCACACCCAGTGTCACCTGGGGTTCAGGGAATAGGGTGCACCCACTGTCACCCCACACGTCCTCACAGCACAGACACGGCGGAGACAAGGCACAGCCAGGAGCACCCCAAGTCACGGCAGAGCGTGTCCCCAAACCGCAGAACGAGCGTGTCCCCAAACCGCAGAACGAGCGTGTCCCCAAACCGCGGCCCCAGCAGCTCGACACCCCGCGGCCCGGCACAGCTCGGCACAGCTCGGCTCCCCGCTCTCCCGGGCCGTTCCGTTCCCCGGCACAGCACAGCTCGGCTCCCCGCTCTCCCGGGCCGTTCCGTTCCCGTTCCCAGCACAGCTCGGCACGGCTCGGCTCCCCGCTCTCCCGGGCCGTTCCGTTCCCGTTCCCAGCACAGCTCGGCACGGCTCGGCTCCCCGCTCTCCCGGGCCGTTCCCGTTCCCCGGCACAGCACATCTCGGCTCCCCGCTCTCCCGGGCCGCTCCCCGCCCGCCGCCGTTCCTCTCCCCCCGTTACCTTCTTGACGGTGCGCGGCGCCTCGCTGACGGTGCCGTCGGGGCTCACGAGCGCCTCGGCCGCGGTGCCGGTGCCGCTGTCGCTGCTGTCGCGGTGCCGGTGCTGCGGGTGCAGCGGGTCGCTCCTCTTCATGGCCGAAGCCTGCGGCGCCTTGGCGGCGGCCGAGGAGAGCCCGGGGCAGCCCGGAGGCCGCTCGGCGGCGGGGGCCGGGGCCGGGGCCGGGGCCGGGGCCGCCTCGCGCTCAGCGCCGGGCAGCGGGCAGCCCGCCGCCGCCATGCCGTGCCCCGCCGCCGGAGCGCCCGCAGCCTCGCACGGCGGCCCGGCCGGCTTGTCCACGGGGCCGCCGAGCTCCTTCAGCTCCACGGCGGGTGCGGCCACCGCCACCTGCACGGACATCGCGGCCGCGGGCTGCTGGAGCTGCTCAGCGGGCTGCTCACCGGGCTCCCTCAGGCCGCCCGGCCCCGCCCCGCCGCGCCCCGCCCCGCCGCCCCTGCCGCGGCCCCGGCCCCTGCCGCGCTGCATGCCGGGACTCGCAGTCCCGCCGCTCGCGCTCCGCCCCGCCGCGACTGCGGCTCCCGGCGTGCCCCGCGGCGTGGCGCCCGGCAACGCCTCCTGGCGGGGCCGCGCGGGGGGTGATGGGAGTTGTAGTCAGTCAGCGCGGGGGGTGATGGGAGGTGTAGTCAGCGCGGGGGGTGATGGGAGGTGTAGTCAGCGCGGGGCTGCCGGCTGACGCGTTTTCTTCTCCCGGGCAAACTTGGGGTTCTTTATTCGTGTTTTGGGGAATTTTCAGTGTTTCAGCCGCCGGGCGCTGAGTTTCAGAATGACTGAGGTAGGAAATGACCTCCAGGACCATCCAGCCCAAGGTGTCCCCAATGCCACCTTGTCCCCAGCCCAGAGCTCTGGATCCAGGAATTCCCTGGACACCTCCAGGGATGGTGACTCCAAACCTCCCTGGGCAGCTCCAAGGCCTGACCACCCTTTCCATGGGGAAATTCCTGCTGCTGTCCACCCTGAGCATCCCCTGAGGCTGTTCCCCTCCTGCTGTCCCTGTTCCCTGGCTCAGCCTGACCCCCCGGCTGTCCCCTCCTGGCAGCAGCTGTGCAGAGCCACAAGGTCCCCCTGATCCCCTTTGCTCCAGCCTCAGCTCCTTTCCCAGCTCCCTCAGCCACTCCTTCAGTCCCTGCCATGCCCCCCGGTCACTCAGGAGCTGTGCTGTCCCTGGTGTCCCCAGCTCCCCACAGCCTGCTGCGCCAGCAAAACCACGGCAACGAGGAGCCACACCATCCTGGCACGGGCAATGTGTCACCCAGAGCTGGGACTTGCTGTCCTGCCAGCCCTGCCAGCCACAGAGCTCCGCCTGCACCACAAGCCAGCAACGATCCACCTTCCTAAACCCATTTATCGGGAACGTGCCTTTCCGGGGGGCAAACCCATCCTTTATCGGTGTTATTTATGGAGATAAATACCCTGGAGAAGGATTTGGGGGTGTCGGTGGACGAGAGGCTGGATTTCCCCATCCCAGAGCCCCCCAGGGCCGGGCTGACCCCCAGTTCGGGGAGGAGAGGGACGGGAAAAGGGGGAAGGCTGCAGAAACCTCCCCAAAAATCGGGATGGAAGGAGCCGAGCAGCCAAAAACCTGCGGGGCTGGAGGAGGATTTCAGGGAAAAAAAACAAGGCTGGAAAGCATTTAATGGGCTGCGAGTCATGGCGGGGAGGGGGAGGAATTCCAGCGGGGGAGGAATTCCAGCGGGGGATTGGAATTAAAGGAAAACAGCGCATTTACTCTGTGCAGGAACGGGATGAGGACAATTCCTGAGCTCGCTGAGCTAAAGCTGTTCTGAACTGAAGCAAAATGAGGATCTGAGCGCTCAGCGCATCCCTCCTGTTCTGTAGGATCAGGGAACTCCGTGTCGGGGCTGATTTGGGCTCAGGAGGAGCCTTTTGAAGGGGAAACTCTCTGAAAGGAGCCGTGGGAGGGATTTGAAGCAGAGCAGGGCGATGTTCCTCCCCTCCGACGGACGCTGGGAGGGCAGGGAAGGAGCAGCTCCTGCAGCGCCGCGAGTCTGCCGGGGAGAGGAGCTTGTGGCGAGTGGAGAGGGAGAAATCCTGCTGGATTCGTCACTTCCCGGTGCCACTGATCCCACTGATCCCACAAAAAGAGACCAGGTTGTTTTGCACACCCTTGACCAAAGCAAAATCCTGACCCCGAGTCCTTTTCTGCTGAGGAGAGGACCTGGAGATGGAGAAATCCTGCTGGATTCGTCACTTCCCGGTGCCACTGATCCCACAAAAAGATCTCAAGTTATTTTGCACAGGGCAAAATCCTGACCCTGAGTCCCTTTTTGCTGAAGAGAGGAGCTTGTGCTGATCTGGAGATGGAGAAATCCTCCTGGATTTTTCATCTCCCAGTGCCACAGATCCCACAAAAAGATCCCAGGTTGTTTTGCACAAGGCAAAATCCTGACCCTGAGTCCTCTTCTGCCGAGGAGGGGAGCTTGTGGCGAGCTGGAGATGGAGAAATCCTGCTGGATTCGTCACTTCCCGGTGCCACTGATCCCTCAGATCCCACAGAAAGATCCCAGGTTGCTTTGCACAGCCTTGATCAAGGTAAAATTCTGACCCTGAGTCCTTTTTCTCCTGAGGAGAGAACCTGGAGATGGAGAAATCCTCCTGAATTTTTAATCTCCCGATGCCACAGATCTCACAGATCCCACAAAAAGATCTCAAGTTATTTTGCACAAGGCAAAATCAAGGCAAAATTCTGACCCTGAGTCGTCTTCTGCTGAGAACAGGACCTGGAGATGGAGAAATCCTCTGAATTCTTCATCTCCTGATGCCACAAAAAGATCCCAGGTTGGTTTGCACAAGGCAAAACAAGGCGAAATCCTGACCCTGAGTGCTTTTTCTGCTGAGGAGAGAACCTGGAGATGGAGAAATCATCCTGAATTCTTCATCTCCCGGTGCCACTGATCCCACAGATCCCACAAAAAAATCCCAGGTTGTTTTCACAGCCTTGATCAAGGCAAAATCTTGACCCTGAGTCCTCTTCTGCTGAGGAGAGAACCTGGAGATGGAGAAATCCTCCTGGATTTATCATCTCCCAGTGCCACAAATCTCACAGATCCCACAAAAAGATCTCAAGTTATTTTGCACAGCCTCAATCAAGGCAAAATCCTTGAATTTGGTCCTTTGAGCCCACCTGGCTCAGCGTGGGATCTTCCTCCCCTTTTAAAGGAATTCCTGCAATCAGGAGCCTGGCAGGGATGGCATTTTCCTGGGAAAACCACCCTGCGTTGATCTCAGCACCCCAAAACTCCCGGAGCTGATCAGATCGTGGCACAGGGAGGTTATCCCAACTCCCAGGGATCCCCAAATCCCAGGCTGGGCTGTGCCTGGTGCTTTATCTGGGAAAACAAGGATATCAGGAGGGAAGGGAGAGGCTGTTTGGGGAGGGAGGATCGGGGAAAGCTCAGACAATCGTGGCTCTGTGAGAGAGAGGCTGGGGTTGGCTCCTTCCCTCGCTCCCTGACACGAGGCTGGGGTGATTTTCGCTGGAAGTTTGGGAGAAAGCAGCCTTGGAAAAGCAAAATTTGTTCCCTTGAGAGGCGTGGCTGGGTGTGGATCCACAGCAGGGTTTGGTTTCTCCCACTGATCACGACCACGAGGAAAAGTGAGGCAGAAAAGGAGTAAAAACCAGGGAGGTTTGAAAAACCAGGGAGGTTTGGAGTTCCCATCCCTGGAGGTGTCCAGGGAATTCCTGGAGGTGGCACTCGGAGCTCTGGGCTGGGGACAAGGTGGGGATTAGGGACAGCTGGGACTTGGTGACCTTGGAGGGATTTTCCAACCTCAGCCATCCCAGGATTCTGGGAATCTCTGGCATGTGAGAAGCAGAGGTGGGAGGAGAGATGGAATAGGTGGAAGGAGAGATGGAATTCCAGGTGGAAGGAGAGATGGAATTCCAGACAGGAGGAAGAAGGAAATTCCAGATGGTAGGAGGGATGGAATCCCAGGTAGGAGAGAAGGAATTCCAGGTAGGAGGGAGGAAATCCCAGGTGGAAGGAAGGAAATTCCAGGTGGAAGGAGGGACAGAATTCCAAGCAGGAGGAGGAAGGAAATGCCACGTAGGAGGAAAGATGGAATTCCAGATGGAAGGAGGGATGGAATTCCAGGTGGAAGGAGGAAGGAAATAGGTGGAAGGAAAGATGGAATTAGATGGAAGGAGGGATGGAATTAGGGGAAGGAGGAAGGAATCCCAGGTGGAAGGAAAGATGGAATTCCAGATGGAAGGAGGGATGGAATTCCAGGTGGAAGGAGGAAGGAAATCCCAGGTGGAAGGAAAGATGGAATTCAGATGGAAGGAGGGATGGAATCAGGATGTAATCAGGTGGAAGGAGGGATGGAATCAGGATGGAATTAGGTGGAAGGAAGAAGGAAATAGATGGAAGGAGGGATGGAATCAGGATGGAATTCCAGGTGGAAGGAGGGATGGAATCCAGGATGTAATCCCAGGTGGAAGGAGGATGGAATAGGATGGAATTAGGTGGAAGAAGGAAATTAGATGGAAGGAGGGATGGAATTAGGATGGAATTAGGTGGAAGGAAGAAGGAAATCCCAGATGGAAGGAGGGATGGAATCCCAGGTGGAAGGAGGGAAATTCCTGAAGTCCTGCTTTCAGCATTCCCTGAAATCCTCCATCCAGCTCCACCCTGACCACCTTCCCAGCCTGCATTTCATTTCCACCCTGCAGGAAACCAACAGAAAGTTGTCACTTTTCCAGGATATAAAATCCCAAACCAGAAATCAACACCACCCAATAACATCACCCCTTCTAATTGCTCCCATTAATATAATTTTTGGCTGATTTTTCGGCCATTTGGTCCCAGAAATCCCATTTTTCCACAGCCATCAATTCCTCCTGGCACATCCCTGTGACCAGCCTGCCCCATCCAGAGATTTAATCCTTTTAATTCCAACCACAAGGATGGAAAATGCCAACATTTCTCCTTGGGGATGAGTGGTTGAGTGAATCCATAGGGAATATTATCCAGATTTTTTGAAATCTCCCTGTTTTTTCCCAGTGAAAGCTCTGGAAGTGTTGGGAGATGTGTGATTCTCTGCTGCTTCCAAAATTAAAATATTTTAGGCTTTTTTTCTGTTTCAAAATGGCAAATCGTTCAGGGATGGTTTTGTCTGAACTGATTTTTAACTCAGAAAGCCACAAAATAAAATATATAGAAGGAGAAAAAAAATTTTAAAAAGGCCCAAAGAAATGGAGATAAAGAGAAATATTTTGTTTCACCCCGGGCAACCCAGCTTTGACTCTGGAGCAGGGTCAGCCACAAAAAACTCGGAAAAATGCAATTTTCCCTGACCAATTCCACCCAAATTTCAGGGTCTGGTTTGCAGGGCAACCAAGCCATGCAGCTGCATCGTTCCCAAGCAAAATAAAAAAGGGATCATTATCCAAAAGCAGCATTTTTCCCCAAAAATTGGAAACGTTGGGTGCCTCGGCGGGACCCCACCCAGCAGCCCCCCAAAATTTGGGGTTTTGGGGATATTTTTGGGATGTTTTAGGGATGTTTTAGCCCGTGGTGCCACCTGCTGGCAAAGGGCCACCCGGTGCTCCCAGTTTGCAGCCAGTTGTCCCCAAAATTGTCCCCAAAACTGTCCCCAGGGCATTGCCAGCCCCTCACTGCTGCATTCCACAGGTGGAAAAGTGGGGTGAAAGCACTTTAAAGCAGTTTTGAAGGTGCTTTCAAGCAGTTCCAAACACTTTAAAGTGGTTTTTAAAGCAGTTTTCAGTAGTTTTTAAAGCAGTTTTCAGCAGTTTTTAAAGCAGGAAGGATTTTAGGAGAAAGGACAAATCTCCCACGATGTTTTCCCACACTGATCCCTTCCCAAAAAAAGCCCAGAGAAGCCACTGGGAATGAAAACTTGGTAAA
The DNA here is from genome assembly GCA_024500445.1 of Entomyzon cyanotis. Lineage (NCBI taxonomy): Eukaryota > Metazoa > Chordata > Aves > Passeriformes > Meliphagidae > Entomyzon > Entomyzon cyanotis. The sequence goes on from JAKEPQ010001019.1 coordinate 3,987,068, forward strand.
TTTAATACTGATACAGGAGGGTTTTCCTTTACACAGCAAAAAATGAAACCGTGGAGGTCACTGGGATAGCAAAAATAAAAAAAAAATAAAAGCCAGGAGTCTACCAGGACTGAATAAAACCAGGGAAAATGGGAATATCCAAACCCCAGCAGGGACTGCAGCCCTCCTGCCTCAGGGCTCAGCTGGGTTTGCTGAAACTTGATTTATTTTTTATTGTTTCCCTAAAAAAATAACAAGCTTTGCTCTGGGGGTTGCTGACCCTGATTCACCTGGAGCACCCCGAGGGTTTTGGGGTTTCTGGGGTTTTTTGGCTCAGGGAGCAGCCCAAGGTGCTTCCCTTCCCATGTGCCACCCCACAAATGCTGGTTTGGGGTTTGCTGAGCTCTCTGGGGAGCTGGAAGGCACTTTGGGGTGTCTGAAGGGATTGGGGTGAACCCAGAGAAAGGGGAGAACCCCAGGAATGGGGCTGTGCTGCCCCTGAGCAGAGGCCATGCCTGGCATCATGTCCCCATCGCGGGACACAGAGTAAAAAAACCAGAAATTTGTATAAAATCCTTGTTGGCACAAAGTGTCTGTGAGCTCTATGTACCTCTAGCAGTTGTGGGGCAGAGCCAGGGCTGGCAGCACCCCGAGCTGTGGGACAAAGCTCCCCAAAACCTACCCTGATCTACACCCAGAGTGTCCTGAAATCCCCCACTGACAGCTGGATTCTCCCAGTGGTGCTGCAGGGAAATCCCAAAATTCCCAAAACCTCGCCAGGCTGGGAGTGCATTGAGTCTGTGGGTGATGCTGAGAGAAACGTTGTCCTCCAAGGGGGCAAATCATCCTCCAAGGGGGCAAACCATCCTCCAAGGGGGGAAACCATCCTCCAAGGGGGGAAACCATCCTCCAAGGGGGGGAAACCATCCTCCAAGGGGGGGAAACCATCCTCCAAGGGGGGAAACCATCCTCCGAGGGGGGAAACCATCCTCCAAGGGGGGGAAACCATCCTCCATGGGGGCAAATCATCCTCCATGGGGGCAAATCATCCTCCATGGGGGCAAATCATCCTCCATGGGGGGAAACCATCCTCCAAGGGGGAAACCATCCTCCAAAGGGGGGAAATCATCCTCCAAGAGGGGTAATCAGCCAGGCCAGGCTGGTGGGATATTTGGGATGGATGGATCCCGTGGGATGAGGTGGGTTCTGGTGTCCCTGCTAAAAACCCCAAAGGCAGTGCCTCTGGATGTCCCCTCGGCCGTTGTCCCCTCGGCCGTCCCCATCCCAGCAGGATCAGAAATCCGAGTCAGGCTCCAGCAGCTCGGCGTCCACCAGGTTGGTCCTGGAGTGGACTGGGGCCAGCCCTGCCCGGCGGCCCTGAGTCCTGGGGAGCCCGGGGTGGGGCAGGGGGCTTGGGGACCACAGGGGACCCCCGTTGTGCTGCCAGCGCCCGCCGCTGGGCCCGGGGCTCTCCTCGTGCTGGGCCGAGCCCTCGGGGCAGAAGGGGTTGCTGATGAGGTGCAGCACGTTGGCTCTGCGGCGGCCGTCCCATTGTCCCCCGGGGAAGGTGACATCGGGCTGCAGCCCCGGCAGGACATCGGGGGTGAACGCCACCAGGCAGGGCTGGGGGGGCAGGCGGGGCAGGCGGGGCACAGAGCTGGTGGCAGAGCCAGCCAGGCAGCGCTCGGGGTCGGGGATCACCTCCTTCTTCTTCTTCTTCCTGCGCTTCTTCCTGCGGCCGCTGCGCTGCTGCAGCTCCGGGGAGACGTCGGCCTCCACCAGCCACAGGTTGGCCCTGTCCTCTGGTGGCACTGGGGGACATGGGGTGAGGTGGCTGTGAGTGGCCACGTCCTGGCTGTGCCACCCAGCACACCCCCAGCACCCTCAGCCTGGCTCGTCCCCCCTGAAATTCCCGAAATCCCCAAGGATTTGCCACTTCCCAACACCCTCAGCTCAGCTCATCCCCCAGAAATTCCCCAAATCCCCAACGACTTGCCATCCCCAACACCCTCAGCCTGGCTTGTCCCCCAAGAAATCCCCCATGTTGTCCCCAAGGACTTGCCAGGTGTTGTCACCCCCAACACCCTCAGCCCAGCTCATCCCCCAGAAATTCCCCAAATCTCCAAGAACTTGCCAGGTATTGCCATCCCCAGCACCCTCAGCTCCGCTCATTCCCCGGAAATTCCCCAAATCCCCGAGGATTTGCCATCCCCAACACCCTCAGCCCAGCTCATTCCCCAGAAATTCCCCATGTTGTCCCCAAGGATTTGCCAGGTGTTGCCATTCCCAAAACCCTCAGCCCAGCTCGTTCCCCCAGAAATTCCCCAAATCCCCAAGGACTTGCCATCCCCAACCCTTGCCATCCCCATCCCCATTGCCCACCCTCAGCCTGGCTTGTCCCCCCAGAAATTCCCCAAATCCCCAACACCCTCAGCCCAGCTCGTCCCCCAGAAATTCCCCATGCTGTCCCCAAGGACTTGCCAGGCGTTGCCACAGGTGTCACCGAGATGTCCTGGGGCAGGATGGCCCCTCTCCTGGCCACCATCTTGGTGACATGCTGTGCCCACGCCGAGGACACGTCAGCCGACGGCTCGTTGATGTCGAACGCCAAACCGGCTGTGGTGACAGGGGAATCTGGTCAAGGGGGGACTCTGGGGACCCTGGGGTGCCACTGGGGATGTCCCCTGCCACGGGCACGTACCCACGGGGCCGTCGTGGGACACGGTGTGCATGCTGAAGGACAGCTCCTGGCCCGGGTCACGCAGCAGCTCCTTGCGCTTGGAGAAGGCCTTGGCGATCATCTTGCTCTTCTTGATCCTCTTGGGTTGGTCATCGCTCTGCCCCGTCAGCCTGGGGACACAGAGGGGACATGGTGGGGCATGGGTGACACGGCTGGGGGCACAGGGACATCCCCATCTCCTCTCCCATTCTGGATGGGGACACCAGGCTGGGGAATGGAGGTGTCCCACAAATGCCACCCCATTCCCAAGCTGCTGTGAGCCCACAGCTCATCGGGCTGAGGGACAAACACCCTCCAACATCCCAGTGGATGGGGTGGGAAGGACTCCAGGGAGCTGGGGTGACACCCTCGGGTGACAACCTCGGTGACACCCACCTGCACCAGGTGCGCTTCCAGATGAGCAGGGTGGCCTTGGTCCAGACCCAGGTGCTCATGGAGACGCCGGTGCCGAACATGGCGAACAGGTTGATCTTCTCCACCAGCAGGCTCGGCCGGTTCTTGATCTCGCAGTCCGGGATGGGCTTGTTGGTCTGCGTGGCGATGGTCACGTTGGCCTCGCACCTGGGGACACACGGGGACAGCGGCTGGAGGGACAGGGGACACCCCACAGCTCTGTGGTGGCACCAGTGGTGAGGGACACGGGGCTGACACCCCACAGCTCTGTGGTGGCACTGGCAGTGAGGGACACGGGGCTGACACCCCATACATCTGTGGTGGCACTGGCGGTGGGGGACACGGGGCTGACACCCCATACATCTGTGGTGGCACTGGCGGTGGGGGACACGGGGCTGACACCCCATACATCTGTGGTGGCACTGGCGGTGGGGGACACGGGGCTGACACCCCATACATCTGTGGTGGCACTGGTGGTGGGGGACACAGGGCTGACACCCCACAGCTCTGTGGTGGCACTGGTGGTGAGGGACACGGGGCTGACACCCCATACATCTGTGGTGGCACTGGTGGTGAGGGACACGGGGCTGACACCCCATACATCTGTGGTGGCACTGGTGGTGGGGGACATGGGGCTGACACCCCACAGCTCCCCTCTGTGGTGGCACTGGTGGTGGGGGACATGGGGCTGACACCCCACAGCTCTGTGGTGGCACTGGTGGTGAGGGACATGGGGCTGACACCCCACAGCTCTGTGGTGGCACTGGCAGTGAGGGACATGGGGCTGACACCCCATACATCTGTGGTGGCACCAGTGGTGGGGGACACAGGGCTATCTGCTCTGCAGGGTGAGGTGCTGGGGTGCCACCAGTGTCCCTGCCACCCTCCCTGTCACCCTGTGCCACTCACAGGACATATTCCCGGAAGCTGCGCTCCCACTCGGCCTGGTTGAAGAAGTCGTAGAAGTGGCAGCCAAAAGTGATGAAGACAAAACCAAAGGCCAAGAAGCCGAAGATGCCTGGAAGACAAGTGGGACATCCCTGGTACAGCCAAACCCTGGTGACACCGAGACAAAGCCACTTCACTGGGGCCATGCCACCAACACCACAGCTTTGTCCCCTGCTGCTGCCACCCTGTGTGACTTCAGGGGACAGAAAGTCCCCATTCCCACTCCAGTTCCCTAGGGAACAGCGCCAGGGCAGCACGGTCTGTCTCACCCAGGCGCAGCATGGTCTCGTTGATCTTGCTGGCCGCCTTCTCGCTCAGCAGCCCGGGGTGGTTGCTCTTGATGGAGAAGAGCGTCATGACCCCTGCGGGGGAGGATGAGGGGGTCAGGCTGTGGGGACAGCCAGGGTGACCCTGTCCCCTCCCAGAGCCCACACGTACCCCGGATGAGGAAATAGCCCCCCACGATGAGGACGAGCCCGATGGGAGCCAGCACGAAGCCGGCTCGGTAGCGATAGTTCTTGTAGCCCACGAAGCAGATGCCACTGACAGAGTCACCATCCACCTGGCGGGGACAGGGACAGCGACAGGAGGGTCAGCTGGCTGCGGGTGTCACCCTGAGCCATCACCCCGTGACGGTGGCCCCGTTACCTGCGCCACGGCCAGGATGGCCACGGTGAGCACGAAGGGGATGGACCAGGTGATGAGGTGGAAGTAGGAGGTCTTGCCCAGCAGCGGCTGGTAGGTGGTGCCCAGGGCCTTGAAGGACGTGTGCCAGGCGTAGGTGAGCATGACAAACCAGATGACACCCGACATCAGCGAGTAGTACACGATGACGAAGATGATGACGCAGGACAGCGTCTCGTTGGAGCTGCAGAGAGGTGAGACAAGGGTGTCACCAACCTCCCCGAGGGGACATGCAGGAGGGAGTCTCACCCTCCATGCTCCTAAGAGACCAGCCAACTCCAAGAGCCCTCCTTGATGCTGGGGACTCTAGTGGCAGGCTGGGGACAAAGGTGACACGTACGTGGGCTCCCCCAGCCGCATGGTGCCATCAGCCCGGCACACGATCTCGTCACGGGCGCCATCCATGAACTGCGCCAGCCAGCCGATGCTGCCCACGAAGAAACAGGCATTGACATAGAACAGGATGACAGCAGGGTAGCGGTTGGAGTTCCTCCAGTCAGCAACAAACGTGGCCTGCGGGGTGGAAAAGCGACAGCTTGGTGCCAGGTCCCCTTGTGGTGACACCGCCCCGAGAGTGGCGCCTCACCAGGGTGAAGAAGGTGCAGAAGATGGTGACGGAGCTGAAGGCAGCGATGTAGACGTGCATCTCGCGGTGCTCCTTCTCGGTGAAGAGCGGGTTCTGGCACTGGATGCCGCAGCCCTCCACGTCCTCATACCAGCTCTTGGGGTTGTCTGTCCTCACCAGTGGCGCCTCGCACTGCCCCGAGCTGTTGAACTTGATGTTCTGGACCTCGTTCTGCCAGAGGGGACATGGGGACATGAGGAGGAGGAGGAGGAGGAGCAGGAGAAGACAACCCCATGGTCAAGATGGACATCAGTCCCTTGTGGAGGGCAGGGGACAGCTGGGTTTGATAGAATCATCATGGAACGGTTTGTGGAAAGGACCTTAAAGCCCATCTAGTGCCACCCCTGCCATGGCAGGGACACCTCCCACTGTCCCAGGCTGCTCCAAGCTGGACATTCCACCTGGCCTTGGGCACTGCCAGGGATCCAGGGGCAGCCACAGCTTCTCTGGGAATTCCATCCCAGCCAGCAATTCCTTCCCAAGATCCCATCCATCCCTGCCCTCTGGCACTGGGAAGCCATTCCCTGTGTCCTGTCCCTCCATGCCTTGTCCCCAGTCCCTCTGCAGCTCTCCTGCAGCTCCTTTAGGCACTGGAAGGTGCTCCAAGATCTCCCTGGAGCCTTCCCTTCTCCAGGCCAACCAACGCCAACCCATTTCTCCTCCAGGAAGCAGCTTTTCCTCCCCGTACCGGGCAGCCCTCGGGGAAGCGGTCGGTGGTGCACTTGAGGAAGTCGGGCCAGCCGCGCTCGCGCTCCACGATGGTGCAGGGAGCCCGGGTGGCCTGGCACAGGGTCTGGCTGGGCAGCTCCACCTGCCCATCCTCACACTTGGGCATGTAGACAGCACACAGCAGGGGCTGGATGACGTCCCAGCAGCGCGGGGCATTGCGCAGGCCTGCGGGGAGGGGATGGCACTGTCACCCCTGGCACGGCCACCACCTGCAGTGTCCCCACGGCACCCACCCCAGGCACTGCCACCACTTGCTGTGTCCCCACGGCACCCACCCCTGGCACTGCCACCACCTGCAGTGTCCCCACGGCACCCACCCCAGGCACTGCCACCACCTGCAGTGTCCCCACAGCACCCACCCCTGGCACTGCCACCACCTGCAGTGTCCCCACAGCACCCACCCCTGGCACTGCCACCACCTGCAATGTCCCCACAGCACCACCCCTGGCACTGCCACCACCTGCAATGTCCCCACGGCACCCACACACAGCACAGCCACCACCTGCAGTGTCCCCACGGCACCCACCCCTGGAATGCCACCACTTGCAGTGTCCCCACAGCACCCACCCCAGGCACTGCCACCACTTGCTGTGTCCCCACAGCACCCACACACAGCACTGGCACCCCTCTGTAAGGCTCTTGGGGCACTGTGCCCGTCATCAGGGCTGTGCTGATCCCGTGCCATATAGGACTCAGTGCTGGTTGTACTGCTCCCCTCTATACTGTACCCCATACACTGCTCTTCTCCACACTGCACCCATCCCCAGCCCCTGATAAATCATTTTCTATATGTACCCATCTCCAGCCCCTGATAAACCATTTTCTATATGTACTCAGCCCCTGACAAATCATTTTCTATATGTACCCATCTCCAGCCCCTGATAAATCATTTTTTATATAGGTACCCACCCTGTCCCCAATAAACCATTTTCTATATGTACTCACTCCCAGGCTCCCAATACACAGTTTTCTATACTGTTCCCATCTCCTATCCCCCACTGTTCTGCTCTTTTCCATGCTGTACCCACTCTCTGTCCCCTGCTACTACTGTACCCATCCCCTGTCCCCCACTGTAGTTTTCTATACTGCACCCATCCCTGCGCCTGTGCTATTCCATATCTCCCAGTGCTCCCCAATCTACTGCTCCCCTCTACACTGTAACCATCCCCTCTCCCCTGTTATATACACTTTTCCATACTGTACACATCCCCATTCCCCCTCCATAGAGTTTTCCATACTGTACCCCTCCCCAGCCCCCTGCTATACACTTTTCCATACTGTACCCATCCCCAGCCCTTTGCTATACAGTTTTCTATCCTGTACCCATCCCCATTCCACTGTTATACACTTTTCCATACTGTACCCATGCCCACTCCCCTTCTATACAGTTTTCTGTACTGTACCCATCCCCATTCCCCATGCTATACAGTTTTCTATACTGTACACATCCCCATTCCCCCTCTACACAGTTTTCTAAACTGTACCCCTCCCCACCCCCCTGCTATATTGTTTTCTATACTCTACCCATCCCAAGCCCTCTGCTATACACTTTTCTATACTGTACCCATCCCCACTCCCCTTCTACACACTTTTCCATACTGTACCCATTCCCACTCCCCTGCTATATTGTTTTCTATCCTGTACCCATCCTCAGCCCCCTGCTATAGAGTTTTCCATACTGTACCCATCCCCAGGCTCCCTCTATACACTTTTCTATACTATACCCATCCCCACTCCACTGCTATACACTTTTCCATACTGTACCCCTCCCCACTCCCCCTCTATACACTTTTCCATACCGAACGCCTCCCCAGCCCCCCAATATCCCATCCCCTCCCCACTACACTAAATTCCCCTCCAAACCCCCCCCATCCCCACCCCTGGGCCCCTTCCCCGCTCCCCATCCCCCTCCCGCCCCATCCCGGGCCTCTCCGCACTCTCCCCGCTCCGCTGCCGTACCGGACCAGAGCAGCAGCTTCCCGTGCGCCTCCTCCTGCGAGGCGGAGTCGGCGGCCAGCAGCGTGGAGGTGGCGGCGTAGGGCAGCGCGGAGCCCAGGCAGGCTCCGAAGCGGAGCCGCTCGCAGGGCGCGGGGCGGCGGCAGCGCGGCGGCCCGGCCGAGGCGTTGGGGGCGGCGGGGCAGCGGCCGCCCAGAGCCAGCGCCAGGGCCAGCGCCAGCGCCCAGCGCCGCCCGCCGCGGCCCGGCCACATCGCGGCGGAGCTCGGCGGGCTTAGGGCGGCTGGGAGCGGGGCGAGGGGCCCGCCATGGCCCCGCCGCCTTTGTTGGGCTCGCCGGGAGCGAGCGGAGCGGAGCGGGCCCGCTGCTGCTGCTGCTCCTCCTCCGCCTCCTCCTCCTCCTCCTGGGCCGCCCGGGGCCGGGCCGGCCCGCGCCCCCGCCGGGCGGGCTGGGCGGGAGGGAGGGCGGAGGGCGGAGGGCTGAGGGAGGGAGCGGCGCGGCGGAGGGTAAGAGACGCGGGGTGAGGGAAAGGCGCTTTGCGTGAGGGGAAAGGCGCTGGGAAGTGAGGGAAAAGAGGGTTTTTGGGGAGGAAGGAGTGGCCTTCGTGAGGGAAAAGTTGCTTTTCGTGAGGGAAAAGTTCCTTTCGTGAGGGGAAAAGGCACTGGAAAGGGAAAGAAAGTGGGTTTTTGTGAGGGAAAAGTTGCTTTTCGTGAGGAAAGAGTCTCCTTTGTGAGGAAAAAAGTTGCTTTTCGTGAGGGAAAAGTTGCCTTTCGTGAGGGAAAAGTTGCTTTTCGTGAGGGGAAAAGGCACTGAAATGTGAGGAAAAGTCTGTTTTTGGGAGGAAGGAGTGTCCTTTGTGAGGGGAAAGTTGCTTTTCGTGAGGAAAGAGTCTCCTTTGTGAGGAAAATGTTCCTTTCGTGAGGAAAAAAGTTGCTTTTTGTGAGGAAAAGTCATTTTTGTGAGGAAAAATTTGCTTTTTGTGAGGGAAAAGTTGTTTTACGTGAGGGAAAAGTTGCTTTTGTGAGGCAAAGTCACTTTTTCTGAGGAAAAGGTTCCTTTTTTTGAGGAAAAATTCACTTGTGAGGAACCAAGTAACTTCATGTGAGGACAAAGTTCACTTTTTGGACGGAAAAGTTCATTTTTTTGAAGAAAAAGTTCCTTTCTGTGAGGAAAAATTCACTCGTGGGGGAAAAAGCCACTTTTTGTGAGGGAAAAGTTCCTTTTTTCTAGGAAAAATTCACATGTGAGGAAAAAAAGTTACTTTTTGTGACAAAAAAACTTCCTTTTTTTGCAGAAAAGGTCACTCTTGTCAGGAAAACCTCATTTATTACGAGGAAAACACCAGTTTTGTGAGGGAAAATCCACTTTTTGTGAGAAAAATGTCCCTTTTTTGTGCAATAAAATGTCTTTGTGATGAAAAGGCCTTTGTGAGTAAAAAGTTACTTTCTGGGGGTGAAAAGTTGTCTTTGGGGCAAAAAAACCCCCACTTTTGGGAGGAGAAAAGTTGGTTTTGGGGGAACAAAAGTCATTTTTAGGGGACAAAAAACACTTGATTGGGAGAGAAAAGTTTCCATTTGGGGATAAAACTTGTTTTGAGGGAAGAGAAGTTACTTTATGGGGACAAGAAACACTTTTGGGGGGAGAAAAGTTACTTTTTAAAGGGAAAAATTACTTTTTTGGGGAACAAAATTCACTTTTCAGGGGCAAAAAATGTAAAAAAAAATCTTTTTTCAGGTTAAAAGTTACTTTTTTGAGGGAGGAGTACTTTATTTTGGGGGAAAATCAATTTTAGGAGAGAAAATCACCTTTGTGGAGAGAGAAGTTGATTTTTGTGGAGGAAAGTTCCTTTTTGTAAGCGCAAGTTACTTTCTTTGGGAGAAAATCAGTTTGTGGGGGACAAAAGACAGTTTTTTGAGGGAGAAAAGTTGCTTTTTGGGGAGAAAAATGGGGTTTTGGAGGGAAAAACCACTTTTTTTGAGATCAGCTTTTTAGATTAAACTTTTTGGAGAAGTTTTAGGGAGGGGGAAAAATCACTTTTTTGTGGGGAAGTGTCACTCTTCAGAGAAGCAATCCCTTTTGAGGGTGAAAAAATCACTTTTTTGGGGAACAAGCCTCATTTCGGAGGTGGATGAGGTGGATTTTGAGGGGAAAAAAAGCCAAAAATGAGGGGTTTTGGGGCAGAGGAGCCTCCCGGCCGCACACAAAGAGCCGCATCCCGGCTGCCTCCGCGGGAAGGACCACCCAGCCTGAGCAGAAGGCAAAATCAAAAAGAAAAAAAGAAAAAAAACAACCCAAAAACTCCACCCACGGGTTTGCGACAGCTCCGAGCGGCGGCGGCCAGGCCCGGCATGGTGGGGTTGTGCTGCATCCCCTTTTCTGCCCTCATTTTGGGGTGCCACACCGGCATGGCAGTACAGCGACGGGGCACAGGGTGGCCTCTCCCTGTCCCCAGAGCCACCGCGGTGTCCCCGCACAGCCTGGCAGTGTCCAGCCTGCTCTCTTTATTGTCCATGAAAGCCACGGGAAGCAAAACTGACCGGTCCGTGAGGGGCTCAGCACCCCCGGCTGTCCCCTCGGCCCTCCCGTGCCCTCGGCTGGCCTTGTCCCCGGGGGCTGGTGGACGGTGTGGGGAATGTCCCCGGTTGTAGCCCTCCATGCCCTCGGCTGGCCTTGTCCCCACGGGACACGGTGACAGTGGCACCGGCGGTGCGGGCAATGTCCCCGGTTGTGCAGCCCACCCTGGGCGAAGGCAGCTCGGTGCACGGACACGCAGACAGACAGACAGACAGACACACATCCTCCTCCAGCACGCGTGGAGAGGGGAAGCACATGGCAGTGCAAAGCGTTGTGCGCGGTCTGTGCACCAGCAGGACGGACAGACAGACAGCCAGACAGACAGCGATTCCCCGCGGCTGACTGAGCTCAGCACATCAGCCAAAGGCACGGAGTCCCCGCGGTCCCTGCGCCGCCCTCTCGCAGCACGGCGGCCACCGCGGGTCCGCGTTCCCTGCTCTCCAGCAGAGCCCCGCCGGCTCCTCCCGCGGGTCCGGGGCCGGCAATGCGGGGCGGGGTCAGTACCAGGGGTCTGCCCGGTGCTGCTGGTTGTAGAGCTGCAGCTTGATCTGGTCGCGGATCTGGTCGATGAGGCGCTGAGCCAGCACGATGCCCACCAGCTGCAGGGGAGGGACAGAGGGAGGGGAAGGGGAAAGAGGGAGGGAGGGAAGGGAGAGAGAGAGTGGGAAAGGGAGGGGGAGAGGAAAGGGAAGGTAAGAGGAAGGGGAGATAGATAGGGAGAGGCAGGGGATGGGGAGAGGAAAAGGGGAAGATAAAGGGAAGAAGAGAGAGAGAAGGGAAAGGAGAAGTGGGGAGGACAAAGGTAGAGGGAAGGGGGAGAGTAAGCAGAAGGGAAGAGGAAGGGGAGAGAGATAAGGAAAGGGAGGGAAGGGGAAGAGTGAGAGGAAGAGGAAAGAGAGAAAGGGAGAGAAAGAGCAAGAGGGAGTGCAGAGAGAGAGAGAGAAAGAGGGAGAGAGAGGTGCTGAGGGACACCAGGCAGTGTCACCCCATACCTCCTGTGCCTGACATGTGCATCACTCCACCCCAAACCCCAGCCCAGCTCCCCCATCTTGCAATCAGCCACACCATGAAGACAACTCCCCAGTAAAGCCCACAAAGAGGAGCTTTGGGATGGACCCTTCTCCCCCCAGTGCCATACCTGGGGCAGGGCCAGCCCCACGGTGATGCCCCCCAGCAGGAACAGGTTGCTGTGGGTCCAGTTGACCAGCTTGTCGATGCAGCCGTTGGTGTGGATGAAGGCACTGGCCTCCAGGTAGCCCCTGGCCTGCATGCCGTGGCCACACATGGTGTTGATGACGGCCTGGAGAGGGGACAGAGCACAGAGGGGCTGGGGACAGAAGACACCGGGTCCCTGCTCTTGGGGGGTGGCTGTGGGGTGACCAGGAGCTCTGGCCCTTGCCTTGGGGGGGTGTCCCCTTCCTCGGGTATCCCCACCCCAGCTATCCAGAGCCACCTGACCCCAAAGAGACAATCCCAGTGAGGGAGAACTCACCCCACCTCACCACAGCATCCCCACCTAGGAGTCCCCAAACCCAGAGGGTGGGATGGGGACAGAAGCCTAGAAGGTGAATTGAAAAGGGGGGGGAAAAAGGGGATGGGGACACAAACCCAGAGGGTGGGATGGGGACTGAAACCCAGAGGGTGAAACTGGAAACCTAAACCCAGAGGTTTAGGTTGGATGTCCCAAATCCAGAGGATAGGATGGGGACCCAAACCCAGAGGATAGAACTGGAAACCCAAACCAAGAGGGTGGGATGGGGACACAAAGCTGGAGGGTGAATTTGGGGACCCAAACCCAGGGGGTGGTATGGAGTCCATCCATTGCCATCGGTTGCTCCCTGTCCTTGGGAAGGACTCTGGGCTCAGCACAGCCCCCAGGGCCAGAGAACAGGCCCAGGGCAGTGTCCCCCGGGGGTCCCCGAGGGCTCACCTGGTCACTGTCGTGCAGGCAGCAGGAGAAGGGGACAGAGCAGCGCTCCCGGCTGGGGTTGGTGGCAGTGCAGTTGAAGTACATGTTCTGGGACCAGTCCTTGTAGGAGACACCCCCACAGCAGCTGAACTGTGGGCAGGGCAGGGGGCTCGGTGGGGAGGGGGACAGCACACCCGGGGCTGCTTGTTCCCCCCACCCACTTTTCCTCCAGCTCTCCCCAGCCAGGACATCACCATGAACATCTTGGAAGAGCCATCCAGCGTCCCCAGCCTGGATTCAAGCCTGACCCAAGAGTGGGGACACATCCTCATCCACTGGGGGGAAACCCCAACCCTCCAGACCCCCCAGGTCACCTCCTTCTGCCCAAAATCGATGAGGTTCTGCAGGTCCAGGTCATCCCGGTAGTGCACGATGGCCCCGTTGATGATCTCGCTGACCTTCCCGCGCGCCTGGGGGACAAATGGGGGGACACCAGCGAGGTTGTCACCCAGCAGGACAGGACTGGGGTCACCCATCATCCTCCCAGCCCCGCCAGTACCTTATCAGAGAAGACAAAGCCCAGCACGCCGGCCGCCAGCTGCAGGAGGAAGACGATGGTCAGGCAGACGGAGAACTGCGGGACAAGGAGTGTGACAGTGAGGGGGACCATGGGGGTGACACCGAGATGCCACCAGGGTCCCCACGAGGAGACCCCAGCCTCGCCAGGGCTCACCATCTGCAGCAGGCAGATGTTCTCCCGCAAGGAGCCGACGCAGCCGCAGAAGGTGATGAGGAAGGTGAGGATGCCCACCATGATGAGCAGGATGGCAGGGTCCACCGCCAGGCACGCCATCGCCGCCTCTGTCACAACGAGGTGTCACCAGCGCTGTCACCAGCACCCCCAGATTCCCTGGGATCCCCCATTCCAGCTCCAACCGTGGAACCAGCAGGGATGGGAACTCACCTGCGTGCTTCAGCAGCCGGGCATAGACCCCCACGGCCACCATCACCATGGAGATCATCTGCAGAGAGGGACAGGGACTGTCACCCCCCAGGTGTCACCACCCCCATCCCGCACCCTGCAGGCCCCCAGAGGCACAGCTGGAGCTGCTGCCTCAGTTTCCCCTTGTGGCCATCATGTCCGCACCTCCCGAGAGGTCACTTCTGTCCCCACCTCCTGGGAGGTCACTTCTGTCCCCACCTCCTGGGAGGTCACCTCTGTCCCCACCTCCTGGGAGGTCACTTCTGTCCCCACCTCCTGGGAGGTCACCTCTGTCCCCACCTCCTGGGAGGTCACTTCTGTCCCCACCTACTGGGAGGTCACCTCTGTCCCCACCTCCTGGGAGGTCACTTCTGTCCCCACCTCTCGGGAGGTCACTTCTGTCCCCACCTCCCGAGAGGCCACTTCTGTCCCCACCTACTGGGAGGTCACTTCTGTCCCCACCTCCTGGGAGGTCACTTCTGTCCCCACCTACTGGGAGGTCACCTCTGTCCCCACCTCCTGGGAGGTCACTTCTGTCCCCACCTCTCGGGAGGTCACTTCTGTCCCCACCTCCCGAGAGGCCACTTCTGTCCCCACCTACTGGGAGGTCACTTCTGTCCCCACCTCTCGGGAGGTCACTTCTGTCCCCACCTCCTGGGAGGTCACCTCTGTCCCCACCTCCTGGGAGGCCACCCTGTTTCTCTAGGGGTGGCTGGACACAGGGATGTGGTTTATCGGGAGCAAGAAACTTCCTCAAAAATAGGATTGCAAACACGGAAATAACCCACAAAAAACCCCCACGAAAGCATTAAAAAACCCCACAAAACATTAAAAAAAAGCCTTCCAAGCAGTTAAAAAGTCTCCAAAACATGAAAAAAATCCTTAAAACATAACAAAATACTCAAAATATAAACTCCCTCAAAACCAAAAAAACTCCCAAAAACCCACAAACAAAAAATACCCCAGTTAAAAACCAAAAACCTCAAAAAGGCCCCAAAACTGTGGGGCTTCCATGTGTGAGATATCCATGGGGTGGGCTTGGGACAAGAGGGGTCTCTGTCCCCCCTCACTGTCACCTGTGTGGGGCCAGGAGGGTCCCGGTGAGGTTGTGGGGACCCAAAGGACCCCAAAACCCCGTGGGGAACGGGGAAACCCATCCTGTCGATTCTGGAATGGGGGATCCCAGTGGGGTCCAGGGGTGGGGAGGGACTCAGCAATGAGAGGTCCCGGTGGGGTGCTGGGGATGGGGCGCTCCGGGGACACCGAGGACAGCGGGGTCCAGTGGGGTCCAGGGGTGGCGACAGCCCCAAAGTCAAGGGGATCCCCCTTGGTGGTGTCCTGAGGATGGAGGTGCGTTTGGGGATCCCGGGAATGCAGGGAATGGGGGATCCCAGTGGGGTGCAGGGATGGGGACATTCCCCAGGGCTGGGGGTCCCGCAGGGGATGGGGTGACCCCAGCGGGGTGCAGGGATGGGGACATTCCCAAGGGCTGGGGGTCCCGCTGGGGATGGGGTGACCCCAATAGGGTGCAAGGATGGGGACATTCCCAAGGGCTGGGGGTCCCGCAGGGGATGGGGTGACCCCAGCGGGGTGCAGGGATGGGGACATTCCCAAGGGCTGGGGGTCCCGCAGGGGATGGGGTGACCCCAGCGGGGTGCAGGGATGGGGACAGCCGCAGGGTCCCGCGGCACTGGGGTGTCCCGGTGGCCCCCGCACTCACCCAGAAGAGCAGGTTGAAGAAGAAGAGCACGTACTTCGCCACCGGGCTCACGAACGAGAAATCGTCCCCGAGGGGCGCGGCGGGGACCGCCGCCCGCCGCCCCATGGCCGAGCGGGACCGAGCGGGGCCGAGCGGAGCCGAACGGGAGCGAACGGGACCGAACGGAGCCGAACGGGACCGAACGGGACCGATCCCCGCTTCGCCCCGCAGCGAGCGCAGCCGAGCCAAGCCACGCCCCCTTCCCGCCAGCTCATTGGCTGGCCCCTCCGCACTCTGCCATCCCATTGGTCAATCTCCCCGTCACTCAACAGCCACCCGTCCCGCCCCGCCCTGCCGCACCTGTCCGTGCCTTAAAGGGCCAGCGCACCCTGTTCCCATCCCGTGCGGAGCCAGCGATCGGCCCGAATCCATCCCGAATCCCGCCGGGATGATCCCGCTGTCCCCAAACTGCCCGAACCGTGCGCTCCCCGCCCCAGAGAACCCCGCACCTCCGAGGGGATGGTGGACTTTATAATGATGGCTGTAATTAATAATTGATTTCTGCCCCCGGTGATAGTCCTTGAAGGGACAGGAGGGACAGCAGGGACGCGGGAGAGTCCTCATCCATGAAACTCGGCCAGCTGGGGTGATTCGGGGCTTTCTTGAAAGGACGTGGCTGAGTCTGTGACCAGAATTTGCTGAAATCAGCCCAAAAACGTCCAGTGCTGACGCTGCGCCCTCGGTGACCTCTCCAACTGCGAGCCCAAAGCTCAGCCATCTCCCTCTGCTGCCGGAGCTGGGAAGCTTTGGCGAATTCTGGCACACTGAGAAAAGCAACAGGTCTTTTTCTGAACAGGATTCCACCCCCAAATCGTACTTGATGGGTGAATTTTGCCCTATTTTTTTGCATCACATTTCAGTTATTTGGCTGGCATGGGCAGAGACGACAGCTGTCACCTTGTCCCATCACACTGTCACCTTGTCCCTTCACCCTCTGCTTGGAGGGAGCACCAACTCATAGTTATTGTTTAATTTATTATTATTTTTCCATTTTTTATTATTTATTTGCTATGTTCGGCACAGCTGGAAATCCCCGGGAGCAGACGGAGGAAGGAGGAACGGTGGTTCCCGGAGGAAGATGAGAGCGTCAGACAGAGGAACCAATCCCAAAAACCCCCTTGGTGCTCTTAGTGACTCACCCCGCATCTGTCCATCGTGCTGCAACCCAAACCCACAGCGGGGTGAGGGACAGGGTGTTTGGGGACAAGGATGGGAAGTGGATGGGACAGGGATGGGACATTGTGGGGACAGGGTGTCTGGGGACAAGGACGGGGTGTGGATGGGACATTGTGGGGACAGGGTGTTAGGGGACAAGGACGATGGGGTGTGGGTGTGAAGGGGTGAAGGTGTGGGGACAGGGTGTTAGGGGACAAGGACGATGGGGTGTGGGTGTGACAGGGGTGGACAGAGGGCGCAGGGAAGGACAAGGGACGCTCTGGTGGCTCCGCTGAGCCGCAGTGGCCGCGGCGGGAGGAGGAGGAGAAGGAGAGAGAGGGCAGAAGCAGCCCGAGGAGCCCCCGGGGTGCTGCGGAATCCCAAAGATCTCAAAGATCCCAAATTTCCCCCGGCGCCTTTGGGATATGGGCGCGATAAGGGGGCGTGGCCACGACAGAGGGGCGTGGCTGTTGTAGCGGTGTATTACCCATATATGGAGTGGTGGGCGTGTCTGTGGGCGGGGCAAGTCGCCCACCCCCGGCAGCGCCGCCCAGCGGCCGTGGGGGAGCGAGCGTGGATGGGGAGAGCCGGGACCCCCACAGCTTGTCCCCAAATGGGGACAGCCCCGGGACCCCCACAGCTTGTCCCCAAATGGGGACAGCCCCGGGACCCCCACAGCTTGTCCCCAAATGGGGACAGCCTCCGGGACCCCCACAGCTTGTCCCTAAACGGGGACACCTCCAGGACCCCACGTCCCATCCCTGCCTGTAATTCCACTCCAGCACCCTCCCACCCTGTCCCAGCAAGGGGACACAGCCCTGTGTGGCACCCCATGTCCCACCTTGTCCCAGCACCCCCACAGCCCACCCCTGCCCAGGACCCCCATCCTGCCCGAACCCCACATCCCATCCCCCCTGCCCGAACCCCACATCCTATCCCCCCTGCCCGAACCCCACATCCCATCCCCCCCCCCCCCCCCCCTGCCCGAACCCCACATCCCATCCCCCCTGCCCCTCGCGGGTGGGAAGGAGGGGTCACCCCGCTCCGGAGCCACGTGCTTTATTTGGGGTCTGAGGGTTTGTCCCCTCCAGGCTTTGGGGTCACCCCTGCCCTGCCCCAAGCCAGCCTGCACCCCCTCACCCATCCTGTCCCTCCCTGTCCCACAGCATCGCCCCTGCCCTGTCCCCCCCCAGTCTGGGGGAATCAGGGCCATGTCCTGGGCCGGTGTCACACGTGGACCTGTCCAGCTGGGGTGACCTCAGGTGTTGAGACTCTTCATGTCACTCAAGGCCACCTCTCCTTCTTCCCCTCCAGCCACGGCTCCGGGCTCCTGAGCTGGACCCTGAGCTGAGGGCGACAGAGGGTGACAGAGAGTGACAGGACACCCGTGTGGCACCCATGGCACACCCGGCAGGGTGAGGAGTGGCACCTGGTGTCCCCGTAGAGCTGCTGCTGTCCCCGTCCCTGTCCCTGTCCTGATCCCCGCCTTCATCCCAACCTCGTCCCTATCCCTTCTGCATCCCTTCTCCTTTCCATTCCATTCCATTCCATTCCATTCCATTCCATTCCATTCCATTCCATTCCATTCCATTCCATTCCGTTCCATTCCATTCCATTCCGTTCCATCCCATTCCATTCCATCCCATCCCTTTATCCCATCCCATTACTCCATCCCATTATCCCATCCCATCCCATCCCATCCCATCCCATCCCATCCCATCCCATCCCATCCCATCCCATCCCATCCCATTATCTCCACAAAGGAGTTGGAAAATTTCTCCCCACCCAGAATAATCCCATCCCTGCTTGGACCAGGGGATCTCCAACTGCCCCCAAACCCTCAGCAGCTACATCCCACCCCCAGCACCCTCCGTGCCCCCCACACCCCCCCCCCCACACCCCCCTGTGCTCCCCAGGACCCACCCGTGTCCCCCACACCCACCTTTCCGTCCCCAGCAGTGTCCCCCCCAGCGGTTGCACATGACCACCCCGATGGCCACGGCGGTGAAGGCGGCCGTGAGGACACAAATCACCATGATCATGTCTGGCTCCGCGGCCTTCGGGACCTCTGTGGGGTGACATTGGCACTTGGGGACACGGCCCGGACCCTGCCATGCTCCCTGTCCCGTGCCAGACTGGGAACCCCCAAACTGCCCCGGGGTGCAAGGGACAGACACATGTGGGGACACCAAATGTGCCAGGGGGGCAGAGCAGGGACACCTGGCACCACCCAGATGGGGACAGGGATGGAGCTGGGGACAGATGCACAAGGGAACGGGGGGAACCCCAAATTGCCAGGGTGGGGGACACCTGGCACTATCCAGGTGGGGACAGGGATGGAGCAGGGGACAGACACACCAGGGAATGGGGACACCCCAAATTCAGAGCAGGGGACACCAGGTACCACCTAGATGGGGACAGGAATGGAGCTGGGGACAGCGCAGGTGACAGGCACACCAGCGAATGGGGACACCCCCAAATCCCGGCACCACCCAGCTGGGGACAGGGCTGGACACACCCCGAAGGTGACAGTGCCACCCCCGCCCTCTCACCTGCCACGGCGGGCTGCAGCACCAGCGAGCAGAGCAGCTGCGGGGCGGCGGCGCGGGCGGCGTAGCAGGAATAATTCCCGAAATCGGGATCGCTGAGGTTCCTCAGCAGCAGGGACACCCCGGCGTCCCCTGTCCCCGCGGCGCAGAAGGCCACCCTGTCCCTAAAGCGGCTGTCGGGCTGCAGCGGCGGGTGCCAGCCCGGCTCGGTGGGCGGAGGGTGCCAGCCCAGGCGGTGGCTGAGCACGGGGACCTGGTGGCCGCCAGCCTGCTGGGTGCAGCTGAGGGTGACACCGCGCAGGGCACCCCAGGGCTCCGTGCCGCACGGCAGGCACGCGTCCTCGCCGATGGCCGCCGTGACAGTGACGGTGACGGGCGGCGGGTCTGCCGTGGGGACAGCGCGGTCACCCCACAGTGACCCCAGGGATGGCGTACGGGGGACAGCAGGGGGACACCGCCGGGAGGAGGGGGCTCTGTTGGGGGACAGGGGGTGGCAGCGGGGACACCAAGGGGTGGCAGCGGGCACACCGGGGGGTGGCACGGGGCCGAGCAGCGGTTCGTGCCCGGCCCGAGGGCTCGCCGGTGCCAAGCCCCGTGAGTCACCGCCCTGCCGGGAATGTCCCCCCCGCCCCGCCCGCCGCCTCGCCCCGCGCCCTCGGGGACAGCGGGTTCCCAGGGTCTCCCCGGGGAGCGGGGGGTCTGCTCGGACCCCTCACCCACCGCCGGTGGCTACCTGCCCGGGCGAGGAGGGGTGACAGAGCCCAGAGCGCCACGACGGGGACCAGCGCCATGCCAAGGTCCGGACCCGCCTCCGGGCAGCTCCTGGGGACGCGGGGCGACACACTCAGCAGCGAGCACCCCAAAACCCTGCAGTCACCCCAGAACCCCGGCGTCACCCCAAAACCTCGCGGTCACCCCAGCAGGGCGCCCCCAACCCAGCCCCCCGTGGCGAGGGAGGGACCCCGGGGACATCCAAGCGCCCCACGCGGTGTGAGAAGGGGACAATGGGAAGGGGCGGGGGGATTATAGGGCTGGGGGCTGGGCAGCTATAGGGCTGGGGGCTGGGAAATCTGTAGGGCACGGTCTTGGGGGGTTTATGGGGCTGGGCAGCTATAGGGCAGGGGGGCTATGGGGCGGGGGATTGGGGCATCTCTAGGGTAGAGAGCTGGGGGAGCTATAGGGCAGGGGCGGAGAGGTTATGGGGTTGGGGGCTGGGGCAGCTCTAGGGCAGGGGGCTGGGCAGCTCTAGGGCAGCGCGGTAAGCTGCAGCCCCCGCCCCCCGGATGCTCGGAGCCCCCAGCCCCGGATGCTCGGAGACCGGGGAGAGGGGACATCCCCGAGCCCGCCATCCCCGGGGAGCGGGGACACCCCCGGCCCCGCCACCCCCCGGGAGAGGGGACACCCTGCCCGCGCCCCTCACCGTGGTCCGGCTGTCTCCCGCCCGCCCGAGCCGCGCTCAGCCCAGCCCAGCCCCGCCCCGCCCCGGCGCCACCGCCCCGCCCCGCCCCGCCCCGCCAGATGTGCCTCCCCAGCCAGATGTGCCCCCGGCCCTGCCCGCTGCCCCCAGGCCCGCCCGTGCCCCTGCGAGCTGCGGCTCGTCCTGCTGGGCCGCGTCCAGCTGTGACTCAGTGGTGGCCCTGCCAGCTGTGACTCACCTGCCCGTGTCCCTGCCAGATGTGCGCTGCCCGCCTGGGCCCCACCCAGGTGCTCCTCCATCCATCCATCCATCCATCCGTCCATGCTCCTGCCCATCCAGCTGTTTCCTTTACCCATCCAGATGTGCCCATCGCCACCCACAACGGGAAATACAGGAAAAGGTCTGATCCCATTTTTGTGAATATATTCTGTACAATAGATAAATGCAATCTGTTATAACTTTGTATTCTAATGCATTAAAAGTGTATGTGATATTTTATATCATACGCAAATGATTTTATGTTATGCGAAGGCTGTACAAAAATGATACATTTTATATTATAGGCTATTTATATTATATGGAAAATGGATCTTAACGTGACATGATAGAATAATATATAATAAAATAATATAATGTAAATAGTGTATAAATAGATATAATAAAATACAATATAGAATAATAAATTTAGTACACTAAAACACATAACATAACATAACACAATATAATATAATATAAAATAAATAATATAATACAAATAATAATATAATATAATATAAATAATAATATAATATAATATAATATAATATAATATAATATAATATAATATAATATAATATAATATAATATAATATAATATAATATAATATAATATAATATAATATAATATATATAATATAATATAATATATATAATACATAATGGCATTAAGATAGAACAAAACACTATCAAAATCTCTTTCCATCTACTACAAGGGTTGGCGCCTTTGTTTCCATAAATTTATTAAAATGACTGTAAATTATTCTTATTATTAACGACTATTATTGCCCAATATCACTGTAATATAAAACACAATCAGTATTAGTAATAATTAAAAATAATATTAGTGGTATTACTACATAATAAATGTATTAGCAAAAATACAGATTATTACTATTAATATTGCTATTAATCACAGTGTAGTATTAAGAGTGGTAATCAAAAGAGTGATATTAGTGGTAATACACAGGCTATATAATAAGTATACAAATTAATTGTAAGAATACCGATTAACTAATATACTAATATAGGTAGTAATTAAAATAAAAATATCAGTGGTAATACAAACAAATAGTAACAATATATTGTGAGCAATAGGGCTATAGTAACATAATAATGCAAATTATTAGCAATAATACAGATTAATATTAATAAATTAATATTATTAATAGAAACACATGTTATTTCAGGTATTACCAAAGTGTTGCAGTGATGTTAGTGACATTTAATACTGCAATGCTACTGTGAGGTTACCAGCAAGGCAAGGAGATACTGAATATCCTACTTATTATAAATAATAACTAATCATTAGTTATAATTTATAATACATTAGCAAGAGTGCTAATGATGAATTATTCTATGGATGCAGCTCTGTCTGAGTTTATTCCCGAGGTGCCACCAGCTTGGAGCAGCGTGTGACAGCAGGAGGTGACACCGGGATCACTCATGTCCCTGCACCCCAAACCATTCCATGGTTCCCCCCTGTGCTGCCCCTGTCCCTGCCCTCTGTGACATCACCCCGGGCTGGTGGCACCGTGGCTGCCGCAGGTGCCACCTGGCTGCTGGCCCTGCCACCTGCTGTGCTCCCCGATGGCTCTGCTGGGGCTGCTCGTGCTGCTGGCCCTGGCCAGCCCCGCCTGGGGCACCTGGGACACCTGCAGGTCAGTGACCCGGGGCTGCCAGGGGCTCGGGGGACACTCGGGGGGTCCCTGGCAGCAGAACCAGGGACAGCCGTGTCCCTCGGGGCCCCTGGCCCTGCTGGCCCTGCTGTCCCATTGTCCCTGCTGTCCCTGCTGTCCCCGAGCAGGACAGTGACACCTTTGTTCCTCCAGAGGCACCTGTGGCCTACAGCCCATGGCATTCGACCACAGCTCGCTGGTTACTGGCTACGACCCCACAGATGGGGACTACAGAACTTTGGGATCAACTGATGGCGCTTCCCTCACCGTGGGTGGCCCTGGTGTCCCCTCGGGGACCTGGCCTGGCATTGTCAGCATCCAGGCCACCCTGGAGAATGGCACGTGGCACATGTGTGCTGGAGCTCTGATCCACCCCCAGTGGGTCCTCACGGTTGCACACTGCTTCTTTGGGGCCAGGTGAGGAGGAGGAGGGACAGGGATGTCCCTAGAGCAGGGACTGGGATGTCCCCACAGCACGAGCAGCTGCTGGGCTGCCCCATTTGGTGGCTCAGCTCCCTGTCACCGCTCTCTCAGGGACCTCTCTGTGTGGGAAGTGGTGATCGGGGCCACCGACCTGACCCGGCCAGGTCACCAGACCGAGCTGCGCCACATCCGGAGGCTGCTGGTGCACCAGGAGTACGTGGCTGCCACGGCCAGGAACAACATCGCCCTGCTGGAGCTGGAGCAGCCTGTGGAGTGCAGCGACTACATCCAGCTGGCCTGTGTGCCTGACAGCTCCCTGGCAGTGCCCGAGCTCAGAACCTGCTACATCGCGGGCTGGAGAGCCACCCCGGAGAGTGGTGAGGGACAGAGGGGACAGGGGGCAGTGCCAGCCCGGACAGTGGTGAGGGACAGAGGGGACAGGGGGCAGTGCCAGCCCGGACAGTGGTGAGGGACAGAGGGGACAGGGGGGACAGGGGAGGTGGGGACTAAGGGACATGGCTGGGCTAGACAGAGCTGAGCTGGGGCTGGACTGGGGCCTCTGGTGGGGACAGAGTGGGACAGGAACAAAGAAGGACAAGGCTATGTGCAGACACAGTGGGACAGGGGCTCTGCAGGACAGGGGCACAGGGACACAGTGGGACCGGGACACAGCAAGGCACGGCAGGACAGGGGACAGTGGCACAGGGGCTCTGTAAGGGCACAGTTGGACAGAGGCTCTGTGGGGCACAGCCCAGCCCTGGACAAGGTGCTCAGCCCCACAAGCTCTCAGCCCCACAGGCTCTCAGTGCCCCACAGGCTCTCAGTGCCCCACAAGCTCTCAGTGCCCCACAAGCTCTCAGCCCCACAGGCTCTCAGTGCCCCACAGGCTCTCAGTGCCCCACAGGCTCTCAGTGCCCGCTGTGCCCACAGCCCCGAGCCCACGGCTGGTGCTGCAGGAGGCCAAGGTGCGGCTGATCGATGTCCAGCTGTGCAACAGCAGCCGCTGGTACGGGGGGGCTGTGCACCCCCAGGAGCTGTGCGCGGGGTACCCGCGGGGCGGCATCGACACCTGCCAGGTGACAATGGGGACAGCGACCTCCCAGCCCCGGGGCCTCACTGCTGACAGGGCAACCTTCCCTTCCCTGAAACTTCCCTGAAACTTCCCTCAAACTTCCCTGAAACTTCCCTGAAACTTCCCTTCCCTGAAACTTCCCTGAAACTTCCCTTCCCTGAAACTTCCCTGAAACTTCCCTGAAACTTCTCTTCCCTTCCCGAAACTTCCCGAAACTTCCCGAAACTTCCTGAAACTTCCCTTCCCTTCCCGAAACTTCCCTGAAACTTCCCTGAAACTTCCCTTCCCTGAAGCTTCCCTGAAACTTCCCTTCCCTGAAACTTCCCCTCCCTGAAACTTCCCTGAAACTTCCCTATCTCTGCATTCCCACACGATGTCCCCATGTCCCCAAAGCCAGCAGAAGCCCTCACAGCCCTGACCCCTCTCTCCTGCACAGGGGGACAGCGGAGGTCCCCTGGTCTGCAAGGACAGCGTCGGTGACTACTTCTGGCTGGTGGGACTGGCCAGCTGGGGCCGAGGCTGCGCTGGGGAGAAGCGACCAGGGGTGTTCACCTCCACGCAGCACTTCCGAGGGTGGATCCAGCTCCAGATGGGATTGTCCCCGGAAGAAGAAGCTCCTCCACCACCAGAGCCAACCCTGACCCCAATCCCAACTGTTTTCACGGAGCCACCAGTAACAAAACCAGAGCCAGAGCCGAGACCGGAGGAGTTTATAACAATTTCATTCCCAAAAGACATCCTGCTGAGATTCTTTGCGAACCTGAAGGAGATCGTGGAGTTCCTGAGGGATAAATTGGGTTGAGCAGGAGGAGAGCAGATCAGTTGTGGCTGCAGTGGATCTCCAGAAGGCCCAGCTGGGGCTGTGGCTGTGGTGCCAACGTGGTGCCCAGGGCTGCTGTGTCCTGCCCACGCTGCTCCCCTGAGCCCACCCCGGGGGAAATCCAGTTTGTTCTGAAATAGAGTTGTTCCTGTTCCCCATCAGCCACGGTGTCAGTCCAATTCAGTCTCCTGGGCAAATCAAGGATGGGACAATCTGGGATCCATGGGATAACGAGCAGGGTTGGGTTTGATTTGGGGAGAGACCAGGGAGGGAGTGGAGGGAGGGGAAGGAGGATGGAGAGGGAGAGGGAGAGAGGGAGAAACTTCTCCAGCCCAGCGTTCCCCAGCAGAGCCTCAGGGGGCAATTCCTGGGAAAAGCAATTTAAACCTTGAGCAGAACAGGAATGTGTTCCGATTCTCAAGCTGGAAGTTCTGGAGTCCTGAGGGTTGCAAAGGTGCTGGATGGAGGTGTCCAACCTGAGCTGCTGCTGCCACCCAGGGCTGTCCCCTCTGTCACCCAGGTCACCTCTGAGCTGTCCCCGCTGTGCCCTCAGTGCTGGAGCTGCAGCCCAGCTGGGATCCCTGGATCCAGAACATTCCCTCTGCTCCCCCGGGATCACTCATGTCCCTGCACCCCAAAGCATTCCACGGTTCCCCTGTCCCTGCCCTCTGTGACATCACCCCGGGCTGGTGGCACCGTGGCTGCCGCAGGTGCCACCTGGCTGCTGGCCCTGCCACCTGCTGTGCTCCCCGATGGCTCTGCTGGGGCTGCTCGTGCTGCTGGCCCTGGCCAGCCCCGCCTGGGGCACCTGGGACACCTGCAGGTCAGTGACCCGGGGCTGCCAGGGGCTCGGGGGACACTCGGGGGGTCCCTGGCAGAGCTGGGGGAACAGATGTCGCTCGGTGGTCATTGGCCCTGCTGTCCCCAAGCTCACAGCCACCAAGCAGCACAGTGACACCTTTGTTCTTCCAGAGGCACCTGTGGGCTCCGACCCTTGGCCTTTGACCACAGCTCACTGGTTACTGGCTACGACCCCACAGATGGGGACTACGGAAATTTGGGATCAACTGATGGCGCTTCCCTCACCGTGGGTGGCCCTGGTGTCCCCTCGGGGACCTGGCCTGGCATTGTCAGCATCCAGGCCACCCTGGAGAATGGCACGTGGCACATGTGTGCTGGAGCTCTCATCCACCCCCAGTGGGTCCTCACGGTCGCCCATTGCTTCATCGGGGTGAGGTAAGGACCAGCTGGGACAGGGATGTCCCCAAGGCAGTGACAGGGATGTCCCCACAGCACAGGCAGGATGAGAATTGGGCTCACATTCCCTGGCTCTGCAATTCCCTGTCACCCCTCTCTCCATCTGCTCCCCAGGGACATCTCCGTCTGGCAGGTGCTGATTGGAGCCACAGATCTGACTGACCCCGAGCCCGAGGCCGAGCTGCGCCACGTGCAGAGGATCCTGAGCCACCAGGAGTATGACACAGCCTGCGAGAGGAACAACATCGCCCTGCTGGAGCTGGAGCAGCCTGTGGAGTGCAGCGACTACATCCAGCTGGCCTGTGTGCCTGACAGCTCCCTGGCAGTGCCCGAGCTCAGAACCTGCTACATCGCGGGCTGGAGAGCCACCCCGGACAGTGGTGAGGGACAGAGGGGACAGGGGACAGTGCCACCCCGGACAGTGGTGAGGGACAGAGGGGACAGGGGGCAGTGCCACCCCGGACAGTGGTGAGGGACAGAGGGGACAGGGGGCAGTGCCACCCCGGACAGTGGTGAGGGACAGAGGGGACAGGGGGCAGTGCCACCCCGGACAGTGGTCAGTGCCAGCCTGGACAGTGAGCAGTGCCCACAGCAGGCACGGCACTGAGGATGAGTTGGGGACCACAGGGACACGGCTGGGCTGGACAGAGCTGGCCCGGCAGGGGCACAGCCCAGCCCTGGGCAGGGGGCTCAGCCCAGGGAGGTGCCAGGGGCTCAGTGCCCGTTGTCCCCCCAGTGCTGAGCCCTGGCGCAGTGCTGCAGGAGGCCAAGGTGCGGCTGATCGATGTCCAGCTGTGCAACAGCAGCCGCTGGTACGGGGGGGCTGTGCACCCCCAGGAGCTGTGCGCGGGGTACCCGCGGGGCGGCATCGACACCTGCCAGGTGACAACGGGGACAGCGAGCACAGGGAGCCTGAGCCCAGCCACGGCCCCATGGGATCCCCTAAACCAGCACAGGGAGCACGGCCCAGCCTGTCCCATATCCCAGGGCTGCCCTTCCCTTCCCGAGGGTCTCTCTCCTGTATCCCTTCCCTTCCCCATCTACATGTCCCTGTCCTGTACGCCATCCCATTATCCCATCCCATCCCATCCTATCCCATTATCCCATTATCCCATCCCATCCTATCCCATTATCCCATTATCCCATCCCATCCCATCCCTCCCCGCTGTCCTCATGTCCCCAAGACCTGCCGCTCTGTCCCCAAAGCCCACCCAGTGCTCCCAGTACCCCCGCGGTGTGGCTGTGTCCCCAGAGCACCCCTGACCCCTCTCTCCTGCACAGGGGGACAGCGGAGGTCCCCTGGTCTGCAAGGACAACGCCGCTGACTACTTCTGGCTGGTGGGACTGGCCAGCTGGGGCCGAGGCTGTGCTGGGGACAAGCGGCCAGGGGTGTTCACCTCCACGCAGCACTACCACACCTGGATCCAGGTGCAGATGGGATTGCTGCCGCCAGAGGCAGCTCAGAGCCCAGCCGAGGAGGAGGAGGAGGAACCAGCAGAACCAGAGCAGGAACCAATCCTGGTACCGGAGCCACAGCTGGTACCAGAACTAGAAGAGGAACCAGAAGAGGAACCAGAACCAGAACCAGAACCAGAACCAGAACCAGAACCAGAACCGATCCCAGTGCCAGAACCAGAACCAGAACCAGCACCAGAACCAGAACCAGACACGCTTGTAACGATTTCATTCCCCAAAGCTATCCTGGCGAGATTCTTTGGGAACCTGCAGGAGTTCCTGGAGTTCATCAAGGACGGGATGGATTGAGCAGGGATTGAGCAGATTGAGCTGCTCCAGGGACAGCAGCTCCAGTTGTGGCTGCAGTGGATCCCAACTGGTCCCACTGGGCTGTGACTGGTGCCACAGCCAGCGCTGTGCTGCTCATCCTCCACCCGCCCTGCTGATGAGCTCCAGTTTGTTCTGAAATAGAGTTGTTCTTATTCCCAAATATCCACGTTTTCAGCCCAATTCACTCTCCCGTGCATGACCAGGATGGGACAATGTGGGAATTAAGAGCTGTGTTGGCTCCTGGTTTGGGGAGAGACGAGGGGGAGCTGGGGAGGAGTGGAGGGAGGGAGAATTTGGGGTGTCACCCGTGGTTCCACCACCATCTCCAGCACCTCTGGTGAGCTTTAGGATGGATGGGGCAGGCTGGAAACTCCATGGTGCAGCAGGACAACCTGCAGGGACTCTGGGAATATCCTATAACTCATTGGGATTCCATCCCAGTGTGGAAATCCCACCCTGGGGGAAGTCCTGGGCACCTCCTGAACATTCCTGCCTGGATTTTAGGGAATTTAATCTTGAAATTTGGGGATTTGGGATGCAACAACCACCACTGGACATCGGCAGGAGAAGCAGACCTGCCCCAGAACCACTTCAACAGTTCTGCTGACCCAGACTGAGACCACCACCCAACCACGGGGTGTCAGGCTGTGCTCTGACTTGGTGGTTTTATCCCAAATTTTCCTGTATTCGTTACATTTATTGCAATCTTTCCTTCAAATTGCACCTCTTACCTCAAAACCTCTCGCAGGGTATTTGAGTTGGGTTCATTCCTCCCGTGGGTTTAGCTCCAAACGGCACAGCCTGGCAGAGGGAGAGAGGGAGGAACTTCTCCAGCCCAGCTTTCCCCAGCAGAGCCTCAGCGGGGCAATTCCTGGGAAAAGCAATTTAAAACTTGAGCAGAACAGGAATGGGAAGAGCTGAACTGGGAATTCTGGAGTCCTGAGGGTTGCAGAGGTGTTGGATGGAGGTGTCCAACCTGAGCTGCTGCTGCCACCCAGGGCTGTCCCCTCTGTCACCCAGGTCACCTCTGAGCTGTCCCCGCTGTGCCCTCAGTGCTGGAGCTGCAGCCCAGCTGGGATCCCTGGATCCAGAACATTCCCTCTGCTCCCCCGGGATCACTCATGTCCCTGCACCCCAAAGCATTCCACGGTTCCCCTGTCCCTGCCCTCTGTGACATCACCCCGGGCTGGTGGCACCGTGGCTGCCGCAGGTGCCACCTGGCTGCTGGCCCTGCCACCTGCTGTGCTCCCCGATGGCTCTGCTGGGGCTGCTCGTGCTGCTGGCCCTGGCCAGCCCCGCCTGGGGCACCTGGGACACCTGCAGGTCAGTGACCCGGGGCTGCCAGGGGCTCAGGGGACACTCGGGGGGTCCCTGGCAGCAGAACCAGGGACAGCCGTGTCCCTCGGGGCCCCTGGCCCTGCTGGCCCTGCTGGCCCTGCTGGCCCTGCCCCGAGCAGGACAGTGACACCTTTGTTCTTCCAGAGGCACCTGTGGCCTCAGGCCCATGCATTTGGATGAAAGCTCCACAATTCCTGAGTACAGATCCCGGGGTTCTGCCAACACCACTGTCCTTGCTGTCCGTCCCGGGGCCTGGCCTGGCATTGTCAGCATCCAGGCCACCTGGGACAATGGCACGTGGCACATGTGTGCTGGAGCTCTCATCCACCCCCAGTGGGTCCTCACGGTCGCCAGCTGCTTCGTCAGGACTGGGTAAGGACGAGGGACAGGGATGTCCCCAGAGCAGGGACAGTGGTGTCACCAGAGCGCAGACAGGCATGTCCCCACAGCAGGGACAGGGATGTCCCCAGAGCAGGTAGAGGGAAGACTCTGGAGGAGGGACAAGGATGTCGAAAAAAGCAGGGACAGGGAAGGCTCCAGAGCAGGGACAGACATGTCCCCAGAGGAGGGACAGGGATGTCTCCAGAGTAAGGACAGGGGAGGTCTCAGAGCAGGGACAGGGATGTCCCCAGAGCAGTGACAAGGGCACAGTCTGCACCCCCCTGTTCTGCCCCATCCCTGTCATCCCTCCCTGCTGTAGCAAGCAGAGTGCTGGCCATGGCTGTGCTGCCCTATCCCTGCCTCTGCTCCCTGTCACCCTCCCTGTCCCTGCCAGGAGTGTCCTCGGGTGGCACGTGGTGATGGGAGCCACCGACCTGAGCCAGCCTGGCCACCAGGCTGGTGTGTCCAGGATCAAGAGGCTGCTGGTGCACCAGGAGTACGTGGCTGCCACGGCCAGGAACAACATCGCCCTGCTGGAGCTGGAGCAGCCTGTGGAGTGCAGCGACTACATCCAGCTGGCCTGTGTGCCTGACAGCTCCCTGGCAGTGCCCGAGCTCAGAACCTGCTACATCGCGGGCTGGAGAGCCACCCCGGAGAGTGGTGAGGGACAGAGGGGACAGGGGGCAGTGCCGCCCCGGACAGTGGTGAGGGACAGAGGGGACAGGGGAAGGCACCCCGGAAGTGGTGAGGGACAGAGGGGACAGGGGAGGTGGGGACTAGAGGGACATGGCTGGGCTGGACAGAGCTGAGCTAGGGCTGGGCATGGAGCCTCTGGGTAAGGCCAGAGTGGGACAGGGACAGAGTGGGACAGGAGCACAGTGACACATTGGGACAGAGGCTCTGTGGGGCACAGCCCAGCCCTGGGAGGGCAAGGTGCTCAGCCCCACAGACCCCACAAGCTCTCAGTGCCCCACAAGCTCTCAGTGCCCCACAGGCTCTCAGTGCCCCACAGGCTCTCAGTGCCCCACAAGCTCTCAGCCCCACAGGCTCTCAGTGCCCCACAGGCTCTCAGTGCCCCACAAGCTCTCAGTGCCCCACAGGCTCTCAGTGCCCCACAGGCTCTCAGTGCCCCACAAGCTCTCAGCCCCACAGGCTCTCAGTCCCCCCCACAAGCTCTCAGTGCCCCACAGGCTCTCAGTGCCCCACAGGCTCTCAGTGCCCCACAGGCTCTCAGTGCCCGCTGTGCCCACAGCCCCGAGCCCACGGCTGGTGCTGCAGGAGGCCAAGGTGCGGCTGATCGATGTCCAGCTGTGCAACAGCAGCCGCTGGTACGGGGGGGCTGTGCACCCCCAGGAGCTGTGCGCGGGGTACCCGCGGGGCGGCATCGACACCTGCCAGGTGACAATGGGGACAGCGACCTCCCAGCCCCGGGGCCTCACCGCTGACAGGGCAACCTTCCCTTCCCTTCCCTTCCCTTCCCTTCCCTTCCCTTCCCTTCCCTTCCCTTCCCTTCCCTTCCCTTCCCTTCCACTTCCCTGAACCTTCCTGAAACTTCCCTGAAACTTCCCTGAAACTTCCTAACTTCCCTGAAACTTCCCTTCACTTCCCTTCAAACTTCCCTTCCAACTTCCCTCAAACTTCCCTTCAAACTTCCCTTCCAACTTCCCTTCAAACTTCCCTCAAACTTCCCTTCCCTGAAACTTCCTGAAACTTCCCTTCCCCGAAATTTCCCTGAAACTTCCCTTCCCTGAAACTTCCCTGAAACTTCCCTGAAACTTCCCTGAAACTTCCCATCCCCATCCCCATGTCCCTGTCCCTGTCCCATGGCTCCCATCCCCATCCCCTGTCCCTGCCCGCTGTCCCCATGTCCCCAAGGCCTGGCTCTCTGCCCACACAGCCCCCCAGTGCTCCCAGCAGCCCCAGGCTGTGCATATCCTGCAATATCCATTCTCTGCTCTCTCCTGCTCGCTGGGCACAGCTGAGGCAAAGCCCACCCTTGCCAAACCCCAAACCCACTCCCAGCCCAGCCTCTGGAGGCTCCAGCAGGACCTTTCCATGGGAATTTCCATGGGAACAGCCAGGAGTGCAGCTCTGGCAGGGGCTGGCATGGGAAGGGCTGGCAGCACCCCTGACCCCTCTCTCCTGCACAGGGGGACAGCGGAGGTCCCCTGGTCTGCAGGGCCAGCGCTGGGGATGACTTCTGGCTGGTTGGAGTGGCCAGCTGGGGCCGAGGCTGTGCCAGAGCCAGGAGACCTGGCATCTTCACCTCCACGCAGCACTTCCGAGAGTGGATCTGCAGCCTGACCGGCCTGAGCCTGGCAGAGCCCACCCCTGCCAGCCCACAGCCCACCCTGCCCCCCAC
This sequence comes from Entomyzon cyanotis, assembly GCA_024500445.1. NCBI lineage: Eukaryota > Metazoa > Chordata > Aves > Passeriformes > Meliphagidae > Entomyzon > Entomyzon cyanotis. The sequence goes on from JAKEPQ010001019.1 coordinate 4,018,838, forward strand.
GCCAGAGCCACCAGAGCCACCAGAGCCACCAGAGCCACCAGAGCCACCAGAGCCACTAGAGCCACCAGAGCCAGAGCCTGGCACCGTCATGGACACTTCCTTCCCAGACCAAGCCCTGCTGATGTTCCTCAAGAAGCTGCAGGAGATCCTGGCATACCTCAGGGGCAGAACGGGATGAGCAGGAGGAGAGCAGATCAGCTGGGGCTGCAGTGGATGTCCAGCTTGCCCAGTTGGGGCTCTGGCTGAGTGGCCAAAGTGGTGCCCAGGGCTGCTCCATCCTGCCCACGCTGCTGCCCTGAGCCCAGCATGCTCCAGTTGGTTTAATCCTTGGAATAAAGTTGTTTGTGTTCCCCTTGTTGGGATTTAGGGATGGAATTCCCCAGTTTAGTGCTCCTGCCAAAATCACAATGCTGCTCCCTCCCCTTCCCACTCCAGCTGGAAGCACAAAGGCAAAGATCAGGGGTAAAAAATTGGAATTTATTTGGAACAGCAATGGGGTAAGAAATCAAACAATTATTTACTACAATCTTAGTGCACAAAGGCAAAGATCAGGGGTTAAAAATTGGAATTTACTGGGAACAGTAATGGGATAAGAAATCAAACAATTATTTGCTACAATCTTAGTAACCAAAGCTGTAAGACAAAGCGATGATTCCCATGGAAAGCCTGGGATGCCACCAAGCTCTTCCACACCACATTTGATCCCGACTGGAAGTAATGCCCTTTTCCTTGGGAGTGAGGATCCCTTTCCCTCTCCCTGGCAATGACATCTGGGTCCTCCCCACTCCCAGCTGCTGGAAAGAATCATTTATCTTTGTGGCCAAAATCACGACACTCATTACACAGATTTTCACCCAATTCAGCCTCCCGTGCAAATCAAGGATGGGACAATCTGGAATCCATGGGATAACGAGCAGGGCTGGGTTTGATTTGGGGGAGCCAGGGAGGAGTGGAGGGAGGGGAAGGAGGATGGAGAGGGAGAGGGAGAGAGGGAGAAACTTCTCCAGCCCAGCTTTCCCCAGCAGAGCCTCAGCGGGGCAATTCCTGGGAAAAGCAATTTAAACCTTGAGCAGAACAGGAATGGGAAGAGCTGAACTGGGAATTCTGGGGTCCTGAGGGTTGCAGAGGTGCTGGATGGAGGTGTCCACCCTGAGCTGCTGCTGCCACCCAGGGCTGTCCCCTCTGTCACCCAGGTCACCTCTGAGAGCTGGATCTCACACCCAGCTGGGATCCCTGGATCCAGAACATTCCCTCTGCTCCCCCAGGATCACTGCTCCACAGGGCTATCCCAGCTCTGGAGAAGCTGCTGGAAGTTCCATGATCCCTCCCAGAACAAATCCAGATTTATCCAAGACCTCACCTGGAACGTTCCCCACGGAGCACAGCGTTTGGGATCTCCCTGACCCCATTTGCTACCCCCACGATTCTGCAGTGTCCCCCATCCCTGTCACTCGGGACGGGGACAGGACCATCGGGGATGTCACTGCGGGGGTGGCAGCAGCGCGGGGACAGCGGCAGCACGCCGGTTTGGGGCTGCAGTTGGGGACGCAGCAGGGCTGCAGCGATGCATCCCGCCCCTTGCCGACCTGGCTCTCCCCGAACTCCAGGCGCTGCTCCAGCAGCACCTTCTGCAGGGTGATGTCCCTGAGCACCTGCAGCACCTCCGGCCCCGCCTTGCCCTGCAGCAGGTCGTAGTTCTCCGCGGGATCTGACTCCAGGTCGAAGAGCAGCGGGGGAAGGTGTGGGGTGAGCGGGGTCAGCCCGTGGCACGCCTGGTCCGGCGTGGTGCCGCTGTGAAAAGAACCTAAAAGCACCCCTGGCTGAGCTCAGCTCCTCCTGCCGCGGCTCCGGGCAGCAGGAGTCACCCCAGAGTCCCCAGACGCCCGGGGTGACGCCGAGCACTGACCTTGGGTGAAGAAGTGGGCTTTGTACTTGCCGAGGCGGACGGCGAAGGGGCCGTGCAGGGGGTCGGGGGATGGAGGGTAGAAGAACACGGCCTGGCGGGGGCTCTGGGGGCAGCAGGGCTCGGGTCAGCCCTAGGGTCACCCCCGGGGGAGGGGATCCTGGAGCTGAGCCTGCAGCTGGGATGGGGCTGGGCAGGGCTGGGGGGGCTGAGGGACAGCAGTGTCCCCATCCTGCTGGTTCTGCCCCGGTCCTGGTTCTGCCCCAATCCTGGTTCTGCTCCAATTCCAGTTCTGCCCCAGTCCCGGTTCTGCCCCAATCCCAGTTCTGCCCTAATCGTGGTTCTGCCCCAATCCTGGCTGGTTTTACCCCAGTCCTGGTTCTGCCCCAATCCCAGTGCCACCCCAATCCCAGCTGGTTCTGCCCCAATCCCAGTTTGCCCCAATCCCAGTTTGCCCCAGTCCCGGCTGGTTTAACGCCAATCCCAGTTCCATCCCAATCCCGGCTCTGCCCCAATCCCAGTTATTCCAATATCACCCCAATCCCAGTTCCACCCCAATCCCAGTTCCACCCCAATCCCAGTTCCACCCCAATCCCAGTTCTACCCCAATCCTGTCTGGTTTTACCCCAGTCCCAGTTCTGCCCCAATCCCAGCTGGTTCTGCCCCAATCCCAGTTTGCCCCAATGCCAGTTCTGCCCCAATCCCAGTTATTTCTGCCCCAATCCCAGTTATTTCTGCCCCAATCCCAGCCAGTTCTGCCCCAATCCCAGTCATTTCTGCCCCAATCCCAGTTATTTCTGCCCCAATCCCAGTCATTTCTGCCCTAATCCCAGTTATTTCTGCCCCAATCCCAGCCAGTTCTGCCCCAATCCCAGTCATTTCTGCCCCAATCCCAGTCATTTCTGCCCCAATCCCAGTTATTTCTGCCCCAATCCCAGTCATTTCTGCCCCAATCCCAGTTATTTCTGCCCCAATCCCAGTTATTTCTGCCCCAATCCCAGTATTTCTGCCCCAATCCCATTGCACCCCAACCCTAACCCCTGCCCAGCACCTCTCACCTTCCCCGAGCCGAAGAGCAGAGGGCTCAGGTCGAAGCCATCGAGTGCCACCTTGGGCAGAGCTGCTCCGGCCAGGGCGCTCAGGGTGGGCAGGATGTCCAGGGTGCTCGCCAGCTCGTGGGTCACTCCTGCCACCAGGAGGAGCCCGAGGAGGTGACCGCAGTGCCACCGCTGTCACCGGTTTGTCCCTGGCTGTGCCACTTTCCACCCTGTCCCTGGTTTGTCCCTGGCTGTGCCAGCCCTGTCCCCATTTGTCCCTGGCTCTGCCACTGCTGTCCCCAGTTTGTCCTCGGCTGTGCCACCCCTGTCCCCCATTTGTCACTGGCTGTTCCACCCCTGTCCCTGGTTTGTCCCCGGCTGTGCCACCCCGGTTTGTCCCCAGCTGTACCACCACTGGTTTGTCCCCAGCTGTGCCAGGCCTGTCCCTGGTTTGTCCCCAGTTGTGCCACCCCTGCCCCTAGTTTGTCCCTGGCTGTGCCACCACTGCCCCCGCTTTGTTCCTGGCTGTGCCACCTCTGTCCCTGGTTTGTCCCCAGCTGTGTCACGCCTGGTTTGTCCCCAGCTGTGCCACCCCTGTCCCCAGTTTGTCCCCAGCTGTGCCAGCCCTGCCCGGCTCACCTGGAGCGATCCTGCCAGGCCAGTAAGCCACGGCTGGCTCCCTCATGCCACCCTCGTAGGTGGTGCCCTTGCCACACTTGAGGTGACCGGCGCTGCCACCGCGTGCCATGCGCAGGGTGGAGGGGCTGGGGACAAGGACAGGCTGCCATCGGGTGCCAGGGCCATGCCAGCCCTGCCCCGGGGCTGCCCAGGTGACAGAGGTGCCCAGGGAGGTGGCTCTGTCACCCTGCAGTGCGAGACACCCGAGCAGGGAACCCCAGACTGGTGTCACCCACCCGGAGGGACCCGGGGGACATTGGGGTGTCACCCTCCTGGCCAAACCCTGCGAGGTTTCTGCACAGCTGGGTGACAGGACATGGAGAGATCACACCCTGGGTGACCTCGAGAGCAGCGCCCACCTCGTGCCTCGTGGGGTCACTGGGGTTAGGGATGGCAATTGCCATGGCACTGCCCAGTGCCAGTCCAGTCCAGTCCATTCCAGTCCATTCCATTCCAGTCCATTCCATCCCATGGATCCCATCCCATCCCATCCGATCTCCATCCCTTCCCAGTTCATCCCATCTCTATCCCATCCTCATCCCATCCCATAGATCCATCCCATCCCATCATCCCATCCCATTCCATCCCATCCTATAGATCCCATCCCATCCCATAATCCCATCCCACTCCATCCCATCCCATCCCACTCCATCCCATCCCATCCCACAGATGTCATCTCATCTCATGCCATGCCATGCCATGCCATAGATCCCATCCCATCCTATCCCATAGATCCCATAGATCCCATAGATTCCATAGATCCCATCCTATCCCATGGATCGTATCCCAGTTCCCCATCCCAGTTCCCCATGCCATCCATCCCATCCCAATATCCCATCCCATCCCACTCATCCCACCCCATTATTCCTTTATCCCTTTATCCCATCCCATTATCCCTTTATCCCATCCCATCCATCCCACTCCAGTTCCCCCCCTATCCCATCCCATTATCCCATCCCTTTATCCTATCCTATTATCCCATCCCATTATCCCATCCCATTATCCCATCCCATTATCCCATCCCATCCCACAATCATAATCCAGATCCCACCCCATAGACCCCAGCCCCTCACCCGTTGTCGGAGGTGAAGAACACCAGGCTGTTGTTCTCCAGGCCGCTGTCCCGCAGCGCCTGCAGGATTTGTCCCACGGAGCCATCGAACTCGGCCAGGGCGTCCCCAAAAGGTCCTCGCCTCGTCTGCCCCGCGAACGCCCGGCTGGCGAACTGGGGGTAGTGGGTGTGCTGGGAAAGGGGCAGAGCACTGGGATCAACCCCCCTGCTCGGCCAGGGACAGCCAGCCTGGGGACACAGGTGACAGAAGCCACGAGCCTCGTCCCCAAGGCTCAGCAGTCCAGGAGGAAGTGGGGAGCTGCAGAGTGGGAAGTTTTCCCTCGGGATGGTGCAGAGGAGTGAGGAAGCTCCAGGAGGAAGCAGCCTGAAAGCATCATCCCAGTGGTGCTGCCATAGGATCTGATTTGGTGTGGGAATTGCAACCCCAGGGTGTCCAGGAGCAGATTTTGGGGTGGCAGGAGAGGAGATGCTTCCCTGCTCTCCCCATGGGACTCAGGCTCCCTTCCCCTCCTTTCTCTTCTCCCTTTCTTGCCTTTTCCCTTTCCTTTTCCCTTCCCTTCCCTTGTCCCTTTCTTGCCTTTTCCCTTTCATTTTCCTTTTCCCCTTGCCTTTTCCCTTTCCCCTTCCCTTCCCCCTTCTCCTCTATTCTCCCTTCCAACTTCCCCTTCTACCTCCCGACTTCCCCTTCCCTTTCCCCTTCCCTTCTCCCTTCCCTTCCCTTCTCTTTTACTTTCCCTTCGCCATTCCCTTCCCTTCTCCCTTCTCCCTTCTCCCTTCTCCCTTCTCCCTTCCCTGAAACTTCCCTGAAACTTCCCTAAACTTCCCTGAAACTTCCCTGAAACTTCCCTGAAACTTCCCTTCCCTGAAACTTCCCTTCCCTTCCCTGAAACTTCCCTGAAACTTCCCTTCCCTGAAACTTCCCTTCCCTTCCCTGAAACTTCCCTTCCCTTCCCTGAAACTTCCCTTCCCTGAAACTTCCCTTCCCTGAAACTTCCCTGAAACTTCCCTGAAACTTCCCTTCCCTGAAACTTCACTTCCCTCAAACTTCCCTCAAACTTCCCCCAAACTTCCCTCAAACTTCCCCCAAACTTCCCTTCTCCCTTCCCACTTCCCCCTCCCCATTTCCCCTCCCCTCCCATCCCCTCTGCCCTACGTGGGAAGCATAGTAGAGCAGGAAGGGCACTCCCTTCCGGGCGCAGCCGGCGATGAACTCGCGGGAGAACTTGTCGTAGAGCGGCACGAGGTCGGGGAAGGAGACGGGCTGCTGGACGATGGTTGTGTTCCAGAGCAGCGGCAGAGGCACCACGCCCTGGTCACACGTCCCGAAACACTTGGTGTCGGGCGGGAAGCACGTCAGGTTCTGGCAGGGACCCTGGAAAACAGGGAATGTTTGGGATTCGAGGTGCAGCGCGTGTGGCAGGATGCTCCCCCTCCCCGTTCTCTCTCTGATCAGTCCCAAGAAATGGATGGCTCAGATTTAGGTTGATAGCCTAATCAACAGCTGTCTAGCTGCTGGTGACTGAAAGTCTGAAAAGACACTCCCCTGTGGAATGTAGAGAGAATGTGAGAAATTTTCAGTGACTACAAATACACACTTTTATCCTATAAAAAGCTCACGAAATCTCAGAAATCTAGAAGCTTTCTACATGGACATTGGAGCGTGAAGTAAAGCCTTCTCCCCTGAGCGTGGACGCAGCCCTGTGGTTACTTCCCGAGGGATTGGGTGAGGATGCTGATGTATCCCCAGCTCCAAAAATTGGATTTGGTAAGATCATCTGAGTTTCCTAAATTGTATTATTCCGGCTAACTTATAGGTACCTTTCTTAACTTGCATTTCAGCTAGCTCAAGCAAGCATTTCTTGCATTTTTAACTATTTTTATAGTTCAAGCAAAGTTTTACCCCATAATTGCATTTTTAGCTATTATAGTGTTGCAATTATGCATTCCTTGTGTGTTTATGTGTGTCAATCTGTTCTATGTTTGTATGTTTGTTATGTTCTGTGTCCAATAAATGGTATTTTTAGACAAATCTGCCAGATATCAAAGAATCTTGCGAACGGGACTAAGTCTTGGGGAACTAGCTATCTTAAAGTCTATCAAACTGCAAAAACAGATAAAGCTCCTGTCTCCCATGCAAGACAGTGCAGGATAGGGAGGGGAAGGAATGGGGGTGAAGGCTCTCGGTGTTCCTCCCCTCCAGAAAGCTCAGTGGGAGCCAACAATCTGACATTAATGTAATATTTCTGATCTTTTGGCACTTTGGTAATTTTTAGAGTAGTTGGTTCGACCTTTTTGGTGTTTCCTCGCAGTTCTCTTGGATTGAAAAATAACAAATGATGTTTTGCAACAAGAAAATCCCTCCGTGATTCTTTTGAAGAATGTATCTCCTGCTCTTTTTCCCACTTCCTCAGCTGTTCTTTGCATAATTTTTTCACACTCTTAACAAACGTAAAATGACCTTTTTCAGGCTGTACAAAATAAATATTTCCTACTCCTAGAGGAAAAACTCCACAGCAGTGCATCTACGGCAGGGAAATACACGGCTCGATATGACGAAGTACTTAATGATTTAATTTAAAAATTAGACTGTCCTTGAAATATTTTTATGTTTTCTACAGAAAATCCCGAGCGTGTAGCCGTGTAAAATAAGTTTAACATACCAAAAGTCCCAAAAAGACCCTAAAACTGCCCCTCCCAACCCTCGAACTGCCCCTCCCAACCCTCCCCACCCAGGCCAAGCACCCCTGGAGCCTCACCTGGTCATGGGAATAGGGCACTCCCAGGAAATGATCGAAGCCCTGGTGGATGGGCAGGAAGGAGCCGTTGTGGCCAAAGCCCAGGTGCCACTTGCCAACCATGGCCGTGGCGTAGCCCTGGCCTTTCAGCAGCTCGGCCACGGTGACCTCGGCGAGCGGCAGCCCTCCCCGCGAGCCCGGGTCGAACACGCCGGGATAAACCCCGGAGCGCATCTGGAAACGGCCCGTCAGCAGCGCGGCGCTGCGGAGAGGGGAGGAGAGGGTCAGGGGACAGCCCGGGACAGCCCGGGGTTAGCTGCGTCCCGTCTGGCCCGGGACACCGCCCGCTTATCTGCATCCCGGGACACCGCGGGGTTAGCTGCGTCCCGTCTGGCCCGGGACACCGCGGGGTTAGCTGCGTCCCGTCTGGCCCGGGACAAGGTGGGGTTATCCTCCTGTCTGTCCCGGGACAAGGTGGGGTATCTGTGTCCCGTCTGGCCCGGGACAAGGTGGGGTTATCCTCCCATCTTTCCCAGGACTCGGCAGGTTTATCCCCCCCGTCTCTCCCAGGACACAGAGGGTTTATCCACCGCCCATCCCTCCCGGGACACAGCAGGTTTATCCTCCCGTCTCTCCCGGGACATGGAGGGTTTATCCTCCTGTCTTTCCCAGGACACGGCAGGTTTATCCTCTGCCCATCCCTCCCGGTTCACCTCTATCCATCCCCCCCACCCCCCCCCCCCCCCCCCCCCCCCCCCCCCCCCCCCCCCCCCCCCCCCCCCCCCCCCCCCCCCCCCCTCCTCTCCCTCCCTCCCTCCCTCCCCCTCCCCCCCCCCCCTTTCCCCCCCTCTTCCCTCCTCTCCTTCCCTCCCGGTTCCCCTCAGCTCCATTCCTCCCGGTTCACCTCAGCTCCATCCATCCCGGTTCACCTCAGCCCCATCCCTCCCGGTTAACCTCATCCATCCCCTCCACCCCTCCATCCCTCCCGGTTCACCTCAGTTCCATCCCCTCCATCCATCCCTCCCGGTTCCCCTCTAGCTCCATCCCTCCCGGTACTCCTCAGCTCCATCCCCTCCATCCATCCCTCCCGGTTCACCTCCCTCCATCCCTCCCGGTTCCCCGCGCCGACCCGCACCGGGACGGGCTGCAGACGGCGGCGCTGCTGTAGAAGTCGGTGAAGCGCAGCCCGCGGGACGCCATCCAGTCCAGGTGCGGCGTGGCGGACGAAGGGTGCCCGTAGCTGCCCAGGTCGCCGAAGCCCAGATCGTCCGCCAGCACCAGCACGAAGTTGGGACGGGCGCTGGCCGCGGCGCGCACGGGCGGCAGCAGCAGCAGCAGCAGCAGCCAGGGGTGCTCCGCGCCCTGCAGCCCCATAGCGCTGCCCGGAGGTGTCCCGGTGCTGTCCCGGTGCTGTCCCGGTGCTGTCCCGGTGCTGTCCCGGGCTGTCCCGGTGCTGTCCCGGTGCTGTCCCGCGCTGTCCCCGCCGCTCCGGGGCGATCCCGGCAGTGGCCGAGTCGATCACGTGATGTAAATGGCGGTCATGTGGCCGCGGGGGATGCTGGGAGTTGTAGTTCTGCTCAGAGCCCGCTCAGGCACAGGATCCCCGGATGGGGGAAGTGGGAAGGGAATTCCGGGAGGAGCATCGCAGAGCGCTGGATTGCCTCTGGACAGCCCTGGAATATCCCCGCTGAGGAGAATCCACCCCTCTCTGCTCTGTCCAGGGCTGGGCACTGCCCAGGGAAGGAGCTCTGCCTCCTGTCCCGGTGGAATTCCCTGGGATCACTGCCCGTTCCTCTGGTGCCATCCTGGGCCACCCGGAGCAGAGCCTGGTCAGTGCTCCTCATACAGCGGGAGCACTGGGATGGGTCCTGGCAGCCCAGAGGTGACCTGAGTGACAGAGGGGACAGCCCTGGGTGGCAGCAGCAGCTCAGGGTGGACACCTCCATCCAGCACCTCCAAAACCCTCAGGACTGCAAGACTCCCAGCTCGAGGTGTTCCCATTCCTGTTCTGCTCAAGTTTTAAATTGCTTTTCCCCTGAGGCTCTGCTGGGGAAAGCTGGGCTGGAGAAGTTTCTCCCTCTCTCCCTCTCGCTCTCCATCCTCCTTCCCCTCCCTCCACTCCTCCCTGGTCTCTCCCCAAATCAAACCCAGCCCTGCTCGTTATCCCATGGATTCCAGATTGTCCCATCCTTGATTTGCCCAGGAGACTGAACTGGACTGACACCGTGGCTGATGGGGAACAGGAACAACTCTATTTCAGAACAAACTGGATTTCCCCCGGGGTGGGCTCAGGGCAGCAGTGTGGGCAGGACACAGCAGCCCTGGGCACCACGTTGGCACCACAGTCATGGCCCCAGCAGGGAACGGTTGCAAAAACTGGATCAGCTCATCCCGCTGCTCAGGCTTTCTTTCCCTTCAGGAACTGCAGGAGCTCCAGCAGGAGGTTCAGGAATTTCCCCAGGATCTGTTGTTGGAATGTAATCACGTTGGAATCCCCCGTGTCCTCTGGGACAAGCAGATCGCTGAAGTCCGAGTCTTGATCCTCTGTCTCTGGCTCCAGAGAAGGTGGAAAAGCCTCGAGTGGAGGAATATCTGCATCTGGCGGCAGCAATCCCATCTGCACCTGGATCCAGGTGTGGTAGTGCTGGGTGGAGGTGTAAATCCCAGGTCTTTTGGCCCCAGCACAGCCTCGGCCCCAGCTGGCCAGTCCCACCAGCCAGAAGTAGTCACCGACGCTGTCCTTGCAGACCAGGGGACCTCCGCTGTCCCCCTGTGCAGGAGAGAGGGGTCAGGGGTGCTGCCAGCCCTTCCCATGCCAGCCCCTGCCAGAGCTGCACTCCTGGCTGTTCCCATGGAAATTCCCATGGAAAGGTCCTGCTGGAGCCTCCAGAGGCTGGGCTGGGAGTGGGTTTGGGGTTTGGCAAGGGTGGGCTTTGCCTCAGCTGTGCCCAGCGAGCAGGAGAGAGCAGAGAATGGATATTGCAGGATATGCACAGCCTGGGGCTGCTGGGAGCACCGGGGGGCTGTGTGGGCAGAGTGCCAGGCCTTGGGGACATGGGGACAGCAGGCAGGGACAGGGGATGGGGATGGGAGCCATGGGACAGGGACAGGGACATGGGGATGGGGATGGGAAGTTTCAGGGAAGTTTGAGGGAAGTTTGAGGGAAGTTTCAGGGAAGGGAAGTTTCAGGGAAATTTCAGGGAAGGGAAGTTTCAGGGAAGTTTCAGGGAAGGGAAGTTTCAGGGAAGGGAAGTTTGAGGGAAGTTTGAGGGAAGTTTGAGGGAAGTTTGAGGGAAGTTTCAGGGAAGTTTCAGGGAAGTTTCAGGGAAGTTTCAGGGAAGTTTCAGGGAAGTTTCAGGGAAGGTTCAGGGAAGTTTCAGGGAAGGGAAGGGAAGGGAAGGGAAGGGAAGGGAAGGGAAGGGAAGGGAAGGAAGGGAAGGGAAGGGAAGGGAAGGGAAGGGAAGGGAAGGGAAGGGAAGGGAAGGTTGCCCTGTCAGCGGTGAGGCCCCGGGGCTGGGAGGTCGCTGTCCCCATTGTCACCTGGCAGGTGTCGATGCCGCCCCGCGGGTACCCCGCACAGAGCTCCTGGGGGTGCACAGCCCCCCCGTACCAGCGGCTGCTGTTGCACAGCTGGACATCGATCAGCCGCACCTTGGCCTCCTGCAGCACCAGCCGTGGGCTCGGGGCTGTGGGCACAGCGGGCACTGAGAGTGTGGTGGGCACTGAGAGCCTGTGGGGCACTGAGAGCCTGTGGGGCACTGAGAGCCTGTGGGGCACTGAGAGCTTGTGGGGTCTGTGGGGCTGAGCACCTTGTCCAGGGCTGGGCAGTGCCCCACAGAGTCTCTGTCCCAGTGTGTCCCCACAGAGCCCCTGTCCTGCTGTGACCCAGCAGAGCCCCTGTTCTGTTGTGCCTCTGTCCCCCTCTGTTGGCCCTGTCCCACTGTGCCCTTCAGAGGCCCTGTCCCACTGTGTCCCTGTGTCCCTGTCCCACTGTGTCCCTGTGTCCCTGTCCCACAGAGCCCCTGTCCAGCTGTGTCCCTGGCTCTGCAGAGCCTCTGTCCCACTGTGCCTTGCTGTGTCCCTGTCCCACTGTGCCCCTGTCCCCCTCTCTCTCTGTCCCCCTCTCTCCCTGTCCCACTCTGTCTCCACCAGGAGCTCCATGCCCAGGCCTAGCTCAGCTCTGTCCCATCCCAGCCATGTCCCTGTGGTCCCCAACTCCCTGCCTGGCCCTGTGGGGCTGAGCGCCTTGCCCAGGGCTGGGCTGTGCCCCACAGAGCCTCTGTCCCAATGTGTCACTGTGCTCCTGTCCCACTCTGGCCTTACCCAGAGGCTCCATGCCCAGCCCTAGCTCAGCTCTGTCCAGCCCAGCCATGTCCCTCTAGTCCCCACCTCCCCTGTCCCCCATGTCCCCTCTGTCCCTCACCACTGTCCGGGGTGGCACTGCCCCCTGTCCCCTCTGTCCCTCACCACTGTCCGGGGGTGGCACTGCCCCCTGTCCCCTCTGTCCCTCACCACTGTCCGGGGTGGCACTGCCCCCTGTCCCCTCTGTCCCTCACCACTGTCCGGGGTGGCACTGCCCCCTGTCCCCTCTGTCCCTCACCACTGTCCGGGGTGGCTCTCCAGCCCGCGATGTAGCAGGTTCTGAGCTCGGGCACTGCCAGGGAGCTGTCAGGCACACAGGCCAGCTGGATGTAGTCGCTGCACTCCACAGGCTGCTCCAGCTCCAGCAGGGCGATGTTGTGGCTGGCTCGGGCAGCCATGTAGCTCTGGTGCACCAGCAGCCTCTGGATGTGGCGCAGCTCGGCCTCGGGGCCTGGCTGGCTCAGGTCGGTGGCCCCGATCACCACTTCCCACCTGGAGATGTCCCTGAGGGGCAGATGGAGCGAGGAGTGGTGGAGCAGAGCCAGGGAATGTGGCAGCTTAGTGACCTTCCTGCACTGGGGCCCTGTGTTGCTGTGGGGCCTTCCCTGTCCCTGCTGTGGGGACATCACTTCCCTTCTGTCCCTGCTCTGGAGACAACCCTGACCCTGCCTTGGTGACATCCCTGTCCCTGCTCTGAGGACATCCTTGTCACTACTCTGAGGCCTTCCCTGTCCTTCCTCTGAGGCCTTCCCTGTCCCTGCTGTGGGGATATCCCTATTCCTGCTCTGGGGACATCCCTGTCATTGCTCTCAGGCCGTCCCTGTCCCTGCTCTGAAGCCATCCCTGTCCCTGGTCTGGGGCTTTCCCTGCCCTTGCCTTGGTGACATCCCTGTCCCTTCTCTTGTGCTTTCCCTGTCCCTGTTCTGAGGCCTTCCCTGTTCCTGCTCTGGGACCATTTCTGTCACTGCTCTGGAGACATCCCTGTCCCTGCTCTGAGGCCATCACTGTTCTTGCTCTGAGGCTTTCCCTGTCCCTGATATGGGGACATCCCTGTTCCTGCTCTGGGGACATCTCTGTCACTGCTCTGGGGACATCCCTGTTCCTGCTTTGAGGCCATTTCTATCCCTCCTCTGCAGCCATCCCTGTCCGTGCTCTGAGGCCTCCCCTGTCCTTGCTGTGGGGACATCCTTGTCGCTGCTCTGGGGACATTTCTGTCACTACTCTGAGGCCATCATTGTCCCTGCTCTGAGGCCTTTCCTGTCCCTGCTCTGGGGACATCCCTGTTCCTTCTCCCCCCGGCCTTCCCTGTCCCTGCTCTGAGGCCATCACTGTTCCTGCTCTGAGGCCATCACTGTTCCTGCTCTGGGGACATCTCTGTTCCTGCTCTGAGGCCTTCCCTGTCCCTGCTCTGGGGACATCTCTGTCCCTGCTCTGAGGCCTTCCCTGTCCATGATATGGGGACATCTCTGTCCCTGCTCTGGGACGTTCCCTCTCCCTGCTCTGAGGCCATTTCTGTCCCTCCTCTGCAGCCATCCCTGTCCCTGCTCTGAGGTCTCCCCTGTCATTGCTCTGGGGACATCTCTGTCCCTCTGTCCCTGCTCTGAGGCCTTCCCCATCCCTGCCTTGGGGACATCCCTGTCCCTCCTCTGGGGACATCCCTGTTCCTCCTCCTCCTTACCCAGCCCCAACGAAGCAGTGTGCGACCGTGAGGACCCACTGGGGGTGGATGAGTGCCCCCGAGCACATGTGCCACGTGCCATTGTCCAGGGTGGCCTGGATGCTGATGACACCAGGCCAGGCCCCAGGATGGACATCAGTGCCACCCACGACTGCTGCGGTGTCATCGTCAGAGGGGTCGTAGTCCTCATCCGGGGAATCTGGCTCTGGAACCACGGAGCTGTGGTCGAACGCCATGGGCCTGAGGCCACAGGTGCCCCTGGAAGCACAAAGGTGTCACTGTCCTGCTCGGGGCCAGCAGGGCCAGCAGGGCCAGCAGGGCCAGCAGGGCCAGGGGCCCCGAGGGACACGGCTGTCCCTGGTTCTGCTGCCAGGGACCCCCGAGTGTCCCCCGAGCCCCTGGCAGCCCCGGGTCACTGACCTGCAGGTGTCCCAGGTGCCCCAGGCGGGGCTGGCCAGGGCCAGCAGCACGAGCAGCCCCAGCAGAGCCATCGGGGAGCACAGCAGGTGGCAGGGCCAGCAGCCAGGTGGCACCTGCGGCAGCCACGGTGCCACCAGCCCGGGGTGATGTCACAGAGGGCAGGGACAGGGGCAGCGCACAGCGGGGGAACCATGGAATGGTTTGGGGTGCAGGGACCTGAGCCATCCCAGTGCCACCCCTGCCGTGGGCAGAGTCACCTCCCGCTGTCACAGCTCCAGGGTGGCCTCGGGCACTGCCAGGGGCAGCACTGCTCCCCTGGGCTCAGCAGTTTCCTGCAGGAGGGAGGGATTGGATCAGGGAGCAGCAGCCATGGAGGGACATTGTGTCCCTTCTGGAGCAGATCTAGTGTCATCACTGCCACTCCCTGATCCCAAAGCCGATCCCAAATCTGATCCCAAAGCCGATCCCAAAGCAAGGGACATTCGTGTCCCTTCAGGAGCAGATCCAGCGTCCCCGCTGCTCCCTGATCCTAAACCTGATCCCAGCCCTACAAACCAATCCCAAAGCACAGGACATTCAATTCTTTCAGGAGAAGATTTAGGGTGAATCCCCCCCCTTTCAAAACCCCCCCCAACCCCCCCCCAAACCACCCCAAGCCCCCCCGATCCCAACGCTCTGGACATTCGTGTCCCTTCAGGAGCAGGTCCAGCGTCACTGCTCCTCCCTGATCCCAAAGCCAATTCCAACCCTGATCCCAAAGCTGATCCCAAAGCACAGGAACCCATAACCCTGATGTGCAAACCCAATCCCACCACCCTGATCCCAAATCCCGATCCCAACCCTGATCCCAAACCAATCCCATACCGATCCCAAATCCTGATCCCAAACCCGATCCCAAATCCCGATCCCAAATCCGATCTCAAAGCATGGGACATTCGTGCCCCTTCAGGAGCAGATCCAACATCCCTGCCACTCCGTGATCCCAAAGCCGATCCCAATCCCAATCCCAAAGCCCATCCCAAAGCTCTGGACATTCGTGTCCCTTCAGGAGCAGACCCAGTGTCACCACCGCTTCCCGATCCTAAACCCAATCCCAATGCTGGTCCCAAATCCCAAACCCGACCCCAAACCCGATCCCAAACCCGATCCCAAATCTCAAATCCGATGCCAAACTCGACCCCAATCCCAATCCCAAACCCGACTCCAAATCCGATCCCAAATCCCAAACCCGATCCCAAAGCCGATCCCAGCCCCCATCCCAAATCCCAAAGCTGATCCCAAAGCCGACCCCAAATCCTATACCAAATCCCAAATCCCAAATCCCATAGCCGATCCCAAATCCCAAGCATCCAAAGCGATCCCAAAGCCGTCCCTGCCACCCGCCGGGCTGTTCCCCGCCGCTCGCTCCCGTGCCGGGGGTGGTTCCGGGCGGGCATCCCGCCGCGCAGGTGGCACAGATGGCTCCGGGATGTCCCCGTGCCGCCGCTGCCACCCCGCCCGCGCCAGCTGGAGCGTTCCCGAGCCTGTTCCCGGCACGACTTCCACGAGTTCCCACATCCAGCGTCTGCCGCGCTCCATCTGCGGCTCGGGCTGCTGCCAGGGGGTGGCAGGAGGAGGGGGAGGAACCCGGGAGACACCGGGAGTGCCGGGGAGACGGGCAGCGATTGTCACACGGCCACCGCTGGCCGAGGCTGGCGGTCACCCGGGCTAATTCCAGGGGTGGCTCGGCCTGGGGAGCTAGCAGGATTTGGGATATTCCCAAGGATTTTGAATATCCCACCATTTCTCCGTGTTTCTGCTGATGACTGAAGTGTTTCCTCGTGTTCCTAGTGGCATTTTAAGGAGGTTTTATTTATTTAATTTTTTTTCATTTGAGATTTTTTAAAGAATCTCTCACCCCTCACCAGATCCTGATAAAATCCCCCAGAGCCTTCAGGCCAGGCCAACTATTCCCAATTATTCCCAACTATTCCCAACTACTCCCAACTCTTCCCAGGAGGGATTCTCCCATTTTTAAACCACCAGCCTGGCCTTTGGTGGATTCTCTCCATCATTCCCATATTTTCCCTGTCCAGGGAAGCCTGGAAAGCTCACAGCATTCCCGGTGTGACCCCAACGCAGAGGATCACCGGTTGTCACCGCCTCTGCTTTGTGCCAGGAGTTTGGGGACAGCCGGAATTCCCAGATCCCTGCGGGAAGAGCCACACTCCTGCCAGACAATTCCCGGCTCGGCATTCCCGGCGCTTCCCGCCGTGGCTGTAGGTGGCAGCAGATCCATGGCCGGGCGGCTCCCTGTTCCGTTCGGAGGGAGAATCCCGGGAATACTGAGAATCCCGGGAATACTGAGAATCCCGAAAGGATCAGAATCCAACTCCCGGCCCTGCCCTGAAATGCCACCCTGTCGCTGTCACCTGCTGGAGTGCTGGCAGCCTTGGGAATGTCGCCATTCCACTGTTCAGTGCCCGACAGCCTCTGGGGGAAATCTTTTTCCTAAAGTCTAACCTAAATCGCTCTGGTACAGCTCCAGCCCTGATCCCAGCTCTGATCCCATTTCTGATCCCAGCCCTGATCCCAGCTCTGATCCCATTTCTGATCCCATTTCTGATCCCAGCCCAAATCCCAACTCTGATCCCAGCCCCAATCCCAGTTCCCATCCCAACTCCATTTCCCGCTCGGCTGCTCCCATCAGGATCTCAGGAACTCATGGAAAAATGGGAAATCTCTTCCCTGTTCCCTCCCGGATGGAAGGCAGAGGTTCTGCCCTCCTGACCCCACTGACTCCAATCCCTCACCCCTTCCCTGACTCCTTCCCCTCCACCAGGAGGATCCAGGTGGTGTTTTTCCCAGGAGGAATTCCGAGGGCTTGGAGCCTATCCCATCCCATCCCATCCCATCCCATCCCATCCCATCCCATCCCATCCCATCCCATCCCATCCCATCCCATCCCATCCCATCCCATTATCCCATCCCATCCCATTTCCGAGCCCGGCCTTTGGCCATTCCCGTCATCCCAGCGAGTTTCCTTCCTGCGCAGCTGGGATTTGTTCCCAAAGCTGGAATCGCCAGCTCCGAGCTGCTCCGGGAGAACTCCGGGAATCCTGGAATGTGGGGAACAGGGCAGCCGCGGGAGAACAGGGCGGGCTTGGCTCCTGGAGGAAATCCGGGAAGATTTCCCTGCATGAGCTAAGAAATCCCCAAAAAATCCCAATGGAATATCTCCGGACCTGAACCAGGCCAAAGGGGACACCGAGGGGGACAGGGACACGCATGGGGACATGGGGGTGACAGGGACACCCATGGGGACATGGAGGGGACAGGGACACACGTTGGGGGGAGGAAAAGAGGGAATGGGGACATCCACGGGACAGGTGAAGAGGCGTGGCAGGGTGACCGTGCTGTCCCCTTGTCCCCTGCCTGGCATGAGCTGTGCCCTTGTCCCCTGCCCGGCAGGAGCTGTGACCTTGTCCCCTGCCTGGCACAAGTTGTCACCTTGTCCTGTGCCTGGCACGAGCTGTCACCTCGTGTCCCCTGCCCGCTGCTGGCTCAGGCCAGCGCCCTGCCCTGGCAGCTCTGGCACTGCCCGAGCGTGTCCCGCCCACGCCACGGCCAGGGCACCGCCTGTCCCTTTGTCCCAGTGTCCCTCTGTCCCTTTGTCACGCTCTCCCCTGTCGGTGCGGCGCTGCCGCGGCGGTGTCGCCGCCCGGGGCTCCCGCAGGAAGGGACAATCCCTGCCGCGCCAAGGTGTTTCCTGAGCTCCCGGATGGGCCTGGAGCCGCGGCCGGAGCTGGGCGGGCAGCGGGCACCGGCCGGGCACTGACCCCATGGATGGGCACTGACCCTGGGGTGGCACTGACCCTGGGGTGGCACTGACCCCATTGGACGGGCACTGACCCCAGGATGGGCACTGACCCCAGGATGGGCACTGACCCTGAGGTGGCACTGACCGCTGAGATGGGCACTGACCCCATGGATAGGCACTGACCACGGGGATGGGCATTGATCCAGAGATGGGCACTGACCCCACAAACCTCACAGACCCCACAGACCCCACAAATCCCACTGACCCCACAGTCCCCACTGACCCCACAGATCTCACAAACCCACAAACCCCAACATACCCCACAACCCAAAACCTCACACCCACAAACCCCAGCCCCACAAACCCCAAACCCCACAAACCCCACAAACCCCAGGCCCCACAGACCCCACAACCCCTGAAGCTGCCCACACCACATCCCCCTATGACCCACAACCCTGTGACCCCCCAGTCCCCCTGTCCCCCGCAGTCCCCCCGTGACCCACTTTCTGTCCCACCCCCGGGCTGTCCCCTGGCTGTCCCCTGGCCCGGACAGGACGCGGGCGGGGGCGATGTCCCGGCGGGCTGAGTGTCCCTTCCTGGCAGGAAAGGGGCTGAGCTGCCGGAGCCGCGAGTTTCCTGCGGGCTCCGCGAGTTTCCTGCGGGCTCTGCCCGGAGCGGCACCGGCCGAGCGGCGGCACCGAGCCAGGTAACGGCACCGGCACCGCTCCGGGGCTCCGGCAGCTCCCCGAGCGCGGCGTTGGGGTTTTTCAGCTCCCTCTCCCGGGGTTGTGGCACCGCGATTACCGGGGCAGCACCGCCCGGTGTCCCCGCGGGGTGGGGCGGTGCCGGTGTCGCGCCCCGGGGTCACCGGGCGGGTTGGCCGCGGTGGGTTCGGTGGGCTCGGGGGGCTCGGGGGGGCTCGGGGGTCACCGGAGAGGGACCGGCGGGATGCGCTGGGGGTCACCGCGGTTCCTCCCGGGATGGAGCGATTCCCCGCGGGCGCACCGGGCGGAGAGCGCCGGGGGACACCGAGGAGCGGGAGGTGCCGGGCGGGGCGGAGAAGCGGCGGCCAGCGCGGCTCGGGGGGTTCCGGGACCCCCGGGGCGGCGGCTCGGCTGAAGTTTGCCGTGCGCCCGCCCCTTCCGCGCGCACCGGGCTGGCCGTTGCCATGACAACTCCTAAAACGAAGCCCCGCTGCCGGCGGCGGGGGCCGAGCTCGCGGGGGATCCGCCGTGCGCGCCGCTCCCGCCCGGCCCCGCACCGCCCCCGCCCCGCTCCCGCCGCTCCCGCGCCGCTCCCGCCCCGCTCCCGCCGCCGGCGGCCGCCGCGGCGATGGTGGCTCGGGCCGCGCCGCCCGCAGCCCCGCAGGTAACGGGAGGCACCGGGGATGCGCCGCCGAGGGGGTCGCGCCGAGTCCGGGGGGCTCCGTGGGACTCCGAGGGGCTCCGTGGGGCTCCGGGGGGCTCCGGTGGACCGGCAAGGCGCGGGGGATGCGGCGGGGGTGTCACCGCGTGGGGACAGCGCGGGGGCGGCCGTGGGATGACGGGGGAAGCGGGGGCGGTGCGGGGGCGGCCGCGGAGCCGGCACGGCGCGGGGGTCGCGGCGGGGGTGTCCCGGCAGCGCTCCGGGGGTGTCCCGGGTGGGTGGGCAGCCCGGGATGGTCCGGGGGGTGGCGGCGGGCTGGAGGCCAAAGCTCGGCATTCCCGGCTGGAGCGCTGCGTGGGCAGCCGCGGGGGATCGGGGATGGAATTCGCGGGGAGCGGGATGCGCTCGGGAATTGCGGAGCGGCGATTTTGGGAGGGGGATCAAGCCGGCGATGGGATGGGCAGCACGACGAGGGTGCGGTGGAAGCGGCCGGGGCGGCTGGGGGTGTTTCTAGCCGAGGCCTGGCGCGGTTTTGGGGGTTTTTGGGGCTCTCCCGGTGGCGGATCTCCCCTCGGGGTTCAGCTCCGAGCCTCGGTTTGCTGGGCGAGGAGCTCGAGTTGTGCGGGGAGTTCTCTGCAGCCTGGCTGGGTGGATCGAGAGCTGTTCCTGCACTCGGGAGGTGCTGGACAGCCCTGAGCGAACCATTTATGGGATTTATTTATGGCATTTATGGGGTCGTATTCCTTTACTGGGCCTCGGTTGGTAAATTTATCTCCCCGATGTGCTCAACAACTGCTGGAAAAGTGAATTTCCCCCTCTCTCCCTTTCCCAAACTGTTTTCCCTGGATAAACTTCCCCCCAAAAAACAAAACTTCTGTCCTCCCGATTCTGGGCTGAAATCCCCATAATTTCTCTCCAGAGCTGCTCTTACATAATTTAGAATCCCCGTGCACGAGGAGCCCTGGATGGGCTGCGCTGCCTCTGCCACGGCTGGGAGATCAAAGGGGCAAAAAAAAGGCACAGAGGAGGAGCTTTTTTTCCCCCTGGATAATAATCCTGGGAAGGATTTTAAAGCTCATCCCGATCCACGGGATCAGGGACACTTTGCACCGTGCCAGGTTGCTCCGGGGATGAGGCAACGCCGATATTTTGGGGTTTTTTGTTGTGGCCGAACAGCCTGCAACCCCTAAATATCCCCACAACCGGATAATTCCCGAATATCCTTCAAATCATGGGAATTCTGGTGGGAATAATTCCCAGCCGAGCCTCCCGTGGGTTCCCCCGTGCTGTTCACTCGCACACCGGGACGCTCCGGGGGTGCAAAAAACCCCACAAAACCCCCCCAAAAAAACAACCCGGCTCACAACCTCTCCCGAGCAGGAGCAGCTCTCTCCACTACGGAAGATTCCGCCGAGCTTTCCAGCCCCTAAAAATTCCCAGCGCTGCCTCCCCCGCGCGGCACCACGTGCTGCCGAGAGGCACGTGTGGTGTGCCAGTGGGGTGCGGGGTGGGCACGGCTGGGGGGCGCGGGGGTCCTGTCCTGCTCCCCGGGCTCCGGGGGGCAGCCTGGCGTCCTTTGCCCATTTTTTAGCGTCCCAGGGAAGCAATCTGGGATCCTTTTCCCATTTTTTAGCGTTCTAGGGAAGCATCCTGGGATCCTTTTCCCATTTTTTAGCGTTCCAGGGAAGCAGCCTGGGATCCTTTTCCCATTTTTTATGTTCTAGGAAGCATCCTGGGCTCTCTCAGTGTTCCAGGGAAGCAGCCTGGGATCATTTTCCATCTTTCAGGATTCCAGGGAAGCAGCCTGGGATCCTTTCCCCATTTTTCAATGTTCCAGGGAAGCAGCCTGGGCTCTCTCAGTGCTCCAGAAAGGCAGCCTGGGATCCTTTTCCATCTGATTTTCCAGGAAAGCAGCCTGAGCTCCTTTTCCCATCTTTCAATGCTCCAGGGAAGCAGCCTGGGCTTCTTTTCCCATTTTTCAGGGTTCCAGGGAAGCAGCCTGGGATCCTTTTCCTTCTTTCAGTGTTCCAGAGAAGCAGCCTGAGCTCCTTTTCCCATTTTTTAGCGTTCTAGGGAAGCAACCTGGGATCCTTTTCCCATTTTTTAGGTCCCAGGGAAGCAATCTGGGATCCTTTTCCCATTTTTTAGTGTTCTAGGGAAGCATCCTGGGCTCTCTCAGTGTTCCAGGGAAGCAGCCTGGGATCATTTTCCATCTTTCAGGATTCCAGGAAGCAGCCTGGGATCATTTTCCATCTTTCAATGTTCCAGGGAATCAGCCTGGGATCCTTTCCCCATTTTTCAATGTGCCAGGGAAGCAGCCTGGGCTCTCTCAGTGCTCCAGAAGGGCAGCCTGGGATCCTTTTCCATCTGATTTTCCAGGAAAGCAGCCTGAGCTCCTTTTCCCCATCTTTCAATGTTCCAGGGAAGCAGCCTGGGATCCTTTTCCTTCTTTCAGTGTTCCAGAGAAGCAGCCTGGGATCCTTCTCCCATCTTTCAGGATTCCAGGGAAGCAGCCCGGCCTCCTTTTCCTTCTCCCAGTATTTTAGGGAAGCAGCCTGGGCTCTCCCAGTTCTCCCAGTGCTCCAGGGAAGTATCCTGGGCTCCTTTTCCCTTCTCCCAGTTTTCCAGGAAAGCATCCTGGGCTCCTTTCCCCATCTCCCAGTGCTCCAGGGCCACAGCCTGGGCTGCTTTTCCTTCTCTCCCTGTTCCAGGAAAGCAGCCTGAGCTCCTTTTCCCATTTTTTAGCATTTCAAGGAAGCAGCCTAGGCTCTCCCAATTTTCCAGGGAGGCAGCCTGGGCTTCTTTTCCCATCTTTCAGTTTTCCAGGGAAGCAGCCTGGGCCCTTTTTCCTTCTCCCAGTTTTCCAGGGAAGCAGCCTGAGCTCCTTTTCCTATCCTTCAGTTTTCCAGGAAGGCAGCCTGGGCTCTCCCAGTTTTCCAGAGAAGCAGCCTGGGCTCCTTTTCCCATCTTTCAGTGTTCCAGGGAAGCATTCTGGGCTCTCCTTCCCTTCTCCCAATGTTCCAGGGAATCAGCCTGGGCTCTCTCAGTGTTCCAAGGGAGCAGCTTGGACTCCCCCTCTCCTCTCAGAATTTCCAGGGAAGCAGCCTGGGCTCCTTTTCCCATCTTTCAGTGCTCCAGGATTGCAGCCTGGGCTCCTTTTCCCATCTTTCAGTGTCCCAGGGAATCAGCCTGGGCTCCTTTTCCCATTTTTCAGTGCTCCAGGATTGCAGCCTGAGCTCCTCTTCCCCTCTCCTGCATTCCAGGTTGGAAGCTTTGTGCTTCCCTTCCTCTCCCTCGCTGTTCCAGGGGGAAACTTGGGTTCCTTTTCCCATCTCCCGGTGTTCCTGGCTCCTCTTCCCTTCTCTCCTGAATTCCAGGGATTCATCCTGGACTCCCCTCTCCCAGCTTTTCCTGTGGCTCCAGGACCACGAGGAGTTATGGTGTGGAACAGGGGTTTGTGGGGTGGAACTTCCTGAATCCCCCGAATCCCTGAATCCCCTGAATCCCCTGAATTCCCTGAATCCCCCAAATCCCCTGGATCTCCTGAATCCTCTGGATCCCCTGAGTACCCTGAATCCCCATAATTTCCTGAACCCCCTGAATCTCCTGAATCCCATGAATCCCCTGAATGCCCCAAATATATGAATCCCCTGAATCTCCTGAATCCCCAAATCCCCATAATCCTCCGAATTCCCTGAAGTGCCTGAATCCCCCAAATCCCCTGGATCTCCTGAATCCCCCAAATCCCCTGAGTACCCTGAATCCCCTAAATCCCCTGGATCCCCTGAATCCCCTGAGTACCCTGAATCCCCTGAATTCCCTAGATGCCCTGAATTCCCCACCCTGGATCCCCCAAATCCCCTGGATCTCCTGAATCCCCCGAATCCCCTGCATCCTCTGAATCCCCCAGATATATGAATCCCCTGAATCCCCCAAATCCCCCGAATCCCCCGAACCCCCAAACCCCCCAAATCCCCGAACCCCCGAGCCCCGCGGTTCCCCGGCAGTGGAGCAGGGGAGGCCGCGCAGCTAAAAGGAGCACAAAGAGTAAATTGCCACCATCCCACTCCCGGAGGCAGCTGAGCTCCGTCACTGTGACAACGCCACCGGCTCGGGGCCCGCGGGGGAAGGGAGGCGGGTCGGGCTTTGTGGAAGTCCCCAGGCCTCGGGGGACAGCGCTGGTGGCACCGCTGGTGGCACCGGTGGAGGTGGCCAGGCTGGCCAGCTGGCGCTGGGGTAACCTGAGGAGGAGGAGGAGGGAGAGCGGCAGATTGTGGTGGCATTAAATATTGAGAGCCCCGCGCCGGCGACAGCGGCTCGGTGACAC
Organism: Entomyzon cyanotis; assembly: GCA_024500445.1. Taxonomy (NCBI): domain Eukaryota; kingdom Metazoa; phylum Chordata; class Aves; order Passeriformes; family Meliphagidae; genus Entomyzon; species Entomyzon cyanotis. Next base: position 4,042,214 of record JAKEPQ010001019.1, read on the forward strand.
CGGTGACACCGGGGGGTGGCTGTGCAGTGGGACAGTGGCTCGGTGACGGGGGGGGGGGGGCTGGTGACACCGGGGGTGGCTGTGCAGTGGGACAGCGGCTCGGTGACACCGGGGGGTGGCTGTGCAGTGGGGCAGGGACTCGGTGACACCGGTGACACCGGGGGTGGCTGTGCAGTGGGACAGCGGCTCGGTGACACCAGGGTTGGCTCTGCAGTGGGGCAGGGACTCGGTGACACCGGGGGGTGGCTGTGCAGTGGGACAGGGACTCGGTGACACCGGGGGGTGGCTGTGCAGTGGGACAGCGGCTCGGTGACACCGGTGACACCAGGGGTGGCTGTGCAGTGGGACAGGGACTCGGTGACACTGGGGTTGGCTCTGCAGTGGGACTTGGCTCGGTGACACCGGTGACACGTGGCTCTGCAGTGGGACAGCGGCTCGGTGACACCGGGGGTGGCTCTGGGGCAGGACTTGGGGACAAACAGGGGCGGGAAGAGTCAGGGGTGGCCCTGCTGGGGGGACAGTAGTTCGGTAGCACTGGGGATGGCCCTGGAGTGGCACTTGGGGACAAGCGGGGCCAGGCAGAGCTGGGGGGAATCCAGAATCCCAGAGTCCTGGAATCCCAGAATCCCAGAACTCCAGGATCCCAGAATTCAGTATCCCAGAATCCCCAAACCCCAGAACCCCATAATCCCCGAACTCCATAATGCAGAACTCCAGAATCCTGGAATCCAGAATCCCCAAACCCCACAACCCTAGAATCCCAAAACTCCACAACCCCATAACCCCAGAATCCCACAATCCCAGAACTCCCTCCCAGTCAGGGCCAGCTCCACCCCAAAAGGATCCTCCAGCCGTCCCGTAACGGACCAGAAAACCCCACAAATTCCCTCCCCAGCCCCACAGGCCTCATCCCAAATTCCCAATCGCTTTTCCAAGCCGGGAAACATTCCAAGGCGGCGGCTGTGGGGTCGGGAAGGCTTTTGGGAAGTGCCGGTTTCCTCCAGCAGGGAACAATGGGGTTTCCGGCCATTCTTCCCATTCCCCCGAGGATTTCCAGAAAAAGCAGAGGAATTCAGGGCTGGAAGTTGAAATCATTCCCGAAGGAAGGTGGGAATGCCGGTTAGCCCGAGGGATGCAGCTCAGGCCCTAAACGGAGCTTTTGGGGTTTTTTGGGGTGTTCAGCGCTGAACCCAAACCCACTGAGGTGGAAATCCTGCAGGAAAATTCTGTTGGTGTCGGAATGGGATTGTCAGGGAAGTGTTGGAATTCCCGTTCCCGGAGGTGTTTAGGGAATTCCTGTAGGTGGGACTCGGGGATCTGGGTTGGGGACAAGGTGGGGATTGGGGACAGATTGGGTTTGGGGACCTCGGAGGGATTTGACAAGTGAAATATTTCTGGGATTCTGGAGTTTGGGATTCTGGGGTTCTGGGGTTCTGGGGTTTTGGGATTCTGGGATTTGGGATTTCTGGGGTTATGGGGTTTGGGGATTTGGGATTCCAGGATTCTTGATCCTGGGGTTCTGGGGTTCTGGGGCTTGGGGATTCTGAACCCTGGGATTCTGGGATTCTGGATTCTGGGATTATAGGGTTCTGGGGTTCTGGAGTTCTGGAGTTTTGGGATTCTGAGGTTTGGGGTTTCTGGGATTATAGGGTTTGGGGATTTTGGATTCCAGGATTCTTGACCCTGGGGTTCTGGGATTATGGGGTTCAGTGGTTCTGGGATTATGGGGTTATGGGGTTATGGGATTTTGGGTTTCTGCTTTCTGGGGTTCTGGAGTTTTGGGATTCTGAGGTTTGGGGTTTCTGGGGTTCTGGGATTCGGGGATTTTGGATTCCAGGATTCTTGACCCTGGGGTTCTGGGGTTCAGGGGTTTGGGGATTATAGTGTTCTGGGGTTCTGGGATTTGGGGATTCTGGATTCCAGGATTCTTGACCATGGGATTCTGGATTCTGGGATTTGGGACTTCTGTGGTTCTGGGATTCTGGGGTGCTGCTTTCTGGGGTTCTGGAGTTTTGGGATTCTGAGGTTTGGGGTTTCTGGATTTCAGGGTTTGGGGATTCTGGATTCTGGGATTCTGGGGTTATGGGGTTCTGGAGTTCTGCACTTCTGGGATTCTGGCATTATGGGCTTCTGGGATTCTGGGGTTCTGCTTTCTGGGGTTCTGGAGTTCTGGAGTTTTGGGATTCTGAGGTTTGGGGATTCTGGGATTATGGGGTTCGGGGATTCTGGGATTCTGGACCCTGGGGTTCTGCTTTCTGGGGTTATGGTGTTCTGTAATTCTGGGTTTATAGGGTTCTGGGATTCTGTGATTCTGGGGTTCTGGGATTCTGGGCTTCTGCTTTCTGGGGTTCTGGAGTTCTGGGTTTATAGGGTTCTGGGATTCTGTGATTATGGGGTTCTAGGGTTCTGGGCTTCTGCTTTCTGGGGTTCTGGAGTTTTCGGATTCTGGGATTTGGGGTTTCTGGGATTATGGGGTTTGGGGATATTGGATTCCAGAATTCTGTACCCTGTGATTCTGGGGTTATGGGGTTCTGGAGTTATGGACTTCTGGGATTATGGGGTTCTGGGGTTATAGGGTTCTGGGATTCTGTGATTATGGGGTTCTGGAGTTTTGGGATTCTGGGATTTGAGGTTTCTGGGATTCCAGGGTTCTGGAGTTCTGGAGTTTTGGGATTCTGACGTTTGGGGTTTCTGGGATTTTTGTGGGGTTTGGGGATTTTGGATTCCAGGATTCTTGACCCTGGGATTCTGGGGTTTTGGGATTCTGGGATTATGGGGTTTTGGGATTCTGGGATTATAGGGTTTTGGGATTCTGGGGTCCTGTTTTCTGGGGTTTGGGGATTCTGAACCCTGGGATTCTGCATTCTGGGATTCTGGGATTCTTGATTCTAGGGTTCCAGGGTTCTGCATTCTGGGATTCTGGGGTTTCACATTTCGGGATTTCTGGATCCCGAATTCCCCTGCCTGGACCCCGGTGACAAATCCGGGATGGTCCCGCTGCGCTCTCTGCTCATTCTCAACATTCCCGAGGTTCCTCCAGCTGCTTCCCGGCTTTTCCTGGGAACACGAAGTCATCCTTCCGGATCACGTCACGTTCCGGGAGCAGCTGCTGCTTCCCGCGGGGCTGGAATGGGAAGGAGCTGCGGGAAAAACAGGGAATTTCGGGGAGAGAGAATGGAATGAGGCAAAGGCGGGAAAACCGGGAATTCCAGCCTCCCCGGAGCTGTTCCTGGTGGGATGAGTGAGGATGCTGTGGGAATTCTGAGGATTCTCTGGGAATGTGGGAATTGGGATTGGGATCCAAATAAGGCTCCATGGACAGCAGGACCCTCTGGGAATGTGAGGATTTGGGTTGGGATTGGGATCCAAACAAGGATCCATGGACAGCAGGATTCTCTGGGAAAGTGGGAATTGGGATCCAAATAAGGATCCACAGAGAGTGGGATCTTTAGGGAATGTGGGAGGGGATTGGGATCCAAATAAGGATCAACAGACAGCAGGATCCTCTGGGAATGTGAGGGTTTGGGTTGGGATTGGATCCAAACAAGGATCCACAGATAGAAGGAGTATTAGGGAATGGGAATGCCCTAAATGTGGGAATTTGATTGGAATTGGGATTTGGATGGGATTGGGATCCAAAAAAGCCCCACAGGCAGCAGAATCCTTAGGGAATTGGGATTGGGATCCAAATAAGGCTCCACAGAGAGTGGGATCTATAGGGAATGTGGGAATTGGGATTGGGGTTGGGATTGGGACTGGGACAAAGTTCCACACACAGCAGGATTCTCTGGGAATTTGAGGATTGGGATTGGGATCCAAAAAGGCTCCACAGACAGCAGAATCCTTAGGGAATTTGGGAATTGGGATTGGGATCCAAAAAGGCTCCAAAGATAGTAGGATTCTTAGGAAATGTGGGAATTTGAGGATTGGGATCCAAACAAGGATCCATAGACATGAGAATCCTCCGGGAATTTGAGGTTTGGGATCCAAACATGACTCCACAGACTGTAGAATCTTTATTGAATGTGGGAATTGGAATTGGGATTGGGATCCAAGCAAAGCTCCACAGACTGCAGGATCCTCCGGGAATTTGAGGATTGGGATTGGGATCCAAAAAACTCCACAGACCGCAGGATCCTTAGGGAATTTGAGGATTGGGATCCTGCTGGATCCTAAATCCATCCCAGATCCTAACTCCATCCGGATCCTAAATCCATCCCGGATCCTAAATCCATCCCGGATCCTAAATCCATCCCGGATCCTAACTCCATCCCGGATCCTCTCCATGATTCATTCTGCCGAGCAGAGAGAGTTCCCTTTATCGAGGTCAATCATAAACCCCGAGCTGCTTCCCCAGGCCTCTGGAATTCCAGGGAATTGCTGGATTCCCAGGGAATGCTGGAATTCCCTGGATATTCCCATGATATTCCCTAGATATTCCCAGGATATTCCTTAGATATTCCTTAGATATTCCTTAGATATTCTCTGGGTATTCCCAGGATATTCCCTAATTATTCCTTAGATATTCCCTGGATATTCCTTAGATATTCCCTGGATATTCCTTAGATATTTCTTAGATATTCCCTGGATATTCCATGATATTCCCTAATTAGTCCCTGGATATACCCATGATAATCCATGATATTCCCTAGATATTCCCTGGATATTCTCTGGATATTCCTTATATATTCCCTGGATATTCCATAGATATTCCCTAGATATTTCCTGGATGTTCCCTGGATATTCTTCTGGATATTCCTTTGATATTCTCTGGATATTCCTTAGATATTCCCTGGAAATTCCCTGGATGTTCCTTAGATATTTCCTGGATATTCTGTAGATATTCCCATGATATTCTCTGGATATTCCCTGGATATTCCTTATATATTTCCAGGATATTCCCTGGATATTCCATGACATTCCCATGATATTCCCAGGATATTCCTTAGATATTCCCATGATATTCCTTGGATACCCCCATGATATTCCCTGGATTTTCCCAGGATATTCCCCAAAAGAGCCAGCAGGGACACTTCCTGTAGGTCCTACACAAACCTTCCCAAGTTCTCCTGGGCACTTCCAGGACTTTTTTGGGACACAAATCCCACTTTTTTCCCCTCCCTGCTCCCGGCGGCTGCGGCGCTCCGAGAATTCCCAATCCATGCATTTTTAATTCCCTCCGAGCCAGCAGCCATTTCAGCGCTCGGATCAGCGCGGCGGAAAAACCACGGATGAGCCGTTCCCGAATTCCCGGGATTCCCTCAGCCCTTCCTGAATTCCCGGGATTCCCTCAGCCCTTCCCGAATTCCTGGGATTCCCTCAGCCCTTCCCGAATTCCCGGGATTCCCTCAGCCCTTCCTGAATTCCCTGGATTCCCTTAGCCATCCCTGAATTCCCTGGATTCCCGAATTCTCTGGATTCCCTTAGCCATCCCCGAATTCCCGGGATTCCCTCAGCCATCCCCGAATTCCCTGGATTCCCGAATCCCGGATTCCCTCAGCCTTCCCGATTCCTGGATTCCCTCAGCCTTTCCGAATTCCCGGGATTCCCTCAGCCCTTCCCGGATTCCCTGGATTCAGGCCGGGCTGGAGGTGGGATTTGATTCCCGGCAGGAAGGGAGGGAAGGGATGAGGGGGAGTGACTTTTGGGGAGCTGGGAATGAACTGGGAATGCTGGGAATGGACTGGGAATGGACTGGGAATGAGCTGGGAATGAGCTGGGAATGAATGAACTGGGAATGAATGGACTGGGAATGAGTTGGGAATGAACTGGGAATGAACTGGGAATGGACTGGGAATGAATGAACTGGGAATGAACTGGGAATGCTGGGAATGAACTGGGAGTGAGCTGGAAATGAACTGGGAATTAACTGGGAATGAGCTGGGAATGAACTGGGAATGAGTTGGGAATGAACTGGGAATGAGTTGGGAATGAGCTGGGAATGAGCTGGGAATGAATGAACTGGGAATGAACTGGGAATGGACTGGGAATGAGTTGGGAATGAACTGGGAATGAGTTGGGAATGAGCTGGGAATGAGCTGGGAATGAATGAACTGGGAATGAACTGGGAATGAACTGGGAATGAGTTGGGAATGATCTGGGAATGAACTGGGAATGAACTGGGAATGAACTGGGAATGAGCTGGGAATGAACTGGGAATGAATGAACTGGGAATGAGCTGGGAATGAGCTGGGAATTCATCCCGGACTGGGATGTGCTGGGAGAGGAGGGACAGGTGGGAGAGAGGCTGGAATATCCTGCTGATCCATGTGGGAAAAATGCTGGAAAATCCCACAGATCCAGGTGGGAGATCCTGGAGGATTCCCACTGAGCCAGGGCAGGAGAAACTTCCAAGTTTCCCAGCTGCTCCTGCAGTGAGAATTCCCGGGATAAGGATGGATTTGTGTGGCAGGAATATTCAGAATAAAGATCTGCTCCAGTGGCAGGAATTCCCAGGATAAGGATGATCTCCTGTGGAATTCTTGGGATGAGGATGGATTTGTGTGGTGGGAATATTCGGGATAAGGATGAGTTCCTGTGGCAGGAATTCTCGGGATGAGTTGTGGTGGAATTCTCGGGATGAGGATGGATTGTGTGGTGGGAATATTCGGGATAAGGATGAGTGTGGAGGAATGGGATGAGTCTGTGGCTGGAATTCTCGGGATGAGGACGGATTTGTGTGGTGGGAATATTCAGAATAAAGATCTGCTCCAGTGGTGGGAATTCTTGGGATAAGGATGGATCTGTGGGATGGGAATTCTCAGGATAAGGATGAGCTGCTGTGGCAGGAATTCCTGGGATGAAGATGGATTTGTGTGATGGGAATTCTCGGGATAAAGATCTGCTCCAGTGGCAGGAATTCTCAGGATAAGGATGGATCTGTGGGATGGGAATTCTCAGGATAAGGATGAGCGCCTGTGGTGGGAATTCTCAGGATGAGGATGAGTTTGTGTGGCAGGAATATTTGGGATAAGGATGGATTTGTATGGGCAGGAATTCCTGGGATAAAGATGGATTTGTGTGATGGGAATTCTCGGAGCACAGAATTTCCCCTTCTACACAAATCCATACACGAGCCTCCTTATCCCTTCTGTCCTTTTTCTAGGAATTTTCCCATCCCCATTCCCATCCCCATTCCCATTCCCATCCCATTCCCATCCCCATTCCCGTTCCATTCCCAGTTTTCCCGAGCTGCTCTGACATTCCCTGTCCTTCCCAGGTGGATGCCGAGGGAGCGCTGTGACCTCTGCCCGTGACTGTCGATCCAGGTGAGCTCCTTCCCCATGGAAAAACTGGGAATTCGGGATGGGAATGGGGTGGGAGATCCTTCCTGTGGAGAGACGGGGCTGAGAAAGCTGGGAAAGGCTGGGAGAAACTGGGAAAACTGGGAAAGGCTGGGAAAACTGGGGAAGGCTGGGAGAAACTGGGAAAAACTGGGAAAAGCTGGGAAAAAAACCTGGGAAAGGCTCAGAGCAATCCCTGCTCAGGTGTGGAGAGCTGAGGGCAGGAATGGGAATGGGAAAGGCTGGAAAAGGTTGGAAAAGCTGGGAAAACTGGGAAAGGCTGGAAAAAACTGGGAAAGGCTGGAAAAAGCTGGAAAAAAGTGGGAAAACCTGGGAAAGGCTCTGACTGGTCCCTGCTGTGAGCGATGAGGGAGCAGCTGTGACTCAGGGTTTACGTCATCGCTCCGGGGTGTGACGTCAGCAGGGAATATCCCATGGGATTGTGGCTTGAGCAGATCCCAGAATTCCCTCAGGGATATCCCAGGAGATCTCAGAATTCCTCAGGGATATCCTAAAAAGAATTCCCTCAGGGATTTCCCGGGAGACTGTGGTCCTCCCCCCCCCCCCCCCCCCCCCCCCCCCCCCCCCCCCCCCCCCCCCCCCCCCCCCCCCCCTTGGGGGGGTGGGTGGGGGGTTTTTTTCCCACTGGAATTCCCTCAGGGCTTCACACACTTTCCCGACATTCCCGAGGCTGGGAATGCGGCGGGAGCTGGGAAATCCCGGGTTGGTTAGAAATTGGGGATTTTTCCCTAATCCCGAGAGCAAGGATGGGGAGCTCCGCGGGATTTCTCCCCGATTCCCGGGATTTATCCCTGATTCCCAGGATTTATCCCTGATTTCCTGGGATTTCTGCCCTGATTTCCTGGAATTTCTGCCATGATTCCCAGGATTTCTCCCCAATTCCTTCAATTTCTCCCCAATCCCTGTTATCTCCTTCCCGATTCCCATGAATTCTTCCCCAATTCCTGTGATTCTCCCCCAATTCCCTGAATTCCCCCTAATTCCAGGAATTCCCCCAATTCCAGGAATTCCCCCAATTCCCGGAATTCCCCCCAGTTCCCGGGATTCCTCCCCAATTCCCGGAATTCTCCCCAATTCCTGGATTCTCCCCAATTCCCTGAATTCCCCCAATTCCAGGAATTCCCCCAATTCCCTGAATTCCCCCCAATTCCCAGGATTTCTCCCCAGTTCCCGTGATTCTCCCCAATTACTGGGATTCCCCCAAATCCCTGAATTCCCCCCAATACCCTGAATTCCCCCTATTCCCGTGATTCCCCCCAGTTCCTGGAATTCCCCCAGTTCCTGGATTCCCCCCAATTCCCGGGATCCCCCCAATTCCCGGAAATCCCCCCCAATTCCCTGAATTCCCCCCCAATCCCCGTAATTCCCCCAATTCCCGGAATTCCCCCAGTTCCCTGAAATCCCCCCATTCCCGTAAATCCCCCCAATTCCCAGAATCCCCCCGATTCCCGGGATCCCCCATTCCGGGGCGGGGGCGGGGAGGTGACACGCCAGCCGCGATTAGCGACAATCGCAGCCGAGCAGATGGAGCTGCCCTGATCCTATTAGCGCCCCGAGCCGGGCGGGCGAGCCGAGCCGGTTAGCTCCGGGATGTTTTCCCAGGCTGGAAAACACTCGGGAGAGCGCGGAATTCCCGGGAAGAGGTGAGAGCAGAGCGCCGGGAGGAGCTTTGGGATGAGCCGAGCGGGAATGAGGAGTTTGCTGGGATAAAGGTGGGAGAATCCAGCTGGGGTTTGTTTGTCCCACATTCCCTGTGTGTGTGTCCCTGCTGGGAATGGGGGATTTGTGGGATCTTTGGGGTCCTGGAAAGGTTTGGACTTCCTGCTGGGAATGTGTGGTTTGTGGGATCTTTGGGATCCTAGAAGGTTTTACTCCTTGCTCCAGGGAATGCGTGGTTTGTGGGATTTTAGGGATCTTGGAATGCTCTGGCTGCCCGGAAAGCCCTGGATGTCCCTCATCCAGGGAATGTGGGATTTGTGGGATCTTTGGGATCCTGGAAGGTTTGATTTCCTGGCAGGGATTTTCTGCTGTCCCCTGTGTCCCCCATGCAGGAAATGTGGGATTTGTGGGATCTTTGGGATCCTGGAAGATTTGACTCCCTGGCAGGGATTTCCTGCTGTCCCCTCTGTCCCCTCTGTCCCTCATCCAGGAGTGAGTGATTTGTGGGATTTTTGGGACCCCGGAAAGTTTGACTCCTTGCTCCAGGAAATTTGTGATTTGTAGGATCTTTGGGATCTTGGAAGGATTTGGAATTCCTGCTTCAGGAATGTGGGATTTGTGGGATTTGTGGGATCTTTGAATGCTCTGGCTGCCTGGAAGGCCCTGGACATCCCCCATCCAGGGAATGTGGGATTTGTGGGATCTTTGGGGTCCTGGAATGCTTTGGGATCCTCCCTGTCAGGACCTCCCCGCTGTCCCCTGTGTCCCCTGTGTCCCCATCCAGGGCATGTGGGATTTGTAGGATCTTTGGGATCTCGGAAGGCCCTGACTGCCTGCTCTAGGGAATGTGTGGTTTGTGGGATTTTTGGGATCTCGGAAGGCTTTGGACTCCCAGTTCCTCCCCTGGCAGGGATTTCCGGCTGTCCTGGATAAGGACAGCTCTGTCTCTGTTCCTCATCCCGGGAATGTGGGATTTGTGGGATCTTTGGGGTCCTGGAATGCTTTGGGTTCCTCCCTGGCAGGGCTTTCCAGCTGTCCCCTCTGTCACCTGTGTCCCTGTCCTCCATCCCTGGAATGTAGGATTTGTGGGATCTTTGGGATCCTGGAAGGTTTGACTGCCTGGCAGGGATTTCCCTCTGTCCTGGTCAGGGCCAGCTCTGTCCCTGTCCCCTGTGTCCCTGTGTCCCCTGTGTCCCCTGTGTCCCCTGTGCCACTTACCCTGGAAATGTGGGATTTGTGGGATCTTTGGGATCCCAGAATGCTTTGGGATCCTTGCAGTCAGGATTTTCCCAGTGTCCCCTTTGGTCCCTGTGTCCCCTGTGTCCCTCATGCAGGGAATGTGTGCTTTATGGGATTTTGAGGATCTCAGAATGCTTTGGGATCCTCCCTGGCAGGGATTTCCTGCTGTCCCCTCTGTCCCTCATCCAGGAATGAGTGATTTGGGGGATTTTTGGGATCCTGGAAGGGTTTGACTCCTTGCTCCAGGAAATTTGTGATTTGTGGGATCTTTGGGATCCTGGAATTCTCCGACTGCCTGGAAGGTCCTGGATGTCCCCCATCCAGGGAATGTGGGATTTGTGGGATCTTTGGGATCCTGGAAGGTTTGACTCCCTGGCAGGGATTTTCCTCTGTCCCCTCTGTCCCCTCTGTGTCCCCTCTGTCCTCTCTGTCCCCTCTGTCCCCGCTATCCCCTCTGTCCCCTCTATCCCCCATCCAGGGAATGTGCGCTGTATGGGATCTTTGGGATCCTCCCGCTCAAGGATTTCCCGCTGTCCTGCTCGGGACACCTGTGTCCCCTCTGTCCCCTCTGTCCCCTCTGTCCCCTCTGTCCCCTCTGTCCCTTGTGTCCCCTGTGTCCCCCTTGTCCCCCGTGCAGGGAATGTGCGCTGTATGGGATCTTTGGGATCCTGGCGGTCAGGGCTTCCCCGCTGTCCCCGCTGCTGTCCCCGCTGCTGTCCCCGCTGCTGTCCCCGCTGCTGTCCCCGCTGCTGTCCCCCTGCTGTCCCCGCTGCTGTCCCCGCTGCTGTCCCCGCTGTCCCCAAGGCTCGATCCCCGGCGCACACCCCGCACGTGTCCCGCAGCGCGGTTGCCAAGGTGACGCGCCGAGGGATGTTGCCATGGAAACGAACCGCTCCGGCTGGGCTGGGATGAGGGAGGAACACCCGACCCGCTCCTGTCCCCAAACCGCTGTCCTGTCCCCAAATCCCAGTCCTGTCCCCAAATTCCTGTCCTGTCCCCAAACCCCAGTCCTGTCCCCAAACTCCTATGCTGTCCCCAAACCCCAGTCCTGTCCCCAAACCCCGCTCCTGTCCCCAAACCCTGCAGTCCTGTCCCCAAATTCCTGTCCTGTCCCTAAATCGCTGTTCTGTCCCCAAATCCTGTCCTGTCCCCAAATCCCTGTCCTGTCCCCAGTCTCTCTCCTGTCCCCAAACTCTTGTTCTGTCCCCAAATCCCTGTCTTGTCCCTAAATCTGTGCTCTGTCCCCAAATCCCTGTCCTGTCCCCAAACTCCTATGCTGTCCCCAAACCCGGGTCCTATTCCCAAATCCCTGTCCTGTCCCCAAACCCTTGTCCTGTCCCCAAATTTGTGTCCTGTCCCCAAATTTGTGTCCTGTCCCCAAATCTGCATCCTGTCCACAAACCTCTGTCCTGTCCCCAAACTCCTGTCCTGTTCCCAAATCTCTGTCCTGTCCCCAAACCTGTTTCCTATCCCCAAACCCCAGTCCTGTCCCCAAATCTCTGTCCCCAAACATCTGTCTGTCCCCAAATCCCCATCCTGTCCCCAAATCTCTATCCCCAAACCCTCCCCTGTCCCCAGAGGTGGCTCCAGCTGTGACAGAGCTGGAAATGTCCCCAAATCCCTTTTTTTTCCCCCAAACTGAGCTACTCCTGGGGTTGGGAATTTGGGAATTTGGGAATTTGTGTCTCCAAACTGGGATCATCTCACCCGCCAGGCAGGGATGGAGCTGGAAAGAAAAACTGGGAAAATCGGGAATGTTCAGCCTGGAAAGAAAAACCAGGAAAACTGGGAATGTTTAACCTGATAAAAAAACCTGGGAAAATCGGGAATGTTGAGCCTGGAAAGAAAAACCAGGAAAATTGGGAATATTCAACCTGGAAAGAAAAACCAGGAAAATCGGGAATGTTGAGCCTGGAAAGAAAAGCTGGGAAAATTGGGAATGTTTAACCTGATAAAAAAAACCGGGAAAATCGGGAATGTTGAGCCTGGAAAGAAAAACTGGGAAGATTGGGAATATTCAGCCTAGAAAGAAAAACCAGGAAAATCGGGAATGTTGAGGCTGGAAAGAAAAACCGGGAAAATCGGGAATGTGCCTGGAAAAAACGGGGAACAGGAATGTTGAGCCTGGAAAGAAAAGCTGGGAAAATCGGGAATGTTCAGCCTGGAAAGAAAAACCAGGAAAATCAGGAATGTTCATCCTGGAAAGCAGGAAGAGCTCCAGCCTGACCTAATTTTGGCTCCTCAGCGCCTGAAGAGCTGCAGGAAAGAGGGAGAGGGGAAAATTCCATGGGATGGAGGGGAAGGAGACTGGGAATGACTTCCCGCTGGGAATTTGGGTGGGATTTGGGGAATTCCTGGCTGGGATGGAATTCCCAGATTCCTGTGGCTGGCCCTGGATCCCTGGAATTGCCCTTGGGACAGTTAGAGTTGTCCCAAAGGGATTTTTAATGTCCCTACCTCAAACCATCCCATAATTCCCAATGGAATAGAATAATTCCCATAAAATTCCCAATGGAAAGAACAATTCCGTACTTCCCAAAGAATAGAATAATTCCCATAAAATTCCCAAGAGAATAGAATATTCCCCATAAAATTCCCAATGGAACAGAATAATTCCCATACAAATACCCAATGAGAATAGAATAATTCCCATAATTCCCACAATTCCCAATGGAACAGAATAATTCCCATAAAATTCCCAATGGAATAGAATAATTCCCATAAAATTCCCAGTAGAATAGAATAATTCCCATAAATCCCAATAGAATAGAATAATTCCCACAAATCCCAATAGAATAGAATAATTCCCATAAAATTCCCAAAGGAATAGAATAATTCCCATAATTCCCAAAGGAACAGAATAATTCCCATAAAATTCCCAATAGAACAGAATAATTCCCATCATTCCCAATGGAACAGAATAATTCCCACCATTCCCAATAGAATCAACTAGAATATTTAGGAATTCAATTCCCTAAACCTGAAGAATCCCGAAAAATCCGCTCCGAGCTCTTCCCACAGAATTCCCTGGAATGCCAATCCCAGCGCCTGCCGGGGGGTCAGCGGTCCTGTGTGGGACGTTTGGGGACATTCAGGGACACCGAGGCTCCCCAGGGTGTCACCGGCTGTCCCCAGGTCGCCAAAGGGGGGGTGGCAGTCGCCCTTCCACCCTGCCGGTGTCCCAGTGCCCCTGGAAAAGCGGGAGAGGGCAAATCGATGGAATTACCCGGCAGGCGCTGGGGACACTGCGGGGACACTGCGGGGACACTGCGGGGACACTGCGGGGATCGATGGGGCCCGAGCTGTCCCCGTGCGGTGGAGCAGAGGGAACACTGCGGGGGGACAGTGCTGCTCCTCGTGCTGCCCTGTGCCCTGCGCATTCCCGCTTCTCCTGTCCCTGTCCCTGTCCCTGTCCCTGTCCCTGTCCCCCCCCCCCCCCCCCCCCCCCCCCCCCCCCCCCCCCCCCCCCCCCCCCCCCCCCCCCCCCCCCCCCCCCCCCCCCCCCCCCCCCCCCCCCTGTCCCTGTCCCTGTCCCCCTGTCCCTGTCCCTGTCCCTGCTCTTGTCCCCCTGCTCCTGTTCCTTCTGCCTTTTCCTATCCGTGTCCCTTCTCCTGTCCCTGTCCCTCTTCCTGTCCCTCTTCTTGTCCCTTTTCCTGCCCCTTTTCTTGTCCCTGTCCCTCTTCCTGTCCCTTCTCCTGTCCCTTTTCCTGTTCCTGTCCCTCCTGTCCCTTCCCCCTTTTCCTGTCCCTTTCCATGTCCCTCCCCCTTTTCCTGTCCCTGTCCTTTCTCCTTCCCCTGTCCCTGTCCTGTTCCTGTCCCTTCCCCCTTCTCCTGTCCCTCCTTCTATCCCTTCTCCTCCTGTCCCTCTTCCTATGCCTTTTCCTACCCCTTTTCCTGTCCCTGTCCCTGCTCCTGTCCCTCCTGTCCCCCTGTCCCCCTGTCCCTGTCCCTGCCCCTGTCCCTTGCTCCTCGTCCTTCTCCTGTCCCTCCCTGTCCCAATCCCTGTCCCTGTCCCTGTCCATGTCCCTGTCCCCTTCCGTCCCTGTCTCCGTCCCATCCCTGTCTCCTGTCCCTGTCCCGTGTCCCAATCCCTGTCCCTGTCCCTGTCCCATGTCCCTGTCCCTGTCCCTGTCCCTGTCCCTGTCCCTGTCCCTGGTCACACCCGCAGTGCCCAAGGCCAGCCCAGGCCGCTCTGTGTCGCTCTGTCACGTGGGGTGGGGACAGGCGGCGGTGACCTCCGTGTGCCCGGATAAGCCTGGGGACAGCCTGGCATGGGGACAGCCCGGCATGGGGACAGCCTGGCATGGGGACAGAACGGCATGGGGACAGCCCGGCATGGGAACAGAACGGGGACAGCCCGGCATGGGGACAGCCTGGCATGGGGACAGCCTGGCATGGGGACAGACCTGGCATGGGGACAGAACGGCATGGGGACAGAACAGGGACAGCCCGGCATGGGGACAGCCCGGCATGGGGACAGAACGGCATGGGGACAGAACAGGGACAGCCCGGCATGGGGACAGCCTAGCATTGCTGGCGTGGGGACAGCCCGGCGTGGGGACAGCGTGGCATTGCCGGCATGGGGACAGCTTGGAATGGGGACAGCACAGGGACAGTCTGGCACGGGGACAGCCTGGCATGGTTGGCACGGACACAGCCCAGCGTGGGGACAGCCTTGCATGGGCACAGTATGGGGACAGCCTGGAATGGGGACAGTATGGGGACAGGGAGGGGGCCTGGAATGGGGACAGCCTGGCACTTCTGGCACAGACACAGCCGGGCATGAGGACAGCCTGGCATTGCCGGCATGGGGACAGCCTGGCACGGGGACAGCATGGGGACAACCTGACACTGCCAGCGCGGGGACAGCATGGCATGGGGACAGCCTGGGGTGGGGACAGTGTGGGGACAGCCTGGCATAGCAGACACGGGGACAGTACGAGGACAGCACAGGGACAGTCTGGCACGGGGACAGGGGGACACGGCACGGGGACAGCCCGGCACGGGGACAGCCTGGCATGGGGACAGCATGGCACTGCCGGCATGGGGACAGAACAGGGACAGGCTGGCATGGGGACAGCATGGCATTGCTGGCACGGGGACAGCCCAGCATGAGGACAGGCTGGCATGGGGACAGCATGGGGACAGCCCGGCATGGGGACAGCGTGGCATTGCTGGCACGGGGACAGCATGGCATGGGGACAGGCTGGTATTGCCAGCACAGGGACAGCATGGCATGGGGACACCAGGGGACAGCCTGGGGACAGGCTGGCACTGCTGGCACACAGCTGGCACCGCCCCGTCTCCCGGCCCTGCTGCCCGGCGGTGGCACCTCGGGGACAGCCAGGACAGGACAGGACAGGACAGGACAGGACAGACAGGACAATCCCAACGCCACCTCTCCCATCTCCCATTCCCGCGGTTTCCAGCGGCTCTGGAATTTCCAACATTCCCGAAATTCCCGAGGCTGCCCTGGTCAATCAGTAACGGCAGCGGGGGGAGAGCGGCGGCGACATTCCCGGGATTTCCGGGCAGGAATTGGATCCCTGGGAATTCCGGGCAGGAATTGGATCCCTGAGAATTCCCGGGATTTCCGGGCAGGAATTGGATCCCTGGGAATTCCGGGGAAGGGATTTGATCCCTGAGAATTCCCGGGAATTCCGGGAGGGAATCGGATCCCTGAGCATTCCAGGTTTTCTGATCCAGGTGAGGCTTTGACTTCCTGACTTTTCCAGGATCCCTGATCTTTCCAAATGAGGCTTTGGCTCTCTGATCCTTCCAAATTCCATGATTTTTCCAGGTTAGGATTTGTCTCCCTGATTTTTCCATGGATTTAGCTCCATTAACCCTTCCAGGTTTGCCCTCCTTGGTTTTCCCATATTCCCTGATCCAAGTGAAGGTTTCTGGCTTCCCGATTTTTCCAGGTGAAGCTTTGTCCCCCCTGGATCCTTCCAGGTTTGGATCCCAGATTTTTCCAGGTGAGGATTTGGCTCCCTGATTTTTCCAGGTTTCCTGATCCAGGTGTCATTCCAGGCTGTTTTTCCCGGGAAAAGCTCGGGAATTTTTCCTCCCCGTGTCCCACCTGGGGACACCGAGCTTCCCAGGAATCCTTTTCCCAAAGGATCCAGGTTTTCCTGGAGCCGGGATGGGGAGTGTGGAGGAGGAATGGGAATGGGAATTTCCTGGGAATGGGAAAGCTGGGAAAGTTGGGAAAAGTGGGAAAGCTGGGAAAGCTGGGAAAGGGAGGGAATTTAACCTTGATTCCGCCCGGGAAAAGCGGCAATCCCTGGAAAAATGCCAATCCCAGGGAAAAATGCTAATTCCAGGGAAAAATGCTAATTCCAGGGAAAAATTCTAATTCCAGGGAAAAATTCCAGTCCCAGAGAAAAGCAGCAATCCTAGGGAAAAATTCCAATTCCAGGGAAAAATGGCAATTCCAGGGGAAAATGGCAATTCCAGGGAAAAATTCCAATCCCAGGATTTGCTGGGAAGTTTCTGCTCCCTGGGGGTCAAAGATCCCGGGATTTTTGGCTCAGATTCCCGGGATTTTTGGCTCAGATTCCCGGGATTTTGGGCTCTGATTCCCGGGAAAGTGGCCGAGATTCCCAAATCCTCCCCGATCCTGGGAAAACTGAGATTTCCCAGGATTCCCATCCCTGATTTTGGATTCCTCCTGGGATAAAAATATTCCCGAAAATTTCCCGGGAATGTGGGGATTGGAAATGACATCATTCCCTCCTATCCCAGGCAGGAAAACTTTTCCAGGAAGAGAAAAATCCTGGAATTTTGGCCGAGGATGGATGGGATAAACCTCTGGATCTCCAGTTCAAATCCCGGGATTTTCCAGAGGATTTTCCAGCTTTTTTTGGGATTCCTTTGGCTGCACTAATCCCTTTTCCCACTTTTCCTTTTCCCCCTTTTCCCAGTTTCCGGAACATTCCCAGCCGTCGGTTATTCCTGGCGCTGTTTGTCTTCTCCCGAGAGAAAAAAAATCCCCAAAAATTCCCAAAAATTGCCAAAAAATGCCTAAAAAATCTTCTCCAGGTCTCCCCACCCCTCTGCCCTTTTCCCAGGATTCTCCCAGTTGGATTCCCAGAGGAATTCCGGGATGGAGTTCTGTTCCCTCTAATTCCAGGAATTCTGGGATTCTGGAATTCTGGAATTCTGAATTCTGGAATTCTGGAATTCTGAAATTCTGAAATTCTGAAATTCTGGAATTCTGGAATTCTGGTGTGAGGTGATCCCTATGGAATTTCTGATCTTTATGGAATTGCTGATTCCCATGGAATTTCTGCTCCCTATGGAATTTCGGCACTGGGATTCGGGAAAGGCAGGAATGTAGCTCTGATTTCAAAATCCCAGGAAAAAGGAGCAGGAAATCTGGGAATTCTCATTCCCACGGAAAAAGGGGTGAAGGTGGCTCAGCTGTGACCTCTGGGAATGCTGAGAAATCCAGGGAATTCTCAGAAATCCAGGTGAATTCTCAGAAATCCAAGGAATTCTCAGAAATCCAGGGAATTCTCAGAAATCCAAGGAATTCTCAGAAATCCAAGGAAAGCTCCTGCTGCTCCCAGCAGGTTTTCCCAGCAGGGAAAATCTATTTGGAATATTTTCCAATTCCTTTTGATGTTTTTCCAACTTTTTTTTTTGGTTTTTTTTTTCCTCTGCTGTCGGAATGAGAATCCTTGGATCATCATTCCTGAAAAATTCCGCAGATTCCTTGGGGAAAAAAAAAAAAAAAAAAAAAAGGTGTTTTTTTAAAAAAAATTTACCAATTGAGGAATCGATTCAAGGAGGGAAAATGAGTCTGGAAAATGAGATTTTGTGGAATTCAGCTTTGGAATGATTTTTAAATTTTGGAGGATTTTGGGGGGATTTTTTGGAATTTTTTGGATTTTTTTTTGGGTGTTTTGGGGTTTTTTTGGAATTTTTAAAATTATTTTGGGGATTTCTTGGGGGTTTTGAGGATTTTTTGTATTATTTTTTAGGGTTTTTTTTGGAATTTTTTGTATTATTTTTGGGGGTTTTTTGGAATTTTTTGGATTATATTTGGGGATTTTTTTTGGCTTTTTGGATTTTTTGGGGGAATTTTTGGGGGGAGTTTTTTGAGATTATTTTATTTTATTTTATTTTATTTATTTTATCTTATCTTATCTTATTTTAGATTTTATTTTATTTTTAACATTTTTTCCAACCTTTCCCAGTTGGGGCCTTAAAAAATTATTGGGAATTAATGAGGAAAGGGTGAGGGGAAAAAAAAAAAAAAGCAGGAAAAATCCTGGGAATCTCCATCTGGAATGTTTCATTTGCGGGATAACGAGGTGGAGAGAGGGGAAAAATGGGAATAAATCAAATTTATTTGGGATTTGGAAAAAGGGAAAAAATGGGAATAAATCAAATTTATTTGGGATTTGGGAAAGGGGAAAAAATGGGAATAAATCAAATTTATTTGGGATTTGGGATTTGGGAAAGGAAAGAAGGAGAATTTGGGGTGGAATTGATCCAAATGGATCCAAAGGCTTTTCCCAATTATCCCGATTTTTCCCTTCCCAAATGCATTCCCAGCTGGAATTTCCTGGTTTTCCTTCTTTTCCCCTCATTCCTCGGGATTTTCCCTCCCCTTCTCCCAGGTTTTTTAAGGAACTCTTGGATCATTTTTCCCAGGAAAAGTTAAAATTCCCATTCTCCCTCTCCACCCCTTTTCCCATGGATATTTTTCCCATTTTTCCTCCTTTTTCGGAGCCGTTGGAATTCAGGATCACCTCGGCTGCTTTTCCCGCTTTTCCCGCCATTCCCAACCTTTCCCAGGCATCCCAAAATCCAATTCCCAACAATCCCAACCTCAGCTCTGCTCATCCCAATCCCGGGAATGGATGGAAATCCATGGATTTGGCTGCTTTTCCCGCCGGTTGGGAATGTTTTCCAGCTTTTCCCTGGGGTTGGTTGGGATCGGCACTGAGCGCTCCCAGCCCGGCGGGAATGAGATTCCCGGGAATTCAGAATCCCGAATTCCCTGCGGGATGTGGAGTGAAGGATGGGCTGATCCGTGATTTTAGGGATGGGATGGAGGATATCCATGGATTTGGGATGGGATGAAGGAAATCCATGGATTTGGGATTGATGGGATGAAGGATATCCATGGATTTGGGATTGATGGGATGGGATGGGATAGGATGGAGGATATCCATGGATTTGGGATGGGATGAAGGAAATCCGTGGATTTGGGTTGGGATGAGGGATATCCATGGATTTGGGATTGATGGGATGGGATGGGAGGAGAAGGATTCATGGATTTGGGATGGGATGGGATGGGATGGGAGGATGAAGGATATCATGGATTTGGGTTGGGATGAGGGATATCATGGATTTGGGATTGATGGGATGAAGGATATCATGGATTCGGGATGGGATGAAGGATATCCATGGATCAGAATGGGATGGGATGAAGGATATCCATGGATTCGGGATGGGATGGGATGAAGGATATCATGGATTCCAGATGGGATGAAGGATATCCATGGATTCGGGATAGGTTGAGGGATATCAATGATTTGGGATAGGATGAAAGATATCCATGCTTTCAGGATGGGATGAAGGATATCTATGGATTTGGGATGGGATGGGATGAAGGAAATCCATGGATCTGGGTTGGGATGAGGGATATCCATGGATTTGGGATTGATGGGATGGGATGAAGGATATCAATGGTTTTGGGATGGGATGAAGGAAATCATGGATCTGCATTAGGATGAGGGATATCCGTGGATTTGGGATGGGCAGAGGGGTTGGATATCATGGATTTGAGATAGATGGGATGAAGGATATCCATGGATTTGGGATGGGATAAGATAAAGGATATCCATGGATTCAGGATGGGATGAGGGATATCAATGATTTGGGATGGGATGAAGCCTAGATATGGATTTGGGATGGGATGGAGGATATCATGGATTTTGGATGGGATGAAGGAAATCATGGATTTGGGATGGGATGGGATGAGGGATAGCCATGGATTTGGGATGGGCAGAGGGGTTGGATATCCATGGATTTGGGATGGGCTGAAGGATATCGATGCATTCAGGATAGGATGAAGGATATCCGTGGATCTGTGTTGGGATGAGGGATATCCATGGATTCGGGATAGGATAAAGGATATCCATGGATTGGGATGGGATGGGATGAAGGATATCCATGGATTCGGGATGGGATGGGATGAAGGATATATGGATTCAGATGGGATGGGATGAAGGATATATGGATTAGATGGGATGAAGGATATCCATGGATTTGGGATAGGTTGAGGGATATCAATGATTTGGGATAGGATGAAAGATATCCATGCTTTCAGGATGGGATGAAGGATATCTATGGATTTGGGATGGGATGGGATGAAGGAAATCCATGGATCTGGGTTGGGATGAGGGATATCCATGGATTTGGGATTGATGGGATGGGATGAAGGATATCAATGGTTTTGGGATGGGATGAAGGAAATCCATGGATCTGCATTGGGATGAGGGATATCCATGGATTTAGGATGGGCAGAGGGGTTGGATATCCATGGATTTGAGATGGGATGGGATGGGATGAAGGATATCATGGATAGAATGGGATGGGATGAAGGATATCCATGGATTCGGGATGGGATGAAGGATATCCATGGATTGGAGATAGATGGGATGAAGGATATCCATGGATTCGGGATGGGATGGGATGGGATGGGATGGGATAGGATGAAGGATATCCATGGATTTGGGATGGGATGAAGGAAATCATGGAGTCGGAATGGGATGAAGGATATCCATGGATTTGGGATGGGATGGGATGGGATGAAGGATACATGGAAGAATGGGATGGGATGAAGGATATCCATGGATTCGGGATGGGATGAAGGATATCCATGGATTGGAGATAGATGGGATGAAGGATATCCATGGATTCGGGATGGGATGGGATGGGATGGGATGGGATAGGATGAAGGATATCCATGGATTTGGGATGGGATGAAGGAAATCCATGGAGTCGGAATGGGATGAAGGATATCCATGGATTTGGGATGGGATGGGATGGGATGAAGGATATCCATGGATCCAGAATGGGATGGGATGAAGGATATCCATGGATTCGGGATGGGATGAACCCATGGCAGCTCCAGGGATCTCTGGGAAGATTCCAGCTGCAAAGTGGGATCTGATCCCGGAGCTCTCCCAGGGAATGGCCCTGCTGGGGTTTATGGGATCCTGTGGGAATGTCCATGGGGAGAGCGGGAATTCACTCCTGGCCATGGCAATTCCTGGGGGGAATTCCAGAGGATCCCATGGGAATGTCCAATCCCAGATTTTTCCTGAAGAATGACAATTCCTCAGGGAAATTCCAGAGTGCCCCGTGGGAATGTCCATGCCCATCCCGACTGTCCAATCCCAGATTTCTCCTGAGGAATTCCCACTTTTCGGGGACACTCCCTGCTGGGATTGGGAGTTCCAGGGATCCAGTGGAAATCTCCATGTCCATCCCGAATGTCCCATCCCAGATTTCTCCTGAGGAATGGCAATTCCTGGAGGATTCCATGGGTCCCCGTGGGAATCTCCATATCCATCCCAAGTGTCCCACCCCAGATCCCCCTGAAGAATTCCCACTTTTCAGGAACATTCCCCGCTCTCCCGCCTGTCCCCTGTGTCCCTCCGGCCATCTCCCCGGCATGTCACTCCCATCCCGGCTCTGGCTGACCCTCGGTGTCCCCGCAGGTCCCCCGGCGCGGTGCGGGCACGGAGCGGGGCACGGAGCGGGGCACGGAGCGGGGCACGGAGCGGGTGCGGGCCGCCCGCCGCGGCGCTCGGTGCCTCGCGGAGCATGCCGCTGAGCCCCGCGGGCAGCCAGCATGAGAGCCCCGAGTCACCTCCGCCGCCACCGGAGCGCCAGCCCCGCAGCGGCGAGCCGAGCCCCGGCCTGCGGGAGGAGCCGCGCCTGGAGGCGGCCCGAGGCCCCGGCGGGCCCCGCTCGCCCAAGCTGGCCGCACCGATCCGCATGGAGGAACCGGCGCCAGGCGCCATCGTGGTGCGCATCGGCATCCCCGACCTGCAGCAGACGGTGAGCGAGGGAGGAGGGAGGGGAAGGGAGGGATGGGGAAGGGAGGGAGGGGGAGAGTGCCGAGCGGCCGCAGCGAGCAGGGAGATGCGGGAGGAGCGGGATTGCGACTCTGCCGAGCCGGGGGAGCGCCGCCGGTCCGCAATGGGATCCGCATCCCGAGCGGTCCCGGTTCTCACCCGGATCAGCATTCCGAGCGGTCCTGATCCGCGCTGGGATCCGCGCTGGGATCCGCGCTGGGATGCGCACCCGGACTGCTCCTGACCCAAAGCCAGACCGATCCCAATCCGCACTGGGATCCGCATCCCGAGCGGTTCCGATCGCATCCCGAGCGGTCCCGATCCGCATCCCGAGCGGTCCCGATCCGCATCCCGAGCGGTCCCGGTTCTCACCCTGATCCGCACTGGGATCCGCACCAGGACCGGCCCCGACCCAAACCCAGAGCGACCCCGATTCTAATCCATCCCGGGTCCGACCCGCTCCTGACTGCCAGACCCAAACCCAGAGCGGTCCCGATCCGCATCCCGGCCGGTCCTTATCCGTACCCTGACCTCATCCCGGACCAATCCCGACCCAAACCCAAACCGGCCCCGATCCGCACCCTGATCCGCACCGCAACCGGACCGATCCCGACCCGCAGCCAAGCCAGCTCCGACCCGCGCCCCGATCGGCTCCGCTCCCGACCCGCACCCCCGCCGCTCCCGGTCCCTTTCCCGGCCCCGCTCCGCACTCCGGCCGCTCCCGACCCGCACCCGGACCGGCCCTGACCCGCGCTCTGACCCACATCCCGCCCGGTCCGGCCCTGCTCCGCGTCCCAACCGGTCCCGGTCGCGGTCTGGCCCCGCTCCGCCAGCGCTGCTCCGCTGCAGCAGCGGCAAAGTTCTCCCCGCCGCGGGCGGGGGGCGAGCGGCCCGGGCC
This sequence comes from Entomyzon cyanotis, assembly GCA_024500445.1. Classification (NCBI taxonomy): domain Eukaryota; kingdom Metazoa; phylum Chordata; class Aves; order Passeriformes; family Meliphagidae; genus Entomyzon; species Entomyzon cyanotis. Next base: position 4,065,418 of record JAKEPQ010001019.1, read on the forward strand.
GGGCAGGACGGGTCCGCATTGTCCCGCTCCTCGGTGTCCCCATGCCCGTGTCCCCATCCCCGTGTCCCCATGCCGCTGTCCCCTCAGGTCCCCGCAGGGCCAGGCGGCAGCGCTGCCGTCCCGAGCCGCTCTGTCCCCGCCAGGCGCCCGCGGCCACCGCGAGCGGGCTGGGAACGGCGCTGGCCTGGGACTGGGATCGGGACCGGGATTGGGATTGGCTCCGGGACAGGGATTGGGATTGGGATCGCCTCTGGGATTGGGACCAGGACGAGCAGGGCCAGGCTGAGGGGTGCTGGCATGTGATGGTCACTCGTGTCCGGGGGTGTCATGGTCAGGCTGTGGTGATGCTGGGAGCTCTGCTGGGCTGGACAGGAAGGGTGTGGGATGGACACTGGAATGGGGTGGGATGGGATGGACACTGGAATGGGATGGGATGGACATTGGAATGGTGTGAGGAGTGATGGAAGGAGGGGGGGGGGGGGGGATGGACATAGGAATGGTGTTGGATGGACATAGGAATGGTATGGGATGGACACTGGAATGGTGTAGGATGGACATAGGAATGGTGTGGGATGGGATGGACATTGGAAAGGTATGGGGAATGATGGACATTGGAATGAGGAGGGATGGACATTGGAATGGTGTGGGGAATGATGGACACTGGAATGGGATGGTGTGGGATGGACATTGGAATGAGGTGGGATGGACACTGGAATGGTGTGAGATGGATATTGGAATGGTGTGGATGGACACTGGAATGGTGTGGATGGACACTGGAGTGGGATGGGGAATGATGGACACTGGAGTGACTGGATGGACACTGGAATGGTGTGGGATAAGATGGACACTGGAATGGTGTGGGAATGATGGACACTGGAATGGTGTGGGATAAGATGGACACTGGAATGGTGTGGGAATGATGGACACTGGAATGGTGTGGGATAAGATGGACACTGGAATGGGGTGGGATAAGATGGACACTGGAATGGGGTGGGATAAGATGGACACTGGAATGGGGTGGGATAAGATGGACACTGGAATGGGGTGGGATAAGATGGACACTGGAATGGGGTGGGATAAGATGGACACTGGAATGGGGTGGGATAAGATGGACACTGGAATTGTCTCCCCCAGACAGAGGGAACGAGGCACTCCAGGCAAAGCTTTTCCAGTGAAAAGCAGGAATTTCCCTCCCACAGCTCCCTTCCCAAGGGAGAGCTGGAAAACGGGAATGTTCCTGGAGCAACCTCCCTGGAATGGGGGTGGGAGAGGCTGGGGACATCCAGGGGGTCCTGGGGACACCTGGGGGATCCTGGATCTGAACCTGGATCCTCCATCCATAAATCCCTCTGGAACTCTGGATCTGAACCTGCATCCTCCATCCATAAATTCCTTTGGCGTTTGGATCCAGCCCTGGATCCTCCTCCCTGGAATTCCTCTGGATCTTTGGGTCTGACCCTGGATTCTCCATCCGTAAATTTTTTTCTGGAGCTCTGGATCTAGCCCTGGATCCTCAATCTGTAAATCCTTGTGGATCTCTGGATCTGAACCCAGATCCTTCACCCATGAATTCCTCTGGATCCGACCCTGGATCCTGCTTCCATAAATTCCTCTGGATCCGACCCTGGATCCTGCTTCCATAAATCCCTCTGGATCTCTGGATCCTCCTCCCTGGAATTCCCCTGGATCTTTGGATCTGGCCCTGGATTCTCCATCCATAAATCCCTCTGGAACTCTGGATCTGGCCCTGGAGTCTCCATCCATAAATCCCTTTGGCGTTCTGGATCCAGCCCTGGATCCTCCTCCCTGGAATTCCCCTGGATCTTTGGATCTGACCCTGGATTCTCCCTCCATACATCCCTCTGGATCTCTGGATCCTCCTCCCTGGAATCCCACTGGATCATTAGATCTGACCCTGGATCCCGAATCCATAAATCCCTCTGGATCATTAGATCTGGCCCTGGATCCTCCATCCATAAATCCCTCTGGATCTCTGGATCCATGGCCGACGTCCCACCAGCTTTTCCATACAAACCTTCCCTGGAGGTGGGAATTCCTTGGGATCACCAGGATGCCCAGGCAGCTTCCCACCCCTTTTCCCAACTCCTTCCCAGCATTCCCGAGGTCAGGAATCCAGCTGGGGAAAGCTCAGCCCGTTAAATTCCCATCTTTTGTCGGGAGCCTCCAGGTGGGATTTGAGGCCGGGAAGTCACTTCCTGACTTTTCCATCCCCTTTGGAATTATCTCCACCCTTCTTTGAGGTTTATTCATCCCAAATCCTTTGAATTCCTGGGGAAAAAATCTCCACCCAGGTTTTCCGGGAATAAAGAGCTTTTTCCCTTTGGCACATCCCTGCTTTTACCTGATCCCGAGTCAGGGAAAAGGGGGAAAACCTGGAAAATCCCACCTGGAATGCCGGGAGAGCTCCTCGTGGGTTACAGAGCTGCTCCAGGGAGCTGCAATTCCCAAAACCTCCGGAATTTGTCCCAACCCTCGGACTCCCGGAGCTCAGGAAAAGTTTGGATAATGCTGGCAGATCCCAGAGCTCCGGAAAAACTGGGACAACGCCCTCGGGATTGTCGGGATTGCTTTGGGCAGAGCCGGGAGGGATTTTTTCTGGAATTTCCGGGATTTCCTTCCCTTTCCTTTTCCTCTGGGCATTCCCAGCATCCTGGGGGGTGATGGGATCCCAATTCCCAGTTTTCCCACCCGGATTGTGGATGCAGGAGCTCTGGAATGTCCTGGAATGTCCGGAGGTGTCCAGGAGGTTTGGAATATCCAGAGGTATCCAGGAATTCTGGAATGCCCTGAGGTGTCCAGGCAGAGGGTCTGGAATGTCCAGAGGTTTTTAGGGTGTATGGAATGTCCTGGAATGTTCTGAGGTGTCCAGGCAGAGCTTGGAATTTTTGAAATTCTAAGGGAAAAAAAGCACATGGAAAAGGGAGGGATGAGGGTGAAAATTCCTCTGTGGGAATGTGGATTCCAAGGATTGGGAAAACATGGAAAAGGACATGGAAAAGGGAGGGATGAGAGTGGAAATCACCCAGTGGGAATTTGGATTCCAAGGAAAAGGGAAAACGTGCAAAAAGCGAGGAATGGGAGTGGAAATCCCATGGTGGGAATGTGGATTCCAAGGATTGGGAAAACATGGAAAAGCACATGGAAAAGGGAGGGATGAGAGTGAAAATTCCTCTGTGGGAATGTGGATTCCAAGGAAAAAAACACATGGAAAAGGGAGAAATTAGAGTGGAAATTTCTCTGTGGGAATGTGGATTCCAAGGGAAAAGGGAAAATACGGAAAAGTGAGGAATGAGAGTGGAGATCTGATTGTGGGAATGTGGATTCCAATGGGAAAGGGAAAATATGGAAGAGGATGGATGAGAGTGGAAATCCCACTGTGGGAATGTGGAATCCAAGGAAAAGGGAAAAAATGGAAAAAGGAGGGATGAGAGTGAAAATTGCCTCGTGGGAATGTGGATTCCAAGGACAGGGAAAACATGGAAAAGGACATGGAAAACGGAGGGATGGGAGTGGAAATCGCCCAGTGGGAATTTGGATTCCAAGGAAAAGGGAGAACATGGAAAAAAGAGGAATGGGAGTGGAAATCGCGCTGTAGGAATGTGGATTCCAATGGAAAAAACACATGGAAAAGGGAGGGATGAGAGTGGAAATTTCTTTGTAGGAATGTGGATTCCAAGGATTGGGAAAACATGGAAAAGGACATGGAAAAGGGAGGGATGGGAGTGGAAATTCCTCTGTGGGAATGTGGATTCCGAGGATTGGGAAAACATGGAAAAAGGAGGGATGAGGGATCAGCCTATGGGAATGTGGATTCCGAGGAAAAGGGAAAATATGGAAAAAAGAGGGATGAGAGTGAAAATTCTTCTGTGGGAATTCCTCTGTGGATTTCAAGGGAAAAAAACACATGGAAAAGGGAGGGATGAGAGTGGAAATTCCTCTGTGGGAATGTGGATTCCAAGGGAAAAAACACATGGAAAAGGGAGGGATGAGAGTGGAAATTGCCTTGTGGGAATGTGGATTCCGAGGAAAAGGGAAAACATGGGAAAAGAAGGGATGAGAGTGGAAATCCCACTGTGGGAATGTGGATTCCAGGGAAAAAGCACCTGGAAAAGTTGGGATGAGGAAAGGCCTCACTGCTCTTCCCACCAACTCCCAACCTCCATCCCAAGGCTCTTCCATTCCCTGTTTTCCCAGTGCTTAGATCCCAAAATCCACCTAGATCCCGAAAAAAAAAAGGGAAAATCGGGAATGACCCTCGGGAATTGCCCTGACCTCTCCCAAAAATCCTCGGCTGCCCAGAATTCCGATGGATTTTCCCCCTTTTTCAAGGGAAGATCAAACCTCAAAGGGATGAGCGAGAAAATTTGCTTTTCGCTCGGAGCTTCCCATTGTTTTTTCCCATGGAAATGGAAATCCGACGGATTGCTCTCCGTGAATGGAGCAGCTGCTCCGCTTTTTATCCCTCTTTCTTTTCCCAGTCCCAATTTCCATTTTTTTTATCCCCATTTCCATTTTTCCCATCCCCAATTTCCATTTTTTTTATCCCTCTTTCTTTTCCCAGTCCCAATTTCCATTTTTTTTATCCCGTTTCCATTTTTCCCATCCCCAATTTCCATTTTTTTCCCATCCCCATCCCTGCAGGTGCTCCGGGGTTGGGATTTTTCCAGGCCTGCGGATTTTTCCAGGCTTTTTTTTTGGGGAGTTTTTTCTTCCCAAGGAGCATTGAAAAGAAGGAATGGGGCTGGGAAAGATGGAATTGGGCTGGGAAAAAATGGAATGGGGCTGGAAAAGATGGGATGAGCTGGAAAAAGTGGGATGGGGCTGGAAAAGAAGGAATTGGGCTGGAAAAGATGGGATGAGATGGAAAAGAAGGAACTGGGCTGGAAAAAATGGAGCGGAATGAGAGCTTCCCAAAAAATTGAGGGATTCCGATGAGCAATCCCAAAAAAAACCTTGGAAAGATTCAGGCTAACCCGATTTTAATCAGAATTCCCAGGATCCCTGAGGTTGGGAAAGAATTCCAAGGTCAAATCCAAGCGGGGTTTGATCCCAACCCAGAGCTCTGAGTGGAATTCCAGGAATTCCGTGGGATGGAGACTCCATGGGGAATCCTTTCCAAGGCCTGACCAATTTTTCCATGGAAAAATGATCCCAAAGATCCAATCCCAACTCCTCCAGCCCCTCCAGGGCTCTCCCGGGAGAGGAATTTTGGGATCTTCAGTGGGAATCTCCAGGGTTTGGAATTTTCGGATCATCAGTGGGAATCAGGGAAAGAATTCCATTCATCCCGAGCAGGTGAGGAATCATCTGGAAGCTCAGAATTCTTCCAAGAGCTTCTGTTCCATTCCCACTCCGGCTGGAAAATTCCAAGGATTTGAGAACCCTGAAGATTTAAATGGAATCTGAATTTGAGGAATTCTTGGGAGAAAAAACCCCCTTTTTAATATATTTATTTTTATTTTTATTTTTATTTTTATTTTTATTTTTATTTTTATTTTTATATATTTATATTTATATTTATATTTATATTTATTTATATTTATATCTATATTTATATATATATTTATATATTAATATTAATATTAATATTAATATTTATTTAGATTTAGATTTAGATTTAGATTTAGATTTAGATTTAGATTATTTAGATTTATATTTATATTTATATTTATATTTATATTTATATATATATTTATTATATATTTATATTTATTTATATTCCTTACTGGGGGAAAAAAAAATTCCCAAGGAATCCAGGACGTGGAATTCAGTTATTCCCAATTATTTTTAGCGCTGAGGAAATATTTCCGAGCTCTAAATTAATTTTATTTTAATACCAATTTTCTTCCGAGACTTCGCCTCCCATCCCTTTATTAAGCACGGAATGTTCTGTTCCCCGAAAAATCCGCGGAAAATGGAAAAACGGGATTGCTGTTTTCCATGAAAATCGCTGGAATGGCTTCGTCCAGCCAGCAAATCGGCTTGGGAGGGAAAAAAAAAGGGAATTTCGGTCGTGAAGGAATTTAAATTCATTCCGTTGCAAATTAATCCTTTCCGTCGGTCATGGATTGATCCGAGTCGGATTTTCCTTGGGAAAAAACCTTGGAATTCACAACAGCATCACCCTCGGTTTGCGGGAGGATTTTAGTGATTCCGGTTAAAACTGGGAATTGCTCGGATTCCGATCGATTTATTGTTTTCGTGGAGGGGGATTCGGCCCAGGGGGAAATTCCCGGGATTTTGGGTTGTGCTGGAATATTCTGGGAATTTCCGCTGCTCGGCTTCCTTTGGGACGGGGTGGGGGAATTGTGGAAGGAATAGTTTGGGATAAATGGGATTTGTTCCTGTGGGATTGTTTGGGTTCGGGAGGGAAAAGCTGCTTAGATGGGGTGGAGCTGCAGGATTCCCACGTTTCCTCTGGATTAGGGGCTGGAAAAGATGGGATTGGGCTGGAAAAGACGGGATGGGGTTGGGAAAACTGGGATGAGGCTGGAAAAGATGGAATTGGACTGGATAAGAAAGGATGAGCTGGAAAAGAAGGGATGGGGTTGGAAAAACTGGGAAGGGCTGGAAAAAGCCTGGATGGGGCTGGAAAAGTTGGGATGGGACGGGAAAAAATGGAATTGGGCAGGAAAAGATGGAATTCAGCTGGAAAAGAGGGATGGGGTTAGAAAAACTGGGATGGGGCTGGAAAAGGTGGAACTGGGCTGGGAAAGAAAGGATGAGCTGGAAAAACTGGGATGAGGCTGGAAAAGAAGGAATGAGCTGGAAAAGCTTGGATAGGATTGGAAAAGAAGGAATGGGGCTGGAAAAGCTGGGATTGGTTTGGAAAAACCGGGAAGGGCTGTGAGGTCTGGGATCATCCCGGGATGCTCCGGAATTTCGGGAAGCTCCCGGCAGCACCCTGGACAGCTCCAAGGAACCCTCATTCCCATGGAATGTGCCTTGGATTCCCAGATTTCCACTCTGGGCTCGGGATTGGGAATCTTCCCACGGATCAGGGAATTTTCCCGGTTTGGGTTTTTCCTGTTTCCAAAGGGAAAATCCTGGAATTTTTTTTGGTGGAGTTTCCACTTCTGGTGATTCCAGCTGCTGCTTCCGGGAGGGAATTTTTGGGATGGGAACGGCGGGGATTGGATGAGGATGAGGTGGGTTTGGGAATGAGGGAATCCCGTGGTTTCCATGGAAACCCCATGGAGGCTCCATGGGAAGGAATTTCCGACCTCAACTGGGAGTGAGAGGGATGAGGAAAACTTGGGATGAGGAAAGCAGGAAGAATTCCATGGATGTGTTTTCCTCTCCCGGTGGGAATTTCTGCCGCGTGTCAATCCCTGGAGCTGTTCCCAAGGAATTCCTGGAATTCCACTCAGGGCCTCTGGGTTGGGATCAGTTCCAGCTTGGATTTGATCTCGGAATTCTTTTCCAAATTCCCAGGGATTCTGGGGTTTTTCTGGGATTTTCCATGGGTGTTCCCAGCCGCTGGAATATCCCGAGTTTTTCCAGGAATTCATTCTGGGATTGTTTTTCCGAGGGAATTTGAACCACAGCTGGATTTGGCTCATTTCTCTTCCCTTTTCTATGGATTTTCCTCCATTATTTCCTCATTTTTCTCCTTCACCCCTTGCTATTCCTGGAAAATCCACTCGGAATTCCAGACATCATTCCCAGGCTGTTTTCCCTTCTCTGCCAAGTATGAAATGTGTGGGAATTTCCCCAAAACTCACGGAATTTTTGCCAAATCTCCTCTGATTTTCTGGGAATATTTCATGGAATTTTTGCTGAGTCTCCTCCGATTTTCCAGGAATATTTCATGGAATGACTCCCTGCGGGATCTGCTCGGTGATTCGACATCCTGCCTGTTTAAAATTCCAACTTTTTTTGCGAAATCTCCCTTTTTTGGGATATTTTTGCTGTCGGATTCAATCCCAGATCCAATCCCACCCCATTCCCGAATCCCACATCATTTATTGCCCCAATTCCAGGTTTTCCCATGAAAAAATGAATTAATTAAATCCACCCAAACCAGAGGTCATTAAATTAATCCATTCCCGTTATCCAAGAATTTTGCTTTTCCATGGAAAAATTAATTAATGAAATCCACCCAATTCAGAGGTCATTAAATCCATTCCCATTATCCAGGAATTTTGCTTTTCCATGGAAAAGTTCCTTCTGCCAGGTTGTCCAAACTCATTTTTCCCGAGTTTCCCAGTTGGGATCAAACATTCCCTTTTTGGCCAGGACCAAAAAATCTTTAATGAACGTCCCGACATTCACGGATCGTCGGCCTGGTTAATTAACGAGGGTTGATTAATTGGTGTTGATTAATGAACCAATCAGCAGAGCTGAAATCCTTCCCCCCTACTCCCATCGGGGATCGATGGAAATTCCGAGGTTTTTTTTAATCCTGTTTTTTTTTATGGAATTGACCTCGGCAGTTGAGCGACAGCCGAAGCTCCGGGATGGATTTGTCCTTGGAAAAGATGGATGGGAAATGATTTGGTGGGAGTTTTTATTGGGAATTCTGGAATGGCTTGGGTGGGAAAAAGAGCTTAAAGAGAAAAATTCCAATGGGGAACCGGGATGATCCGAGATTATCCAACCCAGCTTGGGACTGGATAACAAAATCCCATAAAAATTCAGATATTGTTAATGATCCCAACCCACTTCTGCTATTTATTATTAATAAATGCATGTTAATTATAATGGCCTAATTAATATTTATTTAATAATAATAAAAATATTAATTAATTAGTAATTGATTAATTAATATTTCCCACCAAAATCCTCTTTTTCCTTTTCTTCCCATTAAAAACTCCACACCTTCCCCTTGGAATTCCATCGGATTTTATTTATTCATTTATTGCAAAATGAAATCCTGACTTTATTTTGCATTAAACCAATTCTTATGTTTTATGATTATTACGATTTTCCATGATTAATTCCCATTTTTTTTCCCAGCCAAAAAGCTGGAATTTTCATCTGATTTTTACACCATTTTTAAATCCACATTTTCCCAGATTCTTATTGCATGGAAACCTCAAATCCTTGTTTTTTCCTTCCCCGGTTTGGAGTTTTCCCCCTTTTTTCCTGCTAATTAATCCAATCCTCATTTTTTTGTGGGAAGCAGGAGAGGAATTCCCACTCAGACTCAGAATTAACGGCAGGAAAATCCCAATTTTAACCGGATAAAACACCCATAGGAGAGAACATTCCCCCTCTTATTCCGTTCGTTTCCCAACTCGGAATTCCGGATTTTTCCCGGGAATCCGAGCAGGAGGCTGGAATTACTTGGGAACAGCCCTGCTCGGACTGTCAGACCAATCCCAGCTGGATTGATCCGGAGGGGAGTGGTCGGATAAATTATCAACATTCCCGGGATTTCTTTGGATTCTAATTCCAACCCGGAGAGCTGCCGATTCCTGAGGTTCCCATGGAAAACAGGGATGTCTCTTCCCTGGGATTTCGTCCCCTGGGAGCATCAGGAGGGAAACGGAGGGAGGACAAGGAAAAGATGGAAGAGAAGGTGGGAAAAGTTGGGAATTTTCACTCTGGGATGGAGAAACCGGTGAGTGCTGGGAATTCTAACAGGTGGGAAATTCCGGTGGGAATTCCTGCTGGGAATTCCTGCTGGGAATTCAGGGATGGAGAGGATGAGGAGGGAGGAGCGATGTTGTCATTCCAAGTGGTTATTCCATTGGGAAAAGGGATTTTTGGGAATACCTTCAACACCCTATTTTGTGTCAACACTAAAGAGCGAAGAACAGATCCAGGATATTCCATGGAAAATTGGGAAATTCAGCAGCTGGGAAAGAATTCCCAGGGTGGTTTTACTGTGGTGTTTTTCCAGGATTGGATAAAAAGGAATGGGATTTATCCAAATTCCGAGAACTTCTGGAAAGCCTGGAGAGCAGGGAAGGAGCTTGGGATGGGAAAAATTCCATAGGATTTTTGGGAAAAATTCCATAGGATGAGTTGAGGTTTTTGGGGAAAATTCCATGGGATGAGTTGAGGATTTTGGGAAAAATTCCATAGGATGAGTTGAGGGTTTTTGGGGAAAATTCCATGGGATGAGTTGAGGTTTTTTGGGGAAAATTCCATGGGATGAGTTGAGGTTTTGGGAAAAATTCCATAGGATGAGTTCAGGGTTTTTGGGGAAAATTCCTGTGGATGAGTTGAGGTTTTTGGGGAAAATTCCTGTAGGATGAGTTGAGGTTTTTGGGGAAAATTCCATAGGATGAGTTGAGGTTTTTTGGGAAAAATTCCTGTGGATGAGTTCAGGGTTTTTGGGGAAAATTCCATAGGATGAGTTGAGGTTTTTGGGGAAAAATTCCATGGGATGAGTTTTTTGGGAGAGTGTGGGAAAGAAAAGAGGGAGAAAATTCCAAGGCTGTCCCTTTGTTCGACGATAAAAATTCGGGATGGAATTTTGGGAATAAGGGTGAAAAGTTAGTGGATATGGCAGATCCTGGTGGGATCAGGGAAAATCCTGGAAAAGTGAGGGAAAGGCTGTGCTGGTGATTCTTCCCGAGGGAAAATTCCAACCTCAATCCCAGAGATGGATTGGGATGAACCAACACCCTCCGGGGTGGCTTTTCCAGGGAATTGTGGGGTTTTGTTTGGAATTCCTGGTAGTTTTCCTGGTGTGCTTTGGAGTGGAGAAAAAAGGGGAATTTGAGGGGAACTCCGGAGCTTCCTTTATCCTGGGAAATGATGGAGCAAATCCCATGGGAAGACCTGGACAGGTTGGAGAAGGCTGGGGGATCCAGGGAATCCCAGATCCAGGGAATCCCAGATCCATGGGATTCCAGAGATCCAGGGAATCCCAGATCCATGAATCCCAGATCCAGGGAATCCCAGATCCAGGGAATTCCAGATCCATGGAATCCCAGATCCAGGGAATTCCAGATCCATGGAATTGCAGATCCAGGGAATTCCAGATCCAGGGAATCCCAGATCTGTGCGATTCCAGATCCATGGAACTCCAGATCCATGGAATTGCAGATCCATGGAACTCCAGATCCAGGGAATCCCTTGGAATAAGGAGGCTGAGGACATCCTGGCCAGGCTGGGATCACCAGCATGGAATGGCCATTCCAAGAGTTTGGGAATATCAGGAATGCTGGGATAGCCGAGGCTGCCTGTGCCGCGGAAAGGTTGGAATTCCAGGATTTTTGGATGGAATTTTTCACCACGGATCACCGGATGGGATTTAGGGAGCGAATTCCATATAAATTAATATTTTCCCACCAAAATCCTCCTTTCCCTTTTCTTCCCCTTTAAAACTCTTCACCTTCCCCTTGGAATTCCATCAGATCCAAATCCCGATTTTATTGCTCATCCAACCAAACCTTATCTTTCCTCATTCAGATTTCATTCCTGTTTTTTTCGTTCCGCCCTTCATTCCTGTTTTTTTCCCCAGCCAAAAAAACTGGAATTTTTTATCCGACGCCCTTCCTGGCTGACCAACCCCTGAGTCACTGGAAAATCCCAAATCCTTTGTTTTTCCAGCTCCGAGGAGGGTTGGAACTCCAGGCATTTCCTGCTGGCAGTCAGATCCTCCCTCCCGCATTTTTCCCTTTTTTTTTGGCTTTTCCCAGTTTGGAATTCAGCTCTGGAGGTGGCAGGGCTGGAATTTTCCTCGGGAGATGATCCAAGCCTTGAAATTCCTGCTTTTTTTCCCAGCTGGTTCTTTAAACTGGTCCCAGTCTGCCTTTGGTGGGTGGAAAACTCCTGGAGATTCCTCCTCTCCTCCGGGGGTTGTTTTTCCCTGGATATTGGAAATTCCCAAATCTTTCCCAGGATTGTGGTCAGGAATGATGGGAATGAGCTCCAGCCTATCCCAAGGTGGGATTTGGGAGATCCCGGTGGGAATTCTCTTGGATTTTCCCAATCCTGTGGCTCTGGTTCTTTTTCCCATAAACCCACAGAAATCCCAGGAGAATTCCTGTGGGATTTTCCACCCTTTGGGGTTTCAGGAAGATCTCAGGATTGGAATGATGGGAATGAATTCCAGTGGTGACAAATTATCCCCGGCCTGTCCCAAAGCGGGATTTGGGAGATCCCAGTGGGAATTCTCTCGGATATTCCCAATCTTGTGGTTCCGATCCCTTTTCCCACCAGACCATGAGGAATCCCAGGAGAATCCCATGGGATTTTCCACCCTCTGGGGATTTAGGGAAGAGCTCAGCACTGGAATGTTGGGAATGAACTCCAGCGGTGACACAACTTATCTCCCAAAGTGGGATTTGGGAGATCCCAGTGGGAATTCTCTTGGATTTTCCCAATCCTGTGGCTCTGGTTCTTTTTCCCATAAACCCACGGAAATCCCAGGAGAATCCTGTGGGATTTTCCACCCTCTGGGGTTTCAGGAAGAGCTCAGGATTGGAATGTTGGAATGAATTCCAGTGGTGACATCCAGTTTATCCCAGAGTGGGATTTGGAATTCTCTTGGATATTCCCAACCTTGTGGTTTAACCCTCCCTGAATCCCACAAAATCCCACATTTCACCCTTCCCTCTCTTTCCCCCAGTTCCCACAATCCCCACCATGGAAAACCCCACAGATTACTGTGTTTGCCTATGGATTTCCCTTTGGAACTCCCAGTGGGAACGTCCCTATTTTTTTGGGGGTTTATTTTTTGGGGGTGTTTTTGGTTAGTTTTTGTATTAATCCATAAAAACCCTGGGAATTCCTCCTTTCCCATTGGTTTAACTCCCTGAATCCCACAAAATCCCAAATTTCACCTTTCCTGCCCCCTTTCCCACAATCCCCACCATGGCAAACCCCATGGATTCCTCTGTTTGCCTATGGATTTCCCTTTGGAATTCACAGTGGGAGCACCCATATTTCTTTGTCTTAATCCATAAAACTTTGGGAATTCCTGATTTCCCATCAGTTTAACCCTCCCTGAATCCCACAAAATCCCAAATTTCACCCTTCCCTCTCTTTCCCCCTTTCCCACAATCCCCATCATGGGAAAACCCCACGGATTCCCATTTTCTTCTTGTGTTGATTTCCCTTTGGAATTCCCAGTGGAATTTTTTTATTATTTATTATTTTTGAATTTTTTATTTTTTTGGGTGGTGCTTTTGGTTATTTTTTGGTTATTTTTTGTATTAATCCATAAAAACCTTGGGAATTCCTCCTTTCCCGTTGGTTTAACCCTCCTTGAATCCCACAAAATCCCAAATTTCCCCTTTCCCACCTTTCCCACAATCCCCACCATGGCAAACCCCATGGATTCCTCTTTTGCCTATGGATTTCCCTTTGGAATTCCCAGGGGGAACACCCATTTTTTTTGTCTTAATCCATAAAAACCTCAGGAATTCCTCATTTCCCATCTGTTTAACCCTCCCTGAACCCCACAAAATCCCACATTTCCCCTTTCCTTAAGTCTTTCCCACCTTTTCCACCATCCCCACCATGGAAAACCCCGTGGATTCCTCTTTTTGCCTATGGATTGCCCTTTGGAATTCCCAGTGGGAACACCCATATTTTTTAAAATTTTTTAAAAATTATTTTTGGGGGTATTTTTGGTTATTTTTTGGTTATTTTCTGTATTAATCCATAAATACCTCAGGAATTCCTCCTTTCCCATCGGTTTAACTCCCTGAACCCCACAAAATCCCAAATTTCACCCTTCCCTCTCTTTCCCCCTTTCCCACAATCCCCACCATGGAAAACCCCACAGATTACTGTGTTTGCCTATGGATTTCCCTTTGGAATTCCCAGTGGGAACACCCCATATTTTCATTTCTTGGTCTTAATCCATAAAACCTTGGGAATTCCTGATTTCCCATCAGTTTAACCCTCCCTAAATCCCACAAAATCCCAAATTTCACCCTTCCCTCTCTTTCCCCCCTTTCCCACAATCCCCATCAAGGAAAACCCCACGGATTCCCATTTTCTTCCTGTGTTGATTTCCCTTTGGAATTCCCAGTGGACTTTTTTTTTTTTTTTAATTATTTTTGAAATTTTTTATTATTTTTGGGTGGTGGTTTTGGTTATTTTTTGGTTATTTTTTGTATTAATCCATAAAAACCCTGGGAATTCCTCCTTTCCCATCGGTTTAACTCCCTGAATCCCACAAAATCCCAAATTTCACCCTTCCCTCTCTTTCCCCCTTTCCCACAATCCCCACCATGGAAAACCCCGTGGATTCCTCTTTTGCCTATGGATTTCCCTTTGGAATTCCCAGTGGGAACACCCATATTTTTGTCTTAATCCATAAAAACCACAGGAATTCCTCCTTTCCCATCGGTTTAACTCCCTGAACCCCACAAAATCCCACCTTCCCCCTTTCCCTAACTCTTCCCCGCGATCCCACCCGCGGAATTCCCGCCGTTTCCCTCTCCCGGCGCTCATCCCTCCTTCCCGCGGGAATGCCGTTTTCCAGAAGTGTCTGCGGCTGAACCCCGACGTGCCGGTGTGGATTTCCAAGCAGCGCATCCTGTGCACGCTCAACCACAGCCTGAAGGATGTGCTCAACTACGGCCTCTTCCAGCCCGCCTACAACGGCCGCGCCGGGAAATTCCTGGATGAGGAGAGGCTGCTGCGGGAATATCCGCTCAACCCCGACACGCCCGTGCCCTACCTGGAGGTGAGCCAGTCCTGAGGGGCTTGGGGTTGGTTTGGTTTGGTTTATTTTGTTTTGTTCTTGTTTTGTTTTGTTTTATTTTATTTTATTTTATTTTATTTTATTTTACCCTATCCTATTTTATCCTATCTAATTCTAATTCTAACTCTAATTCTAATTCTAATTATTCTAATTCTAGTTCTATTCCATCCTATTCTATTTCTATTTCTATTCCTATTCTATTCTTTTCTATTGTATTGTATTCTATTCTATTCTATTCCATTCCATTCCATTCTATTCTAATTTTATTCTAATTATATTTCTATTCTAATTCTATTCTATTCTATTCCATTCCATTCCATTCTAATTCTATTCTATTCTATTCTATTCTATTCTATTCTATTCTATTCTATTCTATTCTATTCTATTCTATTCTATTCTATTCCATTCCATTCCATTCCATTCTATTCTATTCTATTCTATTCTATTCCATTCTATTCCATTCAATTCTAATTCTAATTCTAATTCTAATTCTAATTCTAATTAATTCTATTCTAATTTTATTCTATTCTACTCTATTCCATTCTATTCTATTCTAATTTTTTTCTAATTCTGTTCTAATTCTATTCTATTCTAATTCCTATTCTACTCTATTCCATTCCATTCTATTCTATTCTATTCTATTCTATTCAATTCCAGTCTACTATTCTATTCCATTCCATTCCATTCCATTCCATTCCATTCCATTCCATTCTATTTTTTACAAATTTTATTTGATTTTGTATTCTTTTATTCTTTTTTATATTTGTATTATTTTGTTCTGTTTGAATTTATCTGTTTTAATTTTAGTTATTTTGGTGGTTTTATTTATTTAGTTCGATTTTGTTTGAATTTATTTTATTCTATTTATTTTTTTTTAAATTTATTTTACATTATTTAAATCTATGTAATTTTAGTTTTTATTTTATTTCATTTTATCTTTATCTTTTGTCTCTTATCTCAAATCTGTCATTTATCTCTGCTTACACCGATCTTTATCTCTTCCATTCACACCTTATCTTTACCCCATTTCTTATTTCTTATCAGTTTATATATTATCTCTTACCTCTTACATTTATCTCCCATCTCTAATATTTCTCTTTAATTTCTTTTTTTTACGAGAGAAAGCAAGATAAGCTGTGAGATAAGAGAAAAAGAAAAGATCTCTTATCTTTATCTCTCCTTTATCTCTTATCATAGCTTATCTTTCTTTATCTCTCATACATTATATTCCATGTTTATATTTAATATTTATATCTCATTTCATCTCTTATCTTTGTTCATCTCCCTTTTATCTTTTGTCTCTTATCTCAAATTTCTCTCTTATCTCTGCTTGCATTGATCTTTATCTCTTTGTTTACACCTTATCTTTACCCAATTTCTTATCTCTTATCAGTTTATATATTATCTCTTACCTCTTATGTTTATCTCTCATCTCCTATCTTTATCTCTTATCTCTTATCTATATCTTCTCTCAGGTCTTATCTTCCTCTCTTATCACTTATCTTCGTTTATATGAGATAAAAAAAGCTAAGTTGTGAGATAAGAGATAAAGAAGAGATAAAGCTAAGAGATAAGAGATCTCTTCTTTATCTCTTATCTCATAGCTTATCTTTATCTCTTATACATTATCTTCCATCTTCATCTCTCATATTTTTATATCTTTATCTTTATATCTTATCTTCATCTCTTATCTTTGCTCATCTCTTTATCTTTGGTCTCTTATCTCAAATTTCTCTCTTATCTCTGCTTACATTGATCTTTATCTCTTTTGTTTACATCTTACCTCTATCCCTTCTCTTACCTCTTACCTGTTTATCTCTTATCTCATCTCTCACCTTTATCTCTTATCTATTTGTCTCATGTCTTCCCTCACCTCTTATCTCTTATCATCTCTTATCTATCTCTTATCTATCTCTTATCTCTTATATCTTATCTCTTATCTCTTATCTCATCTCTTATCTCTTATCTCTTATCATCTATCTCTTATCATCATCTCTTTTTTTCTCTTTTCTTTTCTCTTTTCTCTTTTCTCTTTTCTCTTTTCTCTTTTTCTCTTTTCTCATCTTTCTCTTTTCTCTTTTCTCTTTTTTATCTTTTCTCTTTTCTCTTTTCTCTTTTATCTTTTATCTTTTCTCTTTTCTCTTTTATCTTCTCTTTTCTCTTTTCTCTTTTTTCTCTTTTCTCTCTTTTCTCTCTTTTCTCTTTTCTCTTTTCTCTTTTCTCTTTTCTCTTTTATCTCTTCTCTCTTTTTTCTCTTTTCTCTTTTCTCTTTTCTCTTTCTCTTTTCTCTTTTCTCTTTTCTCTTTTCTCTTTTCTCTCTTTTCTCTCTTTTCTCTTTTCATCTTTCTCCTTTTTCTCTTTTTTTCTCTTTTTTCTCTTTTTTCTCTTTTTTCTCTTTTCTCTTTTCTCTTTTCTCTCTTCTCTTTTCTCTTTTCTCTCTTTCCTCTCTTTTCTCTTTTCTCTTTTCTCTCTTCTCTCTTCTCTTTTCTCTCTTTTTTTCTCTTATCTCTTATCTTTATCTCATGTCTCTTTCTTTATATGAGATGAACAGAAATAAAATATGAAGATAAGAGATAAACAGAGATAAGAGATGAGATAAATCACGATAAGAGGTGAGGGAAGAGATAAGAGATAAACAAAGATAAAAGAGATAAAAGATAAACAAAGGTAAAAGATATGAGCTAAACCAAGATAAGAGGTGAGGGAAGAGATGAGATAAAGAGATAAAATATAAATAAAGATAAGAGATGAGAGATAAACCAAGGTAAGCAATATTAGATAAATGAAGATAAGAGGTGTGAGAAGAGATAAGAGATAAAGATAAGAGATAAACCAAGATAAGGTATGAGATAAGAGATAAAGAAGAGATAAAAAAGATAAGAGCTGGGAATTTCTACTCCAGTTTCTGGGAATTTCTGCTTTAATTTCTGGGAATTTCTGCATTAGTTTCTGGGAATTTTTACTTCAGTTTCTGGGGAATTTCCCCTTTAGTTTCTGAGAATTTCTGATTCAGTTTCTGGGAATTTCTGCTTCAGTTCCTGGGAATTCCTGCTTTAGTTTCTGAGGAATTTCTGCTTTAGTTTCTGGGAGTTTTTACTTCAGTTTCTGGGGAATTTCCTCTTTAGTTTCTGAGAAATTCTACTTCAGTTTCTGGGAATTCCTGCTTCAATTTCTGGGAATTCCTGCTTTAATTTCTGGGAATTCCTGCTTCAGTTCCTGGGAATTTCTCCTTTGATTTCTGGAAGTTTCAGTTCCTGGTAATTTCTGCTTCAGTTTCCGGGAATTCCTCGCCCTCATCCTCGTCCCTTTCTCCCGCAGTTCCGCTACAAGCGCCGTGTTTACGCTCAGACGCTGCTGGATGACAAGCAGTTCGCCAAGCTCCACACCAAGGTAATCCCGAAATTCCCTTCCCTTGCCTTGGGATTTCCCTCTGCGCCTTCGGGAAGGAGCTTCTCATCGGGAAGGAGCTTTCCCACAGTTTGTGGATTTTCCTTGGGCTTTTCCAGAGCCTCTGGGTATTTGGAAAGGAAATTTTCCAGAGCCTGTGGGAGTTTGGGAAGGAGCTATTCCTTTTCTTTTTCCTTTTCCTTTTCCTTTTCCTTTTCCTTTTCCTTCCCCTTCCCCTTCCCCTTCCCCTTCCCCTTTCCCTTTCCCTTCCCCTTTCCCTTTCCCTTTCCCTTTCCCTTGGCTGGAGTTTCCCAGTTTGTAGATAATTGGGAAGGAGCTTTCCCAGAGCCTGTGGATATTTGGAAAAGACCTTCTCCCTTTTCCCTTTTCCCTTTTTCCCTTTTTCCCTTTTCCCCTTCTCCTTCTCCTTCTCCTTCTCCTTCTCCTTCTCCTTCTCCTTCTCCTTCTCCTTCTCCTTCTCCTTCTCTTCTTTTTCCTTCTCCTTTCCCTTCCCCTTGGCTGGAGTTTCCCAGAGTTTGTAGATGATTGGGAAGGAGATTTCCCAGAGCCTGTGGGACTTTGGGAAGGAGCTTTTCCCTTTTCCCTTTTTTTCTCTTTTCCCTTTTCCCTTTTTTTCTCTTTTCCCTTTTTTTCTCTTTTCCCTTTTCCCTTTTCCCTTTTCCCTTTTCCCTTTTCCCTTTTCCCTTTCCCTTCCCCTTGGCTGGAGTTTCCCAGAGTTTGTAGATGATTGGGAAGGAAATTTCCCAGAGCCTGCAGAAATTTGGGAAGGAGCTTTTCCCAATCCCGCGGATGACTGGGAACGTCAGCTGGGAATGACAAAGGGACAATTCCAGGCGGGATAAGAGCGGCTCTGCCCTCATTCCCTGCCCGCTGGAGCGATGCCGAACGCGGCATCGACGCCGTTTCCTGGGAGAGGCTGGGATTGGAGCTAATCCAGCAGCCAAATCCAGGGAAAAGGAGAGCAGGAACAGGGATGGGATCCTGGCTGGCGCGGGGGCACCGGGATAGCCGGAGAGCCTCGGGAACGGTAAAGGATCCGGGAGAACCGCGATAACGGCAGGGATAGTCCTGGATTGGGGATGTTCCTGGATCTGGGATATTCCTGGATCTGGGATTGGGATGATCCAGGGAATGGTTGGGAATCTGGCATGCACATTCTGAAGGGTTTGGGATGTTGGGAATTCCGGCTGTGTTTTTTGGGGAATTCCAGCTGTGCGTTTTGGGAGTTCCTGCTGTGGGTTTTGGGGGGTTCTGGCTTTGGTTTCTGGGAATTCCTGCTTCAGTTTCTGGGAATTTCTCCTTTGGTTTCTGGCAGTTTCTGTTTTGATTTCTGCAAGTTTCAGTTTCTGGGAATTTCTGCTTCAGTTCCTGGGAATTGCTCCTTTGATTTCCAGGAGTTTCAGTTCCTGGGAATTCCTGCTTCAGTTCCTGGGGAATTTCTCCTTCAATTTCTGGGAATTTCGGCTTCACCGTCTCAGAATTCCTGCTTCAGTTCCTGGGAATTCCTCTTTTTTTCAGTGCCAGGCTCTGCCTGGATCCCTTGGATCTCCTCGGGATCTGCAGCCATTTCTCCTGGATATTTTTCCCAGTGAATTGCCAGAGAATTCCCTGTGAATTCCAGAGCTGGGGCAAACAAAAATCCCCGTTGGAAAAGAGCAATCCCGTTGTGCTCAGGCAGGAAAACAGGAACGGGAAAAATCTTGGAATTTTAAAAATGTCCGCAAAGGATTTGGATGGGAAAAAAGCCTTTTGGGCTTCTCTCTTATCCCCAGCCTCTCCTTTTCCAGGAGAAATTAGGGAATGAAGGGCAGGAGAGCAGAATTCCATGGATGGGAGAGCCGAGCTGGATCTTGGGATGTGTTTGGAGAGAAGCAGGAGGGGAAAAGCGGGAAAAAAAATGGAGTGGGATGAAGGAGCTGGACAGGGAGATAAAAGTGGGATCCGGAGAAATTTGGGAATTCCTTCCAAATTCCCAAATTTGGAAGGTGTGATGGTGATAGGTGGGATTTTGGGGAGGAATTCCTGGCTGGGATGGAATTCCCAGAAAAGCTGTGACTGCTCCTGGATCCCTGGGAACATCCTGGGATGGAGTTTGGAGCAATCCGGGATCATGGGAAATATCCCATGGAATGAGGTGGGAACAGGATGGGATGAGACTGGATTTCCCTTCCCACCCAAAGCATTCCATGATTTTCCGGAGATTCCCACCGGGAGGAATTTCCAGAGGACTGGGAACGGCTCTGCGTTATCCCGGCGCGGCAGGAAATCCATAATTTTCTCTTTCTGTGGGATCAATGAATCCATTTACCTCTGCCTGGGAGCGCAGAGCGAATCCATGGATTTCCAAGGGCACAGCCTGCCTGAATCCCGGCTTTTCCGAGGATTCATTTTTCCCTGGATTTGCTGGGAACACCAGCAGGAAAGGGGTGATATTCCGCTTTTCCAGTGCTCATCCCGCTGCCAGAAAAATCCATTTATTTCCCTTCATTCCCGTTCTTCCCTCTTTATTCCCTCTCGTTTTTCCACTCTGGAGATTTTCCCAGATTTTCCTGGTGCTTCCAGAGGCTCCCAGCCAACTCCCACTGTTTTCCCAGGAAAAATCCTCTTCCCACTCCTAAAAACAGGGAAAAACACCCTAAACTCTCCCAGGAATCACCCGTGAGGTGGAATTTTGGGAAAAGATGGATGAGAGTTGAGCTGAAGCATCAGAGCCGCGATTTGGGGCAAATCCAGGTTTTGATCCCTGATTTTCCTTGGATTTTTCTCCCTGGAGAGCTGGGCAGCCTCAGCCCTATGGAAAATTATCCCAATGATGGATTTCCGGGAGTTTTTCAGTGTGGAAAAATGTGGGAGTTTGACTTTTTCCCTATTTCCTCTCCTCACAAATTCCCAAAGAATTTCTGGGGGGAAAAAATAAGGAAGTGTTGGTGAGAATTCCAAGTTTCCTGGGAAGTTCAGGGATCTTCACTCTCCCTGATTCCAATGGGAATCTGGGATTTGATCTCTCTTCACTCCCTTAAAACTCTGGAAAACCTGGAATTCCTCAAGTTCTTGAAATAATGGGATCGCCTTCCTTTCCTGCTGGGGAAATAAAAATTATTCCAGGAATTGGGGAAATAAAAATTTTTCCAGGGGAAATAAAATTTCCTGGAATTGGGGAATTCTGGGGGAATTGGGGAAGGAAAAAGAAATCCCTTTTCTCCAATCTCCTTTCGGTTTGGAGGGAATAAATCCAAGGATTCCAAAATTCCCAAAAAACCTGAAGAAGTTTCTCTGTCTCGCTTGGCATTTCCAGAACATTTTTCCCCCTATTTTCCAACTGGAAATCATCCAAATAAAAATGAAAATGAAGCGGTTTTGGGATTTGTTTGGCTCCCTGGAAAAGGTCATTTTTCCCATATGGAATTAGGGTGGGAAAATGTCGGAAGTGGAGTTTTTCCCTGAGTGTAAAATCCGGTTTCGAATTCACCATTTGGTTTGGAGTTTTTCCAAAATTTTCCCCTCGGCTCCCAACTTTTCTGCTGCGTCAGATTTTCCAGGATCTTTCCCAAATCCTAATGACTTCATCAAGCTGAGCTTCCCAAACTGGAAAAAATGGGAAAAAACCACAATGATTTGGGAATTGAAGGCAAATCTTTGGGAATTCAGACTTGGGAGAACCAAATTCCTGGAATCTGGGAATTTAATAAAAAAATTACTTCATCAAGCTGAGATTCCCAAACCAGAAAAAATGGGGAAAATTTCCAGCAATTTGGGAACTAAAGGCAAATCTTTGGGAATTCAGACTTGGGAAAACCAAATTCTTGGAATTAGGGAATTTCATAAAATAATTACTTCATTGAGCTGAGCTTCCCAAACTGGGAAAACTGAGAAAAATTCCAATGATTTGGGAATTAAATGCAAATCTTTGGGAATTCAGACTTGGGAGAACCAAACTCCTGGAATTAGGGAATTTCATAAAATAATGACTTCATCAAGCTGAGCTTCGCAAACCAGAAAAACTGGGAAAAATCCCAACGATTTGGGAATTAAAGGTGAATCTTTGGGAATTCAGACTTGGGAGAACCAAATTCCCGGAATCCGGGAATTTAATAACCGGATGTCATTATGTTTAATGACTTCATCAAACTGAGCTTCCCAAACTGGAAAAAAATGGGAAAAAATCCCAACTCTTTGGGAATTCCATCTTCGGGGTAGATTAGGACTGGAAAACTGAATTCCCACGGGATGATCCAGCAATTCCAGCCTCGAGGAGACAACGGAAGAACAATTTTCCACATGGATTTTCAACACATCCTCACCGACTCCAATCCCGTTATCCCGACATTCTCTCGGATCTCCGGGATGGCGACATTCCCTAATTTCGGGTTGTTAACATCTCATTTTTTCCCCAAATCCAGGCGAACCTCAAGAAATTCATGGAATACGTGCAGATGTTGAACTCGGAGAAGGTTTGCCGGCTGTTGGAAAAGGGATTGGATCCCAATTTCCATGATCCCGACACCGGAGGTGAGTCCCAATTTTCCATCCAGATTCCTTCCGGGAATTCCTCCAGGTTTTCCTTTGGAAGTGTTTTCCCCACTCTGCTGGTTTTTGGGGTTTTCATGGCGCAATTCCCGTTTTTAAGAGGATTTTGGGAATTCCAGTGTCGTTCTTTATGGAAAACTCTTCCCTTTGGGGTTTTTTTGGGAATCTCTCAGAAAATCCTGGTTTGGGAACTTTGGGGATTTTTGGGAATCTCTCAGTTTGGAATGTTTTCCCTTCCCATTCCCATGTTGTGTCCAATTCCTGCCTTTTCCAGGAACACCTGCAGCTGGTGTTGGATGAAGGAATTGGACTCTCAGCCATTCCTGGGATTTGGGGTTTTTTGGAATCTCTCAGCAATTCCTAGCTTGGGACCTTTGGGATTTTTTTTAGGAATCTCTCAGCAATTCATCCCGTCTGGAATCAGGCTGGAATTCCTGCCGGGTTGGGAATTTTGGGAATTCAGGGAATGCAGTGTAGATCCCTAAAAAGGATTCATCCTCTTCCCACTTTCGGGAATCTTTTCTTCTCCTTCTCTTGAGCTGGGACAGAGGGAAATGATCCCTGTGGGAATTTTTTGGGAGCATTTCCCAGGATTCTGTTGGAAATTCCAGATGTTATCCACATCCCGTGGGTTTTCCAGAGGGCAGAGGTTTTCCTTCCGCCAGGAGCAAATCTCATGGGAATTCCTCTCGCTCCAGGGTCTTCTCCTGCCTCATCCTGGGTGTTTCCCACCAGAAAATCATGGAATATTTCGGTTGGAAAAGATCATTCCCAGCGCTTGTCCTGTGTGGAATTTCTGGGAGTTGATCCTTGGGAATTCCATGGAAAACTGAGCTTCCCTGCTTGGAAAAATGTTTTCCTGTGGGGTTAAATCATGGATTGGGAATAACTGGGATGAGCCATTCCTGCTTGGAAAAATATTTTCCTGTGGAATTTAATCCCATTAATGGATTGGGAATAACTGGGATGAGCCATTCCCATTTGGAAAAATATTTTTCTGAAGGGTTTAATCCTTGGATTGGGAATAACTGGGATGAACCATTCCCACTTGGAAAAATGTTTTCCTGTGGAACTGAATCCCATTAACAAACTGGGAATAACTTGGATGAGCCATAAAACACCCTGAGCTCTGTGGGACACCCTGAGCAAATCCCAAAGGCATTCCAAATTTTGGGAATATTAATTTAAGTGGATTTTGGGAGAAGTTTGAAGCTTTTCTGGGATTTCTCCTCCTTTTCCAGGATGGAAAAATAGGGAAAATCCACCTTGGGAAAATAGGGAAAATCCACGTCCATTTCCAGCCCCATTTGCTGCTGTTCCCATTCCGGGTTGCTGGGCAGATCTTCCAGGAAAGATTCCCTGGCTTTGAAAGGGATGAAAAGCCCAAAAAAAAAAAAAAAAATTCACAGTTGCTTCCTGTAGGGACCTTGAAAAGATGGGAAAAAAATAAAAAAGGAGATCCGGGAGAAGATTCCATTATTCTGGAATTAAAGGCGAACTGCAGGGATGGTTTTGCAGGAGAAAAGAGGGAAAAAAATCTTTGGATATTTAACGAGGGCTATTTAATGAGGGACAGCGGGAGAGGGAGAGGAGGCTGGGAAAACATTGGAATGACAAAAGGAGGATTCTCGGCCTTGCGGCAAAATTCCCAAAATAATGTGGGGAAAAATTGCGGCGGGAATTGGGAATGGGGGAAGGAAAGGGGCAGGGAGAGGCTGGAAAAATTGGGAATGTTGCCCTGGAGAAGGGAAGGATGCAGGGAGAGCTCAGAGCTCCTGCCAGGGCCTAAAGGAGCTCCAGGAGAGCTGCAGAGGGACTGGGGACAAGGCATGGAGGGACAGGACACAGGGAATGGCTTCCCAGTGCCAGAGGGCAGGGATGGATGGGATCTTGGGATAGGAATTCCTGGCTGGGCTGGAATTCCCAGAGCAGCTGTGGCTGCCCCTGGATCCCTGGCAGTGTCCAAGGCCAGGCTGGAGCAACCTGGGACAGTGGGAGGAGAGACACATCCAGGAATTCCTTGGGAATGGGAGAATTCCAGGGATGAGGAGTCCAATCCTCCCTGGACAGCCAAGGCCTGACCTCCCTTTCCATGGAGAAATGATCCCAAATTTCCACTTCCAACCTCCCCTGGCCTTTGAGAACATTCCACAGTTTCACAGATCCCATTCCTGAGATATTTTGGGTGCTTCAGAACCTCATCCCAAAATTTCCCCTCCAAATCCCATTCCTGCTGCTCAGGAGGTCCTTGGGAGGGAGCAGCTCCCAGATTTGGCCTCCATGGTTCTCCCATTCCAACGGATCCAATCCAAATCTCCTATGGATATCTCGGTGGGTACAGCCAGCCGGAATCCCATGGGGAGTTGTTCCGGAGGATGGGATGAGCATTCCGTGGATTCTGTGTCCCCGCAGAGTGTCCCCTGACGGCGGCGGCGCAGCTGGAGCTCAGCACCGACATGATCAAAGCTCTGCGGAACGGCGGAGCTCACCTGGACTTCCGGACCCGGGAGGGAATGACGGCTCTGCACAAAGCCGTGAGGTGTCGGAATCACGCGGCTCTGCTGGTCAGTGCGGGAATTCCCCTTCCTCCTTCCCTTCCCTTCCCTTCCCTTCCCTTCCCTTCCCTTCCCTTCCCCTTCCCTTCCCTTCCCTTCCCTTCCTTCCCTTCCCTTCCCTTCCCTTCCCTTCCCTTCCCTTCCTTCCCTTCCTTCCCTCTTCCCTTCCTTCCCTCTTCCCTTCCCTTCCTTCCTTCCCTTCCCTTCCCTTCCTTCCCTTCCCTTCCTTCCTTCCCTTCCCTTCCCTTCCCTCCTTCCCTCCTTCCCTTTCCCTTTCCCCTTTCCCTTTCCCTTTCCCTTTCCCTTTCCCTTTCCCCTTTCCCTTTCCCCTTCCCCTTCCCTTTCCCTTCCCTTTCCCTTTCCTTTCCTTTCTTCCTTCCCTCTCTCCCTTCCTCCCTTCTTCTCTCTCACTCGCCCTCCTTCTGCTCCTTCCCTCTCTTCTCCTCTCCCCTTTCCCAGATCCTTCCTTCCTTCCTTCCTTCCTTCCTTCCTTCCTTCCTTCCTTCCTCCCTCCCTCCCTCCCTCCTCCTCCCATCCTTCTCCATCCTTTCCCAGATTTTGCTTCAGCTCCTTCCCTCCCTTCTCCTCTCCCCTTTCCCAGATTTTCCCTCCATTCCCTCCTTCCCTCCCATTTTCCCTCCATCATTCCACCCTTTTCCCCCCACCCTCTCCCCATGCCAATTCCACACCACATCCCTGTGGGATTTTTTTTTTCCCGGCAGACGCTGCTGGATCTGGGAGCATCCCCGGATTACAAGGACAGCCGAGGGCTGACCCCGCTGTACCACAGCGCCATGGTGGGAGGAGATCCCTACTGCTGCGAGCTGCTGCTGCACGACTACGCGCGGCTCGGCTGCGTCGATGAGAACGGCTGGCAGGAGATCCACCAGGTGGGACGGGATCTGCAGGGATGGGAGCTGCCCATGGGAATTCCATCCATGGATGGGGTGGTTCCATCCCCAAAGTTGAGGGCTGGACTGTGGGAATGTTCTCCTGATGGATATCCAAAACATGGATGGAGATCCACCAGGTGTTGAGGGCAGGAGATCCACCAGGTGCCATGGGATCTGCAGGGATGGGAGCTGCCCATGGGAATTCCATCCATGGATAGGGGGGTTCCATCCCCAAAGTTGAGGGCTGGATTGTGGGAATGTTCTCCCAGTGCCCATGGATGGAGATCCTCCAGGTGTTGTGGGCAGGGGATCCACCAGGTGCCATGGGATCCATAGGGATGGGATCTGGCTGTGGGAATTCCATCCATGGATGGGATTGTCTCATCCCTGGGATTGAGGGCTGGACTGTGGGAATGTTCTCCTGGTGCTCATGGATGGAGATGTTCTCCCAGTGCCCATGGATGGAGATCCTGCAGGTGTTGTGTGCAGGGGATCCACCAGGTGGGATGGGATCCATAGGGATGGGAGCTGCCCATGGGAATTCCATCCATGGATAGGGTGGTTCCATCCCCAGAGTTGAGGACTGGATTGTGGGAATGTTCTCCTGAGGGACATCCCAAAAATGGATGGAGATCCACCAGGTGGTGGAGGGCAGGAGATCCATCAGGTGGGATGGGATCTGCAGGGATAGAATCCAGCCATGGGAATTCCATCCATGGATGGAGTTGTTCCATCCCTGGGGTTGAGGACTGGACTGGGGGAATGTCCTCCTGGTGCCCATGGATGGAGACCCACCAGGTGGGATGGGATCTGGCTGTGGGAATGCTATCCATGTGTCCATGTCCCAGAGTTAAGGACTGGATTGTAGGAATGTTCTCCTGATGGACATCCAGAACATGGATGGCTGGAGATCCACCAGGTGTTGGAGGGCAGGAGATCCATCAGGTGGGAAGGGATCCATAGGGATGGGAGCTGGCTGTGGGAATTCCATCCATGGATGGGATTGTCCCATTCCTGGGTTGAAGGCTGGATTGAGCTCCATCCCAGATTTTCCAGCCTCTCCCAGTGGTTGGGATCTTCCCAAAAAGGATGGCTGGCTCTGAGGAGAACCCTTTGGGATCCAGGCTCCAAATCCCTGTTTTCCAAGGGGTTTGGAGTTGGGAACACTTGGATTTGGGTTCAGGAGTCCTGAGCTTTGTGCTTCCAGATCCTTGGGATGGGATGGGATGGGATAGGATAACGGGATGGGATGGGATAAAGGGATGGGATGGCTCTCCCTGGATCCCATTGGAATGTCTCCCATTGGACCCAGATGTCCATCCCTCCAAGGTGGGAATAAAAAATCTGGGAATTTGTCCTTGGGATCCCAGTTATGGATCCAACCCTCCGTCCTCCTTGGCCGACCATTGAATCCCGGGATGGAAATCCCAATTTTCCAGAGATTTGAGTTCACCCCGAGCCACCAACCAGCCTGGAGGAGCTTTCAGATCCAGGATGATCCCAACTTTTCCCATTGATCCAGAGCCGATTTATCCCACAAATCTCCATTCTTAGGGATCTGTGAGGAGCCTCTGGATCCAGGATGATCCCAACTTTTCCCGTTGATCCAGAGCCGATTTATCCCACAAATCTTCATTCTTAGGGATCTGTGAGGAGCCTCTGGATCCAGGATGATCCCAACTTTTCCCGTTGATCCAGAGCTGATTTATCCCATGAATCTCCATTCTTAGGGATCTAGGATGAGCCACACCCACAAAATTCCCACCTTTCCGAGCCTGGCCGAACCCAGCAGACGATTTACGGGATTTCCTCAATTCCTGCTGCTCCCTGATTTCCCGTTTTCCCGTTTTTTTCCCGGGATCAGGCCTGTCGCTACGGCCACGTGCAGCACCTGGAGCATCTCCTGTTCTACGGAGCGGACATGACGGCCCAGAACGCCTCAGGAAACACCGCGCTGCACATCTGCGCCCTCTACAACCAGGTGGGATCCAGTTCCCCAGTCCCGAGGGGTTTGGGATCCAGCCCTGTCCGGGGACGAGGCTGTTTGTCCTCGTAGGTCATGGGTTTGGGATCCATAGGACTTCCTGGTTTTGGGGTTCCATGAGATTTCCTGGTTTTAGGATCCATGGTTGCTCCTGGGTTTGTGTTTAACAGGAGCTCCTGGTTTTGGCATCTCCTGGTTTTGGGATCCATGAGATATCCTGGGTTGGGGATCCATGGGAGCTCCTGGTTTTGGGATCCATAGGAGCTCCTGGGTTTGGGATCCATAGGAGCTCCTGGTTTGGGATCCGAGGAAGCTCCTGGTTTGGGATCCGAGGAAGCTCCTGGGTTTGGATTCCATGGGAATTCCTGGTTTTGTATTTCATGGTTGCTCCTGGTTTTGGGTTTAATGGCAACTTCTGGTTTGGGATCCATGGTTGCTCCTGGGTTTGGGTTCAATGGGAGCTCCTGGTTTTGGGATCCATGAGATATCCTGGTTTTGGGATCCATGGGATCTCCTGTTTTGGGATCCATGGGATCTCCTGGTTTTGGGATCCATGAGATATCCTGGTTTTGGGATCCATGGGAGCTCCTGGTTTGGGATCCATAGGAGCTCCTGGGTTTGGGATCCATGGGAGCTCCTGGGTTTGGGTTTAATGGAATCTCCTGGGTTTGGGGTCTGTGGTTGAATCCTGGGGACACTGGAAACCACAGGGGAGATGCCACCAGCCTGGGACATTCATGGCTCTCCCAGTTCCCAAATCCCGAGGGTGGAATTCACTCCCTGGCCTGGGATGAGGCTGTTCCTCTACATAGCTCCTGGTTTTGGGATCCATGGGATCTCCTGGGTTTGGGTTCCATGAGAGCTCCTGGGTTTGGGTTCAATGGGAACTCCTAGGTTTGGGATCCATGGGAGCTCCTTTTGGGATCCATGGGAGCTCCTGGGTTTGGGATCCATGGGATCTCCAGGTTTTGGGTTCCATGAGATTTCCTGGTTTTCAGATCCATGAGATCTCCTGGTTTTGGGATCCATAGGATCTTGTGGGTTTGGGATCCATGAGAGCTCCTGCGTTTGGGTTCCACAGGATCCAAAATCCTGATCCAATTCCCATTTTCCCTGGTTTTTTCCCCTTTCCCAGGAAAGCTGTGCCCGAGTTCTCCTCTTCCGAGGCGCCAGCAAGGAAATCCGGAATTACAACAGCCAGACGGCATTCCAGGTGAGGAGAAATCCCGGGAATCTTCTGGAACTTCCCGTTATTCCCAGGGCAGCTCTGCCACGTGTCCAGGGATTTATCCAGGTGGGATTTGTCCCACTGGGAATGGATTTGGGATGAGCGTTTGGAGCAGGAGGGAGGATAAAGCACATGGAATTTGTGGGAAAAGGATGGGAATGTGGGATTTTGTGGGATGTGGAGGTGGGAAGGAGAGGCTGTTGATATTTTTTGGGATGGGAATGGTTGGGAAGGAGGAAAATCCTTGGAAAAGGGGCAGAATCCTTGGAAAAGGAGTGGAAAGACCTCAAATTCCATCCACTTCCATGGACACCTCCCACTATCCCAGCTTTTTCCAAGCCACATCCAACCTTGGAAAATTCCAGGGATAGAATTTTGTGGCTCCTCCGGACAATTTAATTCCTTGTTATCTTTTGGAATTTTCTTGGTTCTCCAGCCGATAAAAACGGGAAGATCCATCAGAAAGTGACCACAGCACTGGGAATTTTAAATATCAATGGGAAAATCAATAATTCTTACTTGGATTCATTGGGAAAAACAACCCCAAAACTACACAAATCCATTGGAATTTTTTTTCCTGTTGATCCCAAGTTTCTTTTTACGGAGCAGGTGACTCAGGAATTGAGCTGAAACCTGGGATTGAGAAATCCCAAATTTCCTCCATCCCTGAGTTCTGTTCCAGTGGGATCCAGGTGTTGGCTCATCCCAAACATTCCCGGGGGAAATGCAGTTTTCCCAGCTCGCTCCATGGAGGAAAAAAATCCAGGAAAAAGGGAGGGAAGCCTCAAGTGTGGAATAAAAAATTCCAGAAAAAAGGGAGGAAACCTCAGGAATCCAAAGCTTTCCCAGCCTGATCCACGGAGTAAAAAATTCCGGGAAAAAGGGAGTAAAACCTCTGGAATCCAAAACTTTCCCACCAGAATCCATGGAGTAAAAAACTCTGGGAAAATGGGAGGAACCCTCAGGTATCCCAAGCTTTCCCTGCTCCATCGTCTCCCAATATTTCCCTCTTCCCTCACTCCTTGCATCCCATTTTCCCCTGGAATTCTCCTCCTCCTTTCCCTCTATCCTGGTTTTAATCAATCCCTAAAACCTCCCAAAACCTGGGAATGTTTGGGCTTTGATGTCATCCTCACTTGTCCTGGGATTTGGGAACAAAATCCAGGATTTTCCATGATCCCTGTGTGTCCAGCTCCCGATATTCTGGGATTTCTGACTTTTCCATATCCCTGAGAAAATTCAAGATATTCCCAGTGGGATTTGGGGCAGGAAGAAATTCTCACCTGGTTTAAGGGCTTTTTCCAAACCGAGGGCTCCAGAATTCCAGGGAAATCCTCCCTTTTCCCGCACTTTGGGATTTCTGGGAGGCGTCAGATGGATTTGCCGCGTCTGGCAGCGCCGGGATGTGTTTTTCTCCCGGGATTTGTGGGGTGACAGCTCCCGGCGACACCTCCCGGCTGCATCCGTGGGATGCGGAGAACTCGGGAATGGCAGCCCAGATGGAGCAACCATCTGGGAGCAGCGGGATTGACCCGGGAGCGGCGCCAGGATCCGGGGAGCTGGGAAAAAAGCTGGGATGTGTTTGGAGTCTGTCTGGCCAGGGGGAAATGGAGAAGTTTGGGAAAAGGGGGGATTTGGGTATCCTGGTTAAATTAATGGAAAAGGGTAATCCAAACAGTTTTCCTGTTTGCTGGGATGATGGGCAGGAGGGAAATCATTGGGAATGACTCAGTGATTGGAGAAGTCAATGGATGGGATTGGGATTGGTTGGGGTTGGGGTTGGGATTGAGATGGGATTGGGATTGAGATGGGATTGGGATTGGGATTGGGATTGGAATTGGAATTGGAATTGGAATTGGAATTGAAATTGAAACTGAAATTGAAATTGTGATTGGGATTGGGATTGGAATTGGAATTGGAATTGGAATTGAAATTGAAACTGAAATTGAAATTGTGATTGGGATTGGGATTGGAATTGAAATTGAAATTGAAATTGAAATTGAAATTGAAACTGAAACTGAAATTGAAAATGTGATTGCGATTGGGATTGTGATTGAGATTGGGATTGGGATTGGGATCAAATGGGATTTAAGGAATCTGGAATAACAGAAAGTATCCCTAGGGCCTTTAAGGTCCCTTCCATCCCAAAGCATTCCATGAATCCGTGAGAAAAATAGCTGACAATTCAGGAAGTTGGGAACAAATCTGGGATGTGCTTGGAATCTGCCTGGACGAGGGAAAGTGGAGAAGTTTGGGAAAAGGGGGGATTTCAGTGTCCTGGATAAATCCATGGGATCATGGAAAAGGATGAACTTGGAAATCCAAAGGTTCCTTTCCCATCTTTCTGTTTATTTTCCCTTCCAAATTCCCCAAATTCCAGTCATTTTTCCTTCTCTCCCAAACCTTTGGGACAGCAGATTTTATGGATTTATATCCAAGGAGAGGAAAAAACTCAGGATTTGGAGCAAACTTGTGGGAAAACACGGATTTTCCCTCAATCTCCTCTCTCTCCAGCCGAATTTCCCACAAGGAATTTCTCCTTCCTCCCGGCAATCCCTGCTCCGGCTGAGGACACAGAACTGGGAATTTTGGGTTTGGAAAACCGGGAAAAAAGAGGGAATAAAGATGCAAGGAGAGTGAGAGAATTCCAGCTGATAGTGGAGGGAGCGAGAGGCTCTGAGTCACCGGGATAAATTTATCCCTGGTCACAAGTGGGGATGCAAATGAGATGCAAATGAGATGCAAACGAGCCCCGCGTGGCTCTCGGAGGAGGGCAGGGAAGTGCAGAACAGCCTAGATAACCCCAATTCCCATGGGAATAAAAGTGGGACAAATCCAGTTGTTCCCACTGGTTTCCATCCCGGATTATCCCAATCCAGCTGCTTCCCATTCCCAAGGAAGCTGCGGGAGCTGGAGAGGCTGGAAAAGTTGGAAAAGCTGGGAAAAGTGGGAAAAGCTGAAGTGGTTCCGGTTTGTGGGATAACCAAACTGACTCAATCCATCCAGTTTTCCCAGTTTTCCCAGTTTTCCCAGTTTCTCTCACGTTTTTTTCCTGAGGATTTTCCCAATGGATTTCCTGGCTCGGATTCATCTCCCTGAGGTTCTTCCGTTTCTCCCAGGGATGGTTTTGCTCCTTGGGCTGGAATATTGGATTTTTCTGGGATGTATTGTTGGTTTGGAGGTTTTTTTCCCAATTCTGAGAGAAATTAAGGAAAAGTTGGATGGCTTTTCCTGGGTTTTCCATGTTAATCTGACCTCACGGAATTCCGGGATTATTGAGGTTGGAAAAGAATTCCAAGGTCACCAAGTCCAAGGTGGGCCAAATCCTCACCTTGTCCCCAGCCCGGAGCTCTGAGTGGAATTCCAGGAATTCCTTGGATACCTCCAGGGATGGGAAATCCAAACCTCCCTGTTTAGCCCCTTTGGGCTTTCCAAGGAATTTGTCCCTTTGGATTCTCCAAGGAATTTGTTCGTTTGGTTTCTCCAAGGAACTTTTTCCTCTGGTTTCTCCAAAGAATTTGTTCTTTTAATTTCTCCGAGGAATTTGCTCCTTTGGATTCTCCAAGGAATTTGTTCCCTTGGTTTATCCAAGGACCTAGATCCTTTGGATTCTCCGAGGAATTTGTTCCTTTGGGTTCTTCAAGGAATTTTATCCTTTGGATTCTCCTTCCCATGAGGGGAAACCACGGATGGGTGTCAGGAAGGCAATGTTGGATGTCGGTCTGGAATTCCAGGAATGTCCTGGCAATGTCCAAGTGGAAGTGACTCCTTGGCTGGGAATGAGTTGGTCCTGTGGGATTTGGAGACTTGGGGATTTTGGGATTTGGGGGATTTTGGGATTTGGGGGATTTTGGGATTTGGGGATTTGGGGGATTTTGGGATTTGGGGATTTGGGGACATCAGGATTTGGGGACTTGAGGACTTAAGGATTTGGGGACATGGGGATTTCGGGATTTCAGGATTTCAGGACAGGGGACTTGAGGATTTTGGGATGTGGGGTATTGAGGATTTAGGGATTTGGAGATTTGGGGAATTTGAGGATTTGGGGATTTTGGGGATTTGGGAACTTGAGGATTTGGAGATTTGAGGATTTGGGTATTTGGGGATTTCGGAGATTTGGGGATTTGAGGATTTAGGTATTTGGGAATTTTGGGGATTTGGGGGTTTGGGTATTTGAGGACTTGT
Organism: Entomyzon cyanotis; assembly: GCA_024500445.1. Classification (NCBI taxonomy): domain Eukaryota; kingdom Metazoa; phylum Chordata; class Aves; order Passeriformes; family Meliphagidae; genus Entomyzon; species Entomyzon cyanotis. The sequence continues at coordinate 4,098,836 of JAKEPQ010001019.1, forward strand.
GGATTTGGAGATTTTGGAGATTTGGGGATTTGAGGATTTGGGGATTTGAGGATTTAGGGATTTGGCGATTTTGGGGATTTGGAGACCTTGCGGATTTGGAGATTTTGAAGATTTGGGGATTTGAGGGCTTGGGAATTTGAGGACTTGCAGATTTGGGAACTTGGCTGCTGGGCAATCCCCTTCCATCAGGAACAGCCTGCCCAGAGCATTCCCAATCCCTGGAATGTCCCCAATCCTTCAGAAGTGACCCCTGGGGACACAATTCACTGACCCCCGGTGACATTGGGTCAGCAGCTGGACCAGCCGATCCCAAACCTCTCCAGAATTCCATGATTTTAACCAGGACCCAAACCCAACACCTCCCGAACATTCCCAATCCGGGATGAATTCCCGACCAGAATCCGGATGTCACCACCAGGGGGACAAGGACTGGAATTGTCCCCAATCCAAGGCCACCCTGGCGCCACCAGACGTTGGCACCTCGGGATTCCGGGATGAGCCGAGGCAGAAGAATCCTTGGCTTTCTGCCATGGAAAAGCCGGAAAAGCCACTCGGATCTTCTCATCCATCCTTTTCCCATCCCTTTTCCGTGTTTTTTCCCAGGTGGCCATCATTGCAGGGAATTTCGAGCTGGCGGAAATCATCAAAACCCACAAAGAGTCCGATGTTGGTGAGTTGGATTTTTCCCGCTTTTCCTGTTTTTTCCTCCTTTCCTCTGGATTGGACTGGGGGGGGATTAATGGATTTTCCTGGTGTTGTATCCATGGGATCTGCAGCTAGTTTGGATCTTGGAAGTGTCAGGGATTCTCCTGAGGCTGGAGGGATCCAGGCTGGTTTTCCAGCTCTGGAATTCCCAAGCTCTGGAATTATCCTGGAATTATTAATTAGATATTAATTCTGATTGTTGCTCTGGTGTAAAATCCTTATTTTTTCCCTCTCTTTGGATCCCTGAGGCATTTTCATTCCCAAAATCCCAGGGCTTGGGACAAGGAGGGAAAATCCTCTGGGAATAGGAGCAGAGTGGGAGCTTTTCCAGCTGGATTTGCTTTTTAAGGAATATTTTTGGGAATTCTGATCCCTTGTGTTTCCCTTCACCTTCCCTGATGTCCCCATGGGAGAAATTCCTTGAAAAAGTGAGTTTAGATCAGGAATAAAATCCACACTTCTTGCATTCCCGTGGATTATTCCAAGGAATTTATGGATCCAGAGCTGCCAATGGAGGGAGCAGTGAGAATTCCCAGCATTTTTCTTTCCACAGAAGGTATGGAATCATTGGATCAGCAGCTGGAAAAAGATTTTAGGAAAAAAATTCCTGGCTGGTTTTTTCCCAACTCCCTTTTCCCGAGATCCGGAGCCAGCTGCCAGGAATTTGGGATGGGATAGAAAAGTCAGGAAGGACATTGGGAAAGAGCCTGAAAATTCCTTTGCTTGCAAAGTCATGGAATTAATCCGAGGGAAAAAAAGTTTCCTGGGAGAGAGGGAGTTGGGAATAAATGACCTCCAGAAGTCCCTGCCAGCCTAAATTCCCCTCGGCTGGCATTTGCACCTGCGGTTTTCCTTGGGAAAAAAAAAAAAAAAAAGAGGGAAAAAAAGCAGGAAAATGAGCAGGGAAAGGTGTCAGGAGCAATGAAATGTCCTGGGATCAGCTCCGGCTGCCGAGGGAAAAATAGGTCAGGGAAGAATTCCAAATTAATTCCGATCGGAGCGGCAGGTCCAGATGGTCCTGCTTGCCGCCGGGAGCTTCCCGGGGTTTGGAAATTGGGTTTGGAAGTTTGGGAGGAGCTGAGGAATTGTGTCGGAGCAGGGAATGATTCCTGCTCCTGTTCTTTTCCCGCGGTTTTGTCGGGAAAATTAAGGAATTTTCGGGAAAATTAAGAAAATTAAGGAATGTTGAGAGCGAGGATTTGGTGGGATCGGGGTTGGAATGAAGTTTGAGGAGAGATCTTCCCGTGGAATTCCCGGCGGGAATCCGGGCTTGGTTGAGGTGGGAATTGGTGATCCCAGATCTGCAGAGGGAGGGAGTTGGGAGTTCTTCCCAGCAGAATTCCAGGCTCATCCATGTTTCCATCGGGATCCCATTCATTCTTGCAGCACTCCCGAAATTTTTGGAGTTGTGTTGGATCTTGAATCCCAGCTATTCCAATCCTTTCTACGATCCCAAAATTTGTGGAATTGTCTTGGATCTTGAATCCCAACTATTCCAATCCTTTCTATGATCCTGAATTTTTTTGAATTCTGTTGGATCTTGAATCCCAACTATTCCAATCCTTTCCACAATCCCAGGTTGCTCCAAGCCCTTTCCAATGTCCTCAGACACTTCCAGGGATCCAGGGGCAGCCAGGGAATCTCTGGAATGTGGAGCAAATCCAGAGGGAGAGAACCGAGCTTCCTTCCAGTGAAAATAATCCAGGAGCTCCTCCAGAAATCCAGGAATCCACGGATTTCCATCCCAAAATCCCGATTCCATCCCAGCCGCCAGCACTGGGCTGGAGTTGGGAATCCTGGGAAGCAGGAGTTGTTCTCAACAGTAGGAAATGTTCCTGGAGTGTGGGAATTCAGCTTTTCCAAGGTTTTCCTTCCTCATTCCCGTGGCAGAGATTCCTGGGGTTTGGGAGGTTGGATCCCAAGGAATTGTCAGCACATTCCCACCTTGGCACATCCCAATCCCAGGGGGTGGAGCAGAGCTTCAGCTCCCACTGCTCCAGGAGGGTTGGGAGACATTCCCGGATCAGGAATTCCTCAGGGAATTCCTTGGGGGAATTCCTGGATCACCTTCTCCAGGAACAAGGAGAGCTTATTCCAAGGGAATTCCGAGATGGGTGGAATTCCATGTGTGGGGAGATGCTGTGGGAATTTTCCAGTTTGGGAAATGCCATGGGAATTCTCCAGGTTGGGAAGTACATTGGGAGTTCTCCAGGTTGGGAAATGCTTTGTGGGAATTTTCCAGTCTGGGAGATGCCATGGGAATTCTCCAGGCTGGGAAATTATGTGGGAATTCTCCAGTTTGGGAAGAGCTGCAGGGATTCGCCAATTTGGGAGATTCCATGGGAATTCTCTAGTGGGGGGGGGGTTGGGAGAAGCTGTGGGAATTCTCCACTTTGGGAAGTGATGTGGGAATTCTCCAGGTTGGGAAGTGCCCTGGGAATTCTCCAGTCTGGGATATGCTGTGGGAATTCTCCAGTTTGGGAGATTCCATGGGAGTTTTCCAGTCTGGGAGAAGCTGTGGGAATTCTCTACTTTGGGAAGGGATATGGGAATTCTCCAGTTCAGGACATTCCATGAGAATTTTTCAGGTTTTGGGGGATGCCGTGGGAATTTTCCAGTCTGGGAAACACCTTTCCCCTATTCCAGTTTGGGGCATTCCAGGTGCCCTCTCCATTTTGGGACATTCCACGGGAATTCTCCAGTTTGGGACATTCTGTGGGAATTCTCCAGTTTGGGACATTCCATGGGAATTTTCCAGTTTGGGAGATTCAGTGGGAATTCTCTGCTTTGGGACATTCCACGGGAATTCTCCAGTTTGGGAAGTGCCGTGGGAATTCCCCACTTCGGGAAACGCTTTTCCCCCTTTCCAGCCTGCGCCACTCCGCGCTCCTTCCCTGCTCCCCTTCGGAATTTTCCACGATTCCGATGGAAAACGTGGCCTCTCCGCCTGGAGCCAAGCAGACATTTGCTCTCCTCGTGCTTTTCCATGAATATTTATCATGGAAGCAGCGAATCCAAACAAACCTCGGAGCGCTGATTGCGCTCTGCTCCCTTCGGCTGGCAGGAATTTTCGGGAGCAGCTCCGGGTTGGGAATTCCTCAGGGAGATTTAGTCATGTCCTTCTCCCCTCATGGAGCATCCAGACCCTTCGGAAAACAGGGATTTGTGTTTCCCTTCGGAAAACAGGGATCCGGCTGCTCCGAGCGGTGCTGTCATGGTAACGGAAGGGATTGGTTTTGCCGGGAGAACCTCGGTAAACAGACTTGGAATAAAGTCTGGGAAAGGTGTGGAGAGGAATATCCGGAGCTCATTGTAGGAATCGCGCCAAGTTTTGTTCCTCGCTTGTTCTCCCTTCCCGGCTTTTTCCAGCTGGGAATTGTGGATTGGGGGAGGATGGGATGGGGAAATATTCCATAAAAAAGGGCATTTGGAAGTGGTCGGGAAATGTCCTGAGTCCTGGAGTTTGGATTTGGTGGTTCTTCATCACCATACATCATCATCATCATCATCGTCATCATCATCATCTCTCCTTCCCGCCCTTTCCCACTGGGAATTGTGGATTTGGGGGATGGGATGAGGAAAAATTCCATAGAACTGGAAATCTGGGAGTGGTCTGGAAATGTCCTGAGTCCTGGAGTTTGGACTTGGTGGTTCATCATCATCATCATCATCATCATCATCACCTCTCTCTCTTCTCACCCCTTCCCACTGGGAATTGTGGATTTGGGGGATGGGATGAGGAAAAATTCCATAGAACTGGAAATCTGGGAGTGGTCTGGAAATGTCCTGAGTCCTGGAGTTTGGATTTGGTGGTTCTTCATCATCATCACATCATCATCATCATCATCATCATCTCTCCCTTCCCGCCCTTTCCCACTGGGAATTGTGGATTTGGGGGATGGGATGAGGAAATATTCCATAAAAAAGGATCTTTGGAAGTGGTCTGGAAGTGTCCTGATTGTGGTTCCTGGAATTCACACTCAGTGGTTCTTCATCATCATCATCATCATCACCATCACTGTGCTCACCCAGCCAGTTTGGAATCCCAGAATCCCTGAGCCTGGGAAAGAATTCCAAGGTCACTGAATCCAAGCTAGGCCTGATCCCATCCCAGAGCCCTGAGTGGAATTCCAGGAATTCCTTGGACACCTCCAGGGATTGGAATTCCAAACCTCCCTGGGCAGCTCCTGCCAAGGCCTGACCAACTTTTCCATGGAAAAAATTCCTGCTGATTCCAACCTGGAACTCTCCTAGCCCAGCCCTTCCCTCTTGAGAAGTTCTTCAGGCAGCACTTTCCCTTCCTTGATTTTTCCAGGGATTTTCTGTAAGGATGGAATCCAAAATGAAACATCTCCTGGACATCTGTCCCCTCCCTGGGGGACACCTGGTCTTGCTGGTGGCACTTGGGACATCCTGTGGATCCCATGGATCAGTGGTGGTCCCACGGTTCCGGGAATTGTTGGGATTGATGGTCTGGGAAGGATTTTCCAACCCTTATGTCTCCGAAATTCCATGGTTTTGGTCTGGTTTTCCCTTTGGGATGGCTTTGGTGGGACATCCCTCCTTTGGTGGCACTTGGGGACACGGATCAGTGGTGGCCCCACAGTTCTGGGAATGGTTGGGATTGATCATCTTGGAGAGCTTTTCCAATCCAAACAGCTCCGAAATTCCATAGTTTTGTTTGGGATTTGGGGTTTTTTTGGGGGTTTATTTTTTGTTTTTTGTTTGGTTGTTTGGGTTTTGGTTTTTGGGATGGCCTTGGTGGGACACCCAACCTCGCTGGTGGCCCTTAGGGACACGAATTGCTGGTGGCCCCACAGTTCTGGGAATGATTGGGATTGACAGCCTGGGAAAGATTTTCCAACCCTCATGGCTCTGAAATTCCATGGTTTTGCTCGGAGGGCTTTTCCAACCCTTAGAGCTCCAAAATCCCATCGTTTTGAGCCGTTTTCCCATCAGAATGTCCTGGATGTGGCTGCCGAGGGCAGGCGGCGGTGACAGGAGACTGGGAAGCTCCACAGCCGGGAGAAATTCCCACACCGCCGGCTTGGGACTCATCGGAGAACGAACAACGCCTGCCGTTGCCACGGCAACGGGAAGAGTTCCAGGAGCCTGAAATTCTCGGACTTTGAACCTCAAATATTCCTCGGGAAAACATTCGGAGCTCTGCTTGGGCTGGTCATTCCCAACCCTGGGATTTTCCTTCCCCTTGGAGAAGCCTGGGGATCCACCATGGAGAGGTGGCCTTGGAATGTCGGCTCTGGGAACATCCCGAATCCAGAGGGATGGGAAATCCCTGTCTGCTGTTCTCTGTTCCGGCTTGGAATGGGAGAAATCCATGTTTTTCCCAATGTGGTGGCTCCAGGAATGGGCTGGATGTGGAAAATTCCGGGTTTCCCGCTGGATTTTGCCAGACATGCCAGACAAATTTTAGGGATGTTAAAGTTTGGGATAGGAATGGACTCTTTAAACAAAACATTGGAAAATCCCATTTTCTGGGAGGTTTGTAAGGCAGAACTTCTTCCTCTTTCATGTCTGCATCAGTTTCACGGATCATGGAATTGTTTAGGCTGGAAAAGTCCTTTAAGACATGGAATCCAACAATTCCCAGCACTTCCAAGGCCACCACTGGATCCAAGTCCTCAAATTCCACATCTGTAGGGTTTTAAATCCCTCCAGGATGGGAATTCCATTCCCAGTCCCTCTGCAGAGCTGGAGTTTGCACTTCCAGGTGGATTTGGGATTTGGGAAAGGCATTTCCTTTTTTTTCCAACTTTTTTTCTGGCATTCCCAAGGATTGGGAGGGAAGTCAGAGCAGGGAGCAGTTGGTGATTTATTCCAGTGTTGGATTTTCCCATCTTTTCTCCTGGCGCATTCCCGGAGCTCTGGAATAGGGACTTGGAAACAGAGGAGCAGCCGGGATTTGTGGGAATGTCCCGTGGGTGCCACCAGCTCTGATCCAGGGGCAGCTGGATGTGGATTTGGGAATTCTGCTGCTCCTGGCTTGGGTCATCCGAGCTTCCTGAGATCCCTCTGGTGATCCACGCTTGGATCTCCTGTCCCAGGATGAATTCCCAGTGCTGGGAGAGGAGCTGGGAGCAGATGGAGCTGAATCCACATGTTCCTGATAATTTCCTTCTTCCCGACTCCACCCACATTCCCAACCTTCTCCTCCATCGTTCTCCCAGTGTGGAATCCTCCTCTCCTTGGCCATTCCCTTCTTCCCAACCCAACTCTACCCACATTCCCAACCCTCTTTCTCCTCTCCCATCTTCCCGTCAAGCAGATGGAGCTGCAGCCATGACCATTCCTATCTTCCCAACCCAACTCCACCCACATTCCCAACCTTCTCCTCCATCGTCTTCCCAGAGTGGAATCCTCCTCTCCTTGGCCATTCCCTTCTTCCCTTCTTCCCCCCCCCCCCCCCCCCCGCCCCCCCCCCCCCCCCCCCCCCCCCCCCCCCCCCCCCCCTTCTTCCCAACCCAACTCCACCCACATTCCCAACACTCCTTCTCCTCCCCCATCTTCCCACCAAGCAGATGGAGCTGCAGCCATGACCATTCCCTTCTTCCCAACCCAACTCCACACAAATTCCCAACCTTCTCCACCACCATTTTCCACTGTGGAATCCTCCTCTCCTTGACCATTCCCTTCTTCCCAACTCCATCCACATTCCCAACCTTCTCCTCCATCGTCTTCCCAGTGTGGAATCCTCCTCTCCTTGACCATTCCCTTCTTCCCAACCCAACTCCACGCCCATCCCCAACCCTCCTTCTCCTCCACCCTCTTCCACCTTTAACACAGCTGCTCTTCCAGCACCTAATCCCGCTCTCCCATTTTTCCCAGTGCCTTTCCGAGAAACTCCCAGCTACACCAAGCGCCGCCGGCTGCTGGGCTCGGGTGGCCTGGCGTCGCCGCGGGTCCTGCAGCGCTCGGCCAGCGACAACAACCTGAAGGCCGAGAGCCGCGCTTCCTACTCGCCGGTGCCGTCGCTCCGGAGCCTCCCGCCGCAGCTCCTGGTGCAGATGCAGGAAGCGGCGGCCGGAATCGTGTCGGGAGAAGGGAGTTTGGTGAGATCCAGCAGCGCCCAGAGCGCCCACAGCCGCTCGCCGTCGCTGCAGCGAGTGCAGGAGGAGAGGGAGGCCGAGGTGCCGTCGCTGCGGCGGAGCAGCCGCGGGAAAGCCAGGTGGGGAGATGGGTGGAGGTGGGATTGCGTGGATTGGGAGATGGGATTCCATGGACTGGGAAATGGGATCCCTTGGACTGGGAGATGGGATCCCTTGGATTTGGAGATGGGATTTTGTGGATTGGGAGATGGAATCCTTTGGACTGGGAGATGGGATCTTGTGGATTGGGAGATGGGATTTTGTGGATTGGGAGATGGAATCCTTTGGACTGGGAGATGGGATTTGGATTGGGAGATGGGATTTTGTGGATTGGGAGATGGGATCCCTTGGACTGGGATATGGGATTCCATGGACTGGGAGATGGGATTGCATGGATTGGGAGGTGGGATTCATGGACTGGGAAATGGATCTTGGACTGGGAGATTGGATCATGGACTGGGAGACTGGATATGGACTGGGAGATGGGATAGGGTGGGCTGGGAAATGGGATTGCGTGGATTGGGAGATGGGATTTTGTGGATCGGGAGATGGGATTGTGGATGGGAGAAGGGATCTCATGGATTGGGAGATGAAATTCCCTGGATTGGTAGGGTGTAGTCCAATTCCATGGATTGGTGGATGGAGCTGGGAGATGGGATCCCATGGATCAGGAGATAGGATTCCATGGATCAGGAAAAGGGATCCCATGGACTGTGAGATGGGATTCTGGTCCTTCCAGTTGGGAAGAAAAGAATGGCCAAGGAGAGGAGAATGAAGCTCCATTCTGGATTGGACCAGTGGTCCAATGTGGTCCAATGCCATGGATGGGTGGATGGAGCTGGGAGATGAGATCCCATGGACTGGGAGATGGGGATCCATGGATTGGTGAATGGAGCTAGGAGTCCATGGATTGGTGGATGGAGATGAGAGATGGGATCCCGTGGATTGGTGGGGTCTGGTCCAATGGTGGTGCAGTGTGGTCCAATCCCATGGATGGGTGGATGAAGCTGGGAGATGGGATCCCATGGTTTTTCCCTGGATTTTTCCCTCCATCCCAGGCTGGGATGGTGCCAAGGTCACCCTGGTGTTGCCACGGCAACGGGGGCATCTCCAAAATTAGGTGGGTGGTCCCGCCCACCCATGGTGGTCATTCTGATCATCCTGATTATCGTGGATATCGTGGATATAATGGATTTCATGGACATGATGGATATTGTGGATATAATGGATACAATGGATATCGTGGATATTGTGGATATCATGGATGTCATGGATATCGTGGGTATCATGGATATCATGGAATTCATGGAATTCATGGATATCATGGTCACGGCTGTCCCTCCATGGTGGATTCCTCCCCTAGGGACAGTGACAGCCACCCCTGTGCCATCACAGTCGGGACGTGTCCATGTGCATCTGGTGGGATTGGGATTGGGATTGGGATTGGGATTGGGATTGGGATTGGGATTGGGATTGGGATTGGGATTGGGATGTATCCAGTGGGAAAGCCGGTTTGGCTGGGAGCTGGGAATGGTCGCAGTCCTGGTGACAAAGTGGTCACTCCCATGTCCAGGTGTTCCAGCACCTCGGAGTTTTGTATCCATAGGAACTTTTCCCTCTCTACTGTCAGCCAAAGGAGCGCTGGGAATTCCCAGCAATTCCTGGGATTTTTTTTCCCTTTCCCAGGGGGGTTGTGGGAATCCCTTTGGGGATCACAGAGCCAGGATTTGCTTTCGGAGGGTTCTGTTGGAATTCTGGAATCCTGGAATGGTTTGGATGGAAAGGATTCAAATCCAATCCAATCCCAGAACATTCCAAGTCCAGTGACAACTCCCACTTATCCCAGGATTCTCCAGCCTGGCCTTGGACACTGCCAGGGATCCAGGGGCAGCCACAGCTTCTCTGGGAATTCCATCCCATCCTGAAGGTGCCTCTGGAACCTCCTTTGCTCCAGGCTGAGCCTTTCCTGGATCCCTCCAGAGTTTTCCATCTTTTCCCATTTCCCTCCTGAGTTTTCCAGCCTTTTCCCATTTCCCTCCAGGAGTTTCCCAGCCTTTCCCATTTCTCTCCTGAGTTTTCCAGCTTTTCCCATTTCCCTCAGGAGTTTTCCAGCCTTTTCCCATTTCCCCCAGGAGTTTTCCAGCCTTTTCCCCTTTCCCTCCGGAGTTTTCCAGCCTTTTCCCATTTCCCTCTGGAGTTTTCCTGCCTTTTCCCATTTCCCTCCAGAGTTTCCCAGCCATTCCTATTTCCCCCAGGAGTTTTTCAGCCCTTTCCCATTTGTCCCAGGAGTTTTCCAGCTTTTCCCCTTTCCCTCAGGAGTTTTCCAGCATTTCCCAGATCCCTCCAGAGTTGTCCAGCTTTTCCCCTTTCTCCCAGGAGTTTTCCAGCCCCTTCCCAGCTCTCCCGGAATTCCCAGCATTCCAGGAAATCCCTCAGCCCAGAGGACCCAGGCGCAGCAGCGCTGGGACAGCAGAACTTTTCCATGTGTTTTCCAGGCTTTCCCTGGATAACTCATCCCGCCGGGTGTGACTGTGACTCACTCCCCACGTGCCCCCGGAGCCTCCGCGCTGTTCCCTCCTCCAATCCCACGAATTTCCCGATCCCAACCCTCGTGCTGGGATGATCCCTTTGTGGATTTCATTCCTTCACTCCATCCCCAGCCCCACTCCCGGTTTGTGGAAAAACTGGAATGAACGTCGAGGGTTCATTCCCAGGGAGATTCCATAGGGAAGGTCCAGATCCATCAGGAATGCTGGGAAAGAGGGGTCGGGAATTTTTCCTAATAGTGACTGGGAATTTGGGAATTTTTCCTGATTCTGTGTGGGAATTCTGGAAATTCTCCTATTTCTGTGTGGGAATTCAGGGGTTTTCCCTGATTCTCTGTGGGAATTCAGGGATTTTCCCCGATATCCATTCCCAGTTTTCGGAGGAAGGATCTCGGATCCATCCCGGTTTTCCTGAAGGAAAGGCTGGTCCTGCTCAGCTCCTGCTGCATCCAGGATATTCCCACTTTGGGAAGGAAAGTCTGGAGCAGGGAATGCTGGATTTAAATTCAGGAGCAGCAGGAATGCTGGGAAATCCCAAGAAAAACTCCTTTTCCCACCGATCCATAACAAATCCCTCTGATCCCAAAATCTCTTCCGTTCAGAGTTGTGTTCACTCCAGATTTGGTTTTTCCTTCCCAAGAAATTCAGTGTTTTAATTCCTTCAGCTTTTCTCCTTCCTGCTTTTGGAAAATTTCCCATTTTTTTCCACTCCCTGGACACACAGCCGGAGCTGCCGAGATAATTCTTGGAATGCTTTAATCCCTCCTGAGCCTTTCCAGGTGTTCCCATCCCAAAATCCTTCATTAATTCCCGCTGCTGCTTTCCAGGTGGGATTTTCCCTCCCTATCCAAAATATCCCTGTTTTTCCCAAATTTCAGCACCTCGGATTTTCCATATCCATAGGGAAGTTTTCCCTCTCTGCCATTAGCCAATGGAACACCAGGAATTCCCAGAAATTCCTGGGATTTTTTTCTCCTTGTTTCTGGCGGATGTAGGGAATGAAACGAATTGTGGGAATTCTCTCCATGGGGCTTTTCCCGGTGGGATTCGGATGTTTGGATCTGGCCAGGAACAATTCCAGGTTTTCTGTTTGTGTTTGGAGTCAAATCCAATCCCTGGAAATGTCCAAGGCAAGGCTGGATGGAGTTTGGAGCAACCTGGGATTGGAGAACAATCCCGGGAATGTTGGGGGAAAATTCCTGGGAATGCTGGGAAAAAAATCCTGGAAACTTTGGGCAAAATATCTTGGAAATATTGGGGAAACAATCCCAGAAATGTTAGGTGAAAAATCCTGGAAATGTTGGGAGAACAATCCCAGAAATGTTGGGGAAAAAATCCTGGAAATGCTGGGCAAAAAATCCTGGGAGTGTTGGGGAAACAATCCTGGAAATTTTGGGAAAACGATCCTGGAAATGTTGGGAGAAACAATCCTGGGAATGTTGGGCGAGCAATCCTGAAAATGCTGGGCAAAAAATCCTGGAAACATTGGGAGAACAATCCTGGAAATGTTGGGAAAATGATCCTGGAAATGGGAAAATTATTCTGGAAATGTTGAGGAAACAATCCTGGAAATGGGAAAATGATCCTGGGAATGTTGGGAGAAAAATCCTGGAAAAGTTGGGCAAAAAATCCTGGAAACATTGGGAGAATAATCCTGGAATTTTTGGGGAAATGATCCTGGAAATGGGAAAATTATTCTGGAAATGTTGAGGAAACAATCCTGGAAATGCTGGGGAAACAATCCTGGAAATTCTGGGGAAATGATCCTGGGAATGTTGGGAAAACGATCCTGGAAACACTGGGAGAACGATCCTGGAAATTTTGGGAAAATGATCCTGGGAATGTTGGGCAAAAAATCCTGGAAACATTGGGAGGATAATCCTGGAAATGTTGAGGAAACAATCCTGGAAATGCTGGGGAAACAATCCTGGAAATTCTGGGGAAATGATCCTGGGAATGTTGGGAAAACGATCCCACACCAGAGGTGTCCCGGCTCCGGATCCGGAGGAGTTCCCGCTGTGGCTCCATCCCGTGATTCCCATGCGCTGCGGTTTTTTGGGAATGCTGACGCGGAATAAACGGGAATCGGCGACACTTCCCACACAGAGGATCCCCTGATTGTCCACCTGACACATCCCAGGGAATGGAATTCGGGATTCAGCTGAATTCCGAGGGAATCGGAGCTGGGAATGGTTTGGCTCAGCAGGAATTCTCTGGAATGAACGCCGAGGGTTCATTCCCAGGGAGATTCCATTGGGAAGATCCAGATCCGTCAGGAATGCTGGGAAAGAGGGGTCAGGAATTTTTCCTAATTGTGAGTGGGAATTCAGGAAATTTTTCCTAATTCCGTGTGGGAATTCTGGAAATTCTCCAAATTCTGTGGGGGAATTCAAGGATTTTTCCTAATTGTGAGTGGAAATTCGGATTTTTTACCTAATTCTGTGTGAAAATTCAGGGATTTTTCCTAATAGTAAGAGGGAATTTGGATTTTTTCCTAATTCTACGTGGGAATTCAGGGATTCTTCCTGATTCTGTTGGGGAATTCAGGGATTTTTCCTGATATCCAACCTAAAATTCCTCTGGAGAAGGAAAGACTCCCGGAAAATTCTTCCAGAGGAATCCTCTCCGGGTATTCCGTGAGCTGTGTTTGGGAATTCCAGGATTTTTCCTATTTGTCATTGGGAATTCAGGGATTTTTTTTTTCCCTAATTTTGTGTGGGAATTCTGGAAATTCTCCAAATTATGTGTGGGAGTTCTGGAATTTTTCCTAGCTGTGAGTGGGAATTCAGGGATTTTCCTAACAATTAGTGGGAATTTGGAATTTTTCCTAATTGTGAGTGCTAATTCTGGGATTTTTCCTAATTCTATGTGGGAATTCAGGGATTTTTCCTAACCGTGAGTTGGAATTCAGGGATTTTCCCGATATCCAACCTAAAATTCCTCTGGCCCAGCTCGAGGCTATTCCCAGTTTTTTCCTGGGAGTTGATCCCAAATCCCACCTGGCTGCACCTTCCTGTCATGGAATTCCAGAGGGAAAATTCCCTCCTGATCCTAATTTTTTCCAGGGTAAGCCTTCCCGGGATTTGGGCTATTTTCCGGAGGGAATTAAACCAAATCCTGGAATCTTCCACTGGAATTCACCTGGCTTCCCATCATTCCCATAAAATCCCACCAAAATGAAAACATCCCGGATTTTTGGGATTGTTGGATGATCTGGAAGTGATTTTTGGGAATATCGCTGTCCGTCCATCCCCTGCAATGGGAATTCTCTGCTCCTGGGGGTTATGGATGGATTTATCCCAAGTTTTTTCCCAAGGAAACTCTTCCATCCCAGACAATTCCCGATGGAATGGGAGATCAAATCCAGCTGGATGCTTCCATGGAAAACCCGGAATTTTCGGAATCCCAACAATCCAACGGGATGGAGGAAATCCAGGACCAAAAAATTCCGCAAAAAGGAGAACCGAGGAATTTCTGCCAATCCTTCCCGGCATTCCCTTCCCCTCCGGAATCCCGCGGGAATTGGGAGGATGAGGACGTGGAGATCGTGGATCCGCCGGGAATTCCGGGAAGCTCCGAGGAGGATGAGCTCCGGATTGGCGGAATGCTGCTTTGGGGCGATAAAGGGGATGAAGGAAAAGCTCGGCTGGAGAAACGCCAAGGAATTTAATCCTCTGGAAAACATCCGAGCTGATCCGGGAGGTTTTGCTCACGGCAGTTTGTTCTTTGTGGAATTTTTTTTCCTCGCGGGATTTTTTTCTTCGCGGAAGTTTTTTCCTCGTGGGATTTTTTTTCCTCGTGGAATTTTTTCCACGGAAAAGGTGGTCAGCTGCCCAGGGAGGTTTGGAATTCCAACCCCTGGAGGTGTCCAAGGAATTCTGGAATTCCACTCAGGGTTTGGGATCCCAGCTTGGAATTCTTTCCCCAAGCTCTGGGATTCTGGGATTTGTGGTGAGAGCTGAGCTCCTTCCACACCTTTAGCCAGGGGATTCTTGGGGACCTTGGTGGCACAGGTGGCACTGGTTGGCACAGGTGGCACAGGTGACCCTGGCAGAGGTGACAGTGGCAAAGGTTGTAACAGGCTGCACAGGTGACAATGGCACAGGGTGGCACAGGTGGCACAGGTGGCACAGGTGGCACAGGGTGGCACAGGGTGGCACAGGTGACAGTGGCACAGGTGGCACAGGTGACAGTGGCACAGGGTGGCACAGGTGGCACAGGTGACAATAACATAGGTGGCACAGGTTGGCACAGGTGGTGCAGAGATGACACGGGTGACAGGTGACAAGTGACAAAGTATGGCAGAGGAGGCACAGGTGGCACAGGTTGGCACAGGATGGCATAGGTGACACAGACAGGTGGCACAGGTTGGCTCAGGTGACACAGATGATGTAGGATGCACAGGTGGCACAGAATGACACAGGTGACACAGGTCACAGTGACACAGGTTAACACAGGCGGCACAGGTCGCACAAGTACAGGTGGCACAGGTAGCACAGGTTGGAATGGTGGCACAGGTGACAATAGCATAGGTGGCACAGGTGGCACTGGTGGCACAGGTGACAATAGCAGAGGTGGCACAAGTGGCACAGGTGACAATGGCACAGGAGGCACAGGTGACACAGGTGGCACAGAAATGGCATAGATGGCACAGGTTGGACAGGTTGGCACAGGTTGGAATGGTGGCACAGGTGACAGTGGCACAGGATGGCATAGGTGGCACTGGTGACACAGGTGACAATGGCACAGGCGACAAAGGTGATACAGGTGGCACAGGTGACAGTGGCATGGATGGCACAGGTGGCACAGGTGGTACAGGTAGCAGCAGGTGGCATAGGTGGCACTGGTTGGCACAGGTGACAGTGACACAGGTGGCACAGGTGGCGCAGGTGGCACAGAGGTGGTGCAGGTAACAGTGGCACAGGTGACATAGGCTGGCCCAGTATGGCACAGGTGGCACAGGTGACAGTGACACAGGCGGCATAGGTGACAATGGCACAGGTAGCACAGGTGGCACAGGATGGCACAGGTGGCACAGGATGGCATAGGTGGCACAGGTGACAATGGCACAGGTAGCACAGGTGGCACAGGCTGGCACAGTATGGCACAGGTGGCACAGGTTGGAATGGTGGCACAGGTGACAGTGGCAAAGGTTGGCACAAAAGTGGCACAGGTGACACAGGATGGCACAGGTGGCACAGGTGACAATGGCACAGGTGGCACAGGTGACAGAGGTGGTACAGGTGGCACAGGTGACAATGGCACAGGTAGCACAGGTGACACAGGTGACACAGGTGACAGTGGCACAGGTGGCATAGATGGCACAGGTGACACAGGTGGCACAGGTGGCACAGGTGACAGTGGCACAGGTGGCATAGATGGCACAGGTGACACAGGATGGCACAGGTGGTACGCGTGACAATGGCACAGGTGGCACAGGTGGCATAGGTGACAGAGGTGGCACAGGTGGCACAGGTGACACAGGTGGCACAGGTGGCACAGGTGGCACAGGCGACAGTGGCACAGGTGGCACAGAGGTGGCAATTCCCGCCATAATTCCCTCAATAATTCCCGCCATTCCCAAATTCCCGCAATCCCTGGAGCTCCACTCTTTCTGTCCCCAAACCCCCGAGGTCCCTTTGGGGTCTGCATGTCCCCAAACCCTCCAGGGCACATCCGGTGGCCTTGGAATCCACCGGGAGCAGTTCATTCCCAACCGATTGGTTTTCCCTGGAAAACCCATGGGGAAAATCCTGAGGATTGGAATTTCGGGAAAGGCTTTGGGGTGGGAAACTCGTGTCGCCTGTGTGGCATTTTTGGGTCGCCATTCCCAGTTTTCCTGCCGTTTTCCATGTGCTGGGAAGCCCTGGAAGATCCAATGGTCACATCCCAGGGAATTCCAGCCCCAGGAATTCCATCCCGAGGAATTCCAGCCCTTTCCCTCATCCGCTCTCCCTCTTACCATGGAGGGCGGAAAATATGGAATTTCTGGGGGGTTAATATGGAATTGTGGGGGAAAATATGGGATTGGTGGGGAAATGTGGAATTGGGGAGGAAAATATGGGATTGGGGAGGTAAATGTGGAATTGGGGGGGGAAATGGAATTGAGGGGGGAAAATATGGAACTGGAGGGGGAAATATGGGATTGGGGGGATAGATACGGCATGGGGGGGAAATATGGGATTTGGGGGAGGTAAATATGGAATTTGGGAGAGGGAATTTGGAACTGGGGTTTCTGTCCTGCATCCTTCCCTCCATCCTTCCCAATCCTGATCCCATCCTTCCCCTTCATCCTACTCCTCTATCCTATTCCCCCATCCTTCCCTCCATCCTATTCCCCCATCCTATCCTCATCCCATTCCCTTCTCCTCCCTCCCCGTGTCCTCCCTGCTCTGCTCCTTCTCCCTGCGCTGCCCCTGATCCCGCACCGAGTCCCGATCCCATTCCCGCACCGAGTCCCGATCCCATTCCCGATCCCACACCTGCTGCCGATCCCACACCGAGCTCCCCTCCCACTCCCGCACTCCATCCCGCATCTGTACGCACAACCTCTCCCGATCCCGGTGCCGCTCCCACACCGAGTCCCGCTCCCGCCGCCACACCGGATCCCACACCTGATCCCACATCCTTTCCCCATCCCACACCCTCTCCCGGTCCCGCTGCCCATCCCAACGCCGAGTCCCGTGCCCGCTCGCACATTCGATCCCACACCTGCTCCCGGTCCCAATCCTGATCCCACACCGGATCCCACACCCGATCCCACAGATCTCCACCCTTTCCCCATCCCACACCCTCTCCCGGTCCCGGTCCCGATCTCACTCCCACACCGAGTCCCGATCCCGATCCCAATCCCACACCCTCTCCCGCTCCCGCTCCCGCTCCCGGTCCCAATCCCGCTCCGGGGCAGCTCCGCTCTCGGCCTCCAGGGGGTGCTGCTCGCGGCCCCCGCGCAGCCCGCAGCGGCACCGGCAGCACCGGCAGGTCGGGGCGGCGGCGGCCGCGGGGGCGGAGGCGGCGGCGGTGGAGGCGACAGCGGGGGCGGCCGGTCCGGCGCCGTCCCCGCCCGCCGGGGGAGGAGCCGCGGGCTCCGGCCCCACCTGCCCCGGGCCATGGTGCGCCGGAGGGAGCGGAGCGGAGCGCGGGGCGGGCGGCGCCGAGGCGCCATGGAGCCGGGAGCGGCGGGCGGCGGCCGCCCCTCAGCCGGTGCCGCTCCGGCCTCCGCCGCTGCCCGCGCCCGGGCGGCTCCGCCGGGGCCGCGCTGAGCCCCGCGGTGCCCCCCAGCCCCGGCCATGGCGCAGCCCGCGGGGCGCGGCGGGGCGAGCCGCGAGCTGCCGGGCATCAGCACCGTAACCTACGTGTTCGTTTACAGCCCCGGCGGCCCCGCCGGTCCCCCCGCCGGTCCCGGCGCCGAGCCCGCGCCCCCCCACGCCGCGCCCGCCCCGCTGCGCGGGCCCAAGCGGAAGCTTTACAGCGCCGTGCCCGGCCGCAAGTTCATCGTGGTGAAGAGCTACGCGCCGCAGGGCGACGGCGAGATCCAGCTCAACCGCGGCGAGGCCGTCAAGGGTGAGCGGGACGGCGGGCGGGCCGGCGGGACACCGGGAGCGCTGCGGGGCTGCGGGGATGGAGGATGCGGGGATGGGGAGGGAGCGGCCGGGAGGGCGGGAGCGGTGCCGCTGCTGCCCCGCTGGATGCGGCATTGGCGGAGCGGCGGGCGGGATGGCGAGGAGGATGAGGATGAGGATGGCTGTGGGGTGAAGGGTGTGGGGTCGCCAGCCCACCTGTGGGGCTGCGGCAGCGTGGAGGTTCTGGTTTGGTTGTGGGGTTTCCAGCCTGCCTGTGGGGCTGCAGTGCTTTAGGGTGTCAGGTTTGGTTATGGGGTTTCCAGCCCGGTTGTAGGGCTGCAGCACCTTGGAGTCTCCGGCCCACCTGTGGGGTCTCCAGCCCGGCTGTGGGGCTGTGGTTTTGTGGGGTTTCCAGCCCGGCTGTGGGGCTGCAGAGCTTTAGGGTGTCAGGTTTGGTTGTGGGGTTTCCAGCCTCCCTGTGGGGCTGCAGAGCCATGGGGTGTCCAGCCCACCTGTGGGGTCTCCAGCCCGCCTGTGGGGCTGTGGCTTTGTGGGGTTTCCAGCCCGCCTGTGGGGCTGCAGTGCTTTAGGGTGTCGGGTTTGCTTATGGGGTCTCCAGCCCGCCTGTGGGGCTGCAGCTTTTTGGGGTCTCCAGCCTGCCTGTGGGGCTGCAGCACCTTGGGGTGTCCAGCTCAGTTGTGGGATCGAAGCACCGTGGGGTCCTCAGTCCACCTGTGGGGTTTCCAGTTCCGTCTGTGGGGCTGCAGCCTTTTGGGGTCTCCAGCCTGGCTGTGGGGCTGCAGTGCCTTGGGATCCCCAACCCATCTGTGGGGTTGGAGATCTGTGGTGTTTCCAGGCTGGCTGTGGGGTGCAGGGCTGTGGGGCTGCAGGGCTGTGGGGTGCCCAGGTTGGTTTTTGGGGCTGCAGCTTTGTGGGTTCTCCATCCTGCTTGTGGGGTCCCCAGCTCTTTTTGGGGGACTGCAGCCTTGTGGGTTCCCCAGGCCACCTGTGGGGCTGCAGGGTTTTGGGGTCTCTAGGTTGGTTTTGGGGCTGCAGAGCTTTGGGCTCCCCAGCCTGACTGTGGGGTTCCCCACTCCGGTTTTGGGGCTGCAGCTCTGTGGGGTCTCCATCCTGCTCTGTGGGGCTGCAGCTTTGTGGGTTCCCCAGCCCACCTGTGGGACCCTGTGGGGCTTTGGGGTCCCCAACCCTTTTTTGGGATCCCCATCCCGGTTTCTGGGGCTGCAGCTCTGTGGGGTCCCCATCTCTGGCTGTGGGGCTTTGGGGTCCCCAGCCCTTTTTTGGGGTCCCCGTGATGGTTTTGGGGCTGCAGCTTTTTGGGGTCCCCAGCCTGGCTGTGGGGTCTCCAACTCACCTGTGGGGCTGCAGGGTTTTGGGGTCCCCAGCCTGGCTGTGGGGCTGCAGAGCTTTAGGGTCTCCATCCTGGTTTTGGGGCTGCAGAGCTTTGGGGTTTCCTTCCCTTTTCTGGGGTTCCCATCCCGGTTTTGGGGCCGCAGAGCTTTAGGGTTTCCATCCTGGCTGTGGGGCTGCAAAGCTTTGGGGTTTCCACCCCTTTCTGGGGTTCCCATCCCGGTTTTGGGGCTGCAAAGCTTTGGGGTTTCCACCCCTTTTCTGGGGTTCCCATCCCGGTTTTGGGGCTGCAGAGCTTTGGGATTTCCACCCCCCGGTTTTGGGATTTCCACCCCCGGTTTTGGGGTCTCCACCCCTTTTTTGGGGTCTCCATCCCCATTCCCGGGATTTCCTCCCCATCCCTCCCAGCCCCTCACCCTTGTCCCTCCCTCACTCCCTCCCTCCCTCGGCGCTTCCCAAATTCCCGACTGAATTCCCCATTTCCAGCGCCGCTCTCCCTGCGCGATCATTCCCAGCTCTTCCCGGCTCAGCTTCCCGAGCCGCAGCACGAGCTTCCCGTGGATCACAGGCAGGGAATTCTCATGGAAGCTCAGAATTCCAGCTCCTCCCAGGCGGAGGGAAAGAGGGAAAAATCATCCCTGCCGGCCGCAAAATTCCATAGTTTTCCCCCGGAAAGTTTCGGGATCTCCTCCTCCTCCTCCTCGGCGGTTTTTTGGCGGGTTCCGGGCTGGAATGCCGGGAGAGGCAAACCGGGAATGTTCCCCGGCTGGAATTGCCGCTCCGGGATGCTCCGGCGGTTCCTCCCCGGCATTCCCACCGCCGTTCCCATGGATTTGTTTTCCCTCCGGAGAGCGGCGGGAGAAAGGCCTGCGGTGAGGATTTTGGGAATCGGCGGGGGTGGGGGTGGATTTTGGGATGGGTTTGGCATTCCTGGGATGCGCGGCTGTGGGATTCCAAGATCCGGGAAGGATTTCCTGGGATCCGGAATGCTTTTCCCGGTGCGTTTTCCCGGTTTTTCCCCCCCCCCCCAGCCACGCAATCCTTGGGATTTCACTTATTCATCCCAAATTCCCGGCATGTGATCTCCCGGGAAAAAACAACTTGTGGGAAGAGGAGGAGGAGGAGGATGTGGAATGATCCCTGGGAATGGGAATTGCTTCCCGGCGGGAATCGTTCCCTGGGATTCGGCGGGATGGAGGAGTTAAAGCGAATCCATTCCCTCGTGGAATCTCTCCAGGAAGAGCTGATTGATGGTTTTTTGGGAATCTTGGCAGCTCCCGGCTGGGCTGAAGCACCGGGATGAGCCGAGCTGCCGCTGCTTTGTCATGTTCCATGGATTCCTCGGGAAGCTGGGAAGGGATCATTCCAGCCGGAATTCCCGGCTGGAAGGAGGGAAAATCCCGGGAATGTTGGGAGAGGCTGGAATTGCTGGAGTTCTGGGCCTGGGAAAATCTGGGAATCTCCAGGATCCTGGAATGAGGGGGGATGATGGAAAATCCTGGGAGTGGGAATGTTGGACTTGGAAGGTCCTGGAAGGGATTGGGAATGAGAGGGAATTGCTGGATGAGGATGGGAATTTCTGGGAATTCTGGGGGGAGCCTGAGAAGGGAAAATCCTGTCTGGAATCTCCAGGATGCTGGAATGATGGAAAATCCTGGGAATGGGAATGTTGGAGTTGGAGGGTCCTGGAAGGGATTGGGAATGAGAGTAATTTCGGGATGAGGATGGGAATTTCTGGGAATTCTGCATGGAATTCCCTTGGAGTGATCCCAGAGGGAAAATCCTTTCCAGAGTCTCTAGGATTCTGGAATGAAGTGGGGAATAATGGAGATTCCTGGGAATGGGAATGTTGGAGGTGGAAGGTCCTGGAAGGAAAAGGTGGAGCTGGAGTGATGGGAGATGGATTGGGAATGAAGGGAATTTCTGGATGAGGATGGGAATTTCTGGGAATTCTGCGTGGAGGGAGCTCTTGGAGTGATCCAGAGGGAAAATCCCGAAGGAATCCCACAGGGAAAAGCAGGAAGGGGTTGGGAACAGGAAGTGGATGTGGGAGATTGGGATAGAACTTCCCAGCCATTCCTTGGATTTTGGAAAAGTCCGGAAAATCCCAAAATTCTGGGGTTGCAAACAGGTCCTGCTGGAGAAGGGAATGGCAGAAAATCTGGGAATTTTCACCTTGGGAATGGCAGGGAAGGAGGAGAGGGATGGGGAGTGTTCCTGGATTTGTGGAGAGCCCTGTTGGATGAGGAAAACCGGGAATTCTTGGGAATTCCATTCCGTTCAGAGCTGCCATTCCATGTGGGAAGCAGATTCCTGGGAAGTTCTCCCAAACTCTGGGATTTGGAGGAGCAGGAGATTCCCCGTGCTGCTTTTCCTTGGGGATTTTCAGGAATGTTCCATGCAGGAATGATCAGGAATTTTTTCCATGGAATTCTGGCTTCTCCCTGGAGCTGCCATTCCGCGTTGGAATCGAAGAGATTCCTGGGAATTCTGGGTTTGGAAGAGCAGGATTTGCTTTTCCTCAGGGATTTCCAGGATTTTCCCGGTTGGGTTTTTGACAACCCGGTGAAAATTCCAGAAAATTCCCGGAATCTTTGGAACGACAGAGGCGAGAATCAATCCAGGGTTTTTTATGGAAAAGAATTCCGGCAGAGGAGAGTTTGTCCTTGATTTGCTCGTGGATAATGAGGGAAGGAATGAGATGGGAAAGAAATTCCAAGGGCGTTGGAAAAAATCCTTCCTGGGCATGGCAAGGATTGAAAATCCAGCCTGGAAAAATTGGGAATGTTGGGTTTGGAATCATTTCTGGGCGCTTTGGGATGAGGAGGAATTTTCCTCAGGTGTATCCAGGTTTTTCCCTTCCTTAGGGATATTCTGAGCTCTGGGAATTGAGCGGGAAATTGGGAATTCTGGGATTTGCGGAATTCTCTCCGGGGGTTGTTGGGATAGAAAGAATTTTTTATTAGGGAATAATTTCAAATCCCGGGATTCACCTCTCCGTATCCAAACCTCTTTTCCTGCTTCAATTCCTGTGGATTTTCCCATGGATTTTCCTGCTGCAATTCCCGTGGATTTTCCCATGGATTTTCCTGCTGCAATTCCCAAGCAGCTCTGGAACTTTCCAGATCCCAGGATTCCTCTCTCCCCTCTGGATCCTCTCCGGAGTGACTTTAATTTGGGAATTTAGCTCAGAATATCCCAAATTGGTTTTTCAAATGGGTTTGGAATCATGGAATCATTGGAATTTCAGAATTCCAGACTCACACAAACTCTGGTTTTTTGGGAGCGAAACGATTTTTCGGGAATGACGAGAAAAGTGGGAAAATTATTTCCTCTCTGTGCAGAAAGCTTGGAAAAATGAATCATGGAAAAAGGAGAAGAGAGAAAAGGGAATAAAGGGAATTCCAGGAATTCTTTCCCAAAATCCACACCCTTTTCCAATGCAAAGCCATTCCCACTTTTCCTGTCCCTCCATGCCTTTTTCCCAAATCCTTTTCCACCTTTCCCGGATTTTCTTTAGCCCCTGGAATGTGCTGCAATCTCTCCCTGGATCCTTCCCTTCTCCAGGGGAAAAAATTCCCAATTTTCCCATCCCTTGAATCCTCAGTTTATTCCCAAGCATCTCCAAACCTCGGAATTCCCGAGGAAGTTTTTCCATCCATTCCAATTAGGAATTTCTCCTCCCGGTTTTTAGCCGCCGGGAAGGTCCTTGGGAAAAAGCCAGGATGCAGTTGGTTCCCGGTTGGAAAATTATCCAATCCCTCGGGAATTCCGTCTGTCCCAAATCCAGCTTTTTTTCCGGGATAAATTCCTTCATTTCAGGTCAGGTTGGGATTTTTCCCATCGGGATTTCATGGATTTCAGGTCAGCGGGAAGAGTTTGGTGGATTTTTGGATAAATCCAAATATCCTGCCTGGAACTCCGAGGGAAAATTCTCTGCTGGATGTGGAGGGGGAAAAATCAGGATTTTGTGGGAAAAAGGGTTGGAAAATCCTTGGAATCATCCCTGGGATTGTGGGAATTGGCAGGGATTGGAATGCGATGATCCTTAAGGTCTTTCCCGCCCAAACCATTCCGTAATTCCAGGAATTCTTGTGGTGGATCTTCCGTGGGATCAAAAATTCCCAACTTTTCCCAGGCTTCGCTTTTCCTTTGGCATCCATTTTTTCTTCCCGGGGAAAATCCTTCTTCCCAACTTTCCGCATCCACAGGGAAGCTTGGAAGATCCTAATCCAACCGTTTCCCGCCACATTCCCAGATTTTTTCATTCCCTACCTGCCTGTTTTTCATGGAATTTCTTCCTTTTTTTTTTTGGAGAAGACGAAGAATTCCCACGGCAAACTCGGCGTTCCTCGGTCGGGATCGATCGGAATCTCCAAAATTCCCAAAAAATTGAGATTTCTCTTAATGCACGGATAAAAAAATCGGAAAAATCACGGAAATATCCAGGATGAGGGCGGATTATCCCAGAATATTCCCATTAGAATGAGAACCTTTGGAATCTGGGATAGCGTTGGGAATTCTCATCATTTATCCCTGGAGAAATCCTTGGTGACAAGAGAGGGAAATTCCATCCAAACTCAGATTTTTGGGATGAAATTCCCACTTTTCCTGCTTTTTTCCCAAACCTGGCTTTGGGTGATTTGCTCATCCCAGGATCTGGATGCAAATCCAGCAAAATCCGTTTGGGATCGACGAAAATTCCCGAAATTCCTTGGCTCTGCTTGGATGCGCAAGGAATTTTTCTTGGGAAAACCTTTGGAATGTGGTGGATCTGGATCCATCGGGATTCACTTCCGGGTTCATCCAGAACTTTGGATAAATCCAGGATAATTGCTGGCTCTGCTTCCACCTGGATTTCTGCCGGAATTTCGAGGATTCATCCAGCTAAAACTTGGGATTATCATCACTCTGATCCCAGAATTCCTTGCTAATTGGAATTTTCAGCCTATGGAATGTGCTCCAGTTTCCCTTGGAGAATCTCAATGCATCCCAAAATTCCCAATTTTTTTGTTTTGTTTTGTTTTGTTTTTTTTTTGTTTTTTTTTTTTTTTGTTTGGATGGGATAACCCAAGGAGATGATCCAGTTTTCCAGAGGAAGAGACTTTTCTGGGATAATTCTATGTTTGTTTTTTGGGAATCGGAGGCAGGGAATGCACCTGGCGGGAAAAACTTTTGGACACAAAAGTATGGAATTCAGCAGGAAAATTCCTGGATTTTTTTTTTTTTTAATTGAACAAAATTCCATCTTTTTTAAGAAAATTCATGGATTTTTTTTTTTAAATTGAAACAAAATTCCCTCTTTTTTTAGGGATTATTTTCAAGGATTCATTTTGCTATTCCTGCATTTCCTGGCAGTTTTCCCTGCTGTGTTTTAATCCCAGGATTTGGTCCTGGAATTTTGCTTTCTCCATCCTCCGGGAAAATCTCCTTGCGCTTCCCTTCCCTGTGGGAATTCCGTTGGGAATTCCATCCCAAAATCCCAGAATATTCCCAAAATCGAGATGGGAGTGGGAATCTCCTCCATTTTGGGGAATAATTTTGGGATTTTCCCGGGAATTCCAGATGGATTTCCTCCCATCTCGGCTCCAGACGACTCTGGGAATTGTTATTCCCACCTGGAATAACCGAGGAGCTCCGAGTGACCTCCAAACCCAAACAGTCAGAACTCGACAGCCTGGATTTCCTTGGAAACGGAAAAAATCCGGGAGATATTCCCGTCAGGAATATCGGAGCTGGCAGGCGGCCCTGATTCCCATCCCAAAATTAGAAAATTCCTCATTAATTCCCGCTGTCCCTCAGGCCGACCTCGGCCCTGTCCCAGTTTTCCGGCGCGACCCAAAATCCGCGGGAAAATTCCAGGGGGAGTTTGCTTTCCGTAGGATTGGGAAGCGCTGGGATCATGGATCGGGGAAAAACTGGGAATTTGGGTGGATGGGGAAATCGGGATCGATCGGAGACATCCCAGAATCTCCTAAATTCCCCCAAAAAATGAGATTTTTTTTAAATGCGCAGATGAAAATCCATCGGAAAAATCATGGAAATTCCCAGGATGAGTTGATCTCATTTTATATTTATATTTATATTTATATTTGTATTTGTATTTGTATTTGTATTTGTAATTTTTATATTTATATTTATAGTTTTATATTTTATATTTCTATTTCTATTTATATTTTTAATTTATATTTATTTATATTATAATTAATATAATTTTAGGAATTATATTTATAGGAATTACATTTGGGAACGTTTGGCCAATGAGAACTCAATCCGTGGCGCTGTTGGGTTTTCAGGGATTGTGTTTTCCGGGATCCGGATGAGCTGGAATTCCAATGGATTTGGGATTTTTTGGGATTTGGAAGGAATGTCCATGGTTTGGTTTGGAATTCCAATGGATTTGGGATTTTTTGGGGATTTGGAAGGAATGTCCATGGTTTGAATTGGAATTCCAATGGATTTGGGATATTGGATTGAGTTTTTAGGAGATGTCCATGGGCTGACGTGGAATTTCAATGGATTTTGGATCTTTTTGTGTTCGGAGGGTTTTCCATGGTTTGACTTGGAATTCCAATGGGTTTGGGATATTGTGTTGCGTTTTTAGGCTCTGTCCGTGGTCCTGAGCTGGAATTCCAATGGATTTGGGATCTTTTGGGTTTGAAGGAATGTCCATGGTTTGACTTGGAATTCCAATGGGTTTGGGATATTGTGTTGCGTTTTTAGGCTCTGTCCGTGGTCCTGAGCTGGAATTCCAATGGATTTGGGATATTTTTGGGGTTTGGAAAGGATGTCCAGAGTTTGGCTTGGAATTCCAATGGAGTTGAGATATTGTTTTGAGTTTTTTAGGATCTGTCCATGGTCCTGAGCTGGAATTCCAATGGGTTTGGGATCTTTTTGGGTTTGAAGGAATGTCCATGGTTTGACTTGGAATTCCAATGGGTTTGGGATCTTGTGTTGCGTTTTTAGGATCTGTCCATGGAATTTACACCAAATTTGGGATCTCTTTCGGGTTTGGAGGAGGTGTCCATGGACTGAGTTGGAATTCCAGTGGATTTGGGATTGTTTTAGGGTTTGGAGGGAATGTCTAAGATCTGACTTGGAATTCCGATGGATTCGGGATCCTGTGTTGAGTTTTCAGGATCTATCCATGGTTCTGACCTGGAATTCAATCCAAATTCGGGAATTCATGTTGGGATTTATGGATTTTCCATGCTCTGACCGGGATGAGGAGCTCACTCCTCCCTGGACAGCATTCCAGGGGAAATTCCCAAGGGATTTAGCTGGAAACAATTCCCATCTTCCATTTCCGTGTTGTTCTTCTCTGCATCTCTGCACCTTTTCCATGTTTTTCTATGTTTTTTTCTCTTTTCCATGTTTTTTTCCCTCTTTTCCATGTTTTTTTTCTCTTTTCCATTCCCATCCATGCTCCAGACCAGCAGCTCCGTGAAGTAGGTAACTATGGAATTTTTCCTTGATTTTTTTCTTTTCCCCACCCGGCTTTATCCTTTTTCCCATTTTTTCCCCTCGCTGTCGCCTCTGTGTGTGTGTGGAGTTTTCCAGGGATTTCAGAGCTGAGCTTTTCCCGATTTTCCCTTCATTCCTGCTGTTTATTCCCAATGGGATCAGGGCAGAGCATAAGGAAAGATCTTCCTCTCCCATCCTGCTTTTCCTGCAATTCCCAAAGTTTCCCCATCCTTGTCTGTCGCGATATTCCCAGGAATCCCAAACTTCCCATTCCCGAGGGATTCGGGATGGTGGGAAAAGGCAATTCCAGAGCCTCGTTTTTCCTGGATGGAATTCCCAGTGCTCTTGGAAAAACTTTGGATTTTCCAGTGGTGGGAAAATCCATCCTTTCCCAGCGATCCAACCGCTGGCTGGGAATGTGATCCTTGATCCAGGGATCAGGAATCATCGGATGGGACAGAGCCGGTCCCAAAAATTCCGTTGGATATCCCAATATTTCCATGTTCTCCCATCGCCCTCCTTGGCTGCGATATCCATGGCAAACCCCATGGGAAACCCCATGGAAAACCCTATGGAAAACCCTATGGAAAATCCTATGGAAAACGCTCTTTTCCCAGAGAAGCCCCGCTGGCTCCAGGTGAATTCCCATTCCCAAGGAAATCCCATCCAGCAGGATTTGGGATCACCTGGATTCCAAGCCAGGAATAGCCTCATCCAGGCTGCTGTTTCCATGAGGAAAAGGAGAGGGAAAATGGAATATTTTCCCCCCATTTCCATGGATTAAGCCTGGAAATGCCGTCGGAGTTGGGAATTCCAGAGCCACACAATTCCTGAGGGAATAAGGGGCAGGAAAAGAGGGAATCACCTCAGGCTGGAATTTAGGGATAATTTTTCCATGGAAAATGAGGTTAGGCCTTGGCAGGAGCTGCCCAGGGAGGTCTGGAATTCCAATCCCTGGAGGAATCCAAGGAATTCCTGGAATTCCGCTCAGTGCTCCAGGCTGGACTTGGTGACCTTGGAATTCTTTTCCAACCTCAGGAATTCCAGGAATTTTCCGAGGGCTGGGAAGCACCGTGTCATGCTCCAGAGGGCTCAGAGCTGCTCAGGAATCTTGGAATTTCCATGGAATAAAAAAAACTTCCAGGAACGAAACAACCCCAGGTTTTTAAGGAAAAGGTGATGTCATCCTCCTTTTCCCTATCCCTGGAATCAGCTTGGAGCTGACAAATCCAGGAATCCATAAAATTTTTCCTGGAATTCAGATCAATCCATGGGAATCAGAATTATCCCGAATGATCCAACGGGAATCTGGTGTTGGCATTCCCGTAGGAAAGCCTGGCGTAGGAATTTTTCCATATCCTGGTATATAATAGTTAAAAATAAGGAAAAATCTGGGAATATTCCCTGGAAAATGAGGGTTTGCATTCCCAGCCAATGGGGAGTTTTGGGAATGTGGAAATCCATGTCTGGCAGGGAATTCCTGCTTCCCACGGCATTCCAGGAATTGGGAATTCCCAGCTGCAGGGAGCCAGAGGAATTCCAGGAATTCCTTGGAATTTTGGCTCAAAGGAGAGAGGAGGAATT
Source organism: Entomyzon cyanotis (assembly GCA_024500445.1). Lineage (NCBI taxonomy): Eukaryota > Metazoa > Chordata > Aves > Passeriformes > Meliphagidae > Entomyzon > Entomyzon cyanotis. The sequence continues at coordinate 4,127,171 of JAKEPQ010001019.1, forward strand.
CCATGGGAAGTGCGGAGGGGGAAGTGCAGGATTCATTCCCTGTGGAATGGGAATTGGATTTGGAAGGGAATGGGGAATGGGTTGGTTTAGGGAGGAGCCTGGAAAATATCCCAGGATATCCCAGCCTCTGGGAAAGGGCTGGAAAAGCTGGAAAAGCAATTCGTGGGGAGCTGCTGTGGTGGGGAGGAGGTGGGAATGGGGCAGAGAATGAGGGAATGGGAATAGGGGAGTGGGAATGGGAATGGGAATGGGAATGGGAATGGGAATGGGGAAGAGACTAAGGGAATGGGAATGGGGCAGTGGGAATGGGAATGGGAATGAAAATGGGAATGGAAATGGGAATAGGGCAATGGGAATGGGAATAGGAATGGGAATGGAGCAGAGGGAATGGGAATGGAAATGAACATGGGAACGGAAATGGAAATTGGAATAGGGCAGTGGGAATGGGAATGGGAATAGGGCAGAGAGTGAGGGAATGGGAATGGGGCAGTGGGAATAGGAATATGGAAATGAGAAGTGGAATGGTGTAGTGGGAATGGGAATGGGAATGGGAATGGGAATGGGAATGGAGTAGTGGGAATGGGAATGAGAATGAGGCATTGGGAATGGGGAATAGGAATGGGAATGGAATGGGAATAGAGCAGTGGGAATGGGAATGAAAATGGGAAAGGGAATGGGGCAATGGGAATAGGAATGAGACAGTGGGAATGGGGAAATGGGAATGGGAATGGAGTAGTGGGAATAGGAATGGGAATAGGGCAGTGGGAATAGGAATGGGGAAATGGGAATGGGAATGGAGTAATGGGAATTGGAATGGGAATGGCACCATGGCAACCCAACTGGATTCCCAAGAGCTCAGCTGCTCCCCCCTTTGGATGCAGATCCATGTTTTCCATGTTTTTGGGGGATGGTGCTGCCTTTGTCCCACATTCCAATTGGGATGGACCCATCCTGATCCTCCCGGCATTCCCAGGGTTCTCCTGCTGGGCTGAGCTCGGCTCTGCGGGAATTCTGGAATTCTGGCCGCGATCCAAGGCTTCCCATGGAGCTCCTCATCCTGCCAGGAGCTCCGGGAGTGGGAATTCCGGGAATTCCTTCCCTGAGGCTGCCGAGTATTCCCTGTCCCTGCGCTTTTCCAGGATGGGGAATTCCCAAATCCTGCTGTTTTCCAGGCGGGAATCACAACAGGGAGCGATTCCCGAAATATTCCCCAATCCCCGTTTAACTGGCTGATCCCAAAATTTCCCTGGAGCAGAATTGTTCCCTGAGGGATTAGGAAAATCCCCTCCGGCTGGAAAAACATCCAAGACATTTCCCAGCCTGGATTAGCCGAGGAATTTCCGCCTAATCCCTAAAAAACGCCTCCCGGCTTTTCAGCGGGAAGAGGATTCCGGCGGATTCCGGCGGCAGCCTGAGGGATTCCCTGAACTCCCAGGGCTCCTCCTCCTCCTCCTTTTCCCGGGAAAAGCTCGGAGCAGCCTGGCAGGAGCTCTGGGTTTCCTTGGATCGCTGACTCCTCTCCCATCCATGTTTTCCGTGGGCTCGGCTGTGAGACGGCTCCGGCTGCTCTTCCCGGTTTTCCGGAGCTCGGGAATGCTGAGCTGCCGCTGCTCCCCGAGACAGGGAATTCTCCCGGAAAATCCCGGGAATGCAGGGAATAAAGCCTGGGAGAAGCCAGGCTGGGAAAATTTGGAATGTTCCCTTGGAGAAGGGAAGGATCCAGGGAGAGCTTCCAGCACATTCCAGGGCTTAAAGAAAATCCAGGAAAAGCTGGACAGGGAATATTTCCATGGGATGGAATGACAGGAATGGTTTCCCACTGGAAAAGGGGATTTGGGAAGGAATTCCTGGCTGGGCTGGAATTCCCAGAGAAGCTGTGGCTGCCCCTGGATCCCTGGAAGTGTCCAGGTTGGAGAAATCTGGGATCATGGGAATTTTCCCTGCCCTTGGAATGAACGGGAATTTATAGGATCCAAGATCCATTCCCATCCAAACCATTCCATGATTTTCCGAAGTCAAGCAATCCCAGTCTGTTGAAGGAATTTGCTTTTCCCAATTTTTGGTTTTTTTCCCCTGGCCGGAGGAGGAATTTGAGGAATTCTGATCCAAGGGCTGAGATCCCAACCCTGGGATCCACTTGGGAAGTTCTCCCAGCTTTCCCGAGGCCCGGGAATTCCCATTTGGAGCTGGAAATGAGCTTTTCCCGGGATTTCCAGCTGGCTGCTGTTGGATCAGTGCCTCATTCCCATTTTTCCTGCTGTATCCCTCAGCCAGCATTCCCTGGATTTGCCATTCATCCAGATCCAGGAATTCCTGGATCCAGCAGATTTGGAAACAGGGAATTTCTCCCTGTGTTTTATCCTATGGAATATTCTCGACATTCCACCTTTTATTTTTATTTTGGTTTTTGTTCGTTTTTTGGTTTGTTTTTTGGTTTTTTGGTTTTTGTTTTGTTCATTTTTGGGGGTTTTTTGATTTTATTTTTTTTTCCTTTTATTCCCTGGGATTCTCCCATGGTCATTCCCAGCTTATGGAAAAGAGGGAATAGCAGGAGGAGGAACATTCCAGCTCAATCCATGCTGGATTTGATCCCTTTGGATCTTTCCCAGCTCCGGATATTCCAGGATTGTCCAACACATCGGTTTTTCTGGATGAGATTTGAGGGATATCCATGCTTGGGAATTTCCTGGGAATGCTGAATCCAGTGCCTTTGGATCTTCCTGATCCTCCCTGCATTCCCAGGTATTCCCAGGAATTCCAGGAATTCCCAGGAATTCCCAGGAATACAGGGAATTCCTGGAATCAGCTCCCTGAGAAATCCTGGATCCATAGGATCCTGGTTTTCCCACTGAGGGAAAAAATGGGAAAAGCTTTCCCTATCCCACAGCTGTGCCAGGAGCTGGAATTCCCTGGATTTGCTGGATGTGGGTGGAGCTATCCCAGATTCATCCCAGTTTTCCAGGGAAAACTTGGGAAGTTTGGATGCAGACCGGGAATTCTGGGAGAGCTGGGAATTCCTGGAATTCCAAGCCATGGCATCCATGGAAAAGACTCAGCTCCATGGAAAACCCAATCCCACTGGGGGTTGGATGAAAATCCTTGGGAATAGGGAAGGAAAACGGGAATTCTGAGGGAATCCTGGATCACAGGAGGGATCCGGAACCCTTCGGATCAGAACTTCCCAACCTCCCTCCCGACTCCCCAATCCCGAATTTCTGCTGAGGCCGAAAATTCCTCGGGAACAGTTCCTGTCTCCCTTCGTTCTTCCTTCCCCGTTCCCGTTGATTGGAGCTATTTTTTTCCAAGGAATGCTTGATTAGCGCCGGAATGGAGGGATAATGATGGGAATGAAAACCGGATCATTGCCCAAATCAGCTCTGCAGCTGGAGCCGCCGGATCCATCCGGAACAGCTCCTGATGCTGATTCCCAAAATTATCCGGAATGGGAACAATTCCTGGTGCTGATTCCCAAAATTATCCGGAATGGGAACAATTCCTGGGGCTGATTCCCAGATCCATCCGGAGCAGCTCCCGGTGCTGATTCCTGGATTTATCCAGAACAGCTCCTGGTGCTGATTCCCAAAATTATCCGGACTGGGAACAATTCCTGGGGCTGATTCCCAAAATTATCCGGAATGGGAACAATTCCTGGTGTTGATTCCCAGATTTATCCAGAATGGGAACAATTCCTGGTGTTGATTCCCGAAATTATCCGGAACAGGAAAAACTCCCAGTGCTGATTCCAGGATTTATCCAGACTGGGAACAGCTCTTGGTGCTGATTCCCAAAATCATCTGGAATGGGAACAATTCCCAGTGCTGATCCCTGGATTTATCCGGAGCCATTCCAGCTCCCGGTGCTGATTCCCAAATCCATCTGGAACAGCTCCTGGTGCTGATTCCCAAAATTATCCGGATTGGGAACAGCTCCTGGTGCTGATTCCCAAAATTTTCCAGAATGGGAACAGCTCCTGGTGCTGATTCCCGGATTTATCCAGAGTAGGAACAATTCCTGGTGTTGGTTCCCAAATCCATCCGGAGCCATTTCAGCTCCCAGTGCTGATTCCTGAATTTATCCAGAACTCCTGGTGCTGATTCCCAAATCCATCCACACTAGCTCCCAGTGGTGATTCCCAGATTTCTCCGGATTGGGAACAGCTCCTGGTGCTGATTCCCAGATTTCTCCGGATTGGGAACAGCTCCTGGTGCTGATTCCCGGATTTATCCAGAGCAGGAACAATTCCCGGTGTTGATTCCCAAATCCATCTGGAGCCATTCCAACTCCTAGTGCTGGTTCTCAGATTTATCCAGAACCATTCCAGCTCCCACTGCTAATTCCCGGATTTATCCGGATTGGGAACAGCTCCTGGTGCTGATTCCCGGATTTATCCAGAGCCATTCCAGCTCCTCGTGCTGATTCCCAGAATTATCCAGAACAGGAACAATTCCCGGTGCTGATTCCCAGATCCAGCCAGAACCATTCCCAAACCTCATTCCATACCCGGAACAGGAACTCCCTGTGGAAATCCCTGTTGGAATTCCAATCTTATCCATGGGATGAGGATGGGAGTGAGGAGGAAAAACTGGGAATGGCTGAGGGAGAAAAGGAGGATCTTATCCAGGAGGGTTTTATCCCAATCCACCAATTCCTGACAGGAATTCTGCCAGGATGGGATCGGGATCTGTTTCCCGGGAATAAATTTTGGGAAAAGAGGGAATGGCGTCAGGCTGGGCCACGGGAGGTTGAGGTTGGATTTTTGGGAATATTTTTTCATGGAAAAGGTGGTGAAGCCATGGAAATACCCAGGAAGGTTTGGATTTCCAATCCCTGGAGGAATCCAAGGAATTCCTGGAATTCCACTCGGGGTCAAGGATCAGGCCCAGCTTGGATTCAACGACCTTGGAATTTTTTTCCCAAGCTCGGGAATTCTGGGATTCTGTGGATTTCAGCTCCCTGGTGTGATTCCCATCCCAGGAGTGGGAACACGGAGTGACCTTGGAAAAGGCATGGAATGAGCACTTGGAATTCCGAGCACCTGGAATTCCCAGCGGGAACGACCTGGAAAAGGGAATTTGGCCAATCCCAGATTCCTTCCCTTCCCTCCGGAATATCCCATCTGCTCCTGCAGCTTTTCCAGCCCCTCCAGGCCTGGGAATTAATTGCTTTTCCCACCCCTGGGAAGCTGGGATGGAGCTGGGAGCAGATGGAGCGGGAAGAGGTGACCTGGACCTTCCTGTGTCCTGGATTTTCCACACTAATCCCAGTTTTCCAGTGATCCCAGTTTTCCCACAAGGATCCCAGTTTTCCCACAATGATCCCAATTTTCCACCACAATCCTGATTTTCCACTTCTGGTTTCTCCTCTGCTCCCAGACTTCCATCCCCTGAAGACATTCCCAGAATTCCCTGTTCATTCCTTCATTCCAAGCCTTTTTTATGGATTTCATGTCCCTGTTTTTCCACAATGATCCCAATTTTCCTGACCATTCCCAGTGATCCCAGTCTTCCACTTCCTGGTTCCTCCTCTGTTCCCGAAACTTTGCCAGGTGTTTCATTCCCTGAAGACATTCCCAAAATTCCCTGTTCATTCCTTCCTCCCAAGCCATTTTTATGGATTTGGTGTTCCTGTTTTTCCACAAGGATCCCAGTTTTCCACAATGATCCCAGTTTTCCATAACGTTCCTGATTTTTCTCTTCTGGTTTCTCCTCTATTCCCAAACTTTCATCCCCTGAAGACATTCCCAAAATTCCCTGTTCATTCCTTCCTCCCAAGCCTTTTTTATGGATTTGGGAAAAAATTGGTGATTTTGGGATAACTTGGGAATTTGGAGGATTTTTTCTGCAATGATCCCAATTTTCCACCACGATCCTGATTTTCCACTTCCGGTTCCTCCTCTGTTCCCAAACTTCCCCAGGGGTTTCGTTTCCCAAAAACATTCCCGGGATTCCTTTATCCCAAGCCATTTTCATGGATTTCATGGATTTCATTATGTTTTCCCATAATGATCCCAATTTCCCACTATGATCCCAATTTCCCACTTCCGGTCGCTCCTCTCCTCCCAAACTTTCATCCCCCGAGGACATTCCCAGAATTCCCTGTTCATTCCTCCATTCCAAACCTTTTTTATGGATTTCGGGATCTCAGCTGACTCATCCCATCCTCATTTCCATCTTTATGGCCGTTCCCCATCCCGGCGACCTTCAAATCCCGGGATTTGTGGCTCTCAGGGGAGTTTTCATTCCGTCCTCCTTGGCCTGAGCGCCTGGAATTTTTTCCCTCGTGGAAAACAGGGTTGGGATGGAAGCCAAACTCGGGAATTCGGGATGAGAACGACCTGACCTTGCGGGAAAAGCCGGATCAGGGTTTGGAATGAACATCCGGGAATCTGAATTCCGGGAAAATGGCCTTTCTGGGAGGAATTCCTGGCTGGGATGGAATTCCCCGGGAAGCTGGGAAGTGTCCGAGGAAAGCTGGGATTGTGGGAATTGTTGGAATTGGAATGGGATGGGATTGAAGCTCCATTCCCACCCAAACAATTCCATAATTCCATGGTTTCTGGCAGGGTCTGGAATTCGGGAGGAATTCCCGCGGATTTCGCTTTTATCCTTGGGAATTGGAGTTTGGAATTGGGAAATGATTTGGGAATTCCAGGCTGATCGTTCCCACCTGGATCCTTGGGAAAGGGATGGGAGGAGGAATTCTGGGAATGGGATGAGGAATTCTGGAGCAATTCCCAATCCAGGAAAAGTGGGATTGGGATTTGGATTGGGATTGGGGAATCCCAAATCCCTCTTGGCTTCCCATTTTCCTATGGATGAGGAACAACAGGAATGTTTTCCGAGATTCCGATGTTGTTCCATCCTTGGAAAAACTGCTGGAATTCCAACAGCCCCAACCCTTTTTTCCATGGAAAAACCTCATTTTGCCATTTCCCAATCCTGGCCGGATGCCAGAGGAGCTGGAATTGCAATTCCCAATCCTCCCGGAACGGCAAATCCTCAGGAATTTTGGGATCACAGAGCCGAGACCGGGAGGCTGCGGAGGAACTCGGGAAGCTGGAATTACAAAATGCTACAAAGCGGGAATTTTCCAGAGGGAGCGGAGAGTTGGGAATTGAGCAAAAGCGGGATTTGGGATCATTCCAAGGCCTGACAGCACCGGAGCCTCCGGAGAGTTGGAGAATTTGCATCCCGAAAAAAAATCCTGGATCAGCCTGAAAGGATTTTGCTGTTCGGTTCCTCCCTGGATTTGTTCTGCTGCAGGCGGAATTGGATGTCGAGAATTCCTGGTGGGAATTCTTTATTTGGGAATGCCAGAATAAATTCGGGATGAACTCGGATCGACGGGCAGGGATGGGAGGCGGGAAAAAACCCGGGAAGAAAGGCGGGAATGAAAAATCCCGCGGGAATTCCCGGGTTTGGTCGCTTTCCGGAATTTTGGGATGATTTGGTGGGAATGGGAATTAAACTATTCCCGTTATCCCGGGATGCTCCAAGCTGGCCTTGGATATTCCATAAAAAGTGATGGAATTTCGGGATCAACCCTTCGGATTGGGATTTGCTCCCTGGAATGAGCAACGGGAAAAGAGGGAATGGCGTCAGGCTGGGCCAGGGGGGGAAATGTTGGATTTTTGGGAATATTTTTCCATGGAAAAGGTGGTCAGACCTTGGAAATGCCCAGGGAGGTTTGGAGTTCCAATCCCTGGAAATATTCCCAAGGAATTCCTGGAATTCCGCTCAGGGCTGGGATTGGTGATCCCAGAGGGTTTTTCCAGCTTCAGGAATTCCGGGATTGGGAAACTCAGGGTGGAATTGATAACTTGGGATCATCCCGGAATATTCCCAACATTCCCAAACATTCCAGATGTTCCTGGAATTCCTCTGGCACTCCGAGGATCTCGGAGTTTCGGGGTTTTTCCAGGGAATACTTTTCCAATTTTTTTCTGATTTCGGGATCCTCGTTCGTCGCCAATTCCCAGAATTCTGTAAACCAGATTTTGCTGGAATTCCATGGCTTTTCCCTGAACTCCACCCCATAATGGAATTTGGGAATTCCCAGGAATTTGGGAATCGGGAATGCTGGAGCTACTGGAGATCCCACAGCCCTCCCCAGCTCTGACATTCCCGGTGGGAATTCTTTTGGGAAGAGAGAGCTGCTGCTGTCGTTCCAGTGCCACTGCTGGGATTTGGGATCTGGAGAGGGAAAATTTGGGAATTTGGTATTTGGAGTGGGGGAAATTGGGAATTTCACATCCAGAGTGGGACAATTCAGGAATTTGAGAATCCACACTGGGAAAATTTGGGAATTTAGGAATTCGGGTATCCGCAGTGGGAGAATTTGGGAATTTGGTATTCGGAGTGGGAGAATTTGGGAATTTAGGGATCCAGAGTGGGAAAATTCGGGAATTTGGGAATTTGAGCATCCAGAGTGGGACAGTTTGGGATTTGGTATCCAAGTGGGAAAATCTGGGAATTTGGGTACTGGAAAATTTGGGAATTTGAGCATCCAGAGTAGGACAATTTGGGAATTTGGGAATTCAGGCATCCTGAGTGGGAAAACTTGGGAATTTGGGTGTCCAGAGTGGGACAATTTGGAAATTTGGTATCGCAAGTGAGAAATTTTGGGAATTTGAGCATCCAGAATGGGGAAAATTCTGGATTTGGGCATCCAGAGTGTGACAGTTTGGGAATTCGGGAATTCGGGCATCCAGAGTGGAAAAATTTGGGAATTTGGTGTCCAGAGCTGGAAAAATTGGGATTTGAGTTTTTGGACATCTGAAGCGGGACAATTTGGGTATTTGGTATCCCGAGTGGGAAAATTTGGGAATTTGAGCATCCAGAGTGGGACAGTTTGGGAATTCAGGAATTTCAGCATCCAGAGTGGGACAACTCAGGATTTGGCAATTTGGTATCCAGAGTGGGGAAAATTAGGAATTTCATATCCAGAGCGGGACAATTTTGGGAATTTGAGAATATGGGAAAATGTGGGAATTTGGGCATCCAGTGCACGACAATTCAGGAATTTCGGGATTCTCCAAGGATTTCAAACCACGGCAAACTCGCCATTCCTCAGCTCCATTCCAGCTCCGACTCTTCCCTTTCCCAGCTCGATTCCCGCCATCCCGAGGTTTCCCTTTTCCCGGGATTTGCGCTGACCTCCCTTTTCCCGGTTTTCCCGCAGTGCTGAGCATCGGCGAGGGAGGATTTTGGGAAGGATCCGTGAAGGGAAGGACCGGCTGGTTCCCGGCGGAATGCGTGGAGGAAGTGCAGATGCGGCAGTACGACTCCAGGCAAGGTGGGTATCCCGGGAAAATTCTCAAAAAATTCCCCGAAAAATTCCCCAAAAAATTCCCCAAAAAATTCCCCCAAAAATTCCGCCAAAAATTCAAAAAAATTCCCCCAAAATTACCAAAAAAATTCCCAAAAATTCCCCCAAAAATTCCAAAATTCAAAGAAATTCAGGCCCAGCTTGGATTCAACAGTTTGGGAATTCTTTTCCAGCCTCTGGAATTCCCAAAAAAATTCCCCCCCAAAATTACCAAAATTTCCAAAATTCAAAGAAATTCTGGCCTGGCTTGGATCTGGCAGTCTGGGAATTCTTTCCCAACCTCTGGAATTCTGGGATTCCTCGATTCCCTCCTTCCTGTTCCACCTCCTTCCTGCCCCAAACACACGATGGAAAAATCCGAATTCCCAAGAATTAGAGGATCAGGAATTTTCCCTTTAAAATGGAATTCACTGAATTCCAAACTCTCCTTGAAACCAGAATTCCTGTCAGAATCTTCCCCTTAAATGGAATTTATCACATTCCAAACTGTCCTCAAATCCTGAATTCCTGCCAGAAGGAAAAGGGATTTTCCACATTCCAAAAAGAATTTTTTTTCCCTCCTTATTTCCAACCCGGGATCAATTCCCGGTTGTTTTCCCGGCATTTTTCCAGCATTCCCTGTTCCCGTTTTCCCGCCGGATGAACTCCTGGCATTCCATCCCATCCCATCCCGGAGTCCTCCGGCTCATTCCTGCTAAATTTAGCCGCCGGATTCCGGATTCCGGATCCATCCATCAGCTCCCTGACGGCTCCATTAGCAGCGTTGCTATTTTTGGGATTCGGGAAGGGAACGGAGCCGCCGGGCCGCGGACAGTCCATAAATCCCGGCTTTTCCTCGGGAATGGGATCGGGAAAATGGCTGCGTGGGCAGGGAGGGGGGCTGAGGGGATTGGGAATTGGGGAATTCTGAAGGGTGGGAATGGGAGTTGGAATGGGAAGTGCTGGGAATGCTGGATGTGCTCATGGAGCTGCTGGGAATTTGGGAATTCCTTCCTTCCTTCCTTCCTTCCTTCCTTCCTTCCTTCCTTCCTTCCTTCCTTCCTTCCTTCCCTTTTGTTCCACTTTTCCTCTTTCTCCTTTATTCCCTTTTTTCCTTTTGTTCCCTTTTCCCCTTTTGCTTCCTTTCCCCTTTGTCCCATTTTCTTTTTTTTTCTCCTTTTTTCCTTTTGTTTCCTTTTTCTCTTTTCCCCTTTTTTTCCTTTTTTCCTTTTTTCCTTTTTTCCTTTTTGCCTTTTGTCCTTTTGTCCTTTTGTTCCATTTTCCCTTTTCCACCTTTTCCCCTTATTTCTTTTTTATTTTTTCTTTTTCCTCTTTTCCTTTCTTTCCCTTCCCAATTCCCAGTTCCCAATTCCCAATTCCCAATTCCCAATTCCCTCTCCCATTTTCCCATTTTTCCACAATTCCCACTCCTCCCACACCCCTACAACTCCCATTTTTTTCCCGGGCACCTCCAGTCCCTCTTATCCCGATTTTCCCGGCATTTCCCAGCCTCTCTCCCCCTCATTCCCATCGGGAATCATTCCCAGGATCAGCTCCCTGCTGCCGTCTGCTGGCGCCAGGCGGCAACTTCCCAAATTTCTCCTTTTCCTTGGAATTTCCTGCTGGAATCAAAGCTGGGAGCTTCCCGAATTTCTCCTTTTCCTTGGAATGGGATGAGGATTTTCCCAGGCAAATCCAGGGAATTTCCTGTTCATTCCCTGCTGCCGTCATTCCCGAAATTTTCCCTTTGGGATCCATCCCATGGTTTTCCAAGGGATTTTCTCCCAGGAGAAACTCTTGGAACGACAATCCCATGGGAATTCCCGCCAGTCCCAGCAGAATCCAGGGAATCTCCTTCCTGAATGGCCTGGAAAAGCCTCTTGGATCCCTGGGAATCTCTGGGAATTTCCCTCCCGGAATTCTGCACATCCCAAATTCCAGGATCTCACCATTTTCCATCACTTTCTGGGAAATATTTTGGGCATTTTTCCCTTTTCTGAATATTTATTCCTGGATTTACGGATTGTGCGCCTGGAAATCTCATGGAAAACGCATGGAAAAATGTGAATTTTGGGAATTGAAGCATTTTGGGATTTGGGTGGGGAGGGAATCCCAACACTGCAGGACCACAGTTTTTTTTTGAATTCTGAGTATTCCATGATTTTCCCTCTTGGAATTGCCTCGGGAAGCTCCAAACCGGGAAAACATTGGGATGAGCTGAAAAAACACAGGATTGATTCCCAGTCCAGCATGGAAAGCAAGAATTCCTCAAAAATCCTCGGGATTTTTCCATGGAAAACCAGGCTTGGCATCCCAGTTGGCTCCAGGAAAATTCCAGAGGGAGTTGGGAAAGGGCTGGAAAATCCCAGAGGGAAATGGGAAATGGGGAATTCTCATCCAGGGGTTGTCTCCCTCATTCCCATTTTTCCTCATAATTCCCACATTCCCAGAGGTTTGGAATCCTCCAGGAGAGCGGGAAGATCCCAAGGTCATTCCCAGTTTTTCCCATCCCTGCCGAGATGGGAAAAGTACGGAATGTGGGATTTGGGATTTCCTTAGGATTGAGGATTCTCTGTTATTCCAGGCAGGAATTTTGCTGGAATGCGAATTTCGGGAATTGCTCTGACATTCCACGGAATTCCTCAGTTCCATGTAGGATTTTTCCTTCTCCTTCTCCTTCTCCACGGAGAAATTCCTGCATGAAACCAGAAATTCCCGGATTGGTGGATCCGTTGGGAAGGCGGGAAAATCTGGGAATAATTTGGGATGTGGATTTTTCCCACAGAAACCAGGGAAGATCGGACCAAGCGGCTTTTCCGGCATTACACCGTCGGATCCTACGACAACTTCACCTCCCACAGGTAAGGAATCCCAGGAATTCCGGGAATTCTCCTTTCCCTGGGAAAAGCTGCCCTTTTCTGGATGGAATCCGCGGGAAGGGGATTTTTCCAGGTGTTTCGGGTGGAATTTTGGGTTTTGGATGAGGATGAGGGGAGCGGGAGATCCAAGGTTGTGTCCTGATGGAGATCCAAGATTCTGGAAAAATTTGGGAATGTTTCACATTCCTGTCTTGTGTCCCAGTGGATGATCCAAGGTTCTGGAAAAATTTGGGAATGCGGTCCATTCCTGGTTTGTATCCCAATGGAGGATCCATTATTCTGGAGAATTCCGGGAATGTTGCACATTCCTGCCTCATTTCCCAATGATGGATCCAAAATTTGGGAATGTTGCACATTCCTGGCTCTTTTCCAGTGGAGAATCCAATGTTCTGGAAAAATCTGGGAATGTTGCAAATTCCTGTTTTGTATCCCAATGGAGAATCCAACATTCTGGAGAATTCTGGGAATGTTGCACATTCCTGCCTCATTTTCCATTGGAGGATCCAAAATCTGGGAATGTTGCAAATTCCTGGTTCCTTTCCCAATGGATGATCCAAGATTCTGGAGAACTCTGGGAATGTTTCACATTCCTGGGTTGTGTCCCAGTGGATGATCCAAGGTTCTGGAAAAATCTGGGAATGTGGTCGCATTCCTGGTTTGTATCCCAAAGGAGAATCCATTATTCTGGAGAATTCTGGGAATGTTGTCACATTCCTGCCTCATTTTCCAGAGAAATTTCTGGAGAATTCTGGGAATGTTGCGCGTTCCTGGCTCATTTTCCAGTGGAGGATCCAAAATTTGGGAATGTTGCAAATTCCTGGTTCCTTTCCCAATGGATGATCCAAGATTCTGGAAAATTCTGGGTTTGTATCTCAATGGAGAATCCAAAACTCTGGAGAATTCTGGGAATGTTGCACATTCCTGGCTCTTTTCCAGTGGATAATCCAACATTCTGGAAAAATCTGGGAATGTTTCACATTCCTGGTTTGTATCCCAACGGAGAATCCAACACTGGAGAATTCCGGGAATGTTTTGCATTCCTGCCTCATTTTCCATTGGAGGATCCAAAGTTTGGGAATGTTGCAAATTCCTGGTTCCTTTCCCAATGGATGATCCAAGATTCTGGAGAAGTCTGGGAATGTTTCACATTCCTGGGTTGTGTCCCAGTGGATGATCCAAGGTTCTGGAAAAATCTGGGAATGTGGTCGCATTCCTGTTTTGTATCCCAAAGGAGAATCCATTATTCTGGAGAATTCTGGGAATGTTGTCACATTCCTGTCTCATCTTCCAGTGGAGGATCCAAAATCTGGGAATGTTGCACATTCCTGGCTCTTTTCCAGTGGAGAATCCAATGTTCTGGAAAAATCTGGGAATGTTGCATATTCCTGTTTTGTATCCCAATGGAGAATCCAAAACTCTGGAGAATTCTGGGAATGTTGTCACATTCCTGTCTCATTTCCCAATGGATAATCCAATGTTCTGCAAAAATCTGGGAATGTTTCACATTCTTCCTTGTGTCCCAGTGGATGATCCAAGATTCTGGAAAAGTTTGGGAATGTTTCACATTCCCAGCTGGTTCATTCCTGGATTTTGTCATTTCCTGGTGGATTTGGGAATGGGAATGGGAATGGGAATGGTTGGATTCAGGAATTTGCTGGAGCACTAGAATTCTGTGAGGCTTTCTCTGGAATGGAATCCTTTTCCCAGGAAAATCTCGGAATTCCCAAAATTCTCAGAGCGGGATGAGGAGTTTCACCTTTGGCCAAGGAATTGTGAGGATCCATGGAATTCTTGGAATCTCAGAGCTCATTCCCAAAGTTTTCCCACTTTGCTGAGCCCCTTATCCCAATTTTTTTTTCTCCCGGAGCATTCCTGAGTCCAAGGAATGTGTGGGATTTGGGTTGATCCTCGAAATTCCTGGGATTTGTTGCTCCAGCTGGAAAATCCTGCTGGAAAAAAATGGGAAAAAGGAAAAACCAAGGGAAAAATGGCCAAGGGGAACATCTGGAAATTTCCTGCTGGAGTGGGAAAAAAAGTGGGAATTTCTGGGAAAAAAGTGGGAATTTCCAGAATAAAGTGGGAATTTCCAGATGAGGTGAAATTCCATGGGGAATTGAATCCAATGGGATACACAGAAAACCGGGAAAAGGGATTTCCTTAGGAATTCACATCCCAGGAGAACACTGGGAGGAGCTCTTGGCCAGGAGTTGGAATTCCTGGGAATTTTCACTGGGAAAATATTCCCTGGAGGCTCCGAAATTCCAAGCGATGAGTGAGGCAGGAAGGGGAATTAAAGGGGAAAAAAAAAAATTGGGAAGAGCTTGGAGTGGGATTTGATCCATGGGAAGGGTTTGGATTGATCCCAATCCGGAAAAAAACTTCGGGAATTTTTGGATTCCAATCCGATTGTTTGGATTCCGTTTTCTTTCTCCAAAGGAAATGGGAGTTTGTGGGATTGGTGGGAAAAGGGGGGAAAAAAAAATCCCAAAAATTATGGGTTAGGGATTTTGTGGGATCGTGGAATGGTTTGGAATGATGGAGATTGGGAATTGTGGATTTTGGGAATTGTGGAATGGTTTGGAATAATGGAGATCGGGGATTATGGATTTTGGGAATTGTGGATTTTATGGAATGGTTTGGAAAGCTTGGACATCATCAGGAATTTTGGGATAAATCCGCTTGGACATGGAAAAACTCCCCTGGGATGGGAAGATTTCCCGCCATTCCCAGATTTCCTTTGGAATCAGAAATCCCTTCAAGGCTGCTCCGGAGCCAGGATGTTCCGGATGATCCCAAAATTCCAGTCACTCCCGAAATTCCAGTCATCCCCAAAATCCAGGAACGGGAAAAACAGGAGAAAAATGGGGAAAATTCACCTGGAGGGAAAGAACCCGAGCTCGGTTTTCTCCGGATGAGAACTCCCGGCGGGAATTACCTTTGGGATTAAAGGGATTAACGAGACTCCAAATTAATTCGGGAATTAAAAAAACCAAAGCCCAGCTGGGAAGGGGAAAAATCGGGAGCGGGAGCCAAAATTCCGGATTTGTTCCGTTCCCGTTATCCGGATTCGGGGATTAGGGAGAGGGATTGACCCGGAGATAGCTGGAGGGAGCTCTGGAAGATGCGGAAAACACGGAAAACAGGGAAAATAGGGAGGAAAAAAATGGGAAAACCGGGAAAGCGGGGAGGAAAAAAAGGGAATTTTCAACTGGGAATGTCCAGGGAAAGGTTGGAGCAGCTTGGGATGCTGGGAGGATGGAATGGAATTCCGTGGGATGGGATGGGATGGAATTCCCGGAGTTTTCAGTCCCCAAATCATCCCAGAATTCCAGGATATTCCGGGAACTCTGGGAAAGAGGGAGTTGATCCCGAAAGCTGCTGCTTCCAGAGAATTCCAGAGGCTCAGGAATGTCCCAAATGAGATTCCAGGATTCCAGAGGAGCTTTCCCAGGAAGTTTTCCCTCCAAATTCCAATTGCTGATGGAATGACGCCGCTCCAGCCAGGAGTTTTCCCAGTTTTTTCCATCATTCCATGGATTCCATCCCAAGAGCAGGAGCCTTTCCATGGGATCGGCACAATATTCCCAAAAATTCCTCCATGCAGCGCCTTTTCCAAGGAAAAATGGGATTGTGGACCTTGGAATGGGATTGGATTTGAGTTCTCTTCCCACCCAAACCATTCCAGGATTCCATGAGGAGATCATGGATGATCCAAGGAATTCATCCTTGGAATGATTCCACCTCCGGAATATCGGGAAGAGGAATCGGAAAAAGCTTTTCCAATTCCTTCCCCTCCTGGAATCATGGAATGGTTTGGGTGGGATTTCCATCCCATTCCATTTTTTTTTTTCTTTTGGGAAAAATTCCCAGGAATTTTCAGCCTAGGGAAGATTGGAGAGAGTTTTAGGAAATCAAGGAGAAGGAAAAGTAGGGAATGAGGCAGCAGGATTCAAAGAAATCCGAGGATTTTTGTCACCCTGCAGGTGATGGAATTCTGGGAATTGGGATGGAATTCTGGGAATTCATTCCCACTGCATCCCACAGCTACAAATGGATTCCAACCGGGAGGGGGAAAATTAGGGAAAAGGGAATTTGTGAGCAGGAGATGTTCTGAGGTTGGAGATGGAATTCCAGCTTTTCCCAGGGAATAAGGGACAGGAGGAGAGGGAACGGCCTCAGGGAGGTTTGGATTGGATTTTAGGGAATTTTTTCCATGGAAAAGGTGGGAGGAGAGGCCACTGAGGGCATCCCAGCAGTGTCACCCCTTGGAGACCAAGGATGGGTGGAGAACTTGGAATTGGACCTGGAATGGGACCTGGAATGGGATGTGGAATGGGACCTGGAGTCCGCTCTGTCCCTGTGGAATGCTGGGAGTTAAAGGTGGGCTTTGGGTCAGGCAGAACGTTGGAAAAGGAATGGAAAAGAATTGGAAAAGGATTGGAAAAGGATGTCCTGGAGAGACATCACCACCATCCCAGGAGTGTCACCTGTTGGTGATCGAGGATGAGTGGAGAACCTGGAATGGGACCTGGAAACCTCTCTGTCCCTGTGGAATGCCAGGAGTGAAAGGTGGGCTTTGGATCAGGCAAAATCATGGAAAAACATGGAAAAGGATTGGGAAAGGATGTCCTGGAGGCATCACTGCCATCCCAGGAGTGTCACCCTTTGGTGGCCAAGGATGAGTGGAGAACCTGGAATGGCACCTGGAATGGGATCTGGAATGGGATCTGGAATGGGATCTGGAATGGCACCTGGAATGGGACCTGGAATGGGATCTGGAATGGGATCTGGAATCCTCTCTGTCCCTGTGGAATTCTGGGAGTTAAAGACGGGCATCAGATTAGACAGAACTATGGAAAAACATGGAAAAGGATTGGAAAAGGTTTGGAAAAAGATGTCCTAGGAAGAGAGGCCACCGAAAGCATCCCAGCAGTGTCACCCCTTGGTCACCAAGGATGAGTGGAGAACCTGGAATTGGACCTGGAATTGGACCTGGAATGGCACCTGGAATGGGACCTGGAATGGCACCTGGAATGGCACCTGGAATCCTCTCTGTCCCTGTGGAATGCTGGGAGGTAAAGGTGGGCTTTGGGTCAGGCAGAACTGTGGAAAAACATGGAAAACATATGGAAAAGGATTGGAAAAGGTTTGGAAAAGGATGTCCTGGAGGCATCACTGCCATCCCAGAAGTGTCACCCTTTGGTGACCAAGGATGAGTGGAGAACCTGGAATGGGACCTGGAATGGGACCTGGAATGGCACCTGGAGTCTTTCCTGTCCCCATGGAATGCTGGGAGGTAAAGCTAGATTTTGAATTGGGCAAAATCATGGAAAAACATGGAAAATTACTGGAAAAGGATGTCCTGGAGAGACATCACCACCATCCCAGCAGTGCCACCCCTTGGTGACCAAGGGTGAGTGGAGAACCTGAAATTGGACCTGAAATGGGATATTCCTGGAATGGGAACATTTCCTGTCCCATGGAATGCTAGGAGTTAAAGGTGGGCTTTGGGTCAGGCAGAACGATGGAAAACACATGGGAAAGGATTGGAAAAGGTTTGGAAAAAGATGTCCTGGGAAGAGAGGCCACCAAGAGCATCCCAGCAGTGTCACCCTTTGGTCACCAAGGATGAGTGAAGAACCTGGAATGGCACCTGGAATTGGACCTGGAATGGGACCTGGAATGGGATCTGGAATGGGATCTGGAATGGGATCTGGAATGGGACCTGGAATGGGATCTGGAATGGGACCTGGAATGGGACCTGGAGTCCTCTCTGTCCCTGTGGAATGCTGGGAGTTAAAGATGAGCATCAGATTAGACAGAACTATGGAAAAACATGGAAAAGGATTGGATAAGGATTGGAAAATGACCGGGAAAGGATGTCCTGGAGAGGTCACCACCAAGGACAAGCAGAGACAGAACCCAAAATCCCAGGAAATCCTCTCCATCCCTACGGAACTCCAGGAGTTAAAGGTGGGCGTCGCTCTCCTCGCCACCCCCACCCCATTCCGGCTCCTTTTAGAATCCACGGAATGCTGCGGGAAAGCGGCGGAGCCGTGATTCATCCGCCGCTCCCACGGTTTCCAAGGATGGCGTTCCCGGCTCCGGTGACGGCTCCGGCTCCGGATCCCACACACCTGGATCCCAACCCACATTCCCGGTGACGCCGATCCCGCTTAGGTAACGCTCCCCCCGCATTCCCGAAGGATTGGGGGAAAAAAAAAACCAGGAAAAGCCACCCAGGAGATACCTGGAAAAGTTCCAGGTTGGTTGGAGAAAGCTTGGAGCAACCTGGATCAGCGGGAAGTTGTTCCTCGCTCATCCTTTTTCCAGATGAATTCCGGGATTCTGAAAGAAAAAGAGGGAAATCGGGAAATAAAATCAATTTTCCTGGATCCAATTGGTTATTCCCACGGGAAAAGGTCACGCGACTTCCCGGGAAAATGCTGGAATGTCGGAATGGCTGGAGAGGGAAGGGAACTCACCGGGAATTTTTGGATAAATGTTCCTCGAGGGAAACTTGAGTTTGGCTGGAGCTGCTGGAGAGATCCTAAAATCCATGGAATTCCAGAGGTTGGAAAAGATTCCGAGGTCACCGAGTCTGAGCTGGGCTTGGAGCTTTGAGTGTCACATCCAGGAATTCCTTGGATAACTCCAGGGCTGGGAATTCACAGCTGAGATGGACATTCCGTTGGAAAATCCTGGAATGGTTTGGATGGGAATGGAGCTTCAATCCCATCGCATTCCATGGGCAGGGAAAATTCCCGTGATTCCAGGGTGTTCCAGCCTGGTCTTGGACATTCCCAGGGATCCACAGCTTCTCTGGGAATTCCATCCCAGCCAGGAATTCCTTCCCAAGATCCCATCCATCCCTGGATCCTTCCCTTCTCCAGGTGAACATTCCCAGCTCTCCCAGCCTGGCTTTGTCCCTCTGAACATTCCCCGCGGAATTCCAATCCGATCTCCCTGGATTTGGGAATCCTGGTGGGAATTTCCAGAGGGACACTGGAAAAGGGAATTTCCTTGGAGATGGGAGATTTTTCTCCATCCTGAGGAACATCTCCAGATCTAGTTCAGCTTTCGGGATCCAGGGAATTTGGGAGGTGACTCCGAAGGGTTTGTGGCGTGAAATCCCTGGATTTTCCGATTCCCTGGTTTTCATGGATACTGCAGAATCCACGGTCAGAGCGCTGGAATAGCAGGGAAGTGCTGGGAATTCGGGATTGGAGAGCTCCGGTTTCCATGGAAAATGGTTGATGTCCCAGCGTGCATCAGTTTTTGGGATCACATTCCCGGTGTGGAAAGTGAAGGAATATTCCTGTATTCCTGGTGGGAATGGAGCTATGGGCAGAAATTCCTGCCCAGGTGGGATTGGGACACCTGGAATTGCTGAGGATGGATACAGAGGGAGATTTTCCCGGTGCTGGTTGATCATGGAAATCTGGGAATGTCATCCCAGCTCCGTGTGCTCCTCGCCTTCCATCTCGGATCTCCTGGGATATCCAGCAGGATCCTGATATTCACAGTATTCCCAGTGATCCCAGCAGGAATCCATTCCCTCTGGAGGAGCTGCTGAGGCCCAGCCTGGTCCCTCATTCCCCAGTGGAATTCCAGGCTTTTCCCATCCAGGAATGGATCCATGGGGAATTCCCGCTGGCACCTCCAGCTGCTCCCATCCCTCCCATCCATCCCTTCTCTTCCCATCCCTTCCCAGCATTCCCATCATTCCCGTTGTTCCCATTGTTCCCCATCATTCCCATCATTCCCATCGCTCCTCAACATTCCCGTCATTCCCGTTGTTCACCAACATTCCCATCATTCCCCATCATTCCCGTTGTTCCCCAACATTCCCCAACATTCCCACCATTCCCAGCATTCCCATGATTCCCCATCATTCCCATCTCTCCCAATCCCTCCCCATGGATCCCATCGCTCCCAGTTTCTCCCACTTTTCCCCCTCTCCCTCCTCCCTTCTCCATCCCTCCCACTGTTCCCCATCTCTTCCCATCCCTCCCTAACATTCCCCATTTTCCCTCATCCCTTCCCAGCATTCTCCATCAATCCCAAAACCACCCATCCCTCCCCACCATTCCCATTGTTCCCGTTGTTCTCATCCCTCTCCATCATTCCCATTCTTCCCATCCCTCCCCACCATTCCCATTGTTCCCATCTCTCCCCACCATTCCCATTGTTCCCGTTGTTCCCATCTCTCCCCACCATTCCCATTGTTCCCGTTGTTCCCATCTCTCCCCACCATTCCCGTTGTTCCCGTTGTTCCCATCTCTCCCCATCATTCCCATTGTTCCCATCTCTCACCATCTCTCCCCAACACTCCCAACCACTTCCCATTTTTCCCCATCGCTCCCATCAATCCCAACCCCATCCCATCCCATCCCTCCCCATCACTCCCACTGTTCCCCATCCCTTCCCATCATTCCCATCTCTCCCCATCCCTCCCCATTGTTCCCATCCTTCCCTATCCCTCCCCAACATTCCCTACTGTTCCACATCACTCCCAGACATTCCCCATCCCTCCCATTATTCCCTGTCACTTCCATCTCTCCCCATCCCTCCCCAATATTCCTCATCCCTCCCCATTCCTCCCATTGTTCTCCATCTCTCTCCATCCCTCCGCAATATTCCCAATCATTCCCCATCCCTCCCATTGTTTCCATCTCTTCCATCGTTCCCATTTCTCCCCAACATTCCCAATCATTCTCCATCCATCCCATTGTCCACATCCCTCCCCATCCCTCTCCAACATTCCCAATCATTCTCCATCCTTTCCCATCTCTCCTCTCCCTCCCCATCCCTCCCACTGTTCCTATCTCTCCCCATCTCTCTCCATCCCTCCCCCAACATTCCCAATCATTCTCCATCCTTTCCCATCTCTCCTCTCCCTCCCCATCCCTCCCAATCTCTCCCACTGTTCCTATCTCTCCCCATCTCTCTCCATCCCTCCCCAACATTCCCAATCATTCCCCATTGCTCCCATTGTTCCCATCCCTCTCCATTCCTCTCCAACATTTCAAACAATTCCCCATCCCTCCCACTGTCCATATCCCTCCCCATCCCTCTCCAACATTCCCAAACATTCCCCATATCTCCCCATCCCTCTCCAGCATCCCAAATAATTCCCCATCCCTCCCCACCCCTCCCATTCCCATTGTTCCCATCCCTCCCCAACATTCCAAACAATTCCTCATCCATCCCATTGTCCATATCCCTCCCCATCTCTCCCATTTCCCTCTCCAACATCCCAAATAATTCCCCATCCCTCCCCACCCCTCCCATTTCCATTGTTCCCATCCCTCTCCAACATTCCAAACAATTTCCCATCCCTCCCATTGTTCCCATCTCTCCCCATCCCTCTCCAGCATCCCAAATAATTCCCCATCTCTCCCACCCCTCCCATTTCCCATTGTTCCCATCCCTCCCCAACATTCCCAACCATTCCCCATCCCTCCCATCGTTCCCATCTCTCCACATCCCGCTCCAACATTCCCAACCATTCCCCATCCCTGCCCATCTCTCCCATTTCCCTCTCCAACATCCCAAATAATTCCCCATCCCTCCCATCCCTCCCCATCTCTCTGCAACATTCCAAACAATTCCCCATCCCTCCCCGTCTCTCCCATTGTTCCCATCTCTCCCATTTCCCTCTCCAACATCCCAAACAATTCCCCATCCCTCCCCACCCCTCCCATTCCCATTGTTCCCAACCATTCCCCATCCCTCCCATTGTTCCCATCCCTCCCCTCTCTCCCTCCTCTCCACTCCCGCTTTGGCTCCCACTTCCCAAGCTCCTTCCCAAGCTCCTTCCCAAGCTCCTTCCCGGCTCTCCCGGATTATTATCCCGGCTCTGATGTCACCCCTGCGGCTCAGCTGGGAGGGACCTGCCGCCCCTTCCCCCTCCCGCCGCTCCTAGAGGCAATTTGGGGAGGGGGATCAATCCGTCCGTCCGTCCGTCCGTCCGTCCGCCGCTCCATCACTCCCGGCTTTTCCCAGCGATGCTTCCCCCCGCTCCCGGCGATCCGTCACTTAGCAACGCCCGCGGGGTGCGGAGGGTGTGGAATTTTTTGGGCTCAAATCCGCCGGGATGAGGATTTAAACTCTGCCCGGCCGACAGCGAGGAGGCAGCGCTGCTCTCTCATCCGACCATCCCGATTTTTTTTTTCCCCCGCTCGGGAAGAGGCGATTCCCGATGGCCGAGCCCGCGGGGCTGCGCGGTTGAGGGGAGAAGATCCGGATCCCGACATTCCGAATTCCCGCGTGGGTTCCTCTCCCGCATTCCCGGGAGAGCTCCGTATCCCTGCATTCCTCTGCAGGTGACTGCGAGGGGCCCGGTGGGCAGCAGGGGGGGATCCAAGCTTTCTTTTTTTTTTTTTTTTTCCTTCTTTTCCCCTCCCTCCTCCTCCCTTTTTTTTTTTTTTCTTTGCCTCCTTTTCCTCCTCCTCCGCGCCGAGGCGAAGTCGCTTCCGTCTTTTTGGTGTGACTTCGGGCACGAAAAAAAATCCCCCAAAAAAAAAAAAATCGGGAAAAAAAGAGAGAGAGAGAGGAAGAGAGAGAGAGAGGGAGGGGAAGGCGATCCCTGCGGAGATGAACGGCTGGATGCGAAGAGGGCTCCCGGTGACAGCGGCCACCCCCGGCTGGTGACAGAGCCACCCCCGGCCGGTGGCAGCGCGGCTGGCAGCAGAGATGGTGCTGAGGTCTAACCCTGGCATGGTTCTCTTGTGCTCTTTCCTGCCCAGTGACTACATCATCGAGGAGAAGACGGCAGTGCTGCAGAAACGAGAGCATGAGGGCTTCGGCTTCGTCCTGCGCGGGGCCAAAGGTGAGCCGCGACCGCTTTTCCAGGGATTTTTTGATTTTTTGGGAAGCGGCGGGGGGTGTTGGATGGGTGTCGTGGCCTGGGGATGGATGGAGGGGGTTTGGGGGTTTTTGGTGCTGCAGGTGGATTGGAATTTTGGGGATTTTCGGTTCTCTTCCGTGAGGGATGGATGAGGGATGCTCGGTTTGGGATTCTCATTCCCAAAAATCCTGGGGGGATTTTCCTCCCTGGCTCGTTCCGGGTCGGTGTCGTGCTCTGGGGCTGAGCCGTGGGATTTTGGGAGGATTTTGGTGCTGGTGGTGCCTTGGAATTTTGGGGAATTTTCAGTTCTTTTCCGCGAGGGAATGAATGGCTATTGCTTGACTTGGGATCTTCATTCCCAAAAATCCTGGGGGGATTTTCCTCCCTGGCTCATTCCGGGTTATTCAGCGGTCTGGGGCTGAGCCGTGGGATTTTGGGGGGCGTTTGGTGCTGGAGGCAGCTCGGAATTTTTGGGAATTCTCACTCCTTTTCCCTGAGGGAATGAGCAGCCCCTGCTCAGCTCCAGAGCCCAATTCCCAGAAATCCTGGGGGATCCAAAGGGATTTTCCTCCCTGGTTCTCTGCCCTGTCCTGGGGCTGAGCTGTGGAATTTTGGGAGGATTTTTGAATTTTGGGAGCTGATGCTGCTCGTGGTGCCCTGGAATTTTTGGGAATTTTCACTCCTTTTCCCTGAGGGAATGAACGGCTCCTGCTCAGCTCGGGATCCTCATTCCCAGCAATCCTGGGGGATCCAAAGGGATTTTCCTCCCTGGTCCTGTGCCTTGTCCTGGGGCTGAGCTCTGGAATTTTGGGGCCGTTTGGTGCTGGCGGTAGCTTGGAATTTTTGGGAATTCTCACTCCTTTTCCCTGAGGGAATGAATGGCTGTTTCTTGACTCGGGATCCTCATTCCCAGCGATCCTGGGGGGGATCCAAAGGGATTTTCCTCCCTGGTTCTCTGCCCTGTCCTGGGGCCATGTCTCGGAATTTTGGGAAGGTTTTGGTGCTCGTGCTGCTCGTGGTGCCTTGGAATTTTTGGGAATTTTCAGTTTTCTTCCATGAGGGAATGAACAACCCCAGCTCGGCTCAGGATCCTCATTCCCAGCGATCCTGGGGGTTCCGAAGGGATTTTCTTCCCTGGTTTTGTGCTTTGTCCTGCTGCCATTTCCCACTTTCCAGGAATTTTGCTGTGGACGCTGCTCGTGGGAGCTTGGAATTTTTGGGAATTTTCACTCCTTTTCCCTGAGGGAATGAACGACTCCTGCTCAGCCTGGGATCCTCATTCCCAAAAATCCTGTGGGGCTCCAGAGGGATTTCCTTCCCTCTTTTTCTGCCTTATCCTGATGCCATATCCCACTTCCCGGGGTTTTCAGTGTGGATGCTGCTTGGAATTTTTGGGAATTTTCACTCCTTTTCCCTGCTCAGCTCTGTGGCTTTTCGGGGTTGGAATCCTTGGAGTTTTTCCCTGGACTTTGGCCGGGGAGAGTTTGGGATCCCTGGGGAAAACCGGGAGAGGTTTTCCAGCTCTTCCCATCCCGGAGCTCATTCCCGGGATATTCCCAGAGCTGGGATCTTACCCAGGAGTTTTCCATTCAGCCAAAATTCCATCTTTTTACTGCAAAAAAAAATTCCTGGGGGACTCAGAATGTGTGGATTTCGGGAAGAGGGAGGCAGGAAAAGCTCCGGATGGAGAGACCTTTCCGCCCCCAGCATTCCCGGGAGCAGAGGGACAGCTTTTCCATGTGGGAGGAAAACTGGGAAAAGCTTCTCCTTGCCTCGCTGGGGCTGCAGAGCCGGGCTGGATTGGGATTTTCCAGCAGAATTCCTGGATTTCCTTTGTTCTCTCCCCGCTCCGGTGGGAATGTTCTCATCCTGGTGGGAATATCGCTCTCCCCTCTCCTCTCTCCCATTCCCCATGGATTTTCCATCCGTGGAAGTGAAACTTCAGGGCTCAAAATGGCATCCATGGGATTTTTTTTTTTTCCGGATCAATCCTGCAGTTTTTGTGTCGGGAAACCGGGAAATTTCATCCCATTCCCTGGGTTTTTCCCCCTTTTTTTCCTCTTGCTGGGAATCTGGGAATGCAGCATTCCCAAGTTAGTGAGGCAGTTTGGATTCCCCCTGTGTTTCCCAGCCCCTCATCCCGGTATTCCATGGATTTGAGGCTGGAATTCCATGGATTTTAAACTGGGAATTGCCTGGCCCTGTCAGTGTCACCATTCCCTTTGGATTTTCCTGGAAAACCTCTCCAGGTGTGTGGAAAAAAGTGGGAAAAGGGTCTGGAAAGGGGGGGGTGTGGATTTTGGGATCATCCTCAATGGAATTTGCTCTTCCTGCTGCAAATTCCCACCTGGAATTTTCCCAATCCCACCACCCAGGGGTTCGTTCCACCCTGGGAGAAATTCCAGGGAAAAGGCTCTGCCTCATTCCAGAGTCCTTCCCAAGTTTTCCCTGACGGGATGAGTTTTCCTTTGCTTGTCTGGAGAGAACCAGGTTATTCCCGAAATTATTCCCGAAATTATTCCCAGAATTATTCCCAAAATTATTCCCAAGATGATTTCTTCCCGTGGATCTCCTGAAGGAGTTGATCCCAAGGGAAAGGAGGAGAGGGAATGGCCTTGAGCTGGGCCGGGTTGGATATTCCACGTGGGAATTCTCTGAGCTTGGAGCTTCTCGGGATCCATGGAATCAATGGATCCTTTGGGAATTACCTGAGCTCGGAATTCACTGGAATCCATGGAATCCATGGATCCTCTGGGAATTCCATGAGCTCGGAGTTTGCTGGGATCTGTGGAATCAATCAGTGAATCCGTTGGGAATTACCTGAGCTTGGAATTCACTGGAATCCATGGAATCAATGGATCCCTTGGGAATTCCATGAGCTCGGAGCTTGCTGGGATCCATGGAATTAAAACATCTTTTGGGAATTCCGTGAGCTCAGAGCTTGCTGGGATCCATGGAATCAGTGGAACCTTTGGGAATTCCATGAGCTCGGAGCTTGCCGGGATCCATGGAATCCAAGGAACCCTCCCTTGGGAATTCCATGAGCTCAGAACTTGCCGGGATCCATGGAATTTCCGTATCTGATTTCTGTTGGAATGAGGGGAGATCCAATGGAAAAGCGGGAGCAAAGTCTGGAATTTGATACAACTTTTATGGGAATCCCAACGTTCAGGATTTGAATGGATCAGTCCAAGGAGTGGGAATGAGGAGCAGGAAAAGCCTGGACTCCTTCAGGGGTAATGAAAACATTCAGGATAATTCAAATATCCCAGTTTTATCCCAAATCCAAATCCCATCACAAATTCCCTTTTTAAATTTTTTTTTTAAATTAATTTGGGAGATTTTTCCCTGCTGAGCTTGGCTGGGAAGGAATTGACTCATCCTGGGATGGGATAATGGGATGGTGGGATGATGGGATGATGGGATAATGGGATGACCCAACTTCCTGACCACTCCAGGATGGGATTTGGTGCTTCCAGGATGGAATTCTGTGCCTCCAGGTTGGGATTTGATCCCCCAGGATGGGATTTTGGTATTCCCAGGTTGGATTTTGGTCACCCCAGGATGGGATTGCATTCCCCAAGATGGGATTTGGGTCCCTCAGGATGGATTTGGTGCCTCCAGGATGGGATTTGATTCCC
Organism: Entomyzon cyanotis; assembly: GCA_024500445.1. Lineage (NCBI taxonomy): Eukaryota > Metazoa > Chordata > Aves > Passeriformes > Meliphagidae > Entomyzon > Entomyzon cyanotis. The sequence continues at coordinate 4,153,849 of JAKEPQ010001019.1, forward strand.
CATGGATTGAGTCAGGATGGAATTTGGCCACCAAGATGAGGTTTGCTTCCCTCGGAATGGGATTTGATTCCCCAGGATGGAGTTTGGTGTTCCAAGGATGGATTTTAGTTCCCTCAGGATGGATTTTGGTGCCTCCAGGATGAGATTGAATTCCCCAAGATGGGATTTGGTCCCTCAGGATGGAGTTCGGTATCCCTAAGGATGGGTTTTGGGTGTTCAGGATGGATTTGGTGTTCCTAGGTTGAGATTTGGTCTTCCCAGGATGGGATTTGATTCCCTAGGATGGGATTTTGTGCCTCCAGGATGGAATTTGGTGCCTCCAGGTTGAGATTTGATTCCCCAGGATGGGTTTGGTGCCTCCAGGATGGAATTTTGATATTCCCAGGTTGGATTTTTGGTTCCCCCAGGTTGGGATTGAATTCCCCAAGATGGGATTTGATTCCCCAAGATGGGATTTGGTCCCTCAGGGTGGATTTTGTTGCCTCCAGGATGGGATTGGATTCCCCAGGATGGAGTTTGGTGCTTCCAAGGATGGATTTTAGTATCCCCAGGATTGGATTTTGGTGCCTCCAGGATGGGATTGAATTCCCCAAGATGGGATTTGGTCCCTCAGGATGGAGTTTGGTATCCCTAAGGATGGGTTTTGGGTGCTTCAGGATGGGATTTGGTGTTCCTAGGTTGAGATTTGGTCTTCCCAGGATGGGATTGAATTCCCCAAGATGGGATTTGGTGCTTCCAGGAAGGAATTTGGTGCCTCCAGGTTGAGATTTGAATTCCCCAAGATGGGATTTGGTCCCTCAGGATGGAGTTCGGTATCCCTCAGGATGGGTTTTGGTTCTTCAGGATGGATTTGGTGTTCCTAGGTTGAGATTTGGTGTCCCCAGGATGGGATTGAATTCCCCAAGATGGGATTTGGTGCTTCCAGGATGGAGTTTGGTGCCTCCAGGATGGGATTTGATTCCCCAGGATTGAGTCAGGATGGAATTTGGCCACCAAGATGAGGTTTGGTTCCCTCGGAATGGGATTTGATTCCCCAGGATGGGATTTGGTCCCCAGGATGTAGTTTGGTGTTCCAAGGATGGATTCTAGTTCCCTCAGGATTGGTTTTGGTGCCTCCAGGATGGGATTGAATTCCCCAATTCCCCAAACTCCAACCTGGTCACTCAGGATGGAGTTTGGTATCCTCAGGAAGGGTTTTGGTTCTCCAGGATGGATTTGGTCTTCCCAGAGTGGAATTTAAGCCTCAAGATGGTATTTGGTCACCCCAGGTTGGGATTTAATTCCCCAAAATGGTGATTCCCAGAATTCCCACTCTGTGATTCCCAGGATTCCAAATCCAGAGCTTTGGCAGGGAAGGCTGAACCTCCTGCTTGGGGAATTTCCCCTCATTCCCAGCAGCAACTTCCCGAATTTAATTCCCAACTTTTTGGCTTGGTTCTCCCACTGGATGAGGTTTTCCTCCCATTGGATTTAGGGATGGAATTTCCGTGATTTCCAGACCTGGAGCTTCCCCTGGATCCAGTTGGGATGGTTTGGCCCCAGACTGGTTTTGGGAATGAGCTGGGAGAGGAGGATCAGGATTCCCAGAATTCCCACATGGACCTGGGAATCTCATAAACCCAGGAAGCTCCAGGGGTTGGAGTTGGTGAATTTTTCCAGGGAATTCGTGGAATTCTCATCCCTGGAAATGTCCATAGAAGCTGTGGATGCTGCTTGGGAATGTGGGGCAGTGGTGGACTTGGGAATGCTGGGAATGCTTGGATTTGATATTTTCCAATGGATTTTCCAGCCCAGATGATTCCCTCCTCCTCCTCCTTCTCCATCAATCACCAGGGTGACAACCCTGGGATAAAAATTCCCAAGGCCAGGTTGGACGGAGCTTGGAAAACCCTGGGATCATGGAAATGTCCCTTTGTCCCCTCCTGGATGGAATTCCGCTCCCGGAATTTATTCCGTGGGGAGGAAATTCTCAATCCCGGAGCATTTTCCCGAATTTTGCCGAATCCTCCCAAATCCCAGATCACGACGCTCATTCCCTGTGGGCTCCCAACCCACGGGAAACGCCTGGAATGACTCGTGGATAACTCAGCGGCTGGATCGGGATGGAACAGGATGGGAGGTGGGAATCTCTCCATGAAATCAATCCCAGAGAATCCAGAAATCCAGGAATTTTCCAAGGCCGGGTCGGACACTGGGGTTTGGAGCAGCCTGGGGTAGCAGGAGATGAAATCCTGGAAGGATCCTGAAGGATTTGGAGGAAGAGCTCCAAAATTCCGTCGGAACAGCTAAAAATAGGGATGAGTTGTCAAGTGTTTGCCACTTCTCCCGGGAAAGGCAGAAATCGTGGAAAGCCGTTGGTGGGAAGCATCTGAGATGCTTCAGCACATGGAGAAATGTCAGGGAAAGGTTGGCTGGGTGTGATCCGTGCTGGAGTGGAAAAATCCCGCCGAAAAGATGGGAATGAACGGGGAAAAGGAAGAAATGTCCTGGAGCTGGGGGGAATCGGTGGTTTGGATGTGATGGGAAGGGAGGGAAACGTTGGGAATGTTGGGAATGTTGAGGGACATTGAAGGAGAGGCCACCAGGGTCACCCCAAGGCTCCGTCAGCTCCCAAAAAAATCCATTTTTTGGGATAATTGACGGGGATGAGAATTTATCCTGGCTCCAGATCCCACCCGAAAATGTTGGGATGGAATTCCCAGAGAAGCTGTGGCTGCTCCTGGGATTAACCACAGCCAGGTTGGAGCAGCCTGGGACAGTGGGAGGTGTCCAAGGGTTGGAATTGGATGGATTTTAAGATTCTTCAAACCCAAACCATCCCAGGATTGTGGGAATTCTGGAATCCTTGCCCATGGAATGCTGGCAGTGCCTCAGGAGGGAGAGGCTGGGAAAAGTGGGATTTGCCCCGGGACTGGGGCCAGGGGAGCTTGGATTGGAGCTTTGGGGTCATTTCTCCATGGAGGTCAGGCCTTGGAAAGGATTTCCCATGGAGTTCCCATCCCTGGAGGTGTCCAAGGAATTCCTGGCTGTGGCTCTCTGGGGTTTTCAGCCACAAAATCCAAGGAATCCTGGAATGGTTTGGGTGGGAAAGGACCTTCAGTCCATCCAATTCCAACCTCCGGATGCTTCCCACTATCCCAGGCTGCTCCAAGCCCATCCAGCCTGGCCTTGGACAATTCCAGGATCCAGGAGCAGCCACAGTTTCTCCAGGAATTCTGTCCTAGAGTATCCATGATTTTTGTTCCCCATCACAATTTGGGAATGGGATGTCTGGAGCTTCCCCTGGATCCATCTCAGGCAATTCCAGTCTGATGGAATTCTCAGTTTTTTATCCAAAGCCAGAGCCGGATAAGGATTCTCTCCCTTCTTGGAAAACCAGGATCAGCCTCTGGAAAAGCCCCAGCTGGTGGCCATGGGAAATTCCGGCTGGATATTGGGATAATTCCTCCTGGAAAGGGTGGTCAGGCCTTGGAATGGGAGGTTTGGATTCCCCATTCCCAGCGGGATTTAAATCCGTGGTTTTGTAGCACTCGGGGATACGGATCAGAGCTGGGAATGGTTGGATTCCATGTTTTCCAAGGGCTTTTCCATCCCAAACCATTCCTGGATTTCCTGACTCATGACATTCCCCTTTCCCTTTCCCTTTCCCTTTCCCTCTTCCCTTCCTTCCCTTCCCTTCCCTTCCTTCCCTCCTTCCCTCCTTCCCTCCTTCCCTTCCCTTCCCTTCCCTTCCTTCCCTTCCCTTCCCTTCCCTTCCCTTCCCTTCCCTTCCCTTCCCTTCCCTTCCCTTTTTTCCTTCCCTTCCCTTCCCTGGATATACAGGAAGAGGGAATTTTTCCCTCCTGGCTTTGTTCCGGGATGTTGTTCCCATCCCAAGTGGATGAGAATTCCAGGACCTTGTGATTCCCACGTGGATCTGGGAATCTCACAGTCCAGGAGGCTCCAGGGCTGTGCCGGGGTAGGAGTTGGTGAATTTTTCCAGGGAATTCGTGGAATCCTCATCCCTGGAAGTGTCCAAAGAACCTGGGGGTGTTGCACTTGGGAATGTGGGGCAGTGGTGGATTTGGGAGCACTGGGAATGGTTGGATTTGATGTTTTCCAAGGGATGTTCCAACCCAGATGACTCTGTGATTCCTTCATTGATTCCACCTTGAGTTCCATTATTGATTCTGTCATTGATTCCTTCATTGATTACATCATTGATTCCATCATTGATTCCATCATTGATTCCATCATTGATTCCTTTATAGATTCCTTCATTAATTCCATCATTGATTCCATTATTAATTCTTTCATTGATCCCATTATTGATTCCATCTTGGATTCCTTCATTTATTCCATCATTTATTCCATTATTGATTTCAGCATTGATTCCACCATTGATTCCTTCATTGATTCCGTCTTGGATTCCTTCATTGATTCCTCCATTGATTCCATCATTGCTTCCATCATTGCTTCCATCACTGATTCCATCATTGATTCCATTATTGATTCTTTCATTGATCCCATCATGGATGCCATCTTGGATTCCATCATGGATTCCATTATTGATTCCATCATTGATTCCATCATTTATTCCATCATTTATTCCATCATTGATTCCAGCATTGATTCCAGCATTGATTCCATCTTGGATTCCTTCATTGATTCCATCATTGGGTCCATCATTAATTCCTTCATTGGTTCCTCCACTGATTCCATCTGTGATTACTTCATCATTGATCCCATCATTGATTCCTTCATAGATTCCTTCATTGATTCCTTCATGGATTCCATAATTGCTTCCTTCATTAATTCCATATTTGATTCCTTCATTGATTCCATCATTGATTCCTTCGATTCCATCAATGATTCCATTATTGATGCCATCTTGGATTCCTTCACTGATTCCATCATTGATTCCTTCATTGATTCCTGCACTGATTCCATCTTTGATTCCTTTATTGATTCCATCATTGAGACCATTATTGATACCTTCATTAATTCCATCTTGGATTCCATCATTGATTCCATTATTGATTCCTTCATTGATTCCTTCATTGATTACATTACTGATTCCCCTTGGATTCCATTATTGATTCCCATATTGATTCCATCATTGTTTTCTTTATTGATTCCAATATTGATTCCATCATTGATTCCATCAGTGATTCCATTACAGAGGTGGGAATCAGGCTCTGCTCCCAGGGAAAACAGAAAACGGGGAAATGCTTTCAAGCTGTTCCTGGGGACATCCAGGTTGGACAACGGGAAAATTCCATCCTGGAAAAGCTTTTCCAGCCCTGGCACAGGGGTGGGTTCCCCATTCCTGGTGGGATTCAAATCCATATGGATGCAGCACTTAGGGGCATGGATCAACCCTTAGAATGGTTGAACTCCCTTTTCCAACCTGGATAAATCCCGAATTCCATGATTTCCAGAACGCTGCTGCTGCACAGCATTATGGAATTCCCTGGAAAAATCCCTCACTTCCCTCTTCCCGTTGTGCTTTCCAGCGGAAACCCCGATCGAGGAGTTCACTCCCACGCCGGCATTCCCAGCGCTGCAGTACCTGGAATCCGTGGATGTGGAAGGAGTCGCCTGGAGAGCGGGGCTGCGCACGGGGGACTTTCTGATCGAGGTGAGATCCGTGTGGAATTCTGCTCCTTCCCGAGGAATTCTGGGATGTGGTTCTGCTGGATCCCCTTGGAATTCCGGCCGCTCCATCCCAGGGTGAACGTGGTGGGATTTAAGGAGTGGTTTTAGGGAAATTCCCTGGATTTGGTGGAAAATTAGGGATTTTCCTCGCTGGAGGAGGAACTCGGGATGTTCCCATGGGATTTGCAGTGTCCTGGATTTGGTGGGAATAGGCCAAGGCTGGATTTTGGAAAAGTGGGGAAAAGGGTTTTCCAGTGGGAAAGCCAAGGAATGGTCTGAGGGTTGGTCAGGGACAGTGCTTTGGTTGGAAAGAGATCATGGAATGGTGGATTCTGATGGAAATGTGCAGAATGTTGGGATTGAAAAGGGATTGGGATGGATCCTCTCAGGCTGGGAAAAATGGGAATGTTCACCTGGAGAGGGGAAGGATGCAGGGAGAGCTCAGAGCTCCTGCCAGGGCCTAAAGGAGCTCCAGGAGAGCTGCAGAGGGACTGGGGACAAGGCATGGAGGGACAGGACACAGGGAATGGCTTCCCACTGCCAGAGGGCAGGGATGGATGGGATCTTGGGAAGGAATTCCGGGCTGGGCTGGAATTCCCAGAGAAGCTGTGGCTGCCCCTGGATCCCTGGCATGTCCAAGGCCAGGCTGGAAAAACCTGGGATTGTGGGAATTGTCCCTACCCATGGAATGGGATTCAAGCTCCATTCCCACCCCAAACCATTCCAGGATTCCACATGGGATAAATCTCCTGCTTTTTGTGTTGCCTGACATGTTTCAGGTGGGAATCTGATCCTGATTCTCATCCTGCTGAGGATTTCAGGTTCTTTCTCCATGGAAAGCTGGAGGAGAACTGGGAAATTCCCACTTCTGGTTCTCCATGGACAGGAGAAAGAGGAAAACAAAGTCTGGAGGGATTTGGGATAGCTGGAGACTCTTTTCCATGGAGAAATGATCCCAAAGATCCAATCCAAGCTCCCCTGGCCCCAATCCTGGGGCAAATCCCACTTTTCCCAGCCTCTCCCTCCTGAGGCACTGCCAACATTCCATGGGCAAGGATTCCAGAATTCCCAGAATCCTGGGATGGTTTGGGTTTGAAGAATCTTAAAATCCATTCAATTCCAGCCCTTGGACACCTTGCACTGCTCCAGCCTGGCCTTGGACATTCCAGGGATCCAGGGGCAGCCACAGCTGCTCTGGGAATTCCAGCCCAGCCAGCAATTCCTTCCCAAGATCCCATCCATCCCTGCCCTCTGGCACTGGGAAGCCATTCCCTGTGTCCTGTCCCTCCATGCCCTTGTCCCCAGTCCCTCTGCAGCTCTCCTGGAGCTCCTTTAGGCCCTGGCAGGAGCTCTGAGCTCTCCCTGCATCCTTCCCTTCTCCAGGGCAACATTCCCAGCTCTCCCATCCGCATTTTCCGTGGATAATTTTCCAGCTCCAGCCTTGCAAATTCCCTGAACTTCCTTTTGGTGCCAGTGTGACACCGGGAATTGTCCCTGCTCCGCCTGGAGAGGATTCGCTCCGGCTTCGGAGCTTCCCGAGGCTTCCCAAAATCCTGGAGCCGTTCCCGAGTGCCTGGCACTGCTTCTCCTCCAAATCCCGGGATTGTTGAGGCTGGAAAAGAATTCCCAGGGCACCGAGTCCAAGCTGGGATCCCCACCTTGAGTGGAATCCCAGGGATTCCTTGGACACCTCCAGGGATGAGGACTGCAAACCTCACTGGGCAGTTCCAAGGCCTGACCACCTTTTCCATGGAAAAATATTCCCTAAATCCCAGCCAAACCTCCCCTGGCCCAGCCTGAGGTCATTCCTGAGGTCATTCCTGAGGTCATTGCTGAGGTCATTCCCTCTCCTCCTGTCCCTGTTCCCTCGGGATGAGGCTGGTGGGGAAGGATGGGAAGGAAAAGGAGGAATCTTGGAGCTCCTGATGGAGCAGGGATGGAGCCTCAGCAGCAGGATTGGGAACGAGGAGCTTTGGGAGCTCTCCAGGTGTGGATCCAGAGGATCTGGAATTCTCCAGGTGTGGATCTGGAGGACCTAAAGTCCTCCAGGTTGTGGAGTTTCCAGGAGCGATCCAGAGTCCTCCAGGTCATGGAGCTTCCAGGAGTTTTCCAGGTGTGGATCTGGCTGATCTGGAATGCTCCAGGTGTGGATGAGGAGGTTCTGGAATTCTCCAGGTGTGGATGAGGAGGTTCTGGAATCCTCCAGGTGCATGGATCCTCCAGGAGTTTTCCAGGTGTGGATCCAGAGGGATCTGGAATTCTCCAGGTGTAAATCAGGAAGACCTAGAGTCCTCTAGGTCGTGGAGCTTCCAGGAGTTTTCCAGGTGTGGATGAGGAGGGTTCTGGAATCCTCCGGGTGTTGGAACTTCCAGGAGTTTTCCAGGTGTAGATCCAGGAGGATCTGGAATTCTCCAGGTGTGAATCAGGAGGATCTGGAATTCTCCCAGGTGTGGATCGAGGAGGTTCTAGAATCCTCCAGGTGTTGGAATCCTCCAGGAGTTTTCCAGGTGTGGATCCAGAGGGATCTGGAATTTCTCCAGGTGTGGATCAGGAGGATCCAAACTCCTCAAATTCCCTCTGGGAATTTTGTCCATCCTGGACATCATTTTGTCTATCCAACCCATCCTCAGTGTCAATTCCAGCCCTGAATTCCATTTAAGGAAGGTTGGCAGGGATTCTTCCCGGAAAATCTGGAATTCTGGATTTGTCACAGAAAATGGGGAATTCTGGGTTCTTCTGGAAAATCGGGAATTATGGATTATTTCCAGAAAAATCAGGAAATCTGGATTATTCTGGAAAATCAGGAATTATGGATTATTTCCAGAAAAATCAGGAAATTTAGGTTCTTCTGGAAAATCAGGAATTCTGGGTTCTTCACGGAAAAACCAGGAATTCTGGATTCTTCCTGGAAAATCAGGAACAGCCACAGTTGAGGTTGGAAATTGGGAAAATTCTTTCCCAGAGGGATTCGAATCCATGCAGATGTGGAGGACTTGGATCAGAGCTGGGAATTCTGGGATTTGATCTCCAAGGGTTTTTCCAACCTCCAGGAATTCCAGAATCCCATGAAACGTTCCAGGAGTGACTCCATGATGGTTTGGGATGAGATCCGACTTTTCCAGGGATGGGATTGGGAAAATCCAACCGGAATTCCGGAGCAGAATCCAGAATTCCCAGCCTTGTGTTTTTTCCCCCATTCCTGGAGGTTTTAAATCCTGGAATTTATTTTTCCATGAGGATTTTTGGATGTGGAGAACTTTGGCCACACAATTCCATGGATCCGTGAGTGAAATCCCAGGATTTGGGATACAAACAGGGATGGAAATTCCGTGGATATTTCCAGGATTTCAGTCTGGATTTTGTCATTTTCCGGGAATTTTATTGAAGGGGAAATGGGAATTTTCCAGGTGGGATCTCAGCACTGGGAAAACCTCAGGGATGAGAGATCCCAGCATATTTGGGATATTTGGGAATGTTTCTCCATGGAAAAGGCTGGGAAGCTTTGGAAGGGAATCAAATCCCTGGGAACGCTGAAAAAACCTGGATTTGGGAATATCAATCAGCGCTTGGTGCTCTTAGGGCTTTTCCAACCTCAAAAATTCCATAATTCCATAATTCTTTTCCTTGGGAATGAGGAAAAATCCCACCGAGGGCAGGGAATGGGATGATCCAACCCTAACCATTCCACAATCCCAAAAATTCTGGGATTTTTTAAGGACACGGAGCCCAAAAATCAAGGGGGGGAAAAATCCGTCAGGGAAAAAAATTCCCCCTCTGGAATGTGGGAATGAGAAACCTTCCCGGAGCTCCTCCCCGCTGGAAAGGTTAGGAAGCAAAAAAAAAGCAGGAAATGCGGATAATTCCGGCTGGGGAGTGTGGGAGGTTGATAAAAAGGATCCGGGGAAATATCAAAGGCCGGGATTTGGAGAAAAATTGGGAATTGGGGAGCGTTAAAAGCTGGGAAAATTTAAAAAAAAATTTAAAAAGAGATGGAAGGGATTTGTCCAGCTCGGATATTTTTTTATGGAAATGCTAAAATTTGGGATATTCTGGAGGGGGTTAAAAAAAAAAAAAAAAAAAAAGCAGGAATGTTCTGCTCCGAGTTGGGAACGAATCCGGAGCTTGGATTTCTCCATCAGATGTCTTGGAAGGCGAAGTTTCCCAGTAACCAAGGAGAGAGGGAGAGAGGAATCCCTAAAAATAGCAATTCCCAAATTACCGGGCTCGGGGAACGCATCCCCAAATTCTCCGGTGGGGGAAACTGGGAATGGGGTTCGGTCCTGGAATTCCGGAGGGTTGGGATGAGGATTGGGGTTTTCGGGGATTGAGGGAAATCGAGGCAGGAATTCGAGGAGGGAAATGGGATTGAAATCCCGAGGAATTCTGTGGAAGTTGGGAATGATATCTGGTTATCCTGAAGGTTGGAATTCCATCAGAATTCCAGGATTTAGGGGCAAGGAAACGGAATTCAGGGCGGGAGAAAATTCCCAAAAATTATCCTGAGGGTTTTGTTGGAATTCCTTCAGAATTCCGGGATTTGGGGGTGAATAAATGGAATTAAAAGCAGGAGACAATTCCCAACAATTCCCATGGATATTTGGGAAAATTCCTTCATGGAAAAGGTTGGGAATGATTGGAATGGAATTCTGTGGAAGTGGGGAATGGTATCCGGTTATCCTTGAGGGTTTTGTTGGAATTCCTTCAGAATTCTGGGATTTGGGAATAAACAGAATAAACGGAATTAAAAGCAGGAGACAATTCCCAACAATTCCCATGGATATCTGGGAAAATTCCTTCATGGAAAAGCTTGGGAATGATTGGAATGGGCTGAGTGGGAATCTGCATTCCAGAGGGATTGAAAACCCATGGATGTGGAATTTAGGGACAAGGAATTGTCCCAGAGGAATTTTCCAAGCTCAGGAATTCCAGGATTTCTCTCAGTGTCCATGGGGATTCTGGGTATCCCAACCAGGGAATGTCAGATGGAATTTTAGGAATTTCCCATTCCGGCAACTCCAGCCAGACAGGAAATGGAGATTCCAGCCTTGGGAATTCCCTGGGGAAGAGGGAATTCAGCCAAAAACAGGGATTTCTCCCGGATTTTTGCTGGATGTGTGGGATGTGGCTAATCCTCCCCTGAAGGACAGAATTCCAGAGTTTCCCAGGTGGATCCAGGATGGATCCTTTGTTTCCAGTTATCCCTGTGGATCCAGAGGAATTGGGAAGGACTCTGGGAATTCACCCAGCTCTGGAATTCCCTCTGGAATTCCAGCGGTTTGGAATGAGCTCAATGCACGCGGAGAGAATTCCATGGATAACCATTCTCACTGGTAAATCCCATGGGAATTCGCCAGGGAGAGGTGGGAAAATTCCGAGTTCAGAATTCCCAGAATTCCCCCTCCAGGCTCCAGGACTGACTCCAGCTCTGGAATTCTTTCCATTTATCCATGGAATTCCACGGAAAACAAAGCAGGTGGATTTCCTCAAGTCCCTTCAGAGTCACTTCCCGCCAAATCCAGGCAGGAAAAAGTGGTCCCAAGGTCTGGAATTCTCAGAGTCATGGTGGTTTTTGGGAATTGCCTCAATTCTCAAAGTCTGGAATTCTAGGAGTTGTGGTGCATTTTGGGATTGGCTTTGATTCCCAGGATCTGGAATTCTTGGAGCCATGGTGTTTTTTGGGAATGGCTTGGATTCCCAGGATCTGGAATTCCTGGAGTTTTGGCACTTTTTAGGACTCACTTGGATTCCCAAAGTCTGGAATTCTTGGAGTCGTTGTGCTTTTTGGGAATCACCTCAATTCCCAGGATCTGGAATTCCTGGAATTGTGGTGCTTTTTGGGAATGGCTTGGATTTTGAGCACTTCCAGGGAATTTGCACACTTCCATGGATTTTGAGCACTTCCAGGGAATTTGAACACTTCCAGAGCCGAATGGAAGCTCCAAAAAACCAGGAAAACCCCATTTTTTTGGGATCACCCAGCCGGAAAACACAATTCCCATCTTCTCCAGCAGCTTGTGGTTTCTGGCTATTGACTTCCAACTGTTCCAAGCTGGAAAAGGATGGGAAAAGCCAGGAAAGGCGGGAAAATCCAGGATTCTCAGCCTTCCTCCCACATTTTTCCCGTCGGGAATGCCGATCCGTGTTTTTCCCGTTTTCCCGTCAGGAATGCCGATCCGCGTGTTTTTCCCATTGGGAATGCGATCGTGTTTTCCCGTTTCCCAGGGAATGCCGATCCGTGTGTTTTCCCTGTTGGGAATGCCGATCCGTGTTTTTCCCGTTTTCCTGTCAGGAATGCCGAGCCGCGTGTTTTTCCCGTCGGGAATGCCGATCCGTGTTTTTCCCGTTTTCCCGTCAGGAATGCCGATCCGCGTGTTTTTCCCGTCGGGAATGCCGATCCGTGTTTTTCCCGTTTCCCAGGGAATGCCGATCCGCGTGTTTTCCCGTCGGGAATGCCGATCCGTGTTTTTCCCGTTTCCCAGGTGAATGGAGTGAACGTGGTGAAGGTGGGACACAAGCAGGTGGTGGCGCTGATCCGGCAGGGCGGCAATCACCTGGTGATGAAGGTCGTCTCCGTCAGCCGCAAGCCCGAGTCCGAGGAGGTCGTCCGGAAAAAAGGTAGGCGGGAATTCTGGGATCGACGGAACGGCGGGATGAGGAGTCTGGGTGTCACAATACGCGGGAATTTTGGGATCGACGGAACGGCGGGATGAGGAGTCTGGGTGTCACAATACGCGGGAATTCCGGGATCGATGGAATGGTGGGATGAGGTCTCCTTGGGAATTCCGGGATTGCACTGTAAGCACAGTGCAATCACTGTAAGCAGGAATTCTGGGATCACCGGAATTCTGGGATGAGGTGTTCAGGGTGTCACAATATGCAGGAATTCTGGGATGGCTGGAATTCTGGGATGAGGCATCGGGGTGTCGCTGTACACGGGAATTCCGGGATTGCTGGAATGGCGGGGTGAGGCGTCTGGGTGTCACAATACACGGGAATTCCGGGATCGCCGGAATTCTGGGATGAGGTGTTCAGGGTGTCGCTGTACATGGGAATTCCGGGATTGACAGAATTCTGGGATGAGGTGTCTGGGGTGTCACTGTACATAGGAATTCCGGGATCACTGAATTCTGGGATGAAGCACTGGGGTGTCGCCGTAAGTGGGAATTCCGGGATGGCCGGAATGGCAGGATGAGGCATCTGGGTGTCACCATATGTGGGAATTCCAGGATGGCCGGAATTCTGGGATGAGGCGTCCAGGGTGTCACAATATGCAGGAATTCTGGGATCGTTGGAATTCTGGGATGAGGCATCCGGATGTCACCAGGGAGGAGCAGGGATGGAGGAGGGATGGGCGATTCCTAGTGGGAAGGGAGGGAACATCAGGATGGGCCAGATTTTTGGGATGCACTGATTTTTGGGATGCACTAGTTTTTGGGATGTGCTGATTTTATGATGCCCTGATTTTTGGGATGTGATGATTTCTGGGATGCACTAGTTTTTGGGATGCGCTGATTTTTGGGATATGTAATTTTCTGGGTTGTGATGATTTTTGGATGCGTTGAATTTTGGGAGGTGCCCATTTTGGGATCTTATGATTTTTGGGATGTGATGATTTTTGGGATGTGCCAATTTGGGGATACACTGATTTTTGGGATGTGGCAGGTTTTTGATGCGTTAGTTTTTGGGATGTGCCAATTTTTGGGATGCGCTGATTTTTGGGATGTGGTGATTTTGGGGATGTGATGATCTTTGGGATGTGCCCATTTTTGGGATGCATTGATTTTTGGGATGCACCAGTTTTTGGGATGTGATGGGGTTTGGGATCCAGCGTTTTTTGGGATGTGCCAATCCATTTGAGGATGCGTTGATTTTTGGGATGTGATGATCTTTGGGATGAGTCATTTTTTGGGATGTGCCTGGTTTTGGGATGCGCTCATTTTGGGATGTGTCGATTTTCTGGATGCATTGATTTTTTTGGGGATGTGCAGATTTTTGGGATGTGAGGATTTTGGGGATGTGGTGATTTTTCGGATGTGCCCATTTTTGGGATGTCCCCATTTTGAGACCCGCTGGTTTTTGGGATGTGATGAATTTTGGGATGTGCCCATTTTTGGGATGCATAAATTTTTGGCTGCACCAATTTGGGGATGCACTGATTTTTGGGATGCATCGATTTTTGGGATGCATCAGCTTATGGGATGCATCAGCTTATGGGATGCACCGGTTTTTTGGGATGTGACCATTTTTAGGATGTGATGATCTTTGGGATGTGCCCATTTTGGGATGCACAATTTTTTGAACGTGTTGATTTTTTGGATGTGATGATTTTTGGGATGTGCCAATTCTTGGGATGCACTGATTTTTGGGATGCGCCAGGTTTTGGGATGTGCCGGTTTTGGGGATGCAACAATTTTTGGGATGCAATGATTTTTGGGATGCACAATTTTTTGGATGCACCCATTTTGGGGTGTGCCCATTTTTGGGATCCTCCCATTTTTGGGATGCACCAGTTTTTGGGATGCACTGGTTTTTGGCATGTTCCCAGTTTTGGGATGTGCCAATTTTTGGGAATGTGGCCGATGGGATGGGAAGCTCAGGAAGGTCCCAGCCATGTCTGTGGAGCTGCGGTGCTTTTTGGGAATGGCTTGGATTCCCAAGAGTTGGGATTCCTGGAGTTTTGGCATTTTGGGGAGTCACTTGGGTTCCCAAGGTCTGGAATTCTCAGAGTTGTGGTGATTTTTGGGAATCGCCTCAATTCCCAAAGCCTGGAGTTCTTGGAGTTGTGGTGTTTTTTGGGAATGGCTTGGATTCCCAAGGGTTGGGATTCCTGGAGTTTTGGAATTTTTGGGAATCACCTCAATTCCCAAGGTCTGGAATTCTTGGAGTTGTGCTGTTTTTTGGGAATGGCTTGGATTCCCAAGGTCTGGAATTTCTGGAATTGTGGCAAGTGAGGAACAAGAGCTCTGGGAGCTGACGGATGCAGGAAGGGGTGGGAATTCTGGGAGGGATTTAGGAGGGATTTTGGGATCCCATGGTGGCTTTTGGGAATCACTTTGGATTCCCAAAAATCCGGAATTCCTGGAATTCACATCCCCTGGGCATCACCTGCTCCAGGCTCCGCTTGCTGGGAGTTGTTGGGATGGGAAAACAACCCTTGGAATTGCTGGGAATGTGGGGGGCAGGATGGCGATCCCAAAAAAACACCGGGAATTCCGGGATGGAGACAGGGAGTTGCTGTGGGAATTCCTGTGGGAATTCCTGAAATCCCAGAAATTTCTGGGATTTCATTCCATGGGCTCCTGGATAGAAGGACAGGGAGCATCCAGCAGCGCAGCTGGGAAAAAATCTGGGAATGCAGCTGTGGAGGGAGGGAAAAAATCTGGGAACAGCTGGATCTGGAGAGCGGGATTGTATCCAGGGAACATCTGGAGGCACAGGGTGGACCCAGGAGAGGTTTGGTGGGAATGAGACTGGAATTCCAGCTCAGGGAATGGGAGCAGGGATGGAACTGGGGGAATGGGAATGGGAATGGGAATGGGAATGGGAATGGGAATGGGAATGGGGGTGGGAAAAGGGGGATGGGAAATTGGGAATCTGGAGCAGAAGGATGGGATGGAGGGACAGGAGATGGGGAGGGAAGCAGGGATGGAATTGTGGGAATTGGAACAGGGAATGGAATTTTGGGGTTTGGAAGAAGGGATGGAAGCAGGGATGGAATTATGGGGATTGGAACAGGGAATGGAAGCAGAGATTGAATTATGGGGACAGGAGCAGGGGTGGAAGCAGAGATGGGAGGAGGGATGGAAGCTGGGATGAAATCTGGGGGAACCAGGAGCAAGGGGATGGAAGCAGGAGAATGGAAGTGGGAGGACAGGAGCAGGGGATGGGAGCAGGAAGGCAGGAGGGATGGGAGCAGGGATGGAATCGGGAATGGAAGTGGGGATTGGAGCAGGGAATGGAATCAGAGGATGGGAGCAGGGAGATGGGAACAGGGAATGGAAGCAGTGGGACAGGAGGGCCAGGAGCAGGGATGGAAACAGGAATGGAATTGGGAATGGAATTGGGAATGGAATCGGGGGGAAAGGAGGGGCAGGAACAGGGATGAGAGCAGAGGGATGGGAACAGGGAATGGGATCAGGGAATGGGATCAGGGAATGGGATCAGGGAATGGAAGCAGCGGGACAGGAGGGCCAGGAGCAGGGACGGAAACAGGAATGGCAGCAGGGAATGGGAGAAGGGGCCAGGAGCAGAGGACGGGAGCAGGGAGATGGAAGTGAGGGGAACAGAGGCTGGGGATGGAAGCAGGAGGATGGGAACAGGGGGATGGAAGTGGGGAACCGGGAAGAGGGGAATGGGAGCAGGAATGGGAACAGGGATTGAAGGAGGGTGGGAAAGGAGGGGATGGGAATGGGATGGGAGCAGGGATGGAAGAGAGGGACAGAAGCAGGAGCCAGGAGCAGCAAATGGAAGCAGGGGAGTTGGAGTGGAGAATGGAATCCGGGATGGGCGCAGGGAATGGAATTGGGAATGGAATCAGGGGGATGGGAGCAGGGGGATGGAACGGGAGTGGAATCTGGGGGGGAGGGGAATGGAATCAGGGGATGGGAGCAGCGGGAAGGAATGGGACAGGAATAGGGGATTGGAAGCAGAGGATGGAATCAGAGGATGGGAGCAGGGACAGAAGGGACAGAATGGGATGGAAACAGGGATGGAAGCAGAGGATGGAAGAAGGAATGGAAGCAGGGGAATGGAACCAGGGGGATTGGAGTAGAGAATGGAATCCGGGATGGGAGCAGGGAATGGAATTGGGAATGGAATCAGGGGATTGGAGCAGGAGGGACAGGGCGGACAGGAGCAGGGATGGGAACAGGGAATGGGAACAGAGGGAATGGGATTGGGAATGGAAGCAGCGGGACAGGAGGGACAGGAGCAGGGGTGGGAACAGGAATGGGAGCAGAGATGGAATCCGGGATGGGAGCAGCGATAGAAGCAGAGGGATGGGATCGGGGGGATTGGAGTGGAGAATGGAATCGGGGGATGGGATCGGGGGGATTGGAGCAGGGGGATGGAATTTTCTCCAAGGGGGATTGGAGTAAAGAATGGAATCGGGGGATGGGATCAGGGAGTGGATCAGGGGGATTGGAGAGGGAGGGAGGGAAGGAAGGAAGGGGGAAGGAAGGAGGGAAGGGGGGCTGAGATCGGCGCCGCTCCCAGCGCAGCACGCGGGGCTCGGGGGAGGGAGGGAAGGAGGGAAGGAGGGAGGGAGGGAAGGCAAGGAAGGAGGGAGGGAGGGAGGGAGGGAGCGCCGCTGGCACGAGGAGCTCCAATTATTCTGTCACGGCACAAAGGCACGAGCCGTGGGAACGGCCGGGGAGCCTCGGGAAGCCGGGAATTGAGCCGGGAAGAAGCCGGGGATTCTCTCCGGGAGCCCGGCGGGGCAGCTCGGGCTGATCCTGCCGCTCCAGCCCGGGGTGAGCTGCTGCCCCGCGGCGCTTCCCTCCCGGTTCTCCCATCCCGGTCCTCCCATCCCATCCCGGTTCTCCCATCCCGGCGCTCCCCGCATCCCGATCCCGCGGATCCGAGCTTTTCCCAGGGCTCGGGGGGCTGATCCCGCGTCCCCCCCCGGTGCAGCGCCTGTGTGGGCCCGGCTGGGGCTGAATCCGCCCCGCTGGATCCCTGCCGCAGGCACAGCGATCCTTGGAGCTGCGGTTGCCATGGCAATCCTGGAGCGTTATTCCAGCATTGTCAGCGAGGAGCAGCGAGGAGGAGGAGGAGGAGGAAGAGGAAGAGCTTTTCCACTCATCCTCGCTGCTCCCGGGGGGGGCTCAGGGAATGCGGGATCGGGAGATTTTGGGATCATCCCGGGCCATGGGTCCTCGGGCAGCTCCCGGCCGGAGTCCGGCGATTCCGTAGGGTTGGGATCCGCGGCGAGGAGGAGGAAGGGTGGGGGGCCGAGGTGGGGAGAGGAGGAATTTCTCCCAGGCCGGCCGAATTCCCGCTCTCCCCGCATCCCCGAGAGCCACCCCGGGCTGCCATGCCTCGGACTCGGCGCTGAGCGATCCACATTCCCAAACCCCGGCGGGCGAATTCCCGGCGGGAATCATGAAGAAGTTCGCGTCCACGCGCAGCCTCAATAAGATCCTGCAGCAGTGCGACTCCTCATCCCGGGAATACGAGGAGATCCAGGCTGTGGAGAAGAAGTGGCACCTGCACCTGGCCACTCCCCGAAAATTCCGGGACAAGAGGTGCAAGATGCCCTCTCTCTTCCTTGCAGCTCCGCCGCCTCCCAAGAGAGCTCCCAGCACCACCCTCACGCTGCGCTCCAAGTCCATGACGGCCGAGCTGGAGGAGCTGGGTAAGGCCGGGATGGGGATGGGATCCGCGGGGAGCCGGGGATGGCGGTTTGGAGCCGTTTCCCAGCGGTTTCCCAGCGGTTTCCCGGCGGTTTTCCGGCGGTTTTCCGGCGGTTTCCCAGCTGTTTTCCAGAGGGTTGCATGTGTAGCGTGGGCCCGCGGGGTGTGGGAGGCTCGGGGAAGGGGGGAGCAGGATTCCCTTCTGATCCACAGGGATATCCAGAGGGATATCCAGAGGGGTGTCCAGCTCGCCGGGGGCTCATCCCGGCGGAGGTGGCCGTGGGAAGGAGGTCGGGAGTCTCCGGGTGGGTGTGGAGGGTTGGTGTGCCTCGGGCATCCTGCTGCTCTCCCTGCTCCTTCCCGTGTTCTTTTCGTTATTCCTGCTCATTCCCTGCTCCATTCCCTGTTCCTGTTCATGCTCCTTTCCCCGTTCCTGCTGCTCTCCCTGCTCCATTCTCTGTTCTTTTCCTTATTCCTGCTCATTCCCTGCTCCTTTCCTTATTCCTGCTCATTCCCTGCTCCTTTCCTTATTCCTGCTCATTCCCTGCTCCATTCCCTGCTCCATTCCCTATTCCATTCCCTGCTCCTTTCCCTGTTCCATTCCCTGCTCTTTCCTCATTCTTGATGCTCTCCCTGCTCCTTTCCCTGTTCCTGCTCCATTCCCTGCTCCTTTCCTTATTCCTGCCGTTTTTCCTGCACCTTTCTCTGTTCCTGCTGCTCTCCCTGCTCCATTCCCTGTTTCTTTCCATGCTCCTTTCCCCGTTCCTGCTCCTTTCCCTGCTCCTTTCCCTGCTCCATTCCCTGTTCCTTTCCATGCTCCTTTCCCCATTCCTGCTCCGTTCCTCATTCTTCCCCCCCTGCTCCTTTCCCTGCTCCTTTCCGTGCTCCATTCCCTGCTCCTTTCCTTATTCCTGCTGTTTCTCCTGCTCCTGCTCCTCTCCCAGCTCCTTTCCCTGTTCTTTTCCCTGCTCCTCTCCCCGTTGCTGCTCCTACCCTTTCTCTTCTCCCTTCTCCTCTCCCTGCTCCTGCTCCTCTCCCTTCTCCTCTCCCTCTTCTCCCTCATCCTCTCCCTGCTCCTCCTACTCCTCTCCTCGCCTTCCTCACTCCTCTCCGTGCTCTTTTCCCTTCTCCTCTCTCCAATCCTCTCCCTGCTCCTCACCCCTCTTTATCCTTTCCCTGCTCCTCTCCCTGATCCTTTCCGTGCTCCTGCTCCTCTCCTTTCTCCTCTCCCTGCTCCTCTCCTCTCCCTTATGCTCTGCCTGCTCCTCTCCCTGCTCCTTCCATGCTCATCTCCCTGCTCCTCCTACTCCTCTCCCTGATCCTCTCCTCGCCTTCCTCACTCCTTTCCCTGCTCCTGCTCTTGTCCCTGATCTTGTCCCTGTTCCTGATCCTCTCTCTGCTCCTTTCCCTGATCCCACTCTTGTCCCTGATCCTTTCCCTGCTCCTGCTCCTCTCCCTGATCCCTTTTCCTTATCCATCTCCTCATCCCTCTGCTCTTCCTGCTCCTCACCTTCTACATTCCTGCTCTTGTCCCTCTCCCTCCTGCTGCTCCTTTCCCTGATCTTCTCTCTGATCCTGAACCTCTCCCTGATCCTCTCCCTGCCTTCCTCACTCCTTTCCCTGATCTTCTCTCTGATTCTGCTCCTGTCCCTGCTCCTCTCCTTCCTCACCCTTTTCCTTATCCAGCTCCTCATCCCTCTGCTCTTCCTGCTCCTTACCTTCCTCATCCCTGCTCCTTTTCCTGCTCCTGATCCTCACCTTCCTCACTGCTCTTCCTGCTCCTGCTCCTTTCCCTGATCCTCTCCCTGTTCCTGCTCTTGTCCCTGCTCCTCTCTCTGATCCTGATCCTCTCCCTGCTTTTTTCCCTGCTCCTGCTCTTGTCCCTGATCCTCTCTCTGCTCCTCTCCCTGCTCCTGCTTCTTTCCCTCATCTTCTCCCTGCTCCTTTCCCTTCTCTCCCTGCTCCTGATCCTTTCCCTGCTCCTGCTCCTCCTACTCCTCTCCTTGTTCTTCTCCTCGCCTTCCTCACTCCTTCCCCTGCTCCTGCTTCTTTCCCTGATCCTGATCCTCTCTGATCCTGATCCTCTCCCTGCCTTCCTCACTCCTTTCCCTGCTGCTCACCTTCCTCACCCTTTTCCTTATCCAGCTCCTCATTCCTCTGCTCTTCCTGCTCCTCACCTTCCTCATCCCTGCTCCTTTTCCTGCTCCTCCTCTCCTCTCCTCTCCTCTCCTCTCCTCTCCTCTCCTCTCCTCTCCCTCTCCTCTCCTCTCCTCTCCTCTCCTCTCCTCTCCTCTCCTCTCCTCTCCTCTCCTCTCCTCTCCTCTCCTCTCCTCTCCCTCTCCTCTCCTCTCCTCTCCTCTCCTCTCCTCTCCTCTCCTCTCCCTCTCCTCTCCTCTCCTCTCCTCTCCTCTCCTCTCCTCTCCTCTCCTCTCCTCTCCCTCTCCTCTCCTCTCCTCTCCTCTCCTCTCCTCTCCTCTCCTCTCCTCTCCTCTCCTCTCCCACACCATACATTCCCAGGTTTTTATTTCCCACTCTCCGGGTAGATCCCAAAATCCCAAACCCTGCCAGGAGAACTCCAGGATTGCTCCTGGAGAGCTCCGGGAAAATTCCAGGAGATCTCCAGGATAGATCCAGGTGAGCTCTGGGAGATCTCCAGGATTGCTCCAGGAGATCTCCAGGTGAGCTCCATCCCTCTGCCATTCCCACATTTCCTGCTGCCTTCCCCTCCCTCTCCCCATTCCCAGATTCCCTGAAATCCTCCCCACTCCCAGCCTTTCCCTGCTTCCCGCTGCCAGAATTCCCGGTTTTTCCCAGCCCTCGCGGCCGCCTGGGATGAGGCTGGGAGTTGATCCTTCTCCATCTCCTCCCGGATCCGGTGGCACTTTTCCATGGATGTCACTGGAGAGGCCACGTGGCCATGGAGGAATCCCAATTCCCAGGAAAACTTCGGAGCTTCCCTGGCACAGCCTGGGCAGCAGGGTTGGCTCCGACAATCTCGGTTTCCATGGGAATTTGGGATTTTCCATGTGGGAATGTGGCACCCTGGAGCCTCAGCAGGATCCCAAATTCCCTGTTTTCCACGCTCTCCTTGTTTTTCCGTTCTCTCCCTGTTTTCCATGTTTTCCCTGGTTTTCCAAGCTCTCCCTGTTTTCCAAGCCCTTCCTGGTTTTCCATGCCCTTCTGGTTTTCCATGTTCTCCCTATTTTTCCATGTTTTCTCTGTTTTTCCACTCTCTCTCTTGTTTTCCAAGCCATTCCCAGTTTTCCACACCCTCC
Source organism: Entomyzon cyanotis (assembly GCA_024500445.1). Taxonomy (NCBI): domain Eukaryota; kingdom Metazoa; phylum Chordata; class Aves; order Passeriformes; family Meliphagidae; genus Entomyzon; species Entomyzon cyanotis. Next base: position 4,175,114 of record JAKEPQ010001019.1, read on the forward strand.
CTGTATTTCCATTCCTTGTGGTTTTCCACGTTTTCCCTGTTTTTCTAAGTTCTCCCCGTTTTCCAAGCTCTTCCTTCCTTTCCAAGCCCTCCCTGGTTTTTCCATGCCCTTCCTGGTTTTCCATGTTCTCCCTGTTTTTCCGTGTTTTCCCTGTTTTTCCTTGCTCTTCCTGGTTTTCCAAGCTCTTCCTGATTTTCCAAGCCTTTTCCCACTCCCTGCCCTCCTCGGATTGGGATAATCCCAACATTCCAGGGTTGGATCAGCCAGGATTTATTTTATCCTGGAATTCCCACCCAGAATTCCCACCCTTGATTCCCTGTGCTTCCAGGCCTTTCTTCCCAATCCAAACGCTCCATTTTTAGCGGGAATTTTTGGGATCAAAGCCAAACCAGCTCCCTTTTCCCACTTTTCCCCCCTTCCCTGTGCCAGGCCCATCCCAGATCCTCAGCTTCCAGCAATTCTGAGGAATTCCCAGTTTTCCCGGAGAGGGATTGGGAGCAGCAATCCCAGGAAAAGGATTTGGAGGCAATGCTGCTCTAATCCCACAATTCCTACCTTTTTATTTCCGGGAACTGCATTGGTCAATCCCACGGATCGAGGAACGGGCTGGAGCCATTCCAGGGAAAACGGGGAATCCTCCTTCTTCCCAGCTTTTCCCATGGAGGGGGAATTTCCCTGTGGATCAGAATTCCCAGGATTCGGCTTGGAGCCGCTCTGCTTCCCAAGGAACCCTCAGGGAAAGGGAAATTCCCAAAAAAAGCTCTGCCATTTTCCATGGATCCACAACATTCCATCTGCCATTCCCAACCCTTTCCTCGCCATTCCCATCCCTTGGAACAGCAGATTCCCAGCAGGATGCTCCAGGAAATCCCAAAATCCCGGGGCTGGGATGTCAGGAAATCCCAAAATCCTGAGGCTGGGATGTCTGGAAATCCCAAAATCCTGAGGCTGGGATGTCAGGAATTGCTCCGGGAGTTTCCCACGGCTTGGGATGAAATTCCAGCCAATCCCACTCCTGCTATTTATGGATCCATGAGGAGGGCGAGGGATGATTGCTGGGATAAATCCCAAAATCCCAAGAAAAATCCCAATTCCCAGGATAAATCCCAAATCCCGGGACAAATCCAGCATGCCAGAGGCTGGGAATTGTGGGAAGAGCCAGGCAGGAGCCGGGAATGGGATCGGGAATTTTTCCATGCCGTTGATATTTTCTTTTGTTTCCAATTCCAAGCCTCCATGCGGAGAAGGAAAGGGGGTGAGTGAAACTGAAATTCCCGGGATTCCTCCCTTTCCCGCCAGTTCCCACTGGGATCCAGCAGGATCCAAACCGGGAGGATATCCCAGAATCCCGTGGGGTGCCATTCCCGCAGCGTCCCGGGGAATTCAGCCGGAATTTTTGGGAATTTGGGATCGGCTCCAGCAGGAATTGGAATGCCGTGAACTGGAATTCCTGGATTTAGGGAGGGATTGTGCTGAGCTGCTTTTTTCCCAAAATTCCCAGCTCTGCCATTCCCAGGGGTGATTCCTGCTCCGGGTTTTCCCCGTGGGAATGTCCTGGGTGGAATCCTTGGGAATGATGTGATCTTTTCCGGTTTTATCCCAAATGGCCAAAGCCTTTTTCCAGGAAGATCCATGCAGGTTTTCCCGCTATTCCCACCCTGAGAATTTGCTGGGAATGTCGCATGAGGGACACGGAAAAAACGGGAATTTTTTGGCGGAAAGGGTTGGATCTGGATGGGATTGAATTCCCTTCCCACCCAAACCATTCCATGGTTTTTGCCAGGGAGGAAATCCAGGATTTCCTGTCCATTCCCTGTTCCCCGAGGAGAGGAAATTTGGGATCAGCTTTTCCATGGTGGGAGATGAGATGAGATGAGATGAGATCCAGTGGGAATTAGGGAATTCCATGGGAATTCCATGAGGGATCTTCCCAACCCTTCCCTGGATTGGTTGGACCCAGAGGAGGAATTTTGGGATCTGGATCCACCTGGATCTGGAGGTGGCATGGAGCCAACAGCTCTGCCCATTCCGGGTGGGAATTCCATCGGCTCAGCTCCGGAGGGATCCATGGGAATGAATCCATGGGAATTCCCACCTGGAATGGATCCTGGTGTTCCCAAGGGATGGATGAGCTGGGATGGATTCCAGAGCAGGGAATTCCGGTCCCACTTCCCATTCCCATGGCGGCACTGCTGACATTCCCGATTTCCATGGGAAATTTCCATGGGGAAATTCCACATCCTGCCCTGGACACGGAAAGTTGGGATCACTCAGGCACTCAAATCCACTCAGGCTGGGAATGTCCCAGTTTTTCCCAAAAAAATGCCGGAGCCTTGTGGATTCCGGGGAATCTCCACGTCCTGCCATTCCCTGGATCTCCCACCCTGCTGGCGGAACTCAGCTCATCCCAAATATCCAAAATCCGGGATAAATTCACCTCTTAGTGTCAGACAGAGAATTCCTTGGAATTCATCCATCCGTGGGTGGGATCAACCCCAAATCCATGGAAATCAGAAATGGGGAGAGGCGAGGCAGGGATTATCCCTCCCTTCCCGGGATTGGCGGCCGGCAGGGATCAATCCCGGTTTTCCTTGGATTCCAGAGAAGCTGGATGAGATCCTGGCGGCGGCAGAGCCGGCGCTGCGGGCGGATCTGGTGGAAGCGGATTCCAGAGCGGCCACGGTGAAACAGCGACCGACGAGCAGGAGGATCACCCCTGCGGAGATCAGTGTGAGCCACGGGAATTCCCGCCGGGAATGGGGTGGGAATGGGATGGGAATGGGATGGGAAAGGAGCCAGAGAATCACCCCTGCAGAGATCAGTGTGAGCCATGGGAATTCCCGCCGGGAATGGGGTGGGAATGGGATGGGAATGGCTGAGAAGGATGGGAGGATCATCCCTGCGGAGATCAGTGTGAGCTGGAGGGAATTCCCGCCAGGAATGGGATGGGAATGGGATGGGAATGGTGTAGAGGGATGGGAGGATCATCCCTGCAGAGATCATCCCTGTGGAGATTCCAGTGTGAGCCATGGGAATTCCCAGCAGGAATGGGACAGGAATGGCAGAGAGGGATGGAAAGGAGCCAAAGAATCACCCCTGTGGAATTCCCACAGGGAATTCCCAATGGGAATGGGGTGGGAATGGGATGAGAGGGAGCTGGAGAATCACCCCTGTGGAGATCAGTGTGAGCTGGAGGGAATTCCCACCAGGAATGGGATGGAAATGGGGTGGGAATGGGGGACAGGGATGGGAAGGAGCCAGAAAGTCACCCCTGTGGAGATCCATAGGGAATTCCTATCAGGAATGGAGCAGAGGGATGGCAGGGATGGGAGATCATGCCTGTGGAGATCACTGTGAGCCAGAGGGAATTCCCTACGGGAATGGGGTGGGAATGGGGGAGAGGGATGGGAAGGAGCCAGAGAATCCCCCCTGCAGCAATCAGTGTGATCCACAGGAATTCCCAGCAGGAATGGGGTGGGAATGGGGTGGGAGGATCACCCCTGCAGAGATCAGTGTGAGCTGGAGGGAATTCCCGCCGGGAATGGGGTGGGAATGGGGGAGAGGGATGGAAGGGAGCCAGAGGATCAGCCCTGCAGAGATCAACAGGGAATTCCCAGCGGGAACACGATGGGATTGGCAGAGAGGGATGAGAGGGAGCCAGAGAATCCCCCTGCGGAGATCAGTGTGAGCCACGGGAATTCCCAGCGGGAATTGGATGGGAACGGCAGAGAGGGATGGGAGGGAGCCAGAGAATCACCCCTGTGGAAATCCACAGGGAATTCCCAGCGGGAATGGGGTGGGAATGAGGGACAAGGATGAGAGGAAATGGAGAGGGAAGGACAGGAATGTGGAGTGGCATTCCCAGGAATGAGGATTGTGGATTCCGGGGGGGGCTGGGAATGGAGGGACTGAGATTCCCAGGAATGGGGATTGGGATTTCTGGGAATGAGAGGGACTGACATTCCCAGGAATGGGGATTGGGATTCTTGGGAATAGAGGGACTGACATTCCCGGGAATGGGGATTGGGATTTCCGGGAGTGGAGAGGGATGTGAGCACACGTAAAGGGATGGGAAGGCTCGTGGTCCCGAGCAGAATTCCCGGGAATGTGGATTCTGGGAAGCAGCAATCCGCAGTCAGGGGCTCAGCGCTCCCTCAGCTCCCCGGGATCCCTGGGAATCTGCATGGAATTCCCAGGAAAGGCTGGGAGAGCAGCTCCGGGGAGCCGAGCTGGATGCGGGGCTGGAATTCTGCCAGAATCCGAGCGCTGGATTCCGGAGGGAGGAGGAGGAGGAGCAGGAAGCTGCCGGCTCCCGGGATTTTGCCGGGAATGCTGCGGGTGGGAGGAAACTCCTGGAAAAGTGGGACAGGCAGCTCCCAGAGTCATCCTCACCGCATTCCCACCTGGAGCGGGCTGGGAATGAGGAGAAGATCCCAAAGTTTGGAATTCCGCTGGATGGGGCAGCAGGGAGGAGGAGGAGGAGGAGAAAATCCATCCTCATCCCGGTGGGAAAAGCTCCCGTTTTCCCGCGGTTGGAAATTCAGGATTGGGTTCTCCAGGCCGAATCCAGAGTGGGAATTCCCTGTTTTTCCCTCCCAGTCCCTGTTCGAGCGCCAGGGAATGGCACACCCGGGAGTCCTGGCGGCGACGGAGAAAACCCACGTGTCCCTCCGGAAAGGAATTCCACGGACCAAGTCTGTAGGTGAGGAGGAAAAAAACCAGGAGAATCCCTCGGGAACGAGGAGGGAGGATCCCCGTGGGATGTGGGATGGGCGGGGAAAGGCTCCATCCCGGGAGATTGGAATATTCCGTGGAATTCCGGCGTTGAGGGATTGATTCCTGGTCCTGCTCGGAGTGGATGGTGAGGCTGGAGAATTCCGGGAGAGAATTCCAGGAAAGACTTTCGGGAATTCCTGGATCGGCTCTGCCATTTGGGGTGGAGCAGTGGGCATTCCGATGGGAATGGCGGCTCCGGAATTGGGAATTCCGGAATTGGGGCTGAGGAGGAGCAGGACGAGGTCTGGAGGAGCCACCTGGATTTGGGGGATCCTTGAGCTTATCCCAAAATATTTATGGAGTCTCCAAGCCCCAGATCAGCTGTGGTGGATCCTTGACTTTGTCCCTAAAGATTTCTGGGGCCACCAAATCCAAACCCGGCTCTGGGATGTCCTGGACCTTGTCCCAAAGTGTTTCTGGTGTCTCCAAACCCCAAATCCATGATGATCCAGGAGATGTCCATGATCTTCTCCCACAATGGTTATGATGTCACCAAACCCCAAATCCATCTGTGGTGGATCCTTGAGCTTATCCCAAAATGGTTATGGTGTCACCAAACCCAAACCTGGCTGTCCTGGACCCTGTCCTAGAAGGTTCATGGTGTCACCAATCCCAAAATCCATCTGTGGTGCATCCTTGACGTTGTTCCTAAAGATTTCTGGTGCCACCAATCCCAAATTCCATCTGTGGTGGCTCCTGGTCCTTGTCCTTAAAGATTTCTGGTGTCACCAACCCCAAATCCATCTCTGGTGCATCCTTGACCTTTTCCCAAAATGTTTATGGTGTCACCAAACCCAGACCTGGCTGTGGGATGTCCTAGACCTTTATAGTGCCACCAACCCCAAAAACAACTGTGGGAGGTCCTTGACCCTGTCCCAGAAGGTTCCTGGGGCCACCAATCCCAAAATCCATCTGTGGTGGCTCCTGGATTCATTTCCAAAAGGTTTCTGGTGCCACCAACCCCAAACCTGGCTGTGGTGACTCCTGGACTTTCTCCTAAAGGTTTCTTGTGCCACCAAACCCAAAAATAACTGTGGGATGTCCTTGACCCTGTTCCCAAATGTTTCTGGTGCCACCAACCCCAAATCCATTTCTGGTGCATCCTTGAGCTTATCCCAAAATATTTATGGAGTCACCAACCCCAAACCTGGCTGTGGGATGTCCTGGACCTTGTTCCTAAATATCTGTGGGGCCACCAAACCCCAAAATCAGCTGTGGCTTGTTCTTGAGTTTATCCCAAGATGTTTGTGGTTCCACCAATCCCAAAATCCATCTGTGCTGGATCCTGGATTCAGTTCCAAAAGATTTTTGGTGCCACCAAACCCAAACCTGGCTGTGGTGGCTCCTGGACTTTCTCCTAAAGGTTTCTGGTGTCACTAGTCCCAAAATCCATCCATGGTGGGTTCTTCACCTTGTCCCTAAAGGTTTATGGTGCCACCGACCCCAAATCCATCTGTGGCGCATCCTTGAGCTTATCCCAAAATATTTATGGAGCCACCAACCCCACACCTGGCTGTGGGATGTCCTGGACCTTGTTCCTAAAGATTTTTGGGGCCACCAAACCCAAAACTAGCTGTGGGAGGTCCTTGAGTTTATCCCAAAATGGTTATGGTGTCACCAAACCCAGACCCGGCTGTGGTGGCTCCTTGAGTTTGTCCCAAAGGTTTCTGGTGCCACCAAACCCAAATCCATCTGTGGTGGATCCTGGACCTTGTCCCAGGAGGTTTTATGAAGCCACCAACCCCAAACCTGGCTGTGGGATGTCCTGGATTCTGTTCCCAAAGATTTCTGACCCCCCCCCACCCCCAACCCGGCTGTGGGGTGTCCCTGATTCTTTTCCCAAAAATTTCTTCCCCCCCCCAACCCCCACCCCGGTTGGGGGATGTCCTGGATTCTGTTCCCAAAGGATTCTGGTCCCACCAAACCCCAACCTGGCTGTGGTGGCTCCTTGATCCTAAAACACAAAGGAAAATTTGGGGTTTCTGGGGTTGTGTTGGTGAAGCTGCTCCTCTGCCGGGAATTCCATGGGAACAAAGTTCCCGAGGTTCTGGAGGAGCTGGGATAAAATGGGATCATTCTGTGGGATGTGGAGGATGGATCCACGTGTGGACATGGAGAAATCCCATCCCAGTGTCCCAAACGTGGCGTGTCCAGAGGGGAAATGGGACTTTTATCTGGATTTATCCCAAATTTTGGTGTTGGAAGTGGATCCTGCCCTGGGTGCCTTTGGAGTGAGGAGGATCCAGGGAATTCCCAAAGTGCATCCTGGGTTCCTGGGGGAGAATGTTTGGGAAAAAACTTTGGAAAGGGAATTGTTCAAGGAATTGTGGGTGCAACCGCAAAGAGCTGGGAATGGTGTGGGGATGGCAGAGTTATCCAGGATGGATCATAGACTGGGAATGTGTTTATGGAATTGTCCAAAGGCTGGGAGAGCTGGGAATGTTCACCTGGAGAAGGGAAGGATCCAGGGAGAGCTCAGAGCTCCTGCCAGGGCCTAAAGGAGCTCCAGGAGAGCTGCAGAGGGACTGGGGACAAGGCATGGAGGGACAGGACACAGGGAATGGCTTCCCAGTGCCAGAGGGCAGGGATGGATGGGATCTTGGGAAGGAATTGCTGGCTGGGATGGAATTCCCAGAGCAGCTGTGGCTGCCCCTGGATCCCTGGAATGTCCAAGGCCAGGCTGGAGCAGTGCAAGGTGTCCAAGGGTTGGAATTGAATGGATTTTAAGATTCTTCAAACCCAAACCATCCCAGGATTCTGGGAATTCTGGAATCCTTGCCCATGGAATGCTGGCAGTGCCTCAGGAGGGAGAGGCTGGGAAAAGTGGGATTTGCCCCGGGATTGGGGCCAGGGGAGCTTGGATTGGATCTTTGGGATCATTTCTCCATGGAAAACGAGGTCAGGCCTTGGAAAGGATTTCCCACGGATTTCCCATCCCTGGAGGTGTCCAAGGAATTCTGGAATTCCACTCAGGGCTCTGGGCTGTGGACAAGGTGGGGATCAAGCCCAGCCTGGACTCGATGATCCCTGGAATCATTCCCAACCTCAGTAATTCGGGAATTCTGCTCTCATATCCCCATGAGTATTCCCAGCACATCCAGGTCATCCCTGCCCATCCCAGCAATTCCATGCAGCCAAACCCCCCTGGAAAAAGGGATTAAAAACATTCCTTGAATCTCCGTCAGGAGAGCTCAGATCCCAGTGGGAGATTCCCTGCTCCGAGCAGGAATGGCTGCAGCTCCCCCAGCACATCCCAAAAATAAAAAAATCCATGGAAAAATCCCATTCCCACAGTGGGACAATCCCCAAAATTGAGGGGACTCAACCCAAACCCAAAGCAGCCCCTGGAAGAAACCATTCCTGCGGGAATTCCGGGAAAACGGGGATGGAAAAGAGGCGGAGAGGGAGGAATCAGGTGGGAATGGGGTTGGAATTAGAAGTCCTTGAGCTGTCATTCCACACCCACGGCCGGGAGCTGCGCAGTCACTTGATTCCCGGAGAAAAATCCCTCCCCGGGCAGGGAAGGAGATGGAAAATCAGCACTCGGATGGGTTTTTTTCGGGAAGAAACGCTCCCTGGCATTTGCGTATTCCAGCAGCAGATCCCCGGGGAGGAAAGATCGGAAAGATTCCGGAGGGCGGAAAAAAATCCCCGGGATTGAGGTGGTTAACCCCCGCCTGGCTGCGAGAAAAGTGGGATGGGAGGAATATTTGGAGGAAAGAATGGGAAGGAGTGGGGGGAAGGGGAGGGGAGATGATCCCTGTCAGACTTCCAAGATTTCTGCCAGCGCCATCTGCTCCGGCAGCGGGAGTTAAAAACACTCCGGAGGCTGCGGAGCTGCCATGGCTCCCGGAGAGAATTCCAGAGGGCGGAGCTGCTGGTTTTGGAGGGATGGGAGGGATTTGGGAGCCTCGGGAATGTGGGGGGAGGTTGGGAAGCGTTGTCCTGGTGTTGAAGGGACATCCGGGATGGAATTCTGGAACGGTTTGGGTGGGAAGGGATCTTGAGGATTCCCTAATTCCGCACATTCCGTGGGCAGGGAGAGCTCCCATCGTCCCTGTCCAGCCTGGCCTGGGACACTGCCAGGGATCCAGGGATAGCCACAGCTTCTCTGGGAATGCAGAGGATGGAGATTCCCAACCCTGGGCTCCGGAGGATGGAAATTCCCATCCCTGGATACAAAAGGATAGAGATTCCCATCCCTGGACACCAAAGGAGGAAAATTCCCATTCCTGGGCTCCAGAGGATGGAAATTCCCACCCCTGGATACAAAAGGATAGAGATTCCCATCCCTGGGCTCCTGAGGATGGAAATTCTCATCCCTGGATACCATAGGACAAAAATTCCCATTTGTGGGCTCCAGAGGATGATGATGATTCCCATCCCTGGAATCCAAAGGCTGGAAATTCATATTCCTGGGCACCAAAGGATAGAGATTCCCATCCCTGGACTCCAGAGGATGAAGATTCCCATCTTTGGATACAAAAGGATGGAGATTCCCATGCCTGGATAACCAGAGGATGGAAATTCCCATCCCTGGGTTCCAAAAGATGGAGATTCCTGTTTCTGGACACCAAAGGATGGAGATCCTGATCCCTGGGCTCCTGAGGATGGAAATTCTCATCCCTGGATTCCAAAATATGGAGATTCCCATTCCTGGACACCAAAAGATGATAATTCCCATCCCTGGATATGAAAGGATAGAGATTCCCATCCCTGGACTCCAGAGGATGGAAATTCTCATCCCTGGATACCATAAGATAAAAATTCCTATTCGTGGGCTCCAGGGGATGAAGATTCCCATCCCTGGAATCCAAAGGATGGAGATCCTGGAGCATTCTCATCCCTGGACACCAAGGGATGGAGATTCCCGTTCCTGGGCTCCAGAGGATGGAATTTCTGATCCCTGGGCTCCAGAGGACAGAGATTCCCATCCCTGGACACCAAAGGATGGAGATCCTGGAGCATTCTCATCCCTGGACACCAGAGGATGGACATTCCCACCCCTGGGTTCCAGAGGGTAATAACAATTCCCATCCCCGGATACCACAGGAAGAGATTCCCATTCCTGAGCTCCAGAGGATGGAGATTCCCTCCCACTTCCCACTCCTGGATTTCCCACCCAGGGCTGATTTTGGGATCTCCTCCCCATCCCGGGATCAGAGCAGAGGGTTGGGATGGATCTCCTCGTTATCCATCCCTAATGAATTCATGGAATGAGCTTTTCCCAGGGATTGGGGCTGTTATGGCAACGGGAGCTTTTCCTGGGAAAATCTTTTCCTTTCATGGAGTGGCTTTGTGTTTTCCTGGGAAATCAATAACGCTGGGAATGGCGCCGGGGGTTGCCAGGCGACGCCAGGAGCGTCATTCCCATTCCAGGGAAGTCATTCCGGGTGCTGGGAGTTTGTCCTTACTGGTCCTTACTGGTGGCTCCGTTTGGATTCTGGCTCTTTATTCCCAAAATTTGATCCCAGCGATGTCCATGGGAAGTGTGGGAATGTCCTACAGCTCCAGGTGGGGCTTGAGGGGAGCCAGGAGCCCAAATTCCATGGAAAACATTTTTGGTTTGGTTTTTTGGGGGTTTAAAATTCCTGGGAATGGGAATTTGGGACAGAGAGGTTTTTTTTCCCAGAGGATATTCCCACCTCTCCTGAGAGCCTGGAGTAGCTCCCAAAATTCCAGGTTCACCGGGAAGCAAAAGGTTTGGACACCCTGGGAAACAGGGAATAGGGATTGAGATCCAGGAGTGAATTGTGGAATCCTGGAATGGTTTGGGTGGGAATGACCTGGATTCCATCCATTCCCACCCCTGCCATGGACATGGACAACTCCCACTGTTCCAGATTTCTCCGTCCTGGTCTTGGACACTTCCAGGGATCCAGGGGCAGCCACAGCTTCTCTGGGAATTCTGGATGGTTCCTAAAATCCTTTTAGGGATTTTTTGGATCCTTTAGGTATCTTTTAGGATACGTTTTGTTGGGAATTCCCGCATCTCCAGCTGCTGCAGGGATGGAGCCAAATCCCAAAATTCCATACCCGATCCAGCCCCAGCATTCCAAGCTGCTCCCAAGGGATTTCAGATGACTTTTGTTCCCCTCTGGAGATTCCCAGGCAGATCCCACCATTCCATGAAAAGTTGGTTTGGTGGTTTCCATAGTGTCCCTTGAATTTGGCAGTTCCTTGGATTTGGTTTTCCATGGTATTCCCTGCATTTGGTAATGCCTTGGATATGGTTTTCCACAGCATTCCCTGTCTGTGGTAATTCCTTGGATGTGGATTTCCATAGCATTCCCTGCCCTTTGGAATTCCTTGGATGTGATTTTTCCGTGGTATTCCCTACCTTTGACAATTCCTTGGATTTGGATTTTCATAATATTCCCTGCATTTGGCAATTCTTTGGATGTGGTTGTCCCATGGTATTCCCTTCCTTTGGGAATTATTTGGATGCTATTTTCCATAGCATTCCCTGCCCTTGGCAATTCCTTGGATGTGATTTTCCATAGCATTCCCTGCCCTCGGCAATTCCTTGGATGTGATTTTCCATAGAGTCCCCTCCTGATTTAGGGAAAAAGGGAGGAGAGATGGATCCAAGGACTGGATCCATGGACTGGGTGTCCCAATTTCATCCCTAATCCAGCAGCCACGCCCAGGACATTCCAGAGGGAAAATCCCACTTTCCCACTGGATTTCCAGCCGGACCCCACATTCCCAGGATGAGCCTGGGGACAGAGCTCAGAGCTCCCCAAATATCCCTGTGTGACCTCCCGTGCATTCCCAGAAATCTCCAGAAAGTCAGGACTGGGGGTTTTTTTTAGGATCTTCCTGCTGCTCCCAGAACAATCCACGGCTCCATCTAGTGCAGATCCCATTCCAAGCCCAGATTCCCATGGAAAACAGGGCAAGGATGGAATCATTCTCCCGAATTCCCCCGCTGGCTTCGGCTCCGGGATTTCAGGCTGCACAAAAGATCGGGAAAGGCACATTTTCCATGGCTTTGTCCAGGCTCCCTTTGAACCTGTTCCGTTCTGCCGGTTCTTTATTCCCACTGAACATCCCCAATCCCCAAAAATAGCCCAGTTTCCAGCACGACCAACAGCATGGGATGGAATTTCAGTGCCAAATTCCTCCCTTTTGTCCCCATTGGATTCTGCCTCGGGTGGAATCGCTGACGGATTCCGGGCGGAGCTGCCGGAGCCTTTCAGTGCCGCTGGAAGAGGGTTTTCCATAAAGGAAAAGCTCCGGAGGGGAAAAAAAAAAATAAAATAAAGCCCAAATCCTCTCCGGAGAGGTTTGAAACCTTGGGAAGAGCGGAGCAGGGATTGGGAAGGAGGAATTCTCCCGAAGGAGGGGTGAGCGTGGCGAATCCGGGCTTGGGAATGAGGCTGGAGCTGGGAATGGAGGGAGGGAATTGTGGCATCCGTGGGTTTTAGGATCACGGAATGGCTCGGCTTGGAAAGGCCCCTATAATCCTCCCATTCCACCCCCGATTCTTCCTCCTTTCCCTTCCGAATCCTCGCGGAGTATTCCCTGAAAAAGCAGGAATTCCTGCTAGACCTCGCCGAGCTCTGTCTGGCGCTCGGGAACATATGTCACCCCTCGGGAAAGCGGGAAGTGTGACGGGAGCCGCGCCCGTGCCGGTGGCACTCCGGTGTCTGGCACGTTGGCGGTGGCGGTACTTCCGTCACCGGATCCGGCTCGGGAAGGGGTGGGAATGACTCCAGGGGGAGCTGATCCCATGGGAATGCGGTAATCCCGGAATCGCGGGATAGGGTGAGTTGGGATGACCTCAAAGCTCATCCCGTTCCCAGCCTTTCCGTGGGATACTTCCCACTATCCCAGGTGGCTCCAGCCTGGCCTTGGGCACTTCCAGGGATCCAGGGGCAGCCGCAGCTTCTCTGGGAATTCTGTCCCAGTGCCGGGATGGTTCCTCCAATCTCGGAGCTGATCCCTTCCTCTGGAAGTTGCTCCAAGCCTTGTCCAGCATGGCATGGAAAGAGGAAAAGCCTTGGGAAGTAAGCGGGGTGGGAGGAACAGCCCCGCCCACTTCCCAGTTTGTTCCACTCTGGGAATTCTCTGGGAATGTCCTCTTCACCCTTTTCCTTGTTTTCCGGGTGAAGATGAGAAACTCATCCCTGACTTTGCTCTTTTCCTTGTTTTCCGTGGGGAGACAAGAAACTCATCCCTGACTCCCCTGTTTTCCTTGGGGAGACAAGGAACTCATCCCAGCTTTGCTCTTTTCCTGGTTTTCCAGGGAAAGATGAGAAACTCATCCCTGACTTTGCACTTTTCCTTGTTTTCCATGTGGAAACAAGAAACTGATCCCTGACCCCCCTGTTCCCCTTGTTATCCTTGTTTTCCAGAGGAAGACAAGGAACTCATCCCTGACTTTGCTCCTTTCCTTCTTTTCCTGGTTGGAAGACAAAAAACTCCTCCCTGCCTTTGCTCTTTCCCTGTTTTCCAGGTGGAGATGAGAAACTTCTCCTTGACTCCACTTCTCTCCCTGTTTTCCAGGGGAAGACAAGAAACTCATCCCCAACTTTGTTCTTTCCCTCATTTTCCTTGGGAAGATGAGAAACTCATCCCTGACTTTGCTCTTTTCCTTGTTTTCCAGGGGAAGACAAGGAACTCATCCCAACTTTGCTCTTTCCCTCATTTCCCTCGGGAAGACGAGCAACTCCTCCCTGACTCCCTCGTTCCCTTTGTTCTCCATGTTTTCCAGGAGAAGACGAGAAGCTGGCCGCCTCCTTGCTGGACGGCAAGTTCCCCCGGAGCACCTCCATGACGGACACGGTCCGGGAAGGCCACGGGATCCCCCCTCCCCCCCCAAACCGCCCCTCCGCCGCCGCCCTCCCCCCTATTATTTCGACACCGGCCCTCCTCCCTCCTTCTCCCCTCCGCCGCCGCCGGGCCGAGCCTACGACACCATCCGCTCCAGCTTCAAGCCGGGCCTGGAAGCCAAGCTGCACGGCCTGCCGCCGGTGCTGAGCGCGGCCGAGATGTACGACCAGGCGCGCGGCTCCATGCCTTACCCCGAGCGGCAGAAGAGGGCGCGCTCCATGATCATCCTCCAGGATTCCTCCCACCTCCCCGTGGAGCCCACCGAGATCCCGCGGCCCGGCCCGGCGGCGACGCCTCCGGAGAAGCTCAAGAGGAAGGGCAGGGTGATCGACAATCCCTACGCCAACATGGGGCAGTTCAACGTCAGCCTCTTCGCCCCCACCAAGCCGCAGAGGAAGAAGAGCCCCCTGGTCAAGCAGCTCCAGGTGGAGGACGCCCAGGAACGGGCGGCTTTGGCCATCGCCAGCGGCTACTCCTCCCGGGAGCCGTCGCCGACGCGCCGCAGCCACCGCCTGGAATACCAGCACCACCCCGGCATCGCTCAGGTGGAAGCCGCCGGCCTCCCCTTCGCCACCGCCATTGCCGCCGGCGTCATGAAGGACCGGGACCGGCGCCTGGACGAGAGGAGGAAATCCACGGTGTTCCTGTCGGTGGGAGCCATCGAGGGCCGGCGCCGGGCGGCGGGGGAGGCGGCGGCGAGATGCCGTCGCTGCAGCAGTCGCGCTCCATCGACGAGCGGCTCCTGGGCAGCCGGGACGTCCTCCTGCCGTCGCCCGTGTCGGCTCTGAAGCCATTGATCAGTGGCTCCTCCTCGACCTTCATCCACCCCCTGACGGGAAAGCCCCTGGATCCCAACTCGCCCCTGGCGCTGGCGCTGGCCGCAAGGGAACGGGCGCTGTCCACTCAAGTCCCATCCCGCTCGCCCACCCCGATCCACAGCCCCGACTCGGACCGAGCCGCGCCCCTGTTTGTGGACATCCAAACCAAAGAACCGGACAGGGGGGACTTGGAGAGCCTGGTGTCCCCAGCCTACTCCCCTGGAGGGAAAGTGGCGATGGTGGCCGACGCCGGCGCCTTGACCCCCACCAAGAGCCCCTGGGGGACCCCGGCCACGCTGAGGAAGGAGCCTGAGGCGCGGGCGGAGACGCCGGGCAAGGAGGAGAAGAAAGCCGAGGACAAGAAGTCCATGATCATCAGCATCGTGGACACGTCGCAGCAGAAGACCGCCGGCCTCATCATGGTCCACGCCACCAGTAACGGCCAAGACGAGCTAGGCCTGGAGATCAAGGAGGAGAGCCCGCCCGTGGCCGAGGTCCGCGCCGAGCCGGCCGAGCCCCCCAAGGCCGAGCCCCAGCCCAGCCCCGTGGGGAAGCCGCCGGCCAGCCCGGCCTCGGAGAAGGCGCTGGGCCAGGGCAGCTCGGAGGAGGAGGCGGAGCCCTACACGGTGACCCTCCCGCCGGCCCAGCTGTCCTCCAGCGACGAGGAGACCCGCGAGGAGCTGGCCAAGATCGGGCTGGTGCCGCCCCCGGACGAGCTCGCCAACGGGGTGCTGGTGACCGCCCCCGGCACCCCCGTCAGCCACCTGGCCGCGCCCGGCGCGCCGTCCCTGCCAGCGGCGGCAGTAGCACCTTCTCCCCCCGGCGCGACACCCTCAGGGAAGCCCTCGGACGCCCCCGCGGCCCCGGAGTCGGCGGCGGACTCGGGAGTGGAAGAGGTGGACACCAGGAGCTCCAGCGACCACCACCTGGAGACCACGAGCACCATCTCCACGGTCTCCAGCATGTCCACGCTGTCCTCGGAGAGCGGCGAGCCCACCGACACCTACACGTCCTTCGCCGACGGCCAAACTTTTCTACTCGAGAAGCCACCAGTGCCTCCAAAGCCCAAACTCAAGTCCCAGCTCAGCAAGGGGCCGGTTACTTTCAGGGACCCACTTTTGAAGCAGTCTTCGGACAGCGAGCTCATCTCCCAGCACCACGCGGCCACGCTGGCGGCCACCAGCGCAGGCCGGCCACGCTACCTCTTTCAGAGAAGGTCCAAGCTATGGGGCGACCCCATGGAGAGCAGGCCCAGCCCCGGGGCCGAAGAGGACAAACCGACTGTGATCAGCGAGCTGAGCTCCCGCCTCCAGCAGCTCAACAAGGACACGCGCTCCTTGGGCGAGGAACCGGCCGGCTCCGCCCTGGATCCCGGCAAGAAGTCGCCGGTGGTGGCCGCACGGTAAGAGGCGGGCGCGGCCGGGGTTGGGGATGGGGCGGGTGACGCCGCTGAGGAGCTGGATGTGGTTTGAGGGACATCTCGGACGTCTCCGGGAGTTTGGGATGGGCTCCTCCTCCCGGCACGGCGTGGTTGTGGCTTCTCCCCCGCTCCGCCTTTCCCTGTGCTCCGTGTCCCTCCCTCCCTGTGTGACGGTGCTGGGGTGACAACAACGATGCTGGGTGACAAGGTTTAGTGGCGATGGCGATGCTGTGGTGACAATGGTGGCGCTGAGGTGACAAAGGCGATGCTATAGTGACAATGATGATGCTGTGGGTGACAATGTTTAGTGGCGATGGCGATGCTGTGGTGACAATGGTGGCGCTGAGGTGACAAAGGCGATGCTATAGTGACAATGATGATGCTGTGGGTGACAATGTTTAGTGACAATGGCGATGCTGTGGTGACAACTGTGGTGCTGAGGTGACAATGGCAGTGCTGTGGTGACAGTGACGATGCCGTGGTGACAATGGCGATGCTGTAGTGAGAATGGCAATGCTGTGGTGATGATGCTGTGGTGACAATGGCGATGCTGTGGTGACAATGGCGATGCTGTGGTGACAATGACAATGCTGTGGTCGTGATGATGACGATGCTGTGGTGACAATGCTGTGGTGACAATGACGATGCCATGGTGATGATGGCGATGCTGTGGTGACAATGCTGTGGTGACAGTGACGGTGCTGTGGTGACAATGGTGACACTGTGGTGACAATGACAATGCTATGGTGACAATGAAGACACCGTGGTGAAAATGACCTTGCCGTGGTGACAATGACCATGCTGTGGTGACAATGGCGATGCTGTGGTGGTAGCAATGACTGTGCTGTGGTGACAATGATGATGCTGTGATGACAATGGTGTGACAATGACAATGCTGTGGTGACGATGGCGATGCTGTGGTGGTGACAATGGCAATTCTGTGGTGAAAATGATGATGCTGTGGTGACAATGCCATGGTGACAATGACAATGCTGTGGTGATGACGGCAATGCTGCGGTGGTGACAATGGCAATGCTGTGGTGACAGTGTCGAGTCCTGGGTCACCCCTTCATGTTCACTCCTGGTCAACACCAAGGATGGGTTTTTCCAGGGTTTTTCCATTTCTGAGGATCTCCAAGTGTTGTCCCACTCAGGAGGTGACAAAGGTGGCCCCTGGCAGGACAAGGTGGCACCAACTCCACCCTGGTTCTGCCTCACCCACCCAACCCCAAAACGGTCCCAAATCAGAGCCCAAATCCTTAAAAACCTTGGGAAAATTAAATCCCAACAGGAAGTGACTCAAAATTCCAAGTCTTGTCCTGCCCTTTTGGGTGCAGCCCTGCAGAGCCACCCTGAGCCGGTGTCACCTGGTGTCACCTGGTGTCACCCATGGGTGCCAGGGCTCGACGAGGTGCCAGGAGCTCTGGATCAAGGGCAGCCCTTCCCTCAGGAAAAGCTTTTCCAACCAAACCATTCTCCTCCGTGCGCGTGGCGCTGGCACGGGCGGGGACATTTCAGGTGGTGGCCTTGGGGACAAAGTGTCCCAGAGCATCCCAGAGCATCCCGGGGTCTCTCCAGCCTCCAGTGGATCCAAACTGGGAATACTGGGAGCCATCCGGGGGTCTCTCCCTGTGGAGCTGGGTGACACCCGAGGTTTCCTCCCTCATCCCGAGCCGAGGGCATTTGGGGATCCTCTGGAATCAGGACTGCCCATCTCCAGCAGTGCTGGAAATTTGGGAATTCCAGGTTTTTTCAAGCCCTGGTTTGGGGTTCCCTGCTGGGAATCCTCCAGCTCCCGGTGACATCCGAACTTTCCGCATCCCCATCCCTTCCATCCATATCCATCTGCTCTCCCGGTTTTCCCCGGAGCGATTTCCCAAATTCCCAGGACCTCCCCTTCTCCATCCTCTCTTCCTGCCTTCCCCTCGATCCCCGCAATTCCCGCGGCTCCTCTCCCTCCTCATCCGGAGCCTTCCATTTTCCCGCACATCCCGTCCTTGCTCCCCGCTGGAATTCTGCCCTTCCAGCCATCCTGCAGAGTCCCACATTCCCGGTTTTTTCCCTTTTTGGGAAAGTCATGGCCTTTCATCTCCGGAGTTTTGGATGTCAAAGGCTTGAAACGTTTCCCGGGAAGTTGGCGGGGAATGGAATTTTTAAGGATGGCGGTGTTGTCCGAGTTCTCCTCAGTTTTTTTATGGAATTGCTGTGAATTCAGGGAGTAACGGGAGCAGGGTTAGGTAAGAGGGGGTGACCCAGTTTGGGACACTTTTTCCAGGCTCTGGAATTGTCCAGAGAAGGGAAATGTCACCTGAATGTCCCTCAGGAGCTGCCGGGAGGCAGAGGTGGCCTGGAATCCCACGGGGATGGAGACAGGGAGGTGACCTGGAATTCTCACGGGATGGGGACGCTGAGGTGACATGGAATTCTGCAGGGTTGGGGACACTGAGGGATCCTGGAATTCCACAGGGATGGGGAAAGGGAGGTGACCTGGAATTCCACAGAGTTGGGGACACTGAGGGAATGGAATTAGAGATGGGAACATTGAGGTATCCTGGAGTCCCAAAGGGATTGGGACTTTGGGGTGTCCTGGAGTTCCAAATGGGGACACAGAGGGGTCTTAGAATCCCATAAGGAGCAGAGACTGTGAGATGACCTGGAGTCCCTAATGGGGACACTGAGGTGTCCTGATGTCCCAAATGGGGACAGGGAGTCCTGCAGGGACTGGGGACATTGGAGTGTCCTGGAGTCCTGCAGGGATGGGGACACTTAGGGGTCTTGGAATCCTGCAGGGATGGGGACACTGAGATGACATGGAATTCTGCAGGGATGGGGACACTGAGGTGTCCTGGAGTCCCAAAGGGAATAGGGGCACTGAGGTGACCTCGAATCCTGCAGGAGTGGGGACACTGAGGGATCCTGGAATTCCACAGGGATGGAGACACAGGTGACATGGAATTCTGCAGGGATGGGGACACTGTGGTGTCCTGGTGGAGTCCTACAGGGAATAGGGACACAGAGGGACCCTGGAATTCCACAGGGATGGGGACACTGAGGTGACCTCAAATCCTGCAGGGATGGGGACACAGAGGGACCCTGGAATTCCACAGGGATGGGGACACTGAGGTCCCCTGACCTGACGCCTCCCAGCCCTTCCAGGAGCTGTGGATCTATGGGATGTGGCAGAGCAGCTCCCATTCCCTTCGGGAATCATCCTGGAATTCCTTCCTCCCCCCATTCATCCTGAATTCCCAGCAATTCCATCCAAGGGCGGGGATGGAATTCCAGCCTCTCCCTCACCGATCCCTGCGGGAATCCTCCCCGGGAGCCCCGGGAAGCCCCAAATCCCTGACTTTTTCCGTAGCTCTAACTGCGGCTCTGTCTCCTCCCAAGCCGAGCGTCCACGGAAGGAGCTCTGAGCCGAGGGACTGGGAAAGAGCCCACGGAATTCTGACAGTGGGGACATCAGGTCACGGCTCAGGCCACTGATGGTGACAATTCCGGGAGCAGGGAGACCCGGAATGGTGACAGTGACAGCGGAGCAAGGGGACAACTTCCCTTCATCCGTGGTGGCCCTCGGTGGCTTCCTCGTGTTTAAACCCAAAAACCGTTGAATTCTTGAGGTTGGAAAATCCCAGTGATCCCACCGAGTCCAACCGTTCCCAGCGCTGTCCCGTGTCCCCAAGTGCCACATCCACACGGCTTTGAACCCCCTGGGAATGGGGACTCCACCCCCTTCCCCCGGCCATCCTATTCCAATGCTTCCTCAGCTTTCCGGGAAGGAATTTTCCCCAAAATCCCAACCTCAGCTCCAGGCGATTCCCTCTTGTCGCTCATTCCCCGGGAGCAGAGCCTGTCAGGATTCCTGCCAGGGATTTCTGGAGTGGTGGCAGAATCCCAGAAAACCCCGGGATCCTGGCAAACCCCGCGGAGCCGCGGGAGAGGCCGGAGGTGATCCCAATCCCAATCCCGCTGCCGGGAGCCGCGCGGGATCCTTGTGTGACATCCGTGTCCCCAATAAAGCTGACGGTGACCATGACGGGTGTGTGTGTGTCATTGGGGACACGGCCATTCCCAGGATTTTGGGATATTCCATGCCCTAAGCCAGCTCCAGCTCCGGATTCACCGCTGCAGGCGACATTCCCGCAAAATTCCCACCCCGTGTCCCCCTGTCCCCTGCCTAGGATTGGCCACCCTGCCCCGCCGGGCTCCTGCCATCCATGATCCCGATTGGATCCACCTTCCCGACCTCTGGGACTCACCGGGAACATCCCGAGCATCCCAAAAACCCCAACCCAGCTGCTCTGTCTTTTCCAGCCGATTGGAACGATCTGATCGCGGTTTAATCCCCGGGAATTTGGGATGTGGAAGTCCCGGGATTTATCCAGGTCATTCCCAGTCATCCAGTGGGAAGAGCATAGTTTTGTATCCTCTGAAATTTGGAAGGAGGTTCCAAGTCCAGAACTCCAGGAGTTCTGCCCATCCCGAGGGTTTTTCCAGTTAAATCCCAGCCACAGATTTCCAGCTTTTCCAAGTTTTCCTTGCTTTGATAAATCTCCAAGGCAGCTTCCAGAATTCCAATGTTTTGGGGCTCCAGGGCCATCCAGGGGGAGCTTTTCCAAGGGCTCCCAGTGATTCCCCAGAAACATCCCAAATGTCCCAGTTTGGGGCTCCAGATCCAGGCTCAGGGAATATTTTCCAAGGGATCCCAGTGATTCCCCAGAAACATCCCAAATGTCTCAGTTTGGGGCTCTGGATCCAAGCTCAGGGAAACTTTTCCAAGGGATCCCAGTGATTCCCAGTAACATCCCAAATGTCACAGTTTGGAGCTCCAGATCCGAACTCCAGAGAGTTTTCCAAGGGCTCCTGGTGACTTCCCAGGAGCATCCCAAGGGTCCTAGTTTGGAGCTCTAGATCCAAGGGAAACTTTTCCAAGGGTTCTCCGTGTCTTTGCGCATTCCTTCCTTTCCCTTTAAGCCCCAAAAGGCTCCCGGGAAGCAGAACTGGAGTTTCCAAAGGGAGCATCTTCAGTGCTGTTCTCCTCTGTATTCCCATAGATCTGAGGGAGAAGGAGAAGAAACTTGAGCCCTTTGGGGTTTTAGCTCCTTTTGGGGTAAATCTGCCTCTTTTTTCTCCAATCCTAAACTAATCCCATGTCCCGGAAGTGGCATCACATGGAAAATCACCCCATTTCCTTGTAGGCTTGGGGGATTTCCTGGTGGTGGAATTCCTGAGGGAAGCAGGGATTTGGGATGGAAATGGAGGGAGTTGGAATGAGGGCAGTGTGGGGAGGAGGTGGCTAGTTTTGGAAAGGAGTGTCCAGGATTGGGATGGAGGTTGCCAGGATTGGGAATGAGTGGCCAGGATTGGGAATGAATGACCAGGATTGGGAACGAGGTGACCAGGATTGGGAATTAAATTGCCAGGATTGGGAATGAGATGCCAGGATTGGAATGGATGTGTCGGGTTTGGGATGGAGGTGCCAGGATTGGGATGGAGGTGGCCAGGATTGGGAAGGAATGATCAGGATGGGGAAGGAGCAACTGGGATTGGGAATGAGGTGACCAGGATTGGGAATGAAGTGACTAGGACTAGGAATGAGGTGGCCAGGATTAGGATGGAGTGACCAGGATTGGGAATGAGTTGCCAGATTTGGGATAGAGGTGACGAGGATTAGGAATGAGGTGCCAAGACTGACATGGAGGTGACAAGGATTGGGAAGGAGGAGCTGAGGTTTGGGAAGGAAATAACCAGGATTGGGAAGGAGTTAGCCAGGTTTGGAATGGAGGTGACCAGGATTGGGAATGAGGTGAACAGGATTGGGAATGAGGTGCCAGGATTGGCATGGAGGTGACCAGGACTGGGAAGCAGTGGCCAGGATTGGGAATGAGTGACTAGGATTGGGGTAGATGTGCCAGGTTTGGATTGGAGTGACCAGGATTGGGAATGAGGTGGCCAGGTTTGGGATGGAGGTGACCACGACTGGGACTGAGGTGACCAGATTTGGGAATGAGGTAGCCAGGACTGGGAACGAGATGCCAGGATTGGGAAGAAGTTAGCCAAGATTGGGAATGAGGTGACCAGGATTAGGAATGAGATGCCAGGACTGGGAATGAGGTGGCCCCACTGCCGAGTCCCCACCCTCCATCCCAGGTGGCTCCATGGAGTTCCCTTCCCATGGGAAAAGCTTCTCCAGGATTCCCCAGGCTGGTGGGGCAGGAGATCTCCCAGATCCCCTCCCCTCCAGCTTTCCATGGAATTTTGTTTTCCCAGCCTTCTCCATGGCCATCAGGCTAGGATGGTGACCTTTCAGGGCTGTGGGAGTTCAGGGGTGAACCCATGGGTGTTCAGCCAGGGAAAACCGGGAATTTCCAGGGATTCTCACGGAGAGGGCACTTCCAGCCCTTGATCCCAGATTTTCCCGAGGGATCTGGGATTATTCCATGGATCTGGGAAGGGTTTGATGCCTCAAGGAGAGAAGGTCTGTCCTGTCCTGGTGTCACCTCTCTGCCAGCTTCTCCCATTCCAACAGCACCCATCACCCTCATCCCGAGGAAATGGGACTCTGTTTTTTTGGGAAATCTGGGAAGAGCAGTGAGAGGTGGCTGGAATTTTTTTGGATATCTGGGAAGAGCAGTGAGGGGTGGCTGGAGCTCCATGGGAAGAGCCAGGTCCTTAAGGAACCTCCAAGATTCCCAGTGTTCCCGGATTGGGATATTCCCATCAAACAGGGATTTGTCACCTCTTCCTGGAGGTGGAAGTCATGGAGAAGGGGCTTTTCCTTGGAGAAATCCAGAGGGATCCATTCCAGTTGGAGTTCAGGGAAGGAGGGAACTCTGGGAATTCTGCAGGATTTCACACGGGAAGGGATCAGTCAGGAGTAACCCACAGGGAGATGGGAATTTTCCTATGGATCCCAACCTTAAATTCCCTTTTCCTGCTGGGATCCAAGGAGGATAAAGGGACTCTGAGTTTTGAAATCCCTGATCCTGCTAGAGCTTCCCGGACACTGGGATTGCTCCAGATTGTCCCTATTCCAGGAAGGATCAGTTCAGAGCTAATGGATAAACCCCAATCCCAAAAAAACCACTCTGGACAAATCCCAGCTGGAGCCTCAGACCCCCTTGGATCGGGAAACTCCACTCCATCCCTGCTCCAGCATGGTCACTTTGGGATGCTTTTCCTGAGGGATTTTCCTTCCCAAATCTTCCCAAATCCACATTCCCAGTGCTCCAATGGCAGTTCCCAACTCGCAGCATTCCCAAGGTGTCCCCATTCCCGGCACAGCTCCAGCGTTTCCCGCCTGTTCCACTGCAGAAAGGGATAAAATTGGGAATAATCCAGGGATTTTGGGGCGTTTGGAGTCTCCAGGTGGGATGAGGTCATTCTGTTCTTCCCAACGGCACGGCTGAGGGATCCCAGGGAAATCCCACAGGGAATTATTCCCTCTGGGGAGCACTGAGTCCCCCGGGATTATCCCATGGCTTTGGGGTGGCCGATGGCACTGGCGCTGACCCCGGGGGGACATGGAAAAATTTCGGAATTCTGTGTCGGCTGCTCGGTGTCGTTTTGGCTGTGGGGCATTTTTCTCATGCATTTGTTGTTTCCTTCCTTCCTTCCCCAAATCCCCCTTCCCAAATCCCTGCCTTTCCCAAATCCCTCCCCTTCCCAAATCCCACTCCTGCCCAAATCCTTCTCTTTCCCTCATCCCTCTTCTTCCCAAAATGCTGCCTTTCCCAAATCCCTGTTCCTTCCCAAATACCTCCCTTTCCCAAATGCCTGTCCTTTCCCAAATCCTTGTCCTTTCCAAATCCCTCTTCTTTCCCAAAATTCCCATTCCTTCCCAAATCCCTACCTTTCCCACATCCTTCCCCTTCCCAAATCCCTGCCCTTCCCAAATCCTTCTCTTTCCCTCATCCCCCCTTCTTCCCAAATTCTCCATCTTTCCCAAATTCCCATCCCTTCCCAAATCCTCTGCCATTCCCAAATTCCTGCCTTTCCAAAATTGCTCTTTTCCAAATCCCCGCCTTTCCCAAATTGCTCTTTCCCAAATCCCTGCTCTTTCCCAAATCCCTGCCTTTCCCAAATTGCTGCCTTTCCCAAATTCCTGCCTTTCCCAAATCCCTGCCTTTCCCAAATTCCCGCCTTTCCCAAATCCCCTCCCTCCCCTGTCTCCCCAGCCCTCCCCGCAGCTCTGTCGCTGTCCAACCCTCCAGGCTTTGGCTGAATCCATGCAATCCCAACCGCCCCATTCCCGGACGGAATTCCCACCCTCACCCATCCCACGGAAACCACCCCGATCTTCCCCCCAGTCAATTCCCAACTCCCCAACTCCCGGGGCTCACCAGGGGGACACCGGGACACCCCACACCCGAGTCCCCGCGGTTCTCCCGCTCCCGGAATCCCTCGGGATCGACGTCCGGCGGCTTCTTTTCCGTGTGGCGCTTGCCGGGTCGGAGCTAACATTTCTCTCATTGCCTCTTTTCCTGCTTCCATGTGCATGTCCCGCTGCTCTGTCCTAGATCCGCCTCTGGCCTCCGGAGGGTGGGCGAGTTGTGTAAGTGAGCACGTTCCCATTCCATAGCTCCATCCCACCGGGAATGTCCCATTCCTCACCTGTCTACCTCCCCCGCGGCCTCGCTGCCCGCCCGGAATTCCCGGGATTAATTCCCGGGTGGTTTTTTTTGCGTGTCCCTCTGTCTCCGGGAGCATGGCCTTGTCCTTTGTGCTGTGGTGGTGTGTGAGGCTTTTTCCCTGCTGTTTGTCCGGCTGAGGAAATTCCCGTCGGGATGCCGGGATGGGGTGGGGGAAGGAGGGAGATCCTGGAGGAGTTTGGGAATGGTGGGAGAGATCCCGGGAGAAGTGGGAAAGGATCACAGGAAAGAAAAGTGGGAAAGGATCACAGGGGGGGGGGAAAAGTGGGAGAGACCCCAGGAAAGGTGGGAAAGGATGACAGGAAAGGTGGGAAAGGATGAGGAGGGGGCCCAAGAAAAGTAGGAAAGGATCACAGGATGGGTGGGAGAGATCCCAGGGAGTGGGAGAGACCCAGGAAAGGTGGGAAGATCCCAGAAAAAGTGGGAGAGGACCCCAGGGGGGGTGGGAAAGGATCACAGGAAAAGTGGGAAAAGATGACAGGAAGGGTAGGGAAGAGACCCCAAAAAGGGTGGGAAAAAAACCCAGGAAAGGTGGAAAGGACCTCAGGAAGTGGGAAAGGATCACAGGAAAGGTGGAAAATACTCCAGGAAAGGTGGGAAGGGAAGATGGGAGAGACACCAGGGAGTGGGAAAAGACCAAAGGACGGATTGGGAAGGAACCCCAAAAGAGTGGAAAAACCCCAGGAAAGGTGGGAAAGGAAGGACCCTGGGAAGGATGGGCTGATCCCAGGAAATCATGGATGCACCTCTGTGATTCCCCAGGGTGGGAATTCCCAGGCTCCTCCTCTGGAGCAAAAATTCCAAAGGACAGAAGTGGGAACTCCCGGGATCCTGCAGGGAGATCAGCAGGGATGGAAAATCGGGATCCAGGGATTCCAGGAGATCCCAGTTGCTTCCAGAGCTTCCCGAGCCGGGAGGACTCCCAGAATCTCGGGAAAAGCTATTCCCACTCCAGCTCCCTTGGACTGGGATCCACGGGATTGGGATGGGGATGATCCATGGGATCGGGAGGGCCGGAGAATTCCCCCTGGGAATTTCCCAGCGTGCATGGCCGGCCCCGTGCTCCTGGTTGTGCTTCCTCCGTGTTGTCCCCGTGTCCCGTCCTCGTGTCCCGTTCCGTGTGCGGAGCTCCGGCATTCCCGGAGCCGTTCCCGGTTGATTTTTCCTTGTCCTTTTCTGCCGAGCGAGCGCTGAGTTCCCGAGGCGGCGGGAGAGCAGCGCCGGATCCCGACTCTCCGGGAATGGCGGGGGTTGCATTCCCGCTTTTCCCGACGGCTGCTGGATGTCATTCCCGGGGATTTGCTGGGGTGGAGGCCTGGGACGCTCCCACTCTGGTTATTCTGGGAAATTCCCGGAGCGGGGTCATTCCAGAGGTTCTTTCCAGCTGTGGGGGGCTCAGCCCATCGGATCCAGCTGTGGATTCGTTCCCTCAATCCCGGCGCTGGTGTCACGGGAATTTGGGATATCTGGGAGGCACCGGAAGGATCTGTGCCCTGTGTTGGCAGTGGGGGTGCTTGGATCATCCTACGGATCCATCCTATAGATTGTCCTGGGGTTCCTCCTGGGGTTCCTCCTGGGGTTCATCCCGGGGTTCATCCCGGGGCTCCTTCTGGGGTTTATCCCAGAGCTCGTCCCAGGGTTCATCCTGGCGTTTATCCCAGGTCCCACCACGGAGCTCATCCCAGGGTCCATCCCGGAGCTCATCCCAGGGTTCTTCCCAGGGTCCATGCCAGAGCTCATCCCAGAGCTCATCCTGGAGCTCATCCCAGAGCTCATCCTGGAGCTCATCCCAGAGCTCATCCCGGAGCTCATCCCAGAGCTCATCCCAGAGCTCATCCCAGAGCTCATCCCAGAGTCCATCCCAGAGCTCATCTCAGAGCTCATCCTAGAGCTCATCCCAGGGTCCATCCCAGAGCTCATCCCAGAGCTCATCCCAGGGTCCATCCCAGGGTCCATCCCAGAGCTCATCCCAGAGCTCATCCCAGAGTCCATCCCAGAGCTCATCCCAGGGTTCATCCCAGAGCTCATCCCAGGGTCCTCTTCCCAGAGCTCATCCCAGGGTCCATCCCAGAGCTCATCCCAGAGCTCACCCCAGAGCTCATCCCGAGGCTGCCGAGCACAGGACAGCAGGAATTCCAATCCTGCTCCCACACCTAATCCCAGATCCTTTGGAATCCTTTGGGATGCTGGTCCTGTGACCAGGAGAGGGAAAGCTTTGGATAGGGTTTGATCCTTGTCCAGAATCCCTGTCCAGTTCCCAGTGTCCCTGCCCAGCTCCCAGTGTCCCTGTCCAGTTCCCAGTGTCCCTGCCCAGTTCCCAGTGTCCCTGCCCAGCTCCCAGTATCCCCGCCTGGTTCCCAGGAAAAGGGTCGGGATTAAGGTTGGGATTGGGGTCAGGATCAGGATTAGGGTCAGGATAAGGGTTGGGATCAGGATCGGGGTCAGGATCAGGATTAAGATCAGGGTCAGGATTAGGATCAGGATTTGGGTCAGGGCCAGGATCACATCAGAGTTAGGATCAGGGTTAGGATTAATTTTGGGGTCTTGGTTAAATTTGGGATCAGGTTTAGGATTAGGATCAGATCGTGATCAGGGTTAAGATTTAGGTTAGGGTCAGGTTTGGTTTAGGGTTAAGGTCAGGATTAGGATCCAGGTCAAAATTAAGTGTAGGGTTAGGACCAGAGTCAGGATCAGGGTCAGTGTTAGGACCAGGATTAGGGTTAAATTTAGGGTCAGGATCAGGGGCAGAGTAAAGGCTGGAATTAGGGTTACACTTGGGATTAGGGTTAGCATTAAATTTATGGTCAGGGTTAAGATTAGGATCAGGTTTAGGATTAGGGTCAGGATCAGGGTCCAGGTTAAGGTTGGAGTCTGGGTTGGGGTCAGGGTTGGGATCAGGTTTAGGATCAAGGTTTAGGTTAAGTTTAGGGTTAGGGTCAGGATTAGGGTCAACTTTAGGGTCAGGATCAGGGGCAGAGCCAAAGTCAGAATCAGACTTATACTTGGGGTCAGGATTAGCATCAGGATTAGGGTGAAATTTAGGATCGGGGTTAGAGGAAGGTGCGCGGAAAGGAAGGAAGATCCATGGGATCCATAGGAAGGAAGATCTCCAAGGAAGATCCATGGGAAGGTCAGAGGAAGATCCATGGGAAGGTTGGAAAAAGAACTGCAGGAAGGTCAGGGAAAGATCTGTAGGAAGCTGGAGGAAGATCCAGAGAAAGATCCATAGAAAGTTAGGAAAATATCCATAGGAAAGTTGGGAAAAAGTCTCTAGGAAGGTGAGAAACAGATCCATAGGAAGGTCAGAAATAGGTCCATAGGAAAGTTGGGAAAATTCTAAGAAGGGGGAGGAAGATCCATTGGAAGTTGGAGGAAGATCCATGGGAAGGTCAGGAAACGATCCATGGGAAAGTCAGAAGGTCCATAGGAAGGTCAGGAAAAGATCCGTAGGAAGACAGGTCCATAGAAAGTTTGGAAAATGTCCATAGGAAAGTTGGGGAAAAAATTCATAGGAAGGTCAGAAACAGATCCATAGGAAGGTCAAAGATCCATAGGAAGTTGGAGGAAGATCCATGGGAAGGTCAGGAAACAATCCATGGGGAAGTCAGAAGGTCCATAGGAACATCAGGAAAACATCCATAGGAAGGCAGGTCCATAGAAAGTTTGGAAAATGTCCATAGGAAAGTTGGGAAAAAAATTCATAGGAAGGTCAGAAACAGATCCATAGGAAGGTCAAAGATCCGTAGGAAGTTGGAGGAAGATCCATGAGAAAGTCAGGAAATAATCCATGGGAAAGTTGGAAGAAAGTCCATAGAAAGGTCAGGAAAAGATCCACGGGAAGTTGGAGGAAAATCCATAAGAAAGTCAGGAAACAATCCATCAGAAAGTCGGAAGAGAGTCCATAGGAATGTCAGGAAAAGATCCACGGGAAGTTGGAGGAAGATCCGTAAGAAGGTCAGGAAACGATCCATGGGAAAGTCATAAGAAAGTCCATCAGAATGTCAGGAAAAGATCTGTAGGAAGGTCAGAGGAAGATCCATAGAAAGGTCAGGAAACAATCCATTGGAAAGTCATAAGAAAGTCGATTGGAATGTCAGGAAAAGATCCACAGGAACGTTGGAGGAAGGTGGATGTGGCCTCAGCCCCGAGCTCCATGCCGGAACCTTCGGAAGCAGCGATGGGAATGACGGGAGACAATTCCAAGGATTTGAGTTCCACCATGGAACACCGGAGGAGCAGCATGGAATCCTTCCCTTGGGAGCGATCCTGACTCAGCCTGCGTCGCCTCTGGAATTCTTGGAGAAGCTCAGATTGGGATGTGGAGCTCCAAGGGAAATCCTTCATCCCTTCATGGCTCCCTGGAGAAATCTGCTCTGGGATCAGCATTCCCAAAGGGCCTCGTTATCCCGAAATCCCTGTTCCTGCGGATGGAATCTGAAGGAACCTGAGCTCCTTCCGTGTGATCCCAGTCTGCCCCGTTCCTGCTGCTTTTCCAAAGGCTCCTTTTCCCGATCCCAGGAATGATCCCAGAAATTCCAGAAACGATCCAAACAATCCCAGAAACAATCCCAGCAATCCCAGGAATGATTCCAGCAATCCCAGGAACAATTCCAGCAATCCCAGAAACGATCCCAGAAATTATCTCAGCAATTCCAGGAACAATCCCAGCAATTCCAGGAATGATTCCAGCAATCCCAGGAATGATTCCAGCAATCCCACAAACAATCCCAGAAATTATCTCAGCAATCCCAGGAACAATCCCAGAAATTCCAGAAACAATCCCAGCAATGCCAGAAACTGTCCCAGCAATCCCAGGAACAATTCCAGCAATCCCACAAACAATCCCAGAAATTATCTCAGCAGTCCCAGGAACAATCCCAGAAATTCCAGGAATGATTCCAACAATTCCATAAATTTTCTCAGCAATCCCAGAAATGATCCCAGCAATCCCAGAAACTATCCCAGCAATCCCAGAAACGATCCAGATGAAATTCCATGGAGGAAGACGGACTGCATGGAATTCCGGACGGGAATTCAGCCGCATCAGCTCATCCACAGGCTCGGGAACAACATCCGGATCCAGCCGTGTCCCTTTGGATTTTCCGTGGCTCCTTCCCAGCTGCCCCTCCTGGAGTCTTCCAACAGATCCAGAACTTTCTGGGGTCTTCCCAGTCTTCCTGGAGTCTTCCAACAGATCCAGAACTTTCTGGGATCTTCCTGGAGTTTTCCAGCAGATCCAGAACTTTCTGGGATCTTCCTGGAGTTTTCCCGCAGATCCAGAACTTTCTCTCCCAGATCCTCGGCTGGGATCCAGGTGGGATCCCTGTTGGAGTTTCCCCAAGGTGATTCCAGCTCTTCTGGAAACAGGAAAATGGGAATTATCAGGAATTCTGCTCATCCCGTGGATCTCCAGTTGTGTTCAGCTCATCCCCTCGGAGCTGTGGATTTATGGGATCTCTGAAGATCTTAACATTCCCCAAACGAGGATCTGGCACAATGTGGAGTTAGTGGATCCCAGCAGCATTCCAGAGTGTCCCTGTTTTCCAGGAGGGAGCTGAGATGGGAGGCAGAGGGGAGGAAAAGTGGCAGGGAAACTGAGGCAGCAGGGTGCAGGAATTTTATGGGATGGTTCTGAGGAGAAATGGAGTGGGATGGGATAATGGGATGGGATAATGGGATGGGATAATGGGATGGGATAATGGGATGGGATGGAAAAGACCCTAAACCCATCCAGGGACACCTCCCACTGTCCCAGGCTGCTCCAAGCCCAATGTCCAGCCTGGCCTTGGACACTGCCAGGGATCCAGGGGCAGACACAGCTGCTCTGGGAATTCCAGCCCAGCCAGCAATTCCTTCCCAAGATCCCATCCATCCCTGCCCTCTGGCACTGGGAAGCCATTCCCTGTGTCCTGTCCCTCCATGCCTTGTCCCCAGTCCCTCTGCAGCTCTCCTGGAGCTCCTTCAGGCCCTGGCAGGAGCTCTGAGCTCTCCCTGCATCCTTCCCCTCTCCAGGTGAACATTCCCAGTCTCTCCAGAGCAGAGGACTCTGATTCTCTAGGATTCATCCAGGTGTTCAATCCGGTTCCTTTCCCATTCCCCGTTCATTCCATGGGGACAACGGCAGGATGGGGACAATGCCGAGGGGACAACAATGGGGGCTTTGTCCCCATCCAAGATTCCCACAGTGGCACAGCCAGGGTGTCCCACGTGTCCCATCGCCATGGGGACAGCAGGTGACAATCACCAGGGGTGTCCCGAAGGTCCTCCCATCCCGGGAAAACACCGGGAGCTTCCCCTCGGGGTTGTTCCCATTCCGTGTGGGATCGGGATCAGCGCGGGGGACACGGCAGGATGGGACAGGATGGGACAGGATGGGACAGGATGGGGCAGGAGGTCACTGTCCCCAGGGCCGGGGACATCCGGGGGGCACAGGAGGGCAGGACCGGCCGGGAATCCCCATCCCGGAGGCGCTGCTGGAACCTTGGGGACATCCCAGGCGGGATGTCCCACCCTAGCCACGTCCCCAACCCCACTCCCACCCCTCCCGGTGTATTTCGCACCCCCAATCCCAAACCTAGCCTCACCCCTTCCCTCTCCTCTCTCTCTCTCTCTTTTTCCCGTTTTCCCGCTCTCTCCGCAGACTTTTCAGTAGTTTAGGAGAGCTCAGCACCATTTCCCAGCGCAGCTCCGGCACCACCTTCACCGTGCGGCCCGGCAGCCGCTACCCCGTCACCCGCCGCACGCCCAGCCCCGTCAAACCCGCGGCTCTCGAGCGGCCGGAGCCGCTCAGCACCGTCCGGCCCTACGGCCTGACCCCTCCCACCATCCTCAAATCCTCCAGCCTGTCCATCCCGCACGAGCCCAAGGAGGTTCGCTTCGTGGTCCGCAGCGTCAGCGCCCGCAGCCGCTCGCCGTCGCCGTCGCCGTCGCCCGGGCCACCCCTGCACACCCTGCACCCTCCCCGGCCCTTCATGCAGAAGCCGCTGCAGCTGTGGAATAAATACGACGTTGGGGACTGGCTGGAGAGCATCAACCTGGTGGAGCACCGGGATAAATTCGAGGACCACGAGATCGAGGGCACTCACCTGCCCGCGCTGACCAAGGAGGACTTCGTGGAGTTGGGGGTGACCCGCGTGGGGCACCGCATGAACATCGAGAGGGCGCTCAAGCAGCTGGTGGACAGCTGACCGCGTCCGGAGCCGCCGTGGGAAGGGCGGGGCGGAATTCCCAAGCCAAGAAAACCTTGGATTCTCCTTCTTCCCGAGCACTGCACTGAGGGTGGGGAAGCCCGGCGGCTCCCTCCCGCTCCCGCCCCGGCCCCGCGCCGCCTCCGGACCAGGAATGTTGCATGAAATTCCTCCTCGTTCCCGTTCTCCCGGAGAGCCTGGCCTGTAAATCGCTCCCGCGTGCCCTGCCCGGGGTGGCACCGGGCCGGGGCTGGCCGCGGGGACGGGCGGCGGTGGCACCTCGGCGGTGGTGGCACCTCGGGGGTGTCCCCGGCCTGGAGCCCCCCGAGCTGCCCGAGCCGCTGGCGGCGTGGCAGGGGCGGGCGGGTGACACCTGTTGGAGGTGGTGGCACCTCCCGGGTGGCCCTGGCAGGAGGGGACCTCAGGTCCTGACGTCCCCAGGTGTCCCTGGCGAGGTCGGAGGTGACACAAAGTCCTTCCCCCTTCCCAGGTGTCCCTGGAGGGGTCGGAGGTGACATCAGGTCCTGACGCCCCCAGGTGTCCCTGGCGAGGTCGGAGGTGGCCCAAGGTCCTTCCTCCTCCCCAGGTGTCCCTGGCGAGGTCAGAGCTGTCCCTGCCAGGCTCGGAGCTGTCCCCAGGTGTCCCTGAAGGGTCAGAGGTGTCCCCAGGTGTCCCTGGCGGGTCAGAGGTGTCCCCAGCTCCTGCCCCCAGGTGTCCCCGGAGGCGGCGGTGGCTCCAGCGGGGTCATCCCGGCGGTGCTCCCGGAGGAAGGAAGGGAAGAAGGAAGGAAGGAAGGAAGGAAAACCCGGGAAGGCTCCAGCGGCGGCGGTGCCACCCCGAGCCGAGCCGCGCCGCGCCACCACCCCGAGCCGTGCCAGGCCGTGCCAGGCCGTGCCAGAAGAGCCCCCCAGGCAGCCGGACCCCCGGACTGAGAGCTGCGGCCCCGGCCGGGTGAGAGGGAGCGACGAGCGCA
This sequence comes from Entomyzon cyanotis, assembly GCA_024500445.1. Classification (NCBI taxonomy): domain Eukaryota; kingdom Metazoa; phylum Chordata; class Aves; order Passeriformes; family Meliphagidae; genus Entomyzon; species Entomyzon cyanotis. The sequence continues at coordinate 4,207,777 of JAKEPQ010001019.1, forward strand.
TGGATCGAAGCATGTTTGGGAATGTCGGGAGGCTGGGGGGGATGGATCGATCCCGCAGCAAAAACGCTTTTTGCCAACGTTTTATTTTTGGGGGGAGGGAGGGCGGGGGGTGGGAAAGGTTCGATTTCCTCCTTTCTGGGGTCTTGTTTTCCAAGGGGGAAGCGTTGATGGGAAATTATTTAATCTCCGTGCATTTATCTAGAGAGCAGCTGATAAGCCCCACGAGATAACGAACTACAGGATGCTCCCCCCCCCGTCCCCCTCCAGCCCCCCAAAATCCGTCCCGGCCATCCCCGGTTTTGCATCTTTTTAAGCAGCTCTATATTTGGAAAGAGAGAATATCTATATATCTATATCTCGAGAGCTATTAGCCACCTGATTTTTTGGTTAGGATTTTTTTTCCTAAAAGAAATTCTATCTCTGGACTGGAGGAGACGCTCCCGGGACGCCCGTGGCTCGTGGGAGTTTTTAAGCGACTGAATGAATGTGAAAAAAAGTCTTTTTAAACACACACAAAAAAACCCTAAAAATCCCCCCCTCCCTCCCCCCAAAAAAATCCTTTCAGACGCTCTGGATTTTTGTAAAGATTCAGAGAATCACAAAACACACACAACACGAAAAACAAAAAAAAAAAAACCACTTGGGTTTTGGGACACACCGAGTCTTCCAGGCACAGAGCGAGGGTTGTGTCCCCAATTCGGGGGTCCAGGGGGCGATGGTGGCCGCGGGGACACCAGATGGCTTCGGGGATCGGGATGCTCCAGGCCAGCCGTGGCGCTGGAGGAGGTGACATCCCCCCCGATGCCGGTGTCCCCAGTGCCACCCGGCTGTCCCCAGGGTGTGCCCGGCTGGCCGGGAGGGGAGAGCTCGGTGGTCCCAAAAAGCCGAGAGCCCCGCGGAGGCATTACAAACTCTTCTGGTGCTAAGGGGAGGACAAGGAGGTTCCTCCTGACCCTCAACATCTCCGAACCTTTCCGACCTTGGCCGGGGACAAAGGGCCCGGAGCTCCTGCGGGACACAGGGATGTCCCCGGGATGTCCCCTGCCCCGTGCCAGGGCACAGGGATATCCCCGGGATGTCCCCTGGATGTCCCCTGTCCTGTGCCAGGGCACTGGGATGTCCCCGGGATGATCCTTGCCCCGTGCCAGGGTACTGGGATGTCCTCTGGATGTCCCCAGGATGTTCCCAGCCCCGTGCCAGGGCACCGGGATGTCCCCGGGATGATCCCTGCCGATGTCCCCAGGATGTCCCCGGTGCCACCTCCTTGTCCCCGAGCCCTCGCCCACGCGGTGACACCCCGAGTTCTCCGGAAGCCACCGGGGCTCCGTGGCCTGTCACCCTCCCCGGTGCCATCCCGCCGTTCCAACCGGGACAGGCGCCCGGGAATGGGGACAGGCCGGGAGCGCGGGGAGTGACCAGCCGGGAAAAACCAACCCGGGGGAAAAAATCCCGGGAAAAAAAAAAAAACCCGGGGGAAAAAAAATCCCGGGAAAAATAACCCCGGGAATGCCGGGCTCGGTGAGCCCAGACTCCTGCCCGACCCCTCACCTGCGCCACCCGGGTGCCACCGCACCCGCCAGGTGTCCCCAACCAACCCCGAGGGACACGGAGGGGAACGCAGAGCTCAGGTCCTGCCCCTCTGCCGTGTCCCTGTCACCTCCTCAGCCCCCTCCTCTGCGTCCCCAGATCGGCCCGGCCAGCCCCGCTGGGTCACTCCTGTCAGCCTCGCCCCCCAGATCCTCCCCGCCAGTCCCCCCTGGTCGGGGGGAGTCACCTTCCCACCGTGCACCCTGCTGTGTCCCCAAATCCGGACCCATCCTGTGCCATCTCCCCAAATCCATCTCACCTGTGTCCCCAAATCCAGCCCCACCCTGTGTCCCCAAATCCAGTCCACCTCTGTCCCCAAATCCGGACCCATCCTGTGCTATCTCCCCAAATCCATCTCACCTGCGCCCCCAAGTCCACCTCACCTGTGCCCCCAAATCCATCCCACTTGTACCCCTAAATCCATCTCACCTACAGCCCCAAATCTATCCCACCTGTGCCCCTAAATCCGGACCCACCTTATGCCATCTACCCCAAATCCATCCCACTTGTACCCCTAAATCCATCTCACCTGTGCCCCCAAATCCATCCCCCCTCGCCCGTCCCGTGCCACCCTGTCCCTCATTCCCGGGACACTCCGGGCACAGGGACAGGCTGGATCCCATTCCAGATCCCATTCCAAGGTGTCCCGTGCCACCCCCCAGTGCCACCCCCCTGTGCCACCCCCTGTGCCACCCCCTGTGCCACCCCCGTGCCACCCCTGTGCCACCCCCAGGGCCACCCCCATGCCACCCCCTGTGCCACCCCCTGTGCCACCCCCCTGTGCCACCCCCTGTGCCACCCCCCGTGCCACCCCCCGTGCCACCCCCCTGTGCCACCCCCCTGTGCCACCCCCATGCCACCCCCCAGTGCCACCCCTGCCCCGTGTCCCCTCTGTCCCTCCCGCACCCCGCACGGAGCCCGCTGCGCATCCCGGCATTCCGGGCAGCTCCCCGCGGGAATGTCGCACGCGGGAATGAGTGTCGCACGCGGGAATGAATGTCGCATGCCGGGCTCAGCTGTCCCGGTGGCATCGCACGGGCTCCTTCCCAGGCTGTGGAGATGGGAATTCCCGGGAATTCCCTGGAATTCCTTTGGCTCCCGGCGCTGCTTTCCCGAGGCTGCTCCCGTTTCGGCCACGCTGGGTGTCCCCGCTTTGGGGACAGGGGTGTCCCCTCGGCTTGGCCAAGCGCCTGCACGGCCACCGCTGGCCCTGGCTGTGCCACCCCTGTCCTGCTTGGTGCTGCCCCTCGGCACGGCCGGGCACTGACCACCCTGCCTGGCGCTCTGACCACCTCTGCCTGGCACTGCCCATCCCGCCTGGTACTACCTACCCTGCCTGACCATCCCTGGCCACCCTGACCACCCTGCCTGGCGCTCTGACCACCTCTGCCTGGCACTGCCCACCTGCCTGACCACCCTGCCTGGTACTACCTATCCCGCCTGACCACCCTGACCACCCCTGCCTGGCACTGCCCACCCTCCCTGACCATCCCTGGCTGGCACTGCCCACCTGCCTGACCACCCCGCCTGGTACTACCTACCCTGCCTGACCACCCTGACCACTCCTGGCTGGCGCTGCCCACCTGCCTGACCACCATGCCTGACCACCCTGACCACCCCTGCCTGGCACTGCCCACCCTCCCTGACCATCCCTGGCTGGTACTGCCCACCTTGCCTGACCACCCTGACCAACCCTGCTTGGCACTGCCCACCTGCCTGACCACTCCTGGCTGGCACTGCCCACCATGCCTGACCACCCCTGGCCACCCCTGACTGTCCCCGCTTGTCCCTGGCCACCCAGCCTGGCGCTGCCCACCCTGCCTGCCCTCCCTGCCTGTCCCTGCCTGTCCCTGCCCTCCCTCCCCCCGTCCCACCTCCCCTTCCCCTCTCTCCCCTCTCTCCCCTCTCCCCATCTCCCCGCAGCCCCCGGCAGCCCCCAGTGTCCCCTCGGTGTCCCCTCGGTGCCCCACGGCCACCCCGCTGTCCCCTCAGGGGCTCGGGGACTCCGCCGAGCGCTGTCCCCGCCGGGTGACAGCCACGGGCACGGGTGGAAGGTGACAAGTGCGCTGGCCTGAGCGCGGGCAGCCCGGCGGTCACCCCCGCCGGGTCTCCCAGGGTCTCCGCCCCTTTCCGCAGCTGTTTTTGGGGCTAAAAAGAGAGAGACAGACAGACACAGAGACAGACAGACAGACAGACACAGAGACCCACCCGCGCCGCCTCTCGCCGCGAGAGGCCAAAACCCCGCGGAGCACAACCGCTCCGCGCCAAGCTCGCTCTGGGACCGGGAGAGCTGGACGCCTTCTCGCCATTTCCGAGGAGTTTTCCTCCTCTTCCTCTTTTTTTTTTCCTTTTCCTCCTCCTCCTCCTCGCCCGCGGAGGGCGGAAATGGCTGTGCCCGCTCCGCGCCCGCGGAGCCGCGGCTGAGCCCGCCTGGCACCCCCAGCTCCCGACAAGCAGCTGCAGCCGTACCTGTGTTGGCGAACACTGAGTGTCACCCGCGCGGCGACACCACGGCTCGTCCCAGTCAGGCCCCACTCGATAGAGAAGGCGACTTCCACCCGAGCTGCCCGCCACGGCCCGGGGTTGGCACCGAGCTGTCCGGGGACCGCCCGGGGCTGCCACCCACCTGCCACCTCCTGTCCCCGCAGCTGCCGTGTCCTCCTGGCGCGTCCCTTCGTGCCTGTCACCTGTCCCGTTGATCCCTGTCCCGTTTATCCCTGTCCCGTTTGTCTCTGTCCCCTGCCCCGCTCATCCTTGTCACCCGTCCTGCTCATCCTTGTCCCCTGTGTCACTCATCCCCGTCCCCAGCCCCGTCCATCCCTGTCCTCCGCCCTCCTCATCCCCGTCCCCTCCATCCCTGTCCCCAACCCGCTCATCCCTGTCCTCTGCCCTTCATTCCCGAGTCCTGCCCTGCTCATCCCTGTCACCCGCGCCATTCATCCCTGTCCCCACCCTGCCCATCCCTGTCCCGTTCATCTTTGTCCCCATCCTGCTCATCTTCCCCCCTCCCCCCCCCCCCCCCCCCCCCCCCCCCCCCCCCTCCCCCCCCCCCCCCCCCCCCCCCCCCCCCCCCCCCCCCCCCCCCCCCCCCCCCCCCCCCCCCCCCCCCCCCCCCCCCCCCCCCCCCCCCCCCCCCCCCCCCTCTCCCCCCCCCCCCCCCCCCCCTGTCCCCATCCCGTTCATCCCTGTCCTGCCCATCCCTGTCCCCCGCCCCTCCCTCCCTGTCCCCCGCGCTGCCACGGCCATGTGGCAGAGCTGGACAAGGGACTTCCCGAAGGGCATCAGGGTCCCCGGGCGAGCCGGCTTTGCCTCGGGGTGTCCCCTCCAGCTGCCAGCACAGACACCCCGTGTCCCCTCCGTGTCCCCTCCTGCCCCGCGGCGCCACCTGCTCCGAGGTGACCCCACCCCGACATTCCCGTGTCCCACTGCCGCGGTCCGGTCCCGTGGCTGTCCCCAGAGCGCTGCCATCCCGGGGACAGAGGAATTCCCGACGTCACAGCTCTGTCCCCAATCCCAAAGCGCTGCCATCCCCAGGACAGAGGAATTCCCAATGTCACAGCTCTGTCCCCACTCCGGCCATGCCGCCATCCCGCTCCGGACATCTCCAGAGCCAGGGACACCTTTGGAAAAGCCATCCGGGAGAAGGCAGAGCGGGAGAGGGCGAGGAACCAACCCCAGCCCCGGCCTGGCACTGCGGCCGCTGGGTCACACTGACCCCTGGGTCACACTGACCCTCGGTCACACTGACCCCTGGGTCACACTGACCCCTCGGCCATGCCAACCCTTTGGCCAGGCTGACCCCTTGGTCACCCTCCAGCTCTGCCAACCCCTGGGTCACACTGACCCCTTGGTCACACCAACCCATTGGCCATGCCAACCCCTGGGTCACACTGACCCCTCGGCCATGCCAACCCCTTGGCAATGCTGGCACCTTGGCCATGCCAACCCACTGGCCGTGCCGACCCCTTGGTCACCCCCCGGCTCTGCCAACCCCTGGGTCACACTGACCCCTAGGTCACACTAACCCATTGGCCATGCCAACCCTTTGGCCACACTGACCCCTTGGCCATGCCAAGCCATTGGCCGTGCCAAACCCTTGGCCAAACCAATCCATCAGCCATGTTGACCCCTTTGGCCACACTGACCACTCGGCCACACCACCCCACTGGCCATGCTGACCCTTTATTCACCCCTCGGCCCCTTGGCCATGCCAATCCATCTGCCATGCTGAGCCCTCGGCCACGCTGACCTTTCGGCAATGCCAACCCATTGGCCGTGCCAAGCCCTTGACCACCCCTCGGCCATGCCAATCCCTCAGCTGTGCCAATCCATTGGCCACACTGACCCCTTGGCCATGCCAACCCATCGGCCGTGCCGACTCCTTGACCAGCTCTCGGCCATGCCAATCCTTCGGCCACGCCAATCCTTCGGCCACGCCAATCCATTGGCCCTGTTGACCCCTTGGCCATGCTGACCCCTTGACTGCCCCTTGGCCCTTTGGCCATGCCAACCCCTCAGCCACGCCAATCCATCGGCTGTGCTGCCCCCTCGCCACACCGCCCCCTCGGCCGTACCAACCCCTTGACCACTCCTCGGCCCTTTGGCCATGCCAATCCCTCAGCTGTGCCAATCCATCGGCCATGCTGACCCCTTGGCCATGCCAAGCCCTTGACCACCCCTCGGCCCTTTGGCCATGCCAATCCCTTGGCCGTGCCAGTCCATTGGCCATGCTAACGCCTCAGCCATGCCAACGCACCGGCCGTGCTGACTCCTTGACCACTCCTTGGCCCCTCGGCCATGCCAATCCCTCAGCCATGCCAACGCACCGGCCGTGCTGACTCCTTGACCACCTCTCAGACCTTTGGCCATGCCAACCCACTGGCCATGCCAATCCCTCGGCCACGCCAACCCATTGGCTGTGCTGACCCCTTGGCCACGCCAAGCCCCTGACCACCCCTCGGCCCTTTGGCCACGCCAATCCATCGGCCGTGCCGACTCCTTGACCACCCCTCGGCCCTTTGGCCATGCCAATCCCTTGGCCGTGCCAATCCACCGGCCGTGCTGACCCGCTGGCCACACCAAGCCCTTGGCCACCCCTCGGCCACGCCACCCACCGGCCGCGCCGCCCCTCGGCCACGCCGCCCCCGGCGGTTACTGTGATTCCTCCCCCTCATGGCTTCTCCACCCTCGGCTTCGCCGCTGTACAAAAGGGAGACAACTTTTCCTTTTCTTTTCCCCTCTTCCCAAAGGGGGTTTTTTTCTCCCGACTTGTCGATATCTTTCCGTTGTCCAGCCCGGCGCCATCGCCTCCCTCTCCATCCGCCTGTCCCGACTGTGACAAAGAGCAAAAACCCCCCCGGGTCACCCAGCTCCCGGGGGGACACCACCCTGCCAACCCCACCCGCGGCGGGGTCGCTGTCCGGCCGGCCAGGCGCTGCCCGGCGATGCCCTCACTGCCCATGCATGTGCCACGCCCTCACGCCCGCTGCATGTGCACAACCCGGCTCTGCCACACTCAGTTCCGTCCCCCCAGCCGGACTCACCTGTGGGTTTTTTCGTTCCGTTTTTAATTTTTTTTCTTCCCCCTCCCTCCTCCCCAGGGTCAGTTTGACTTCACCCTTAATTTTGTATCGGATTTTTTCGGAGGAGATTTCTCCTTCTCCGGAGTCACGGAGGGGCGGCCATTCGCCTCCCGCCCTTGACGTTGTGATACACATCCCCCACAGAGATCTATGTTTCTTATATTATATTATTATTATTATTAATTATTATTATTATTATGTAATAAATTTATAAGAAAGCTCCGCTCTGGCTTCCTGTGGTCGCTCGAGTCCGGCAGATCCCGGGGGTGGCACTGGGTGGGATTTTGGGGTGTTCTGGATGGATTTTGGGTAGTCCCTGGCTGGATTTTGGGGTGTCCTGGATGGATTTTGGGGTGCTCTAGGTGAATTTTGGGATGTTCCTGGCATGAATTTTGGGGTGTCCCTGGTTGAATTTTGGGTTGTCCCTGGCTGGATTTTGGGGTGTCCCTGGATGAATTTTGGGATGCTCCTGGATGGATTTTGGGATGCTCTCAGATGAATTCTGGGTTGTCCCTGGGTGATTTTTGGGGTGTCCCTGGATGAATTTTGGGGTGTCCCTTGATGGATTTTGGGATGCTCTAGGTGAATTTTGGGATGTCCCTGGCTGAATTTTGGGGTTTCCCTGGCTGGACTTTGGGATGCTGTAGATGAATTTTGGGAGGTTTTTGAATTTTGTGTGAATTTTGGGGTGCCCTGGCTGGATTTTGGGATCCCCCAGTGCACACGGTGCACGATGATGCCACGCCCCAGTGCCACACCTAAGCAGGTCCAGTGTCCTCAGCACTGTCCCTGCAGTGCCTCCATCACTGTCCCCAACGCTGTCCCCACAGTGCCTCAACACTGTTCACATCAGCCCTGTCCCCAGCCCTGTCCCCACAGTGTCCCCTGTCCCAACACTGTCCCCAACGCTGTCCCCAACGCTGCCGCCACAGTGTCTCAGCACTGTCCCCAAGAGTGTCCCCACACTGTCCCCAGCTCTATCCCTGTCCTGTCCCATCCCTGTCCCCACACTGTCCCCGCAGTGTCCCCACACTGGCCCCAGCCCTATCCCCATCCCTGTCCCCACAATGTCCCCACAGTGTCCCCGCGGTGTCACCAGCCCTGTCCCAGCACTCTCCCCGCAGTGTTCCCAACACCCCCCCCCCCCCCTGTCCCCACACTGTCCCCATCCCTGTCCCCAGCCCTGTCCCCACACTGTCCCCATCCCTGTCCCCAGCCCTGTCCCCACACTGTCCCCAGCCCTGTCCCCGCAGTGTCCCCGCAGCGTCGCCAGCTCACACCAAGCATATATTTTATTGAAAGACCAAGTGGGTGACAACGGCGTGGGGACAGCCGGGGCTGGCGCAGTGGCTCCTGCGGCCGCTGCTCACGGATACATATCGGGACATGGCGCGGGCGGAGCTATATCACGATAGCGCTGGTAGGGCGACACGGGGCCGAAGCGAAGGAACCACCAGGCACAGCAGTGAGGAGGGGGCGACCCCGGGACCCCCCCCGCGGGGACCCCCCCGGGGCGGTGGCGGTGGCGGTGGCGGGGGGGGACAGCCGGGGACACCGACACGAGGGGGGACAGCCGGGGCGGCGGGGGGGGCAGCTTTGGGGGTCGCCGTTCCTTTTTGGGGGGGGCGGCGAGGATTTGGGGTGGCGGAGGTGTCACCCACCGCCTTTCACCCCACAGCCCCCCTGTGCCCCCCGGTGCCACCCCGGTGCCACCCGCGGTGCCCCCAGTGCCACCCGGTGCCACCCCCGCGGGCTGGCGCTGCTCATGCAGGGGGGGCCGCTCGGTGTCCCCCCGCTGTCACCCCCCGTGTGACCCCCGGGCGGCGGGGAGGGGGTCAGGCCGAGTGTGCGGGGCAGGGCGGGGCGGGCGGGGGGGCGCAGGGCGGGACCCCCCGGCTGCCCCCTACTCCAGGTAGATGTCCTCTGTGGGGCAGGCGTATTCCAGGTGCTCCTGGTAGTATTCCTGAAACGCTCGGCTGGGGGGTGGGAATGGCGGGGGGTCGGGGGGGAGGGGGACAGAGACCCCCGGCACCCCCTGCGCCCCCAGACCCAGTGGGAACCCCACAGCTGGGCACTGGTGACCCCAAACCTGGCACAGCCGGACCCCCCCACATCCCCCATCCCAAATAGCTCCAGTTCCCTGACCTCCACATTCCCCAGCCCCAATAGCCCCAGATCCCCCATCCCAAAAACCCGCAGATCCCCCAACCCCAATACCCCCAGTTTCCTGACCCCTAGATCCCCCAACCCCAATACCCCCTGTCCCAAATACCTGCAGATCCCCTATCCCAAACACCCCCTGACACCCAGACCCCCAAATCCCGCAGCCCCAATACCCCCTGACACCCCAATATCGCCAGATCCACCATCCTAAATGCCCCAACCCCAATATCCCCAAATCCCCCATCCCCAATATCCCCAAATCCCCCATCCCCAATACCCCCAGATCCTCCTACCCCAACAACCCTTGACATCCAGACCCCTGGATCCCCCAACACCCCGACATCCCCCATTCCCAATACCCCCCGACACCCAAACTCCCAGCTCCCTCACCCCAATACCCCCAGTCCCCTGACCCCAGATCCCCCAGCCCAAACATCCCGTCCCAAACACCCCCACATCCCCCATTCCAACAACCCCAGATCCCCATCCCAAATACCCCCAAATCCCCCAACCCCAACACCCCCAGATCCCCCATTCCCACAACCCCAGATCCCCATCCCAAATACCCACAGACCCCCCATCTCAAATACCCCCAAATTCCCCAACCCCAACACCCCCACATCCCCCATTCCCACTACCCCCTGTCCCCAGCCCCCCAGATCCCACAGTTCCCCTGTCCCCCCCTGTCCCCCTGTCCCCTGTCCCTTACCCGACACACTCGGCCACATGTCGCATGGACTCCTGGGACACAAACACGTGGCAGGCGAAGCGGCTCAGCACCGGGTGCTTGGTGATGAACCCGAAATAGCTGCGGGGTTGGGGGGCACAGCCTCAGGGGTGCCCCAAACCCGGCCCGGGGGGGCTCTGCCCGGGGACACCCAGGGGACACCCAGGGGACACCCAGGGGACAGCCCAGAGCCCCGCGACAGCCACAGCAGGGGCGCCAGGAGCGGGCAGGGGGCTCTGGGGTGGCACCGGGAGTGTCCCTGGGTGGGGTGGGGATCCTTTAGGGTGCCTATGGGATGAGGTGGGGATCCTTGGGGTGTCCCAGAGAGGGACTGGGGGTCCTTTGGGGTGTTCCTGGCAGGGATTTGGGGTCCCTTGGGGTTCCTATGGGTGGAATGTGGATCCTTGGGGTGTCCCTGTCAGGGACTGAGGGTCTTTGGGGTGCACATGGATGGGGCGTGGATCCTTTGGGGTGTCCCTGGCAGGGATTGGGGGTCCCTGGGGTGTCCATGGCAGGGATTTGGGATCCCTTGGGTTTCCCATGGGTGGGGTGTGGATCCTTGGGGTGTTCCTGTCAGGGATTGGGGGTCCTTGGGGTCTTCCTGAATGGGGTGGAGGATCGTTGGGGTGCCTATGGGATGGGGGTCCTTTGGGGTGTCCCTGAATGGGATGGGGGTCATTGAGGTGTCCCTGACAGGGACTGGGGGTCCTTGGGGTGTCCCTGGGTGGGGTGTGGATCCTTGGGGTGTTCCTGTCAGGGACTGGGGGTCCCTGAATGGGATGGGGATCCCTTGGGGTGTCCCTGTCAGGGACTGGGGTCCCTTGGGGTGTCCCTGGGTGGCAGGAGGTCTCACCAGCTGTTCCGGGGGTGACACCCACAGAAGGAGATGTTTTTCATCTGGAAGAAGTGGCTGCAGCGCTCGAACTGGGGAGGGACAGGGGAGGAGAGGAGCTGCTGGGGGAGCAGAGACCCCAAAAGCGGCACCCGGCAGCCCCGGATTCCCCATCACCCCCAAACCTGCATTTGTCCTCTCTCTGTCACCCCCAAACCCACAGCCCTGTGCCCCTCATCACCCCAAAACCCACAGCCCTGCACCCATCATCACCCCAAAACCCACAGCCCTGCTCTCCTCATCACCCCAAACCCACAGCCTGTGCCCCTCATAACCCCAAAACTCAGACCCCCACATTCCTCACCTCCTCATCACCCCCAAATCTCCTTTTTGCCCCCCAAACCCACACCCCTGCACCCCTCATCATCCCAAACCCACCCCCCACATTCCTCACGTCCTCGTCACCCCCAAATTTCCTTTTTGCCCCCCAAACCCAGATCCCCGCACCCCTCATCACCTCCTGGTCACCCCCAAACCTTCTCCCTTCCGCTCCTGGTCACCCCCAAACCCAAACCCCTGCATCCCCCACCTCCTGGTCACCCCCAAATCTCCCTTTTGTCCCCCAAACCAAGATCCTTGTACCCCTGATCACCTCCTGGTCACCCCCAAACCTTCACCCCTCACCTCCTGGTCACCCCCAAACCCAGACTCCAACATCCCCCACCTCCTGGTCACCCCAAAATCTCCTTTTTGTCCCCCAAACCTAGATCCCTGCGTCCCTCATCACCTCCTGGTCATCCCCAAACCTTCTCCCCTCTGCTCCTGGTCACCCCAAGCCCAGCCCCCTGTCCCCTCGCCCCTCGCGGTGTCCCCACCTCCTGCTCGGCGCTGTACTCGGTGACAGTCAGGATGAGTTTGATGCCCTGCAGCGTCACCTCCAGGTCACAGCTGGCCGGGGGGCGCAGGTGCACCGTCAGCTTGCGGGTGGTGGCGATCTAGGGGAGGCGACAGCGCCGTCAGGGGTGTCCCACCGCCCCGCGGGGGTCCCGCCGCCCCCGCTCACCTTCTGCATGGCGGCGCAGAGGATGCCATTGCCCTGGTGGTACGGAACCTCCACGGAGCCCAGGAACTGCACGTTGAACCTCTCCACCCAGCACGGGTTCCTCTTCAGGCCTGCGGGCAGAAGGGGAGAGGAGAGGGCTCCCCAGAGACCCCGAGACCCCTCCCCAGATCCCCGCGGGACCCTCGGGGTCCTACCGATGGCGTCGCGAGCCTGGCCGACCACCTCGTGGGCGTAGAAGGCGGGGAAGATCCCCCTCTCGCCCGTCCGCATGTTGTAGCCGCGGTACCAGTAGTCGTCCTCCTCCAGCTCCACCAGGATGGGATCGTCCACGTCCAGCTCCAGCTCGTCCTCGTGCCGCGGGATGAACCTGGGGACACGCGGGGGGGAGGGCGCCGTGGGGACTTGGTGGCCTCGAAGGTGTGGTGCTGGGGCCTCGGGTACTCAGCGCCCCAAAAACCCACCCACCCACCTCCCAGTCCCCCCAAAGCTGCTCCCCTCAGCTCCTCAGCGACCCAAAAACACACCCACACCACCTCCCAGTCACCCCAAACCTGCTGCCCTCAACATCCCAAAAACCCACCCACAGCACAGCTCTGACCTCCCAATCACCCCAAAAACCCATTCCCCTCGGCTCCTCAGCACCCCAAAAATCCACCCACCCCACACTCCTGACCTCCCAGTCACCCCAAACCTGCTCCCCTCGGCTCCTCAGCACCCCAAAAACCCACCCACCCCACAGCCCTGGTGGGACCATCTCCCGATCATCCCCAAACCCATTCCCCTCAGCTCCTCAGCGCCCCAAAAACCCACCCACACCACACTCCTGACTTTGTGGTCACCCCCAAATCTGCTGCCCTCGGGTCCTCAGTGCCCCAAAATCCACCCACCCCACAGCCCTGGTGGGACCACCTCCCAGTCATCCCCAAACCCATTCCCCTCAGCTACTCAGCACCCCAAAAATCCATCCACCCCACAGCTCTGACCTCCCGAACACCCCAAACCCAGTGCCCTCAGCTCTTCACCACCCCAAAAATCCGTCCACCCCACACTCCTGACCTTGTGGTCACCCCAAACCCACCCACCCACCCCCTGCCGTCACGGTCACCCCAAACCCACCCCGTGGCCCCTGTGGGGTGCCTGTTGTAGGGCAGCTCTGCGGGAAGGGGACACCCCAGAGCCCCGGGGTGGCCACAGCCGGACCAGGAGCGGGCAGGGGCCCTGGGGTGGCACTGAGGTCCCTCGGGGTGTCCCTGGCAGGGTCTGGGGTCCCCCGGGGTGGCCGTGGTGTCACCCAGGGTGGCCTCACCTGAAGACAGCACGGTGGGTCTGCTCTCGCTCCTCACCGTTCACCATGCAGGAGAACAACCCGAAGGACTCTGTGCCTGCAGGGACAGCCATGACAGGGGGGACAGGGACAGCGGCCACCCCCTGGGGACACCGCCACCCCCTGGGGACACCCACAGCCCCTGGGGACACTGCCACCCCTGGGGACACCGCCACCCCCTGGGGACACCCACAGCCCCTGGGGACACTGCCACCCCCTGGGGACACCGCCACCCCTGGGGACACCCACAGCCCCTGGGGACACTGCCACCCCCTGGGGACACCGCCACCCCGGGGACACCCACAGCCCCTGGGGACACCCACAGCCCCTGGGGACACTGCCACCCCCTGGGGACACTGCCACCCCCTGGGGACACCCAGACCACCCTGGGAGCTGCAGGACCCTTGGGGTCATCGCTTGTGGGGTCAGAACCCTCCTTTGGGGGTGACACCTTCAGAGCGGGGCTGGGGCCACTCGCAGCCTGGCCCATCTGCCATGACATGTCACGATATGCCGTGACGTATCGTGACATGATGTGACATGACGTGGCACGTGGGAATGGTGCCACGGCCAGGAGAGGGAGGGCAGCCAGTGTGCCGAGAGCAGGGATGGCATGGCACGACATGGCACAACATCCCGTGACATATCGTGACATATCGTGACATGCCACAACACAGCACACAGGAATGGCTGGGGCAGGACAGGGAGGGCAGGTAGTGTGCCGAGAGCCAGGACAGCATGGCATGACATGGCACAACATCCTGTGACATATCGTGACATCCCATGACATATCATGACATATCATGACATGCCACGACACAGCACACAGGAATGGCTGGGGCAGGACACGGAGGGCAGACAGTGTGCCAAGAGTAGGGATAGCATGGCATGACATCCCATGACGTATCATGACATATCATGGCATATCATGACATGCCACAACACAGCACACAGGAATGACCGGGGCAGGACACGGAGGGCAGACAGTGTGCCAAGGTCACACAGAGAAGCCTGGGACAGCGTGGGATGTCACGACATGTCACGACACATCACAACACATCACGACATGACACAGCCACTCACTGGAGGAGCGCGAGGTGCTGTTGACGAAAACATTGAGGAACTTCTTGGAGAACTGCAGGTCAGCCTCGGGGGAGGAGTCCTCGGAGGAGCTGCGCGCGTCGGGCGCCACCAGGCCGTCCCCGAAGGCCACCTCGTCGTCGCAGGCGCGCAGGATGTCGCTGTCGTCGCTGAGCACCGACGTGCAGCGCCGCAGGCTGACCAGCTCCAGCTGCGTGTGCTCGTCCACCACCAGCGTGTACTTGACCGAGTCGTAGGCCAGCGACTCGTCCAGCGGCGGCGGCTCCGGCGCCTCGCCGGCCGGGCTGGCCCTGCGCTGGGTCACCTCGGCCTCCTCCAGGGCCATGGCGAAGCCGCGGTTGGTCTTGGCCGTGGACACGTCCAGCGCGCCGTCGGGGTCGGCGTCGGGAGCTAACCGGACGTCGTCGATCATGGAGTCGGCCTCCAGCACCCCCGAGTCCAGGTCCCCATCGAGGGCCCAGCGCGGGGGCTGGCGGGGCGGCTGTCACCGCCGGGCTCGGAGCCGGGGGACACCCGCGGTGACAGCGCCGGGCGGCAGCCCAGGGTGGCCAGGACCTCGGTGGCGTCCAGGCGGCCGAGGGCGACGGGGCGGCCGGGGCAGACGGGCGCGATGGTGTCGTTGGTGGGGTTGCTGAGGAACAGGAACGGCCCCGGCTCCTCGGCCGGCGGCTCCGGCGGCGGCTCGGCGGCCGCGTGTTCGGCCTCGGCCAGGGAGCTGCGCAGCGTCTCCATGTCCACCAGCTCGATGGCGCCGCGCTGGCACCGCGCCGGCTCCGCCTCGCCCAGAGTGACCGGCGAGTCCCGCGGGGCCGGCTCCTCGTCCAGCGCCTCGCCCAGGATCTCGGGCTCCAGATCGGAGGCGGGCGAGATGGTGTCGCACAGCGAGTGGGTGTTCTGGAAGCACTCGTCCGGGCACTTGATGGGGTACGA
Organism: Entomyzon cyanotis; assembly: GCA_024500445.1. Taxonomy (NCBI): domain Eukaryota; kingdom Metazoa; phylum Chordata; class Aves; order Passeriformes; family Meliphagidae; genus Entomyzon; species Entomyzon cyanotis. The sequence continues at coordinate 4,223,086 of JAKEPQ010001019.1, forward strand.
GCCCTCCGAGATCATCTTGTTCACCAGGTTGCTGAGCAGCCACGGCGAGTCCGAGTCCTCGCTCAGGTCGGGCTCCGACTCCGAGTCCGAGTCGTACTCGCTGTTGTCCTCCTCGTCCGCCTCGGGCATCAGCTTGGGCCCCACGGGCAGGTAGAAGGAGCGGCGGATGCTCTCCAGGCTGTGGTCGGGGTCGATCTTCAGGTCCAGCGGGCTGGCGCTGGACACGTCGGTCTGGCCCTCGGGCGCGGGGCCGTCGGCAGGGTCCAGGCTGTCGTAGTAGGCGTCCATCTTCAGCTCGGCCAGGCTCTCCCTCCGCACCACGCCGCGCTCCGGCGGGCCCCTCTCGGCCGGCTCCTCCTCGTCCTCCTTGCCCTTGTCCAGCAGCAGCGAGTCCTTGATGCCCAGCAGGCCGGGCGCCTCCAGCTCGGGCTCCAGCTCTCCCTCGGAGCCGGGCGAGCTGGCCTCCTCGATGGAGTTGGTCAGGTGGGACGAGCGGCCGCTGCTGCTGTCGCTGCTCAGGTCCAGCTCGGTCTCCGAGATGGACGAGATCATGTTGCTGACCAGGCGCCCGCCGGCGAAAGCCGCCTCGAGCTCCCCGTCCACGTCCGAGTCGGAGCCGGGCGAGCTGAGCTCATCCCCGCGCCGCCCGCCGGGCAGGAAGGGCTTGGCCGTGCGGCTCGTGAGGTCGGCCTCGATGCCGGGGTCCGAGGAGGGCGACGTGGTCTCCGAGGAGCCCGAGGGGTGGCCGCGCACGCTGGCGGCCCGGCCGGACTGCGCGCCCTCCCCGTCGGAGCTGAGCGGCTCCGCGGGGCCCGGAGCTCCGTCCCGCTCCGGCCGGGGCCGCGGCTGCGGCTGCGGGCGGGGGGACCCGGGCTGCCGCCGCCCTGGGGCTGCGTGGGGGCCTGGGGGGCGGCCTGGGGCGGGGGGCCGGCGTCGGGGGGGCCGGGGGGAGCCGCGGGCCCTGTTGGAGAGAGACAGGGGTGAGGCGGCGGGGGCGGCTGGCGGGGGCGCGGCGGGGAGAGCGGAGCTCGGAGCGCAGCGGAGATGAGGTTCATGTTAAAATCGGGCGCGGCTCTCGGGGGCGATGGGTTACCATGTGCCAGGGACTCGGGGCTGTTGCCTTGCGAGTCCAAGGGGGAGGGCGGCAGCGAGGGGGAGCCCCCCGGGGCCCGGCGGGCTCTCCAGGCAGGGTCCGTCCAGGATGCAGGCGTGGGGGGACGAGTGTCCTGCGGGAAGGGCGACACAGAGCCGGGGTCAGCCCCCGTTGTCACCCCCTCATTGTCACCCCACCATAGTCACCCCCTCATTGTCACCCCCCCGGGCTCACCGGTGTGTGAGGAAGAGGAGGAGGAGGAGGAGTGGAGGAGCGCGTCCTGCCAGCTGGGCCGGGGCGCGGGAGGGGCGAAGCTGCCGTTGTTGTTCAGGGAATCCTGCGGGAAGAGCAGAGCCGGGACAGGGCGTGAGCGGGTGACACCCCCAGGGAGCCTTTGGGGACTCGGGGGGACACCGGGGTGTCGCAGGGGGGCACGCGGAGGTGCCTGGCAGCCCCCGCGCCGCGTGCCCGGGGATTATCCGGATTAGCGCCGCCGCATCCCTGGATCTATCTCCTGCCCGGCCGGACGCGCGCCAGGAGCCAGGGATGGCATGGCACGGTGTGACATGGCATGGGGTGGCACTGTGCCCATCCCGGCGACGCGCCAGCACCGGCGCTGACCCGCCGGACACCGGGGTGAGACCCCCGAGCACGGCCCGACCCCCAGCGGGACCCCCGAGCCGCCACCCCCCGGCGCCGCAGGGATGTCGGGAGCCGCAGGAATGTCGCAGCCCCCGGGAATGTCCCGCCGGCGCGGCGGCAGCTGCGGATTAGTCCCGGCGGGAAGCGCGGGCTGCGCTAATCCCGGCGGATCCCGGCGGGAGGAGAGATTAGGGAGAGCGGCCGGAGCCGCCGGACAGCAGCCGGGGTGGCCAGACAGGGATGGGATGGGATATGGGATATGGGATATGGGATATGGGATAGGGATGGGATATGGGATGGGATATGGGAGATGGGAGATGGGAGAGGGGAGATGGGGGGAGATGGGAGGGGATTGGAGATATGGGATATGGGATATGGGATATGGGAGATGAGGGGGGGGGTTGGGGATAGGGGGGATGGGGGGGGGGGGGGGGGGGGGGGGGGGGGTGGGATGGGATATGGGATATGGGATGGGGCAGGATGCCCCCGGGATGGGCAGTGGGGACAGGGATGGGATGGGCCACAGCCACCGGGATGGACACTGGGGGGAGAGGGATGAGGGGGATGGGAATGTGTGATGGGGGGACAGGGATGGGGACAGGGATGGGAATGGGGGACAGGGATGGGGACAGGGATGGATTCAGAGAGAACAGGGATTGGTGTTTGGGGGGACAGGGACAGGGATGGGAGGACGGGGCTGGGGGACAGGGATGTGGGACACGGATGGGAATGGGGGACAGGGATGGGTTCTACGGGGACCCACGGATGGGTGCTGGGGGACAGGGACAGCGGGCCCGAGGACCAGGATGTCGCCTCCTCCTGGGAGCCACCGAGGGCTCAGACCCATCAGATCCAGGAGGATCCAGAGGCTCCCCCACTCCTCTATCCCAAGGGATGATGGAGCAACGCTGGGATGGATCGAGCGGGGCAGCGAGTGGCAGGACCCCCGGGCTGTGTCCCCCTGCGGTGACCGCCACCCGCAGAGCCCCCGGGAAAGGCGGGGGGAGCCCGAAATTCCCGAGAGCCTCCGGTTCCCTGGCAACGGCGGCGGCTGCAGGCGCTCCGCTCCGCTCCGCACGCCGCTCGCTTCCCACACACTGCGGTGGCGCGGCCGGGCAGCCCCGCCACGCGTGCGCGGCGACACGGGGACACCCCACCGCCGCGGGGACACCCCGGGGGAGCCCCGAGTTCTCGGGAGAAGGGGGACACGCGGGGAGGGTGGGCGCGAGGGACAGAGAGCCGCCGGGAGGGAAGGGACACCGTCGCGAGGTGACAGCCACCCCCGGCAGGTGACACCGCGCGGGTCACCGCCTCACCTGGGTGCCCGGGGCGGTCAGGTTGAGGGTGGTCGGGCGATGTTTCTGCGTCTCCTCCAGGGCGGGCGAGGGGATGGGAGAGGCCGAGGGCGATGGCGGCGCCTCCAGCTCGTTGCCTTCCTCCTCCTCCTCTTCCTCGTCGTCGTCGTCGTCGTTGTCGTCGATCATCTCGAACTCCTGGAAGTCGTCCTGGAAGGTGCACACCGGGTGCGGCTGCTCCCCGCGCTCCAGCACCAGGCAGTCCTGCGGGGACACCGCGTCAGGGACAGGCGACAGCCGCGGTGGCACCGCCCGCCCCGCCCCGAGGGGGTGGCAGCGTCCCCAAGCCCCTGCGGGGTGTCCGGGAGGGGACAAGGGACACCCCGGCCGGGCTGAGAGCCACCAAAGCCACTGCTGTGCCAGCTCGGTGTCCCCACAGCCCCCTCGGTGTCCCCAAGGGCCACCAGGCTCCCGCACCTTCTCATAGTGGTCCGAGTCGTAGTTGAGGCCGATGCCACAGTCGTCTGTGATCTCCGACAGGTCCTCGTCGTCGAACTCCTCCAGGCTGATGTCCTGGGGGGGCCTGGGGACAGTGGGGACACGGAGATCAGGGACAGGCCAGCCGCCACCCCGTGGCACTGCGGGAGCGGAGTGGCATCTTGGGGACATCATCCGTGGTATGGGTGGCACCCCTGGCATGGGAGCTCCAGGGACATGGCACCATGACTGTCACCTCTGGTGCCACATGGACATGGCACCATAACCCTGTCACCCGTCAGTGATGGCACAGGACAACCACAGGGACATGTCACCAAACCCTGCCACCAAACTCTGTCACCTGTAGTGCCACATGGGCATGGCACCATAACTCTGTCACCCATCCGGTAATGGCACAGGACAACCACATGGACGTGTCACCAAACCCTGTCACCCTTGGGTGCCACATGGACATGTCACCATAACTCTGTCACCCATCGGTGATGGCACAGGACAACCATAGGGACATTTCAACATAACTGTGTCACCTACAGTGCCACATGGACATGTCACCATAACTGCGTCACCCCTGGGTGCCAACACAAGAGAACCACACGGACGTGTCACCACACCCTGTCACCCCTGGTGCCACACGGACATGTCACCACACCCTGTCACCACGCGGTGGCACCCGGTTGGGCGGAGGTGCCGAGGCCACTGCATGTCCCAAATTCCCGGCCAAGTGATATCCCTGGAGCCGAGCTGGGGAGGGGACAGTCACCACCGCCGGGTTTTGGGGTCACCTGTGCTGCTGGGGGTCCCTGGGGGGTCACAGAGGCAGGATTGGGGTGACAAAGGGGACCCAAAGCCGGGCAGCCTGCGGGGCGCTGAGCATTCCCGGGAAACCGGGGTGCCATGGAAACCAGCGGTTCCTGCGGGAATCCAGGGAAAGCACAGAAATCCCGGCAGGATTTGGGGTCGGGAAACAGAAATCGGGCGGTTTGGGGAGCTCGGCAAGGTGGGAGAGGTGGCCTGGGTGCCAGCGGGTCCCCCTTGTCACCATGCACGGGGTTAGTGCCACCAGGGGTGTGTGTGGGACCTTGTGCCCACCCTCCCCAGGGTTGGGGACACTCGGGGGGCTCAGCCCGGAACGCGACAGCACGATGGGACCCCAAACGGGGGGTCAGGGCTGTCCCCTCTCCTGCTGGCCCCCCAAACCCCCCTGGCGCACGGGGCCGAGCGCCTGTTCCCGATCCCCGGCAGGGAGATTCCCCTAATCCCATAATTCCCAGAAGTAGGGCACGGCAGCGCCGAATCCGCGCAGATTTGGGGCAAAAGCGGCAAAAACGGAGCCGGAGCCGCGAGCGGGGCTGAGCGGGACCCCAAAACCGGGGCAGGAGTGGGGGACCCTGGGGGTGTGAGGTGAAGGGTGCCGGTGGGTTGGGGAGCAGAGTCTGTAGGGGTTTTGGGGTGCAGAGCGCCAGAGTGTCGGGGAGCAGAGTTCTTTGGGGTGCAGAGTCCTTTGGGATGTCGGGGAGTAAGTTCTTTGGGGTGCAGAGTTCTTTGGGATGTCGGGGAGCAGAGTTCTTTGGGGTGCACAGTTCTTTGGGGTGTTGGGATGCAAAATCCTTTGGCATGCAGAGCCTTTTGGGGTGCAGAGCCTGTTAGGATCAGAGTCCCGGGGTTTGGGGTGCAGAGCCCTGGGGTTTTAGGATCCAGAGCCCCAGGATGCTGGGGAGCAGAACCCTTTGGGGTGCAGAGCCCTTTGGGGTATCGGGGAGCAGAACCCCCTGGGCAGCAGAACTCTTTGGGGTGCAGAGCCCTGGGATGCTGGAATGCAAAATCCTTTGGGGTGCAGAGCCTCTTGGGGTAGAGGGATCAGAGCCATGGGGTTTTGGGGTGCAGAGCCCCAGGATGTTGCAGTGCAGAACCTTTGGGGTGCAGAGTCCCAGGGTGTTGGGGTGCAGAACCCTTTGGGGTGCAGAACTCTGAGGTGTTGGGAGCAGAGTCCCAGGGGTTTGGGGTGCAGAGCCCCGGGGTTTGGGGTGCAGAGCCCCGGGGTTTGGGAGAGCAGAGCCTTTTGGGGTGCAGAGCCTTTTGGGGTGTGCAGAGCCTGTCAAGATCTCGGGGAGCAGAGCCTGTTGGTGTATTGGGGTGCAGAGCCCTTTGGGGTCCAGAGGCCTGGGGTGCAGAGCCCTGCGGTTTTGGGGTCCAGAGCCTCAGGATGTTGGGGAGCAGAATCCTTTGGGGTGCAGAGCCGTGGTGCATTGGGGTACAGAGCCCTGGGGTTATGGGGAGAAGAACCCTTTGGGATGCAGAGCCCCAGGATGTTGGGGAGCAGAGTCCAAGATCTTGGGGAGCAGAGCCCTTTGGGGTGCAGAGCCTTGGGGTGCTGGGGAGCAGAGCTTTTTGGGGTGCCCAGCCCAGGATGTTGGGAGCAGAGCCTTTTGGGGTGCAGAACTCTTCGGGATGCAGAGCCCCAGGATGTTGGGAGCAGAGCCCTTTGGGGTGCAGAGCCTTTTGGGGTGCCCAGCCCATCTCCCCAAGCCCAGGCACTATCAGGCGCTGCCCCCCTGCAGGAACAGCTCCCAGCCCCTCTGCCCTCCCAGGGGCGAGCAGGGAGGGGTTTTAGAGGGTCCTGCGGCCACCTGGGGGGACAGGGGGACAGTGGGGCTGGGAGTCCTCCTGGGGTGGTGGCCCTGGGGACACTCCTGCAGCCCTGGACCCTCTGGGGGAACAACTCCTGCTCTGGCTTTGGCCTGGCTGGGGGGACATGGGAATGGCAGGATGGGGACACTGTGGTGGGATGGGAATGACGTGGTGGGATGGGATGGTGACAGTGGGATGGGGACACTGTGGTGAGGTGGGATGGGAACAGTAGGATGGGGACAGTAGGATAGGGACACCATGATGGGATGGGAATGGCAGGATGGGGACACTGTGATGGGGTGGGAATGACGTGATGGGATAGGGACACTGTGGTGGGGTGGGATGGTGACAGTGGGATGGGGACACTGGGATGGGATGGTGACGGTGGGATGGGGACACTGGGATGGGATGAAACCACCAATGAGAGCCGATCCAGCCCCACGACCCCCGAGGTGACCCTTGGGGACCCTGCTGGGGTCACAGGCAATGCCCTGGCCGTGCCAGGAGCCTCGGAGCCACCAGGGCTGAGCAGCGGGAGCAAGGACAGTGCCTGTCCCACCTTGGGGACACTCCGGGGGCCGGCTGGGAGCTGAGGGAGGGGACAGGGATCAGGAGGTGTCACCCAGCCCCGCACACGGAGAGGGGTCAGGAAGGGCTGGAAACATCAGGACCCCTCCCGCCACCCCAACGACATCCCAGTGACCCCAAAGCCACCACCCCGAGCTGGACGGGCCGGAGGGGACCTCAAAGGGCTCCAGTGTCACCTGGCGGGGTAGGGCCAGGCTGGGGAGGGACAGGCGGTGCCAGCGCTGGCAGGGCCGGGATCCCTGGAGGCTGCCGGCGGCGCAGGCCACGGGCGGCTGGAATTTCCTCATCCCTGAATCTCCTCATCCCTGAATCTCCTCAGCCCCGCCAGCCACGCTCCCTGAACGCCGCCCGGGAAGAGACCCCGACAGTGGCCGGGAAGGGCGGCAGGGAGTCGGGTGTGACCCTGCGGTCACCCCAAAGTGGTGACCTGGGGCTCCTGACTGACATCTGGCACCGGCCGGGAGGTGGGAGCGATCCTAAGGCCCGGCTGCGTGTGTGCCCGGAATTCCTGCATGGAGCATTCCCACATCGAGAATTCCCATCCTGGCATTCCCATCCTGGCATTCCCATCCTGGCATTCCCAACCAGAGCATTCCCGACAGCTCGGCCGCTCCCTCTCCGGCCAGGGGGTCCCACCGGACCCCCCAAGCCGGGCTGGGCACCTCCTCCCCGCCGTTCCCTAGGAAAGGCACAGCCGGATTTGGCTCGGCGCTCCATCGCCATTCCCCGGTGGATCTCGGGATGCTCGGGAGGCCTCGCCACGGCATCCCCGGGGGTTTTGCGGGATGGCTCCGGGCATCGCTCCCGCTGCCCCGGCTGCCTGCCACCCCCGCGGCTGGGCTGGGGGGTCCCGGTGGTCCCGAAGGCCCAGAGCGGGGCCGAGCAGCTCCAGCAAGGCCGTGGCGTCCCCTCCCTGCGCCACCGCGGGCAGGGACAGCCCGGGGTCCTGCTGCGCAGCGGGGCGGGAGGGGGACAGCCGGGACGGGGACAGCCGGGGAAGGGGACAGCCTAGGAAGGGGACAGCCGGGGAAGGGGACAGCCGGGGAAGGGGACAGCCCGGGGACAGGGACAGCCCGGGGACGGGGATGCTCAGGGAAGAGGACAGGGATGCTCAGGGAAGGGGACATCCCGGGGAAGGGGAGCAGCCCGGCAGAGGCCCCAGCCGGCCAAGGGCACATCCCGCAGCCCCGCCGTGCCCCGCTCCTCTCCCCGCAGCTCCCGCAGCCCCCCCCGGTGCCCCTCGCCGCCGCCTCCTGCCCTTCCCGCCCCGCTAACGGGCGCCTGGGCCCCGCACTGCGCCAGGCCGGCCGCACCGGCACCGCGACCCACGGCCCGCGCCCCGACCCACGGCCCGCGCCCCAAACCCGCACCCCCGTACCCCCCGCACCCCAAACCCGCACCCCGCCAAGGTCAGGCGCCACCCCGGCCCAGCCGCGTCCGCTCCCCGCGGGACCCCCGGCGGCTCTCCGGGAAGGTGACCGATCCCGGTGCGGCGGGAACCGAACCCCCGGGATCACCCCCGGGATCCCCCGGCCGCGCCGAGCCTCGGGGGGCGCTGAGCCCCCGCCCCGCGCTGCCGGGACCGAGCCCCGCCATCCCCGTCCCCGTTCCCATCCCGGGGCCGCTGCGGCGCCTCGGGAGAAACAAAGAGGCGGCGGCGACTCCTCCCGCAGCGGCCCCGGTGTGCGGGGGGGCCGGCGAGGCGAAGGGGACAGAGGGGACCCCCGGGCCCGCCGCGCCCCCCGCCCAGGAGCGGCCGCGGATGCTGCGGGGCTCGGATGGCGTTAACGGCGGGGAGGGGGCGGGAGGAGCCCCCCGCCGCTCCCGCATCCCAAGGTGAACGGGCGGGGGAACGGCGGGGGGTCGCGGCGCGGGCCCGGTGCAAAGGCGGTGCGGCGGGAGGGGAAGGGCAGCGCGACCCCGCGCATCCCCCGCGCGTCCCCCCGCGCGTCCCCCGCAGCCTCCGCTCACCGGCAGCCGGGCGGGGAGAGCGAGTGGAAGGTGGAGAGCGAGAACATCTCGGCGCGATCCGCCATTTTCTCCGGCCGGGGCTGCGCCGGACTGCGGAGCTGCGGGAGCGGGGGGGAGCGGCGGGAGGAGCTGCGGGAGCGGCGGGGGGAGCGGGGGGCGGCGGGAGGAGCCGCGGGGAGAGGGAGCGGGGAGAGGGAGAGGGAGGAGGAGCTGCGGGAGCGGCGGGGGGAGCTGCGGGAAAAGGGGGAGAGGGGCGGGAGGAGCTGCGGGAGCGGCGGGGAGAGGGAGGGAGGAGCCGCGAGGGGGAGGGAGGGAGGGAGAGAGAGGAGGGGTCTGGGGGAGGAGGGGTGGGAGGGGTCTGGGGGTGGGGGGTGATGGGGTGGGATGGGATATGGGGTGGGATGGGTTATGGGGATGATCTGGAAGGGAAGGGATTGGATGGGATATAGGGTGGGATGGGATATGGGGTGGGATGGGGAGGGGTTTGGGGGATTTATGGGAATGGGATGGGATGCGGGGTGGTCCTGGCCGGGGGGTCTAGAGGAGGAGGAGGGGTCTGAGGGATGTGGGAGGGGATTGGGGTTATGGGGATGGGGGTGGTCCTGGGGGGGATGGAGAAGGAGGGGTCTGGGGGGATGGGGGGAGGGGATTAGGGGGTTCTGGGATGGAGATGGGATGAGTTATGGGGATGGGGGAGATCTGGAAGGGATGGGATATAGGGTATGGGATGGGATATGGGGTGGATATAGGGTGGGATGGGATTTGGGATATGGAATGAGATATGAGATAGGATGGGATATAGGGTGGTCCTGCCCAGAGGGAAGGAAGGAGGAGTCAGGGAATGCTGGGGGGACTTTGGGTTGGGATCAGGAGGGGCAGGGAGGGGTCTCTATAGGGCCAGGGAGCGAGGAGGGGCCGGGGGGCTCTATAGGGTGACATAGGGGGTCTGTGTGTGGAGATGTGGGGGCTCTGAGGGGTGTATAGGGCAGATTTGGGGGGCTGCGGGGGCAGCGGCCATATAGGGAGGAGCAGAGGGTCTCGAGTTGGCCAGGGGGTCTATAGGGGTTCAGAGAGTCTGTAGGAGATCAGGGCGTCTATAGTGGGGTCGAGGAGTTTGTAGGGTGGTCAGGGGTCTTTAGGGGTGTCAGGGGTCAATAGGGTGGTCAGGGGTTCTATAGTGGCGTCAGGAGTCTATAGGGGTGTCAGGGGTCTGTAGTGGGGTCGGGGTGTTTATAGGGTGGTCAGGACTCTATAGGGGTGTCAGGTTGTTTATAGGGTGGTCAGGGCTCTATAGGGGTGTCAGGTTGTTTATAGGGTGGTCAGGGGTCTTTAGGGGTGTCAGGGGTCTATAGAGTGGTCAGGGTGTTTATAGGGTGGTCAGGGCTCTATAGGGTCGCTAATAGGGTCAGGAGCCGCGCGGGCTCCGAGCAGATCTGTCCATGGTGCTGAACACAGCACAGGGGAACAAGGGCCCTGCAGGGGTCTCGGGGGCTCTATAGGGCGGTCAGGGGGTCTGTAGGGCTGTCAGGGTGTCTGGGGGGGGTCAGGAGCTCTATAGGGGTGTCGGCTGGTCTGTAGTGGGGTCGGGGGGTCTGTAAAGGGTCGGGGGCGCTATGGGGTGGGGGGTCAATAGCAGCGTTAGGGGTCTATGGGGGATCGGGGTGTCTATCGGGGATAGGGGGGTCTGGGGGTGTCAGGGAGCCTATGGGGGATTCAGGGGGTCTGTAGGGGATTCAGGGGCTCTGTAGGGTCGCTAATAGGGCCGGAGCGGTGCGGGGAGCGGGGCGGAGCTGTCCGTGGTGCTGAATGTCAGAACCGGGCCGGGAGCGGGGAGGTGACCCCGGGAGAGCCCCAAACTGGGGGGCGGGGCGATGAGACCCCCCAACTGCCCCCGGGGGATATGGGGTCCCTCAGTGACACCCCGCGACCCCACATTCCCCCAGAGCTCACCCTCAGCTCTCCAGGGCACCCCAAATCCCCCCCAAAGCTCCCTGTGCCCCTTCCCCGAATTCCCATCCATCCCGACATTCCCCGAATTCCCATCTTCACCCCAACATTCCCATTCCCCGTTTTTATCCTAACATTCCCATTCCCAACATTCCCACTCTCAGTTTTCATCCCAACATTCCAATTCCCATTTTCACCCCAACATTCCCATCTTCATCCCAACATTCCCATTCCCATCTTCACCCCAACATTCCCCATTTTCACCCCAATATTCTCCTTCCCATCCATCCCATTTCCACTCCCATTTTCACCCCAACATTCCCATCCCCATCCCTCGGAGGTTTTGGGGTTGGGCACCAAATTCCAGCCAGGCTTTGGGGTTCCAGGTTCCCCCGGGGTGTTCCACCCTCATTCCACGGGGAAAACATTCCCTAAAAACCGAGCAGGACTTTCCCAGCCCCAGGGCTCAACTCCCAGTGAGAAAATCATTTGGGAATAATTGTCACAAAAGCGACTTTAAAGGATTTTCAAGGATAAATTGGTTTTGATGCTCCTTGAGGATCCAACTCCGGATATTCCATGATTCCTTCAGCCCTTTCCAAGGACTGACACCTTTTCCATGGAAAAACGATCCCAAAGCTCCAATCCCAGCTCCCCTGGCTCCAATCCCAGGGCAGATCCCACTTTTCCCAGCCCCTCCCTGCCAGCATTCCACGGGCAAGGATTCCAGAATTCCCACAATCCTGGGATTGACCTTCCAGCTCATCCCAAAGGTGCCCCTGGAGCCTCCTCTGCTCCAGGCTGAGCCTTTCCTGGATCCCTCTGGAATTTTCCAGCCTTTTCCCATTCCCCTCCGGAGTTTTCCAGCCTTTTCCCATTCCCTCTGGAATTTTTCCAGCCCCACTCCCTTTCCTGGCCCCGCTCCAGGATTCCAGAGACACCAGAAGTAAAAAAAAACCTTTGGAGAATTTGGGGAAAATTGGGAAAATTCCCCGCGGCAATGGCTGCCCGGGGAGGTTCACAACGCTCATCCCTGGGTGGATTTGAAGCCCCGCGGATGTGACACTTGGGGACAGCGGCAGGGTGGCCTCGGACAGGCGGATTGCGAGGGATTTTCCAGCCTGAATTCCACGCGGCCCCCCCGGGCGGGCTGGGGGTGGCAGCTGGCACAGCGGGACAGATGCCACCAGGCCCCCCCTGGCACCCATCTGTCACCCCCTGGGCATAATCCGGGATTGGGGATGAGCGTCGCTGTCCCCACTGTCCCCAAGCCTCCCTGGCTGTGTCCCCCCAGCCTGTGCCCTCTGTCCCCCCAGCCTGTGCCCTCTGTCCCCCCAGCCTATGCCCTCTGTGTCCCCCCATGCTGTGCCCTCTGTGCCTCCCCATGCTGTGCCCTCTGTCCCCAGCCTGTCCCCTCTGTCCCCCAAGCCTGTGCCCTCTGTCCCCCCAGCCTGTCCCCTCTGTCCCCCCAGGCTGTGCCCTCTGTCCCCGCAGACACGGGGTGACACAGGTGGCCCTGGTGCCACCAGAGCCACCAGGCAGGGGGTGTCATTGAGAGTTTATTGAGAACTGAAGGGGAGCGGATGGGAGGGGAGGTGGCTGTAGGGTGGGCATGGGGTGGGTATGGGGTTGGTCCAGAGTGCCCACAGGAGGGTCCAGGGTGTGCTGGGTGGGCACAGGGTGTCTATAGGGTGGGCACAAGGTGTCTATAGGGTGGGCACAGGGTGTTTATGGGGCAGGACAAGGCACACAGTGTCCATAGGGTGTCCATAGGGTGTCTATAGGGTGGGCACACGGTGTGCTAGCACACCCACCATGTCCCCCCCCCCTCAGCCCTGCTGTCCCTGCCCGGCCGAGGGCTGGCACTGCAGGCTGTCCCCTTGTCCCCCCGTGGCCGGCTGTCCCTGTGCCAGCAGCAGGTCCAGGTAAGCCCCGCAGATCAGATCCCGCTCCTCGATCCCCAGCTCCCCCAGCAGCTCCCTGGCCAGCCGCTCACCATCCTCCACACTCTGCTCCGGCCTCAGCACCACCTGCGGCCATTGGGCACCCCGGGGTCACCCAGGGGTCACCCAGGGGTCACCCGGGGGTGCCACCATCCCCCCGGCCGTGTCACCTCACCTCCAGCTCCAGGAAGTCCCCAAGTCCCTGCACGCGGTCGAGGTGCAGCCGGGTCTGGCCCAGCAGGAGCAGCAGGCGCTCCTTCCTCACCGTGCCCAGCACGCCCAGGGCTTGGGACAGCACCGCCTGAGGGGACAGCGGGGTGACAGGGGTGACACAGGGACACCACAGTGCCCAGCACGCCCAGGGCTTGGGACAGCACCGCCTGAGGGGACAGCGGGGTGACAGGGGTGACAGGGGTGGGACAGGGACACCACAGTGCCCAGGGCTTGGGACAGCACTGCCTGAGGGGACAGCGGGGACAGCTGTGTGACAGGGGTGACACAGGGACACCACAGTGCCCAGCACGCCCAGGGCTTGGGACAGCACTGCCTGAGGGGACAGTGGGGTGACATGGGTGACACAGGGATGTCACAGTGCCAGGGACCCCACAGGGACCGAGCCAGCACCGCCTGCAGGCACAGAGGGTGACAGGGATGGGACAATGGGTGACAGGGATGGGACAGGGACCCCACAGTGCCCAGGGACCATGCCAGTACTGCCTGCAGGCACAGGGGTGACAGGGCTGGCACAGGGCTGGCACAGAGGGTGACAGGGCTGGCACAGGGACCCCACAGTGCCGGGGAGGCTGTGACAGGGATGGCAGGTCACCCTCAGCCCCCCCCGGTGCTGTGCCAGGTCCCCCTGCTCACCTGCAGCCCCTCGGGGTCAGCCGTGGGGGTGATGGTGAAACTGGACAGCTTGGGGCCAGCGGTGTCGGGGCGGTTGTAGAAAATCAGCTGCCCGTGGCCATCCTGGGGACAGCGACAGGGGGGGACAGGGACACAGTTAGGGCAGGAACAGGGACAGGGGTAGTGACAGGAACAGGGACAGGTAAGGGACAGGGACAGGTAAGGGACAGGTAAGGGCCAAAGGGATGTGGTCAGGCAGGGTGAGGGACAGGTAATGACAAGGACAGGCAGGAGCAGTCAGGGCAGGGTCAGGTAGAGACAGACGCAGGTAAGGTCAGGCAGGGTCCAACAGGGACAAGAACACCCTCAGGTGGGGTCAGGGTCAGGTAGGGACAGGGACAAGGCCAGGGACAAGGCCAGGGACAAGGCCAGGACCGAGCCCAGCCCCTCCCGGGCCTCACCTGAGTCCTGCGCAGCTTGAGTCGCCCCTGCGGCACCCGGAAGAACGTGTCGGTCTGGAGCAGCAGCTGCCCCTCACCTGGGCACACCTGGGGCGGATCCTGCCCCTCACCTGGGCACACATCGGGGGCATCCTGCCCCTCACCTGGGCACACATGGAATGGATCCTGACCATGGGCACCTGGGCACACCTGGGACAGCTCCTGCCCTCACCTGGGCACACCTGGAGCGGCTCCCGCCCCTCACCTGGGCACACCTGGAGCGGCTCCCGCCCCTCACCTGCGCCCTGCCCCGGGCCTGCCCCTCACCCGCCCCTCCCTCGGGCACACCCGGGGCAGCTCTCTCCCCTCTCCTGGGCACACCCGGGGCAGCTCTCGCCCTCACCTGCCCGCCCCAGCAGCCGCCGCGCCGCCCTCAGCGCTTCCGCCCGCGCCCTCAGCCGCGCCTTCACCTCCACGTTCCGCCGCATCCCGCCGACTGCGCCGATTGGCTGTCGCGCGCACGTCACCTCCGCAATCTGAGCTTCTCATTGGATATTAAATCTATCAATCATCAAGACTCGTTGCTATTGGTCAGCAGGCCGTTCCCGCCGTTCCCCCTCTGCACTGCCGCCGCCCGCCTCGGCCCAGCGGGACGGGGGTGGGACCATGGCGGCGGCGGGGGGCCGCGGCGGCGGCAGCGGGGACGGGGATGTCCCCGCCGCCACCCACCTGCAGGCCTACGCCTGGTGCCGCGAGTTCCTGGCCGGCTCCTGGAAGCTCATCAGCCCGGAGGAGTTCGAGATATGGCCGATCAGGTAGGAAGCGGAACCACCGGGGAGACGGGGCCCCCCGCGGCCCCTCGGCGGTGGTCTCGTCCTGGGGTTCTGCCCCCTCCCGCTGCCCCCCGGAGCGGTGTCCCGCTTTGTCACCAGTGTCACCGCTGTCACCGCCCGTGTCACTGCCCCTGCCCCTCCCGGTGCCCCCCAGAGCGGTGTCCCAGTGCCCCGCTGTCCCCAGCGGCTCCTGTCACCCATAGCCCAGTGCCCCTCCCTGTGTCCCCAGTTGCCCCCCGGGCCAGTGTCCCTCCCAATGTCCCAGTCCCCCGGTGTCCCCAGCTGCCCCAGTCACTAGTGTCACTCCCAGTGCCCCTCCCAGTGTCCCCAGTTCGCCCCCGGACCAGTGTCCCAGTCCGTCACCAGTGTCACTCCCCGTGTCCCTCCCGGTACGCCCCAGACCTCTGTCCCAGTGCCCCGCTGTCCCCAGCTGCCCTCCGGACCAGAGTCCCTGTCCCAGCCTCTGTCCCAGTGCCCCTCCCAGTGTGCCCAGCTGCCCCACCCTGATCCGCTGTCCCTCGGTGTCCCCAGCTGCCCCTAGCTGTCCCCCGCAACAGTGTCCCCAGTCCCTTTCTCAGGGTCCCCAGTTGTCCCTGCGCAGTCCCCAGCCCCTCTCCCAGTGTCCCCAGTCCCCCCTCTCCCAGTGTCCCCAGTTGTCCCTGCGCACTCCCCAGCCCCTCTCCCAGTGTCCCCAGCCCCTCTCCCAGTGTCCCCAGTCCCTCCCCGCACCAGTCCCTCTCCCGGTCCCCTCCCCATTGTCCCCCGCTGTCCCCATCTCCTGCCAGGCGCGCCGGGACATCCCGAGCGGGGGTTTCCCTGTCCCCCGTGTCCCCCCGTGTCCCCCCGTGTCCCCTCGCTTCTCGATGCCACCCCGCTGTCCCCCGGTGCCACCCCTGTGTCCCCCGGTGTCCCCTGACCCCAAAACCCACCGCGGGGGGCTCGGCGATCCCTGCGAATCGTGCCGAGCACATCCCGAGCGGGAAGTCCCTTTCCCGGCGCCACCCCGGTGCCACCCTGATGTCACCGCGGTGTCGCCGGTGTCCCCTGACGGCCCGCTCCGCAGCGGGGGGCTCAGTAACCTGCTGTACAAGTGCGCGCTGCCCGAGCACATCCTGAGCGTGGGGGACGAGCCGCGGCAGGTGCTGCTGCGCGTCTATGGGGCCATCCTGCAGGTGAGGGACCCCAAATACCCCAAAACATCCTAAAACATCCTAAAACATCCCAAACCCCATGGGATCAGGAGCTTGGGGCTGGGGGTGCTGGGTTTGGGGTGTCAATGGGGCCATCCTGCAGGTGAGGGACCCAAATACCCTAAATACCCTAAAACATCCTAAAACATCCCAAACCCCATGGGAACCCTATGGGAACCTCTGGGATCAGGGGTGTTGGGGCTGGGGGTGCTGGGTTTGGGGTGTCTGTGGGGCCATCCTGCAGGTGAGGGACCCTAAATACCCTAAAACATCCTAAAACCCTATGGGATGGGAGATCTTGGGGCTGGGAGTGCTGGGTTTGGGGTGTCTGTGGGGCCATCCTGCAGGTGAGGGACCCTAAATACCCCAAATACCCCAAATACCCTAAATACCCTAAAACCCTGTGGGATAGGAGATCTTGGGGCTGGGGGTGCTGGGTTTGGGGTGTCTGTGGGGCCATCCTGCAGGTGAGGGACCCTAATACCCTAAATACCCCAAAACATCCTAAAACACCCCAAAACATCCGAAACCCCATGGGATCAGGGAGCTTGGGGCTGGGGGTGCTGGGTTTGGGGTGATGGGGCCATCCTGCAGGTGAGGCACCCTAATACCCTAAAACATCCCAAAACATCCTAAAACATCCCAAACCCCTTGGGAAACCTATGGGATGGGAGATCTTGGGGCTGGGGGTGCTGGGTTTGGGGTGTCTGTGGGGCCATCCTGCAGCTGAGGGACCCGAAATACCCTAAAACACCACAAAATACCCCAAACCCCATGGGAACCCCAAGGGATGGGGGGGTCTCGGGGCTGGGGGTGCTGGGTTTGGGGTGCCAGGTTGGGGTCCCGGTTTTGGGGTCCCAATATCAGATTCCATTCAGGGCTGTCCCCAGTCCGGGGTTGCTATTTCTGGGGTCTCGGTTTTGGGGTCTCGTTTTTGGGGTGCCATTTTGGGGTGCCAATATCGGGTTCCATTCAGGAGTGTCCCCAGTCTGGGATTCCCGTTTTTGGGGTCCCATTTTGGGGCTCCATTTTTGGGATCCCATTTTAGGGTTCCAATTTTGGGGTCCCTTTCAGGGCTGTTCCCAATCCGGGGGATGCCATTTTTTGGGGTCCCATTTTGGGGTCCCATTTTTGGGATCCCATTTTGGGGACCTGTTTTGGGGTTCCATGTTCGGGGTCTCATTTTTGGGGTTCCATTTTCGGTTTCCATTTTGGGTTCCATGTTCGGGGTCTCGTTTTTGGGGTTCCATGTTGGGGTTCCATTTTTGGGATCCCGTTTTGGGGTTCCATGTTGGGGGGGGGTCTCGTTTTTGGGCTCCCATTTTGGGCTCCCATTTTTGGGATCCCATTTTGGGGTACCATGTTCGGGATCCCATTTCGGGGTTCCATTTTTAGGATCCCATTTTGGGCTCCCATTTTTGGGATCCCATTTCGGGGTTCCATTTGGGGCTCCCATTTCAGGGTTCCATTTTTGGGGATCCCATTTTTGGGGTTCCACATTCGGGATCCCATTCCGAGGTTCCATTTCAGGATCCCATTTCAGGGTCTCGTTTTCGGGGTTCCATTTGGGGCTCCCATTTCAGGGTTCCACGTTCAGGATCCCATTTCGGGGTCTCGTTTTCGGGGTTCCATTTGGGGCTCCCGTTTCAGGGTTCCATGTTTGGGATCCCATTCCGGGGTTCCACGTTCAGGATCCCATTTCGGGGTCCCATTTTTGGGATCCCATTCCGGGGTTCCATTTGGGGCTCCCATTTCGGGGTTCCACGTTCAGGATCCCATTTCGGGGTCCCATTTTTGGGATCCCATTTCGGGGTTCCATTTGGGGCTCCCATTCCGGGGTCCCACGTTCGGGATCCCATTCCGGGGTCCCATTTTTGGGATCCCATTTCGGGGTTCCATTTGGGGCTCCCATTTCAGGGTTCCACGTTCAGGATCCCATTTCGGGGTCTCGTTTCGGGGTTCCATTTGGGGCTCCCGTTTCAGGGTTCCATGTTTGGGATCCCATTCCGGGGTTCCACGTTCAGGATCCCATTTCGGGGTCTCGTTTTCGGGGTTCCATCTGGGGCTCCCGTTGCAGGGCGTGGACTCGCTGGTGCTGCAGAGCGTCATGTTCGCCGTGCTGGCCGAGCGCTCTTTGGGGCCGCGCCTCTTCGGGGTGTTCCCCCAGGGCCGCCTGGAGCAGTACATCCCGGTAGGATCGGGGCACCCCCGACCCCCCCGAGCCCCCCGGGCTCCCCCCAACCGCGCTGACCCCGCAGAGCCGGCGGCTGCGCACCGAGGAGCTGCGGGACCCCGCCGTGTCCGGCGAGATCGCCGTCAAGATGTCGCGCTTCCACGGCATGGTGATGCCCTTCAACAAGGAGCCCAAGTGGCTCTTCGGGACCATGGAGGGGTGAGGCGCGCCCTAAATCCCATTGGGAACAGGGAGTGGAGATCCTAAATCCTATTGGGAACAGGGAGGGGTGAGGGGCATCCTAAATCCTATTGGGAACAGGGAGTGGAGATCCTAAATCCCATTGGGAACAGGGAGGGGTGAGGGGGGATCCTGTGGGGTGGGAGTGGGGGACCCAAAATCCTATTGGGAACAGGGAATGGGGGTCCCAAAATCCCATTGGGACCATGGAGGGGTGAAGGGGAATCCTAAATCCCATTGGGAACAAGGAATGGGGATCCTGAAATCCTATTGGGACCATGGAGGGGTGAGGGGGAATCCTTATTGGGGTGGGAGTGGGGTTCCTGAATCCCATTGGGAATGGGGGTCCTGAAATCCCATTGGGACCATGGAGGGGTGAAAGGGGATCCTATGGGGACGGGGAGTGGGGGTCCTAAATCCTATTGGGAACAAGGAGTGGAGATTCTGAAATCCCACTGGGACCACAGAGGGGTGAGGGGGAATCCTAAATCCCATTGGGACCATGGAGGGGTGAGGGGGGATCCTGTGGGGTGGGAGCAGGGGTCTGAAATCCTTTGGGACCATGGAGGGGTGAGGGGGAAATCCTACTGGGGTGGGGAGTGGGGGTCCTGAAATCCCATTGGGAACAAGGAGTGAAGATCCTGAAATCCCATTGGGACCATGGAGGGCTGAGGGAGGATCCTATGGGGTGGGGAGTGAGGTTCTGAAATCCTATTGGGGCGGGGAGTGGAGGGTCCTAAATCCCATTGGGACCATGGAGGGGTGAGGGGGGAAGATCCTACTGGGGTGGGAGTAGGGATCCTGAAATCCCATTGGGAACAGGGAATGGGGATCCTGAAATCCTACTGGGACCATGGAGGGGTGAGGGGAAAAAGATCCTACTGGGGTGGGGAATTGTGGCCCCAAAATCCCATTGGCACAGGGAGCGGGGGTCCCAAAATCCCACTGGGGTGGAGAGTGGGGGACCCGAAATCCCACTGGGGTAGGGAGTGGGGTGGGAGAGCTCTAAATCCCACTGGGAAGAGGGAATGGGGGACCCAAAATCCCATTGGGACCATGGAAAGGTGAGGGGGACAAAGATCCTATAGGGGCAGGGAATGGGGGTCCCAAAATCCTACTGGGAGTAAGGAATGGGGTGGGAGAGTTCCGAATCCCACTGGGAACAGGGAGCTTTGGGGTCCCAAATCCCGTTGGGATCACTGAGCTGTGGGGAGCGATCCCAAATCCCACCGGGATCTCGGAATTGGGAAGGGGAACCCTAAAACCTCATCGGGATTGTGGAGTGGGGAGGGAGGAACCCCAAATCCCACTGGGACCAGAACCCTTGGGGTTTTCCTGGGATCCCAAATCCCACCAGGTCTGGATCTCCAGGGATTTCCTGGAATCCCAAATCCCACTGGGGCCAGAACCCTGGAATCCCAAATCCCTGGAGGTTTCCTGGGATCCCAAATCCCATCAGGTTCAGAACTTCAGGAATTTCCTGGGATCCCAAATCCCATCTGGTCTGGATCTCCAGGGATTTCCTGGGATCCCAAATCCCATCAGGTTCAGAACTTCGGGAATTTCCTGGGATCCCAAATCCCATCTGGTCTGGATCTCCAGGGATTTCCTGGGATCCCAAATCCCATCAGGTTCAGAACTTCGGGAATTTCCTGGGATCCCAAATCCCACCGGGTCCAGAACCCTGGAATCCCAAATCCCTGGAGGTTTCCTGGTCACTTCCAGCAGATCCCATGGGACACTGAGGAACCCTCGGTGGCTTTGGGGTGGCCAGGGCAGGACAGGGGCATTTCGGGATGTCCCTCGGTGTCCCTCGGTGTCCCCATGGTGTCCCCACACTGTCCCCGTGTCCCCATGGTGTCCGCAGGTACCTGAAGCAGATCGCAGAGCTGACGTTCCCCGAGCAGACGCAGCTGGAGCAGCTGGAGCAGCTGCGGGGTTACAACCTGGAGCAGGAGATGAGGAGCCTCAGGTGGCTGTCACCTCCCCACGGTGTCCCCACTGTCACCTCCCCGCGGTGTCCCCACTGTCACCTCCCCGCGGTGTCCCCGCTGTCCCCTCCTGGCCTCAGGAGGTCCCCAGGGTGGGATTGCCGCAGGTTCCTGTGGGTCTGGGGTGGCCGTGGTGTCCTCCATGTCCCTGGTGTCCCCTTGGCTCTGGGTGTCCCCTGTGTCTCCCTGTGTCCCTGGTGTCCACTGTGTCCCCATGGCTCTGGATGGCCTCTGTGTCCCTGGTGTCCCCGTGGCTCTGGGTGTCCCCTTGGCTCTGGATGTCCCCTGTGTCCCTGGTGTCCCCTTGGCTCTGGATGTCCCCTGTGTCCCTGGTGTCCCCGTGGCTCTGGATGTCCCCTGTGTCCCCATGTCCCCATGGCTCTGGATGTCCCCTGTGTCCCTCACATCCCCCATGGCCCTGTCCTGGTGTCCCTGTGTTGCTATGTCCCCCGTGTCCTTGGGGTGTCCCTGGTGTCCCCAGTATCCCTGCTGTCCCCCATGTCCTTGTATCCCCATATTCCTGTGTCCCCCGTGTCCTTGGGGTGTCCCCTTTGTCCCCTGTGTCCCCGGTGTCCCCCATGTCTCTGGGTCCCACATGTCCTGGTGTCCCCTGTGTCCTCATGTCTCCTGTATCCCCATATCCTTGGTGTCCCCATGTCTCTGGGGTGTCCCTAAATCTCTGTGTCCCCATATCCCTGTATCCCTGGTGTCCCCATGTCCTCTATCCCTGTATTGCTGGTGTCCCCATGTCCTGTGTCCCCATATCCCCATGTCCCCATATCCCTGTCCCCGCTGTCCCCACCCCTGACCCCTGTGTCCCTCAGGGACCTCCTGGAGGCCACGCCATCCCCGGTGGTTTTCTGCCACAACGACATCCAGGAGGGTGAGTGACCCCCTGACCCCAAATCCCCCTGACCCCAAATCCCAGATTCCCCTGACCCCAAATCCCAGATTCCCCGCTCCCCCGATCCCAAATCCCCCAAATCCCAGATTCCCAAATCCCCCAATCCCCCCCTGATCCCCCCAATCCCCCAATCCAGGATTCCCAGATTCTCAAATCCTGGATCCCACAATCCCAAATCCCCAACCCTAAATCCCAGATTTCCTGATCCCAAATCCCAGATTCCCGGATCCCCCAATCCCCCTGATCCCAAATCCTGGGTTCCCCTATCCCAAATCCCCGATCCCAAGTCCTGGATTTCTCAATCGCAAATCCCGGATTCCCCAGTCCCAAACCCATGATCCCAAATCTCCCAAATCCCCAATCTCAAATCCCAGATTCCCCAAATCCCCAATCCCAAATCCCGGATCCCGCAATCCCAAGTCCCCAATCCCAAATCCCCAAATCCCAGATTTCCAAATCCCCCAATCCCCCCTGATCCCCCAGTCCAGGATTCCCAAATTCCCAATCCCAAATCCTAAATCCCAAATACCAAACCCCCGATCCCAAATCCTGGATTCCCAAGTCGCAAATCCCGGATTCCCAAATCCCCAATCCCAAATCCCGGATTTCCCTGATCCCCCAATGCCCCCGATCCCAAATCCTGGATTCTCCTATCCCAAATCTCAGATTCCCCGATCCCAAATCCCCAATCCCAAATTCCCCAAATCCCCCAGTCCCAAATCCCAGATTCCCAAATCCCCAATCCCCAATCCCAAATCCCCAATCCCCGATTCCAAATCCCAGATTCCCCAAATCCCCCGATCCCAAATCCCCAAATCCCCAATCCCCAATCCCACATCCCCAATCCCAAATCCTGATCCCAAACCCCAAACCCCAAATCCCGCTCCCAGGGAACATCCTGCTCCTGGCGGGGCGCGAAGGTTCCTCGGATCGCCTCATGCTGATCGACTTCGAGTACAGCAGCTACAACTACCGGTGGGCTTGGGGATTTGGGGGATTTGGGGGGTTTGGGGGATTTGGGGGGTTTGGGGTCTCCGGGGTCCTTCCTGCCCCTCACACTCCCTGATCCCATTGGGATTTGGGGGCTTTGTCCTCACAGGCTGTGGGGTTTGTGGGATTTAGGTTCTCCCTGTCGCGATTCCATGGTTCTGGGGAGTTTGGGTTCCCTGGGGGTTTTGGGATCCCTGAGGAGTTTGGGGTTCCCTGGGGGTTTTGGGGTCCCTGGGGGGTTTAGGATCCTTGGGGGGGTTTGGGGTTCTGTGAGGGGTTTTGGGGTCCCTGGGGGATTTTGTAGTCCCTGGAGGGTTTAGAATCCCTGGGGGTTTTGGGGTCCCTGGAGGGTTTTGGGGTTCTGTGAGGGGTTTTGGGGTTCCCTGGGGCTTTTGGGGTCCCTGGAGGGTTTAAGATCCCTGGGGGATTTTGGGGTCCTTCCTGCCCCTCATACTCCGTGATCCCACTGGGATTTGGGATCCTCACTCCCTGCTCCCGGTGGGATTTGGGGCCTCAACTCCATGATCCCAGTGGGATTTGGGGTTTCCCTGTGGGATCCCCTAACCTTTCCCCATAATTTTTAGGGGTTTTGACCTGGGCAACCATTTCTGCCAGTGGGTTTACAGCTACACCCATTCCCAGTGGGATTTGGGGTTTCTCTCCCCATTCCCAATGGGATTTGGGGTTTCCCTTACCTTTCCCCATCACTTTTAGGGGTTTTGACCTGGGGAACCACTTCTGTGAATGGGTTTACAATTACGCCCATTCCCAGTGGGATTTGGGGTTTCTCCTGACCTTTCCCCATCACTTTTAGGGGTTTTGACCTGGGGAACCACTTCTGCGAATGGGTTTACAATTACACCCATTCTCAATGGGATTTGGGGTTTCTCCTGACCTTTCCCCACAATTTTTTAGGGGTTTTGACCTGGGGAACCACTTCTGCGAGTGGGTTTACAGTTACACCCACGACTCCTGGCCCTATTTCCAGGCTCGCCCCGAGCACTACCCCAGCCGCCAGCAGCAGGTTGGTCTCTGGGGTCTCTCCCGGGGGGTTCCGGGCCGTTCCCGACCCCAAATCCCGATCTTTTGGGGTTTCCCAGCTGCACTTCATCCGGCACTACCTGTCGGAGGGCGCGGGGCGCGGCGGGCTCGGGGGAGCGGAGCGCACCGGGAGCAGGAGAGGATCGAGGAGGAGATGCTGCGGGAGATCGACCGGTGAGGGGAGACCCCCAATTTGGGGGGTTTAGGGGGTTTTGGGGGGTTTGGGGTGCTTTGGGGCACTTTTAGGGGGTTTGCGGTGGTTTTGGGGGGTTTGGGGTGCTTTTGGGGGGTTGGGGGGCTTTTTTGGGGGGTTTGGGATGCTTTTTGGTGGTTTTGGGATGCTTTTTGGGGGGCTGGGGTGCTTTATTGGGGGCTTTGGGGTGCTTTATTGGGGGCTTTGGGGTGCTTATTTGGGGGGCTTTTGGGGCACTTCTAGGGGGTTTGGGGTGGTTTTGGGGGGGGTTTGGGGTTTTTTTGGGGGGGGTTGGGGTGCTTTTTGGGGGGTTTGAGGTGCTTTTTGGGGGGTTTAGGGTGCTTTTGGGGCTTTGGGGTGCTTTTTTGGGGGGTTTAGGGTGCTTTTTGGGGTGGTTTTTTGGGGAGTTTGGGGTGGCTTTTTGGGGGGCTTTTGGGGGCTTTGGGGCACTTTTGGGGGGTTTGGGGTGCTTTTTTGGGGGGTTTGGGATGCTTTTGGGGGGGTTTAGGGTGCTTTTGGGGGGTTTAGGGAGCTTTTTTGGGGGGTTTGGGGCACTTTTAGGGGGTTTGGGGTGATTTTTGGGGTGCTTTTGGGGGCTTGGGGGCACTTTTGGGAGGTTTGGGGTGCTTTAGGGGGGCTTGGGGTGCTTTTTTGGGGGCTTTGGGGTGCTTTTGGGGGCTCTGGGACACTTTTGGGATCTCCCAGGTGGTGTTTTTAGGACCTCACAGGGAATGTTTCTGGGATCTCCCAGGGTTATTTTAGGGTCTTACAGGGGGAATTTTGGGGTCTAACTGGGGCTGGTTTTGGGGTCTCACAAGCCTATTTTTTGGGGTCTCACAGGGGTGGTTTTGGGGTCTCCCAGGACGTGTTTTAGGGTCTTCCAAGGCTATTTTTGGGGTCTCGCAGAGGATGTTTTTAGGGTCTCACAAGGCAATTTTTGGGGTCTCACAGGGAATGTTTTTAGGATCTCCCAGGGTTATTTTAGGGTCTCACAGGGGGAATTTTGGGGTCTAACTGGGGGGGGGTTTTGGGGTCTCACAGGGGATATTTTTAGGGTTTCACAGGGGATGTTTTTAGGGTCTCACAAGGCTATTTTTGGGGTCTCACAGGGGCTGGTTTTGGGGTCACACAGAGGGAATTTTGGGGTCTCACAGGGGAGGTTTTGGGGTCTCACAATGCTATTTTTGGGGTCTCGCAGGGGATGTTTTTAGGGTCTCCCAAGGCTATTTTTGGGGTCTCATAAGGCTATTTTTGGGGTCTCACAGGGGAGGTTTTGGGGTCTCCCAAGGCTATTTTTGGGGTCTCACCCCTTTCCCCCCAGCTTCGCCCTGGCCTCTCACTTCTTCTGGGCTCTCTGGTCCATCGTCCAGGCCAAGATCTCCACCATCCAGTTCGGCTACCTGGTGAGATTTGGGGTCCCCCGTGTCCCCCCGTGTCCCCAGGGGGGTTTGGGGTCTCCAGCACCCCCTGACCCCCTTTTCCAGAGGATTTTGGGGTCTCCTGACCCTTTTCCCCCATTCCTTTAGGATTACGCCCAGAGTCGTCTCCAGGCCTATTTCCAGCACAAAGCTCGATGTTCCTAAGGGGAAACCCCAAAATTCTGACCCCACAGACCCCACAGAGCCCCCTGAACCCCCCAGGAGGGGCTGAAGCGTTTTTGGGGGGGATCAGGATGGTTTTTGGGGGATCAGGACGGTTTTTGGGTGGTTAGGGCGGTTTGGGGGTTTGTAACGGTTTTTGGGGTGGTTGGTAACGGTTTTGGGGGGTTGGAAGGTTTTTGGGGTGCTGAGACCCCCCTGCACCCCAAGATCCTGCGGCTGAGGTGGGTTTGACCCCCCCGGGAAGGAAAACCCCATGGGAAGGGTGGGATTTGGGGTTTTGGGGCTCCTGGGATCCCAAATCGCCACCCCCGGCCAGTAAGGGGGGTTTGGGGTGGTTTTGGGGGGGATTTGGGGTCTGGGGGTGTCCTGGGGAGTCCTGTTGGTACCTCATTGTCCCCCCGGAGGATTTGGGGTCTCAGGGGGTCTCAGGGGTTTCCCAATTCCGACGGCAGAATGTAAAACTGACCAATAAACCCACAGTGGGCCGAGAGCGAGGCCTGCTGCCCCGATCCTGACCCCAAATACCGACCCCAAATCCTGACCCCTCGAATTTCCCATCCCAAATCCCAACCCCTGGAATTCTCCTTCCCAAATCCCAACCCCAAATACCAACCCCAAAATCTTAACCCTAAATACCGACCCCAAATCCTAACCCCTCGAGTTCCCCTTCCCAAATTCAACCCCAAATCCCAACCCCTCACCCCCCCAATTTCCCATCCCAAATTCCCAACCCCAAATCCCGACCCTTCAAATTTCCCATCCCAAATCCCACCCTCAAATTCCACCCCAAATTCCCAACCCCTCAAATCCCAACCCCAAATCTCACTCCCTGGAATTCCCCTCCCCAAGTCCCAACCCCAAATTCCGCCCCCAAATCCCAACCCCTCTAATTGTCCTTCCCCAAATCCCAACCCCAAATTCTGCCCCCAAATCCCATTCCCTGGAATTCCCCTCCCCAATCCCCAACCCCAAATCCCAACCCCAAATCCCACCCCCTCAAATTCCCACCCCCCAAATCTCCGTCTCCTCCTTCCCCCTCCCCAAATCCCACCCCAAATTCTGTCCCAAATCCCACTCCCTGGATTTCCCCTCCCCAAATCCCAACCCCACAATCCCGACCCCAAATTCCCCTCCCCAAATCCCACCTCCCCCTTTCCAGCCCCCAATCGCCGTCGGGAGGGACAAGGGACACGTCGGGTGACAGGGAGGGTGACAGCGGTGGCTCTTTGGGGTCTGGGGTGATGGGGACCCTGCGGTGCCACCTCAGGGCGTGGGGAGGGGACAGTGGGGACATCCGACAGGTGACAGTGGGGACACCGGGCAGAGGACCGGCAGGTGGCAGCCAGAGAATGAGCAGGGGACAAGCAGGGCACAGGGACAGCGGGCACTGCCCCGCCCTGTCCCGGGATGTGTCACTGTCCCCGGGATGTCACTGTCCCGAGATTCCTGTCCCTGTCCCGGGTTATGTCACTGTCCCCGCGATGTGTGTCCCTGTCCCGGGTGTGGATCCCCCCGAGGATGTCACTGTCCCTGTCCCGACGATGCCACTCTGCCCCGGCTTGCCGATGTCCCCCGGTGTCCCCTGGGAGGACACTCCTTGTCCCGGGATGTCGCCGTTCCTCCATCCCCGGGGATGTCCCTCCCTGTCCAGGATGTCACTCCCTGTCCGGCATGTCGCTCCTTGTCCCGGGATGTCGCTCCTTGTCCCGGGATGTCACTCCCTGTCCGGGATGTCACTCCCCGTCCGGGATTCAGGCCCTCCGGGCTCGCCGCTCCCGTGTGGGATGTGTTTGTCTCCCTCCGGGAATGTCGCTGTCCTGACGGTGTGTCCCTCCTTGTCACCCCGCGGTTCCCATCCTGTCCCGGGACGCCGCTTTTCCCGGGATATAAGTCCCGCCGCTGGCTCTGTGTCCCCGCGGGATGTCGCTGTCCCCATCCCGGTGTGTCGCTGTCCTCCCGAGCTCTGTATCTCCCCGGGATGTCGCGGTCCCCGGGATGCCACTCCATATCCCGGGATACGAGTCCCGGCTGAGCTCTGTGTCCCCCCGGTGTCACTGTCCCCCGCGGCATGTCGCTGTCCCCGTCCCGGTGTGTCGCTGTCCCCGTCTCGGTGTGTCGCTGTCCCCCCCGGTGTGTCGCTGTCCCATCCCCGTGTGTCGCTGTCCCCGTCCCGGTGTGTCGCTGTCCCCCCCCGGTGTCGCGGTCCCCCCGGGGGCGGAGCGGCTGCCCTGCCCTCCCCCGGCGGTGTCCGGTTACCGGCTGGCGGCTGCGGGGCCGCAGCAGCTCCGTCCCGCCGAGCACCGCCCCACGCAGGTACCGAACCCCCGTGGGGAGCGGGACGGCCCGGGGACACCCGCGGGGACACCGCGGGGACACCGCGGGGACAGCCCGGGCAGCGGGAGCCTCCTGTCCCTTCCCGCCGCGCCGCGCCGCTGCCGGTGGCAACTGCCGCGCGTGTCCGTGGGGAGTCACCCCGCGCCCCGCGCCCCTCGGGGTCCTGTCGGGGTCCCGGGGGGTCT
Source organism: Entomyzon cyanotis (assembly GCA_024500445.1). Lineage (NCBI taxonomy): Eukaryota > Metazoa > Chordata > Aves > Passeriformes > Meliphagidae > Entomyzon > Entomyzon cyanotis. The sequence continues at coordinate 4,250,652 of JAKEPQ010001019.1, forward strand.
CGGCTCCGGTCCGAGGTGACCTTGGGCGCGGCGGGGGGGACACGGGGAGGGACACCGGGAGGGGGAGTGTCTGAGTGCCACCCGCGGGAGGGACACGGGGGGGACGCGACTGGCGGGACGGGATGGGCAGGGACGGGCAGTGCCAGGCTGGGCAGTGCCGAGATGAGACAGGATGGGCAGTGCCAGGACGGGCAGTGCCAGGACAGGACTGGATGGACAGTGCCAGGCTGGGCAGTGCCAGGCTGGGCAGTGCCAGGCCAGGACTGGATGGACAGTGCCAGGACAGGATGGGCAGTGCCATGCTGGGCAGTGCCAGGACACAATGGGCAGTGCCATGCTGGGCAGTGCCAGGATGGGATGGACAGTGCCAGGACGGGCAGTGCCGAGATGAGACAGGATGGACAGTGCCATGATGGGCAGTGCCAGGACGGGCAGTGCCAGGACAGGATGGGCAGTGCCATGCTGGGCAATGCCAGGATGGGATGGACAGTGCCGGGATGGGCAGTGCCAGGACAAGATGGGATGGACAGTGCCAGGACTGGACGGACACTGCCACACTGGGCAGCGCCGTGGCCACACTGTGCCGTGCCGGGCTGTGCAGTGCCATAGTGCCACGGCAAGGTGTGCCCTGCAGTGTGACACGGGACAGTGGCACAGCGCGGGGCGGTGCAGCCTGGCAGTGGCAGTGCCACAGCGCCCTGCAGGGCTGCGGGATGTGGTTCAATGCCCTGCTGTGCCAGGCCAGGCCGTGCCGTGCTGTGCCACCAGGGCCAGCGGTGACACAGTGACTGTGGCACTCCAGGGACCCTCGCGGTGACACAATGACTTGGTGGCACTCCCACCGTGTCCGTGCCGCGGCTCCCGCATTCCCGCAGGGGACATGGGGACAGCGTGTGCCACGTGCGGGGAGCTGCCGGGGTGTCCTCCGCGATGTCCCCTGTGGGCGCTGGCGGCGGTGACAGCGCTGACCCTTCCCTCAGTGGGCACCGGGCCAGCGCCGCGTGACGCCGCTGTGACAGCGCGGTGACACCCCTGTGACACAGGGCTGGGGGGCTCCCGCGGGCCACCGCCGGGCTGCCACCGCCCACTGGTGACACCGGGGGACACCGAGGGAGGGCACCCACCGGCCCAGAGTCACCTGCGCGTCGCAGGCAGCTCTTTCCAGGGGTGGCCGTCCCCGCGCCCATCGCCCCGCTGTCCCCGCAGGTGCCACCAGCAGGTCGCCAGCATGGCGGAAGCTCACCAGGCGGTGGCCTTCCAGTTCACTGTCACCCCCGAGGGCTTGGACTTCCACCTGAGCCGCGAGGCTGTGCGCCAGCTCTACCTGGCCGCCGTCCACTCGTGGAAAAAGCGCTTGGTCCGCGCCAAGGTGGGCTCTGTCCCCTCTGTCGCCTCCCCCGCCGCCCCGCCGTCGCCCGCTGACCGCGCTGTCCCCACAGAACAGCTTCCTGACCGGGGTGTACCCCGCGTCGCCGTCCAGCTGGATGGTGGTGGTGATGGCCACGGCTGGCTCCTGCTACTGCCAGGTGGATCCTTCGCTGGGGCTCATCGCGCGCATCCAGCACTGCCTGCCGCGCGGGTGAGCCTGGCGACACCGCCGCGACACCGCGGGGACAGCGGCCACCTGCTGCATGGGGACAGTCCATGGACAGCCAGGGGCACAGCCACAGAATGGGGTGGGACAGCTGTCACCTCCTGCCGTGGGGACAATCCGTGGGGACAATCCTCACAGGACACCAGTGGGCACAGCCACAGAATGGGGATGGGCCAGTTGTCACGTTCTGCCATGGGGACAATCCCCACGGCCCAACCTGTGCTGTCCCCTAGAGGGACCTGACCCCCAGTATGGCCGCGGTGACCTGCGACATCCCCGGGGGGTCCCACCCTACACAGCCCCATCCCATGGGCGTGGCCCCGTTTGGGGACATCCCCTAGGGAGTCCCACCCCAGCCATTCCCACCGGGGGACACCTCCGGGGGAGCCAACCCACGGGGACAGCCCTGCACGGTGCCACCTCCGGGGGGTGCCAACCCACGAGCACAGCCCCCGCACGGTGCCACCTCCGGAGCTCCCATCCCTCACGTCCCCCCGCGTGTCCCCAGCGAGGCGCTGACCCCCCAGGCCCGGACAGTGGTCAGCACGGTGGTGTTCTCCACGGGGGCGTGGCTGGCGGCCGTGCTGCTCTTCCGGAGAGTTCTGCGGCTGCTGCTCTCCTACCACGGCTGGATGTTCGAGCCGCACGGACACATGAGCCGCAGCACGCGCCTCTGGGTGGTGAGTGACACCGCGGGGACACCGGGAGGGTGGCAGGGAGATGTGGGGGCTGTGGGAGCCATGGGAGATGTGGCAGTCACTGGAGCTTTGGGAGCCTTGGGAGCTGGGGGAGCTGTTGGAGCCACGGGAGCTGTGGGAGCTTTAGGTGCCATGGGAGCTGTGGGAGCCTTTGGAGCTGTGGGAGCCTTGAGAAATGTAGGAGCCACGGGAGCTGTGGGTGCTTTAGGTGCCATGGGAGCTGGGGTGCCATGGGTGCTTTAAAAGCCATGGAAGCTGTGGGAGCAATTGGAGCCACTGGAGCCATGGGTGCTGTGGCAGCCACTGGAGCTTTGGGAGCTGTGGGACCTTTTGGAGCTGTTGGAGCTTTGGGAGCTCTTGGAGCCATGGGTGCTTCAAATCCATGGGAGCTGTGGGAGTCATTGGAGCCTTGGGAGATGTGAGTGCTTTAGGTGCATTGGGAGCTGGGGGAGCCTTTGGAGCAGTTGGAGCTTTAGTGCCTTGGGAGATGTGGGAGCTTTGGGAGCCATGGGTGCTTTAAAAGCCATGGAAGCTGTGGGAGCAATTGGAACCATGGATGCTGCGACAGTCACTGGAGTTTTGGGAGCTTCTGGAGCCTTGGGAGTTATGGGAGACTTGGTAGCTGTGGGAGCTGTAGGATCCTTGGGAGCTGTGGGCACCATGAGAGCTGTGGAAGCCATTTGACATGTGAGATCTATGGATGCTTTGGGAGCTGTGGGAGCTCTGGGAAACATGGGAGGTCTGGGAGTTTTGGGAGCTTTGGGAGCTGTTGGAGATGTGGGAACCATGGGAGGTCTGGGAGCTTTGGGTGCTGTTGGAATTATGGGAGCCACAGGAGCTTTGGGTGCAGTGGGAGCCATGGCAGCCATGGGAGATATGGGAATTTTGGGTGCCATGGAAGTCATGGGTGCTGTTGGAGCTGTGAGTGCCATGGGAACCTTTGGAGCTGTGGGAACCACGGGAGCTGTGGCTGCTGAGGGAACCACGGGAACCTTTGGAGATGTTGAGGCTGTGGGAACCATGGGAGCTGTGGCTGCTGAGAGAACCACGGGAACCTTTGGAGATGTGGGAACCACGGAAGCCATGGGAAATGTTGAAGTAGTGGGAACCATGGGAACCTTTGGAGATGTTGAGGCTGTGGGAACCACGGGAGCCATGGGAGATGTTGGAGCTGTAGGAGCTTTGAGATCATGGGTGCTCAGAGTTCTTTGGGAGCTGTGGGAGCCATGGATCCTCACCCCATCCTTCCTCCTCCTCCTCCTCCCCAGGCGGTGATGAAGGTCATGTCCATCCGCAAGCCTCTCCTCTACAGCTTCCAGAGCTCCCTGCCCAAGCTCCCCGTGCCACCCGTGAAAGCCACCGTCACCCGGGTACGCCATCCCCGCCCAGCTGGGGGGTGACAGTGACAGTGGGGTCACTCCATGGTGTGACAGTGCCGGGGGGGTCGCCCCGTGGTGTGACAGTGGGGATCACCCCGTGGTGTGACAGTGACTGTGACAATGGGGGTCACCCCGTGGAGTGACAGCGCCAGGGGGGGTCACCCTATGGTGTGACAATGACAGTGCCAGAGGGTCACCCCGTGGTGTGACAGCGACGTGGGGATCACCCCGTGGTGCCACAGCGACAGTGACAGTGGGGTCACTCCATGGTGTGACAGTGACAGGGGGTGTCACCCCGTGGTGTGACAATGACCGTGCCAGAGGGTCACCCTGTGGTGTGACAGTGCCGGGGGTCACCCCATGGTGTGACAATGACAATGCCAGAGGGTCACCCCGTGTCCTCCCCGCAGTACCTGGAGTCGGTGCGGCCGCTGCTGGACGATGACAAGTACGCGGAGATGGCGGCGCTGGCCAAGGAGTTCCAGGAGAAGACAGCGCCGCGGCTGCAGCGCTACCTGCGCCTCAAGTCCTGGTGGACAACCAACTACGTGAGTGGGGGGACAGCCGGGGACGATGGGGACACCCTGCGGTCTTTGGGGTGGTGGCGCGGTGACCTTGGAGCTGGTGTCCCCCGGGGCGTGGGAAGGAATTAGGATTTTGGCTGGAGCAATAAGGGGCAGGGCTGTCACTGTCCCCTGTCTCTGTCCCTATTTCCTGGCCCCATCCCTAACCCTGTGCCCATCCCTGTCCCCTGTTCTCCATCCCTGTCCCCTCTCCCTGTCCCCGTCCCTGTCCCTGTCGCCGTCCCCGCAGGTCAGTGACTGGTGGGAGGAGTACGTTTACCTGCGCGGCCGCAGCCCCATCATGGTCAACAGCAACTACTACGCCATGGTAAGGGGGTGGTGGGGGGCTGTGGGACCCCCAGACCCGCCGGTGACCCCCCGGCATCACCCGCGACCCGTGCGGTGTCCCTTGTCGCCAGGATTTCCTGTACGTGACCCCCACGCCCATCCAGGCTGCGCGGGCAGCCAACGCGGTGCACTCCATGCTGCTCTACCGGCGGCGGCTGGACCGGGGAGAGATCCCCCCGGTGAGGGGGACGGGGGTCCCGGGGGGCTGGGGGGACCTGGGGGTCCCGGGGGGCTGGGGGGGCTGAGGGGACTTCAGGGGTCTCATGGGGCTGGAGGGGCTGGGAGGTCCCATGGGGCATAGGGTGGGGGGTCCCTATGGGGTGAGGTGGTCCCATGGGGCTGGGGGGTTTGGAGGATTCCAGGGGACTGGGGAACTTGGTGGGTCCCATGGGTTTGGGGGGTCCAGAGGGTCCCACGGGGCTGAGGGGGCTGGGGGGCCTGGGAGGTCCCATAGGACTGGGGGGTTTGGGGGATCCTGGGGGTCTGGGGAACTTGGGGGGTCCCTTGGGGTTGGGGAATCCAGAGGGTCGCGTGGGGCTGATGGGGTTGGGGAGTCCCATGGTTTTGGGGGATCCCTTAGGGGTGGGGCGTCCAGAGGGTCCCATGGAATTGAGGGGTCTGGGGGTTCCCATGAGTTTGGGGGGTCTTTTGGGGTTGGAGGATCCTGGGAGTCCCGCGGAGCTGAGGGGGGTTGAGGGTTCCCATGGTTTTGGGGGATCCCTTGGGGTTGGGGGCTCCTGGGAGTCCCGCGGAGCTGAGGGGGCTGGAGGTTCCCATGGTTTTGGGGGATCCCTTGGGGTTGGGGTCTCCTGGCGGTCCCGTGGTGTCCCCCATGGATTTGGGGCGGAGCAGGGAGAGCTCAGCGGGGCATAGCCAGGGAATGTCACCGCGGGACAAAGCCAAGGGATGTCACCACGGGGCCGGCAGGGGGGTGACAGAGGGTGCAGATGGGACAGCCATGGCGACACAAAGCCCCCCTGCCCTGTCCCCCGCAGATGATGGCCCTGGGCATTGTCCCCATGTGCTCCTACCAGTCGGAGCGGATGTTCAACACCACCCGCATCCCGGGAAAAGAGACCGGTACGGGGCGGCGGGGAGGTGACACCGCTCCGGGGGTCATCCCGAGTGTCCCCAACCCCTGTGACCCGCTGTGACCCCCCAGACACGCTGCTGCACCTGGCGGACAGCAAACACCTGGCTGTGTACCACAAGGGTCGCTACTACAAGGTGTGGCTCTACTACGGGGGGCAACTCCTCCCCCCGGCCGACCTGGAGATGCAATTCCAGAGGATCCTGGATGATCCTTCGCCGCCGCAGCCCGGAGAGGAGAGGCTGGCGGCGCTGACTGCCGGGGACAGGTGTGGGGACAGCGGGGACAGCGGGGATAAATGGGAATACCGGGAATGATGGGAATGATGGGATAATGGGGATAGTGGGAATGATGGAAAAAGTGGGGATAACGGGCATCTGGGGATAATGGGAACAATGGGAATAATGGGGATAACGGGCATCTGGGAACTCTGGGAATAATGGGGATAATGGGATAATGGGAACAATTGGAATAATGGGAACAATGGGGATAATGGGGATAACGGGCATCTGGGAACACAGGGAATAATGGGAACAATGGGAATAATGGGGATAATGGGGATAACGGGCATCTGGGAACACAGGGAATAATGGGAACAATGGGAATAATGGGGATAATGGGGATAATGGGCATCTGGGAACTCTGGGAACACAGGGAATAATGGGGATGCTGTGAATAATGGGAATAATGGGGACAATGGGAATAATGGGAACAGTGGGGATAATGGGGATAACGGGCACCTGGGAACACTGGGAATAATGGGGACAATGGGGACAATCGGGATAATGGGGTTACTGGAGACACTGGGCACCTTGGAATAATGGAGCAGCAGGCATGCTGGGGACGCCGGGCATACTGGAAGTACTGGGCAGCTGGGAACTTCGGGAACACTGGGAATAATGGACGTACTGGGAATGCTGGGGATGCTGGACATGCTGGGAACACTGGGAATAGCGGGAACTCCAGGAACACTGGGAATAGTGGGAATACTGGGAATGCTGGGCACAGCCAGCTCGTTGGGCACCTGGGAACACTGGCAGCATTGGGAACATTGGGTCATCAGGGTGTCCTGTCCCCATCGCTGTCCCCATCACTGTCCCCATCCCATCCCCATCCCATCCCCATCCCTGTCCCCACCGGAACAGCCCTAGGGACACAGGACACACCCCGTGGGTGGCTCAGGGTGTCCCAGGGTGTCCCGAGGGTGGCTCAGGGTGTCCCGTGGGTGGGCTCAGGGTGTCCCGTGGGTGGCTCAGGGTGTCCCGTGGGTGGGCTCAGGGTGTCCCGTGGGTGAGCTCAGGGTGTCCCCACGCTAACCGGAGTGCTCAGGGTGCCCTGGGCCGAGGCTCGGGCGCAGTTCTTCAGCCGAGGCCCCAACAAGGTGGCCCTGGACGCCATCGAGCGTGCGGCGTTCTTCATGGCGCTGGACGAGGAGGAGCACGGCCAGGAGCCCGAGCGGCCCGGCTGCATGGACGCCTACGCCAAATCGCTGCTGCACGGCCGCTGCTACGACCGGTGGGCACCCCGAAATCCCCTCGGGACCCCAAAAACACCCCAGGACCTCAAAACCTCCCCCCAGCACCCACAGACTCCCAAACTCCACCCAACCCAATCTCTGCTGCACGGCTGCTGCTACGACTGGTGGGAACCCCAAAAAGCCCCGGGACCCCAAAAACCCTAGGACCCCGAAAACCCCCTGGAATCCCTGAATGTCCCCCCAGCACCCACAGACACCCAAACACACACCCATCCCAATCTCTGCTGCTCAGCTGCTGCTATGACCACCGGGCATCCCAAAAACTCCTCGGGACCCCAAAAACCCCCGAGACCCCTGAACCTCTCCCCAGTACCCCAAAAACCCTCTGGGACCCGAAACCTCTCCCCAGAACCCATAGACTCCTGAAACCCCACCCAACCCAATCCCTGTTGCTCAGTTACTGCTACGACTGCTGGGCATCCCAAAAACTCCCCAGGACCCCAAAGATCCCCGGGACCCCCAAACCTCCCCCCAGCACCCTCAGCACCCCCCGTCCTAAAGTCCCAGACCCCCCAGCAACCCCAGACCCCCCCAAACGCCCCACCTGCCCCCCAGCACCCTCACCCTCACCTGCCAAAGCCCCAAATCCCCCCACTGCCCTCACCCCCCAGTGCCCCCAAAAATCCCCCAAAACCCCAAAAATCCCAAAAACCCACCATGCCGCCCCCCAGCTGGTTCGACAAGTCCTTCACGCTGGTGGTCTACAAGAACGGCAAGATCGGCGCCAACGCCGAGCACTCGTGGGCTGACGCGCCAATCATCGGACACCTCTGGGAGGTACCGGGGCGGGGACACCCTGGGGGATGGGGACATCCCTGTGGGGACACCCCGATGGGATGGGGACACCCCGATGGGGACACCACAATGGGGCGGGGACACTCCGATGGGATAAGGACACCCAGATGGGGACACCCCTGTGGGATGGGGACACCCTAATGGGGACACCCCTGTGGGGCACCCCGATGGAATGGGGACACCCCTATGGGGCAGGGGTTCATGGAATTGGGGATCTGGGGTTCATGGAATTAGGAGGTCGGGGTTCTTGGGAATTCAGGGTTGTGAGGGTCATGGAATTGAGGTTTGGGGGCTGCAGCATTGTGGGGTCTGGTGGGCTAATGAATTTGGGGACCCAGGGGTTGAGGGGTCATGGAATTGGGGGGTCTGGGGATTTGGGGTCTGGGGAGCTCATGGAATTGGGGTTTTGGGGTGCCAAGGGTTGCCCCCCAATATCCCTGTGCCCCCCAATGTCCCCTGTCCCCCCCAATGTCCCCTGTCCCCCCCAATGTCGCCTGTCCCCCCAGTTCATGCTGGCCACGGACAAGTTCCAGCTGGGCTACACGGAGGGGGGGGCACTGCAAGGGAGACCCCAACCGGCAGCTGGGCCCCCCCCAGCGCCTGCAGTGGGACATCCCGCCCGAGGTGGGTGACACAGGGACGGGCCGGGGGTGGCACGGGGACAGGGGTGGCACAGGTGAGAGTGCCATGCCATGTCCCCAGGGCGTGGTGGCCATGGAGGTGTCCTTGTGGGTGGCACAGGCACAGGTAAGATGTGGGCACAGGTACAGGTGCCATGCCATGCCATGTCCCTAGGGTGTCACAGCCATCAAGGTCTCTGCTGGTGGACAGGTCTGGGACAGGTATGGGTGTAGGTACAGGTGAGGGAGCGTGCCATGCCGTGTCCCCAGGGGTACTATTGGTCCCTGCAGAGGTGTGGGAAGGTAAGGTGCCATGCCAGCTGTGTCCCCAGGGCATGGCAGCCATTGAGGTGTCCCTGAGTGGGCACAGGCACAGGTGGGCACAGGTACAGGTGGGCACAGCTACAGGTGCCAAGCCATGCCATGTCCCCGTGGTGTGGCAGCCATTGAGGTGTCCCTGTGGGTGGCACAGGTTGGGAAGGTATGGGTGTAGGTACGGGTGCAACTAGCCATGCCATGCCATGCCATGCCATGCCACGTCCCCAAGGCATGGCACCCATCGAGGTGTCCCTGTGGGTGGCACGGGCACAGGTACAGGTGGGCACAGGTACAGGTGCCGTGCCATGCTGTGTCCCCAGGGCATGGCAGCCATTGAGGTGTCCCTGTGGGTGGCACGGGCACAGGTACAGGTGGGCACAGGTACAGGTGCCGTGCTATGCTGTGTCCCCAGGGCATGGCAGCCATTGAGGTGTCCCTGTGGGTGGCACGGGCACAGGTACAGGTGGGTACAGGTACAGATGCCATGCTGTGCCATGTCCCCAGGGTGTCACAGCCATCGAGCATCCCTGCAGGTGGCACGGGCACAGGTACAGGTGTGGGTACAGGTGCCATGCCATGCTGTGTCCCCAGGGCATGGCAGCCATTGAGGTGTCCCTGAGTGGGCACAGGCACAGGTACAGGTGGGCACAGGTACAGGTGCCGTGCTATGCTGTGTCCCCAGGGCATGGCAGCCATTGAGGTGTCCCTGAGTGGGCACAGGCACAGGTACAGGTGGGCACAGGCACAGATGCCATGCCATGCGGTGTCCTCAGGGTGTCACAGCCATCGAGGTGTCCCTGCGGGTGGCACAGGTGTGAATGTGGGCACAGGTACAGGTGAGGGTACAGGTACAGATGCCATGCTGTGCCATGTCCCCAGGGTGTCACAGCCATCGAGGCATCCCTGCAGGTGGCACGGGCACAGGTACAGGTGTGGGTACAGGTGCCATGCCATGCTGTGTCCCCAGGGCGTGGCGGCCATCGAGGCGTCCCTGCGGGTGGCCCGGGCTCTGGCCGAGGATGTGGATTTCTGCTGCTTCCCGTTCACGGTGTTCGGCAAAGGGCTCATCAAGCGCTGCCGCACCAGCCCTGACGCCTTCATCCAGATCGCCCTGCAGCTCGCGCACTTCCGGGTGGGAATCCCTTTGGGAATGGGGCGGGAATGGGATTGGGATATTGGGATATTGGGATATTGGGATATTGGGGTGGGGTGGGATGGGATGGGGTGGGGTGGGGTGGGATGGGATGGGATGGGATGGGATGGGATGGGATGGGGTGGGGTGGGATGGGATGGGATGGGGTGGGATGGGATGGGATGGGATGGGATGGGATGGGATGGGATGGGATGGGATGGGGTGGGGTGGGGTGGGGTGGGGTGGGGTGGGGTTGGGTGGGGTGGGGTGGGTTGGGGTGGGGGGGGGGGGGGGGGGGTTGTGGGGGGGGGGGGGGGGGGGGGGGGGGGGGGGGGGGGGGGGGGGGGTGGGATGGGATGGGATGAGGATGGGATACAGAGATGGGATGGGGTGAGTATGGGATACAGGGATGGAGATGGGATGGGATGGGATGGAATGGGATATTGGGATGGGATAGGGAAGGAATGCGCAAGCACCAGGGCCAGGATGAATATGGGATGGCTACAGGGACCAGTGTGGGACCAGGGCCAGGACAAGGTGGGACGTGACCACCAGGGACTGGGATGGAGCCAGAACCATCCCATCATCCCATGCCGTCCTTCCCGCAGGACAAGGGCTCCTTCTGCCTGACCTACGAGGCGTCCATGACGCGGCTGTTCCGCGAGGGTCGCACCGAGACCGTGCGCTCCTGCACGGCCGAGGCCACGGCCTTCGTGCGCAGCATGGCCGACCCGCGGCGCAGCGTGAGTGGGATCCGACCTCGGGAACGGGGAACGGCTGCCCCAGGGCACAGCACCCCGGAAATCCTATCCTTTGGGGATTCCCATCGTTTATGGGGTCCCCATTCCTTGTGGAGATCCTCATCCCTCTTGGAAATGCTCGTCCTCCATGGGATTCCCATCGTTCATGAGGTCCCCATCCCTTGTGGAGGTCCCCATCCTTTGTGGGATTCCCATAGTTTATGGGGTCCCCATCCCTTGTAGAGGTCCTCATCCCTCTTGGAAATCCCCATCCTTAGTGGGATTCCCATTATCCTCGGGGTCCCAGTCCCTTGTGGAGATCCTCATCTTTCATGGCATTCCCCATTGTTCATGGGATCCTCATCCTCTGTGGGTTTCCCCATCATTCATGGGGTCCCCATTCCCTGTGGAAATCCCCATCCTTTGTGGGATTCCCATCATTCACAGGTTCCCCATCCCTCTTCGAGGTCCTCATCCTTCATGGGATTCCCCATTGTTCATGAGTTCCCCATCCCTGTGGATGTTCCTCTCCCACCTGGAGATTCCCACCCTTTCACGGGTGTCCCCATCACTCATGGGGTGCTGGGTGCCTGACTGGGGCGCAGTTTGGGGTGTCAGTTTGGGGTTCACCCCCCTGACCCCTTCCCCAGCACTCGGAGCAGCAGCAGCTGTTCAAGGCACAGGTTTGGGGTGTTGATCAGTGTAGGTTTGGGGTTCAGGTTCAGATTCACATTTGGGGTGCAATTTGGGGTTCATCTCCCCGATTCCCGTAGTGCTCAGAGCAGCAGCGACTGTTCAAGGTGCAGGTTTGGGATGTCAGTTTAGGATGCAGTTTGGGGTTCAGTTTGGGGTGCAGTTTGGGGTTCACCCCTTCGTCCCCCCAGCACTCAGAGCAGTAGCAGCTGTCCAAGGTGCAGGTTTGGGGTGCAGTTCGGGGTTCAGTTTGGGGTTTTGGTTCGAGGTTCATCCCCCTGGTTCCCGCAGAGCTTGGAGCAGCAGTGGCTGTTCAAGGCGCAGGTTTGGGGTGCAGTTTGGGGTTCAGGTTTAGATTCAGGTTTGGGGTGCAGTATGTGGTTCAGTTTGGGGTGCAGCTTGAGGTTAACCCCCTCATTCCCGCAGTGCTCAGAGCGAGAGCGGCTGTTCAAGGTGCAGGTTTGGGGTGTGGATCGGGGGGCAGGTTTGGGATGTCGGTTTAGGATGCATTTTGGGGCTCAGTTTGGGGTTAACCCCCTCATCCCCGCAGCGCTCGGAGCGGCAGCGGCTGTTCAAGGCGGCGGCCGAGAAGCACCAGCAGCTCTATCGCCTCGCCATGACCGGCGCGGGCATCGATCGCCACCTCTTCTGCCTCTACGTGGTGTCGCGATATCTGGGCATGCAGAGCCCCTTCCTGGCCAGGGTCAGCGCGGCACGGGGACAGGGACACGGGACAGGGACAGGGACAGAAAGGACACGGGGAACACGGGGACACGGGACAGGGGAACACGGGGGACAGGGACAGGGGCATGGGCACACGGGACAGGGAGGGAAGGGAGGGAAGAAAGGAAGGGGGAAGGGGAGGGAAGGGAAGGGGGACAGGGACAGGGGCATGGGCACACGGGACAGGGACAGAAAGGACACGGGGGACACGGGGACACGGGACGCGGGACAGGGACAGGGAGGACACAGGGGACATGGGGCAGGGACACGGAACAGGGACAGGGACAGGGGACAGGGACAGAAAGGACACGGGGGACACAGGGACACGGGACAGGGGGACACGGGGGACAGGGACAGGGACAGGGGACACGGGGGGAGCAGCACGCGGGGCCGGGGGAGGCCGCGGGACACGGGGGTGACAGGTGAGGGGACAACGGGATGGCACGGGGGGAGCGGCAGACAGGGGCACGAGGGGGACAGGCTGGGGGACAGAGGGGACACGAGGGGGACACGGGACAGGAAGGGGACAGGCGGAGGGACAGAGCGGACACGGGACGGGGGCGAACAGGCTGGAGGACAGAGGCGACACGGCGGGGACGGGCTGGGGCACGGAGGGGACCGTGGGATGCCACGAGGGGCACGGGGGGAGAGCACAGGGGGCACGAGGTGGAGCCGCCACCCAGCCTGGGGTGTCACCGCACGTGGCACTGGGACACCATGGGGCGCAGAGGGGGGGTGCCATGGGGTGCCATGGGGTGCCATGGGGTGCCGCGATTCGCCCCACAGGTGCTGTCGGAGCCCTGGCGCCTCTCCACCAGCCAGACCCCCCAGCAGCAGCTCAAGATGTTCGACTTCAACAAATTCCCCGACCACGTCTCCAGCGGCGGCGGCTTCGGCCCCGTGAGCACCGGGGGGCACCGGGAGGGCTCGGGGGACACCGGGGGGGCTTGGGGGGGCACCGGAGTGGCTAGGGGGGATCGGGGGGGTCTGCACCGCAACCCCCGTGGCTCCGGAGCAGGGCGCACCCCACACCGGGAGCCCCCAGCCCCAGGCGGGTGCCGCAGGTGGGTGCCAGGTGTGTCCCCAGGTGTGTCCCCAGGTGTGCCCCCAGGTGTGTCCCCAGGTGCCCCATGGCACCTCACCTGCCCGTCCCGCAGGTGGCAGACGATGGTTACGGGGTGTCCTACATCATCGCCGGGGAGAACCTCATCACCTTCCACGTGTCCAGCAAGTTCTCCAGCTCCGAGACGGTGAGCAGGGGGCTCGGGGGGCTCCCCGGGCTGGGGGGCGGGGCTGGGGGGTCACCTGTGGGGTCACCTGTGGGGTCACCTGGGGGTCTGGAGCAGCAAATGACCCTGATCTTGATCCTGCTGCATGCTGCACCCCTTTCAATTCTGGGGTCCGGATCCCGTTCGAAGGGGGTCTGGGTCCCATTTTGGGTGTTCAGGTCCCTCTCTGGGGGGTCTGGGTCCCATTTTGGGGTCCATCCCGGCCCTGAGCGGTTCCTCCCGCAGGACTCGCAGCGTTTCAGCCGCAACATCCGCCAGGCCATGCTGGACATCGCGGGGCTCTTCGACAAATCTCCCCCCGCGGCCGGGCACTGACCGGGGGCTCCGGGGGGCGAGGGGCGCTGCTCGGGACCCCCTCCCAATAAAGGCTCTTGGTGTGACCCGAATGTGCCGTGGGGATGAGAGCTCCGCGCTGGGCAGGGACCTGGAGAGTGTGTGGGGTGGATCTGTGGGGTTTTGGGGGTGAATCCATGGGGTGGAACTGTGGGGTTTTGGGGGTGAATCCGTGGGGTGGATCTGTGGGGTTTTGGGGATTTATCCATGGGGTTTATCCGTGGGGTGCTGGGTGGATCCATAGGGTCCCGGCAGAGGGGCCGGTGGGCACCAAGCCAGGGCACAGCGGGTGCATCAAAATCGCCATCGGTGATCCCGGTGCTCCGTGCTCATCCCTGAGCCGTGCCCATCCCGGTGATCTCATCCCGGTGCTCCATTCCCATCCCGGTGCTCCATGCCCATCCCCGAGCTCCATTCCCATCCCGGTGATCCGATCCCAGTGCTCCATGCCCATCCCTGTTATCCATGCCCATCCCGGTGCTCCATTCCCATCCCGGTGCTCCGTGCCTATCCCCGACCCGTGCCCATCCCTGTTATCCATGCCCATCCCTGTTATCCATGCCCAGCCCGGAGCTCCGTGCCCATCCCGGTGATCCGTACCCATCCCGGTGATCCGATCCCGGTGCTCTGTGCCCATCGCGGTGATCCGATCCCTGTTATCCGTGCCCATGCCGGTGCTCCATTCCCATCCCGGTGCTCTGTACCCATCCCGGTGATCCGTGCCCAGCCCGGTGAGCCGATCCCGGTGTCCCGTGCCCAGCCCGGAGCTCCGTGCCCAGCCCCACCCCGGTGACGGGGGTGCCCAGCGGGGCACGGCGGCACCGGCAGGCCCTGCGCACAGCCCCTCGGCCGTGTCCTGCCCGGGGGTCGCCGCGCCCCGGGTGGCACCGCGCTGGCAGCGTCCCCTCCCTGCCCGGCGCCGCCAGCCTGGAGCCACCGGTGGGAGAGGGAGGGGCCAGGCCGGGCACGGGGACAGGGGACAGCCCGGGAGAGGGGACAGGGACAGAGACCCCCCGGGAGAGGGGACAGGGCGGGGCCAGGGACAGGGGATACAACCGGGAGAGGGGACAGGACAGGGACACGGGACACTCCCGCGGCCACCCCCTGCCTGAGGAGCGTCCCGTAGTGTCACCGTCACACCCCAGGGCTGTCCCGCACCCCTCCCTCATGTTGGGGTGACATCCTGTCCCCGTGTCCTCCCCCGAGTCCCCTCGGCTGGACCTGCACTGTGCTGGGGGCTTTGGGGACCTCAGGGCCACCAGTGGGTGCTGGGTGGGCTGGCCTGGGGTCCGGAGCGCGGGTGGCTGTCCGTGTCACTCGGGCTGTCCCTCATTCCGTGTTCCTCGGTCCGTGTCCCTCGGTCTGTCCCTCGGTCCTTGTCCTCTGGTCTGTCCCCCGGTCTGTCCCTCATTCCGTGTCCCTCGGTCCGTGTCCCCCCCAGCCGCTCCCTCTCCCTTATCAGATCCTCTATCCAATCCCTTATCAGATCCCTAATCAATCAGTTCCCTTATCGATCACATCCCCTATCAGATCCCAGCCCCGCCTGCCCCCTGCACCCCCCCGGCACCTCCACTCAGGGCGGGGGGCACCCCGGGGCTGGCAGCTGTCCTGGGTGTCCCCCTGTGTCCCCCGGTGTCCCCCTGTGTCCCCCGGTGTCCCCCCGGCTCTGTCCCCCTCCCGGAGCTGTGACAATGACCCAGCACTGACCCCTCACCCCGCCATGGGGTGATCCCAGAGCCCCCCAGGGACCCCCGGGTGCATCACGGTGACCGCGGGGCCACCAGCGGGGCTGGCGGTGCCACCAAGGGACCCGCGCTGTCCCCCCGGGGGTCCCGAGGGTCTCGGGGTGGTGTCGCGGGGCTGGGGGTGCCCAGGGGAGCTGTCCGGGGGGTGGCAGCGTCACCTGTCCTTTGATGCGGCGCCAGCGGGGCGGTGGCTGCACGAGTGGCTGCTCCCGGCCAGCCCCACCCGCCGCGACCCTATAAAGTGTGGGGTGTCCCTGTCACCCTCCGCCCGATCGCCGCGGGAGCTGCCGAGGTGCCGGGGGGCTGGGGGGGCTATGGGGGGCTGGGGGGGGGGGCTATGGGGGGGGGGGGGCTCTGGGGGGCTCTGGGGGCCGGGGGGGGGGGGGGCGCTGAACTGGGGGTGCTGGGACTGGTGGAGGGGTGCTGGTTGGGGGGCACTGGGGTAGGGAATGGGGCGGTGGGGGTTGGTTGGGGGGCAATGGGGCAGGAATTGGGGCGGTGGGGACTCGGTGGGGTCACTGGGGTAATGAATGGGGTGTGGGCGGTGATTGGGGGCTCTGAAATGGGGCGGTGGGGGGCGGTTGGGGGGCGCTGGGACAGGAATTGGGGCTTTTGGGGGACAATGGGGTAGTGAATGGAGCGCTGGGGGGCGCTGGGACAGGAATTGGGGTGTTTAGGGGTCACTGGGGCAGGAATTGGGGCGGTGGGCACTGGGAGGGTGCCCCCCCATCCCCCCTGCAGTCCCCCGTTGCAGGAAGGGTGACAATGATGAGTTCTGCTGCCTTGCTGGGGCTCTGCCTGCTGGGCTGCCTCGTGCTGCCGGGTGAGACCCCAAAACTGACCCCAAAACTGACCCCAAGACCCCAGACCGCACCCCGAGTCCCCAAACTGAGCCCCGAGAGCCCAAAGCTGCCCCCGAGACTCTCCTGCTGTACCCCGAGACCCCAAACCACCGGCAAGCCCCCTGCCCACCCTCTTCCTCCCCCCATCCCTTTCCCCCAACCCCCCAAAGGCCTCGGGACTGCCCTGAGCCCCCCAGAGCCCCCCCAGCCGGGTTTGGGGTGGCACCGGTGACACCCCTGTCCCCCCAGGGGCCGAGGCCACCAGGTGTCCCCGCGGGTGGCTGTCCTTCGAGGGACACTGCTACGGCTACTTCGGGCAGGAGCTGAGCTGGAGGAAGGCGGAGGTGAGTGCCGGGGGGTGCCGGGGGTCCCCAAAACCCCCAGGCCACTCCAGGATGTCGCGGTGTCCCCAGGCGTGGTGCCAGGCCACCCGCGGAGGCCACCTGGCGTCGCTGCACAGCCCCGAGGAGCACCGAGCGCTCGCAGCCTTCATCGCGCGGCGGCCGCGGGGAGAGGAGGAGGAGGAGAGCGAGAGGGAGAGGGAGAGGGAGAAGGGAGAGAGCGTGTGGATCGGACTGCACCGCAGGGTGCGTGACACGGGGACAGCGAGGGGACACTGCGGGGACGGCTGTACTAGCTGTGTCTGTGTCGCCTGGGCCGGCTGTGCCACCTCTGCTTGTGCCACCTGGGCCACCTGTATCTGTGACCCTGCTTGTGCTACCTGTATCGGTGTCACCTGTGTCACCTGTATCTGTGTCACTTGTGCCTCTGTCTGTGCCTGTATCTGTGCCACCTGTGCCACCTGTATCTGTGTTACCTGTGCCACCTGTGTCACCTGTATCTGTGTCACCTGTCTCACCTGTCTCACCTGTCTCACCTGTGCTACGTGTGCCGCCTGTGCCGCCTGTGCCACCTGTGTCACCTGTGCCACCTTGTGCCACCTGTGCCACCTGTTCTTGCGCAACCTTTATCTATGCTTGTGACACTGCGTGTGCTGCCTGGGCCAGCTGTGCCACCTGTGTCACCTGTGCCACTGTAACCTGTGCCTCTGCCTGTATCTGTACAGCCTGTGCCACCTGTACCTCTGACTCTGCTTGTGCCACCTGTGCCACTTGTGCCACCTGTGTCACCTGTGTCACCTGTGTCACCTGTGCCACCTGTGCCACCTGTGCCACCTGTGCCACCTCTACCTGTGCCACCTGTGCCCATATCTGTACCTGTGTCACCTGTACCTGTGCCCTGCCTGTCCCTGCCCTGTGTTCACTGCCCTCACACTGACCCTGTCCCTGTCACACCCTGCTGCCCCATCCCCATGTCCCCTGCCGGCACTGCTACCTGCCACCTGTGTGCTGTCACCTGTGTCACCTGTCCCACCTGTCCCCTGTGTCACTTGTCCCACCTGTCC
This sequence comes from Entomyzon cyanotis, assembly GCA_024500445.1. Lineage (NCBI taxonomy): Eukaryota > Metazoa > Chordata > Aves > Passeriformes > Meliphagidae > Entomyzon > Entomyzon cyanotis. The sequence continues at coordinate 4,268,496 of JAKEPQ010001019.1, forward strand.
CACCTGTCCCACCTATCCCGTGTCCCCTGTGTCACCTGTGTAACCTGTCCTACCTGTCCCTTGTCACCTGTCCCGTGTCACCTGCCCCCTGTGTCACCTGTCCTACCTGTCCCACACCACAGGTGTGTCACCTGTATCACCTGTGCTACCTGCCTTACCTGTCCTACCTGTCGCCCTGTGTCACCTGTGTCACCTGTCCCACCTGTCCCACCTGTCCCCTGTGTCACCCGTCCGTCCCTCCTGTCACAGCGCCAGGCGTGGCTCTGGGCTGACGGCTCCCCGCGGCACTACTGGGCCTGGGAAGGTGACGATGGCCCTAAGGGACATCCCTGCATCGCCCTGGAGGACTCGGCAGGTCGGGGGGGGCTGGAAATTTGGGGTGGGGGGGACAGAGTGTCCCTGGCTCTGGGGAGGGGACAATGGTGCCATGGGACAGTCCGGGAGGGTCGGGGAGGGTCAGGGAGGGACAGGGGGCAGGGGGGTTGGGGAGGGTCAGGAAGTGTCTGGGGGCTCAGGGGGTGTTGGGGAGGGTCAGGGGGTGTCTGGGGGCTCAGGGGGGCTCAGGGGGTGTTGGAGAGGGTCAAGGGGGCTCAGGGGGTGTCCGGCTGTCCCGGCTGTCCCCTCTGTCCTAGCTGCCACCCCCTGGTGTCCCCGCAGGGTTCATGGCGTGGGAAGGCGAGGCGTGCGGGGAGCGCAAACCCTTCATCTGCAAATACCCGGCCTAGGGGGGCGAGGGGAGCCCCCCGCCACCCCACGGAGCTGCGGGCTGTCCCCACGGCTGTCCCCAACCCCTGGGCAGCCCCCCGCCTCGGGGACATCACCCCCACCTCGTACCCTGCCCCACAAACCCCTGTGCTGACCCCAAATGTCACCTCCTGTCCCCAAATCCCACCTCCTGTCCCCCACAGCCCCGTCCCAGACCCCAACCCCTGCTCCTGCCCTGACCCCCAAATGCCACCTCCTGACCCCAGATGTCACCTCTTGTCCCCCTAAGCCCCCCAACCCTGCCCCACATCCACCCCCCCCCGCCTGGCCCCACAATCCCACATCTCGCCCCCCAAACCTCACCTCCTGCCCCCCCAAACCCCAGCCCCTGCCCCAATCCTATATCCAGCCCCCTAACCTCTGCCCCTCTGCCCCACACCCCACCCCTGTCCCCAGTCCCCCTCCTGTCCCCTTCCTCCTCCCCCTGCCCCAACCCCAGGACCCCAAATCCCTGCCCTGCCCCCCAAACCCCAGCCACGGGGATCCCCTAATAAAGCTGCCGAAGCACCGGGAGGACTCCCCGTGTCCCTTTGCTGTGTCTGCGCCCCGCGGGTGACACCGACAGGCGACAGGGACCCGCGTGGCTCCGAGATCCTCACGGTGGGACGGGGAGGGCACAGCCGGGGGTGTCCCCAAGAGAAGGGGTGTCCCATAGAAAAAGAGTGTCCCTGAGGCAGGGAGTGTCCCCAGGGCAAGGAATGTCCCTAAGACACGGTGTGTCCTCAGGGCAAGGAATGTCCCCAAGAGGTGTCCCCAAGGCAGCCTCTGGGGGTCTCAGCCAGTTCCTGTGTTCCCCTGTGCCCCCTGTCCCCTCTCCTCGTGTCCCCATGTCCCCTTTGTGCCCTCGTGTCCCCATGTCCCCCACATGGAGGGTCATGTATGGGGTGCGGGGGCAGTTCCTATATGGGGTAAAGGGGGTGTATCCATGGGGTGCTGTGGGTTCATATATGGGGTTCTGGGGGGTTTGCAGATGGGGTGCTGGGTGCTGCATCCATGGGGTGCTGGAATGGATCCATGGGGTGCTGAGGGTTAATCCATGGGGTGCTGGAATGGATCCATGGGGTGCTGTGGGTTATCCATGGGGTGCTGGGATGGATCCATGGGGTGCTGTGGTTCATCCATGGGGTGCTGGAATGGATCCATGGGGTGCTGGAATGGATCCATGGGGTGCCAGGATGTCTCCTATCCATAGGGTGCTCGGTATATCCATGGGGTGCTGGAACGTCACCACAGGGGGGTCACGGATGGGGTTCTGGGGGTCATATATTGGGGTGCTGAGGGTTTATCCATGGGGTGTCCGGTGTATCCATGGGGTGCTGGGATGTATCCATAGGGTGTGTTCATGGGGTGTTCCATGTATCCATGGGGGGCCCGGCCTGCATCTTTTGGTGTGGTTTTAGGATGAGTCCATTGGGATGTATCCATGGGGTGTTCGGTGTATAGGGGAGGGGTTCCATGTATCCATGGGGTGTTCGGTGTATCCACGGGGTGTATTGTTTAGGATGGATCCGTCGGGATCTATCCAGGGAATGTATCCATGGGGTGTTCCATGTATCACGGAGTGCATCCATGGGGTGTTCAGTGTATCCATGGGGTGTATTTTCGGGGTGTTCATGGGGTGTACAGTGTATCCATGGGGTGTATTTTGGGGTGTTCCATGGGGTGTTCCATGTATCCATGGGGTGTTCAGTGTATCCATGGGGTGTATTTTCGGGGTGTATCCATGGGGTGTTCCATGTATCCATGGGGTGTATCCATGGGGTGTTCCATGTATCCATGGGGCGCGCGGCTCCATCCACGCCGTTCCCGCCGTTCCTTCCCCGGCGCCGTGACCGTTGTCACCTCGGGCCGCCGAGCGCGGGGCGACAAAGCCCTGGAACTCCTCGGCCATTGTGACACCACGGCCACCACGGGCCCCCCGCCGGCTCCGGCCGCCCCGCCGTGTCACTTGTCACCGCGGCGCCACCGCCACCGCCACCGCCGCACCGCGGGCGCCGCCGCTGCCACCCCATCCAGGCCGGGCAGCCGCGTTGGGGGCAACCGCATCCCCCCCAAGGGCTCTGGGGAGGGGGACCAGGCCGAGGCTGAGGGGGCGCGCCGCCAGCAGAACGCCCCATGTCCGGGCACGACTGGGTCGGAGCCTGGAGACCGCACCGGCCCCGGGCGCCCATCGCGTACCACTTCCGCACCCCCGGGCCCAAGTACGGGCTGCCCGGCAGCGTCGGTGAGTGCGGGGCGGCGGGGGCGGCGGGGCACCGGAGCCGGGGGGTGGCGGCCGTGTCACGCCGAGCCCCTGCCCGTCGCCAGGCTTCGAGCAGCACGACCCGTCCCGGAGCCGCGCCCCCGCCTTCAGCTTCGGCCACCGCATGGGGGGCACGGCGGAGCCGCGCTCGCCCGGCCCGCAGTACCTCGTGCCCTCCGGTTTCACCGTGCGCGGGCAGCACCGCGCCCCCGCCTTCACCATGGGCGGCCGAGCCCGCGAGAGGAGGCTCAGCAGCACACCGGGGCCAGGTGAGTGGCGGGCGGCAGGCCGGGGGCTCGGCGGGACCCCCGAGGGTTGCCCGCGGCTCATCCCGCTCGCCCTGCGCAGCGCATTACTCGCCGGAGCTGGCGAAGAGGGTGACTCTGCCCTCGGCTCCCTCCTGCTCCATGAGCTCCCGCAAGAGAGCGGCCCCGCCAGAGCAGACGCCAGGTAGGGGAGGGGACAGGGGCGGGACTGCCGGTGTCCCCCCGGGCTGGGCTGGGACCCCAACACCTCCTGGGCTGGGCTGGGACCCCAGCATCCCACCTGGGCTGGGCTGGGACCCCAACACCTCCTGGGCTGGGCTGGGACCCCAACACCTCCTGGGCTGGGCTGGGAGCCCCAGTATCCCCCCTGGGCTGGGACCCCCATATTCCTCCAGGACTGGGACACCCTCATTCCTCCTGGGCTGGGCTGGGCCAATCCCCCCGGGCTGGGACCCCAACATTCCACTCGGGTTGGGACCCCTTAATTCCTCCTGGGTTGGGCTGGGCTGGGACTGGGCATTAAGGGCTGGGACCCCCTCATTCCTCCTGGGCCAGGCTGTGCCCCCCATCTCCTCCTGGGCTGGGATCCCACCCCCCCGGGCCAGCCTGGGCTCCCCAAAACACCCCCAGGCTGTTCTGAGCCCCCCATCGCCCCGGCACTGAGCCTTCCCTCCCCACCCCTGGGGTGTGACCCCCCGTGTCCCCCTGAGCCGTGTCACCCCCCAGGCCCTGCCACCTACCACCTGCCGCCCGTGATGGGACCGCGGCAGCTGATCAAGAAATCGGCGCCCGAATACACCATCACGGGGCGCAGCGCCAGCATCTTCCAGGTTGAGAGACAGGTGGGGCGCCGGGGGGGTCAGCGGGCTGGGGGGGGGTCAGCGGGCTGGGGGGTCAGCGTGCCAAGGGACTGGGTGCCAAGGGATTGGGGTGCCAGGGGTGCAGGGTGCCAGGGGTGTGGGGTGCCAGGGTCTGAGGGGTTGGGGTGCCAGGGGTGGGGGATGCTGAGGTCCGGGGGCACCCAGAATGCAGGGTGCTTGGGGCCTGGGGGGTTGGGGTGCCAAGGGTGTGGGGTGCCAAGGGTGTGGGGTGCCGGGGTCCAGGGGCTGGGGTGCCAAGGATGCAGGGGGCCAGGGGCCTGGAGGAATGTGGTACCAGGGTCTGAGGGTTTGGGGTGCCAAGAGATGCAGGGGCTGGGGTACCGAGGTTGTGGGGTGCTGGGGGTCCAGAGGGTCGCGTCACCCCCCTGTCCCCGCAGGTCCCCGGACCCAACAACTACGCCCCGGTGAACACGGACGTGTACATGGCGCGAGCTCCGCGCTGCACCATGGCGGGCAGGGGCAGAACCCCCCCCGGCTGCCATCACCCCCGGGCCCAGCGACTACAGCCCCCCGCACAAGGTGAGCGCGACAGCGACAGCGACAGGGGCTGAGACAGGGACAGGGGATAGGGACAGAGACAGGAGCAGCGACAGGGACAGGGCTGGCTTGGCGGACAGGGACAGGGATGGGACAGGGACAGGGTCAGGGACAGGAACAGGGACAGGAACAGGGCTGGCCTGGGGGACAGGGATAGCGACAACGACAGCGACAACGACAGCGATGGGACAAGGGACAGGGACAGCGTCAGGAACAGCGACAGGGACAGGGACACGGGTGGCCTGTGCGGGGACAGGGACCCGCGGACCTTGTCACCGCCTGTGTCCCCCCGCAGAGCCAGAAGCAAGGCACGTCGTTCGGCGTGCGCCACTCGGAGGCCGTGGTGCCCATCATGGACTCGTCGTACCTGTAGGGCAGCGGGACGTTGGTGGCACTGCCGCCTGTGACAAACACGACCTGCAGCAGCACTCGCTCGTTCTGCTTTGTGTCTCTGCGTCGCACGGGGAAGGATTTAGGGGGCGCTGGATCCCCACAAGCCGCCTTTTCCCATTGCCGAGGCTTTCCGGGCTGAGGAGGATCCTGGCGAGGGCGCGGAGAGGGGAGGCCATGGTGGGGTGGAACGTGCCAGCGGTGAGGGGTGTGCCACCAGCCCTCTGCCGGCTGCAGTCCCATTGCCATCCTGTGCCATCCCATCCCATGGATCCCATCCCATCCGAATATCCCATCCCAACCCATTATCCCATCCCATCCCACCCAGGACCTCGGGGCGTGGAGAGCTCTTAGGGCACCGAGCAGGGAGGGTTTCCCCCATTCTGTGGGTCTGTGGGGTCTGTAAAGTTCCCTGGCAGGGATGCCCCCGCAGAGCCCCCTGGCACCATCCGGGAGTGCCCACAGCGAATGAGGGACCTGGGGGAACCCACCCCGCGTGTCACCCCCCGTGCCACCCCCCCCCCGCCGCTGCCCCTGCCGTGCCGCGCTCGTTGTCCCCTGCTCAGAGTCCGCGGGCAGCGGGCACGGAGCCAGGCGGGCACGGGCAGGCCCGGGCAGAGCCGGGAGAGGCGCGGCCGTGCGGGAACCGGGCAGGAACCGGGCGGGAACCGGGCGGGAACCGGGCGAGGCCGTGCGGAGCCGGGCTGGCAGCTCCGGGCAACCGGGGCGCGGCCGTGCTGGCTATCGGGTGCCAGCCGTGCCACTCGAGGCTGTCCCCGCTGCCACACCGCCGTGCCAGCTGTCCCCAGCCGAGGTGCCAGCGATGGACGCCCCGCCGCCTCTGCCGAGCCTGATCCGCAAGAAGCGGGACGGGGAGCGCCTGGAGGACAGCGAGATCCGCAGCTTCGTGCGCGGAGTCACCGAGGGCAGCGCGCAGCAGGGACAGATCGGTGCGGCCGGGGGACAGCCCGGGCCGGGGGGGTCCTGCAGGGGGGACACGGCTGGGGACGCGGCAGTGCGACAGGGAGCGTGGACAGAGCCGGGGGGACACGGCCAGGGCAGTGACACGGCACGGGGGGTGACAGCAGCGGGGGGACAGCAAGGCGAGTCCCGGGGATGTGACCGAGGGGTCCTGGGCAGGGGACACAGCTGGGGGCGTCCCCTGGGGGGCGAGAGGGGGACCGGGATGTGACAGAGGGTCTTGGCCAGGGGACGTGGCTGGGGACCGCCCTGGGGGTACAAGAGGGACACCCCGGCTAGGGTTGGGGTATCGGAGCTGCGGGTGGCAGGGAGAGGAGCGGGGGGTGACACCCAGTCCTGGCCATGTCCCCAGGTGCCAGGCTGGTGGCATGCGGCTGTGGGGCACGGAGCAGGGTGGGGGGCCAGGGGACGGCACTGAGGTGACATCCGGAGTGTCCCCAAGGTGCCATGCTGATGGCCATCCGGCTGCGGGGCATGGACGCGGGTGAGACGCTGGCACTGACCCAGGCCATGGCCAGCTCGGGCCGGAAGCTGGCCTGGCCACCCGCCTGGCACGGGCTGCTGGTGGACAAGCACTCGACCGGTGGCGTTGGGGACAAGGTCAGCCTGGCCCTGGCCCCCGTGCTGGCCGCCTGTGGCTGCAAGGTGAGGAGGAGCTGGTGGCGGGGTGGGGACAGGTGGGGTGTCCCCGAGTCCCCGCGCCCACCTGTGCCCACCGCAGGTGCCCATGATCAGCGGGCGCGGCTTGGGCCACACCGGCGGCACCCTGGACAAGCTGGAGGCCATTCCTGGCTTCCGCGTCTCGCAGAGCCCCGAGGAGGTGACAGATGGGGACAGCACGGGCACCCTGCGGGCACCGGGCTCGAGGGGTGTGGGGTGACAATGGGGTCACACTGCGGGACCAACGGGGTGCCCATGGGATGTGGGGTGACAATGGGGTGACAGTGGAGTCCCACCGAGGCGACAATGGGGTGCCGGTGGGGTCCAAAGGGGGTGGGTGCCTGTGGGGTGCCAGTGGGGTAATGGGATGTGGGGTGTCCATGGGGTGCAGATGCCAATAGGGTGGCAATGGGGTGGCAGTGGTGTGGCCATGGGATGTCCCCCGGTGCCACCGGGGCACCAAGGGGTGGCGATGCCCGCAGATGCAGCACATCCTGTCACGCGTGGGCTGCTGCATCGTGGGGCAGAGCGCCGAGCTGGTGCCAGCCGACCGAGTGCTCTACGGGCTGCGCGACGTCACGGCCACGGTGGACAGCCTGCCCCTCATCACCGGTACGGGACACGGGGCGGACACCGGGGGACACCGGGGGGACACGGGGGGACACGGGGACACTGGGAGGTGACCCCGGCCCCTCGCCAGCCTCCATCCTCAGCAAGAAGGTGGCGGAGCAGCTCTCGGCGCTGGTGCTCGATGTGAAATTCGGGGAGGCAGCGCTGTACCCCACCCAGGAGAGCGCGCGGGAGCTGGCGAGGAGCCTGGTGAGACCCCCGGGATCCCCGGGATCCCCCTGCCCCGCCCGGGCCTGCCCGCTGTCCCCGAGCTGCTGTCACCCCGCGTGTCCCCGCGCAGGTGGAGGTTGGCACGCAGCTGGGCATCCGCACGGCAGCTCTGCTGAGCCGCATGGAGCAGCCGCTGGGCAGAGCGGTGGGCAACGCGCTGGAGGTGCTGGAGGCGCTCGAGTGCCTGGGGGGCGGCGGACCCCCCCGACCTGCGGGAGCTGGTCACCGCCCTGGGTCAGTGGGGGACACTGGGGACACGGGGGACACGGGGGGACAAGGGAGGGAGGCAGCTCTCCCGACCTGCGGCACCGCCCTGGGTCAGTGGGGGACATGAAGGGACACGGGGGGACATGAAGGGACACGGGGACGACAGACAAGGGTGCTGTGTCCAGTCCTGACCCCCCAACCCCGGGGTCCCCCCAGCTCTGCCTGTCCCCTCCTGGGCTCTCCTTCCCTGTCCCCGTCATCGCCTCCCTGTCCAGCGGGGCAGAGCAGGGCTGGGTGGGGGCGCAGGGGGGCAGAGTTTTGGGGTTCCCCCAGAGGATTTGGTGTCCCTGAGAGGGTCCCAGCGCTGTCCCGGTTTCGGGGTGCAGGCAGGGCAGTGTTCGGTGTCCCCGCGGGTGTCCCACCCCTGTCCCCTCCCGGGCGCAGGCAGGGCAGTGTTTGGGGTCCCCGCGGGTGTCCCACCCCTGTCCCCTCCCGGGCGCAGGCGGGGGTGCTGCTGTGGCAGTGCGGGATGGCCGCGGGGGTCCAGCAGGGCGCTGAGCGCCTGGCGCGGGCTCTGGACGATGGTTCTGCCCTGCGCACCTTCGAGGCCATGCTGGGGGCGCAGGGGGTGTCCCCCGACACCGCCCGGGCTCTCTGCTCAGGGACCCCCGAGCGGCGCCGCCAGCTCCTGGGCCAGGCCAGGGTGTGCGAGGAGCTGCCCGCGCCGCGGGAAGGTGAGGGGAGACCCGCACCCCGAAATACCCACCCCAAACTGCCCATCCTAAATCCCCCACCCCAAAATACCCACCCCAAACTGCTCACCCCAAACTGCCCACCCCGAAATACCCACCCCAAAATACCCATCCTAAACTGCCCATCCTAAATCCCCTACCCCAAACTGCCCATCCTAAAGCCCCCACCCTCCCTTCACCCCGTATTCCCCCCCCCCCCCCCCGACCCCCCATTATCCTCCCAGGTTGGGGACTGTCCCCCGTGTCCCCCGCGTCCCTGACCCCCCCCAGATTGGGGTTCCCCCTATCTCCCTTATCCCCCTGACTCCGCCATGTCCCTGATCACTCCTGAACCCCTCTGACGCCCCCGTGCCCCCCTGAACCATCCATGCCCCCCAGGCTGGGTGTCCCCCCCATATCCTTGTCCCCCCCGTGTCCCTGTCCCCCCCATGCCCCTGTCCCTCTGACGCCCCTGTCGCCCCCCCCGTCCCTGTCCCCCCCCCATGTCGCTGTCCCCCTGACCGCTCTCTCCCCCAGGCTGGGTGCAGCAGGTCCGCGCTCTGCCCCTGGCGCGGGTGCTGCACCGCCTGGGCGCGGGGCGATCGCGGGCTGGGGACGCCGTGAACCCCCGAGTGGGCGCCGAGCTGCTGGTGGGCACCGGGCAGCACCTGCGGGCAGGTGAGCGGGGCTGGGGAACAGTCTGGGGATACCTGGGGGGATCAGAGCCCGTCAACCCCCAGATAACCCCAATTTTCCCGCCCAGGTGAGCCCTGGCTGCGGCTGCACCCCGATTGGGTGGGGGATACCTGGGGGGATCAGAGCCCCCGAACCCCCAAATAACCCCAATTCCCCCCAGGTGAGCCCTGGCTGCGGCTGCACCACGAAGGCACGCTCGGCGCCGAGGGGCGGCGGGAGCTGCAGGACGCGCTGTGCCTCGGCCCGGAGCCCCTCCGGGACCCTCTGCCGCTGGTGGCCGAGACCATCCTGCCCTCAGAGCCACCTCCGGGCCGTGCCGGGGCTGCCAATAAACCCCAGTGATCCCGATATTGTCGCCCTGTCGCGATTCCCTCCCCGTCACCGAGCGGTCGCGGCGCGGGGTGGTGGCGCCATCTGGTGGTTAAAGCGGGGAATGCGCGGGGAGCTGGCCACGCCCTCTCCATTGACCACGCCCACTCCACCATGACCACGCCCCCTCTATTTGGCTGTGGTATGTGCAGACCACGCCCCGTCCGTTATTCCCGCCCTTTTCGTCCTAGCCCCGCCCTTCCCGCCAGTTCCGGTTCCGGCGGCCCAGGTGTGACCGCTCCGGGCGGAACGGGCGGCGGACGGGGCGCGGGGTCACCGGCCAAGGGTCAGAGGTCAGCGGGGACAGCACGGGGGGTGAGGGAACAGGGGGGCACGGCTGGGGGGTGGCAGTGCAGCGGGGGGGCAGAGTGGGGGTTCGAGAATGGCAGGAACGAGGTGGGGCCAGGGGACATCGGGGGACAAAGCGGGGGTCTGAGGGTGTCAGGAGGGGTGGAATGAGGGGTCAGGTGGCACTTGGGGACAAAGCCTAGCCGGGGGGACACAGGGACACACCCTGACCCCCCCTTGCCGCTCCCACAGCCCCCAGCGATGCTGCGCTCCCTGCGCCCCGTCCAGCAGCTGTGCCCTCACCTGTCCCCTCACCTGTCCCCTCACCTGTCCCCACCACCCCCCCAGCGCCACCCCCGCCGCCACCTCCACGCCGCCCGCGACGCCCCGCGGCTTCCCCTGCGACATCGCCTGGCGGTGGCCGGGGCAGTGGCCGGCGCGGCGACAGCGGGGTGGCTTTACCTGCGCCACCAGAAGGAGCGACAGCAGCGCTCCCGCCGCCTCCGCGAGCTCCGCGCGCTGGCCTTGGGACAAGGCGACTTCGAGCTGCAGGACACGGCGGGGACGCCGCGGCGCAAGGCGGATTTCCTGGGCAGCTGGGTGCTGCTCTACTTCGGCTTCACGCACTGCCCCGACGTGTGTCCCGAGCAGCTGGAGCGGCTCAGCCGCGCCGTGCGCCTGCTGGAGGAGGACGCGACGCTGCCGCCCGTGCAGCCGCTCTTCGTCACCGTGGATCCCGAGCGCGACGACGCGGCGGCGCTGCGCAGCTACCTGCGGGAGTTCCACCCGCGCCTCGTGGGGCTCACCGGCAGCCCCGAGAAGGTGCGGCAGGCGGCGGCGGCGTTCCGCGTGTACGTGAGCGCGGGGCCGCGGGACGCCGACGGGGATTACATCGTGGATCACTCGGTGCTCACGTTCCTCGTGGATCCCGACGGCGTTTTCCGGGATTGTTACGGCCGGTCCCGCACGGCCGAGGAGGTGGCGCGGAGCGTCAAGGGACACATGGCCAGCTACGAGCCGCTGGCGCCCGCCGGAGGGGAATAAACGGGCTGAGCTGGCGGGATGGGCGTGGAGTGAGTTGGGCTGCGGGGAGGGTGGGGTGACAGCCGGGTGTCACATGGGACAGAGGGATGGATGGCCGGGGGTGTCACATGGGGAGGGACAGAGCCATGATGGACCCCGGTGTCCCCCAGGGGTCTCACATGGGGAGGGACAGAGCCCTGACAGACCCCCAGGGATGTCACACAAAGAGAGACATAGCCCTGATGGATCCCAATGCCCCCCAGGGGTGTCACATGAGGAGGGACAGAGCCATGGTGGACACCACTGTCCCCCAGGGGTGTCACAGGGGGGAGGGACAGATGCCCAGAGGTGCCACATGAGGAGGGACAGAGCCACGATGGATCCCAGTGCCCCCCAGGGATGTCACATGGGGAGGGACAAAGCCATGGTGGACCTCACTGTCCCCTAGGGGTGTCACATGAGGAGGGACAGATGCCCAGAGGTGTCACATGAGGAGGGACAGAGCTATGACAAGCCCAAAAAACTTCCAAAATCCTCCAAAAAGCCACCAAAACAACTCCACCCAGCCCCCCAGGGACCCCAGGGAGGGGAAGCTACACCTGAAAAAGAAACCCTAAAATTCATCAGCTGTTCACTCAGCTTTAATAATTCCTTTTCCCCTGGGCCTTGCAGGACACTTGTTAAACGAGTAATTTTTTCACTCTTATCCCAAAAATTCCATCAGTGAAAAAGAGAACCAGGAGCCTTAGCTTTGAGGAAAGAGTTTATTCCAAGTGCTTCTCACCCCAAAAACTTGTCCCTAATGCAAAACACCCACAACCCCTGTGCAGCCCAATCCCATCTCCCCACGGGATGAGAGGTTTTCCTTGGGAAAACGGGGTTTTTGGGGTTTATTTGGGGTTTTTGGGGTCCTTCTGGGAGGGCAGCTGGTAGTTCTGGAACCTCTCGTGCGCCGGGCGGGTGGAGAGCAGCCGCAGCCTCGCCGTGTCCACTGCCACCTCCAGCCCCGCGTCCTGCGCCAGCTCCACCACCTTGTCGTTGGCCTGAGGGGACAGCAGGGTGACACCGGGGTGACACAGCGTCCTGGCACGCTTGGGGACACCCGGGGACACCCAGAGCTTACCAGCTGCAGCATGGCCAGCACGTAGCGGCACACCTCGAAGGGCGGCTGGCCGGCCACCAGGCTGGCCAGAGAGTGCCACCGGCCCAGCGAGCCACAGCGCCCGGCCAGCGCCTCGCCGTACGCGCGGACATCGAAGGGGACACGGCTCTCCTGGGGACAGAGGGACAGTGAGTGACATCAAGGGGACACGGCTCTCCTGGGGACAGAGGGACAGTGAGTGACATTGAAGGGGACACGGCTCTCCTGGGGACAGAGGGACAGTGAGTGACATCAAGGGGACACGGCTCTCCTGGGGACAGAGGGACAGTGAGTGACATCAAGGGGACACGGCTCTCCTGGGGACAGAGGGACAGTGAGTGACATCGAAGGGGACACGGCTCTCCTGGGGACAGAGGGACAGTGAGTGACATTGAATGGGACACGGCTCTCCTGGGGACAGAGGGGACAGTGAGTGCCACCTGGCCGGTGCCAGCCTGTGCCCATAGGTATGGCATGGGGCACAGATCTCCTGGGGGACAGGAGGGTCCCATGGGGACAGGAAGGGGTCAGGAGTGCCACCCTGCTGATCCTGTGCCCATGGCTATCGAATGGGGCACACGTCTCCTGGGGGACAGGGAGGGGTGACACAGGGACAGGGAGGGGTCAGGAGTGCCACCCAGCCAGTGCCAGGCCGTAGGCATGGACATTGAAGGGGACACGGGTCTCCTGGGGGACAGGGGGGGGTCACAGGGGGTCAGACAGGGGTGGGATTGGGGACCTTCAGGGTTGGGGACACTCAGGTGTGGCAGAGAGGGACACAGGGGGCAGAGAGGCCCAGAGGTGCCCAAGGCTCTGCCAGCCCCAGGTGGTCACTGCCTGCTCTGCTCCATTCCCAGCCCAGGCTGTCCCTGTCTCCCCAGTGTCCCTGTCCCCCCAGTGTCCCTGTCCCTGTGCCACACCTGCTCCTGCAGCAGGGACTCCATTTTCTCCTCCCACAGCCGGATGCGCTGTGACAGCTCTGTCTCCTGAGCGTACTTCTCCGAGCTGGCCATGAACAGCTCCTGGGGACATGGGGACAGCGTTGGGGACACTGCTGGGGACACTCCTGAGCACTCTAGGGGACCTCAGCTCTGCTGGGGACACCCTGAGCCTTTGGGACATCCTGGGCCTGCTGTGGGCACCTCCAGCCTTTTGGGGACACTTCAGCCCTCCTGGGGACCGTCCTGGGGACACCCTGACCCTCATGGGGACACCTTGACCCTCTAGGGACATCCCAACCATCCTGGGGACATTCCAACCCTTTGGGGATACCCTGACCCTCTGGGGACACCTTAGCCCTCCTGGTGACATCCCAACTGTCCTGGGGACACCTTGACCCCCCCCCGGGGACACCTCAGCCCTTCTGGGGACACCCCAACCCCCCCAGGGACCCCTTGACCTTCTATGGACATCCCAACCCTCCTGGGGACACCCCGACCCTCCTGGGGACACCCCAACGCCCCGGTGACACCCCAATCCCAGTGACACCCCAGTCCCAGTGACACCCACCACGTTCCTGCGCACCAGCTCCTCATAGTCGGGTTCCGCGGGCTCTGTGGGACAAGGGGGTCACTGCCAGGCTGGGGGACACCCCTGGGGACACGGGACCCCCGGGGACAGATGGCATGGGGGGTTTGGGGGATTTGGGGTCAGCAGCTCACCCGGGGCTCCTCCTTCTCCCAGCTCCTCCAGCGCCTCGGGCTCCACATCCTCGTGCTCCACGTCATCGTCTGCCAGCGTGGGGACAGCCCTGAGTGACCCTCAGTGTCCCCAAAACCCTCAGTGTCCCCTGAGTGACCCTCAGTGTCCCCAAACCCTCAGTGTCCCCTGAGTGACCCTCAGTGTCCCCAAACCCTCAGTGACCCCTCAGTGACCCTCAGTGTCCCCAAACCCTCAGTGTCCCCTGAGTGACCCTCAGTGTCCCCAAACCCCCAGGATGAGGGGACAGACCCCAAACTTTGGGGATTTGGGATTTGGGGTTCACAACCTGCTCCTTCCTCACAGTCATCCTCGCGCTGCTGCTCCTGCCAGCCGAGATCCCGCGGGGATTCCTGGGGAAAAACAGCCCTGAGACCCCAAACTGGGCACCCCAAAATCCCTGAGTACCCCAAAACCCCAAACTGGGCACCCCAAACCCCAAACTGGGCACCCCAAAACCCCCTGGGCACCCCAAAACCCAAACTGGGCACTCCAAAACCACCTGGGCACCCCAAAACCCTCCTGGGAATCCCCAAACCCCCCTGGGCACCCCAGACCCCAAACTGGGCACCCCAAACCCCCCTGGGCACCCCAGACCCCAAACTAGGCACCCTAAACCCCCCAACCTCACTCACCCCACGCTTCTGCAGTTTCCTGAGCACCTCCTGCCTCTCCTTGAAGTGCTGCCAGTAGAGATCCTCCAGGTCTGGGGATTTGTGGGGAGCAGGATTTGGGGTGAAGCCTCTGCAGACCCCAAAAACCCTGCCCAGGCTCCCTCTGCCGCGTTTTGGGGTGTCCTGCCCTTTATCCTTCCCCACAGCAGCAGCTGGTGGCTGTCCCACCCTATTTTGGGGTGTCCTTCACCTCTGTCCCCTCCCCACTGCAGGATGCCATTCCTGGTGTCCCCAGGAGTGCCAAGCTGTCCCTCCCCGTGTCCCCTCACACTTTTGGGGTGTCCTGCCCCTGCAGGATGCCATCCCTGCTGTCCCCAGGCTGTCCCTCCCGTGTCCCTCACCTGCAAAGGTAGGACCTCTCCTCCTGCTCCTCCTGCCCTCTGGGATGTAATTGTCATCTGTGGGGAGCAAATCAGGAATCACTGAATGAGAATTCCACGGATTGACGGCTTGGAAATCCCTCTGAGCCATCGAGGTGCCACCAAGGCCACCCCAGCCGTGTCCCCAAGTGCCACAAGCCCAGGCTTGGGACGCCAGTCCCCCAGGGTCACTCACAGGTCTCGGAGTACCAGCTGGCGAAGTCCTGCAGCTCCCTGTGGTCAGTCCTGCTCCTCTTGCCTCCCACCTGGTCAGCCAGCCCGGGGGGCACCGTGAAGGGTCTGCCTGCAGTGACACGGGTGACAATGGTGACACGGGTGACATGGGTGTGGAGTGAAGGTGAAATGAAATGGTGACACTGGGTGTGGGGCACCGTGAAGGGTCTGCCTGCAGTGACACGGGTGACAATGGTGACACGGGTGACACTGGGTGTGGGGCACCTGAAGGGTCTGCCAGCAGGTAACATGGGTGACACGGGTGACACTGGGTGTGGGGCACCGTGAAGGGTCTGCCTGCAGTGACACAGGTGACAATGGTGATACGGGTGACACTGGGTGACACTGGGTGGGGGGCACCTGGAACAGATTCCCTGCAGGTGATACCGGGTGACACTGGGTGTGCTGCCACCCCAAGGGGATGGGGTGGGGTTGGGGATCTTCTGGGTGTTGTGGGATTGGGAATGACCTACAGTGGGACTGGGGACACTGAGGGACACAGGACCAGAAATGACCCTCTGTGGGACCAGGAATGACCCTCCATGAGGCTGGGGACACTGAGGGACAGCTGGCCAGGACTGACCCATGCAGGACTGGGGACACTGAGGGACACCTGGCCAGGACTGACCCATGCAGGATTGGGGACACTGAGGGGACCCTCTGTGGGACCAGGAATGACCCTCCATGGGGCTGGGGACACTGAGGGACAGCTGGCCAGGAGTGACCCACCATGGCCCAGCAAGGTGAGCTGTGCCACCCCTACTCCCCCAGAGCCCCCTGCACCCCAAAAACACCTTTCTTAAAAGGTTTCTCCTTGGTCTCTGCGAAGGGATCGAGGCACTGCCATGGATCTGTCACCTCCTGCCACGGGGTGACACTGGGGTGACCACAGCTCCTGGGTTTGGCACCGAGGGATCCCAGAGGTTCCCATCCTGCTGGATTTGGGATCTCCCAGCTGCAGACCTTACCTTGCTGTGGGGTTTGGGGTCCTGGCTGGCGGGTCTCTCCCGCAGGATGTACCCTCGGGACTGGGGAACGCTCTGGGGACATGGAGAGGGACAGTGAGGGGACTTTGGGGACTCTGGGGATGGGATAAGGGGGTCCAGGATTGCCAGGGAGGAGCTCCAGGAGCCCAAAGAGGGAGTGAGGGGTTGCTGGGAAGGGCTCTGGGGAGGAACAAGAGGCTCTGGGAATTTTGGGAAGATTGGGAATTTTGGGAAGATTGGGAATTTTGGGAAGATTGGGAATTTTGGAAAGAGGAATGTGGGGAAGGAATATGGGAAGGGGAAAAGGGATCTAGGGAAGCTCTGGGATTCCAGGGAAGTTCAGGGATTAGGGAAGGAGGACAAACAGCTCCCCACACAGACCCTCTGAGCCTCAATGTGTTCCTTAGGTGTCACAGCCACTTCCATGTCATCCTCCATGGCGCCGGGAATGTCATTGTCATCGTCATTGTCATTGTCATTGTCACCTCCTGGAGGGGTGGGAATGGGCAGAGGCTGGAGAAGCTCCCAGGACTTCCCCATTCCCTGCCTGGCTGCCAAGGAACCTCCTGGGAGCTTCCCAGGGTGGCAGAGAGCAGGAATTGTGGAGTTGGGTGGGTTGGAAAATCCCTCTGAACCCAAATCCAGATATTCCCAGCACTGCCAAGGCCACCATGGCCATGTCCCCAAGTGCCACATCCAGGTGGCTTTGAAATCCCAGCAGGGCTTTGAAATCCCAACAGGGATGGGAATTCAACCACCCTTTCCAGGAAGGAATTCCCAAAAATCCTCCCCTGCCCACCCTGAGCCCATTCCCTCTCCTCCCATTCCCTGTTCCCAATCCCACCCTCCTGTGAGGAGCTGGGAGGGATGAAGGCTCCCCTCACCCTCCTGGCAGCACCTGGATGGCCACAGTGTCCCCTGGGTGTCCCCAGCAGGTGTCACACCGTGTCCCCTGGTGTCCCCAGCAGGTGTCACCCTCACCTGGCTCCTCGGAGAAGCTCAGTGTTCTCACTGGCGCCACGCCGGCTCCAGAGCTGGGCTGCTCCGCTGATCCCGGAGCTCCTGCGAGGTGACAGGGACAGCTGAGCTGCCGGCGGTGACAGTGACAGTGACAGTGACGGTGACACTCACCCAGAGCCCCAGTACCTGGGGTTGTCCCCGGGAGGCTGGGCAGGAGCCCGGAAGGTTCCAGAAGGAAGGCGCCGCTGGCGTGGGGAACGCAGGTGTTCATCCGGAAATCCTTGCGGCTCGCCAGCACCTCGCCCCGCCGGCTGGGGAATCACCGCAGGGATGGCCCCAGAGTCCGGGGTGTCCCCAAGATCCTGGGTGTCCCCAGAGTCCTGGGGTGTCCCCAGAGTCCCCTCGGCCAGCCCAGGGATGCCCCAGCCCTGCCAGCAGCCTGGATGTCACTGAACATCCTGGGATCTTCCTGCTCCTCGTGGATGCAGCGGGAATTGGGGATTTGTGCTGAGGGGTGCCAGCTGGGAGGGGACAGGGGACAATCCCTAGAGATCCCAAATGGAGCAGGGAGGGGACAGGGGACATTCCCTAGAGATCCCAAAAGGAGCAGGGAGGGGACAAGGGACATTCCCAAGAGAATCAACCAGAGCAGGGAGGGGACAGGGGACATTCCTAAGAAATCCAAACAGAGCAGGGGAGGGGACAAGGGACAATCCCAAGAGATCCCAACCAGAGAGGGGACAGGGGACATTTCAAGAGATCCCAACCGGAGCAGGGAGGGGACAGGGGACATTCCCAAGAGATCCCAAATGGATCAGGGGAGGGGACATGGGACATTCCCAACCAGAGCAGGGAGGGGACAGGGGACAATGCCAGGAGTGTCACCTCAGCAGGGGGTTCTCCCTCCTCTCGGTCTCATCCGGGGGCACCAGGCACATCGGGATCAGGGGAAGCAGCTTCACAGCCTGGCAAGGGACAGCATGGTGGCATTGTCCCCAAGGCCACCATCGCTGCTGGGTGGCCTCAGGATTGACAGGGAATGGGAGAAAAGGAGGGAAAGGAGGAAGAAAAAGAGGAAGGGAAGGAGGAGGAGGAGGAGGAAGAAAAAAGAGGGACAGAAGAAGGAATAAAAGGAGAAGGAAAATTAGAGATAAAAAAAGGAATAAGAGGAGGAAAAAGAGGGACAGAAAGAGAAACAAAAGGAGGAAAAGGAAGGATAAAAAGAGAAGAAAGAGGAATAAAAGGAGGGAAATGAGGAATGAAAGGACTAAAAAGAGCACTAAAACTAAAGAGCACTAAAAGGCAGCTGGCTCCTCACCGCAGGCTGCTGGTCGCTGCGCAGAGTGACGCTGGCCGGAGAGACCTCGGGGATGTCATCGAGGGACAGGAACTGCCAGGGGGACAGCAGTGTCACCTCAGCCCCAGGGACACCAGGGACAGCAGTGTCACCTCAGCCCCAGGGACACCCGGGACACTGAGGGACACCTAGGGACACCCAGGGACACCCGACAGGGACAGCAGGGACAGCAGTGTCACCTCAGCCCCAGGGACACCGGGGCCGCACCGAGGGACACTCAGGGACACCCAGGGACACCCAGGGACACCAGGGACACCCAGGGACACCTCAGCCCCAGGGACACCAGGGACACTGAGGGACACTGAGGAGCACCCGAGGACACCCAGGGACAGCAGGGACACCCAGTACTCGTCACCTCGTCCTGCTCCTCGGGGAAGATGGCATCAGCGTCGCGGCCATCGGGGCGCAGGGAGGTGGGGAGCTTCTCCCTCCTGGGAACAACGGGAATGGTGGGAAAAACAGGAATATCCCACGGGAAAAGGGGGATTGCCCCCCGGGGTGGAAATCCAGAGGGGTTGGCAGCGAATTCCAGAGGGATTGGGATCCTGGGAATTGGTCTGTCGAGTTCCTTTGGATTTTTAAATCACTATTTAAACCTCAATCAGGAGAATTATCCCTGATTTTGTTACCCCTGATTTTGTTATCCCTGATTTCCTTCCTGAACCTGGGATGTTTCTAAAAACTTTTAAATATTTTTTAGAATTTTTTTTAGATTTTTTTAATTTTTTTTTTTTAAATTTCTAAATTAGGAGCTCCCTGGAGCAGGGATGGGAGTGGGAATGTTCTGGAATCAACACAGAGCCACAGCAGGGATGCTGAAGGGGAAAATCCCATTCTGGGAAGGGAAAATCCCAGTGGGAAGGGAAAATTCTACTGGGAAGGGAAAATCCCATTGGGAAGGGGGAAAAATTCTACTGGGAAGGGGAAAATCCCACCCTAGGACGGGAAAAATCCTATTGGGAAGGGAAAATCCTTCCTGGGAAGGGAAAAATTCCTCCTGGGATGGGAAAATCCCATTGGGAAGGCAAAATCCCACCCTGGGAAGGAAAAATCTCATGCTAGGAAGGGAAAAATCCCACTGGGAAAGGCAAAAATCCATCCTGGGAGGGGAAAAATCCCATTGGGAAGGGAAAATATCGCTGGGAAGGGAAAAATCCCTCCTGGGAAGGGGAAAATCCCATTGGGAAGGGAAAATCCCATTGGGAATGGGGAAAAATCCTACTGGGAAGGGAAAATCCCACTCACTTCTTCTTGGAGATGTGATCCAGAGCCTGGTAGACCAGGTTGTAGAGATGTTCCACCTGGAAAGAAACCCCTGGAGCTGGGAAATGTGGGAGAGAATTCCTGGGAAAAACCCTAAACCTCAGAGAATTCCAGCCTGGGAAGATGCAGTTCAGTTCTGTGGGGTTTTGTGGATTTTTTCCCATTTTTTTCAGCCATTCTGAGGCAAAATTTGGGGAAATTCCTGGGATTTTTGTCATTCCAAGGTCAGAATTGGGGAAATCATTGGGATATTCTGGGGTTTTGGGGTCATTCCAAGGCTCAGGAATTGGGGAAATCCCTGGGGTATTTTTGGGTCCCAGGATTTTGTGATGAATTAGGGGATTTGACATCCCAGGGTTTTGTGACAAAACAAGATTTTACATCCCACCCTCCTGAGAAAAATTGAAAACAACAAAATTCCTGCTCTTCCCACCTATAAAACGAATTTGTGATCAAATTCAGGAATGATGAACTGGGATCTTTCCATTCCCATTAATGGGTTAATTTCTAAAATAAATAATTTAAAGCCAACCAGGCTGAGCCCATGGATTTGGGGTATTTCAGGGATCAGGAAATGGGATATTCTGGGGTATTTTAGGGTATTGGGATATTTTAGGGCTCAGGGAATGGGATATTCTGGGATATTTTAGGGATCAGGAATGGGGTATTTTGGGGTATTTCAGGGATCAGGGAATGGGAGATTTTGGGGTATTTTAGGGTGTTTCAGGGCTCAGGGAATGGGATATTTTGGGCTATTTTGGGGTATTTTAGGGCTCTGGGAATGGGATATTTTGGGGTATTTTAGGGATATGAAATGGGATATTTTGGGGTATTTTATTAGGCTCAGGGAATGGGGTATTTTGGGGTGTTTTGGGGTATTTCAGGGCTCAGGAACAGGCCGATTTCCCCCCAGGCTCACCTTCCTGCTGTAGACACAGGCTGAGCCCTGGATGAGCAGCGCTGCCTCCGTGAAGTTCATGGTGGTTTTCCCTCCATCGAAGGAAATGCTGATCTGATCCAGCTGGGGAACGGCGAGGAGAGGAGGATTCATTTGGGGTTTGGGGTTTGGATGGCTCCCGTGGGATTTGGGGAGCACAGGAGAGGATGGTTCCCGTGGGATTTGGGGTTTGGGGAGGAGAGGATGATCCCATGGGATTTGGATGGTTCCTGTGGGGTTAGGGGTTTGGGGAGCACAGGAGAGGATGGTTTATTTGGGGTTTGGGGAGCACAGGGATGATTGGGATTTGGGATTGGGGAGCACAGGAGAGGATGATCCCGTGGGATTTGGGGTTTGGATGATTCCCGTGGGGTTTGGGGAGCACAGGAGAGGATGATTCATTTGGGGTTTGGGGTTTGGGGAGCACAGGAAAGGATGATCCCATGGGATTTGGGGCTTGGAGAGCACAGGAGAGGATGATCCCGTGGGATTTGGGGTTTGGGGAGGAGAGGATGATCCCGTGGGATTTGGGGTTTGGATGATTCCTGTGGGATTTGGGGTTTGGGGAACACAGGAGAGGATGAATCCTGTGGGATTTGGGGTTTGGGGAGCACAGGAGAAGATTTGGGGTTTGGGGAGCACAGGAAAGGATGATCCCATGGGATTTGGGGTTTGGGGAGCACAGGAGAGGATGATTCATTTGGGGTTTGGGGAGGAGAGGATGAATCCCGTGGGATTTGGGGTTTGGGGAGCACAGGAGAGGAGGATTCCCGTGGGATTTGGGGAGGAGAGGATGATCCCGTGGGATTTGGGGTTTGGATGGTTCCTGTGGGGTTAGGGGTTTGGGGAGCACAGGAGAGGATGGTTCATTTGGGATTTGGGGAGCACAGGGATGATTGGGATTTGGGGTTTAGGGGGCAAGGAGAGGATGATTTGGGGGGATTTGGGGAGCATAGGAGAGGATGGTTCATTTGGGATTTGGGGAGCACAGGGGTGATTTGGGATTGGGGTGACCCCATTACCTCCTCCAGGTACTCCCCGAGCTGGGCAGCCACATCCACCTCCCAGTTCTGGGTGAGGTCTCGGATGGGCTGCAGGAGGTGCTGGAATCGGGACTGCACCTCCTCCATGCTGGATTCCCGATGGAAAATCCCAAATTTCTCTCGAGGCTGGCAGCTGGGCAGGGAAGGAGGAGAGAGCCGGGAGGAATGGCGATGGAATTCCAGCTGGGCTGGAGTGGGGAATAGGGTGGGGAATGGGGGATTGTTGGGTTGGGAATGGGAGTGCTGAGCCTGAGCACAGCCTGACCCCAGTGCGATCCCAATGGCAGATTGCAGCCGCACTGCCAACCCCGGTCCTGATCCTGATCCTGACCAAACCACCACCCCCCCCCCCCCCACCCCCCAACTCATTTTTCCTAATCCTGACCCTGACCCTAATCCCAATCCTGATCCCAATCTGATCCCAATAGCAGATTCCAGCCTCATTCCCAACCTCAACCCAACCCTGACCCCAACCCCAAACCCTGACCCTGATCCCAATCCTGACCCAGACTCTGACCCCACTCCCGACTCCGATCCGATCCCAAATCAATCCTGATCCCACTCCCCATCCCTGTCTCCAACCCGATCCAACCTCAGTCCTGATCCTGATCCCGACCTGACCTCAGCCTTGACCCCAAACCCAATCCCAGTCTGGACCCCAACCCCAGCCCCGATCCGAATCCCGACCCCAAATCCCACCCCTAGCTCTCCCTAACCCAATCCCAACCTCAGTCCCAATCCCAACCTCAATTCCTACCCCGATCCTGATCCCGATCCCAATCCCAACTGCAATCTCAACCCCAATCCCAGTCCCGATCCTTATCCCGACCCCAACTCCCATCCCTAACTCCACCCCAGCTCTACCTCAGTCCCAGTCCCGATCCCGATCCCAGTGCCCAGCCAGGCCCCAATCCTAATCCCGACCCCAATTCCCACCCCTAGCTCTCCCAGCCTCTCTCTCCCGTTCCCAGCCCTCCCTCCCATCCCTCTCCCGCTCCCGTCCCTCTCCCGCTCCCGTTCCCGTCCCTCTCCCGCTCCCGTTCCCATCCCTCTCCCGCTCCCGTCCCTCTCCCTCTCCCGTTCCCATCCCTCTCCCGCTCCCGTTCCCGTCCCGCTCCCGTCCCGCTCCCGCTCCCGCCCCTCTCTCCGCTCACCGCTCCTCCCCTCATCTCCCCTCAGCCCGACCCGCCGCCATGTTTGTCTTTCCCGCGCTCCCTGACGCGCCGCGCGGCATGACGTCACGGCGGGGCTGCGGTCATCGCGGCGCGCCGGGGGCGCCATGGCCGCCATGGGGGAGGCGGCGCGGCCGCGCGCTCTGTTCCTGGGCGGGCTGGCGGCAGTGTACATCGCCGCCTTCGGCTCCCTCTACGTGCAGATCCCCGGTACCGCGGCGGGACACGGCACAGACACGGGACGGGACGGGAGAGAGCCGGGACAGGGAACCGGGACAGGGCCGGGGGACCGGGAGAGAACCGGGAGTGGGGCTGGGGGAGAGCTGGGAGAGCCGGGCAACCGGGAGAGAGCCGGGACGGGGGCGGGGATGTAGCCGGTGAAGTCGAAAGTGGGACTGGTGGAGCTGGGACGGGAGCGGGAGAGGACCGGGACAGGGCCGGGATAATGGGACAGGGAACCGGGATAGAACCGGGACAGGGAACCGGGACAGAGCCGGGATAACCCGGCCAGGGCCGGGGACGTGGCCGGTGGAACCGAGAGTGGGCTCGGGGTCGGGATGGGCCCGCCGGAGCCGGGCAAGGGACATGGCCATCCCCTCCCGCCGCCCCGCTCATCTCCCCATCCCGTTATCCCTTTCCCTCTCCCCGTTCCCTCCCGGAGCACCGGCGGTACCGGCAGCTCCCGTTTCCGCTCCCCGTGGCTCCGGCAGCTCCCGGGCTGCGCCGGGGCTCTTCCACCGGGAATGCGGCAAGCTGCGTGCCTCCAGTTTGTCCCGCCGCTTTTCCTGGGAATTCCTGACTCCCATTCCCATTTCAGGGCTGTACGGCCGCGAGGGAAGGAGGGAATCCTTCCCGGTTTTCCCGGGTTTTTCCCGGAATTCCTGACTCCCATTTCCATTTCAGGGCTGTACGGCCAGGAGGGAATCCGGGCAGTTTTCCCGGGAATTTTTCCCGGTTTTCCCGCAGGTTTTCCCGGTTTTCCTGACTCCCATTCCCATTTCAGGGCTGTACGGCAGGCAGGGAATCCTGCCCGGTTTTCCCGGGAAGTTTTCCCAGGTTTTCCCTCAGGTTTTCCCGGGAATTCCTGACTCCCGATCCCGTTGCAGGCCCGGTTTTCCCGGGAAGTTTTCCCAGGTTTTCCCGGTTTTCCTGACTCCCAATCCCAATGCAGGGCTGTACGGCCGCGAGGGCATCCTGCCCGGTTTTCCCGGGAATTTTTCCCGGTTTTCCCGCAGGTTTTCCCGGTTTCCCTGACTCCCATCCCGTTGCAGGGCTGTACGACCGCCAGGGCATCCTGCCCGGTTTTCCCGGGAAGTTTTCCCAGGTTTTCCCGGTTTTCCTGACTCCCAATCCCAATGCAGGGCTGTACAGCCGCGAGGGCATCCTGCCCGGTTTTCCCGGGAATTTTTCCCGGTTCCCCTGACTCCGATCCCGTTGCAGGGCTGTACGGCCGCGAGGGGATCCTGCCGGCGCGGCGGGTGCTGCGGCTGAGCGGCAAGTCGCTGTGGCAGCAGCTGCAGGATGTCCCCACGCTGCTGTGGCTGTGTCCCCAGCTGGGGCTGGACACGGAGCAGGGCATGGAGCTGCTGTGCCTGCTGGGCATGCTGGCTGCCCTCGGGGCGCTGCTCTGCGACTCGCTGCGGGACTGCCTGGTGTTCGCTGCCCTCAGGGTGCTCTACCTGTCCCTGTACCAGGTAGGGGGTCACCTCGGGGACAGCGGGTGTTGGTGTCACCCGGTGGGGTCTGATTGCCTCGTGGAGGTGATGGGAGGGAGGTGTGGGATTAGGGATGGTTTGGGTGGGAATGAGCTGAAATCCATCTTATTGCACCCTGCAGAGGGACTGGGGACAAGGCATGGAGGGACAGGACACAGGGAATGGCTTCCCAGTGCCAGAGGGCAGGGATGGATGGGATCTTGGGAAGGAATTGCTGGCTGGGCTGGAATTCCCAGAGCAGCTGTGGCTGCCCCTGGATCCCTGGCAGTGTCCAAGGCCAGGCTGGACATTGGGACAGTGGGAGGTGTCCCTGTCACCTGCCATGGTGGCACTGGGTGGCTCTGAGCTCCTTTCCCACCCAACCCATTCCATGATTCCCTGAATTCTCTTCCCTCTAAAATCAGAGAATTCAGGAGGAATAAATTAGCAGTGTGTGGCCATTCCTGCAGGGGAATCTCTCCCTCATTCCCACTGCTCCTTGGGATTTTCCTGGAGCTCCGTGGAGGGAAAGGGAACCCAGGGGGGTCTGGGAGGTCAAACCCCTCCCAGCAGAGCCCCCACCCCATTTCTCCCCACAGGTGGGACAAGTCTTCCTCTACTTCCAGTGGTGAGTCAGGGGGGCTCAGGCTGGGGGCTGTGGGGGTCTCGAGGCTGTGGGACCTCATGGGGAACTGTTTAATTTCCCTGTTTAGCATTGGTTCTACTCCATAATGGGGAAAATCTGTATTAGCCTGGAATTCCTGGGGATTATTGGGAAGTGGATTATGGAAAATCCTCCCCCTGTTGTTGCCACAGCCTGAAATATCATTGAATTTAGAAACCTCTGCTGTTGTGCCAGGAAGCTTTTCTCTGTTTAGTGCTGGGAAAATCTGTATTAGCTTGGAATTCCAGGGCATTATTGGGAAGTAGATTATGGAAAATACAATCCCTAGGAGCCTGGGTTTCAGTGGGGTGGGGGCTCTGGGGTTGGGGCACAGTGGGATTTGGGGCTTTGGGATTGGGGTTGGGGCACAGTGGGATTTGGGGCTCTGGGGACCAGGGCAGGTGGCACAGGTGGCTCTTGGCACCAAGACAGGTGGCACAGATGGCTTTGGGCACCAAGCAGGTGGCACAGATGGCTTTGGGAAGCAGGCAGGTGGCACAGATGGCTTTGGGCACCAAGACAAGTGGCACAGGTGCCTTTGGGGACCGGAACTGGGGCACAGCAGTGTCCCCCCCCTCATGGGGTCCAAGGTGGGGGTCTCAGCTCTATGCCCCCCAGGGACAGCCTGCTGCTGGAGGCTGGCTTCCTGGCGGTGCTGGTGGCCCCGCTGCGCCTGCTGAGGTGGCGGTCCCCCCCCTGGAGAGCCCACGACAGTGTCACCTTCTGGGCCGTGCGCTGGCTGCTCTTCCGCCTCATGTTCGCCTCGGGCGTCGTCAAGCTGACCAGCCGCTGTCCCACCTGGTGGGGACTCACAGGTGAGGGGTTTGGGGGGCTCAGGTGTTCAGGATCCCAGAATTTTAGGGATTATGAAGCCTACCAGTCACTGGCTCACATGGGGAAGGCAGGTTTGGGGGTTCAGGTGTTGGGTATCCCCGAATTTAGGGGTTGTGAAGCTCACAAGCTGCTGCCCCACATGAGGGGTGCTCACAGGTGAGGGGATGCAGGTTTGGGGTGTTCAGGGATCCCCAAATTTAGGGGTTGTGAAGCCCACAAGTCACTGCCCCACATGGGGAGGGCAGGTTTATGGGTTCAGGTGTTGGGGATCCCCAAATTTTAGGGGTTGTGAAGCTCACCAGTCGCTGTCCCACCTGCTGGGCACTCACAGGTGAGAGGGTGCAGTTTTGGGGGATCCCTGAATTGTAGGTTTGTCAAGCTCACAAGTCACTGCCCCTCATGGGGAAGGCAGTTTTGGGGGTTCAGGTATTGGGGATCCCCGAATTTTAGGGGTTGTGAAACTCAAGAGTCACTGTCCCACCTGGTGTGGGGTTAACAGGTGAGAGGGAGGGTGCAGTTTTGGGGTGTTCAGGTGTTCAGGGATCCCCAAATTTAGGGGTTGTGAAGTCACTGCCCCACATGGGGAGGGCAGGTTTGGGGGGCTCAGGCATTAGCCTGGAATTCCAGGGAATTCTTGGGAAGTAGATTATGGAAAATAACCCCTGAAGTACCATTTGATTTGGAAGTTTCTCCTGTTGTGCCAGGAAGCTTTTCCCTGATTAGTGTTGCTTTATTCCATAGTGGGGAAAATCTATATTAGCCTGGAATTCCAGGGGATTTTTGGGAGGTAGATTATGTAAAATCCTCCCCCTGTCTCTGCCACAGCCCTGAAATATCATTAATTTTAGAAACCCGTGGTTTTGTTTAGCTTTTCCCTGTTTAGTGTTGGTTTACTGCATAGCGGGGAAAATCTGTATTAGCCTGGAATTCCAGGGGAATATTGGGAAGTAGATTATGGAAAATACAGAAAATACCACCTGGAGCCCTCAGTGCCTCCCTGACCCCACCAGGGCCACCCAGCCCTGAGGCACCATTTAATTTGGAAACATTTAATTTTCCCTGTTTGGCATCAGTTCTATTCCATGGGGGGAAGTAGATCCACCTGAACCCAGAATTCCAGGGGATTTTTGGGAAGTAGATTATGGAAAATATGGAAAATACCACCTGGAGCTCTCCATGTTTCCCTCACCTGAGGCACCGTTTAATTTGGAAACAGCAAATATTTTTCCCCATTTAGTATCAGTTCTATTCCACGGGGTTGGGAGCAGATCCACACAAACCCAGAATTCCAGGGAATTTTGGGAATTGGATTATGAAAAATAAGGAAAATACCACCCAGACCAAATGCCTTTGTGACCCCACCATACCCAGCCCTGAGGCAGGATTTAATTAGGAAATAAAAGCTTTTCCCCATTTAGTATCAGTTCTGTTCCACGGGGCTGGGAGCAGATCCACACAAACCCAGAATTCCAGGGGACTGTGGGAATTGGATTATGGAAAACAAGGAAAATAGCACCTGGAGCCCTCAGTGCCTCCCTGACCTCATCATGCCCACCCAGCCCTGAGGCACCATTTAATTAGGAAACAGCGGGGTTGGCAGCAGATCCACCCGAGCCCAGAATTCCAGGGCATTTCGGGATTTGGGATCACACCACCCCCTGCACACCCCCAGCCCTGACGTACCACTACGAGACGCAGTGCATCCCCACGCCGGCCGCCTGGCTGGCCCACCAGCTGCCCGTGTGGCTGCAGAAGCTCAGCGTGGTGGCCACTTACGTCATTGAGGTGGCAGTGCCACCGCTCTTCTTCGCGCCGCTGCGCCGCCTGCGCCTCTTCGCCTTCTACTGCCAGGTGGGAAAAGGGGGGATCCTCACCTGGGGGACACGGGGGGATCCTCACCTGGGGGGCACGGAGGGCTGCTGGGGTGTCCTGTGTCCCCCTCTGGGCCACCTCGTGTCCCCCTTTGTGCTGGGGATGTCCCCACGGGGGGTTGCTCTGGGGTTGGGGTTGGCTCCTCACAGCTGGGCACTGAGCTGGGATTGGCACAAGGGGGCAGTGGGTCGGGGGTGGGCGCAGCTGGACAATGAGCCAGGGATTGACACAGCTGGACAGTGAGACAGGGATGGGCACAGCTGGACACTGAGGGGTGGGCAGAGCTGAGCACTGAGCCAGGGTGGGCACTGAGTCAGGGATTGGGACAGCTGGACATTTGGCCAGAGCTGGACACTGAGCCATGGGTTGGCACAACTGGACACTGACCCAGGCTGGGCACATGGATTTGGGGTTGGATAAAGGACTCTGAGCTCATGGGGTCCAACCATCCTTCAAAGCTCGTTTTTTCCCCCGAGGAATCCTGACAGCTTTTCCAGCCAGGAGCAGCAGAGGGCAGGGAACTGTGGAGTTGTTGGGTTGGAATCAGGGAGATCATGGAATCCAACCATCCCCAGCACCGCCGTCCCACAGGCTCTGGGAGGTGGGGTGGCACCATGTCCCCATTGTCACCATGACCCCCCTGTCCCCCAGGTGCTGCTGCAGGTGCTCATCATCCTCACAGGCAACTACAACTTCTTCAACGCCCTGACCATCGTGCTGAGCTTCTCCCTGCTGGACGAGGAGCACGTGGGGCGCTGGCTGGGCAAACCCCGCCGGCGGCACGGCTCCGGTGAGACCCCAGGGCATGGTGTGGGATGGGGACAAGGGGACACTGTGGGTCACTCAGCCACCCCAGGGTGAGGGCTATGGGGCACAGGCATGGAGTCAGGGGATGGTTTGGGTGGGAAGGACCTGAAATCCATCCCAGGTTGTTTCAACCTGGCCTGGAGCTGCAGAGGGACTGGGGAAGGCATGGAGGGACAGGACACAGGGAATGGCTTCCCAGTGCCAGAGGGCAGGGATGGATGGGATCTTGGGAAGGAATTGCTGGCTGGGATGGAATTCCCAGAGCAGCTGTGGCTGCCCCTGGATCCCTGGGAGTGGCCAAGGCCAGGCTGGACACTGGGGCTTGGAGCAGCCTGGGACAGTGGGAGGTGTCCCTGCCATGGTGGCACTGGGTGGGTTTGAGGTCACTTCCCACCCAACCCATTCCAGGTTTCCCTGAATCCTTCCTCCTGTTGGGGTTGGAGCTCCAGTGAGTCAGAGCTGGTTGTGGGGAAGGAGGAGGAGGTTTCAGTTCCCTCTGAAATCTGGGAATTCAAGAGGAATAAATTGTCTGTGGGATAATCCCCTCTGGGGGGCTGTCACCTCCTGGTGGGGGGGGGGGGGACTGTCACCCCATAGAGGAGTTTTCCCCCTTGGAATTCTGCATCCCAGTGTGGCTCTGCTGCTCCTGATGGAAGCAGTGGGACCCCCAGGATCCCTGGTGTGGGGGGCTGGCCAGGGGACAGGTGACACTGTGGGGGTCCCAGATGGGCTCTAACCCCCTCCCTGCCCCAGCCTGGCCCCCCAGCCTGGGCTCAGTGCTGACCACCCTGCTGGAGCTCAGCACCTACGGCCTGCTGCTCTACTGGACTGTCCACTACTTCGGCCTGGAGGTCAAGTGGGACAAGAAACTGCTGGAGTCCAAAGTGGGTGAGTCCTGGGGGGCTCAGACCCCTTTGTCCCCACTGTGGGGACATCTCCCTGACCCCGAGGTTTGCTGTCCCTCGGCTGCAGCCTTCACCTACCACGAGTTCACGACGTGGCTGCGCACGGTGACACTGCCGCTGGTGGGGGTGGCCTTCCTGTCGCTGTCCTGGGAGATCCTGGTGGCCATGTACCGGTGGGTCTGGGGACACTGGGAGCCCCCTGAGGTGTGGGGGGCGCTGGGAGTCACCTGAGGTGTGGGGGGACATCGGGGTGACACGCCAGGGAAGGGGTGACCCCATTCTGGGATTTGGGGTGGTCGGGTGGAACTCCCCTTCACTTGGGGGGGGTTTAACCCCTCACCCCAAATTTGGGGGTCTCTGTGCCCCCTCAACCCCCCATCCGTGTCCCCCAGCTGTGCCTGTGTCCGTGGATGCTTCTGGAAGCTCTGGGCCACCCTGCAATGGGCCATCATGGCCACGGCCACCGTCAGCCTGTTCGCCGTCAGCCTGGTGAGCCCCGGGACACTCTGGGGACACTCTGGGGACACTCTGGGGACCCCAAACCCCCCCAGGCCGTGCCAACCCCCCCGTGCCCCCCCCAGGTGCCCTTCACCTACATCGAGCACGAGTCCAACGGCAAGCTGTGGCCTGGGATCCACCAGATGTTCGGGGCTGTGGAGAGGTTCCAGGTGGTGAATTCCTACGGCCTGTTCCGGAGGATGACCGGCGTGGGGGGACGGCCAGAGGTCATCCTGGAGGGCAGCTATGATGGGCACAGCTGGACGGTGAGCAGGGTGGGCAGGGATGGGCACTGAGACCACGGTGGGCATGGCTGGACACTGAGCCAGGGTGGGTATGGCTGGGCAGTGAGCCAAGGGTGGGCACTGAGCTGGGGATTGGCACAGCTGGACACTGAGCCAGGGGTGGGCACTGCAGGGCAGTGAGACAGGTTGGGCACAGCTGGACACTGAGCTGAGGTGGGCACTGAGTCAGAGCTGGAAAGTGGAAAATGGGCACAGCTGGACACATGGATTTGGGGTTGGATAAAGGACTCTGAGCTCATGGAGTCCAACCATCCTTCAAAGCTCAGCTTTTCCCCCTGAGGAATTCCAACAGCTTTTCCAGCCAGGAGCAGCAGAGGGCAGGGAATTGTGGAGTTGTTGGGTTGGACTCATGGAGTCCAGCCATCCCCAGCACTGCCAAGGCCATCCATGTCCCCAAGTGCCACATCCACAGGGCTTTGGAATCCCAGCAGGGATGGGGACTCCATACCATGCCAGGGCTGGACAGCTTCCAGGAGGGAATTCCTGATAATCCACCCTGTCCCTCCCCTGGCCCAGCCTGAGGCTGTTCCCTCTCCTGCTGTCCCTGTTCCCTAGGATTAGAGCCACCCTGGGTCCTTTCCCTGGGGCAGGACAAGGCCCTGGGTTGGATTGGGTGCTGGAGGGGCTGGATGTGTCTCTGTCTCACAATCCCAGGATTTTTACGTGACAATGACCTTTTTCTGGGGCTGTGGTGACTCTGGGCACTCAAATCCAAAATCAGTGCTGTCCTTGTCACGGAATCCTGAGATTTTGGGTGGGAAGTGACCTTCCAGAGCAGTAGGAAATCTGGACTGTCCTGCCATTGTCACACCCTGGGGACACCTCTGGGCCACCCTGGTCTCTCCTGTCCCCATCCCTGCCCTTCCCCACCCCACAGGAGATCGAGTTCATGTACAAGCCTGGCAATGTCACCGTGGCCCCAGCGCTGGTGGCTCCTCACCAGCCCCGGCTGGACTGGCAGCTCTGGTTTGCAGCGCTGGGCCCTCCCCAGAGCAGCCCCTGGTTCAGCGCGCTGCTGCTGCGCCTGCTGCAGGGACAGCCCGACGGTCAGTGCGCTGGGGACAGGGCTGGGGGACATGGGGACAGGGCTGGGGATGGGCTGGGGGACATGGGGACAGGGCTGGGGATGGGCTGGGGGACATGGGGACAGGGCTGGGGGCATGGGGACCAGGGCTGGGGACATGGGGACAGGGCTGGGGGACATGGGGGTCTCTGGGGACGGGCTGGGGACATGGGCACAGGGCTGGGGATGGGTTGGGGGCATGGGGACAGGGCAAGGGGCTCTGGGGATGGGCTGGAGGCACTGGGGACAGCCTAGGGGGCATGGGGGTCTCTGGGGACGGGCTGGGTGCTCTAGGGGACATGGGGACTCTGGGGGTGTCCCTGGCAGTGTTTGGGGTGTCCTTGGGATGTCCCTGGCAGTGTTTGGGGTGTCCCCACTGTATTTGGGGTGTCCTGGCTCTGTTTGTATTTCCCCACTTATTGGGGTGTCCCTGGCTCTGTTTGTGTTGTCCCCACTGTATTTGGGGTGTCCCTGGCTCTGTTTGGGGTGTATTTGGGGTGTCCCTGGCTGTGTTTGGGGTGTCCCTGGGATGTCCCTGGGATGTCCCTGGCTGTGTTTGGGGTGTGTTTGGGATGTCCCTGGCCCCGTGTCCCGCAGTGATCCGCCTGCTGCAGACAGACCCGTCCCGTTACCCGTTCCACGGCCGCCCGCCCACCTTCCTGCGCGCCCAGCTCTACAAGTACTGGTTCACCTCCTCCGATGAGGGCAGGTGAGCAGCCAGCTCCCCCTGACCCCCCAGCCCGTTTGGGGGTTCTGGTGTCACCGAGTCCCCCTGTCCCCAGCTCGGCTCCGTGGTGGCGCCGGCAGCTCGTGCAGGAGTTCTTCCCCTCCGTGTCGCTGGGAGATCCTGCGCTGGAGAGCCTGCTGAGCCAGCACGGCCTCAAGGTGGGCAGGGCTGGGACCCCAAACGGGGCACTGAGCCCTTCCCTCAGCACCCCTGATCCCTTCCCTGGGCCCTGAGCCCCTGCCATGACCCCAATCCCATTTCCCTGAGCCCTGATCTCCTTCCGTGGGTCCTGATCCCCTTCCTTCCATTGCCATGACCCCAATCCCAGTTCCCTGGGTCCTGACCACCTTCCCTGGTCTCTGATCCCCTTCCTGCTACACCCCTGACCCCCTTCCCTGGCTCCTGACCCCTTTCCTGGGCCCTGATCCCTGTCCCTCACCCCTGACCCCCTGCCATGATCCCAATCCCATTTCCCTGGGCCCTGACCTCCTTCCCTGCCCTCTGATCCCATTCCTTAGGTCCTGATCCCATTCCCTCAGCACGCCTGACCCTCTCCCTGCCCCCTGACTCTCCCTGACTCCCTTTCACTTGTCCCCCCAATCCCCTCTTTCCCTTCTCTCCTTCCATGACCCCAAACCAAACCCCTTTAGCCTCCTCTTCCTGACCCCAACTCTCCCTCCCCGACCCCATTTCTCAGCCCCCAGCCCCATTTCTCAATCCCCCCACCCCATTTCCCAGCCCCCTCCCCCACACTCCAGTCCCCTGTTTTCCTGCCCTGCTGACCCCATTTTCCCCCCAGGACAAACCCCCCCTGCGCCGCCGAGGTGACACCGCCCTGCCGCAGCTCCTGGCGTCCCTGCGCCGCCTGTGCCACCCCTTCTCGGGTCCCACCGTGCTCTGGTCCCTCTACCTGGTGGCAGCCACCGTGGGGCTGCTGCGGGCGCTGGCCAGGCGGGGGTCACCCCCGGGGCGCCACAAAGCCCCCCGGGAGAGGGAGCGGGATCGGGGCGAGCGGAACGGCGTGCGGGGCGAGCCCAGGGCCAGGGACAGTGACAGGGGACAGGGCGAGCCCAGGGCCAGGGACAGTGACAGGGGACAGCCGGAGGGACGGCACGGCAGCAAGAGGAAGAAGTAGCCAGCGAGACCCCCCGGAGATGGAGGGTGGGGGTCGCCAAGGGGTGCCTTCAGCACGGTGTGGCTGTGCGGGGGGATGCCACCCGGGGCTTGGGGACAGCCTGGGGACAGCTCGTCAGTGCCCGGGGACTCCTGGGGACTTCTCCTTGCTACCTGGGGACTTCTCCCCAAAACTCGGGGGCCGCTTGGGGACACCTTCCCAGTGTCCGGGGACCCTTTGGGGACACTGTCCACTGCCAGGGACCCCTTGGGGACACTGCCCCAGTGCCCAGGACCCCCTTGGGGACCTTTTGGGGACCCTGCCCCGATGTTTGGGGACACTTCCCCACTGCCAGGACCCCTTGGTGTCCCCATGGTGGTGGCTCAGCACAGGTCAAGGGTTCAGAGCAGCTCTGTGCCCGCAGGTTGGGGCAGTGTGGGCAGTGCCAGCCCTGCTGTCGCCCCGCCCAGCCCCTCAGGTCACTTTGGGGTCCCCCCGGCACTTTGGGGTGCTCCCCTCGCGCCCCCACCCCGCTCTGCCCCTCAGCCAGAGGTTTCCTATAATTTTCTAATTAAAGCCTTTGACATTCCAGCCCCACAGCTCTCCTGGCATTCGGGGGTAGGCAGAGTGACCCCGCAGAGGGGACATGTGGCAGACGCTGATTTATTGGGTCTGGGGGCGCTGTGGGGGTCCCGGCGGGGTTTCGAGGTCACCAGCAGAGCTGCCCCGGGCAGTACTTGTTGATGAGCCCCTGGTAGTACCCGCGCAGCTCCTGCACGTCGGGCAGATCCTCCTGCTTGGTGTACAGGTCGAACTTGCTGCGGGGACAACGGGGGGCTCAGGTGACACCCGCGGACCCTCGGGGGGTCCCAGCGGAGCCCCCAGACCGCCCCGGAGCCCCCCAGCACCCACTTGAGCTCGCGGACCCAGGGCAGCATGCGCCTGTCCTCCTCGGAGCACAGATGGTCGTAGTCGCCGTGGGCGTGCCAGGGGTAGAAGGAGTGGAAGCGAACCATGTAGAAGGCCTGGGTGGGTTGGGGACAGGGTTGGGGTGACCCCGCTGCACCCCCAAACCCCAGCCGGGGGTCCTGAGCCCCCTCCCGGGGGTCCTGAGCCCCCCTGCCCGGTCTGAGCTCACCTCCTTGGGCAGCACGAAGTTGTTGAACTTCATCACTTGGTACATGTACTCTGAAAATGGGGAGGGGGCTGGCGAGGGGCTGGGATGGGGCAGGAGCCCCCCGGAGAGCCACAGCCCCCCAAAAGTCACAGCCGTGCCGTCACACCCCCTTTTGGGGTGGTGGAAAGACCCCCCCCCCGGTGTCCCCAACTCACCATCGTGGCCCCAGGACATGAGGACATTCTCCAGGCCACAGCCGGGCTGGTACATCCCACACTCGGTGCTGGGGAAGAGGTGAGGGTTGGACCCCAAAAACCCCCCAGCCCCAAAATCCCCGACCCCAAAACCCCCCTGGCCCCAAAAATGCTCCAGCCCCAAAACCCCCAGCCCCAAATCCCCCCCAGCCCCAAACCAACCCAACCCAAAAACCCCCTAACCCCAAGCCCCCCTGTCCCAAAAACCTCCAGCCCCAAAACCCCCTAACCCCAAACCCCCCGCCTCACCTGTACCGAGGGTCTTTGGTGTCAGGGTTGTCGTGGAACGTGGAGTCCCCATAGACCACCGACTTCTGCACCTTGCAGCCCACCGGGAAGGTGTCCCCCACCACTGCCCACTGCGGGAGGGGACAGGGCTGTCACACACCCCCAGGAGGGTCCCCAAACCGGGGGGGACTCCCCGAACCCCCTCGGCACCGCGCTGCTCACCTGCGGCTCCCCGAACAGCACCAGCACCTTGCCCAGGTCGTGCAGGAGCCCCACGAGGTGGAACCAGTCTGGGGACAGTGTCAGTGTCACTCGGTGTCACCCCCGGGCTTGGGGACATCCCAGCCCGGCCCTACCTTTGTCGGGGTGCGCCCGGCGGATCCCCTCGGCTGTCTGGAAGGCGTGGAAGGAGTTGGGGAAATCCACGTCGGGGTCGGACTCGTCCACGAGCTGATCGAGCAGCTCCAGCGCCTCCATCACGGACATCCTCCGCAGCGAGCACGAGCCGTACTGCGCCAGCTGGGGACACGTGGGGACATCGCGAGTGCCACCCGGACCCTCCCTGGGGTGGCGATGGAGGGTGGATGACCCCCAAACGGGCTGGGATGGGGACAGGCTACAGGTGGGGACATAGGGATTGCCACCCGGGACCCTGCCTGGGGTCGGGTGCCCCTCGGTGCCCCCGAACGGGCTGGCACGGGGCAGCGGGGCTGGGTTTGGGGTGCAGGGGGATGGCTGGGACATCCCCCGGCCGTGAGGGGACACAAGGTGACCCTGGGGAACGCGGGGTGAGCCGGCGGAGTTCCCACCTTGCTGCGCACGAACTGCACGGTCTGGTGGGTGTGCATCAGCAGGTAGGTGTTGTACACGCGGTCGATCAGCTTCCCCTCCTGCCGGGAGCGCCGCGGGCTGGGGGGGGACCGGGGGGACCCCAGTGTGCCCCCAGGGTGCCCCAGTGTGTCCAGTGTGACCCCAGTGTGACCCCAATGTCCCCCCAATGTCCCCCCTGTGTGTCCCAGTGTGTCCAGTGTGACCCCAGTGTGTCCCCCAGTGTCCCCCCAGCGTCCCCCCGGCCATCCTGGGGTGGCAGAGACCCCCGGGGCTCCTCCGACAGCAGGGTGTGGCTGGGGGGCAGCCGGAGCCCGAGACCCCCCAACACCCACTGTGCAGTGTGGGACCAACGGGACCCCCACACCCAAGGGACCCCCAGGACCCCCTGGCACCCGCAGCTGATCCCGCCGACCCCCACGGGACCTTTGTCACCCACCTTGCACCACAGGACCCCCATGACCCCCGACACCCCCCCGGTTTTGGGACCCCCCCCCCCTGCCCCCCACTCACGGTGTAGTTGCGGAACTCAGTCTTCTCCTTGCCGGTTTTGGGCTCCTCGGAGCAGCCAGGGCCCTGCGGGGGGACAGAGGTGACTCAGGGGTGCCTGAGTCCTTTCCCCCAGCCCGGACACCGCGGGACAGGGACAGAGGGGACTCGTGAGTCCTGTTCTGCTCCTGTGGCCCAGGCACGGCGGGACGGGGACAGGAGGTTGGGGACAGGAGGTTGGGGACAGGAGGTTGGGGACAGGGAGACACTGACACCGAGGGGAGACCTGGGTGTGTGGGGTCACAGCATGGCAGGGGGTCACAGTGTCACACACCGCTGCATGGGGTCGCACATTGTCACCAGGTGTCACACATTGTCACACGGTGTCACACACTATCACACACTGTCTATCACAGTGTCACACCGTGTCACATGGTGTCGCAGACCAGCACATATTGTCCCCCCAGGGCACAGAGGGACCTGGAGGTGCTGCCGCCGATCCCTGGGGGGTCCAGCCCAGGTTGTCCCCGGGTGGGGACAGCAGCTCCGAGGGTGGGGACAGTGTGGGGGTCCTGCTCAGCCCCGTGGGTGCTGCGGGACCCCCGGGCTGGCCCTGACCCCTTCTGTGGGGCTGAGGTGACACCCCCATGGCAGGGAGGACATCGCCAAGGGGTCTCCCCTGTCCCCAAGTCTGGGGTGGCCCAGGCCTGTCTGTCCCCCCCGAGCCCCCCTGCCCACACTCACTGCCTCGAGGGTCTTCATGGTGGCTCTGGTGGCTCCCGGGCTGCGGGGAGGCCGAGGGACCCCCGGTTTTATGGCGGGGGGTGGCGCGGGGGGCTCCGCCCTGCCCCGCGGGGACAATCGGTGACCAGTTAACCCGGCCGGTTAATGTTTGACCCCCCGCCCGCCCGGGGGGCTGCGGCTCCGGGGGACTGCGGGGGACACCTGGCGCTGCCCCGGGCTGGGCACCTCGGGCTGGTGACCCCCGGGCTGGGCACCCCCGGGCTGACACCCCCGGCCCCGCTGCGCACGGAGACCCCCGGCTGGGGCTGCGGAGTGACCCCGCGGGGGGACATGGGCACTGACAGTGCCGTAGCGGCGACACCGGAGCCCGACGGGGACATCGCCATGGGCAGGGGTGCGACAAGGCACGGGTGGACACAGACACGTATGGGCATGGCCAGGACAGGGCACGGGCACGGCTGGACATGGGCATGGCCAGGGCACGGACACGTGTGGGCACAGGCACGGCTTGGCACGGACACGTGTGGGCACGGGTGGACACAGACACGTGTGGGCATGGACAGGGCACGGACACGTGTGGGCATGGGCACTGCTGGACATGGGCACGGCTGGACACGGCTGGACATGGGCACGTGTGGGCACAGGCACTGGTGGACATGGGCACGGCTGGACACGGCTGGACATGGGCACGTGTGGGCACAGGCACTGGTGGACATGGGCACTGCTGGACATGGGCACGGCTGGACACGGCTGGACATGGGCACGTGTGGGCACAGGCACTGGTGGACATGGGCACGGCTGGACATGGGCACGTGTGGGCACAGGCACGGCTGGGCATGGCCAGGACAGGGCACGGACACAGCTGGACACTGGCACGTCCCCTCGGGGGATGTGGTCAGGGATGCCACACACACGTGTCCGGGGTCGTCACGTTGTCCCCACTGTCCCCTCTGTCCCCCCAGCCCTGCGGCCGCAGCCACCCCGGACACGGCCGTCCCTCGCTCACCCCTGTCCCCATTCCCATCCCCACGGGGACACCACGCTCCATCCCGCTCCTCCTCACACGCTCAGTTTATTCCACACAAAGCAGAATTCCCGGCGGGAAGCAGCGATGCTCCGCGCCGTGGGACAGCATCGGGACAGGCGGCGAAGGCTTGGGGACACCCCGCTCCACTCGGGTCCCCACGGTGGGCTGGGAAGTCGTGGGACACCCGTGGGATGGACACAGCTCCAGGCGGCATCCATGGGATCGCATCCCAGGAATTCCCGGGACGCGCAGGGGACACCTTGAGACATTGCTGGGACATCCTGTCCCAGAACCTCTAGAGACGCCCAGGTGATCTGGGGCTGGGGGTGTTGGGGTGCCCCGGGGGTTGGGGAGTTCCTGGGATTAGGGGTGTTCCCAGGAATAGGGGTGTTCCTGTGGGAATGGGGTGCTCTGGGAATGGGAATGGTCTGGGAATGCGGGGTGGTCTTGGGGTGTTCCGGAGGGAATGGGGGGATGCTGCTCCTGGGGTCACTCATCCCTGTCCCACCGGACCAGGGGGTGACAGCCCTGCCGGGTGCCACCGGCACTCTGGGGTGACAGGGACACCCGGGGTCCCCTCGTGTCCACAGGCCACCACCCCGTGTGGGCACCACTGAGCCTGTGGGGACAAAACGTGTCACCAGTGGGGCCGGGAGTGTCCCCGAGGGTGCAGCAGGGGACAGGGTTGGACAGGATAGGGCCAGGAGTGGGGCGTGGGACCCCAAACTTTCCACTGTCCCCCCATTTGGGAGCACCTCACCTTCGCCAGCACCGCCAGGGCTGTGGGTGACACGGGAGGGGACACAGGACAAGGTGCCAGGGGAGGGGACAATGCCCACGCCGAGGAGGGCAGGACACCCCAGCACCCGGGAAGGTGCCAACCCCAAACTGGGACCCCCGAGTGGGAAGGGGCTGGGGGCTGCCCTGTCCCCCCAGCCCCGAGAGGGGTCCTTGCAGGACCACCTCCCGCACGGCCGCAGTGTCACCCTGGGGAAGGACAGGGGTGCTGGGGGTGCCCTGGGGGTGTCACAGCGGTGTCACAGCGGGCACCGCAATGCTGAGTCAGCAGGAGCGCGGGGGGGTCTTGCACGAGGTCGCGGTGCTGCTGCGGTCAGCGGGATTCCCGCTGGCCCTTGGACCCGCCCGGCCACACCGGACACTGCCACACAGCACGGGCCACCCCGGGTCACCGCGGGCCGCCGTCAGCCACCAGGGGCCACTCTGAGCCACGGAGAGTCACCGTGGGCCACCGCCGGTCACCGCGAGTCACTGCGAGCCACTGCCAGTCACTGCGGATCACCGTTGGCCACCGCGGATCGCTGTGGGTCAGCACGGGCCACCACCGGTCACCGTGGTGCCACCGTCGGCTGCTGCGGGACGTCACTGGCCAGCACGGGCCACCGCTGGCCACCGTCTCCCGGCCCCCGGTCCTGCGCGCTGCATCAGGGGGTCGTGGCGGCAGGAGCCCCCCGGGGACACCCCGAGCGTGGCCGCGACAGTGCTTTGGGGGTCCCGCGGGGCGGGGAGGGGTCGCGCCCCGCCCTCAGCCGTAGCTGTGGGGGCTGTTGGGGTTCATGGGTGACGAGTCGCGGCGTCCCGACTGTCCCCGCAGCTGCCACAGGCGGTGGCTCAGGTTCTGCACCTGGCAGGTGCCCAGCACGCAGCCCACCCGCACCAGGTGCCCCCCGGCGTGGCGGCGGCCCCGGGAGGGGCGGGGGTCGTGCCGGGGGTCTCGCAGTCGGTCGTGTCGCAGGACGAGGCGCCGGACGTGCCACGGGGGTGGCCGGGGGCGAGCTGGCGGTGCCGGGGGTGGCGCGGGGCGAGCCAAGGGCCGTGCCGGGCGAGCGGGGCTCGGTGCCGCGGGGTCCGGATGAGCTGCGGGGCCGGGGGGTCACCGGGGGGAGAAGCGATCCGCTCCGGGGGGCTCCGCGCCGGGGGATCCCTGCGGGACAGGAGCGACACGGTCAGCGGGCAGAGCTGCGACACCGCGACAGCCGCGGGGACACCGCGGGAGCGCCGAGCCAGCGCCGTGCCAGGGGCGGGGAGGAGGAGGAGGAGGAGGAGGAGGAGGAGGAGGAGGAGGAGGCAGGCGGGGCAGGGAGCTGCCGCTACCTGCAGCCACACACGTACCGCGAGCGCACGGACACGCGTGTCTCATACACACTGTAACACAAACACGGACACGCGTGTCCCACCCACACACACACACACACAGTGTGTAACACACGCACACACTGTGTAACACGCGCACACGCGTGTCTCCGCACACGACACGCTGGGCACCCGCTGACCCCCAAAACCGCCACCGCTCCCCCCAGCTCCCACCCCCGGTTCCCCACGGCTCCCCCCGCCCCGCCCACCGCCTTCCCACGGCCGCTGCCCCGCCGGTGGCACCCACGAGCCCGCCGGTGGCACCCACGCCCGCGCCCCGGGCACCCGCGGGGGTCCAGCCTCAGGGCACCCCCAGAGCGCCCCGGAGCTCCCCCGTGCCCCGGTGCCCCCTCTCCTGGGGACACCCTTGCCCATGGGACTCCTGAGTTCCAAGGAACTTGAGCTTTTGGCCCAAGCCTTAACCCCATCCTCCTTTTCCCTTTTTTTAATACTTTCTCCCCATTTTAACCCTCGCCCCGTGCCCCAGAGGACCCCAGCCCCCCATCCCCCTGCCCCTGTGGGGGTCGCGGTGCCCCAGGGTTGTCCCCCAGCCCGCCGGGGCCGGCAGTCGGGGATTCCCGGGGCAGCCCAGACCCGCTCCTCGCGCACAGACACGCACACGCGTGGGGCTGTGCACACTCACACTCACACGGGGGTCTATCCGGGCCCGAGGTGCCCCTCAGAGGGGGTTCCGCCCCCCCAGGACCCCCCGGGCGCCCCGAGCTCTTGCACACACCTAACTCCATCCGGGCGTGTCCCAAACCTCGGCCACCCCGCGCCCCCCGCGGGTCTGGGACCCTGCGCCCCCCGCCCGCCACCGCGGACACGGCGGGAGATGGTGGCCGGGGACACCCAGGTCCCCACTGCGGGCAGCTGCGGGGGCGTGGGGGGCACGGGGGGAGCGCGGAGGTGGCTGCGGGAAGGGGATCGAGGGAAGGGGATTGAGGGAAGGGGGTGCGGGCGGGCAGGGGGAGCGGGTAGGGGGGGTCAGGCAGGGGTTCGGGCAGGGAGGGGTCCGGGCAGGGGGTCGAGCAGGGATCCGGGCAGGGAGTCGAGCAGGGATCCGGGCAGGGAGTCGAGCAGGGCGCCTCACCTGCGGGGCGGCAGGGCCCTGCCGTGGGGCAGCTCCAGCAGGCACAGCGCGAAGCTGACGCAACCCAGCGCCAGCGGGGCCGGGGCTCGCATGGCCGGACGGTACGGGACGGGACCGGCGGCGGCGGCGGCTGCGGAGAGACCGGGAGGGTGGCTCGGGAGGGGTCGGCGGGGGGGTCGCGCTGGGCTCCGGCCCCAGAGCCCCCCCTGCCCGTTCCTCGCCGCTCCCCGCTCCGCTCCCTCCCTGTCCCGCAGCCCGGGGACGCGCGGGGTCCTGGCTCAGGTACCTGGCGGGGATCGCGGCGCGGTGGGCTCGGGTCGCTCTGTCCCCGCTCGGCACTGCCGCTCCCCGCCCCGGCTCAGGTTAAATATCGCCGGGGCCGGCGGGCGGGAGGAGCCCAGCGGGACGGGAGGAGCCACGGGCGGGAGCAGCCCCGCGCCGCCCTCGGTTCCGCACCGGCCCCGGAGCCCCGGCCGCGCACCGGCTCCGCTCCTTCCCCCCACCCCACACCGCTGCCGCAACCCCGCAAGTCGCACACCGCCCCGGTCCCTTCTGCCCCGCGCGGGATTCGCACGTTCCCCGAGCCTCCCCAGTCCCGCACCCCCGAGCCCCGCACCGCTCCCGGTTCCGCTGCGGCCCGGCCGGGCACAGAACCAACCCCGCACCGCCTCCCCGCACCGCCCAGGGCCCGCAGGAGGCTCCGCACCAGCCCCGCACCTCCCCCCGGTACCGCACGTCCCCCGGTGCCCCCCTGCCCCGCTCCAGCACCTTCCGCTGCCCCCGGGACCTTCCCGGCGCAGGGCTGGGGCAGCGATTTTTGGGGCTGGGGTACCCATCTGGGGGGCAATGCAGCGGGGCTGGGCTGGAGCTATCGGGGGACTCTGGGTACCCCCAGGCCCGGTGCGGGTAGGACCAGGCCCGTGGTACCCCTTGCCACGTCGCGCCGTGCCCTGCCAACCCGGCCGTGTCCCTCCCGCCTGGCACCGGCGGGCAGCGGAGCCCCCCGGGGCACCCCGATATCCCCCTGCCCCGGCCGGGAGCTCGGGGGCACAGAGCCCCCCAGCTCCCCTCGCTGCCCCCCACCGTCGGCTGCATCCAGCCCAGCGCAGTGCCCCCAGCCCGGGCAGCCCCTCCTGCCCTCCCCGCTTCTCCCAGGGCTGATTCCATGTTTTCAAGCATCACATGGGGCCTTGGAAAACAAGTAAGGAATGTAAATCCGCAGGGATCAGAGCAGTCCCGCTCCTGGCGGGCAGCAGCTCCCCCAGACTGGGCTGTTGGGGTGTCCGGGGGGGGACAGGAGCTGGGGGTCCCGGGGGGCTGACAGGGCTCGGCAGAGCAGGGGTCCCACAGCCTCCCTCCCGGGACCCCAACTCTTGCTCTGGACGGGGTCTGGGTGCTCCCGCTGGGGTCGGGGCGATGACCCCCAGCACCCCCGGGTGTCCAAGGCGGGGTTCGGAGCCCAGGGTTGGGGTTACCCTCTCCCCCCGCCGCGGCTCCCCAGGCCGAGGGGCCTCCGCGTGCCCGGAATCGCTGGGATTCTTCCGCATTATCGGGACACAAAGGCTCCACACACCCGCGCGGAGCGGGGGATTTGGGGCAGCACCTGACCGCGGGGCGGTGGGGATGGGGCGAGGGGCGGCGGGACAGAGCCCCGACAGAGCTGCGACACGACCATCCCCGGCGCCGCGGGCCCCGAGTCCCGCTCGGCTCCCGGGGGAGATTTCTGCGGCGTTCCGGGCTCTTCCGCGGGGTTGCTATTCCCGCGGGAGGGAAAAGCCAGGCTGAAAGCAGCTTCGGGAGCCGCGGGTGGAGCAGGCAGGGCACCCGCTGCCCTGAGTGCCCTGAGCCCAGCGCCACCACCGCGGTGTCCCCAGGGCTGTGCCCGTGGGATGTCACCCTGTGGGATGTGGAGCACGGATGCAGAGGGTGACATCTGTCACCCAGCACGGCCCCGCACAGCGCCAGCGCCCCATCAGCCACCCCAGGGCCGTGCCGGGGGTCCTGCCTGGGGCTCCCCTCCCAGGATTGTGCGAGTCCCCGTGTGGGGCAGTGCCAGCCGCTGTCACCCCAGGGACAAAACAGTGTCACCAGCATCAGTGTCAGCGGAACAAGCCCGGGCACGAGGAGGGGGCTCGGGGGTCCAGCTGAGCCCCCTGTCCCGCAGCAGGGACAGAACTCCCTTCCCTCTCCTCCTCCTCAGGGATCACCATTCCCGGAGCCCCGGAAGGATCCCGGGAGCTGTCCTGCCCTGCCCGGCCGTGCTGGATCTCACTGCCACTCCCGGGTGACCTGCTGGAGCCACCCGGGGAGCTGCTGTCACCCAGCTGCGCCACAGCTGGACCCACACCGGGAGCTGCCGTCCCCGGGTCACCTCATCTGTCCCCGGGGCCCGCCAGGACTTTCCCTCTCTCCCTCTTTCTCTCCCTCTTCCTCTCTGCTGGCTCGCAGCCCTGGGAACCCAGGAGAAGTTTTAATTAGCTTAATTGCCTCCTGGCCGAGGCCCCGGGGCAGGGCGGGGGCTGGGAGCAGCACCCGCAGCCCCTCTGGGTCACCCCCGCCCCCAAAAAGCGCCGGAGGGTGCTGGGACCCTCCAGGGGTGCCCACCGTGTCCCACGGGCAGGGCCGGGGGGCACAGCCGGGACCCCCAGGCCGAGGGGTCGATACCCCATCCCCGAGCCCCCCGGGACCCTCTGACTGGCCCGGCAGCCCCAGAGTAGCCGCACGCGGCTCCGGAGCGCTGTCCCGCCGGGGAGCTGTGCCAGGGCTGCTCCGGGACATCGGGATCCTCAGGGCCGCGGGAACGGCCGGGGATCGCCGGGAGAGGGAGAAACCACTTCCTGCAGCCCGCAGACACGTGAGTGTCACCAGTGCCACCAGCATTCCCAGGGTTCTTAAGATCCTCAGCGAGTCCAGCATCCTTCAGATCCCCAATGTCCCCAGCATCCTCAGGAACGCCAGCATCCCCGGTGTCCCCAGGGTCCCCAGTGTCATCTCCTGTCCGACACGCGGAGGGTCCCGGGCACACGGCACACGGGCTCTGCACGTGCCTTAGCTGCCGTGCCCGTGTCCCCATTCCTGTCCCCACCCCCGTGCCCTGTGCCACCGCTCTCCCTGTGCCCCCTGCTGCCGCAGCGGGTCCCGCACAGCTCCCGTGTCACCCGCTGCCACCGCGGCCCGTGGCTGGGCAGGACCGTGGCACCGGCAGTGCACCAATCCCTGCGGTGCCAACCCCTGCGGTGCCAATTCCCGCCGTGTCCCCGTGCCCGTTCCACCCTGGCACAGGACAGGTCACACCCCTCTCTCACCCCCGGCCGCTTCCAGCCCGGTTTTCCTGTTCCCACCGTCCGTCACCGCTCCGGTCGCACGTCCCTGCTGCCACCCTTCGCTGGTACCTGTCCCTCGGGCTGTCCCCAGGTTGTCACCCGGTCAGTGCATCCCTGACCCCGTGTCACTGTCCCGTGGATCACTCCCGGAGATCCAGCGGGTCTCGCCTGATCCTTGTGTCCTCTTTGGCCACACGGATCCCACTGTGCTGCCCCCGAACCGGGATCGGCTGTGGCTCCTGCGCACGGGGACACAGGGATGCGGGGACATGGGGACATGGGGACATGGGGACATGGGGACGGCCAGCCCGGTGCCAGAC
Organism: Entomyzon cyanotis; assembly: GCA_024500445.1. Lineage (NCBI taxonomy): Eukaryota > Metazoa > Chordata > Aves > Passeriformes > Meliphagidae > Entomyzon > Entomyzon cyanotis. The sequence continues at coordinate 4,313,253 of JAKEPQ010001019.1, forward strand.
CCCCACCCGATGGCTCAGCCCTGCTGGAACGGGCGCGTGGCACTGGGACAGCTGCGGCTCGATGACACCGGTCAGCACTGTCCCAACCCCGTGGGATCACCCGGTGTCCCCTGGAAGTCGCCGTGCTGTGCGACAGCGGCCCTTTCCGGGTGGGTCTGCCCGCGAGCGGCGCAATGGGGTCTCTGCGGGGACCGCAGTGTGACAGCGGTGCCCGGAGGGTGGCAGCGGTGGTGCCCGCGGCACGGAGCCAAGCGTGTCCCGACTCCTCACATGTCCCGACACGCGGCGGCCGGAGGGGCCGGGCGGGAGGCGCAAGGGCCGGGCAGGGTTGCATCACCCCCGGCCGGGCGCGGGGCGCGGCGTGACCCCGCTCTGGGGGGCTGCTGGGGCGGGCTGCACATCCCGGGGATCCCTCCTGCCGGGGAGGGGGAACCCCACGGCCGGGGGATGGGGATGCCCGGGGCTGTCCCTGCCCCGCAGCCCTCCCGGCCCGGGGACACCGTAGGGACACGGGGGGTGAACCCCGAGGCTGCGGCCGTGGGGAGCACCCGGTGCCGCTGCTGCCCGCGGCCTTCGCACGGCCGGAGCGCTCTGGCCGGACCCCCGGCGCCCCTCGAGGCCGGGCGGTGCCGAGCTGCCCCCCCATGCCGCACGCACCCCACGTCCCGCTCATTCCCGCGTGGGAGTGGGAATGGGGATTTTCCCGATGAATCATTCCCGGCTCGGCAGCGGCTGTGCCCCGGCGTGTGCCCGCGACCCCGTGCCCCGGGACGGCCCCGGCCGGCGGCATCCGAGCGGCGGATCCTGACCGGGACACCGGGCGTGTCCTGCTCCTGCTCCTGGCACGGGAGAGCTCCGGCGTGGGGCGCTGGCTGGGCGGGACGGGATGGGATATGGGATATGGGGTATGGGATATGGGATATGGGATACGGGATATGGGATGGGACGGAACAGGATGGCCACACTGCCACCTCGGCCGCCGCTTCGTGCCAGTGGCACCAGGGGCTGTGCCAGGGCACGCTGCCACCTCAGCAGCCCATGGACCCCAGCCCTGTCCCCAGCAGTGCCGGGGGGTGCAGGGCTGGCTGCACAAGGACATGTGTCGCGCTGGGAGCCGCTGGGGACGAGGGACGGCGCGGACAGATCGCAGCGCCCGGGAGGGACAGGCACCGGACACGTGCTGCCCACCGGCCGTGGGTCACTCCCGTCCCGGGAGGCTGCAGGGAATGTCGCGCTGTCCGTGGGTGAGGGGCTGCACGGCACCCCCCGGGGTGGGGACACCGCACCTCGGGGACACGTCCCGGTGGGTGGGACACTCCCGTGGGGGACACACGGTGTGCAGTGGGGGGTCGTGCCCAGCTGAGGAGGGTGGGCACCCTGGGGGCCGTGCGCACCTAAAGGGGCTCTGTGCTCACCTGGGGGGACCCCCCACATCCGGGGGGATGTCTGTGCGCACCTGCGGGGTCGGTACACCTGTGTGGGGTGGGCCGTGCCCACGCGTGTCCGTGCCCAGGCTGGGCCGGTGTCCGTGAACACCGGGAGTGTCCCTGCGTACGAGAGGGCCGTGCGCACCTGAGGAGTCCGTGCACACCGGAGGGGTCAGGGCACACCCCTGTCCGTGCACACCGGAGGGGTCAGTGCACACCGGAGGGGTCAGTGCACACCTGAAGTGTCCGTGCACACCTAGGGGGTCAGTGCACACCTGGGTGGTCAGTGCACACCTGGGGGGTCAGTACACACCGGAGGGGTCAGTGCACACCCGGAGGTCCCCTCCATCCCCTCCCAGGGAAGCCCCGCCCATAGACCCGCCCCACACCTCTGACCACGCCCCATTCACCGCTAACCCCGCCCCCTACCTGCTCCGCTCCTCCCATCCCGTCGCAGCCAATGGGAGGCAAGGCCCCTCCCTCCCTCAGCCAATGGGAAGCGCGGCCCCGCCCCCCGCGGCGCCCGGCGCTGGCGCAGGCGCGGTGCGCGCGGGGCCAAGATGGCGGCGGCGGCGGCGGCGGGCGGTGGGCGCGGGCGGGCGGCGGCGCCCTGAGGAGCCGAGCGCGGCCTCGCGGGGCTCCCGGGGCCGGCCCGGGCCGCCCGCGCCGCCATGGCCCGCCTGGCAGACTACTTCGTGCTCGTGGGATACGATCCCGGCAAGCGCGGTGAGCGGCAGAGGGACGGGGGGGCCGGGCCCGCGGGGCTGGGGCTGAGGGGTGAGGGCGGGCTGGGGCTGAGGGCTGAGGGGTGAGGCCGGGCCGGGGGCTGTGGGGTGAGGCCGGGCCGGGGGCTGTGGGGTGAGGGGTGAGGCCGGGCGCTGTGGGGTGAGGGGGTGAGGCCGGGCCGGGGGGCGCGGGGCCGGCCTTGCAGGGTGGTGCTGGCCCCGGCTGCGGGCCCGGGCCGAGGTTGCGGGGCCATCCCGGGGGTGCGGGGTGAGCCCGGGCCGGAGCCGTGCCGGGGGTGCGGAGCCATCCCGGGGGTGCGGGGCTGTGGCCGCTGCCGGGCCGGGCAGCCCCGGGCGGTTCTCAGCCCCCGTTTCCCCGTGAAGCGCTCTGCGCAGCCCCCGGGGAATCTCCCGGCAGCCGGAGCCGCCCCTGCGCGGTTCGGCGGATTCTCGGTTTGGGTGTTTTCAGTCTGTCCCCCTCCCCCGCCGTGCCGAGCTGTCAGCGCTCCGGAAACATCGCTGCGCTCGCAGGGGGGCGGCAGTGCTGTCCTCCGGGGATGTCCCCAGGCCTTGTCCCGCTGCGCATCCACAGCCCTTGCGATGGGACACGGTGCCTCCGATCCTGCTGCCAGCGGGCATCCCCAGCCCCTGGGATGGGTCATTGTCCCCCCAGCGCCATTCCCCAGCCACCCCCAGCCCCTCGATGCGCTGTCCTGCTCCCAGTCTTGCTCCTGGGCATCCCCAGCCCCCTGCGATGGGACACGGTGCTCCCAACCCTGCTCCCCTGGCCATCCCCAGCCCCCTCAGGCAGCTCCTCGTGCCCTGTCTGCCACCTCGGACACTGCTGACCCCAGGTGTGTCAGACACCTCATCCCTCTCTCCTCTCCCCATCCCTGCTCGCCGTCAGGTGCTGCTGTTGGTTGTTTTGGTTGTGGACATCCCTCATTTGGATTTAGGGTCTCTTTCCGTCGTGTTTCCTTCTGTTTCCTGCCCCAGCAGCTTTCGGGGAAGATGAGCTTTGGCAGTGTTACAGAGGAGGTGAAGTGACCTAAACCCAGGGCTTTGTTGCAGAACTCCCCCGGAGCACCTTTCCCCACCTGGCACATCCCCAGGCTGCTGGCTGTGGTTATTCCAAGCCTGTGCTTGGAGCTGGGGCAGGGGAATCCTTGGGGGTGCTGATGGAGCCAGGAGCTCGGGTCAGACCCACAATCCCGAGGTTTGGGGTGCTCTGTGTGCATCCAGCCCCATCGCTGTCTGTCTCATCCCGGAGCAGCCGGGGATCCCCGGGGGAAGGCAGGAGGAACGTGCTGTGTGTCGGCAATGCCGGAGAGCAGAGCAGGCTGGAGCAGAGCTCAATGTTTCCTGAGGGCTTTCTGATCGTGTGGTGGTGTGTTGTTGTTGTTGTTATTATAATTATTGGTGTTATTGTTACTATTGCTATTATTGCTATTATTGTTATTGCAAGCATTTTCCCACACTGTGTTGTTTGGGATTGGGATGTGCAGGAGCTGCTCTGCCGTGGGTCACACCGTGCCCAGGGTGGGAAGGCTGTGGGAGATGGCAGGGAATTCCATCTGGTGGCACATTCCACGTCCTCTCAGGAGCGAGGGGAGGGCTGGAGCCATGCTGGGGGGTTGTACCCCCTTTGTCCTGCTTCCCAGTGCTTCCTCCTGCATCTTCTTCCTCACGTGCTCCCTGAGGATGCTGCAGCTGCTCCCTGCACCTTCAGGCTGGTGCTTTGTGCTGGTTGGTAGCTGCTGGGGCTCAGGGACTTGGCGTTCCTCTGGCCTGGTGTGCCCAGAGCCAGTGTCCCGTGTGTGTCTGGGGTCATTTGGGGTTGGTGTGGGGAGGAAGGGCAGTGCTGTGAGGTGGTGTGGTTAGCTGCAGTGGGACAGCCGAAAAGAACAGGTGTAGGTGGGATCTTGGGAAGGAATTCCTGGCTGGGCTGGAATTCCCGGAGCAGCTGTGGCTGCCCCTGGATCCCTGGCAGTGTCCAAGGCCAGGCTGGACAGTGGGTCTTGGAGCAGCCTGGGACAGTGGGAGGTGTCCCTGCCATGGTGTCCCTGAGGTCCTTCCCACCCAAACCATTCCAGGATTCTGTGCCACCAGGAAGGGAAGAGCTCCCACTTCATATATTATGTTTGTCTGATGTAAATATTCACTTTATTTCGGTGTAACTCACGTCTGCAGGGAGGGGATGGATCCAGGATGTTGTGGGGAGATGGGTCCATCTGGATGGATGCTGTAGATGGGACAGGTCCGGGGTGGGTCCAGGATGCCGTGGGGGATGGATGGATGGATGAATGGATGGATCCAGGATGCCATGGGAAGGGGACAGATGTGGGACACCAGCCTGAGCCAAGCTCCTGGCTGCTGGGATAGCCCAGCCAGAAGTGACATCTCCAGGATGAGGTGCTCAGGAGTTGTGGCATCTCTGTGACAGCCAAAGCAGGCCCCTTGCTGTCCCAGCGTGGAGATGTCGGAGCATTCTCCTGGGCCATGTCCCCAGGGCTATGCCAGCCTGTCCCCAGGGCTGTGCCAGCCTGTCCCCAGGGATGCAGAGATGGACCCACACCGGTTCTGTGGTTTTTGGGATCAATCTGGCAGCATTCCCGGCTCACTGCCCTGTTTTCCCACTCCCCCTCGCTGCTTAGATAACGCTGGAGGAACGGCAGCAGCGCTCATCTGCCGGTGACTAATTGCTGTACAGGTTGGGTGGGTCTGGCGGAGCCGTGGGCTGGGCCGTGCCGTGCCTGGCTGGGCCGTGCCAGGCTGGGCCGGGCCGGGCCGGGCTGGGCTGGGCCGTGCCGTGCCGGGCTGGGCCGTGCCAGGCTGGGCCGGGCCGGGCCGGGCTGGGCTGGGCCGTGCCGTGCCGGGCTGGGCCGTGCCAGGCTGGGCCGTGCCGTGCCGGGCTGGGCTGGGCCGTGCTGGGCTGAGCTGGGTTGGGCCATGCTGGGATGGGCTGGGCCGTGCCAGGCTGGGCCGTGCCAGCCTGATGCCATACTGGCACCTCCCCTGTGAAACTCACGTGTAAACAGAGCTGGGCTGAGCTGCACAAGGGCAGGATGGGCCCTGGGCACTGCCAGGGTATTCCTTGTGGTCCTGAATCCCAGCAGTTCCCTGCCTGTGGCATTCGTGGTCAGACAGGGATGGGGTTGCAGTGGGGGATGTGAAAGGGGAAGATCTGCTGGGGTGAGGGGAGCTGAGGTGGCTCTGCTGCATCTCCAGAGATAGAATGCCAGGATGGGGTGGGTGGGAAGGACCTCAGAGCCCATCCAGGGACACCTTCCACTGTCCCAGGCTGCTCCAGCCTGGCCTTGGACACTGCCAGGGATTCAGGGGCAGACACAGCTGCTCTGGGAATTCCAGCCCAGCCAGCAATTCCTTCCCAAGATCCCATCCATCCCTGCCCTCTGGCACTGGGAAGCCATTCCCTGTGTCCTGTCCCTCCATGCCTTGTCCCCAGTCCCTCTGCAGCTCTCCTGGAGCTCCTTTAGGCCCTGGCAGGAGCTCTGAGCTCTCCCTGGATCCTTCCCTTCCCTTCCCTCCCAGCCTGGCTCCATGAGCTGCTGTCGTGGCCCAGCAGTTTGTGGGAACAAAACCAAAAGCAGATCCAGGCTGGAGCAGTTTGGGATCACTGTAGCCACCACATCCATGGGGTTTCCTGGAGGAGCCCCATGACCTCGGGCTGTGCTGCAGGGCCTGGGACCACATCCTGCTCCTCTGCCCGGGGCACAGAAGGGCTCTGAACTCTTTCAAGAGCTGCGGGTTTGGCTCTGGAGCTGAGGCCTTCATGGCCTGGTGTGAGCTGCTCCAGCTGCCCGGGCTGTCCATGATCCAGGAGGGTTTGATCCGGATGCTTTTCCTGGATCCAGAGCCACAGGGATGTGCTCAGGGATGGACACACCACCTGCCTGGCACGGTGTCCCCATGTCCCTCAGCTGTGCCAGACTCCCAGCCAGCTCTGTGGGGTTGTGTGGGAGAGGAGCTCAGGGAAAAGCGTGGAGCTGAGTGCACCCAGCAGTGGGAATCAGATCTTTCCATGCCAATGTCTGTTATATTGTGTGCTGATTGCTCACATTATTCCCTCTAAATGGATGTTTTTAATTCTCCTGCCTCTTCCCAGAGTTGCAGATGGATGGCAGCTTCCCAGAGCCGGGACTGTGCCTGGTTTTACCTGGGGATCTGAGGGATTGACAGCTCCCCAGAGCCAGGAATTGTGCCTGGGAATGACAGCTCCCCAGAGCTGGATTGTGGCTGTTCTTGCCTCAGGATCTGAGGAATTGACAGCTTCCCAGAGCCGGGATTGTACCTGATTTTACCTTGGGAATGACAGCTTCCCAGAGCCGGGATTGTACCTGATTTTACCTTGGGAATGACAGCTTCCCAGAGCCGGGATTGTACCTGATTTTACCTTGGGAATGACAGCTTCCCAGAGCCAGGATTGTGCCTGGTTTTACCTTGGGATCCAAGGGTTTTTCTGTGTATCCCCTGTGGTCAGAGAGTCCAGGAGAGCTCAGTTCCAAACCGTGTTTAGTGTGGCTGAAGGAGTCTGGCAGTTTTGGGTAGTGAGCACTGGATGGGCACGGCCTGGATGGTGGGAGCCAAGACAGCTTGGGATCAGTTTGGGATTTCCTAGGGGGTTAATCTGACAGAGAGTGGGTTTAGATGGGATCTTGGGAAGGAATTGCTGGCTGGGCTGGAATTCCCAGAGCAGCTGTGGCTGCCCCTGGATCTCTGGCAGTGTCCAAGGCCAGGCTGGACAGTGGGGCTTGGAGCAGTCTGGGACAGTGGGAGGTGTCCCTGCCATGGCAAGGTCCCTTCCCCCCCAACCATTCCATGGCTGATTCCTGCTGCCAGGCCAGCCCTGGTGTCGCCTGGGCTGTCAGGGTGGCTGTGGAGGATGCTGAGGCTGCTCAGAGGCCTCGGGAAATCACAGTGGTTTCTGTTTCCGAGCACACAGAGCATCTTCAGCCCACGTTGGTGCCCTCCCTGCACAGAGCAGCTCCTCCAACACCCAGCTGGGGCTCTGGGGGTGGCAGGAGGAAACTGCTCTGTGCTCAGAGCTGCCTCTTGCCGGGAGCTGTCTGGGGCAGGGGTTTGGGGTGTTTTTGTGTGGGTTGTGTGACGAGGGATGGCACAGACAGGACACATCCTGTCCTTCCCGAGGTGCTGTGGGCACACACAGGACACATCCTGTCCTCACCAAGGGTGCTGTGGGCACACACAGGACACATCCTGTCCCCCTCAAGGTGCTGTGGGGACATGTGGGACACATCCTGCCCTTCCCGGGGTGCTGGCAGCTCCTGGGGCTGGAGCTGGTTCCCGGTGGGAGAAGCTGAAGTGGATGCACAGAGCTCTCAGGGCTCATCCTGCTGCTGTCCCACCCGTGGTTAGGGCTGGGTTCCAGCTGTGCTGGTGGCACCCATCTGTGTCACTCTGTCGTGCGTGGCTGAGTGACTCAGGTTTGGCTCAGGGCTCTGGGAAGGTCTAAGCAAAGCCCCCGGGGTTGGCAGCAGTGGTGGAGCTGTTTGCTGGGTCAATATTTGCACAGGGAAATCGAGGCTGGCAATGGCCCTGCCACGTGCAGAGCTGCTGCTGGCCACGTGCTGGCTGTGGGAAAGGTGGGATTGCAGAGGGGCAAAGCCAGAGAGACCCCAGAGCTGCTGCAGGGCTGGAGAGAGGCTGGGAGAGCTGGGAATGTTCCCCTGGAGAAGGGAAGGATGCAGGGAGAGCTCAGAGCTCCTGCCGGGGCCTAAAGGAGCTCCAGGAGAGCTGGAGAGGGACTGGGGACAAGGCATGGAGGGACAGGACACAGGGAATGGCTTCCCAGTGCCAGAGGGCAGGGATGGATGGGATCTTGGGAAGGAATTCCTGGCTGGGCTGGAATTCCCAGAGCAGCTGTGGCTGCCCCTGGATCCCTGTCAGTGTGCAAGGCCAGGCTGGACACTGGGTCTTGGAGCAGCCTGGGACAGTGGGAGGTGTCCCTGCCATGGCAGGGTGGCACTGGGTGATGGCTAAAGTCCCTTCCCACCCAACCATCCCAGGATTCCCTGTGCAGCACTGCGATGGTGTCACTCCTCCCTCCAGCCCCCACAGCATCCAGCTGCAGCCAGCAGTCTAGGAACTGCAGCCCCTCGGATCCCAGCTGCTCCATCAATCCTTGTCTCCTTCCCTTTGAACTCCTGCCTGGGAAGAGCAGCTCTGTGGGCTGTGGGTCTCACCCCAGTGACAGTGCCAGTGCCAGTGGTCACAGCTGTCCCCAGGCAGTGCTGGGGTTGGGGTTGGGCCTGAGCTCTTCCAGCTCCACTGAGGAGAGATTTGTCATGGAATTGTGGAGTGCATGATGGAATTGGAAAATCCCTCTGAGCCCATGGTCAGGGATGTGGGGCTGGAGCAACACCTGAGCAGGGAAATCAGAGATTTCATTTCTTCCCCATTGGAGACCTTCCTGTGTCCAGCGGGATTTCCTTGCCAGAATTCCCTGCTGCTGTGGCCAGGGAGGGTGTCCAGCAGTGTGACAGTCCCTGTTTTGGGAGGTGGCTGTAGGTGAGGTGGACACACTGACCTAACCCAGGTGTCATACCCGGATCCTTACCCCATTTTTGGGTGATATTTTATTTGCTGCCAGTGAGCATTTAGCGCATTTCTGTCTGCTCTCTCCCAGCTCAGCTCACGTTTCTCTCCGAATCCAATGCCTTTCCTTATAGCAAATTCCCTTTCCCATTCCCAGCGCCGGGCTGGAGCAGCAGCTGTGGTTTTATGGATGCTAAAAACACAAACAAACCCCACTTGGGGTTCAACTCCTCCCCGGGCTGCAGGAGGAGGAGTTAACCCCACAAACCCCCTTGGTTCTGTTCCTGTGACACCTGGGGGGATCGGGATGATCCGGGGGGATTGGATGGGATCTGCAGGAGCTTTTCTCCCTCCTCTCTGCAGGACTGTGGCTCTGACGCCTCCAGGGCTGCTCTGCTCCTCTGTGGCTCCAGAGCTCCTGACCACTAACTGCTGCTCTTGTGGCAAACCTGAGCTCAGAGAGCCTGCAGGCCTCGGGGCAGGGAATTCCTGCTTGGGGAATGCTTCTGTCCCAAATCCACAGCGTGTCCATCCCTTCCGGGGTGGCAGCTGGTGCCAGGGGAGCCCCAGAGGGTTTGGGGGCTGCTGGGACCCTCTGGGGGAGTTTGGGGACTGGTAGGACACTGTGAGGGGTTTTGGGGACTGGTAGGACTCTCTGGGTGAGTTTGGGGACTGTTGGGACCCCATGAGGGAATCTGGGGACTGGTAGGACCTGTGAGGGGATTTGGGGATTGGTGGGACCCTCTGGAAGTGGCTGGGGACTGTTGGGACCCTCTGAGAGGGTTTGGGGACTGGTAAGACCCTGTGAGGTGTTTTGGGGACTGCTGTGCCCCTGTGGAAGGGCCTGGGCCTGGTTTTCGGGCCAGGCAGTGTGCAGGGCTCAGGGCACGTGCAGAGCAGCACTGAGGCTCTCCCTCTCCCTCTCCCTTCCTCCCGCAGCAATTCCAGAGGTTTTTGTTGCTGGAGCAGCTCCGAGTGCCACGTGTCCCCTGGCAGGGAGCAGCCGCACGTTCGGCCTCCTCGCCGCGATCTGGAGAGTCTGGCGCGTTATGTTCGTGTGTGTGAGCTCTCTGGTGGGGATGAGGGAGGTTTTGGGGAGGAAGAGCCGAGTGTGGTGAGTGTGCAGCTGAGGTGTTGCTGCGGGGAGCTGCAGGAAGTGCAGCAGAGCAGCTTCTCGGTGAGCTCTGCAGCATCTTCCTGCCCCAGCCGGGGCTCTGCTGATGGCACTGATAAGGTCACTCGTGTGTGACACTGCCACATCCTTGCAGGGAGCCCAGAGCAGGGCTGTGCTGGAGCTGCTGCTCTGATCAGCTGCTGATCCCCTGGGTGCTCCGATGGCTTTGCACCCAGGGCAGCAGGGACAATGGCCTGTGCTGCACATTGTGCCTCCCAAACCTCCCAGTGCTCCTGGCCTGGGCAGGGATGGAGCTGGGAATGGTCTGGAGAACTCTTGAGGGAGCTGGAAAGGAGCTCAGCCTGGAGCAAAGGGGATCAGGGGGACCTTGTGGCTCTGCACAGCTCCTGACAGGAGGGGACAGCCAGGGGGTCAGGCTGTGCTCCAGGGAACAGGGACAGGAGGAGAGGGAACAGCCTCAGGCTGGACATCAGCAGGAATTCCCTCCTGGAAAAGGCTGTCCAGCCCTGGCACAGCTGCCCAGGCCGGGGCTGAAGTCACCTGGGGACATTGTCAGTGGTGGCCTTGGCAGTGCTGGCAACGGTCAGACTCGATGCTTTTCCAACCCAAAGAATTCCCCAAGTCCAAGTCAGCTCTGCTCCAAAGCTGCCATAATGTTGCTCTTTCAGGCGGGAAAAGCCTCTGCCCTGGTTTTAGGATATATTATTATATATCCTTATATTTTAGGATATATTTGCCCTGATATTTGGTGTTTTGTGAGACTCCTGCAGTCACAGCCCTGCTCCTGTCAGTGACACCTGGCCAGCCCTGCGGCAGGTTCCCTTCAGGATGCCCAGCCAGGCATTGGGAAGTGCCAGTTTGGTGTTCCTCTGCACCTTCACCTGCCAGCCCTGATATCCTTCAGTGGGGAAAGCTGGGAATGAGCTTTCCAAGGGCAGGGAAGGGCTGAACCCTGGGCAGGTATCACTGCTGCCACCTCGCTGTCCCTCTGCAGGGCTGTGGGGACACTGCTGTCCCTCAGGCACAGCAGCTCTGTCAGGGGACAGTCGTTGGTTTCAGCCTCTCCCGGCGCTGTTCCATGGGTTTGGGGATGAGCAGAGCTGTGGCTCTGGGAGTTCATGTGGGATGAGCCCAGGAGGGGCTGCTGGGCTCCCTCTGGCCAGGCAGGTGATTAGAGAGGACAGTGATTAGCTTCTGCATGGGATCAAGGTGAGCTCCGGGCAGGAAGGAGGTCAGACAGCGCCAGGGATGGACAGTGCTGACCTGATTCCTGCCGGGAGCAGTGCGAGCCTGGCTGATTGCTGCAGGAATTCTCTGGGCTGTCAGCTCCGGCTGGGGGTGTGGCAGCTGTTCCCAGGGCTGGGAGTTCCTGCAGTGATGTTTGTGATTCCTATAGCTGCACAACTCCTGACAGCAGGGTGGATCCAGGTGGGGTCAGGCTGTGCTCCCGGGAACAGGGACAGCAGGACAGGGAATGACCTCAGGGTGGACATCAGCCCATGGAAAGGGCTGTCCAGCCCTGGCACAGCACAGCAGTGCCTCAGCACCTCGCAGCCAAGAATTCCTTCCCGCTATCCTATCCAATCCCATCTGGCAGTGGCAGCCGTTCCCCCTTGTCCCAAGTCCCTCTCCAGGCGAGCACAGCGCTGTCCCGGTGACATGCCAGCGGAGCAGGGGACACAGTGGCACTGCAGGCTGTCCCAGAGCCATTCCCTGCCTGTCCTGAGCCAGCTCCTCCCTTCCCAGCCTCCCAGCAGAGCGGGGTTCTCCTGGGGAAATTTCTCCGTCCATTCAACTTCTCCTTCCTCCCTCTCTGAGTTCCTCTTGGCTCTCCTGACTCAGGTCTGTGTTTTCACTTCACGTTTTCTTTCCCTCCCTTTTTTGGGTGGTTTGGAGCACGTTCAGAGCTGCTTTGCTCCTGTCACACACGATCTGCATCCACGCTGTTCCCACCTCTCCATGACATCCCTGTTTTCCCTTCTCCTCCCAAGTCCTGGCAGTGGAGTCACTTCACCATCATTAGCACAGAGGGTGGGAATGTGTATTTTCTTCTGGATTCTCCTCTGACCCGAGGTTTTCTCAGCAACTCTGGTTTTATATGAGGACCTTTTACGAGTGGTGGATTTCTTGGGAATTCCATGGAGGATGTTGGAATTTTGTACTTTCATTTAATGGTGGTGCACAGCTTGAGGTTTGCTGTGTTTGGGGTCTGGGTTTGGTTTCAAGGAGCAGCTCCAAGAGCTCCTTCCTTCATCCCTGGATCCCTGGCAGTGTCCCAGGTAAGGTGGACAGGGCTTGGAGCAGCCTGGGACAGTGGAAGGTGTCCCTGCCATGGTGGCACTGGATGTGAGGTCCTTTCCCACCCAAACCATTCCAGGATTCCCTGATTGCGATCTCAGCCTTTTCAGGGAAGTTTTTTCCCCAGAAAAAGCACTCCTTTTCCCCAAGGCCCCTCTGAGCATCCATGAGCGTGTGTCAGCCCTTTCTCCTGGCCGTGAAGGATGCAGGTGGCAGCAGGCCAGGCAGGAGGAATGTGATCCGTCATCGCAGACAGCTCTGCACGCGGGGATGAATCGGCAGCACCAGAAATCCAGCCTGGAGCCTGCCGGGGTGAAGTCATGAGACAGGCACAGGGCTGGGATCCTCTGAGTCATCCTGGGAGAAATCTGTTCCCAAATCCAGAGCGGTGGGAAGCGCGGTGGGAAGCGGAGGGAGCAGCCGGGAGCGGCGGTGGGCTGTGGGGGGGAGGAACAGGGCTGAGGGAAGCTCCTCCAGCTGGGTTTGCTGCCTTTCACCATAAATGGGGAAATTTGCCTTCACACCTCGTGCAAAGGGGGTGTGAGTCTGCGGGGAGTGGGAGAAGGAAACATCCGAGGAGGGACGAGTCTGGAGAGAGTGTGGGGCTGAAGGAAAGGCCGTAGTGGTCTTGTATCTGTGGGGAGATGGGGTGGGGTCTGTGGGATGTGGGGCAGGAGATGGGATGGGGTCTGCAGGAATATGGGGCGGGGGGGGGGGGGGGGGGGGGGGGGGGGGGAGGAGATGGGATGGAGCCCACAGGAATATGGGATGGAGATGGGATGGAGCCCACAGGAATATGGGGCTGGAGATGAGGTGGAGCCCACAGGACTGTGGGGCTGGAGATGGGGTGATGCCCACAGGGATATGGGGCTGGAGATGTCCTGACCAAGGAGACAGTTTCAGTTTGGAAGGTGAAATTCCAGTCTGTCCCAGTGGGAGCACTGGGTGCAGCTCCAGGAGGATCAGTGTCCTTGTGGAGTTATCAAAACAAACCAAAAACCCCCAAACCTCCCCAAACCAAGCAGCCCCCCCGCCCCAAAGCAGTGCCAGTTTCCCCGGTGTTGTCAGCCCAGGGAATCAGACACATCCCTGTTAAGGATTTTACCCCAAATTCCTGGGAATGCTGCAGGGCACAGCAGCTGGCAGCACAGCTGGCACCGTGGGGAGAACAAGGAGAGGAACCCCAAAGGGATGGGGAAGGATGGATGTGGACAGGACAGAATTCCCAGGGGGGGAAAGGAAGGGAAGGGAAGGCAGTGTGTCCTGCCCTGGAGCAGGAGGGCTGAGGAGGAACCTGTGGCTCCCCAGGGCAGCACCTGGGGACTTTCTGAGGTGTCCTGGGTGTGGTGCCAGCCTGGGGGACCTGTCCTGTCCCGGGCAAGGCTGCTGTGGGATTTGCAGCTCTTCTGGCAGATGGAGACTGCCAGGCTCCAAGTAAATCCCAGGATTTACTGGGGTTTCCTGGCGCTCGGCTGAGACGGGCTGGAGGTGATGCTGGGATGGGGGATGGACTGGGGATGGGGTCAGCCCTGGACAGGGACCCCCAGGAGGGGACAGGGACTCCCAGGAGGGGACAGGGACCCCCAGGAGGGGACAGACCCCTGCCAAGGTCACAGATGGGTGGTATGGGAGCTTGGATCCAGCTGCTGTGGGCACCTGTGCCTCCTCACCCTGCCGGGATGCTGGAACTGCGAAAAATCCCAAATAGTGGGTGAAGGAGGGGAAAGGGAACCTTGGGGTGTGCTGGGAGCTGGGTGACATCGTTCAGGCACAGGGGGAGCTCACCTGGGGCTGTTGGTACCTGCTGGGAGCTCACCTGCTCCAGCTGCCCCCCAATGCAGATCCTGCGTTTCTCTATTCCGTTGGTTGTTTTTAATTGAATCATGGAATTGTTTGGGATGGAAAATCCCTCTGAGCCCAGCGAGTCCAAAATCCGCAGCACTGCCCATGTCCCCAAGTGCCACATCCACAGGGCTTTGAAATCCCTGCAGGGATGGTGAACTCCAAACCTCCCTGGGCAGCTCCTTCCAATGCCTGACCACCCTTTCCATGAAGGAATTCCCTAGTATCCACCCTGCCCCTGCCCAGCCTGAGGCTGTTCCCTCTCCTCCTGTCCCTGTTCCCTGGAGCACAGCCTGACCCCCTGACTGTCCCCTCCTGTCAGCAGCTGTGCAGTGCCACAAGGTCCCCCTGATCCCCTTTGCTCCAGGCTGAGCTCCTTTCCCAGCTCCCTCAGCTTCTCCTGGTGCTCCAGACCCTTCCCAGAGCTCCCCAGCAGCATCCAGGGATTTCTGCTGCCTCAGACTCCAGAAGGATCCAGGCCCTGAAGGTGTAGGGAACATTCCTGCAGCATCAGGAATGGGAGCAGAGCTGAGGCTTTGGCACACAGGAATTCCCAGGATAACCTGGGATGAATCCTTCTGGGCTGTTTAAAGTTTGTCTGAGGGATAGTGGCATTGTCACCAGCCAGGCTGGGAGAGCTGGGAATGTTCCCCTGGAGAAGGGAAGGATCCAGGGAGAGCTTCCAGCACATTCCAGGGCCTAAAGGGACTCCAGGAGAGCTGGGGAGGGACTGGGGACAAGGCATGGAGGGACAGGTCACAGGGAATGGCTTCCCTCTTGCAGCCCTCCTGCTCTCTGTCCCTGAAATCATCTCAATGGGATTATTTTGCATTATTTTCCTTGGCTTCACTGCCTCATCCCAGCCCAGGAGGGCTTTGGGGTTCATGGAATTTTCCAGGCACTGGAGTGGCTGGAATGGAGTGACAGAAAATGGGGGACAAGGCAGGAATTGCTGGACACCTCGTGCTCCACCCCAGAATCAAAATCCCACCTCCTGTCACTGGCTTTGGGCAAAAGGAGGATGAGGAAGGAGCTCTGGAGGAGCAGGGAGAGTCGGAAGCTGCTCCTAGCTCTTGGATCTGTTCCCAGAAATGTTTGCTGGGAAATGTAGACTCTCCTCCCCGGGTGTGGAGCGAGGCACAGGGACATGGTGGCTTCATCCCAGCTCTGAATCCAGCGTGGGATGGATGGGATGGAGGGAATGGGTTGGTGCTGAGCTCATCCAGTGCAGTTCCAGTGCTCCATGTCTCATTCTGGTCAGATTTGGGTCTGATTTGGGGCAATTTTGGGTCTGATTTGGGGCAATTTTCCCACTTCCTGTTTGATGCCGATATTCCTGTCAGGAACCTCTATGTCCTCCCTTTTTTAAACACCAGAAAGGAAAATCTTCTGGATGCAGATTGTGTCTCTGTCCCTAGTCTGTCCCCCCAGCCCTGCCTTTCCCAGAATCCTCTTGGTCCCCCTGTTTTCCTGGAGAATTTTGGGATGAGCAGTGTGTTCCCATTCCCCCTGTTTCCAGCAGTGCCGGGAAGGCCTGGGATTCATCTGTGGGATTTCTCCCAACCCCATGGGATAAACCAACAACCCCCTGTGCCCACGCAGGGATTATCCCAATCCTGCCTGGCTCCTGAGCTCTGGGAATGTCTGGGAATTCTCCTGCTCAGGGTGGGTTGTCCCTCCCGTCCCTCCTCCCCCGAGCTCTTAATCCATGGCCAAGTTTGGAATGCTTACGGTGTGTTTGCCCAGTTTTCTGGCCATTAGCCTGTGGTTTTGGGGGTTTTGGGTTTTTTTCCTGGGATTGGTGTGTCTGGAGCCAGCTGTCCAGAAATCCCCAGTGGTTTGGGGTCAGTATGGACATCACTCAGTACTCCTGAAAACCCAAGCGGGACAGGAAGCTGACGTTGGAGAAAACACTTGAATTTTCGGTTAATTCCCATTTTTTTATCGTTAATTCCCATTTTTTTTATTTTTCAATCGTTTGTTGCTCATTTTTTCCTGACCTTTGCTCCATGTCTGACTTGGTTTTGCCCCTCATGTGTTGTCTCGGTGGTTTGGGGCTGTTTATTTTATTGTTGAACTCTATAAGGGTTGTTTTTTTTGGTAAATCCCAAGATGTTTTTCCTGCTTGTGGCTGAACGGGGGGTCAGTCACTTGTTGAGGCTTTGGAAAAACCGAAACCTACGCTGGAGATGGGATTTGTTTGGGTCAAATTCCAAGGGTTTTTTTATTTCTTTTCTGGGAAATCAGTGTTTTGCTGTGGGGAAGTGAAGCTGTTTGGGACAGAGGGATGGCCATGGTCAGGGTGGCTCCTGCACTGGTGGCTTTGCCATTCCAGAGAGAATGGAGCCAGGCTGGGAGAGCTGGGAATGTTCCCCTGGAGAAGGGAAGGATCCAGAGGAGAGCTCAGAGCTCCTGCCAGGGCCTAAAGGAGCTCCAGGAGAGCTGCAGAGGGACTGGGGACAAGGCATGGAGGGACAGGACACAGGGAATGGCTTCCCACTGCCAGAGGGCAGGGATGGATGGGATCTTGGGAAGGAATTGCTGGCTGGGCTGGAATTCCCAGAGCAGCTGTGTCTGCCCCTGGATCCCTGTCAGTGTCCAAGGCCAGGCTGGACATTGGGTCTTGGAGCAGCCTGGGACAGTGGGAGGTGTCCCTGGATGTCCCTGGGTGGGCTCTGAGGTCCTTCCCACCCAACCATCCCATGACTCCATGACCTCAGGCACTCCCACAGCTCTGGTTGATGGGAAGGGCTGGGAAATGCTGCTCCATGGGATCCTTCTGAGAAGGAAACACAGCTCTGCTCCTCCACCCAAAGCCAACAGAGCAGGGCAGGGACTGAGCCTCTCCTCCAGGGCCACACCTGGACACACCTGGTGCCTCCCTGGAAGAGGATCCTGGGCAGAGGACAAGGCTGGAAAGGTTTCCATGTGACTTGAGGAGCTCCTCCATCTCCACCAGCCTAATCCCCCATTGCCTGAAAGAACTCAACTGAAATCCTTGGATCATTCTGAATTGATTTTGAAGAAGATGGGAAAACCTCACTGGAGTAAGAAAGGTCTGGACAGACCAAGAGTGTCCCCCTGAGCACCTGGAATCACAGCTGGATGTTTGGAGGGATGACCATGGAGCTGATGGATCATCAAGGGAGGGGAGGTGTGGAGCAGAGGAGATTCCAGCTGGAGCTGCAATGCTCTCCTCACTGAGGCTCCTGGCACATTCCACACGTGGAGCTTCCAGCCTTGGAATGACAGCTCAGACTTGAGAGAGCAAACATCCATCTCTGCTGCTGCTCTGCCAGAAAAACTGAGAATCACAGAGTTATGGAATGGTTTGGGTGGGAAAGACCTCAGGGACACCACAGCACGGACACCTCCCACTGTCCCAGGCTGCTCCAAGCCCCAGTGTCCAGCCTGGCCTTGGACACTGCCAGGGATCCAGGGGCAGCCACAGCTTCTCTGGGAATTCCATCCCACCCAGCAATTCCTTCCCAAGATCCCATCCATCCCTGTGTCCTGTCCCTCCATGCCTTGTCCCCAGTCCCTCTCCACTCAGCAAACATGATTCTCCAGAAATTTCCACCAAAATGGGGAATTTTGAGTCATGCTTTGCATTGATTTTTTTCCCAATATGCTGTCTAAATCTCCCCTCTTTATCTAAAACCCCTGGGATAAGCTGGGAAAGGCCCTGAGTCCTGCAGATCTCCAGGAATGGCTGATCCTGGTCTGGATTCTCCCTGCTCCTTCCCAAAGATTGGAGGGGAGGAGCTGCTCTGGGTCACTGGGGCAGGATCAGGACCATGGCTGGATCCTCTGTGTGCTGTGGGGTTTGGGGAGAGCAAGGGTGGGATCAGCATTCCCAGGGCTGGGCAGAGCAGGGATCAGCATTCCCAGGGCTGGGCAGAGCAGGGATCAGCATTCCCAGGGCTGGGCAGAGCAGGGATCAGCATTCCCAGGGCTGGGCAGAGAGGGATCAGCATTCCCAGGGCTGGGCAGAGCAGGGATCAGCATTCCAGGGCTGGGCAGAGAGGGATCAGCATTCCCAGGGCTGGGAGAGAGGGATCAGCATCCCAGGCCTGGGCAGAGCAGGGATCGGCATTGCCAAGGTGGGCAGAGAGGGATCGGCATTCCCAGGGCTGGGCAGAGAACCTTCAGAGCTGTACCTGCTTCAGAAAATCCCCTGGTTCTCAGGGAAATGCCGATGAGGAAGATGAGGGCTCGAGGGCAGGGTCACTTCTCCATCCCGGAGCAGTCTGTGGTCAGTGGGGTTTCAATTCCCCTTGGCTTCAGCCTCTTCCTCCTCCTGCACCCTCTGCTCTTCCTGCTGCCTCTCCAGCCCCGGGAGAGTCAAATCCCAGGCGAGGTTGTCCACCATGGAGGGAATTCCCTTCTGCAGCACAGATCCTGTGAGAAGCAGCCCAGGGAGCTGGGAAAGGAGCTCAGCCTGGAGCAAAGGGGATCAGGGGGACCTTGTGGCTCTGCACAGCTCCTGACAGGAGGGGCCAGTCAGGAGGTCAGGCTGTGCTCCAGGGAACAGGGACAGCAGGAGAGGGAACAGCCTCAGGCTGGGCCAGGGGAGGGGTAAGGTGGATATTAGGGAATTCCTTCATGGAAAAGGTGGTCAGGCACTGGAAGGAGCTGCCCAAGGAGGTTTGGAGTTCCCATCCCTGCAGGGATTTCAGAGCCCTGTGGATGTGGCACTTGGGGACACAGGCAGTGGTGTTCTCAGGGAATTCTCAAACTTCCCATACTGCTGGAACATTTTTTCCCATTTCAGTTCTGGTGGCTCCAGCACTGCCAGGCCCAGCTGAGGCTCCTGTGGGATCTGAGCTGATCCCCACTTCTCTATTCCATACACCATTCCTGTCACTGTCCCTGCCTGCCGAGTTCCCCCTGGATGTGCCACACTCCAGCAGCAGCTCCAGCCCTGCAGCCACCGCCTGTGTGGGACACAGGGAACAAAAGCTCCTTCTGCCCTCGTGGGAGATGTTGATGCTGGCAGAGTCTGGGTGGAAATGATCCCTGCAGGGTCGAGACAAACTGAGCCAGGCTTGGATTGTTCCTGTTCACTGGCAGGATGGAGCAGGGAGGGCCTTGGGCACCACGTGTGATCCGTGAGGATCCTGGCTGGGATTGGGATTGGGGTTTCCCTCTGGCCTCGGCTGCTCTGCAGGGAATTGCTGGGCAGGGATGGGAGAGGGGTTGGCACTGAGGGCTTTTGTCCTGGAGCTTGGAGCTGCTCTGTTCTGCTCCTGGATCCTGTCCCACTGTCCCACTGTGTCCCTTTGCCAGCTGGGAACAGCTCTGCTCTGCAGCCGGGCTGGGAGAGCTGGGAATGTTCCCCTGGAGAAGGGAAGGATGCAGGGAGAGCTCAGAGCTCCTGCCAGGGCCTAAAGGAGCTCCAGGAGAGCTGCAGAGGGACTGGGGACAAGGCATGGAGGGACAGGACACAGGGAATGGCTTCCCAGTGCCAGAGGGCAGGGATGGATGGGATCTTGGGAAGGAATTGCTGGCTGGGCTGGAATTCCCAGAGCAGCTGTGGCTGCCCCTGGATCCCTGGCAGTGTGCAAGGCCAGGCTGGACATTGGAACAGTGGGAGGTGTCCCTGCCATGGTGGCACTGGGTGGGTTTTGGGGTCCTTCCCACCCCAATCCATTTTGTAATTCCCACATATTTTCCCCACGGGGCAGGAGGGGCCATGGGAGCAGGCAGGGCTGTTTTTAGGCCATGGGTAAATGTTGGTTTTCCCAGTAATTATCACCCGGGGTGCCAGTGGAGCTGGGAATGGCTCCCCTGGGAAGCAGCTGGAATTTGGCATCAGGTAAAAATAGCAGAGGTTCCTCCCCAAAACGCTTTTAGCAGCTCTGGCCACGGAGCCACGGCTGGACAGTGAGAGTCTGGGTGGACATTGGGATCCTCCTCCCCGGGGAGCTGAGCCACAGTGCCCACCTGGGTCATGGAATCTTGGAGTCATGGAATGGTTTGGGTGGGAAGGACCTAAAACCAGCCCTGGCTGCTCCCATGGCCCCTCCTGCCCCGTGGGGAAAATATGTGGGAATTACAAAATGGATTGGGGTGGGAAGGACCCCAAAACCCACCCAGGGCCACCATGGCAGGGACACCTCCCACTGTCCCAGGCTGCTCCAAGACCCAATGTCCAGCCTGGCCTTGGACACTGCCAGGGATCCAGGGCCAGACACAGCTGCTCTGGGAATTCCATCCCAGCTAGGAATTCCTTCCCAAATCCCATCCATCCCTGCCCTCTGGCACTGGGAAGCCATTCCCTGTGTCCTGTCCCTCCATGCCTTGTCCCCAGTCCCTCTGCAGCTCTCCTGGAGCCCCTCCTGGACATTCTCCACCCAACCATGTGTCACTGTCACCTGGCTGCTCTTGGCAGAATCCCAGAGTATTTGGGGTCCAAAGGGACCTTCGGAGGTCACCTGGAATCCCTTAAAGCAGCTCTGGGCCCTCACAGCTTCCCATTTTCCTGGAGGGCTCCTCCAAAGGGATCTCCAGCTCCATGGCTATGTGTGAGGTGCTTTGGGGTGATTTGGGGTGGTCTGAGGGGCTGTGGGGTTGTGTCCCCCAGGGATTTGCGGCAGAGTTTCCTGTCCCAGCCGTGACTCTGGGGAGCAGTCCTGCTGCCAGGATCGCTCCGGGCCGGCAGCGCTTTCCTGCGCCGAGCTCTCGGAAGCAGGCGGGGCTTTTTTAATTTAATTACTTCCTCTTGTGCCTTAATGTTTCCAAAGATAAACACGGCTCTGCCTTGGCACGGGCTCAGGGAGCAGCCGGGCTGTGCCCCAGCTCGGGGCTGGCACGGTGGGGATCTGCCAGGATCTGTCCCCTGGATCACAGCGGTGATTCCATGTCGGGCTGCTCCCTCTTCACCCACATTCCCGGATCCTGGGATCTGCCCTGACCCTTTGGGGAGTGTCCTGAGTGTCACCCCAGCAGTGCTGTGTGTGGGGGCAATCCGAGTGGATCTTCCCACGGGATCTGGGGTGGTGGGAGAGCAGAGAGCCCCACATTCCATGGGCTCCTGGGATTTTCCAGCCACTCAGTGCCAAGGATTTGCCAGCATTCCTGATCCCTGGGAGTTCACACCGCCAGGTCCTGGCAGGTCACAGCTGCATCTGTGGGGAGGTGGCTCTCTCCAGCACTTCTGAACTGGAGAGGGATTAGGAAGAGGTTGAGAGGGATTAGGAAGAGGTTTGAGGAATAATGACTCCCGGGACAGGACTGGTGTGCCCCAGGGCCAGGGGGATCAGCGCTGTCACCTCTGTCACCTCTGTCACCTGCCTCCTTTCAGCTCCCTACAGCCACCAGCTGCTGTGAGGCTCATCCAGAGCCTCCCAAAGCCTCGATTCCCTGAAATCCATGGGGAATCAGAGCTATGTTCCATGGAATTGCTGTGCTGGGAATGAATGCCCCCAGGTCCGTGACATCCCCTGACTGCTCCAGGATGTTGTAACTGGGAGTGAGTGACCCCGGGCTGGAGGGGTTTGCCTCCCGTGGGAAGCATTCCGTGGCTGGATGGAGTTTTTCCAGCCTGGAGTTGCATGCAGACAGTTTGCTTCATCACCCAGGCTGAGGGTGATCTTTATCAATCTTCCTTGGCTGATCCTTATCTTCCCTGTTTCCAGCAGGTCAAGCACGTCCTCAGACATCCCCGAGGTGGACATTAAGCATGGAATGATGCACTTTTTCCTAAATCTTCCCCTTTTTTTAATCTGTACTCAGGACAGGATATGGTGTTCCGGGTGTAACTGTGTGGAGACTTTTGCCCTAAATCCTCTCTGAATCCCCTTGGCTGAGCCAGAAGTGTCCCTGTCCCCCTGCTCCTGCAGGCACCTGGAATTCTTGGTGTCTGGGAAGGGCTTTGTCCTTCCCAAGCTCCATGGAATTCCACTAAGACACGGAGAGAGAACCACGAGTGGGGTTTATCCCATGGGATTTTTCATTCCCTTGTCCCATTCTGGGGGACACAGTGGCTGTGCCACGGCAGGGACGTGGCTTTGGGAGAGCTGGAGGGGACACTGGGTGTTCAGTAAGTGCCACTTCAGGAGGAATTTCTTCGTGGGAAGGGTTGTCCAGCACTGGAACAAGGATTCCATTGCCCAGGGAGGTTTGGAGTTCCCATTCCTGGAGATGTCCAGGGAATTCCTGAATGTGGCACTCAGTGCTCTGGGCTGGGGACAAGGTGGGCATTGGGCACAGCCTGGACTCAGTGATCCCAAAGGGATTTTCCAGCCTCAGGGATCCCGGGATTGGCACAGGGAGCTGCCAGCACCCACCGTTGGTGCTGCTGGGGACAGCGCTGTCCCCTCCTGTGCCAGGGCCATTGCCAGGTGTGGGGACAGGGACTGTGCTCGCCCTGGGCTGGGTTTTCCCGGTGGCAGTGACAGTGGCCGGAGCAGCAGGGCCACCCCAGCCCCACAAACAGCCCCTTTGTTCCCTCCATAGAAAAGCCATTCTCCGTGCTCCTGGCGGGAACACGTCACCAGGAACAGAGCCTGCTTTGTCCCCAGAGCGACACTCGGGTGTTGTTCTGGGGTGGGCTTGGGGGCGGGGGGCTGCTGGGATGGGATAATGGGATGGATGGGATAATGGGATGGGATGGCTCAGTCCCTGTCTCTGCCTCGTTGCTGCTCTCTGGGAGGGAGGGGCTGATGGCCAGGGCTGGAATATCCCAGTTTTCCACTCAGGTGTTGTCTCCAGAGCAGGGATGGGCTGAGGGATGGTCTGGTTGTCCTCAGGTCAGTGTGACACATCTGAGAATCATGGAATGGTTGGGTGAGAAGGGACTTCAAAGCCCATGCAGGGACACCTTCCACTGTCCCACTGTCCCAGAGTGCCCAGGGCCTAAAGGAGCTCCAGGAGAGCTGGAGAGGGACTGGGGACAAGGCATGGAGGGACAGGACACAGGGAATGGCTTCCCAGTGCCAGAGGGCAGGGATGGATGGGATCTTGGGAAGGAATTCCTGGCCGGTCACAGGGGCTTTGGGGGGGATGGGATATTGGGAGGGTGGGATGGGATTCAGTGCCACGGGAGCTCCCTGGCAGCCACAGCCCCAGGCTGAGTTCCCAGCTGAGCTTTCCTGCCTGCGGAGCTTCCTGCCCTGTGCTGCTGCCATGCCAGGCAGGTGCTGCAGCTCTGCCGAGGATGTGCCACTCCCAGCTCCCGGGGAATTCCAGGGGCAGCTGCTGGTGCCAGGCTTTGATCCCAGTGTGGCCCCAGTTCTGGGCTGTTCCGGCCCAGCTGGGCTGGCAGGGGCTGCTGGTGGCAAACCCAGCCAGCTCCATCCTGCAGGGCTTCCCTGGGGAAAGGGCTGTTTTCTTCCAACACTGTGGAGTCACAGAGTCACTCAGGTTGGAAAAGCCCTCAGAGATCGTTGGATCCAACCATCCCCAGCACTGCCAAGGCCACCACTGCCACGTCCCCAAGTGCCACATGCACAGGGCTTTGAAATCACAAAAGGATGGTGACTTCCCACCATGCCAGGGCTGGACAGCCTTTTCCAGGAGGAATTCCCCAATATCCACCCTGCCCCTCCTCTGGCCAGCCTGAGGCTGTTCCCTCTCCTCCTGTCCCTGTTCCCTGGCTCAGCCTGACCCCCTGGCTGTCCCCTCCTGTCAGCAGCTGTGCAGGCTCTCCAGAGCTGTCCCCATGGTCCCTCAGCAGGGCCAGCACAGGGGACAGTCCCTGCCCTGGGGCTGTGTGACACCAGGGCTGGCACAGCCCAGGGGCCATCGGCCTCCTGCCCCCCTGGGCACCCCTGGGCTCACATTCAGACATCTGCCAGCCTCACAGTGCCCTCTCTGGCCCTGCTGTGTCACCACCCTGGGGCTGGAGCCACCACCTCCCTGCACAGGCAGGACAGAGCGCCTGGAGAATCCGGGAATCCTGGAATGCTTTGGGTGGGAAGGGACCTTAAACCTCCTCCCTTTCCACCCCTGCCATGGCAGGGACACCTTCCACTGTGCCAGGGTGCTCCAAGCTGCATCCAACCCAGCGCTGAGTGTTCAGGGATGGGGCAGGATCACTGGCAGGGATCACTGGCAGGGATCACTGGCGCTGCTCCTCGCCGCCCTGCTTGGCGTTGGTTGATGCAATCGCTCTCAGGGCTTGCAGGGCATTTCCCAATCCCTGATTGCTGCTGCCGCAGGGATTTGTGGATCCTGCCTGGTTCCAGGATCTCCATTAGCTCCTGCTGAGCTGATCCTCAGTCGCTCTGAGCTGCCTTGGGATCCCAACCTGGCTCTGAGCGCCCTTGGCAGCAGCTCTGGGTGCTGGCAGGCTGTGTGGCCTCACGCCTGCCGTGTCTCTGCCTTTGCAGGAACCACCTCGGGGGCTCTGGGCAGCACCAGGGACCTTCTGGTGCTTTAAAGCTGCTGAATTCATAAATAATTCCTGCGCTGGGGCAGCGGGAAGCTCTGGGAAGGCTCAGCTGATGATGCTTCCAGGCAGGGGTGAGGCTCCTCCCTGAACCTGGGGGAGCTGGAAAATCAGTAATGGTGTGAAATGAATGTTTCTGGAATGATTTAAGATACCTGAAATAACTGGATGTTTCTAAAGTGGTTCTGCACTCTCTCCTGGCGAACATCACCTCCAGGTTGGGGCCTGGGGGAAGGAAGGGTGGAACTGTGTGGCTCCTGTGGGGAGGACTTGGAATTGTGGAGTGGTTGGGTGGGAAGGACCTTGAGGCTCATCAGTTCCATGGCAGGGACACCTTCCACTGTCCCAGGCTGCTCCCAGCCCTGTCCAGCCTGGCCTGGGACACTTCAGGGCTCCAGGGGCAGCCAGTTTATCTGGATGACCTCTGCCAGCTCCAACACTGAGCTGTGCTGTCCGAGTTTTGTGTTCCCCAGGATGATTTCATCCCGAATTTCCGAGGTTCAGGGCTGTGGGAGTTGTGTCCAAGCCTGAGGACTCATTCCTTGTGCCTGGCCAGACCTGTGGTGCTGTGCTGGTGGTGAAACACCTTCAGTCACCTGGAGTGGAGTGTGTTGGTGTGAGGGGTGGGACAGAGCTTGTTCCAAACAAACTCCTGTGCCTAAATCCAGGGCAAAATCCCCTTCCCCTCGCTCTCTGTCACATCCAGCTCCTCAGGGAAGGACCGGAGGAGCTGCTGTGAGGCTGCTTCCCTGTCAGACCCCATGGCTTCCCACCTGGCTGTGGGTCTGGGATGGCCTGGGGCTGCTGTGCTCCAGCTGAACCCACCTGGGCTTTCCAGGGAAGGTGGGCACTTTCCTGGGGATCTGGGAACACTCCAGACCAGGAAATGAGGCCTGGCTGAGTCTCCATGCTGTGCTGAGGCTGAGCTGCTCTTGTCCCATCATTCTGGGGACACTGGGATCAAGGGAACACTCTGGGAACACTTCAGACCAGGAAATGAGGCCTGGCTGTGTCGCCATGCAGTGCTGAGGCCGAACTCCTCTTGTCCCATAGTTTAGGGGACACTGGGAGCAAGGAAAGGCTCTGAGAACACTCAAGACCCAGGAAATGAGGCCTTGCTGTGTCGCCATGCTGTGCTGAGGCTGAACTCCTCTTGTCCCATCATTTTGGGGACACTGGGAGTGAGGAAAGGCTGGTGTGTCGCTGACCCTGTCCGGAGAACCGGCCGTTCCCAGCGCTGTCCCAGCCTGCCAGCGCTCCCCGCCGGGGTCATCCGGTGCCGTGGCTCAGCCCAGTGTTTACCTCAGGGCTTATTTAGAATTTCCTGTATCACAACAACATCCCGTGACCTTCCCGGCGCAGCCTGGGCTCCCGCAGGTGTCACAGGAGCGCAGGAAGGAAGGAGAAGCGAGGCAGCTGTGCTGGTTGGGGGTCACAGGCACACGTGCTTTCCCAGGAACCTCGTGCTTTCCCAGGATCTCAGCTGGCACGGCAGCAGAATGCACGGGGCAGGTCCAGCTCTGCCAGGCAGGAAGAGACAGGCTGGTCCCACAGCTCGATACGGAGCTGAATGGTGGGAAGTGGGAATGCTGGGATCAGGGTGCCTGAGGAGCAGCTGGGGGATGTCCAGCGTTGCCTTGGTGACAGTCCCTAAAATCAGGATGGACCTGCCTGCAGCTGGCTGAGGAGTGACAGCTCCTGGCCCTGGGAAAACCCCTGGAGTCAAGTCATTGTTCTCAAGGCCCTGGGAATGATCTTTGTTTGTGGTGAGGATGATGAGCCTGAAACCCCCAGAGCTGGGCTGAGCCCAGAGGAGAGGGAGTGCTGTGCCTGTGCTCAGGTGAGACCCAACAGCAGCAGCACCTGGAGCTGCTGGGGAGTCCAGAGGAGACCCTGGAGCTGCTGCAGGGCTGGAGCTCCTCTGGAGCCAGGCTGGGAGAGCTGGGAATGTTCACCTGGAGAGGGGAAGGATGCAGGGAGAACTCAGAGCTCCTGCCAGGGCCTAAAGGAGCTCCAGGAGAGCTGCAGAGGGACTGGGGACAAGGCATGGAGGGACAGGACACAGGGAATGGCTTCCCAGTGCCAGAGGGCAGGGATGGATGGGATCTTGGGAAGGAATTGCTGGCTGGGCTGGAATTCCCAGAGCAGCTGTGTCTGCCCCTGGATCCCTGGCAGTGTCCAAGGCCAGGCTGGACATTGGGTCTTGGAGCAGCCTGGGACAGTGGGAGGTGTCCCTGCCATGGTGGCACTGGGTGGCTCTGAGGTCCTTCCCACCCAAACCATTCCAGGATTCTGAGATCTTGTATCCATTTCCCTTTGACTGAGGATATTCCATGAATCAGTGGTAGGGCTGGATGTGGAGAGCACAGCTTGGAGCTGTCAGAGCTGTAACCCTGCTGTGTGGATCTCAGGGGATTTTCCTGTCTGGAGCTCCAGCCGAGCCCTTGGCACTGGGAGCTGGCAGCCTCTGCCCTGGGCTGGGAGCACTGGGAGCACTGGGACGTGGTGTGGGAGCTGGGATGTGCTCTCAGAGCACCCAGTCCCTGTTAACCCAATCCCTGTGGATATTCTGTGCCCAGTTTGGCTCCAGCCTTTCCATTTTGAGCCCAGGGCTATAAATGGCCCCTTTCCCTCTGCTGCTCCTGCTAAATCCAGCTGTGGCTGCGGGCGGTGAGCGAGGCCCTGGGGACACGGCTGGGCTCCCAAAATAGCCCTTCCCTGGAGCTCCTCCTGCTTCCCAGCCCCTTCCATGGCCAGGACCTGACTCCCAAACCCAGCCGGGCTGGGAGAGCCCCTGGGTGAGCCCCTGGTGGTGCCTGAAACAGAGGCCAAGACAATTAGGAGTATAAAAGTAGACAAGTTTTCAAGGCCTTCAAGGTGCATACATTCCACAAGCAAGGTCCCCCTCGAGGGAAAACACCCAAAATGGACTCAGCGTCATGAGCTCTTCACCTTTTATGAGTTTTGTCCTATTAGCATATTGGTCCCTAATTGTCCAATCACACCTTCAGGCGATGATATTGATCACCCCAGGCTCTACTTCCCCCTTTCTACCATTGTTTCACATACTTTCAGGCCCTAGGGTTTCAAACACGTCCTTGAATCTCCATCCAGAGAGCTTTGTTTTGGTTAAATGAGTTGAGAACAGAGGTTTTCAGCATTCTGTAAGAGCTCAGAACTACACCGAGTTACAGACACATGAAGAGATAAAACGCTGAAATTATTATGGTATCACTGGGAGTGGGATAATCCCTCAGCAGCTCTGGAAGGAGCTGCAACATCCCCTCTCCCCATCAGGGGGCTGGGCCAGAATCCTTGGGATTTGTGCTTCCCAGCTGGATCCAGGAGCAGCTCTGTCCCTGGAAGGACGTGGGCAGTGTGGGAGTTCTTCCCCAGCCTGGCAGGGTGAGCACAGGAGCAGTTGGTTCTGCTGGCACCTTGGGAACTGGCTGGGATCAGAGTGCCCACCCACCCTGCCCAGCCTTTTCCAGGCTGTCCAGGCCTGGGAAGCAGCAGGATTTGGGGTCTGGGTTGGTGTGGGCTGGTGTGAGGTGAGGGTTTGGAGTGTTCCCAGTGCTCCCAGTGATCCATAAAGCCCCGGGGCAGCAGGAGCTGTAGGGAGCCCACAAGTGAATCCCAGGGCAGGATTGGGTGTTTGGGAAATCCCAGCAGGGAGATCAGGAGCAGGGAATGTCAGCTCGGGGCTGAAATCCATGCTGGCATCACAAGGAAGGAAGCTACGGCCAGAGTGAGACCAGAGCTGCTGCTCCCTGCCCTTCCCACCTGCAGATGAGGCTCTGGGAGCTACTTTTCCCCGGATCCCTCGGAATTCCCGCTGTTCCCTGCTGGAGAGGGCAGTGCTGCCGTGCCTGTGGAAGGAGCTGGGGTCTCTGCTGTGCTGCCCCTGTCCGTGGAGGGCTGGAGCATTCCCGCGGTGCCTCCAGCCCGGCATTCCCGGCGGTTTGGGATCCCTGCTGCCCTCTAACGCCGTGTGTCTCCGCAGGGAGCGGGGATGGCCAGGGACAGATCCTGCAGCGCTTCCCGGAGAAGGACTGGGAGGACAACCCCTTCCCCCAGGGCATCGAGCTGGTGAGTGGGGACCCTGGGGACCCTGGGGTGGCACTGGGGTGGCACTGGGACACATCCCAGTCTGACTGAGGGGCTGTGAGGGAGAGTTCCTGCCTGCCATGCAGCACCAGCTCTGGAACACTCCAGAAGCAGTGGGATTCAACATGCTGGCTCCTCTCCTGGTCCCTGCTAGCCCTCCTCCTGCAGGATCAGCTGCTGGGAATGCTGGAATGCCTCCTGGAGGAGCCCTGGGTGCAGCCTTGGTGTCCATAGCCCTGCAAGGAGCATGGCCAGGCCTTTCCTGGTGCTCTGCCCAAGGGTGGATGCCCCCAGCCCTCTGACACTGTCACCAGCTCCCTGAGTCCTTTGGGATCAGCTGGGTCATTCCCAGGATGTGGCAAACCCAGTGGTGTGGGGATCCTCCAGAGCAGCTCCAGCTCATCCAGGACAGTGGGATTGTTCCCCACATTGCTGAACTGGGGTGGAAACTCTTCCCAATCCCTGCCTGAACCCTGAGGGAGGAGCTGGAGCTCCATTCCCAGTGAGAGGGGTGGGCTGGAAGCTGCTCCATTCCCTCTGGAGTTCATGGAATCACAGATTTACATGGGCTGGAAAATCCCTCTGAACCCACTGAGTGCCATCAGGGGTGCCAAGGCCAGTGCTGCCCATGTCCCCAAGTGCCACAACCACCGGGCTTTGAAATCCCTGCAGGCATGGTGACTCCAAACCTCCCTGGGCAGCTGTGCCAGGGATGGACAGCCCTTTAGATGGGATCTTGGGAAGGAATTCTGGCTGGGCTGGAATTCCCAGAGCAGCTGTGGCTGCCCCTGGATCCCTAGCAGTGTCCAAGGCCAGGCTGGACACTGGGTCTTGGAGCAGCCTGGGACAGTGGGAGGTGTCCCTGGATGTCCCTGGGAGCAACTGGCTCCTCTTCTCTTTGTCCCTGGGATTGGCAGTGTCCAGCTCCTCTTCCCATCACACATTCCCTGAAATTCCAGCACAGTTTGGGACCTTTCTGTGCTGTTTTATCGCACGTTATTTTTATTTTTCTGCTCCGAGTTTCCTGATGTCTGCAGGCACTTGGGAACTGTCCCAAGCAGGAGCAAAGCTGCTTTTTTTTCCCAAGGGTCAAACTGTCCAGCCAAAAAATCCCTGGAATTCAAACAATCGTAGCCCTGTGCTGTTGGGAGCCAGGGGTGGCTCCAAGGCTTCCCACAAGCTCTCGGGGTGTCCTGGGGGAGCAGCACGTGGGGCTGATCGGAAAACCCTCGGGAGCTCGGGTGCGACGTGACCCTGCGGTCAGGGCTGATCCTCCTTGACAGCTTTTTGGGGAGAAAAGGGTTCCAGGGGTGTGCAGGGAGATGGAATTTGGAGCTTCTGGTGTCTGGCGGCAATTCCTGGCGGAAATATCTCATTTTAACAGGTCGAGTTCCTCTGGGGACAGGCACAGGATGTGGATAACTTGCTCTGGAAGCCTCTCCATCCCTGACCAGAGCGTTCCCAGGGGAGCAGCTGGAGAGCCTGGGGGCACTGCTGGAGCAGAGGGATCCCGGTGGGAATGGAGATTCCTGTGGATCCAGGGGCTCTCTGTGCCCCAGGGAGGCTCAGGGCCATTCCTGCTCTCCCTTTTGGACTCAAGTCCTTCCATGCCATGATCCCACAGGTCTGCTAGGACTCGGTGAAGGATTTTCTCTGTCCTGGGGCTGCTCTGGGCTGGTTTTGGCACCTGCTAGGTGTGTCCAGAGCTCCACCTGCTCCAGCTCTGCCAGCATTCCAGGGCATCCAGCAGCTTCCAGGGCCTAAAGGAGCTCCAGGAGAGCTGGAGAGGGACTGGGGACAAGGCATGGAGGGACAGGACACAGGGAATGGCTTCCCAGTGCCAGAGGGCAGGGATGGATGGGATCTTGGGAAGGAATTCCTGGCTGGGCTGGAATTCCCAGAGCAGCTGTGGCTGCCCCTGGATCCCTAGCAGTGTCCAAGGCCAGGCTGGACATTGGGTCTTGGAGCAGCCTGGGACAGTGGGAGGTGTCCCTGCCGTGGATGGGGTGGCACTGACTGATGGCTAAAGGTCCTTCCCACCCAACCATTCCCTGATTCCCTGATCTGTGACCTGGCAGCTCGCTGTGCTCTGTGCTCCTCACTCCTGCCATGCCCAGCAGATCTCAGTGTGGAGCTGGGAGCAGTGAGGGACAATTCCCACGAGTGACACCGAGTGCTCATCCCGATATTCTGCTGAGCCCAACCTTCCCCTGTGCTCCCTGGGGATCCAGGCAGGAGGCACTGGCATGGAGAGGCCTTGGATGCTGCTTTTCAGGGACACAGGGATGCAATTCCTGGTGCTTTTCCCTCCCCTCCCTCCTGCTGCCATCCCGAGGATCCCGACAAAGCCGAGCTCCTGTCCTGTGGGATCCTCCTGGGGAGGAGAGGAGGATCCATGGGGAGTGTGAACAGCTGGAAACTCAGGTGGAATCCAAGGAAACCACCGTGGGTTCCCGAGGGAGCTGGAGCAGGATTGCTGTTCCTGTCAGGCCCTGGTGGCACCTTGTTCTCATCCCAGGATTTGCTGAATTCCCCGTGTCCTCAGCGTGCCTCAAGCTGTCCTGCACCCAGGGAATTTTCCACAGCTCCTCTCCAGTAAACACAGTGCTGAGGAAATAAAGAAAATAATTAAAAAGCCCCTGATTCCTGGGAAGCTGGGGGAGTCCTGGGGCTGCTGTCTGGAATTACCCCAGCCCTGGGAGTGGCTCTGGGAAGTGCCAGCAGCTGAGCAGTGACAATGGCACAGCTAGGCTGGTGTTGGCTCCAGGGGAGTGGTGCCACCTCCTGGAGCCACTCCGTGTCCCACGTGTCCCCTGTCCTTCCCGGACTCGCTGTGGGGCTGGCATGGGATGTCTGGCCCATGGTGGGCTGGGGGCTGTGCAGAGTTTGGGGGTCTTGGTGCCCTGGGGGACTCTGCAGAGTCTGGGGCCTCAGTGCTGTAGGGCTGTGCAGAGTTTGGGGTCTCAGTGCTGTGGAGCACTGTGGGGTTGTGAGAATTTGGAGTCTTGATGCCCTGGTGGCTGTGCAAACCCCATTGATCCAGGGGCTCTCGGTGCTGTGGGGTCTGTGGGGCTATGCAGAGTTTGGGGTCTCAGTGACTCGGGGGGCTGTGCAAACCCCATTGATCCAGGGGGTCTCTGTGCCAGGCACCACAGCCCAGCCCCCCCAGGCCGGGGGTCTCCTGCCTGTCCAGGCTGTCCCATCCCTGTTCCCCACAGGATGAGATTTGGGAATTCCCAGCTCTGGTCCAGCAGTGTTGGGGGTTCCAGGAGCACAGGGGGCTCTCCCCACTCCCAGCCCTTGGAGCTGCCATTCCCCACGTGCTCCGTGGGTGGTGTGGGGCAGAGGGTTGGGGTCAGCTGTGGGGTGAGGAGCTGGCAGCCCCCCGACCCATTGCCCTGTCCCCACAGTTCTGCCAGCCCAGCGGGTGGCAGCTCTTCCCCGAGAGGAACCCGCCGACCTTCTTCGTGGCTGTGCTGACTGACATCAACTCGGAGAGACACTACTGCGCCTGCTTCACCTTCTGGGAGGCTGTGGAGAGCCCGCAGGTGTGGGGACAGGGGACATGGGACATGGAGGTGGGGGGGGGGACAGGGATATGGGAATGGGAAGGAGGTGAGGGACACGGGGACAGAGGGACATGGGGACAGGGAGCCATGGGGACAGGTGGACATGGGGACAGGGACATGGGGACGGGGATGGGGGACAAGGAGACATGGGGATATGGGGACAGGGGGACAGGGGACAGGGAGACATGGGGACAGGGGACATGGGTACAGGGGGACATGGGGGCAGGGGACATGGGGACACAGGGACATGGGGACAGGGAGACATGGGAACATGGGGACACAGGGTGTCAGCGCTGGCAGGGAAGGATCCAGCTGCACTCAGGTGTGGCCAGTGGCTCCTGCCTTCCCTGTGCCACAGGAATCCACGGCTGGGTGGGAAGGGAGCTCAGCACTGCTGACAGGGAACCATCCGGCTGCCTTTGGCTCTTCCTTCCCTGTGCCAGAGGAATCCAGAGCTCAGCACTGGGAGCTCGGGAGAGGGAAGAGCAGCCTTGAGGCCAAGCCTGGGCTGGTTTGTGTCTCCGCAGCCCCAGAGCCACGCCAGGAACGGTGAGGGCGAGGAGGAGGAAGAGGAGCCCTCGTCCCCCGTGCAGCCAGCGCAGCTCTTTGCTCCCAAGAGCCTGGTGCTGGTGTCACGGCTGGACCACGCCGAGGTGTTCCGGGTGAGCTGGGGTGGGGACAGGGAATGGGATCGTGCTCTGGGGACAGGGAGCTGTGCTGGGAAAGGTGCCTGGCTGTGGGAGTGGGAATGAGCTGGCACAGCCCCCGTGGGAGCCTGACCCGTCCTGCCCTGGGCACCCCGGAGCTCCGGGCTGGCAGCTGCCACTGATCCCCAGCGGCCGCGGGACACGGAGCAGCTGCTGGCCCTGCTGGTGGGGAGCCATGAGGAACAGCCTGTTCCTGGGAGCATTGTCTGTGCCAGCTGGGCTGGCTCTGAAGGTGCTGCATTGTGTGCTGGGAAGGGCTTGGGAGGGCTGGGAGCACAGAGCTGGATGGATTGTATCCATCGGGATGGGCTGGGAGTGTCCAACTGGAGAGGGGAAGGATCCAGGGAGAGCTCAGAGCTCCTGCCAGGGCCTGAAGGAGCTCCAGGAGAGCTGCAGAGGGACTGGGGACAAGGCATGGAGGGACAGGACACAGGGAATGGCTTCCCAGTGCCAGAGGGCAGGGATGGATGGGATCTTGGGAAGGAATTGCTGGCTGGGCTGGAATTCCCAGAGCAGCTGTGGCTGCCCCTGGATCCCTGGCAGTGTCCAAGGCCAGGCTGCACAGTGGGTCTTGGAGCACCCTGGGACAGTGGGAGGTGTCCCTGGCCTTCTGTGGAGCAGGAATTCTCTAAAATACAGGACCTGTTTGTTTTCCTAAGCCTGGGAGAGCAGAGTGAGGTCCTGCCAGGCAAAGCTGGGGTGACTCCAGGGGACAGGGCGTCACCACACTTGTTCCCAAAGCCAGACGTGTCCTGCCAGCTGCTCCCCTGGTTCTGCATGGCGTGGCTGCTCCTGGTCACTCTGCTCATGGAGCTTTGGGAAGCTCCTGTGGAGCTCTGGCCTTGGGGACACAACCCCTGCTCCGGTGGGGACAGTGCAGGGATGGGGACATGCAGCTGGCTGGAATATCCCATCCTGTGGCTGAGGAATACCTGGAGCTGGCATTGCCAGGGTGTGTTTGTGGCCAAGGCTGTGTTTGGGGACGAGGCCCGTGAGTGTCCCCAGCTGCCAGCCCTGCTGATCTCTGCTCTGCTCCCCTCTGCAGAACAGCCTGGGGCTCATCTACACCATCTACGTGGACGGGCTGAGCGTGTCCTTGGAGAATGTCATCGGCAACCTGCTGACCTGCACCATCCCCATCACTGGCGGGGCACAGGTGGGTGTCCTGCTGGCCCTGTCCTCGTTCTGTCCCCTCACAGCCCAGCCCAGTCCTGCTCCCTGTGCTGCCAGAGCTGAGTGTGACCCGTGGGAAGGGCCTGGCTCCTGTGCCCTGCGGCCTTCCCAAGCACTTCCGAGCACAAATCCCACTCAGATCCTCAATTAGCCAAGGAGCTCCTTCTGCAGATTCCATGTGCTGCCTCCTGCTCCCTTGGGAGCTCACGGAGGTGCTGCTGATCCAGGCAGACATTCCCTGCTCCGTGGGCACTCCTGGAGTTTGGCTCTGTGCTCAGCCCTGTGGGATCACCCTGTGGAGAGCTGCTGCAGAGCCAAGTGGTCACGGGCCATCTGAGAGCAGGGCTGGGACAGCTGCAGGGACACGGGCCAGCAGGGCCAGCAGGGCCAGGACAGCAGCCTGGAGCTCTCCTCGGGGCACTGGTCTGGTGCTGTGTCCATGGCTGTGCCTGTGCCACATCCTGTGCCCATCCTGTGCCAAGTCCTGTGCCAGGTCCTGTGTCTATGTCCCTGCTGGGTTCTGTCTGTGTTCCTGCTGTGTCCTTGCCAGGTCCTGTGTCTGTGTCCCTGCTGGCTCCTGTGCCTGTGTTTGTGTCCATGCCAGGTCCTGTACCCATGTCCTGTGTCCCTGCTGGGTCCTGTGCCTATGTCCATGCCAGGTCCTGTGTTTGTGTCCATGCCAGGTCCTGTACCCATGTCCTGTGTCCCTGCTGGGTCCTGTGCCCATGCCTGGGGGTCTGAGGAGCAGCAGCTCCTCCTGGAGCTGAGGCCACCAATCTTGACGCTGTCCCCTCAGAGCCATGTGTCCCTGCAGCCTGCCCTGCTCGGGGCCAGCAGGGCTCAGCACATGGAGCTGGGAGGCTTCCGGGCCATGGCAGAGAGGTAAAGCCCAGCTGGACCCTCTGGCAGGAGGTTGGGGACAGCACCGTTGTGCCCTGGGGCTGTCCTGCCCTGCTGGCCCCTGGGATGTCACTGTGGATGTGTGCTTGTGTCCCAACGTGCCTCCCCTCAGCTGAGCTCTGTGTCCCCAGCACAGTGCCAGGAATGATCCTACAGCCGGGTTGAGCCATGGGGGAGCCTTGGCCAGGCTGGGACAGACCAGGGGCACAGGGACAGCAACAGGACACGGGACAGCACCAGGGGACACTGGGACAGCACTGCAGGGCACTGGAACAGCACCATGGGGCACTGGGACAGCACCAGGGGATAAGGGGATAACACCACAGACCCCTGGTGCCTCCAGCCAAGGCTTTCCTCCCCACTGTCCCCGTGACCCCGAGGGTGGCTGTCCCTGATCCTGTATCAGAACAGGATTTGGGGAAGTTCCCCTGGAGCTGCCGCAGCTTTGGGGCTCCTCTGGCACCCAGAGAGATTCAGATCCCAGGATTATGGGACAGGATGGAGCCAGCCTGTCGGAGTGCCCTGGGAGCAGAGCTGGGCACTGCCCATCCCTGGCACCCCTTGGCAATCCCTTCCCGTGGGATCTGCCCCAGTCCGGCTCCTCCCGGCAGGACCAGCAGCAGGGCAGCTTCTGTGCCACCATGGCTCGCTGAGCTTGGCACAGATCTGTCCCCCAGCTGGGCAGGGTGGTTCTGTGCCGTGGGAACGGGGACTGTGTGACAGGGGGGACACTTTGGTGGTGGCATTTCCCTTGCTGTGCTTTTCCTGCTCTCCTGCTGTGTCCAGCACTCCTTCCCTGTGCCATAGCCGTGCTGTCACTCTGTGTCCATGTCTGTGTCTGTGGGCTCCTCTCCTGTCCCCTTGTCCCTGCTGGTGTCAGTGTCTGTGTTTTGGGGCTCCTCTTCTGTCCCCTTGTCCTTGCTGGTGTCAGTGTCAGTGTTTTTGGGCTCCTCTCCTGTCCCTCTGTCCCTGCGGGTGTCAGTGTCTGTGTTCTGTGGGCTCCTCTTCTGTCCCCTTGTCCCTGCTGGTGTCAGTGTCAGTGTTTTTGGGCTCCTCTCCTGTCCCTTTGTCCCTGCTGCTGTCCATGTCAGTGTTTTTGGGCTCCTCTCCTGTTCCTCTGTCCCTGCTGGTGTCAGTGTCTGTATCTGTGGGCTCCTGTCCCACTGTCCCTGCCAGTGTCCATGTCCCCATTATCCTGGTGTCCATGTCAATGGGCTCCTCTCCTGTCCCCTTGTCCCTGCTGGTCTCAGTGTCTGTGTTTTTGGACTCCTCTCCTGTCCCCTTGTCCCTGCTGGTCTCAGTGTCTGTGTTTTTGGGCTCCTCTCCTGTCCTGCTGTCCCTGCTGGTGTCCATGTCTGTGTCTGTGGGCTCCTGTCCCGCTGTCCCTGCCGTGTCCCCACTGTCCCCTGTCTGTGTGCCCTAACTGACTGTGCTCTCTGTCTGTCCCACCTCAGCCTGACGCGGAGGACGAAGCTGTGGTACGAACTCCTTTTCTTTCCCACCTTCTTTTTCACTTTTTCTCTCTCCCCTCTCTGGGTCTGTCCCCTCGTTAGTAGCCTCTCTGTTAATTGCTGACCCAGAACGGGGTCTGGTGGTCTGGGGGCACCCTGGGGCGAGTGTTACCCTGTGTTTCCCACTGTCCCTGGGCTCTGGGAAGGGCTGAATTCCAGGCACACCTCTCCGGGTGTCCTGCTGGGGCTGGGACAGCCCAGTTCTAGGGTCTGCAGTGGATTTTGGGGCTTTTCCTGGTGGGAGCTGGGAGCTCTTGCTGGGAGGTGGCAGCACTGGGAAAGCTGCTGTTGCAGGAGTGTTTTCCCTGGAGAGGTGTGGAAAGAGGAGGAGAGGAGTCTGGAGATGTGTGATGTCCCTGTGATGCTGGGATTCAGCTCAGGGCTGGGAATAAGGAGTGGGATCAGGAATGAGCACCAAGTCTGTGCCCAGGGTGTGCTTCCCTTCCCCCAGAGCCACCAGGAGTGAGCCCAGGGCTGGGAATAAGGAGTGGGATCAGGAATAAGCACCGAGTCTGTGTCTAGGGTGTGCATCCCTTCCCCCAGAGCCACCAGGGCCTCCTCTGTCCCCAGAGAGGCTGCGGAGCTGGGGCTGCTCCTGGGCACAGCAGGGCTGGGTGGGACAGACAGGGGAGCTGCTCCCCTGGGAACGAGGGCTGGGGAGCTCCACAGCCTGGGGAGCCCTCATGTCCTGAAGAGCCCTCTGGTCCTGGGGAGCCCTTGAGTCCTGGCAAGCCCTAATGTCCTGGATAGCCCTCTGGTCCGGGGGGAGCCCTCCAATCTTGGGGGTCCCTCATGTCCCAGAGAGCCATCGTGTCCCACATTTCCATGCAGATCTTGGGGCTGTTGGGACATTGCTGGTGCTGGCTGGGAATGTTGCAGGAGGTTCCCTCCTTCCCCTCAGCCTGGGGACTCAATCAAGCACCCAGTGGGTGCTGTGGCAGCATCTTCTTCCCCTTTCCCTCTCTTCCTTCTTCCCTTTGCCTCTTTCCCTTTTCCTTCTCTTCCCTCTTTCCCATTTTCCCTTTCCCTCTTCCCACAGCAGACAACCCGGGGGTTGTGCCGGGGGGGTCTGGCTGTCCCTGCCCTGTCACAGTCCCTCTCGGGGTGGCCCTGGTGACCAGGTGTGTGTTCCCTTGCAGAGGACGATCTCGCTGGGCGCGGGGGACAGGCAGGTGATCCAAACCCCCATCAACGACTCGCTGCCCGTCAGCAGCTGCAGCGTGGCTCTGCTCTTTCGCCAGCTTGGTGAGACTTGTCACCTCCGTGCCACCACTGTGCCACCAGCAGGTCACCTCCCACCTGGGCTCAGAGCTCTGTCCCAGCTGAGCTTCTGTGGCCATGCTGTGCTGTCCCTTTTCCAGGAGGGTGGGATTTGGGTTGGGGTCTGGAGGAGCAGCCCAGGGCTGCCACTGGCCTTGTGACCTCCAGAAAAGGTCACCCTGTGCCCCCCAGGAAAGGTCACCCTGTGCCCCCCAGGAGGGATGGAGCATCTCTGGGAAGGGGGAACACCTGGGAATAACCAGGGCCAGGAGTCACCAGGAGTCACCACGAGTCACCAGGAGTCCCCAGGAGTGGCTCTTTGGGCAATGCTGGGGATGCAGCGCAGGGATGGGGAGTGGGTTTGGGGTCTCTGAGGGGTGTCAGAGGAACCCCCTGATCTCTGACCCCCTGCTGCCCTGCCCAGGCATCACCAATGTGCTGTTCCTGTTCTGCGCGGCGCTGACCGAGCACAAGATCCTCTTCCTCTCCAGCAGCTACCAGAGGCTGACAGACGCCTGCCGAGCCCTCCTGGCTCTCATGTTCCCCCTCAAGTACAGGTGAGGGACCCCGAGCCTCCAGCTGTGCCAGCTGTGCCAGCTGTGCCCATCACACCCTCACTGCCCCCCAGGGTCTGGGGGATAACTGGGAATCTCCCAGCCATGCCTCCCTCTGGGCTGGGACACATGTGCTCCTGCCAGCTCCTGTCCCAGGCTGGGAGAGGCTGCTGCTGTCCCAGGAGAACCTTCCTTTCCACGGAATTATGGAATCACTGAGGCTGCTCTGGGCAGTTTTGGGGTCTGTGTTTGGGGCTGTGTTTTGGGCAGATTTGGGGCTGTGTTTAAGGCTGTTCTGGGCAGTTTTTGGGGCTTTTTGGGGCTGTGTTTAATGCTGTTTCTGGGGCTGTGTTTGGGGCTGTATTTAAGGCTGTTTTGGGCAGATTTGGGGCTGTTTGGGGCTGTATTTAAGGCTGTTCTGGGCTGTTCCTGTTGCAGTTTCACCTACGTGCCCATCCTGCCCGCCCAGCTCCTGGAGGTGCTGAGCACTCCCACCCCCTTCATCATCGGCGTCCACTCCATCTTCCAGTCCGAGACCCAGGAGCTGGTGAGGAGCCACACCCCTGTCCCTGTCCCTGTGCTGGGGGCCGGGGAGGGGCAGGGTGGGTGACACAGGCTGGGATGGCAGCTGGGCTCATCCTGAGGGTGCTCAGTGTCCCCTGTCACCCCAGTGAGGGATCCCAGGGTGTCCTTGGGTTTGGGAACAGGATGGGAGCTCCGGGAAGGTGGAGAGGAGCCAGAGCCTGCTCTCCTGAGCCAGCTCATCCTGTGGGATGTGGGATGGTGTGGCATTGGGAGACAGGGCTCTGTCCCACTCAGTGCCACCCTTGCAGCTGGACGTGGTGATCGCAGACCTGGACGGTGGCACTGTGAATGTCCCCGAGTGTGTGCACATCTCGCTGCTCCCGGAGCCCCTGCTGCAGCAGACACGGGAGGCTCTGTCCATGGTGAGTGCCACAGCCTTGCTGTGTCCTGGCAATGTCACACCTGGCCAGGGAGCTGGCACTGCAGCCAGGGCTCCTCTGTGAGCAGGATTTGTATCTTGGAGTCCTGTCCATCCCTTGGAATCCTGTCAATGCCTTGGGATCCTGTCCATATCTTGGGGTCCTGTCCATATTTTGGGATGCTGTCCATGCTTCGGGATCCTGTCCATATCTTGGGATCCTGTCTGTACCTTGGGATCCTGTCCATATTTTGGGATGCTGTCCATGCTTTGGGATCCTGCCCATATCTTGGGATCCTGTCTGTACCTTGGGATCCTGTCCATATTTTGGGATCCTGTCCTTGCCTCAGGATCCTGTCCCAGGGATCATTCCTGATCAATGGCCCCTGGCCAATGCCTTGGGAATCACACCCATGTCCGTGGGAGCAGCAGGGATTCCCCTGAGCAGGGATCTGTCCATCCCTGGGGTGCTGCTGCCCCTGCTGCATGGCCCATTCCCAATCCAAGGCCCTCTGATGTCCAGCAGTGCCAGGATTTCTGGGAGTGGGGCTCTGGCTCCCAGCCCAGGGCAGGAAGCAGCTGTGCCTGGCTGCTCTTTGTTCCCCAGGCTCTGCCAGAGCAGCTCCTGCTCCTGCTGGGGCACTGGGGGTGAAGGTCTTTCCCCCTCCCTGGGATATCCCAGTGCCAGCCGTGCTTCCCGAGGAAGGGTCAGGGCATTCCTGATCCCCCGTGCTTTGTGTCCAGACCTTTCCCAGGGGGGCTGTGGTCTCTCTGGGGAAATCTCCTTGGCTTTTCCAGCCGGTAGGGTGGGGCTGAGCTGAGTGTCCTCCCTGGGCAGGTCCTGGACCCGGAGCTGGAGGTGGCTGACCTCGCCTTCCCCCCTTCCACCATCTCTGCCTCTTCCCTCAAGATGCAGGTGAGTGGTGGGAGGGACAGAGACCCTCGGGGAGGGGACATTGCCATGGACACCCCGGCTCTGGGACAGGGTGGAACAGGAGCGACAGGGATTCTCCAAAGGAGCTGTACCCATGGAAACCCTGCTTTGGGACAGGGCAGAGCAGGAGGGACAGGGACCCTCGGGGAGGGGACATTCCCATGGACACCCCAGCTGTGGGACAGGGTGCAGCAGGAGGGACAGGGACTCTCCCAAAGGGGCTGTTCCCATGGACACCCTGCTCTCGGGCACCATTCCAGCCCCATGTCCATCCAAGGCCGCTGTCTGTGTGCTGCAGTGCCATGGGCTCTGGATTCCCAGCCAGGCTGGAGCAGACAGGGAATGTTTGGCCTTCCAGCATTCCTGGAGCTGCAGAGCTCCCTCTCCTCCCTGCGCAGCACCCGGGGAGCAGAGCAGTGAATCCAGGCTGCCATGTCCCCTTTTCCCAGGAATCCCAGCCCCATTCCCTGCCCTGACCCTGTGCTGGGGGAAACCCCTGCCCCGGGAGGGTTGTGCCCCACAAGCCCAGGCTGTTTCCTCGTTCCAGGACAAGGAGATCCGGGCTGTGTTCCTGCGCCTGTTTGCTCAGCTGCTGCAGGGCTACCGCTGGTGCCTGCACATCATCCGCATCCACCCCGAGCCTGTCATCCGCTTCCACAAGGTGAGAGGCCGGCCTGAGCCTGCCTGGGACAGCTGAGGCCAGGAAACAGCCCTGGGTTTCCAGGCAGTGACCTCCCGATGTCCCTGCCAGGCCCACCTGCATCCCGTGTTTGTCCTTGAGTGTCCCGAGGTGTCCCGGATCAGGCGGTGCTGCCCTGCCCTGTCCTGCCCTGGAGGGACAGGGTGCTCCTGCAGGGCTGCAGGCTCGGGGAGGAGGGAGAGCAGCCTGGAGCTGGGGATGCTGGGAGATGTTGGCATTGCTGAGGGACCACCTGGGATCCTCTGGCCCTGAGCCCCATGTCACTGTGTTCCTGTGTCCCTATGTCCCTGTGCCCCTGAGTACCTCTGGCCCTGTGTCCCTGAATCCCCATGTCCCTGTGTTCCTGTGCCTTTGTGCCCCTGAGTACCTCTGGCCTTGTGTCCCTGTGCTCCTATGTCCCTGTGTTCCTATATCCCTGTGTCCCTGTGCCCGAGTCCTTCTCGTCCTGTGTCCATGTGCTCCTCTGTCCCTGTGTCCCCATGTCCTTGTGTCCCTGAGTACCTTTTTCCCTGTGTCCCTGTACCCCCTGTCCCTTTGTCCCTATGTTGCTGTATCCCCATGTTTCTGTCCCTGTGCCCCCGTGTCCCTATGTCACTGTGTCCCTATGTCCCTGTATCCCCATGTCCCTGTGTCTCCATGTCCCCGTGTCCCTCAGTTCCCATGTCCCCCTGTCTCCGTGTCCCCGTGTCCCTGTGTCCCCATGTCCCTGTGTCCCCTTGTCCCTGTGCCCTGCCTCTGCACGCTGAGGTGACAGCAGTGCCCTTCCCTTGCCCCTCGTCCTGCTGCCGTGGGCCAGAGGCTCAGGTTTCCGTGCCAACGCTGTCCCTGCACCCAGCCAGGACAGGGAAGGAGGTGCCACCATCCCAGCGCCACCCAGGCTCCCCCCTGGGCTCGGTGTCACCCCGTGCTGATGGCAGTGCCATTCCCTCCGCAGGCAGCGTTCCTGGGCCAGCGGGGACTCACGGAGGACGATTTCCTCACCAAGGTGCTGGAGGGCATGGCCTTTGCTGGCTTTGTCACTGAGCGCGGGGCTCCCTACCGCCCCATCGACCTCTTTGACGAGGTGAGGCCTGGGGTTGCTCCCCCTCCCCACATCCCCCAGATCCGCTGTCACCCAGGGCTGGGAATGTCACCGGAGCTGCTCCTGTCACCCCTGTCCTCCCCAGCTCGTGGCCTACGAGGTGAAGCGCATGAAGGCAGAGGAGGGCAGCAAGCAGAAGATCCTGCGGCACATCAAGGAGCTGGCGGAGAAACTCTACAAAAATGTGAGTCCTGGAGCCCCCAGGGCAGCAGTGGGAATGTGCTGGGATGGGTACAGGGCAGGGAGAGCCTGGGCTGGTCACTCTGTCCTGGTCACTCTGTCCTGGTCACTCTGTCCTCCCTCCATGAGCTCGTGGGGAGGATCCTGTCCCTCCCTGTGCTGTCATGTGTGGTCAGGACAGCCTCGTGTGCCCTGAGGTCCTGGGAGTGGGATTCCCTGGTTTTATAGGATCACAGAATCCCAGAATCCCTGAGGCTGGAAAAGCCCTCCCAGCCCATCCAGTCCAAGCTGTGCCCAATGCCCACCTTGTCCCCAGCCCAGAGCACTGAGTGCCACCTCCAGGAATTCTGTGCACACCTCCAGGGATTGGCACTCCAAACCTCCCTGGACACCCTCTGCCAATGCCTGACCACCCTTTCCATGGGGAATTTCCCGGTGATGTCCAACCTTGAACCCCCTGGCCCAGCTGGAGCTTTCCAGTGGCACCAGAAGGCAGCAGTGTCCCTGGGAGCCTCGGCTGGCTGGGGTGTGGCTCCTGGTGGCACTTGGCTCACAGCTGTGTCACAGCTGTGTGTCCATGGGAGAGCAGATCCCGGGGCTCTCAGATTCCAGCTGGGAGCAGTGCGGGGTCAGAGGTGCCCATGCCAGGAGGGTGAGCCCTGAGCAGGAGAGCTGTCCCCTGCAGGAGAACCCCTACCCAGCTGTGACCATGCACAAGGTGCAGAAGCCCACGGAGGGCTGTCACCTGCGGCTGCACCAGCGTCCCTTCCCACGGCTGGACGAGGGCACCGTGCAGTGGATCATCGACCAGGCCACGGCCAAGCTGCACACTGCCCCGCCCGCTGTCAGGGCTGAGAAGAAGTGCATGGTGCCCTCGGGACCTCCCATTGGTATGTGGGGCATGGGGAAGCCTGTTCTGGGGGGCTGCAGGAGGGCAGGGTGCCCCATGGGTATGTGGGGCACAGGGGGACCCCGTCCTGGGGTGTTCTGGAGGGCATGGTGCTCTTGGGACCCCCATTGGTATGTAGGGCATGGGGAAACCTGTTCTGGGGGGCTGCAGGAGGGCAGGGTGACCTCGAGACCCCCATGGGTACTTAGGGCACGGGGGGGACCCTGTACTGGGGCTTCTGGAGAGCATGGTGCCCTCGGGACTCCCATGGGTATGTGGGGCACAGGGGACCCTGCTCCGAGGTGCTGCTGGCTCCAGGTCACACCACAGAGAAGCAGCAGCTCCATCTCCACTCATTTCTGCCCCTCGGGGTCCTCAGAGCCCCCCAGGGGCTCTCAGCATCCCTGAA
This sequence comes from Entomyzon cyanotis, assembly GCA_024500445.1. Lineage (NCBI taxonomy): Eukaryota > Metazoa > Chordata > Aves > Passeriformes > Meliphagidae > Entomyzon > Entomyzon cyanotis. Next base: position 4,356,566 of record JAKEPQ010001019.1, read on the forward strand.
GCACCGAGCAGGGGGCACTGTGCTGCCCCCAGCCTGGCTGGACTGACAGGAATCGGGAATCTCTTCCCAGCTGCCATCCTGGAGCGCAATGGGAACGCCCTGGCCAACAGCGCCCGGCGCCTGGAGGTGGTCAGGAACTGCATCTCCTACGTCTTTGAGAACAAGATGCTGGAGGCCAAAAAGGTGAGCAGGGCTGAGGTTCAGGGGAGGAGAGCAGGGGTCACTGTCCCCTGGGATGAAGAGGATGTTCCCTGTCTGTGTCCGTGTCCTGCTGGTTGGCTTAGGGTCAAAAGGTCATGGAATCACAGAGTTACTGAGGTTGGAAAATCCTTCTGAGCCCATTGAGTCCAGCCATCCCCAGCACTGCCAAGGCCACCACTGCCCATGTCCCCAAGTGCCACATCCATATGGCTTTGAAATCCCTGCAGGGATGGTTACTCCAAACCTCCCTGGGCACTTTCAAGGTCTGACCACCCTTTCCATGGGGAAATTCCTGCTGATGTCCACCCTGCCCCTCCCCTGGCCCAGCCTGAGGCCATTCCCTCTCCTCCTGTCCCTGTTCCCTGGAGCACAGCCTGACCCCCACCTCAGTAACAGAACCATGGAGCCATCTGGGTTGGGAATCCCTCTGGGACCATCAAGTGCCACCATTCCCCAGCACTGCCATGGCTGCACTGACCTGTGGCATGTCCCCCTCGTGGTGTTCCTGGGATTTTGGCTGGTGGCTCCACACCAGCTCAGCACTATTCCTCCGTCTCCCAGTGCCCCCTGGGCTCCTCCCCCTCTTCCATGGCTGTGTCCAGCTGGCCACATCTGTAATTTTGCCCTGGCTTGTCTCTGTGCCCAAGTCCATCCCATGATGCACACAGCACCGGGGCTGCCCTGGAGCTCCATGACCGAGCAGGGCTGCCCCATCCCATCTCATAAATCCCATCCCATAAATCCCACCCCGTAAATCCCACCCCACATATCCCACCCCATATCCCGTTCCCACAGCTGTTCCCGGCGGTGCTGCGCGCCATGAAGGGCCGGGCCGCCCGGCAGTGCCTGACCCAGGAGCTGCACCTGCACGTGCAGCAGAACCGCGCCGTGCTGGACCACCAGCAGTTCGACTTCGTCATCCGCATGATGAACTGCTGCCTGCAGGTGGGGCTGGCCTGGGGGTGGTGCCTGAAAAGCTGGTGAAAATGAGAGGCAGACGCAGCAGGATAGGGAAAAAAGGGTATTATGTTGGTTTTAATAGGATCCCAGGTGCTCAACTCGTCAAAGGTAGAATCACGCCGAGGAGCACACTGTGTACAATGTGTATACAATGTTATGGACCTCACTAATCAGCATATCTACCTAAAATCCCCCAATAAGAAATTTAACAAATGAAGTCATTGTCCCCCTATTCTAATTACCCCAAATGAGGCTACAGCCTGGTTTACGCAAACATGTTCCAGAGAGGGGCTCCGGCCAAGGTTGGAGTCTCCAGTTCTGAGATAGTAGGGATGTTTCATCTTCTCCCCTGGAGAACCCCAAACCAAGCTAAATATCAGACTACAAGAGTTACAAACATGTGGGGCTAAGGTACCAGGAGTGTTTGTGAAGGGTACAAGGAAAGGGTATAAAATGTACAAAAAGGGTGTAAAAAGAAAAGACAAAAACCCATCAGGTATCAGGGGCTCCCTGTTCCTGGGGGGACGGCAGGGATCAGCCTGGGAACACCAGCCTGTCCCCAAACTCCTGCTCAGCCCCAAACCCCCTGCTCAGCCCCAACCCCCTGCTCAGCCCCAAACCCCCTGCTCAGCCCCAACCCCCTGCTCAGCCCCTCTCCTTCCCCAGGACTGCACAGCCATGGACGAGCATGGCATCGCTGCTGCCCTGTTGCCGCTGGTCACCGCCTTCTGCAGGGTGAGTGTCCAGCTGTCCCCACCCCTCAGCATCCCTGCAGGGGTGTCTCCTTGGGACTTGTCAACCTCTGCAGCTCCTGCCCAGAGCCTTCCACCCAGCCCAGAGTGGCCCGAGGCTCCCAGGAGGGCTGGAGCACCTTTGGGAATGGGGTTGCTCTGAATGGCAGCTCGATCCTGTGGTCAGGCTGGGCTGGATGAGCCTCTGGGTGGGCAGTGGGCAAGGGAATTTTGAGGGAATGCTGGAGGAGCTCTGGTGCTCTGCCAGGGTTAGCTGGGCAGAGAGCTCAGCACCAAGGCTGTGTTTCCATGAATCTTCTCCACCTTCTCCTCCAGAAACTGAGCCCTGGCATCACGCAGTTTGCCTACAGCTGCGTGCAGGAGCACGTGGTGTGGACCAACATCCAGTTCTGGGAGGCCATGTTCTACTGTGATGTCCAGAACCACATCCGGGCTCTGTACCTGGACAGTGCTGAGGAGAACCACACCGAGCAGGTCAGGAGAACTGACCCAGGAGAGCTCTTCCCAAAGGGCCGTGGCTCATCATGGAATTACAGAATCATGGAATGGTTTGGGTGGGAAGGACCCCAAAGCCCATCCAGTGCCATGGCAGGGACACCTCCCACTGTCCCAGGGTGCTCCAAGCCCCAATGTCCAACCTGACCTTGGACACTGCCAGGGATGCAGGGGCAGCCACAGCTGCTCTGGGAATTCCATCCCAGCCAGGAATTCCTTCCCAAGATCCCATCCATCCCTGCCCTCTGGCAGTGGGAAGCCATTCCCTGTGTCCTGTCCCTCCGTGCCTTGTCCCCAGTCCCTCTCAGAGCATTCCCAGGGATGGGGCAGCCGCAGCCTTTGGCAGCCTGAGAGGCTGGGAGTGTCAGGTACAGCCTGGAAACAGCTCCAGAGTCAGAATGGTGTCCGGCTGTGCCTTCATGTGCCAGGATGGGCTTGGGATGTGGGGCAGGGCTGGGATGGCTCTGCTGGGGTTGTGTTTGGGGCTGCTTTTGGGGCTCATCTGGGGCTATGTGTTGGGCAGATTTGGGGCTATGTTTGGGTCTGTGTTTAAGGCTATTTTGAGACTGTTTCTGGCGCTGCCTCCGTGTGTGTTCTGTGAGATGCCCACAGCTCTGTCCATGCAGACAAACCCCCATCTCCTCCCCACACCCCAGGATAGCTCGGAGGAGCCGCAGGAGGCCAAGTCGGCGCTGGAGATCGCATCAGAGCAGCTGCGGCTGTGGCCAACCATGAGCCGGGAGAAGCAGCAGGAGCTGATCCAGAAGGAGGAGAGCACGGTGTTCAGCCAGGCCATCCACTATGCCAACAGGATGAGCTACCTGCTGCTGCCCCTGGACACCAGCAAGAACCGCCTGCTGCGGAGCTCCGGCCTGGGCGACGTGGAGAGCGTCAGCAACAGCTTCGTCACCAACAGGTGCCTGTGCTGGGGACACTGGGGACACCGCAGGGACACCGCAGGGACACTGGGGACACCGCAGGGACACTGGGGACACCGCAGGGACACTGGGGACACAGCAGGGACACCACAGGGACACAGCTCCTGGGGCAGGCCAGGCATTCGGCTGCTGCCAGGGAAAGATGTTCCTGCTCCCTGGGGAGGGTTGGATAGGATGGGCTAGAAAGGTTCTTCCCAATCCCAGCCATGCTGGCATTCCAGAATTCTGTCAGGGTTGAGGTGCCCACAGTGGGGTTCTGGCAGTGGGAGCTCTCCTGGGTCCATACCAGGAGTTGGAGCTCTCCTGGGTCCTGTCCTGAGTGGAGCCCTCTCGGGTTCCTGTCAGGAGTGAGAGCTCTCCTGGGTTCCTGTCAGCCCTGGCAGTTCTCCTGGGTCCAGATCGGCCCTAGCAGCTCTCCTGGGTGTTTTTCAGCCCTGGGAGCTCTCGTGGGTCCCTATCAGCATTGGGAGCTCTCGTGGGTCCATGCTGGGAATGACCTCTCCCCGGGGCTGTCCCTGTCCTGCCCTGTCCCTGTCCTGGCTGACCCTTCCCTGTGTCCCCCGGGAAGCATCGCGGGCAGCGTGGCCGAGAGCTATGACACCGAGAGTGGCTTTGAGGACGCCGAGAGCTCAGACGTGGCCAACTCGGTGGTGAGGTTCATCAACCGCTTCGTGGACAAGGTGTGCACTGAGAGTGGTGTCACCAACGAGCACCTCAAGGGGCTGCACGTCATGATCCCGGGTGAGGACACGGGGGAGGGCAGGGCGGGACCAGGGTGGGGCAGGGGGAGATTTGGGGACAGTAGGGTGGGTTTGGATAGGGCAGGGTGGATTTGGGCAAGGTGGTGGGGTTTGGGCAGGGCAGGGTGGAATTTGGGTAGGATGGGATGGGATTTGGGCAGGGTAGAATGGGGTTTGGGGGGGGGGGATGGGATTGGGGGGGGGGGGGGAGGATTTGGGGAGGATGGGATGGGATTGGGGCAGGATAGGATGGGATTTGGGTGGGGCAGGATAGGATTCAGATGGGGCAGGGCAGGATTTGGGTAGGGTGGGATGGATTGGGGCAGGGTGGGTTTAGGCAGGATAGGGTGGGATTTGGGCAGGATAGGATGGGATTGGGGCAGGATAGAATGGGATTGGGGCAGGATAGGATGGGATTTGGGTGGGGCAGGGTGGGTTTAGGCAGGTTAGGGTGGGATTGGGGTGGGGCAGGATGGGATTTGGGTAGTACAGGATGGGATTGGGGTGGCAAAGGACTCACCCGTGTGTCCCACAGACATCGTGCAGATGCACATTGAGACCCTGGACGCTGTGCACAGGGAGAGCAAGAGGCTCCCTCCCATCCAGAAGGTAGGGAATGCTCTGCTGGGCTGTGATAGGAACATGGGGGCTGTCAGACCCTTCCCACGGGCCTGAGCCCCGCGTTGTGCCCCCAGCCAAAGCTGCTGCGCCCCAACCTGCTGCTGGGGGAGGAGTGTGTGATGGAGGGGCTCCGCGTGTACCTGATGCCCGACGGGCGCGAGGAGGCGGCCGGGGGCAGCGTCGGGGGGCCTCCCCTGCTCCCTGCAGAAGGGGCTGTGTTCCTCACCACCTACAGGATCATCTTCAAGGGAACCCCCACCGACCCCCTGGGTGAGGGGCTGCGGCCTCGGGGAGATGGGCAGGGCTTGGGGGTCCCTGGGGATGAGGAGTGTTGGTGATCACTGAGGAGCGGGGAGATGGTGAGGGATCACTGGGGATGAGGTTCAGTGATCCCTGGGGACTGGGGAGCTGGTCAGTGATCAATGGGGATGAGGGTCGGTGATCCCTGGGGAGCTGGTCAGTGATCAATGGGGGTGCAGGTCAGTGATCTCTGGGGAGCAGGGGTTGGTTGTTTCTGCCCACTGTCCCTGGACTCTCCGTGGTGGGACAGACACTGAGGGTGGCTGGTGTGGCCCAGCCCAGAAGTGACCCATTGCCATCCTGTGTCCAGTGGGTGAGCAGGTGGTGATCAGGTCCTTCCCCATCGCCTCGCTGACCAAAGAGAAGAAGATCAGTATCCAGGCGCAGGCGGATCAGTTCATCCAGGAGGGATTGCAGCTGCGCTCCTGCACATTCCAGGTGGGAATTGCACCGGGAGAGAGCTCTGAAAGGGCATGGGGACACCCAGGAGCAGCCGTGGGGACTCTGGGAGGAAAGGGATGGAGCAGGGGAAAGGGACAGAGGAAAGGAGATGGGATAGGGGAAGGGGAGTAGGACAGGGGAAAGGGAATGGGAATGCAGGGAGAGGCAGCGCAGCCTCCCAGCCTGGCCTGTGCCCATGGTGGTCCCGGATGGATCCAAACTCTGCCCTGATCCATGGAAGGGCTGTCCCTGCCCTGAGCCCACCCTGAGCCCAGCCCGTGTCCCCCCAGCTGCTGAAGATCGCCTTTGACGAGGAGGTGGCCTCGGACAGCGCCGAGATCTTCCGGAAGCACCTGCACAAGCTGCGCTACCCGCAGCACGTGCGTGGCACCTTCGCCTTCACCGTGGGCCAGTCGCCCAAGCAGGCCATGCAGCCCAAGGCCAAGGAGAAGAACCCTTCCCTCAGGTAGCTGTGCTGAGAGGGAATCACACCTGCATGGGCCTCAGCCGCTGGGATGCTCCTGCTGTCCCTGCTCCTGCAGAGCCACCGGGCTGGGGCACTCGGGGATGGGACAAGGGACCTCCTGAGCCCTCCTGCCTCAGGGGTTTCCATCCTTGGAGATCAGAGAATCCTTTGGGTTGGAAAAGCCATGGGAGACAGGGAGTCCAACCATTCCCAGCACTGCCCATGTCCCCAAGTGCCACATCCACATGGCTTTGAGATCCCTGCAGGGATGGGGGAAATCCCTGCTGATGTCCACCCTGCCCCTGAGGCTGTTCCCTCTCCTCCTGTCCCTGTTCCCTGGAGCACAGCCTGACCCCCCGGCTGTCCCCTCCTGTCAGCAGTTGTGGAGACCAAGGAGGTGCAGATGTCACATGTCCTGCAGTGTCCCCAGCCCCACGCAGTCACACTGGGAGGTGGCAGTTTGCTGCGGTGGCACCCCTGCCCCAGGAAGTGTCCCACAGGAGAGGTTCCAGTGGCCTGGATGGCTCGGGAACACAGGGATGCAGTGCTGGGGGACTCGGGGCTGCAGCGCTGGGTGACCTGGGGACAGTTTCCTGCAATGCTGGGTGACTCAGGCACATTGTCCTGCAGTGCTGGGTGACTTGGGGACACATTATTCCTTCACTGGGTGACTTGAGGACTCACTGTTCTTTCACTGAGTGATGCAGGGATGCAGCGCTGGGTGACTTGGGGACATTGTCCTGCAGTGCTGGGTGACTCAGGGATGCAGTGCTGCAGTGCTGGGTGACTTGGGGACACAGTCCTTCAGTGCTGGGTGACTGGTTGGCATTGTCCTGCAGTGCTGGGTGACTCAGGGACACAGTGCTTCTGCACTGGGTGGCTCGGGGACACAGTCCTGCAGTGCTGGGTGACTTGGGGACACAGTCCTGCAGTGCTGGATGACTTAAAGATGCAGTGCTGCAGTGCTGGATGGCTTGGGGACATTGTCCTGCAGCAGTGGGTGACTCAGGGACATTGTCCTGCAGCATTGGGTGACTTGGGGACATGGTTCTTCAGTGCTGGGTGAATGGGTGGCATTGTCCTGCAGTGCTGGGTGACTCGGGGACATTGTCCTGCAGCACTGGCAGCACTGGATTCCTGAGCCCAGGCTGGGCTGGCACTGGCCCTGCCATGGATCCTCAGGTCCCTGCCATGGATCCCTGTGGCAGATTCCCTGTCCCTTGCTGTGATCCCTGTCCCTTGCTGTGATCCCTGTCCCCTGCTATGGATCCCTGTCCCCTGCTGTGATTCAGAGCCCTCCTCCCCCGGGATGATCTCTGCAGGATGAGGAGGATCCAGGTCCCCTCAGATCCAGAGGCTGCTCCTCCTGCCTGCCCCCTCCCCAGACACCCCAAATCCCTTGGGAACGGCAGGTGCTGTGGGGCGCTGGCAGGTGACACACGTGTCCCCTGTGTCCCCCGTGGCCGCTGGCAGGACGCTGTCCAAGAACCTGGTGAAGAACGCCAAGCGGACGATCGGCCGGCAGTACGTCACCCGCAAGAAGTACACCCCGCCCGCCTGGGAGCAGCGGGGCAGCCAGCACTTCCCCGAGGACAACGAGGACGAGATCTCAGGTTGGCAGTGCCCAGGGAGCGTGGGGCACCCGGGAGAACTCCTGGTGTCACTGAGGGAGCACAGGGTGGGAGCATCTCCTGATGGTGCCCCAGCTCCTGGCTGCTGGGGTGGCCAGGCAGAGATTCCAGGTGCAGGGGGTGTTTGGCCAGGTGGACAATCCCCTGATTCTAGTGTTCAGGGGCTCTTTGGCCAGGTGGATAATCCCTTGATTCCAGCATTCAGAGGAATCTTGGCCAGGTGGACAATTCAGGGGGTCTTTGGCCAGGTGGACAATCCCCTGATTCCAGCATGCAGGGGGTGCTCGGCCAGGTGGACAATCCCTGATTCCAGTGTTCAGGGGCTCTTTGGCCAGGTGGACAGCCCCCTGGGCTCCGGTGACAGCGCCGGGTGACAGCAGTGTGTTCAGACATCCCTCCATCCCACCCACCTCCCCCAGCGGCTCCGGCACACCGCGTGTGTCACCCGCACGCCGAGGTGTCCCCAACGCCTCCGTGTCCCCGCAGTGTCCGAGGAGCTGGACAGGAGCACGCTGACGCCCAGCAGCACCATGAGGCCGTCGGAGAAGATGACCATGACGCACGTGGTGGAGCGGGCGTGCTGCCGTGACTACCAGCGGCTGGGGCTGGGCACGCTGAGCAGCAGCCTGACGCGCTCCAAGAACGAGCCGTTCCGCATCTCCACCGTCAACCGCATGTACGCCATCTGCCGCAGGTGAGCTCGGCTCAGCGCCCCGGCTGTGCCTCTGGTGGGATGGGGAAGGGAGCAGCAGAGCGGTGATACCTGAGCTGGTGGTGCTCGTTACAATGTGAGGTTTAGTAGCAGAGAAGATGCAGATGTGTTTCAGTTGTGATTTACAGAATTAAATGTGTGTTCAGCACTTTATTAATGTAATTATGGAAAGGAATAGCAGATTGATAATACCCAAGCTGGTGTCACTCATTAGAATGTTAGATTTAGTAGCAAAGAAGATACAGATGTGTTTCAGTTGCCTGAGAGTGATCTACAGAATTAAATGTGTATTCAGCACTTTATTAATGTAATTAGGAAAAGGAATTGCAGATCGAGTAATACCTGAGCTGGTGTTACTCGTTAGCATGTAAGATTTATTAGCAAAGAGGATACAGATGTGTTTCAGTTGTCCTGAGTGTGACTTACAGAATTAAATGTGTATTCAGTACTTTATCCCACACTTTCTTAATATAATTACAAAAAGGAATGGCAGATCGATAATACCTGAGCTGGTGCTATACGTTAGAATGTTAGATTTAGTAGCCAAATAAGATTCAGATGTGTTTCAGTTGTCCTGAGTGTGACTTACAGAATTAAATGTGTATTCAGCTTTGCTTTGCTTTTTATTTCTGCATTTCTAAACATTTTTTTGCTTTCTAAAAACTGTCAGTCAGTTTTTCTTGATGAGTTCTTCATCTCGGTAATGCAGAAAGATTTGGTAATTTATATTTTGTTTTTGCCATATATAAATATCCAAGCAAGACAACCTGCTAGAATAGTCTTTAAAAATGTGTTTTACACATGCACACATAGATCTATAGTGTATCTTTTGGTTTTTTACATTTCTTGTAACCCAGGTATTTCGCTGTTTAAACAGACTTTAATTAGGAAAAAATTAAACAAAGAATTGTTTACTGTTTTAAAAGCTGCAGGGAATATATATTCTCCACAACTAGGGTAATTAGGGTAATTAACTAATATTCACAGTTGTAATGACTGTTTAAGGTTGCTTGTCTAACTTTTATAATTTTTTTAATTAACTAGTATCAGTTCAGTTGCATCCGGAATCAATAATTTTAAAAAGTGAATCTTTTTAAGGTCATTCTTCACCCTTGGCCAACAAAATTCCAGCCGCCAGCACTCCAAAACCCTTTCACTTATTTAGCTTATTTAGCCATTTCATTTAGCTTATTTCACTTATTTAGCCATTTTTAGCTAATGTCCATTGCTTCTAAGTTCTGATTTTTTTTGCCTTTTTATATACCCTTTTATACATTTTCGTACCCTCTTTGTATTTTGTATACCCTTTATACATTTTTTGTACCCTTAGCCTACATATTTGTAATTTTTGTGGTCTAATATTCTAACTTAATTTTGAAGTTCTGCAAAGCAGAAAAACCAAACATTCACAGTAAAAAGCAAAAAAACCCTAAACTATCTCAAAACTTGAGGTTTCAACCTGGGCAGAAACCTCTCTCTAAAATATATTTTGTGAACTAAACTCTAACCTCATTTAAAGAAAAAAATCTTTAAAAAAAATTACTTTGTTTATTAAGTTTCTTATTGAAAAATTCTAAACAAATACACTAATTTACAAATTCCATAGAAATTATATACATGTTATACAAAATGTGTACATCTTGGCATATTCCACCTTTAAAAAACTGCTCCTAAAATCCCATTAAAATCCTGCAGTAAAACCCTTTTCCCCTTTAGCTGTGTCTATTTCATAATTCAGGAAACCAGCAGGAAGGCAGCAGCTCCAGAATCCTCTTCATCAATCACTGTTCTGCCCTCTATTGATTATTGATTTCTCGCTTCCCATGATCAGTCTGAATTTTTCAGTCTTTTTGTCACGTTTTTGCCACATGGGGGATTTCCAGCGCTGAGGCTGAACTGTCTTTGTTAGCATTTCCTTTATCTTCATTTACTCCAGCATTTCCTTGGATGACCATCAATCCTGGTCACTCCAGCCTGTCCTTGGATGACCATCAATCCTGGTCACTCCCACATTTATTTCCTTGGATGGCCATCAATCCTGGTCACTCCAACCTGTTTCCTTGGATGACCATGAATCCTGGTCACTCCAGCCTGTTCCTGGATGTCCATCAATCCTGGTCACTCCAACATTTATTTCCTTGGATGACCATCAGTCCTGGTCACTCCAACATTCATTTCCTTGGATGACCATGAATCCTGGTCACTCAAGCCTGTTCCTGGATGACCATCAATCCTGGTCACTCCAACATTTATTTCCTTGGATGGCCATCAATCCTGGTTACTCCAGCCTGTCCCTGGATGACCATCAATCCTGGTCGCTCCAACATTTATTTCCTTGGATGACCATCAATCCTGGTCACTCCAGCCTGTCCCTGGAGGACCATAAATTCAGCCTCCAGGATTCCAGCCTTTAACTCCCCTGGGCTTTACCCACCTCAGAGTTTGGATTTTTCAATCCAAGGAGCGATCAGGTGTGTGGAGAAGCTCAATTAGCGCCGCTCAGGATTAATTAAAGCGCTAACAAGGCTCGGCCAGGAGCACCGTGCCATTCCCAGGGCTCTGTGTCCGCAGCTACCCCGGGCTGCTGATCGTGCCGCAGAGCATCCAGGACAACACCATCCAGCGCATCTCGCGCTGCTACCGGCAGAGCCGCTTCCCGGTGGTGTGCTGGCGCAACTCGCGCACCAAGGCCGTGCTGCTGCGCTCCGGGGGGCTCCACGGCAAGGGCGTCGTCGGCCTCTTCAAGTCCCCCAACGCCCCCACGCCAGGTGAGTGTCCTGTCTGGAGTGTGGACCTGGGGCTGGGGGATCTGCCCTGGCTCCGGCAGGGACGCTCTGAGGGTTCCCTGGCTTGGGGTGGTGATGCTTGGGGGTCACCTGGCTCTGCATGGTGACACTTTGGCTTCCCCTGGCTCCAGCAGTGACACTTGGGGGTCTCCTGGCTCTGGGTGGTGACACTCAGTGTCTCCACAGCTCTGGGTGGTGATACTCGGGTGTCCCCAGGCTCAGGGTGGTGACACTTGGGGGTCCCCAGGCTCAGGGTGGTGATGCCTGAGGTATCCCTGGCTTGGGCCAGTGACACCTGGGGGTCTCCAGGATCCAGGCGGTGACACTCAGTGTCTCCCCAGCTCTGGGTGGTGATGTTTGGGGGTCACCTGGCTCTGGACGATGAGCCTGAGGTGTTCCCAGGCTCAGGGTGGTGATGCCTAAGGGTGTCCCTGGCTTAGGCCAGTGACACTTGGGGGTCTCCAGGATCCAGCTGATGACACTCAGGAGTCTCCAGCTCTGCATGGTGACACTTGGTGATCCCCTGGCTCCAGGCAGTGACAACTGGGGGTCTCCCAGCTCGGGTGGTGACACTCAGGGGTCTCCCAGCTCTGGCACAGTGACCCTCAGGGGTGTCCCAGCTCAGGGTGGTGACACCCAGGGCTCCCCCTGGCTCTCAATGATCACAGTCAGAGGTCTCCTGGCTCCGGGCAGTGACACCTGTGGCTATCCAGGTGACACTCTGTGTGTCCCCGCAGGCCCCTCGCAGGCAGACTCCACGAGCCTGGAGCAGGAGAAGTACCTGCAGGCTGTCATCAACTCCATGCCACACTACTCGGACGCTGGCGGGCGAAACACGCTGAGCGGCTTCACCTCGGCGCACATGAGCAGCGCAGGTGAGGAGCACAGGGGGTCCTGCTGGCCCTGGGGGCTGCTGTGCATCCCGAGGAGCTGCTACCCCACCTCCCACAGCCCTGGAGGCAGAGCAGCCTCTCCAGAGCTCCCAGCTCTGGCTGTGCCTCCCTGGCTGGGGCTGGGGGTGGGCTTTGGGAATCCCAGTATCCCTGGAGCTGGGAGCTCTCTGGGGCCTGGTTGGGACAGACCCTTCCCGCCGGGACCTTGGCATCGCGTGTGCCCCGTGCACCGTGCCAGGGTCAGTCTGGGGAGCCCCGGTAAGTCTGTGCACAGCTGGCCCTTCCCAACAACTGGCCCTTCCCAACAACTGGCCCTTCCCAACAACTGGCCCTTCCCAGCCAGCCCTTCCCTGCAGGGCAGAGCTCCATCACTGCCACTCTGGTCCCATCCTGTCCCGGTGCCATCCATCCTGTCCCAGTGCCATCCATCCTGTCCCAGTGCCATCCATCCTGTCCCGGTGCCATCCATGCTGTCCCAGTGCCATACCCATCCTGTCCCGTTGCCATCCATGCTGTCCCATCATCCCACTGATCATTACTGTGGACACATCAGGGGCCGGGGGATTTTAGGGGAGCCCAGGGGGCTCCCTGATGCTAAAGGGAGAGAACTTCCTGACAGCCCTCCGAGGCTCTCCCCGCTGAGGGGACATGTGTCCGGAGTGCGGCCAGAGCAGGGGGTGGCACAGGGTGATCCTCCTGGGCTGGGGGCTGAGCCACCTCTCCAGGGCTGCCCCAGGTGGCTTCAGCTGGGTGGTGCTGGGCAGTGCTGGGTGGTGCTGGGCAGTGCTGGACGATGCTGGACAGTGCTGGGTGGTGCTGGGCAGTGCTGGACAATGCTGGACGGTGCTTCCCACGCTGGCTCTGCATCCCTGGGTCCTGCTTTGCTGCTGCTTCCTCCCAGTCTCCGGGAGGCCCTCAGGATCCTTTCCCTGGCTCCAGGAGGGCCTCAGAGCTGACGTTCTCTTGGTGCTGCAGATTTCTCCGACAAGAGGCAGCAGCCTAAGCTGGGATCGCTCATGAAGCAGGTGATGGGAGGGAAGGACGAAGGGCCTGGGACTTTGAGCCGCGGAGGTGAGGATGGGGAGTGGACACTGCCTGGGGGCCTCGCTGAGACCCCCGGCCTGGGCAGCTCCTGTAGAGTAGATGCTTCCTGGGGGGAGCAAGTGATCCCTGGGAAGGGCAGGTGATTCCCTAGGAAGAGCAGGTGATTCCCTAGGAAGACCAGATGATTCCCTGGGAAGAGCAGGTGATCCCTGGGATGAGCAAGTGATTCCTGGGAAGAGCAGGTGATTCCCTATGAAGAACAGGTGATTTGAGAGCAGGTGATTCCCTGGTTAGAGCAGATGATTCCTGGGCAGAGCAGGTGATTCCCTGAGCCGCAGCACAGGGAGGGAGGGAGGGTCTTGCCACACCTCCGGCGCCATCGCCTCCATCCCATTCTCTGTCCGTGTCCCTCGCTGAGGTCACTCTCGTCCTGTGCCCCCAGGGCTGGGTCACAGAGCCAGGGTCATCACCCTGTCCTCCCCCAAGTGCGCGTCGCCGAAGGGCCGCGAGACGCCCCGAGGTACGGACGCGCCCGAGCCGGCCGGGTGTGACTGACCACTGACCCCCCACTCACTGTCCCCACCACTAATGCCCAGTAACCCCAGTAACCCCAGTAACCCCCCAGCCCTTCCTGCTCCGTGGTGCCACGGGCACAGGTGAGTACCGGGCAGCCTCGCCAGGTTTGCTTTGCGCTCCTCGGGGCCCTGCGGGTGCCAGGGCGGGGTGCAGCTGGTGGCAGGGCTGGGACACTGGTGGCAGGGATGTGGCACTGGTGGCGGGGATGTGGTACAGCTGGCAGGGCTGTGGCGCAGGTGGTAGAGATGTGGTGCAGCTGACAGGTCCTGGTGATGCCGGAGTGGGGTGTGACAGTGACAGTGACAGCGCCACTGACAGGACCTGGAGCCAGTGGGGTTGGAATCCAGCAGGCAGGAATTCCTGCAGCACCCAGGGGAGAAGGAGCCAAAGCAAACCTGGTGCTCAGCACCTCCCTGGCATGTGCCCCCCGGGCTGGGCTGCGGGGACAGCTCGGCCACCCCGCTGGGGACACGGGGCCAGCACAGCCCCCCAGCCCTGACCCATCCTGATCCAGCCCTGATCCCGCAGGGAAGTGGGGCAGCATCCGGGCCAGCGGCCGCATGAGCAGCTACGCCCTGAACGTGGATATCGGGTCACGGCTGGCCGGGAAGGACCTGCTGGGGACACAGCACAACGGGACACCCGCCGAGCCCTCCTTCCTGCGGCAGCACCGCGCCTCGCTCTACATCATCGGGGACAAGTCCCAGCTGAAGGTGACACCCAGCACAGCCACTGCGGGGAGGGATGGAGCTGGGAATGGTCTGGAGCACCAGGAGAGGCTGAGGGAGCTGGGAAAGGAGCTCAGCCTGGAGAAAAGGGGATCAGGGGGGACCTTGTGGCTCTGCACAGCTCCTGACAGGAGGGGACAGCTGGGGGGGTCAGGCTGAGCCAGGGAACAGGGACAGGAGGAGAGGGAACAGCCTCAGGCTGGGCAGGGGAGGTTCAGGGTGGACATCAGCAGGAATTTCCCCATGGAAAGGGTGGTCAGGCCTTGGAACTGCCCAGGGAGCTTTGGAGTTGCCATCCCTGCAGGGATTTCAAAGCCTTGTAGATGTGGCACTTGGGGACATGGGCAGTGGTGGCCTTGGCAGTGCTGGGGATTTTGGACTCCATGGTCTCTGAGGGCTTTTCCAGCCCAAAGAACTCTGTGCTGCTGAGGCTGGCAGTGGCTCAGAGCCCCCAGGCAGCCCAGGCCATGCTGTCCCCCGCAGGGAGTGAAGCCAGACCCGCTGCAGCACTGGGAGGTTGTGCCCATCGAGGTGTTCGACGTGCGCCAGGTCAAGGCCAGCTTCAAGAAGCTGATGAAGGCCTGTGTGCCTGGCTGCCCCTCCAGCGACCCCAGCGTGGCTTACCTGCGCTCCCTGGAGGAGTCGGAGTGGCTGTCACAGGTCAGTGACCCCACACTGACCACGGGGCCTGACCCTGCCATGTCCTGGGGCTCCAGGGGCTCTGAGCTCAGCCAGGCTCCAGTGCCCTGCCCAGAGCAGCACTGGGACACCCTGGGGACACCCTGGGGACACTCAGGTGGGTGTGGGGGACAAGGGTGGGACGCTGCAGAGCTCAGCTCAGAGTGCCAGGCAGGACCTGCAGGATGCTCCGGAGGGGCTGGGATGGGCAGTGCCAGCACGGCCAGGATGAGCCAGGGGCAGCTGCCCGGGGACAGGGGTGCCTCTCTGGAGGTCACCTGTCCCCTGTCCCTGCTGCCACTGCCATGTCCGAGTGCAGGGTGGTGGCCCCGTGTGACCCCCGAGTGTGGCCTCACTCCGGAGAAGGGGACACTGCCCCAGCCCCACCCAGGAATTCCTGCACCTCCTCACCCCTGGCCTGCCCTTGGCAGATCCATAAGATCCTGCAGATCTCGGTGCTGGTGGTGGAGCTGCTGGACACAGGTTCGTCCGTGCTGGTCAGTCTGGAGGACGGCTGGGACATCACCACCCAGGTGAGAGCGCGGCTGTGTCACTGGTGGCCCCGTGGCCGTGTCCCCGCAGCCCTCGAGCCCCCTGTCCCCGCAGGTGGTGTCCCTGGTGCAGCTCCTGTCTGACCCCTACTACCGGACGCTGGAGGGCTTCCGGCTGCTGGTGGAGAAGGAGTGGCTCTCCTTCGGCCATCGCTTCAGCCACCGCGGCGCCCAGACCCTGGCGGGGCAGAGCAGCGGCTTCGCCCCCATCTTCCTGCAGTTCCTGGACTGTGTGCACCAGGTGGGCCCTGGGAGCTGCGACAGTGTGACCCCTGAGTGCCCCCGAGTGCCCAATGGGACCCCTGAGTGACCCTCAGTGCCCCCGAGTGACCCTCAGTGCCTAATGGGAGCCCTGAATGTCCACTGAGTGTCCCCTGAGTGCCCACTGGACCCCCAAGCACCCACCAGAATCCCCGAGTAGCCTATGAGTGCCCTTTGAGTCCCTGAGTGCCCGGTGGGACCCCTGAGTGGCCGGTGGGACCCCCAGCACCCAGCAGCACCTCTGAGAACCCACAAGGTGCCACCAGCACCCAGTGGGACCCCCAGATCCCCCTGAGCTGGGAGCTCTCTGGGGGCAGCCGGAAGGGCCTGGCCCTGCCTGTGGCTGTACATCCTGGTGATCCCATGGCTGTACATCCTGGTGATCCCAGTGATCCTATGGCTGTGCATCCCGGTGATCCCATGGCTGTGCATCCCGGTGATCCCATGGCTGTACATCCCGGTGATCCCAGTGATCCCATGGCTGTGCATCCCGGTGATCCCATGGCTGTACATCCCGGTGATCCCATGGCTGTGCATCCTGGTGATCCCGGGCTCTCCATGGCTGCTCCCGCAGATCCACCTGCAGTTCCCCATGGAGTTTGAGTTCAGCCAGTACTACCTGAAGTTCCTCAGCTACCACTACATTTCCAACCGCTTCCGGACATTCCTGCTGGACTCAGACTATGAGCGCATCGAGCTGGGTGAGGGCAGCGTGTGGGGCTAGGGTGGCACCAGCCCTGTGCCCCCTGTCACACCCAGGGTCCCCTCTGTCCCCTCAGGGCTCCTGTACGAGGAGAAGGGTGAGCGGAAAGGCCAGCAGGTCTCCAAATCCATCTGGGATTACATCGACCGCCTCAACAAGAGAGCTCCCATCTTCTTCAACTACCTGTATGCCCCTGAGGACGGCGAGGTGAGAGCTGGGAGCACCTGGAGTGCCTGGATGGGGCTGGGAGCACCCTGGGATCCTCCGTGGGAGCAGCTGGAGCTGGAATTTGCTTACCGGGAAGGGAACTCCCAGTGCCACCATGGCAGGGACACCTCCCACTGTCCCAGGCTACTCCAAGCCCCAATGTCCAGCCTGGCCTTGGACACTGCCAGGGATCCAGGGGCAGCCACAGCTGCTCTGGGAATTCCAGCCCAGCCAGCAATTCCTTCCCAAGATCCCATCCATCCCTGCCCTCTGGCACTGGGAAGCCATTCCCTGTGTCCTGTCCCTCCATGCCTTGTCCCCAGTCCCTCTGCAGATCTCCTGGAGCTCCTTTAGGTCCTGGCAGGAGCTCTGAGCTCTCCCTGCATCCTTCCCACTCCAGCTGGACACTCGCAACACTCCGTGTGGGCACACTGTCCTCTCGGTCCAGCCGGGAATGTCCAGCCTGGCCCTGCTGCCTTTCCTGAGCCAGCCTGCTGCTCCCACAGGTGCTGAGGCCGTACAGCAACATCTCCAACCTGAAGGTGTGGGATTACTACACGGAGGAGACTCTGTCCGAGGGCCCCTCGTACGACTGGGAGTTGGTGCAGGGGCAGCCCGAGCCGGCCGAGGAGGCAGAGCGCCAGGACACTGCAGCCCCGCAGAGCAAGCGCCGCATCATCTGGCCCTGCTACGACAACTGCAGCCGCGTGGAGCCCGACGCCATCTCCAAACTGCTCGAGGTCGGGCTGGGCTGGCCCTGGGATGGGGTGGGGCTGGAGTCGGGTGGGCCCTGGGACAAGGACAGTGGCCCCGGGGGTTTTGTCCCCTCTGGGGCTGATGCCAGAATCCCCTCGGCAGGAGCTTCACAACCTGGAGATGGAGCTGGGGCAAGTCCCAGAGCGCTGGAAGGACACATGGGACAAGGTGAAAGCGTCCCAGCGCACCGAGGGGCGGCAGGAGGGCAGCAGGGTAGGTGACGGGATAACAGGGCTGTGACAAGGGTGTGACAAGGGGGTGACAGGGTGTGACAGGGCTGTGACAGGGTGTGACAAGGGTGTGACAGGGCTGTGATGGTGTGAGAGGGTGTGGCAGACTGGTGCTGGTAGTTCTGGTTCTGGGGACTGGTTCTGGGGACTGGTTCTGGTTCCAGTTCCGGTTCTGGGGCTGATGCTCCAGCACCCCCTGACGCTGTCCCTGTCCCCAGACCCCCAGCTCCCTGCTGATGTCATCGGGACTGTCACACCAGCGGCGCTCGCTGGGGGTGTACCTGCAGGAGAGCGGGGTTGGCTCCACGCTCAACCTCAGCCTGGACAGCGACACCAGCAGCACTTCCACCCCGTCCAGCGGGAAGCCAGGCGGCCGCCGCAGCACCTCCACCCTCTACAGCCAGTTCCAGATGTCCGAGAGCGAGAACAGGCAGGCGGGGCTGGGAATGGGCTGGGAATGTCGGCGGCGGGAGGGAGATCCCTCCCCCGAGGGGCAGGATGTGGATCCCGGTGGGTTGCCATCCCTGACCCCGCTGTTCCTGGCGCCTTCCCACCCCGCAGGTCCTACGAGGGCTCTCTGTACAAGAAAGGCGCCTTCATGAAACCCTGGAAGTCTCGGTGGTTTGTGCTGGATAAAACCAAACATCAGGTACTGGGATCGGCCCTGGGATCTGTCCCGTCCTATCCCATACCAATATCCCAATATCCCCCCCCTGCCCTGCCCTGCCCTGCCCTGCCCTGTCCTGTCCTGAGCACGGCCGCTCTCTGCAGCTGCGGTACTACGACAGCCGGATGGACACGGAGTGCAAGGGGGTCATCGACCTGGCCGAGGTGGAGTCCATCACCCCGGGGACCCCAACCATGGGAGCCCCCAAGATGGTGGACGAGAAAGCTTTCTTCGACGTGAGTGTCCCCAAGGGCAGCTCCCGGTCACTCCGGGCTCCGGCCACTCTGGCCGCGGCTCTCGGCTCTGCTCCGGGCACTCAGCCCCTCCCTCTCTCGTGCCCACAGCTGAAGACGACAAAGCGAGTTTACAATTTCTGCGCCCAGGACGTGCAGCTGGCCCAGCAGTGGATCGATCGCATCCAGAGCTGCCTGTCGGACGCGTGAGCCCGGCTGGTGCGGCTGCGATTGCAGGCACTGCTGCCGGGGAGCAGAGGCAGCGCCGGGCTCGGGTCGAGCCCGAAACCGAGGGAGAGGAGAGGAGAGGCTCTTCCTCGCAGCCCGGGCAGGACGGGCCGTGTCCCGGGGGGGCACAGGGAGGGATTCCTCGCGTTGAAGCGGGCGGGGGTCCCGTGCCGCCCCCGGGCCTGTCTGAGCCGTGTCGTGACCCCGTGTGCTCCGTGTGCCCCAGCGCCGCTGCAGCTCCCCGGGCAGAGCTCCTGCACCATGCACCCCACGCTGTGCTGCCGGGGAGGCAGAGCTGCCCCCTCGTCCTGCCCCTCGTCCTGCCCCTTGCATGTCTGCCAGAGCCCCCCGGCGCCTGCCCTGCCCCTCCCGGCCTGGGAGCGACTCCTGGGCTCTGCTCCCTCCCGCCGGGGACCTGCAGCTCAGGGCCTGGCGGAGGTGACAGAGCGGAGCTCCGGGAGCACCCTGCGTGTGTCCCACCCCCGGAGCAGCTCCCAGCTGTGCAGACAGGAACGGGAATGCTGGCAATGCTGGGACGCTGCAGGTGTTGGCTCCGTGTCCCCAGAGGGGACATGGCTGTGGCCGCTCTGCTCCCAGCGGGCAGGAGGCTCCTCGGGCTGTGGCCAGGGTGTCCCTGTCCTGCCAGGCTCCCTGTCCTGGCCGGGACAGTCTCTACCTCCAGGCTGGCTGTCCCGGGGGCACATTCCCCGCGGGAGGTGCCAAACGCTGCAGCCTCCCGGCTGCCCCGTGTCCCCTCCCGGGCGTGGGGACCGGACCAGCCCCGGGATGAGGGTCCCCTCCGGCCACAGCTGGGGGCTGGGGCAGGGCTGGGACAGTGGCCCTGCAGGTGCCACCCGGTGTCTGCAGGGTCTCTTTGCACAGTCACACCCCCCGCTGCCCTTTTCTGTCCCCTCAGGGCTCTGCTCCCTCCCAAACCCCCCTCCGTGCCCCTCTGTGCTGTGCCTGTGCCCAGCCCGGGGCCCAGGGCAGCACCTCCTGTCCCCCCCTGTCCCCCCACTGTCCCCTCAGTGCCAGGAGGGGCTCTCGGTACAGAATCGGCTCCTGCAGCCCCCCTGCCCCCCGCACTGGTGTGAGCTGGGGGTTTGGTGTGGAGGGACCCCAGACAGGCACCGTGGGGTCACTGTGGCCCCCCTGCCACCCAGGACCCCCAGCACCCCCGGAGTGACCCCCAGCACCCCCGGAGTGACCCCCAGCTCCACCAGCCCCTCCCTGTCGTTTTTAAAGCCGTTTTATTTCAGCGCAGAGCTCTTTGTACAGTCGCCCTGTCCCTCTGTACCATCCTGGCTGTGCAGGTGTAACACGGAGGTTTTGTAACTTACCTGAGCAGTTGTAGATTATTGAAGTTTCTGTACATTGTGTCAAACATGCAGAGTCCTTGTATTGTATTTGTGCCTAGAGGAAAAGGTTATTCTATAAAGAGAAAACTAACTGAATTTAATAAAAAAAATTAATATGAGAGATGCTCCTTTTGCCTCGCTGAGCACCAGGAAAAGGCAGCAGACTGGGGACACAGCAGGGGACAGGCTGAGCTCCTGTCCTGGGGGACTTGGTGTCCCTGTGTCCAACCTGACAGGAGGGGACAGCCGGGGGTCAGGCTGTGCCCCAGGGAACAGGGACAGCAGGAGAGGGAACAGCCTCAGGCTGGGCCAGGGGAGGCTCAGGTTGGACATCAGCAGGAATTTCCTCATGGAAAAGGTGGTCAAGGCCTTGGCAGGAGCTGCCCAGGGAGGTTTGGAGTTCCCATCCCTGGAGGTGTCCAGGGAATTCCTGGCTGTGGCACTCAGAGCTCTGGGCTGGGGACAAGGTGGGCACTGGGCACAGCCTGGACTGGATGGGCTTTTCCAGCCTCAGGAATCCCAGGATGGGATCAGGGGTTGAGCACTGGGGGCTCCCCAGCCCCACCCAGCCCAAAGCCCCTTGGGACCCTCAGCGAGTCTTGCAGGATGGAGGAACCCAGCACTGGCACATGGATTTTGAGCTTTTATTGATAGTTGGAATTTACAGCCTAAAACTGACAACATAGAGAGATGCAGACTTTTTTTCCTTTTTTTTTTTCTTTCTTTTTTTTTTTCTTTTTTGGTCGGTTTTTTACAAAAAAAAACAAAAAAAAAAACCCAAACCAAACCAAAAACCAAAATAACCAAAAAAAAAGCCACCAGCATCAGATTTACAATATAAAAGTTTTGACAGTAGAGAGACTAAAGTACATCTGGAATTACTCAGAAAAATAAACAGGGAAAAGGCAGTAATTTCCAATTTGTCCCTCGTATTTACACATAATACACAGACATTGCTTACAAAGACCCGGATCCCACATTAAGGGCAGTTGGCATGGTGAGAAGGCTCCCCCCGGCATGGCCCTCGCTGCCCCGGCGCCGGGCCGGAGCTCATCCCGGGATCTCCCGTGGTTTTATTGCTTTGCGGGATCGCTGGGTGTGCAGAAAGGCCATCGAGTCCCCCTGCTCGCCCTTCCCGCCGGGACATCCCCATCCCTCGGGAACTGCCGGGATGTCCCCACGCCAGCCGCAGATTTGCAGGGAAACTCAGCTCGGGGGGATTTGGGAGAGCGGGAGGAGTGGAGCAGAGCGACGCTGAAAATCCGGGCTGGGGCTGGGGATCCCCAGTGCAACATTCCCAAATCCATGAATCCCCATCCCCACGGCGGCAGTGCCTCCCCTGCTCGGGCTGTTGGATTGATGGGATCTCCTGTCCCCAGGGAAAGCTCCAACTCCCATCCCACAGCCTGGAATCTGCTCTGCCTCGGCTGGGACATGGGGACAGCAGAGGTGCCATTCCCAAGGCTCTTCCCAAAATGAGCCAAGGCCAGGAGCCAGGCACGGCCCGGGATGGGCATGGATCCCTGGGATGGGCACGGATCCCTGGATGGGACGGGATGGGAGGATCCTGGGATGGAAGATGCTGGGATGGGAGGATCCCTGGGATGGGCACGGATCCCTGGGATGGGCACAGATGCCCTGGGATGGGCACGGATCCCTGGGATGGGCACGGATCCCTGGGATGGATCCCCTGGATGCTCATGGACCCCTCAGGATGGTTCCACATCCCAGATGGAATTCACTCCCTCAGGAGACACCTGGATGGCCCTGCCAGCTCCGGGCACCACTGTGGTCCCAGAGCCTCTGGCGCTCCCAAAATTCAGAATTATTCCAAACAAACAGCCTGGCTTGGGTCATTTTTAGATTAAACAGGAATTTGGGGTCTTCCCTGGGGTTTCCTGGGGATGAATCCATGGTTTGTGCTAACAGTCACAGCCAAACGTTCCTGGAAGGGACGGAAAAGCCCTGGAAAAGCAACTCCAGAGGCTCCAACTCAACGGCAAACATGGAATATTCCGAGTGCAGATGGACGGGAGAGGCTGGGCGGGAAAGCAGAGGGAATTCACCCTGCAGGGAAAGCACCAGGAAGCCCTGGAGATCACAATGTGCCAGAAGGGATCATTCCCCCACAGCCACATGGATCCTGGGAGTCAGAGTGAGATAAAGGGAAGGTTTGGAAAACGTCACACTGAGGAAAATGTCTGGAAAACTCAACATTTCTACCCCAATTCCCCTCAACTGACACTGCATCCGGGTTGGACATGGAAGGCAAAGACAGAAACAAGAGAAAGGCAAAATCCAGGAGCGAGAGCACCAGGGACACCCTGGGGACACTTGCAGCCTGGAACAGCCTCTCCCTCCTGGAGAAAACGAACAGGGATGAAGCGAAGGGAAGGAGTCGCTCCACGCTCAGCCCTGGGATCCTGGAACTGCCAGCCCTGCCCAGCACCTGGCATTGGGATTGGATTGGTTTGTACCAACGCCAGAGCCCACTGGGAAGGTGCAAATCTGCTCCAGGAGATCCCAGCAAAGCCAAAAGCTCTGGGAAAAACGGGATTCGGGCTAGTTTAGAAATCTCTGCAATAAATTCATATAAATATTCCCTATTTACAGCAAACGCTGGGAATGGGAGAGTGGGGAGGGGAGGAGCCAGGGACATACTCTGAGCTCCTGCTGCCACCTCAGAATGCTCCTGCCTGTCCCCAGTGTCCCCTCAGCCCTCATTCCATGGATCCATCACCTCCTGCCTGTCCCCAAGGCTGGGGAAGGAACCAACTTCCTCCTTCCCTGAAATCCCAAGGATTTTGATCCCAAGGTCTCTCACCATCTGCCTCAGCCAAATGGGAAACCCACTGGAAAGGTTCTGCTTCCCATGGAAAGTGGGAAATGGCTATGGGGGTTGGGGGGATCAGCTCCTGTTCCTAAATTGGCCATAAATCCATCTGGAAAGTCCAGCTGTTCTGGCAAGGCCTGCCTGTGATCCCAAAACAGGGACAGGGTGATCCCAAACGGAAAGGGTGATCAAAACAGGCAGAAGGTGATCCAAACCAGGGAAATCCTGACCCAAACCAGAAAAATTGCAACCCAACCCAGGAAAAGCCAGACCCAACCCAGGAAAATCCCAACCCAACCCAGGGAATTCCTAATCCCAGGCACTCCCTCTGTGCCAAGGTCCAGTTTGCAGGCTGGATCCCAGCAGTGTCCCCTCAACATGGGAGGTTTGCACATTCCCACTGTTTTCTGCCATTGGCATCAGCAGCCAGGGAAGGAATGGACAATTTTAAGAGGGAAAAGCTCATCAGGCATTTCTCTGGGACAGTTTGACAGGAAAATTCCTTTCCAGTCCAAAACCCCTAAATCCAGCAGGGGAGTATTTATATTCCACAAGGGGGAAATATTTACAAGCCAAGGAAGTTTTCATTTAAATTCATTAAATAATAAAATATTTGGGATTAAATATTAATTCCATTTCATGAGAAAATCAGGAATAATCCTTTTTTTGGCACTTTCAAGCCCAGTTTCTGTCCCACTTGGACACAGAATTCCCATTCCCTGCCCCACAGCACCACCTCCTCATGGGATCCCTGCTATTCCTTGGGAAAGGACCAACTCTCTGCATGGCCCTAAAGGGAATCCCTGGAGCTGAGGATTCCCAAAGGATGTTTTCCTTCTGTTTTGGGGAATGCTGACAGGGCCCTGATTCCCAACCATCATCCTCACATCCCGAATCCAGGGAAAGTCTGGGGAGGGAGGGAAGGACTCTTTGGGGTTTCTTATGGAATCTCCAGTGACCAAATCCCATCTGGCTCAGAGCTGGAAGTGCAGCCAAGGGCTCCATGGGGACACAGGGATGGATTAGTGGGATATAGGGACAGATTAGTGGGATACAGGGATGGATGGACTGGGATACAGGGATGGATGGACTGGGATACAGGGATGGATTAGTGGGATACAGGGATGGATTAGTGGGATACAGGGATGGATGAACTGGGATAGAGGGATGGATGGACTGGGATATAGGGATGGATTACTGGGATATAGGGATGGATTACTGGGATAGAGGGATGGATTACTGGGATACAGGGATGAATGGACTGGGATATAGGGATGGATTAGTGGGATACAGGGATGGATTGACTGGGATATAGGGATGGATGGACTGGGATATAGGGATGGATTACTGGGATAAGGAGCTGTGAGGTGTAAGGGGAAGAGCAGAGGAACAGAATTCCATTGCTGGGATCAGGATGGATTTAAGGCACTCAGAAGGACTGGGGATTGGGAATGACTGTTATCCATGGGCTCCTCAGGCACAGGACAATCTCCTTCCCTGTCTCCTGTGATCTGGGATGGAACATGACTGGATCCAAGCTGGAATGGGAGGAGATGGCTCCTTCCAGACTAAATCCAAGGCACTGGAATTCTCCTGGAACTCCCACCGGGGGCAGTGCAGTGCCCTGGAGCAGCTCCCGGATCCGAGGGACCTCAGAGTGTCTGAGGGAGCAAAACCTTTCCTGGGAAAGCTGCAGCAGGTCCAGAGCAAGGGGAGGAGCAGGGATGGGAATGGCAGGGATGTGATGCAATCCATGGGAATTAACTGCAAATTAACAGGATACACGGGATGGGATGGGATGGGATGGGATGGGATGGGATGGGATGGGGAGAGGGAGAGGGAGAGGGAGAGGGAGAGGGAGAGGGAGAGGGAGAGGGAGAGGGAGGGGATTTTCCACACAAAGCCACTTTTCCAGATTCAGCCAGGGCCAGTCATGCATGGGTTGGAGTTTGAACATTCCTGGGATGAGAGAGAGGAGCAGGGAAAGAGCTGAAGTGCAAAGTCACTGCCAGGTGTGGGAAGCAAGGAATGACTGCAGGGAGCGGGGAATGCAGGAGGGACAGGCAAGGACCAAGGGATGACTCCAAGAGCAGGGAATGATTCCAAGGAGCCAGGAATTCACACGAGGACCAGGAATTCACACGAGGACCAGGAATTCACACGAGGACCACAGAATATGGAAACTCCAGGAGCAGCCGAACTTCCCTGTCCCAATCCCAGCACACCAAGGGCCACACGAGGTTCTCCATGAACATTTGCTGTGCCTGTGGATAATTCCATTTCATGTCTGGATCCATGAGATCCAGCCAAGGGGATGCTCCAGCAGCACCTTCACTGCCAAAGACACCGGGGGAATCCCTACAGCATTCCCAGAATTCCTACAAAGTTCTGCAAAACTACCTCTGAGCATCAAAATTAGAGGAGAAAAGATTTTTTTTCCTCATTTCCATCTGTCCAAGGAATTTGAGGGAATCAAAAATAGAAGGGAAGGCTCTGCCCTCCAGAAAAGCCCCGAATTCAGGGAGAGAGGAAACTCCGTCTCTTCCCAGCAGCATCAAATACAAAAATACACTTTCCATGGGAATATCCCACTGCCACTGTCCCACCTCTGCTGGGAGAGGTGGGAGCCACCAGGGAATATAGGGAATTCTGTACAAATCCAGGCGGGAGCTGGATGAGGTCAGAGAGGTTCAGACGAATGAAGCCACCGGGTAGGAGCCGAATTGTTCCTTTTCCATTTGCTTTCCCAAAGTTCAGCCCTAAATACACCTGGAGAACTCCTCAGGTTTGCCGCAACTTCCCACCGCGGAGGGGAAAAACCAGGATCCAACATCACATTCTCAGCCCAAATCCAACAGCATTCCCAAAAAGTCAGAAATATTATCCAGCATGAAACCAACAAGAACTAATCCAACACATTTTCCAAAGGATTTTAGAGTTTCACTGACTGAATGCTGGAGTGGGTCCAGCTCTCCAAGGACATCATTCCTGCCATTGCCCCATGCCATTAATTACCACAGGGAATTCATAATTAACACTGCCGAATTCCAGACTGGGAACGCCACAATCCCAAATCCAACCCTGGCAGAGCAAAGGGAACAACTCCTGCTGCACCCCAATACCGACTCCAAGGGAGAACAGTCACAAATAATCCCTAAATTCTGGGTTTTTCATGGATACACTTCGCTGCACCCCACAGCAGCACCCCCCAATTCCAAGGGCTGAGCTTCGGGAGCTCCCAGGGAACCTCCAGCCCTTCCCTGCCCTGGTGCCTCCTGGGGACAGAATTCCATCCTGGACAGAGCCAGCACTCCAGGGTGGCACATCCCTGTCACCCCAGGAGGAGGGTGAGAACAGCACGGGGAAGCAGCACTGGACGGAGCAGAACCGACAGGAATGGGAAAGGGCAGGAAGAGCTTCCCAAGTGTGTTACAGAACCCAAACCAACGGGAATGGGGAAGGGCAGGAAGAGCTTCCCAAGTGTGTTATGGAGCCACCACCAGCAGGAATGGGAAATGGCAGGAAGAGTTCCCAAACCTGCTGTGTGTGGCAGCAGTCGGTGATGAGGAGAGGGGGAATTCTCTGGGGTCAGCATGAGCCCAGTGAGCCCTGGTTTAAAGCAGTTCAGAGCCAGCCCAGGAGTGACACAACATTGGGAAGACAGGTAGAGCCTGGGAACAGTCTGGATACAACCTGGATACAGCCTGGGAACAGTCTGGGAACAGTCTGGGAACAGCCTGGATACAACCTGGGAACAGTCTGGATACAACCTGGGTACAACCAGGGTACAGCTTGCCTTCAGACTGGATACACTTTCAGCTCCTCATTATACACAAAGAACTCTGATTTTTCTAATAAATCAATTCCCAGCCCAGCCAGTGGGAGCAGGAAATCCCCTCAGGATTGGGATTTCAAGGCCTGTGGTGTCCAAAGCAGGACAGAACTCTCCAGTCTGACTGGTTTTTACTGGTCTGGGATGTCCAAAGCTGAGGCTTCTCCATGCCAATGCCACGTTCCCAAATCATGGACCTGCCTAGACCTTCCCAGAGCTCTCCCTGGCTCCCAGCGCTGGGAGGAGATGAAGGAATTGCATTTCCCTGCAATGTTGGATTTTAAAGCCAGGCTCAGCAAAGAGCGAGGATGGGCCTGAGGTTGCCCTGGGAACACCCCGGGAATGGACCTTTTGGGATTGCCCCGGGAACTGGGGCTCTGCTTCCCAGCAGGATTCACCTGGACCACTGGGAAATGGGATCAGCTCAGGGGAAGGGGAAGGCTCAGATCCAAAGGGATGAATAAACGGCAAAATTCCTCCAGGAGATGGGTCAGTGCACGAGGCAACACCCAACAGGCCTGGGAAAGGCTCCATCCCGGGAAAGGCTCCATCCCGGGAAAGGCTCCATCCTAGGAAAAGCTCCATCCTAGGAAAAGCTCCATCCCAGGAAAGGCTCCTGCCCAGAAAAGGCTCCATCCTGGGAAGGGCAGGGCAGGGCAGGGCAGGGCAGGGCAGGAGGGACATGAAGGCATTTGGTGGCCGCAGGGACCAAGCCCAGGCTGGAGCAAACCCGGAGTGCCTGGCACAGGGATGAGCTCCAAGGATTGCCACTGATAAATCAGGATTCTAATTACAGCTCCCAGGCTGCGGTGGGAAAAATGGCTCTGGGATGCCACTGGAGAATAGGAAATTTAAATTATATTTCCTTCAGATATGTTCTTTGGGAATGTCCCTGCACCTTCACTCCAAACCTTTCACTGGGAAATCTGGGTACTGGGGTGCCCAAGCCCTTTGGAACTGAAACTCAGGGCAACACTGGGCTTTTTGTCATTCTTTTGGCAGGTTTTTTTTTTTTTTTTTTTTTTGTCCTTTTTTTCCATTTGTGCCCCCCCAGGGTTTCCATTCCTGCCCACCTGCAGCTCTCCAAGGAGATGTCCTTGGTGAAACCTCAGGATGAAATTTGGGATTCCATCCCAAGGGCAGCAAAGCCTTGGGACACTCAAGAGAGTTTCCCTCATGCTTGGCTGAGGTCATGAGACCCAGATGCCACCACAGGGCTTGGGACACCAGGGAAGGGCCACCTGATGTGACAATGCATGGGGATGCTCCCAACACCACGGGATTTTCCCACCCCCCAACAAGCCCATTCTTCCCACATCCCACCCAGGACAGATGTGCCATGACCCAGGAATTACTGGGGGTTGGCAATACGGATGAGCTTTAGCTCTCACTGTGCACAAGAGCCCCCTGCCCTGTGCCCCCTGCCCTGTGTCCCCTCCCGTGTCCCCACCCATCCCAGCAGGATCACCAGATCCCCAGAGCGATACCCAGGTAGGCAGAGCCACTGATTGGAACATTCCAGAACCATTTCCCCCAGTACTTTGGCCTTGCTGGTTTTGGTTTTGATCCCAGAGCTGTACAGGGATAAAACTTGTGCTCCCAGGGTCTCCTTCCCAGGTTTCTCACAAGATCCCAGTGTGAGCCTGTGAATATCCATGGAATGACACAAATCCATGTCCATCCACAGCCTCAGCAGCCACAGGGGCAATCCCAGCACTACAGACACCCTCTGGATATGGAAGATCTTGAGCACCACACACGAGGCAGGAGGGAAGCACGGAGCAGGACTTGGAGAGCCTTCATCGCTTGGACATGGAGCTGAGCCAGGCCAGGGGACAAGAGACAGGGGGACAAGGAATTCCATGCTCAGCAGCCAAGAGATCCTGCTCCAGCCCTTCCCTGGAGCACAGGGAGAAGGAAAACCCCAAGTGGGACACGCCAAGCCCCACCTGCTGTGCCCCAGAGGGATGGGAAGCTCTGCCTCAGGACATTTGTTCCTGGTTTCCCCAAAAAATCAGAGGAGCCAGGTAAGGAAGTGGCTCTGGATCTGCTGGGAGCTGCAAACCCCAGCAGACCAAGCAGCAGGAACTGGTTCTGGATCAGCTCCTGGCTGGTGGGAAGAGCAATCTCAGGGGAGTGGTGAGTGGAATGAACAGACAGCCTCAATCCCAACCGTGGAGGGATCATCCACGGGGACAAATCCCATGGAATTTGTGCATCTCCACAGGTCTGAGCAAGCCCCAGTGATGTGTCTCAGCACAAAGTAATAAATTAGCCCACTAACGAGTCCCCAGGAACAAGCTGTGCTCGGATCTGGATATGCCCAAGGATATTATTATTACAATTATTATTATTATTAATACCATTATTATTATTATTATTATTAAAGCTCTTGCTGCCACTTAGAGACTCAAAGCCAAAGCTGAGGAACGCCAAGTTGGAATTGCAGTGGAAGGCACGACAGCCTCATCCTCTGGGAGACATCCTGGGGTCACTGCTGCCCCACCCCTGTCCAGGGGGATCACTGCTCCCAAAGCTCGGCATTCCGAGGACATTCCCTCACCTCCTGATCCCAAACGATCTGGGCACAGTTGCTCCTGGGGTGAGCAGAGGGAACAGGCTGGAAGAGCACCCTGGCATCCCCCGGGATCCAACCAGGTTTTACCAGCACATGGATCCTTCAGCTTCCATGGAATCAGCTCTGGGGTCCCAAGAATGCCCGAAGGGAAGCCGATGTCCAGCAGAACTCTAGCACCAATCCTTGGAAAATTAAGACTTGAATGTGTCTCCAATCAGGACCTCAAAGCCACTGATCCCGTCTGAGAGTCCTGGCTGGGAGTGGGATCGATCCCTGAACACCAAGCAGGGGAAGCAAAGCACAAAGTGAGATTTTTTTTCCCTCCCAGTGCAATTAACTTTAAATTATTAATTTTAAATTACACGAGTGAGTGAAAACTTCCAGAACAACAGCCCTGTGCCACCGAACTCCCGAGGAATTGGGGCTGGGGAAAGCCCAGCCCTGCCAGCAGCACACGAGTGGCCCACAGCCCCAGTAACCTGCAGTATCCCAGTAACCTCCAGTAGCCATTTCCTGGCATTCACCCCCTTTTCCCTACAGAACCCATCAGGGCACACAGGGATGAGCTGGGGCTGCGGGAATGGCGCTGTCAGTCATGGGGACAGCGGGACAGCCCTGCTCCCACAGTGGGAACACCTTGTTCCCCCATGCCCTCACACCCCTCCCAGGCCAGGGAAGGACATTCCACGAGCACAGGGACACCACAGCACAAGGGAAGGACTTCCAGGCAGCTGGAGCCGTGTGAGGAGCTGGAGCCCGGTGAGCCACCTTTGTTGGGAATTCCCACCCTCGGGAATGCATCCCAAGGCAGCCTTTGGCTCCCTGTGTGCCAAGCTCCAACCTTTACTGCAAAGGGAGGATTCTCCAGGATTCCACCTGCCAGGGGGTTCCAGCTCAGCAGCCCCACAGTGCCCCAGGCCGGGCTGGCAGCGAGCTCAGAGCCTGGCACCAGGAATTCCTGGCATTCCCTGGAATGGAGCTCCAGCCTGGGCACATCCCATATCCCAGCTCCAGGCACTCCCTTCAGGCCCTGCTCTCCCTTCTCCCCCTCTTCCCGAGGGACCTGGCTGTCCCCCGGGGCTCTCTGTAGCCCTTCCCCTCTCCAATGCTGCCATCACCAGGTACAAAGTGCAAAAGTGTTGCTGTTCCTGCATCCATTAAAAACTTTAAAAACAGAACAAAACAAACAGAAAAAGGATTTCCATAATCATTTGCAAATACATTAATTCAGTCTCCAAAGAGCCAGCAAAGCCCTGGGCACCTCCTCGTGGGCCAACAGACATCAGCAGGAGAGGCCACCTCTAACCCAGTCCAGCTCCTGCCCTGAACCACCACACATCCACGGAGATCCCGGAGCATTCCCTGGAATGCAGGGACAGCCCTTTCCCCTGGCTCTGGCCGGGGACGCCGTCCTGGCCTGGCCCTGCCAACCCCAGCAAGCCCTCCCTGCTCCCTCCCACCAAGTGTTGGCATTGCTCCTTCTCCTGTGAAATGGTTCTGGTAAGGCTTTATTGCTCTACAAAGCGGTGCAAAGGCTGCCCATCGGGAGGACAGCTCCGTCAGGAACTTTGGTCCCACGGCTGCGGGATCTGTGCGCTGCGCCCGTTCCGCCGCCGGACCTGCTACCTTCCCAAGAGAAGCTGAATACTGTGTGCAATAACACTGGGAAAACAGGACTGAACCCCAAATCCAAAACGAAAACCAGGGGCACGGGGAAGGGGACAACTCAAATCAGGCAGAAGGCTTGGGAAGAGCCCGTCATTCCCGTGAGGACTGAACTCAATGCTACATTTCGACAATGCCGAGTGTCTTTCCGAACGGATCGGTGGTGTTGGATCTGCGTGTCTGGTCCTGAACGCCAGCTCGCTCTCATCAATGCAGCATTTATTAAAAAATAAAATTAAAATGAAAAAAAAATAATAAAGAATTGACAAATTGCATCACCAGGGAGCAGCCTGGCCTGGCTCACACACGTCCCGGGGCAGTGGCGGCATCAAGCAGGGCCGTTCAACGTGGCTTCGGTGCAGGGCAAGGCCTCGTCGTTTCTGCAAGGACACAGGGAGTGGGGTTAGGGATATGGGACACACTGGAAAAGCTCCCAAAGCTTCCTTCATCCCTCCTGGAAATGTGCCCTTCTGGTGGGATGTGAGCCCCCTCCCTCTGGTTTTGGTTTGTCTGCCAGGTGAAGAGTTCTCAGCTACCCATGGGGAAACTCCTCCCAGTCCCTCACTGAAGATTACATGGAAAATCAACATGGAATCAGGGAATGGCCTGGCTTGGGTGGGAAGGGACCTTAAAGCCTGTCTAGTTGCAAGGTGATCAGAGGGATGGGGCATCCCTGCCATGAGAGGCTGAGAGTCAGGAATGTTCAGCCAGAGAGAGCTCAGAGCTCCTGCCAGGACCTAAAGGAGCTCCAGGAGAACTGCAGAGGGACTGGGGACAAGGCATGGAGGGACAGGACACAGGGAATGGCTTCCCAGTGCCAGAGGGCAGGGATGGATGGGATCTTGGGAAGGAATTCCTGGCTGGGCTGGAATTCCCAGAGCAGCTGTGGCTGCCCCTGGATCCCTGGCAGTGTCCAAGGCCAGGCTGGACATTGGGGCTTGGAGCAGCCTGGGACAGTGCAAGGTGTCCCTGCCCATGGCAGCGGTGGCACAGGATGGAGTGTGAAGTCCCTTCCCACCCAACCATGCCATGAATCCATGGCTCCCTGATTTAACAGCACCCCAGGGAAGCACAGAGCCATGCAGGATGCAGTGCTCCAAGGTGCTCCAGCTGCTCTCCCTGTGCACCCAGACAGCTCCAACCCCCATTCCCGACATGGCCAAACTGTGGGAAAGGTGGGATGGCTCACCTGTCTCTCGTGGCCGTCTCTGTGGCAGTGGTGACAGCAGTGGCCACTCTCTGGTGCCCGTCCGTGTGCGTGGCCGCGCTGCTCAGGGCTCGGGGGGCAGTGGCTGTCCCGGATGTGGCCACAGGAAGATTCTCCACAGCCGTTCCGGAGGAGTCGCTGCAGGAGAGGGCAGGGATGTGTTAATGGAGCTCAGCACATGGGAACTCCAGGCTCATCTTGGAATGGGGCTGAAATTCCTACGGGGAAAACAAAACTCCTCCTGCCCTCCTCACACAGGCCTGAAGATCCCATTGGGAATGACAATGGCAATAAACTGGGATTACAAACAGCGGGCACCTCCTGGAGGCTCTGCATCCTAAACCCAACAGGATACACCAGAACAGCTCCTCAAGGAAGGCATTCCCAATTCCTGCTGCAAAGCCTGGCCTGAGAGCTCCCAGACTGCCATTCCCATTGCCATCTGCTGGAATGGCACAGCCTGCTCTGGTCAGACACGGACAGAGACATGGACACTGCTCTGCTCCACAGGCTCTGCCCAAGGGACCCCTGATGCATCTGGGGCACCCAGAAAATCCTGGATACAGGGACAGATCCTAAAATCCCATGGGGGAAAGAACCCAGGGACTGGATGTCCAGAATCCAGATGAGCTGAAGGTGCTCCTGGGCCCATGGAGGTGCCACCTGAGGGACAATGTTCCCAGTGAGGTGCCACCGACCAAAGCTCAAACCCTGGGAAAGGCAAAACTGCAGGAACAAACCCTTCAAACCTGTTTGGATTAAACCCACCCAGGTTTCCAACTGGAGAAGGGATTTCTGTGCAAATCCCCATTTTTTGGCTCACAAGGAGAGGCTGAGTTGCCCCAGGAATGGTTTTCCTTCCAGTTTCCATCCAGAACAATTCCTTCTCCCCCTTCCCAGAGCAAAGCTCCACAAAAGGGAGGGAAGCTGGAGATGGCTGAGCTGGAATCCTGTCATCAGCTCTGGGGGAGTTTGAATGGAACAAAATAATCCCAGCTGGATAATTGGACATGTGATGGAGATTGGAGACTGAGGTGCTATTTCTGGAGCTGCTTCTCTTGAAAAAAAAAAAAAGAGGAATAATGAGATCCAAACATCTCCCTTTCTTCAGGGCTCACAGGCTCCTAAAAAGTACAAAACTACACCTTGGAGAGATGCAGGGATGGAGGAGCTGGTGCAGAACTGAGCCACATTCCCAGGAATGTCGTTGGAAATCCACCTCCCACACAAAAAAATGGAGCTCGACATTTCCATGGCTCAAAGAGAAACTTTTTAACCTCAGCCCCTGAAGTTTCCAGGGCAGGAGGATTCCGGAGTTATCTGAGAATTGGGAACTTCTCTGCCTTCCCCCAGCTCCTGGAAAATCCCAGCCAGACAAGCAGGGCCAGGGTGTGTCACAACCCGAACATGGAGTTTGTCTGGGATCTCCTGCTGCTCCTTGGACACTCCAGGGATGTGACCCCAAACCTTTGGGGGCAGCTGGATCCAAAGTGGGACACTGAGAGCATTCCTGGTGCCATCTCCAGGCCTATGGATCCCCCTGGCAGCTGGGATGTGCCCAGGGAGGGTGGCACTTGCTGGACCACAACAGCTGGTTCTCCATGACCCCAAGGATCCTGGAATCCACAGAGGCCTTGGGCAGCTCCAGGGATAAGAGGTCTCCACGTGGATTCCAGGGGCCCCAGGGGAAGGAAAACCCTGAGTCCTTGGGCAGCTCCAAGGAGAATTAAAGATCTCCGTGGGGATTCCAATATTCCAGGGGCACGAGGGGAAGGAAAACCTACAGAAACAGGAATGGGGTGTGGTGCAGGTTTTGGGGAAGTGCTTGGAGAGAGTCACCACAACCCACACAGTGACTCCAAAATGCTCTTCATTTCCTTGGAATTATTAAGGAATGTGGTACAGAATGGCTATTTCCACTGCAGGCAGCAGGGTCTGGGAAGGCTCCAGGTGGTGATTCCCACTGTGAGCCCAGGCCTGGAGCAGCTCCAGTCACAGCTGGAGGCTCCCATCCTCCACTGCTTCCCCTGTCAAGGGCTCTCCAGGTTTCCCTTCTTTTCCAAGGAAATAATGGAATTAGCTCTGGAGAAGGGAAGGCAGGCAAAGGCAGGCAGGTCCTTGAAGTTTTATCCTCATGGAGTGTGATCCAGACACTTGTTTGGAGAGGAAAACATTCCCAATGAGGCACTGCCTGGAGCAGCAGCACAGCCAAACCAGGAATAAACACTTCCCTTCTGCAAGGAAAGCATGGGAATCCAGAGAGGAAAAGCACCTGGAGCACAGCCTGGATCAGATCCAAAGGATCCAATTCCACATAATCCAAGTGCATTGAACACTGCAGGAGAAGCTGCTTTCAGCACAGCTGGGACTGCTGTGCCTTTCCTCATCTTCTGCTTCCCATGAAGGCAGAACCAGGCCATTCCCAGGCACACAGAGTGCATTTATCAAAGTTAAATGATTTATCAAAATTAACGGCATTTATCAGAATTAATGCAATTATCAGAATGAGCTGCCTCCAACCAACCAGACCTTGGGATAACTCCTGCTCCAGTTCCAGGGAATTCTGCAATCCCAGGGATCTCCCAGCCCCCTGGGCCCCCAGGAGCTGCTGCTGGCTGAGCACACTC
Source organism: Entomyzon cyanotis (assembly GCA_024500445.1). Lineage (NCBI taxonomy): Eukaryota > Metazoa > Chordata > Aves > Passeriformes > Meliphagidae > Entomyzon > Entomyzon cyanotis. The sequence goes on from JAKEPQ010001019.1 coordinate 4,391,464, forward strand.
AGGGATGGCCCCAAACTGTCCCCAGCCATTGCTAAAGGGAAACTCCTGATCCTGAGTCAGGGGCACAAATCCAGGGACTCCAGTAAAAAACCGGAGGAAATACATGGAACAGGATGAGGAAAAACCTGAGTCTTAAAACTGGGTAAGATATTGTGGATGCAGCAGAGGCTGGCTGGGTTGGGAAGCAGCTCCCCCTCAGGGATTGGAGCAGGCTGGATTGGAGGATGCCAATTCCTACAAACTGCTGCCTAATCCCAGGGTCTGCTCCAGCCTTTCCTGGTGCTTTTATCACTGACTGGCTTTGACCCCAAGGGGAAAATGAGAACATGAGTGAATTAAACCTTCCCCCCATGGCTGCAGGAGGATCCCACGAGAGCCTTTGCTCCGCTTTTCCGTGGATCCCACCCAGATCCCTGCTGTGGGCTTGGATCCCAGATCCACACAGACAGAGATGCTCCTGTGACACTGGAGTGGCTCCAAGGACAGGGACAGTGACACTCCTGTGACACTGCAGTGGCCCCAAGGAGCCCCAGCCCTTCCTTGGAATAACCCTGGGCTAAATATATCCCTCAGCCCTTCTGTGCCAGGCCAGGGGCAGGACCTGCTCCCAGGGGACATGGAGCCCGAGGGAAAGGGACCATGGAGCCATCCTGGTGCCATCCCATCCCGGTGCCATCCCACCCTGGTGCCATCCCATCCTAGAGCCATCCTATCCCAATGCCATCCCAGCCCAGTGCCATCCCAGCCCACGGAGATCCCTCCCCACCTGGTGGGAGCTGCCCTGTCCTTGCCGGTCTCCTGTGCCGTGGCTGTGGCTGTGCCCGTGGATTCCGTGGTGGCCTTGGCCTTGTCGCGGTTGTCGTCGTCGTCGCTGTCGTCGCTGTCCGAGGAGCTGCTGTCCGCGGCCACCAGAGGCGCCTTCCGCGTCCCGCAGGCATTCCACACACAGGGAGAGGCAGCGCTGGCTGCGGGAGGAACAGCCAGGCTGGGACCTCGGGGAACTCCCCGATGGCCCCGAGCGGGGAAGGAGGGGACAAACAGGGCCTGCAGATGGTCATGGCATCGGGGAATGGTTGGGTGGGAAGGGAGCTCAGAGCCCACCCAGTGCCACCACGGCAGGGACAGCTTCTGCTGTCCCAGGCTGCTCCAAGCCCTGTCCAGCCCGGCCTGGGACACTCCCAGGGATCAATGAGGTGTCCCTGTGATATCAACTCCCAACTCTGCACCTCCATCCATTCCCTGCTGATGTTGTCCCAGCAAACCGTCAGGATTTCTGCCTTTGCTTCCGTTCACTGATCCCACAAGGAGCCCCAGGGCAGAGACCCTGCAGGGAGGTTTTCCCTATGCCAGGCACTCCATGCAGAACTCCCAGGAGCTGAGAGCACCCCCCCGTGTGTGGCCATGTGTCACTCACAGTTCTTGTCCTGGCCCTGGGCTGGGGTCCCGTCGGTGGCACCGCTCTTGCTGTCCACAGGGGAGCTGCAGCGAGGGCCAGACTCGGAGCTGGGGAGGGAACAGCCTTGAGCATGACTGGGATCATCCCAGAGCTTCCCAACAGCCCGGCAGGAGCAGCTAGCAGGCCTTGCTCTTCCTTCCCATCAGTATTTTGAATTCCCACAAACACTGTTTACCAATTCTATGCCCCAGTGAGGACACAGAAAGGGGGCTGTGTCCCAAGGCAGGAATGCCAGCCCCAGCTGGGAGCACTGGGAAGCATCAAGGAGCCCTGATCCAGGATCACCACACAGCATTAACAAATCAAAGGGAAGCAATGGGAAGGGAAGGGCAAGAAGAAAGGATTACACCCACACATTCCATCAAAACGTATCCCAAACATCCCCCCATTCCAAAGCTCCAGGGGAGCTGGAATTCCGTGGCTCTTACCAGCAGAAGGGCTGGAAGTCTGTGAACTTGGCCCAGCCCTTCTCCTCCGGGGCGCTGCTCTGCGGGGCGGCCGAGTCCCACACGCTGGATCCCACGTCCATGGCCACGGGGGCGTGGGGCTCACGGGCTCAAACACCGCCGTCCAGCCAGCCCCTGGGGGACAGCCACAGCCTGGGTGCCAGCACAGCCCGGGGACAGCCCGGGGACAGAGTAATCCCAGCCCAGAACATCCCGGGACAGAGCAACCTCATCCCAGGAACATCCCAGGAAAATCCCAGGGACAGAGCAACTCCAGCCCAGGAACATCCCAAGGACAGAGCAATGCCATCCCAGGAACATCCCAGGAGCATCCCAGGGATCCCAGGGACAGAGCATCACCATCCCAGGGCACTCCTTCCACACCTGCTTGTTTCCCCGAGACTGCAGAGGCACAAAGTGAACCCCAACATTCCCATTTCCCCTGCCCAGGAGCAATCAGGGAGTGTCTATGGGAAGCTGTGCACAGAGCCTGCAGATCTCAGGATGTGCTCCTGGAAATGCAGTACCTTGGGAGGAGTCTGAGTCCTTCTGCTCAGGAGTGCTGCCCTTGTTTGGGGAGGCCGGTGGCTGCTGCTCCTCCTCCTCCTCTGAGTCCACGCTGCCATCATGGTCCCCATTCTCCAGGTCACTCTTGGAGCTCTCCGACGTCTGTGATGCTCCAAACCTGGATCATGGAACTGGGAATGAGCCCCTGCATCCCTCAGCTCCTCCCTGTCCCTGGGAAAGCACAGCCCAGAGCCTTTTCCAGGCTTATTTCCCCCAAAATATTTCCCCAAATGGAGAGATTCCTCCACTCTCATCCCGAGGGCTTTGGTGTCAGAATTCCCTGGAGGTGCAGGGGCAGAGCCAGGGCTGGTGGCACCACACTGGTGTGGAATCCACCCTGTGCCTGCTGATGCTTGGCAAGGAAACATGGAGGTCTTGGATGTTTTCCCTGTTTCCTTTGATCACATTTCAGATTTGAAATTACAGAAATAACTTCATTTAGTAAGTGGCTCTGTCAAAGGGATGAAAAACTATTTCAAAGCCCAAGATGCCCCTGGGAGGCCTCTTGTTCTCACTTTTCTGATTTGAACATTCTGAAAAAGAATGTTCTGCCCACTCCTCTCAGACTCACCTCCTCCTCCTCCTCTCCAAGGATGAGGGAAGGAGCAAAGTCCCTGTTTTTCACACTGAGGGTGGGGGTTTTAATGTGTTTAATGAAGACTCATTAATGAGGTGTTCCCATTGTCAGTGAATTCCGTCCAGGTGGATCTGTCTCCAGGTCAAGAGAAGCCCCAGCACAAGCGGCAGGGAAAGCTCAGGGCTGTGTCAGATAAAACTCACAAAAACCTAAGGAATTCCTCCTGGCCTGGGTTGGAATGTGCACATTCCCAGCATCAGGGGGAAAATCTGGGTTCTGCTGTCACCTTACCGTGTCCTGGACTTGACCTGGGTGGCGTAGGACATCTCCTTCTCCTCCCAGATATCCTCCTCCTCCTCGTTGTCATCGAACTGCTGGATGCGCTCGTTGCAGCAGGCCTCGAACAGGGAGGCGTTGGGCTGAGGGAGCAAAGGGAATCACATTCCAGATGTTCTCTGGAGACAGTGTTTGAATCCCAAAGCTCAGGACTGACCAAACCCAGCTCTGCTCAGGGGCTGGGATCACCTGGGATCACCACAATGCAGCTGCTGCTTTCCTCTGGGGCAATAAACCAGGCAAGGCCATGAACAGCCTGGCAATATTTTGATCCATAAGAATTGCAGCTCTCCCTATGCTTCCCTAATCTGTGCCTGGGAAGATCATCAAAAGCTGGGAATGCTGGGAATGTTCCCCTGAAGAAGGGAAGGATGCAGGGAGAGCTCAGAGAACCTGCCAGGGCCTAAAGGAGCTCCAGGAGAGCTGCAGAGGGACTGGGGACAAGGCATGGAGGGACAGGACACAGGGAATGGCTTCCCAGTGCCAGAGGGCAGGGATGGATGGGATCTTGGGAAGGAATTCCTGGCTGGGATGGAATTCCCAGAGCAGCTGTGGCTACCCCTGGATCCCTGGCAGTGTCCAAGGCCAGGCTGGACACTGGGGCTTGGAGCAGCCTGGGACAGTGGGAGGTGTCCCTGCCATGGTGGCACTGGGTGGCTTTGAGCTCCTCCCCACCCAACCATTCCTGGGATTCCATGATCCCAAGGATACCAGACTGGCCCTGCAGGAAGGGAGGATTCCCCCAATGCCAGGGTGTTGCTGCTGAGGAAACATTCCCTGGGCAGAGCCCCTGAGGGGCTGAGCAGTGCCCACAGCTCTGTCACCATGTGGCCACCAGGCCTCTCTGCACTGCCCTAAAACCCCAAACCTTTGTTGTCCCAGAATCCAAGCAGGACCTCCCCAGCCCCCCATTATCCCAGCCAATCCCAGCTCCCCTGACACTCACACTGTCATCGTCGGCGTCGATGTTGAAGTTGATCTCGGCGATGCGGTCGAAGGGAGCACTGCCAGGGAGGGAAGAGCCTCAGCGATGGCTCAGGGATGGCTCAGGGATCCCAGCCAGCTTCCCAGGGGACAGCAGCAGCCAGGCCACCCTCCTGGGCTGGGATCCCTGCACAGCCCCTCCTGCAGCCCTGCTGTGCTCTGCCCTCGCCGAGGGAAGGGTTATTCCAGCCTCAAACACCTCCTGCCCATGGCAGAGCTGCCACTGCAGGGAGGAGCTTCCTTGGGGGCAGCCAGGGGGGATTTGGGATCTTATCCCAGGCAACAGGGACAGCAGGAGAGGGAACAGCCTCAGGCTGGGCCAGGGGAGCTCCAGGTTGGACAGCAGCAGGAATTTCCTCATAGAAAGGGAGGTCAGGCCTTGGAACTGCCCAGGGAGGTTTGGATTCCCCACCCCTGGAGGTGTTTAGGGAATTCCTGGAGGTGGCACTCAGAGCTCTGGGCTGGGGACAAGGTGGGCATTGGGCACAGCCTGGACTCTGACCCCAGAGGGCTTTTCCAGCCTCAGGGATGCTGTGAATCCCAGGGCAGCAGTGGCTCAAAGCCCGAGGTGTGGCTGTGCTGTGAATATCCCAGATGACCCAATTCCCAGGCCGATCTGCTGCTGAGAACAGCAGAGGGTGCTGCAGGCTCAGGAATTCCCAATTCCCAGACAGTTCGGATCCAGGAAGAGCTCACTCCCCCTATTTATGGATCTGTAGCTTTCCCAGTGATATTTTCTTTGAAGACTGCTCAGCTCAATACTCCTGCAATCCCAGGGACACAGACACATTCTTAAATATTCCAATTCACTTCCATCCCAGTGTCCAACAGCTGGACACAGCTGGCAGGCAGCACCACTCCCAGAATATTCTAGGTTTTGCAGGATATTCTCCTTTTCCAACCACAAATCCAGCCATAACATGCCAGGCACAGAGTTTTTCCAGCTTCCTGTTCATTTTACACCAAGCACAAGACTCCTTGGGCAGCTCCTCAAGGATTTAACTCCTCCCTGCCCCTCTCACACACCAAGCCACTTCCACCAGCAGGGAGAAGTCTGCTTTATTTTATTTTATTGGGGTTTTTTTTGTTTGTTTGTTTTGTTGTGGTTCTGTTTGGTTGGTTTTTTGTTTGGGGTTTTTTTAGTGGTTTTGTTTTTGCGAGGTTTTTTATTGTGTTTAGAATTAAATATTTCTGTTCAATTAAATGCTGGTTTTAATCTGGAACTTTTTGGCCTTATCAAGGTTCTGATATCTCCAAGGCTCAGGAAAAACCCTGGATGGGAAGGGCAGAGGTGCTGCCTTGGATCCCAAGGAATTCCTGGCATAGAGACAAACCCAGGAGCTGAGGAAGAGAAGCATTGGGATCCCCTGGAGTAGCTCTGTGTCCATAACTAAATGGTGCCAATTTCAGGACTGGGATAATCCCACTGCCAGGTCCATTTCTAAGGAGAGAGGATGAGCTGCAGCTTTAATGGGATTAAAAGAATTCTCTAAAACCAGCAAATTCAGAGCTCTGGATTCAGCAGGTTGTGTAACACTAAATCCCCTTCCCTGCCTCCCTGAACTGCCACTGCTCCTGATTATCCCTGTTCCCTTCCTCAGGAGGGGGAAAATGGCTGCATTTTTCCATGGATTTCATTGGAGCATTGTCCCTTCACTCCTCATTTCAGTAAGGATTTAATTCCTTGGAAAAGATCTCTTGAATTGCCCAGTTTGCTCTCATGCTTTGCTTTTAAACTCATTCTACACCAGGGCTGGACAACAATTGCCTGTTTTATTTCAAATATCCCTCCATCAAATGAAGGAATGCTTTTCCTTGCTTCTCCACCTGGCTGTGGAGATCAGGGCTGCCTTTGTCCAACCTAAGGAGGGATAATGAGGCTCCTTTATAAATCTCAACTAGAGGAAAGATGGGTTGCAAAGAGGCTTTAATGCCAAACCCCCCAGACTCATTGACGTCCCCAAACACCCCAAACTCCCCTGATGTTGTCCCCAAATCCCCCAGACTCACTGGTATCCCCAAATCCCCATATTCACTGATGTCCCCAAACATCCCCATACTCACCGATGTCCCCAAATCCCCATACTCACCGATGTCCCCAAACACCTCCAGACTCACTGATGTCCCCAAACACCTCCAGACTCACTGATGTCCCCAAACACCTCCAGACTCACTGACGTCCCCAAACACCCCAGACTCATTGATTTCCCCAAATGCTCAAGACTCACTGATGATGTCCCCAGACATCCCAAGACTCACCTGATGTCCCCAAATGCCCCAAACTCACTGATGTCCCCAAATCCCCCAGAATCACTGGTGTCCCCAGACACCCCAAACTCACTGATGTCCCCAAATCCCCCAGACTGATATCCCCAAACCCCCAGACTCACTGATGTCCCCAAAATCCCCAGACTGATATCCCCAAACCCCCAGACTCACTGATGTCCCCAAAATCCCCAGACTCACTGATGTCCCCAAACATCCCAAGACTCACTGATGTCCCCAAACATCCCAAGACTCACTGGTGTCTCCAACCCCCACCCCCTCCCCAAACCCCCCACACCCCCCTCCCCAGATCCCCCAGACTCACTTGATGTTGTCATCCTGATCTGCAAACTCCTCGTCGTTGAAGCCGAACTGATCCACAAAATTGGCTGTCATCTGCTGGATCTGGTACTCTGAGAAGGCCTGGGAAGAATCCCAGTAAATCCAACATTAGAGTATCCAGAGACATCCCAGAGACACTCCATGGAGCTGGATGGAAACAGCTCCTCCCAAAGCAGGGTCACTCAGAGCTGGGGGATTCCTGCTCCAGCGCTGCATCCCAGACCATGGAACTGCTCTGGGAAAGCCCAGAGGAGCTGAACACAGACTGGAGCAGAGCTCAGGAAGCTGCTTCACACCAGGATCAGAGGGAATCAGAGCAGTGAACTTCCTGGGAATAGTGAAGATGTTCCCAACTCACCTGCTGGAGAGTGAGTTCGTTGGGAAAAGCACTTTCAAGGTCCTCATCCTCGCTGGAGGAGTGCAGGTGGTGGGTGCTCACCTGGGAAAACACAAACCAGTCAGGGATCAGCTGGAAAAGCTCCAGTGTTTCAGTTCCACCAAGTCCCAAACTCCTGCCAAGGCAGGAACTGCCCCAGGGAATCCCAGGGAACAGTTCAGCACCACAGATCAGCTCTACTGAAGGACTATCAAGGAGTATGTTTGTGGAAATGCTTTCTGTTCTGCCTTGGAAGTGTTCTCAGCAAAATAAGGAAAATCAGAAAAACCAGGAATATCTCTTTTTTCCATTAAGGGAAGACCAGGAGCCCCTAGAGTGAGGAACTCACCAAATCCACCGTGTTCCTCCGGTTTGTCTCTGTCAGTGTCTCCTCCACGAAGCTCTCCCACCTCCCCCTGCAGTCCTCAGGCAGCTCTGGAACAAGAGGGTCACACAGACCATGGGATTTGGGGGTGTTCTGAGCAATGGAACGCCTCATGAAGCCACCTGGGCTAAGGACACCTTGCTGGGAACAGCCCCAAATGGGGCTCCAGCTGGGCTTTGTTCCTCCCTGTTCTCCTGGGGTCATTCCCAGCCATCCCCCCAGCACAGCACAGCATGAGGGGACAGCTGGGAGCCCAGGAGGGAGAAAAACGCCAGGAAAGTTTAATAAATGAAGAAAAGAGAAGAAGATTGCGCCCCCAGATTGTCACTGCCTGGCTGTGCCCCCAGTGGCAGGTCTGGGGATGGAAAATGTGGAAAATGGAAAATCTTCCTTCTTCCCACCCAAATCCATGAGACAAAACCAGCTCTCCAAGTGGATCCAGTGAGGGCAGGATAGACACAGCCTGGCAGTGAGAACATCTCTGATGAGCACATCTGGGGACACTGAACTTCGTGTCTCTCTTTCCTCAGAGAGGTGTCATGGATTCATGGAATGGTTGAATGGGAAATCCCACCCAGTGCCACCATGGCAGGGACACCTCCCACTGTCCCAGGCTGCTCCAAGCCCCAGTGTCCAGCCTGGCCTTGGACACTGAAGGATCCAGGGGTAGCCACAGCTGCTCTGGGAATTCCATCCTAGCCAGGAATTCCTTCCCAAGATCCCATCTAGAATTCCCATCTTTCAGCTTAAAGCCATTCCTTGTTGTGTCACTCCAGGCCGTGTGGATAAGGAGCAGGGAAGCACAGACACCACTCAGGAATGCTGCACACCAGCACTGTAAATGTGGATGGAAATTCAGAGGGAAAGAATCCCTTTGACACAGAAGGATAAAACCCTTCAGCCTCTGGCTGTAGAACCAAAACTTCCCCAGTCATAATTTCATTGTGTGAGAAGCAAGAGCAGCCAAAGTGGATCTCACTGCGCTTTAAATTACAGGATATTGGGGTACTTCACTGGGAAAGGATATTGACGAAACACCTGCAGTGAGTCTTTCCAAGAGCTCCCAAGGGTTATTTTTCCCTGTGAGCAGGAGGAGAAGGAAGAGAAGGAGGAGGATGAGGAGCAGGAGGTACCTTTGATGAAGTCGCTGATCTGGGCCTGCATGGGTCCCTTCTCCATGTTGTGCACCACGGCGTTGGCGATGCGTGTCAGGTGGCCCATGTTGCCTCTTCTCCTGCCGCCCTCTGCCCTGGAACAGAGAGCAGCCGCTACCACGGAGCCTCGGGGAGCCATGAGGAGCCACGAGGAGCCTCGGGAATGGACATGGCATCCCAGCCCCAATGGCCATGGCATCCCTGCCTCAATGGCCATGGCATCCCAGCCCCAATGGCCACGGAATTCCTGCCCCAATGGCCTTGGCATCCCAGCCCCAATGGCCACAGAATTCCAGCCCCACAATCCCAGAGCTGCCCCTCAGAGCCCCAGCAGGGATCAGCCCTGCTCAGGCAGGATGGGATGAGCTCAGCCCAGCACAGGGACTTTCCCTCATTTTGCCATGTTTTGGGATCCCTCATCCCCCTCAGGGAACACAGGAGGAGCTCCAAACAAGGAGCTAAACATGGAAAAGCAGCTGCAGGGATAAATGCTCTGATTGTAATTCCCAGGGGAGAAAACTCTCAGAGTTAAGGAGCTACAGCACTGCTGCTGACAGAGCTCCAGGGTGGCACTGGGATTGCAGCAGTGAATCCAGAACTAAAGACATTCCCATCCAACCATGGGATTCCCCTTGGGATAAAACCAAATCCCAACTGGGAGCCCAAGCGGACCCAGAGTCCCTTCTCTGGCTCCTCACTGCTTTCCTTCCTGAAGATAAAGCAGGGAGTCAAAAACCAGCTCATGGAATCCTGGAAAGGTTGGGTGGGAAGGGGCATTAAAGCCATCCAGTGCCACCACGGCAGGGACACCTCCCACTGTCCCAGGTCACTCCAAGCCCTGTCCAGCCTGGCCTTGGACACTGCCAGGATCCAGGAGCAGCCACAGCTATCCCTGCTGGTCTCCATCTGCCCACTGAGAGCAGCCAAGAACCGTCCTGGAAACTCAGCCTTCCCAAAGCTCCATCTGAGATTCCTCTGCTTAAATCCCAATTTTTTCCTTGCCACTCAGATTCTTTCCAGTGAGGTGGTGATTGCAACTCTTTGGCAGAAAAGAGGGATGAGCTCTGGCTCCTTTCTGGTTTAATCAGGAAAACCCCCAAGCAGCACTTAGGGATATTTTTGGTCCTACAGAACTGGGCAAGGAAATTCCCAGCAAAATTCTTTATGCAGACAAGAGGTTGTAAAAAGGACCAAAAAAAAAAACCCAAAACCAAACCAAACCAACAAAAAAATGTAATCCAAACCCCAACCCACTAATTATTGCCTAAACAATTCCAGTGGGGCTCCAAAGCCCTTGGAAGCTCAAAATAGAGAGGGAGGACCAAACATTGAGCTCGACACAGAAACTGAGGCCTCCAGAATATTTTCACTTTAATGTTTTAGGTTTTTAAAAAGATTTAGTTCTTACCAGCCAAATCAGCACAAAATCCAAGAGGTTTATGAAGCTAAAATATTAAGTTCAGGGCACAAATGCTTGGCCACCCCAGCTTCCAACAGTTTGCCACTCCAGGGAGAATAAAACTGTGCATTTAAAAAAGGTTAAAAAGTGAATATTCCTTGGGATTCCTTGGACAAAGCAGGAAAGCAGCAGATTGTATGTTTGGGATGAGGTGTTGGACACATCCATAAACCCCATCATGGTTTCAAATCCTCTCTATTTGGGAATTTGGCTTTTTAGTATGCAAATGATCTTCATCCCAAATCCCAACCAAAATCCAGGTTGGTTTAGACACCATTGAATTGGAAATCCTCCAGGAATATTCCCAAGTCAATGTTTCAATGTGCAGCCCTAGGTCAGCAATTCCTTACTGGATTTTGTCATTGGCTTCCCAGGCATCCAATATCCTCTGCACCAGGCAGCACTTCTGGAACAGCTGGGGAGAAAAAGAGGGAGAATATTCAGAATTTTCCAAAGGGGAACTGTGGATCCTTCTGTTCCTTCCCTCATTCATCCTCAGGAACTCCAACTCCACCCTTTCCCTGCCCAAGAGCCCCAGTTCCTCCCTGATTCTTTCCCAGAGGATGCCAGGAGAGCAGCAACACCTGGAACATCCCCAGGCTGCTTTGGGGCTTCCCAGCAGCAGGAATGAAAATACTGCTGGCATTTTGCAACCACCACAGCGAGGTGTGACTGCTGACAACTCAAATGGACGTGGGCAGGTTTTTGTCCAACATTTATTGGGGTTTTTACTACAAAAAGGAGATTTTACTGATAGGGATAATTTTAACAATAAACAGGGATATTTCTCAAAATAAATAGGGATAATTTTAACAATAAACAGGGATATTTTTCAAAATAAATAGGGATCATTGTAATAAATAGCAAGGGATTCACAGGGCCATGAAATGAGGGCAGTTTTAACAGGATGCTACAAATACAGGTACAATACAGGCATGCTGGCAGCAGTCTTGTGGCTTTTTTTTTTTCCTAATTGTTAATTTTTTTTAATTGGTTAGAAACAGAAGTGCTGAGGTACCAACTGGCTGACTCCTGTTCTTACCTCTGCTCTCAGAGTGGTTCCAGAGACTGTTTATCAATATGGTGATAGGCACTTTATATATATAAATACATATATATGTATAAAAAACAAGCTCCACAGGAACCAAAAGGCTGACTTCTGTTCTTACCTCTGCTCTCAGAGTGGTTCCAGTGAATGTTTAACAATATGGTGATAAACCATATTTTGCACATTATATATATATATATATATATATGTATAGACATATAAATAAAAATGAAAATAATAATAATAATAAAAAAATATATATAAATGTATAAAAAACAAGCTCCACAGGAACCACTCCAAATGGCAATCAGTGGCAATAAATCCACAGTGAGCCAAGCTCTGGCAAGCCCATCCCAGGCTCGCAGCACTCACATGGGTGACCATGATGTTCTCGGGGGCTGCAGCCGTGGGCTCGGCAGGCTCTGTGCTCTCTGTGCTCTCCGGAGCTGCATTCCCACTCGGAGTTTCCTCTTTGCTGCCTGCCTCCCCCGGGCTGGGCTTCCCCTCGTGCACAGAGTGGGACAGGATGGCTGCTATGGACAGTTCCACTTGGAAATGCAAAAAGTTATTCCACGTGTATTTAAAAAATAAGTCCTGGAAGGGAAAAGAGAGATGGAGGAATTTACTCGGGGAAACTTTGCTGTTTTGAATGATCGATGATATCAGTGAAAAACATCTTTAAGGATCTTCCCAACCCAACCCATCCCAGGATTCTGGGGCTCTGTGCTATGAAATTGTTTCCCAAGTTGTTGTTTGATCAGCAATTCCACTCAAACAGTTTTCCTGCTACACCCAGCAGGCTGGCTGCGCTCTGCTGGCTCTGCATTCCCCAGGTGCTCAGTCTGTCAGGAAATCAAGGAATATTCCCAATATCCAATAACTTGGGAATCCTCTCTCACACAGACAGCACTCACAGCACAGACACACTGGAAAAAACAACTTAACTGTTCTGGGGCTAAATGAATCCTCAGAAAAGCAGGAACTAAGTAATTGCTAAGGATGGAATAAATTCTCTTAAGGCTGCCCAGGTTCTGGGAGGCCTTTTCCAGCCTCAGGGATCCCAGGATTCCAGGAGCAAGTTCATCTCTCAGCATTCCAGGAGCTCACACACACAGCAGACTGTTTCACACCCTCTCCACTGAACTAACAAGGAATTGGAAGTGTCAGTCTCAGTCCAAATCCCCCAAATCAGATTTGGATCATGAAAGTTCTTCCAGGGAGAGCTGCTCCTCCTTGAGCAGAGCAGAGAAACAACAGGACTTCGGCCTCCCAGCACAAAACCTGCACAGAGCAGACGCCAGGGAAGGCAGAGCTGCTCCCAGCTGCTCCCCAGCTACTCACAAGTAACAAGTCCATGGTGCTGAGGCGGCAGAGCTCCTGGTTGATGCTGGGAGTGTTGGTGTGCAGCAGTGCCGCGATCAGCCGCGAGCCGTGCAGCCGAGCGTTCCCCAGCGGCTCCTCCAGCACCCCCAGCGTGGTCAGGATCGCTGATTTCTGAGGAGCAGGGATGGCAGTCAGGGAAGGACAACATTCCTGGTTTTCCTTTCCGTGGTGCCCAGTGATGGACAAGGAGCCACAGCCATAAACTGAACTGTGAGAATTCCACTTCACCGGGGAAGAACTTCCCGTGGAATGGGCAGAGCCCTGGAACAGCTCCAGGGACAGCCTGCAGTCCCCCACTTTGGAGACATCCCAAAGCCACCTGGATGCGTCCCTGTGTCACCTGCACTGGAGGGGGCTGGACAGGATGATCCCTCCCCACCCCAGCTCTTCTGGGATTTAACAGAACCCATTCATTTCAGGAATGTTCTCAGCAGGGAAACCTAAACCACCTTCCCAAGAGGATGGTTCTGGGACCACTGGGAGATGTGGCTACCAAATCAGAAGATTAAAGTCCAACTATCCACTAGAAGTTGCTTCCTCTCCATCCCTTCCCATCCCCACTCAATTCCCCAGTCCCAAACTGTCTCCACTTCCTGGATTTCCCTGAACACGACCCTCAGATTCCTGCTGCACATTCCTGCTGCACATTCCTGCTGTCTCATCCCTGCACGCCCCAGTTACAAAATCTGAGTGTGACTTTCCCCTCCTGAGCCGTGTGTCCACGCCAGGCTGTGGGAATTCCCGGGAATGCTGGGGAAGGGCAGGAGCTCCGCAGTACCTTGGGCGGGCGCAGCAGCAGCTGGTGGAAGTCCTTGAGGCGTGGCTCGATGCCGTGGAGGATGCTGCTGCTGACAGTGTAAGACCTCTCGAATCCCTGAGTGTACGAATCCATCAGGCCTTCCACTCTGAGGAAACACCGTCATTCACTCGGGAATTCACTCACAATTCCCTCTTCCCAATCCCAACAGCCAAGTGATACCGGATGGTGCTCAAGGTGCCTCCCAACCCAGCCCACCCTGGCATTCTGGGACTTTATGGTATTAAATCATCACCCAACTCGGTGTTTAATCAGCAATTCCACTAAAACAATTTTCCTTCTACACCTCCCACTTCCCTTCCTCCTTCTGCTGGAGCCCAGAGCTGTCCCCAGTATCCAGAGGGGGAGATTTCATTAAAGAGCCTCCAGTCACACTGGTCACATCACTGCTTTCTCTTCAAAAATAAGGATGAAAAACCGTATTTTTCAGCTCCTGAATATATTCACATACCTGCATGATATTAATTATATTATTTCTATTATTTATTATGTTGTATTAATCTTAGTATGATTTCCAAGGTGCTGTTCACACAATCCCACCTGTGCTGAGCTGCCCATAAATAACCTCCCTGCCCAGCTGCCAAACCCCATTCCTCAAAGGCTTCCAAACTTCCTGAACACTTCCAAAGGAAATGGCTCAGCTAGAGTTACCTACAAATGTTTGTTCCTCCCACTGTCCCAGGCTGCTCCAAGCCCTGTCCAGGGACACGGCCAGGGATCCAGGGGCAGCCAGAGGTGCTCTGGGAATTTCATCCCAGGCAGGAATTCCTTCCCCATATCCCACCCATCCCAGCTCACACCATTCCCTGTCCGCTCACCCGGAGCGCCGCGTTTCCAGCAGCGTCAGGAGCACCTGCGTTCCGTTCACGATGCAGTTCTCGGTCTGCTCCCCGTCGAACATGTTCCTCAGGAGTTGCTCCACACACTCCTGCCTGGGGACACAGCGAGAGTTCCAGGGGCTGGAGCTGCTCCATCCCCAGGGAAATGGCAGCTGTGTTCATGGGTTTGGTTATTTGGGGAAGCAATGAGGACAAAGGGAAAACCCCACTTTTCCTGCTGCTCTTTGCCAGGACCAAGGAATACTGGGTGGGAGGAGCAGGAGGCTGAGGCCAGCCCTGCTTCCCAGCTCCAGCTCCTCACATCTCAGCTCCTTCCCTCAGGACAGCTCCCCAAAACCCAGTCCCTTCCCTGCCTTCCCCAGTCCCATGTCCAGCCTAACCCAGCAGTACTGGAGTTCACAGCCCAATCTTGACTATTTCCTAACGTTCCAAAAAATCTCCTTTCCGCAGGTATAAATAAATTATGAGATAAAGATGTAAAAACAGATGAATAATTCACGAGGGAGGATTATTTGAATAAGGAGCATCCAAACACCCTCTGTCAGCAAAGCTGGGGAGGCAGAGGCAGGAAAAGGAGTCAGTTTTCTGTAATGAACCAAATTCCCTTTAGTGCATGCAGCCAGCAGCTCCTGAAACCTGGATTTGGGGCTCATTCCACAGCCCTGATCCCACCTCCTCCATGCTGATCATTCATTTCTGACTCTAGGATGATACAAGTTATCCAAAATGCAAAAAGTCACTGCAATGATGGGAAAAACTGGCCAGGAAGAGTAAGGAGCATTGCGCTGTTCAGCAGAAAGGGAAGAGGAGCAAAAGAATCCTTTGCCCAAAATAGTCTTAATTTTGAGCCCTGAAGTGGTATCAGGAATTCTGGAGATGGTTCCTGGAAGTGCAGGGTCTCACAGCCCTCTCCAAAACTACCAAAAAACCACCAAATAGTACCAAAAAAGTCTGGAAGTGCCACATCCTCCATGGCCATCCCACTGCAGGGAATCACAGCCCTCACTAAAGGATTCCCTGGGGGAAGGACCAAGCTGGAATCTCATCTCCAGAATTTCAAGGGCTCAGAACTGACACAGAGCGAGGAGAGGCAGAGGCTCCAGCCAGGGATGTGACCTCCAGAGTCCAACAGCAGCAGCACCTGGAGCTGCTGGAGAGATTCCAGAGGAATCCATGGAGCCAGGCTGGGAGAGCTGGGAATGTTCACCTGGAGAGCAGAAGGATCCAGGGAGAGCTCAGAGCTCCTGCCAGGGCCTAAAGGAGCTCCAGGAGAGCTGCAGAGGGACTGGGGACAAGGCATGGAGGGACAGGACCCAGGGAATGGCTTCCCAGTGCCAGAGGGCAGGGATGGATGGGATCTTAGGAAGGAATTCCTGGCTGGGCTGGAATTCCCAGAGCAGCTGTAGCTGCCCCTGGATCCCTGGCAGTGTCCAAGGCCAGGCTGGACACTGGGGCTTGGAGCAGTCTGGGACAGTGCAAGGTGTCCCTGCCCATGGCAGGGTAGCACGGGATGGGCTTTGGGGTCCTTCCCACCCAAACCATTCCATGAATCCAACACTGTGCTCTCCCTAGCACAGGTCCTGTCAGGCCATGGCACAAAGGCCAGGTCTGCCTCATTCCTACAGGAGCAGTGAGGCAAAGGAGGAATTTAAGGAAAAGCAGCAAGTCCTGGCAGGGCAGAGCTCCAGGCAAGCCCAGCAAGGTCCTGGTGGCTTCCCAGTCCTGGGATGATCCACATGCCATTCCCACCTGCACACACCAGGTCCTCTCCCAGGAATTCCCCCACAGTCATGGAGGAACTAACATCCCCCAGTCAGGAGAAAAGTTCCCCAGTGTCCCAAAAGTTCAGAGAGCTCTGGGTGGACAGAAACATCCCAGGGGAACTGGGAGCTCCAGTTCCTTCCATGGCTTCTTCCAGCCCATTCCTGACAAAATGTCACCTCCAGGCCTAAAAAAAAACTTTTTGGCTTCAGTCTCATGGAGAATCTCCCGGAGTTTTTAAGTTTGAAGCAAAGATAAGCAGAAAACACTCAACATAAATAATTTAATGTTCATTGCAAAAAGCAAAGGAACAGCAGGAGGAATGGAGCAGAACTGGGAAAACCAACATTTTTGGAACACACTGAACGTTATCTGGGAAATCAGGGAGTCAGGAAATGGTTGGGATGGGAAGGGACTTAGAGGTCATCCAGTGCCACCCCTGCTGGGAGGTCTCCACACAACCCTCCCTTCTCCAGGCTGAACATTCCCAGCTTTCTCACCCCAAAATTCCTTGGGTTTTGCCTCACTTTGAATCAGGCTGGGAACTTTGGCTCCCTGACCCCTCTCCTACCTGCAGACACAGCGCCAGAGCCCAAATCCCAGGAGAGCTCATTTAGTGCTGCTCCCACTCCAAAGGATCATCCCTGCCCCATGTGCTCCATGCAGAGTGACCCAGGAGCCACCAGAGTGTCCCCAGTGCCCCCAGTACTCACGATTCCAGTGCTGTGAGAAGTGGATCTGGCTCTGGCACATCCTGGAGCTGAGTGCTCTGGTCTCTGCTGAGCCTGATGATGTCACACAGGGTTTGGGAAGCATTGGATTGCCTCTGGAAAAGGACAGGAGCAGAGTCAGTGCTGGGGCTGAGCTGGGAATGCACCAACTGGGAGGGAGCAATCCCATTCCTGCTCTACTCCAGAGTTACTCAGTGCTGGATATCCCTGGAACAGCAGCACCAACACACTCTGAACTCAAAGATTGGCCCCAACATGACCATGAACAGCAGCTCAGGAGCTCAGGGATGAGGACTTCTTTTTCTCTCCTCCTCAATCCTGTTAAACTGCACATTCCCAACGCACACATTCCATCCTCCCTGCCACTGCTCAGCCTTCCTGCTTGAGAAAACTCTTTACAATTCCTGGGGATCAAAAGGCTTTCCGGGGGTGTTTGAGGCATTCATCCTCTGGTCCTGGCCATCAGTCAAAGCTGCCCTGGAGCTCCTGGACCTCAGCATTGCCCCCAACAGCTCTGCTCCAGCACAAATCCATGGGGATGTTCCCAGTTTTCCTGTTTGGCTGGGATGAGCTGAGGAACCAGGCTCAGAGAATGGCATCCTGTACACTTTACAACTATTCCTATTTTCCCTACTTCAGGGCTAAAAAGATTTGAAAATGGCATAAAGTGGTTGATTTTAAAGGATTTTCCAGGAACAGCAGGTTCCTCCTTAATCCCAAGGAAGTCCCCACTCTCTGCAGGTTTGAAATGAAGTTAGACAGCAGAACCAAGAAATTGGGACTCAAATAAATCAAAAGCAGATGAAACCACTCCAAAATCATTTGGTGCTGAGCAGAGGATGGGACATCCCAAGGCCAGCCCTGGTGGCTGCTCTGCAGGTCACCAGGACAGTGCCCAAGGGAAAAGGGACTCTCTAGGACCCTGCAGGACTCAGCACCCCAAATCCCCAACCCTGGTCCCACTCACATCCTCGTCCTGGCTCGAATGGATCAGCTCCACGAGTCTCTGGATAATCCTGGCTTCATTCAGCCACTGCAGGGAAAAGAGAGGGAGAGAAATTCCTCACTGGATGTCACAGAACTCAGAACAAGAGGAGCTCTGGGAAGCTCTTCAGGAAGGGGAAGCCCTTCCTTCCCTCTCCTAATCCCCTTCCTGAGGCACAAACAGGGATGGATTCAGATTTGCATCAGCATGGATGGGGATGGATTTGGACTTGCATCCTGCCATAGAACTAAAACCCCAAACGCCTCTGGAAAACACAGAATGCTCCAGTGCCAAACAGCCTCATCTGAGCAGCAGTGGCAGAAACACCACCACGTTCCTCTCCCAGCATCTCCTGCTCTCCCTGCTGCTCACACTCAGCAATTCCTCCTCCTTCCAGATGCTGGAACAGCTGTCACTGTACCTTGATCCTGCTCCTCAACTTCCTGTTCTTAGTGCAAACCATTCCTCATCTCCCTTCCTGGCCCAGGCAAATCAGGAATGTCCTCTCCAAAGGCTCCCTTCCACTCCTCCCTGCCCAGCCCCACCTGCAGGCTCAGGCCCCCATCCCCACCCATTTCCACCCACATCCCTGCACGCCTTGTTCCAGGAAAACTGCTGGATGCCCCAAACTCATCCCAACTATGCCCAAACTTGGCTGCCTGGGAAATGATCAAACTTCCATTGCAAGGAGAAACACTGTGGAGGCTCCTGCAATGACAGAATCAGGGAATGGTTTGGGTGGGAAGGTTGGACAGGGCTTGGAGCACACTGGGACAGATGAAGGTGTGCCTGCCCATGGCAGGGGTGGCCCTGGATGGCTTCAAGGTCTTCTTCAATCCAAACCATTCCACAATTCTCTGAGACTATGATACCTCAAACATGGCGAGGAATTAGACTAATTACTGTCCTAATAAGCAGTGTGAAGCTGTGAACACCAGAGGAGAACACAGATTCCCTTTCTCCAAGCTCTCCAGCTGCACTGAAGAGTGGTTGTTCCATGGAAAACTGAAACCCCTTTCCTGCCAGCAGTGAGCCAGGCTGCTGCCCTGGAGCCACAGCTGGGCTGAGGGACCCCATGGAAGCGACTCCAGCTGCCAGAGGGGTGGATCCACTCCTGGAATAAAGCACCCAAATACTGTTTGTCCCAGCAGGGGCTGGGAAGCTGGGAAATGCCTCACGTTGAGCACGTCCTGGCGCAGCGCCGCGGGCTCCACGCAGCTGATGAGGCGCAGCAGCAGGTCCATCATGGCAGAGGTGTCGATGTGCTTTAGCACCAGGCTCAGGAATTTGTCCTTTTTCCTCAAAAATGAGATCACCTGTGGAGAGAGGAGCCCCCATCAGGACACAGGACTCCCTCACAGCTCCCTCACAACTCCTGCAGCTTCTCCCTCTTGTCTCAACCACCAACCTTGGGCTGAGGTGAGGAGGTTGGGAACTCTCCAGGGAATAATCCTTATTCCAAGGCAATACTAAATTACATCTTTTCAGCCCATTTTTCTCCCCTCTGTGCCACAGAGAAACCCAAGGCCATGGAAATATGTAAAGCCAGAGAATTTTCCTTTCCTCTCAAGCTCTCTGCCAGCCAGCACTTAAAACCCAATATTCACTGGGATGTGAGTATTTAAAACCCAATATTCACTGGGATGTGAGTATTCCTGAGCCCCTGCTCAGCCCATGCCTCCCTCATAAGGATGAGCCTGAGGCCTTGTTCATGGGTTGGGATGACTCTGATGATCCACAGAACGCCTTGGGATGGAAGGTGAAGCTTTAGCTGTGGCATGGGGATATCCTGGCTGTGGAAGATCCCAAAACTCTGGGAAGAGTCTGTCCACGCCAGCAACTCCCCGCACTGAGGAATTCCAATAACTTTTCGGAGATGCCATTTCACCTGTAACCTTGAACCCAACTCCAGGAACACCACGAGCTCCCAGCAAGGACACAACACCTCCAGTGCTGGGCAATTCCCTGGTGCTGTGGACAGGGACAAATGCCATCCCCACCTGTTCTGTTTTCCGTGCAATGAGGTTCCCGATGGTCTTGCTGAAGAAGCTGGCGAGCAGGGGGTTCAGGGGGGGCTCGTGGTCCAGGAAGTCGTAGAGGATGTTGAGCAGGGTTTCATCCCCACCCAGCTTGTCGTTGATCTGTGGCACGTCAGAGGTCAGCAGCTCGCAGGCCGTGTTGGGATACCTGCAACGACACAGCCGGGGAACTACAGCTGCAATGGGAACTCTCCTGGACATCTGCCCTGGGCTAAGGGATTCAACAGTAAAGGGAAGGAATTCCTGGCTGGGATGGAATTCCCAGAGCAGCTGTGGTTGCCCCTGGATCCCTGGCAGTGTCCAAGGCCGGCTGGACACTGGGGCTTGGAACAGCCTGGGACAGTGCAAGGTGTCCCTGCCATGGCAGGGGTGGCACTGGATGGGCTCTGAGGTCCCTTCCCACCCAAGTCATTCCATGACTGATTCCCTCTGCTGGGGACACTTCTCCCTGCAATGGGTTATTAGTGATTTATTAGTGAGTTATTAATGAGTTATTAGTGATCACACCAGGTTTCTACACCAGGATCTTTCCCAATCTCTGCAATCCCATCTCTGCACTCAGCAGGAGCCACTTCCAGCCCAGATGGGAGCTTTGACCCTTTCCGTGCACATTCCCTTCCCAAGCAGCCTCCTCCTGTTCCTGCAGTTCAGCCCTCCAGGTTCCAAAAGCCCCTCAGGCCCCTCTGCTGCTGCTCCTGGGCTTGGTGCTGCCCAAGGAGCTGTGGCTCAGGATGTCACTGTCGCCACCTCAGAGGGACTTTCAAGCCCTTCCATCCCTTATAGCCCCCAAAGGGACATGAGGATTCACTTCTCCTTTTCCTGGCTCACTCCATGCAAAAAGCATCCACAATTCCTAAAGATCCATGCATGGAGCCTCCCTGGGACCCACATGCCATGGATGGGTAAACGGAGCTCTCCTTGTCCCAGCAGGTTCTGCTCCTGCAGCTCTCACAGCCCCAGGTCTGATCCAATGCCTCACCATTCCCATTCTGGCACCACATCCCAAACCTGGAGCTTTCCAGGCTGCAGGGAACTCACCTCACCTGAACTGCCCCTCTGTCCCCAAGGTCCCTTTGTCCCCCCAGCGAGCTGAGCTTCCCTCAGCCCTGGGCTCAGCAGTTCCTCAGCAGATAAGATTCACACTCTCCTTTCTCGCTCCAGCCTGCACCCAGGTGCTCAATTCCACCAGTTCTGCTTGGATGGGGATTTACTGGGGACTTTTCCTCTTTGCAGTTTTCCCTCTGAACTTTACAAACTTCCACCCCACCCTTTCAGGAATAAAGTCCTTGCATGATTCCCTTTCCACACATCTCAAGCCCCAGATCCTTCCAAAGCCATTGAGTTTCTTGCTGTTCCACTTCACAAACTTTCATAACCTTTCCTGAAGAGCCAAAAGTGGGATTCCATTTGGATTTCCAGAGAGTCCATTCTTCCTGCTCAGCCTTTATTTATTCCAAAACCTTGCCTGCTTTCTAATGAGCTCAAACCCTCCTTCCCCTCTCCGGGCTTCGGAGACTCTGCCAGGCCTGCTCTGCCTGCAAGTCCTAAGTGCTGCCAAGAAAATGCTCCATCAAATCAGCCCTCGGCGTCCCAGCAGGAATTTGCTTCTCAAAACCTCTGTCCTTGTCCCACCTTCCCTCATTCTTCACCTGTTTGGTACAATCCTGGAGTCATGGAATGGTTTTGTGGGAAGGGACCTCAAACCCATCCACGGCAGGGACACCTCCCACTGTCCCAGGCTGCTCCAAGACCCAGTGTCCAGCCTGGCCTTGGACACTGCCAGGGGTCCAGGGGCAGACACAGCTGCTCTGGGAATTCCAGCCCAGCCAGCAATTCCTTCCCAAGATCCCATCCATCCCTGCCCTCTGGCACTGGGAAGCCATTCCCTGGGTCCTGTCCCTCCATGCCTTGTCCCCAGTCCCTCTGCAGTTCTCCTGGAGCTCCTTTAGGTCCTGGCAGGAGCTCTGAGCTCTCCCTGCATCCTTCCCTTCTCCAGGGGAACATTCCCAGCTCTCCCAGACTGGCTCCAGAGGGTCTCCAGCCCTGCAGCAGCTCCAGGGTCTCTCTGGACTCTCCAGCAGCTCCAGGTGCTGCTGCTGTTGGCCCCAGGGCTGGGCAGCTCTGCAGGTTGGGTCCCAAACTCACCTTTCAGAGCAAAATCCTTGCAAAGGAGTCACAGGATATTCCAGGTTATTACCCAACATATTCCCTGGCATTCACTCCCCTGGAGCAGCCACCCTAACATCATTATCAACTCATTTATTATCAAATCTCTTATTTAATACCAGGTCTGCACATGGCATTTCCAACCAACCCCAGTCCTGATCCATTCCCACCAGGAAAAACCTGCCCAGTTTTATTTATTTATAGTCAGAGCAGCCTTTTATTTTTATATAAACTCCACAAAAGCAAACTCCCCAAACCCAAAATGTCAATATTTTTGAGTATACATTGAGTTCAAAATGCATAAACACAACTTTGGTGAGAACCAAAGCCCTGAGAGGAGCTCAGCATGGTCTGAGCAGAGGCAGGGCCTGCCCGGAGCTGTGATCCCTGAAATCAGCAGGATTTGCACATGCAGCACACTGAAAATATCCCAGTTTTTATTCATTTTCCAGCTCACTTTGTTCAGTGGGATTGGAAACCCATCTAGTTCAGAGATTTCTACCTCCTGTGCTTCCCATTCCTAGAAAATCTTGCCCAGGTGGCTCTGGAGACACCGATTTTGAGGGAACACCCAGAGATGAGTTTTTTGAGCCACTATTTGAGATACAATTTTTTCAGGTATTATTTGAGATTTGATTTTTTGGAGACCAACTCAATGTTAAACCTTCAAAACCAAAGCAGCAAATGCTGACAATTCCCTCCAAGCCCCAAAGGCTGAAACATCCCCAGCACTCAGAGCCTCCCTCAAAAAGGAGGTGCAGCCCCTAGCAGCAGGGATGGAACTGAGGTGGAATCTCTGTTTTCCAAGCTTGGATCCCAGGCTGGGATGTCAGCAGGGGAAGCAGGAATGCAATACCTACTTGAATCGGACCTTCTCGTCCATGTCCACAGGGGGCTCGTGGGTGATGAGGGTGACCAGCTGCTCCATGCAGTGCTGCTGGCACAGGAAGTCCAGCAGCCGCCGGTTCTGGGCTTTGCATTCCTGCAGGACGTCATCCTCGTCCATCAGCTCCTCCAGGGTCACATCCTCCTTGTCCAGCAGCTTGTCCACGTGTGATGTTGTGTTCAGATCAAACTTCCAGAACATGGTGATGGGACACGACTGGCTGGGGGCAGGAAACACCAGTTACTGCTCCACATCCATTATCATGGAATTGATGAGCTCTAAGTTCATCAAACCCAACCGTCAACCCAATCCACCACCAACCCTTCTCCTCAAGTGCCACATCCACATGTTTTTTGAACACTTCCAGGGATGGGGACTCTGTGATTGGCCCAAGCAGCTCCTTCCAGTGCTTTCCAATTCCCCTGGGGAAGGAATTCCCCAATATCTACCATGCCCCTCCCCTGCCCAGCCTGAGGCTGTTCTCTCTCTTCCTGTCCCTGTTCCCTGGGAGCACAGCCTGACCCCCCAGCTGTCCCCTCCTGTCAGCAGCTGTGCAGAGCCACAAAGTCCCCCTGATCCCCTTTGCTTCAGGCTGAGCTCCTTTCCCAGCTCCCTCAGCCTCTCCTGGGGCTCCAGACCATTCCCAGCTCCATCCCTCCCCTGGACACTCTCCAGCCCTTCAGGGCTCTCGTGAGGCACTGCACTCTGTATCCCCCACTTCATCCACTCCTACCCCAACCCTCATTTGCCCTTTTGTTATCTTGATTTTGCTCTGAGTTCTATCAAATCTGTTTTTCCGCTTTGCTTCCCCAATACATGGAATTTTAGAATAACTGTGAGTTGCACCAAACCAAGGTGCTGTTCACACCATCCCTTAGAGACTCCAGGGATCCTCCTCTTGCTTAACATTTTCTCTTCCAACTCTGCCCTTCACCATCTCACCTCAGGCCCTCAACAACCCTTCACAGTCCTGTTCTGGCCACAGTACCAGGAACAGAATGCATGGAATCCTGGAAGGGTTTGGGTGGGAAGGGATCTGAAATCCCATCCAGTGCCATGGCAGGGACACCTCCCACTGTCCCAGGCTGCTCCAAGACCCAATGTCCAGCCTGGCCTTGGACACTGCCAGGGATCCAGGGGCAGCCACAGCTGCTCTGGGAATTCCAGCCCAGCCAGCAATTCCTTCCCAAGATCCCATCCATCCCTGCCCTCTGGCAGTGGGAAGCCATTCCCTGTGTCCTGTCCCTCCATGCCTTGTCCCCAGTCCCTCTGCAGCCATTAACACCCCAAATCCAGGGAGTGGCTGTCATTCCCAGCACAGCTCCCTTGGGATGCCAGGGCTCACTCACACTCTGCTCATGGAGTCACTGGGCTGAGCATTGTCCCTGTGCCACATTCCCAGATTATCCCACAGCACCATGTGATTCCATCCCCAGGATCACAAGGCTGTTTTTAACCTAACCCACATCCCCATTTCCGCATACAGAACTCTCTCCATCCCATCCTTTGGCTTTTTCCAGCATCCAAAAATGTCCCTGTGCCTGATCCTCTGCCAGTCCCACTCTTTGCATAACCTCAGCTACAGCACAGCCTGGACATTGTCCTTTTAAAAACCCTTTTTCCCTCCAGGAATGACACTGAGGGGGCTCTGCTCTCCAGACACCAGAGCAGGGCCTTGGAAATGGCTGAAGACTCCAATTTTTCTGTAAGATTTTAAATCTCTGGGTCCTTCAGGGTGTAACTTTCACACTGAAGCTCCGAGGGAAGCGTTCAGAAAACCAGGATATGGAATAACTTCACGTTTCTTTTACACCTCGGGTTTTTCCCACCTGGAATCCTGGGGGCAGCTCTGGAGAGCCCTGAGGGGCTGCAGAGTGTCCAGGGAGGGATGGAGCTGGGAATGGTCTGGAGCACCAGGAGAGGCTGAGGGAGCTGGAAAGGAGCTCAGCCTGGAGCAAAGGGGATCAGGGGGACCTTGTGGCTCTGCACAGCTCCTGACAGGAGGGGACAGCCGGGGAGTCAGGCTGAGCCAGGGAACAGGGACAGGAAGAGAGGGAACAGCCTCAGGCTGGGCCAGGGGAGGGGCATGGTTGACATCAGCAGGAATTTCTTCCCAGAAATGGTGATTAGACAATGGAAAGGGCTGCCCATGGAGTCCCCAACCCTGCAGGTGTCCAAGGGATTCCTGGATGTGGCACTCAGGCTCTGGGCTGGGACAAGGTGGGGACTGGGCACAGCTTGGACTCCATGGTCTGGGAGGGCTTTTCCACCCTCGGGGATTCTGGGATTTCAGCACCGAATTTCCGAGTTGGGAGCAGCCATCTGAATGCTCAACCTACGTGACACTGCAGTGACAGCACTGCTGGGCTCGGTGTGTTCCTCACAAACTGTTCTTTGGATATTTTTAACCATCTCTGCTTGGATATAAATTCACCGAGGGAGAATCTGCCATCAAAGGCCTTCAGTGAAGGAGGTTTGGGGGCTCAGTCAACCCAAATGCAGAAATATTCCCTCCATAGGTGTTGAATCCCCACAGAAATCTCACCTTTCAAACTGACACCCATTGTAAACCTGGCTATTCCCCAGCTTTCCGAAACTTTTTATACATTCCTAGGAAAAGCTGCCTGATCTTCCCTGGGAAGGCGAGGAGGGATTCCTGGCTGGAATTCCCAGAGCAGCTCTGTCTGCCCCTGGATCCCTGGCAGTGTCCAAGGCCAGGCTGGACACTGGGGCTTGGAGCAGCCTGGGACAGTGCAAGGTGTCCCTGGATGGGCTCTGAGGTCCCTTCCCACCCAAATCATTCCAGGATTCTCTGATTCCATGGGATCTGCCACATCTCCTATCTCAGTAATTCAATTTAGGTCACTTTTGTCACCAGTAAAGCAGGAATATCTTTCCCTTTGTCAGGTGAACACTGAAAGCTTTTCCCAGGAGCTCATTTCATTTCTGGAATATCCAATGAAAGCGAAACCCACGCAGGCTTCAGGAGAGCAGAGCTGGGTGAGTACCTGAGCAGAGCTGGGTGAATACCTGAGCAGAGCTGGGTGAGTACCTGAGCAGAGCTGGGTGAGTACCTGAGCAGAGCTGGGTGAATACCTGAGCAGAGCTGGGCGAATACCTGAGCAGAGCTGGGGAAGTACCTGCTGCTGGTTTGGAGCTGAGCTGCATCCCAGGGGGCATTTCCAAACCTGATCCAGGAGAATTCCAATGTCACCCCAAACCCTGGTGTTTGCCAAGCATGCACTGCAGGGAGCTCCAGGGTTGGGAAGGAGGAGAGAGGCTGCATGAAGGAGAGCAGCCCTGGCTGGCAGCACAGCTCTGGGACAGCTCGTTAACAACAGCAATTAAAGATCCTCTCTGGGCACCAAAGGGGCAGAGAATCGTGGAATGGTTGGGTGGGAAGGACCTTCAAACCCACCCAGTGCCACCATGGAGGGACACCTCCCACTGTCCCAGGCTGCTCCAAACCCCAATGTCCAGCCTGGCCTTGGACACTGCCAGGGATCCAGGGGCAGCCACAGCTGCTCTGGGAATTCCATCTCAGCCAGAATTCCTTCCCAAGATCCCATCCAACCCTGCCTCTCAGTTTGAGGCCATCAGGGAAAGCTGATTTCTGTAGGTGTGTTTGGTCCTCACCTGCATTAACCCCTCCCTGCCCAGCACAGGAGTGTCTGTCCATCTAGAACTCAATTTCAATGTTCCCCTCTCCTGCCTGCCTCAGCAAAAACTGATGCCTTACTGGCTGGTAAAAATATGAAGCAGACACAGCAGGATAGGGAATTCCCTTGGTTTAACAACATCCTAGGTGCACACTTGTCAAAGGTGGAAACACCCTGAGAAGCACACACCATACCATGTGTATTCCATTCTTATGGACCTCACTAATCAGCATATCTACCTAAAATCCCCCAATAAGTAACTTAACAAATGAAGTCATTGTCCCCCTGTTCTAATTACCCCAAATGAGACTACAGCCAGGTTTACACAAACATGTTCCAGAGAGGAGGCTTTGTCCAAGGTTGGAGTCTCTAGTTCTGAGATTGTACGAATGTTTGGTCTTCCCACCCTGCAAAACTCCCAAACTAAGCCAAAAATCAGAGTACAAGAGTAATGAACATGTGGGCCTAAGGTACAAGGAGTGTTTGTGAGGGGTACAAGGAAAGGGAAAGGTTATAAAAATGTATTAAAAGGGTATAAAAAGAAAGGACAAAAAATCATCAGGCATCACAAGAGCAGTTCCTAATCCACAAATTAATTCCTATCCATGATAAAAAGCAATGTCGGGGTGTTTAACTTGTTTGGGACAATGCAGGAAATATTTCATCTCCCTGTTCCAACACAGAATTACAAGACTAACAAACCCCACCTCCTCAGAGCTGGGAATATTCAATTCCCTGCCAACAGAATTCCAGCTGAGTTTATAAAAAGTTCCAACAATTAATGCACTTGCTGTTAAAAACCCCAAACAAGGGACCCCTTTTGCCACCTCTGCTCTGTTCAGTTCTTTCTTTCTCCATCTGCTCAGGAGCCAGGAGGATTTTACTATTACTTTGTTCTGGTTTATTTTATTTTATTTTATTTTGTTTTCACTTCCATCCCCCTCCAGAGACATGTGGGTCCTGGACAGCACCTGCCCCAAAGCTGCTCATTTACACAAAGGACAAATTCCATCTTTCACCCAAAATGTTGTGAGCCTGCCGAGTTCCTGGCTGGGAATTCCAATGAGGAATTTGTCCTTTCATGATTTATTTTTCATGGATGCTCTCCCAGCTCCCTGCTGCCAGCAGACCCCAGGGAATGGCTCGTTCCCTGTTCTCTGGGGTGACCCAGCACATCCCAAAGGCTCCTCTGGGAGTCCCAGTGGGAACAGAAGGAGAGGAATCAGGAGTTTGGTGAAGGTGACAGGGGGGTCACTCCCAGGTGACTCCATGGTCCCTGAGCCTTTTCCAGCCTCCCTGATCCCAGGGAGTATCCAGGCCCTGGATTGGTGGGATTTCTCCAGTGTTATTCCCAGTCAGTTCTGTGTCACCAAGAATCTCAGCAAACACAGCATTTCTCAACCTTTCTCGGCACTCCAACACCAGGGACAGTGAACAGGGAGGGCCAGGGATGCTCAGGCAACTCCTCCTGGAAACCAGGACGAAATTCCCAAGATTTACTGATTTTGTAAGCCTATTTCAGACCATTCCTCATAAAATAAAACATCAAATGTTTTCCACTGAGTGGGAATGCATGGAAATGCTGAGGGAAGGATGCGATCCTGCTTGTTCCCAAAAAGAGTTTCAGAATCCTTCTGCCATCCTGGTGACATCCAGCACAAAATCCCAAAGCCAACCCTCAACTCCAGCAGCTCTGGCCCAGCTGAACAGCTCCCAGTTCCACCCAGGGTGGATTTCAGCCTGGACAGACAGAGATTCCTGACAGGAATTTTAAGGGTAGTCCTTTTTTTGCCAAGTTTTAGTATAAAATCTGCCTGATTTCCTCCACAAGAATGAATAATTTTAAGCTTTGCTACACAAAGCAACAAAAAACACCCCAAAATGTAGAGAATTCTCTCCAGTTCCAGTATGGGAAGAAGTCTGGAGCACATCAGGACCACACATCCATCCATCCACGAGCTCTCCACCTTCAATCCCAGTTATCCAATAACCATCTTCAGGGAATAAAGGCTCACTTTCAGAACCTGGTGAACCTGAAGCCCCAAATCAGCTTTTCCAGCAAATTGTTCCACCTCTGGAAAATCCACCAGGAAAACACAGCTGGACAAGGCCAGGCTGACCAACGGCTCAGCTGAATTCCCACTGAAGGAATTCTCCAAACAGGTTTAGAGCAAAACTCACTCCTTTTGCTAACTCAGCAACTGGATAAAGATAAGGAATAAATCAACAGCAAATTAAAAACAGGAAAAGGCACAGGCAGGTCCCAAACCTGCTGCACATTGGGGCTTGGAGCAGCCTGGGACAGTGGGAGGTGTCCCTGCCATGGTGGCACTGGGTGGCTCTGAGCTCCTTCCCACCCAAACCATTCCAAGATAAAAGCACAGGGAGATGTTCCTACCTTCAGTAGAAGTTACTTCAAACGTGAAATCTCCACGGACAGAGAAACATTTGGGTTACAGTTCCTGGAATAGCCCCAGCTTCAGGAAATGGTTTTCATCCAGTGTGAATTCCTTCGCAAGCTTCTAATCCTGGAAAAGATTTTAAAAGTTGCCATTAACCAAAGGTATCTGAGGTCCAAAGGTTTTAATTTTTTTCCCTAAATGAACTTCCACAGAACCTTTCAGCCCAAAGAAAAGTTGGATCAAGACCATAGCGACTGTCAACCCTGCCAAGCCATCACCACCACATCACACAGGATCCTCCCAGTTATCCCAGTTCCCCCTCCTGCAGCACTGGGCAAACAGGACCTTCCCAGCCCTGGAAGTGCTGAAGGCCAGGCTGGATGAGGCTTGGAAGAGCCTGGGATAGGGGAAGGTGATCACAGAGCCAAGCTTGGCTCAGCCCCTGAGTTCCCCCCCACTCCAGAGCTGGGGTTTAACCAAAACCCCACAAATGCAGGAATTCCTGCTGTGCTGCAGGAATACAGAAACCAACCAGCAGGAGTGCCCTACATCCAATGGAAATTAAATATAAAGTGAAAATAAACATATTTCGTCATCTTCCAATCAGCAGTTACTTAACTGGAGATACAACATTCACTCAAACTGAGGGCATTGATCTGCCCAGAAGCTGTTCAGGATGTTATTTTATAAACATTGATGCCCTTTTCCCTGGAATTTGCGCCAAAAGGTCTTTCACAGAGTCCCAGATTCAGGGAGGCTGGAAAAGCCCTGCCAGCCCATGGAGTCCAGGCTGTGCCCAACGCCCACCCTGTCCCCAGACCAGAGTGCCACCTCCAGGAATTCCCTAAACACCTCCAGGGACTGGCACTCCAAACCTCCCAGGGCAGCTCCTGCCAAGGCCTGACCTCCCTTTCCATGAGGAAATTCCTGCTGATGTCCAGCCTGGAGCTCCCCTGGCCCAGCCTGAGGCCATCTCCCCTTGTCCTGGCCCTGTTCCCTGGGAGCACAGCCTGACTCCAAGCCCTGCCACGAGCAAGGACACCTCCAACAACCTCAACAACTCAGTGTTGGGCCACAAACACTGAGTTCCATAAAACTGTGCACATCTCTGGCTTAAAAGGACACCTTCGGAGAGCTCAAGGCTGGAAGAGCCGTGGAAGAACACGGAATTCTCAAAATGTACAGAACAAGCTGCTCCAGGGACAGAGAGCAATGGATGGAGTTGGAAGAGAGAACTCGTCTTGTTCTTCTCAGTTGGCTTTGCATTCCACAACCATGGAATCCTGGAATGGTTTGGGCTGGAAGGGACCTCAGAGCCCATCCAGTGTCACCATGGCAGGGACATCTCCCACTGTCCCAGGCTGCTCCAAGCCCTGTCCAGCCTGGTCTTGGGCACGCTGTGCCAGGGCCTCAAACCCTCCCAGGGGGGAATTTTTTCCGAATATCCAACCTGAAGCTCCTCTCTGTCAGTTCTGAGCGCTGCTCATCCCTGCAGACAGGACACCAATGGATCCAGCCTGGCAGATCCCAGAACACTGCAGATCCCTGTGGGAAGCACTGAGCCTGTCCTCCCCTTCCAGAGCGGGAATGGCACAGCTCTGCTCCCAGGAGCCTTCGGGGACATCCCGGGACACAGCCAGCCTCCCTGCCATCACCCGTGCCACTGCTGTCACCACAGCCAGAACTCCCTGTGTGTGTCACCACAGCCAGCGCTCACTGCCACCACCCCATGTCACTGCCGTCACCATAGCCAGAACTCCCTGTATGTGTCACCATCCCATGTCACTGCTGTCACCACAGCCAGCACTCCATGTGTGTCACCACAGCCAGCCCTGGGTCACTGCTGTGTCCCTGCCACCACCCCGTGTCACTGCTGTCACCATAGCCAGCACTCCCTGCCACCATCCCATGTCACTGCTTGTCATAGCCAGCACTCCCTGTGTCACCATCCCACGTCACTGCTGTGCCACCACAGCCAGCACTCCCTGTGTGTGCCACCACTGTGTGTCACTGCTGTCACCACAGCCAGCACTCCATGTGTGTCACCACAGCCAGCCCTGGGTCACTGCTGTGTCCCTGCCACCATCCCATGTCACTGCTGTCATCATAGCCAGCAATCCCTGTGTCACCATCCCATGTCACTGCTGTGCCACCACAGCCAGCACTCCCTGTGTGTGCCACCACTGTGTGTCACTGCTGTCACCACAGGCAGAACTCCCTGTGTGTGTCACCATCCCATGTCACTTCTGTCACCACAGCCATCGCTCCCTGCCATCACCCCATGTCACTGCTGTCACCACAGCCAGCACTCCCTGTGTGTGTCACCACAGCCAGCCCTCCCTGCCACCATGCTGTGTCACTGCTGTGTCACCAGGACACATCTCTCGGCCAAGGGACACTCGTGGTGCCACCAGCAGCTGCTGGAGCTGCTCCTCAGGAGCTCCTGATGACGAGAATTCCTTCACACCCAGTGTCATTCCCACAGCAGCCAAACCTTCCCGAGGCATCAGCAAAACACGGAGCTGTTTTCCCTTCGGGAATGAGCGCTGGCCAAACACCCAAGGAACTCACCCAAAGTTCAGTGCAAGCAAAACCCAAAGGAATTCAAGAGGCTGCAGCTCCTTCCAGGAGACAGCAGCTGGTTCCAAATATCCCAAATATATCCAAACAGTTGTGTCTTCCATTGGAAAGATTCAAATATCCCAAATACACACAAATAGCTGCATCTTCCATTGTAAAGACATGGTCCCAAAAATATGAACAAATTCAAGTATCAATCAAGAATGAAAGTCAAATTTTGTATAAATCGCCGAATCATGGAATGGTTGGGTGGGAAGGACCTCAAAGCCCATCCAGTGCCATGGCAGGGACACCTTCCACTGTCCCAGGCTGCTCCAAGCCCCATCCAACCTGGCCTGGGACACCGCCAGGGATCCAGGGCCAAGAGTTTTCAGTGATATGGTTCAGTTCCAAGCCACGATGAAATCAAAGTGTGTTACAGCTTTTCCACACATTTCTGTGCCAATACCCTGTGAACAGAGCCCACCTTGCCCACCTCGCCTACACCCTCCAGGCCTCAGGACAGATGGTCCCAAGATATTCCACAGCCTTTCCATGGAATCCACTCAGGCAAGCAAAGAAAGTTCATTACTGAGCAGTCGAAAATCCACTAAAAACGTCTCCAGTGCCTTTGGAAAAGCACTGACACATTAGCAAGTCATGAACAAGTATTAGAAATATCCCAGCGCCTCTCCTGAGCTCTCCTCAGGGAATTTCCATCTGGCCCAGACCTGGTGAAGGATCTGCAGAGCCCAGGAGCAGCAGATCTGTTGCTGTGGCTAACGAGTGCCAGGAGCTGCGTGTGCCACATCCCTGCAGGAAAACAGGGATCAGAGCCCACCCTGGAGCCTGCACAAGGATCCCTGCATCCAACCAGCAGCAGGATGGCCACCAGCAGCACCTGGATCCTTCCCACAGTGCTCCTCTGCTTGAGGGAGCCAGGAATTAAAAACTGAGCATGTGGAAGGAAGCAGAGAGCTGTTCTTGGACTGAGTCATGGAATATCCTGAGCTGGAGGGATCCACAGCACCCAACAATCCCACCCTGTGCATCCCTGGGAGTGTTGTCCAAACACCCCTGGAGCTCTGGCAGCCCCAGGGCTATGCCCATTCCCTGTTCAGTGCCCACCACCCTCAACGGGAGAACCTTTCCCTGACATCCCACCTAACCCTCCCTGCCGTGGGCTTTTGTGGCTGCTGCTCCAGGGGAGCTGGAGAAAGAATCCACACAGGAATGCACCTTCCCTGTGCTGAATCCACACACAGCATTTCTCTTAACTAACCACAATGCAAAAGGCTTCTGAAGAGGATGAGGAGAATCAGGAATTCCTCAATGAAAACAATCAAAAGGTCCATTTAACCCTTAAAAATCAGCCTCAAGACAGGAACAAAACTCCTGCTTTTCCCATACATCCCAGGAGGCAGCAGTGGGATGGCAGCCTTTGGAAAAGGACAGGCATGTACAAAACCCAGCTATTTTTAACAAAATTTAGAGTCTTCCCACTGCCTCAGTTACTTTATCATGGTTGATCAGAAATATCAACCCAGATGAGCTAAATTCAACCTTTATATAAGTTAGAACTTCCCTCAAGACTTCACTGATAAAGGAAGACTTTGAGTTGTTGGAATGAAGGAAAAGCAGCATTTCCCAGGGTATCTGCACTGCTGACAGGTAAAGAGAACAACCACAAACCATTCCCTAATCTATCTCCACTCACATAAATTTTGGTGTTCATTCAGCCTCTTCCCACCTGCTTTAAGAACAGTCCCAACAAAATCCCAGAATCCCTGAGGTTGGAAAAGCCCTCTGGAACCACTGAGTCCAGGCTGTGCCCAATGCTCACCTTGTCCCCAGCCCAGAGCTCTGAGTGCCACAGCCAGGAATTCCCTGGACACCTCCAGGGATGGGAACTCCAAACCTCCCTGGGCAGCCCCTACCACAGCTAAATATCCTAAGTCAAAGGAAAAAAAAATAATCCCAACCTAAAATAGCTGGACTTTGCAGCTTCTTCTCTTCAGTAAAAGTGAGTGATGCAAGGACTGAGGAAAACGGTCCAGAGGTTTTCTCTTTTTGGGTTTTATACCATCAACACTTGCATTGACTTTCTGAAGTCGGGGTTTTACGACATCTTCAGCTCTTCCCTAACCCTCCTCTCTGCCAGGAATTTAGGGATTAAAGGGTGGAAAACCATCCAGGCACCGCCCTAACCCTCGGCCAGAACGGCCAATTGACCACAAACATCAACTGACCAAGATGGTCACTCCAGATAGGCCTGATTAATTCTAATCCACAAACTCCTGCAGCCTATTCCTGACTCCACACAGTCCTGAGGTCACTGGGATGGGCTTTGGTCTCTGCTGCTTCCCCACTTCCAGTAAACAAACAAACAAAAAAATAAATACATAAAGATCCTTCCACCAACTCTTCTGAACCTCAACCATGAGATGGGAATTGAAATATTCCCAGAGTCACTGGATCTAATCGCAAATAAACAACAGCTGAGATAAACTGCTGGAGAGAGTCCAGAGAGGCCCTGGAGCTGCT
The DNA here is from genome assembly GCA_024500445.1 of Entomyzon cyanotis. Lineage (NCBI taxonomy): Eukaryota > Metazoa > Chordata > Aves > Passeriformes > Meliphagidae > Entomyzon > Entomyzon cyanotis. The sequence goes on from JAKEPQ010001019.1 coordinate 4,425,630, forward strand.
GCAGGGCTGGAGACCCTCTGGAGCCAGGCTGGGAGAGCTGGGAATGTTCCCCTGGAGAAGGGAAGGATCCAGGGGGAGCTCAGAGCTCCTGCCAGGGCCTAAAGGAGCTCCAGGAGAGCTGCAGAGGGACTGGGGACAAGGCATGGAGGGACAGGACAATGGGGTGCCCATGGCAGGGACACCTCCCACTGTCCCAGGCTGCTCCAAACCCCAATGTCCAGCCTGGCCTTGGACACTGCCAGGGATCCAGGGGCAGCCACAGCTGCTCTGGGAATTCCAGCCCAGCCAGGAATTCCTTCCCAAGATCCCACCTAGTCCTACCCTCTGGCAGTTTTTTGGACCTCCTGTTCCACTGCAGTGAAGGAGCAGCCAGCCCACCTTCTCTGCCCGAACGCTGCTGGCTGTTCCCAGCCCCAGCTCATCCCTAAATCCACGCACTCCTCGTGGTAAACATCATTTCAACACCTCCTGGATCACCTCAACTTCAGAGCAACAGCAAATTTCTTTTCCCCTGCATGTGGACATTTGGAAAATGATATGCAAATCATGAGATCCCTGGAATGATCCTGGTAACTGGAGAAGCCACTAAGACCAGTTACTATTTTAAACTCTTGGCCAAGCTCTGGGAATCTTCCCCAGGAGCTGACCCAGCACAGAACCAGCACCTTGTGGTGCCAGAGCCTGCTCCAAATCTCTTCAAATCTGCATGGAGCTGTGCCAGGGCAGGTCAGGTTGGAGATGAGGGAAAGGTTCTTCTCCAGAGGCTGTCAGGCACTCCCCAGGCTCCCCAGGGAATGAGCACAGCTCCAGAGCTCCAGGAGTGTTTGGACAACACTCACAGGGATGCATAAGGTGGGATTGTTGGGGTGTCTGTGCAGGGCCAGGTGCTGGATCCATGATCCTGTGGGTCCCCTCCTGCTCAGGAGATCCCATGACTGTGACTCCAGGTACACCACAGGATGGACATGAGGCTGCTGTGGTTTTGCAGTCAGACATTCAAACCACAGCAGGTTCATCCCCAAGGCCAGGCAGCCCTGGATGAGGAAACACAGCCCAGGACTCCCCAGTGCAGTTATTGATGGCAACCAACTGCCCAAACCTGCAAGCACAGGGGGCATTGTTGTTGTTATCATTATTAATATTATTATTATTATTGTTATCCCAGCCAAAAGCTGCCTGGGAAGAAGTAGTCTGCAGTGCATCACTTGCAGGGATATGGAGGGTCCCCAGGTGTCACCCTGCTCCCTGGTGACCCCCAGGGCAGGGACAGTGCCACTCCAAGCCCTTTCCCACCTCCCGCCCGCACAGCCAAGTGCTGTCCCTCCCTGCCCAGCTGGAAGTCAGCCCTGACCCATTCCCAGACCTGTCAGCCACTCCAGCAACGAGGCGAGGAGCAGTGCCAGCCTCATACATAACACCCCACTGCCACCTCACAACTCACACTGACAGTATTTTTATCCCCAAGCTCTTCCCAAGAAATTGGATCATTTGGGTCATCAACATTTTTTGACTGCACGATTTCACTTCCCTAAAAAGAGCCCAACTTTCCTTGAGAGAGAAGCAAATACCCTCCAGAATTCAGAGCACACTGTGAAAGTCCCAGGTCAGCCCTGACGAGGGCTGCAGGCACAGCTCAGAGTCCTCTCCTGTGACTGACGGAGAAGGGAGACAGAAAGTCACCATCCTGCAAGAAGTCAGGAGGAATTCCTTCACAGAAAGAGAGGTCAGGCCTTGGCACTGCCCAGGGAGGTTTGGAGTCCCCATCCCTCGAGGTGTCAAAGGAATTCCTGGCTGTGACTCTCAGTGCTCTGGGCTGGGGACAAAGTGTGCATTGGGCACAGCTTGGACTCCATGGGCTGGGAGGGCTTTTCCAACCTAAATGATGCCAGGATTTTGTAACACAAACACAGAGGTATCTTGAATTTGTCAGATGTTAAGGAATAATGAAGAAATTAATCTTTCTAGCACAGAAGGGGAAAACAAAAAGAGATTCTTGGCAAACTTGTTAAATATTTTGGTTGAGAATTAATTTCATCTATGAATTTTAAACGTATCCAAGCATTTTTCTATCAGCAGCTTGGGCCAGGGGATGTCTCAGGAAACTGAAATGCCTCTTTGGGTGTGTGTGACAATGATGAACCCCCGATGAGTTGGGATCACTGCCTCCCAGGCCTCTGTGTGTCCTGCTTTGCTTTCAGTCAGAGATCCCAAAAAGCATCGAAAAAACGAGGAAGGGAGTGAACAAAGGGAATGGTGAGGAATGAGAACGGAGTTATGCAAAATCCTGGTGTTAAAAGAGTTGTTTTTTTCATGTGATGCCATTTGGGAAGCTGTCCTGGAGCTGCAGAGCTGCCCCTTCCACAGCTCCTGCCCCATGGCTGTTCCTCACAGCTGGCATGGGTATGAGGGAAATTTGGGAACACAGGGTTGGGTTCACAGAATCATGGAAACCCAGATTGCTTTGGGTGGGAAGGGACCTTAAAGCCCCTTCAGTGCCACCTCTGCCATGGGCAGGGACACCTTCCACTGTCCCAGGCTGCTCCAAGCCCTGTCCAACCTGGCCTTGAGTTCCAGGATTGACGCAGGAAGCATTTATTTTCCTCCACTGGGGTTTCTCACCACCCTCTGTGCCTTCACCATTCCTCTGAAGAGGAATCCGCAAACGTCTGGGATTCAATCTTTGCTGTGTTAAAGACGAGGTTGGGAATTATTCCATCTTGGAAGCAAAGCCAGTGTGTGTTCCACAGGAGTCTGAGGTGGGAGCCGAAGGAGGTCGAGGGAGCTCTGAAATAACTCAGCAGCTCACGATTCTCTTCCCCTGGCAGACTGAATCCCTGAATCCCAGAAACCCTGAGGTTGGAAAAGCCCTCTGGAACCACTGAGTCCAGGCTGTGCCCAATGCCCACCTTGTCCCCAGCCCAGAGCACTGAGTGCCACAGCCAGGAATTCCCTGGACACCTCGAGGGATGGGAACTCCAAACCTCCCTGGGCAGCTCCTGCCAAGGCCTGACCTCCCTTTCCAGGAGGAAATTCTGCCCCAGGATTCCAGGGGTCCCTCAGCAGGGCCAGCACAGGGCACAGTCCCTGCCCTGGGGCTGTGTGACACCAGGCCTGGCACAGCCCAGGGGCCATCGGCCTCCTGCCCCCCTGGGCACCCCTGGGCTCATGTCCAGCCACTGGCACAGCATTCCCAGACCCTTTCCCAGCTTTCCAGCCCCTCTGCCCCAGCCTGGAGCACTCCAGGCCCTTGGGGTGACCCCAGGGCAGCAGCTGGCACTTGGCCTGCTTGTCCCTCACCCCGCTGGCCACGGATCCAGCCTGTCCCCATCCCTCTGCAGAGCTTCCACATGTCACCCCAGTCAGTGTCAGGCGACATTCCCTGGCCACCAGCAGCAAGTCCCAGGCACTGCAGGGCACTGCTCTGCACGGCAAGAGGCTCTGTTGGGTTTTTTCTTTAATAAAAAACTGCCCCTGGCAATAAACCCTTGAAGGCCTCTGTGTTGGACAAATGTGCACCCGAAATGAAGAGCTCCTTCTAATCCTTCCCTGCCTCTGAAGCTCCCAAAGAAAGAGATGATATCGGAGTACTTTGTTTTGATCATCAACCTTATCCTCACCCAGTATCTCGTTAAGCAGCCTCCTAATTGCCGCCCTACCCCATGCTAAGGACAGAATTTGCACAGCTTCTTGATTTAAATGTTACTTTTTAATTAACTACTCCACACCCAGACACGAAGAAACCGCAGCGCTTCAAAAGCTGCAGGAAAAAGCTGCAGAAAAGGATCCCAAACGCCCTGGGAACGGAACAGCACAAAAAAGGCGTTTTTAACAGCTCAGTCAATGCACAAGGAGCTCAACATATCCCTAAAATTCACCTCCAAGGGCTGCTGGCCTCACATCTGCTCTGAGGGCAGAGGAATCTCCCAATTCTTGACCTGTAATTCTGCAGGATTGGTATTTCCAGCGGCTCCTCTATGCTAACAGCCCCACGGAAACAACAGCAGCAGCAGGAACCCCGGGGGGATTCTGGGCTTCCCATTAAACATTAACCTTTGAGTGTGAGATTTGCAACTGTATTTGAATATTAAACCAGCAAAACAAAGTCCTGGGGTGCTTGAAGTGCTGATTTCCATCCCTTGCAGGACTCCAGGCTCCTCCCTCTCCTGCCTGCCTGGATGACTTTGATGCCACTCAGGGCTGGTTACCCCGTCTGCTTTAAGCAACAAGTGACATTTTTTCCTGGGTCACCACAGCTGAACCCCTTGGGAATCATGGTTAAAACCCAGACTGGGATCTCCAACTGGAAGGATGGGATTATTGGGGTGCACAAGCAGCATTTCTCAGAAATCCCACTTTGTCCAAGTCCTTACACAGACCTTGGATATTTCCATCTTTGCTGCCCACACAGAATAAGGCAATATCCCAAAAGACACCTCTGTGTGCTCAGACGGAGGGCCACAGAGCAGCAGCATTTGCAAACTGAGATTTCCTGCTGCACCCCACGGGGAGATCAAGAGCTGCCCGTTCCACAGACACCTATTTGATCAGCACATGGCTTCAAGTGAGCCAGAAAAACAACTGCAGTGCTCCTTTCCTGCTCCTTCATCCCAGTTCAAAGCCTCCAAGGTGGGTCTGTCTGTACCTGCACTGCAACAGCCCAGCCTGCCACACACTGCAGCTTTTCCCAGAATATTCCAGCCTTCCTCCACCCAACAGACACAGAACTGAGGTCCCAACAAAGCAGAGCCCTTCTGCAGGACATTAAATGCATTTTCATCTCCTCAAGCTTTCAGGGCATTACACAGTCCATGCATAGCTTAAGTAGTTTTGCAGTTAAAAGAAATAAAGACACTCCAGAAGCAGCACAGAATGGAAAAGCCCTCCCAGCCCATCCAGTCCAGGCTGTGCCCAATGCCCACCTTGTCCCCAGCCCAGAGCACTGAGTGCCACAGCCAGGAATTCCAGACACCTCAAGAGATGAGGACTCCAAACCTCCCTGGGGCAGCCCCTGCCAAGGCCTGACCCCCTTTTTGTGAAGGAATTCCTCCTTCTTTACCCAATTCCTCGAATTTGGGTAAAACATCTTCTCCAGGATGAGGCAGCCTGTTTTCCCTGCATGGCACCACTTTATGGGCCAGGCTTCATCCATCATAAAACATCCTGAAAGGGAAACAATCCCTGGGAACTCTCAGACCCACCCTTAGGAGTTCCATGGGTTTTACCTGGACAAAGAAACATCAAAGCTCAGCCTGCTCTGGGAATCCCAAGCCAGCAGGACACACTGCTGACCTGAGAACAGAGTTTGCTGGGTATTTAACCTGCACTGCTGGAAAAATGGGTTTCCTTTTCCATACAGTATTAGCAGGGAAAAGAATAACCAGGTGGATCATTCCCCCAGCTGGCTTCCAACATTGCTGCAGGAATGTTTGAGCAAGGAGGGAGGGCAGGGAGGACAGAGTTCCTGCTGAAATGCACATCCAGCTCCAGCTTGGAGCACTGATCCCAAGCAGTCACTCACACTGTGACTGAATTCCCTTAATCACAACCAAAACCATTCAAAAAACCCATGGAATCTGTAAGGTGAACATTTCAAATTAATGAAAAGGATGGTATTTACTTTTCCAAGTTAATAAAGAATCCTAGGGATTGCATCAACATTGGGAAAATAACTGAACATCCACCTTGGACAAAGGACCATCAACAGTTCTCTTAATCATGGAAGGTGGAATAGTTTGGGTGCAGCTTGGGATCACCTGCTCCAGAGAAGGTCCCTGTCCTTAGCAGGGGCTGGAATGAGATGGGCTTTAAAGTCCTCTCCCATCCAAACCACTCTGGAATTCCATGATTGCCCTCAGGAGTTTGAAGGGGCCAATCCACAGGAACTGCAGTGATTCCCTCAGCAGGAATTGCCTCGCAAGCATTAAAAACTGAACCCAGCAGGGCACTGCTCCTTTTATCCAGGGCCCTGGAGATCCTCCTGGTTCTCCCAGCACTGGCTCTGCTGGTTGGCTTGTGGTGATCCCACCTGCTTTTCCCAAAATAACACATTCCTGACCAGGGCACAGTCCACAGCTCTAAACAAACCAGGATTACACAACAGGATTTTCCCCACATGGCCAAAGTCTCCTGTGCCCATCAGGTGATCCCTGTGAGACCTTCCCTGTTTCACTTCACTGCTCCTTGGAAAACTCCAGCTCAGATCCAAGTCCCAAGGATACACTCAATACTTTTCCTTGCTGTTCTCTTCTAAAACTAAAAATAACTCAATGGTGTGGTTCTTGGGAACCACACTGCTTCATTCCAGCATTTGCTTCCAGGTATTTGAAAAAACAGCAACGAGAAGCTCAGAGAATCCCGGGATCCCTGAGGCTGGAAAAATGCTCCCAGACCATGGAGTCCAGGCTGTGCCCAACGCCCATCTTGTCCCCAGCCCAGAGCACTCTGTGCCACCTCCAGGAATTCCCTGGATACCTCCAGGGCTGGGGACTCCAAACCTCCCTGAGCAGTCCCTGCCAAGGCCTGACCTCCTTTTCCATGAGGAAATTCCTCCTGATGCCCAAAATTCACCTGTGAAAAATGATGGTGAACTGGCCATTTTTTTTCTGCAAGACACAACATTTCTCAGCAGAGCTGCTGTTGGAAACGGAAGGAAAAGCAGGAGCAGGGAGGCCATGGACACACTGGAAGCACTTCCCAAATTAACATCAATGCCCTGTACCAGTTACTTCGTGTGTCAGAACAAAGGTGACAGAAGGGAAGGAAAACAGAAGGCCTGAAATTGCCTGTTTTGCAAGAGGAAGTTACGGTGTAACAGCCATGAAATTGGGTGTGCAGTTACTACTGGCACCACATCCCAAAACCCCACACCAACATCTGGCATCCTCAAGCCCCTTCACATCTTTTGGAAACTCCTCTGCTGCTTCACCCTTCAGTCTTCAGAGCCCTCAGTCACACGCAGCAGTCCAGGACTGGCCATAATTAAACAGTTCTTCTCTAAAGCAGTGGGAAAACACGCAGTAAAATATTGATGAACTTCTGAGCTTTGGGTCCTCCCCATGCCAAGCACTGAAGAAGGAGCACCTGTCCTCTGCCTTATGGAGCTCAAAGCCATCCAGTGCCACCCCTGCCATGGCAGGGACACCTCCCACTATCCCAGGCTGCTCCAAGCCCTGTCTAGCCAGGCCTTGGACACTGCCAGGGATCCAGGGGCAGCCACAGCTGCTCTGGGCACCCTGTGCCAGGGTCTCTCCACCCTCCCAGGGAGGAATTTTTTCCCAAGATCCCATCCATCCCTGCCCTCTGGCAATGGGATGCCATTCCCTGTGTCCTGGCACTCCAATGCCTGATTCAGGATCTCTCTCTGGCTCTCTTGGACACCTTCAGATCCTGGAAAGTGCTCTGAGGTGTCCACACGACCTTCCCTTCCCCTGGTCAACCTTCCTAACTCCCCCAACCTGCCTTTGGAGATGCTCCAGTCTCTATGAAGATGTTGGACTCCTCTAGACTTGCTCCACCATCTCCACATCCTCCTGACGTTGGGAGCACCAGAGCTGTGCCCTGCACTCCTCTCAGACAGAACTGAAAGCAACTGTGCTGGGCATGGGCAGGACAATGACTTGAATTTGGTTCAATGCTTTGGCTTTAAAGGGATGTCCACGGTTCTGAACCTCTTCAGGCTTCCAGCATCAAACTCATCCATCCACTATGGAAGAGGGAGAGCTCAGAGTCTGGACATGGTAAAACATCCCACGTCTCACACCCACGGAATCACTGAGGTTGCAAAAGCCCTGAGACCATCCAGTCCAATCTGTTGTCTCAAGCAGCTCCCAGGCCACCTGACCCAGGTGAGGAGGTCCTGTCCCAGCCCTGCCCTGCAGGTGTCCCCTGCCCCAGGCTGGGTCTCACCCAAGGTGCAGATATCTATCCTGAGGATGACTAATCCCTGGTAGTCAACCAGATTCCCTGAGCAGCAGGAGAGGGGCGAGCACTTATCCAGCACAACTCATCTTTATTTCAGACTCCTGCATGGACAGGGAATAAGCATCTGGGTCCCTCACTGATTAAAACAGGAACCCTGAACGGTTACCTCAGAAGGAGGGATTTACATCACAGAGGTGTGAACTCTGGGTGGCTTCCAGTCCCTGGAAAGCCAAGGCAGAGTCTGAAATATAATGTCGGGTAAAGGGGAATTACTTAGAAAGTCATGGAAGAAGATTTAGGATATACCATGGACAAAGCAATGTTAAAGACTGATACAGTAAATGAGGGAACCATGGAATGGTTTGAGTAGGAAGGGACTTTAAAGATCATATTTCAACCATGGCAGGGAACAAGGAGAATCCAGAAGTAGTAAATAACACCTAAGCACAAAGAAAAACAATCTTCCAATTGAAAAATAAAAAGGAAACAAGCCACAGGGCTAAGCTGAAAAACCATCCCTTTTAATTTGCTAAATAATGCAGACTGAGCACCTGCTCAGCAGGAATGGGGTGTCCTGGCTCGGGGGCTGAGGGCTCCCAGGATGACCTGGATATTCCAATCCCTGGGCTGAGCCTGATTTCACCTAACATGGAATCATGGCTGCTGTCAACACCACTGCAGCCCCACTGCTGCAATCCCATCACATTCCAACCCCACATCCCAACTGCCTGGCAAAACTTCCAGCAGTTCAGTGAAACAGAAGTCATGGAATGGTTGAGTGGGAAGGAACCTCAGAGCCCATCCAGTGCCACCCCTGCCATGACAGGGACACCTCCCACTGTCCCAGGCTGCTCCAAGCCCCAGTGTCCAGCCTGGCCTTGGACACTGCCAGGGATCCAGGGGCAGCTACAGCTGCTCTGGGAATTCCAGCCCAGCCAGCAATTCCTTCCCAAATCCCATCCATCCCTGCCCTCTGGCACTGGGAAGCCATTCCCTGTGTCCTGTCCCTCCATGCCTTGTCCCCAGTCCCTCTGCAGCTCTCCTGGAGCTCCTTTAGGCCCTGGCAGGAGCTCTGAGCTCTCCCTGGATCCTTCCCTTCTCCAGGGGAACATTCCCAGCTCTCCCAGACCGGCTCCAGAGCAGAGGGCCTCCAGCATCTCCATGGCCTCTCTGAATTCACTCCAGCAGCTCCACATCCCTCTGCTGTTGGGAGCTGCAGCCTCTCAGATGAAGCAGCAGAAGTTCCCAGGAAGGGGAGGTGCCTGTGCCAGCCCTGCTCCCTGTGAGCAGGACAGCCCCACCAGGAACACACTGCGCCACAATGCTGCCAGAGCCATCCAGCCACGCCCTGCTTAAATCCCCGGGACAGCCCTGGCGCTGTCACTCTGCTCCTTCCTGGGTCCCACATCCCCCTGCCCTCCCTGGTGCCAGCAGCGCCGTGCAGCACCCCGGGCTCTGGAGGAGTCGCTCCAGCTGCGGCGCTCCCGGCGCTGGCCCTGCGCCCGCGGCTGTGCCGCTGCCATCCCGCACGGACACGGTGCCAGCGCAGGGCACCTGGCCTCGTGCCCGCTCCTGGCACTGTGCAACCGTGCCCTTCGTCCTCTGCCTCGGGGACACGGGGACAGTTTGCAACCTGTGAGCTCACAGGCTCAATTATCCTTCGCAAAGAAAAGAAATCCATCTTAACATAAAAGAATTCAATTAAACGGCGTCCCGGGGGATCTGCCGAGGGAAGAAAACACAAATAAACAGCTAAGGAAACACAACCTTCTCATCCCACCCCGCTGCACAGCCAAGCGAGGAGCTGGAACGAGCTACAGGCTGTGCAAGGCTACGAGGAATGGAAGGAAAGGAAGAAACTGCCACATGGAACAGAACCCAAATGTCACAGCAGAGCTACCAGTGCCTTCTCTGAGGAGTGACAGAACTCAGTCCCTGCGAGGAATCAAAGGCAAAACTGAAACTGAAGTCGCTTCTTGTGTTCTATTTCCTTCTTCCTTCCTGTGGCTGCAGCAGGCAGACCATCCCCACTCCTGCAGCTTTGTGTCTCTCCCAGCGCCAGGCTCTGCTCTGCTGCCACTGCTCTGAAGGCTGCCCAGGGAAATCAGAATCAAAGCGACTCCCGAGTCATCAGCGTCACTCCAGGCCACAGAGCTCTAAGCAGCAGCAAACTGCAGGACTGAAATTCCATTTAAACCCCAGTTTCCCAGCACAGGCACACAGGAAGTGCAGCAGGGGCATTGCCAGCCCCACAAACCCTGAACTGAGCAATCCAGATGTTTGGGAAATTCTCCATGCAAAGCCACCAAAAGCCAAAGTTCCACAGGGCTCCAGCTCAGGCCCAGTTCTCTTCAGCACCTTCACAGGTGACCTGGATGCAGCTCAAGGGACACCAGGGAAGTCTGCAGATGGTACAAAACTGGGAGGAGCTGCTGACACCCCAAAGGCAGAGAGCCCTGCAGAGACCTGGATGAATCTGAGGGCTGGGAATCACCAACTGTGTGAAGTTTAACACCAGACAGGCACTGGATTCTGCACCTGGGACAGGACAGCATGGACAGACTGGGATGGAGAGGCTGGAGAGCAGCTCTGGCAAAAGACCTGGTGGATGGCAAGGTGGACCTGAGGCAGCTGTGCCCTGGAGCCAGGAGGGACATCCCTGTCCTGGGGGGGCATGCAGGGGCAGCATGGAGGGAGGGGATTGTCCTACTCTGCACCGGGGAGGCCTCACCTCCAGCCCTGGGTTTGGGCACCCCAATATAAAAAAAACCTAAAGCTGTTGAAAAATCTAAAGATGTTGGAGACCATCCAAAGGAGGGACATGGGGATAGGGAAGGGTCTGGAGGGGCACCATGAAGAGCAACTGAGAACACTTGGAATGTTCAACTGGAGAAGAGGAGACTGAGCTCAAACCTCCCCAGCGGCTGCAGCTTCATCCCGAGGGGCAGCTCAGATCTCTGCTCCCTGTGACAGGGACAGGACCTGAGGGAACAGCTGGAGCTGTGCCAGGGAAGGTCTAGGTTGGGTATCAGGGAAAGACTCTTCCCCCAGAGGGTGCTGCGCACTGTGCAGGCTCCCCAGGGAATGAGCACAGCTCCAGAGCTCCAGGAGTGTTTGGACAATGCTCCCAGGGGTGCACAGGGTGGGATTGTCGGGGTGTCTGTGCAGGGCCAGGAGCTGGATCCATGATCCTGTGGGTCCCTTCCAGCTCAGGAGATTCTGTGGAAAGCTGTGCCAGTAAAGTTTCTTGCTCTGCCCCGGCCAGGGAAGAGCTCTGAGTTCTGCCTCCCCCAGTGACTCCCTGCCCTTTGCCATTTCCCCAGAAGGTTTTTTTCTCACGCCTTCCGGCTTCCCCTCCTGCCCAGGTCAGCCCCGTGTCCTCAGGCAGCCCCGGCTGACTCCCGGGGAAGGAACGGGCTGTGTGAGTGCTGTGACACCGGGGACAGTCACCCCCGCAGCGCTGCCGGCTCTCAGCTAACAGGTGGACACAGGAAAGAGAAACTGAGAGGGACAGTGAGGAGCAATCCCAGCCCAGCAGCTGCAGAGCTGCCAGCTCAGGCTGAGGAGCTGCACTTCCTCCTGACATCACCTCACCCTCGCTGTGGTGACAGCCCCCGGTCACAGCTCGGTGCCACGTGGGGTTTGGTTTGAAGGCACCCCTGCCAAATATGACAGTTTTGGCCAGGCTTCAGGCCCTGCAGACATTTATTACTGTCACTGCTCGAGGTTCCTCTGCTTCATCTGGGACTAACAGGCACTGAAAAACACGAAGATGGAACATCCAACTTCCCACTTCCATGCCTCATCCAACACCAATATGTGTGGCACTCAAATTCCCCCTAAATCCGAGCCATTTTTGTCTGAGATTTTTAAGCCTGGCTGCGAAAGCTTCATTTCCTGAGATAACTGATATTTATTTGCCCAAGTTTCAGGGTTACCAAACCAGAGTTAAGGTGCAGGTAAAAATAGCCCAGGCGGGTGATAATAATGTCAGTATTGGTTATTGCAATGCTGGCAGCTGGGGAGGATCAAAACAAGGGGCAGGGAAGTCCATCAGGAGCGAGGGGAGGATGATGGGAGGAACAGAGACCAGAGAGGGAAAGAGGAAAGCTCAAGTAGAGAAACACAGCAGCGGCCAGGAAAGACAACACACTCCTGCTTCCAATAATATTGAATCAAAGGAGACACTTAAGAGCCTTTGTTGCTACTCCTGGTCACACAGAGGCCACATTCCTGCCCCGAGCCTTCCATAAACCCCTGACATCTGCGGATTTTCCACGAAAAGGAGGTAAAACCACTGCAGTCCATAAGTGTAATTAGGAGCAGGGCTGTGTTCCCTATAAATAGGGCCAGGAGTGAGGGACTGCTGCTCCCAGCCGAGGCTCCATGTCCGACAGCCTGGCCCGAGCACTGCCGTCACTCATTAACTCACTCTATTAACTCCTCAATTAGTTCTTCAGGAATTCTGCATCCAGCAAAACAAGACCTCCCACAAACCTTCCTCCCTGTAAAGTTCTATAAAGTTCTGTCAACCTGGCACAGGCTCTCCAGGGAATGGTCCCAGTCCCAATGCTGCCAGAGCTCCAGGAGCATTTGGACAACGCTCCCAGGCACAGGCTGGGATTTGGGGGGGCCTGGGCAGGGCCAGGAGTTGGACTTGATGATCCCTGTGAGTCCTTTCCCACTTGGGATATTCCTTGATCCTGTGATTGAACCACCCAGCTCCAGCTTTGCTCTCAGCTCACTGACCTCACCCATTTCTCCTGCACCATTTGCACCCAAATTTCCCAGTTATTCTTGTTCTACTCCTGTTCCAAAACCAAGATTTACCCCAACAAGAGACTCTCCTATTTCCTGGCATTCCAGTTTGCCCATTTTTACGGCTGAGCTGCAGCTCCTGCCCTTCAGGCACTCTGACTCGCAGCCCCTGTTAAACCATGCTGCTGGATGACATCCATGGAGTCACGATCCCGAGCACAGAATCCACCTGCACCCCGCGGTGTCAGCAAGGAGAGCGGGAAAGCTCATCCCGCTGTTCCCAGCCCCAAGCTCTCCCCAAATTCTGGTGACCAGGGACAGGACCCAGGGAACAACTGGAGCTGTGCCAGGGGAGGGTTAGGTTGGAGATCAGGAAAAGGTTCTTCCCCAGAGGGTGTCAGGCACTGCCCAGGCTCCCCAGGGAATGGGCACAGCTCCAGAGCTCCAGGAGTGTTCGGACAACACTCACAGGGATGTATAAGGGGGGATTGTTGGGGTGTCTGTGCAGGGCCAGGAGCTGGATCCATGTGGGTCCCTTCCAGCTCAGGAGATTCCATGGTTCTGTGATGCTGGAATTCCTCTGTACCACTGCTGGGCTTGGGGAAGAAAAGTTCTGGATCCCCTTTGCCACCATGCAACTCAGGGGAGATCTCAAATGAAGCATTCCTTGCACAGAGCATGGAAAACCACCACAGGAAAACACTGGGGTATCTCTCTACCAAAGAGAAGAGGAAGCATTAAGGGACAGCAGGGATGGGATTCCCTCCAGCTGCCTCCCAGTCCAACCAGGAAACTATGATCAGGACTGGAGGATCCCACTCTGGAACACAGCTGGGCCCCCCAGCCCCCTGTTCCTCAGGAAAGCTCTGCCAACAGCGGCCTGGAGCTTCCCAAAAATCCTATAAGCCCACAGAGTGCTTTTCTCCTGGTAACAAACCCCCGAGCAGCAGCTCTCACACAGCACTGCCTCTTCGTTATTATTTTTGACAGTTTCCAATTTGTGAAGTCAGAAATCCACCCTGTCCCTCCCACAGCACACGCAAAGCTCCTGGAACACCAGGCTGAGCAGGAGATGCTCTGCAGCTCCTGCATCCCACAACAAACCTTCCCGCCAGGGTGAGGGTCTGCAGGAACCTCTCCTGCACCACAGGCACCTGCTGCAGCACCACCAATCTGTCACCACTGCCAGCCAGGACGCTGTCCCACATCCCTGCATTTCAACGTTTATCCAAAGAAAGTACAAAAATCACCAGGAATATCTGTGTATACACGGAGAACAAGCCTTAGTTTCAACCAGTTTGTTCCTACCCAGCCCTCATCACCTTCTCCCGAGCTCATGTCACCCAGGCCAGCCCAGGTCATGATGTGCTCCCACTGAGAGCCCAAAATTTAACTTTGCTTCCCATGAGATCACCGTTGGTTGCCATGGAAATCCCTATACTACCATCCACCAGGGTTTTTTTTTACCACTGAAGTATTTTGGCAGCATGTTCGCTTTTAAGTGTCAGAGTAATAACAGAAAACATAAATGTTTCTTCTCTCATCAGGCTTTAAACAGAGCTTTATAACCCAAATCTGCTCCTAAGAGCTTGGTTCAAACCTGTGGGGCTGGGCAGGGCTGGAATCACCACCTTCCCCTTTCTGAGAGACCAAATAAATGATGAAAAGAACCTTCAAGTTTTTAAAGCATGAATTTCCAAGTGGGGGATCAAGCGAGGAAAAACCTCTCAGGCCCCTCTGAGCTCTCTCAGTTTCTCTTTTTCACTTCCTAGTTTGTTTGGGTTTTTTTTTGCTGGTGCAAAACAAGGCCCTCAAATTCAACAGGGCCCTCTCAGCCTCTGCCAGGAGCTGCTTTCCTGTCAGATCAATCTTGTGGTGATTCCAGCAGGGGCCTCGACTCCTACCCCGCTTTCTGGTCGTTAATAAAACCAGCACGGCGACATTTATGGCCAAATTGTGCACGCTGAGGTTGGCAGGTCCCCGGGAGGGTGACGCCCCTGGGAGGCTGATCCCCCTGCCGTGACCCCCGGGAGGAACCTGACTGCTGGAAGGGTGACCTGACCCCGGCAAGGGACCAGACCCTTGGGAGGGGGACCCTGGCCACTGAGCCCCTCCTGTCACCTCCGGGAGGGACATGAGCCCCGGGAACGGGACCAGACCCTTGGCAAAGGGATCAGAGTCCCGAGAAGGGGACCAGAGAGCCGAGAGGGACTTGACCCACAGGACGGGAACCAGAACCCCAGAAACGGGGACCCTCAGAAGGGTGATCTGACCCCCAGAAGAGGGACCTGACCTCCGGGACTGACCTGACCCCCAGGAGGGGGACGAGAACCTCGAGAGGGGGACCTGACCCTGGGAAAGGGGAGCAGATTCCGAGCAGGGGATCCCCGGAAAGTGACCAGAGCCTCGGGAGTGCGCTCGGAGCCCTGAGAGGGATCTGAGCCCCAGGAAGCGTGACCTGACCCCTGACCTTGCCACCGGCACCGCTCCTGACAGCTCCGGCCACTCCCGGCCGTTCAGGCGCGACCCAGGAGCACCTGGAGGCCGCAGCCCCATCCCCCAGCCCCGCCAGCCCGCCCCGCACGCACCAAAACACAGCAAAAGGAAACTGTCACGCGCAGAGCAGTCGGATTTAACCCAGATCCGCACGGAACGAGGCGGAGAGGCCACGGCCTGGCCCCGGACAGCGGCTCGGAGGAGGTGGTTTTTAACCCCCCAAACGGTGCCGAACCCCCGGAGCGCGGGGAGAGGCTCCGGGAGGCCGGAGCGGAGCCGGGGGGGCGGCGGGGCCCAGCCCGCGGCGCCGGGCCCAGCCCTGACCCCGGCCCCGCGAGGGCGGCCGTGACAGTCGGGTCTCACCTGCGGGTGCCGGGCTGCTCTCGGGCGCTGCCGGGCCGGGCTGCGGGCCGGGCCCGCGGGCTGGGCCGGCCGGGGCTGCGCGGGCAGCGGCGGCGGAGCGGCGGCGGCGGCGGCTCCAAAATGGCGGCGGCGCCGCGGCTCCCTCAGGGCGGGGGGAGAGGGGCGGGGCCGATGGGAGGGGGCGGGGCCTGGCGTGGGGAGGGGTCTTGGTGGGCGTGGTTAACGTGGGTGGGCGGGGCTAGGGGCGGGGCAGCTCCGCGGGGACACCGCGATGGGGACAGGGATAGGGACGGGGATGGAGACACGAGGATAGGGATAGGGACAGATATGGGGACAGGGATGGAGACAGGGACGGGGACACGGGGGCAGGGATGGGGACGGGAACACGGGGATGGGGGCATAGAGATTGGGACATGGGGACCGGGACAGGGATGTGCACGGGGATGGGGACACGGACCTGGGGACACGGACACCGCGGGAAGGGGATGGGGTCGGTGGGACGGAGATGAGGATGCTGGGACAGGGAACGCGACGCGGGACGGGAACGGTGGGAGGGGGACGGGGGACAAGGATGTGAATGGGGATGGTGGGGCGGGGATGGGGATGGGATGGGGTCGAACACGGGGACGAGGATAGGGGGACAGGAACGGGGATAGGGACGAGGGGACGGAGACACGGGGGCGGAGATGGAGACACGGGGGCGGGGACTGGGGACAGGGAGATGGTGGGACGGGGACGTGGTGGGGACAAAGACACTGGGACGGGGCAATGGGGACACGGCGACAGGGATCAGGGATTCCGGGGTGGGCGATCTGCGGCCCTCGGGGGTGGTCACGGCCTCGGGGGGAACAGGAGGAGGACGGGGACAGGACCCTGGGGCTGGGGGGACACGGGGACAGTGGGAGCCTTCTGTGGCCACTGCCTTCCGCTGGCCCCAGTGTCACTGCAAGGGGCACCCCAGAGATGGGCCCTGTCAGGGGACTGGGGGGGAACAGGGTCCAGTGTGTCCAGAGAAGTGGGGATGAGCATGGAGGAGGGAGGGAGAAAGAGTAGAAAGAGGGAGAAGCGACCCGGGGCTGGGAGAAGGGATCTCTGAGTCATGCTGGCAGCCTGGGCTCCTGGATTTGTCTTTGTCTCGTGGATAAACTGCTTTCCAAGTGCCAGCATCCTCCAGGAACCCAGCAGGACGTGATCCAATCCTTCATTTCAAACTGAATTCCTGCCATGAGATTTACCGCTAAGCTGCTCTGCGCTGCTCTCGCAGAGTCCTTGACCCTGCAAATATTCCTGCACGTGGTTAAAGTTTACAGGGAAAACGTGGCCTTTGCCACGGGAAAAGATGGGCAGTTCCGTACTGCCCTGCTTCCAGGGGCATGGAATCATGGGATTATGGAATGGTTTGGGTTGGAAAGGAGCTTAAGGCTCACCCAGTGTCACCCCCCTGCCACAGGCTGGGGTTTGGCCATGGGGGGGTTGCCACAGAAATGCCGCTAAAAGCGTCCCCCCTGACTAAGCGGGTAAAATTCCTCATTTATGGCTGTTTTTCCAGTGTGAGGGCTGGAAGGGAAGGACTCCAAGAAGTTATACGGCACCCGTGTGGTAATTAGCACTTTGGTGGCCATTAATGAGGGAAAAAATAGCACAGCCTCGGGAGTTTCACTTCCCTGTTTCGTCTCTTGGAGGGAAATGGGCTTATAGAGCATTTTTTGTGGGTTATTGTGGCTTGTGGGGACAGGACGACACCATCCAAGCAAATTCCCAAATCTTCCAGCTGCCCCCAGAGCCTATTCCCATCCCCTGGAGCTCCAGGGTTGCACAGCCTGACTCCTCCAGCTGATTTCTAGAGTTCCAGCCTTGGAACAGCTTCCTTCTTTTCTGCTCCAACCCTCTGGAACACACTAAAATACAGCTGAACTTGGGGCTTGGCAGCAGCAGGGGCAGGAGCTGCCAGCAGGAACAGGGACAGAGACAGGGACAGAGACAAGAGACAGGGACAGGGACAGACACTCCAGACCATGGTTGCAAGCCCGGGCTGTGGCACAGAGCAGTCGAATCCCACTCGGAACAACTGGAATCTCCTCCAGCACCAACACAGGAGCTGAGCCCAGGTGTGGCAGGGCCAGGCTGGAAGGGGCTGGGAGCAACCTGGAACCACGGAAGGTGTCCCTGGCCATGACAGGGGCGGCACTGGGTGGGCATTAGGGACCTCTTCAATCCAAACCATTCCAGGCTTCCCTGATTCTCCGGGTGTGTGCAGCCCCCGAGCACACAGAGCACTCTAGCTGCAGGGTGAGCTCCCAGTTCAGGGGGCAGGGCATGAACCTGAGCCCCAGCAGGATTCCCAGCAGGAGCAGGATCAGGATCAGGCACATGTTGGGTGGGAGGCTGCAGGCCCAGAAATAGGCTGGGGATGATGAAGAATTCTGGGATCTATTCTTGGCTCGGGATTGAGGCGTGATCTGATGCCTCCAACAGGCATCAGAACAGGATCTCCCAGCGCCGCTTTGACATTAATCTGAGCAGCCCTGCAGGGAGCAGGGGAGGAGCTCTCCTCCCTTCTCCTGCAGCCACAGCCTTTCCCGAGCACACAGCGCTGCTGTGGGAGCTTTTCCAGAGCTCAGCATTTCTCTGTGGCTCCCTTTGGGCCGAGTGACCAGGCCTGCTTCAAGTCCCACAGCCCCGAGTGCCTCAGCAGCCGCCCAGCTGGCATTCCTTGGCCTGCAGCACGCCGCACGTTCCTGGGGCTGCAGGGAATGTTCCTCCTCCCGGCTGGGGAATCCTATCCCGCCCGGCAGTGCAGAGGCACACAGGGATGCAGGAGTTAATTCTAGCCGGCAGGGGTTGGGCAATGTTGTGTTTGTGGCGTTGCTGGGGTGATGAGCAGCAGCAGCCCCAGCGCTGCCCTGGCAGCTCCAGCTCAGCCCAGGGCTGCACTCACAGATCTGCACAGCCAGCCGTGCCCAAATATGGTTCAGCACCCACCAGGAGCTCCCAAGGCTCAGCCCGGCCTCTGGGATCAGCTGGTTCCTGGGACTGAACCCTCAGCAGCTCCTCCGGAGGGGATTTGACTCTACCCTCTGGGAAAATCTCACTGCAGCTTCCCCTGCCTGGCACCAGCAGCCCCCGGGCTGGTCAGAGCTCGACCCCAGCAGGGAACCAACCCGGATTGTCCCGAGATGAGCTCAGGAAAGGAGTCCTGAGATCTCCGGGCTTTGAACAACGAGAAATAAAAAATACTCGGGGGCAGGTCCTCAGTTCATGGAAACCTCCTCTGGAGCTAGGCTGGGAGAGCTGGGAATGTTCACCTGGAGAAGCGGAAGGATCCAGGGAGAGCTCAGAGCTCCTGCCAGGGCCTAAAGGAGCTCCAGGAGAGCTGCAGAGGGACTGGGGACAAGGCATGGAGGGACAGGACACAGGGAATGGCTTCCCACTGCCAGAGGGCAGGGATGGATGGGATCTTGGGAAGGAATTCCTGGCTGGGCTGGAATTCCCAGAGCAGCTGTGGCTGCCCCTGGATTCCTGTCAGTGTCCAAGGCCAGGCTGGACACTGGGGTTTGGAGCAGCCTGGGACAGTGGGAGGTGTCCCTGCCATGGTGGCGCTGGATGGGCTCTGAGGTCCTTCCCACCCAAACCATTCCAGGATTCCCGGATTCTGTGATTCCACCACTTGCCTGTCCTGCCACATGACTCTGGGAAATTCTCTGTGAAGGACTGGGGATCCTGGGTGTGACTTTCTGCCCATGACAGTTCCCTGGTCAGGTACAGGGCTGTGTTTCCATTCTAATTTAAACCCTCCAGCCCTCGCTTTTACACTTCTCAGAGGTTCTAAGCACTTTTATTGCCCTTTTTATTCACAGTCAATTTTGTTCTGCTGGGCCAGGCAGGAATGTTCATGTGGCTGCAGTGAAATCAGCCATGGCAGACCCATGGCACAAGACGAAAACTGATTTTTATTGTGGGACAAAGAGTAACTGAGCAAAAAACTCAGTCCAGTATTTTTTATTCAGGTTATTGTTATATTTTCCTCTTGTCCCTCATCTGGCAGGAATCAGCTGTAAGTGTGGCAAGTGTAAATAAAGTGTTACAGGCTTTATTACAGGCCTGTAAGAAATCATAATCAACATTAATTAGCAGTTCACGGGACAGGGCAGTGTTTGTGTAAATGCAGCTCCTCTGCCCCCTGATCAGGGAGTTCAACAGGAGCTGAAACTGAACAAAGAGCCCAGAGAGAACCAAAGAAGTGGCAAAAATAACCAAACCCACAGCAGAGATGCTGTGGGAGATCAGCAGCCTGGCCATGACATTTCTGTGTGGGAAACAACTCCTGCTCCATGGAGCTGTTATGTCACCACACACTCGGGAGGTGTGAGGGGAGATCTGGTGTCACTTGGACATCTCTGGGCACTCTGGGATCATGGAATGGTTCAGCTGAAAGGAACCTCAAAGGCCATCCAGTCCCATGGGCAGGGACACCTCCCACTGCCCCAGGCTGCTCCAAGCCCTGTCCAGCCTAGCCTTGGACACTGCCAGGGTGAAGTTGCTCATTCTCACACCTTCTCTTTGCTTTGGTGCTAATCCTCCTCTGCTCCAGGACTGACCCTAGCAATAAATAACCCCCCAAAGTGCCTGGGTTTTCCCAGCTCCTCAGGAAATCAGCCACAAAACTGTGATTATCCTCAATATTTCTCATTTCCCAGATGTCCTGGTCCTTGAGCAGGAAGCAGCTCATGCCATGGCCTTCACGTGCCTGAAATCCCAAAAATCACCTCGTGAAACCATCCCGGGTCACCCTTTGCCTCGGAAACACCTCCTGTCCTGGCTCTGCCAGCACCCGGGGCAGCTCCAGCCCTGGCATTGCCGGTGAACCCTCAGTCCCGGGTAAACTGCTCCAAAAGGAACCGATGGCATTTTCTCACCTTTCGTGAACGCAACTGTGGCCTCAGGTGACTTCTGCAATAGAAGTCGCTTAACAAAGAGAAGAACTCTCTTTCAAGCACGGGGTCAGCTTAGGCCACACAATTAAATGTGCATTAAGCAGGTAGTGAATACGCGTTACACCGGGGCGGGTTCGTGTAATTTCTACTGTAGAAAAGACGTCATTTTTTACCACTTCGTGAGCTTGACTTGTGGAAACCTCCTCACGCCCGGCAGGGAATAAACGGCGACTTTTTCCTAAACGGTGGAAGCGCTCCGTGGGTGTTTGGAGCTCCTAAAAATCGGGCCCGGGGGGATGCGAACGGAGGGCCGGGGAGGTTCAGAGCGGGCACAGCCGGGCCGGGGAGGCTCAGAGCGGGCACAGCCGGGCTCGGAGAGGCTCAGACCGGGCACATGCCGGGGCTGGGAGCTGAGCGGCGGAGCTGCCGTCAGTCCAGCGACCCCAATCCCCTCAGAGCCACCGCGGCGCCGCCATGACAGCTCCCCAGCCCCGCCCGCGCCGCTCTGCCCGCCCGCCGCCGTCTCGGTGGTGCGGGCGGTGCGCTCGGGACCTCCCGGCCGCCAGGGGGCGCGTTGTGGCGGGGCGGGGGCGCTGGGCGGAGTCCTCCCGGCCGGCAGGGGGCGCGGCGCGGGGCGGGCCGGGCGCGGGCGGCGCCGCCATGGACGCGCTGAGCCGGGCCGGGCCCAGGCCGCGCCGCGCCGCCGCCTCGCCGCTGCCGTGGGGCCGCTTCGCCGCCTGGATCGACTGCGTGTGTGTGGTGACCTTCGACCTGGAGCTCGGACAGGCCATGGAGGTGCGCCGGGCGGCTGGGGACAGCGGCAGCGCGGGAGGGATCGGGGCTGAGCCGGGCGGTGAGGGATTGGGGTGCGGAGGGATGAGGGATGGGGAGAGAGGGAGTCAGGGATGGAAAGGAGGATCGAGGATGGGGAGAGAGGGAACAGGAATTGAGTGTGTGCACTGGGGCATCAGGGCTGGCGGTGTGGAGAGGGAGCAGGGATGGGCTGGGCGCAGCGGACAGGCAGAGCAGGAGAGTCCCAGCAGAGATTTGGGATGAGTGGGATGGGCGATGGATGGCTGAGGGGTGCACAGGGCAGGGAGGGGCCAGGGCAGCATCCGAGAGACCTTTGTGGATCCTTTCCGTGGAGCACAACCTTCCCAGGGTGACACATCCCATGGAGCCAGGCTGGGAGAGCTGGGAATGTTGCCCTGGAGAAGGGAAGGATGCAGGGAGAGCTCAGAGCTCCTGCCAGGGCCTGAAGGAGCTCCAGGAGAGCTGCAGAGGGACTGGGGACAAGGCATGGAGGGACAGGACACAGGGAATGGCTTCCCAGTGCCAGCGGGCAGGGATGGATGGGATCTTGGGAAGGAATTGCTGGCTGGGATGGAATTCCTAGGGAAGCTGCCCCTGGATCCCTGTCAGTGTCCAAGGCCAGGCTGGACATTGGGTCTTGGAGCAGCCTGGGACAGTGGGAGGTGTCCCTGCCATGGTGGCACTGGGTGGGCTCTGATGTCCTTCCCACCCAACCATTCCAGGATTCCAAACACACGGATCCCCAGCAGCCAGGGCAGGGAGGATTCCCAGGGAAGGGAAAGGAAGGTCCCTCTCTGGAGCAGAGCTGAGTCCCTTGGGCAGGACGGGAAGGGCTGGGCAGTTGTTGCCAGTTCCTGGAACATCCCGGTGCTGATCCTGAAGGAGGGTTTGGGGGAGTTGGGTACCTCAGAAGCTGCTCAGTGCTGTAAGGAAAAGCAGCAGGGAAGTGTGGATTTCTCTGAACCTGGGGATTCACCTCAAATTCCTCCTCATTTGTTGTGTGATTGTGGAAATTGCTCCCTCCTCTGCCTTTTTAAGGGCATTGCTCTGATTTTCAGAGGACTGAGCCTTCCCAGTTTCAAATGCTGGAGCTTCCAAAGGGAATGGGAAGCGGGAGGGACCACACCCACCTGTTGCTGCTCCCTTGTCTCGAATACTTGACAGTTTCTTCCCACTGGAACCTGAAAGTGAATTTAAAAAATCTCCTCCAGACCCAAGTTTCACCTGTTTGATCCTTTTTGCTGCAAAACCAGACCTGAAATATCCTGGGAACGAGAGGAATACTGGGATAATAATAACAGTGGAGGATTTAAAGCTCTGTGGTTGTGTCTTAATGTACAGAGCTGAGTTCTCACCTCTCAGAGTTTCTGAGACGTGGCCTCTGTGCATGAAGGATGCAGAATTTGGTTTGTTCATCCCTGGAAAGGAATTTTACTTCTTTTTCTTCCTTTTCTCCCTTTGCCTGAATAAGTGTTGATGGGAAAATGTTCTTCATGTGGCAAAAGTTACTCAGGAGAGCTGGGAATATCTCAGTGGGGAGGACACAGCCCCTCTCCCGATAATGGAAAAACATTGTGGATTTCTGTTCCAGAAGGAAGGGGAAGGAGCAGGGATGAGACACGGGAAGGGAGGCCAGGAAAAGGGGAATCTGTGAGGGTTTGGGAGAGATCTGGGAGAGCCAGCTTAGGGGGTCTGAGGGTGCAAACGATGTGATTGAAGCCCTTTTGGGCTGCTCTGGAGATATCCAGGGACTTTTACACATCCAAAGTTCCTTTTTATTTGCCTTTTTTTTTTGGCTTTCGGAAAATTGTAGTGACTCGGATTCCTTCTGGCTTGGATTTGGAGTTTTAATCTTTTGGATATTTGGTGATTTCTCCCCACCCCAAAACGTAGAGAAACATCAGAGTTAAAGAGGAAGCAAAGATGTGGAATCTCAGAGGGATGAAGGTTGGAAAAGACCTCCAAGCTCATCCATTCCAACCTTGGAAGTTAAAGCCTGATTTTCCAACTATTTTTTTTGCAGAAAGACCCCCCAAAATCCATCAGAAGTACAAGCCTTGTCTGAACTCCTGCTCTGAGTTAGGCAGCAAATGTTGGGGAGAGCACAATTCCTGGGATTCCCGGGTTCCTCATGGATCAGGATCAGCTGGCCAGAGCTCCCTGCTCCTGCTCTGGCCGTTATTCCCTGGGAATTAACAGGATAAATGTTTTGCAGGGATTAATTAGTCCCAACCATGGGAATGTGTTTGGGGTGCTGATGCAGAACAGGGGAAGTGAATCCCTGGGATGATCCCAATCCCAATGCTCCAGCATCCCAACCTTCCCTCTCCATCCTGCCTCCTCCCTGCAGCTGCTCTGGGATCATTTTGCCTCTGGATTTCCATAGCTTTTCCCTCCCAGAGCTGCTCTCAGTGAGGGCTAATCAGCGTCACTGTTAATTGGGAATTTGGCTGGCGCGGCTGGAGCGCCGCCCTTGCCAAGGGATCCGCGGGAATTGTCAGCTGGGTGAACTTCCAGCCCCTGGCACGGAGCCACCCGGGCTATTTATAGCCTGGGAAGGAGAGTCAGGCGCTGATTTGAGCTCCTGATTGGAGAACCAGCAGCCTCTGGAGCAGAATTCCTGAGGCTCAGGGCAGAGCTCTGGCACAGCTCAGCCTGTGCTGGTTCTGCTCTGCTCCGCTGCAATTCCTGCATTTCCCAGTCCCTGAAGGCTCTGGGGAATCCCTCAGGATGTCCCTGTGCCCTGTGCTCAGGTGAGACCTCACCTGCAGAGCTGCTGCAGGGCTGGAGCTCCTCTGGAGCCAGGCTGGGAGAGCTGGGAATGTTGCCCTGGAGAAGGGAAGGATGCAGGGAGAGCTCAGAGCTCCTGCCAGGGCCTAAAGGAGCTCCAGGAGAGCTGGAGAGGGACTGGGGACAAGGCATGGAGGGACAGGACACAGGGAATGGCTTCCCAGTGCCAGAGGGCAGGGATGGATGGGATCTTGGGAAGGAATTGCTGGCTGAGCTGGAATTCCCAGAGCAGCTGTGGCTGCCCCTGGATCCTGGCAGTGTCCAAGGCCAGGCTGGACATTGGGTCTTGGAGCAGCCTGGGACAGTGGGAGGTGTCCCTGCCATGGTGGCACTGGATGGGCTCTGATGTCCTTCCCACCCAACCCATCCCAAGATTCCCTGACTGTGGCTGCCGTGGTCTCCAGGAATTGTCAGAACCACAGGCTCAGGCTGGAAAAGCTCTCCAAGATCATCAAGTCCAACACTGATGGAATTCCTCCCTCTCAGGGGTGTTTTCCCAGCCATGGCTGAGCCCTGCAGTGCCACCCTGCAGTGCCACCCTGCAGTGCCACCCTGCAGTGTCATCCATCCCTCATCCCACCAGCCTTTGTCCAGCTCCATTCCCAGCCTGTCCCTGCTGTGTGTCCTGTCCTGCTCTCGACAGAACAGATGTTTGCACATCTGGAATGCTCCCAGAGGATTTGGGGCTGTTCATTCACCCCACCATCAGCTCCCAAGATAAACCCTAAAGCAGCAGCCTTCAGGTTTGTCCCAAATGCACATCAAACCAGGTTCTGTGACAGGTCAGGAGTGTGATCATCCCAGGAATGTGGGATTTGTTTTGGGATTTGCTGTGGGGTCTTTGGGGTCAGGGAGGAGCAGCTGTGGGGCACAGGGGCTGACAGGCTCTGCTCTCTCTGCAGCTGGTGTATCCCCACGACTTCAGGCTCACCGAGAAGGAGGTAACTAACTGCTCTTCACTCCCGTTTTTCCCTCCTTCGGGAGCAGCTCTGGGTGGATCTCACTGGGCGTTGGTTTTCTTGCAGAAAACAAACATCTGCTACCTGTCCTTCCCAGACTCCTACTCAGGTAGGTGACTCCAGGGGGGACAGAAGTGTCCCTGGGGAGGGATGAGCCGTCCCTGGGATGAGGGGACAGCAGGGAGCACCAGAGGCTCCTTGTGCTGATTGTCCCTGTGCCCTGCTGGGGGAGGAACCTGTGCTCCAAGGAAATTCCAAATGTAGCCAGGAGGGTGAGTCCCCAGGGATGGCAGCTGTCACTTTCCTGGGTTTGGGAATGACCAGGGAAGAGCAGGAGCTGGGGTTGGGACACTTCCCAGCAGGAATGTCCCCAAACCTGTTTATAAATCACAAAATTTTGTGACAATGAGAAATAAAAGACAATGAGAAATAAATCTGCTCATCCAGCCTGGCCCTGGGGCTTTAAGGGTTGGGGCTTTACACTTTCATGGAATCCTGGAATGATTTGGGTGCGAAGGACCTCAAAGCCATCCAGGGACACCTCCCACTGTCCCAGGCTGCTCCGAGCCCCAGTGTCCAGCCTGACCTTGGACACTGCCAGGGATCCAGGGGCAGCCACAGCTGCTCTGGGCACCCTGTGCCAGGGCTTCCCACCCTGACAGGGAAGAGTTTTTTCCTGTAATTGCTTTTCCCTTTTCCTTCTCGTTATCCTTCATTTCCTTTCCTTTTTTCCTTTTCCTTATCCTTTCCCTTCCCCTTTCTCCTTTCCCTTTCCCCTCCCCTTCAGATTTCTTCCCCTTGGCTTCTCCCCCTGTCCCTCCCCATTCCTGGCTGCATTTCCCCACAGCCCCATCCTGGTTGCAGTGGGGTCATTCCCAGCTCCCAGCTCGTGTCCCCTGTCTCCTGTGCTGTCTCTGTCCCAGGTGGCCTCGGGGACACCCAGTTCAGCTTCCGGCTGCGCCAGGCCGGGGGACCCCGGAATTCCCCATTCCAGGATGATGGGAAGTACAACCGGGAGGCCCCGGTGACGCTGCAGGTGGGTCCTGGCAGGTCCTGCTCCCACCTGCCAGGGGAAAAGCCAAGGATTCCATGGATTTGGTGTCCCTGTGGGAAACACTCCTTTCCTGTGGCTGTGGGAAGAGTGAGGAAAGGAGGATTCTGCACGGGGATTTCATGCCAGTGCTCATGGGGAGGGAGAGTGGAAGAGGGAATGGGATTGGGGGATCAAAGATGGGAATGGATCAGGGGGACAGGGAACTGAATTTAGTCAGGGGGACCTGCAGCTGGTGTGGGAGATGGAGCTGAATTAGGGAGACCCCAGTTCCACCGGGAGAGGGAAGGGAATCTGGGAAACCCCAGGTGTTTTGGGAGAAGTAACTGAATCTGGGGGATCCCAGCAGTGCTGGGAGAGGGAACTGAGGCAGGGACACCTTCCACTGTCCCAGGCTGCTCCAAGCCCCAATGTCCAGCCTGGCCTTGGACATTCCAGGGATCCAGGGGCAGCCACAGCTGCTCTGGGAATTCCATCCCAGCCAGGAATTCCTTCCCAAGATCCCATCCATCCCTGCCCTCTGGCACTGGGAAGCCATTCCCTGTGTCCTGTCCCTCCATGCCTTGTCCCCAGTCCCTCTGCAGCTCTCCTGGAGCTCCTTTAGGCCCTGGCAGGAGCTCTGAGCTCTCCCTGGATCCATCCCTTCTCCAGGGGAACATTCCCAGCTTTCCCAGCCTGGCTCCAGTTGTGTCCCCATGGAAAGCTCTCCCGGAGGGCTGTGCTGGAGGCTGGGATGTGTCAGAGCAGAAGGGGTGGCTCAGAAGGGGTTGGTGGCAGCAGGGCTGGACTGTCCCTCACTGTCCTTCTCTCTCTCTCTGTCCTTCTCTGTCCCTCCCTGTCCCCTCTCTGTCCTTCTCTGTCCCTCTCTGTCCCTCTCTCCATCCTTCCCTGTCCCTCTGTCCCTCTCTGTCCCCGTCCCCGCAGCGAGAGGCCGCTCACTATTTCGGCTACGTGTACTTCCGGCAGGTCAAGGACAGCTCCATGAGGAGAGGCTACTTCCAGAAGGTCAGTGCTGAATCCAGAATCCCAGAATCCCTGAGGCTGGAAAATCCCTCCAAGCCCAGGCTGTGCCCCATGCCCACCTTGTCCCCAGCCCAGAGCACTGAGTGCCTCCTCCAGGAATTCCCTGGACACCTGCAGGGATTGGCACTCCAAACCTCCCTGGGCAGTTCCAAGGCCTGACCACCTTTTCCAGGAGGAAATTCCTGCTGATGTCCACCCTGCCCCTCCCCTGGCCCAGCCTGAGGCTGTTCCCTCAGGTCCTGTGCTGTCCATGGGGACATGTCCATCTCAGCAGTGTCCTGAGCTCTGTGTCCTGCACCTCCAGGAGTTCCTTTCAGACCCCTGCTCATGCAGAAATGAGTTTTTCCATCTCCACTAAACCAGTGAATTTTGCGCCGAGCCAGTGGGATTGCTCAGGGAATGAATTGTCACACTCGGATGAGATTTTGACTCAAATGGCCAAGTTTTGCTCCTTTGTCCTTCCCCAGAATTCCTTGACTTGGTTTATCTGCCTAATTCCCATTTCACGAGTTGCTCCTTTGTGCTCCTCCACCTGAAATGGTTTTTGGAGCTTTGAACCCACCAGAGTTAGATTTTCTTTTCCTCTCCAGCTGCTCTTTTGCCAGGCCATGCTCCCATCCCCAAATCCTGCCTCACCAGCAGCCAGCAGGAATTCCACCAAAGTGCTGCTAGGGAGCTGCTCCATGCATTTTGTGTTGTGTTTTTCAACTTTATCCCTCTCTAAGCAGCACCAAAATGTGCAGTGCTGGGGTCCGGGGGGGTTCTGATCCCAAATGTTCCTTTCCCAGTCCCTGGTGCTGGTGTCCCGCCTTCCCTACGTGAACCTCTTCCAGTGCCTGCTGCAGCTGATTGCTCCGGAATACTTCGACAAGCTGGAGCCCTGCCTGGAGGCAGGTGAGCTGGGGGGAAGGATTCCAGCTTGGGATTGCAGGGCTGGATCCTGAAAAATGGCTTCATTCTGGAGCAGATTCCAGCAGGGAAGAACTTTCTCTATTTTCTCTGTCAGGGAAGTGATAAGCAGGTGGGAAGGGAGGGGATTGGGCTGTAGGTTTGGATGCAGGGTATTCCCAAATAGTGCAGGGTATTACCAAATAGTACAGGGTATTCCCAAATAGTGCAGGGTTTTCCTGAGGAATGCAGAGTATTCCCAAATAATGCAGGGTATTTCCAAGGAATGCAGGGTATTCCCAAATAGTGCAGGGTATTCCCAAGGAATGCAGGGTATTCCCAAAGCCAGGAATCTGCTGTGCCTATCAGGCCGTTATTGACTGGGTCATTCATCCTGATTTGTCAGCTCTGGGAACAGGGTTTGCCACGAGCCAGGGGGATGTGTGAGCTGGAAACAGGGAATAATTCCATGTGCTGGATTTTCCCTGACGTGAATCTTTTCCCCTCTCTGTTCTCAGTGTGCAATGAGATCGACCAGTGGCCACCCCCAGTGCCAGGCCAGACACTGAACCTGCCCGTGATGGGAGTTGTCATCCAGGTATGGATGTTAAACCACTGCTCACTCCACATCCTCCCCGATTTTTTTGGTCCAACTGTTGGAATTGGGGATTGGGGAAGTTCCTGCTGCCCCCATCCCAGGGTGATCCCTGCTCTTGTTTGTGCTGCAGGTGAGGATTCCATCCCGGGTGGATAAACCAGGATCCAGCCCAGTGAAGCAGTGCAACCAGGAGGTGAGAGGGAGGAGGGTGGCAAGAGCTGGATCCTGAACTCATTCTGAAATCCAGGAAAGGATCCTGAATCCTGATGGGAACCCCTTTGGATTGGGGTCAGGGTGGTCTCGGTGGTTCCAGTCCAGGCTCTCGTGTCTGGAGTCACACAGGGTTTTCACTCATCGTTCCCCTCGCTTTTCCTGGGAATTCAGGCCCTGCTGGGTCTCCTGCCTTCACCTTGGAGTTGTTTGGATTTGCTTCAGTTCAGTTCTTTGCTTTAGAGTCATTTCCCTGTCCCTTTTCTCTGCTGTGACTAACACTGGTTTGGAGCCACACCTCTAACCCTGCCTGTCTCCCTCTGTGTCTCAAACTCTCTCCCACCAGAGGGAACTCTGGAAAATAAAGCAGCAGATGTGGGCAGCCTTTCCCATCTGGGAAAGAAGGGATTCTTCCTTAGTTTATAGGCACAGAAATTAATTTTGGATTGAATGCTGCATCCAGCCCTGCTCCTGCTCACACCTCAGGGTGTGACCCTTGTACCCTGCTTTTTGTGTTCCCTGGTCAGTGTAGGTGGAATTCCAGCAGGACTCTCCCATCTCCTCACAGGTCACTAACAGTTACTAACAGGCTTCTTTCCCTTCCTCATCCAGAATCTGTTACCAGCCCCCCTGGTTCTCCCCAGTGTTCATGAGCTGGATCTGTTCAGGTGAGAGGCTCCTCCCAACCCTCTCCCTCCACCTGCCTCCCTCTCCCTGCTGGGAGCATCCCATCAATCAGGGGGATTGTGCAGAATCAAACACTGCTGAATTCCAGGGATTCATTTGGGACTCTGGGCAGGGACTGAGCTGAGGGTTGTGCCCTGGGGTAGGGCTGGGGAGCATCCCAGCCAGATCCAGCACTGCAGGTACCATTCCCATGTCCATCTTCTGGAATTCAGGGCTGTTCTGCTTTCTCAGACTCACTGAGAGCAGCATTTGTCCATGGAACCTCCTGAGGTTTAGCAACGCCAAATCCAAGGTGCCACACGTTGGCTCAGGGCAACGCCTGGGGTGGATCCAGGCTGGGAATGAGCAGCTGGAGCAGCCATGGGAGAAGGATTTGGGGTGCTGAGGGTGAGAGCTGCACCTGCCCCAGCCCAGAACCCCCAGTGCTGGGCTGATCCTGCCCTGTGCTCAGGTGAGACCCACAGCAGCAGCACAGCACAGCTGAGAGGCCCTGGAGTGGCAGGGGGGTTCCTGGATGGGCTTTGTGGTCCCTTCTTCCCACCCAAACCATTCCAGGGTTCCATGATCAACAGGCTGCTTTGCTTTGCTCACAGCATTTCCTTTCAACTTGTTTCAAACAATTGAGTGACAGCCCAGGTAAAGACACCTGAATTCCCTTGTGGAATGCCAGAAGTCCATCCTAGATCTCAAATTCCCAGATGGAAGCACATCTGGGGAGGCTGCTGGCCACAGCTGTGTCTGGTCTGTCCTGAGCTACCCCTCTGACCTCAGCCTGTCATTCCCATCATCCCAGGTGCTTCCAGCCAGTGTTGATCCACATCCAGATGCTGTGGGAGCTGATGCTGCTGGGGGAGCCCATGGTGGTGATGGCACCATCCCCAACCATGTCCTCGGAGCTGGTGCTGGCTCTCACCAGGTGCTGCCCTCGGGGCTGAGGGAAAAGGGGATCAGAGGGACCCTGTGGCTCTGCACAACTGCCAGGAGGGGACTGCTGGGGGCTCAGGCTGTGCTCCAGGGAACAGGGACAGCAGGAGAGGGAACAGCCTCAGGCTGGGCCAGGGGAGGGGCAGGGCGGATATTGGGGAATTCCCTCTTGGAAAGGGAGGTCAGGCCTTGGAACTGCCCAGGGAGGTTTGGTGTCCCCAGCCCTGGAGGTGTCCAAAGAAGGCCTGGCTGTGGCACTCAGTGCTCTGAGCTGGGGACAAGGTGGGCATTGAGCACAGCTTGAGCTCCATGGGCTGGGAGGGCTTTTCCAACCTCCATGACTCCCTGCCAATGTCACCTCTGGCAGGACAGTGCCCTGCTCCAGACCCCATCCTGGGTGCCCTGTGCCATCCCCAGGGTGACTGTGCCATGCCCAGGGTGACTGTGCCACACCTGGGGTGACTGTGCCGCCCCCGAGGTGACCATGGCTGTCCCTGGCTGTCCCTGCAGCTGCCTGGCCCCGCTGCGGTACTGCTGCGATTTCCGGCCCTACTTCACCATCCACGACAGCGAGTTCAAGGAGTACACCACGCGCACCCAGGCCCCGTGAGTGCCCCAGCCCTGCACCCCGGGGACACCCCAGGGACACCCCGAGCCACCGGCGCTCAGCCTGTCCCCTCCTTGCAGGCCCAACATCGTTGTGGGTGTCACCAACCCCTTCTTCATCAAGACCCTGCAGCACTGGCCGCACATCCTGCGGGTGGGAGAGCTGCGCATGTCGGGTGAGCTCGGGGTGTGGGGGGCTCGGGGTGCTGGGAGAGCTGGGAATGGAGCTCTGAGGGGCTGGAAAAGCAGCTGGAAGTGGCAGGGAGCTCCATGGGGCTCGAAAAGCAGCTGGAAGCTGGCAGGGAGCTCTAGGGCTGTGATTTCCTCACAGCTGGAAAAGCCCAGCAGCCACAGCAGCTCAGGGATGTGCAGGATGAGCACAGAGCGGAGGGCAGGGTGTGTGGAGCAGGAATTGCATCCACAGGAGGAAAAGCCCTTCCTGGGCAGGAAATCAAGGAGAGAGGTGGAGGAGAGAGAAAACTCCTCACCTTAGTGATCTGTGAGGCCAAGGAAACCCTGAGGATGTACAGCTGGTATTTAGCACATTCTCACTGCAGAATTCCGGCAGGGAAGGGAGCAGGGGTTGCTCTGAGGGTGGAGGGTCCAGAGCAGGGTGAATGTCCCCAAGCACACAGTCCCATGAGGAAGGGACAGAGCCTGAATTGTCCCCTCTGTGTCACAGGAGACCTGCCCAAGCAGGTGAAGGTGAAGAAACTGGCCAAGCTGAAAACCCTGGACACCAAACCAGGTGAGCTGAGACCTTTCCTCAGGCATCCTTGGTGAGGTTTGCCCTTCCCTGGAGGATTTGGCAGCAGGAAATTGTTTCCATTTCCTTTGCATCCCAACAAATGTCTGTGGTGGTGTTTGCAGCTCTCACTGCTGATCTTGAAAACACTGCACAAAAAATGCCAAAATCAGCCCATGGGACACCCGAGTTTGGGATTTTCCTGGGTTTATTTTATGGATCACAGCTGGGGGATGCAGGAATGTGCTCACCCAGACACAGCTGAGCATCCATCCCAGGCCTTGCCAGGAGCTGCTTCCAGGGAGTTCCCTCTCCAGGAATTTATTGCAGGAAGTTCCTGGAGGTTTTTTTGTGCCCTTTAATGCTGCTGCATTGACAATTCCATCATTCCCTAGTGGTTTGTAAATGATTCTTGGAATTCCACACGGAGCTGTCAGCGTTTGTGCTGGAATCTCAGCCCTGCACTCTGCAGCAGCACCTAAATTGGCAAAAATATGTTTCTAACTCCTGGTTTTGTCCTGATTTTGTGGTTTTCCCATCTAGGAATCTACACTTCCTATAAAACATTCCTTCACAAAGACAAAACCCTGATAAAAAGGCTACTAAAGGTAGGCACTTCCCACTCTGTCCTGGCTGGGAAAACTGTGCCAAGAGCTTGGTTTGAGCAGACAGAGCTCTCCAAAAGGAGCAGAGTTTACAGTTTGGGATGATTTAATCTGTTTTCTATTTTAATCTGTATTTGGACATGTTTATCATGCCAGGTTTAGGATTTTTCACTTGGTATTAAAGATTAAATCCTGGTGCTAACAATAAACGGAGTGGGAATAATTGATATCAAAAAAAGAGCCTGGGAAAACCCCAGATTTTGTGTAGTGAAACTTGAAATTTTAATACGTTTGAGTAGAGAGCGGAATCTGCACTTTGGGGTCTGCACTTTGGGATATGGATTTTGGGATTTGCATTTTGGGATCCAGATTTTGGGATTTGCATTTTTGGATCTGAATTTTGGGACATGGATTTTGGGATCTGCACTTTGGGATCTGGATTTTGGGGTCTGTACTTTGGGATTTGCACTTTGGGCTCTGCATTTTGGGACTTTGGGCAGAGCTTCAGGCTCCCTTGGCTGCAGAGCTGCAGGTTGTGTGTGACAGTGAGGAGACATTTGAGTGACTTCAGGCTCTGTATGTGATGGGGGGTGGCACCCGGGTGACCCTGGGCTGTGACAGTGGGTGGGACAGGTGACCTGGCTGTGACCCTGGGTGACACAGGTGCCCCGCTGTCCCTGCAGGGCATCCAGAGGAAGCGTCCCTCGGAGGTGCAGAGTGCTCTGCTGAGGAGGCACCTCCTGGAGCTCACCCAGAGCTTCATCATCCCCCTGGTGAGTGGGAGGACACCAGGGGACAGGGGGACACTGGGCAGGGGGACACAAGGGCAGGAGCAGCACAGACCCAGGAGCAGGGAATCCTGGAATGCTTGGGTGGGAAGGACCTTTAGCCATCCCCCAGTGCCACCATGGCCATGGCAGGGACACCTCCCACTGCCCCAGGCTGCTCCAAACCCCAATGTCCAGCCTGGCCTTGGACACTGCCAGGGATCCAGGGGCAGCCACAGCTGCTCTGGGCAGCACAAGAGGCTCTTCAGCTGTAATTTACTGTTTTTGTGTTTGTCTCTTGTTGTTTTTAGGAGCATTACATGGCCAGCCTGATGCCTCTGCAGAGAGCCATCACCCCATGGAAGGTAAGGGGGATTTCCTGGAGCTTCTCCTTCCCTTTGGGATTGGGAATGGTTACAGGATGCTGGGAACACACCTGGGAACTTCTCCCGTGGGAGGAGGGGGTTTTTACTCTAAAAATTAAAAAAAAAAATTGAAAGAACCCCTGGGATTGATGTTCCCAGGAGCTGAACTGTTGGGAATCTCTCAGGAACATCAGCTTTGGGATGTTCTTATCCTGAGTACCTCATGCACCTTTTCCACTGGAAGTGCAGCCCCCACTTTCCTGCTTTTATTGGGGTTCTCCAATATGGATTTCCCTGGACTGATGGGTGTTTCCTGTGCAGAACCCTCCCCAGATCCGCCCGTTCTGCCAGGAGGATTTCATGAAGAGCCTGGAGCATGCTGGGCCTCAGCTCACCTGTGTGCTCAAGGGGGACTGGCTGGGGCTCTACAGGTGAGAGCTGGCAGGGAATCCTGGATCCACCCCAGTCCCTATGGACAGCAAACCCTGGGGAGCACTGAGGGAGCTCTGGGGCTGCTGAGTGCAGAACTCATCCATAGATTCACTCAGGGTGGTCAGGGAGAGCAAATCGGGGGCAAAATCAGCCCTGGGGTTTGTGTGCTCTCAATGAGTGGCGTCCCTGCAGGGGTTTGTCCAGGGTTTTCCTGGGTCCTGAATGGGGTGGAGAAGACATTTGGTGCAGTAGGAGTGGGAAAATCCAGAGGTTGATGCCCAGGGAAGGAAAATGGGAAATGCACAGCGATGGAGAGGGGGAAAATACCCCAGAAAGGGATCACAGAAAATAATTACAGAATTATGGAATTATGGAATGGTTGGGTGGGAAGGAAACTCCGAGCCCCTCCAGGGACACCGTGGGACACCTTCCCTTGTCCCAGGCTGCTCCAAGCCCCATCCAGCCTGGCCTTGGACATTCCAGAGATCCAGGAACACCAACAGCTGCTCTGGGAATCTGTTCCATGTCCTGCTGTGTCCCACAGCCAGCTCCAGGTCCCCCCTGTCCCCTTCCAGGGCCACCTCTGGGGCACAGCGTGGGGCTGTTGATGGGATCATCCCTGTGGCTCCCTCCCACAATTCCATGATTCCTCACCTCTCTCCACAGGCGATTCTTCAAGTCCCCCAATTTCGACGGCTGGTTCCGCCAGCGGCACCGCGAGATGACGCAGAAGCTGGAGGCTCTGCACCTGGAGGCCATCTGTGAGGCGGTGGGTGACAGGGACAGGGCTGGGGACAGGGCTGGGACAGGGCCAGTGAGCCCTGATAGCTGTGCGACGTCCCTCTGGCCCTTCCCAAACTAGGCTGGAAACGTCAAGGGCTTTTAGTTTATTTTATCCCAA
Source organism: Entomyzon cyanotis (assembly GCA_024500445.1). Taxonomy (NCBI): domain Eukaryota; kingdom Metazoa; phylum Chordata; class Aves; order Passeriformes; family Meliphagidae; genus Entomyzon; species Entomyzon cyanotis. Next base: position 4,460,465 of record JAKEPQ010001019.1, read on the forward strand.
ATATTGGGAAGGAATTCTTTACTCAGAGGTGAGGAGGCTCCAGGGAGAGCCTCCAGCACATTCCAGGGCCTAAAGGAGCTCCAGGAGAACTGCAGAGGGACTGGGGACAAGGCATGGAGGGACAGGACACAGGGAATGGCTTCCCAGTGCCAGAGGGCAGGGATGGATGGGATCTTGGGAAGGAATTGCTGGCTGGGCTGGAATTCCCAGAGCAGCTGTGTCTGCCCCTGGATCCCTGGCAGTGTCCAAGGCCAGGCTGGACATTGGGACAGTGGGAGGTGTCCCTGCCATGGTGGCACTGGATGGGCTCTGTCACTCTGTCAGGAATGACGAGGAGAACTCCCCTGCTCACCTTTCCCTCAAGCTTTCCTTAGGGGAATCCCTTGGGAAGTGTCCCTGAGGGAAGCCACTCTCTCCTCAGGACATCGTGGCCTGGATGAAGGACAAGTCTGAGGTGGAGATCGTGGATCTGGTGCTGAAGCTTCGGGAGAAGCTGGTGAGTCCCTCCTTCTCTCAGGGAGGGAGAAACCTGGGACATGGATCACATCTGGGCCTTGGAAAACCTCCTTCTCCTCCCTGGAGAACTGGGAAACTCAGGGAAGTTTGGTGTTGGTGTGAAATCCTCAGAGCTCTGAGGATCCAGGGAAGTTCTTGACCTCCTGAGGTTCAGGCAGCATTTCCTGCCTGTTTTTATCCTGAGCTAAAGCAGCCACGTGCCAGAGCATGGGGCAGACAGGAAAGGCCTTGGAATGTGTGAATTCCCAAGGGGAAAGTGTTGGGATGTGTGTGAATTCCCAGGGGGAAAGGCCCTCAGGATGTGTGCGAATTCCCAAGGGGAAAGTCCTTGGGATGTGTGTGAATTCCCAAGGGGAAAGTGTTGGGATGTGTGTGAGGTCTGAAGGGGAAAGGCCCTTGGGATGTGTGTGAATTCCCAAGGGGAAAGGCCCTTGGAATGTCAATTCCCAAGGGAAAGGCCCCTGGAATGGGAGAATTCCGAAGGGGAAAGGCTTTGGAATGTGAGAATTCCCGTTTCCCCCAGGTCAGAGCTCGCTGCCAGCACCTGCCCGTGAAGGAGGAGACCCTGCAGAGGGTGAGTCTCTACATCGACACCATCATCGGCTCCCTGCCCGAGGACCTGCAGGCTGTGCTGCACCACCCCTGAGCTGGGATGGCTCTGGAGCAGGACAGCATTCCCAGCCTGCTCCCACCCTGAGCTGGGATGGCTCTGGAGCAGGACAGCATTCCCAGCCTGCTCCCAGTCTGATCCAGCCAGGATCCATGGCACCCGCAGGCACTGCTGCCCCCAGGGCTGGGAATTGTCCCCAGCAGGCCAGGAGGTGACCCAGGGCTGTGTGGGGTCACATCATCCTCATCCACACTCGGATCCTCAGCATTCCCACAGCCCCATCCTGCCTGGAAGCAGCGGGAGCAGCCCTGGAGGGGCTGTGCTCAGGACAGCTCCCGACGAGGATGAGAAGGTGACAATGTTGTCCCTGGACAGCACTGGGAGCAGCAGGAGGAAGAATTGCTGGATGTAGAATGCTGCTCTGTTTCTCCAGGGCAGAGCTGGAGGAGGGGCTGGAGCATCCACAGGGATCAGGGCTCCCTGGAGTCCTGGGAATGGCTGCTGGGAAGCCCCAAATCCCATTTATTTTGCTTAAAAATCCAGCCTGAGCTCCAGGGACACGGTGGGGCTGGAGGGAGAGATGCCATCAGCCCCTTCCCATCAAAACCTGGAGCCTGTGCTGAGCAGGAATGCCGGGAACACCTGGGAATGCTGCTCTGCCCTGCCTCCAGAGGCAGCTCCTGCACTGGGATCCCTTCCTGCCTTGGCAATGGATTTGCTGCTCCAAAACTGCATTGCACCACCCAGGGCTTCATCCAGAGCTGGAGTTTTAGCCTAAAAAAAAGGGTTTGGGAAGGATGTGGCAGCCTGGAGGAGTTGAACTCAGCAGCTTTGCATGGGGCACGATTTGGGATTGTTCTGCCCTGAGCTGGGGCAGCTCCCAGTGCTCCCAGTGCTCCCAGAGCTCCCAATGTTCCCAGAGCTCCCAGTGCAGGCTGCGCTGTTTCCATCAGTCCCTGATTGCTCTCGGGGCTGGGAAGGGGCTGGGGGACTCTGAGGGGGCTGAACTCTTGAATTTCCCCTCTGGAGCCAGGCAGGAGCAGCAGGGGGCTGCTGGGTGTCCCAGAGCCTCTGGCCTTGCTGGAGTAAGGAATTCTGTGCAATATCCTTCGGGATGCTGTAAATCCTGTACATAGCTGTGTGTGTCCTTGCAGGCCCCAAATCCCCTGGAAAGCAAGAAATCTTAGCTAAAAAAACCCCTGGAGCCAAACTGGGTCCTGGTTTGGAGTCTGGGGAGGTTTATTGGGGTGGGAATGGTTGTCCCTGCTCTTGGTGGTCACTCCTGGCCATCCTGGTTTTCCAGAGGGTCCTGGTCTGCACCTGCCTGTGGCTCTGTGCCTCTGTCCTTCCCGAGGCACGAAATCATGGAATCATTTGGGTTGGAAAAGCCTTGGAGATCACTGAGTCCAACCATCCCCAGCGCTGCCGAGGCCACCACTGCCATGTCCCCAAGTGCCACATCCCCATGGCTTTGAGATCCCTGCAGGGACAGGGACTCCACCATCGTCTCATAGCTGTTCCTCAGCAGCCCAAATTTCCTCCTTCAGGAGTTTTCCCTCTCAGGGATGTATTTTTAGCTTTGCATTCCTCCCAAGGAGGCCACATCCCAGCTCCTGCAAACCCATTGTCATGGAATCCTGGAATGGTTGGGTGGGAGGGGACCTCAGAGCCCATCCAGTGTCACCATGGCAGGGACACCTCCCACTGTCCCAGGCTGCTCCAAGCCCCAATGTCCAGCCTGGCCTTGGACACTGCCAGGGATCCAGGGGCAGCCACAGCTGCTCTGGGAATTCCAGCCCAGCCCCTCCTGGGATTCTGTGCTCCATCCCTGTGGATCTGCTGTGCACGGAGCAGGGGGTGGAGGTTGTGTGGGACACTGCCCAGCCCCACCTGTCCCCTCCCCAAACCCCTCCAGGGAGATCCTGCTGGGACACTGGGACAGTGGAAGGTGTCCCTGCCATGGCAGGGGTGGCACTGGATGAGCTCTGAGGTCCTTCCCACCCAAACCATTCCAGGATTCTCTGAACAGCTGGGAATGTGGCTTTGGGCAGCCCCAGGAACAGGATGAGGAGGGGGCTCAAGGAACAACCCCCAGAGAGTCGTCGTAGAAAGCCTTGAGCCCCGCTGAGTTCTGCAGAGAACAGCTCCGGGTCAGCACCTCCCGACGGAAGTTCTCCCTCATCCAGCCGTAGACCAGGCTGTGCAGGAATCCCTGCAGGGACACGCTCAGGGCCTGGGGGACACGGGGACACTGGATCAGGGCTCCCTGTCCCTGCAGGGACAGCCTGGGCAGGGTGGCACAGGGACACGGCGGGCTTTCCCCTTGTGTGGCTGATTAAAGCACATCCAGCCCCAGGGAAGAGCCAAGGGGGAAACTCCAACCCCAAAGCGGTGGGAAGAGCCAGGCTGGGCCCAGGGCTGTGTCCTCACCCTGCCCCGGCTGTCCCCAAGAGCTGTCACAGCCCCTGCGTGCCATGGGGACAAAGAGGGGCTTAACTCACTGTGGACACGTAGAGGGCAAAGAGCGAGGCAGGGCTGATGCTGGTGAAGGAGAGGATGGTGAGGAGGAAGGCTGTGGGTGAAACACAAAAGGACATTCCTCGGTGGGACAGCCTAGTGTGACCCCGCAGGGCTGGGGAAGCACCCCAGTGTGACCCTTCAGGCCCTGGGACTTTGGGACCCCCGGCCTTGCCTGGCGTCCAGCAGAGCAGGAACACCAGCTGGAAGGACTGGGAGGCTCTGCTGACGCCGCGGCCGCTCCTGTTCCCGAATCCGCCGTCCCTGTCCAGGCTCAGCAGCGGCACCGCCGCGTTCCCCCGGCACCGGAGCCGCACCCGCCGGTACAGGAGCTGGGGATGGGGGGTTCGGGGGTCAGCGGGGAACTGGGGACCCCCCGGGAGCCCCAGAGCCGAGACCTCACCGAGCAGCAGCCGAGCACCAGCAGCAGGTACAGCAGGAAGATGATTTTCTCCTCCAGCCCCGCGTTCTCCTCACCGCCGGACTGGGAGGCGACGGGAGATGAGCGCGGCCGGGACCAGCGACCCCCGAGCCCCCCGGAGCCCCCAGAGCCCCCCGGGCCCTCAGGAAGGCTGGGCGGGCAGCGAGGGAGGGGCAGCGAGGGAGGGGCAGCGCCCACCTGGGAGCAGATGTCCTGGGCCGGGTGGATCAGAAGGAGGCAGCTGCAAGGACAGAGGTGCTGCTGGTGGTCCCGAAGCCCCGCGGGTCCCGGGGCAGGCCGGGCCGGAGGGGTCGTACCTGGAGCAGTACAGGCTGAAGGTGTCGTTGGAGCCGCGGCTGTCCCAGGGCACCAGCGGCGCGATGTCGGTGACGGCGGAGCCGCGGGAGAGCAGCTGAGCCAGCAGAGTCAGCGCCGGCAGCAGCCTGGGGAGCGAGGGAGAGATGGGTGTGAGAGTCCCGGGACAGCCTGGCACGGCCGGGGCGCTCCGGGCCGGACTGGCACCTACCAGGCCACGATGTAGGGAATGCCGTGCCAGGCGCTCTCCAGGCAGCGGCTCCGCTCCTGCGGGAGAATCGCCCTGAGCCGCGGCTGGAGCGGGAGCGGCAGCCGCAGCCCAGGGTGTGCCCCGCTCCGCCAGGACGAGGGGAGCCACGAATTCCCGGGAAAAGGGGCTGCTCTGGATCCCCCCGGGTGCTGACAGGAGCAAGTGTGGCAGGATGGCTCCCGGCTGTCCCGGGCGGGACACAGACCTGCAGCGCTGCCGGGGGCCTCGCTCGCCCCCCCAGGACGGTGCGGTGCGACTCGAACGCGTAAACAACGAGCATGAGGAACGAGACGGAGTAGAGGGTCTGGGGGAAGAGAGGGAAAGGAAAAGGGGGTCCTGTTGTGTCCAGAGCCCCCAGGGCACCTTCCATCTTCCCTCTGCACCCCGACATCCTGCTGTCCCCCTGTCCCCTCCCCTCATCATGCTCTGCACCCCGACATCGCGCTGTCTCCTGTCCCCTTCCATGTCCTGGATCATGTGCTGCACCCCGACACTCCGCCATGCCCCTGTCCCCTCCCTCCTCGTGCTCCACACCCCGACACCCGCCCAGAACTGTCGCGGTGCCCACCCCGCGGAGGGGACCCCAGGACAGTGTCGCCAGGATACTCCAGCAGTGACAAGTCCCGGCAGTGTCCCCTCACCGTGGTCAACATCCTCCCGTAGGGACAGGCGGCGTAGGCGGGCACGGAGAGCGGGGCGGGCAGCAGCGGGATGGTTCCCGTGCCCAGCAGCGCCGTGGCGGCCAGGAAGTCTGCCAGGGCCAGGAGGAACAGGGGGCGCAGCTGGGGACAGAGCGCAGCGTTAGCTCTGCTGGCAGCAGCCCCGGCAGCGGCCGCGACCCCCGGGAGCTCCCACGGCCCTTCCCAGGGTGGGCGCGGCTGCTCGCGGGGGCCGGGGCTGTTAGGCATCCCGCACCTCCTGCCCCTCGCCCCAGGGCTTTAAACCCAACGTTGGCCCCGCTTTGCCTCGGGCTTAGCTGGGGACAGACCCAGCCCTGTGTCCCGGTGACAACTGGACGTGGCAGCATTGCCAGGAGCCGGTGACACTCACCTGGTATGGCATCATTGCCTCTGCCAAGAGCCAGTGACACTCACTTGGATGTGGCAGCATTGACACTGCCAGAAGCTGGTGACACTCACCTGGATATATCAACATCGCCGGTGACACTCACCTGGATGTGACAGCAGCGCCCCTGCCAGGAGGTGACAGCGAGGACGGATCCGCTGCCCAGGAGGCTGGAAGGGACAGGGGCGGTGGTGAATGGCCGGGCAGAGCCGCTGCCACTCCCAGGTGCCAACCCCGGGCTAGGGACAGGGACAGGGACAGGACCTACCTGAGCAGCGCGGCCGGGAGGGTGATGCCCGTCAGCACCAGGACCTGCGGGAGGCACGGAACGAGCGCGGGCTCGGCCAGTCCGGAGCGCGGCCACCCCTAGCCTCAGCCCCCCACGGCGCGGGGGATGTGGAGTCCCTCGGCACTGCCCGATTCGCTCCCTCGGCCATCCCTGCCCAAGGCGTGCCCAGGAACCCCACCAAAGGTGTTTCTCGGCACTGGTGGGGGGAATGGAACCACGGCAGGTTCCTCACCCCCCTCGGCGGTGCCTACACGTGGGGAGTTCGCTGCTTCTTCCTGCCGGGTTTTCCTGCCGGGATCTCCTCCTCAGCACCCCGCTTTCCCTCGCCCGGGGCTGGGGAGCGCCGAGAGGCCGCGCCGGGAGAGGATCCCGCTGGAGCCGGGTGGATTCCGGGCCCGGGAGTGAGCCGGGAGCAGTCGGGCAGCAGCCTGGCCAGAGCCGCTCCAGCCCCAGCGACAGCCATGCTCAGATGTCACCCCTTTGCTGGTGGCCGCCTTGGCCTGTCCCCAACGCTGCCCCAAATCCCGAGCAGGGAGCCTCTCGGGCAGGATTTACTGGAACGGGAATGCAGCTGAGGCTCAGCTGAGGCTCTCCCGGCTCTCCAGAGCTCCCGCACCCTTTACCTGCACATCCGACAGAGCCGGGGGCTGTTCCGGTGCTTCGGCCATGGCGGTGGCAGCCCGAGGGTTCCGGGGGGTTCCTGGCTCTTCCCGGCCACAGCCCGGGATGGATGGACTGGGAGCTGGAAGAAGCTCCTGCTGCTGCTCGGGCTCTGTCCACGCCCTCTGCGGGACACGGACACAGCCCAGCCGGAGGAACCTGCCCGGCCGGGGCAGCTGGAGCTTCCCAGAGCAGCAGCCGGCTCGGTGCCAGCCCCGGGAGAAGGGAGGGATCAGCCCCGGGCGCGGGAGAGCCCAAGTGAGCGCTCAGATAGCCCTGGGCACATTGGGAATGAGGGAAGAGTGAGGGAGAGCAGCTGGGAGCTCCTTGCCCTGCTGGAGAGTCCAGAGAGACCCTGGAGCTGCTGCAGGGCTCAAGCTCCTCTGCAGCCAGGCTGGGAGAGCTGGGAATGTTCACCTGGAGAGGGAAGGATCCAGGGAGAGCTCAGAGCCCCTGCCAGGGCCTAAAGGAGCTCCAGGAGAGCTGCAGAGGGACTGGGGACAAGGCATGGAGGGACAGGACACAGGGAATGGCTTCCCACTGCCAGAGGGCAGGGATGGATGGGATTTTGGGAAGGAATTCCTGGCTGGGCTGGATCCCTGAGCAGCTGTGGCTGCCCCTGGATCCCTGGCAGTGTCCAAGGCCAGGCTGGACACTGGGGCTTGGAGCAGCCTGGGACAGTGGGAGGTGTCCCTGCCAGGGCAGGGGTGACACTGGGGGATGTTTAAGGTCCCGTCCCACCCAAACCCATCCTGGGATTCCCCATACAGACTACTCTGCATCCACCCAGCTGCCAAACTATGACTGAAGGTGCAGGAATGAAGCATTCCCGTTCTCACTCCCAGGAACCTCAGCAAACGAAGGGATTCAGTAATTTTGTGATAATTTTAAACCCAAGCATGTTCCAACATCCAGCAAAAGTCCCCAAGCAATGCCCAGCCAGTCCCCAGGAGCCACCAGAGTCCCTTCAAACAGGAATTTTACCTTTATTTCAAGGATATTGGCTGAAGGAAGAGGGAAGGAGGGATGTGGGGGAAGATCTGAGGGAAGAAGGGAGAAAGAGGGAGAGGGGCTGGAGGGGAGCAGAGGCAGGAATGGCACCAGGAACTGCAGGAGGTGACAGTGACACCGAGTGGCACTCCTGGAGATGCTGCCTGTCAGCTGCTTCCTCATCTTCCTCTGTCAGGAGCAGACTGAGGGCACGGAGTGGATCTGTGTCCTCCCAGCTGGATCCCACAGTATTCCCTGCTCCGAAGATGTCCCCCTGCTCCCAGCTGGGTCCCACCCCCACTCCTCTTCCCAGCTGGCCCCACACAGATCCCCACCACCCCCAGGATCCATTCCAGGTCACCCCATCCTGCAGGAGCAGAGGGAGAACAGGGATCAGAACAGGGATCCATCCCCTCAGCCTCAGCAGTAAAGATGAAGCAGGAGGAGGCTCCACCTCCCTCTGGATTTGTGGGAATGGCTCCAGGGAAAGAGGAGCCATCCCTGTCATTCCAGAGGCACCTCTTGATTCAGCCTTTCCAACCTGGGAGCAGGGCCTGGGCTCTGCCCTGGCTGAGGCAGCATTTTTATCCTTGAGGAGCGTTTCAAACATTCCTGGGATGAACTCCCCCATTCCCATGCAGTTCTCCCCATCAGGGCAGCACGTGGATACTGCTGTTCCCAGTGGAGCCCCAGAAGGACTCAGCTCTGTCTCATTCCCAGGCTCTGCCCTGGGCACATTTTCCCTGAGGATTTTTTGGAGGAGGAATTGGCACCAAAGGCTGCATTGGCCAGAGTGGAATTCAGGGGATTTGGCTGCTGACAGAACCAGGACAGCCGAGGAGGAGAGGAGGGAAGCTGCTGTGTCATTGTCACTGCCCGTGCCAGGGTGGCTGCAGCATTCCAGGGTCTCTGTCCCAGGATCCTTCCCAAGGCTCTCTGGGCAGTCTCTGCTTCCCAATCCTGCTCTTAGCTCCAGGATCTCCTGGGATGTCAATCCAGACCTTTCTCTGTCTCTGGGCCGGGGAAGCCAAGCTTTAGCAGCCAGGATTTGATTCCAAACAGGGGACAGAAATGAGGAGGCTCTGGAAGACCCAGGGGAGCAGAGCTGGGAAGAGGTGGATCCAGGGCTCCAGCTGCGCCATCAAAACATCCCAGGGCATTTCAGGATGTCCTTCTTGCACCAATTCCCAAGAAATCAAGGAAGAACCTCAAGGCTCCTGAGCCCTGGCCAGGCTGTCACTGTCACCTCCTGTCCCTCACTGCTGCTGCCATCCCAGCAGGAGCAGCCCTTTCCTTCCCAAATCAGCACCACAGAACAGCCAAACTTCCCTGGAACTCCCAAAAACCAGGAGCAGGGCACTCAATTCAGCCTTTTTCTGCTTCCTGCTCCCAGCCAGGGTCAGGCAGCTCAGATTTCCACTCGGCAGCACCTCAGGGTGGGAATCAGCCACAGGGAGATCCTTTCTCCTTCCTGCAATCCCTGATAACCCCAGAGAGGATCCCTGGGAAGGAAGGAGAGCCTGTGCCCCTGGATCAGCCTGGAGCTGTATCCACTGGTTAAATGTGGCTCTGGAAAAGAGAGAAAATGCCCAAGATTTCCTGCACTGAGCCACATTTCCCTGAGTCTTCCACAGCCTGGTGCTATTTTAGCTCCACCTAAAGTGCTTCCCACTTTCCCTTTCATCTCCTGAGTCACCAGCCTGGCTGGAGTTTGAAGATCCAAGTGAATTCCACTTGATCCCACGCCTGACAGGTAGGGATTATTTTTAAATCACCTTTCAAAAAGCTCAGCACCTCCAATTTCACGGTTTTCAGATCAAGTCCCAACTCGGAGTGAATTCCTACCACAGAAGCTTTGGGGCTGGAAAAGTTGGCACAATCCCACTGTAAATTAGAGCTGAAAACACCAATTTGCAGCCCACATCCTGGAGAGCTTTGGGCGTGGCTGGGACGAGGTTTTGGTCAGGCCTCGGAACGAGTTGCTATGGAAAAGGGAACGAAATCCAATCCACCCCTCATCTCTTCCCGGGAGGCCACCAGGAGCCGTAGGCCGAGCTTTTGGCGATGCTCAGCTTCTCCTCGGGGCTGAAGTGCAGGATGGCCAGGATGGCCGTGAGGGTCTGCTGGCGGCCGCGCGCGTCGGGCAGCGTCAGGAAGCGATACACCACGTTCTTCAGGTACTCCAGGTTGGCTCCCTCCCTGCTCTTATCCCGGCAGCTCTTCTGGATCTCGGCCCGGAGCACCTCAGCTTCCTCACGGTGCTTCTCCTCCTCGGCCAGCAGCCTGCCCTGCAGCTGGTGCAGCTGCACCTCCAGCTGGTGCTTGTGCTTCCTCAGCGCCGCGATCTCCACCTCCTTGCGCGCCAGCTGCTCCGCGTACAGGAAGAAGGTGGGCTCGGAGCCGGAGCCCAGCTGCAGCTCCTGCGGGAGGATCTCCGAGGAATCCTGGCTGGCAATGTCCCTGGGAGCTCCGTCCCGGCAGCTCTTGGGGCCGTGGGGCAGCGTGAGGGCACGGAGCTGCTCCAGCTCCCGGTCCTTCTCGGCCAGCACGGCCAGCGCCCTGTCGCGCTGCTTGTGCATCTCCTCCTCCAGGCGCAGCGCTCGTTCCCGGAACTCCAGCTGGCACCTCTCCAGCTCCTGCCGGTGGATCTGCTGCAGCTGGGACAGCTCCTGCTTTGTGGCCTCCAGCTCCTGCCGGTGCTGCCTCTCCATGTCATCTAAGGCCAGCTGCAGCAGCACGTGCTTGTCCTGGAGCTCCGAGAGCTGCTCCCGCGCCTCCTCCAGCTCCTTGGCCAGGCCCACGTCCTTGGTGGCCTTGCTCTTGAGCACCTGCTGCGCCCTCACCTTGTAGCGCTCAAACTCCTCCTTGAGCTGCTTGAGCTCCTGCTGGCAGTGCCCGCCCGGAGCCTTGTCCCCGTTGTCCCCAGAGCCCGGGGGTGGCTCCGGCTCCCGCGGCTCCTCCGCCTCCTGCCCCACCGGGCCTTTCCCAGCAGCCACCTGCAGGAGCTTCCGCAGCTTCTCCATCTTCTCCTTGAGCACGGCCACGTCCAGGGTGGCCTCTTCCACAGGGACCTCGCCCAGGGAGCGGCTGGAGGCGGCGATGGCCAAGGTCTTGTTCTCCAGGTCCAGCTGCACGATGCGCTCCTTGAGCTTCTGGATGGTGGCCTGGTCCCTCTGCTTGGTCTTCTCATAGGTGCCCAGAAGCTCGGACACCTGGGCCACCTGCGCCTCCAGCTCGGCCACGCGCTGCTCCTCCCGCTGCGAGCGCTGCCGGAGCTGCTCCTCGGCCTGTGCCGTCTGCAGAGGAACATGGTGGGGTCAGGACAGCACAGGGACACACGGGGACACAGGGGGACACACAGGGGGTCCCTGCTCTGCTCCAAACCAACAAGGGGCCTTCCCCACCCTGGGAATCCTGCTGGAGACTCCTCCATGTCCTGGTTTTTTGGGGGATTTGTGTGTTTGGAATTATAGAACCCTGGAAGGGGTTGGGTGGGAAGGGATCTCAGAGCCCATCAAGTGCCACCCCTGCCATGGCAGGGACACCTTCCACTGTCCCAGGCTGCTCCAAGCCCCAATGTCCAACCTGCCCTTGGACACTGCCGGGGATCCAGGGGCAGCAACAGCCGCTCTGGGCACCCTGTGCCATTTATTTCAAACCTCCTGGAATCTGAGGGAGTGGGAAGGGGAATTTGTCCTACTCCAGTGCCATTCCCTGGCCACATCCGACAGTGAGTTGTTCCCCAGGACTGCCATCCCATCAATCCAAGCCAGGATGCTTTGTGCTCTAAGGAGCTGGGAGATGGAATTGGCTCCTCCAGCCCCAACCCCTGGACACCACCCCCATTCCCAGCCAGGAATCACCTTTTTCATCTCCTGCACCAGCTGCAGCTGGAAGTGGTTCTTGAGGCCGGCCATCTCCTCCTGCAGCTCCTGGATCCGCGGGTCCGGCTTCCCGTTCTCCTCCCGCACCCCCTGCAGCTCCCGCCGGAGCTCCTCCAGCTCCTGGCTCAGCTGCCGGACGTGCTGCTCGTAGCCCTGGGCTCGCTCGGCCGCCCCGGCGCTGCCGGCCAGCGCCTCCCGGGATTCCTGCAGCTCCCGCTCGGCGTCGCGGCGCGATTCCCGCTCGGAGCGCAGCAGCTCCTGCAGCTCCCGCAGCATCAGCCCGTGGTCGCCCTGCTCGCGCTCCCGCTCGTGCTGCTGCGTGATCAGCCGGGCTCGGGTCTCGGCCAGCTGCTCCTGCAGCCGCCGCAGCTCCGCGTCCTGCCGCTCCGCCTCGTCCCGCGCCCGCCCCGCCGCCTCCTCCAGCTCCTGCTTCATCTGCCGCCGCTCCGCCTGGTACGAGGCCTCCATGCGGGACTTCTCCTGCGTGACCGTGGCCAGGGCGCCGGTCAGCGTGGCCAGCTGGGCCTTCAGCTGCAGGAGCCGCCGGTCAGACTCGCCGCTGGCGCAGAGATCGCCGCTCTCGGAGCCGCTCAGATCCTCTGCCTTCTGGGACGGCGGAGCCCCGGGTTTGTCCTCCTCGGGTGCCGCATCCCCCTTGGCGCTGGTCACGCTGGTCAGGCTGGCCGCAGTGTCCGCGCTGGCGGCCGTCCCCACGCTGTCCTCGCTGTGCTCCGAGCTCCGGTCATCCGGGGAGTCGCCGGCTCCGGGCGGTGGCACCGCGAGGTCACCCTCGTGGGACACGGAGAGCACCTTCAGGCTGGCTTCCAGTGCTTCCTTCTCCTTCAGGAGGCTCTTGTAGGCGTGGACGACATCCTTGAGCCGCGCCTGGAAGCGCAGGAGCTGCTGCTTCTGCGTCTCGATGGTCTCCAGCAGCTCCTTCCTGCTGGGGCCACCCCCGAAGTTCATCCCGAACTTCTCCATGGCGGGGGGTCTGGGGGAAAGCAGGACAAGGACAAAATGCACCTTTGGGACGGGCAGGAGCTGGCAGGTGGGTAGGAACGTCATCCCGGACCCAGCAGGAAAACAAACGAGCAGGAACAACATCCTGACTCCCACCTCCCAGGACCACCATGCTGACCCCCTAGGACACCATCCTGACGCACCCAGAAACCCATCCTGAACCGCCCCAGGAACCTCATCCCGAACCGCCCAGAACGCCCATCCTGATTCCCCCCAGGACATGACCCTGACACCCCCCAAACACCCTCATCCTGACCCCTCGGCACCTCCTTCCTGCCCCCTCTCGGGACCGCCGTGCTGACCCCCCCACCCCACCCCACCCGGACCCGCTGGGCCCTCCATCGTCACCCCCTCAGCAGCACCCCGACCCTCACCCTGACCCCTCCAGGACCTTCCCGGACACCATCCTGACCCCGAGGGCCACCCTGACGCCCCCAGACACCACCCGGGCCCCCCATGGTCACCCGCTCAGGACCACCCTGACCCCCTCCCCGCCGCCCCAGGCCCGCCGCTCGCCCCTCACCTCCGGCCGGTTCCGCCGCGCCGCCACTTCCGCCGGAAGCCGCCGGTAAGAGCGGCAAGGGGAGCGGTTAGAGCGGGGGGCGGGGAAATTGCCAAATAAGGATATGTATGGGCGTGGTCACATTGAGGGGCGTGGTCACCCGCGGACATGAATCACAGAGGGGCGTGGCCTGTGCCCACACACGTGACCGGTTGGTGGGCGTGGCCTGTGGGGTTGGGGCGTGGTCTCATTGACGGGGCGTGGCCTGCGCCCGTGGCCACATGCGTGTCCGAGAGGGGCGTGGTCATCTGCACGGGGCGTGGTCAATAGCCGGGGGCGTGGCCTTCGGCCCGGCTGCGCTCTGCTGTGGCAGCCCGGCTGTCCCCGTGTCCCTCCGTGTGTCCCCCGAGTGCTCCATGTCCCCTCGAGTTCCTCGTGTCCCTCCGTGTGTCCCTCGAACGGCTCGTGTCCCCTTGTGTTCTCCCCGTGTCCTTCCATGTGCTCCCCTGACCCGTCCCGCGTCTCACGTGTCCCCGTGTCCTCCCGTGTCCTCCCGTGTCCCTCCACGTCCCCCGTGTCCCCTCGTGTTCCCCCCCGTGTCCCCGTGTCCCCTCCCGTGCTGCCCTCTCGGCGCTCACTTCCCCCCAGCCCCCGCAGCTCCTCTCCAAGGGGGTGTTCCCTCTGGGAAGGGCCGGGAAGAGCATCCCAGTGCTCCAAACCCTCCGGATAACGATGGGGAGGAGCTGGAGAGCCCTCGGGTCTGTCCGAGCCACCCCTGGCAGTGCCACCTCAGCCGGGCCCTGTCCCTGCTGTCCCCTGCGTGTCCTGGTGTGACCGGAACCCTCCGGCACCGCCGGGATAAATAAACCTTCCCACGGGGCTGTTTTAGTGTCAGCGAGTCCAGCCCCGCTCTGTCCTTGGCCAGGGGCTGTGGCTGGCAGAATTCCAGCCTCCACAGAGACACCAGGAAGAAACTTCGTCACCTCTTTGTACATTTTGGGCCAACAAAGAAGTGAATGTTCATTGGTTCTAAGTTACATAAATCACTTTCATTAATTAGCATTCTGTCCTTTGAATTCTTCCACACGTTCCACTGTCCCAGGCTGCTCCAAGCCCCAGTGTCCAGCCTGGCCTTGGACATTCCAGGGATCCAGGGGCAGCCACAGCTGCCCTGGGAATTCCATCCCAGCCAGGAATTCCTTCCCAAGATCCCATCCATCCCTGCCCTCTGGCACTGGGAAGCCATTCCCTGTGTCCTGTCCCTCCATGCCTTGTCCCCAGTCCCTCTGCAGCTCTCCTGGAGCTCCTTTAGGCCCTGGCAGGAGCTCTGAGCTCTCCCTGGATCATTCCCTTCTCCAGGGCAACATTCCCAGCTCTCCCAGCCTGGCTGCAGAGGAGCTTGAGCCCTGCAGCAGCTCCAGGGTCTCTCTGGACTCTCCAGCAGCTCCAGGTGCTGCTGCTGTGGTTCCCAGGGCTGGGCAGCTCCGCAGGTTGGGTTTCTGTGCCAGCACAGGGCACAGGGACAGGGCACAGGGCACAGGGCAGCATCCCCTCCCCTGTGGGATCAGCCCAGCACGGGGAGTTCTGGGCTGGGGCAATTCCAGCTCTCACCCACCAACAGCCCCAAATCCTCCCCCAGGGCTGCTCCAGCTGCTCATTCCCAGCCTGGTGCCAGGAGGGTCTGAGCAGTGTCACCCCATGTTGGTGCTCTGGCGCTGCCCCCAGATCATTCCACGTCTCTATGGCTCTGTGCTGCCCCTCCCTGCCGTGCCCAGCCCATGGAACCTTCCCTCTGTGACATCACCCCCGCCGGTGGCACTGGGGGCACCGCGAGGACTGTGGGCACCGGAGGTGCCACCTCGCTGCTGGCCCTGCCACCTGCACTGGCACTGATGGCTTTGCTGTGGCTACTCGTCCTGCTGGCCCTGGCTGGGCCTGTGGTGGGCACCTGGGACACCTGCAGGTCAGTGGCCCCAGGCTCTGGGAGGGAGCTCGGGGGACACTCAGGGGCTTCCCTGGCAGATCTGGGGGGAACCAATGCCCCTCGGGGGTCTCTAGCCCTGCTGCCACTCAGCACCAGGTGGGACCTTCAGCCTGAGCAGTAGCAGCCACTGAGCAGGGCAGTGATGGCTTTGTCCTTCCAGAGGGACCTGTGGGCTGCGGCCCTTGGCCTCCATTCTCAGCTCTGCTGATGGCACGTCCCATGCCGTGGGTCACACCAGTGTCCAGCCAGGGGCCTGGCCTGGCATCGTCAGCATCCAGGCCACCTGGGAGAATGGCACATGGCACATGTGCTCAGGTGTCCTCCTCAGCTCCCAGTGGGTCCTCACGGTCGCACACTGCTTCGCCAGGGGCGGGTAAGGAACAGCAGGGACAGAGATGTCCCCAGAGCACCAGAAGGTGACCCCACAGCCCCACATGTCACTCCCATCCCGGCTCTTTCCTCTCTGCTTCCCTCTGCCTTGGGAAGCAGAAGGCTGGGAAATGCTGGGCTGCTGCAGCCTGTGGCTCTGCTCCCTGTCACTCCTCTCTCCATCTGGTGCCCAGGGACGTCACCAGATGGGACGTGGTGATGGGGGCGATAGATCTGAGCCAGCCAGGACCTGAGGCTCAGGTGCGCCACATCCAGAGGCTCCTGGTGCACCAGCACTATGTGCCTTCCACGGCGAGCAATGACATTGCCCTGGTGGAGCTGGACCAACGCGTGGAGTGCAGCGACTATATCCAGCTGGGCTGTGTGCCCGACGCCTCACTGAGGGTCTCAGAGCTGAAATCCTGCCACATCGCCGGCTGGGATTTTGCCAAATGTGAGTTCCCAAACAGGATGTGTGCTCCGAGAGTGAGCTGGGCACCCTGAGGTTCTGGGCTGGCCACAGACACAGTCCGGCTGCAGGACGTCAGCGGGGCCGGGGCTCGGAGCAGCCTGGGCTGGGGAAGGAGTCCCCGCCCAAGACGGGGCGTGGAACTCGATGACCTTTAAGGTTCCTTCGCAGCCGAGCAGTTCCGAGAGTCTGTGAAGCCTCTGGAGAGATGGGTCTGGCCCTTCCTCCAGAGCCAACAGCAGGGACACAGCTGGACAACATCACTCCGTAGAAAAGGGGCAGAGCCAGTCTTGGGGAAGGGGTTCACCCCAGGCGGGGGGAGGGGATGGGCACTGAGCTGCTAGGGACTCATTCCCTTCTGTGCCCACAGCTCAGGGAGCAGGCATGGTGCTGCAGGAGGCCAAGGTTCACCTCATGGACACGGAGCTGTGCAACAGCAGCCGGTGGTACTCGGGGGCTGTTCATCCTGAAAACCTGTGTGCTGGGTACCCACAGGGCAGCATCGACACCTGCCAGGTAGGAGCCCCCAAACAGCCCAGGGCTGCCCTTCCCTTCCCCATCTGTGGGTCCCTGTCCTGTGTCCCCTGGTCCCAAGGCCTGGTCCTGCCCACCAAGTTCATCCAGCACTCCCAGCAGACCCAAGGTGCGGATGTGATCCTGGAACATCTGTCCTCTGCACATCTGGGACCACCGAGCAGAGATGGGAGAACCCCTGACTCACTCCCAGCTGAGGGCCTGGAGGCTCCAGTTCCTGAGCAGAGCCTTCCCGTGCCGGGAATGCAAATCTGGCAGGGGCAGGGAGAGAGGAACCAGCCCTGGTGCTGGCAGCAGCCCTCCACAGCCCCTGAGCCCTCTCTCCTGGTGCAGGGGGACAGCGGGAGTCCTCTGGTCTGCAAGGACAACGAAGCTGACTATTTCTGGCTGGTGGGAATGAGCAGCTGGGGAAGAGGCTGTGACAGAGCCAGGCACCCTGGGATCTACACCTCCACTCAGCACTTCCACGAATGGGTCCTGGTCCAGACCGGCCTGAGCCCAGCAGACATAGGTCATCCAGAGCCAGCGCTGAGCTGCACCCCAACTCCTGAGCCAGCACCAGAGCCAAAGCCAGAGCCAGAGCCAGAGCCAGAGCCAGCACCAGATCTGGTACAACAGCCAACACTAGAGCTGGTGCCAGAGCCGGTGCCAGCACCAGAGCCAGTGCCAGTGCCAGAGCCAGTGCCAGTGCCAGAGCCAGAACCAGAACCAGAACCAGAGCCGTTGGAGTGAGTGCCAGAGCCGGTGCCAGTGCCAGAGCCGGAGCCAGTGCCAGAACCAGAACCAAAGCCGGTGCCAGAGCCCGAGCCAGACATCCCTGCAGTGCCCGAGGAGGAGCCGACGCCAACACTGGAACCAGACAGGCTTGTGGTCTTCTCAGTCCCACACCAGAGCCTGGTGAGATTCTGTAACCTGCTGAGGGACTTATTGAAGCTCCTGATGGACAAACTGGATTGACCAGGAGGATGAGCAGATCCCGCTCTGGCTGCCGTGGCCCAGGACCGTTCCCTGCTGGAATCCCGACTGCGGGGCCGAAGGCAGCCCCAGCGCCCGGGGCTGCTCTGTCCTTCCCCGCCCGTCCCCTGCGGCCGCCCCGATGCTGAAGAAGTTCAGTTCGTTGTTGAAATAACGCAGCTCGTGTTCCCCATTAGCCACGCTCTCCGCGCCGTTCAGCCCCCCGGGCAAGGCAAGGAGGGGTCGATCTGGGAACCGGGAGGGAAAACGAGCGAGGTTGGCCCCGCTTTGGGAGGAGACAAGGTCGGAGTCAGGCAGGAGCGGGCAAAGCGATTTAATCGTGGAGGAATAGCAGCAGCTCGAGCCGGGAGTCCCGAGGGTCACGGAGGTGCTGGATGGAGGTGCCCACCCTGAGCTGCTGCTGCCACCCAGGGCTGTCCTCTCTGTCACCCAGGTCACCTCTGAGCTGCCGGGACCCCCCATCCCCGTGGCCCCGCTGTGCCCTCGGCTGGAGCTGCAGCCCAGCTGGGATCCCTGGATCCGGGACATTCCCTCTGCTCCACCGGGATCGCTGCTCTAAAGAGCTGTGCTGGCTCTGGAGAAGGTGCTGGAGGTTCCATGGTCCCTCCCGGAACGAGTCAGGGATCCTGGATTCCATGATCCACCCGCGCCTGGGGTGGTTTGGGGACCTGCCGGGGTTGGCCCAGCCGTGCTGGCCAGGCTGCCACCCAAGCCCCCCTTCACGGACATTCCCTCGGGGCTCGGCGGGGGCGCGGGGCGGTGGCACCGGGAGGCTCAGTGGGGCTCCGGGCCCCAGGCTGGCAGCGGGGTGAGCCCGGGGGGCAGCAGGGCGAACGGGGGGCTCTCCAGGGGCTGCCAGGGCGCTGGAGCGGAGCTCCAGCAGGGAGCCAGACCTGCGGGATGGACAGAGGGCGCAGGCGTCACCGCCGGCCCGCGGTGCTCTGGGCGAGGGACACCCAGGGGAGCCCCACTGCCGGCAGCCGCCCCACATCGCTGCGGGCTCGGGGCCAGGGGCGGGATCGCCCCGACCTGCAGCTCCCACCCTGCCCGTGCCGGGGCTCCCGGGGGTCCGGGGGGTCGCGGCCCCTTGTACCGCAGCAAGCGTCGTCCCATGCGCAGGGGCCGGAGGCGCAGAGGTGCAGCGGGGCTGGGGAGCGCGGGCGGCTGGCGAGGTCGTGGTCGTGGCCGTGGAGGGGCTGCGCCGAGCCCGCGGGGGTGTCCGGGAGGGGCTGTGTGGGGAGCAGGAAGGGCGATGTCACAGGAGGACATCCCTGCGGATTCAGAGGGGACCGGCAGACGGCAGGGACGCTCCGGACAATGCTCCCCGACAGGAGCGCGGGTTCCAGAGGCTCCAGGGGCTCCGGGGGCTCCGGAGGGTCCCCAGCAGCTCGGGGCGCGCCATGTCCTACCTGCGCGGCGGCTGCAGAGGTGGGGCCGCAAGCGGGAGGGATCCAGCCGCACCAGGAGCCTGCCGTGCACGGGGTGGGGGGGGCACAGTGTCCTGGCTCGGCCACCACTCGGCCCCCAGCCCTGATCCACCGGGGGGCTCAGGGTGCGGCAGTGTCCTTTCAGCTCCCAGCAGGGCTCCGGAAGGCAACCCCGAGGGTCCCAGGGCCAAATTGCAGCCGCGCTCCCTCCCACGGGCACCCCTGGACCCCAACCCCTCCTCGGGCGGCAGGTCCCACGTCCCATCCCCGCGGTCCCCGCGCTGTCACCTGCCCCGCCACACTCCAGCTGCTGCTCGTTCTCCCGTCGCCACTTGGCCCGGCGGTTCGAGAACCAGACCTGGGGAGGGGGCGGGAGAGATGAGATGAGATGAGATGAGATGAGATGAGATGAGATGAGATGAGATGAGATGAGATGAGCCGAGCTGAGGCTGCCGCCCCCCGCCCATCCCACCCGGGAGCGCCGCGACTCCTCGGCACAGCTCTGAGCCCCGCCACACGGCTCGTCACACCCCGGCAGTGAACAGGGACACGGGTGGGACACGGACAGAGAAAGGGGCTTGATTCCCTATCTTCCCCACCTCGCTGGGCTGGCAGCACACGCCAGGCTCCAGGTGTGTCCCCAGCACAGGGCACAGGACACTGGTGGCTGCTCTCGTGTGTGCTTTGCCGTTCTGTGGGGTGCCCTTGGACGGGCAGAGCTGCCCTGGCACGGGGGACTCGCTGCTGGCACTGCCTGGTCACCCGGAGGCCGGCAGTGGTGTGGGGCTGTGGGGGAAGAGGCTGCCACGAACCGGGAGAGGTTTGGCAGTGGCACGGGGATGTGGGTCTGGAGCTGCTGGAAGGGATGTGTGAGGGATGTGTGCCACCGAGTGTGCCACCGAGTGTGCCATGGAGTGTGCCAGGGCTTGTGCCAGGGCGTGTGCCAGGGAATGTGCCTCGGCTCTGCAGCGCTGAGCTCCGTGGCATCATCCAGCAATGACCCCAAAGCCTCCCGGGCAGAGGAGGGAGCGGGATGGGAGCTGTGGCCGTGCCGGGACAGACACAGCCTCCCCTGAGCTCTGCAGCCCCGGTGTGAGTGGCCTGGGACAGAGGTGACAGGCACAGGGACGCTGCCGGGGGTAGCCTGGGGGTCTCACTGCTCCGATCCCGATGTGAGATCTGTCCCGCTCCTGCCGTTCCCGGCACCAGCGGGAGGAGATCCCCGAGCCAGGGACAAAGCCAGCCCTAGGGAGTCACTCCCACCATCCGGAGCGACCGCCAGCAGTGGTGAGACGGTTTGGAGATGTCCCCAAGGCAGGAGGGATCCCTGTGCCCCGGAGCTGGCGGCTCCGATCCCAGCCGCCTGGCTGGGCTGCTCTGGCCACCAGGACGTGACCGCGCTCCCGTTAGCGGGTCCCCTCTTACCCTGATGGTGGTGTCTGGGAGCTGGGTGGCCGCGGCCAGTCTGTCCCGGGTGGCTGTGTCCGGGTACTGTCCCCTCTGGAACTCTGAGATGGGTTTGGGGTGAGACGAGCCGGGTCGGGGCAGCCACCCCGCAGCACCCCGGCAGGAGATGTGTGTGTGCAGCCAGAGCCCGGCGCCAGCGATTTGAGGTGATTTGGGGTGGTTTGGGGCACCGCAGCCACGGCCGGGCCACTCACAGCGGCACGAGCCCATCCAGAGAGCGGCAATTCCCTCCCTCGGGAATAGCCCCGCTCCATCCCGCTCGGATCCCACATCCCGTGGGAAGCGCACCTTTCTCCAGAGCCTCCGCCTGCTGCCTGGAGAACACGGTCCTGGTCCTGTTCCCGTGCCGGGAACCCAGCGGGAGCCGCCGGCCCGGAGCGGAGCCGCGCGGAGGCTGCTGGGTCCCCGCGGCCACGGGGAGCTGCGGGACGGGCAGAGAAGACGCTGCGGGGACAGAGAGGGAGAAGGTGGAGACGGACCCGGTCCTGGGGGCTCCCGGGAAGGGTCAGGAGGGGTCCTGGCTTTGGGGCAGCCCAGCAAGGCTCACCCCGTGGCCGCGGGTCGCGGGGCTCAGCCGCCAGCCGGAGGTCGCTCGGCAAGGTCCTGAGCACGCGGTTGATGGAGGAGACCTGGGAAGGGAGAGGGGGATGCGTCCGGGAGGGGGTCGGGACCGCCGGGGGTGGGACTGCAGGGAACAGGAACGGAGGCGGATGCTCCGGAGCTGACTCTGGGATGCTCTCCGGAGCCTGGGGTGCTCCGCCCCGGGGCCGTGCCCGCCTACTCCCGGTTCGTGATCCAGGAACCCCGCCAATTCCGCGGACTGACAGAATTTAACGGGAGGCGGTTGGCACGGGGGGATTGGCAGGGTGGGTCTGCCCTTGGGGAGCACAGCGGACGCATTCCATTGTCACAGCCGAGAAGGGACATTTGTCACGGAGCCACCGCGGTGTCCCCAGGCCCGAGGTGGTGGCCGGGCTTGAGGGTGGCCGTCGGGGCTCTGCTTTGGCTGGGAAGGAGCTATTTGCCTTCCCTTCCCCGCTTGCTGCAGCTCCACATCTCACCACGCACCGAGCCTTTCCCTGTGGATTCTTCCCATTCCCGAGTCCTTTGCACTGACCCGAAACCTTCACGGCACCCAGCTCTTCCCTGCACACCTTCCCATCACCCCGAGCCCTTCCCATCACCCTGAGCCCTTCCCTGAGCATCATTCCCACCTCTCCCCAGCCTCCAGCCCCCCTGCCCTGCCCGGCCCTGGGAATTCCCGCAGCCCCGGGACTCTCCGGCAGGACTCACGCTGGGGATCCCGCTGCCGGCACCGATTCCCTCGGCGTGCAGCTGCCGGCGGATCTCCCAGGCGAAGAGGCCGGGCTGCTCCAGCTTCAGCCGCGTGATCCTGGCCACCACGGCGGGCGTGGCCATGCGGGGCTTGCTGCCCCCCACAGCCTTGGGCCCCACGTCCCCCGTCCGGTAGTAGCGGCCCAGGATTTTGCTGACGCAGCCGTTGGACACCTGCGGACAAAACTTCAGCTGGGAAAGGGTTTGGGACGGGAAGGAGACCCCCGCCGCCCCCCGGCCCCGCCCGGGCGCACCTTGAGGCTGCGGGAGATATCGGAGCTGCGGGCGCCGCTCGCCGCCAGCGCGATGATTCTCTGCCTCTTGCACGTGGGGAGGGGGCGGCCGTTCAGGAAGAGCCCCCCGAGCTGGTTCACCCCGCTGGGCCCTGGGGAGGGGGACAGGGCTGGGGGGGAGAGGGGCTGCCGGTCCTGCCCTCCCCGGCTTCCCACGAGAGCGCCTGGGATGAGGTCAGGACCGGTGGGGCGGGGGAGGTTTGGAGGGGCCGGGCGGGGAGGGGGAGGTGGGTTTGGGGGGACCTGGGGCTCGTTTGCTGGGGGATGAGTGCAGGCAGGGAATGGGGGCACCAGCCCCAGGAAGCAGGAAAAATATCCCATGGAAGAGCACGTGGAGAATTTGAGGAGGACACTGCACAGGGGGGTGACAGGCCGGGGGTGACAGGCTGGGGGGGCTGGACGTCACCGGGGGTCGGGAGAGCCCTGCGGAGCCACGGGGGGAATCGTCGCCTGGGTGGATGTGTTTGTGCTGGAGCCGGGAATGACGACACACACTGCCCAGCCCTGATTCCCAGCAGGAGCTCCGGGACCCCGAGCCGCCGCGTCCCTCACCTCGGTGCTGCATCGTGGAGAGGCTCTGCGGGGCCGTGGGCGCCTGGGAATTCCCACTGGGACACGGAGGATGCTGCGGGGTGGATAAATAAGCGCCCAGGGCTCAGCCAGGACCGTGCTGCGAGGAGAAGGGACAAGGACAGGAATCTCGGATGGAAACACTTGAGGACAACTTGGGAAGTCCTTGTGCTCCAGGCACAGCGGATAAAGACCCGAAGACAGGGTACAGGGCTCTGGAGAGGCTCGGGAGACACCGGGAATGCTGCCTGTGCTGTCTGCACCGAGCGGAATGGAGCCGGTGTGTCCCAGCGCCTGCACTGTGGACACCCCACGGGGACAGAGAGATCCCCACGGCCACCCCACCCAGCTGAGGGCAGCGATCCACAGAGAATGAAGTGTTCCCCATACCCACCACCCTCCCAGCCAGCAATTCCTTCCCAAGATCCCATCCATCCCTGCCCTCTGGCACTGGGAAGCCATTCCCTGTGTCCTGTCCCTCCATGCCTTGTCCCCAGTCCCTCTGCAGCTCTCCTGGAGCTCCTTTAGGCCCTGGCAAGAGCTCTGAGGTGTCCCTGGATCCTTCCCTTCTCCAGGCTGGACACCCCCAGCTCTCCCAGCCTGGCTCCATAGGATTTCCCGGCAGGATTCCCACAAGGACACGGTGCCAGTGCCTCTCCTGCTCAGGCAGGAACACCTCTGGCATCGCTGAGCAGCAGTGGAGCCGCAGAGGTGCCACTGAGCCTGGCGGCTACTGCTCCCACCGCGGCTTTGCTGGAGTCTCCAGTTCGCCTGGGATTTCACCTGGAACATCCTAAAACCCCGCAGACACCCCCAGTGTGGGGCTTTCCCTGCCACAGCCCCCAAATCCCACGGCACCTTTTCCCTGCACAGCCTGAAGGAGCTGTTTGGAGACAGCGACCCTCGGGCAAGGTCAGGAAAAGCAAAATCCGTCGAGCCGCAGGGACAAATCCGCAGGTTTCCTGCAGGTGAGCAGAGAAGATGAGGTGCATCCCATCTCCCTCTGCTCGCTCGGGGAAGGGATGGATGACCCTGGAGCTGGGATCCGGGAGGCTGCTCCGGGAAGGAGGGAAGGAAGGAACAGGACACGAATCCCCCCGGCCCGCGCAGCCCCCCAGCATTCCCTGGCTTGGCCCGTGCTGTGCCCGGAGGTGCCACAGGGATGTCTTTGCCCACAGGGAAATGGGAGCTCTGGGAAAGCCAAGCTGTGAGCCCTCGGTCCCTCCTGGATGGTGCCGAGGAATCCTGGAACTGGGATGAGCTTGGTCCCTGTGCAGCTCAGGGACAAGGAGTCAGCGGGAATCAGCGAGGCCGGGAATTCCCGGGGGATCCCAAAGTTTCTCCAGGTTGAAGCACCTTCCCCACCAATCCCTACAGCGAATTCTTGAAGGTTTTACAGCCGGGGATACATGGCCAGGAGAGCGGGAATGGCCGGAGCGGCGCAAGGAGGTACCT
The DNA here is from genome assembly GCA_024500445.1 of Entomyzon cyanotis. Taxonomy (NCBI): domain Eukaryota; kingdom Metazoa; phylum Chordata; class Aves; order Passeriformes; family Meliphagidae; genus Entomyzon; species Entomyzon cyanotis. Next base: position 4,484,382 of record JAKEPQ010001019.1, read on the forward strand.
GCGGAGCCTCGATGGAGCTGGAGCGAATGGTCCGGGGAGCCTGGCGGGAGCTCAGTGCTGGGAGAGCAGCCGTGATGTCACGGCAGGAGGGAGAGGAGGATGGGGAGGAAGGGGCGGCCCGATGTGACCGCGCCCAGCACACGCCCGGCCCGGGGGGCTCTGTCGGGGCTGGGGGGCTGCTCGGAGACCCTCGGGCCGGGCTCGGAGTCGGTGCCGGGTGAGCGGCAGTGTTTCAGCACCAGCGGCCGGCGGACAGCACGGCCCCGCCGCGCCCCGGAGCATCCCCGGGGATCCCCCGGCAGAGCCCCCCGAGGGGGCTTCGCTCCCGCGTCTCTCCCGCAAAGCAAACAGGGACATATGGGATTCAATCATAAATCCACCTCGGCTTTTATTACATCGATTTGATTTATTTTGGGTGCTGAACAAATAGAAGGCTGTCCCCGGGGTGGCGGCTGGGCCGCGGCGGGGACTCCCCGGTGTGTTCCAGCCGAGGCACGGGCACAGATGGCCCCTTCTTGAAGGATTAAAAAAAAAAAACCAACGTTGTAAACCTTTCAAGTAAAATATTTGAAGAGCAAATATTAGCCAGCGAGGAGCCCATCGCCGTGGCCCTCCGCGCCCGGCTCCGCGAGTCATCCGGCGTTATTTGCACCCCGGCCAGGCCCCCGGGCTCCGCACAACTGTCCGCCTTTGGAAAATACCATATGCTCCGAATTACACATTAACCACAGCCCAGCGGGGCCCGAGCCCGGCCCAGGCCCCCGGGGAGCCGCCGCGCCGCCCCCCCGCCGCCCCCGGGGCGCCCCGGCTGTCCCGCACCCCGGAGCCGGGCTGGGGCTCCCGGCGGCGCGGGGAGCGCCAGCACCGAGGGCTGGGTCCCCCCGCTCCGCCTCGGCCGCCTGGGACCCCCCGCTCCGCCCCGGCGGTCCGAGAGCCCCGGCGGAGCCCCCCGGACAGAGCGAGTCCCGTGCGCAACGCGGCCGCGGGGAGCGGGGCTCGGCACCGGGGCGGGGGCACCTGTCCCGCCCCTGTCCCGCTGTCCCCGGGCCCGGGCGGGGGGCGGCGCGGGGGGCTCCGAGCTTGTCCCGCAGCGGAAGGGCTGCCCTCGGGGCTGTGCGCGCCGGGATTGGGCGCGCCGGGCTCTGGTGCGCACAGCCCGGGCCAGCGCCTCGCTGCTCCCGGGCCGGCCCCGCCATGCACCGGCGGCGGGAGGAGCCCCCGGAGCCGCTCGGAGCTTGGGAAGCCTCGGGGAGCCCCGCGAGCCCGCGGGGAGAGGGCAGCGGCGGGCACCGGGCAGTGCGTCTGCGGCGCGGCTCGGGCGCGGCGGTTGCTGCCGCCTCGGGCACCGGGAAACCGGGATGGGAAAAGGCGGCGGAGGAGACGGGACGAGAGAGGGAGAGGGGCAGAGACGGGAAGGGGGAGATGTGGGGAGGTGGATGGAGAGATGGAGACGTGGAGACGTGGAGAGGGAAAGAGAGATGGACGCATGGAGAGCAGGGATAGAGACAGAGGTGGAGAGATGGTGAAATGGAGAGGTGGAGACGTGGAGAGATGGAGTCGGGGAGACACGGGGTGGGGAAGTGGGGACAGGACATGTGGAGAGGTGGAGTTATGGGGATATGGAGAGGTGGAGAAGTGGAGTTTTGGAGACATGGAGAGGCAGAGAGGTGGAGAGGTGGATAGACACAGATGGAAAGGTGGAGACGCGGAGAGATGGAGAGGAGCAGAGGGGGACAGATGTGGAGACATGGAGAGGTCAAGATGTGGAGAGGAGGAGAGATGGAGACATAAAGACATGGAGAGGTGAAAATGTGGCTAGCACAGGTTCTTCCCGTGGGAACATTTGCTATATTTCATAAACAAGATAAAGTTTGGATGTTTTGCAAACAGTTTCTCCGGATTGAGTGAGTTCGGGTTGCCAATTGTGTAGGGGAGGTTCGGCTGACAATCTGGGGCTTTGTAAATCATATATATGGAATTCAAAACAATAAAGTTCTTTTCTCTCTTTGTTGTTGAGAATTGGGAGTAGAGAAAGAATGAAAAGACTGAGGTAGAGAAATGCTAAAATGGAGAGATGGAGAGATGGAGAGATGGAAACAGAATTATGGAGACAGGGAAAGGTGAGGAGGTGAAGGTGTGAAGACATGGAATGATGGAGAGGAGGAAGTAGAGGTGGAGAGGTGTGGAGGTGTAATCACGGAGATTGGAGAGGTGGAAAGACAGAGGTGGAGAGGTGGAGACAGATTTGGAGACACGGAGAGATGGGGACAGAGCTCTGGTGAGGTGGAGGGAAGATCCAGGACCCACCGTGCCAGCTGCATTTTGTGCTTCCATGACCTTCCCCAGCTCCTCAGGGAAGAGCTTTTGCAGGGATTTTGTTGGCTGTGGCTGAGCATCCCAGAGGAAGGATGGGGATGCTGAGGATCCCAGGGATAGGAGGAGGATGCTGAGCATCCCAGGGGAAGAACAGGAACGCTGTGCTTCCTGGCACAGGACGGAGATGCTGAGATTCCCAGGGGAAGGAGGAGGATGCTGAGCACTCCAGGATAGGATGGGATGCTTCTCTTGGAAAGGCCAGGGACGCTGGACTGCCTGGGCTTCCAGCAGCTGGCAGACGGTGGCTCTGCTCTGGTGGCCTGGGCAGGGAATGCCAGCTCCATGTGCCAGCACACACCACGGGTGGTGGGGACCTGAGTGTCCCCTCTCGCCAGCGCCTGGGCACTTCCTTGCTGGGAAGGAGGGAAGGAAGGAAGGAAGGAAGGAAGGAAGGAAGGAAGGAAGGAAGGAAGGAAGGCAGGCCTGGCTCTCCAGTCCCGGGGAGCACCAGTGTCCCCAGGTAGGATGAGGGGCGTTGGGGTCACCGGGGGTTGCCGAGGGGAGCACAAAGCTCCGGGGTCCCAGAGGCAGGGTGTGTCCCAGGAAAGGTGCTTAGAGGTCGTTCAGCAGCAGCTCAGCAGGGACGGGGTGTCCCCATGGCTCCCCCAGGGAGTTTGCAGGGGATGGGGATCCACCCGAGCAGATCCATCACCTTCATCTTCACCTCCATCTCTGTCTCCATCTTCATCTGCATCTTCATTTCTGTCTCCATTTTTATTTTTGCCTCCTTATTTGTGTCTGTCTTGATGTCCATCTCCATCCCTATTTTGTCTCCATCTCCATCTTTGTCTCCATCTTTGTATTCTTTTTCTACTCTGCTTTCATCTCCACCTTCATCTCCACCATTATTTCCATCCCATCTCCTCCTCCACACCCAGACCATCTCCATCTCCATTCCCAACCCCATCACCCATCTCCAGCTTTATCTTTGTCTCCCTCTCCATTTCTTTGTCTCTGCTTTCATCTCCACCCCCATGTTTGTGTCTCCAGGCTGTTCCAGAGGGAGGAACGGGGGAGAACCCCGTGCTGGGTGCTGCAGTGGCTCAGGGCAGAGCTGCTCAGTTCGGCAGGGCTTGGGCTGAACAGGGGCTTATGGACCACTTTTCTCTCCAAAGTCCATCCCTGATCCCACTGGAAGGTTTTGCCCCAGGGAGGAATGACAGGCTGAGCCACTTCCCTGCCTGGGAGCACAATGGGAGCTGGGGGACAATGGATCCTTGTCCCCATTCCATGCGGGCAGCAGGAACAGGGACGGGCTGGGGACTGCGTCTTGGAGCTGCGAAGGGACACGGGGAAGGAGATGGGACACTGCAGGGACAATGGGCGAGGAGCTGGGAGGAAGGAGGGGACCTGCTCTGCCAGAGGGGTGACAGTGGCAGTGCTCGGGAATGGGACATGGAGGGACACGGGAACAGGGAAAGGGAGGGACATGGGATCAGGGACAGGGAGGGAATGGAACAAAGATACAAGACGGGGGAACAGCGACATGGAGGGAGCAGAGCAAGGACGTGGAGGGACACTGAAACAGGGAGGGAATAGAACGGGGATATGGAGGGAAATGGGAATGGGAACAGGGACATGGAGGAACCCAGAAACAGGGACAGAGAGGGAGTGGAACAGAGGCAGAGGAAGCAGGACAGGGAATGCCATTTTCCCAGGAGATTTTCATCAGCAAGGCAGTCACTCGCTGTCCAAGAGCTACTGCTCCTTCCTGGGGTTTTGTCTGGAATTCGGTGTCTGGATTTCCTGGGTACCACTGGTGGAAACGGGACTGGGGGAGCTCCCATCCCACAGCGGACATCTGCCACCAGCTCGGAGGAGCCAAGTCACCAGGCACCTCCAGTCCCAGGGCACTTCCAGTCCCAGGCCATCCTCAGGTTGGACACTGGGGCTTGGAGCAGCCTGGGACAGTGGAAGGTGTCCCTGCCATGGCAGGGGTGGCACTGGATGGGCTCTGAAGTCCTTCCCACCCAACCCAATCCCAATTCCAGGATTCCCTGATTTCCCTCCTCTCCATTGTTCGTTTCTACACATTCAAGGCTGTTTTGCACCTTCCTGCAGAAGGTCAGCCTGTTCCTCACTGAGCACCGGAATAGCTGGAAAATCCCATTCTTTTCTCCTGCAGAAAGCACAGGTGGAAGTTAACAGCCCAGATGACTCAGCCGACCAAGAAACCCAAGTTTATCCCCACGTTCCCACCTACAATTTCACTTTCTTTTCCATCAAAATGATGATTATTAAAGGATTCGGGCTAAGAGAGGCAATTTGGGGGTTTGAAGGTGTCCTCCCCATCGTCTCCAGTGGGATGTGGGTGCAAGATGGGGCAGTGACAGAGCGAGGAGTGGGCCCAGAAATTCCATAAATCCGGATAATGGAGCTGCTTTTCCAGGCTTTGGGGTAGAAGAGCAGATTTCCTGCCCGGAATAAGGGGTTAAGTATTAAAAAGGGGAGAAACCCGAGAAATTAACAAAATAAAAACCGAATAAAATAAAACCCGAAGAAATTAATTTTCATAAAAAGGCTGGGACAGAGATATCAGAAGCGGTGGAAGGTTGTGGCAGGTAGGGAGAGAGCGGGAAGAGGATTCCTCATGGATTAGGACACTTTGGCATGGGCAGTAAAATCCTGGAGTGGGATCCCCGGGACCCCCTGGGAAAGAGACCGAGGGCTGCACTGGGATGTGCGGGTAGGAGACAAACCCTGAACACCTTAAACGTGGAAAAACCATCATAAGCATGAACAAAAATTTCATAAAGTGGCGAAATGTGCCGTGAGCAGGCGGGAGAGGCCCGGGGCAGATTCCCGTGGGATGCTCCCGACGTGCCTCCCCCGCCCAGCGCCGGTGCTCCCGTGCTCCCCTTCCGCGGGATTTCGGGATGCGCGGGGGGCAATTGCAGGGCGGGCAGACCCTCCTGGCTCCCGCTCCGTGCCGGCCGTGCCCGGCGGGGCATCCCGTGCGGAGCATCCCCGCTCCCGGGGCGGGTGGGATCTCTCCCGGCTGGGTTTGGGTCCTTCCCGAGTGGGTTTGGATCCTTCCCAGGTGGGCTATGTTTCCCCCCAGGTGGGCTCCGATCCCTCCCGCACTGGGGGGATTTCATCCTGCGGGACACGGGGCTCTGTCCCAGCCCGACGAGCAGCTCCCTTCCCGTTCCCGGAGCGGGCATGGCGGCGCTGCCATTCCCCGGGTTCCCTCCGCGGCCGCTCCGATGGTTTCGTGCCACCCACAAGTGCCACGGCGCCGCTCGGGGCTGGCGGAGGTGACACCGGGGACGGCGCGGCCACGGAAACACCGGGAGCCTCCCGAACGCCTGCCGGGGAACGGGGCTCGTCCCGGGGGAACCCCAGCCGGCGACACGGACACGGAGGGAGTGACCCCCGGTCCCGGTCCTGCGCCGATCCCCGGGAGCCCCCGCTCCGGGCTGGGGGGTTGGGGTCACCCAGGGACCCCCAGAGGGGTGGGCAGTGCAGTGTCCCCTGAGGGAGGACATCCCGGGGCTGTGTCCGGACTGCGAATGTCTCCTGCCTGGACGCGGTGACAATGGGTGACCTCAGGTGCTCGAGGCCACCTCGCCTGGCAGTGCCGCTGTCCCCGGTCCCCTCGCAGGTCGGGGATGGCCCTGGTAGGGTGTCCGTGGGCAGGGGAGATTTTAGGGGTGTGGGTGCAGGATGGGGACGACCCCCGGACAGGGGAACCGTCCCTGCCACTGCCCCCAAACTGCCCACACGTGGGTGCCTCATTCTTCCCCTTTTCCCCCCCCAAACCCGCCGGGTCCGGGCTGGGAGCGGCGCCGGGAGCCGCCGGTGACTCCGTGGTTCTGCCTGGGCACTGGGGGATCCCTCTGGGGGTGTCACGGAGGACACTGACAGAACGCACGAAGTACCGGGGGACCCCTCACTCCTGACGCCCCTGGGGGATCCTCCTTCTCCCGGCCCTATGGGAATGTGCGGCGGGAGCCCCAGCTCCCCACGGGACCGTGCCGAGTTAGCGCCGTGCTGGGTTAGGGTTGGGCTCTATAGGGCCGTGCTGGGTTAGGGTCTACAGAGCCGTGCCGGGTTAGGGCTGTGCCGGGTTAGGGCTGCGGTCCGTGCCACCGCCCGGGCTGTCCCCAGCCCCAGAGCCTCCGCCCCGCGCGGCGGTGACGGCAGAGGGCGTGTCCCCACAAGCCCCGCCCCGCAGTGACGGAAGGGGCGTGTCCCACCTAGGCCCCGCCCCCGGCGCGGCGCGAGGACACGTGTGCGCGCGGGCGGCCTTTGCCGACGTGTCCCTGGCGCCGCGCGCCCCGGAAGTCCCGCCCCCTCCCGCGCGCCGGGACGGGCGGGGCCGCGGGTGGCGTGACGTCACCAGAGCGGCATCGCCATTGGCCCGGGCTCGGGGGGCGGGGCGGCGCGCGCGGCGGGGGCGGCAGCCCGTTGGCCGCCGGCCGCGCGGGGGGCGGAGCCTCGAGGAGACCGCGCCCCCCGGCCTCGGCCCCGCCCCGCGGTCCCTTCCGCGCTCGCCCCGGGCCCCGCTGCGCTCTGCCGCCCGCGCCCGGCCCGGCCCGACCCGCCCGCTCCGCCCGCCCCGGCCCCGCCATGGCCTCCGCGGCCAACCCCGGCCAGGGCGGCTCCGCGCCGCCGCCCGTCCAGCGCGGCATCGTCAAGATGGTAAGGGCTGTGCCCGCCGCTCCCCGCACCGACCCCGCCGCCCGCCGGTGACCAGCGACCCTCGCCTTCCGCGGACCCCTCCGGGCCTGGGACACCCTCGGCTCCCCGCCTCCCTTCCCGGTCACCGGGACCCTCTCTGCTCCCCGCTCGGTGCCCGGGTCCCCCAGCTCCGGTGCAGCCCCTCCGCTGCTCCCGAGCTCCTTCCCGTGGCAGTTCCTGACCCCTTACCCCCTGCAGCCCGGGAACCCCTCGCTGCACCCCGGGACTCCTCCGGGCCGGGTCCCCCCACGCCGTCCCGGTCCCGATCCCGCCGTCCGTCCGTCCCGGCTGCTGGGAAGGGGCAGGAACAGCTTGGAGTCCCGGGGATTCGGACCCGGTGGTCCCGCTCCGCTGCCCGCCCCGGAGCCCCCTGAAGCCCGAGGGGTCGGGGAGCAGCGGCCTCGCGGCGCCGCCGGCAGCGGGGACATCCCGCGGGTGCCGCACGTGCTCCGCTCGCTGTCCTTCCCGGGCTGTCCCCGCTGCCGGCGGCGGGACGGAGCGACGGGATGAGGTCCCCGAGCCCCCCTGTCGGGTCCCCGCGGAACGGAGCGCTGCGATGGGTTCCCCCGGCCTGGAGGGGTCCCCGGGATGAGTCCCCAAAACACCGTGCTGAGTCCCCACGTGTTCCGGCAGCGGGACCGGGAGGGCGAAGGTCGGGTTCAGTCGCGGGCGCCGTGTCCCGATCCCCTGTCCCGATCCCCTGTCCCTTCCTGGAGCCTGTTCGTCCCCAAGCTGCACCTTGCTGTGTCCCCAAGCCTCCCAGATTCCTGTCCCCTGCTCTAGGTGGTTCTGGGGGTCACTGGTGACCCCTTCCCCCACTGCTGCCTTCGGAACGAGGCCTTTTCCCGGGATGTCACTGCACCCCTGAGCCTGTGACAGTGGTGGGGACAGGGCTGGGGACGCTGGGGGACAGGTGACAGAGATCTAGGGATGGATCCCAGAGGGGTCGGGATGGGCACTGGGTAACTGGAGATGGACAGTGGATGTCTGGGAACGGACACTGGGAATTTGGGATGGACTCCAGACGTTTGGGAATAGACACTGGGGGTGTAGGGTTGGACACTGAGTCTGGGGACACCGGAGGTCTGGCCTGGTACATCCCCGTGCTGTCCCTCACCAGTGACATGGGGATCTGCTGCTGCCCCCTGCCCTGTCTCCTGTCCAACCAGCAGGTTTTGGGACGCTCAGGAAAGCCCTCACCTGGCTGCTTGTGCCCGCCTGGCTCTGTCCGAGGGGATGTGGAGCCATAGCAGGGTTTTGGGAAGGATTTGGGGTCTGCTGGCTGCGAGTCACACGGTGCCCTGGTGCTGCCCACCCCGGGATGTGCTCCGTGGTCCCTTTCCAGGCCAGCCAGCCCAAAATTCCCCCGGGAGAGGGGAGTCCCTGGCTCTCCGTGGTGCTGCTGGAGCTGCCGGAGCACCCGGAGCAGTGCCAGCCACGTGCTGCGCTGTGGTTTCTGTCACAGCTTGGAGGGTTTTGGGGTTTTTTGCACCTTCCTGTTGCATGATTCCCCTGGAATCACAGCGAGACCACGGGGTTTAGGAGCAGGAGTTTGGATGCAGGATGGCGATAAAGAGCAGGAGTTTTCCTCCCATTCCTGCCAGGGTTTTTAACCCTTTGTGCCCTGCAGGGGCAGCTCTCCATTCTGGGTGTGCCAGTGGGATTTCGGTGACATCCCCTCCGGTGCTCCAGAGCCACCTCGGCAGCACGAGCTGGGTTTGTCCCCATGTGCCTGTGCTGTGCCCTGTCCCTTTTCCAGCCGGCTTTAAGCCCAAATTTCGCTAATGGAGCCGTCAGTGGGACAGATGGGACCTGGGGTGACAGTGACACCTGGGCGCTGGGACAGTGTCCCAGTCCCATTCCCATCACTGCCTGATCCCTGGAGCAGCTCCCCAGCTGGTGTAGGTGACCAATGGGACATCGGCCATTCCATGGGCAGGGACAGAGTCACAAGGATCCGGGGATGGAATGTCCCCCCAAAGCACTGCATGGACCCTGGACACGGAGCAGCTCCAGCATCCCATCCCGGGATTCAGGGCTTGAGTTGGGAATTGAGCAAAGCAGCTCCAGCATCCCCTGGCCTCCCCGTGCCCTATAAATTCAAGATTAAGGTTAATTACAGCCATGAAACCTCAAAAGTCCTTAAGATTTGTGCTGAGCCTTTGCTGGGATCGCTCTGGGTGCGGCTTGGCCCGGAATTCCCGGTGGCTCCTGCAGCATTCCAGGCTCTGCCGTGTGTCCAGGGAGGTGGTGGGGGCAGCAGTCGGGGTGCAGGGCGCAGACCCTCAGGGTGGGCTCAGTGGGGCTCATTCCACAGGGATTCGGTGTCCTGGGCATGGGGCTGGGCTGGCTCTTGGTATAGAGCAGAGCCAGAGGGGTTTGGGATCCCTGCGACCATCTGTGGGGATTTTGGGTGGCAGGGAGCTGGGACACACACTGAAACCCAACCAGGGGTTGGATCCAGCAATCCCATGTGCTGGGAGCCAGCGCTGGTGGAAGCAGGAACAGGGACATCCCCGGAGCCCAGCTCTGCCGCTGGAGCTGGGACCGTGCTGTATGGGGCTGGAGGTTGAGGGAACCCCAGGAGATGGGCTGGGACTGCCCAGCTCAGAACTCTCAGCAGACAAAACTGTGGGGAGGATGGCCCTGCTGGGCTCATCTGACAGGGAAGCACCAGGAGTAAAATTCCGATTTTCCAAGTCCTTGGTGTTCTTTGTGCACAGAGGTGACTGTGCCAGGTGTGCTGAGCTCTAAGGGAGGAGATGCAAGGGACCTCAGAGCCACCCAGTGCCACCATGGCAGGGACACCTCCCACTGTCCCAGGCTGCTCCAAGCCCCAATGTCCAGCCTGGCCTTGGACACTGCCAGGGATCCAGGGGCAGCCAGAGCTGCTCTGGGAATTCCATCCCAGCCAGGAATTCCTTCCCAAGATCCCATCCATCCCTGCCCTCTGGCACTGGGAAGCCATTCCCTGTGTCCTGTCCCTCCATGCCTTGTCCCCAGTCCCTCTGCAGCTCTCCTGGAGCTCCTTTAGGCCCTGGCAGGAGCTCTGAGCTCTCCCTGGATCCTTCCCTTCTCCAGGGGAACATTCCCAGCTCTCCCAGCCTGGCTCCAGAGGAGCTTGAGCCCTGCAGCAGCTCCAGGGTCTCTCTGGACTCTCCAGCAGCTCCAGGTGCTGCTGCTGTGGTTCCCAGGGCTGGGCAGCTCTGCAGCTTGAGTCTCACCTGAGCACAGGTGCAGCATCCCCCTTCTCCCAGGACATGGATTTTAGCTCCATCCCACATCTCCAAGTGGCACAGGCCTGTCACATCCTGCGGTGCCAAATTCCCGAGCTGTGCCAGGGCAGGACACATCCCTGCAATTCCGCGTGTCTGTGCAGTGTCACCTCCCCCTGCCCACCCCGCCGGCTCTGGGGCCCCCTGGTGACCTGTCGCTGTCCCCACAGGTGCTGTCGGGCTGTGCCATCATCGTGCGGGGTCAGCCCCGGGGAGGACCTCCCCCCGAGCGCCAGATCAACCTCAGCAACATCCGCGCCGGCAGCCTGGCACGGCGAGCAGCCGCAGCACAGCCGGACGCCAAGGACACCCCGGACGAGGTGGGTGCTGTGTCCCCAGAGCTGTGTCCCCATGCCGGTCCTGCTGGGGGACAGGCTGGTCCCTCCCACCCGGGGGTGCTATGAGGCGTGGAGTGGGACAGCCTGGGGAGGATCTGTGGCTCCAGAGCTCAGCAGGGATTTTGGGGGATTTTCTCTTTCCTTACCCCTCTATGCATGGGCTGAGACTGGCATTGTGGGGGGCACAGGGAGGGTGGTTTGGGGCACATGGGGGGGCTCAGGGGACTCAGAGGGATGGTTTGATGTACGTGTGGGATGGTTTGGGGCACACCTGGGATGGTTTGGGGCACACAGGGATGGTTTGGGATGGTTTGGGGCACACAGGGCTGGTTTGGGGCACACAGGGCTGGTTTGGGGCACACAGGGCTGGTTTGGGGTACATTGGATGGTTTAGGGCACACTCCAGGCCGATCCCAGTGCCGGAGAGGAACTCTTTCCCCTCCTCCTGCCAGCCCGGGGGCGGTGGGAGCGGCGCTGGCGGATAATTGCTCTCTCTGGGGATTTTGTCTCCCAAACAACCCCCGAATGTCACTCAGCGCCGGAGTGATGCCTGTCAGCCCCGCTCATTGTTTATCAGCGTCATGTTCCCACCTCCGGCCCTGCTCCCGCCCACCCTCTGTGCTGGAGCGGGAAGGAGCTCCGGGATTGAGCTACGGGATCGAGCTCCGGGATTGAGCTCCGGGAATGCTCTCCATGCTCCCGGCCGAGCTCGTCCCGCTCCACTCCTGCTGCCCCGGGAGCTTTTGTGGGCTCAGCCTGGCTTTGAGCAGCTGGAGAACCCCACGGGATGCCTCTGTGGAGGTGTTTCTCCCGAGGAGTAACGGGACTGGATCCTGATGGAGAGCTCCTGGAGCTCCCCGGGAATTCTGGGCTTCCCTCCGGCTCACGGCGCTTCCTTCCCCGCAGCCCTGGGGCTTCCCGGCCCGGGAATTCCTGCGGAAGAAGCTGATCGGGAAGGAGGTTTGCTTCACCGTGGAGTACAAGACCCCGCAGGGCCGGGAGTATGGCATGGTGTACCTGGGAAAAGGTGGGTCTGGGGTGGTTTGTCTGGGAAAAGGTGGGTCTGGGGTGGTTTGTCTGGGAAAAGGTGGGTCTGGGGTGGTTTGTCTGGGAAAAGGTGGGTCTGGGGTGGTTTTCCTGGGAAAAGGTGGGTCTGGGATGGTTTTCCTGGGAAAAGGTAGGTCCAGGGGGCCATGAGGGAGGTTTGGGGTGGGTTGGCTGTGCTGTCAGCAGGAGGATGCATGCCTGCTTTCCCATGGCTTTCCCATGGCTTTCCCATTGCTTTCCCATGGTTTTCCCATGGCTTTCCCATCACACCCCAGCTTTTGGAAGGAATTGGGGATATCCTCTCCAGCCTCCCTCATTTCCACAGCTCCAGCCCTGCTCTCTCTGCTCCAGGAGCTTTCCTGGGCTCATCCTGGAATGTTAAGCACAAATCCAGCTGGGAAACCACCCTTGGAGGGGCTGGAGAGTGGGGTGGAGGTGCTGGGATGTGCTGTGCGCAGCTGAAGGATGCATTCCCACTTTTCCATGGATCCCAGTGCTGATCCCAGAGCACATGAACACAGCACTGGGGGAATTCCCACAGCTTTCCCTTTTCCATCCTTTTCATTGGGACAAATCTCTTGCTTGTCTGTGGCTGTGATCCCAAAAGGAGGTGGCTTCCCTGTAGGAATCCACCCTGAGGATTCTGGCTGGGTTTTGGGGCTCTCCCTCCCCGTGACCCCTGGAGGTGCCAGCTTTGCTCCTGCCCAGAATTCCTGGGATTCATGGGATGGGATCTCGGCAGGGAGTTTCCTGGGAAACTCACAGATCCCGGAGCCTCTCTGCAGGGGGATGCTCTGAGTGCCTCCCATGTTCCATGTGGATCCAGGACAGCCTATCCATGGGATTTTTGGGATACCTATGTGATGTGGCCGGGTTTGCGCTCTTTCTGTGAATATTTGAGAATTTTTTGGAATTTTTGGTTCAGGAATTTTTGGGAAAATCCTGAAAAATTGGGGAAGGAAGATCCAGGAATTTTGGGGGGAAATCCTGAAAAATTTGGCAATTTTTTTGGGAATGTCTGGGTTTTTTTGGAATTTTTGTGCTGCTTGTGTGAATTTTTGTGAGTTTTTTGAATTCTGGGGAAAATCCTGGAAAATTTGGGAAAATCTAGGAATTTGGGGGGAAAATCCTGGAAAATCTGGGAGAATTTTGAATTATTTGGTGGTTTTGGGAGAATTTTTGTGTGAGTTTTTTTGAATTTTGAGGAAAATCCTGGAAAATTATGGGAAGATCCCAAAATTTCGGGGAAAACCCCAGAAAATACAGCTCCCCAGCACTGCAGTCCTGTGGGAAGGAGGGAAGGACCAGGCACAGCAAAGGGGCTGGGAAGGAACTGGTGGGCTGCTGAATTTTGGGAGAAGTCCCTAGGGAGCCACTGGGGGGGGTCAGGGACCCTCAGCCCCACATCCCTGTGGATTTGGTTGTTTTCCATGTGGGAATGGGCTGGAGAGGGGGAGCAGCTGCTGTGAGGCTTCCTGGTCTCCAGGTGTGCTCCCTGTGCCCCTCGGAGCCTTTCCTGGCATTCCCGCGGTGCCAGTGGGCAGGGAATGCAGCTGGGAAGGGTTTGGGGTTGGTTCCTGCTCCCGGTGCTGTCCCCATCCTTGCTCCAGCCCGGCCTGGAACAGCGTGGGAGGGAGAAATGAGGCAGAAAATGTTTCCTGATGAAGTTTGTCAGGGTTTTAAACGCCGTTGATGTGGGAATGCTGGGACAGATTCCCTGCGGCAGCTCTGGGATGGGGAGGATGGAGGGTGGGAAGCTCTGCAGAGGGATGGGGAGAGGCTGGATCCGTGGCCAGCGGGGTGAGGGACAAGCAGGCCAAGTGCCAGGTGCTGCCCTGGGGTCACCCCAAGGGCCTGCAGTGCTCCAGGCTGGGGCAGAGGGGCTGGAAAGCTGGGAAAGGGTCTGGGAATGCTGTGCCAGTGGCTGGACATGAGCCCAGGGGTGCCCAGGGGGGCAGGAGGCCGATGGCCCCTGGGCTGTGCCAGGCCTGGTGTCACACAGCCCCAGGGCAGGGACTGTGCCCTGTGCTGGCCCTGCTGAGGGACCCCTGGAATCCTGGGGCAGAATTTCCTCCTGGAAAGGGAGGTCAGGCCTTGGCAGGAGCTGCCCAGGAAGCCCAGGCTGGGGGCAGTGGTGTCCCCAGGGGAGCTTGGGATGGTGCTCTGTGGTTGTTCCAGCACTGCTGACCTGGGATTGCTGGGAATTCTGGGATCACTGGGATCACTGGGAATGCTGCCTGTTTCCATGTCCCTCCAGACCCCCTGCTCCTCTCACCCTGCCCCTCCCCTCCTCTCCCCACAGACACCAGTGGTGAGAACATCGCCGAGTCCCTGGTGGCCGAAGGTTTGGCTTCTCGGCGGGAAGGGATCCGAGCCAACAAGTACGTGCTCAGCTCCCGTCCTGATCCTGATCCTGATCCTGATCCTGATCCTGATCCTGATCCCGATCCAGGGCTGGTGCTCTGGGCACAGAGTTGTTCAGTCCTGCTGCTCCTCTGCCCCCGAGGTGCCCACATGCCACAGGCATCCTCAGGGTGTCCTGCGGGCTTTGGGGTTGGGATGGGAAGGCTGGGCAGGGATGAGGACCTCCTTTCCTGGATGTGAAGCAGCAGAGCTGTGTCCGTGGGACTCTATGTCCATGGGACACTGTGTCCGTGGGACTCTGTGTCCTTGGGACACTGTGTCCGTGGGCTGTGCAGCAGGGACTCTGCTGGAGTCTCTAAAGTCATACCTGGGGTGGAGCCACCTTCATTCCCATGGGAGAGGAGGTGCCAGGGATATTCCTGGTGCTGGATGTGGATCTTGATCCCTGTGCCAGCAGAGCTGAGGCTTTTCCTGGGCTCTGTCACCTCCTGGGGCTGTGCAGTGCTGCATTCCTGGGACAGGGATCCCATTCCAGAGGCACAGATAGTTTCAGGGCAGAGTCAGCCTCATTTGTAGAATCATGGAATCCTGGAATGGTTGGGTGGGAAGGGATCTCAGAGCCCATCCACTGCCACCCCTGCCATGGCAGGGACACCTTCCACTGTCCCAGGCTGCTCCAAGCCCCAATGTACAACCAGGGATGCAGGGGCAGCCAGAGCTGCTCTGGGAATCCTGTTCAGTATCCCTGGATTTACTGTGGCAGGGCTGGTGCCAGCTCTGGGGGGATCATGGTCACGTTGGTGGCCCTTCAGTGGCCAGGATGATCCATGGATTCTCACTGAACGTGCCTGGCTTTGCCTTCCCTGCTCTCCCAAACCTGCTCTGTCCTGCTGGGAGCTGGGAACGCTGCTGCTTTTCCCTCATGGAGCACAAAAGCAGCCTCTGGAAGGCTTCCCTGGGCTCAGCCTCCCTCACCCATGGCAGGAGGCACTTCCAGCCGTATTCCCAATGGGATGGGGTGGCAGGAGGAGCTCCGTTTGGTTCACGGCAGGGATGGGAGTGACCACAGCACTGAAGCATCCCCAAAATGCCCTGGAGAGGGAGATTCCCGGGATGCAGGCGGCAGGAGCCTCACTCCCTGCTGTCCCTCAGCCCCGAGCAGAGCCGGCTGGCGGAGCTGGAGGAGCAGGCCAGGAGTGCCAGGAAGGGCATGTGGAGCGAGGGCTCTGGAGCTCACACCATCCGGGACCTCAAGTACACCCTGGAGAACCCGCGGCACTTCGTGGACTCCCTGCACCAGAAGCCTGTCAATGGTGAGGGGCCCAGGGGATGGTGCGGTGTCCCCCCCCCCCCCCCCCCCCCCCCCCCCCCCCCCCCCCCTTGTCCCTGTGTCTCCGTATCCCTGTGTCCCCGTGTCATCCCTGTGTCCCCATATTTTGCCGTGTCCCTGTGTTCATGTCCCCACATCCCCATGTCCCGTTCCCAGCCCATTCCCGTTCCCAGTGGGATGAGCTTTGCTGTTTTTCCGCAGCCATCATCGAACATGTGCGGGATGGCAGTGTGGTGAGAGCTCTGCTGCTGCCCGACTACTACCTGGTCACTGTCATGCTCTCAGGCATCAAGGTGAGCACAATTCCATGGCCCAATTCCATGGCCAAATTCCTTTGGCACTTGGCACCGGTGCT
This sequence comes from Entomyzon cyanotis, assembly GCA_024500445.1. Lineage (NCBI taxonomy): Eukaryota > Metazoa > Chordata > Aves > Passeriformes > Meliphagidae > Entomyzon > Entomyzon cyanotis. The sequence continues at coordinate 4,500,150 of JAKEPQ010001019.1, forward strand.
CCTTGTCCAACCTCCTTGTGCTGCTCTCTGGGTCCTGGAGAAGGGAGGGATGGAGGGACACCTCTGTCACCCGAGGGACACCTGTCACCTGCTGGAGCTGCAGTCCCAGGCTGGGAGGAGCCTGAGGTGTCACTGGGGGCTGGGGGCAGGTTGGGTTGGGTGGGGCTGTTGGTCACCCTGGGCAGGACTGTGGTGGGAATTCATGGAATCCCAGGATTCCTGAGGCTGGAAAAGCCCTCCCAGCCCATGGAGTCCATGCTGTGCCCGATGCCCACCTTGTCCCCAGCCCAGAGCACTGAATGCCACCTCCAGGAATTCCCTGGACACCTCCAGGGATGGGAACTCCAAACCTCCCTGAGCATCCTCTGCCAAGGCTCAACCACCCTTTCCATGCAGGAATTCCTCCTGATGTCCAAGCTCATGTAATCACAGACTTGTTTGGGTGGGAAGGGAGCTCAGAGCCCATCCAGTGCCACCCCTGCCCTGGCAGGGACACCTTCCACTCTCCCACGTTGCTCCAAGACCCAATGTCCAGCCTGGCCTTGGACACTGCCAGGGATCCAGGGGCAGCCACAGCTTCTCTGGGAATTCCAGCCCAGCCAGGAATTCCTTCCCAAGATCCCATCCATCCCTGCCCTCTGGCAGTGGGAAGCCATTCCCTGTGTCCTGTCCCTCCATGCCTTGTCCCCAGTCCCTCTGCAGCTCTCCTGGAGCTCCTTTAGGCCCTGGCAGGAGCTCTGAGCTCTCCCTGCATCCTTCCCTTCTCCAGGAGGAACATTCCCAGCTCTCCCAGCCTGGCTCCAGAGCAGAGGGGCTCCAGCAGCTCCATGGCCTCCTCTGGACTCTCCAGCAGCTCCACATCCTTATCCAGGGGTTCCCAGAGCTGGAGATGATCCCTATGTTCCAGGCAGTGTTTCCTGGCGCAGCTGAAAGGCTCTGTCCTTACACCAATTCCTGATTTCAGCCCCCAAAATACCCCAGAACTGGGAAATGGGGGCAGCCTCCTCCCCGGGGGGTTTCCCACCCTGTTCCCGAATTTTCTGTGCTCTGACTGTCCCCCTGTCCTGCAGTGTCCCACGTTCAAGCGCGAGGCTGACACCGAGGTCCCGGAGCCGTTCGCGGCCGAAGCCAAGTTTTTCACGGAGTCACGGCTGCTCCAGAGGGATGTGCAGATTGTCCTGGAGAGCTGCCACAACCAGAACATCCTGGGCACCATCCTGCACCCGGCAAGTGGCCATGGGGCATGGGCAGGGCCTGGGGGGCACTGGGGGACACTCAGGGGGGTCACAAGGTGCTCCCAGTGAGGGCACTGGGAGTTGTGGATCTGGGGGTCCTGGTCTGTGTGAGGAGGACAGAGCCCAGGGGTGTCCCTGGGATCTGTGGGCTCTCTCCTGGTGGAACTGGGAGATCCTGGTCCATGTGAGGAGGGCAGAGCCTGGGGGTGTCCCTGGGGTGTCTCCTGTAGCTCTGGGAGCTCAGGGGACATCAGAGGGCTGTGTGAGTCCCCAGAACCCTCAGGGCTCCTGGGGGATCCTGCTGAGCCTGGCCCATGTCCCTTTTTGCCCAGAATGGGAACATCACAGAGCTGCTGCTGAAGGAGGGCTTTGCCCGCTGCGTGGATTGGTCCATTGCTGTCTACACCCGCGGCGCCGACAAACTGCGCGCAGCCGAGAGGTGGGGTTGGGATTGGGATTGGGATTGGGATTGGGATTGGGATTGGGATTGGGATTGGGATGGGGATCGCTCTGCTCCTGCTGATCCCACAGCTCCCAGCTGCATCCATGCAGTGCCCAGAGCGACTCCAGCCCCCTCCCAGCCCTGTGTGGCTCATCGTGGGTGGGATTGATGGGATCTCCCCTCCATTTCTCCCTGGGACTTTCCTGGGAATGTCCCCCCCGGCACGCCCAGCAGTCCCAGCCCCGGTGTCCCACTGTCCCCACCCTGGCAGGTTTGCCAAGGAGCGCAAGCTGAGGATCTGGAGGGATTACGTGGCTCCCACGGCAAACCTGGATCAGAAGGACAAACAGTTCGTGGCCAAGGTGAGCAGGGCTGGGAATGGGACAGGTGGGACTGGGAAGGGACAGGTGGGGACGGAGGGCAGAGGACAGTGTGCCCAGCTCCTGATCTGGCCTCTCCATGGGTTCAGACAACCCCCAGAGGGTTTTCCTTTGGATCCCAGCTGTGGATCCTGTTGCAAAACTACCCAGGCGCACACCGGGATCACCAGTAGGGCTGGAGTGGGAAGAGGGGCCAGGGGGAGGGAAGGAGTGGCTAGGGAAGGGGCTGTGGTTTATGGGAATGCACTGGGACTGTCCTGGCATCTTGCTCTGCTCATGGGGGGGGTCACAGGGATGGTCTTTGCATCTGGATCAATTCCCAATGCTCCCAGGGGCTTGGCTGCCCCATGGATTGATTCCTGGTGTTCCGAGGGGCTTGGCTTGCCCCATGGATTGATTCCCAGTGTTCCCAGGAGAATGGTTGCCCCATGGATTGATTCCCAGTGATGTTCCCAGGGAATTAGTTCCCCCATGGATTGATTCCCAAGGGTCAGAGGTACCGGTGAGCCCAGAGCTGAGCCCTGCTCCCGGTGGGTGCTGCCGTGGGGCTCTGTGGGGAGCAGAGCTGTTCCCTGCCCACGTTCCCTGTCCGTGGATGCCGTGGGAATCCCTGCCCCGGCACGATCCGGGGGGCACAGCCGGAGCGGGAGGGAGGTGCAGCTGTGTGGGATGATCCTGGTGGGATCCATGGGATCAGCCCCGCTAGATGGAGCTGCCGCCTCGCCCAGCGCCGGAGCTGCTGAATTCCCGGGGAATGGGCAGCAGCCGCATTTCTTGGAAAGTCGGCCTGGTCCTGTCCAGGGTCGGATCTTGTCCTGGAGTGTTCTTCCAGCTGCTCCAGTCCTGCTGGGATTGTCCTGGACATTGCCCAGGTGCTCCTGGGGAAATGCGGGAATGGGATTGAGCGTGGAGCTGCTGGGGAAACGCAGGAATGGGATCTCAATCCTGGCAGCTCCTGCGGGGCTCCCAGGTGCCAGGGATTGAACGGAGCAGCAATGGAAAAGCTCTGCAGCTGCCGGGCAGGGACAGCCAGGAGCTCCTGCAGCTGCTCCAGCCCCATCCATGTGGAGCTGATCCCTGTGGTGCTGTCGGCTCCTGGCCGGTGGGATGAGGCTGGGAATGGCTCTGTGTTTGCTCTGGTGGCTCGGATGAGGCTGGGACAGGAGCAGAGCTCCCCAAAACCAGGCAGGTTTTGCTGGGCATTCCTGGTGGGAGCAGTGCAGAATTGAGAGCCCATCCCTCGGGCTAAGGACGTGGCTGTCCCCTCCCCGTGGTGGTGACAAATGGCACCTGGGCAGGTGTCCCGTGGGCACGGCAGGGCTGTGTGCCGGCGCTGGAACGCTGGGAAGTGCCGCTGGCAGCGGCTGCCGCCGGAGCTGTGCCAGGAGCTGTGCCAGGAGCTGTGCCAGGAGCTGTGCCAGGGCCGTCAGTCACGCTCTGCTCAGCTGCTGGAGGGAGGGGGCGGCTGGATGCTCCCGGCGCTTCCAAAATGCCGTGATTTTGTGGGATGGCAGCAGGCGGGGCTCACCCCAAGCCCCAGAAAGGGGTGTCCAGTGTGGCTTTGGGATCAGCGGCATCTCCACCCCATGGGAGAAGCATCCCAGGAGCAGTGGGGATCCAGCATTCCCCTGGGAATGGGGGCATTGACCCCCTTGGGTGGGTGGCTGAGTTTGCAGGATTTCCCCCAGTTCCTGGCTCTGTAGGGTCTCCCCAGGCTGGGAGCTCTCCCCGTTCTGCTCCGGCATGTCCACATTCCCTGGGAGCCCCCGAAGGCAGCGAGCACCATGCCCTGCTTTTTGGGGAGGAGACACAGAATTCCTCCCCCTTTCAGGTCGATCCCGCTCTTTGCACAGAGCTCTGGAACTCGGCCTTTGGCAGCCGCACCCCCCGCATTTCAGTGTCAGTTCGGGGGCTTTTTTTATTCCCCCCATTGCCCAGAATCGTAAGTGACAGGGAAAATCAGGACAAATGCCCACACGGCCGCAGTGGCAGCGCCGATCCACAGCCGGGCACGTGTCCGGCCTCCCCGGGGCTCTGTCCTGCCGGCGTTGGGCACGGAGCGGGTGGGCAGCGATGGCTCCGATGCTGGAGACGCCTCCGTGCTGCACTCGGGGCTCGTTGGCAGCGGCAGAGCTGACGCAGGAGCTGCCGGAGGGGCTGCGAGGGGAGGGGGAGGAGGAGGAGGAGGAGGAAGATCCCAACCTGCCTTTGCACCGCCGATCAACCGCGGCAAATGGGCTCCGGCTCGTTTTGGCTGCGGCTGCCGGGAGCGCGGGGCTGGGCTGGGCTGGGCAGCAGGGCAGGCTTGGCCTCGATTGTGGCTTTGGTGCCTGCGAAGAGCTGGGAGAGGAGCAGAGGAATGCAAACGGTGAAGGGGCTGGAGGCTCTCTCCCGAAATCCCTACGTCAGCTGGGCTGGGAGCAGCGGGATTTGGGACACGCTGCGGAGCTGTGCGTTAGGCTGGGAGCCATGCTCTGCGTCAGCCCTTTCCCGGCCCCAGGCAGCATCGACCCCTCGGGCTCCGGGGGCTCCCTGGGCCTCGTCCCGGCTCTGCTTCCCATCCTGCCGCTGGATGGGGCTGAGCCTGCCCAGCTCCTTTGATCTGGGTTTTTATTCCCTTTGTGGAGCTCTGGTCATGGCCACATCATCCCAGAGCTCGGTGGGATGTGCCAGAGCTGAGCCAGGGAGCTGAGCCGAGTGCCAGACCCTGCCAAAGCCCCTCTAAAGGACATTTTTGGGATGGGGAACACTCGACCCTCTCGCAGTGCTGGGCTCTGGCTCCCCAGGTGCCACCGTCCCTGTTAGGGTGCAGGAGGTCACCCCGGGCTGGGGGTGCTCCCTGTGCAGCCCAGGAGTGGATGCTGTCCTGGGACAGAGGTGCTGTCCTGGGAGCACAGCAGGCAGGAGCCTTGGGAGTTGGGACATGTCCCCACAGTCCCCAGGCACCGGGGTCCCTGTCCCCCCAGCTGCCAGGGAAACCATCCCTGAAGGTTGGGTCCCTGTCATCCCAGTGTCACATCCCAGTACCCCAATGTCACATCCCTGCACTCTGATGTCACATTCCAGCACCCTGATGTCACTGGATCACAGCCGAGTGGCTGCTCTGTGTCGGTCCGAGGCTGTTCCCGTGGAATGGGATCAGCATTTGGAATCAGCTGTGCCTTGAGGGCACGTGCAGGTTTTGTGGGGTCTGCTGCTGCTGCCAGACCCTTGGGAAGGGTGGAATTCCCAATCCTCAGAGGAAGAGCTGCTTCCCTCTTCCTCCTCCCCTTCCTCCCCATCCTCGGGCTGGAGTAGCTGTGCTGATCCTGGCACCAGGTCTGTGCCGACCCTGCCCTGGGAATGCCAGACTGGGGAGTTTCGTGTCCTGAACTGGTTCCAGTTCTGTCCTGTGTGCCCCCAGTGCTGGGGACAAGCAAAGCCTGGAGTGCAAAATTGTAAAATTGTTGGGATCAGCTCTTGCAGTGAGGGAAAAAATCCTCCCTGATCAACGCAGTCAGGGCAGGGCTAGGAGCTCTGTGGCCTGGGAGAGGGGATGGGTGGGAGTGCCTGACCTGGCCAGGGCCACGGGGACATTCTTGGGGCCACAGGGACATTCTTGGGGCCACAGGGACATTCCTGGCCTGCCCTCCTTGCTCCCAGCCCGGGGGACTCGGGAAGCAGCAGCCGGGGCATGCTGGCTCTGCAAGAAACAGCTGCAGAGGTTTAAAAAAATAATCCTTCAATCCCTTTATCAAAGGGCCTCTCGCAGGCAGGAGCAGCCACAATAAATATTGGATAAGGGAAGTGGACTCGGCAGGCTGGGAACGTGGCGGGAGACAAATGGCCCAGCCTGGGGCGGTGCTGTCACCGTGTCACCCCCGTGCCCCCTGCCACAGGGGAGGGGTGGCACCTCCTGCCCTCCCTGCGGCTCCTGCAGGAGCAGGGAGTGGGTGCCCAGGGAGGGTTGGCACCTGGGGGTCCCCATCGTGCCACCCTGCTCTGTCCTGCCTGGGACTGGCCTGGGACTGGCATCCCTTGGGAGCTCTGGCTCCAGGTGCATTGTCCTGCTGTGTCCCATGTCCTGCTGTGTTCCATGTCCTCCAGCATCCCATGTCCTGCAGGGACCCGTTGCAGCTGGGTCAGGACCTTGCAGAGACCCTGGGGTTCCCTCTTGGCTCCTGCTGCCACCTTGCTGTGTCCTGCCTGGGAGACACAATGTCCCTGCTCCGGGTGCCGTGTCCTGCTGCATCCCATGTACTGCTGCATTCCGTGTCCTATATCCCATGTCCTGCTGCATGTCCTGCTGCTTCCCGTGTCGTGCTGCATCCCGTGTCCTAAATCCTGTGTCCTGCTGCATCCTGTATCCTCCAGCATCCTCTGTCCTACATCCTGTATGCTGCTGCTTCCTGTCCTGCTGCTTCCCTGTCCTGCATCCTCCCATATCCTACATCCATGTCCTGCCACATCCATGTCCTGCTGCCTCCTGTATCCTACATCCATGTCCTGCTACATCCATTTCCTCCTGCCTCCCGTGTCCTGCATCCTCCTCACAGCCGGCTCATCCCGGCGCAGGGTCCCGTGGGTTCGTCCTGCCGGGAAGGGACGCTGGGGGCCGGAGGGGCCTGGCCAGTCCCCACTGCTGCTCCCGCACGGATCCGGGCCGTGCCGGAGGCTGGAGCGCCGGGAGCTGCTGGAGGCCGGAGCTGCCGGCCGGCTGCTGCCTCCTGCCAGGGAGCAAATGAGATGTGACCGCGGCTCCCGCGGCTCCCGGGGAAGCGTGTGCTGGATGTGTAATGGAGCGCGGGATCTGCCCCCGGAGCTGACCTGCAGCGGCCCTGGCTGCGGCAGCTCCTCTTCACATCCCGCTTTTCCCGAGTCTTGGGCGGCAGGAAGGAGAGAGGCTGCTCCCTCCTCGCCCCTGGATGCCCTGGAGCGTGAGATTGGATTACTCCACTTGGCAGGCGCACGGCTTTGGGCTGCTCCTGCCGAGGAAAGATGCAGGAGCTGGGAGCCGGGAGAGGCCGGGGCAGTGCGCTGGGACATTCCCGAGGGCTTCACTGTGCCCTAGCCACCCTCGGTGTCTGCTCGGATCTGGATTCCTTAAATCCTGCTCTCCCTTTGGCCGAGCGTGCTGGGAGGGGCAGAAGGGGCTGGAGTGGGGTCAGCTGCTGCCTCCCTCCGAGGCTCCGGGGATGTTTGGGATTGGGATCATCGGGGATAAGCAGTGATGGGAGCCTTGTGCCCTGGGGAAACTTGGATGTGGCTGGGAGCACAAAGGGAAAGGTCCTTGTCCTGATAGTGGGAATATCCAGGATTTGTGCTGCTCTGCTGGCTCCACTTGGCTGGCATGGAGAATTGGGAATGTTAAACCAGTGTGTCCTGAGCCCCACTGGGATCCTCAGCCTCCTCCTCCTGGAGCCAGGCTGGGAATGCTGGGGGTGTCCATCCTGGAGAAGGGAAGGCTCCAGGGAGAGCTCAGAGCTCCTGCCAGGGCCTAAAGGAGCTCCAGGAGATCTGCAGAGGGACTGGGGACAAGGCATGGAGGGACAGGACCCAGGGAATGGCTTCCCAGTGCCAGAGGGCAGGGATGGATGGGATCTTGGGAAGGAATTGCTGGCTGGGCTGGAATTCCCAGAGCAGCTGTGTCTGCCCCTGGATCCCTGGCAGTGTCCAAGGCCAGGCTGGACATTGGGGCTTGGAGCAGCCTGGGACAGTGGGAGGTGTCCCTGCCATGGCAGAGGTGGCACTGGACAGGCTTTGAGGTCCTTCCCACCCAAACCATTCCATGACTTTATGATTCCTGTAGTTTGCTCCCACCATGGGGTGTCCATGCTCCCTCCTGCACAATCATCATCCCCTGTCCAGTGTCCGAACTGGTGCTTCCATCCCCTCAGGAATTGCCTCTGGAATGAAACCTGTGGGGTGAGCCCTGGCACAAGACACGCACAGCTGGTGATGCCCTGCTGTGCCACATGTCCCCAGAGTCACCATCCCGGGAGCCACATTTCCTTGGGAACACCGAGGATGGGGCTGGAGCCCCTCACTGTGCTGGGGGTGGTGGTCGGGGTGGCAGAGCTGGTGGCAGGGTGGCACCTGGCCCTGGCTGTGCCTGGCTGTGCTTGCTGTCCCCACACTCAGCACTGTCTCTGTCCCCAGGTGATGCAGGTGCTCAACGCCGATGCCATCGTGGTGAAGCTCAACTCTGGGGACCACAAAACCATCCACCTGTCCAGCATCCGGCCGCCACGGCTCGAGGGGGACAGCGCCCAGGTGACACCGCGGGGACGGGATGGGGTGGGGGACAGTGCCTGGGGGACACTGTGGATGAGGATGAGGGATGAGGGGGGGACAGCATGGGGATGGGAAGGGGACAGGCAGAGGGCCAGGCTTGGCTCTGTGTGAAGTCTCTTCCCCATGGGGCTTCTGCTCTCTCTGGGATGACCAAGCCCCCCATTTCCTTCCTGTGGGAGCTCCATCCCGTGGGATGCAGGAGGCCTGGGAAGGGCTGGAATTGTGCCCTGGTGGCTGCAGGGAGATGGATCAGTCCCTCTTTTCTTGCCTCCGTTTCCCCTCTGTTCCGTGGGCTCTCCCAGCCTGTGGGGTGTGGGATATTCCTTAGGGATGTGCTGTCCCTGTCCCCTTGTGTCCTCATCCCTGGGGTGAGCACAGGAGGCTGCAGAGCTGCTGGAGATGATTCCAAGCGTATGAATCCTTTGGTTTTCCTTCCCCCTGTGCTGTATTGTCCCCCCCGGGCATCTCCCCTTGGCTGTGGGGAGAGCTCCCAGTATTCAGAGGAGCATCTTCCATGTCCTCCGGCTCCAGGGGACACCGGGGCTGACTCGTGACCAGCAGTGTCAGGCTCCGATGGGCTCTTGGCGGGCACCGGAATGTTTGGAAACCTTTGGAAAAGGCTGCATTGTTCCCGCACAGTTTGGTCCCTGCTCTGTGCGTTTGAGGCTCTCTCCCTCTGGCGCTGCTGGAGCTGGATCCGAGCGCTCGGCAGGGACATGAAAGCGCCGGGATGAGCTGGGATTGGGCATGTGGAGTGTCCTTGACCCTGCTCAGCTCCGGAGCTGTGCTGGAAAACGGGATGTGGCTGCGATCCGCACGGCACACGCTGAGTGCCCTTGGCCCCGCTCGGAGCTCCTGCTCTGTGCCAGGAGTCGGGATGAAGGATTGATCCCCGTGGCACATGGAGTGTCCTTGACTCACTCTGAACTCCCTGCCGTGCTGGAAACCGGGATGAGGGATTGGTCCTTGTGTCACACAGAGGCTCCTTCATCCCACTCAGAGCTCTGGAGATGTTCTGGGAGCCGGGATGAGGGATTGATCCCACAGTCTGCATTCCACTTAGAGCTCCAGAGCTGCTCTGGAATAAGGGGTGAGGGATTGATCCCACAGAGTTTCCTTCATCCCATTTAGAGCTGCTCTGGGATGAGGGATGAGGGTTTGATCCCACAGAGTTTCCTTCATCCCGTTCAGAGCTCCGGAGCTGCTCCAGGATGAGGGATGTGGCTCCGATCCCTGTGTCCCTTCCTGGGACAGCGCTGCGGCTGCAGGAGCTGAGCACTTCCCTCCATCTCCTGGTGATCCCAGGCCATCCAGGGCCCCTCAGGGCAGGGATTTATCTCTGTGCTTTCCCTCTGTTATTCCATCCCCTCCATGGGTGGTGTGCTCAGAGCTGTGGGATCGCGGAGCTCCCAAGACCCTCAGAGGGAACATTCCTGGCACATCCCTCCTCCTCCTCCTCCTCCAGCACCTCTGGAGATGCCAGGAAGGCTCCTGGGAAAGCTTCTGCTTGTGCACACGATGGGGGCTGAGCCAGGATTGCTCCAAACCCACCTTTTCCAGGCTGTTTTCCCTCCCGGAGCATGGCGAGCTGGCCTGGCCGTGCCGGTGGGCGACGACTCCCGAGGTGACCCCGCGTTGCCGTGGGAACAGGAATTTGGAAATTCCTGCCTCCCCGGATGCCGCCTCGCTTTGGCCACACGGAATTATGGATAACTTCCCAGATCGGCCTCTTCCCGCTGTTCCTCTGGCATGGGCTGTGCGGGGCCGGGAGCTGCCACGAGCCGGGGGCACAGGGCAGGGAGCAGCGGGAGCAGCGGGAGCAGCGGGATTTCCTTGCGGAGCGGCCGCGGTCTCCAAGGAGACTGCAGAAAGGCAGCTGCCCCCCGCCGCGCTGCCGGATGGATCCGCTGGAAAAATCCTCCACGGCTTCGGCGCTGCAGCCCCAGAATGCAGGCAGTGGTCAGCTTCTCCCGAATTCCCTGGGACCCTGAAATGGGATCCCGAGTCTGGGGTGTCCCTGTGGATCCCTGGCACGCTACTGTCGCATCCCAGCACTCCAATGTCATGTCCCAGCATTCCAAGGTCACATCGCAGCATTCCGATGTCACATCCCAGCATCTCAATGTCATATCCCAGCACTCCAGTGTCACATCCCAGCACCCTGACATCACATCCCAGTGTCCCAATGTCACATCCCAGCACCCAGTGTCACATCCCAACATTGCAATGTCACATCCCAGCATCCTGATGTCACTGGATCACAGCTGAGTGGCTGCTCTGTGTCTGTCCGTGGCTGTTCCCATGGAATGGGATCAGCATTTGGAATCAGCTGTGCCTTTAGGGCACATGCAGGGTTTGTGGGGTCTAGTGCTGCTGCCAGACCCTTGGGAAGGGTGGAATTCCCAATCCTCAGAGGAAGAGCTGCTTCCCTCTTTCTCCTCCCCTTCCTCCTCTTCCTCGGGCTGGAGTAGCTGTGCTGATCCTGGCTCCAGGTCTGTGGTGACCCTGCCCTGGGAATGCCAGACTGGGGAGTTTCATGTCCTGAACTGGTTTCAGTTCTGCCCCTCCAGGGTCTCCCTGAGGCTCTCCCGGCCTGGGATGCTCACGTTAAATCCCAATAAATCCCAATTAATTCTCCTGGGTTTCATCCTCCCATAGCTCTGTCATGTTTCCATCCCTGGCACTGCCATTAATTACCTGGCACTGCAATTAATGCTGGGTTTGCTCCTCCTCTTCCACACCAGCAGTTAAAATTATGGAAAAAACATCCAAGAATTCCACAAGGCCCCGAAGCTCCCCTCACTGGGGTTCAGGGTGGGAATCCCCATGCCAGCTGCCATTCCAGAGGTGGATCCAGAACTCAGGGAATGTGCACACCTATTTGTGTATCAAATATTAGCATGGACGTCTCTCCATGGGCGTGTCCATGGAATGTTTCAGGATTTATAGAAAATATACAGGAATATTTATAGTATTTGGGCATTTCGGGCTCTGCACCCAGGGAACAGGGACAGGAAGAGAGGGAACGGCCTCAGGCTGGGCCAGGGAGGCTCAGATTGGACATCAGCAGGAATTTCCTCGTGGAAAGGGCAGTCAGGTCTTGGAAGGGGAAATCTGGAGTGCCAATCCCTGGAGGTGTCCAGGGAATTCCTGGAGGTGGCACTCAGGGCTCCGGGCTGGGGACAAAGTGGACATTGGGCACAGCTTGGACTCCATGGACTGGGAGGGCTTTTCCAGCCTCAGGGATCCCGTGATCCATGTAAATTCTAGGAGCACTTATGTAAATAGACCTTTATATAATAAAAGATATAAAATAATGTAAAATATAAAATAATGTAAAATATAAAATAATATAAAATACAATTTAGGGCTGATTCCAGGCTCTCCTGCAAGGCTTTTCCCCCCACTGCCCCTCCGTGGGCTCTTCCCACCCTCACATTCCCGCCGGAGCAGGAGCCCCGGGATATCACAGCTCCGTCAGGAATTCCATCCCAACCTGCCGAGTGCTAATTGTTCCCACGGCTCCGGATGGAGGAGATGGGAAGTGACAGACGGAAAATGGAGTGCGATGGAATCCTGCAGCCTTTCATCTCCAGCCTTTCATCTCCCATGCCAGATGAATCCTGGGAGCCGACAGTCGGGACTGTCCCCAGCGCTCGGCTCTGTCCGGGAACATCGCGGATCGGGATGGAGATGGATCTCCCACTGCTCCAGGGGCAGCACGGGCACCGTGGGGTGTGGGAGCAGCTGGAAAACCTCACCTGCATGGTTGGAATCTTCATCAGGATGGCTGGGTACTCACCAGGATGGCTGGAAAACCTCACTGGGATGTCTGGAAAACATCACTGGAATGTCTGGGAAACCTCACTGGAATGGCTGGAAAACTTCACCTGGATAGTTGGAAAACTTCAGTGGGATGGCTGGGAACTCTCTGGGATGGCTGGAAAAACTCACTGGAATGTCTGGAAAACCTCACTGCAATGTCTGGAACACCTCAGTGGGATAGCTGGAATCTCCCTGGGATATGATCCCATCTGGGGCTGGGAATGTGGGATGCTCCAATCCCTGGGATGCTCCAGGTGCCTGTAGATGCAGGGAAGCCATTCCTGTGGCTGCAGCCCCCAAACCTGTGGTGGGATTTGGGATCCCTCTATTTTGGTGATGGATCCCTGCTGGAGCAATTTCCCAGTGTTGGATCCATCCAGAGGCGGAGCTGAGCTATGTCCGGCAGTTCCATGGGATGGAAGGAAGACCCAGATCCCAGGAAGAGCTAGATCCCAGGAAGATCCAGATCCCAGGAAGAGGCTCAGACCTGTTGGATCCACCTGTGGCGATTCTGTCTCAGAGCTTTCCTGGATCACCACCATTCCCAGAGTTTGGGATATTTCCATTCCCTTTTCAAACCACAAGCTCATTCCCTTGGCCAGCCGCATTCCAGGCTCCTGTCAGCCGCTCCGGCTGAATTTTCTGGATTTGCTGCAATTGCAGCACAAATCTGCTCCAATACCCAATTTATCTAAATTGATCTCTTAATTGGGAATTCTCCGGAGGAGGGGGAGTCGAACACATGGATCCTGATTCAACGGGAAAAAGCAGGGAACAAGCAGCCTGCTGCTGGTGGGCTGGGAGTGGGGAAGCTGGAATTGGGGCAGTGTCGCCTGGTCGGAGCAGGGATCTGGGGGCTGCGGGATTTGGGAGCGCTGTGAGCAGGAGGAAGGTGCTGGAAGTGGGGTAGAGAGTGGAGATATCCCAACTCCTATCCCGGTGGAGCTGCTGCTCCGGGACTCCACAGGCCCTGCCTGCTCAGCCAAGATAAAGCTGGCCCTGGAGGTGTGGGATTTCTCCAGGGATTGTAGGGACTGCCCTGGGACACTTCCAGACGTGTTTTCCAGGTATACAAAGCTGAGGCTCTGTGGTTTTCCGTGTTCCTCCTGGATGGTGGCTCATTCCTGTCCCTCTGTCCCTCTGCCCCACAGCAGCACTGGGGAGGGATCCTGGCTGGGATTTGGGATGGGGGATCCTGGCCTGCTCTGGCCTCCAGAACAACAGGAGCCTTCCAGAGCTGCTACCAGCCCAGGCAGGGAAAAGCTGGCGGCACAGGGAAGCTGGAAGTGGCTCCAGGAAGAGGGAGAACAGATGGATTTGGGCTCAGATATTTTTTTCCCAGCTCCCAGAGGAGCTACACATGGGTTCCTTGGCTTTCTGCTGTGATTCCAAAGGCTGGGAGCTGCTGGATCATCCAGCTCCCGCTGCTGCCAGCCGTTGACAGCAGGGCCCTCACAGCCAGGGATCAGCATCCTGGCTGGAATGTGGGACATTCCGGGTGCCCGTGGTGTCACATCCCCTCTTCTCCTGTGGGCAGTGCCAGATGGGATTCCTGTGGCTGTGTCCAGCTCTCCGGACACTCCATGTCCTGCGGTTCCCAATGACACCAGGGCTGCTCCCGGAGGTGCCAGGGTTGGAATCCTGGCAGGATTTTGTGTGCCAGGAATGCCGTGGTCACTCCATGTCCCTCATTCCCTCAGGAGGGGTGGTGGATGTGGCTGCTCCCACTCCTCATCCTGCCACATTTCAGCAAATTTCAGGGAGAGCCATGTTTTACCCAAACCCATCAGAGTTGGTGTTTCTTCATCTCCTTTCCCTGTCCCTGGCTGCTTCCCGGGATATTTCTGTGGGATTGGAAGAGCTCTGTACCAACGACCTGCCTGGAGCTCTGCCAGCCCCATCCGGCACTGCCGGAGGCAGCAAGGGCAGGGAATGATGCTGGGGCCAAGGACAGCCCAGCCCCTGGAGCTCTGGTTTTGAGACTGTTCCAGTTGGGTTTATAATCCTGCGGGAGAACTGGGAAAGATCCCATCCCACCCATTTTTAGCAATCCCAGCTGCTGCATCCCTGGAAATGAGCTGCTGCTCCCGGCTCTGAGCCACCCTGGATACCCATGGGGAGCCCGGGGTGCCGTGGGCGCCTGGTCCTGCTCGGTGGGTGCTGCTCGACAGATGGGCTGCAGGTGTCTGCCGGGAGCTTTTCCAGGGAGCAGCCAGCTGGATTTTGGGAAGAGGGCGGCTGCATGGCTTGGCAGCACCGTGCTGGGAGCTGGGAACATTCCCCGGGCCCTGCAGAGGCTCTGCTGGCACCCTCGAGAGCGCGGGCGATGCCACAGCCCTGCCAGTAGAGGCTTGGCAGGAGGGGGCTGGGAGAGGGAGTGTTTTCCAGGCGGGAATTGCTCGGTGGGCTCTGCCAGACCCTCCGGAGGGATCGAGGTGCTGCACAAATCCCCAGGGCTGCGAGGCTGTGGCTGCCCCTGGATCCCTGGAAGTATCTGAGGCGGGACAGGGCTTGGAGCAGCCTGGGACAGTGGAAGGTGTCCCTGCCAGGCAGGGGTGGCACTAGATGGTCCTTAAGGTCCCTTCCCACCCGCAGCATTCCGTGATCCTTCTGGGATTGAGCCTGAAGGAATCAGGGGATCCCCAGCTCCACTGAGCTCCCCCTGCCCCCCCTTGTTGTCCTTGTCCCTGTGGGTGCGATGAGGACAGTCCGGGGAGTCATTCCCGGGTATCCAGAGGTTGAATCCAAGGCCGCGCCGCCGGGTGAGCCGTGCCCAGTGGGAATGCCGGGCGGGATGCGCGGAGCAGGTCACAGCTGCGATTTGTTGTGCAGGTTTGTACTACACAAATTGCTCCGCACTCAACGAGCATGAAAGATTAACGAGGAACAGAGCCATGAACTCATCCGGGCTCGCTCCCACTAAATTACAGCTACAGGGATCATGGCAGCTCATCCATGGATTGTGTAACGGAACTGATTTGCCGGCGTGGCCGGCATGGAGCCGCCCGAGCTCCGAGAGCTTCGTACGCGGCTTTAATGGATTCTAAATATTGGCAGAGCTGAGGAGAGGAGGAGTGAGGGCACCGGAGTTCCCGGATCAATATTTAATGGGAGCTGCAGTTGCTTCCAGGGAGAAGACGAGTGCAGTCAGCATGTTCTGGGAGCCTGGAATGTGCCCTCCGGGCAGCAACTGCTGCGCCGGGAAAGTGATTCGCTTGCATCTCCAGCTACCTTGCCTCCCGCCGCTCCCAAAGTCATGCCTGCCTGGAAAAGCAGCCCTTTGCTGTTTAATCCGTGGCTCTGGATTGCGGCACCACGGCTCCCGGCAGCGCGGGGTGTTAAATTCCAGCTGGGGGGATCCAGGGAATGGCTCTGCTCTGCCTCTGGAGCGTTTTCCCTCCGCGGCCACGAGCAAATGTCCAACACGCGGCGCAGGCAGCACTGGCTCCCGGGAGAGCTGCCTGGGCCAGGTACAAGGCCTGCTCCTGCTGGATTCATTTGCGAGCTGGCACGGTTGGGTTCCTGTATGGATTACAGCTGCTGGCATCCCGGGAAATTGCTCATGGCTCAGAGAGCAGCAGCGCAGCAGCGAAAAGGGAACAGACTCCAGCCCGGAGCACTGGAGCGGCAGCAGTGGGAGCAGAAGCCGGGCTGGTGCTGGAGCAGCCGGCCAGCCCCAGAGCCGGCCGGGAATCTGGGCAGGAGCTTGCCAGCAATTACAGAGCAGCTTTTCCATGAGGCAGCAGCTCCAGGAGGCCCTGGGGCCGCGCTGCTCCAAGCAGGCCACGCTCAGCCCATCTGCTGCCGCCGGAATGCGGGATCTGGTGCATGGAAGGAATAATCCCCGGAGATCAGGCTGTGCTAAGATACTTCCCCAACCACTTCCCGTTAAGTGCTGTAATTCCTCTGTTGTAATTCCTGCCTGGTGTTGTGACACCGATGCTTGGAGGGAGATCCAGGCACCTGCCAGCTCGCATTCCCGAGGATGCTGCTCCAGCCTCGTGCTCTGGGAGCAGCTCCAGAGGCTTGGTCCGTGCTGGCCCCGGCTGTTTCTCGCTCCGCTGGATGAGCGTGAAAACGCTGCTGGGAGAGCAGAGCTTTGACCTTCCGAGCTCCTCGGGAGCTGCTGGAATTCCTCAGCGCATGGAAAATTGCACTGAATTGGAGCAGAGCCTCAGTCCTGGCACAGAGCTGAGCTCTGCAATTAATGCTCCTGCCCTTGTGCCTCGGGAATTGATCCCTGATTTTCATGTGGGATGAGCCTCTGCACTGGCTCCATTCCCTTCTCTGGCGGCGCAGGTGCCTCTGCTCCGTGTGGGAAGCAGCCAGAGCTGGTCCTGCCCAGAGCTGGGGTTCAGTGCTCAGCATGGCACTGGCATCGCCCCGGGGACCACCCAGGGTGGCCTAGGGGACACTGGGGACATGGTGACATCACCCAGCAGCTCCTGGGGCAGGGACGGGACATGAGTGGCTCCATCCCAACCCAGGCTGTTGTCCCCAGCTGCCAATTCCATCCTGTTCCCAGCTCACAGTGGTCACAGGGGGTCCCAGCCAGGTCAGGGCTCCGTGTTTATCCCGAGGCTCTGTGTTTATCCCTCTTTGCTCAGCAAGGCTGGAGCAGGAGCTCGGCGCCTCCCCAGCCCTGGCACCACTCGGTGTTTGAGCTGTGGGAACAGTGGGAACAGTGGGAACACCCCCATTCCTGCACCTCTGCAGGCGCCGCTCCCGGGAATCGGGAATCATGAATATTCCCCCTGCCATTAGCACCGGCTGGATTTAGTGCCAGACGTTTGGAGACGTGAGGGATGGGTGGGATAGAGGGGGGGATGGATTGGGAACGTCCCTCGCTGGCACCCGCAGCCCCCCAACTCCTTTCCCCAGCGCATGTTCCTGGACTCCAGTGGCACTGGCCATCCTTGGGGACACTGTGAGAACCTCACAACCTCCCAAAATGCCCGGCGCAAGTGGCAAAGCTGTGGGGGGACCCTTGGAAATGACTTTCCATGGAGGAGCTGCACTGCATCTGCAGGGTTTGGCAGTGGGGAAGGGCTGGGCCCATCCTGGCCCAGGGCTGGCATGGCCTGGCACAGCCCTGCTGTCACCATGGGTGTGCCGGGGTGACCCGGGCTGTGCCAGGGACTGGGGCTGGGGCATGGATCCTGTCTGTGCCAGAGATCCTGTGCCACAGTCTGGGTCTGTGCCGTGGGCCTGCCACCACCACGGATCCTGCCTGGGCCGTGGCTGATGGATCCATCCTGCCTGGGCCGTGGCTGATGGATCCATCCTGCCTGGGCCGTGGCTGATATATCCATCCTGCCTGGGCCGTGGCTAATATATCCATCCTGCCTGGGCTGTGGCTGATGGATCCATCCTGCCTGGGCCGTGGCTGATGGATCCATCCTGCCTGGGGTGGGAGGAATCCTGCCTGGGCTGTGGCTGATGGATCCCACCTGCCTTTTCCCCGCACCTGCCTGCACAGCGCAGCCCCCGCCAGGGCTGGCGAGGGGACCTCAGGGTGTCCTGTAGCAGGGCAGGGGTGACAGTGATGGTGATGGTGACAGCTTGGTGTGTCCCCTGTCCCAGGCCCCTCAGAGGGGAGGCAGCTCCATCCTCCAAAGCTTTTCCCTCGCTCCTGGCTCCGCTGTCCTACTTTTCTTCGGCTGCTTTTCCTCCTTGCCTCCGTCACGTGCGGTGGGCTCGGAGCGCTCCGGTGCAGCTCCAGCTTCCCGGCCAGCTCCAGGCTGGGCTCCGAGCTGCTCCTGCATTCCAGCACTCCCAGTTCCTGCCTCGAGCCCACTCTGGGTCCTGATGCCCTCGGGGCCATGCAGGAAGATCCACTGGAATGAAACCTGCTGGGAGCGAGGACAAAAGGAGCAGGGAGTTCATCCCCTCCCACGCGACCCCAAATCCAGGGCAGGGAGGGTCTGGAGTGACAGCCCCACTCTGCATCCCTCAGGGGTCGCAGTTATCCCCTGAAATTTGGGATATTGGTGGGGGAAAGTGTGCAGGCTCTTCCCGGAGCCCTGAAATGGCTGTGCCTGGCAGCAGCTGCCGGCTCCATCCTCATCCCTGTCCCCATTCCCATCCCCTTGGTGATGGTTTGGGAAGCAGAAGCATCTCCTGGTGTCACAGTGTCCCACAGCTGGGCCCTGGGTTTCGATCATCCCTGTTCCAGCAATGCTGACCCCATTTTCCCTCTCCTTGGGAGCGGAGCAGCCAAAACACTGCTGGATTCCAAAATCCGCGTGGCCCTTGCTCGGTGCTGCAGAGCTGCATCCCGAGGCTCCTCCAGCCGGATTCCAGGCCAGGCCTCCCTGCTCTGGCTGTTCTGTGCTGGAATCACGGCTGGGGTGGAATCCTAGCCTTGGGAACCTCGAGAGCTGGGAGTGGGGTGGCTCTGGCTGGGAGCTCCAGGGACATTGCAGGGACTCAGGGTGTCCCGGGGCCCCATGGATCCAGTTAGGGGTAGCCTGGCACTGGCATTTCCCAAGCAACAGGAAGGGTTGGGATGCATCCCCCTATTCCAGGGGCCCGGTTTGGGGTGCCTGGAATGCAGCACCCCAGTTCCATGTGTTTGCCAGTGGGGATCTGCATTCCAGCATCCAAAGGATATTCAGCATAAATCCAACTTATTCCCATGATTTCCACCTTTTTCTGGGCAGTTCATTCCTGAGGGAGACACACAAGCTGGGGGTGGACAAATTCCAGTGGTTGGGAAGAAGAACCCTGCGGCAGCAAAGCCTTGTCTCCCGTTTGTCCGGGAAAACCTGGATACCTGGAGCAGGAATGCTGCTGGCACAGCTTTTCCAAGGATCTCAGCCTCCCTGGGAGCAGCTCTTCCGGAGCTCCCGGGGCTGTCAGGGAAGTTGGGCTCATTTAACACTGAATTCCAACATTGCGGTGGGGAAATGACGAAGGAAAAAGCCACGAGCAATTAGTGGAAGGAGTGGATATTTTGGGATGTCTCAATTTCCTCATCAGCCCCGGAGAGGGGGCAGCGAGCCAACTGCCAACGGATAATGGATCCCCTGGGAACGGGCAGCACCGTGCTCAGCTGATTCCCCCATTAATTCCTTGGAAAGGGCACTGCTTTCCCTGTCTCCCCCACAGAGGGGTTTGGAGCTGCCAGAGGGGTTAAAGCCTTGGGAAGCTCCCGTCAGCGCCCCAGCCCAAATTCAGGAATTGTTCCTCGATTCTTTCTCAGCTAAGAATGTTGGAATCATAAAATCATGGAATGGTTGGGTTAAATTATAGAATCCGGGAGTGAGTTGGGTGGGAAAGGACCCCAAAGCCCATCCAGTGCCATGGGCAGGGACACCTCCACTGTCCCAGACTGCTCCAAGCCCCAGTGTCCAGCCTGGCCTTGGACACTGCCAGGGATCCAGGGGCAGCCACAGCTGCTCTGGGAATTCCAGCCCAGCCAGCAATTCCTTCCCAAGATCCCATCCATCCCTGCCCTCTGGCACTGGGAAGCCATTCCCTGTGTCCTGTCCCTCCATGCCTTGTCCCCAGTCCCTCTGCAGCTCTCCTGGAGCCCCTTTAGGCCCTGGCAGGAGCTCTGAGGTGTCCCTGGATTCTTCTCTTCCTCAGATTGACAAGGCTTGGAGCAGCCTGGGACAGTGCAAGGTGTCCCTGCCATGGCAGGGGTGGCACTAGATGGGCTCTGAGGTCCCTTCCCACCCAACCCACTCTCCGATTCTATAATTTATAACTTTATTATTTATAGTTCTCCCTTGTGCTGAAGCAGCTCCGGTTATTTCCGTGCCGTCGCTTCCATCATTCCCCGCCGTTCCTATTTGTCCTGCGGCGTTCCTGTTCCAGCTCCCGGCGGAGCTGAGGCTTCCTGGGCCTTCATCCCTGTCCAGGATGATGAGGATGGTCATGCAGAGGGAGTTTGGGAGCGAGCAGGGAGCAGAGCTGGCATGGGAACGCTGCTCCTGTGGGGATCTGGGGCTGTTCTGGCCATGCGGTCTTGGATCCCCATAGTGGGGGGTGGTGCCACCACTTTGGGGTCTCCCAGGTGGAATGGTGAGGCTGTGGAGCTCCATCCGCAGGGATGAGGGGGGTAGGCAGGAGTTGGGTCAGCAGTGGGGTCTTGTGATGGGGCAGCACTGGATCCAGCTCGTCCCAGACAGGATCCAGTTCATCCCGGGCAGCATCCGGCTTATCCCAGGCAGGATGCAAGTCATCCCGGGCAGGATCTGGCTCATCCTGGTGCCACAGGAAGCGGCTTCCAGAGGATGCCAGTTCCACATGCAGCCCTTGCTGACAACACCAGCAACTTCATTAATTTAAGCTGCCTAATTGGGAGCAGCATGTGCCAAGGGCATGGAGCTCCCTCTGCCCGAACAGGAGCATATCCTCTCTGGAAAACGCTGTTCTTATGGCTCCGGGGCAAATTCCCAATGTGGAGCCCTCAGGGAATTCTGGGCCACAACCAAAATAGGCTTTTGAAGCTGTTTTTGAGGAGTTGGAGTTGCTGGGCTCCACAGATTGGAGATCTGGGTGCTCCTTTCTCCATCAAAATTCCGTGGGTTTGGTCTCAGCTTGGTTGGGATCCCAAAGAGGGAGTGGGAATGTTTTCCTGGTGCGTGTGGGAATCACCCAGTGTGGCACACACGGTTTTCCTTGGAATGCTGCAGCGCTGGCTGTGGAGCAGGCAGTGGGATGTGCACATCCCATGTCCGCACTTGTCCCAGCTCCATCCCTCCGCAGCTCTGGAGCAGCTCGTGCCGAGTGCGAGGCGTTAATGCAGCCCTGGAATTTCTGTGGAAAATCCTGTTGCTGCCTCATCTGCTGCTCCATCAGGTGAGAGGAGCCTCAAGGTGGCCGCAGGGCTGCTGCCATCCCAGGAGTCTCCCTGTGGATCCCCCTGTTCTGCAATCCCACCCCAGTGCTTCCCACGGCAGGGGTGATTCCTGGGGGGAGATTGGGAGGATTTTGGGGGAAATCCTCCCACCTTCTGCTCCGTGCAGGGAGCTCCCAGCTCCAGCAGCTGCTGGTGCATCTGGAGAGGAGGGAAACCTTTCATTCCTCATTTGGGATCCTCTTATCCTGGTGTAAGGATCCCTTTGGGAGTGTCCAGGGCTTGGCAGGCCCCATTTTTGGATGACACCCCAACACCACCATCGGGGTGCTGCTGCTCCTCCATCCATTCCCAAATGACTGGGAATGTCCCAGACAGCCTGAGCCCATTGCAGGGTGATCCCCATTCATATGGACTGCAATTCCTGCTGTTCCTGGTGGCTGGGAATGTCCTGGGCTGCAATTCCTGCTGTTCCTGGTGGCTGGGAATGTCCCAGGCACCCCAGGCCCGCTGCAGGGTGATTCCCATCCAGGCTCCGAGTGCTGCTGCTCTCCCACACGGAAAAGGCCCGGCCGAGGGAGTGGAGCTGGGAGCACACGGAAGCAGCAGAAGGTTGAAACGAGGGCTGTTCTCTCCCGTGATGAATCGGAGCCTTCGGGCTCCGTGGAGATTGATGGTCCCGCCAGGCTCCGGAGCCGCTCCCGGTGCCCTGGGGAGGAGAGGAGCGCCGGCAGCACCATCAATACCGGGCCGGCTCTGTCGGCTGCGATGAGGGAGGCGGGCGATGGATATGGGATGAGACAGGAAAAGACAGGGCTGGGATGGAGCAGCCTCGGCCCCGCCGGCAGCTCCCTGGGCGGCTGTGGGAAAGGCACTGCAGGATGCGGAGAAGTCGCTCCGTGCCAGACGTGGTTCCCTGTTGAGGATGATGATGGGGAAAAGCCTTCGGTGCTTCCCGGCTGATCCCAAATCCCGGCTGATCCCACATCCCGGCTGGGCCTGGCTGTGCCGAGCTCCTCCAGTGCTGGGAGAGGTAGGAGAGGAGCTTTGGCAGAGCGGGAAGGACTCAGAGCAGCTGCTGGGGGAGGACTTGGAGCAGCTCCAGTTGTGTCTGGAAGTGAGGAAGGTTGGCACTGCAGTCACAGCCCTGGGAATGATCCCCAATCCTGAGGGGACAGAGTTGCACCCCCGGTGCCAGTGGTGCCAGGTGTGGGGACACCTCCAGATCCCCCTGCCCTGGATGATGCCAGTGGTGTGCAGGACTGGGACAGAGGCCCTTGGGAGCTTCCATGTGCTGGGAAAATGGGAATTGTGTTAAAATGGTCAAAATCTGGTGAAAGGCTCTGGCAGGAGCTTGGTTTGATAATGAAGGCCCAGAGTAGCTGTGGCTGCCCCTGGATCCCTGGAAGTGTCCAAGGCCAGGCTGGACATTGGGTCTTGGAACAGCCTGGGACAGTGCAAGGTGTCCCTGCCATGGCATGGGTGGCACTGGATGGGTTCTGAGGTCCTTTCCAAAGCAAACCAGTCTGTGATTCCATGAAGTGCCAGGTGCTGCCCTTGGATCATCCCAAGCCCCTGGAGTGCTCCAGGCTGGGGCAGAGGGGCTGGAAAGCTGGGAAAGGGTCTGGGAATGCTGTGCCAGTGGCTGGACATGAGTCCTTCCCCCCAGCAGCCGCTGGCTGAGCCCTTTGTCTCTTAATGCCACCAGACCTTCCAGTGCCACCAGCTCCTGGCACTCAAGGGACTCTCAGGGACTGTGGCTGTGAGTAGGGGCAAGGAGAGAGTGGGAGTGTTAGAGCAGGAGAGGCTGAAAAGGTGGAGAGGCTGGAAAAGGTAGAGAGGCTGGAGAAGCCAAGTGCCCACTTCAGGCTTCACTTCCTGAACAAGCACCTCCTCGGGGCTGCCTGCAAATGTCACTGGGATGTCACCAGGATGTCACCTGGAGCTGCTCATCCTCATCCTTCCAATCCTCAGGGCTGCCACTTCCCTGGGGCTGTTGCCACTCCCGGTGTCATTCCCAGCCCTGCACGGCTCCTGGGATGCCGGGAAGGAGCTGCTGGAGCATCACCGGGACTGAGGCAAGCGGAGCTTCCCTGGCTCTGATGCGGAACAGCCGCTCCCGAGCGCTCCTACTGCTCCGGGTGTGTGCTCCGTGTGCAGCTGCTCCCTGTCACAACCCCGGGATGGATCTCCAGGGTGGATTTCCCACCTGGCACATTCCTGGCGGGTTCAGCCGAGGGTGAAGCATGCCATGACACCACTGATGAGCCATGTCCCCTGCCCTGCTCTGCCTTCCCGGGAGCAGGAGGCTCCATGGATCCCTGGGAACCTCTCCTGCTCCGATGGAATCCTTCTCCCTGCGCTTGGCTCTGCCCTGGCACCAGGCCCCACCCTGGGGACCCTCAGGGGTGGCAGTGTCCCTGTCCCTGTCCCTGCTCCCGGTGCTGGCATTTCCAGCTGGCAGCTCCCACTCTCCTCCCGCTCATTCCGCCGTGGCGCTGGGAGTTGATTAGCTCTGCTAATTACTTTACAAATAATGAGCTTCCCTAATTGCGCTGGCAGGGATGGGGGGCTCTCCCCTCCTGCCATCCCCCAGCGCCACCAGGCTCTGGGTTCCCTCGGCTCCACTGGGATCTCCCTTGAGTGTTGGCACCCGGAATTCTTGGAAAAACCCCCAAAGGCTTTGCATGGGGAGCTGGGAGCTCTGGCTCATCCCGGGGGGATTGGGCCATTCCTGCTGCTCCAAGCACCCCGGGATCAGTGGGATACATGTTCCAGACACCTCCTGTTCCCTGTTACAGCCCTGGGATGGATCTCTGGGATGGATTTCCCACCCGGCACATCCCAGGCAGGTTCAGCCGAGGGTGAAGTGTGGCTGATGAGCCATCTCCCCTTCGCTGCTCTGCCTTCCCAGGGAGCAGGAGCCTCCATGGATCTCTGGGAGCCTCTCCTGCTCCGATGAAATCCTTCTCCCACAGGGTGAGTGGAGCAGGTTCCCCCACCCTGGGATCCCTTCAGAGCTGTGGAATGTAGCGCTAGATGTGCCATCCCAGCTCTCAGAGCGATTCCAGCTGCTCCAGCTGTGCTTGCATCCATCATCACCCCATCCTCTGCCCTTGGAAAGGGGCTGGGGCTGGGAGTGAGACCCCCCGGCAGGGAATGGCAGCACTCCGTGTTCCTGGCGGATCCGGGCTGCTGCTTCCCTGGAAATAGACCCTAATTAGGCACCACCCGGTGTGGCGCCGCTAATTGGGCAGGAGAGCCGGAATTCTCTGCCCTATCAGGTGCTCCGAGCCAGGGAGGGGTTGTTTTGGGAGGAGGGAATTTCGGGGACTGCCGACCCCTCTGCTGCTCCAATCCCCCTTTGGAGCTGCTCCATCCCTCACTGGAACCAAAACGCCACTTTCTCACCCCGGGTTCCTGGGATAAACCAGCACATTCCCATCAAATTTGGGATTGAAATCTCTGTGTTCCGGCAGGGAAAGGAGCAGCTCCCCCCTCCTCCGGCAGCTCCCTGAAGATGCAGCTCCGACTCTGTCGCTAATGGAACGACATCCTCGCTGCTCACCTTTAATTAAGTGAGCCTCACATCCCTGGGCTTAATTAACTTCTCATGGGCTGATGACTCTCTCCAGCAGCCAGGGAGAGACAGGACTGGCCTTGCATGGAATCATGGAGTGCCAGCATGGATTGGGATGAGGTGGGCTGGGTTGGAAGGGAGCTTCAGGCCCATCCAGTCCCACCATGGGCAGGGACACCTCCACTATCCCAAGTTGGATATCCGCTGTCCAGCCTGGATATGAATATTCCAGGGATGGGGCAGCCACAGCTGCCGAGGTGACTCATTGATAAGATCCAGCTCCTGCCTGGGAAAATGGGTTAAACCCAACAAAATCCTTCTCCACGCTGGAAATTGCTGGAGTTTGCCGACTGTGGAATTCCGTTAACTTCCCGCTGTTCCATTGATTTTCTGTGTTTATTTGCAAAACCTCCGCCGAGTGTCCGAGTTCTTGAACAGATTCCCAGAGCCATCAGCTGCCGCTTTCCCTGCACCGGGAATGTCATTTTTATGGGACAACAAAGCGGGATTTAATGGGGGCTGACAGGGCGGCGGTCGGGGCAGTTTGGGTTGGGCACTTAAACGTTCCCATTATCCAGCTCCTGGCACAGCCAGGCTGTGCGCTGAGAATTCCCAAAGGGAATTGGCATTTTGCAGCAGCAGCAGCAGCAGCAGCAGCAGGAGGATGTGAGGACTTTGTCACTGCTGGCACATCCGGGGCTGGAATGGTGCAGCCGTCGGTCCTGGCACAGCACTAGGGGGTCTGTGCTGGTGACCCCTTTTTGGGATGACCCCTTTTTGGGGTGATCCCGTTTTAGGATGGTCCCTTTTTGGGGTGATCCCTTTTTGGGATGATCCCTTTTTCAGGTGGTCTCTTTCTGAGGTGGTCCCTTTTTGGAGTGATCCCTTTTTAGGGTGATCCCTTTTGAGGTGCTCCCTTTTTGGGGTTGTCCCTTTTAGGATGGTCCCTTTTTGAGGTGCTCCCTTTTTGGGATGGTCCCTTTTGGCGTGGTTCCAGTGGCTGCAGACTCAGTGGAGCTCTGGTGAGGACTCACATCCCACTTCCACAGCTCCTTCAGGAATTCTCCGCTGTCCCTCGATCCCCTGGCACTGCCAGGTGACGCCGAGGCCACCCAGGGCTTTGCCATCCTGCTTCCCGCGCTCCGGAGGGATGGGATTAGGGATTTAACAGCCTGTGCCAGACAGACACTTAACTAAGCCATAAATTTGGAGTTCGTTAGTGAGGATTAATTAGTGTTTGCACAGGGCTTTGCAGCGCGGAGCCGCGCTCGGTGCCGGAGCTTCACCGTGACCTTGGTGAGGCTGGGAGAGTCTCGGTGCCTGGATCCATCAGATGCCACAGACAAGAAGGGTCCAGGAGTCACCCCAAGGATTTGGGGACTGGGAGTGCTCTGGCAGAAGCTGGAATTTGGTAAAGCGGGAGCTATGCTGCCCTGGAAGGGGCACAGGGAGAGGCTGGAGGTACCATGGCAGATCCTCTGTGCTCATTCCGAGCTCACACTGCTCCAGGGATCTGCTTTGGGGGGCAGCAGGTGCTGAACTGGGGGGCTAAGGCTGCCCAGTGCCACCCCCTTGGCTGAATCCTTCAACTCCACACGGTGACTTTTCTGTGGAGCGACAGTAGTGATTCCATGGCTCTGGGAAATGAGGAGCTCATCATCCCACTCTCCCAGCTTCTCTGGAGCTCTGGGTGTGCTCTAGCCCTGGGGAATGCCAGGGCTCCAGGGGGACATGCTGCAGGAGGAGCTCCTGGCAGCCCCAGGATTTATCCTAGGGCTCCACTGCAGCCCTGGCACAGGAACGGGAATTTTTCTGGCACTGGCTAAATAGTGGAGACACCTCCATCCCCGAGCCCCTCCACCGGGGTTGGGTTGGGTTGAGTTAGGTTGAATTACTTTGGTTTGTGTTGGGTCACGTTGGGTCACTTTGGCTTATGTTGGGTCATGTTGGGTCACTTTGAGTTACTTTGGGTCGTGTTGGGTCAGTTTGGGTCATGTTGAGTTACTTTGGGTCACATTGAGTTACAGTGAGTTGTGTTGGATTGGGTTGGGTTGAATCCCCATTTCCATTGAAAAACTCCCATTTCTCCTCAGCCTCTGCAGGATTTGACACCAGGAGATGCCCTCAGGCAGGGACCGGACAGCCCAGGGGGTCACCCTGCTCACCCCCACCCCAAATTCCCATCCCATTCCCTTCTGGAGCTGCCACTCAGAGATGCCCAACCTGGCACCACAAGGCTGTTGGCATCTCCTCTGGGGAATGTTGGGATTATCCTGGGATTCAGCAGAGTTTGGGAAGCCTGAACTGGGATGGGGGATTGGCTGGCGACCTGGAAGCTGATCCAGGGCGGATTTGGGAATGCCCTGACCTGTGTCCCCTCCCTCTGCAGGACAAGAACAGGAAGCTGAGGCCTCTCTACGACATTCCCTACATGTTCGAGGCACGGGAATTCCTGCGCAAGAAGCTCATCGGGAAGAAGGTACAGAGGGAGCGGACGGGGTTGGGATGAGACTGAGGATGAGGGAACAGGGTTGGGAGGAGGTTGAGGATTAGGGAATGAAGGAGGGGACGAGTGAGATGTTGGAGCTGCCATGCGACTCCTTATGCACAACCTGGAGCTTCTCCACGGGAAATTCGGGATGCACCCAAACCTGGAGTGCCCCTCGAGGGCTTGCACTCCCCATTTCCCAGGAATTCCGCCTCGCTTCTCCCTTTGTTTGTTTCCCTGGCATATTTTCCGAGGCTGGTTCAGAGCAATTCCGGGAATGAGGAATGCGGTAACCAGCGGAGCGCACGCTCCGGATGCAATTTTCCAATGCTCATAAAACGGTCAAATAAAATCAATTCCCTTCGTGGCGAGGCCGTCGCCGCTCGTCGGGGCTGTTTCGGTGCCTAATTGGATCTTTCCAGCTCAGAGCCTGCCTGGGTATTCCGAAAAAATAGGGAAAGGGGAGAAGAGCAGCTTGGCAGATTTTTTTAATGGGAAATCTGTTGTTTCTCGGAGTCAGAAAAGAGTGTGGTGGTGTTGGCAGGATTTGTGATGGGAGCACTGATCTGGAATGGGATTCTGGCACCTCAGTGTGGTCCCAGTTCGAGCCATTCCATTACTGGCGCCCTGTCTCCTTCACTTCCTGTTGGGAGAGGAGCTGGGATGTGGGAATCTGAATTCCCTGTTCCCTGGGAAGAGATGGAATAACATATTGTCCCTCTTGCCCTCTCATCCAAGCCATGGGAATTTTCCAGGCTGGGATTTTCACGCCACATAAAGCCCGGATTTGGGAGTTTTGGCTCTTGTGCCAGAGCCTCTCCCTGTGCCTCTGCGCCCTTCCCGGCCTCTGGAATTTGCCCGGCGGCACGGGATGAACCAGAGGCTGCCCAGGCCACTATGGATTTGTGGAATAAATCCGTGGAGCGTGTCGGGAAGGGGCAGCTCCTCCGCCCATCGATCGCGCTCCGCCGTGGAGCAGCTCCGGATAATTGCGCCGGGCGCGGGAGATGGATCGCGGCTCTTCCCTAATTAACTCTGGGATTAATCGCTCGGCTGGAGGGAGCCGGCAAGGGAGAGCTCCGGGATGAATATTCCCTGTGCTTGGAAGCGATGCTGCCCCATCCTTGGGAGCTGCTCTTGTGGGGTGGAAAAAAAGAGGAGCTCCCTGGGGTGTCCTAGAAACCACCATTGCCCCATGCCTGTCCCCATCCCTGTGTCCATCCCTATGTCCCATCCCTATGTCCGTCCCTGTGTCCATCCCTCTGCCCCATCCCTGTGCCCATCCCCTCCCCTCTCAGAAGGCTGATTCCAGCCGGGAATGCTGCCCATCTCCAGAGCCCTGACCCTGCTGCCAGCACTGATTTCCTGGTGGTTTTCCAAGGCATTCGCCTGTCTGGTCCTCTCAGAGGCACCTGGACACTTCCTGGGATGCATCCCAGGATGCTTCCAGGGAGTCTCCTTTTGGGGTTCCCAACAGCAGCACTCCCAGTGCCAGCAGTGCTGGGGATCAGACTGGGATAAAACAGGGATGGGATTGGCCTGGCAAAACCTTTTGCCTGGGAACACCATCCCAGCCCCGGGAAGAGGGAAGGCTTTGGCAAACTCGAGGATTTTGGGAATGTGGGGCCATTTTTCCTGCGTCTTACGGCAGCGTGGAAGCTCAGGGAGAGCTCGGCGCAGCAGAGATGCCCGGGGGGAAATTTGGGAAGATCCCAGTTCCTGGTGCAGCCGGGGCTGGGGATTCATCCCTGGGGAAGCTGCACCGGTCCGGGAGCTGGAATGCTGAGCCTGGGAATGCGCGGAGCCCAGGAATGTGCGGCAGCTCTGGAGCGTCACGGGAACGGCTGCGTCACCCGCCGCTTCCACGTGTGGAATTGGGCAGGATTTGGCTGCCGGAGAGGATTTGGCTGCTCAGAGCCGCACCGGGAGAGCTGCTCGGGAGCGCTGCTTTCCGCCCGGGCTGCGCTTGGAATGCGCGGCTGCGGCGGAGCGGGAGCCGCAGGGGGCTGGGCTGGATCCCGGCCGAGGCAAACGGGATCGTTCCCGGTGTAATGATCCCAAATTTCCTTTCCATCGCCCTCCTCCCGACGCTTCCCAGCGCGGCACTTCCATGGTTATCCCGCTCCAAGGTCAATCCTGCCCCGGGGGTCTCCGCGGCCCCTCCGGCTGCCGCTGGAGCGGGAGGGAGGAGGAGCTGGGATCCTGCTGGATCCGCTCCGGGCGATGCCGGAGGCGCTGGAGGCTCCCGGGGACTGTGGTGGAGCAGCCTCCGTCCCACATCCCGGCCTTTTCGAGGAAGGATGATGGGAGGATGGAGAGGTGGAGGGGCTTAGGGGAGCAGAGCCGCTCCTGCTCGCCATTCCCGGGAAATCCCGGTCCCCGCAACAGAATGCGTGGGGCGGCCGGGATGAGCCGGGCCTCGGGAGGGGAATTCCTGCTCCGGAGAGAAAACGCATCCCTGGATCTGCCCCGCCGCGCCTCCCGCATCCCCTCATCCCGCCGGGATTATCCTGCAGATCCCTGCTCCCCACCCGTGCATCCCGGCAGGTCTCCGGGAGGGAGACGGGGGGCACCCACCCCCCCCAGCCCCTTCCCCACCCCCCCGGCCCCTCCACCCGGCACGAGCTGCCAGGGAAGTAAAAATATTCCCTGGAGCGGGTGACGCCGGCGGCCCGGGAGATCCGCGGGCGGCCCGGGTATTTATAGCCTGGCAGGTCTGGGCTGCCGCCCACCCCCCATCTGTGCCCCCCCGGCCCCCCCGTGTCCCCGCGGCCCCTCGGAGCCCCCCCGTGGGAAGAGGGAATAGCAGGGAATGGCACCGGCACGGCCCCGAGCCCCCCGCCCTCCTCATCCCAAAGGTGGGGCTGCTCCCGGCCCTTTCCGCGGGATGAACGCCCCCTCCCCTCCCTTCTCCTCCCCCCGGCTGCAGGCAGGCCCCAGAGGGGTGGCCCTGCCCCGCTGTCCCCCCCTTGCATGGGGACACATTCCCGCTGCCATGGGTGATGTGCCCAGAATGTCCCATTGTGAGCTCCCAGCCCAGACCAGGGCGGGAACTGGGACAGGACCATGGCTGGCACTGGGGGTGTCCCCAGCACCCTGGGACCAGCTGGGGACACCCTGGGGATCCCACCTTGGGGACAGTGAGCTGGGATCAGCCTCGCTGGGACCCTGATCCTGGGGACGATGTGCTAGGAGCTCCATCCTGGGGACAATGTAATGGGAACTCCATCCTGGGGATAATGAGCTGGGAGCTCCATCCTGGGGACAATGTAATGGGATCAGCTTCACTGGGACTCTGATCCTCAGCACAATGAGCTGGGAACTCCATCCTGGGGACAATGTGCTGGGATCAGCCTCACTGGGACCCTGGTCCACGGGACAATGAGCTGGGATCAGCCTCACTGGGACCCTGATCCACGGGACAATGAGCTGGGATCAGCCTCACTGGGACCCTGATCCGTGGGACAATGTGCTGGGAACCCCACCCTGGTGACCCCGTATGGCAGTGCCCCAGCTCCGTGCTGGTGATCCCAGGCACTGCCAGCTCCCCGGCTGCTGGGGTGACATTGGCGGCGGTGGCTGCACGGAGCCCGTGCGGTGCTGCTGTTCCCGGGGCTGGATGTGCTCCCGGGAGCAGAGCTGCCGGAATGATTTAATCCACCCTGACTGCAGCTGACCTTGGAAAGCCGCCCAGGCGCGGCTCGGGCTCCGGCTGCTCCGGGGGGAGTGCAGCCCATGGGGACCCTGCACCCCTCAGCCCAGCCACCCCTTCCCGGCCCCTCCGTGGCAACATTGCCCTTGGATCCCGGGAATGCTTCACCTTCTGTCCCCCTGCCGGAGCTGTGGGGTGACAGTGCCACCTCTGGTGTCACACAGACCTGGCTTTGCCCTCGGATGATCCTGGGCGTTGTCCCTGCAGCGCCAGCTCCTTCCAGCTGAGCAGGATCCCCAGGGCTTTTCCCAGCTTTCCAGCCACTTTCCCAAGTCTGGAGGAATCCACGGGGTTGGTGTGACCCAAGAGTGGGACATGGAACTTCATGGAATCATGGAATGGTTCCACCCCTGCCATGGCAGGGGCACCTCCTGCTGTCCCAGGCTGCTCCAAGCCCCAGTGTCCAGCCTGGCCTTGGACACTGCCAGGGATCCAGGGGCAGCTGCAGTTTCCCTGGGAAAGCTGTCCCGGTGCTCCACTTGGCCTTGTGGGACCTCATCCCATTGTGCCAAGGATCCTCATCCCATTGTGCCTGGATCCCTCTGTGCTGCCCTGCTGCCCCTGGGCAGATCCAATGCAGTGGGATACAGTGGGATACAATATGGGGCTTTCCTGCTGAGAGGTGACCCCATCCCATCCCATCCCATCCCATTTTCCCACCCCATCCCATCCCTCCTGATTCCTCTCACCCTGTTCCAGTCCCGGATTACCCCGATCCCCGGGATCCCCGTCCCCCTCGGGCTGCACCATCCCCTCCACTGCATCCCCAGCCAGGTGTTTCCCACGCCAGCCGCTCCCGAGCCAGACATTTCAAAAGCCCTGGAGCAGCTGAATTCCCAACCTGCCTCTCGGAGTAATCGGCGTCTCTTTTTCCCCTCCAGTGGTTCCGACGGGAGCTTTGCTGTGAGGAATCGCTGTAACCGCTCCCCTTAATTGGCTCTTTCCTGCCGGAGCCCCCTCTCCGCACGGAAAAGCCTCGGCTCCGGCGCCCTGCCAGACGCTCCGACCTTTTTTGCATTTTGATGTTGGTTTAATGAGTGATTTTTGGGACGAGCCGAGGGTTTGAAGGGGTTTAGGGATGCTCCTGCCTCGCCTGTCTGGCTGCCTTTGGCTCAGCACAGCTCCAGCCACGCGGAACGGGAACAGGAACGGGAATGGGAATGGGAATGGGAATGGGAAAGGGCTTGGGGAAAGTCCAGAGAGGCCAAGTGCAGCCCTGGAGCGGCAGTGCCGGGATGTCCCCAGAGATCCCCACGGCATCCCCGTGCCACCCCCTGTACCCCCAGAGCCTCTGGCTGCTCCAGCTGATCCCGGGAAAGCAGTGAGGATGGAGCTTCCCTGGGGAAGCAGAGTGGTCGGATTGGGTGGGATTGGCATGGAAATGGTGCCTGCGGATGTGGGATGTGATGCTGGGAACTGCTGGAGGCAATGCCTGGAGGAGGGAAAGTTCCATGGAGACCTTCCAGGGCGTAAAGGAGCTCCAGGAGAGCTGGAGAGGGACTGGGGACAAGGCATGGAGGGACAGGACACAGGGAATGGCTTCCCAGTGCCAGAGGGCAGGGATGGATGGGATCTTGGGAAGGAATTCCTGGCTGGGTTGGAATTCCCAGAGCAGCTGTGGCTGCCCCTGGATTCCTGTCAGTGTCCAAGGCCAGGCTGGACACTGGGTCTTGGAGCACCCTGGGACAGTGGGAGGTGTCCCTGCCATGGTGGCACTGGATAGGCTTTGGGGTCCTTCCCACCCAAACCATTCCGGGATTCCATAACCTCTGCACATCCCAGCTCATCCCAAGCCCTGGTGCAGTGGGAGATGACACATCCAGCAGGATCTGCCCCCGAGGTGTTCCCAGTCCCTGCTGTTCCCCCTGTCCCTGTCTGGGATTCTGGAATGATGGCAGCATTGTCCCAATCCCTCCCGGCAATTCTGGGGACACCGTGGGATTCCGGGACAGCCTGGGATGCTCCTGCCCTGCCACAGCCCCTCACATCCCTCCTGGAGATGCTGATTCGGGGTGACAATCCCGGCAGAGCGGGAAGCACTGCTCCCATCCACCTGCCATGGCAGGAATGCCGTGTCCATAAACCGGGAAACACCAGGGCTGGCTGAGCCTCGGGATCCCCATGGAGCTCTGGGGACACCTGGCAGGTGCTGGGATCCCAGCTGGGATCTTGTCCTGCCTGGGAGGCTCCTGGTTTTGTGTGCCTGGAAGCTCTGGTGGTGCTGGAGCTGCTGGTAAACTGCTCTGTTCCCTGGGGAAGCAGAGGGGCTGCAGACTGGCAGTGGGAATGTGGGCATGGAGAGGATGAGGATGAGGGGTTGGCTGGCTGATCCCAGGGATTTGGCTCGGGATGTGGGCTCTGACTGTCCCTGTGTCCAGGTGAACGTGTCTGTGGATTACATCCGCCCCGCCAGCAGTGCCACCGACACTGTCCCTGCCTTCTCGGAGCGCACCTGTGCCACCGTGTCCATCGGCGGAATGTGAGTGATCCCTCGGGATTGGGCCTTTCCCCCCTGGAATTCCCACCTCAGCAGGGCTGCCTGGGCTCGGAGGGTGGCTCACTCCCCATTCACCTGGGATCAGCTCCCATTCCCGGTGTTGTTGGGTTCTGTGGGATACATTGGAATGCTGCTGCCTGGGACCCCCCCATTCCTGCCCCCCAGCTCCAGCAGTTTTGGGGGATATTGGGATGAGGTTCCCCCAGTCCGGCCACCTGGGGGGTGGCATTGGAGGAGTCCCTGCTGTGTTTCACGGGATGTTTGTCCTTCCCAAGGGACCTCTGCCTGATTTCCCTCCTCCAGAAGGTTCAGGAGTGGGGGCTGTTCTGGAGCAGCCACCCCTCATCCCGAATTTGTGGTTTTTCCCCCTCAGGACACAGGGTGCCGTTGCCTCGGGCACATCCCTGTGGAGAGGCCGAGCCTCGGGCTGGCAGCAGCTCTGGGAGCTGCGTAGGGAGGATTTGTCATAGGCCCTTGGTTGCTTTCCCAGTTTTTTTTCCCGGTAGCAGCTATTTTGGAAAGCGCCCAAAGCGCTGCAGCGCTGCCTTTGCCTTCCCTGATCCAGGGGCTGTGAGAGCTGCACTTCCCTTCCCTTCCTTTCCCTGCAATCCCTTCCCTTCCTTTCCCTGCAAAATCTGGGAGAGCTGCGTTTTCCTGCCCCTCATCCACGGGCTGGGAGAGCTGCCTCTGCATTCCTGGGATGTTCCCAGCAGTTCCGGTGCCATTCCCGATAGCAGCATCCTGAGGTGTTCCCAGCAGTGCCTGTGCCATTCCTGATAGCAGCATCCCGGGATGTTCCCAGCAGTTCCTGTGCCATTCCCAATAGCAGCATCCCGGGATGTTCCCAGCAGTGCCTGTGCCATTCCCAGTGCTGCATCCCGGGATGCCGGGGGTGGAACAGAGCAGGGTCTGTGTCCCGAGGCCTTTGCCAGGCTGGGATGGAGCAGGGAATAAAGCCTGGCTTGTCCTCCTGGAGTGTCCGCCCGGCATCTGGGCTGGGCTGAGCCTGCTTGGAATTCCAGGCACGGCGGCGCCGGGGAGGGAGCGAGGGCAGGAGCTGCAGCCCCGATCCCAGCTCCGGGCGCTGGGAATGGTGGGGCTGGAGCGCAAACCTGCCTTCTGCTGGATCCCTGCTCATATCCCTACTCATATCCCTGCCTGGATCCCTGCCCACATTCCAGCCTGGATTCCTGTCTACATCCCTGCCTAGATCCCTGCTCACATCCCAGCCCCTATCCCTGCCTGCATCCTGCCCATTTCCCTGAGGGATCCCTGCTCAGATCCCTGCCTGCATCCCTGTCTATCCCGGCTTGTATCTCTGCCTGGATCCCAGGATTCCTCCATCCCACTTCTCCCTTCCATGTCCTCCATGTTTCCGGCCTGATCCCTGCCCTAGGAATGCTGGTGCATCCCACAGCATCCCACAGCCTTCCATGGCATCATGCATTATCCTCAGAAAAAAAAGCTCCTAAAAATCCCTAACCCCAAACTTCAGGAGCACCGTGGGCTGTAATTCCAGGTGCAATTCCCATCAGGAGCAGGGTGTTCCCTTCCCTGGGGGCAGCAGGGCTGGATGATACAGTTTGGGATGATTTGGAGTTTGGGGGTTGGGATAGGTTTGGCATCACTGATCCAAATCCCAGTCCTGATTCCAATCCCAATCCATGCTGGGCACAGGCTCTGGTGGGATGAAACCCCTCCAAAACTTTCTTTGGGAAATGAGCTGCAGGAGGAGCTTAAAAATGGACATTTTTGGCTTGAAGTTTCCAAATTGGCATTTTTCAGCCTAAGGAGATTTTTCCCACCATATTCCCAGTCTTTAATCTGGGATTAATTGGGGGGGGTGCTCCTCCCCTCCAGGCCTCAGCTCCAGCTCTGCTTCAAGAGCTTTGTTTGGAGGTCGGAATGAGGGGTT
This sequence comes from Entomyzon cyanotis, assembly GCA_024500445.1. NCBI lineage: Eukaryota > Metazoa > Chordata > Aves > Passeriformes > Meliphagidae > Entomyzon > Entomyzon cyanotis. Next base: position 4,535,303 of record JAKEPQ010001019.1, read on the forward strand.
CCCCCCACTCCCCGGGCCAGGATGGAGGAGCAGATATGGAATTCATGGGCTGGAATTCCTTCTTGGAGCTGCTATCCTTGTCTCCTCTTCCTTGCCCTCCCTCCCGCAGTTGGATGGCTGTGGTTCCATCCCGCTGCTCCTGGGGTGCCAGGATCAATCCCCACGGGAATTCTGAGCCGTAAAAGCTCTGAATCCAGAAAGGATCTGGGCTTTTCCCAGGACTTCCAGCCCAGGGGGGTGTTTTGACACTGGGAAGCAGCAGGATTTCACGGCTGGGAATGCTCCAGAGCATCCAGTGGCCCAGGGAGGGGACAGGGGGACACTCTGCACACCCCTGTCCAGGATGCAGCTGGGATGAGGAGAGGGATGTGTTTGGGATGGGGTGTGGGACTCAGCTGGGATGGGGAGCGGGATTTGACTGGGGTGGGGAGTGGGATATGTGGGATGGGCAATGCCAGGGACCACTGGGAGCCACCCTGTCCCTTCCCTGGCCTCCCCCCAGCTTCTGCTCCTTCCCAACTAGCCAGAGTGCCCATTCCCAGATGTTCCCATTCCCAGATGTGCTATTCCCGGTGTGCCCACTCCCAGATGTTCCCATTCCCAGATGTCCCCATTCCCGGAGTGCCATTCCCAGTGCTCAGCATTCCCAGCGCTGCCGCAGCTGCTCTGGCTGCAGCAATTCCCTCGCTTGCCAATCCCGAATTTTTTGATTCCTCCCCCTGCTCCGAGACCTAATTTCGGCTCCCGGTGATGGATTTGCCCTTCCCCCTCCTCAGGAAGGGGCACGCCCGGGATTCGGGAAGGGATCAGTCCCTCCATCCTCTGGATAGATCCACTTTTTCTGGGATATGGAGGGAATTAGCGGGGGGGAGGGGGGTGGTAATTGGAGGAGAATTAGGGATGCACCGGCGGAGAAGAATTCATGGATTTGCTTAAAGCAGTGGAATGTGATGGATTCATCCCTGCCTTGCACATTCCCCCCTTGCAGAAATTCCAGTTAATTTGGAGAGGCTGCTCCAAGCCCCTATTTTTGGGAATGGGGATGGGGGGTCTCCCTGTCCCTGCCCCCCAAACCAGTGCCCAACTTCTTTCTCAGAAAAAAACATGGGATGGGGGAATCAGGGAGGTTCCTGTAGTCTGGGGCACATTGCTCCTCTGGTTTGGGGGGGTTTGGGGGGAGCTGGAGATGGTGTTCCCCCTCCCAAAGCAGTGCCCACCCTGGAAAAAAGTGATGGGATTGGGAAATCAAGGAGGAGCTTCCTGTGGCCTGGGGATGCTGAGCCTACTGGGTTGGGGGGAGTTTTGGGGGAATTTTTGGGAAGGGGGTTTGGGGTGCTCCTGGGAGACCCCCCAGGAGGAGAAGCCAGGGAGGAACCCAGGTCGCTGGGATGGGATACAGGGATGGGATGCAGGGATGGGATGCAGGGATGGGATGCAGGGATGGGATGGGATACAGGGATGGGATGGGATACAGGGATGGGATACAGGGATGGGATACAGGGATGGGATACAGGATGGGATGGGATGGGATGGGATGGGATGGGATGGGATGGGATGGGATCTTCCCACCCCATCCAGAGCCGGGGGTGTTCCGACACTGGCTGTGACACCCAGGGCAGTGCCAACCCCCCAGTTCCCAGCCTGATTCCCGATCCAATCCTGCCCCATTCCCATTCCCGCAGCAACATCGCAGAGGCTCTGGTGAGCAAAGGCTTGGCCACAGTGCTGCGCTATCGGCAGGACGACGACCAACGCTCGGCGCACTACGATGAGCTGCTGGCGGCTGAGGCACGGTCAGTGAGGGGTTGGGAGTGGGATTGGGATTGGGAGCGGGGTCGGGGTCGGGGTGGCCCAGGAGGGGCAGAGCTGCTCCGTGTCCCTTCATGATGTCCTGTGTCCTCCTGTCCATCCCTGCAGTTCAGGGGATTCCCTGCCCTGTGTCCTACTTGGATCTGGGGGAGCATTCTTCCCATCCCTGGCATTCCAGGGGCCCCCGATGCTTTTGGGGATCCCTGGGAGGGGCAGAGCTGCTCTGTGTCTCATCCTGGCCGTGTCCCTGTCCCTCCATCTGTCTGCCCCAGCTGTGCACGGCACAGGTACACAGGATCCAGCTGTGCACTTTCCAGCTGTGCATGATTCAGCTGTGCGCGATCCAGGTGTGTGTGATCCATCAATGCACAATCCAGGTGTGCACGATCCAGGTGTGTGTGATCCACCAATGCACATTCCAGCTGTGCACAACCCAGCTGTGCACAATCCAGCTGTGTGTGATCCATCAATGCACATTCCAGCTGTGCACAATCCAGGTGTGCACAATCCAGGTGTGTGTGATCCACCAATGCACATTCCAGCTGTGCACAATCCAGCTGTGCGTGATCCATCAGTGCACATTCCAGCTGTGCACAATCCAGCTGTGCGTGATCCACCAACGCACATTCCAGCTGTGCACAATCCAGGTGTGTACGATCCAGCTGTGCAATCCACAGTCCTGGCACACACGATCCAGGTGTGCCCAGCCTGGCTCCCCACAGAGAGGACTCCTCCCGGATCCTGGTGCCCCTGGATCTCCGCAGGGATTGCTGTTCCCAGCTGTGCTGGCAGCCCCCAGCTGTCCCCCTGTCCCTGTCCCCATCCCACACTCCCGCTGGCCCCTGGAGTGGCCACGGACACCCTTCCCTCCCCGGCCCAGCTCCCTCCGGAGGCGGCTCCGTCACGGCTGAGCCCGGCGGGAATGGTGGGATGTCAGCTCCTCCTTGGCAGCAGATCCCGGCACGGTGCCGAGAGCCGGGAAGAGCAGCTTGGAGGGGGCTGCGGCACCTTCACGGGCAGCGCTGGCTGCTGCGGGAAAAGGCGGATCAATCCGGAGAAAGCTGCTCCCATTCCCAGCCCTGCCGTGCCCGGGCGGTGGGCGGCCGGCAGATTGCTCAGAGGCTCCTTCCCAACGCCTGGAATGTGCCTTTTGGGAAGCCTGGCAGGAAGTCAGCAGCTCGGAGCTGTGGCAGGGGCACCGGGATTCCGGGATACAGGGCTGGGATGTGGCACCAGGAGCTGGATGCAGGGCTGGGATGTGGCGCTGGGATAGTGGGATACAGGACTGGGATACTGGTATATGGGGCTGGGGTGTGGCACCTGAAGCCAATAGAGCCACACTCCGGGGTTTGGGGGTTCAGCCTGGATGTCCCCAGATGGAAATGCCAGATGTTCCTACTCGATCCCGGAGCAGGGCCGGTGGTGGAGGTGGCTCATCCATGCCAGGAGCTCTGGCACATCCCAAATCCGTGATGGTGCTGACTTCACTCAGAGGAGCTGGCGGCTCCAGGACAATGCCAGGAGCAGTGGGAATGAGGGATTTGGGATGAGGCTGTGGTGCAAGGCCCAGAGCTCCCAGTGGAGTGAGGCTCGGAGCAGTTTGGGGAATCCCTTCAGCATTCCCAGCTCTTCAGAGAGCCTGGAATCACATCCCAGACTGTTGGGCTCCACCGGAATCCCGACACACTCCAGCCTTTCCCAAGACCCTGGGGCAGGAGGGGACACTCCTTGTGGGGACCTCGGTGGCCTCATCCCAGGGGAGCATCTCAGGTGAACATCCCAGGGGAACATCCCAGGGGAACATCCCAATCCCTGCATCCCTGCACCAACACAAGGATCGGGATCCGGGTCTGGCATCGGGTCTGGATCTGGCACAACTCCAGCATCCCACTGGTTTCCCATGCACTCCATGCCCTCCACATGCAGCCTTCCCCCATCCAGGCTCCCCATCCCCTCCTGTTCTCCATGGAAAGCCCTTATTCCCATAGTCCCTGGGATCCTGTGGGCTCTCCCAGTGGGTGCCTCCGGCTGTTCCTGGAGCTGATTCCCAACATTCCCTGTCCTCCCCAGGGCCATCAAGAACGGGAAGGGGCTGCACAGCAAGAAGGAGGTGCCGATCCACCGCGTCGCCGACATCTCCGGAGTAAGGATCACCCTGCGGCACGCGGGATGGGCAGGAATTCCACTGGGATAAAATGGGATAAAGCCCCACACAGCGCCTCTTGTTTTGGGAGGTTTTTCCCTTTTTTCCTTGGGTAAATGAACTGGGAATTGCCCCAGGGAGCTTCATGGCCTGGGAGCCAGGAATGCTGCTGGGGATCCCCCAGCTCTGCTGAGGGGATTTGGGGATCCCAACACCTCCTGGCAGAGCTCGTTAAGTTCTCCTTAATTACTATTGCTGAGGATATCTATGGAGCCCTTTGCTGCTGGGATGGGGAGCAGGGATCCCAGGAAGGGGGAGGTACAGGATGATCCATTAGGGGTGGGGAAATAGAGCAGGATTTGTCCTCCTGATCCAGGCAGCTTCCCTGTGATGTGCTTGGGATGGATTTTGGGGGGTATTTTGGGATGTATTTGGGGTTTTGGGATGCATTTTGGATGGATTTGGGGATGTGTTTTGGGATGTATTTAGACTTTATTTTGGGATGTATTTGGGATTTTGGGATGTATTTTGAGATGTGCTTTGGGATATATTTAGGATTTACTTTGGGATATATTTGGGATTTTGGGATGTATTTTGGGATGTGTTTTGAGATGTATTTTGAGATGTGTTTTGTGATACATTTGGGATATTTTCAGGATGTATTTGGGATGTATTTTGGACTGTATCTGGGATGTATTTGGGGTGTATTTGGGGTGCACGGCCCATCCCAAGCTGGGATCGCTCAGCTCCATGCCCAACTCATCCATCGGGATTCCCAAGGGTCCCTGATCCGTTTTTCCCGGCAGGACACGCAGAAAGCGAAGCAGTTCCTGCCGTTCCTGCAGCGCGCCGGGCGCTCCGAGGCTGTGGTGGAGTATGTGTTCAGTGGGTCCCGCCTGAAGCTCTTCCTGCCCAAGGAAACCTGCCTGATCACATTCCTGCTCGCAGGTGAGCCGGGATTGTACTGCGGGATTCCCGGGATTGTACTGCGGGATTCCTGGGATCCACACTGCAGGATTCCTGGGATCCACACTGCAGGATTCCCAGGATTGTACTGCGGGATTCCTGGGATGAGTACTGCAGGATTCCTGGGATGAGTACTGCGGGATTCCTGGGATGAGTACTGCAGGATTCCTGGGATGAGTACTGCAGGATTCCCGGGATTGTACTGTGGGATTCCCGGGATTGTACTGCAGGATTCCTGGGATTGTACTGCGGGATTCCCAGGATCAGCACCACAGGATCCCCAGGAACATTCCAGAACATTCCCCCAGACTGGGGGGCCTCAGGCTGTAATGTCCCAGTTAACTCTGGAGCCCCTGGGTCAGACTGGGAGGGGTGGGAGAAGTTGGGATTTGGAAGGATGATCACCCGGAAATCCTGGGAAAGTCCAAACTGAGGAGCAGGTAGGGAATCGCAGGATGAGGATGAGGATGAGGATGGGATAAAGATGGGATGGGGATGAGGATGAGGATGAGGATCTCAAATCCCAGGCATTTCAAGGCAGCAGAGGGTGCCGGGATGGGGATTCCCATTCCTTGGATGTGGATCCGTGGCTGGGGGGCTGCAGGGGCTCATCCTTGTCCTGTTTCCATGGCAACATCTGGGTGTGCCGATGACCCCAAGCACAGATCAGTCACACTCAGGAAAAATTCCATTGGCGTTCCAAGGATCCAATCCCAGGATCAAACACTGGGAAGGGCAGGAGCAGCTCCCACATGGTGAATGTTTATCCTGGTGGGAGCAAGGATGGAGTCTGGGAATCTTTGTCCATCCCTTTTCTCCCGGAGTCAGGAATGTGTCCTGTCTCCATCCCTATGGACACCAGCACTGGGATGGGGCTTTGGGAAGTGGGATTTTCCATCCCTGCTCCCAGTGATGCTCCCAGTCCAACCAGGAACTTGGGATAACCAGGAATGGTGCCATGGGATCCCCTTTTCCCCCAGCCCTGCACATCCCAGAGCCTTTTCCCATTGGTGCTCCGGATGCTGCCGGATCCTGGAGCTTCCTTGGAGTTTCCCAGTCCCACCATCCCTGGAGCTGACTGCAGAATGAGCGTTCCCAGCTCTATTCCAAGCTGGCTCCTGCCCTGTGGAATTCTGTCCTAAACCTGCCTTTCTCCGTGTGCTCCTGCCTGGGAATATCCCGGGATCTGATCTATCCATTGGCAAAGCCAGCAGGAAATGCTGGGAAAAGGTGGCTTCCACTTCCTGGTCACAGAAATGTGGGAATTGTCAGGAGTGATGGAACTTCCTGTGCTCAGGAGGAGGGATTGGGATCCACTGGAATATTTCTGGAATCCCACAGAACCCATGGGATCCATAGGGATTGGAAAGAGGGACCAGCACCTCCCTGGAGTCCCAGAGCCCATGGAATGCACAGGGAATGGGATCAGGGTCTGGCAATCCCTGCTGCTGGTGCTGCAATCCCTGCTGCTGGTGCTGCAATCCCTGCTCCATGGTTCTCCTCTTTGGAGGTCTCTGCTCCATGGGAATTCCTGCTCCACTGGGATTCCTGCTCCACCCTGCTCTGTTCTAGCAGGGATTGATCCCTGAAATCATTCCATCCCATAGAATCCCACAGGCTGATGGCCACAATTCCAGCGGGACCTTCTGGCTTTTATTTTCCCTGTTTTTTATTGGATTTCTCCCCGGTGCCATTCCCAACCCTCCTCTGCCAAGCCAGGAATAGGATAAATATCCGCCTTTTATCAACGCCTGCCTTTTTTATGGATATCAAATGCAAATGAGCACCAGAAAGAGATGCCAAGTCCCTTAAAATGTGACTCCAGGGATGCTCCCGAGGGAGCTCATCCCGGCTTTCCAGCTAAAATAGATCCGTCGGAGCACTATAAATATGTGCAAATACAGGCGCCGGTTTAATCCCGAATTCCTTTCTCCCGGCAAAACTCCGGAGCCTGACGCCTTCCCGGAGCGGGGGCTGGGAGCGGGAGAATTCCCGAGGGATGAGGAGGCACCTCCGGGGATGTTGGAATGGCCACGTGGCTCCAGGGGGTCCCAAAACCTTCCTTGTAGACAGCAAAATTTTGGGATGGTGAGGCTGGGATGGCAATCCGGAGTTTTTCCATGTGAACATTCCCACTGTGGGGCTGTGCCAGTGCTGTGCCTGTCGGGATCCGGAGCAGATCCTCGGCATTCCAGTCCCACTCCCGCAGTTACCGGGTGTCTCCTCCCTCCCACTTGCCTCCCTTGCTCCCAAAATCCATAAATCCCACAGGAGATCAATCCCTGGTGCTCAGCCCCGGCACAGCCGATCCCTGCCCGGAGCCATCCCAGATCCTGTGCTGGGTGCAGCGAGGGGGGAACTGCTTAAATCCTGGGAATTGAGGCTGGAAGGGTCTCTGCTCCAAGAGGTTTTCCCTGGAAAGATTCACTTCATCTGTTCCCACTGTTGGCTGGGGAGGCCCAGCCCCTCCTGGAATCCCAGTGCGGGATTCTCTGGGGATGCTGTGGGATATTCTGGGATGCCTTGGGATGCTCCAGGATAGTCCAGGGATGCTGTGGGATACCCTGGGAGGTGGCAGGATGCTGTGGGATACCCCAGGATGCTGTGGGATACCCAGGGATGCTCTGGAATGTCCATGGGATGCTCAGGATACCCTGGAATGCTGTGGAATTCTTGCCCCCATCTCTCCTGCATGATTCCTGGGTGGAGTCACAGCCCCACAGCCCCTCCATCCCATCCCCGGCTCGGCAGGATTGTGCTGGAATTCTCTGGGAAGCCCAGGGGAGCGCGGTGGCTGCAGCTTCCAGCCGCATCCCTCATTAATCCGTCACGGCTTCCCGGGAAGAGTGGCAGAGCCGCGGATTCGGGATTAGCTGCTATTTTTAAAGTGCTGGAGAACTTTTCCAGGTGCCAAGCGTCCTCCTCCCCTCTCCTGCCAGCATTCCCGGCGGGATGAGCGCCCAGCCCATCCTTTGGAGCTTTCTCTTTTCCAGAACCTTCCCTGGGGTGGGTTTGGGATGAGGATCTGGAGTGGGATCCCAGCATGGAGGAGCTGGGAGCTGGCGTAGTTCAAGGATTCCAAGGCTTCCTTAGCTCCTTCCGTACTGTTTTGAGGGAAAAAATTCTATTGGGGTCCATGAGCCCTCCTGGCCCCTTCCACGGAGGAGGAAGAGCAGCTCCAGCTCCTCATTCCCATTCCCAGTGCAGTGCTGGGGGATGCTCTTTGCTGGAGAAATTTGGGATCATAGCCAGGGTTGGGATCAGAGCCATGCCAGAACCCACCCAGTGCTGGCAGGAGGATCCCAGGGTGATCCCAGATTTTGGGGGGACTGATGGCTCCAGCTCATTAACAAAGATCCCTGGATTTCCTGCTTCCCATCCTACATTCTGCTGTGTTTCCAGCAATCTCCCTTTTCCAGAAATCCCTGGTTTTGGGGATGGAGGATGTTGATGCTGTGAAGGGCCAGGACAGGTTTGGGAAGCTCCTGCCAGGTTCCCTGGAAATGGCTTCCCTTGGAGGCAGCACAGCCTGGGAATGGGGACTGGGATGGGATGGGATGGGATGGGATGGGATGGGATGGGATGGGATGGGATGGGATGGGATGGGGATACGGCAGGGATAGGGAATGAGGATGGGACAGGGATGAAGATGGGGATCCAGTAGGGATGGGGATACAATGAGATGAGGATGGAGACAGGGATATGGCAGGCCCAGGGATGAGGATGAGGATGAGGATGAGGATGAGGATGAGGATGAGGATGAGGAAGGTGCTGGTGGCACAGGGACATTGTCCTTCAGGTGTTCCGAGCTGCTCTGAGTGGGATCTGTGTCCGTGTGTCCCCAGTGTTGGTGACACTGACGTGGCCCTGGGGATGTGGCACCTTGTCGCTCGTGGAGCTGCAATTCCCAGCACTTCATTCATTATGCAAATTATGTAAATGATCTTTAATAATGCAGGACTTCCCTGTGTTCCGAGCCAGGGCAGGGGGATCCTGGGGGCAGCAGGAAAAGGAGGCGAGGAGGGGCTGTGACTGGGGTGTCCACATGTGTCCCTGTGTCCCCATCCCTGGTGGGTTGTCCTCACATCCCCATCCCCTTTTATCCCATGTCCCCATCCCTATTTGTCCCTGTGTCCCCATCCCTGCTGCTCCTGGGCTGTCCCAGTCTCTCCCACAGCTGTGCCACTTCTGGACCCTCTCGGAGCCCCACCACGTCCCACTTGTTCCCAGTGTCCCCTTCCCAGTGTCCCCTTCCGGGGTTGCCATTCCCAGTGTCCCCTTCCTGGTGTCCCCTTCGTTCCCAGCTGCTGACAGTGCCCCGTTTTCCCGCAGGGATCGAGTGCCCGCGGGGCGCCCGGAACGCGCCAGGGCTGACGCAGGAGGGAGAACCCTTCAGCGAGGAGGCCACGCTCTTCACCAAGGAGCTCGTGCTGCAGCGGGAGGTACGGCGGGATTGCGGGATCACCGGGATCACTGGGATCCGGGGGGGATCCAGGGGGATCTGGTGCATTGGGAGATCTGGAAGGATCTGAGGGCAGTGGCCGTGAGGGCCTGAGGGTGCAGTGATACCCAGAGATCCTGGGATACCCAGAGATCCTGGGATATCCGAAGTGTCCTGTGGGATATGGAGACATCCCAAGTGATCTTGAGAGATCCTGGGGATACTGAGAAATCCTGGGAATAATGAGAGATCCTGGGGGATCCTGAGAGATCCCAGGGGATACTGAAAAATCCTGGGGATACCAGGAGATCCTGTGGGATCCTGAGAGATCCTGGTGGATCCTGAGAGATTCCAGGGATCCTGAGAGATCCTGGGGGATCCTGAGAGATCCCAGGGATCCTGAGAGATCCTGGGGGATCCTGAGAGATCCTGGGGATACTGAGAGTTCTGTGGGCAGATGCAGGATGGATGTGTGGCTGGATGTGGGGTTTGATGCAGGATGGATGAAGGATGGATGTGGAGCTGGAAGCCGGATGGATGCAGGATGGGTGTGGGGCTGGATTCCAGATGGATCCCTGTGTTTGAGCCTGTTCCCATTAATATCTCCCAATATTAAAACTCCCTGGAACTCCTGTGATTTTCCTGATTGAAGCTCCAGAGCTCAGGGCCCATTTTGGGTAATTATTCTGTGATTCACAATTCCAAGGCGAATCCCAGATCCCCCCGGCTGTCACGGCCCCCCTGAGCAAAACTCAGGGATTGATGCGCCCATCCAGATGTTGGGTGAGCACATGTGGGCATGGATAGAGATGGGATTTACGGATCCAGATGTGGCCATGGCTGCAGACACAGTTGTGGGTGCTGATGCAGATGTGGACACAGCTGAAGCTTTGGGCATGGATCCAGATGTTGGCATGGATGCAGTCATGGGTAGGGATCCAGATGTGGTTTGTGGGTGCAAATGTGGCTGCAGTTCTGGATGGGGGCGTGGATCCAGATATTGCCATGGGTGGAGATGTGGACACAGGTACAGTTATGGTCGTGGGTGTGCAGATGTGGGCGTAGATCCAGCTGTGGATGTGGATCCAGATGTGGTTTGTGGGTGCAAATGTGGCTGCAGTTACAGATGGGGGCCTGGATGCAGATATTGCCATGGGTGCAGATGTGGTGGACACAGGAACAGTTGTGGTCGAGGGTGTGCAGATGTGGGCATAGATCCAGATGTGGATGTGGATCCAGATGTGGTGGCAGCTGCACGCCAGCAGTGCCAGCTGTGGGGACACTGGGATGCAGGGACACGGGAATGCAGGGACACGAGGACACGGGAGTGCAGGAAGACGAGGACACAGGGACACAGGGACACGAGGACACTGCAGTCGTCCCCCTCCCTGCTCAGCATCTCGCACTGCCGGGAATTGCTGACCCGCATCCCAAGGGCTTCGCTCCGTTGCCTCGGCACATTCCGGAGGCTCTGGCGATGCACCTGCCCGCGAATGTCGTGGCAGGGAGGCCAGATGGGATCGGAGCTGCTTCCCAGGAATGGTGTGGCAGGGAGGACACGTGGAAGCTTCCCGGGAATGTTGTGGCAGGGAGGCCACGGGAGGATGGGCTGCTGCCCAGGAATGTGGTGCTGGGGAGGCCACGTGGAACTGGGGATGCTGCGTGGGAACTGGGGATGCCAGGCAGGAATTGGGGATGCAGAGCAGGAATTGGGGATGCAGGGCAGGAACTGGGAATGCCAGGCAGAAACTGGGGATGCAGGGCAGGAATTGGGAATGCAGGGCAGGAATTGGGGATGCAGGGCAGGAATTGGGAATGCCAGGCAGAAATTGGGGATGCAGGGCAGGAATTGGGGATGCAGGGCAGGAATTGGGAATGCCGGGCAGGAATGCTGTGGCGGGGAGGCCACGGGAAGCAGCCAACTCCCAGCTCCAGCTCGGGGCCCTGGCGCTGTCCCCGCGGTTCCCACGGTGGCCCCCGGCCGCGCATTCCCGCCGGCAGCCGATTCCCGATTCCCTGCCCACCCCCACAGCCGCGGGATATTTTTATCCGGCGGCTCCGGCTGCTGCTGACTCACGGGCCCAGAGCCGCCGCTGACAAACCGGCCCCGGAGCGTGGGGAGCGGGAGGGTGCTGGGATGCTCCGGCGGGATCACGGCTCCCGGGGAGCCCAGGAAGGGCCCAGGGGACCCCCGGGTGCCCCTCGGCTCCTCCGCAGCCTCACCGATCCCGGCAGGAGCTGCTGATCCTCTGGGAACACCGGGAAGCTGCCCCAGCCCCCCCACATTCCTCCGGTGCTTTTTGTCCGCTGGAGCTGTGGATTCCCAGCTGGTCAATGCCATGCTGATCCCAACCCCAATTCCCGTGCTGATCCCAACCCTGATCCCAACCCTGATCTCAGCACTGATCCCAGCACTGATCCCAACGACAATCCCAACACTGATCCAACCGCCGATCCCAACCCAAATTCCCATGCTGATCCCAGCCCTGATCCCAACCCTGATCCTAACCCTGATCCCAGGGTCAATCCCAACATTGATCCCAATCCCAGGGCCAATCCCTATCCCAACCCCAATCCCAGCACTGATCCCGGCACAAATCACAGTCCCAATCCCAGTGCCCATCCTAGCCCTGTGCTTGGGGCATCTGCCATATCCTACTGCATCCTCCCTCATCCCACCTCATCCTCCCTTATCCCACCTTATCCTCCCTCATCCCACCTCATCCTGCTCCCTCTGGAACCACCAGTGCCAGCAGGGGCACCAGGAGAACCCCAAATTCCACAGCTGTGGGGATTCCTGTGACACTCCCTAAAAATCCCTGTCTTTAATTAGTCAATATTGGCTTTTTCCCACATCCCAGCGGTTGATTCCTGCCTTGCTCCAAAGGAATCAGGCCAGGGAAGGACCTGGGGGTGTCTGTGGGGTTGGGGGTGCCGGAGGGATTGTCCTTAACAAGCTGGATAGGATGGAATTCCTGGAACTGGGAGCTGGGGGTATCCAAGAACCAGTGGGATTTGGGATGAGGAAGAGATTGGGATGGGATGGGATGGGATGGGATGGGATGGGATGGGATGGGATGGGATGGGATGGGATGGGGAAGAAGATGAGGATGGGGATGAGGATGGAATAAAGGTGAGAAAGAAAATAAGGATGAGGATGGGATGGGGATGAAGATTATTAACTCAGTTGCTCTAATTTTGGGCTAAAATTGATGCAAATAAAAACCATAAATCCCTCCAGCCCCCCTGCAGAATTCCCAGGATTTTTGGGATCATTCCCAGCAGGCCCTGGTGCAGGGAGGAGTGGGGGGAGCACAGCTGGGGCTGGGGGTTCATCCCTCTGAGGAGGAGAAGGAGGAGGAGGAGGTGTTGGCATTCCTAGATTGGCCCAGGTGGGAAAATTCAGGAATAAAGGGAAAAGCAGGAATATGATTTTGGGGAAAGCTGACCCGGATTCGCCAAAAATAGCAAAAATCCTAAGAACGCCCAAAATCCCAGCGCTGAACCCCAACGGCTCCGTGGTGACGGGGGGGAGGGGCTCAGCCCCTGGGTGTCCCCAGGACCTGGTGGTGGCACAGGGGGGTGGCACTGCCCCTGGCACTGGGCTGGAGGTGGCACCCTGGGGACACCAGTGCCATCGAGGGGGCATGTGTCCCCACCCCAGCACATGGAACATGCCGTGTCCCTGTCCCTGTGTCCCCACAGGTCAGAGGGTCCCGCTGTCCCCATTCCCCTGAACGGGAGATCCCAGTGTCCCCCTGGACCCACAGTGTCCTGGCACAATGTCCCAATGTCCCCACAGGGCCGAGGGTCCCTGTGTCCCCATTCCCCAGAACAGGGCATCCCCGTGTCGCCTGCACTCGGGGGTCGCAGTGTCCTGGCAGTGTTGGGGTCCCACTGTCCCCCCTGGTGTCCCCCCCGCTGTCCCCCCGCTGTCCCTCCCGGTCAGGATCAGCACCGCTGGTCAATCCCGGTCCCTCCTCCCTCCCTCCCATCCCAATTCCAGCCAGGACCCCCAGCCTGGCAGTGACCCCCAGCCCCACTCAGGGGTCCCGCTGTGCCCACCCGGAGGGGCAGCTCTTGTCACCCCCCCCAGCTCCTGTCACCCCCCATGTCACCCCAATTCTCCTCACCCCTTCCCCTCCTCCATCCTCTCCCTCCATCTCCCTTCTCCGCTCTGCGATTTTTCCAAAGCTTTTCCTGCTGAGAGGACAAAAAACCCCTTTCAGGCTGCCGGGAAGGGGGGGAACCCCGCGGCCCCCCCGAGCCCCCCCGCTTAACCCCTCGGGCACTCGGCGTTACAAATTTGGAACAATATTTATTAAAATACAAAAATACACTTGTTTTTTTTTGTTGGATTCGTGGTACAGTCGGATCCTTCCGGCGTTTACAGCCCGAGAGGGAACTTCTGCATCTCCTTCCCGCCTTCCTCCCCCCCCCCCGGACACCCCCAAAACCAAAATTTTAGCTCAGCTTTGCCCCGCCCCCCTTTCTGAGAACATTTTAAAGCTAAAATGAGAAATTAAAGTAATTCCAGCTCCCAAGCAACTGGGGGGCTCCCCCTCGCTGCTGCCCGACCCCCCCGACCCCCCCCATCCCCTCGGGACCCCCACGAGGCACTTGGGGTCCCCACCGGGACCCCCCGGCGCCACCTCCAATGCTGGTGGCCCCCCCGTTGTCACCCCCCCCCGAGCCCTTATTTCTCCCAGCCCCCCCCCGTTCCGTGAGCAGCCCTTGGGGGGGTGTCCCCATTGTCCCCATTGTCACCCCTCCCGGGGCAGGGGGGGTGTTCCCCACTCCCCCCCCAAATAAAAGGACTAAAAATGCCGTTTTTAGCGAAGGTGGTTACAATCATTCGTCAGGTCTCCCGTGGGGCCCCCCAGCCCCCCAGGAGCCGTAGCCCTGTGCCGGGGGGTCCGGGGGCCCGGGGGGTGACAAACACCGTGGGAAAGGGGGTGCAGAGCAAAGCGGGGGGGCACCCGCTCTCCCCCTCCCAAGTCCCCCCGAACCAACCCCCCCCCGGCGCTTGAGGGGTTTTTCCCCTTCCCGTGGGTTTTTGAGGAATTTTTTGCTTGAATACATTGCAGACGTCCATCCCCAGTTCCCCCCCGTCCCCCCCAAAACATCCCCCCCAAAATCCATTCCTTTATTGCATTGGGAAGGTCTTGGCGCGGCGCCGACATCCCTCTCCGCTGACGCCGGAGCCGCCGGCACGCGGCCAAGGGCAGCGCCGCGGGGGTGGGGGGGCCGACCTCACCCCCCCCCCCCAAACCCCCAAAAACACCCCGAACCCCCCAAACCCCACCCTGACAGCTCCTGCCACCGCTCCGGCGTCCCCCGCGTCCCCCGCGCCACGGCACCGCTGCTCGTCCCCGAGCACGGGGATTTTTCCTCTTATTACCGATTATTTTTTTTTTCCTCTGTTTCTCCTGGTTTGTTTTTTTTTTCTGTTTAAATAGAACCTGCGAGTTAGAAAATAGTGGTTTTTTGTAGGAGTTTTGGGTGGGTTTCGTTAAATTTTAATAGAATCTGCTGCTCTTCTCGGCCCCGAGGTTGGCTATAGAAGCATGTACACGAAAAAGAGTCTCTCCCCCCCTGTACAAAAGTTGTGTCTATTATTGAGGAATTCTCCTGGTTTTCCTTAGTATTGAGGAATTCTCCTGGGTTTCCTTCTTTTTGGAGTTCTGCTTTTGTGCATCTATTGCGTTTATAATAATTCGGGGCCGGGGTTGGAGGAGGGGGGGGACGACGACCCAAAAAAAAGCAGGAAAAAGCCCCCAAAAAAGAGTCATATCTGGGTTTCCTGAACTTTCTCCTTGGGGTGGGTCTGGATTAAATAGGGGTCAGCCAGGGTGGTCCCAGGGGGGTGCAGGGAGTTGCCCAGTGCGTTCTCTGTCCAGTGGGCGCCATGGCCATGGCCGGCCTTGTAGGTGTTGTAGTTGAGGTGCTCGTGGATGTTGGGCAGCACCACGGCCCCCTCCCCAGCCCCACCAGCCGGGGTGGCTGAGGGCGTGGCCGCGGTGGCCGGCGCGATGTCCTCGTCCACCTGGATGATCTCCACGGTGCGGGCGGCGGTGACGGTGCTGCGCTGCTGGTGGCGCTTGCGGAGCTTGTAGAAGACGATGAGCATGGCGGCGGCCAGCAGCGTCACGGCCACGAAGCAGCCGATGATGATCTTGGTGGTCTTCATCACCTCATCCAGGCTGGTCTGCAGCTTGTCGCCGGCGTCGGCCGTGGGCACGGCCACCTGCTTGGGCGGGCGCGTGGTCTGCACCAGCACGGTGGTGGTGGTGGTGTAGGCTGGCTGGTAGCCTGTCGAGGTGGTGGGCACGGGCTTGGTGAACTTGGGGGACACGTCCTCTGGGGAGATCTCGGTGGTCTCCACCGTGACGGTGGTGAAGAAGCTGTAGTTGGAGGTGTTGAGCTCAGCCGTGCTGACGTTGAGGAAGGCCGAGGCGTTGGAGTTGCCGGCCACGTTGGTCACCATGCAGGTGTAGAGGCCGGTGTCGCTGAGCAGCACGTGTGAGAAGTTGAGGGTGCCGTCGTTGAGCACCGAGAGGCGCGGGTGGCTCGAGGCGTGGCTCAGCACCGTCCCGTTGGGCAGCAGCCACCGCACCGAGGACATGGAGGGCGTGCGGCAGCGCAGCTCGGCCACACGCCCCTCTGAGATGTTGAGGTCCGCGGGCGCGTCCATGATGAAGGGCGCCGAGCACTGGAAGGAGGTCTGGTCCACCTCCACCAGGAAGCGACCCCGCATGTGCAGTGGGGCGTGGCAGCGGCCGCAGCAGGTGGAGTTGGTGGGGATGTACTCCCGCAGCCACCACGACAGCCAGAGGATGTCGCAGTCGCAGTCCCAGGGGTTGTGGTGCAGGTGCAGCTCCACCAGGTAGCGCAGCGGGGCGAACAGGTCATGGGGCAGGGACGACAGGTTATTGTGGGCCAGGTTGAGCTCCACCAGCGCCGTCAGGTCATCAAAGGCGTTGCGCTCGATCAGGTTGATCTGCGAGTTCATAATCCAGAGCTTTTTGAGGGATTTGAGCCCGTGGAAGGAGCCCGGTTTGATCTCGGGGAAGTTGTTGCCCGACATCTCCAGCTCCTCCAGGCCCACCAAGGGTGTCAGGTTGGGCATGTCCTTAATGTTGCACATCCCCAGGTTGAGGTACTTGAGGTTGTACAAGCCCTCGAAGGCGCCCTCAGAGATATACTCGAGCTTCTTGAGCTCGCCCAGGTCGAGGCGCATGAGGGAGGGCACGCGGTTGAAGGCGTAGCTGGGGATGCTCTCGATGGGGTTGTTGCGCAGCCACAGCTCCCGCAGCTTGGACAGGTACTCGAAGGCCCCGCTGGGGATCACCGTCAGCCAGTTGTCGAAGAGCTCCAGGGTGTTGAGGCTGGCCAGGCCGTTGAAGGCGCCCACCTCGATCTGCCGGATGGCGTTCCTGCCCAGCTGCAGCACCTCCAGGTGGTGCAGGTGGCGGAACGTGTCCGCCTGGATCATCTGGATGTTGTTCTCCATGAGGTTGAGATAGCGGGTGTTGGAGGGGATGCCGGGGGGCACCTCGGCCAGGCCGCGCCGGGTGCACACCACCTTGCTGAACTGGTTACTGCAGGAGCACACCGAGGGGCAGCTCTGGGGGCCCGGGGAGGCGGCGGCCGCGGCCAGGAGCCACGCGTGGAGGGTCAGGGAGGCGGCCAGGAGCCGCGGCCAGGTGCGGTGGCGGCGGAGGTGGTGCACAGTTACCTGCCACAAGAGCTTCATGGTGTGGCACGTTCATCATTCACCATCGTCTGGGGATGGCGGCGAGAACAGGAGAACGGGCTGGGGCCCCCCCCCCTCTGCCGGCTCCCACGAGCTGGGGGGCCCGGCTGGCCGGAGGGGGGGGGGTCAGGGTCTGGGGTCGGGGGGGGGAGCTCTGAGGGAAGCGGGGGTGGGGGGGGAAGGAGGGAAAAAATTAAAATCGAGGGGGGAAAATCAGCGGTAGGTGCTGGGGGGGTGGGGGGAGAGGAGGAGAAGGAACCCCCCCCCGCCCGGCCCCGCTCGCCAGTACCTACCTGGGGAAGGGGGATCGGGGGGTCCGGGGGGGCGCGAGGCGAGCGCGGGGGGCGCGGGACCGATGGGGGGGGGGGGCCGGCTCCCAAAAAAAAAAAAAAAAAAGACAAAATGGCTCCTGGAGGCTGCGGTGCAGGATGAGGGGGGGGCCGGCCCGGCTAAGCGGGGGCTCGGCAGCCCCCGACCGCCAACCCCGCGGCCTCGCACCTCCGCCCGTGCGGCCGGCCCGGGGGGCTCGGCGGGGCCGGCATGGCCAACCCCCCCCAGGCCGCGGGGAAAAGGGGGGGGGAACGCGGGGAAAGTGGTGAAAAAGGAAATAATTAAAAAAAAAAAAAAAAAAAAAAAAGAAGCGGGGAGGAAAGGAAGAATTGGGAAAAGGGGAGGGAGCGGAGGGGAGAAAAAGTGGGAAAAAAAAAAAAGGGAAACGGGGAGGGAAATGGGAATGGGGGAGAAAAAAATTTGGCGAGGAAAGGGAAAAGGAGATAAAAAGGGAATAAAAATCTAAAATCAAATCAAATCAAGGTAAGAACGGAAATGGGGATAAAAGTTAAAATAAGGCTAAAATCAGATGAAAAACTAAAAATAAAAATTCAAAATATTTAAAAATAAATCCCCAAACAACCCGGACGAAACCTAAAAATAAAACAGGAAAATAAAGATTAAAAATAGGCCGAAATAAATAAATAAATCGCGGGGAGCCCCCCCCCGGGAGAGGGAAAAACGCGGTTCGGGGAGGGAGCGGGGGGAGGAAAGGGCGTCGGCGGGGGGGGGGGAGATGCCGGCGGGGGCACCTCCCGGTAGCGGCGGCGGCTGCGCTGGTGGCGGGGCGGGGGGTCCCGTCCCGTCCCCTCCCGCGTGTCGTTCCCGCGTCCCCGCGTGGGTGTCGCGTTCAGCGGCGGCGCGGGGCGATGGTGGCGGTGACAGCGGCGGTGACAGCGGTGGCGGTCGCGGTGCCGGCGGGCATCCTCCGGTGGCGGGGGCCGCGCGGGGCGGTGCGGGCGGTGCGGGCGGTGCGGTGCGGGGCGGTGCGGGCGGTGCGGGAAGCAGCCGCGCAGGCGGCTGGCTCATCCTTTTGTCCTTCAGTGCGAGCGCGGATGGATTGCTGCTGCCGCCGCTCCCGCTGCTCCTGCTGACGCATCCCGGCTCCGCACAGACCCCCCGCGCCCCCCCCGCACCCCCACCCACCCACCCACCCGCCGCGCTCCGGAGGGGCCCCCGCCGGCCCCGCTTCGGCCGGTGCGGCGGCCCCGGAGCGGTTTTGTGCGCGGGGAGGGGGATGCGGGATGCGCCGCTTCCTCCTCCTCTTCCTCCTCCCTCCCGCCGCCTCCTCCTCCTCCCCCTCCCCGCAGCCCCGCTCGGGGCTTATGGACGGGGGGGGTAACTCCCTGAGAGACCCCTCCCCGGGGCCGGGGACGGACAGAAGGACGGACGGACGGACGGACAGAGGGAGGGAGGGACGGAGGGCCGGGGGCAGCGCGGAGCTCGGCCGCTTTAAGGTGACGGCGGGGGGGTGACTCGGCTCCATCCGCGGAACCCCCCGGTACCCACCCCGATCTGAACGGGGGTCCCTGAGCCCCCCACTCCGCGGGGCTGAGACCCGACACGAGCTCTGGCAGCCGTGGGGAGCACAAACCCTGCAGTGGTGGAGGGGGTGACACGGGGTGGCTGCGCCGTGGCTGGGGACAGTGACCACGGCCTGGTGCCATTGCTTTTTGGAGCCCAGGCTGGGCACTGCACCCCCAACGGTGCCTTGTCCCCTCCCTCCTCCTGGGACTGCTGTGTCCCCCCCAACCCCTATCAGCAGCCTATTGCTCCCCCTGCTCTTGGTGACACTGGTGGCACTTAAAGCTGTCACCGGAGAGTTACCGGTGGGTGGTGGGGACCACTGTGGGGCTGGTGGCCCCCTGGGAACACCCTGTGTGGCAGCACCCCAGGACTTTCCTGTCCTTTCTCACTGGGGTCACTGTCCCCGCAATGGTGGCATGTCCCCAGAGGGCTGCAGCTGCTCCAGCAGTGTCCCCCCCAGGGGCTGTAGGACTTGGTGGCCTTGTGTGCCCCATGGGTGGGTCCCATATGTCCTGTGTCCCCCACAGTGGGCACATCCTGTCCCTGAGTCTATCGATGTCCTACTCATTCCCTGGGCAGTGACCCAGTGGTGACACAGGGAACAGGGATATTGTTGCCACCCGGAATGTCACCCTGTGGCACTGGGGAGGTGCCACAGCTGGGGCCCTGACCCCAGGGACCAGCCTGGCACCACCATCCCTGGGGACAGTGGGTGACCTGGGGCCATGTCCTGCACTGTGATCCTGCCACACACTGGCCTCGGCAGGTGTGGTGCCATCTCCGGTTTGGTGCCATGACCAGTGTGGTGACATGGCTGGTGTGGTGACATGGTTGGTGTGGTGACATGGCCGGTGTGGTGACATGACTGGTGTGATGCCAGGACTGGTGTGGGGCCAGGACTGGTGTGCTGCCCTGACCAGTGTGGTGACATGGCCGCTGTGGCGACATGACCAGTGTGGTGACATGTGGTTGTGCTATTTATGGTTCTGTGGCTGTCATGGTGCCAGGGGTGATTTGGTGCTCTGGCCACTGTGGTGCCATGGCCACTGTGGTGACACAAAGCCACTGCGGTGACACGGTGCTGTGTCTGCTACGGTGCCACCACTGACATGGTGTCATGGCCGGTGTGGTGCCATGGCTGCCGCAGTGCCATGAACAGAGCAGTGCTGTGGCCGATGCGGTGTCACGGCCGCTGTGGTGCCATGGCTGGAGCAGTGCCATGGTCAGTATGGTGCCATGACCAGTACAGTGTCATGACTGGCACGATGCCATGGCCAGAGCAGTGCCATGGCCGGTGCAGTGCAATGTCCAGTCAGGTGCCATGGCCAGTATGGTGCCATGGCCGGTGCAGTGCAAGGACAGAGGGACACCACGAGGCTTGGGGAAGCAGCAGGAACAGTCATGGTGGAATGGATGAGCTCAGGCGTGGGACAGGCTCTGTGTCTGGCAGCACCACCGCAAAGCCAAACCCCATTAGTCATGGCAAAGCCAAACCCCATTAACCATGGCAAAGCCAAACCGTGGCAGAGGCCCCAGCTGGGGTTTGACTCATCACCATGTGGCCCATGTCACCCCCAAGCTCAAACCTTGCTGGCCTCGGTGCCTCAGCCACACACCCAGCACTGTCCTATGCCATGTGCTGTCCCCAGGGCCACACTGGCCACGAGTCCAACCCATCCCAGTGTGAGGTGTGATCTGCAGGATGTGATCCTGGGGTAGGGTGTGATCCCCAGGGTGTGATCCCCAGGATGAGGTGTGATCCCAGGGTAGGGTGTGATCCCCAGGTGTGATCCTAGGGTAGGGTGTGATCCCCAGGATGTGATCCCTGGGATGAGGTGTGATCCCAGGGTAGGGTGTGATCTGCAGGTTGTGATCCCAGGATGAGGTGTGATCCCCAGGGTGTGATCCCAGGGCAGGGTGTGATCCCCAGGGTGGGATGCGATGCCTGGGGTGGGATGTGTTCCAGGATGTGTTCCAGGATGTGTTCCAGGATGTGGCAGGTCCTGGTGGCATCATGTACCCCATGCGTGGCTCCCCCATATCCCTTTTCCCCCACAGCACTGCCACCCCTGGGTGACCTTTCCATACCGGGGCTCTGGGCTGGGCCCAGACCCACCCTGGGGGGACACTGTGGGGTTGCACCTTGGGGTCCAGGCTGGGCGCAAGGGAGGCCATCTGGGGGATCCCACCTGAGGAGGAGGTGGCAGTTGGGCAGCCTGGGGTGGGGACAGCCGCCCACGGCTTTTGTGATTCCCGGGGTCCCACAGGTTGAGGTGGAGGTGGAGAGCATGGACAAGGCTGGGAATTTCATCGGGTGGCTGCACATCGAGGGCGTGAACCTGTCGGTGGCACTGGTGGAGCAGGCGCTGTCCCGTGTCCACTTCACGGCCGAGCGCAGCCCCTACTGCAAGGCCCTGCTGGCGGCCCAGGACGCAGCCAAGCAGAGGAAAGAGAAGGTGAGGGGGACGTGGGACCTGGCACTGCCCCAGAGAGATGACCCCGTCCCAAAAGATGGCCCCTCCACGCTGGATGTCCCCACCCTGAGAGATGGTGCCACCAAAGGATGTCCCTGTGTCAAGAGGTGGCCTCACTCCCAGAGATGTCTCTGCCCCCAGAGATGTCCCCACTGTGAGGGGTGTCCCCATGCCAAGGGATGTCCCCATGCCAAGGGATGTCCTTGTGCCAAGGGATGGCCCCACCCCAAGAGCCGATGACCCCACCGCAGGGAATGTCGCATCCCCAGTGAATGTTCTCACCCAATGGATGTCCACACACCAAGAAGAGGCCCCACCACAATGGACATTCCAATCCCAAGAGATGTTCCACCCCAGAGATGTCCCACCCAAGGCACATGATCCCCCAAGCTGAGGCCTAGTCACATTCCCACTGCCGAGTGAGCCCCCCACCCTCCTGTTGCCGTGACCTGGGTGTGACCGGATGTCGCCACGGGCTGTGTCCCCCCAGGTGTGGTCCCACTACGAGGAGATGCCGGTGGAGGAGGTGGTGCCGGTGCTGGAGGAGAAGGAGCGCACGGCCAACTACAAACCCGTGTTTGTCACCGAGATCACCGACGACCTCCACTTCTACGTGCAGGATGTGGAGACCGGTATGGGGGACACGCTGGGGATCCCAGCAGCCAGGGGTGCTCCCCAGACTGGGCATGGCAGGGGGGCATTGGATGGGATGAGGACTTTTGGGTTTGGTGGGCAAACCCCTAAATCCGCATGTCCAGGGTGACATGTGATCACCCCTCCCCCTCCACCCCCAGGCTGTTTTTTGGGACCCAGGCTGGGAGTCCACCACTGGGATCCAGGTTTGGGGTCCAAAGGTTGAGGTCCTGGTGTGGGCTCTGGCGTTGAGGCCCGGGTTTGGGCTCTGCTGTTGGGGTCATTGTTGGGACTTGGGGTTCAGGCTCTGGGCCCACACTGGAGAACGGGGTTGGGGTCGGGTTTGGGGTGGGATTGGGGGTTTATCCTGGATTTGGCCCTGCAGGTGCCCAGCTGGAGAAGCTGATGGAGAACATGCGTGCTGAGGTGGGTGCTCACCCACCCGTGGAAGGATCCTTCGCCCCGCGCCGCGGAGACTTCTGCATCGCCAAGTTCGTCGATGGGGAATGGTGAGGAGGGGACGGGGTGACCCCATGGGTGGGGCTGGGCCAGGGCAGCCCTGGGGGCAGGGTGAGGACCAAATCCCCAAAATGCCCAAAATCCCGTTCTTCAGGTACCGCGCCCGGGTGGAGAAGGTGGAGTCGGGTGGAAAAGTGCATATTTTCTACATTGACTACGGCAACGTGAGTGGCACTGGGGGAACTGGGGAGGAAGCCAGCCCTCCTTACACCAATCCACCCATTAACCCATTCATCCCTCCATCAGTCCATTAATCCATCCATCCATCCACCCACCCATCCAGCCATCCATCCCCTTGGTGTCCCTCATGCTGTCTCCCTCTTCAGTTATGTCCCCCATGATGTCCTCCCCCATGATGTCCCCCCAATGCCCAGTGTCCCACGGTGTCCCCATTGTCCCCGCAGAAGGAGACGCTGCCACCCACCCGCCTGGCGCCGCTGCCACCTGCGTTTTCCCCGCGGGTGTTGCCACCCCAGGCCACCGAGTACACCTTTGCCTTCATCCAGGTGCCACAGGATGTGAGTATGGGGCAGGGGGGCCTCGCCTGAGCCCAGCTGGGGGTCCTGCTGTGATCCCACACCCCAGAGTGGTCCCTGACCTTGAACCTCCCCGTGTCCCACACCCTGAACCCCAACCCTGGGACCCCAACCTGGAGCCTGAACATGGACCCCAACCCTGGGCCCCAAACCATGGACCCCAAACTTGGTCCCGATTAGAAACATCCAACCTGGGACCCAAATGTGTCTCCTGACCCTGAACCCCAGCCCCAGCTCCCCAGCATGTGCCCTGACCCCAATCTGGAGCCCCAGTCCCAGGGTCACCCCAGCCTTGTGATGATACTGAGCCCAGCCCCCCACACCCCAGTCCCAGGGTTACCCCAACCCCACAGTAGGTCATGGGTGTCCCCAAAGCACCTGGGGGTCTGGGAGCTCCCTGAGGGTCATTTTGGTGGCCCTTGAAGATTCGGTGGGTCCCTGAAGGCCACAGGGGATCTCTGAGGGTTTGGGGGTCCCTGACTGACATGGGGTCTCCCTGAGGGTCTGGGTGTCCCCAAAGGCCGTAGTGTGTCTCTGTGGGTGTGGGGTAGCCCCAAAAGCCCTGTGGGGGTTCCCGAGGTCGTGGGGTGTCCCCAAATGCCCCAGGGTGTCCCCGCGGGGTCGCTGCGGGGTCGCTGACGGGCACGGGGGCGCAGGAGGAGGCGCGGGCGGACGCCGTGGACAGCGTGGTGAGAGACATCCAGAACACGCAGTGCCTGCTCAACGTGGAGCACCTGGGCCCCGGCTGTCCCCACGTCACCCTGCAGTTCGCCGACTCCAAGAGCGACGTGGGGCTGGGGCTGGTCAAGGAGGGGCTGGTGATGGTGGAGCCCCGCAAGGAGAGGCAGTTCCAGAAAGTGGTGGGTGCTGGGGGGACAGGGGGGCTGTTGGGGGTGTTGGGTGTGTCCTGAGGGGCACTGGGCTGTTGAGCGGTGTTGGGGCACTGGGGGTGTTGGGTGGGTTCTGGGGGTCACTGCCCCCCCATTGCAGGCACTGATCGATCCCAGCTCGGTGCAGCCCGGGGGGTGCAGGGATGGGCTCCCCCCACCCCTTTGCTGTCCCCCTTGGGACCAAGGGGTCACCCTGCCCTCCATGGACAATGGGGGCTACAGAAGGACACGGGGGGGGGTCTCTGTGCCCAGGGGTGCCCCCAACCCCCCCAAGGGCCAGGAGGGGCTGTGGGGTCACCCTGGACTGTCCCCCCCCCAGATCACCGAGTACCTGAACGCGCAGGAAGCTGCCAAGAGTGCCCGGGTGAGTGGGGGAACCCCAAACCTGGGGGACACCAGCTGGTCAGGGGGCTGGACGTGGCACCCCCAACCCCGGGGTGGTGCTGGGTGCAGCCCCCCTTTTGGGGGTGATGCCACTGGGGTGACCTCTCGGCACCCCCCGTTTTGGGGACCCCCGTGACCCCGTGTCCCCCGCAGCTGAACCTGTGGCGTTACGGCGATTTCCGCGCGGACGACGCAGACGAGTTTGGCTACAGCCGCTGAGGGGCTGGGGGGCCGCCAGGGACCCCAAGCCCCCCTGAGCCCCCCCATCCCGTCCTGTCCCGGGGGGGCAGCCGGGGAGGCTCTGAGCCCTGGGGGTGCCGTGGGGGGAGGGGCACCCCCAGCCCCCCGCCCTGCCTTGGCCCCCCCAACCCCTGGCCTGTATTTAAAGCTGCAGAGGCCCAATAAACGTAGTGAAGCGTCGTGGCTTTTTGGGGTCCCTTCTGTGGTGGGGTCAGTCACCCCCCAGGGCAACTCCCCCCACGCCCTGGGACAAGGTTGGGACCCCCGGCACTGGGAGGGGGGTCTCCCTTGGGGTGCAGCCCTGGGACCTGAACCCCAAATGGGAGCTGGGGGGCTGGATGGGGGTGTGGGGGGCATCGGGGCAACCCCAAAAACAGCAGCCAAACTCCCCTCAGAGCCAATTTGGGCCCTGAAACATGGACCCCACCTTGGGTCCCACTTGCAGGTCCCACCCTGGACCCAAAGCTGGCCCCCCAAACCTGGGTCCCTATCATTGACTCACACTGGCTCCCCAAAAATAGCCCTTGACTTTGGACCCCCACCCTGCGTCCCACCCACGAGCCTGGGACCCAAACCCAGCCCCGAGTGATCCCAAATGTGGCTGCAGACCCTGAACCTCAACTCCGGGTCCCAATCGTGGACCCCACACTGGACCCCTCTCCAGTGCCACCCCTGCCCGTGACCCCCGGACTGACCGGGGGGTGCAGCATCCCCAGCAGAGCCCCCTGTCACTGCACCCCAACGCCAGGGTCACCCCACCCCCGCGGGGTCCCTGTGCGGCCCCCCCCGCGCTGTCCCCGCTGTCCCCGCGCCGCGGATCGATTGGGGGGGGGGGGGAGCTGGAGGGGGCAGCGCTAATTGAATCCGAAGCAAATTAACACGGAGCTGCACAATCGATAATTAACGCCGGACAACGATCGTAATTAACGGGAGGGGGAGGGCGGGGATGTGGCTGGGCGGGGGGGTGGCTGTCCCCTGTCCCATATCCCTGTCCCTGTCCCCAGCCCGGCCACCCTCACCTGCCTCAGCAAAGGGTGGGCCGGTGGTCTTTGGGCACCTTTGGGATCCCGGGGGGGTTCTGGCTGTGTCTGGGGGAGGTTCTGGGGGGATTTATGGAGTTCTGGATGTGTCTGAACCCATCTGGGACTGGGCCTGGAGGCTTGGAAGGGTCCAGGAGATCTCTGGGGTCCCTGGAGGGTTCCGGGTGTGTCTGGGGATCGCTGGGGGACTCTGGATGCAGGGGTGCTGCTGGATGGTGCAGAAGGGTACTGGGCGGTACTGGTCAGTACTGGGCTGTAGCGGTCAGTACTAGGCCGATACTGGTCCCATACTGGTCTGCAGTGGTCCATACTGGTCTGCAGTGGTCAATACTGGTCCGCACTTGTCCATACTGGTCCGCACTGGTCCACACTGAGCCCATACTGGTCTGCAGTGGTCCATACTGGTCCGCACGGGGCGAGCTCCGTCAGCCCGAACGAGAAGGGGAATGGCGCCACCTGGCGGGAATGACCCGAATGACAAACACAGAACAGCGCGGCCAATGTGGACCAGTGCCTGGATAGCCCATCCCAGCGCTGACCAGTGCCTGGATAGCCCATCCCAGCGCTGACCAGTGCCTGGATAGCCCATCCCAGTATGGACCAGTGCCTGGATAGCCCATCCCAGCGCTGACCAGTGCCTGGATAGCCCATCCCAGCGCTGACCAGTGCCTGGGTAGCCCATCCCAGTATGGACCAGTGCCTGGATAGCCCATCCCAGCGCTGACCAGTGCCTGGATAGCCCATCCCAGCGCTGACCAGTGCCTGGATAGCCCATCCCAGTACTGACCAGTGCCTGGATAGCCCATCCCAGTATGGACCAGTGCCTGGATAGCCCATCCCAGTACTGACCAGTGCCTGGATAGCCCATCCCAGTATGGACCAGTGCCTGGATAGCCCATCCCAGTATGGACCAGTGCCTGGATAGCCCATCCCAGTACTGACCAGTGCCTGGATAGCGCATCCCAGCGCTGACCAGTGCCTGGATAGCCCATCCCAGTATGGACCAGTGCCTGGATAGCCCATCTCAGCGCTGACCAGTGCCTGGATAGCCCATCTCAGCGCTGACCAGTGCCTGGATAGCCCATCCCAGTATGGACCAGTGCCTGGATAGCCCATCCCAGTACTGACCAGTGCCTGGATAGCCCATCCCAGTATGGACCAGTGCCTGGATAGCCCATCCCAGTATAACCCATCCCAGTATATACCAGTGCCTGTATAGCCCATCCCAGTATGGACCAGTGCCTGGATAGCCCATCCCAGTATTTACCAGTGCCGGTAAAGCCCATTCCAATATAACCCATCCCAGTACAGACCAGTGTCGGTATAACCCATCCCAGTATAAACCAGTGCCAGAGTCACCCAATCCCAGTACAGTTCCATCCCAGTGTAAACCCGTCCCAGTATGAACCCACACCAGCATAGATCCATCCCAGCACAGATCCATCCCAGTACAGCCCCATCCCATTATAACCCTATTCCATGTCAGCCTCATTCCAGCACAGCCCCATCCCACGATAAACCCATCCCAGTACAGCCCTGTCCCAGTACAGCCCCATTCCAGTATAAACCCATCCCAGTACAACCCCAGTATAAACTCATCCCGGTATAGCCTCATCCCAGTACAAACCAGTCCCACTGTAAACCCATCCCAGTACAGCCCCACCCCATTCAGCCCCATTGCAGTGTGACTGTCCCACCCCATCCGTCCCTGTTCCCTGTCCCCTCTACCAGCGTCCCAGTGTCGCCATGTCCGGGTGACACCATGTCCCGCTGTCCCTGTGTCCCGACTTCCCGGTGTCCCAGTACCGCCACGTCCCCATGTCCCAGTGTCCCCAGAATGTCCCAGTGTCCCCAGAATGTCCCGGTGTCCCCGTGTCCGCATGTCCAGTGTCCCCACTTCTCCGTGTCGCAGGATCCCCATATCCTGACGTCCCGGTGTCCCCACCTCAGCACCCCCTTGTCCCTGCCTCGCGGTGTCCCCACGGCCTCACGTCCCGGTGTCCCCTTGTTCCCCGCTTGTCGCCTTGCCCCTGTGACGGTGTTCCCCCTAGTCGTTGTCCCCCGGGTGTGTCCCCCCTCCGCGGGTGCCACCCCCTGTCCCCCCTGGCCGTTGTCCCCCGTGTGTGTCCCGCTCGTGTCCCCGCCATGGGGTGTCCCCGGTGTCCCCCCCCGCGGGGGTGTCCCGGTGCCGGGGGTGTCCCCGTGCCGGGGGTGGCCGCTCTATATTTGTCGCTTTGTCCCCAGAATAGCGGCAGACGCGGGGGAGGGGGTGCCGCCCCCCGCCCCGCCCCCCGCCCCCCCCGCGCTATTTTTAGCCCCCGCGTGTTTCCAGGGGAACCCTGATGACGCAGTGACGTCAATGCGGGTCAATCGCCGCCGCCGGGGCTCGCGCGGCCGCCACGGGGCCCCCCGCACCCCGGGACCCCCGGGACGCCCCGGACACAGCGGAGCCCCCAGCGCAGCGCGGCCGCAGCTCCAGGTAGGACCGAGGGACCCCGGGGGGGGTTGGGATCCCCCTGTCCCCCCGCCCCTCCCCCCGCTCCGCCCACGGGGGACCCCCGGGGATTCCCCCCAACCCGGGGATACCCCCCGCCCCCCGGGACCCCCCGCCCGCCGGCCCCGAGCACGGCGCAGGGGGAGCCCCGCCAGAGCCCCCCGGGACCCCGCGAGGCCCGAGCCCTGTGCACAGCGCCCCGCCACCCCCGGACCCCAAACCCCCCCTCTGCAGAGCCCCGGCTGCTCCCCAGATCAGCCCCGGGACCCCCCTGCAGCCCCTCAGGACCCCCCGTGCCCTCAGCTCCCCCTCCCGCAGCGCCCCGGGACCCCCGGGAGCCCCCAGCCCCCCCTGCAGACCCCCGTGCCCCCAGAGCCCCCTGCACCCCCAGACCCTCCTGTCCCATCCCCCACCCCCCCATTTTTCCCCGCCCCCCCGGCCGTGTCCCCCACCCCATGGCTCAGGACCCCCGAGTGCCACCCCGCAGTGCCCTACATGTGCTGCTCCCCCTGCCTGGGGACATTTGTGACACCCCGGACCCCTCCTTGTGCCCCCCAAAGTCCCCTCTGCCCCGGGGGCCTCCGGGAGCTCCAGAGGCCACCGGGGGGGGTCACACCGAGTCCCCCCGGGGTGGCACCGCCCTCCCCACCCTGGAGACCCCAAAACCACCCTCGGAGATCTGGAAAGATCTGTGCTGCACGCAGCCACTGTCACCGTCACTGTCACCATCACTGTCCCCCTGCAGTTATCCCTGGGTGCTGCCACTGCTCAAGGACCCTTTGTGTCCCCCCCGGTCCCCTCTGAGCCCCCCAAGCTCTGGGGGACCCCCGGGTGAGGGGGAGCCACCCCTGGGACCCCCTGCACAGCCACCCAGGGATGTCCCCTGTGTCCCCTGCGTCCCCTCCAGCAGGGCTCCCTTGGCATCAGGGGGTGACAGGCGCGATGGCCTCAGCCGCGTCCCCCTGGGGTCGGGTGTGACAGGGGAGTGGTGGCCTCGGCCATGTCCCCCCAGCCTGTCCCACTCTGGCTGCAGTTGTGTCCCGGGGGGATGCAGGGATGGGGTGGCAGCCAGCCAAGTGTCACCATCCCTGTCACTGGCTTGGGGCTGCAGGGTGGGGACAGGGGTTGGGAATGGGGACATGGGATGGGGACGGGGACATGGGATGGGGACAGGGACATGGGGTGGGGACACGGGACAGGGACAGGGCCATGGGCTGGAGTGACCTCACAGGGTGGGGATGACGTGGGCTGGAGCAGGGACACGTTCACTGCTGGCAGGTGACAGTGACTCCTCAGCCCAGGCCCAGGTGACACCAGTGAGGAGCTGAGTGCCCGGCGGTGGCCCTGGAATGGTTCCCAGCTGTCCCTGGAGTGGCACCTCGGCACCAGCCCTGGGATCCCCACAAAGGCCCTCGGGGACACCCAGGCCTTCAGGACCTTGAGCTGGGGACATTGCCATGGAGCGACCAGAGCCACGGACTGAGCATGGGGACAATGACCATCTGCAGAGTCACAGAGCCACTGCCTGGCCATGGAGCATCAGAGCCACAGCCTTGTCCTGTCACCAGCCCTGGGACACGACACAGCAGGATTTGGGCACTGCCACCCAGCCACTGCCACTGAGGACAGAATCGGTCATGGGCAATGTCCCTGCAGCGCTGGGGGACAGACAGACCTGGCAGCCACGGTGACAGCGAGCATTGGCTCCTGAGGTGACACCAAGCATCGGCTCCTGAGGTGACACCAATCATCAGCTCCTCCGGTGGCCTCCTGCCATCCCCGGGTGCTCTGGTGGCTGAGGGAGAGGAGCCTGGGGACACCGACGATGTGCTGGCAGGAGTCGGAGGCACTGTCACTGTCTGCGCCATGCCACCATTGCTCTGTGCCATGTCCCCATCACTCTGTGCCATGTCACCATCGCTCTGTGCCACATCTATGTCGCTCTGTGTCACATCAGCATTGCTCTACGCCATGTCACCTCACTCTGCCACATCCCCATCGGTCTGTGCCACATCCACATCACTCTGTGCCATGTCCCTGTCCCACTGTGCAATGTCCCCATCAGGCTGTGCTGTGTCACTGTCCCTCTGTGCCATGTCCTGTCACATCCCTGTGCCATGTCCCCATTGCTGTGGGACATGAGGCTGCACCACGTTCCCATTGCTGTGCCACCTCCCCTTTGCTCAGGGACGTGTTCTTGTCACACTGTGCCACATCCCTGTCACAATGTGCCATGTCCTGTCCCTCTGTGCCACATCTGTGTCCCTCTGTGCCATCTCCGTCACAGCCACATCCCCACTGCTCTGTGCCACATCTCCACGGTGTCCCCTGTCCCCACAGGGCCATGCCACATCCCCATCACTCAGTGCCGTGTCACTGTGCCATATCCCTGTCAATCTGTCACTGCCCCATCCCTCTGTGCCACCATGCCATCGTGTTGTCCTGCATCCCCATCGCCCCGTGCCACGTCCCTGTCCCTCTGTGCCACCTCCCACGTGTGTCAGCGCCACAGCAGCGCACAGGTGGCAGGTGACACGTGGTGGGTGACACACGAAAGGTGACACACAGGGGTGGCAGCATGCCCTGTCCCTCCCAGCACAGGGGACACTCTGGGGCTGGTGGGGCCCTTGGGGCACGGTGGCCTTGTCCCACCACAGGCCCTGTCCCCGGGGGCTCCGCGTGTCTCCGCCATCGTCCCTCCTTGTCACCTGCTCTTGTCACTGCGCTGCCACCGCGGCGCTGTCGCTGTCCCTCTCGGGTCTTTTTGCGGTCTGGGCTTGCTGTCCCACCCCAGCCAGGAAGCCCTTACCCCAAAAAGCATCCGCGGGGGGTCGAGCCAGCGGGGACCCCCGGGGACCCCAGGTAAGTGCGGGGGACCCCAAACCTCCCCAGCCGCGACTCTTTGGGGACAGCGGGGACAGCGGCATGGGGATAGCAGACAGGGGGGGACACGAGGCCACCACAGATCCTGGCGTGGCTGGGGACCGGCAGAAGGTGACACTGGGGGTGCCGGGGGGACACCAAGCCGGAGTGGCACAACAGGTCCCCAGTGCTCCTAGTTTGGGTCCCCATCTCTCCCCAGTGACAGGGGAGGCGCTGAAGGGCTGCAGCCTCTCTCGGTGATCTGTCACCCTGTGGTGGTGGGGACGGCTGGCCTGGACAGGAATGGGGAGCAGGGATGGGGACAAGAGTGACAGTGGGGACAGGGATGAGGGACACTAGTGATTCTGGCTGGGGAGGACAGAGTCTGGGGACACAAGGGGTGCTGACGCGGACAGGCGCTGGGGACACAAGCGATGCTGGCTGGGACACGACAGGGACAGGGACACGAGGGATGCCAGCTGGGAGTGGACATGCCGTGACGTCACCCAGGTCACCGTGCTGGCTGCAGGGAACCCCGTGTGTCCCCAGTGTCCCGGCGGTGGCACCTGGGGCCCTGCCAGCGGCTGCCGGGCACTGGTGTCACCGGTGTCACCGCCGGCCTTCTCGGAAGGGCCACCACACTGTTTGCCGAGTGTCACCACCGTGGTGACACAGACTCCGGTGTCACCAGCGCCGTGACAGCCCCGCCTGGGCACCCCGACGCTTCCCCGGGTCTGGGGACTCCCACGGGGACACGAGAGGGCCTGCGGGGGCACCCTGGACCAGGGTGGGTGGCAGGGACAGGTTGTGGGGACAAGGGCCACTCGGTTCTCCCCAGTGACAGAGTGTGGAGGTCCCGCGTGCCCCCCAACAGAGCCCTCCTGTCCCCTGTGCCACCCTGGCGGTGTCCCCAGGGCTGGGGGACATGGGTCTGGGGGCTCCGGCATCCCTGGGGACACCTGGGACAGCTGAGGACATTGGTGCTGTGGCTGTTCCTGTCGCCACCCTGTGCCACACGCGGGGACTGGAAGGACATGGGGGGACACGGGGCTGGAAGGGCGTGGAGGGTGGGGGCGACTCGGGGGGTCTGTGGGGACACGGTGAGGGGGGGACAAGAGGAGGGGACACGGCGGGGGGACCTGAAGGGACACGGGGCTGGGAGGGCGCAGAGGTGTGTGGGTACACCGGGGGTGACGTGGGGGATGTGTGGGGACGCGGGGGGGCAAAGGGCGACACGGTGTGGGGTGTGGGGACACAGCGGGGACCCGGGGGGACATGGGCGCGTCACGGCGCGCGGTCACGGCGCGCGGGGGACGTGTCACCCGTGTCACCCCGTGTCACTCGCGGGGCTGTGCTCACCGGGGCACGTCCGCGGGGGGGGAGGGGATGGGCAGCCGGGACCCCCGCAGTGTCCCCAGGTGCCCCGCGCTCTGTCACCAGAGCCTCCTCCCCGCGCTCCCCCTGCCCCGGGACCCCCGCCCAGTACATCCCGGGACCCCCACCCTACACATCCCGGTGCGCTCGGGGCCGCCGGCCGGCCGGACAGAGCTCGGACACTATTCGGCCACTGCTGGGACAGAGCTCGGACAGCGCGGGGGGGTCGGGGGGGGCGGGCAGCCATGAAGTGCCCGCCGCTATAAAGGGGGGCGGCGCGATGGAGCCACCGCCGCGACCGACGGGACCCGCGGGGCGACCAGGTGAGCTCGACACCCCAAAAAACCCCCTCGGCGCCGGGACACCCCAACAGACCCCCCAAAACCCCTCGGCAGCGGGACACCCCTACCCCCCCGAAGGGACACCCCTGCACCGGGACACCCCTGCACCGGGACACCCCCAAGCCTCCTCCCTGGGACACCCCCGGCACCCCCCATTCCAGGACCCCCCATCGTGAGACACCTTCCCCCCCGCACCCCTCACGCCGGGGGTCCGGGCTGTGTCACCCCCCAGCCCCGTGGGTGTCGCCCCCTCCGCCGAGGACCCACGGGGACACTGTTCCTCGCTCCCCTCTTATCCCTGTCGTTGTGCCCCCCGCCCCTGCTGTCCTCGAGGTGGTGGCTAGGCCGTGGCACACCGGGGGTGACCCAAGGGGACACTGTCCCTCCCCGCCCAGGCCGGTGGGGCGGTGGCAGTGGGGTGGCCTGGCGGGGTCCCCATGTCCCCCCATCACCCGGCACTGTCTCGTTCCAGGCTCAGCGAGTGCGTGGAGGCTCCGGTGAGTGGCACTATCCCCATGTCCCCTCGGTTTCCCCCGTGTCCCCTGTCCCCGTGTCACCACCACATTCCCACATTCCCCAATCCCTGTGTCCCATGTCCCCATGTCCCCTCCATCTGCGTGTGCCCCCATCCCTGTGTCGCCCCTGTCCCCGTGTCCCACTCACCCCATGTCTTCCCTGTCCCCTCCATCTGCGTGTCCCCCCATCCCCGTGTCACCCGCACCCCACGTCCCCCCCATCCCCAAGCAGTGGGTGACAAGGTCACCTCAGTGTCCACCCCGCGCCCACCGAGGGCAGGGAGTTCCCAAGGAGGGGACACAACCCTGGGGACCCAATGCCCACACTGACCCTCCCCTTGCCCCCTCCGAGCGGCATTCCCCGCCCACACTGTCACTGTCACTGTCACCGCCTGGTCATTGCCGGGCCGTGGTGGCCCTGGTGACAGGTGCCAAAGGGCTCCGGGAAGGCGTCAGGGACACGGCCCGAGCGGCACGTGCCGGCGGGGACACGGTGGCACGGTGACACGGTGACGAGGGCCCCGGAGTCCACGTGCCACCGACGGCACTTTCCCCATGTCCCTGGTCATGTCCCCTGTCCCGTCCCTGGTGACATCCCTCCAACATTCCCAAGGATGGAGGTGACCGTCGCGTCCCCTCTGCCAGCGCCCTCCACGTGTCCCGGGGGCCGCGGGCGGATTTTGGGGTGCGGGACCCCCCGGTGACACCCGTGTCCCCCCTCCGCAGAGCCCAGCGGGATGAGGTGTCCCGGCGTGTCCCTGTGGGGGCTGCTGTGCCTGGGGGTGGCAGTGGCCGAGGGTCGCCCGGTGCGGCTCGAGAGGGTCCGAGCGGACGCGAGGAGCTTGACCAGGACCCTCAGCACGCGCCTGCAGCAGCTCCAGGTGACCCTGGGGACACCGCAGAGAGAGAGGGGGGCTGGGGCTGTGACAGTGTGACATCCAGCGGGGGGTGTCGGGGACCAGGCAGGGTTCCCCATGGAGGGGGGAAATGCCCCAGATTTGGGGGTTGCTCCTCACTGGGGGATCCTGTTCGGGGTCCCCAGGGAGGTCTGCCATGGGGGAAACCCGCAGATTTGGGGGGGCTGCCAGAAAGGGGCGCTTGTGGCTGGGGGGTGACTGACCCCAAATCGGGGGTCTCCAGGAGAGATGCGGGGGGCAGGGGGGATCTGTACCCCGAGGGGTTTGGGTCCCCAGGGAGGGACACCCATAGCTGGGGCGGGGGGACGCTGTGCCCCAAATTGGGGTCTCCAGGGAGTGTCCCCAAGGCTGGCCGGATGTCCCCCGTGCCCTGACGCCCCGTTCGTGTCCCCCAGCTGTTCCCGCTGACCCTGCGCGTCACCGGCCTGGAGGGGATCCCGGAGGGGTCTCTCCCGGACGGGGGGGTCCCGGCGGGGCTGGGGGGGGCTGCCCAGCGGCTCCAGCTCTTCCAGCGGCTCCTGGGGGCTCTGGCCGGCAGCGACCTGCGCCTGGCCCAGGTGGCCAACGACCTGGAGAACCTGCGCAGCCTGCTGGCCGTGCTGGGGGCCCTGCTGGGCTGTCCCCCACCCCGTGACACCCCCGCGGCCCCCCGGCGCCCCCCCGCCCCGCTGGCCGAGGCGCCGCACACGGTGGCCGGGGTGGCCCTGGCGCGGCTCCGGGGCTGCCTGGAGGGAGTCGCCGCTCGCCTCGAGGGGATCCCCGCGTGTTAGGGACCTTCGGGACCCCCCGGGTCCACACGGACATGACCAGGACCTCACCAGGACCTTGCTGGGGACACCACAACTGTCCCCAGGCGCTGGAGCGACTTCAGCTGCTGCCGGCACTTTTTTCTATACTACTACTACTACTATTATTATTATTATTATTATCATTATTATTATATTTATTTATTTACTTTAAAATAAAGCCTCTTTTCCAGCAGCTTCACTCGTTCTCGGATGACCCCAGGGACAAGGGACCCCCGGGGACACAAGGGCACCTGGGGACAAGGGACTGTGGTGCCAGGGACCCCCCCAGGCCAGGGGGTGACACGGGGACACAGCCCCAGTGACTCAGCGGTGGTTGATGACTCGCTGGTGGCTTTGCCACCCCACGGGCCCCCCGGCCTGGCGTGACCCTGAAACTTCAGCCAAGGTGGGGACATGGGGGGAACATGGGGGGTGGCTTGGAGCTCCCCAGTGAGGAGGAACAAGGGATGGAGAGACTGGGAGAGAGAAATAATGGGGAGAAAGGGGGACAGGGATGGGGGGACAAGAACTGGGAGATTGGGGACAAGGGGTGGAGGGACAGGGTTGGGCAAAAAGGGGGTACAGTGACAAGGGGGACACAAGGACAGGGGGATATGGACACAGGATCTCACACGAGTGTCACTGGCTGTGTCACTCTCTGTGTCCCCTGCAGCGCTGGCCTGGCCCTGCCCTGTCCACAGCCCCACAGTGGGGACACCCCCGGGTCACGTCCCTCACAGCCAAGGCCACCCGAGGCTTGTGGCCACCGGCCATGGCCACACGGGGCCACTGTGACTCAGCCAGGACCTGCAGGGGGACACAGAGGGACCCAGGGGACTCGAAACTCACAGGACCCCCAAGTCCCCGTGGGGTGTCTCCACCACCCCTCCCTGGGGTCCCCCTGCCCCCCCTACCCGGGGCAAATGTTTTGGGGTCCCCAAGGTGGGGGTGACACTAAGAGCCCAAATTTTCCACAAAAAAAATTTTTATTAAAACCCAGGAACAGACAGAGGCAGGAGCACCCCCAAATTGTGGGGGGGGCAGAGGGGACCCAGGGCTGGGTTCCACCCCCAAAGGCCCCCAGGCCCAGCACCCCAAAACCCCTGTGGGGTGTGAGACCCCTGGCACTCCCATGGGGGTTTTTGGGGTGCCAGGGGGGTTTGGGGTGCTGGGGGGGGTCTCAGCTCTCGAACCATTTCCCCCGCCGGGCTGTGGGGGTGTTGCTCCCCAAAATCTTCCTCTTGTACCTCTCCACCAGCTCCTGGAACTTCGCCTCGGCCCCCCCGGGGCCCCCCGGCGCCGCCGCTGGCTCTGGGGGGACACAGGGCTGAGGGGACCCCAGAACTCCCCTGGGCCCCCCAGTGCCACAGAGCCGGGGGGACATCGCAGAATGGGGGAGCCCAAATGGGAGGGTTTGACCCCAAAGCCACGCCGGGGAGAACCCCAAATCCCTACCTGGGGAGTGAACCCCATATCCCTACCTGGGGGGTGAACCCCAAATCCTTACCTGGGGGGGCACCCGGAGCTTCTCTCGCCGCCGAGAGGCCTTGGGGGCTTTGGGGGCCTTGGGGGGAGGTGGCTGAGCCTTTCCTTTGTCTCTTTTCCTGCAGGGAAAAAGGGGGGAATTGTGGGGGGAGGAGACCCTGGGGGGCCCAGAGGGGACAGAGACCCCCGGGGTGGGGAAAGGAAAAGGGGAGGGAAGGAGGAGGAAAGAGGGAAAAGGGAGAGGGGGCCAGAAAGGGAGGAATGGGGTGGGAAAAAGGGGCAGAAGGGGAGAGAAAGGGAGGGGAAAGGGGAGGGAAAAGAGGAGAAAAAGGGGGGCAGAGGGGAAGGAAAAGAGGGAGAAATGGGGTAGGAAAAGGGGTGGAAGGGGGGAAGGAGAGGAAAAGGGAAGGGTGAAGAGAGGGGTGAAAAAGGGGGAGGAAAAGCAGGGGAAAAATAATGGAAAAGGGGAAAAAAGGGAAATGGGGAGGAAAATGGGGGAGAAGGGGAATAAAGGTTGGGGGTCTGTGCCCCCCTCACCTGATTTTGGGGCCGCGGTGGGAGGGCAGTGCCAGCACTTTGTTTTTGGGGGTCCCCGGAGCCCCCCTCTTCCCAGGGCCTTGTGTGCAGAACCCTGCCCAGGGGGTCCCGGGGGGCTTCCCAGGGAGGTTCTGGGTGCCCCCGAGCCCGCGGGGGGTTCTGGGTGCCCCCGGGCAGGGTCTGGGTGCCCCTGGGCAGGGTCTGGGGGTCCCTGGGGGTGCTCCGGGGGTCTTGCAGCCGCCTTGGCCTTAGCCTTGAGCTGTGGGAGAGGAGGGGTCAGTGCTGGGGGCTCTGGGGGTCGCGGGGGGCTCTGTGGGGGTCAGGGGCAAGGGGATCCCATACCAGACCCCGCTGGATCCGCTGCTCCCGCAGCCGCAGCTTCCGCCGATCCTCCAGGGCAAACTCCACGATGGGGCGCTGGGGGGGCACAGTGGGCACCCCGAAACACCCCGAAAATGAGGGGAACACCCCGAAACACCCCAGACACACGGGAGCACCCTGAAATGGTCTCAAGAACCCAGGGGGACACCCCAAAACTAAGAGGACAATTCTAAAGCTCCCAAAACACTGTGGGCACACCCCAAAATCCCCAAACTCGTGGGGGGCACCCTGAAACCCCCAAATTCTGGGGAGGACCTCAAAACTCAGGGGGAGACCCCAAAACCTCTCCAAAGCCCCATGACACTCCAACACAAAGGGGGAACCCCTAAATACAGGGGACCCTGGAAACCTCCCACTGAAACACCGGGGGTAACCCAGGAGAGCCCCCAGAACCCATGGGGCACCCTGAAACACCCAGAGATACCCCAAAATGCCCAGGGATACCCCAAAACTCTCTGAGGCATCCCAGACCCACTGGGGGCACTCCAAAACAGCCAAGGGGGACCCCGGAACGCCAGGGGCAGCGGTGGGGTCTGGATTTGGGGTGCCCCACTGACCTTGTGGGGCCCGAAGAGCTCAGGGTTGTTGTTGAGGCGCCGCAGAGCTGCCAGGGCCTCCTCATGCTCCCCCGAATTCCACGAAGGCAAACCCCAAAGATTGGCCTTGGCCCCGCAGCTCCCGCATCACACGGCACTGGGGAGGGGATGGGGTCACCCCAAAATCACCCAGGGCATCCCAAAACCCACCCAGGGCACCCCAAACCCCACCACAACTCCTGCATTATATGGCACTGGGAATGGGATGGGGTCACCCCAAAAACCCACCCAGGGCACCCCAAACACCCCTGCAGCTCCTGCATTACATGGCACTGGGAATGAGATGGTGTCATCCCAAACCCCACCAAGGGCACCCCAAAAACCCACCACCCAGGGTCATCCCAAAACTCCCCACCTGCCCTGCATCACACGGCATTGGGATGGGGGTTGGAATCTCCCCAAAAACACCCCGGACACCCTCTGGGGAACCCCAACATCACCCAGGGGACACAACAGGGACTCCTCACCCCCTGAACCCCCAAATGCCCCCCAGAACCAACAGAGACCAGTGGAACGCGGGAGGGGACAGTGGGACTGCAAGGGGACACGGTGGGACCTCACCTCTCCTGAAGCCCCAATCACCCCAAATCCCCCCCCAACCCCAGAGGAAAGACCCAGAGCCCTGGGGGGACACGAGAGTGACAGAGGGGGGGACAGAGGGACCCCAACACCCCACCTCCTTGATGAGGGGGGGTCTCCCCGCGGGGGGCCGCAGGAGCCCCCTGAGCAGGGCGCGCAGCCTGGGGGTGTCCAGCGCCTTGGGCAGGTTGTGCAGGCACAGTCGGGTTCGGGACACCCCGATGTTGGGGTCCTGCAGCCGCCGCCGCTTCTGCTCCTCGAACTGGGGGGGCACGGGGGTCAGTGGGGTCAGGGGTACCCCAAATTGCCCGGGATACCCCACAGGGGTCAGCGGGGCTGGGGGCACCCCAAACTGCCTGGGATACCCCAATGCCCCCTGGGATATCCCACCCCACTCACCCGTGCCCGCTTGGCCATGTCCGAGTTGCTGACACCCTCGGCAGCACGGGAGCCTGGGCGGATGGCTAACGGGGGAAATTTGGGATTTGAGGTTATTTGGGGGAATGGGAGAGCCTGGGCGGATGGCTAACGGGGGAAATTTGGGATTTGGGGTGATTTGGGGGAATGGGAGAGCCTGGGCGGATGGCTCAGAATGGGGGAAATTTGAGATTTGGGGAATGGGAGATCCCAGGTGGATGGCTGGGATGGGGGAAATTTGGGATTTTGGGCATCTGGGGGGGTCAGGGGCAATGGGTGAGCACAGGCAGATGTTTGGTGTGATGAGGGGGACAGGAGAGCTTTGGAGGAATTTGGGGGGAAAAAAGGGTTGGGGGGTTTGAGATGGATATGGAAAGTATTGGGGGGCAGAGAGAAGGGGGGTTGGGGATTTGGGGAGCTTCAAGGGGGGACTTGGGGTCAAGGGAAAATAGGAGTTGGGAGGATTTGGGTGGATCCAGGAGGGAGACTGGGGGTCAGGGAGGGTCAGGAGGGTCTGGGGGGGCACTGGGCTCCCCTCACTCACCGCCCTCCCGGGCCAGGTAGAGGTTCCTGGTGCCGCTGCGGGACCGAGCCCCCCCGAGTCCCCCCGGAGCCCCTGCGCCTGCTCCCTGCTCACGGCGAGGTCCACGCGCAGCAAACGCCCCCCGACACGCAGCCCCCCACCCTGCAGGGGACACAGCAGGGTCAGGGGGTGGGACACCCCTGCAGAGGGCAGGGACCCCACACACCCCTTAAACATCCCAAACAATCCCCAAAACCTCCCACACAACCCCAAAAACCTCCCAAACAACCCCAAAACCCCGTAACATTCCTCAAAACCTGTAACATACCCCAAAACCTCCCAACCATCCTCAAAACCTGCAACATCCCCCAAAAACCTGCAACATCCCCAAAACATCCTAAACAACCCCAAAACCTTCCAACTGCTCCCAAAACCTTCCAAAACCTTCCAAACACCCCCAAAAAACTCAAGCTGCCCCCAAAACCTCCCAACCACCTCCAAAACCTCCCAACCCGACCCAAAAACTTGTACTATCCCCCAAAACCTCGCAAACAACCCCAAAGCCCCAAACTGCCCCAAAGCGCCAAACTGCCCCCAAAACCTCCCAAATACCCCCTAAACTCCCCTCCCAAATCCCCTCAATGTCCCCTAAAACCCCCCAGTACCCCCCTAATCCCACCAAAGCCCCCCACACCCCTCCCCAAACCCCCCAGGCCCCTCGGTGTCCCCATCCTGGGGGTCTCTGCTCACCTCAGGCCCCTCCTGAGCAGCCTCGATGCATTTCTGGGCTACTTCTGGGGTCTCAAACTGGGCAAAGGCTGAGCCTGGGGGAACAGGGGGAGCCCCAAAGTGAGGGGAACCCCCAGTGTGGGAACCAACCCCAAATGTGGGACAGCCCAAATCTGGGAACCACCCCAAACACGGGATAATCCCCCCAAATGGGGGATACTCCTCAATGTGGGAATCCCCAAATATTGGAGATCATCCCCTGATGTGGAGCACACACCCCGAAATCTGGGGCATCCCCCAAAAATGCACGACACCCCCCAAAATTGTGAACCCCCACCCAGGGCCCTGCTGCTCCCCCTAACACCCCAGGACCCTCCAGAACCCCTCCCCAAGCTCCTCGCAGGACCCCTCCAGTGCCGGTTTTGGGGTGCAGCCCCACCTAGATCCCCCTGCTCCCTCCCCCTTTTTGGGGGGGTCCCACTGTGGTGGAGGATGACTCAGTGCCCCCCAGCCTCCCCCAGCCCCTCTGCCCACCTCTGGGGGTCCCAGTGCCCCCCAGCTCCCCTGCCCACCTTTGGGGGTCCCGGTGTTGGGGTGCAGCACCAGCCGGACGTAGCAAACCCCCCCCAAACTGCCCCAGGGTCTCCTCGAGCTCCTCCTCCTCAGTGTCGAACGAGAGGTTCCTGGGGGAGCCAGGGGGGCTCAGGGGGGCCCTGGGGTGTCCCCCACGCCCAGGTTTGGAGTCCCCAGCCCCCCACTCACCGGATGAACACAGTCCTGCCCTCTCCCACGTCCGACGGGCGCTGCCGGCGCTTGCGGGGAACCTCCTCTGCAAGGGGGGTTGGGGCAATGGGAGCCCCCCAGCGACACCCCCAGACCCACAGGAACTCCCCCAGCCCACCCCAAACCCCCCTGAGCCCACACAGGATCCCCCTGAGCCACCCCTGATTCTGACCCCACAGAAGAACCTCCCATACCCACAAGACCCCCTAAGCTCTCCCAGCCCTCTCAGAAGCCCCCCAGCCCCAGCCAAGCCCCCCTGCCAGTACACAACAAACCTTCCTCATCCTCCTCATCCTCATCGTCTTCCTCCTCATCCTCTTCTTCATCTTCCTCCTCATCTTCCTCCTCCTCTTCTTTTTTCTTTTTCTTCTCCTTCCTGTGTCTCAGCCCAGCTTTGACCCCTGAAACCCCTTTTGGGGGTCCCTGGGGGGGCTTGGCAGCTTCTGCCTCTTCTTCCTCCTCTTCATCTTCCTCTTCCTCCTCCTCCTCTTCGTCTTCTTCTTCTTCCTCCTCCTCTTCCTCTTCATCTTCCTTTTCTTGTTCTTCTTCCTCTTTTTCCTCCTCTTTCTGCTCTTTCTCTATAAGAACACAGCAGGGGCACAGTCACCCCTCTCCCCCTGCCCCCCAAATCCTGGGGGACACCAGAACAGGCCCTGCCAGGGGTTGTGGGGGATCTGGGGTCTCATCGGGGGATTTGGGGGCAGTTGTGGGGTCTCACCTGACGTTTTCGGGGCTCCCTGTGTCCCCTGGTACTTGTCCTTAGCCACAGCCCAATCCACAGCCAGAGGTCGCCCTGGGGGGCACAGTGGGGTCAGAGCCCCCAGCTCCTGAGGGAGCCCCTCTGTGTCCCCACAGATGTCCCCTCCATGTCCCACTTCCCCAAAACGCCCCAGTGCCCCTCCTTCCCAGAGACCCCCTCAGCATCCCCCAAATTCCCCCAGACCCCCAACTCCCACCACTCCCACCCCAGTGCCCCCCACGCCCCCAGTTCCCCCCAGAAATCCCCCAAGCCTCTGATCTCCCTCCTGCTGACCCCCCAGCACCCCCACACTCCCAGGGCCCCCCAGCCCCCCCAGCCCCTCACCTCGTAGCTGAGTCCCGTTGAGCCCCCTCAGCGCCGCGGCTGCTTCCCGAAGGTTCCTGAGCTGGGCGAAGGCGAAGCCCCTCGGGGTGCCATCTGCAAGAGACCCCCAGAGCCCCCCAGAATGAGCCCTTGGCCTGGGGGGGCTGGGAGCACCCCGGGGGGCTCAGGGGCGCTC
Source organism: Entomyzon cyanotis (assembly GCA_024500445.1). Taxonomy (NCBI): domain Eukaryota; kingdom Metazoa; phylum Chordata; class Aves; order Passeriformes; family Meliphagidae; genus Entomyzon; species Entomyzon cyanotis. The sequence continues at coordinate 4,577,571 of JAKEPQ010001019.1, forward strand.
TGGGGGTCTCACCAGGCTTCCGGGGCATGTTCAGCTCCAGGACTGCACCAAAGGGGGTGAAGAGAGCCCGGAGCTCATCCTCGGAACACTGCGGGGATAGAAGGGGTCAGGGGGCATTGGGGGTCCCTGGGGGATGGGGGGAGGTCTCTGAGGGGACACGGGGGTCCCTGGAGGTGTCCCTAACGGGACATGAGGAAGATCAGAGATTTGGGGGTCTTGGGGTGATCAGAGGGTGCTTTGGGAAGGGAAGGGACATCAGGGTGAATTGAGGACGGGGTCTCTGGGGCTGGGGGCGTGCTGGAGGCATCCCTGGGGGGTCTGGGGAGCCTGGGGGGTCCCAGGAGAGATCCCAAGGGGTCCCAGGGGGTCCCGGCCCCCCTCACCTGGAAGCTGAGGTTGCGCAGGATCAGCCGAGCTTTCCGGGAAGGACCCCCGCGGTTTCTTGGCCCGGGGGGTCCCTTGGGGTTCTCCCCCTCCTCAGCGCGCCCCCCGCGCTGTCCCTTCCCCTCGGCGCGGGGTCGCGGCCTGGCCGGGGGTGACGCCCAAGCGCTGCCCGCCCAGCTCGGGGGGCTCCCGCAGCGCCCGCGCCGCGTCCTCGGGCAGCGAGAAGGTGACATAGCCGAACCCGCGGCACTTCGGGGAGCCTGGGGGAGCCGGGGGGGTTGAGGGGACGGAACCCTCCAAGGTCCCCCCCAACCCACCTGGGACCCCCAAAACCAGCCCCGTCCTGAGCCCGCGACTGTGGAGGCTGCTGAGCACCCCCATCCTGCTCCCCAAAGTTCTTGCTCACTCCAAATCCTGACCCCCAAATTCCTGCCCCCCCGCCCCCAATTCCGGCTCCCAGATTCCCCCCAGATTCCCAGTCCCTTCCTAAATCTTCCATCCCAGTCCAGGCCTGCTCCATATCCTCCCCTCCAGCCCCCGATATCCCAAATCCCAGTCCCACCCCCCAACTCAACCCCCCCCAGACCCCAATCCCAAATGCCACCCCTCCTCCACCCTGCTCCCCCACCCCGGGGCTCCCCCAAATCGCAATCCAAGTCCCCCCCATCACCATCAGCCCCCCAAACTCCGATCTCGGCGCTCCGGCCCCCAGCCCCAAAACCCCTCCGTGCCCCAGACTCCTCCAGACCCCCCAGACCCGCGTCCAGCCCCCTGGGGCCCCTCAGCCCCCCAAAACTCGCTTCCAGCCCCCCTCAGCCCCCACTACGAGCCCTCTCAAGTCCTCCAGTACTCAGTCCCAACCCCCCGACCCCATTTCCAGCCCCTCCATCCCCGACGCCGGCCCTCCTTCAGCTCCTTCAGTCCCCAAAGCTCGCTCCCAGACCCCTTCAGACACCGCCAGACCCCGGCCCCCGCCCGCCCACGGCCCCCCCCTCAGCGCGGACCCTTCTCGGTGACCACGAAGCAGCGGCGCAGCGGCCCCAGGTGCCCGAAGAGCCGCTCCAGGAGCGCGGCGGTGGCGCCGGTAGGGAGGCCCCGCACCAGCACCGTGCGCGGCTCGGGCGCCGCCATCTTGGCACCGTGCGGGGGATGCCGGGAGAGGGGCGGAGCGGCGGCCGGAGGCGCGGCGGGGTTAGAGCGACGCCTGGCGGCGCGGAGGACCGAGGGGCGGGGGCACATCGGGGGTCCCAGGAGCGGGGGGGAGGGGCAGTGCCGGGGGGCTCAGGGGGGATCAGGGGGGGCTTGGGGGTCCCATATCAGAGCCCAGAGGGTTCATGGGGGTCCCACGCTGCGGGAAGGGGGTCGGGGACCGCTGGGCTACCGTTCCAGGGATGGGAGGCTCCCGGGGGTCCCCTATTGGAGCTGGGGGCTCAGAGAGGCTCGGCGGTCCCGCCCCAGGGCTGGGGGTGCTCAGGAGGCCATCCAGGAGTCCATCCAGGGGTCCCGGGGGTGTCACACACATTCTTCGCACGTGGCACTTTATTGGGTACACGGTGGGGAGGTGGGGAGGAACTGGGGGGTCTGGGGGCTGTGGGGGATCTTGGGGCGCCCCAGCTCGTCACTAGAATTCGGAGGTCTCGGGGACTTGGGGGACACTTTGTTACCCGTATTGGAGGGTCACAGGGACCTGAGGGGCGTCTGGGTTGTCCCCAGATTGGCACCAGCACTTGGGGGCTCAAGGACATGGGGGGAGCCTTTGTGACCCGTATTCGGGGGTTTCATGGAATTTGGGGTTTCATGGAATTCCCCAGATTGGCACCTGTACTTGGGAGTCTCAAGGCTTTGGGGGGAGCACTTTGTTACCCGTATTTGGGGGTCTCAAGGACTTGGGGGGCGGCTTGGGGATCCCCAAGTCATTGCCAGCACTTGGGGGTCTCAACGGGGCGGGCAGTTTGTCACCCCTATTTTGGGGGACTTGGGAACTTGGAGGGGTCCCCAGATTGTCACCAGCACTTGGGGGTCTTTAGGATATGGAGGGGCTGAGGTTGCCACCCCTATCTGGGGGTCTTAAGGACTTGGGAGCGGCTTGGGGGTCCCCAGGTCATTGTCAGCACTTGGGGGGCTCAGGAACGGGAGGGGGGGTCCCCAGGTTGTCACCAGCACTTGGAGGGGTCTCAGGGACACGGGGGGGGCAGAGTGTTACCCGTATTTGGGGGCCTCGGGGACCTGCGGGGGCACCTTGGGGGTCCCCGGATTGTCATCAGCACTTGGGAGTCTCAAGGACGTGGGGGGGTCCCCGGATTGTCACCCGTATGGGGGGGGGGGGTCTCAGGGACTTGGGGTGTCCCCAGATTGTCACTAGCACTCGGGGATCTCAGGAATTCGGGGGTCCCGTTGTTGTCGCCCTAATTTGGGGGTCTCAGGGACTTGGGGGGCGGCTGGGGGGTCCTGGCCGGGGTGTCTCCGCTGCCCAGCGGGGGGTCACCCGCACCCTACAAGTCTATGGTGTCGCTGCCCGGGCTGCGGCCGTCACCGCCCCCAGGGGGCTCGGGGCCACCCCCGCCGGGGGTTTGGGGGGCCGGGGGGGGGCCGGGGGGTCCCCTCGGCCCAGCTCTGGGATGGCCGCAGCGGGGGCGGCGCTGCCCGGGAGGTGTCCCGCGGGGGGTTGCTGGGGGTCGGAACCCCCTGGGTGGCTCCTCGGGGAGAGGGGACATCACCGACCCCCCCGGGATCTGCCCCCCGAGCCCCTCGCGCCCCCTGGACACGCCCGGAGGGACTTCCGTAAGAAGCGGCTCGGGACAGGCCGGAGGGGCGGGGGGCGGTGGGGGGGGCCACGAGTGCCGGGGGTATTGGGACCACCCGTGCCAGCTGTGCCGGGGTGGGGGTGCCAGCTGTGCCGGGGGTGCCAGCTGTGCCAGCTGTGCCAGCGGTGCCGGCGTTGCCAGCGGTGCCGGGGGTGCCAGCTGTGCCAGGGGTGCCAGCGGTGCTGGGGGTGCCAGGCCCCCGTGTCCCAGCTGTGCCAGAGGAGCTGGGATCTGATGGGCCAGGTGTTGCAGGGCCCTGTGTTCCAGGTGCTGCTGGTGTTCCAGGTGTGCCAGGGCCCTGTGTTCCAGGTGTTCCAGGTGTTCCAGGTGTGCCGCTGGTGCCGCTGGTGCTGCCCGGTGCCCGTGTCCCAGGGATGACGGCGCTGCCAATTCCCGGTGTCGCTGTTTTGCTGCCCCTGGTTGTGCCGGGGGCGCCGAGCTCTGTCCCGCTGGTTGTGCCAGGTGTGCCAGGTTTTCCGGCTGTACCAGCTGTGCCAGGTGTGTCGGCTTTGCCAGCCGTACCAGGTTTGCTCGCTGTACCAGATGTTCCAGCTGTGCCAGGTTTATTGGCTGTGCCAAATGTGCTGGCTGTGACTGGTGTTCCGGCTGTGCCAGGTTTGCTGGCTGTTCCAGCTGGGCCAGATGTGCTGGCAGTGCCAGCTGTACCCGGTTTGCTGGCTGTTCCAGCTGTGTCAGGTATGCAGGCTGTGCCAGGTGTTCCAGCTGTGCCAGGTGTTCCAGCTGTGCCAGGTGATCCAGGCTTGCCAGCTGTGTCAGGCGCGCCAGCTGTGCCAGATGTCCCTGCTGTGCCAGCTGTGCCAGGTGTTCCTGCTGCGCCAGTTGTGTCACCCCCGCCGTGGCGGTGGCGCCCGTTCCCGCTGCTCCAGCTGTGACGGTTCCCGGCGCTCCAGCTGTGCCGATGGCAGTCACGCCACTCGCTGTGCCCATGCCGGGAATTGCGGTGCTGCCGCCGCCCGGTAAGGCGCTGGTGCTGGTGCCGCTGCCCGCGTTCCCGGTGCCCGCGTTCCCGGTGCTCCCGGCGCTCCCGGCCGCGCTGATGACGCTGATCTCGGTGTTCCCGAGCACGCCGATCCCATTGCTCTTGGCTTTCCCGCTGTTCCCAGTGCTCCCCATAACACCGATCCCGGTGCTCCCAGCGCTCGCGGCGTTCCCCATGACGCTGATCCTGGTGTTCCCGGTGCCCCCGGTGCCCCCGATGCCGCCGTTCCCGGTGCGGAACATTCCCGGCGCTCCCAAGGCCTCGTCGATGGAGCGGCGCAGGTCGATGGGGGAGGGGGCCGGAACCCGGCCGTGGGGTCCCCGTCCACATCCAGGGGGGACTCGGGGGCCCCCCGCCTCCTCCCCGGACCCCCGCCCGCCGCCCTCGGGGGGCTCGGGGGGGCCGCCGGGGGGGCACGGCGGTTCGGGAAGGCCACGAACGCCAGCGCCGCTAGCGCCCCCCCATGGCGAGCTCGGCCAGGCGCCCCCCGAGCTGCAGCCCCCACCAGGCCCAGGGCCCCGGGGGGGGCGTCACCCCCAGCCCCAAGCCTGCAGCGCCCCGAAAAGCTGCAACCCCGCGCTCAGCACGGCCCCCAGCGCCCCCACCAGCCGCGGGACCCCCACCCGCGCCCCCCCGCGCGCTTGCCGCGCCCCCCGCGCCCCTCGCAGCGCCGCAGCGCCCCCAGCGCCCCCAGCGCCAGCGCGGCCGCCAGAGCGGCGAACAGAGCCCGGGGCAGCAGCAGCAGCGCCGGCGGAGCCCCCAGAGCCGCCACGGCCCCCACGGCCCCCAGAGCCCCCCCGAGGTGCAGCACCCCCAGCGCCAGCAGCACGGGCGCGCACCGCGCGGGGGGGCGAGCGCCAAGCCCCAGCCCAGGCACGGGAACGGCAGCTCGAAGAGCAGGCGGGCGGCGGGGGGGGGCAGCCGCTCCCCCAGCTCGTAGGGGTCGAAGAACAGGGGGAAGGCGCGGGCGAAGCCCGACACGGCCAGGAGCCCCCCGAGGAGCCGCGCCAGGGGCGGCCGTCTCCCTCCCAGCAGCACCAGCACGCCCAGCAAGCCCAGCAGGGTGAAGGCGGCCCCCGCCCCATACACGTGCCCCCCCCAGGCAGCACCCCACAGCGCGGCGGCCTCGGGCCAGGGGGTGCCCAGGGGGAGGAAGTGGGGGGGCCAGGAGAAGGGGGGCGCGGGGGAGGCCCCGCCCGGTTCGGATCCGGGGGCGCAGGCGGATCCGGGGGTGCAGGCAGAGGCGGAGGCGGCGGCTGGGGGGGGCGCGGCCCCCCGGGAGGGCTGGCGGCCGGGGGAGGGGGCTGCGGGAGAGAGGAGGTCAGCGGGGGGCGTGGAGAGCCCCACATCCTGGGGGCGCCCTGAACCCCCCCACTGTTCCTGCGGGACCCCCAGTGTCACCCAGCTGTCCCCACGCCCCACATCTCACCGAGAATTTGGAGGGAGGCAGAGCCCCCCCAAGGCCCCCGAAACCCCAGACCCCCCCACTCCCTCAGCACCCCCAAACCCCAGAACCCCCATTCCCCTAGTTCCCCCCAAACTCCCGGACCCCCCATTCCCTCGGAACTCCCCCACCGCCCAGGGTCCCCAATCCACATCCACCTCCAGTCCCGCCCAGCCCCTGCATCCCCCTCGCAAATCCCAGGACCCCCCCTTTCCTCCCAGACCCCTAAAGGCCCTGGACACCCCCAAATCCCAGGCCCTTCCCATTGCCCCGGACCCCCCGTTTTCCGAGGCCCCCAGCAAATGCAGGACCCTCCCATCCCCCCAGGACTCCCCCAGTCTCCAGACCCCCCCGTTCCCCCAAGCCCCCCAGGCTGTCCCCAAATCGCCGCCCACCCAAATCCCCGCTCCCCCACCTGGCTCCGCGCCGCTCGCGGCCTCGTCCAGCTCCAGGGACCCATTGCCCCCCTCGGCACCGATCTTGGGGCGCCCCGTGGGAAACAGGAACCCTGGGGGGGCACCGACATATTGGGGGGGATCCCTGAGGTTTGGGGTGCCCTGGGGATGCCCGACCCGCCCCGGGCACTCACCGGCGGCGCTGAGTCTCCCGGCCAGCTCCGAGAGGCCCGGCAGGAAGCGGGGGTGTCCGGGGGGGCCCTTCAGGAGGCTGGTGGGGGGCACGGCGGCCCCCGAGCCCCCCGGCGGGGGATCGAGCCCCGCCGTCAGGTCGATGGCGATGTCCAGCTCCAGCTGCTTGTCCCGGGGGCGCCCCGGACGGGGGGTCGTAACCCCCCCGGACCCCCCAGCCCCCCGCTTCCTCCGGGGGGTCGCCGAGCCCTGCTCATCGCCGGGCTCGGGCAGGGTGGGGGGCGCGGGGCTCCGGGGAGGTCCAGGGCTCTTGGGGGCGCCCGCGGGGGTGGGGGGCGCGGGGAGCCGCGGTCCCCCCTGGCTTCGCACCTTGATCTTGAAGTTGAGGCCGAGGTTGAGGGACAGGACAGGGGAGTCGCTGTGGGGCGCGGGGGGCCCGGGGGTGTTCCCGGGGGGCTGCTGGGGGGCGGGGGGCGGCGGCAGGGGGGGGCCAGGCAAAGCAGGACCAGCAGCAGGCGGGGGGCGGCCGCCCCCCCCACGGGGGACATCAGGGACATCGGGAGCAGCTGTGGAGAGGGGGAGAGGGGTGTTACCCCCCGGCATCCCAGAGCTCCCCCGGCATTCCAGAGCTTCCCCGGCATTCCAGAACCCCCAGGCATCCCAGAGCCCCCCAGGCATCCAGAGTCCCTCCGCGACACCCCCAGATCCACCGCACCCCAGTCCCCCATGGCACCCTAGAGTCTCCCCGTCCCCCCAGTACCAAGGGAGCGTTCTGAGGCGGCGACACGGGAGCACCCCGGGGGACAGGGACGGGATGGGACAGGAGCACCTGAGAGGGACAGGAGCACCCGGGAGGGGGACAGGAGCATCTGGGGGGACAGGAGGATCTCGGACGGTACAGGTGCGCTCTGAGGATGGACACAGCGGAGCGCCCCAGGACAGGGGACAGGAGCACCCTGAGGACAGGAGCATCCCGGGGACGACACAGGAGCACCTGGGAGAGAGGACAGGACTACACCGAGGAGGGACAGGGGCACCCCGAATTTGGGACAGGAGCATCTGTGGGGACACGGGAGCCCTCCGAGGACCTGGAGCAGCCCGGGTCCGGCGGTGGCACTCGGGGACGGGGGGCACACGGGGCCGCCCCCCCGCGGGCCGCTGCTGGGGCGTGCGGAGGTGTTCCCTCCCCCGGAGCTCCCCCGCCCGCGCCAGGTCCCTAATCGGGGTGACAGGGGCTGTCGCCGCCGGGTGACACCGCGCCCATCAGGGCGGCGGCGGCGCGGGGACGACGGATGCGATGTGACACGCGGGACACGCTGGGACCCGCGGCCCCCGCACAGGACACTCCCGCACCCGGCACCGCCCGGACCCGACAGCCCCGCGGAATTGTCACAGCCCCCCGGAACTGCCACCTCCGCACGGGCCACTGCCGCACCGCCACCCCCGGAACCCGAGCGCCCCCCCGGAACCGCCAGCCCCAAGACCCCCACCGCGGCAATGGGGGTCTCCACGCCGCCCCCCTCCCCGGTGTCACCCGTGGGTCACAGCCGCGCGCGCCCCGCACACCTCCGCCCGCCCCCTCCCGGTGTGCCCACGCGTGTGACAGGGACATCGCGCGGGGGGCGCACGGGCCGGGCACAGGCACAGCCCAGGGTGGGCACCCCCTGCAGCCCCCCTTGCACACCTGTGCTCCCCTTGCACACCCACCCGTGCCCCCCGCACTCCCCCCCTGCCTCTCCCTGCGCCCCCGCCCATCCGTGACCCCGCGCCCCCCTCGCGGTCCCACGCGCCCCCCATGCGTCCCCCGACCCTGCACACCTGGACCTCCCCGCCCCCCCGCACCCCCCGCACCCCCGGCCCCCCCGCCCGTGCCCCCCCTCGCACCCCCCCCCTTTCCCGCGCGTGGGTGCGTGTGCGCACGTGTGCCCGCGCGTGACGGCGCGTGTGAGCGCGTGTGCGTGGGACAGCGCGCGCGGGGGCGGCGCGGGGGGGCTATGGGCTCGGGGGGGGCCGGGGGGGGCACCCCCAACCCCCGCACCCCCAAACCGCGGCTCTCCACCCCCGCTCCGCAGCCGACACCCCGCATCCCCCGGGCGCCCCACAGCCGGGACACCCCCGCAGCCGTGCCCCCTTCGCCCCCCAAACCGGCCCCCCAAAGCCCCCGCACCCCCAAAAGCGGCTCACCTCTCCCCTCGGCAGGCGCGACCCCGCGATCCGCGCCCCCCCCGGGCACCCCACCGCCGGGCACGCCCCGCACCCCCAAACCCCGACACCCCCAAGCTCCCCCCCCACCCCGCACCCACAACCCGGCTCGGCAGCGCCCATCGCCCCCACCGGCAGGCGCTCCCCCCACCCCGCACCCCGGGCACCCCAACTCCGGGCACCCCCGCACCCCCAGCCCCCCGCGCACCCCCAAACCCACCCCCGCCCCCCCGCACCCACCGGCCTCGGCGGCGGCTCCAGCCCCGGCCCGGCCCCGGCGGCGGCAGCGGCGGGAGGGGCGGGCCGAGTTCCCCCCCCCCCCCCACTCCTCCTCCTCCTCCTCCTCCTCCTCCCACCCCCGGGCCCCCCGGGCTCCCCCCTCCCCAGCCCCCGCCCCCGCCCCGAGGGCACCGAGACCCGGCGGGCAGCGCGGCCCGGCTGGAGCCGGGGGGGGCACGGTTGGGGGGGTGGGACCTCCCATTTGGGGGGGCTTCCCAGGTTTGAGGGGTGCCCCTCTTGGGATCCCACATTTTGGGGGGGGTTTCACGTTTGGTTTCACAATTTGGGAGGGGGAGTCTCACATTTTGAGGTGGTCCCATATTTGGGGGTCCCACACTTGGGCATTGCCAACACTGGGGGGAGTCACATTTGGGGGGTCTCACATTTGGGGGATGCTCCCACATATGGGTATTTGGGGGCGCTCCCCACTGGGGAGGGGGTCCCACATTTGGCGGGGTGGAATAGCCTGTCTCTGGGGGATGTCCCACATTTCGGGGGGGTGTCTCACATTTAGGGGTTTCCCGTATTTGGGCATCTCCTACCTGCCCCGCCCTGTGTCATGTGTGTGTCACCCCACGTCAGTGTGTGCCACCCCTGTGCCACGGTCTGTGCCATCCCGTGCCATGCGTGTGCCACACAGTGTCATGTATGGGCCACCCCACATCATGTGTGTGCCACCCTGTGTTCTGTGTCACCCCGTGTTGTGTGTCACCCCATGCCATGTGCGTGCCAACCTCGTGCCATGTGTGTGTCACCCCGTGTCATGACATGTGTCTCCCCTGCTGCCACGTGTGTCCCCTGCTCCCGGTGCCACCGGCAGGGACACACCAGGGGCCAGGCTGGGGGACAGGACCATGGACAGGGCCAAGGACGGGGACAGGGCCAGGGCCAGGCCAGGGCCAAAGACAGGGGCAGGGGACAGGACCATGGACAGGATCAGGGACGGGGACAGGGTGAGGGACAGGAGCGGGGCCAGGGCCAGGCCAGGGGCAAGGGCCAGAGACAGGGCCAGGACCAGGGCCGGGGACAGGGATGGGGACAGAGCCGAGGACACCCCAGGGGCAGGGACAGGGAATGGGGACGTGACCAGGACAGGGGCAGGGACAACCCAGGGACAGGGAACAGGGATGTGACCAGGACAGGGACAGAGACAACCCAGACTCCGATGCTCCAAGACTTTATTCACCCCTGGACACAGTGAGTCCGGGATGTCCCCAGACCGGGCGACCACCAGCCCTTGGGGTCGCCCGGGGTGCTGTGGGGTCCCCCTGGACACTGGGGAGGTCCCCTCAGTGCTGGGGGTCCCCTGGAGGCTGCGGGGGTCCCCCCATCCCAGCTCAGGGGGGACAGGGGGACACCCCCTTGCAAGCTCCTCAGTGCCGGGAGGGTTTGGGGTGCCCACACCATTTCGGGGGGGGTTGGGGAGTCCCTGCAGCTGCATCTCCCGAGAGGTCCGGGGGGTTCCTGCAGCCTCGTCGTGCCCTGGAAAGTGTTGGGGGGTCCCTGTGCCCCCAGTTCCAAGGGCTCTGGGGGTCTCCACTCCCCTGTGGTGACCCGGGGGGATTGGGGGCTCCTGCACTCCCAATTCCAGGAGGGTTTGTGGAGTCTCCACACCCCGTGTGCTCGGGGGGGTTTGGGCATGTCCCCATTTCGGGGTTCCAGTGCAGCATCAACAGTGCCGGTGTCGGGGAGCCGGGGGGGTCCCCGCAGGCTCTGGGCGGGGGGCGCCAGCCCGGGGTGACCCCTCCTCAGGGCAGCCACCTCTTGCCACTGGGGGGTCAAGGGGGGAGTCAAATAGGGGAAACCGCAAACCCCTCCTGGGGGAATTGGGACCCCCAAACTCCATCAGGTCTTGGCTGGGAGATTGGGGATCCCACCGTCCCCCAAGATGCCCCGACCATAGAGCAGGGGGTAAGGGAGGGGGTGAGCAGGTACTTACAGGGCAGAACTGTAAAGCTGTGGGGGGAGATGGGCTGTGGTTATGGGGAACACCACAAACCCCGCTGCACCCCAAACCCCACCCTGGCACCCTGAACCCCACCCTGGCACCCCAAACCCCATCCCAACACTGGGGGAACTATGAGTTGGATCTGAAGTGGTGCCTTCCCCAGCCCCCCAAAACCTCCCCCAGCCCCCTCAACACCCCCAGCACCCCAAAGCCTCCCCCAGTCCTCCCCAAACCCGCCCCACTCACGAGTGCAGGCTGTGCACTCCCCCCTCGACCTGCGCCGCCACCGTCCTGCGCTCGAACTTCAGCTCCCCCGTGAACATCATCGACCTGGGCGGGCAGGGAGGTTGTGGGTCGGTGGGCTGCCGGGACTCCCAGCTCCCCCCGCCCTCCGAGCCCGCACTGACCGGAGCGCCGAGAGGCTGCGGGCGCCCAGGTCCTGGCAGCCGTGCTGCAGCCCGGCCAGCAGGTACGGCACGAACTTGTGGATGGAGCCTTTGTCCTGCACCGAGCCCGACACGCCCTGCGCCACCTTCACCGCGTCGCCCTCGCTGCGGGGGGGGACACACAGGAGCTGGGGGGGCGGTTTTAGGGCGGGAGCCCCCCCTCCGGCCCCCCCGGGGTACCTGAAGTAGCGTTTCTGGCTGCCCGGGCCCTGCTCCATGGCGTCCAGGGACCCCATGCCCCGGTACTGCTTCAGCCGCACGCCCTCCGAGAAGAAGAACTCGCCCGGGGCCTCCGTGGTGGCAGCCAGCAGTGACCCCATCATCACTGGGGGGGACACCCTGTCAGGGACTCCCCCGGCAGGGTGGGGGATGTGAAACTCCCCCCTGGGTGGGCTGGGGGCTGTGGGACCAGCTGCAGTACAGGCTGGTGGGTGCAGGACCCCCTCGGGAGGCACCAGGGTGGGCTGGTGGCCACGAGACACCCTCGGGATGTCCCCTCTGGGTGTCCCCTCTGCCCCCCCCAGCCAGGTGCCCCCTTTGCCCCTCCTGGACTCCCCCTGTGCCCCCCATGCCGGTTGCCCCCAGCGCCCCCTGGTACCCCCCCGTGCCCTCACCAGTGGAGGCTCCCAGTGCCAGTGCCTTCACGGCGTGGCCGGGGCTGCGGATGCCACCATCAGCGATGACAGGGACACCGAAGCGTCGCGCGTACTCAGCCACACGGTACACGGCCGTGGCCTGGGCACGGCCACACGCCAGCACTGCCAGGGGACAGGGACAGCATCAGGGACACAGCTGTAGTCTGGGCAAGGCCATATGCCAGCACTGAGGACAGGGACAGCATCATGGACATGGCTGTGGCCTGAGCCTGGTCACACACCAGCACTGCCATGGTGACAGGGACAGGGACACCATCACAGAGACAGGGACAAAAGGGGCACTTGCTGGCCACATGCCAGCACTGGAGGGACAGGGGATCAGGGACAGGGACACTGTCATGGGGTCAGGGGGACAGCAGGGACAGGGACACTGCAGGGGCTCCAGGATGTGCCAGGGTGGGGTCAGGGGGTCCCAGGGCGTTTGGACAGGGGTGATGTCCCAGGGGTGTCCCGGGGGTCAGGAGTGCCACCCACCTTCCTGGGTGATGCAGATGGAGCCACTGCCCATCCCCACCCGCAGCGCGTCCACCCCGGCGTCAATCAGGTTCTTGGCCTGGGCTGCCGTCACCACTGCGGGGACACCCCAAAAATGGCACCCAAACACGGAACTCCAAATCCCATCTCACCACTGTGGGGGACACCCCAAATGCTGCCCCCCATTTCCCCCACCCCCATTTTGGGGTTCTCCCACTTCCCCCACTCACTGTTGCCCTCCACAAGCTGCAGCCCAGTTCCCCTGTGCCTCCCCCATTTTGGGTTCTCACCTTTGCCTGCCACAATCTGCAGCTCAGGGTACCCCCAGTGTCCCGCCTGTTTTGGGGTTTCACCACTGCCTCCATTTCCATCCTGTTTTGGGGTCTCACCCATTAGGGGTGACCCCCACCCCATTTAGGGTTGCCCCATTTTGGGGTCTCACTGTTGTCCCCATCACCTGCCACCCAGGGTGCTCCTCATTTCCCCCTCATTTCAGGATGCCCCATTTCGGGGTCTCACTACTGCCCCCAATGACCCCCCTCATTTTGGGGTCTCACCGTTGCCCCCCACCACCTGCAGCTCGGGGTACTTGGCCTTGATGTATCGGATCATGCTGAGCTGGTACCGGGAGTTCCCCTGCGATGAGTCCTGGGGGCCAAATTTGGGGTGCAGGGCAGGTTTTGGGGTGCAGGGGAGGGGGTTGGGGTGCCATGGGTGGGAGCAGCGGGTTGGGGTTCAGTGAGCAGGGGGATACCCCACAGCCTCCCAGGCCCTCCCTTTTCTGGGGCACCCCCAACGCAGCACAAGCAGCTCCATCCCCATCCCCATCCCCCAGACCCCATCCCCTCCCTTTTGGGGTGCCCCCACCCCCCTATTTTTAGGGTCCCCCCTGCACCCACCCACCTGCACCAGCAGCTCCATCCCCATCCCTCCATCCCCATCCTTCCTTCCCCTCCCCTCTCTCCCTCCACAGTTCACCCTCATCCCCCTCAATTTTTGGGATGCTCCCCTCCATTTCCATGTCTCCCCTTTTTCACCCCCCTCCCCATTTCGGTGTCTCACGTTTTTTGGGGCGCCCTCATTCCCCCATTTTCGGGGACACCCCCACACCCACGAGATCCATCCCCCCCGCCCCAGCAGCTCCAGCCCCACCCCCTTCCTCACCCTCCTCCCTCCGGCCCCCCCGGTTTCGGGGTCCCCCCGGTTTCGGGGTGCACGCACCAGCACCACGAGGTCAGCGCCCGCCTGCACGAGCAGGTCCAGCCGGTATTTGTCGTCCTCGCGGGTGCCAATGGCAGCCCCGACGCGCAGCTGCTTCCGCTCGTCCTTGGAGGCCGCCGGGTGCTCCCGGTTCTTCTTCAGGTCCGTGCGCGCCATCAGCGCCACCAGCTCGTCACGGCTGTTCACGATCGGCAGCTTCCCTGCGGGGACAGGGCCACCCGCGGCGGGGACACGGTCACCCGGGGGCGCGGGCACGGGGGAGCCCCAGGGACACGGGGGGAATTTGGGGACGGGGGACGCGGAATGGATCCCAAGCAGGGGACGACGGTGGCCACCAGCTTGCCGCTGCTGGTCACCATCGGCAGCTTGCCTGGGGACATGGGGGAGGATAGGGGGTCACCCACGGGGACTGTAGGGACATGGAGGTGACCCCAGGGACAGGAATGGGGGACACAGGGTTGACCCCAGGGACAAGGAGGGGACCCCAAGGATGGGGCGACGATGGCCACCTGCTCATCAGTGCTGGCCACCATCAGCAGCCCTGGGGACGTGGCAGGGACAATGTCACCTGGGGATGGGGACATGGTGGGGAGGCACAGGGACAGGGAACAACCCCACGGGGTGCCCAGGGTGACATGGAGCTGCCCCCAAGTGGAGGTGACCCCTGGGGAGGTGACACGTGGCTGGGGGTGCTGTGGGGGATCCCTATGGGGTGACAGGTAAGTCGGGGGGGGGGGTGACAGGTGACTCGGGGGGGTGACAGGTGACTCGGGAGAGTGAGAGGTGGCCCCCCCACACCCTTCTTGCTGCGCTGCAGGATCTCATTGGCCTCTTTGAGGGTGACACCGGCTGGGGCCACCACCAGATCCCTGCGTTTGGTCATCACCTGGGGACACAGGGACCCACATGTCACCAGCATCGGCACAGGGACTGGCACAAGCACTGTCTAGCACTGCCACCTTCACTGTCACCAGTACTGGTACTGACACTGGCATCGGCACTATCAACAGCACTGTAGCTGGCACTGGTACTGACACTGTCAGTGGCACTGTCACCTCCAATGCCACCAGCACTGTCACCATCACTGTCTGTCACTGTCACATGCACTGGCACTGTCACGGGCACCAGCACAGGCACGGGTACTGTCACTGTCACCTGCACTGTGTGTCACTGTCACCTTCACTGTCACCTGCACTGGGCGGCCCAGGGCCACCACGGGCAGCCTCCACCCCTGCCCAGATCTCTCCATCCTCCAACCTCCTATCCATCCCATCTTGCCCCAGATCCCCCCATCCCGTCCTGTCCCGTCCCGTCCCATTATCCCATCCCATATCCCATCCCATCCCATCCCATCCCATCTCCCATCCCATATCCCATCCCATCCTGCCCCACATTCCCTCTTGTCCCACCCCTGTTCCCCATCCCACCCCACAGCCCCTATCCCGCCCAGCCCCACACCCACCTCGGCCAGGGGGGTGGCCCTGTCCCTCTCCCGCAGGAAGTCGATGTCGCGGGAGGTGACGATGCCCTCGAGCCGCCCCCCCAGGCGCCCCGAGTGGGTGACAGGGACCCCCGAGAAGCCGAGCCGGGCCTTGGCGTCCCACACGTCCCCCACGGTGTGCGCTGGGCTCATCACGAGCGGCTCCGTGATGAAACCCTGCTCGAACCGCTGGGGACATGGCGGGACAGCGTCACCCGGGGGGCTCAGGGACATGGGCAGGGCACAAGGACAGGGGACACTGAGGGGACTCCCAGAATGGGGTGCAGATGGTCACCAGCTCATACCAGCTGGCCACCATGGGCAGCTTCCCGGGCACACTGGGACACGGGGGCTCCCAGGGCGGGGACACCCCTCCCTTGTCCCTTACCTTGACCTTGCGCACCTCGTTGGCCTGGAACTCGGGGGTGCAGTTGTGGTGGATGATGCCAATGCCGCCATTCAGCTGGGGGGGCAAGGAGGGGAAAAAGGGCAACAAAGGGGGGCAGTGGGTTCCTGAGCCCCAGCAGGGCGAGCAGCACCCCTGCATCCATGTCCCTCTGGGACTGTGCCACCCCGCGGCTCCCCCCTTGTCCAGCTCCCTGGGTGTCCCTCCTGGTGTCCCCCCCGAGATGCCCCCACCCATATGGGTGTCCCCCTCCCGTGCCCACCCTGCTCACAGCCATGGCGATGGCTGTGTCCCCCTTGGTGACCGTGTCCCCCCATTGTCCCCCCATCCCCCCCTGCTCACAGCCATGGCGATGGCCATGTCCCCCTCGGTGACCGTGTCCATGGGGGATGACACCAGGGGCGTTTTCAGGGTGATGGTTCGGGTCAGTGCCGATGTCAGGTCCTGCAGGAGGGGGGCACCCCTAAAATCCTGACCCTCTGTCAGGGGGGCCCCTCTGAGGAATGGGGGCTCCCGACCCCACCTGCCCCTCCCTGCCCTCCCAAAAACACAGGGACCTCACACACCCCCTGAACGCACCCCAAAACCTGCAGGGATGACCCTCCCATGGGCATCCCCCACCCCCAAAATCACAGTGGGGGCCTGGGAGACGGATGGGGTCACTCCATGGGGGGCACAGGGGTGTCACTGAGGGGATCCCGGGCTGGGGGGGGACAGGGGTGTCCTGGGGGGCACTGAAGGAGCACGGGAGGGACACGGGGGGGGGGCACTCACCACCTCATCAGCCGTGAAGTCAATGTAGCCAGGGAGGATGAGGAAGTCACTGTGGGGAGACAAAAGGGTGGGAACCCCTCAAACTGACCCAGACCCACCGTGGGGGGACAGGAACATGTCCCTAGAGGGTCCCTGGACCTGGGGGGCACCCGAGGTCGGGGGAGACACCGAGGGCGTGGGGACATGTGAACTGGGGAGGTCGGGGGGTTCCTGGGGGGTATGGGAGGTTTCTAGGGGGGCCTGGGGGTTCTGAAAGGGTTGGCAGGGGGTGCTGGGGGCGTTGGGTGGTTCTTGGAGTGGCGCCTGAGGGTCTCTGATGGGGATCCTGGGTTGTCACTGGGGGGTTGGGGGCTTCCTTGGAGGGGTCTGGGGGTGCCTGGAGGTGTTGGAGGTTCCTGGGGGCATCAGGTGGCCTCAGGGAGGCATCTGGCAGTGCCAGGTTGAGCTTGGGGGGTGAGGTGGTGCTGAGGGGGTGGAAGGGTTTTGGGGTCGGGGGTCACCCGCACTTGTAGGTGAGGCCATCGGCGCAGGCGAAGAGCTGCTGGGCGGTCAGTCCATCCTCGGGCACATAGCCTGCGCCGCTGATCAGCTGCTGCGCCATGCTGGGGGGAGGCTGGCTGGCACCGGGACCCCCGGGACTGGGATCCCCATCGGCACCGAGACCACCCCCACCTAGGGCTGGGATCCCCAAAACACACCGGCCCCCCCACCTGGACCGCCCCACCCGGGACTGGGACCCCCACCCACATCCCCACCGGGGCTGGCGGGGCCGGGCTGAAGGGGGTCCCGATCCCGGGGGGTTCCCTCTCCCGGAAGGGTCCCGAGGGGAGATCCCGATGCTGGGGAGTTCCTGAGAGGGTCCCTCTTTCAAGGGGAGTCCCCAAGGGAGGTCCCGTGGGGGGGGCTGCCCCGTTCCCGTGGGGGTCCCGGGGGGGATGTCCCATTCCCGTGGGGGTCCCGCGCGTGGCGCTCCCGCAGCGGCCCCGGCGCAGGGCGTGGCCGCGGGTGTGGGATGGGCGTGGCCGCTCTTGCGGGGCGTGGCCAGGGCCGGGACTGGCCGCCGCAGCCCCCCCCTTCCCTCCCAGCCTGCCCAGCGCCTCCCAGTGCCCCGGGAGCAGCCCCAGCGCCCCCAGGAGCCTCTCCCGCACCCCCAGGAACACCCCCATCTCCCAGCGCCTCCCAGCGCTCCCACTATAGCCCCTCCCGCGCCCCACAGCGCTCCCAGTAACCCCTCCCGCATCCCCCAGTAAGCCCCGCATCCCCCAGTGCCCCCCAGTACCCCCCACCTCCCAACCCCCCACCTTGCCGCCCCACACCCCGCAGTAACTGCCAGGAACCCGCCCCAGTGCAGCCCAGTAACCTCCCAGTATCCCCCACTGCTGCCCCTCCACCCCCCAGCAGCCCCCAGTACCACCCCTGCCGCTCCGCCGCCCCCCAGGAACACCCCCGGTGCCCCCTCGCCGCCGCTTCCTCCCGCCCCAGCAACGCCCCAGTCCCTCCCAGTACCCCCAGCACAGCCCTTCCCTCCCCCCGTGCCCCCCCAGCCACCCCGTCTCCCCCCAGTAACCCCCAGTGCCGCCGCCCCGTCCCGCTGCGCCCCCCGCGCCCCCCAGCGCCCCGCGCGTCCCAGCAGCGCCCCAGTCCCTCCCAGTGCCCCCAGTAACCCCGCCCGTACCTGGGCTCCCCCTCGCCCATGGCGCTGAGCGCCGCCGGGGGCGGAGCCTCTGGACCACGCCCCGACCACGCCCACGCCCCGCCCATCCCGGGAGGCCCCGCCCACCGCCGGCAGCTTTAGGAACTCCCCTGAGCCGTGGGTATGGGGCATCCCTTTCGGGGGAAACCCCTCTCTTTTGGGGTTTGGGGCACCCCTTTTCTGCGGGGCAGCCCCTGGGTTTGGCGTTGAGTGCAGCTCTCTTGGGTACGCCCTGTCCTTTGGAGTGCAATCCTTTATTTCGGGTGCCCCCATTTTTTGGAAGTGTACTCCTCTGAGTTGAGTGCCTCCACATTTTAGGGTGCATAACACACCACAGTTTTGGGTGCATCTCCTGGATTTGGGTGCCGCCCTCTTTGTTTGGTCACGCCCCTCTGTTTTGAGTACCCCCTCTTTTGTGTACACCCCGTTTCTTGGGGAGCAATCCTCTATTTAGGGTGTCCCTCTCTGTTTCGGGTGCCCCCCGTTTTTGGGTGCACCCCCTGATTTTGGGGTACACCCACTTCGGGGAGGGCACTCCTCTGCTTTGGGTCCCTCCCTGCCCCAGGTGACTCTGGGGACATCCCGGGGTTGTTTGTGCCGCCGCTAATGAGCCCCGGGGGATGGGGCGACAAAGCAGCAGCACCTGTACCTCTGGGTGCACCTGTGTGTGTACCTGTGTGTGTACCTGCGATCCCGTGTGTGTGCACCTGTGATCCCCTGTATGAGCACCTGTGTGATTGCGTGTGTGATCACCTGCGTGTGCCCTGCCTGTACCTATGTGTGCCCTATGTGTGCATCTGTGTGAGCATCTGTGTGTCACCTCTGATCCCGCGTGTGATCCCCTGTGTGCCCTCCGTGCCCCTGTGTGGTACCTGTCATCACCTGAGTGACCACCTGTGCGCGCCCTGCCTGTACCTGTGCGAGCACCTGTGCGTGCCCTGCCCGTACCTGTCCGCACCTCCCAGCGCTCCTGCCCACCCTGCCCGGGGGGACACCCCGATACACATCTGGGGATGGGGCCGGGTGCCGGCACTGCGCCCCCGCAGGCAGGTACGACCAGGTGTGCGCAGGTGATGCCAGGGGCGGGCAGTGGGGGGCAGGTGCGCAGCGCCCCGGTCAGGGCAGCCTCCCTGCCCCCTCCAAGGTGACCCCCCCGTGTCCCTAGGTGACCCCCCCGACACGCATACCCGCAGGGTGCAAACAGAGCCCACCCGAGGCACCGCCACGGCACGGATCCCCTGTCACCGACCCGCTGTCACGGACCCACTGTCACCGACCCCCCCGGCGCTGTCCTGTCCTTCAGCTCTGACCCGCCCGGCACTGACCCCCCATCACAGCCCTGCCCCTGTCCCCTGTCCGGCCTCACGGCAGGGACACCCCGACCCCCCCGGGCGCTGACCCCCCTCACGGCACACACAGAGCCCCCAGACCCCCCACGCCCCCCGAGACGCCCCCCCATTACCTGCCCTCCCCGTGTCCCGCGTGGGTCGCCTCGCCCTCGGGGGGGATCTGGAGGGGCTTCCATGGCGTGGGGGGGTCCCGGGGGGTCCCGCGGCTGCCGGGGGGGTCCGTGGGTGCCGCTGCCGGCGGGACCCGGTGCTGTGGGGGGGTGGGGGGGCGGTGCCGCCCCCTCGGCTCCGCCCACCCCGTGGGGGCTCGACCGCCGCACAGGGGAAACTGAGGCACGGGGCGGTGGGGGGGGTCGTCCCACGGTCGCGGAGAGGTCACAGAGAGGAGGACATGAACGGGAGGCGCTAGCCCCCCATGCCCCCCGCCGCCGCCCCTCCGACCTCCCTCCGCCCCTCCCGCGGGGGGGTCGCACTTCCAGCCCCTCCCGAGCCTCGCTGAGGGACACGCGTGGGAACACGACACGAGGGGGTCGCAGGGGGGTCTCGGGGGGGGTCATGGCATGTATGCCCCCCCCCCCGGGCCATTTGCAGCCGCGGCAGCTGCCGGGGATTAGCGCGGCCGGGATTAAGGGGGGATTTGGAAGGGGGCTGGGGAGGGGCAGGAAGGTGATGGGTAATGGGGGGGGGGCGGTGCTGCTCCGCCCAGGGCTCCCAGTATAAACCAGTATAACCCAGGTATCCCGGTGTGTCCCAGTACTGCCAGGATAACGCATCGCACACAGTTCTCCCAGCATACCCTGGTGCTCCCAGTGCACCCCAGAGTTCCCAGCACATCCCAGTACAGCTCAGCATCCTGCAGTGCTCTCAGAGCACCCAGTTCCCCCAGCACACCCCAGTATGCCCCAGTGTTCCCAGTACACACCAGTACACGACGCTCCCAGCGCAGCCCAGAATGCCCCAGTGCTCCCCAGGGATCCACAGTGCTCCCAGTTGTCCCAATACACCTCAGTGCCCCCGACTGCTCCCAGTACAAACCAGTACTCTCCAGTGTGTCGCCATGCTCCCAGTGCACCCAGCTCTCCCAGCACTCTCCAGTATTCCCAGTACACAGCAGTACACCATGCTCCCAGTGCTCCCAGGGCACCCTAGAATGCCCCGATACACCCAGTGCACCCCAGTACAGCCATGTGTGCCCCAGGGCTGCCCAGTGTTCCCAGTGCAAACCAGCACACCATGCTCCCAACACATCCCAGTGCACCCCGCTGACCCAGTACACCCCAGTGCTCCCAGTGCCGGTGCCACCCGCCGGAGGTGACCCGCCGGTGCCGGTGACGCCGGTGACCCCGGGGATTAACTACAAACTCCCGCTCAAGCCTCTTAGCAGGGGCCGCCCATGGCCACGGGGTCACGCGTGGGGGAAGGGCACCCCCGGGACCCCCACGGCTTCCACGGGACCCCCAGTGGTCCCCCAGGGGACCCCAGTGCCCTCCGCGGCACCCAAACCCCACGCGGGCACAGAGACCCCACGGTACCCAGGGGACATCCAGGGCACCCCAGAGACCCTCGTGGCACCCCGGGGATGCCCGGGGACCCTCCTCACCCCAGGACCCATCACCCCCGCCCTCGGCACCTTCCCCACGCGAGGCAGGAGGACCCCACGCTCCGCCCCACCATAGGGGCAGCGCAGGCAAGAGCCACTTATGGGGCGCGGCGCCTTTAAGGGGTGGGGTCAGAGCGACACGGCCCCCCAGGGGCGGGGCCATGGGGGAACGCGGGAAACGCCCAAGTGGGGGTGCGGGGGGGGGCTGTGACCCCCCCAGTGCACCCCAGTGACCCACCCCCTTGCCAGCCAGTGGCCACCCCAGTGCGAACCAGTGGCCCCCAGTACCAACCAGTGCCCCCCAGTTGCCACCAGTGTCTTTCCATCTCTTTATTGTGCCCCCCCCCGAGCGCAGCCGCCCCCCCGCTCAGCATTCGATGGAGTCCTCGAGCAGCTGCAGCAGCGGGGGGGCACCCTGGGGTCTCCCCCCAGCCCCTCCTCCAGGCTCTCCTCGCTAACCTCTTCCAGCGCCGGCAGCACCCCCAGGGTGCCCCCTCTCCGCCCCCCCCGGTGCGGGGCTGCCCCCCCCTCCGTGGGGCCTCCCGAGACCTCGCTCGGGCTGGGGGCGCGGGGGGGACTGGGGCTGGCGGGGGTGGGTGGGGGCGACCCCCCCGGAGATCCCCCCCGGGCGAGTCCCCCCCGGCCGCCCCACGGAGTTGGCCTGCGGTTTGGGGGCGGGGGGCGGCTGGGGGGCTGGCGGCGGGGGGGCGGCGGCGGCGGCGGCGGGGGGGGCGGCGGGGGGGCTTCCCCCACCTCACTGTACCCCTCGTTGGGGTAGTAGAGCCGGGGGGGGCTCGGGGGAGACTTCCCGGCTTGGACCTGCGGGGACACAGAGGGGTCAGGGAGGCCATGGGACACCCCCTGCACAGGGACCCTCTCATGGGAGCACCCCGATCTCCTTCATGGGGTCCCCTCCTGCACAAGGACCTTCATGGGACCCCCTATGGGACCCCCCAGTACTCCTAGCCCTGCCCAGCCCAGGGACCCCCGCCGTGGGACCCTAGTGCACAAGGACCCCCCCCCCCCCCCCGCATCCTGCCTGGTACAGAAACCACTGCAGGGAACTCCCCCGGGCACCTCGAGCCCCCCCCAGGAACAGGGGACCCCTCCACGGTACTTCCCCCAGCACAGGGACCCCCCGGACACCCCCTCCCAGCACCCCAACGTCCACCCAGCACCAGACTCCCCGGGACCCCCAGGACAGGGACCCTCCATCACTTCCACCTCCCCCCGACAGGACCAGCACAGGACCACCCCCATGGGACCCCCCATGGATCCCGACCCTCCCCATGAGACCCCCTCCATCACAGGGACCTCCCCCCAGCAACCCAATCCCTGTCAGCACCCCAACCCCATCATGGGGCCCCCCACGATCCCGACCCACCCTGTGGGACCTCTCCTAGTGGGATCCCCATGGGACACCCCTGGCACAGGGGACCCTGCATCCCCCTTTTGGGGGGCTCAAGGCGGGGTGACTCTGCCTCCCCCAGTACTTTTTGGGGGTCCCCGCCATCCCCGGGGATCGCACACCCCCCACTCACCGGCTGGAACCACCTCAGGCTCTGTGGGGGGGGAACGTGGGGGGTCAGGGATCAGGTGAGGCACGGGGGGGCTCCCTCCTTCCCGCCCCCAGAGCCGAGTACCCTCTTCCAGCCCCCCAGTCCCTGGAACCGCCTTTCTACTGCCCCCCAAAACAGCAGAACTCCTATCCCTCAGCACCCCCAGACCCAAGAGCTCCCCTTCCTTCCCAGCCCCTCCAAACCAGTTCTTTCTCCCTTTGGAGGATCCCCTGGTCCCGCAGCGTCCCCCCTGAGCCGGGGACCCCTTCCCTGCGCCCCCAGACCCGAGGGTGGGATGAGGGTGCGGGGAGGTTTGGGGAGAGCTGGGGGGCCTTGAGGGGTTTGGGGGTGCGGGGGTGAACTGGGGGGCGCTCTGAAGGCTCGGGGAGGGGGCTGAGGGGGACTCTGATCCAAGGGTACGGCGGGGCAGGTCCGGGATGCGGGGAGAGCTGGGGGTGTCCCGCGGAGTTTGGAGGTTGGGGGGCTGCCGGGAGGGCTGTGGGGGCACAGGGAGGTTGGGGGGCTCCTACCACGTTGGGGTGTTTCTCGATGGCGAGCGCTGCCCGGTCCGCCGTGCGCTGCTGCCGCCGCCGCCGCCGCCGCGCCCGCAGCGCCAGGAGCGCGAGCAGGAGGACGGCTCCGAGCAGGAGCAGCGCCCCCGCGCCCCCCGCCACCGCCCCCGCCGGCACCCCCCGCCCGGGGGGAGGCTCCGAGGGGTCCCGCGGGGCTGCGCGACAGAAGGGGCACGTCAGAGGGGGGGACATCAACGGGGGGGCAGGGGGAGGGGGCGGGAGAGGACCTCGTCATATCCCGGGGAGGCTCTGCGGGGTCCGAGGGACGGCGGGGCAGGGGACAAATCAGCAGGGGGGAACGAGTAGGGGGCAAGGACGGGGGCGACAGCATCACATCCCGGGGGGCCAGGGGCCCTGTAGGGGTCACAGAGTCGGGAGTGGAAGGGGATCGAGCCCATATCCAGGGGGATCCAATCACGTTACGGGGGTGGCCTGAGGACCCTTTCGCCGCGGGGAGCTTGGGAGAAACTCCTTCATTGGGGGGCACAACACTGGGGGGCTCCGGGGAGCTAGGGGGAGCCCCTGCACCGGTTGGAGCTCTGGAGGGGATCCCATCACTGGGGACAGGGGGTTCCCTGCGGGTGCCCAATGCCTCGGGGCAGGGAGGTCCCTGGGAGGTTCCTGGGGCATCCCGGTGCCATGGGGCACGAGGGATCCCTGAAGGGGCCTAGGGAATGTCCCAGTGCTGTGCGATGGGGAGGGTCGCGGAGGGGTCTTTGGGGAGTTTCTGGGGGGGTCTCCCCACTCCGTACCCGCCTGCCCCGGCCACAGCACCTCCAGGTCCACTGTCGTGTTTGAGGTCTCGCCCGATTCCTCATCCCGCGCCAGCACCTGAGGGGGAACGAGGTGGGCATGGAGGGGACAGGAGGGACATGGTGAGGACAGGGGGCACGGAGGGACATGGCTGTGGCACGGGGGGAACACACAAGGGGACATGTGGGTGCCCCCCAGCCCTAATGTCCTCTCTGTCCCCCTCCCGTGTCCCCTCTCTGGTGCCCCCCAGCCCGCGGTGCCCCTCTGGTACCCACAAGCTCCAGCCTCCCCGTGCCCCCCGATCCCCCCTCTCCCCCAGTCTCCGCTGCCCCCAGTGCCCCTCGGGCCCCCCCTGCGCCCCATGTCCCCTGTGTCGCCAGTGCCCCCGAAGCCCCCGGCCTCCCCAGGCTCCCCCCGTCCCCCACGCCCACCTGCAGGCGGTAGCTCTGCCCGGGCCGCAGCTGGTCAGCCTGGGCCACCACGAGCCCGTTGGGCATCACCTGGAACAGCTGCTGGCTCTGGTTGGCGCCGGGGCTCAGGGTGTAGCGCACCTGGGGGTTCACCCCCTGCGGGATGGGGGGGTCAGCCCTGTCTGCCCCCATCCTCACCCTGTGTTGCTGCCCACACCTCTACCTGCATTCCCTACCTGTGTTCCCGACCTACGTCCCTACCCATTCCCCTCCTGTGCCCCTGCCTGTACCCCTGTCCTGCCCTTCTACCCTCAACTTGTCTGCACCCTCACCTGCATCCCACCTGCATCCCTACCTGTACCACTTCCCACCCCCTGCCCGCCCCCTTCCTGCATCCCTACCTGAGCCCCCTGCCTACGCCCTCACCTGCATCCCCACCTGCCCCACTCCCCGCCCCCTGCCCGCCCTACCTGCATCCCCTGCCCTCACCTTGTCTGCACCCTCACCTGCCTCCCCTACCCGCAACCCTGCGCGCCCCCCGAGCCGCGCTCACCTCGGGGAAGTCGGGGTCGTGTGCGCGCAGAGCGAGAACCTGCCCGCCGAAGGTGAGCAGCAGCGCGGCGCGGCGCGGGGCCGCGGGCACGAAGGCGCGGTACCGGGCACGGGGGAAGCGCGGCGGGTGCCGGTTCGGGGCCAGGACCCGCACCAGGGCCCGCGCCACCGCGTACTTGGAGGGGTCGTTGACCTGCGAGGCCTGGGGGGGCGCGGGGAACATGGCGACAGGACATCGGGGAATACAGGAGAACATGGGGACACAGGGGAGACACGGCGGGGACACAGGGGGAGACACGGCAGGGCCACAGGAAGGGGCCAGGGGGACACATGGGGGCATGGTGGTACATTGGGGGGGACATGGGGGGGGGGTGGAGGGACAGAGGGGACACTCACGTCTCACCCACTGCCACCAGCTTCCTGCACCCATGGGGGCTTCTCAGAGTACCCCAGGCAGCTCCCACCATCCCAGGGACCTCCATCCTCTTGGGTCACACCATCTCCCCAGGGACACCCATCTCCCTGGGGGCCCCACATCCTCCCAGGGACCCCTCACCCCAGGTCCCCCCCATCTCCCTGCAGACCCCCCCATCTCCCCAGCACCCCCCACCCACCATGACGCTGAGGCAGATCTCGGGGGTCTGGCGGCTGCTCTCCACCGCCCGCAGCAGTGTGATGGCCCCGGTCACGTTGTCGATGTGGAACCTGCTGCTCTCCTGACCTGGGGGGCACAGAGATGGGGACCCCCCGGACCCCTCCACTCACCCCTAGACCCCCCGACTTGCCCCCTGTCCCGGAGCACTGTGGGAAACTTTCCCCCAGGGGCAGCCGTGTGTGAGACCCCCGGTGTCCTTCCCATCCATTCCTGGACCTATCCGGCGGGGAGAACCTTATTTTGGGGGGGACACACGGGGAGGGCGTTATTAACCCTTTAAGCCCCAATATAGGGGAGGTGTTTAACTGCTCTGGTGCTGGAGCACCTTTGGGTGCACCAGGGGTTGACCCTCACCCAGCAGCCCCCCCGCGCCGGGGGGAGAGGGATTAGGGCCCCCCAGCTCAATCCCTTTATTCAATTTGCCCCAGCGGATCCGGCAATTGGATTGTGCTGACTTGGAGCCCCCGGCACAAGGACCCCTGGCAGGGACACCCCCAGCACGGGGACCCCCAGACCGCCGGGGACTGACAGGCACCGGGCAGCCCTGGGAACCCCGCCGGGCACCGTGGCCACCTCTGCCCAGCCATGTCCCTGCCCGCCTGTGTCCGTATGGTGGTGTCCCTGTCCCTGTGTTCCTGCCCACATGTCTGTGCCTACCTGTGTCCCCGCGTCCCCATGTCCCTGCCCTCCTGTGTCTGTGTGTCCCTGCCTCACACGTCCCCGACCCCTGTGTTCCCCCGTGTCCCCCTGTCCCCCGTTACCTGCCAGCAGGGAGTAGGTGATGGCCGCCCGCAGCCCTCTGTCCCCGTCCTCGGCATAGACGGCGCCAGGGCTGAAGCTCAGGGGACCTCCCTGGGGACATGGAGGGGACATGGGGGTGTCCGGCTGAGCCCCACGGTCCCTCCCGGCCCCCCGTGACCCCGCAGTATCCCTACGGTCCCGTGTCCCACCTGGAGCTGGCCCTCGGTGACGTTGGCGGTGTAGACGGGGCTGGTGCAGACGGGGGGGCTGTGGGGCGCGCGGGGGTGCAGGGCAGGAATTGGGGGTACTGGTCATCCCCGTCCAGGACATTGACCCTCACTCGGGCAGAGGCGTTGAACCGCTCCCGGGTGTTCATCTCCTGCGGGGCAAAAAACGGGGCACAGGACGCCCCAAAACCTGCTGGGGGCTGCACAGAGAGGCACAGGGACCCTCATGGCATGGGGACACCCCAGGTACAGGGACCCCCATGTAATGGAGACCTAGACGGACAGGAACCCCCAGCCCCAGACAGGAGTAGGGGTCGCAGCCCAGGGCTGTGGGGTCCCACCAGCCCCCCACCCAATGGCGTGGAGGTGCTGGGGGAGGCGGGGGGTGTCGGGGTGGAGGCGGGGTGAGTGCGAGGGGCGGGGCGCTGGGGGGAGGGGGCGCAGGTGGCCCATTAAGGAAATGAGGGGGATTGAGGGCAGGTGACGGGATTACGTCACCCCCAATTAGCGGGGCCGGCGGGGAAGGCCGGCGGCGTAGGGGGGGGACCCCCCACCTGTGCAACCCACCCGTGTCATGGCCGTGCCGGTGGTCGTGGGGGACCCCGAAAAGGTACGGTGGGCATGAGGACCCCAGACCCACGGGCGGGAAGCTCTGTGTGGGTGGGGCTGAGGTCCTCCACGAGGCCAGGGTGGGTGCCAGGTCCCCATTCATGAGGATGGGCAGGAGTCCCACACACGGGGGTCTCATCTCAGGGTCCCTCAAGTGGGGGTCTCACAGACGGGGGGTCCCGTGTCAGGGAGACACGAGTGAGGGTCCCTCTGTCATGGGGCAGAGACAGGGGAGACACGGGGGTCCCGCGGGCGGGCGGGGGTCTCACCACGGCTGTCACGACCACCTCGAGGTGCCGCCGGCTCTCGAAGTCGAGGGCCCTCGCCAGCACCACACGGCCGCTGTTCGGGAGGTCGATGCGGAAGAAGCGGGCGTCGGGCTGGGGGGGATGCTCGGTCAGCCCGGCAGATGGCCCCGGCCCCCCGCCGCCCCCCGCCCCCGCCCCGGCTCACCGAGGCCGTGTCGATGACGTACATGAGCGTGTCCCCGTCCGCGTCCTCGGCCTGGGCGCTGAACACCACCGAGTGCACGGGCGCCAGCTGCCCGCGGGGGTTACCAGGGGTCCCCGCACACCCCCGGGGGCAGCCAACGTCCTCCGGGGTCCCCGAACACCCCGCACCCCGGCAAACACCCCCCGCACCCCTAAACACCCCCTATGATCCCCAAACACCCCCTGCACCCCCGAACACCCCCGGTGCTGAACACCACCAAATTCACCAGTGCCAGCTGCTCAAGGACGTCACCACGGGGTCTCCAGACACCCCCAGGGTTCCCCAACGCCTCTGGGGTCCCCAAACACAGCCCAAGCACCCACAAACACCCCTGGTGTTGAATATCACTGAGTGCACCAGTGCCAGCTGCCCCATGGGGGTCCCCCAACACCCCCAGAATTCACAAATGCCCCCAATATCCCCATTCCTACATTTGGGAATCTCTATCCCTCATGGTGTTCCATCCCTCCTAGGTGTCCTTTGTCCCTCTTGGGTATCCCCATCTCTCCTTGATGTTCTCATCTCTCCCTGATGTCCCTGTCCCTCCCACATGTCCCCGTCCACTTTTTGGTATCCTCATCCTCTCTTGGATGTCCTTTTCCCCTCTTGGGTGTCCCCATCCCTTTTGGGCACCCACCTTCTCCCAGGCCCAACCCTAACCCCATCCCCACCATTCCCACTCCTGCCCCTGTCCCCATCCCTGCCACTGTGCCCATGACTGACCCTGACCGGGCCTATCCCAGATGCTGTCCCAGTGCCCATCTCCATCACTGTCCCCGTGACCCTGACCATACCTGTCCCCATTCTTGTCGCCATCCCCGTCCCTAATCCATGCCCACAGCCATCCCTGTCCCATCACCCTGACCCTATCCATGACCACCCCTGTCCCCAGCATGTGCCCACAGTGCTGCTGTCACCTCGCTGACGTTGTGGGTGAGGACAGTGGCCCCCTGGAAGTGAGGTCTGTTGTCATTCTCATTGAGGACCTGGACAATGATGCGGAACTCGACCTGCCAGGGGCACAGGGGGAGACACAGGGAGTGACCAGGATGGGACTGTGCCCCCTCCAGAACTCCCTGGGGTCCCCATGGTGTGTGGCCATACCGGGGAAGAGCCATCCTCAGCACAGGTCAGGGCCACCATCAGCACTGGGGACTCCAGTTCCTGCAGGGGACAAGGGATGGGGCATTGTGGCATGGGGGGACATTGGGGGCTGCCCCATGGGGACATGCTGGGGTCTCCAGCCAAGTGGGTGCAGGAGGGTCCCAGCTGGATGAGAGTGGAGCAGGGTGATGCAGGATGGATGGACACAGCGTAGGGGGAGTATGAATGGATGGACACAATATGGACCCAGGATGAGTATGGGATGGACACAGGATGGACCTAGGGTGGATGCAGGATGGACAGAAAGAGGAGGATGAATAGAACATGGACAGATGATGGTAGACCCAGGATGCATGGAGGATGGATGTCAGACACAGGATGGACACAGGTAGATGTGGGATGGAGGGATGGGCACAGGATGGACATGGGAAGGATGCAGGATGGACACAGGTGGATGGATGGTGGAGGTAGATGGACACAGGATGGGTGAGGGTGGATTCAGAATGGACAGTGGACGCAGGATGGATGCAGGACAGACATGGGTGGACACCTGATGGACACAAAATGGCTGGAGTAGGACAGGGGACTGAGGGGTGTCCCGGCGGTGTCACCTCGCGGTCCAGAGCCCGGCCGGCCGAGACGTTGAGCCGAAGACTGCGCCCGTCCAGGTAAAACCAGGCGGCGTCGGCGCCCACCAGGCAGAGCTGGAGGCCGGCGCCGCCCCCCGTGTCCCCCGCGTCCCCCGGCGAGGGCAGCAGCGCCACCAGGCTCCCGTGGGCGCTGTTCTCCACGATCTCCGTGAACAGGTTCCCGAACCCGCTGCACCCGTCGCCCCGGGCTGCCATCACCGCACCGGGGATGGGCACATGGGTGACCGTGGGGGGGTGTAGTCCCGTGGGTCCCCAGTCCCTGGGTTCCCATGTCCCCATCCCCAAGGTCCCCACTCCCACCCCTCAATCTCCCGGGTCCCCCATGTCTCACTCCCTGCCCCCCCTCTCCAGGTCCCCACGTTCCCTGCTGACCCCCCCACCCAGAGTCCTTTGTATCCCCACCCCCAGGGTCCCCATGTCCCCAGACCAACCACTCCATCTGCATTCCCATTTCCTCCCCCTCAGCCCCTCCGTGTCCGCACCGCCCAAGTCCCATTCCCTGGAGCCCCAGCACGGTCGCTGGTGTATCCCCCAGGGTCCCCACCACTTGGTCCTCACCCCCAGGTCTCCATCCCCAGGAGAACACTGGGCTATCACCCCCAGTGGTCCTCCACTCAGGTGACATCTTTGGGTCCCCCCCAGGGACCTCGGTGTCCCTATGCCCTGGGGTCCCACCTCTCACGGTTGCTACTCCCACGGTCCCCTCCCCATGTCCCCATTCCCTGGTGACCTCAACCCCATGGTCCCCACCACGCCTAGTTGCCACTCCCAGGGTCCCCTCCTTAGGTCCCCACCCAAAGCCCGCCAGGTCCCTCCCAGTCCCGGTGTCCCCGTCAGGTGTCCCCTGTCCCCCAGCTGCTCACCTGTGGCCAGGTGCAGCGCCAGGCAGGCGGCCAGGAGCGCCGGGCAGGACGCGGCCGCCATGGGGACACGGGGATCTCGGGGGGCGCCTGTGGCGTGGGAGGGAGAAGCGGGGCTGCCACCCCCGGCCCAGCGCCCCTGTCCCCAGCCCCCTCCGCGATGTCCCCACCAGCCGTACAGTCCGGGAACCCAGCACTGTCACCACCCTGAGGTCCCTTTTCCTGGGTCCCTATGGCCGTGCCTTCACCCCTGTCCCCCTGCCAGCTCCCCTCTCCTGGGATCCCCAGCGTTGTCACCACGCTGGGGTCCCCTTTCCCTGGGACTCTCGTGCTTGGGTGTCCCTCCCCGTGTCACCCACCCGGGCTGCCGTGCCGGGGTCCCCTTCCCCAGGACCCCAGGGTGGTGTCCCTCTCCCCGGTGCATGTCCCCAGGGTGTCCCGCCCGAGGGGCTCACCGGCAGGTGCCAGGCCGGCAGCGCTCCCTGTGGGACAGCCGTGTCCCTCCCGCGTCCCCCTCCCGTGTCCCCTCTCCGTGTTCCCCTCGTGTCCCCTGGGTGTTTTCCCCGCGTCCCCCTCAGGAATCCTACGCGTGTCCCCCCCCTCACGCCACGCGCCCCACGCTGTGCGACCCTCCCTGCCACGGGGGTCCGCAGAGGGGTCCCCCAGCCTTCCCAGCGCTTGGCAATGGGAGCCATATGGCGCTCCCCCCCAGTTAGCGGCGGGTAATTAGGGCAGGGGAGGGGGGGCGCTACCCATCTGCCACCCCAACCACCCCCGGCACCGGGATGGGGAGTCCCCCATGCTGCTTCCCCCGGGACCCCCCCCCCTGTTGGGGGGCAGAGAGGGAGCCGGGGGGGAGCCACCCTTCCTACCCTGCTGGTCCCTGGGTGTCACCCCGCCCGTGTGTCACCCCAGGGCACAGGATCCCCGCGTCCGGGATGCCCCCTGACCCGGTACCCCCTCCCCGGCATCACGGCCCCCCATGATCCCCTCCCCCCGTCGCCCCCGGCCGCCTCATAGCCCCTGCCCGCCCCCCGGCCCCCGCCCCCCCGTACCTGCCCGGCGCCGCCGCCCCCGGCGCTGCTGCCCCGGCCCGGCGGGACGGGGGGGCAGGGCGGGGCCGGGCAGGGGGCGGGGCCATAGAAGGGCGGGGCTGACCCGGGACCTACGACCTGGGATCTGAGTCGTGCCCTGCCTGTGGTATCACCTGGTCATCACCGGCATCACCTGCCCTGCCTGGGCATCATCTGCATCACCTGGGAATCACCCGCATCACCTGCACTACCTGTCCTACCGGGGGCATCACCTGTATCACCTGCTTCACCTGGGCACCACCTGCATCACCTGCCCTGCCTGGGGTATCACCTGCATCACCTGGGCATCGCCTGCCCTCCTGCACCTCCTGGACATCACCTTCATCACCTGCCCTGCCTGCACCTCCCGGCTATCACTTGTTGGCACCTGCCCTGCCTGGCACGTCCCTCTAGCCTGCCCAGCGCATCCTCCACCCTGCCCTCAAACCTTCCTGCACGGAGCCCTCTTTGGCCTGAGCCCCACCTGCCCTGCCCCACCTGCCCTACTTGCCATAGCTGGGGATCACCTGCCTGCCCTGATGCCTGCCTGAGCTTCAGGAGATGTCACCTGTCTGTGCTGCCTGGGAGCATCACCTGTCACCTGTCTGCACCGCTTCCCCTACCTGCCCAAGAGCTGTGCCTGGGGCATCCCCTGCACACCTGGGGCATCCCCTGCACACCTAGAGCATCTCCTGCCCACAGTACCTCCACTACCCGCCCTGCTGGGCTGTGCACGACCTGCCCGCGCTACCCGCACAGCTGCGGGCACAGGGAAGGGGTGTGACCTTCCCTGCATGCCTGGGAGGGGGTGTGACACCCCCGTGGGGGGTGGTGGGGGGTGTGACCACCCCTATGCACACCTGTGCCCCTGTGTGAGGCTGGTCGGGGGTGTGACCCCCGCCTTGCACACTCGCGTGTCCCCACTGAGCCGCCGCCATAATCCGCTTTGGGGACAAAGAGGATGAGCGAGGGGGGAGGGGGAAGTGACAAGGGGAGGCACCAAGGGGGGTGGGGACAGGTGTGTGTGGGTGTGAAAAAAAGGTGAAAGTGTGTTTATAGGTGTGTTTGAGACACCCGTGTGTTCCTGACCTGTAAGTGTGTGAGAGACACTTGCGTGTGTGTGTTCTGGGTGTGTACAGGTGTGCTGTGTGTGCACACGTGTGCTGACCTGTGCACTGTCTGTGCACTCAAGTGTGCGAGCAAGCAGCTGTGCCTACACCGGTGTGTGTGCCCAGGTGTGTGTGTGTGCACCCAGGTGTGCTCGCACCCCGTCTGTGTGTGCAGATCTGTGTTCTTTGTGTGTTGTTACCTGTGTGTTCCAGGGCCAGCAGTGACCCTCAGGCCTCCCGGAGCTCGGGCTGTGCTCTCAGGGCTGGCACAGCCTAGGCGGCTCCAGGGCACCCGTGGAGCCCACGGCAGCGGGATTTCATCCTTGCTCAGCCACAAGCACAGGCACAGGGACATCTGACCACGGAGACAGGGATGGGGACACGCCCGTGCTGGAGCTGGACCAGCCCGTGGAGTGCAGGGACTACATCCAGCTGGGCTGTGTGCCCGACGCCTCACTGAGGGTCTCAGAGCTGAAATCCTGCTACATCGCCGGCTGGGATTTTGCCAAATGTGAGTTCCCAGACAGGATGTGTGCTCCGAGAGTGAGCTGGGCACCCTGAGGTTCTGGGCTGGCCACAGACACAGTCCGGCTGCAGGACGTCAGCGGGGCCGGGGCTCGGAGCAGCCTGGGCTGGGGAAGGAGTCCCCGCCCAAGACGGGGCGTGGAACTCGATGACCTTTAAGGTTCCTTCGCAGCCGAGCAGTTCCGAGAGTCTGTGAAGCCTCTGGAGGGATGGGTCTGGCCCTTCCTCCAGAGCCAACAGCAGGGACTCAGCTGGACAACATCACTCCGTAGGAAAGGGGCAGAGCCCCAGGGAGGGGAAGGGAACGGGCACCTGTGATGCCTCGTTGGAATCTCTGTCTGGTCCGGTCCCAGGGGGCTGCACAGTGACACCCTGACATCCCAAACCCACCAGAACCCAAATAATAAAGCTCAGCCTTAGAGCTGCCCCACAGTTCCATCTCGGGGACCCCTAAGACTAATGGGGTGCTGGGGCAGCAAACGGCGGGTCGGGGAGACCACCAACCCTGCCGGGAATGCGGGCAGGGCCCTGTGCTCCATGTCTGACATTCCAGGTGAGGCTTCTGACAGGATCCCTGACTCGTTCCGAGAGGGACCACGCTCCAGCACCTTCTCCAGAGCCAGCACAGCTCTTTAGAGCAGCGATGCCGGTGGAGCAGAGGGAATGTCCCGGATCCAGGGATCCCAGCTGGGCTGTAGCTCCAGCACTGCCAGGGCCGAGGGCACAGCAGGGCCACGGGGATGGGGGGTCCCGGCAGCTCAGAGGTGACCTGGGTGACAGAGAGGACAGCCCTGGGTGGCAGCAGCAGCTCAGGGTGGGCACCTCCATCCAGCACCTCCGTGACCCTCGGGACTCCCGGCTCGAGCTGCTGCTATTCCTGTGCCGCTCCATGATTAAATCGCTTTGCCCGCTCCTGCCTGACTCCGACCTTGTCTCCTCCCAAAGCGGGGCCAACCTCGCTCGTTTTCCCTCCCGGTTCCCAGATCGACCCCTCCTTGCCTTGCCCGGGAGGCTGAACAGCGCGGAGAGCGTGGCTAATGGGGAACACGAGCTGCGTTATTTCAACAACGAACTGAACTTCTTCAGCATCGGGGCGGCCGCAGGGGACGGGCGGGGAAGGACAGAGCAGCCCCGGGCGCTGGGGCTGCCTTCGGCCCCGCAGTCGGGATTCCAGCAGGGAACGGTCCTGGGCCACGGCAGCCAGAGCTGGATCTGCTCATCCTCCTGGTCAATCCAGTTTGTCCATCAGGAACTGCAGTAAGTCCCTCAGCAGGTTACAGAATTTCACCAGGCTCTGGTGTGGGACTGAGAAGACCACAAGCCTGTCTGGTTCCAGTGTTGGCATCGGCTCCTCCTCGGGCACTGCAGGGACGTCTGGCTCTGGTGTTGGAGCAGCTGTTTGCTGGAAACAATCCCACCTGGAGCAGGTTCGGGGTGCCAGCGCACATGGCCGGGGCCATGCTGAAGCCCTGTCCCAGGGCTGCTCCCCCATTCCTGGCCCAGCCTAGAATTGTGCTGGGATTGCCCAGGCCTGGGGCAGCACCTGTACTTGGCCTTGTCAAACCTCCTGAGATGGGCACAGACTCAATTCTTGTTTCTTTGGGTTTGTTAGTGGGAAAACAGCAGGTGGCATTGGTAAAGACACACTGATCAGGACACATTGGTCAGGATACATTGAACAGGACACTCCAAGCAGGAGACATTGATCAGGACACACCAATCAGGACAAACTGAACAGGACACATTGATCAGGTCCCAAACACCTCCAGGCCAGCAGAGTCCTCTTGCTCATCACCTGTAGAAAATCAAGGGTTCAGGTTTCAGGTTGAGACACAGAGGGTCCAAGAAGTGCCACGGCACCTGCCCACCACAGCTGGGGAATCCTGGGGCAGTGTCAGCTGGCATTGGAGAGGTTGGATGGCTTTGCTTGGAGCCATCAGGGTGGTGGCCAAGAGGGTGCTGTGGGTTGGCAGAGCAACCGAATCTTGTTAATGGCTTAATTGGATTGACCCAAAGGGGGAGGCTCTGCACTGCCTGGACAGTGTGCCCCAACCATCGCTGGGACCCAGCCAACCACCCTCGTCTGAACTGCTCAAGATAGAGACCAATTCCATTATTGTATCTTTGGCAATTCCTGTAATTGACATCCAGCATCATGTGCCAGAGCTCCAGGGTATCAAAAACATAATTTCTGATTGGGGATTAATTATTTGAGGCCCAGGGGAGGAGCTGCTGCTTGTTTCTGCTGTGTAAACTGGGTGCGATTATGAGTCCAGGTGTTAATTACCATGGCTCCTTCCTGCCTGGTTGAACCTGTGCCCCAGGGTATCCAAACACTTCCTGAGGTCCATAATCTGGGGAGCTGAGCAGTAATTACCCCAAATGAGGGTGATACCAGCAGGCTCTGAGGGCACGTTTGGATGACCACCCAAATTCAGCATCTAATGGTGGTGCAGCCACCCAACAACTTGACTCATTACCCACAAGTGAAAACACAATTGTAGATGGACTGACCATGGAATCATGGAATCTCAGAGTGGTCTGAGTTGGAAACGCCAAGAGAATGCCTTGTCCCACCTGCCTGCCATGGACACCATCATGAGGTGACATGGTGGTTGCCTCAGCCCTGGGTGGAGGCAACGAGCAGCACTGGCCTCAGAAGCTACCTCATCATTATTCAACAATGATTATGAGGGAATTAAAGGAGTTTTCCCCCAAAATCCTTCTCAATCCAGCGCCCCCACCTGCTGACACATTAGGTTTGACTCCAGGCTTATCACCAAACAAACGATCAGGATGAGGAAAAAGATGGGATCAAGGCTCCAGGGAAGCCCCCAACATCCCAAAATGACACAGCAGCTGCAGCCAAAGTTTTCTCGATTGGACAGTGGGCACCAGGCAAAGCACCCACTCAGTGACCAGCTGTGGTGGGGGGGCCTGGCTGGACACCCAGCACCCACCTGGTTGCTCCATCCCTGCCCTGCTCAGCTGGACAGCAGAGAGAAAATAAGCTGGAAAATTACTTGTAGGTTGACACAAGTCCGTTTCCTGCAGCAAAAGCAAAAGGTTCCACCCACAAGCAAAGGAAAAACCCAAAGATTCTACTCTCTCCTTCACATCCCAGCAGATGTCTGGCCACTTCACAAAAAGTGGGGCTCCAGCACCTGGAGAAGATGCTCTGGAATGCAAACCTTGTAAATAACCAATGCCCCTGCCTTCCTCCTCCTTTTCTGAGCTTCTCCATCTACACCAAGGTTGTGCATCCTGGGATATCCCCTTGGGATTTGGCCTTGCTGGGATCTGTATGAGTTTCTCCAAATCCTAAAGTTCCCAGGACTTGTAGGAGCTCCTCCCTGAAGGGTGTCCCCAGCGTCGGTGCCCCCAGTGTGGGTGGCTGTCGTTGTTGAGCCGCTAGCTGAGAAATGACCCAGGTTTTCAGACAAGGAAAGAGAGAAGGAAGGAAACTTTATTGTTTTGATTTCCATATATATAGAGTCCTCAGAGGTCACCCAGATTGGTCAGCCCGAGGCCTCCCCCTAGGCCCAATTGGCCAAGCCCGAACTGACCTAATCCGGAGACGTAGTTTGCAAAACATCCAAACTTTATCTTTGTTTATGAAATGTAGCAAAATGTTCTCACGGGAAAGACCTGTGCTAGCCACAGGTGGCTGCAGCATGGACTCTGGACAGAGGTGTGGTGGACCCCACAATTGCGATACTGCACCTTCAAACCAAACCCTTTGGCGGGACCCTGTTGCCACTTCCAGGGCTGGTGGCCCCTTTCCTTTGGGAAGGGCTGGGATGTGCTCATTTCTCCTCCATCCCCTGTCGGAGCCACCTGCCCTGAATGTGATCCATCACCACCCACCCTGCTCTGGGGGCTTTGTGGGGCTTACACACATGGGGAGGGAGTTTGGTGATGATTCTCTGTCATTCTCCCACTTGGATGGAGAAGTCCCTCGGGGCCAATGGAATCTTGCCCCTCGTGAGGCACCCGTGATAAACCCCTATGATTAGGGGTTTATCATAGGGACTGTGGGCTTTGAACCTGAGGCCTAAGGCCCCCCGTGGTCTGGGATTCAGTTGCCTCCGTGATTAATGATACATATTCCACAACAGCTGGAGTGTGTCCTGGCATGGGGAGCTGGTCCAGCAGGAGATCCCCCCGACGGCTCCGGCTGGGCTGTTGGGACCAGCGGGAGTGACAGGGACAGGGCCGGGCTGTGATAACGGACTGGGGGGGACGGCAAAGGGATAATGGGTTTGTGGGCGGTGGAGCCCCTCAGGAGGGCTCATTTGGGCTGGGGGAGCTGGAATAATGGGTTTGTGGGCGGTGGAGCCCCTCAGGAGGGCTCATTTGGGCTGGGGGAGCTGGAATAATGGGTTTGTGGGCGGTGGAGCCCTCAGGAGGGCTCATTTAGGTGGGGAGCTGGAATAATGGGTTTGTGGGCGGTGGAGCCCCTCAGGACGGCTCATTTGGGTTGGGGGCGCTGGGACCCCCGGCCCGATGTGGGATGGTCAGTGGGAGCCCGCAGGGACAGTGCATTGCAAATGGGGGGAGTGGGACCCCCGTGGGACGGTCCATGGAGGCTGGGAGGGTCTCTGGAGTGTTCGGAACGGGCTATGGGGGTGGAGCGGGGGGTCTCTGGACACCACGTTCCGATTTGGGGGGGTCGCGAGTGCTTCCCGCCGCGCCGGGTGCGCCCGGACACATTTGACCGCCGCACCGCCGGAAACCCGTTCCGGGCGGGGCGTGGAGGGGGGCGGTGGAACAAACCCGTGCGGGATGGGAGGGGACGGGACGAGATGCGGTGGAATGGGACTGGTCGAGACGGGACGGGATGGGGGACGGGACGGGACGGGATGGGATGAGCTGGGAAAGGCGGAGCAGGGCGGAACCGGGCGGAGCGGGCGGCGGCGCAGGAGGCCGGCGGAACGGAAGGACGCGGAACGGAAGGCGCGCGGGCGCGTTTCCGGGGGCCGGCCCGGTGCGGCGGAGCGGCGATGGCGGCGGGCGGGCGGCGTTGAGGGACCGGCCATGGAGCGCGGGCCGGGCCGGCCCAGCCTGCAGCTCGTCCAGCAGGCCGTGCAGGCGCTCTACCACGACCCCGACCCCAGCGGCAAGGAGCGGGCGAGTTGCTGGTTGGGCGAGCTGCAGCGCTCGGTGAGAGCCGCGAGCGGCGGGGATCGGGCCCGGGCTCGCGGGGAGCGCTCGGGCCCCATCCGGGATGGGGCGGGGCAGGGAACGGCGGTCTCGGGTCGGCCCCGGAGAGCCTCTACCCCGCCGCTGCCGCTTCCCTCTGGTCTGTGGCTGACCCATTCCTGGAATGCTCTGGAGAGGGACTTTGGACAAGGGCCTGGAGGGACGAGATACAGGGAATGGCTTCCCACTGCCAGAGCGCAGGGTTATATGAGCTCTTGGGAAGGAATTCCTGGCTTGCAGGGTGGGCAGGCTCTGGCACAGGGTGCCCAGAGAAGCTGTGGCTGCCCCTGGATCCCTGGCAGTGTCTAACGCCAGGTTGGACAGGGCTTGGAGCAACCTGGGACAGTGGAAGGTGTCTCTGCCCCGTGGTAAGAATGGCACTGGATGGGCTTTGGGTTCCTTTCCCAGCCAAACCATTCCTGGGTTCCGTGATTAACACCAGAAGCAACGGGCTGGGACGTTTGGCACAGCCCTGAGGTAGCCAGGAAAGAAGAATCAGCTCCCGGAGGGAAATCTGGGCTCCCTTCAGGCTTCCCCGTGAGGGAATGGAACCAAGGCCTTCTTCCCCTCCCCAGAGCCCTCAGGACACATCCCCAGCTCCTTTCTCCCAGCTCCTCCCGGGTTTGGGGTGTTTGTTTGTGTTTTTTGGCCTTGTCCTGTTGGAGCAGCTTTGTCCCCCGCTCAGGGGGTGGATGTCCCCCCCTTCCCAGAGCTGGGGGTCTTTTCATGTCCCTTCTGTGCTGCCTCGGGGAGCACCTGGGGTGCCTCATCTTCCCCCACTGTTTTCCTCAAGCCCTCCCCACGAGCTGTGGGACAAGATTCCCTCATACTGGGACTGGGGAGGAGCCATATCCTGTCTCCTCCCTGCTCTGGGTATCCCAGTTCCTGCTCAGCTCCCTCTGGAGCAGCTTCAGCTCTGTCTGCTTCCCAACCTTTGGCCAGTCTTGAGACAGTTTGTTCCCACAAACTCAAGTTTTCCCCACCATTTTTTCCCTGGAAATTCCTTTCAGTGCTGCAGCCACATTCCAGTTCCCATCATAGTTCCCAAGGGAATGCTCATAGCTGGGTCTGGGGGGATTCTGGCAGCTGCTCCCACCATTTTTCCCTGTGAAGGGGCTTTGCTTGAACAGTGATCTTGGGGTAGCTGGAAGAGGGAGATTTGCATTTCAGGGATGGTTCCTGTCCCAGCATCCCCTGAACCTGGATGAGACCCCCCAAAATTCCTACATCCTTACATCCCAGGGACCCCCAAATCTGAGGTCACCCAGTGGGGCTGGGCATTGTCTGGGTGAGACCCCCATGATTCCTGTTGGATAAAGGGGTCTCCTCAGGACAGGCCACCCTATCCCAAGGAGAGTTTGGAGTTTTTTTTACTAATTTTTATTCCCAAGTACTCTGACCCTGTGCAGGGCCAGAATCGCTGCTTGAGTTTCTCTGGGCTTTTCCCTGGGTTGTCTGGGTTGTTTTTGATATAACAGGAGTAGTAGTAATAACAGTAATAATAACAACAATAACAATATTATTATTAAAGCAGCTCAGCCCCAGGTCAGCAGCATTTCTGCTTCTCTCTTTTTATTGTGCCTATTCACCCTGGTCCTCTCTGAGGTTTATTTGCCAGGTGTAAGGATGAATCACAGTTATTTTCCAGGTGTTCTGGTCTCAGCCTGGTTCCATCCAGCATATTCCTCTCCTCAGAGCTGCTGAGTTTTTCCAGCCCTGGCCATGGGGCAGTGGAAGGTGATGCTCCACAGCAGGAACTCCCCCAGCATGGGGTGGGAGGGTTGGGATGCTTCAGCAGGACCTTTCCTGGCCAGGGGTCACTGGGGGAAGTACCTGGAAGGTGTATGGGAAAGCAAAATGTTTTTGGGCACAGAGACCAAAATTGGACAGTTCAGTGCTCATGGAGGCAAACGGGAGCTGCAGGAGCTGATTGTGTTGGGAGGCCCTTGCTGGGGTTACGGCCTTTCCTCGTTATCCCTTCCAGCAGGCACAGTTAGGAATGGCAGCGCTCTCGTTGCAGCTGGATTTTATCCACTTGATATAAGCAAAAAGCTCATAACTGGATCCTTTGGAGGTGACTGTGCTCTCTGCCCTTGGAGCTCTGTGAGTGTGGTGTCCTGCAGGAGCTGCTCATGGCACCTGCACTTCAGGCTGTGGCTGTTGGAAGAAAATGGGAAAGAAAAGCTCCCTTGCCATGTTTCTGGTCCCTCCAGCCCTTCTCCTCTCCCTTCCTGTGCTCCCAAGTGTGGTGCAGCAGGGACAGCCCTGGGGAGCTCCAAAGGAGGGTTGGGCCCAGGGTTGCATCAGGAATGGAAAAACTGAGTGGTGGGTTTGCTGCCCAACGTCCCTGCAGGGTCCATGGGGACAGAACTGATTGCCCACTTAAGGCTGGCAGCAGGGACAGGCACCAGCTTGGGGGTCATTGTGACTCTCAGAGACAGGCCCTGGCTCAAAGGTCACTCTGGTGGTGGTGGCACTGTCTGGGCACTCAGACACAGGCCAAGGCTTGGGGGCCATGGTGACACTGGTGGGACAGGCCAAGGCTTGGGGGTCACTGTGGCACTAGTGGCCCTGGCTGGGTGCTGGCTTGTTACCAGTGTTTGTCTCTCAGGCCTCCCTGTGCCTTGGTCTGGATCTGGTCATGGGGATTAACCACCTGAAGGATGTTTGCTTGGACCCTCTTCTGTTGCCAAACTGTGTCCATGCAGTGCCACCCGTCACAGGATGTTCCTGACGTCCCTGGGTCAGCCTGTGTCCTTTTCAGAGCACTCAGCCCTGGTCAGTTCTGTCCCATTTGCCTCTGCTGGGACAAGCTGTCAGGGTTGGCTTCCCACTATTTTTTGCCTTTCTGGAGTTGTAATTACAGAATTCTGGAATGGGTAGCGGAGTTGGGTGGGAGCAGACCTCAAAGCCCCATCCAGTGCCACCCCTGCCATGGGCAGGGACATCTTCCACTGTCCTAGGTTGCTCCAAGCCCCATCCATCCTGGCCTTGGACACTTCCAGGGATGTTGGGTTGAGCTCTCCCTGTTTGCCAGGGTGGTCAGAGCCACTGTGGGGATGAGAAGGCAATGCCTAAAGCTGAGTTTGGGTGCCTGAGTCACTCTGTGGAAGTTCAGGTTTGGCACTGGAGACCCCCAGACCTGGGTGAGACCCCCATGGTTCCTGTCCCTGAGACCCTCAAACCTGAGTGAGATCCCCATGGTTCCCATCCCTAGGATCACTGGCAGGATGTGGGGTTCAGGTTTGAGTCTGGAGGGCACTGGGGGTTCAGGTTTGTCCATCAGCTTCCCCGGCAGCCTTGTTCTCTCCTTTTCTGCTGGTTATTCCTGGGAAATGGGGCTGGACGTGGCAGCACAGCTCTGAGCTTATACAGCACTGGGGAGCTCGGCTGAAGGTGTAAGTTGACCTAAATCCCAGAATTTGAGGATCCTTCAGCCAGCTGTGTGCTGTGAGTCATGTGAAGGCTGATTCCAGACTAGTAGGGGTTTCCTAAGGAGGAGGAGCCATACCCAGCATGGGGATTGACCTTGTCCCAGCTTTCTGAGCTTCATGGCTGGAGTTTCTCTGCATCCCTGGTGTCTGGAGCAGAGCCATCTTGAGTGTTGGGGTTTTGGTGTGGATTGAGTGGAGGTTGGTTAGTGGTGGTTCAGGAAGTGCTTTCCAGGAGGGAAGTCCTCCGGCTTGTAGCCAGCAGGGTTCATTGGAATGACTGGATCTGACATTTCACAGTCACTTTGATCTGTCCCCAGAGTTCATTTATTGATGATACTGGGGAGCAGAGTGACCCCTAATTAAATAAAAACACACCAGAGCACCTTGTACCTGATGAAGTGTCCTGGGAATAAGTTTGAAATCCTTTCCCACTTCTATGGGAATAAACTCTCTTGGCCCTGTGACCACAGGGGCCTGGGAAGGGTCCCCTGAAGGTCCCAGTGTCCACTTCTCCAGGCTCAGTCCTGGCACCTTGGCGATGGTGATGAGGTCACGGCTCAACCCATCCTCTCCACAAGGCTTCAGCCTGACCCAAAATGTAAAGTTTGGGCTGCCAGGACACCAATGGAAATGAGGAGTCTCTGGATTCCCGGGGTGTGCCCAAGGACAAGCTTGCTGGCTGTTTGTGTCCTGGAGCCCTTGGCCAGTGGTCCTAGGCCACCATGAACAGCAGCTGTGGAGGAGCACTGGGAGTGTGCTTGGGCACATCCTGTTGTCAAGAAGCCCCTCCAGGCACTGGAAGGGGCCCAAGGTCTCCCTGTACCCTTCTCTTCCCCAGGTGAGCACCCCCAGCTCTCTCATCCTCTCGCCATGGCAGAGGGGCTCCTGCCCTCAGTTGTGGACTCAGGATTTATTTATTTCCTGACATTGCTTTAAGTTTTTCTGTGCTTGTTCTGCTGCCCTATGCACCTCTTCCTGCTAAATGCTCCATCAGGGTGGGATTTCCCAGGACATTGATCCCAGATCAGCATCATTAGATCTGCCTGAGGGTGCAGGAACCGATGCTGTTCAGCTCTTGGAGGCTTTATAGAACTCCTGAATGGGCCACGAAGAGTTTCAGGCATGGAAACAGCTTCTTGTAGCCATTGGTGCTCACAGTCCATTAATAATTGTGCTCTTTGCTGAATCGGTGGCTCCCAGATGGATTATCTGTGGGTTTGGGAGGATCTGCCGTGTCTGCCACTGTGTCCATCCAAACTGGGAATTACCAGCCCATTAATTGAGGGGACAAAGAGTTTAATGAGAGGGTTTGGTGGGATTCTCGCT
The DNA here is from genome assembly GCA_024500445.1 of Entomyzon cyanotis. Lineage (NCBI taxonomy): Eukaryota > Metazoa > Chordata > Aves > Passeriformes > Meliphagidae > Entomyzon > Entomyzon cyanotis. The sequence continues at coordinate 4,620,171 of JAKEPQ010001019.1, forward strand.
ATTGTAGGTGTTGGGTTCCTTAACTTTTGTTTATTCCCGGTTTGGGAATTTCCTGATGAGGATTAATAAATCCAGAAGGGACGTTTACGACAGCAGTGCCTCCAGGTTTTTCTCACTCCCTGTTAGAGTTATTACAGGCAAGTTTTACACCAAGAATAGCTGGAGATACTGGAGTTACTGACCATGGAACAGCACATGTCATGGAGGCACCTGGGAAAGGAGGATCAGAGTCTGGAAACAGCAAAGGAGCTTGTCTGAAAGAAAGACTCTCCTTGACCATCCTGTGGACAGCGATGGTGATGGACTGGCATTCCATGGGGAAAATGTGCTGTGTCCCGTGGGAAGGTGTGAGGAGCTTCTGCCTGGATGTGGCAGGGATAGGTCCACTGGCTGTGGGGGTTGGACTTGGAGGGATTGAAGAGCTGTGTGGGTGTGGCTCCTGGGGACATGGGGCAGTGGTGGCCTTGGTGATGGGCTCTGGGGGTTTCCAGCTCAAAAGATTCTGTGGAGAGGAGGAAGGGAGAGGAGAGGGGAGCACATGGGATGCTGAGGGTCCCAGCCCTCCTCAGCCTTCTCTGGGCCCTTTGAGTTCCACAGTTGGCTCCAGCTGCCTTCCAGGCTACAATGGCTGTGCAAAGATCCAGCAGAAATTCTGGGAGTGGGATCAGAAGCTAGACCCTGTGCTATTTCCAGCTATGAAGTTTTCCTTTTCTGTATGGAAGAGATGAGGTTTTCCTGGGAATCAGCCTGGATCATGCTGATCCGGCCTGGTGTTGCCTTCGTGTTCCCCTGTGTGATGCTGGAGAGCCCTGGGAACCCTGGGCCAGGATTCGAGTCTGGAGCACTGGTGCAGGTGGAGCCTCTGGGCACCTCTGTCCTGCCCAGGAGAGAGATTTGGAAATGGGATTATTTTTTCTTCTGGGCTGGAATGCAGCTGGAAGTGAGGCTGGGCAGGCGGTGGTTTATAACAAAGAGCAGTTTGGCTGTTGGGCTGGTCAAGGGTTGTGATGGAATTGCCTTTATTAGTGAGGCTGGAATGAGGACCAGAGATGGGTTTTAGGGATGCTGAGGTTCTATTTCACACTGAGTTGAGCTCAGGGAAGTCCTATGGCCCAAAGATTGTCAAAGAAATGGGCTGCGAAGCTCATGGAATAGTCTCAAGTTTTGCTCTTAGTTTTCCACATCAGCTGGATTTGGGATTTTTAACCATGCTGCCCAGGGAGGTGGTAGAGTCCCCATCCCTGGAGGTGTCCAGGCAAGGACTGGATGTGGCACTCAGTGCTCTGGGCTGGTGACAAGGTGGGAATGGGTTACAGGTTGGACTTGATGGTCTTGAAGGTCTTTTCCAGCCTCAGGGAATCTGGGATCCAGTGACAGTCTGTCCCTGTGCCCCAGCACAGCCAGGGGACTCTGGAGTCTGTCTGGTGCTTCCTTGGCTCACCCAGTGCCCCAGTCCCACTCTCAAGACCGAGCCTTGGATTCAGACCAGCCCAGCACCGTCTGGAGCTGCTCCAAGGCCAGGCAGGCCATGGGTTCCTTCCTGGCTGTCTTCCAGCTCTCAGACACATCCATGTTCTGCTCTGGAGTCCTGGTGTGGGCCCTCAGATGGGCCTGGTGGCCTCAATCTTGGGATTCCCTATTGTGATTTTGGTCCGGGGAGACCTTTATCCGACCCTCTTCTGCCAGCTGCCCCTTGCTGGGCTCTGTCCGTGTTTGTTTCCATGTGAGACTCCACTTAGCCCAGAAAAGCCTCTGACTGCCCTTTCCTGCAAGGGTGGGGCATCGGCTCCGCTGTGGCATCAGCCCTCCCAAAGGGGTTGTGGGGTCCCTGCTGATGTGAGGTCTGTGATGAAGCTGCTCTGTCCCTCCGGCTCCTCGGGTGGCTGTCCCAGTGCCAGCACCTTCCCAGCCCCCAGCTTGAGCTGTGGTGGCAGCACAGTGTGGCCTCTGCAGTTCGGGTTGTTTGGGGAGTCATGGAATGGCTTGGGTGGGAAGGGACCTTAAAACCTATCCAGTGCCACTCCTGCCATGGCAGTGACACCTTGCACTGTCCCAGGCTGCTCCAAGCCCCAGTGTCCAGCCTGGCCTTGGACACTGCCAGGGATCTAGGGGCAGCCACAGCTTCTCTAGGCACCCTGTGCTAGGGCTTCCCACCCTCCCAGCTGGGAATTCCTTCCCAAGATCCCATCTCTCCCTGCCCTCTGGCAGTGGGAAGCCATTCCCTGTGTCCTGTCCCTCCATGCCTTGTCCCCAGTCCCTCTCCAGCTCTCCTGGAACCCCTTTAGACCCTGGCAGGAGCTCTGAGCTCTCCCTGGATCCTTCCCTTCTCCAGGTGAACATTCCCAGCTCTCCCAGCCTGGCTCCAGAGCAGAGGGGCTCCAGGCCTGGAGCAGCTCCATGGCCTCCTCTGGACTGTCTCCAGCAGGACAAGGCTCTGTTTCCATTGGGGAATTTGGGCTGTTCCTGCAGCCCCCAGACCCCCCCTACCCCTCAGTGCCACTCCGGCCCTGCCCACTGACCACGCTGTGGTTTTCTCACAGGTCCACGCCTGGGAGATCTCAGACCAGCTGCTGCAGATCCACCAGGATGTGGAGTCCTGCTACTTTGCAGCACAGACAATGAAGATGAAGATCCAGACTTCATTCTATGAACTCCCCACGGATTCCCACGCCTCACTGCGGGACTCTTTGTTGTCCCACATCCAGAACTTGAAGGACCTGTCCCCAGTCATTGTCACACAGGTGGGTGCTGGCAGGGGAGGGATGGAGCTGTTCCCTCCATGTCCTGCTCCCACCAGTCACTCTGGCACTGCTCTCCCTGGGCTGGAGAACAGGGAAGGCTGATCCCTGCTCCTGGCCTGGCACAAGATTGTATTCCCACCTCCATCACTTGGTTTCTTTAGTCCCATCCATTATTTCATCCTTGTTTGATGTTCGGGGAGGGAGGAGCAGGGGTTTTCCCTGTGCTCTGCCATGGAGGCCAAACCCAGCAGTGCCTTGGGTATCCAGGGGTATTTCTCTGCACCCTTCACTTCCTTCATTCCCATTATCCATATGTTCCTATGGCACCAGGGGGTCTGACACCCCCAGGCTGAGGCCACGGTGCCCCTCCAGCCCCTGAATATTCTGGCAGGGAACATCATCCCTCTGGGCAGCCAGTCTTCTGCAGTTCACCACAGGGATTGTGCACAGACAGGGATGGTGGAGATGGATTCCGGAGTTCCCTGCCTGCAGGGGATGTTGGAATGATTCCAGAGGTACCTGCTGGCAGGGATGTTAGGGGTGGATTCCCAGCACTCCCCACACTGATCCATGTGTTTTCCCATTGCCTTCCAGCTTGCTTTGGCAATAGCTGACCTCGCCCTGCAAATGGCTTCGTGGAAGGGCTGTGTGCAGACACTGGTGGAGAAGTGAGTGACTGTTCCTGTCTCTGGATTGGGAATTGTTCTGTGGGCAGATGTTGGGCGGGTGGTCCTGTGTGGTCCAGGAAAGGGAAGTTTTTCTCCCATGATCCCTGATTTCAGGTGCCCTGGGTGGTGGCAGGAGGGTCTGTCTGCCGTGCACGCTTCCCTGCTCACAGCCCAAGACTCAGCACTTTTCCTCATCCCTGTTTTGTTAGGGATGATCCCTCTGCCCTCAGCTGTAGCTGTGCTGTGGGATGGAACAGTGAGGCTGGAACTGGTCACTGTCGGGTGTCCCCAGGTGTCCCACATGGGATGCCATATGCTGCTGCATGGTGACAGGAATGGCCCCTGGGGCTGCCACCACGCTGAGGTGGCCCTGTGCCCATTGGAAACAGGATTTGTCCGGGCAGTGGCACCTGGGCTCACAGAGCTCATGGGCTGGGAAAGCCTCCTCCTCTGTTGGAAATCCCTGGGCGGAGCCATCCTGGAGGCTCCTCTTGGAAGGGCTGTGCCCCTGTGGCTGCACACTGCCTGCCCTTGAGGTGACGCTGTTGCTGAATCCATGGATTAAGGAATCATGGGATGCTTGGGGTGGAAAGGGACCTTAAAGCCTACCCAGTCCCACGCCCTGCTGTGGGCTGGGATGCCTCTCCAGCTCTCGCTGTGCTGTTCCCCAGTGCTGAGGTGTCCTCCTGTCCCTTGTCCTGCACTCCAGGTACAGCAATGACGTGACGTCGCTGCCCTTCCTGCTGGAGATCCTGACGGTGCTGCCGGAGGAGGTGCACAGCCGGTCCCTGCGGATCGGGGCCAACCGCCGCACTGAGATCATCGAGGACCTGGCCTACTACTCCAGCACTGTGGTCTCACTGCTGGTGAGTGGGGCTGGGCCTGGGCAGCATCTCCAGCTGCAGCTCCCTCTGCCCCACAGCATCCAGCCCATAAGATCATGGAATTGTTTGTGTTGGAAAAGCCCTCAGAGCCCATTACATCCAACTGTCCCCCAGCACTGCCAAGTATGTCCCCAAGTACCACATCCACATGGTTTTGAAATCCCTCCAGGGATGGGGACTCCACTCATGCCCTGGGCAGCTGTGCCAGGATGGACAGCCCTTTCCAGGAAGGAATTTTCCCAACATCCAACCTAAGCCTCCACTGGCACAACTCGAGGCTGCTTCCCCTTATGCTGTATGAGCAGATAGAGCTGAGCTGTGTCCTCTGCTCAGCAGCTCAGTTGTTGCTTGAGAAGCCTCTTTCCCCATTCCGTGTTTATCCTGTCAGGGTTCCCTACCAGTGCCACTACAGCTGTTAGGGCAGCATGGCTCCACCTTTTCCTGGGATAAGTTGTCTGAGCAAGTCCTTCCTCGCTCTGAAATTCCTTCACCTTCCTCGAGTCCCTGTTCAGTGCCATGCTGCCCAGCCAGCCCCAGCTGTTCCAGGGACCCCTGGTAGATCCTGGCTGGCACGCTGGGGTCACATGCAGTGTCACCTTGCTTTGGGGCTCATGGCCACTCAGAGCTGACACAGGATCACCAAGGGCTGGCCCTGACCTTACACATTCCTTCTCCCTCAGCATCTGCCTGGAACTTTCCTAAGCTTTCCCTATTGGTCCCAGCAGGGACATTTCCACCACCTGCTTGAAGAGCCAAGTTTACATTTTCTGTGTGGGATTTAAATGCCAAATTCCCATTTTCAGTTACAGAATGGGGGGGTTAAAGCAGCATTCCAGGGACTGTATGAGGTCCAACATTCCACCTTTAGGACCGAAGTGTCAAGTGAGGAGAAAGGATCTCTGGAAGCTCTTGTGCAAGGATTCCTGGGCCAGTCCAGGGGGTCTGGGATCTTTCTCCAGGTCCTAGCTGTCCACCTCTTCCCCCTTTCCCTGTGCCTGTCGAGGCCAGGGCTTTGGTCAGGGCTGCTGCTGGGTGCTGGGCTGCAGCAGGAGCATTGGCCAAAGCTGGGAATGAGCTGCTACCATCCCACATCCTGGCTTGGACACTGGGATGGCATGTTTGCAGTGTCCCTCAGGACAGGTAAGGCTCTCAGCACCAGCTTCTCTCTGCAGAGGTGGTTTTGGGGAGGATTAAACTGGGATTTGTCAGGTGTGAACACCCCTGATGGCTGTGCTCTGCTAGCTTGGCATGGGATCCTGCAGGAGTGGGAATGAGGGAGACACTCCAGCTGCTCTTCCTGCTCCTGTGAGAGCAGCTGGAGCTGATGGAGCGGGTCTTGGTTCTGTCCCTCCCTCTCGCTAAGTCCAGGGCTGTTGGCAGCAGGGATGTTTGGAGTAGTCTGCTTCTGGAATGTTCTCCTGTGGGCTCCAGAGGGCGTTATTGGTTATTTCTCATGGATCACCTGCTGGAGTCAGATCCTGAGTGGTTCTTCTGTGTCCCTGCAGGTGACGTGTGTGGAGAAGGCAGGCAATGAGGAGAAGATGCTCATCAAAATCTTCCGGTGCCTGGGCAGCTGGTTCAACCTGGGTGTCCTGGACAGCACCTTCATGGCCAACAGCAAGCTGCTGTCCCTCCTCTTCGAGGTGCTGGTGAGTGTTTCCCAGGAAGTGGGGCAGTTCCAGGGTGGGGGCACTGGGGAATCTCAGCAGGACTGAGGTGTGGGGCAGGGGGTTCACCCCTCCTGTGTCAAGTAGGGACTCTGATTCCCTCTGGACCTGGGTCAGCTCTGTGGAGGGGCAGGCCCTCTGCTGGGAAGTGCAGGCAGGGAAATACCGCTGCCCACGAGGTGGCAGGTGAGGTTTGTCACACCCAGGAGGTGCCATGTGAGGTTCGTCATCCTCGTGGTTGGGCACTGGAAGCCTCTGTTGGGGAACAAAGCTACATCTGTTTAATGCTCATATCAGGGGGTTGAAGTTATTTTGGTTTCCTCCCAGATTGTCAGTAAAGCAGTATTCCTTTTCTGACACTTTCTCCTTGGAAAATCACCTCCCAGAGGTGTTTGGGTGTTTGCCCATCTGAGTGTGGGAGAACCAGAGGTGTGGAGAATCCTGTGCCACTGAGCCAGGGCAAGCAGGGAGTGGAGCCACAGGGAGGAATTCCTGGAGCATGGACATTTCTGCTGCAGCGATTGTCCTTCCTCCCCCTCTCCCGTGGGATCCCTCATTTTCATCATTCAGTCAATGACAAACACAGATGAAGGCTCCCAAGGAATGCTATCCATGCAGGATCCTGAATATCCGTGAGGGATTCTGCTTCAGGGAGAGCCACAGCAGGAACTGCTCCCAGGACAGGCTGTGGGGCTCACCAGCCTATTTCGGTTAATAGCACTTTAAATGGGGCATTTTTCCTTCCTCTGGTTCTCCCTCTAGTGGCACCAGGAACTGTTTCCCAAATCCATTGAGATCTCGTTCAATAGGACTCACAGAGTCTCTGCTCCTTTGTTTTCTCCGTGATTGCTCTCTCCTGGTTCTCTGTATGTCCTGTCTCCTCCCCTGTTCATCCCCCTCACTCAGTCACCATCCATGGAATTCACTGACCGCCCCCCCCCCAGCCATCTGTGGTCAGTGTTTCCCACTGACCACCCCCAGACCACCCCTGGTCAACATTTCACACGTGCTTGTGATAAACCTCGTCTCTATCCCTACCTAGGACTCCCCAGTTCCCACCTCTCCTCCCAGTGGGCGTGGTGACTCTTGTGTCCAGCTAGGTGATGAGCAGCATAGTGGTTTCCTTCCTTGCAAGCTGCTCTGGATTCCAGCTGGTGTTTTCCCTCCTATGTTTGCCAGCATCACTTGGGAAAGGGTCAGTTTGACCTGGAGTGTCCAGGGAAGCAGCTTACAAGGCTGGTGGGGGGCAGAGGGGCTGTGGCCGTGCAGGACCTCTACAAAGTGTTTCAACAGAATTCTTTGGGTTGGTTCCAAGATCAAATCCAACCATTGTGGCAACAAGAAGAACAAAAACCTGGTGGTTTCATTACTGTCTGATTTCATGATATAATTGGGGCAGTGGAGGGGCAGCTCCCATCTTTGCTTGACCCGAGGGAATGGCTGGAGCTGTGCCAGAGGACGTTTATGTTGGAGATCAGGAAAAGGTTCTTCCCCAGAGGGTGTCAGGCACTGACCAGGCTTCCCAGGGAATGGGCACAGCTCCAGAACTCCAGGAGTGTTTGGGAAGTGCTCCCAGGGATGCACAGGGTGGGATTGTTGGGGTGTCTGTGCAGGTCCAGGAGCTGGATTGATGGTCCCTGTGGGTCCCTTCCAGCTCAAGATATTCCATGATCCTGTGATAATTGCTGGGGTTTTGTGCCTTGCAGCAACAAGACAAGACATCATCCAACCTGCACGAGGCTGCATCGGACTGCGTGTGCTCAGCCCTCTACGCCATCGAGAACGTAGAGACCAACCTGCCCCTAGCCCTGCAGCTCTTCCAGGGCGTGCTCACCCTCGAGAGTGCCTATCACATGGCTGTGGCACGGGAGGACCTGGACAAGTGAGGGACAGGGACTTGCACCATGGCTGGGAGGGACGGGCAGGACAGCACTGACCCAGCTGGGGCCATGTCAGCCTGCAAATGGAGATACCAGTGCCAGGAGCATCAGCAGCGCTGGGGGCACTGGGGCTGGGCAGTGCCCATCCCTGTGCTGGGCACTCGTTGGGTCACACCCAAATCTTGGGGGCAGGTCTGGGCTCCTCACTGCAAGAGAGACATTGAGGGGCCCAGGGCTGAGGGCTGGGCTTGACAGGAACTGTGCCCTCAGACCTGGCATTGGGCTTTTGGAGAAGTACGAGATCAACATTTCAGCAGATTTGCTTATTGGAGCCTACTTTGCTTATTGCACCCACTTCCCCTGCTGAAGCGTTTCCCAGCTGCTGACGAAGCAGAAGTTGGGGTTTCTTGCTGTGGCTGAGGCTCTGGGCACATTTTGGCCCAGCCCTGCCCCACACTGGGGTATCAGCCCCTGAGGCTGATCCAGCCCTTGTCCTGCTTTGTCCCTCCCCAGGGTGCTCAACTACTGCCGTGTGTTCACTGAGCTGTGCGAGACCTTCCTAGACAAGATCGTGTGCACCCCTGGCCAGGGCCTGGGCGACCTGCGCACGCTGGAGCTGCTGCTCATCTGTGCAGGGCACCCGCAGTACGAGGTGAGTGGGGGCAGCCACAGCCCAAATCCACCCTTCAGAGCCCAGTCAGAGGGGAAAATCTTTCCCTTCTGTTGCCACACAGTCATGGCCTTGGTCCTTATGAGCTGCTGGCTCTGGAACACCTGCTCTGCACTTGTGGGCAGAACTCTGGCTTTGCGTTTCCTTCCGGGTGTCCTGGAGGTCTGGGATTGCCGACACAGCTCCAAAACCCCTGTTAGTGCTTTTCTACTTGTTAAAGTTGAGCTCCACGGGGATTTGTGGTTCTGGGGAATTTTGCCTTGCGAGTGACTGAAATGCTGGTTCATATCAACACTCCCACCCACCTGCCTTAAGTGCAAAACTCGTCATTAAGTTTTGGTCTCTTTTCATCCTTTATTTCATTCTTTATCCTTTTATTCTTCCCAAACTGTCAGTTAAGTCCCAGTAACTGATCACTGCCTGTGTTCAGTGGATGGAAGCTGCTGCATGGCTGGTTTGCTATGGGAAGTGCAGAGCAACTGTGCTGCAGCAGGCCTCGTGTGCTCACTGGGGTCCCTGAGATGCTTTTCCTCCCTTCCCAGGTCTGTTTAACTCAGTTTTCCTTGGCCATGACCTCGTTCTGTGCCATCGGTGCTGACAGACATGGAGCTCTGCAGCTGCTCCTGACCAGATCCGCACTCATGGTTTTTGTGCAATAACCACATGATAAATAAAAAAACACCACAAAGGGGCTGCGTCTGCTTCCAGCCCAAGCTGCTTCCAGAGCCCTGGGCCCTGCTCTGGGGTGCTTCTGGGCCAGAGAGGCTTTGGCTGCCGAGGGCTGGGGGAGGTTTTCAGGGTCGCTGTGGGGTTCCAAACCCTTTTTTAAGTGACAGGCAGAGAAATCAGTGGATCTGGGAGAACTGGTCCCTGTGTCACCATTGTGTGACACAGCAGCACCAATGCAGATCTGTGGTGCCGCCACTGCTGGCACCTCAGGGATGTGGTGATCTCCATCGGGATCTCCATCGGGATCACTGGCAGAGTGGGGAAAAAATGTTCTGTTGCTAACAAAATGCTGGATTTTCTTTCCAAACAGGTGGTAGAAATTTCCTTTAACTTCTGGTACAGACTGGGGGAGCACCTGTATAAGACAGACGATGCTGTGATCCACAGCATCTTCAAAGCCTACATCCAGCGCCTGCTCCACGCGCTGGCCCGACACTGCCAGCTCGACTCCGACCACGTAAGGTCCTCTCTGGGGGCAGCCGGGGCAGTGGGATGTGTGTGTCCCTATGGAACAGCCGGGGCAGTGGGATGTGTGTGTCCCTATGGAACAGCCGGGGCAGTGGGATGTGTGTGTCCCTATGGAACAGCCGGGGCAGTGGGATGTGTGTGTCCCTATGGAACAGCCGGGGCAGTGGGATGTGTGTGTCCCTATGGAACAGCCGGGGCAGTGGGATGTGTGTGTCCTGCCAGAGGCAGTCAGGGACGGGGTGGGGGGAAAGTGTCCAGTTGTGCTGACACGTGCCAGGGCTTCACCATTGCTGTGGGGCTCTGCAGGGCAGCATCCTGTGCTTTCAGGGATTCCAAGAAGGAATGAGAGGGATAAATCTGCTGCATTAAACCTGTCTCATTCAATCAGTTTTTGCTCTGCTGGACTGCTGGAGGCTGCAGGGGGACCTTTTCCCACCTCCGCTGGATGGTTCCCGTTGGAGAGCTGTGTTGATCCTGCTTGAGGCAGTTTTGTTGGGATAAAACTGGCATGGCTCACGAGCCACAGTGCCGGCATCTTCTTCCATGCAGTCTGGGATGCTTTATCCTCTTTTCCTCCTCTCCTCAGCTCCTCATCCCCTTGCTTCCCATCCCTTCCTCTGCTTGTTGGAGCAGGAATACACTGTGTGTGTTCAGGCTGGTCATGTTTTCCTTGAGCACAGCTCTCCAGTCCTTCCAGCAGCCTGGTCTGGGACAGGAGGGCAGGAATGATGGTTCTCCTTAAAACAGAATCCTTGGTGTTCCCCTGGCTGTGGCTGAGTGGGAACTTGAATTCCCCTGAGCTGCCCTTGTGCTCTCCCTCCTCTCCCTCAGGAGGGTGTCCCAGAAGAGACCGATGACTTTGGGGAGTTCCGGATGCGTGTCTCAGACCTGGTGAAAGACCTGATCTTCCTGGTGGGCTCAGTGGAGTGTTTTGCTCAGGTGGGTTTGTGGGAGTGCAGTGAGGTGCAGGCAAATCCCAAAGGAGGTCACTGAGCCCTGGTAGCCTTTGGGACTGGAGGAGGTCACACACATCTCATGCATGAGGAAGTGTGTAGTGGGAGCTGTTCTGGGAGAGCAGGAGGTGTGGGAGTAGCAGGAGATATGGGAACAGCAGGAGATGTCTGACATTTTGAGGAAAGCCACTGTAGTGCCACAATCTTTGGGTGGCCTGTGGAATGCGGGGTTTGTACAGACCCACAGCTAGAGGGGGAGTTCGGGGTCAGGAACAGGGCTTTGGGGGCATGGGGTTTGTGGCCCCTCGGTGACCATCCCCTCCTGCAGCTCTACGCGACGCTCAAGGATGGGAACCCACCCTGGGAAGTGACAGAAGCCGTACTCTTCATCATGGCCTCCATCGCCAAGAGCGTCGACCAGTGAGTCCCACCTGTGCCCAGGGGGTTGGGTGGTCAGGGCTGCCTCCATGTGACACAGACACCACAGATATCCCAAGGACGTTCCCATCCCTGGAAGTGTGCAAGGCCAGCTTGGATGGGGCTTGGAACAACCTGGGACAGTGGAAGGTGTCCCTGTCCGTGGCAGGGGTGGCACTGAGTGGGCTCTAAGGTCCCTTCCCACCCAAACCATTCATTGGGGATACTTCCACATCCAGGTGGAGTTTTCCTAGGTACCTTTAGAGAAAATTAAATCACCGAAAGTGTGTTTCCTCCCCTGTTAGTGACAGTGGAAGCATGGACAGGTGACACCCAGGGTGGTGAGTCCTGTGCACTGCCAGCAGTGCAACAGCTCAGCTGACCTTCCCTGGGCTGGGTATGCTGTCCCTTCCTCCCCTGGGACACTGTGATCCGCATCCCTCTCTCCCCTGGGAGGCTGTGATCTCCGTCACTCCTTTTCCCAAGGAGGCTGGTAACACCATCCCTCCCTTCCTTGGGAGGCTGGGAATCCTATGCCCCTGTTCCCCAGGCATCTGGAGGAGTCACCTCAGTCCCTTCATGTTGCCAGCTCCTGTTAGATGTGTTGAGGCTGCTCCTGCTCATTTTTCCTATGTCTTGTTCCTGGGAGCATTGACTTGAAGCACTGGGGCCTCTGCTGCCACCAGCCTGTCCCACGAGGCTCTGGCCTGGGGTCACCCCATCCCACCCTCCCACACTGGAGCAGCCAGTTACCAGACAGTGAACCCCCCTGCTTCTTGTGCCTCCTGGTTGTGGGGCTCTCCCTGGAGGTGCTTAGTGTTCCCTATCTGTTCCCTGCTATGACACTGGTATCCGTGTGGAGCTGCTGGGGATCTGTTAGGATATCTGTGGGGCTGAGCCCCATCCTCACAGGGTTTGTCCCAGTGTGCTCCGAGTCACATTGCACGTTCAGAGGGTCCTGTCTGGCGGTGGGTCCGGATGCCAGCTCCAGCAGCCCCTCCCAGCCCACACCGAGGCGCTCCAGGAGCTGAGCCGAGCCTTTCCCGCAGGGAGAACAACCCGACGCTGGTGGAGGTGCTGGAGGGCGTGGTGCGGCTGCCCGAGTCGGTGCACACGGCTGTGCGCTACACCAGCATCGAGCTGGTGGGTGAGATGAGCGAGGTGGTGGACAGGAACCCGCAATTCCTGGGTGAGTCCCGTGCCCCCACGGCCCCGCCATGCCCGCCATCCCCTGACCCCTTGTCTCCGCCACAGATCCTGTGCTGGGCTACCTGATGAAGGGGCTCTGTGACCGGCGCCTGGCTTCGGCCGCGGCCAAGGCCATCCACAACATCTGCTCCGTGTGCCGGGACCACATGGCCCAGCACTTCTCGGGGCTGCTGGAGATTGCCCGCGCCCTCGACTCCTTCGCGCTGTCGCCTGAGGCTGCCGTGGGGCTGCTCAAGGGTGGGTATCCCTGGGGTCTGCGGGGGGATCTGTGGGAGCTACCAGAGTATCCATGGGAACTACTGGGGCATCTATGGGAACTGATGGGGTATCCATGGGAGTCTCTCTCCAGGGTGCTGAGCCCTGTCGTCACAGGGTTTGTCCTGATGTGCCCCAAGTCCCATTCCATATGCAGAGTGTCCTCAAGAGTTCCTTTGGGGCTGGAGGCAGAAATAAATCCTGGATCGGTAACTGTCGCCATCACTGAGACAGAGCTCAGGGGCTGCCCTGGGCTGGATATGTGGGAAGAACATGTGGGAAATGCTCAGAGCCAGGCTGACAGTGGGTCACTGCTCCATCCAAACACTGGGAATCGCCTGCTGAATTCCACAGTGTTGCTGTTGAGCGGCTAGCTGAGGACTGACCCAAGTTCTCAGACAAGGAAAGAGAGGAGAAAAGGAACTTTATTGTTTTGAATTCCATATATATAGAGTTTACAGAAGTGCCCCAGATTGGTCAGCCCGAGACCTCCCCCTAGGCCCAATTGGCAAGCCCGAACTGACTCAATCCGGAGAAACTGTTTGCAAAACATCCAAACTTTATCTTGTTTATGAAATATAGCAAAATGTTCCCACGGGAAGAACCTGTGCAGCCACACCACAGAGAATGGAAGTTTGGGAGTATTGGTCCTTTTAGAGTTTGGGCCCCAGAATGGAGATTTTAACTTCAGTTTACAGTCAGGAATGTTGGTGTCTCACTGGACTGTTAGGCACCATGAGCCTCTTCAACCATCCCATCTTTGTGGATGTGCCTTAAAGATTCCCAGTGAGTTCCAATGCTCCTGGAGCCTTTACCCCCAGAGCCAGGGAGCGTTCCCTACAGTTGTGTGCTGCCATGGGAAACAAAACTCCCCTTGTTCCACAGGATGCCCCAGCAGCAGCTGAGCTGCTCCTCTCCCTGCCAGAGGGTTTTCTCCCCCTCCCTTAGAACAAGCCAGGAATTCCCAAGCCAGGGAGATCTTCCCCCAGGGTTGTTGGCACCACAGCCATGCTGGAGCTGGGCTATGCCAGAGCCAGGCTGTGCAGCTGCTGCCTGTGGGAGTGGGAGCAACTCAGTGCTCCTTGTGTTCCATGGCTGGAGCTTCCCAGGATCTCATGGTGCTGCTGGGCTGGGACAGGGACACTAGGGACACACAGGGGGCCCACATACACTTGTGGCATCCATTGGCCTGTCCCTGTCCCTCGTGCCAGCATCACTCCCCTGAGATGGGGAGTGATCCATCACTCCCACTGAAATGGGAAGCATTTCAGTGTCTGCTTCAACCAGAGCCAATGCTGGGAAACTCTCCCATGCCCTGCCCTTGCCCTGCAGCCATTCCATTTGGGAATGTCATCGCCCCTCCACCCTCCCGTGCTGCATTCCTGCTCCTGAGCCGTGTGTGTCTTTGCAGGGACAGCGCTGGTGCTGGCCCGGCTGCCCCTGGAGAAGATCTCAGAGTGCCTGAGTGAGCTCTGTGCCGTGCAGGTGCTGGCGCTCAAGAAGGTGCGTCCGGATGGGGGGCGACAGGGGGAGTGGGGACAGTAACTGGGAGAGGATAGTGGGGATAGTGGCCAGGCCCCAGCCCTGCCACAGGAGCTGTGTCCTCAGAGCCAGAGGTGTATCTGTCCCAGGGTCATGGAATTGTTTGGGTTGGAGAAGCCCATGGAGCCTATTTTGTTCAACCATTCCCAGTACTGCCAAGGCCACCACTGACCATGTCCCCAGGTGCCACATCCATACGGCTTTGAAATCCCTCCAGGGTTGGGGACTCCACCCCTGTCCTGGGCAGCTGTGCCAGGGCCAGGAAGAATTTTCCCAATACCCAACCTGAGCCTCCCCTGGTACAGCTTGACGCCGTTCCCTCTCATCCTGTGACTTGTTCTGTGGCAGCCGAGCCCAGCACCCGCACAGGACGAGTCCAGGACTGAGCCCTTCCCTAAGTCTCTCCTGGCTGGGAAGCACCAAGCTGGTGCTGTGTCCTGTATTACACAGGAAGAGAATGATCCCTCAAAATCACTGTGCCAGGAGCCCAAGAGTCTTTGTGGCCCCCAAGCACTGTGGGCAGCTTGCACCCTGCTTCTCCAGGGTGGAGTGGGTGGGAACTTGACTCCCCTGTGGGACACAGGGCCCCAAGAGGTTGTGTCCTGTCCCAAAACTGTGTTGGCACAAGTGACCTTTCCACACAGACCCAGGAGAAGAGAGTAGAAATCTCAGGATGGCAGGAAGAGGAAGGGGAGCCTCAGGAAAGGGACATGCATATGGTTCTGGGGAGCTCCTCCTGTGGTCCTTGGCCAGATTCTCCCACCTCCCATCTTGCTCCCTGCTCCTCCAAGACCCTGGGAGCAGGCTCTGGCTATGGAAGAGACACGAGGAGGAGCCACTGAGCTGTCAGAGCATCATCTGTGCCTGTGGCTGGGGCTGCCAGGCCAGCTGTGAGGAGGTGCTGCTGGTGGGGTTGGCATCCAGGAAGTGTCTTCCCTGGACACAGGGCTACCTGTGGTCCTCAAATCCTATCTGTTTCCCTCGTTTTCCAGCTGCTCTCCCAAGAGCCAAGCAATGGCCTCTCCACAGACCCTACAGTGCCCCTGGATCGACTCGCCGTCATCTTCAGGTGAGGAAGGAGCTGGGGCACAGCTGCTCCCCCAGAGCCTGAATCTGCACTAGCTCCTTCTCCCCAGTGCTTGGGGAATGGGCTGGAAGTCTCTGCTTCCCCAAGTTCCAGCTCCTTACGTGCCCCCAAGCCAGTTCCTGGTCCGTTTCCTGCAGCTCCGACCTTTTTCCTTGGCTTTAATCCCAACCCCTCCCATAACCTGTGTCTGTTCCCATAGACACACCAACCCCATTGTCGAGAACGGCCAGGTCCACCCGTGCCAAAAAGTCATTCAGGAGGTGCGTGGGAGAGGGCTGGGATTTGAGGAGAGGGCTCTGGTGGGGAGGGTTGTGGGGTGGAGGTTTCCGGGTGTGAGGGTTCTGGGGTGTTGAACAGAGTCCCAGTCCCTGGCTGCCAGCAGATCCATGGGTGTGCCCAGGGCTGCATGGGAGATGAGCTGTGGAGCACCCCCTGGAAGCAGGGATTGGGGTGTGGAGGGGGAAATTTGGGGCTTCAGCCCCCTGGAAGGGGCCTTGGCTCTGGGAACGTCCCAGATGTTTGATTTCTTGCCCGTGGCCCATTTGTCACACTGCACTGCAGGGAATAAACCACTCCAGGCTCCTCCAGAAAGCTTTTCTCTCACATCTGCCATCCCACGCTGGGAGCTGGGTGTATTGGGGGCTGGGAGGGAGTGGGGGGTGTCCCAGGATCAGGTGTGACCCTTCCTGCCTGTCCGTGCCCAGATCTGGCCCGTGCTGTCGGAGACCCTGAACAAGCACAGTGCCGACAACCGGATAGTGGAGCGGTGCTGCCGCTGCCTGCGCTTCGCCGTGCGCTGCGTGGGCAAGGGCTCTGCTGCGCTGCTGCAGCCCCTCGTCACCCAGGTGGGGCCTGGGGGGCACTGGGGGGACACTGCTGGCCTGGGGGATGCTGTGGGCTCAGGGGAGACCCCAGGGGGACACGGCTGGCTCAGGGGGCTCAGGTTGCTGTGGCTGCTGGATGTGTCACAGGGATTGCTGTGGGCACTGGAAAGTGCTGCAGTAACTCCTGGCAGCCTCAGGAATTCCAGTGTGAACCCTGGAGGAGGAGAGAGGCTTTGGAAGAGGTGGGGGATGCCAGGAGGTTGTGGAGCTCCACGTGTGTGTGTCTGTGTATGTGTGTGTGTGGTTTGGGAGAAGTGTGTGAATCCCTGCGTGGTGCAGCTCCTTGGGGAGGTAACAGCCTGAGGGAAGGATCCGTGAATCCCAGTGCTGGGTGTTCCCTGCTCCACTCTGGGCTCCCGCCAGGTGCAAAGGGGAAGCTTCCATGGAGAAGCTATGCTGGTTCAGAGAGCCTCAGCACTGAGATGCTCCCAGGATCTGAGCAAGTCCATTGGGATGTCCCTGCCCACAGTGGGACAGGCTGACATGCTGGCTCAGGCCAGGCTCAGAGGGATGTGGGATCAAGGCAGATCAGCAGTGCCTGTGCCAGCGATCCTGTCTCCCCAGATGGTGAATGTGTACCGGGAACACCAGCACTCCTGTTTCCTCTACCTGGGCAGCATCCTGGTGGATGAGTACGGCATGGAGGAGGGCTGCCGGCAGGGCCTGCTCGACATGCTGCAGGTGAGGCCCACCTGGCCGAATCAGAACATCACTTGGGTTGGAAAATCCCTCTGAGCCCATCCAGTCCAACCATCCCTCAGCACTGCCAACCCAAATTTTCCCTAATATCCAATTTATATAGAATCTCAAACTGGTTTGGGTGGGAAGCCCTTCCATGGGCAGGGACACCTTCCACTATCCCAGGTTGCCCTAAGCCTCCTCCAACCTGTCCTTGGACACTTCCGGGGCAGGGGGGCAGCCCCTGTTTTATGCAGGGAAGGGCAGTTTGAGGAGTGATCCCAGGTAGTAGCTGATGGATCCATGTTCTCCCCAGGCTCTCTGCATCCCCACCTTCCAGCTCCTCGAGCAACCCAACGGCCTCCAGAACCACCCGGACACCGTGGATGACCTCTTCCGCCTGGCAGCCAGGTGCCACCGCGCTCCTGCCACCTCCTGCCACAGGACACCCGGCCCCTCTCCCCTCGTGGAGGGTTCCTGTGGGAGCAGTGGAGCAGGGAGGAGGCAGGACCTGCCCCTGATGTCCCATCTGTCTCCCTGGGCAGGTTTATCCAGCGCAGCCCCGTCACCCTCCTGCGCAGCCAGGTGATGATCCCCATCCTGCAGTGGGCCATCGCTGCTACCACCCTGGACCACCGGGATGCCAACTGCAGTGTCATGAAATTCCTGCGGGATCTGATCCACACTGGCGTGGCCAACGATGTGAGTGACCCACAGGGACATTTCTCAGGGGACTCTTCCTCCATGGGGATGTCACCGTGGAATCATGGAATGGTTTGGGTGGAAATGGACCTTAGGAGCCCATCCAGTTCCACCCCCTGCCATGGACAGGGACACCTTCCACTACACCAGGGTGCTCCAAACCCCATCAGCCCCATCATCCTCATCAGCCCTGTCCTGTTGTTCCCACAAGTCACCCTGGTTCCTCCATGGCTACTGGTGGAGTTCAGGGAGTTGCCTGTGGAGTGAGGAGCATGTCCCTGTCCTCAGGAGCAGTGTGTCCCTGTTCCCAGGCCCTGCCCACCTCCTTTTCCTTCTTCCCACAGCACGAGGAGGACTTCGAAGTACGGAAGGAGCTCATCAACCAGGTGATGACCCAGTTGGGGCAGCAGCTCGTGAACCAGCTCCTGCAGACGTGCTGCTTCTGCCTCCCGCCCTACACGCTGCCCGACGTCGCCGAGGTGCTCTGGGAGATCATGCAGATCGACCGCCCGGTGAGGGATGGACCCCCAGAGGGACAGGGTGGATCCCCAGGAGACAGGATGGACTCACCAGAGGGCTGGGGTGGATCTGTGGGACCTGAAGCTCTGCCAAGGCAGGACCTGGGAGCCAAGTTGGGCTCCACATTCCGAGTTTCTCCCTTTCCCTCGGCACAGACGTTCTGCCGCTGGCTGGAGAACTCGCTGAAGGGGTTGCCAAAGGAAACCACAGGCGGAGCCATCCAGGTGACACACAAACAGCTCACCGACTTCCACAAGCAGGTCACCAGGTGAGTGGCACCAGGGTCTCCAGCTGGGACCAGCTGCTTCCTTCGAGATGGCCTCCAGCAGCCCCAGAGTCCTCCAGCCCTGCCTGTGCCATTGGTCCTGCTGGGAAGTGCCATCCGCCTGCTCAGGCACACAGCAGCCCCGGAGGCCACACGGCGCCTTTGCTGTCACCCAACGGGTTTTTCTGCCTGGCCCGATCCCTGCAGAGCCGCCGGCCCTTCCCGAGCCACCTCCTCATCCCCGTGAGTCACTGGTTCCAGCTGCCAGGCCCTGCCCAGGCCTGTCCATTCCCAGGGCCAGTGGCTGCTTTGGGAACATCAGCTCCCTCTGCCTGGCTCCATCTCATCCCTGGACAAATCCCAGAGGCTGAGTGCCTGGGGGTTGCTGGTTCCTTCCACCCAGCCACCACCGTGATGGCACACAGGTCTCCTCCAGGGAGGGTCCTGGGGGCTGCCGACCTTGTTCTGCCCTGATGATTGTCCCTTCATCTCTCCCCACATCTTGGAGCTGAGCTCTGCCACGCTCTCAGCTCCCATCCCGCGACAGGACACCTGGGTCCCAAATGTCCCCTTGGGGTCACCCCCTGATGTCACCCCTTATCTTGCAGTGCTGAGGAATGTAAACAAGTCTGCTGGGCTCTGAGGGACTTCACCCGCCTGTTCCGATAGCTCCGGCTCCACATGGCACCTGTCTCCCAGGTAAGGGCCTGGCTCTGGCTTTGGGCTCCCTTGCCCTACACGACATCGGGGACAAAGGGCTGACCCTTCCTTCCTCCTCGCAGGAATGTCTTTAAGGAGAAGACAGGAAAGAGCAACCCAAGAATGTGTCCCACAATCAGCCGAGGGCTCTCGCCCGCTCCAGTGCGTCCCGGAGTCCGGAGCCGCGGGAGGACGGCTCGGGGATCCCGCCTGCCCGGCGGATTCGCGTCCCGGATCTCGGCCACCGCCACGAGAAACAGCCCAAGGGGAAAACCCTCAACCCCAACTCCAAACCCACCAGGCACCGGAGTCAGACGGATCCACTCGGATTCACCCGGCAGCAAAAGAAGTAGAAAAACTTTCTGTGAAGTGGAGACAAAAAAGAAGAAAAAGAAGGAAAAGAAACAAACAAAAACCAAACAATACAAATTGTATAGGAAGATGGGGGGGTCAGTCTGGGGGTCCTGGGGTGCTGCCCCCCGGCCCCACCGTGGCCTGCCTGGTGCCGACTCCCAGAGACGACGCAGGCGGGACGGACTCTGCAAATAGAGATTTATATTTTATTTTGTTCTGCTTTTTAAGTTTGGTTTTTTTTGTTTGGGTTTTTCTTTTTTTCCCTTTTTGGGATTTTCTTTGGTTTTATTTTGGGGTTGGAGGCGGTGGCTCGAGTGCGGGCAGGGCGGGCGGGCGCATGCGGTTCCCTCTGGGGGTGTGTAGCCATCTCGAGAACAATAAAAACAACAAAAAACTGAAAAAAAGAAAATTTTAATCTCCCAAGGCCCCTCTGGTTCTTCTCTCAGAGCTGGGGCTGCTTTGTGCCTCCCCAGCGCTGGGTACCCCCCATCCCTGGGGCCTTCAGGTCCAAGGTGGTGCCAGCCCCTCTTTTCTTGCTCTTTTCCCTCAAATCGCCAGGGGGATTATCCTTGGGGAATCCAGGGAGGAGGGTCGGGCTGCTCCGCTGTGGCCCTGGTAGAGCTGCCCCGAGCTGGGTAGTCACAGTCCCTTTCCCCTTCGGAGCGCCCCTGGGTGCTGGTCACTGGCAGCACTGGCAGCTCTGGCGACACGGGGATGGGGACAGGGATGGCGATGGTGCGGGGTGGCCCAGGCTCCACCAGCCTGGATGGCCACGGAGTGACTCACTCGGGCTGGCAGTGCCGTGGGTGTCCCCTGTCCCTGTCAGTGGGGCAGGGGGCCGGGCGGCATGGCCCAGGGCCCCGTGGGAGGGCCGGGCGGGGGTTGCGCCGGCGGCAGCCGCTGGTGGCTCTGCCAGAGCTGGTGCAGCTCCTTGAACTGCTCCACCATCCTGTCCTTGAGGTCGGGGTGGGAGATCTGCAGCGGGATGCTGTCGGCCGACCAGGACAACTCCCCGGAGAACATCTCCAGGAGCAGCCGCGCTGCCACCGGCACCACCTGCAGGAGCCCCACGGTGTCACCGGGCGCAGGGACACCTGCCCGTGCCCCCCTGGGACAGCCGTGGGTCTCAGCCCCTCACCTGCACCGTGATCAGCTTCTTCTCCTTGGGCTTCTGGTCTGGCCACTCCTCACCGAAGCAGAGAAAGATCTCAAAAGGGGGTGGGGTGGGGGTCTGCCCCTTCTGGAACTGGATGAGGCCTGCAGGGTCCGACACTGAGGTGAGGGGCAGGATAGGGCTCTGCACCTGCCTGTACCACCCCCTGCTCCCCCAGACAACTGAGGGTGACCCCGAGAGCCAGCTGGTGACCCCCATATCATCTGTGTCTCCCCATTCCACAACGTTCCCATGTGCTATCCTACCTGGTGTCCCCACCATTCCAGCTGGTGTCCCCAGTACACCTTTGGTCCCCCTCATGCCACCAGGTGCCCATGTGCCTGGTGTCCCCCCTCCTCAGCTGACCTCTCCATCCCCCCTCAAGGGACAGAGGGCCACCCCCTCTTCCCCTCTGACCGTTGAGGAAGCCCTCGAGACTGAAGAGCTTTGTCCTCCTCTCCCTCTGGATGGGGTTGGGGCCGGGCCGGGGAGTGGCACAGGGCCCTGTCCAAAAGACCTTGCACTGGCAGAGCCGGAGGGCAAAGAGATCCTGGCCCTGGAGCTCCAGGATGAGCCCTCGGTCCAGCACATCCAGCAGCTGGTGGGTGTAGAAGCGCTGCTTCTCGTTGGGAATGGCATCAGGAGCTGGGAAGGGCACCTGCTCCAGTGTCAGGGGCCCGAAGAGTTCCTCCTGCTCCCGCGTGGGCTCCAGGCTGCTGTGGAACAGCCGGCAGCCGTGGGGGTTGCTGACGGTGAGAGCACAGACCTGGCGGCCCCGGTACTGGAACTTCAGCTCCAGGTCAGTCACTGCCAGGGGCAATGGGGGTCAGTGGGGGCCAGGGAGCACCCCAGCGCCACTCCAGCTGGCCACCCCACCACCACCCCCACCCACTCCCTGGCCACCCTCATCCATCCCACAGCCACTTTGTACCCACGGTCACCCCAATCCAGCCACCCCACAGCCATCCCATGGCCACTCTCATCAAGTGAGACTGTCACCACCGCCATCCATCCCATGGCCACCCCACACCCACGGCCACCTCTGTCCGACCATCCCATGGCCACCCCAATCCTTCCAGCCGCCACATGGCCTCCCCACACCCACGGCCACCCCATCCAGCCCTGCCATGAGCTCCCCAGCCCCCTCCTCACGTGGCAGCATGTGGGGGCTGACGAGCAGGTCGGGGATCAGGTGCTCTGTCGGTGCCACTGGGCAGGAGGATGACGGCCCTGGGGGGCCCAGGGGGGGCCCCGTCTCAGCGAGGGCACCGGGGAGCAGCTCAGGGGCCCCATGGGTGCCACCTGCCTCCCCCTGGAGCAGTGCTGGAGGGGGAGGCACGAAGGGTCCCCCGGGGGGCAGCAGCTGGCAAAGGCAGGGGGCTCCTCCTTGGGCCAGGGGTAGGAGGGCAGCAGGTCCCCCCCGTGCTGCGTGTCTGGAGCAGAGAGGGGGTCAGAGGGTGCAATCCAACCCCCCCCCCAGCCAACCCCACCCACCCGACACCCCCCCACTCACCATCGATGCTCAGGGATGTCATCTTCTGGAGCTGTAGGGCAGAATGGGCATTACAGGGACACCCCTGGCCCCCTGAGGTGTCCCCGGTTTGGGAATCCCCCCTCTCAGCCCCCCCAGATACCTGGATGACGTCTTCCTCCCCACTGCAGCCATAGTCATCCTCGTCCCCTCCATCTGTAAGGGAGAGAGGGGCTGGGAACTGCAGGGGGAGTTGGGGGTGCTGAGATGGGTATTGAGGGGTACTGGGGACCCATGGGGCACTGAGGCTTCACAGGGGGGTGGGTCCCTTGGCGGGGGCAGGTCTCTGGGGGTGCTGGGTCCTTATGGGGTGTGGGAGCTGGTGGGGTGCTGGAACTTTGTGGATGGGGGGGACTTGTGGGGTGTCAGGACCTTGCAGGGTGCTTGGACTTCAGGGGTGCCCACAATCCTCCTTAAAGCCCCCCCTCCCCCCGTACCTGCGCCGCCGGGGGGATCCTCGCAGAGCTCATACACGCGGAAGGGCTGGGCTGGGGACCCGCGGGGCCCATCCAGCAGCAGCCGGAACTCGCGGCTCTTGTTGAGGGCGCAGCGCAGGGTGGCCTTCCAGCGTGGGGGGTCCGGTGGGTCCCCGGCCCGGAACCGGCCTGTCTCCTGTGCCCACGCCTGCGGGGGTGTCAGCGCCCGGCACCCCCAGCCTGTGTGCCCCGTCATCCCATCATCCCCACGTCCCAAGTCCCCCTTGACACCCCACCCCACTGTCACCCACCCATCCCATGCCCTCCCATCATCCTTGTCACCCCCACCCTGTGTCCCTCTTGTCACTCGTCACCTGTCACTCCTGCTCCTTGTCCCTCATATCCCCATTGTCACCCACCCCATGTCTCCATCATCACCCCATCCCACTTCTCCCATATCTCTATTGTCCCCATGCCGTGTCCCCCTTGTCACCCTATCACCTATCACCCCCATCCCACGTCCCCCATGTCCGCATTGTCCCCACCCTGCGTCCCCATTGCCACTCCCACCCCGTGTTCCCCGGTGTCACCTTGAAGATGGTGTCGTGGTCCTGAGGCCCCGGGGGTTCCTGGTGGCGTGTCCCCAGGGGATGACGAAGCGGCGGCGCTCGGAGTCGAGCCAGTGGAGCCCCGGGAAGCGCCGGCTGCTCACCTGGGCCACCAGCCAGGGCTTGAGGCGCACACGCCGAGGGGGGTCCATGGCCTGGGGACACCAGCGGGCACCTCGTGACCCCACGCCCCCGTGTGTCACCCTCGGTCCTGAAAGAGGAACTGGGGCACCCCCAGAGGGACCGTGCAGGGCTCCGGTTCCTCTTTCGGGGATAGGAGGGTGGGTGACTCCCCCCCCGGGCTCTGTCTCCCCCCGTGGGTGTTGGGGGGCGTCACCCACACCCCGAAAGCAGAAGCTGCGGTGGCTTCAGGGAAAGAAAAGCGGAGCTGAGAAGGGGAGGGGACACGAGGGACAGGAAGGACAGGGGACATGAGGGGACAGGGGGACACGAGGGACAGGGGGAACATACGTGAGACCGGACGTGGAGATGGGAGTAGGGACACGGGGGTGACATGAGGAGACAGGGGACACGGGATAAGGAGGACACGGTCACAGGATGAGGAGGGACAGGGGACACAGAGACAGGGCAGAACACAGGGTGTGACGCACAAGGGATGGGGGGAATACGGGAGTTACACAGGGGCCAGGGACACGGAGGACACATGGGGCACACGTGAGGTCCCGACTGTGGTCCCTGTGGGGTCACAGAAGCCGCGCGAGAAGGGACCACCCCCCGCTCCCCTCTCCCCCCAAGCCGGGTGCCCCTGCGTGTCCCCCCCACGGACGGGGGCAGTGCCCACGCGTGTCGCACGGACGGGCACGTCCTCGACCGCGGCCACCCCGCCTGCGTACGGTGTCCACGGCGTGTCCTGGGGCTGCCTTGAGTGCCGCGGGTGCCCCGGGCTACTGCCCCCACTCACGGACGGGGCACTGTCCCCGCGTGCCCCCGAGGCTTCTCCCGGCCGTCTCAGAACCCACAGCACCCACTGCCCACTCCCACGGCCCCCTCCTCATGGGCACTCACCCGGCGGGGATCCATTCCCACCGGGACACGCCCGCGGACTCCCCCGCGCCCAGCGGGAGCGGCCCCGCGTCTCACCTGCGCCCGGGCCGGGCCCGGGACCGCCGCCCGGAGCTTCCGCGGGCGGGCTGGGCGTGGGTGTGGGGCGAGACCGGCCGGGACCGCCCCGGGACGGCTGCGTCTGGGGCGTGGATCGGGACCCCCGTGTCCCCGCAGGACCTCCCCACCTCGTGTCACCTCTCTCGTGTCCCTCCGTGTCCTCCCTCCCCCTGAGGACCCCCGTGGGCCCCCTCCTTGTTGCCCTGTGTCCTCCTCGTGTCCCCACCCCCGTGTCCCCCTCCCGGCTCCCGCCCCATCTCCCCGACTGTCACCCCGCACTACTGGCAGACCCTCATTAACATACGCTTTGCATATATTTGCATACACAGTGCCCATCTCCCCCTCCACGTGACGCGGGGGATCCCCGCGGTGGGCAGGAACTCCGGAGGCCCTCGGTGGGCTTTGATTGGTCGCGCTAGCTGTCACTCATCTGTGGACACGCCCCCTGCTCTACCTCCCCGGGGCCCCGCCCCCAGAACGGCCCCGCCCCTCCCCAGCTCAGCTGTCAGCGAAAGGGCGTGGTCTGCGGTGGGCGTGGCCAAAGGCGGCAGAACGGGGCGGAGACAGCGCGCGGGAGGGGCGGGGAGAGGGCGGGGCCTGTGCGGCGCGGGGCGGGGCCTGCTCCCATGGCGCCGGGCGCGCCGCGCCGCACGCCGGGACTCCCCGGTGCCCCCCGCGCCCCCCCGGTGCCCCCGCCCCGCCCCGGGAGGAAGAACCGAAGGAGGTATCGGGATCCCCTCTGCCCTGGGCCCCGCCGGTGAAGGGGACCCTTAATTGCTGCCTCGCGGGGGCCGGAGGTGCCGATGTGTCCCCGGGAGTCCCGGTATCGGGGTGTCTCCGGGGGAAGGAGGGGACTCGGGGTCCCGACGGGTTTGGGGCAGACTCGCCCCGTTTAACTTGCAGACTTCACGGTTTTAATGTTATTATTCACCCTGATCCCGGTGCTACTGCTGGAATCGGGACCGGGGCTTCTTCGAAGGGAGTGCAGATCCCGGGGGATTAATGGGAAAGAGGAGTAGATCCTACTGTATTCAGGGTGGTGGTGGTGGGTAGATCCCGGTGGATTCCTGGGAAAAGAGAAGGTCAGATCCCGGTAGATTCCCAGGGAAAGAGAATCAGATCCCTGTGAATGGGGGGTAGGAGCAGAGCCCAGTGGATTCCCGGGAGAGAGAAGTGGACCCCGGTGGATTCCCAGCTGGATCTTTGCTCTGCAGCTTGTCGCACCATTGCCTGCTCTTGCCCTGTCCATCCTTTTCCCAGGATCCCAGTTGATCCCGAGGGACAGCTGCAGCCTGTGTGAGTCTGGCCACAGGCCAGGGCCTGATCACAGATGGGGAAAGGCACCAAACACACCAGTTATGGGATGCTGAAGGGATATATCCCCAAGGATCCCACCCTGCTCAGGCCTCAATGGGGCTTTCTCCAGAGTGGGATCCTGGGTGAGTGAGCACCAGCATCGAGTATCTCGGCTGGGATTCTGGGAAATGGGAAGTTTGGTCACAGGAACAAAATGGGGGAAAACCTCAGGGTTTGTTTTATCCTGCAGTTGCTCCTTCCCCCCTGAACCGGCATTGCTGCCATTGCATTCCTGGTGCTCTGGCGGACTGGGGCTTCCTCCCAGCCTGGCACAATTCACCCTCTTCACTTTGTATTTTTCTGGAAAGAGAAACTGGAATAAGTCTCCCAAGTCACCTCGTGGTGGTGGCCGTGAGAGGGAGCCTCAGCACTGCACACGCCGGAGCTGCTCCCAGGGTGGTGTTGGACGGGATTCCCTGGAGCTGGGCTGTTGCTTCCCAGGGTCCCGGGCAGCCGCTGCTCTGGGTACCATCCCGATGGATTGGGTTTTGGGGCTACTTCAGCCGGGTTTGGGCCATACAGGGACAGCCTGTGGAAACTTTCTCTTCCCTAACTTGGTGGCTGTGGAGCTGGGATGTGCTGCTAAGGAACTGCCTGGGATGCTGGATCCACTCTGGAGATCATCCCCTCAGTGTGTCGGCTCTCTGGCACTGACATTCCCTTTTCTCCATGGCAGCTCTGAGTGGACAATTCAGCGGAAGCTGCGGGAATTCTTTGCCATTCCACGGTGCCTGGTCAGTGTGTTCAGCCTCTTCCTCGTGGAGCTGATCCGCTTCCTTGGTGAGGCCTTGGTCCAGGTGAGCTACCCTGTTTCTGCAGAGCCACAGCTGGAGCAGCTGCTGAGGATCTGAAAATCCTTCAGTACTGAGAGAAGGAACTTACATTTCCCACTATTGCACATTTCCCCTGCCGTAGTGGAATTTTTGTGTCTCAGCCCATTTTTGGTGACTCCTGCTGGCAAATATCCCTCAAACACAGGATTTCATCCCAAATCCAGGCGCTGGTGGTTGGTGTCCTGACAGCCATTGGTGACCATGTCCTGAAGCCCTTCCTGGCGGCAGCTTTCCACAGCCTCCTGCAGCCACTCCTGCTATTCCTGCTGAAGGTGCTGGGCGGCATCCGGGACCTGACAGATCCTGTCCTGGATGTGGTGGCCCGGGTGTGCTCCCAGCTGGCCGTGCTGCTCCGCGCTGTCCGGCTGGTGGAGATCCGCCTGCGCCCAGATCTGCGGGCTGGCTCTGGGGACGGTGGTGGATGAGGACAGGTGGCCAAAGGAGATAAGGAAGATGAATTCCTGGGAATTGAGGAAGAGTGGGGCCGGCTGTGGCCCAGAAGGCTCCGGAGGGACCGTTGTCTCCATGTGTGTCTGGGCGGGGGGCAGCACATGCTGTTGCTGGGAGAGGGGTTTGGATCTTCTAATTTTACAAATATCTCCTTAACTTAACTAAATTCCAATTTTATCCATTGGCCCCAGTGAGGTGTTTTTCCTCTTTCTGCCTGGAAAACCTGTCTTCTCACTGGGAATGACTTCCCTGTGTGGTCTCTTGCAGCCAGATGGGCTCCACTGCTGGGGTGGTGCCCAAAGCCTGTGCCTCAAGCACCGCCAGGAGGGGATGGCTTCTGCTGGCTCCCCAGCGCCCTGGAATGGTCTCCAGAGCCAGTGGTATGGGATAGACTGGGATTTGGGGGCAATTGAAAAAGGAGGGATTACCATATAACAGAATAACCACCTCTGTGTTCCTAACAACTGGTTCTAGTACGTGATTTGGGTCATGTATTTTCATTGGGATGAGGTGGCCAAGGAGCTGAATGGTGGCAGCAAAGCTGTGGGTGTGTTTTACAAACCCATGGAGGGGTCAGGGCCAGGACTGAGCTCTGTTTTGGGGCTCCCCCCACCCCCAGCCCCGGCTCCCTCTGCCCTCTCGCCTCTCCAACAATGCAGCCTCCCGGGAGCGTTTCCCCTGGCTGGCGCAATCCCTGTGTTCCCGATGATTCTATGCCCAAAGCCCTTTGCTTTTTATGGGCAGGAGCAGCATGTTTGGAGCTTCCCAGGCTGTAAGATCATCCGCAGGCCAGAGCCGGGGCCGGAGCGCTCCTGCTGGGGGCCAGGCTCACTGGGCTATTTGGGGGGTGCTGAGTTCACGCCGCCGTGACGGGATGTTCCCTCGGGTGCTGCAAGGGGCCAGGAACTGGGAGCCAGCAAAGAGGAGTTCTCTGGGGTCGGGTGACCAAGGGCAGCGCAGGACTGAGCACGGAAACCTGCCAGGCAGCAGAAAGCAGCCTGATTCTCTGGGACAGGCAGAGCTTCACGTGGACACAAACAGGACCCGGTCACAGGGATTGAGTCCAGGACGTCCTGCAGCAAAGGCACCATGCCAGGACAGCCACACGCATGGTCCCGGAACCCCGTGGGACACTGGGGACACACGGTTGTCCCTGGGTACTTCCACCCTTGCTGGGGTGCAGGCGCGGCCCGGCCACTGTCTCCATGACCTTTCCATGAGGAAATAAACCCGAGGGAGGGGCAGAAGTGATACGAGGTTTCTCATTGTGTTGATATAGTTGGCAAATCACTTTAATGATTAAAGTCGTTTTAATTAAATTCAGCTGCTCCGGAACCAGGAATTCCCCGGTTCAGTTTCTTCTTTTTGGCTCAAGCTCTCCCAATCAAAGGTCCAGTAGATGGACAAAATTCAACGCCCAGGATGAGGAGAGGCTGATGGTGTCATCTTTGACCTCCATCTGTCATCCTGCAGTGGGAGAGGAGGGCGGAGAAAACCCCCGGAGCCCTCCCTGGCGGCACCCCCGGAGCGGGGAGCTGCCGCCTCCCCGCGCAGCCCCATCCCGCTGCGGGATCTCGGGAGTTCCAAATCGCGGCGTAACAGCCGCTTGGAATTCGTGTTGTAGATCTGACGTGAGTGTGTCCTGGCAGTGAGGGCTCAGAGGTGCAGAAAACCACGGAACTTTGGGATTTTGGGGAGAGCGGGAGGTCTGGGCCACCGGCTCAGCGGGAGCATAACCCTCTTTTCTTCCTCAAAACACACCCGAGCGTGCCCGGAGCCTCTCCGCCCGCGGCCGCCGCCCAGGTACCCCTGCGCCCGGGGCCGATGGGTACCGGAGGACAGCGGTGGTGTCCCGGGGCTGGCAGGACAATGGTGGGTGACCCGTGCGCTGGCAGCGCCAGGGACAGCGCCGTGCTGGGACAAGGACATTTCTGGGCTGGCGCTCCCGACAGCCGGGCTGGCAGCGCCCTCGCATTGCTGCTTCCTGAGATCACGGCTCCCAGCGGCTCATCCCTGGCTCCCGGCGCCCTCGGCACACGCTGGGGCGGGCCGAGGAGCGGGAATTCGCCTCTCCGGGCCTCTCGAGTGCCGTTCCAGCGGCGCCGAGAGAGCTGTGCCTGCGGGACGGGGGCACCGTGGTCCCTAGCCCGCTCCGGGGGAGCTTAGCCGAGGACTGGCCCCGAGCAGAGGGAGGAGGGGGTGTGGGGCCGGGATTCAGCCAGCTGGACCGGGAGGGAAGCCAGGAGCTGAGCGCGGTCTCCTTGGTTCTTCCCTAAATAGCCGGCGGCGGGCAGGAGGATTAGCCGGGGCATTCCTCGGCTCATCCATCCTCCCAAAACCGCCATGCTCCTGAACTCTCGGCCTCGGAACTCCTCCTCCTTCCTCACGCCACCCTTCCAAACCACCGCGGGGGCATCCACAGCCACCAGAGCCCGGTTGGGTTTGTTCCGCTTGGATTTGGCAGCAGCGTTTGGGCTTTTCCCGGTGACGCCCCGGCCCGCTGGTGGAGCATGAGGCCGTTCAGAGCCACTCCCCATTCCCAGAGGGTCGCAGCAGTGCCAGCCCAGGGACCCAGTGCACCGCAGAGCCATGTGGGGTCCAGGGCCTGGCTCCGCGTTTTATGGGATTGTGCCCAGCCCTGCCGCGGGGCTCCGCCCTGGAGCGGAGCTGTGGGACTGAGGCTGGGAGGGAATCCCCTGCCTGTACCCGCAGCGGGTCCCATAGAGGATCATGACAAGGCACAAGAGCATTGGAATAGATTGGGAGTGAGCCATTGGAAGAAGTCGGGAAAGGCTCAGTGGTTTGGTTTACTGACACCATCTTCCCTCCCATGGGCTGAGGTAAACTGAAGCAGAGCATGAGTCAGCCTTTCCATCGGGATACACCTCCCAAGTGGCCTCCTGATGGAGGTTCTCCATCCCAGGTTCTCTGTTCCTCCCATCCAAATCCCCTCACTGCAGGTCCATGTGTGGACCTTGTCTATCTACACCCTCATCCTCCATCCAGATGTGTCTGGATGGCTCTGCCCTGCTCTTGGATTGCTAACACATTTCTATATATCCTCTTTTTTTCCCCCACATTTCAAGCACAGGTTTTCTGTCCTCTCCTCACAGACCATGGCCCGGGACCTCCAGAGGCTGTTCTCATATTCCTTGTGTTTTGGCTCTTCCCAGCTCTTCCTCCAGGGGTTTCTCAGACAATTCACAGAGGTAAAGCCAGTGTTGAATCTGTGTCTGGGGCCTGGTGTTAGCTGTGGTGGGTGGGAGGGGATGGATAACACCCACAGACCAAAAAAATTCCTTCTCCTTTGCCCAAATCCTGAGGCAGTCCTCCCTGGAACTTTCTTGGCCAGAGTGTGTGACCATGAGGCACACATGGCTGCAGCAAAAAGCTGGTTATATATAATGTGCTTTCCTAAATTCTGGGATTTGGAAGTGTCTGAAGGTCCTGTTAATAAATATGCAGCTGGGAAGTGTGTGAAAATCAGAATTTTTACCTAATTTGAGAGCTGCTCTCACCAACAGTTGGGAGCGGGACAAGACTGTTGGGGAAGGGAAATGCTGTCAGTGCTGTCCAAGCAGAGAAACCCCTAAACGTCCACAGTTTGGGCAAAATCAGTGTGATTGAGGGACTGGGGAGGTCAAGAAAAGAAAACAGGGGTTGGGAGTGGGGTTTTCCTTATGCTAAATATTGGGAGAGAAGAGGATCCAGCTGCAATGTTTCAATGGCTTTAAAAGACGAGGAACTGGAAGAACTGGAAAAAGGAACAATGGTCTGAGATGTGGAGAAAAGGGGGTTCATGAGGGATTTGGAACTCGAAGGTCCTTCAGCTCCACCGAAAGGGGAGGAAAAGAGATTTCCATGAGCACTTCTGTAAGGAAACGCAATAAATTGCTCCCAGAGCAACGGAGAGTGTCCGGGCTCAGTTAACACGAGAAACAGTAATCACAGAGTAAAAGGTGGATGGATCAAATGGGATTTGATTCCCTAGGAATGGTCAGACCAGGCTGTGGGGGAAGAGTTGGATCATCCACTGCCATGAGGAAAGCTGATGGATAACACATAATGAGCCTCAAGTTCCCCTCAATCTTCCTGGTTTTGGTCGACATTTTTGTATCATGCCGAGGACTCTGGGCCGGGAGCTGCTCCGTGTCACTGGGATTGAACATGAGTGTTCACCCCGGAGCCTCCCAAGCCCTGTCGATGCACACGTGGGATTCCTCCATGTCCAGGTCCCTCCATGCCTGGGATGAGTTCCAACCCCTGCAGAAGGGGAGCAGGTTTGCTCCCAGGATTCAGTGCCACTGCCTTTGCTCCATTACCCTCTGAGCCTCTGCTGGGATCACTCCATGTCCTGTAGATCCATGCAGAGGATCCCTCCAGGTCCAGATCCCCCTGTACCTGGGATGATTTCCAGCCTCCTGGGAAGGGGAGCAGGTCCCAGGCCGGGGTTGCACTTGGGGAGCCACTGGCATGGGCAGGACCTGAGGGAAGCCATGCTGCTCCTGGTTTTCCTTGTAGCTCTTATTTCCTGTTTTACATGAGACGAGTCTCAGGGGCCCTTCCAACTGAGGATTCTCTGGGATTCCTTGGAAAGGAAAAATCTGGAGTCCTCCAGACTTTTACTCCACAGGTGTAAAGAAAAGCTCGAAACCACAAACATTAAAATGTAAAAACTACAAAGATGCCCAACTCCAAACCACCTTTTGTTCAAAAAAGAAAATCTCACATTTCAACCTCCCAAGGCATTTTTATTCAAACGAGCAAACAAACAAACAAAACCCCCAAAAAACAAAAACCCCAAACAAACAAACAAACAAACAAACAGAAAAACCAAAGAAAACCAACCAAAAAAACCCAAAGCCCCCCCCCCCAAAAAGCCTAACTGCCCCTTAAACCATTTTAATTTAAAAAACCCATCTCAGCCCCCTCAAGTCACATTTTAATAAAAAGTGAAACATTTCAACCTCCCTGAGCCACTTTTTGTTCAAAAAACCCTCTCAACCCCCCCCTGAGACACATCTTATTAACAAGATAAAAAAATCTTATGCTTTCAGTGCCTGTTCCCCATATCTGGGATCATTTTTCCCTCAAGACTGTGTGATTACCAAGGGAGATTAACGAGGGGAAAACGCAGTGGGAGGTTTTCCAAGGAATTTTAGGCTGAGCTTTTTCAGCCCGTGACTTCACTGTGGGGCTGTGTCTGAGTGTCAGTTCTGGCACTGCTCCCGGCGAGGCCGAGGGTGGGAATTATCTCATTGACTGTAAATATCTGCTGGGAGCCTCTGCCCCGGCACAGCTCCATTGGAGTGGGAGAGCTGCAGCCCCAGGATGCTCCTGCTGCCCTAATTTAGGCATTTCTGCAGGATGGGATGAATCACGGCCCTGGAAGCGCCGGTTTCTTCACAGTGACTCCGCGGGAGTTGGGCAGACGTGGCCGCGTGTATCTCTGCAGGGATCATCCAGCGGGATCGGCGCTGACCTCAGCCCGTGGCGCCGGCTGATGTGTCACGGTGAAGAGGCAGCGCAGGTTAAATAGAGCCTGACGCTGCTGGGAGCCCGTAAACCAGGATTTGGGTCCTGGGAGACATTCCCTGCCGATGGGATCACACCTTGTCCTAGGGAGCCGTTAAAGCAGCGCAGCATCACACACCAGAGTGAGGTGTATTTATAGCCAGGCCGTCACTTCGGATGCGGAACCGTGGGGCTATTTTGGGATCGATGTGGTCATGGCTTGGGGCACGTCTGGAGTGTAGCTGGGACCTGCATGGAGAGTGGAGCTGGGGTGTGTCCAGGGAAAGGAACGGAGCTGGGAAGGGTCTGGAGCCCCAGGAGAGGCTGAGGGAGCTGGGAAAGGTGCTCAGCCTGGAGCAAAGAGGATCAGGGGGACCTTGTGGCTCTGCACAACTGCTGACAGGAGGGGACAGCTGGGGGGTCAGGCTGTGCTCCAGGGAACAGGGACAGGAAGAGAGGGAACAGCCTCAGGCTGGGCCAGGGGAGGGGCAGGGTGGACATTGGGAATTCCTTCATGGAAAGGACTGTCCATCCTGGCACAACTGCCCAGGGCAGGGGTGGACTCCCCACCCCTGTTGGGATTTCAGAGCCATGTGGATGTGGCACTTGGGGACCATGGGTCAGTGGTGGCCTTGGCAGTGTTGGGGAAACTCGATGATCACGGAAGCTTTTCCAACCAAAATCAACTGGCAGCTAACAAAAGCCACAGTTTTCAAGATGGGCCAGAAGGAAAACCTGCAAGCTCCAGGCCTGTTGGTATCCCTTTGGTGCCCTGTACTGTCTTGGAATAGATTCCTCTGGGAGTTATGGAGAAGACTGCACCCACAGGGTCACCAGAGAACACAAACACATAACACATAATTGACAAAACTCTTTCCCTTGTACCACAAGGTCCCCCAAAGTTGATCCAGGGAAGAGAGAAAAAATATTTTTTGACCTCAGTAAAGCTTTCCCAGAATCTCAGAATCATTGAAGTTGGAAAAGACCCCCCAAGACCATTGAGTCCAAGCTGTGACCAATCCCCACCTTGTCCCCAGCCCAGAGCACTGAGTGCCACGTTCAGGAATCCCTTGGACACCTCCAGGGATGGGGACTGCAAACCCCCCTGGGCAGCTCCTGCCAAGGCCTGACCACTCTTTCCCTGGAGAAATTCCTCCTGATTTCCAACCTGAGCCTCCCCTGGCCCAGCCTGAGGCTGTTCCCTCTCCTGCTGTCCCTGTTCCCTGGAGCACAGCCTGACCCCCCGGCTGTCCCCTCCTGGCAGTTGTGCAGAGCCACAAGGTCCCCCTGGAGCTCCTCCACACTGAGCTCCTTCCTCAGCTCCCTTGGCCGCTCCTGGAGCTCCAGACCCTTCCCTACCTCCGTTCCCTCCACCCCTTCAATGTTTTTCTTCAAGTTTGAGACATTTCAATTCTGTCTCTGCCTGATCCTTCCGGACAAACTGTCCAGCCCAGTCGGATAAACACCTCAGGATGAAGGGAATGTCTGGAGCTGTGCCAGGGGAGGCTTGGGTTGGGTGTCAGGGAAAGGTTCTTCCGCAGAGGGTGCCAGGCACTGGAACAGCTTCCCAGGTAACAGACATGGCCCCGAGGCTGCCAGAGCTCCAGGGGTGTTTGGACAATGCTCCCAGGGGTGCACAGGGCGGGATTGTTGGGGTGTCTGTGCAGGGCCAGGAGCTGGATTGATGATCCCTGTGGGTCAACTCAGGGGAGTGTGTGACTGTGTAACTGATTCTGGGGTTCCATGGCAGCCCTGCCCCTCAGCTGGACCCTAGCAGCCGGCTGGGAAAGGCTGGGAAAGGCTGGGAATGACCAGGGAAGGACCAGGGAAGGACCAGGGAAAGGACATAAAACTCTCCTTGTCCACCGCCGCTTCGACTTTCCCGCCTTTCCCACACTGGTGACCCTGCCCACCGCCCAGGCGCATGCGCAGTGCGGCGCGGGGCGCTCTCGTGGGCGGGGTCGGCGGCCGGCGCGCGCCTGAGGACGTGGCGCTTTCCAGCCAATCAGAGCCCTCATCCCCGGCTGAGGGGCGGGAACGGAGGGGGCGGGGCCTGAGGGGAGCGTGCGGCGGGCGGGACGCGAGGCGGAGGCGGGCAGAGGGGCGGAGTGGCGGCGAAGAAGACCAATCGAGAGGCGGAGCGCCCCGGAGAAGGAGGCGTGGCCTACCTGTGATTGGATGGCGGGGAGGGCGCGCGGGGGACCGTGCGGCGTGGCGCGGCGCCGACTTCCGGTGCGCGGAGCGGTGGCGGCGGCGGCGGGGACGGTGAGGGACGGGACGGGATCGGGATGGGCACCAGCACCGGGGTCGGGGCTGGGGCATGGGGCCCGGGGGAGCGGCGGGGGTGGCTCTGCGGGGCTGCTGCGGTGTGGCGGTAACGCGACGGTGGCAGCGCCGGGCCCGGTCTCCATGGGAACGCGCGGGA
The DNA here is from genome assembly GCA_024500445.1 of Entomyzon cyanotis. NCBI lineage: Eukaryota > Metazoa > Chordata > Aves > Passeriformes > Meliphagidae > Entomyzon > Entomyzon cyanotis. Next base: position 4,654,850 of record JAKEPQ010001019.1, read on the forward strand.
GTGGCGGCGCCGCCGCGTCCAGTCCCGCCGCACGGCTCGTGCGGTGCTGAGTCTTGGGGCTGCCCGTGTACTGGGCCCAGGGTGGGTGGGCTGGGCCGGCGGGGACCGCCGCTGCCGGGGATGAAGCCCCGTCCGCATCTTGCAACCCGGGCGGGAGCCGCCCGCAGGGATTCATCGGCTTCCCCGGGGTATCTGCCGGGATAACGGGCTGTAGGACCCCCGGGATATGCAGATCACGGGCTGTGGGACCCGCGGTGCCGCCCTACGAGGGGACTCTGGGGCGAGGAGGTGTCATCCCAAATCCGTGTTCCTCTCCCGCAGCCATCGGTGACCCCCATACCTTGGGCTTGGTTCGGGGCAGGACCAGCCCGTTTCAGCCCCGGGATTGGTTTCGGCTCCCAGTGACTCCCCCTCATCCATAAATCCTTCTCAGGGTCGGAATTCCCCGGACCCGCACCCCTCGCCCTCGCTGTGGCCCTGGGGTGGCACCATGGCGTCCCAGTTAATTGTTCCCTGGCTGCTCCAATGGGATCAATCCCGTAAAAATCCAAAACAGAGGCTGATTCCCAAACCTGAACAAATTGTGTTGCCTCTGGGGGTTTTATGGGCTCCTATTGGCCTCCCAGATGGGAAAAGTGCATCCAGAGGGGCTTCTTCCCATCAGTTTCCTCTGAATGTCACCACAGTTCAAAACCCAGTGCAGAATTCTGAGTTGCTCTGTCAATCCTAGCAAACCCAGTCAGAATTCTGTATCCCTCCATCAATATTACAGCAAACCCACCCGGAATCCCAAGTTCCTCTGTCAACAGCCCATCAAACCCACCTGAAATCCTGAGCTTCTCCATCAATATTCTTGGAATCTCAAGGTCCTCCATCAGTATCCTGCCTACCTCACTGGAATCCTGAGTTCCTCCCCAGCTGAGGTTCTTGACCCCCGTTCTGATCCCCACATCTTCCCACCACTCTTCCCGACTTCCCCTCAGTTCACCCAGGAGACCCCTTTATTTAGGAGAAAAGGGATTTGCTGCCAATGGCCCTTCCTGTGAGGAGAAGGGCTCAAAATCTGCTTTGTCCTCAGACTGGGATCTCCACAGAAAATGGGGTCCATCCCATTGGTCAGCAGAAGCTGATGGTGCTGCCAGTTTTTTATGGATAATTGTTTACAGATAACAGTTGGTTCATGGATTTTAGTCTCTCCGAGCACCTTTCCCACAGCAGCACCCGGCACTGTGCCCAGATCCGGTTGGAGGTTGGATTGTCCCTCTTTAATTGCTTCCAAGTGCCTCCCAGGCTCTGTGTGGACACTGGGAGATAAAATCGGGGTATTTGACCCATTCCAGGTCACTCTGTGCTCCAGGCTGGGCTGATCCTGGGATCAGCATGAGGCTGGGCAGGCCCTGGGCGCTGGGGTGTGCCCAGAGTGAGCAGGAGTAAGGTCCTCAGGATAGGGATAGCTCCACTTACACCTTGGCTTTTCCCTCCTGGAATGTTTTTCCTCCCCAGAAACACTAAAAAAAGTGACTTTTACTCTTTATAACCTAAATCCCCTCACTATGCCCCCTTCTCCCTCACTTCCAAGGAATTGAAATTTGTGGATTTTCTGAATGGTCCAATAAATCCTCGCTGCAAAAAAAGGACAAGAAAGGGCTTTTCCATGTCCTTTCCCCCATGTCCTGCCATCACTGTCTTGGTTTGACATGGGACCAGTCCTATTCTTTCCTGGGTAACTCCCAGGGCAGAATTCCTTGGTCTGAGTTCAGGTTAAAGGGGAATACCTGGATTTTAAACCACAGATTTAAAGAGCTAAGGATGGGAATACCTGGGTTTGCATTTATGTTTAAGAGCTCTGGATGGGGAATACCTGGATGTAAATTTAAAGGGGTAAGCATGGGGAATATCTTGGGTTTAAACTTAGATTAAAGCAATAAGGAAGGGGCATATCTTGAATTAAATTTGCATTGAAGAGCTCTGGATGGTGAATATCTGGATTAAATTTAAAGTTAAAGCGTTAAAGAAAAGAAATGTCTTAAATAAGGCTAAATACATCAGGATGAGGAATACCTGGACTGAAATTTAAAGAGATCAGGATGGGGAACACCTGGATCTATGATGGGATCTAAGTTGGGATCTCAGTGACAAGGATAGGGAGCACTTGAATTTCTGTTGGGATTTAAAGGGATCAGCCTCTGGAGTCCTAGAGCCACCACTGATCCCATGCACATTTTGGTGGTTTGATCAGGTGGGTCTCAGTCTGGGGGTATTGGGTCAGTGCAGGAGGATTTTACCTGTATCAGGTCTGGAGAAACGTCCAGAGGTGTCAGGAGGAAGCAGCACGAGGGCTTGGGGAGGGAATGTTGGGAGGAGAGAGAGCAGAGACGGCGTGTGCTGCACGTCCTTCACATTCCTCCCATCTGGATCCCCTTCCTTCCCGCCAGGATCCTTTTCCCCACCCCTGCATCCCTTCCCAGCCCCAGTTGCCACTCAGAGGGGCTCTGGGATGGGGTCGGGAGCAGCTCTGGGGGAAACAGGACGTTGCCCATGTGCGCTGGGGGCTTGAAGGTCCCTGTGCCCTGATAATCGGTGTTAATTGATCCCCGTGCCTTGATAATCCAGATCCATTAATCCCTGTGCCTTGATAATCTCTGTTAATTAATCCCTGTGCCCTGATAATCCATGTCAGTGAATCACTTTTGCCCAGATAACCCATATCAGTTCATTACAGTGCCCTGATAATTGGGATCAATTAATCATTTTGCCCTGAGAATATGCAGGAATTATCATTTTCCCAGATAATTTGCATTTATTAGTCATTTGTGCCCACATAATTGCACTAATTCTCCATTTTCCCAGATAATGTGCAGTAGCTCCCCATTTTCCCAGATAAACCTGCATTAGTTCATCATCTTTGTCCAGACAATCTGTACTTATCATTTTGTCCATATCATCTGGATTAATTAATAATTTTTGTTCCCATGATCTGTAGTATTATTAATCTGTTTTTTCCTCGATAACATTCCCTAATCCCCATTTTTCCCAGATAATTTGCCCTAATCCCCAGTTTTTTGTAGATAACTGGCCCTAAACCCCATTCTTTCCAACAACCTGCCCTAATCCTCATTTTTCCATGACAACCTGCCCTAATGCTGTCCCTCCCCGTTCTGACACTGGCGCCGCTTGGTGCCTGTCCCGGTGGCTCCGGCGCATCCTGCATGTCGCTGTCCCCACAGGCCCAGCACGATGCTGTTCCCGCGGCTCCTGCTGTGCCTGAGCGTGTGGGCGCTGTGTGGCTCCGCGAAGCCGACGGAACGCAAGGAGCGGGTGGTGCGGGAGGCTCCCCTCAGCACCCGTGAGCACGATGACGCACAGAGCTTTGACTACGACCACGATGCCTTCCTGGGCGCTGATGAGGCCAAGAGCTTCGACCAGCTCACACCAGAGGAGAGCAAGGAGCGTCTAGGGTAAGGACAGCATCCCAGCCCTTCCCAGAGAGAGCCCGGGGCACAGAGAGTGGGAATGTGGGGACCACCACCAGAGGCGATGGCAGTGTGGACCGTACCCCCTGCCAGAGACCCCACTCCCAGCCTAGGGATTCACCCCGAGCAGGAGCTATTATTCCTGCATTCATTCACTTCCCGGTGCCAGGCATTCCCCAAAAAGTCATCCGGGGCCATTCCCAGTGCCAGGTGTTCCCCAAAACTCCAGAGCAGGCCATGGGGTCTGCACTGTGCCATGCTCACTCCGTGTTCTCCAGGTACCACTGGAGCCCCTGGGATCACTAGTATTTCTCAGTTGGAAGGAGCTGGTTGGGAGTTGGGAGAACAGAGCCTGCATGGAGATTCCCCCTCCAGCATAGGGCTGGGCCTCTGCTGCAAACCCAGGATGCGCTGTGCCTCCCCTCAGATCCGGGATGGCTGTGCTTCCCCTGGTATCTGGCTGTGCCTCCCCCAGGCCCCAGCTGAGCATTCCCAGCCCCACTGGCCTGGCCCTGGGATCACTCCCAGGAGTAGAGCGGGGCCGGGTGCCCCCGCAGCAGCTGCTGCTGCAGTTGTTCTGAGGCTCCACGTGGCTCAAACCTGGAAACTGCAGCCTCCAGCAGGGGCGGGGGGGGCAGGCAGAGGCTCCCTGAGGAGCTCGGGACACTTCTCAGGATGCTAGGCTCCAGTCACCTTGGAACTGTGTGCCTTTGGCTGGGTTTTCATGGAATGACTTGGGTGGGAAGGGACCTCAGAGCCCATCTAGTTCCACCCCTGCCATGGCAGGGACACCTTCCACTGTCCCAGGCTGCTCCAAGCCCCAATGTCCAGCCTGACCTTGGACACTGCCAGGGATCCAGGGGCAGCCACAGCTGCTCTGGGCACCGTCCCCACCCTCCCAGCCAGGAATTCCTTCCCAATATACCACCCAAATCTCCCCTTTTTAGTCAGACTCGATTTTTTCAGCCAAGCATCCCAACCTTGCTGCTGCTGGAGCAGCACCTACCGTAGCCTGTGGTGAATTTTGGGCTGGTTTTGGGGGGGAAACTCCCTGATAGGAAAGAAAAGCTCAACCACATGTGGGTGCTGAAGAAACTTCCAGAGTGAGCTGAGTCCCACAGATAAAGCAGGATGTGCAGGGCAGGGGGTGCCAGGTTCCATCAATCCCTATGGGTTGTCCACGCTCCCAGTGGGAGGGAGGTGCTGGCCTCTCCTCCAACACTTTGTGGGCCAGAGGGAATTTCCTTCCTCCAGGGAGTATTTAAACTGGAAAACCCCACAATCACTTGGAGCCAGGCCCTGGTCGCTCCATAAGCTCCAAAATATAGGATCCAGGAGGCTTTTTGCCTCCTGGCAAAATCAGAGTGAATCCCTCGATCCTTCTGGAGCAGTGTCAGATTGCAAGGGAAGCTCAGCTCCGGCCGCAGTGGGCAGGCCTCCCCCGGCTGCCCTCCCCCTCTGTATTCCCAATCCAAGGGCTCCGTCACGGCTCAATCCCATTGTTCTGCTGAGTTATCTGCCGGAACGCCGGCAGCGCCCGCCCGTGCTGAGTTTCCATCGGAGGTTTAACGCTCTCCGCACAAACCAGCCTCAGTTTTATCCGCACAGGCCAATTTTTGCTGTCCTGAGCTGGAATTGCTTTGATAAACTTGTTATCAAGGTCTGATTCTATTAATTCTGTGCTTTAATGGGGGCTGTGCTTCAGGAAGGGCCTATTTATCTGCGAGAGCTCCGCCTCCACCTTTCCAAGTGCTTTCCATGCAGCTCCGCTCACCTCCCTGCTTTTTGGGCCATATGGGGTTTGGGAACAATGCCCTGGCTGTACCTTGTTTTGTCCCGGCGGCAGTGCCGTTCCCTGGCAGCAGCACTGGGCACGTGGATCCCCTTGGATCAGGGAGTGGGAACGGCAAGCAGCTGCCAGCCCTTCCCGAACATCTGCTGCCCTCCCTAGCAGGGGGGCAGAATGGGGTTTTGGGAAAATGAAGGATTTGGTGGCTCCTGCCTTGGGAAAGCAGCCGGGAGCAGCTGGTGCCAGCCCCGGGCACGGGACCAGGGTGGGGAGGAGGTTTGGGAGCTTCCTGAGGGCCTGGCTCTGGCTGGAGAGGGTTTGACTTTCCTGGGAAGCTGTTCCCTAATTAACCCCCTAGAAACTGCCCTAGAAAAACTGCTTTGGCCATCAATCCCTGCTGGCTCTGGTCCTCCATTCCAGGGGTTTTCCCTAATAAATCCCTTTGCTGGTGGTGTTACATTTTTGGGAGAGGGAAACATGGAATTGTTTCCCTGAAATACGAAGGATTTGACAGATGTATTTGAGGGTTATATATTTACAGGGAGAAATGTTTAATATTGATGTGGTACTTTACATAATTCTATGCAGAATTTTATAATAGTGATCGATTTTCTATATATTTATATGGAAAGTTCTGAATATTTATGTGACATTTTGCAGATTTCTGTGTTTGATCAGGAATATTGGCGGGGACACTTTGCATATTGATATATAAAATTCTGAGATATTTCTATACTATTTTACATATTTCTGCATAACTTTGGGCACTATTGATGAGCTATTTTTCATATTTACGTATTTATTTTACATATTTCTCTATAAAATCACTCAGGTCTACAAACCCTGCCCACTGCCCCCACTGTGGCACCTCACTGTCAGAACTAAATTCCACATTTTTCCCATTTTCTTCCAGTCTCCCTCCAGCTTCCCATTGCCAGGAACATAATTTGTGCCATGGAGGAATTCCTGATTTTCCTTGACTATGGCAATTTGGAAACATGGAAACCTGGGTGTGAGCATGGGTGGCTCCCGTGTCCACGTTTCAATTGTGTCAATGTTTTTGGAATTAATAGTCCTGGTGGTGATTTAAAATTGAAAAATTCCATGTTTTCCACCTGGCTTCTAAAATTCCTCAACTACTTTAGCTGGAGCTCAGGATTTCTGAACAGTTTTCCATTAAACCTCCAAGTTAAAGGAAAGCCAGGATCCTGCTTCAGCAGACAAAGGAGTTTGGGACTGTATACCTGATTTTCATCTGAGGAGCCCAAAACTTTCCCAGCACAGAGCTGTATCTGCTCCTGGGAAGGAACCCTGTGGAGCGGTGCGGATCAAACAGCCCCCCCCCCCCCCCCCCCGCTCCATCTGCCCCTGGATCCTGCATTCCTGCCGGCTTTTCCTACAGCTGCTGCTAAAAATAACAGAGGCACGCGGCTGCTCCGGCACTGGGGCTGCGCGGCTCCGGTTGCTCCCCTGGGCAGCGGGTGGGACCGGCCCGGCACCGGCTGCTCCAGGGCTCCTCTGCTCCGCTGGGCTTGGGCGTCTCCTATTCCTCCTGCAGAGCCAAACTTCCCGGTTTTCGCAGAAATCTGCGTCCGTGCTCCTTGCCTGGCGCCATTGAGGCGGGAGGACACACGGACTGAGTTTTCCTAAGATTTAACAGGGCAGGTTTTCCCCTGAAATTCATAATTCCTGAAGAAACCAAAACCTGATTGGCTCAAGAGTGGCCAAGCCAGTGATTTCCATGTCTGAGCCAGTGTTTTCTGCATCTGAGACAGAGTTTGGGCAGCTGACCTCATTTTTCAGCAGCTAACCCAAATGTTGGTTTTAAAGATAAAGTCTACAAATGGTTGAATTTGCAAATTCCATAACCACCTCAACTTTCTCCTGGCATCATCAGGAGAGGCAGAGCCAATATTGCCATTTTTAATATAAATATGGGTCCGTGATCATCACCTGGCGCTGTCTTGGTTGATGGACACATGGATGGGTCTTTTCCTGGGGCTAAAAAGGAAGTTTTTCCCCTAAAATCCATGATTCTGAAGAAACCAAAACCTGAGTGGTCCAAAAGTGGCCAAACCAGCAATTTTCAAGTCTGAACCGAAATTTTGGGAGCTGAACAATACAATGGTTTTAAAGATAAGCTCTCCAAATGGTTGAATTCCCAAATTCTGTAACCACCTTGACTTGCCCCCTCTGCCCCTTCCCATTCCCTCCCTGCTAACTCCTCATTTTTCTTAATTTTTTCTGGATTTCTCTGCGTTTCCCACAGGAAGATTGTAGGGAAAATAGATGAGAATGGAGACGGGTTCGTGACAGTGGAGGAGCTCAAGGCCTGGATCAAGTTTGCCCAAAAGCGCTGGATTTACGAGGATGTGGAGCGCCAGTGGAAGGGCCATGACCTCAATGAGGATGGGCTTGTTTCCTGGGAGGAGTATAAAAATGCCACCTATGGATATATCCTGGGTAGGTCCTGGCTCTTGGGATGAGCCTTTCCTGGAGCCAGCGGTTGAATTGTCCTGCTCTGCTTTGTGATGTGAGGGTCAGTGGGGTGGAGGTGGATCAGGATGGTCAGTGGATGGTCATGAATCAGGATGGGTTTGTAGAGTGGTGGTGGGATGGAGGCAGATCGGGATGGGGTTGTAGCATGATGGTTGGTGGGATGAACATGGATCCAGATGGGGTTGTGGTGGAGGTGGAGTTTGGGGCCTGGATTAAGGAGGCCCAGAGGAGGTCCATGGTTGGGAGTGTGGAGCAGCAGCGGCAGGTGTTTAGCTGACCAAGATGGATTTGTCCCCTGGGATAAGCACAGGAATATGATGTAGGGCATGGCCTTGGAATAAAAGGGGCCAGCTGGAGCAGATGTCCCCAGGATCTCACACTTTAAAACCTCCAGAACTCCAAATTGACCTCCTAATGGCATTAACAAAGAGAAATCCAAGGAAAAGAACGCAAAATACATAGAAATCCCCCAAAGCGGACGTTTACCCCTCCTGCACCCGCTTTTCCCCTCTGCAGCCACATCTGGGCATTATTGATGTCCCTGGTGGCAAATGCAGCTCTGGGCTGAATCCAGGTGATTTTGGGATTAATGGCACATGGGAATGGGGGTTTCCAGCCCTTTGGAATTCCTGGCTTGTGGGGACATTTGGGACCTGCAGGTGGAACCGACTGACCTGCAGCTGTGGAAACACCTTGCTGTGTCTATTGCATCCCTAAACCCACAAAAACCATTAGCAGAGATTTTAATCACTTTCCCTTGTCCTGGGAGCAGTGTTAGACCCCAGAATTTGGAGATTTTGGGACATGTGCTGGGCCAGCAGTGTGGCATGGCTTCAGACATCCCTGGGAGTGTGGGAAGCAGCAGCTCTTTGGAGTTAAAACCTTAAACACTCAAGTTCTGTGCCAGCTCTGGCCTCTGGCACTGTAGACTGCCCCAGGTGGAGGAGCTGCAGCTCTGGAGTGTCAAATCCACTCTAATTTCCTAAATATTTCCAAATATTATTTCCTAAATATTTCCTAATTTCCTAAATATTTCCAAAAATAGTCAAACTGCTCTGTGGGATGTTCAGAGGGGGAGCTGCTGCATGGGAGGCTCATCCATCTCCCTTGGGACTGGGGAGGATCTGGATTTGCTGTGCTGGTGGCCAGGGAAATCCCTATGACACCCCCGGGCTGGGCTAACACTTCCCAAACCTCCATTTTCCATGGATTTCTGCGATCTGGGCTAATCTGCCTGTGTAAATCCAGCCTGAAAGGCCTGGGAAGGGTTTGAGCACCATTTGAGGAGTCTGGGGTGGGATTTAGGATCTGCAGGTGTTGGATAGGGAAAAATATAAACATTCATGAGGAAAAGCTGTAATGAGGAAAAACCTTACTGAGAAAACCCTGAATTAATGGAACCCCCTTAATGAGCTTAAGGAGAAGTTCCTTCCCGCAGTCAGAGCAGAGTGGGGAGTGCCCAGCCCCCGGCATGGCTGATTCCAAACCTGGAGCGGCGCTGGAGGCCGAGTGCCCTTGGCAGGCCCCGATGGAGCCTCGACTAGTGCTGCTCCCACATACTTGTATTCTTACGGAGTGCCGGGAAGATCCTGCCTCACGCACTGGCTCTGGCTCCTCTCGGCAGGAATTACTTTTCCACAGCTCCTCGCTGCTGAAATGTTCCCCTCTCTTCTCACTCCCCTCCTTGACCAGAGTGGGGCTGGAATGCCTCTGAAGTGCCTCCTGAGTGTTGACCTGTGGCCAAGGGATGCATGGGGCCAGGCATTGCCCTCAGCTGCTCTGGAGGGTCCAGAATGCAATGTTTTGTCAGAAAAATGAGGTGCTGGGAGTGGTTTTATTAATTAATTAATTAGTTACATGCCAGGATGAGTCACCGTGTGGCTGCCAGAAGTGTCTTAGAGCAGTGTGGGGTTCTGCTGGGGGGAATCCTGGGAAGAAGGAATATCAAATCATAAATGGCCAAGAGCTTCATCTGAGAGTGGAAATTCCTTTGAAACTCCCTTCAAAATCAGAATATTATAGTTATCTTCATCATCATCATCATCATCATCATCATCATTCCTATTTTTGTTAATTCCTCAATCCCATGGTGGGATCCAAAACCAGGAATGCTTGTCCCAGGAGACAAGACACTGGGTTGAGCTTGTAGCTTTGCTGCCATGCTATGAACCATTCCCCGTCTCTGTCTCCTTCCCCTTGATCTGCTCCCCCAAACCTCTCCCAGACCAGGGACCAAGACAGGAACTTTGGTGGCTTTTGGAGGGTTTAGCCCTTTTTAACCCACCTGCCCCCCCCCGCCAACCCGTCACTCCCCCATCAAACCTATTAATTAGCCCAACAGCGATTAAGGAATCGTCTGTTAATGGCACTGGTCCTGAAGGTTTCCTTATTTGGGGCTTTGCTGCTTCTCAAGGCAAAACCTTGGGAATAGAGTGGGAAATCTGGGGTTTGTTCTGCCTTAGAGCTGCCTTAAAATCTTTGTATATTTGATGGCTCAGGGCTGCTCCAGAGCTCCGTAATCCAGAGCCCCTTAATCCAGGGCTCCCTAATGCCTGCCTCCTGTCCCAGAGGAGGTAACAGAGCAGGGACACAGGGACATTTGGACCCTCTTTTTAGATCAGGCGTGGCTCTGGTTTAACTTAACCAGAATGTGGCAGTGTCCTCCAGGGTCCATGTTTTCCATAGGCTGCTGGACACTGCTGGCCCTGCGTCCTGGAACTCCTCTCCTGATGCCGGCAGGGCTATGCCAAGTGGCCACGCGTGCCCTGCGATCCCACCCAGCTGATGCCTCCTGGCCCTGCCGTCACCCCGGCAGCAAGTGAGATCCCCTTACACATTCCCCTCCCAAAATAGCTCAGGTTGAGCCTGTGGCTGTGCCGGCCAAACCCCCCGAGCCCTGTCTTTTGGGGCCTCTCCCTGGGAATGTCATGATCCAGGGCTGCCACAGCTCCTCCTCCTCCTGGAAGCGGACACAGGGGAGAGGTGGTGGCTGCAATTGAGCTTTTGTTGGCAAAGCATTGGAAGGTTGTGCTGAAATGGAGGAAGTTGAGCTGAGGAATTTGAGGTTGGGTGGAGGATGCTGAGGTTGCATTGAGGAAGTTGAGGATGAGAAGGTTATGTTGAGGAGGTTGAGTGGAGGAGTTTGAGGTTGGGTTGGGGTGAAGGTTGAGGAGGTTGGGGTTGGGGTGAGGAGATTGAGGTTGTCTTGAGGTTGAAGTTGTGAGGAAGCTGAGGAAATTGAGGTTGAGTAGAGGAGGTTGAGTTTGAGTTGAGGCTGAATGGAGAATGTTATGTTGAGTTGAGTTGGGTTGAGGTTGTGTTGTGTTGGTGGTTACCATGGTCCTTCTCCTGCCCGAGCTGACCTGGGTGTTCCCTGTGCTGCTTCCCAGACGATCCAGACCCCGATGATGGCTTCAACTACAAACAGATGATGGTGCGGGACGAGCGGCGCTTCAAGATGGCCGACAAGGATGGGGACCTGGCAGCCACCAAGGAGGAGTTCACAGCCTTCCTGCACCCTGAAGAATACGACTATATGAAGGACATCGTTGTGCAGGTAGGGCCAGCACGGAGGCATTCCGGGAAGCTCTGGTGGCTGGTGGTCACTGAGGGGCAGGAATTGCTCCGGGCCCGACTCATACCAGCATCTTCTTGCAGGAAACCATGGAGGACATTGACAAGAACGGTGATGGCTTCATTGACCTGGAGGAGTACATCGGTGAGACACTGGAGCTGTGGCGCTCCATGTCCTCTCCAAATCCCCTCAGTGTCCCCATCCAGTGGGAGCAACTGCTGCCATGTCCTTCCCATCCCTCCCCCTCACAGAATGTTCTCTCTCTCAACTGTCATCTGCCCCCCAGTCCTCCATCGAGGATTTTTGGGTGAAATCATAACCCAGGTGGTGCTTTGGGATTTTGGGGATGGATTTTGGGAACTCAAGGCTTTGGGTCAATCCTTGGGATGGGGATGGGGATGGGGCTGTGGGGCTGATCCCAATCCCACTCTCCCCCCAGGTGACATGTACAGCCAGGATGGTGACGCCGATGAGCCCGAGTGGGTGAAGACGGAGCGGGAACAATTTGTGGAATTCCGGGACAAGAATCGAGATGGCAAGATGGACAAGGAGGAGACCAAGGATTGGATCCTGCCCTCAGACTATGACCATGCCGAGGCCGAGGCCCGGCACCTCGTCTATGAGTCTGACCAGGACAAGGTGAGCCAGCGGCTCTGTTGCTGGGGGGGCTTCAGGAGCGGGATGGGAGGAGTGGGGAAATAGCAGAATGGGGAAATAGCAGGATGTGGCATTCCCTGCAGGACGGGAAGCTGACACGGGAGGAGATTGTGGACAAGTCGGACCTATTTGTGGGCAGCCAGGCCACGGACTTCGGGGAGGCACTGGTGCGGCATGACGAGTTCTAGGCTTGACGCCGACATCTATTTATGGGCTCCGTACCTCGCCGAGGCCGTTCCTGCCGCGGAGAAACCCCATCCCGGCTCCCAGGGATGGGGCTCGGGAAAGCCACACCCCCCGGCACTTGGGGCTCGTCTTGTTGTGGGTTTTCCCTGGATTTTAACGACTTTTGGGTTATTTTTGTATGTTTTGGTTTTACCACGTGTGGAAACAGCTCCCCTGGCATAGGGGGCAGCGACAGGGCTGCCCGGGGCTGCGGGGCCTGGGGGGGAATTGGGAAATTCACAGAGGGATTTGGATTGGAATTGCAGTTGGAATAAAAATTGGAATTATAGTTGAAAGAGAAATTAAAATTGGAATTGGAATTTGAATTGGATTGAAATTTGAATTGAAAATGGAATTGGAATTAAACACTGAAATGAAAATTGAAATTGAAATGGAATTGGAATCAGAGAAGTGAAACTGAATTAAATGGAAACATTGATGTGAAATTGGAATAAAAAGTGAACATTGAAATGAAAATTGAAATCCCAAGAAAACCCCGAAAACCATTGGAGCAGCAGCAGGACCCGGGGGTGACCCAGAGGTGACCCCAGGGAGGTTGGACCCCTCTCCATGTCGCTGCCCCCTGGGATCTGGGCAGGACATCCCTCCCTCCCCCAGCCCTGCTCCAAGTGCCTTGAATCCCCCAAACCTCTGGGGGGGGGCGTCATCCCACCCCACTCTGGGACAATTCCCAAGATTTTCCCTCTTCTGTGTTGTTTGTTCCCCTGCAGCTGCCAGAGCTGCATGGAATCAGGCCCAGCCATCTCCACATTCCCAGGTTTTCCCTTAAATCCTTTCCCAAAGGTTTCCAAGGGCTGACCAGATCCTCCCATCTCCTCCTTCTCCTCTTTCTACTCCCCTTCCTTTTCTTCCCCTCCCTAAATCCAGGGGTAAGTGGGTTGGGAACATGCCTCCATGTGGGGCTTGGGAATCTGGGAATGATCTGGGAATGTTGGGGTTGGTTTGGGACACCAGGGATGGTTTGGGACAACGGAAGTGATTTTTGGAACACTGGGAAAGCCCTTCCCTGGCATCATCTCTGGTGCAGCCACCCACCCCTGCAACAGCCCCTCTCCTAACACCCCCCCCAGTCCATGAGGATTTGGGGCCCTGTGACAGCTCCAGACACGGATTTTTTGGCTCCTCCGGGTTTATTCCTCAATTTTCTCCTCGGGCTGATTGAAGGGATCCAGATCGGTTGGAACTCAATAAACGTGTTCACCCCCTGATGGACCGAGGGGGACGGACCCCAATTGCCTGTTTCCCCCGAAACCAGGATCTGGGGGAGCTCCCCAGGCAGAGCCAGAAGGGTTCAGGCAGGGAGGCCCTGAGGAGGGGAGTGGGGGGAGCTGGGTGGGGGGCTGGGGGCTTTGGGGGGACGTGAGGCCTGTGGGAGTCCTGCCTCTGGGGCTTGGGGGCTCAGCCCCACAGAGGGAATCCAGCCCCATGGATGGGGGGACTCAGTCCCACCCCCGCCCCACAGATGGGGGGCCCTGCCCAGCCCCATGGATGGAGAGCTCAGCCCCACCCCAGCACCACAGAGGGGATCCAGCCCCATCCCAGCCCCACAGATGGAGATGGGTAGCAGCATCCCACTTCACTGCCCCCCACTGCCTGTGAGGCCTGAGCAGGACAAGGGAGCAGAGTCCCACCATGGCATCACTGTGGAGCATAGCCACCTCCGGGACCCCCATCCTGCCCCTCTGTGGGGCACAGTTTGCTCTAGGACCCACCCTCCTTCCCTGCCATGGGGCACAGCCACTCCTGGGACCTGTCCCACCGTGCTGTGGGAAACAGCCACCCCTGGGGTCCCCATCCCACCCAACCACGGGGCACAGCCACCCCCAAGACCCCCGTCCCATCCCACCATCCGACGCAGCCATCCCCAGGCTCCCCCATTCCACCCTGCTGTGGGGCACAGCTGCCCTGAGGATGCCCGTCCCATGGGTCCCAGGTGCTCAGTGGACCCCTGTTGTGCTCAGACCGCGGCCATGGTTTATTTTCCCACCCGCGCTACATCCTAGGCTGGCCGAGACCCCTGGACCCCCAGGGCAGTGCCAGCCCCACAGTGGGGGCAGCTGGGGGGTAGCTGGGGGTCCTGGGGGGCAGCCGGGGGTCCCAGGGGCTGGGGCGGTGCCAGAGCCCCTCAGCTGGGGCTGACCTGGCTGCTGGAGGACACAGAGGAAACCTCGGTGCGTTGAGCCGAGCTGGACACCTCGGAGTCGTCTGACATGGGCCGCCCGCACACCGTCTCCATGATGCAGGCGCGGAACTGCAGGGACAGACAAGTGACACGGGGTCACAGGAGAGGGGAGAGCTCAGCCTGGCAGTTCCACTGGTCTTGTGTCCAGCCCTGGCACTGTCCTCACTCCCCTGCATGCCATGTTGGCTCCATCTCCTGTCTCTGGAGATGCTACTCCCAGCCATGCAAGTGTCCGCGTTTGTCCCTTACACACCACATGCCCCATTCCCAGCTGTCCCTGGTCCCCAGATGTCCTTGGGCACCCCTGCATGTCCCCCTTGCCCCAGACTCCTGGGGTATCCCTGTCTTCTGTGTGTCCCCCTTGCAATGTATTCCCCTCATCTGAGTGTCCTGAGGTGTCCCCATCACTTGTGTGTCCTGGGGTGTCCCCTCACATGGGTGTTCCTGGGTGTTCCCCATGCTTAGGTCTCCCTGGGTGTCCCTGATTCTCAGGTGTCCTTGGGCACCCTTGGATGCCCCCATCATCTGGTGTCCCTCAGTGTCCCCTTTGCCCATGTGTCCTGGGTGTCCCCCTCTCCTGTGTCTCCCTGGGTGTCCCCCTACCATGTGTCAGGGCTGTCCCCCTCTCCCATGTCCCTGCAGGTGTGCCCATGTCCCTGGTGTCACCTGTTTGTTCATAAAGCAGTAGATGATGGGGTTGTAGACACAGGCGCTCTTGGAGAAGAAGGCAGGGATGGTGACGAGGCGCAGGTCGAGGCCGTGGTCGCGGTTGTTCACCATGTACATGGCCAGCGCCGCGTAGGGGACGTAGCACAGGCAGAAGGACCCGACCATGACCACGACCATGCGTGACACCTCCCGCTCCGCCTTCTGCGTCGTGGCAGACTCCTGCTGCTGTGCTGCCACCTGTGCCAGGGACAGGGACACCTTGGGCCTGCCCAGGCTGCTGGCCCCCTGCCCCCCAGACCTCCTGCCCGGGCTCCTGACCCCTGCCCTGTCCCCTGCCCAGTCCCCTGCCTGTACACCTGTCTGCCCCCCTGCCCATCCTCCTGCCTGTGCTCCTACCCAACCTGTCCAAGCCACCTCCCCTCCCTTCTTGCATCCCTTCACCCCTCCAGTCACCTTTTCCTCCCTCCTGTTCCCTATCCTCCCCTCCCTCCCTCTCCACTTCCAGTCAAATCTCCATCCCTCCCTCAGTCCTTCCCTTCTGATCCCCCAGCCCCTCTCCACTCTCCATCCCCCACACTCAGCCACAGGTAAGCCTGACCCCAATGCCCCCTGTGTCCCACAAGTCCCCCATGCCCCCGGGACTCACGGCCCGCAGGGCGCTGAGCAGCTGGGAGTAGGAGAAGATGATGAGGGAGAGTGGGACCATGAAGCAGAAGATGAACAGGAACCAGGTGTAGTACTCGCTCTTGTACTTGGTGCCCACCGTGTACCAGTCAGGGCCACAGGAGCACTGCAGCCCCTCGGGGACATACCTGCAGCACCTGTGCTCAGCCCCTGCTCTGCACAGTGTGGCACCCCCTTGGTGCCCCCACAGCGCCCTATGGCACCCCCCGGCACTTCTGGTGTCTCAAGCATTCATCTGGCACCCCCATTACCCCCCCACCTGCCACTCCTTGTGCCTTTCCACACCCTGCCCACCCCCTGCCCCCCATGCCCGCCATGTTCCCACCTGCTCCAGCCGAGGAAGGGGGGATGGCGACACCGACACCGATGACCCAGGTGGCTGCCACGACCAGCAATGCATGGCGGGAGCTGAAGCGGAAGTTGCCGAAGGGTTTGCAGATGACGATGTAGCGCTCAAAGGCCAGGAAGGCCAAGGACCACCCTGTCACCAGCCCTGGGGGAATACGGCCACTGGCCTCACACACTGCCCACACCCACCATGGGCCACCAGGGCTGTGGGTCACCCCAACTCCCCCAGGCCACTCGGTCACCCCAAGTCCTACAACCCCAGTAGAATATAGTAATCACCCCTATCTTAAGCTCTACCTTCAGACCTCAGTGGTCACCCCAGCTACTTCAGCCACAGCAGATCACAAGGCTCAACCCTGCCTATAGCCCCACCAGACCAAAGAGGTCATTTTGTCACCTCTAGCCCTACCAGACCATGATGGTCACCCCAACTCTCCCAGCCCCAGAAAAACATGGTCACCCTCACTTCCAGCTCCACCAGACGCCAGTGGTCACCCCAACTCCTATAATCCCACCATACTAGAGTGGTCAACTTCTACAGGTCCAGAAGGTCACCCCAATGCCTGCAACCCAGCCGCCCATGGTGGTCACTCCAACCCCTACAGCCTCAATAGAATGTGATGGTCAACAATACCTTGAGCCCTACCAGCCCATGGTGGTCATCCCAACTCCCATAGCCCCAGGAAATCACAGTGGCCACCTCTGGCCCCAGCAGCCCCCGGTGGTCACTCCATCAGCTCTAGCCCCAGCAGCCCCAGTGCCCCCATGGTCCCCTCGTACCACCGGTGGCCCCCGCAAAGCCCTCCAAGGCACACATGTGCTTCCCGAAGATGAAGTATCCCTGGGCACTGGAGACAAAGACGGTGAAGACGCTGAAGATGCAGCACATGAAGCCGGCGAAGGATATGTTCACCAGGATGTAGTTGAGCGGCTGCCGCAGCTTCTTGTACTTGACAGTGACAATGAGGACGATGGCATTCAGGGGGGTGCCCACCACGAACACCACGCCCATGAAGATGGTCTGCAGGTAGAAGGCCCACATGGGCGCGATGTGGTACTGAGGTCCATCCCAGGGCCCCACCGACGACTGGTTCTTGAACAGGTAGAACTCGTCCTCATCCATGGTGGCGGTGTGGGGGGGGGGACACCTGCCCCCTGATATACCCTGCATCCCCAAAGCCGCTTAGGGGGGATCAGGGCTCAGCCCGGCCAAACTTGGGGATTAGGGTGGGCTAAACTGGGCTCAGCGCCTAATCGGCCCCCTGAGCCAGGTCGAGCCGATTGCCGGTGCTCTGGGGATTTGGTGGTGGGCGGAAGGGCTCCCCCACATACCTGGGTATGGGAGGGTCCCCAGGGGTCTCCAAGCTTGATCCTGCTCCTCCTGGGATATTCAAGTGTCCTCAGGTGTTCCCAAGCCCAGTCTTGGTCCCACCAGGATGGCCAGAGGTCCCCAACCTTAGTCCTGGTCCCACCAGGGCCCTCAGTGTTCTCCAAGCTCAGTCCTGCTCTCCCCAGTACAGCCAGGTGTCCCCAGGTATCCCCAGAGGCCCCAAACACCCAGAGGTGTTTCTTTGACCCTGCTCCCCCAGGATGGCCCAGCCCTGAATGCCGTGGGAAGAACTTGAGGTTTCCCTCATGAGGTCACCTGCTGCCCCCCACCCCAGCAGCCCAGGGTGTCCCCCCCCAGGTGTCTCCTCCCTCAAGTGATTGGCCCCTGTTCTGGGTTTGGGGGGTCGGGAGCCCTGTGCTGGGGAGATCCCAAGTGAGGTGGGGAGAGTCTGGGGGTGTCAAGGGGGGCAAGATTGAGAGGGCACTGCTTGAGGTGGGGTGTCTGAGAGGGGGTATCCATTTTGGGGGTGCAGTGCTGGGGGTCACTGATGGGAGGTCTCTGTGGGTGCACTGCTGGGATCAAATCCCAGAAGACTCCCAGTGTTTCCTGCCCTCCCTCCCTGCTCTCGCCCTCCCCCAGCCTGTGGAACCCCCGGGGGACAGGAAGGATGAGCAGAAGCTGCTTAGGGGGGGGATTACAGGCACTGGGCCCTCCCCAGGCTGGGGGTGCCTATAAAGGCCAATGCAGGGACTGGGCTGTGGCACTCCAGGACCCCCGTGCTCAGGCAACCTGTGCCTGGAGAGTGTGTCCATCTCTGTGGCACAGAAGGGGACTGGGGCTCAGGGAGGGACCTGGGATGGGGTCAGGGGAGGAACAGAGGGATTGGATAGGTTGAACCCGAGCCCATGTTTTTCTGGGCAGTACTGGGCTGTACTAGATCATACTGGCCTGTACTGTACTGGTTTGTACTGGGCTGTGCTGTATGCTACTGGTTTGTCACAGGCTATTCTGGACTACACTGGGCTGTACCGCACTGTATTGTGTCGTATGCGATTGTACTGTGTTGCAGTGGGCTGTACTGGGTCTGGTCATACTGTACCAGGATGTACTGGGCTAAACAGGGTCATAGCAGACTGTACTGGGTGGTACTGGATCAGGTCAGCTCTGCTGGTGCTCTACTGGGCATCCCCATGGAGATGCACACCCCAAACTGGCATCCCCCAGATGGGTGCCACAGGGATGGTGATCCAAGGGACAGACATCCCACAAAGAGCCCCACATGTCCCTTCCTGTGTGCCTGCTGTGTCCCCCGTGGAGCTGGGGTCACTGGGGACACTGAGGCAGTGGGGCTGCGGAGGGGGAGGACACAGTACAGGGGGTGTGGGGGCCACGGCAGAGCTAGGGCATGGTGGGGAACGGTCAGGCCTTGGCAGGGGGGGTTGGAGTCACCATCCCCGGAGCTGCCCAAGGAAGGACTGGCTGTGGCACTCAGTGCCCTGGGCTGGGAACAAGGTGGAGATTTGTCACAGCTTGGACTCGATGGCTTTGGAGAGCTTTTCCAGCCTCGGTGATTCTATGGTCCCCTGATTCTGGGATTTTGGCCACAGAACCAGGAAGGGACTCGGTGCAGTGGGGGGTGGTGCAGAGCCGTCTGCTGTGGGCTCAGTAAGAGGTGCTGAGCTCCAGGGGCTGCAGCACCAGCACCACCAGCCCTGCCAGGATCCCCCAGCACCCACCAGCGCTGGGACCACCAAGCCCCCCAGCACCCACCGGTACTGGTAGCGCCACTGCCACACGTGACCCATGGCCCCCAAAGCTCCCCCAGTGCTCTGTCTGTAGCCCTATGGAACCCATGGGACTCACAGAGCCTCCAAGTCCCTGCTCTTATGCCCTCCCGGATGTGGCCCCAGGTGTCCCTGCTGTCCCTATGGCCATGTTCCCTGTTCCCCATTGTCCACGTACCCCTTGCTCCCCTGTCCATTGTGCCCCTCAGCCCTGTTTCCCCTGTCTCCATGGCCATGTCCCCTGCATCCCCCTGTTCCACTCTCTGTGCCTCCTCGCTGCCACTGGTCCCCTCCTCATGTCACCCCACCCTGAGGACCCTGAGTGCTTCCAACCCCAGTGCCCAGAGGAAGCCTAGAGCCAGGGACAGGATGTGGGGACACAAGACTCAGGGGGTAGTGGCTCTGCCCTCTGTCCCCTCTCCAGGAGACACTTGTGGGGTCAGGTCCTTTGTCCCTTCATCGGGGCCCCCACCATCATCTTCCTGTGTCTCAGCTGCAGCAGAGCCGAGACTTCAGAGGGCACTGGAGCCCCCTGTGAAGCATCCTGGACCCGCTGGCTCCCCCTGACCTGCCCCAGCAACATCCTGAACCCCCATCCTGGACCACAGTGATCCCCCCGAAGTGCCCTACCTGCTCAGCCTCCCCTGGACCACCCTCGACCTTCCCAAACATCCTGGTCCCCACCTCTTGGACCACCCTGACCCCTGAAACAATCTAGTTGTTCCCCTTCCTACACCTGCCATGGGTTTGGGGGTCCTGGCGGGGGAGGGTGCCACCACCCCCGTTTCGCCCACACTCCCGTTGAGTGTCCCCCCAGCTCACTCCCCCGGGGTATTTTGGGTGACAGTGTGTTGGGGTTGCCCCCCCATCGCGTGCCCCCCCGGGTATTTTGGGTGCTGGTGCGTGGCTCTGACTCGGCAGGTTATTTTTAGGTGTTGGCGCAGGCGCCACCGCGTCACCCCCCCCACGTCACCCCCCCCACGTCACCCCCCTGTCACCCGTTGTCACCTCGGGGTGCACCCGCACCGCCCCACCCCCCACTCCCCAGTTGGAAGCTTCCAGGGCAGGCATCGGAACAGAGGGGAACACGATACCCCCCAAATTACTCACCCCCCCCCCCAAAAGGACCCAGATGTGGGTCACCCAAGTGTCCCCTCCCGCCCCTCCCAAGGGTTTCGAGGAAGTCTCGGGCGTCTGGAGTGGGGGGGGGGGGGGGCACAAGAGAGATTCTCTTGTGAGAGGGGGCAGCGGGGTTCAGGAGTTACCCCCAAATATGACCGAACCCCCTCCCCAGGCATGTGGCACTGTGATGGGGAAACTGAGGCACGGCCAGGGGGACCCACGGCTGGAGTCACCGGGGCGCAGGGAGTGGGGGCGCAGGCGGGGGGCGCTGGGTGGGGGGTTCCTCGGCAGGGCCAGTTCTGGGGGAGGTCCCGGTGGGTTTCCCCGGAGGGGGTTCCTGTGAGGGTTTGTGGGATCTCAGTTGTGTCCCTGGAGGCTGGGGGAGAGTTTTTATGTGAGTTTTTCGGGGGCTCCTAAGTGGGAAGGGATGAGTGAGGGGGTTACGAGTAAGTTTTGGGGGCATCTTTGGGGGGGGGGGGGGGGTTGGGGTTCTTTGCGCTGCCGGGGGGCTGAGGTATTGGGGTGCCTGCGGTGTTGGGGTATCAAGGTACAGGTGTACCAGGATAACAGGATGTTGGGATGCCTGGGCTAGAGGGTGCTGAGGTTTTGGGGTGTCCATGTGGCAGGTATTTGGGATTATTGGGGGTGAATTTTTGAATTTTGGGGCTGTTTAGATTTTGGGGTTCCAGGGTTTTGGGGGCGCGAGGGGTTTTGGGGTGCCAGAGTTTCGGGGGTGTCTTGGCACCAGGATTTAGGGTACCAGTGTTTCAGTGTAGGGAGGCTGGGGTACTTGAGGTCCAAAGTTTGATGGTGCTGAGGTTTGAGGGTGCCGATGTTTAGGCGTGCCAGTGGTTCAGCTTGCAAAGGTTGGGGGTGCCAGTGTCTGGGGGTGCCAGTGTCTGGGGGCTCGGGGTGTGCTGGGATCCGGGGTTTCGGGAAGTGCCGGATTCCGCGGTTTTGAGGGTGCCAGAGTGCGAGATTTGAGGGGTGCCGGAGTCCGAAGGTCCGAGGTTTGGGGAGTGCCCAAGTCCGCGGGTTTTGGGGGTGCCGGTGTCTGGGGGTCTGGGTGTGAGGCCGGGGTTATAAATAGCGACGGCCGGGCCCCCCACCCCCTGGCCGTTCGGGCGGTCTTTCCGTCCCTCCTGGCCGGTCCCTCCCCGGGACGGGGCGGGCCGGGCCGGAGCAGCGCTTAAAGCCGCCACCGCTCCCGGCCCCGCCACTTGCCGCCGTCGCCCCCAGCCCGGGAACCCTCCTGGAACTCATCGCGACCACACAGGACCCCACCGCGAACCGCCGCTCCGGGAACTCATCGGGAACCGACCCCGGGAACCCACCGGACTCCCCCATCCCTCCGGGACCCGGCGCTCCGCTCCGGGAACCCAACGGGAACCAACCCCACCACCGGGAACTTGCCCTGGGACAGACCCAGGATACCAGCCCCCGACTCCGGGAAGAGGGACCCCTACTCGTGACACCAGCACCGAGCAGCGAACTCCTCTCGGGACACCGGGTCTGGGACGGGACCCTGTCCCCAGGCACGCGTACTGACCCCGGGCACCGGGACCCTCCCCTGAGCGCCGGGACTTACCGAGGACACCGTCTCCCACCTCCGGGAACTGGGAACCTCATCCAGGACACCAACGCACAACCAGACCCTCAACCAGGAACCGGGACTGACCCAAGACGCCGTTCCCCAGCACCGGGACCCTATAGCAGGCACCAGCACCCACCCAGGGCCCCCACCCGGAACACCAGCTCTGACCCAGGACACTGTCCCCCAGCACCGGCTTTGCCACCGGGATCCAGAACCCCCACCCAGGACCCCCACAGGACACCAGCACTGATTTGGGACCCCACCCACGGTACTAGGATCCCTTCAGGACCCGCACCCAGCACCAGGAGTGACTTGGACCCCCACCCAGGCACCAGGAGTGACCGAGGACTCCCCCCTCCACACCACCCAGCAAGCCCCCTGCCCGTTGAGGATACCCCCAGCCCCTCCAGGATGAACTCTACTTTCGAGGCAGCACCGGGCGAGGACCCCGAGGAGCTTCCAGCCACCGAGAAGGACCTTGCAGAGGACGCACCCTGGAAGAAGATCCAGCAGAATACATTCACACGCTGGTGCAATGAGCACCTCAAGTGTGTGCAGAAGCGCATCGTGGACCTGCAGCGCGACCTGAGTGACGGGCTGCGCCTCATCGCGCTGCTCGAGGTGCTCAGCCAGAAGAAGATGGGGCGCAAGCACCACCCACGCCCCAACTTCCGCCAAATGAAGCTGGAGAATGTCTCGGTGGCCCTCGAGTTCCTGGAGCGGGAGCACATCAAGCTCGTATCCATTGGTATGTGTGCAAGTGGTGTGTGTGTGGGAACAGTGCCCATGGGTGGGTGTGCAAGGGGTGTGTGAGTGGGGAAAGGCCGAGAGTGCCAGAGGGTGGAAGAGGAATGGGAATGGTGAGTGTGCAGTGGTGGGGGAGTGGGAATAGGGTGACTGCGAGAACAGAGGAGTTGAGGATGGGGCTGGGGATGAGTATGCAAGGGCAAGGCCAATGGACAAATGAAAATGAGGAATGAGTGTGCAAGGGTGGGCGTGAAGGAAAGATGGGAAATGGAGGGTGAGTGTGCAAGGGCAGGGGTGGACAAGTGAGGATGTGGATGAGGGTGTAAGGGGAGGTGATGGGTGAGTGTGAATAGAATGAGAGTGCAGGGGTGGGGGGATGGAGGAGCGGGAATGAAGGATGTGTGCAAGGGGTATGACAGACAAATAAGGAGTGTGCAGAAGTAGGGTTATGGATGAATGGGAACAGGGGCTGAGTGTGCAAGAGTGAAGCCGATGGACAGATGAGAATGGGGATGAATGTGCAAGGGGAGGGGCAGGAGCAGGATTGGGTGTGCAAGAGCAATGGAGGAATGGGAATGGGGGTGAGCGTGCAAGGCTGGAGGCAATGGTGGGGCTGCAGACAAGTGTGCAAGGGGTGAGTGTGCAAGGGCTGTTCGGTCTGTGGGCCTGACCCTGCGCAGGGGCCGTGCAGAGCCGGGGGGGTCCAGCCCTCGTGCGAGGGGCCGTGCGGGGGGGCTGAGCTCACGCTTGGCTCGGGGCCGCGCGTGCTGAGCTCACGCGCGGGGGGGGGCGCCGGCCCCTCTCACACTCACTCACCCCTCGCAGGGCCCCAGCGCCCACCCCCACCCGACAGCTGCAGGGTGACCCCCCCGGCACGGGGGGAGGGTTTGCAGTCCCCCCCCATACACATTCGTGCACAGCCCCCCTTGCACACCCAAACCCGGGGGGTGCGAGAGCGTGGGGAGCCACGCGTGTCCTTGCCCTCTCCCGTGAGCCCCCCCCAGATGTGACCCCAAGTTTTGGGGACCTCCCAGGTGTTACCCCTCGCCGGAGCTCCCAGCGGGGAGGGGTTTGTCCCGCCCACTCCCACGTCTTCCCCATTTCCTCCCCGAAACGCGATCGCTCATGGGGGGAAATGGCGGGGGAGGGTCCGCTCTGCAGGACGGTGGGTTGGGACCGGGATGCGTCCGGCCCCCCTCCCCCCACAGCCGTCCCCTGCCTCAGTTTCCCCATCCTAGCACTCCAGGATTCCCTTGGGGAGGTCAGGGGTGTGGGGGAGGGGATCACCCCAGGGTGCTGCGGGGGGTCAGGGGACCCCCAGGGTGCTGCCAGGGTTGCGCCCCCACCAGGCAGGTCCCGGTGAAAGTGGGACTTGGGGTTCCCCTGGAGGGTGTGGGGTGCTCGGGGTGGACAGGGGGCAGTGTCGTGGGGTGTCGGGGGATCCCCAGGCCCATAACAGAGACCCCCTCCTTTGCCCCGGGGTGTCGGGGTGTTCCCAGGAGGGTGTCGGGGTTCAGCCCTCACTTCCTGTGCCCCGCGGTGTCCCCAGGCAGGTATTGGGGTGCAGGGCCCCATGGCAGTGCCGTGGGGTGTTGGGGTGCCCCGAGATAGGTGCTGGGGTCTGCGCCGTTGTGCCGCGGGATGTCGGGGTGTCAGGGGTCCCTGTCGTGGTGCTGTGGGGTCTCGGGGTGCCCTATAACTCTGCTTCCCGCAGATAGCCGGGACAGGACCCTGAAGCTGATCCCGGGGTCGGGGCTGTCAGGGTGTGGGGATCCCCCTGGCGGGAGGGACATCCCGCAGGATGTCTGGGTGCCCCGGGGGTGCTGTGGAGTGTCGGGGTGTGGGGTGTCGGGGTGCCTCCGTGGGATCCCGTAGGATGTCGGGGTGCCCCGGGGAGAGTCCCGAGGGATCTTGGGGATCAGCCTTCTCCGTTTCTTCCTCGCAGACAGCAAGGCGATTGTGGACGGGAACCTGAAGCTGATCCTGGGGCTGATCTGGACCCTCATTCTGCACTATTCCATCTCCATGCCGATGTGGGAGGAGGAGGACGACGACGAAGGCCGCCGCCAGACCCCCAAGCAGCGGCTGCTGGGCTGGATCCAGCACAAGGTGCCGCAGCTGCCCATCACCAACTTCAACCGAGACTGGCGCGATGGGAAAGCGCTGGGAGCGCTGGTGGACAACTGCGCCCCGGGTGAGGAGCGGGGCAGGGGCGGAGGCCATGGGGGCACGGGGGGCATGGGAGGGACAAATGGGGAGGAAAACTGCCCCCCCCCGTGAGGAGGGAGTAGGGGATGTGGGGGGCTGGGGGCAGGGGCTGGGACAGGGGGCGACTGGCAGCTGGCAGGGGTAGGGGGAGGCACGGGGTCCAGGCTGGCTCGGGGGGCACTGATGGAGATGTTGGGTGGCACTAGGTGCAAAAGGGAGGAGGTGCAGGATGGGGGGTCAGGATGGGGTTCAGGACGGAGGTGTGCCCCTAACCCTTCTGCCCCCACCAGGTCTGTGCCCAGACTGGGAGAAGTGGGACCCCAACGAGCCAGTGCAGAACGCTCGGGAGGCGATGCAGCAGGCAGACGACTGGCTGGGGGTTCCCCAGGTATGGAGCATGATGCAGGGCATGGGGAGTCTGGGAGTCTCCCAGGTACAGGGCATGGGGGTGGCACTGGCAGTTGCCCAGGTATGGGGTGCAGGGGAGGAACATGAAGGGCACTGGGAGAGGACACTGGGGGTGCAAGGGCGTGTCTAGGGGTGTCCTTGGGGATCCACAGGGGTCCCTGAGCATTTGGGATAACCGTGGGCACCTGTGGGTGTGGTAGGGGTGTGTGTGTGGGGATTCCTCAGCAGGGCGGGTAGGGTCTGTTGGCTGTTCGGGGTCTCAGGAGGGTCTGGCAGGTGTCAGGGGGTCCCTCCTGATAGTGGGGTGCAAGGTGGGGGGATCCCTGCCAGACACCCCTCACGAGGGTCTCATGGGTGTTGGGGTGCCCATCCTGGTAGAAGGATGCATGGTGGGGTGGTTTCCGAGCAGGGTCCCTGTGGGTGGGGGATGCCGGGAGGGTCTGACAGGTGTTGGACTTCCGCCCCAGGTGATCGCCCCCGAGGAGATCGTGGACCCCAACGTGGACGAGCACTCGGTGATGACATACCTGTCCCAGTTCCCCAAGGCGAAGCTCCGGCCAGGGGCCCCCTGCGGCCCCAGCCACCCCAGCCTGGCCGCGCACGTGCCTACGGACCTGGTATGGGGGGCTGAGGGGGCTGAGGGGGCCATGGGGCGGCTGGGGTCCCAGGACAGGGGGGTACAAGGGGTTGTGGAGGTTTGTGGGGACACCAGGAGGCTGGGCACAGGTGGGACATGGGACACATGAGGGGCACGGACCCCATGTAGGGGAAGCTCAGGGGCACATGGGGAGGGGTACTGCATGAGGACATGGGGTGGCTCAGAAACTCAGCACAAGAGAGTATCAGGGGGCTATGGATTGTCAGGCACGAGAGTAAACCATGGCCCCCCCCAAGCCCAGGGACTCTTTTCCAATCCTGGGGCATCACCGGTGCCCAGGGACACCTGAGGGAAACCCCAGGATCTCCACCCACGACCCAGGGCTCCCCAAGAGTTCCCCCATTCCCAGGACTCCTCAAAATTCCCTCAGGCTCACTCGCCCATACCTGGGAGATCACCATTGTCTCTGGTCCCCCCTGCTACCATCAAGGACAGCCTGGGGGTCCCAAGTTCTGGGGGGTTGTGGGGTGCTGGGAGGTTGTGGGATGCTGGGGGCTCCCCTGACTCTCCCCACCCTGCAGGCATCGAGCCACAGGGAAATGTGGTGCTGCGCCCGGCCCAATTCACGGTGGAGACCCTTGATGCGGGGCAGGGCGAGGTCCTTGTCTATGTTGAGGACCCCGAAGGACACACTGAGGAGGTACAGGGGGCCCTGGCTTACCCTCTGGGGGATTCCCCAGACTCCCTCTCTGGGAGACCCTCCCCAATTCCCCAGCTCTGTGTCACACCCTTTCCCCGGTCTCTTCCCACCCCAGGCCAAGGTGGTTCCCAACAACGACAAGAAGCGAACATACAGTGTCACCTATGTCCCCAAGGTCGGGGGGGCTGCATAAGGTGAGCCCCTTGGTGACCCCCCCCAAGGCAACCTTCAGGGAGCTGTTGCTACCCTCCCTGCAACACCCCCCAATGATAGCCCCTACAACACCACCCCTGTGATGTCCCCCATGACACCTCTACCCCGTGACACTCCCCCACATCTCAGCATGGTGGCTACCCCTCCCGCAGGATGGGGGACATCTGGCACAGTGGGGTTTGGGGGTCCCTGGAGAGTCCCTAAGGATCCCTGGGGGTCTCCCCTTGGGGTCCCCTGGGGACAGCACTGGGTGGCCCTGGGGTGCCCCTGTAGGGTGCCTGGGGTGCCACACTGAAGTGTGGGGGAGGGGGAGGTGTTGTAATGGGGGCACCCTGGAGTGTTCTGTTGGGATTCCTGGGGGTCTGGTGCCTTAGGGAGTCCCAGCAGGGGTGGTCACTGCTGGGGGATCCTCTTCATCCTAGGGGGTCCCTGGGATGTCCAACGTGCTGTCTCCATGGAGGTCCATGGTGGGGGTTGTCCCTGAGGTGTGGTGCTGCTGTGGGGGCTGTGGTCCCCTGACCCTCTTGACACCCCTGTGCCCACCAGGTGACGGTGCTGTTTGCGGGGCAGAACATTGATGGGAGCCCCTTTGGGGTGAACGTGGGCATGGCCCTGGGTGACGCCTCCAAGGTGACGGCACGCGGCCCCGGCCTGGAGCCAGTGGGCAACGTGGCCAACAAGACCACCTACTTCGACATCTACACTGCAGGTGGGGGCACTGGGGGCTGGGGGTCTCTGGGGACACGTCCTTGTGATGGTGTTGCCATGGCATGGCCTGGTGACCAGGGATGTACCTTCATGGGGGCATGACCACGGCATGACCCAGACACTTTGAGGACATGTCCTTGGGGTGCTGTGGCTGTGACATGACTTGGTGGCACTGAGGTCATGTCCTCATGACAACATGGGGTGGCCTGGTGGCGCTGGGAATGTGTCCTTGGAGTGGCAAGGCCATGGCTTGACCATGATGTGATCTCATGGTGGCTTAGGGACACATCCTTCTCATTCCAGGGCCATGGCATGGTCAGATGGCTCTGGGGATGTGTCCTCAAGGTGGCCTCAACATAGCATGACTTGGTGGCCCTGGGGCCATGCCTTCACAGTGACGTGGCCATGGGGTGGTCTCATGGTGGCAATGCTCCAGCATGGCAAGTGGCACCAAGTTTGTGTCCTTCTTGTGCCATGGCCATGGGATGGTCTGGTGGCTGTGGGGCCATGTTGTCGTGGTGTCAGGGGCATGGCATGACTCGGTGATGCTGGGGACATGTTCTCATGGTGGCTCACCATGGTGGCCTGGCCATGGTGCTGAGTTTGTGTCCTGGTGGTGACAGGGGCTGGCTCTGGCGATGTCGGGGTGGTGATCACGGACCCCCAGGGCCGGCGGGACACAGTGGAGGTGATGCTGGAGGACAAAGGGGACAACGTGTTCCGCTGCACCTACCGGCCCGTCCTCGAAGGGCCACACACCATCTGTGTGACCTATGCTGGCACCCAAGTCCCCAGGAGCCCCTTCACCGTCAATGTGGCTGAAGGTGAGGCTCCCTCCTGGGTCCCCATGGGGCTCCACAACATTTGTGACCACTGTAGCTAATGACACTCATCAGTGGCCCTATGTCACCCAGCAGTGACCATGGTGGCCCCAAGGTACCCAGTAGTGACTGCAGTGGTCCATGACACCAATAAATGACCAGGGTGAACCATAGTCCGTCACACTTCCCAGGGTGTCCCTCTGGTACCCCTGTCCCCAGGGTGTCCCTGTGGCACCCATCAGTCCCAGGGTGTCCCCAGGGGTCCCTTGTGCCCTTGAGGACCCCATGGCACTCCCCTGTCCCCAGGGCATCCCCAGGGTGGGCCGCTTCCACTCCTGGGGACACCCCACCCCTCTCCTGTCACCAGGGGTGCCCCAGGGCAGCCCCCAGGGTGCCCAGTGGGTGCTGATGGGTGCTAATGGGAGTTTGCAGCCTGCACCCCCTCAGCAGTCCGGGCCACGGGCCGGGGGCTGCAGCCACGGGGAGTCCGAGTGCAGGATGTGGCTGACTTCAAGGTCCTGACACGGGGCGCAGGCAGTGGGGACCTGCGGGTGACTCTGCGGGGACCAGGTACGTGCATGGTGGGGTTGGATGGTTGGGGGGCACCATGGGGTTGGCCATGGGAGGTCCATGGGTGGGGTCCCATTGGGGTGCCCATGGGGTGAGAGCATGGGTGGGGGTTCCCCATGGAGGGATGAATATAGATGGTGGACCTGTGGCGGGTCTAGGGTTGGGGAACACCATGGGGGTGGCTAAAGGGGGGTGGATGCATGGGTGGGGGTCCTGTGAAGGTGTCCCTGGAGGCTGGATGGTTGAGGGGCATCCTGGGGTTGACCGTGGCGGGGGGGCGCTTGTGGAGGCACCATGGGACATGCATGGTTGGGGCGTGCTCCTGGGGTGGGTGCCCCACCTGACCCCATCCCACAGGGGGCACGGAGGAACCAGTGACGGTGCGGGATGTTGGTGACGGCGTCTACGAGTGCGAGTACCTGCCCCGGGTTCCTGGCACCTACCAGGTGTCCATCACCTGGGGGGGCTATGCCATACCCCGCAGGTCAGTGGCAAATACAGGGGTCCCAGGAGGGAGAAATGAGTGGGGTGTGTTTGTGTGGGGAAAAGTGGTGTGCAAGCCCCACTCCTCACTGCCCCCTCACCCCCCCCCAGCCCATTTGAGATGCATCTGTCCCTGAGGTTGGGGGGTTTTGGAGGATGTGGGGGGGGTGTGTCAGGGTAAAAGCTCTCCCTCACGCCCCCCAGCCTATTTGAGGTGCAGGTGTCCCCTCAGGGGTGGGAGATGTTTGGGGGGGACTGGGGGATGCAGGTGTGTGCAGGTGTAGTATAGTCCCCTTCCCCCCTGTTTCCCCCAGCCCTTTTGAGGTGCAAGTGTGTGAGGGGGTGAGGGGTGTACAGGTGTGTTTCAGCACCCCCTCACACATACCTCTTCCCCCCAGCCCGTTTGAGGTGCAGGTGTCCCCCAGCCGGGGGCACAGAAGGTCCGGGCCTGGGGGCCAGGGCTCGAGGGCGGGGTTGTGGGGCGTCCCGCAGACTTCGTAGTAGAGGCCATCGGCACCGAAGTTGGGACCCTTGGTGAGCTGTGGGGCGACATGGAGGTGGAGGGCACTGTGGTGGGGACCCTGGGTGAGCCCTGGGAAGGGAGGAAATGTGGACAGGGTCGGGGTACCATGGTGGGACCATAGGGACAGGGTTGGGGGTGGTGTGGTGGACACATGGGAACAGGGTGGGGATCTATGTGGTGGAAACAAGGGCATGAGTGGGTGACACCCTACTGGGGCCATGGGGACAGAATGGGGGACACCACAGGGGCATGTGGCACTGTGAGGAGTATCACTGTGGTGGGGACAAGAACATGGAGTGGGTAAAACCCCACTGGGGACATGGGGACAGGCTGGAGGATGGGTGCTATGGTGGGGTCCCCCACTGCTGCGGTGACATCGGCACGCAGAGGTGGGGACATGGGGCAGGTTGGGAGTGTCCCCAGTGGGGCTGTGGGGACATGAATGGCACCACCCTGGGGACATGGTCACAGAGAGGGGACAATGGTCTGGGGGTCCCTGCTGTGGGCCCATAAAGACATGCTACGTATCACCCTGCTGGGTCATAGGCACAGAAGGGGGACAAGGATGAGGTTTTGGGTCCTGGCATGGGCACAGGGTAACGGTGACTGCGGTGCCCCCAGGGTTCTCCATCGAGGGCCCATCCCAGGCACGCATCGAGTGTGACGACAAGGGTGATGGCTCGTGCGATGTGCGGTACTGGCCCACGGAGCCAGGGCTCTATGCCGTGCATGTGGTCTGTGACGATGAGGATATCCGGGACAGCCCTTTCATGGCTGACATCCGCCCTGCTCCCCCTGACTCCTGGCCTGAAAAGGTGCTGTGACCCATGGCAACCTGTAGATCCCTGCTGTGCCCCATTGCACCCCATTACGCTACACCTGTGAGTGCTGGGGGTGCCAGCACCCCATTGCATCCTCTTAATCCCCCCTCTCCACAGGTGAAGGCCTTTGGGCCAGGGCTGGAGCCCACTGGCTGCATTGTGGAGCGCCCGGCCGAGTTCACCATTGATGCCCGTGGTGCCGGCAAGGGGCCCCTCAAGCTCTATGCACAGGTGGGAGGTGCAGGGGGCTGTTGGGTGGTGCTGGGGGCCATTGGGTGGTCTTGAGTACCTCTGAGTACTGTTGAACACTGCTAGGTTTCATTTAGTGTTGTTGGGCACCGTTGGGTGCCCTTGAGAACTATTGGGTGCTGTTGGGTGCCAGTGGGCACTGTTGGGCACCCTTGGGTGCTGTTGGGCACTGTTGAGTGCCCTTGGATTCTGCTGAGCACCGTTGGGTGCCATTGGCCAACACAGAGCGCCGTTGGGTGCCATTGGGTACCGTTGGATGCCACTGTGTGCAGTTGGGTGCTGATAGCCAGCACTGAGTACCACTGGGTTCCCTCACCTCCCTCCTGCTGCTCACAGGACGCCGAGGGCTTCCCCATTGACATCAAGGTGAAGGACAATGGTGATGGCACCTTCCACTGTGTCTACGTTCCCACCAAGGCCATGAAGCACACGATCATCGTCACCTGGGGGGGTGTCAATACCCCCAACAGCCCCTTCCGTGTGGGTGTCAAAGAGGGCCCATGGGGTGCTGGCGTGGCTGTGGGGGTCCCAGGAGGTGTAGGGAGGGGGTGCTAGTTATGGAGGGTGTTGAGGTATCGGATGTGGGGCATGGAATTCCTGTGGGGATGGGGGGCCAGGGTGGGACTGGGGGCCCATGGGGTGATGTGGATGGAGATGGGGGTCCCATTGAGTGTTGGATGTGGGGATGGGGGTCCCAGACCTACAGGATGCTAGGGAGGGGTTGGGCATCCCAGTAAGTGATGGGGATGGGAGTCTGTGGAGTGGTGGGATGGAGGCAGGGTGCCAGTGGTGGGGTTGGATGTCCTAGTCCCATAGGGTGCCAGGGAAGCAAGGGGTCCATGCCCCACCCCATAGGTGACACTGTGGACCCGCAGGTGAGCGTGGGTGAGGGCAGCCACCCCGGTAGGGTGAAGGTGCATGGGCCGGGCGTGGAGAAGACGGGGCTGAAGGCCAACGAGCCCACCTACTTCACCGTGGACTGCAGTGAAGCTGGACAGGGTGGGTGCCATGGTGGGGGGCACCCTGGAAACTCCTCTGTGGGTATGAGGCCTGCATTCCTGGGCCAGCACCCCTGGTCCTGCACTCTGGGTCCTGGACCATTGCCACCGGTCCTCCTCCATCATCCCTGGATCAGGGGTCCTTCATTCTGGGCCTGTCAGTTCTGGTCCTAGTCCTGCATCCCTGGTCCAACATCCCTGATCCTTTGTCCCTGCTCCTGGTCCATGATTCCTCAGCCTGTATCCTTGTTCCTGCACCTGCATCCCTGGTGCATTATCTCTGATCCTGGTCCATCAACCCTGATCCTGTCCATCATCCCCAGTCCTGGTCCAGGTCCCTGTCCAATGTGCCCAGTTCCACCACTGAGTGTCCCCCTTGGGGAGTGGGTGCCACTGACCTGACCGCCCCCACAGGTGACGTCAGCATTGGCATCAAGTGTGCCCCAGGAGTGGTGGGGCCGCTGGAGGCTGACATCGACTTTGACATCATCAAGAATGACAATGACACCTTCACGGTCAAGTACACAGCGCCAGGTGCAGGGCTCTACACCATCATGGTGCTCTTCGCCAACCAGGTGAGGGTTCTGGGACTGCCCCACATCCCCGAGGGTCCATTCCCCACTCTGTGGGGTGCCCCCAGCCCCCAGCGCCAGGTGGGGCTGGGGCTTCAACCCCATGGTGCCCCCATGTCACTGTGCCCTGGTCTTGGTCCCCAGGAGATCCCCTCCAGCCCCTTCCGCATCAAGGTGGACCCATCCCATGATGCCACCAAGGTCAAAGCTGAGGGACCTGGACTCAGCCGGACAGGTGAGGGATGGAGGTGGTAGGGTGGAGACGGGGGACATAGGGTGGGGGGGATGGGTGTTGTGAGGCAGGTACTGTGAGTGCTGTGGGTCCCACAGTGGCTGACAACGGGGTGCAGGGGTGGAGGTGGGGACCTCCACCCACTTCTGGGTGCTGTGGGGCAGGGACTGTGTGTCCTGTGGGTGCTGTGGGTCCTGGCAGTGACTTGATGATGTGGTGCAGGGGTGGAGGTGGGGACCCCCACCCACTTCCGTGTGCAGACGCGGGGGCGGGGAAGGCCCCCCTGGACGTGCGGTTTGCGGGGACGGGGCCTGGCCCAGCTGTTGCCGACTTCGAGGTCATCGACAATCATGACTATTCCTACACTGTCAAGTACACCCCGCTGCAGCAGGTGAGTGCTGGGGGCACCCTGACCTGTGGAGGGGCACTCTAACCCATGGGGTGACACCCCAACCCCTATGGGCACCCACCATCAAGCAGACCCTACTGCAGCAGGTGGGTGCCAGGGGACAACCTGACATGGGGAGGCACCCTGACCCATGGGAACACACCATGGAGGCACCTCAACCTGTCTGGGTGCCCCAACCCATAGGGTCACTCCATGGGGGGATCCCCAACATGCAGGGACATCCCAGCCCATGGGGTACCCAAGAGGGCCCCCCTCATTGACACCCCATTCCCTGGGCTCCCCCAAGGACATCCCCCCCCATACAGCCCAGTGTATAGGGGCACCCCCATGAGCACCCCCTCCCCACAGGAACCCCCATGAGCACCCCAGCTCCTACGCAACCCACTCCTATGAACACCTCCCATCCCCGTGGACACCCCACCTCTGTGGGCCCCTACTTGGGGCAGCTGCAGCCCCACAAGGGTACCGGTCAAGCCAGGGCACCCCTAGATCCACAGGTTTCCCCCATCCCTGGAACTTTACCCTCCCCAGTACCCATGGGTGACCTCCAGCCTCCCCCAGCCTCATGGCTGCATGTCCCCTGTGACCCCCTTGGAAGCCCCCAGCACTGTACTGTGGGTGTCTGCCCTCTGCCCCATGGCCGGGCACTGTGTGAGGGCCCCTGGCAGCATCCTGAAATGGAGTTGTTCCTGCAGGGCCCCCTGTCTGTGGTGGTCACCTATGGGGGGGACCCCATCCCCAAGAGCCCCTTCCCCGTCACTGTGGCGCCACCCCTGCAGCTGGGCAAGGTCAAGGTGCAGGGGCTCAACAGCAGTGAGTGGTGGCACTGGGGGAATGGGGGGGGACCGAGGGAGGGGAGCACCCTGCACGTGGGGTACAGTGGGGGTGGGCCCTGGCAGGGACACTTGAGCATTGGGAGCACCCTGGGGGAAGAGACCCTGGAGGGGGCACGTGGGTGAGTGGATCAGCCTGGGGGGGCACCCTGAATACAGGGCCACTCTTGGGAAAGGCACCCTTGGGTGTGGTGTTCGGCGGGGGGGGCACATGAGGGCACAGACATTGTGTGTAGGGGTACTTGGGTGGGGGATACATACTGTGCTTCTGGGATGCAGCTTGGACAGGGGGTCCCCAAGGGTGGGCTGGGAGGCAACCTACTAGGAGAGGTTGGGGACCACCTGTACGTGGGGGCAACCAGGATATGGGGAACAGGCATGAGCGGGGGCATGGGGAGACACACACCCTGTGGGGACACAATACCCTGGATATGGGGGACACCCTTGGGTGGAGGTGATGCACCCTGGGACAGACACACACCGCCCCTCTGGATCTGGGGGACACATCTGGGTGTGGGGTTCCCCATGTGTCTGGGGGCACCCCAGGGTGTGGGGTGCCCCTCTGACACCCCACTCCCCTGCAGAGGCGGAGGTGGGGCAGGTGCAGGAATTCCAGGTGGAGGCACAGGGCGCAGGAGGCCAGGGGCACCTGGAGGTGAAGGTGACGGGCCCATCACGGCGCCCC
Organism: Entomyzon cyanotis; assembly: GCA_024500445.1. Lineage (NCBI taxonomy): Eukaryota > Metazoa > Chordata > Aves > Passeriformes > Meliphagidae > Entomyzon > Entomyzon cyanotis. The sequence goes on from JAKEPQ010001019.1 coordinate 4,689,579, forward strand.
GTGCCCTGCACAGTGGGGCCTGCGCCCCCTGGGGGTCCCTACCCTGTCGCCTTCACACCCGCCGAGGAGGGACCCCACCGTGTCGAGGTCACGTACGATGGGCACCCAGTTCCGGGCAGCCCCTTCCCTGTGGAGGCTCTGCTGCCCCCTGACCCCTCCAAGGTGAGCATGGCACACGTATGTGCAACAGGAGTGTGGGTGTTCCAGCTCCCGTGTGTCTCTCCGCCCTCCTGATCCCCATGTACTGCTCACAAGCCCCACGTGTGCCTATGCCCCCATGACCGCTGCATGTCCCTCTGACCTCCATGTGTTCATGGCAGGTGGTGGCCTCGGGGCTGAGACTGCAGGGCAGTCACATGGGGATCACATGTCCCTGTGTCCCCCTTGACCCCCATGTGTCCCTCTGTCTCCCTGACCCCTACCTGTCCCTGTGTTCCTCTTGACCTCCACCTGTCCCTGTATTCCCCCTGACCCCCATGTGTCCTTGTGCTTGCAGGTGGTGGCTTCAGGGCCGGGGCTGAAGGGCGGCCGTGTTGGGGTCCCAGCACCCTTCTCCATTGCCACGCAGGGCGCAGGCAGTGGGGGGCTGGGGCTAACAGTGGAGGGGCCCTGTGAGGCCAAGATCGAGTGCCAGGACAATGGGGATGGCTCCTGTGCTGTGTCTTACCTGCCCACGGCACCTGGAGAGTACCACATCAACATCCTCTTTGCTGGGCGCCACATCCCGGGCAGCCCCTTCACAGCTGCGGTCACAGCACCCTTTGACCCGGCCAAAGTGACAGCTTCAGGGCCAGGCCTGGAGCGTGGCCGTGCAGGCGAGGCGGCCGCCTTCTCTGTGGACTGCTCACAGGCAGGGGAGGCCGAGCTCACCATCGAGATCCGCTCTGAGGCCGGTGTCAAGGCCGAGGTGCTGGTGCAGAACAACCGTGATGGCACCTATGCCATCACCTACACCCCAGCCTGTGCTGGCGCCTACACCATCACCATCAACTATGGTGGCCTCCCAGTCCCCAACTGCCCTGTGCGTGTCACTGTTGACCCAGCCATCGACACCAGCAGTATCAAGGTCTACGGCAAAGGCGTGGAGCCACGAGGTGAGGGAGTGGCTGTGCAGAGCTGCTCGCCATGGCACCTCCTTCCCTTGGGCGGGCATTTCCTTCCCATGGGGATTTCCTTCTCCTCAAGGGCATCCCATCCCTGTGGGCATCTCTTCCTCCTGGGTACCCCCATGGACATGACCACAGGCATCTCCCCTCCATGAGCATTTCCATGGGCAATCCATCCCTGTGGGTACACCCTCTCTGTGGACATCCCTGCTCACAGGCTTTCCAAACCCATGGGCATCCCTTCTCCATGGGCATCCCATGGACATCCCTCCATGGGCACCTTCCCCTTGCATGGACAACCCCGTGGACATGGACACCTCCATTTGGTCACCAACATTTCCTCCCCATGGGCATCCGCTCTAGTGGGGGCTCTCCTGGGCACCCCACAGGCACCTCTCCTCCCCATGTTCCCCTTGCCCCCACCATTACTTGGGGGTCCCTGTGGTTTTCCTGCCATTCACCCCTCTCATGGGGGGGAAGTGCTGGGGGTGTAGGGGGTGTTGGGTGGGACACCGAGGGTGTGCCAGTTCCCCCTTAAACTCCCTGTGTGTGCCAAGGGGGCTATGGGCTCTCAGGGGGTGCTGTAAGGGTCCCCCATGTGAGCTCTGGGCCCCCCTTGACCCTCGTGTACCCCTCAGGAGTGCTGCGGGAGGTGGGCACTGAGTTCACGGTGGATGCGCGGGCACTGGCCCCCACTGGGGGTCCCCACATCCGGGCACGGGTGCTGAACCCCTCAGGGAGCCCCATCGATACCTTCGTCACTGACCTTGGTGATGGCACCTACCGTGTGGAGTACACCCCCTTTGAGGAAGGTGAGGATCCCCCACAACCCCCCTGGGAGCCCCAATACCTCCGGGGACCCCCACAACCCCTTGGACAACACAGACACCCTCAGGGGACTCCCAAAGCCCTAGAGACTACCACCCCCCCTGGGGAACCCAACACACCCTGGAAACCTCCCGGGACCGTGAGCTCCCCTGGGGACTCTTCTCCCATGCCGGACCCCAACTACCCCCTGGGACTCCAAGTCCTGGCCAGGCATCCTCCATTCCTCATGAGGGACCCCCAGAGAGGGACCTTCCTGTACCATGTTCAAGTGGGGACCCTCTTCAATTCCCCCTGGATCCCCAGGACCAGGATTCCCCAGGCCCCTTGAGATACTCCCAAATCCCAACCAGGGATTCCTAACCTGCCCCCAAAACCTCATCCATGGGTCCCCGAAGCACCCAAGACCTTTGAAAGACTTCCCAGGGACCCCCAAATCCCCTGAGAACACCCAATACCTTCAAAACCCTTCCCAGGGACCCCCAAATCCCCTGAGAACCCCCACCTTCCCTCCTGAGATCCCTTGTGCCCCCTCCATGCGCAGTGTGTGATGGTGTCCCTGTTGCAGGGCTGCACCTGGTGGAAGTGACATATGATGACGTGGCAGTCCCCAAGAGCCCATTCCGTGTAGGGGTGGCCGAGGGCTGTGACCCCACCCGTGTTCGGGCACACGGCCCCGGTCTGGAGGGCGGCCTGGTGGGCACAGCCAACCATTTCACTGTGGAGACCAGGTGGGCACTGATCCTCAACCCCAAAGCAGCCCTGCTCCCCAAAGCCCCACAACCCCTGTCTTCCAAATCCCCTGCCCTAGCCCTATTCAACACCCACAGACCCCCTCATGTTGTCCATGTTGGGGGATTTAAGGTGTGCATGGCCACCCACTTTAGTGTGGAGACGAAGTGGGCACCAACCCTGAGTCCCTCCACTCCCACCCTGCCACCGCCCCACTGATGCCACCCCCCCCCAGTGGTGTCACCTGCATCTCAAGCCACCAACCCACCATCTCCATCCCCTGCTGTGGAAAAGCCACCACCATCCTCTTGCATCTGTGCTCTTCATGTGCATGTGCCACCTCTATCCCATGTCACCAACCCACCACCTCTGTCCTGTGCCACCACTCTGGCATCTCCATGTTCTGCCATGGAGGTCCCATGTCCATCCTCTTGCATCCTCTACCACCTGTGTCCCTTCCCATGGATATACCACCTCCATCCCACGTCACCAAACAGGCATCTCCATCCCCTGCCATGAAAATGTGACCTCCATCCCATGTCACCAGCATGGCATCTCTTTGTTTCCTTGCCATGGAGGAGCCACCTCTGCCAGGGAGGTGGCGCTTCCATCTCCCCACCATGGCTGTTGTTTCCCCTGGCCCCACCATGCCTGTGTCACCCCTCTGAGTGGTGGCATGTCCCCAGGGGTGCGGGCACCGGGGGGCTAGGCCTGGCCATCGAGGGTCCCTCAGAGGCGAAGATGTCCTGCAAGGACAACAAGGACGGGAGCTGCGCAGTGGAGTATGTCCCCTTCACACCCGGTGACTATGACGTCAACATCACCTTCGGCGGCCACCCCATCCCTGGTGCGGGGGGGAAACAGGGACGGGGTGGGGGGAGAGGTGTCCTTGTTGTCATCTGTTGGTCACAGGGCTTCTCTGTGGTGATGCCACCCATGGTGGCCCTATGGCCAAGCTGTCTCCTGCCTGTGCTGTCCCTGTGGCCATAGCTTTGGTACTCCCATGGCCACACTGACCTGTGGCCACATTGACCCCATGTGGAGCCTTTGCCCAAACTTTCCATGCTATTTCCATGGCCAACCTGTTCTTATTCCCATGCTGACTGCAGGGATACATTAACCTCATGACCATGGTGACCCCATGCTGTGCTCATGCCCATGTTGAGCTCTTCCCCATGCTGACCTCTTGGCCATGCAGTCATTGGACCCACACTGACCCCATGGTCATGTTGACCTCACGGTCATGTTGTCCCCATACCCATTTTGAAGCTATAGTCATGTTGACCCTATGGATGTGTTGATCCCATGGCCACATTGACCTCATCAGCACAGCACACTGACCCCACACTGTGCCCGTGCACATGATGGGTACGCCAACTCTATGGCCATGCTGTCCCTGTGCCCATGTTGACCTCATGGCCATGTTGACCTTGTCCTCATGCTCATCCCCACACTGACCCCATTCCCACATTGACCCCATGCTCACATTGGCAGTGGCCACAGTGCCCCCATCCCCACTGTACCCTGCCCCATGCTTCTCCCCTATGCACTGACCACCTTCTCCACACAGGGAGCCCATTCCGGGTGCGAGTACGGGATGCTGTGGATGCCTCAAAGGTGACGTGCTCAGGGCCAGGGCTTGGCCCCAGTGTCCGTGCGCGGCTGCCCCAGAGCTTCACTGTGGATGTCAGTGCTGCAGGACGTGCAGCCCTTGAGGTTACACTGCTGGGGCCCACTGGTACGTGGGGACACGGGGGCAGCGGGGCCCTTGTCTTGTGGGGTATCCTGACCTGTGGGGTGTCCTGCCTCATAAATGTCCTACTCCATAGGGTGTCCTGCCCCTTGGATGCCATGGCCCATAGAGAGTCCTGCCCGTTGGGATGTCCTACCTCATGGGTTGTCCAACCCCATGGATGCCATGTTCCGTAGGGTGTCCTGCCTCATGGTGTTCCCTTTTACATAGGGTGTCCTACCTGTGGATGTCCTGCTCCATAGGTTGTCCTACCCCATAGGACATCTAGCCCCATGGATGCCCTTCTTCATAAGGTGTCCAACTCCATGGGGTGCCCTCCCCATGGAGTTGGGGAGTATCCATCCCCATGGATGGATACTCACATCCACAGGGCCTCCTGCCCCATGGAGTTCCCTGCCCAGGGAGGTCATGCCCTACATGCTGCTCTATACCCCCTATATCCCCCTAGGTGCCATCCCCCTGTCCCACACGTCCCCCTGCCTCACATGTCCCCACCCCATGTGTTCCACTGCCCCACAGGGCTGCCGGAGCCAGTGGAGGTCCGGGACAATGGTGATGGCACCCATAAGGTCACCTACACTCCAGCCACCGACGGGCCCTACACCGTGGCTGTCAAGTATGGAGGGCAGGAGGTGCCACGCAGGTGAGACCCCACCTAGGGTGGGCAGAGGGGGGACACAGGATCTCCACACAGCTTGGAGATCCCAGCACCCTCCTGACTCTGTGCTACCCCCAGTCCCTTCAAGGTGACGGCACTGCCCACCCATGATGCCAGCAAGGTGCGGGCAAGTGGCCCTGGGCTGAGTGCAGGAGGGATCCCTGCCAGCCTCCCCGTTGAATTCACCATTGATGCCCGCGATGCTGGCGAGGGACTGCTCACAGTGCAGATCCTGGTCAGTGTGTGAGGGGGAAACATGGGGGAGCATGGGGGTCGTGGGGACACACATTGAGGGGGGGTGAAGGGCTGCTCACAGTCCAAATCCTGGTTAGTGCAGGGGAGACATGGGGAGGGACGTGGGAGGACTTGGGACTTGGGGAGTGGGTGATGGACTGCTCACAGTCCAGATCCTGGTCAGTGCAAAGGGGAGTCATGGAGTGGTGAGCCCTACATGGTGTCCTTTCCCCCACATTGTGAGGTGCTGAGCCCCACAGGGTGCCTCCAGCACAGGGCACTGATGGGGGTTGCCCACAGGACCCTGAGGGGCAGCCCAAGAAGGCATCAATCCGGGACAATGGGGATGGCACCTACACAGTATCCTATGTGCCCGATGTGCCGGGGCGCTACACCAGCACTGTCAAGTACGGAGGGGATGAGATTCCTGCGTCGCCCTTCCGTGTCCTCGCCGTGCCTGCTGGCGATGCCAGCAAGTGCCTCGTCACAGGTGGGGCTGCCCCACAGTGTCCTTATGCTGACCTATGGCATTCCCTTGCTGGCCCATGGCATCCCCTTGCTGGCCCATGGCATCCCCTTGCTGACCCACAGCATCCCCTCACTGCCCCACGGTGTCCCCTTGCTGCCCCACCATACCCCTCTCTGCCCCACAGTGTCCCTGCTGCCCCATGGCATCCCCTCCTGCCCCACAGCATCCACACGCTGACCCACAGTGTCCCCTTGCTGTCCCACAGCACCCACCCCAGACACCCCTGCCTTCACCCCCGCCACCCCATGGCTGCCCCCCAGCACACTCACCTGCCCCACTGCTGCCCCCCAGTACCCCTGCCACTGCCCCCAGACCTGCCCCACGACACAGTGGGGATGAGCGGGTGCCCCCAGAACAGGACGTGCTGGCCCCCTTGGAGCCCCCGGGCCCCCTCGGCCCCCCGGCCCCCCAACCAGCCCCCCAACCCCTTCTCACCGCTCTCCCTGGTCTCTCTTGCAGTATCCATTGGGGGCCATGGACTGGGTAAGTGGTGCCAGGGGGGCAGTTGGGGGGCTGGGAGGAGGCAGTTGGGGGATAGGTTTGGAGTCCCCCCATAGCCCTGACCCCACCTTCCCCCACAGGTGCCTGTCTGGGCCCCACGATCCAGATTGGGGAAGAGACGGTGATCACGGTGGATGCAAAGGCAGCGGGACAGGGCAAAGTCACCTGCAAAGTGTCAACGCCTGATGGTGCTGAGCTGGATGTGGATGTGGTGGAAAACCACGATGGCACTTTTGACATCTTCTACACTGCACCTGAGCCCGGCAAATATGTCATCACCATCCGCTTTGGCGGGGAGCATGTCCCTAACAGCCCCTTCCATGTCATGGTGGGTGGGGCACTGGGGGACACACTGTGAACCTGGGGAGTTGTGATAAGCACCATGGGTTAGAGTCTGGGAGACATGGTGTGGGCAGCATGGGATTGGGGGACCATGGTGAGTGCCATGGGGTTGGAAGATCATAGTGGGTGCTGTGGGGCAAATAGGTGAGGCCACAGGGTTGGGAAACTGTCGTGGATCCAAGGGGCAGAGAGTCGAGGGCACAATGGGCACCATGGAACAGATTTTGAAGACCAGTGTGACGCCATGGAGTAGGGCAGCCATGGTGGGGTTGGAACATCATGGTAGGCACCAAGAGACAGAGGACTGGGGCCATGGTGGACACCAAGGGACAGAGAGTTGAGTCAATGAGCATGGAGTTGCAAGAACACAATGGGTACTGCAGGGTTGGGTGACCATGATGGGAGTTATGGAATTGGGGGACCATGGTGGGCACTGTGGGGCAGTGTCAGGACAATGATGGCCATCATGGAGCTGAGAGAGTTGGAAGACCATGGTGGGCATTGTCGGGCTGGATGACCATGGTGGGCACCATGGGGCCAGGGTCATGGTGTTGGGGGTTGGGGTTATGGTGGACACCATGGGGTTTGGAGATCATGAGGATCATTGGAAGGTTGGGAGCCCACCACGGGGTTCTCACCCTCCCTCTCTGCCCCATGATCAGGCCACAGAGGAGCCCCCAGCCACCGCCGAGAACCTCCGTCCCTTTAACCTCGTCATCCCCTTCACGGTGCAGAAGGGTGAGATCACAGGTACAGCACAGGGCTGTGGGGACAGGGACCATCCTGTAAGGCACCAGCCCCACTCTTGGTGCCCCCACTAATGCAATACCCCCGCACTAATGCAATTCCCCAGGTGAGGTGCGGATGCCCTCGGGGAAGACAGCGCGGCCCAACATCACCGACAACAAGGACGGAACGGTGACAGTGCACTATGCCCCCTCTGAGAAGGGGCTGCACGAGATGGACATTCGCTATGATGGCAACCACATCCCTGGTGAGCCACTGGGGGACACTGGGAGCCACTAGGGAGCACTGGGTGGCTGAGGAAGGTTGATGCCACTATGCCCTGGTTGTACTCCTGTGGGTGAGGCGCCCACCATGGTGTGGAATGTCCCTGTGGGGTGTCTTTGTGGGCTCCATGGTTGGTCACCCTTGGGTTGGGGTGTCCTCATGGGTCCCTGACTATTGTCCTCCTTGTACCCAGGGAGTCCCCTCCAGTTCTATGTGGACGCCATCAACCCACGCCATGTCAGTGCCTATGGGCCTGGGCTGAGCCATGGGATGGTCAACAAGCCATGCACATTCACCATTGTCACTAAGGATGCTGGCGAGGGTGAGTGGTGGCCAAGGGGGGATGGGAGGTCATGGGGACCGCCCAGTGCCACCAGGAGAGTCTGGAGACCCCTGGTGCCTCCTGGCGCTCCTTGTCGGGTGTCTTCTGAAACCCCCTGTGCCTCCAGGTGGGCTGTCACTAGCGGTTGAAGGTCCCTCCAAGGCGGAGATCACCTGCCAGGACAACAAAGATGGGACATGCACTGTGTCCTACCTGCCCACAGCCCCTGGTGACTACAGCATCATTGTGCGCTTTGATGACAAACACATCCCGGGCAGCCCCTTCACTGCCAAGATCACCGGTGAGACAAGCTGGGTGGCACAGTGGGGTCTGGGGGAGTTCTGGGAGTTCTTGGGGCCTTTACATGGCCATGGGGGCACCCGGGTGGCCATGGAGACATCTACAGACTCAGGGCCATGAGGGCATCTGCATGTCTGGGGGGCACCTATATGACCATGGGAGCACCTGTGGGTCATGGAGAGCATGTCATGATTATGGGGACACCTTTGGGGTAGTGGGCATAATTGCTCCATGCCATTGGGACAGCTTTGATGTCTCTTGCCCATCCCTGGCCACCAGAATCCCCCAACCCATGGCCCTGGGGACATCATGGAGCTTTGAGGACCCCATCACAAGGCCATGTAGACCTTGTGGGAACCCTATCCATGGCATTGAGGATCCTATTCATGCATCTTTGGGCAGCCCCTGATTCTGGGGACCCTCTCCACAAGTCCATTGGGACCTTGTGGGGCTTTGGGGACATCATTCCGTCACCACTGGGACCCTATCCATTCTGTCCTCTACCTTGGGTTGATGTCCCTGCTGATGGCATCTCTGTAGGGGATGACTCCATGCGCACGTCCCAGCTCAATGTGGGCACCTCGACTGATGTGTCACTGAAGATTGCGGAGACAGACCTGAGCCTGTTGGCAGCTACCATCCGTGCGCCCTCTGGGAATGAGGAGCCGTGCCTGCTCAAGCGGCTGCCCAACCGCCACATCGGTGTGCAGGGACATGGGGACATGCAGATGTGGGCACAGGAGAACTGGGACATGGGCACATGAGAGGAGGATGTGGGACTTGGGAACTTGTTGGGATGGGGAAGAGTGAGGCTATGGGGTCACAGGGATGAGTGGCCTTGTGGCATTGGGTGGCCATGGTCAGGGGACTTGGATGGTGACCAGGGGCTGATGGAGGTGGCCAGGGGCTGGTGGCAGTGGCTAGGGGATGGGATGGGGATGGTACATGGGTGGTGGCCAAGGCTGGTGGTGGTCTGTGACCACTGTGTCCCCCCAGGCATCTCATTCACACCCAAGGAGGTGGGTGAGCATGTGGTGAGTGTGCGGAAGAGTGGGCAGCACGTCACCAACAGCCCCTTCAAGATCTTGGTGGGACAGTCAGAGATTGGTGATGCCGGCCGGGTCAAGGTGTGGGGCCAGGGGCTGCTGGAGGGCCACACCTTCGAGGTGGCCGAGTTCATCGTGGACACACGCAGCGCTGGTGAGACCATGGTGGGGGATGGCCATGGGGGAGGTGGTAGCCATGGCTAAGGGCTAGGGATGGGGGGGGATGGCCATGACCACATGTTGGTTGTGGCCACCCAGGGATGAGGTGGTGGCCATGGTTATGGCTGTGGTGTGCCATGGCTACCTGTGATGGTGGCCAAGGCTATATGTGGTCAGGAATGGATGGTGGCTGAAGTGGTGGTGTGGCCATAGCCAGGATGATTTGAGGGCCATGGCCATGCCACAGCTGCGGCCAGCACAGGATAGAGTGATGGCCGTGGCCATGGTGCAGCCGAGAGGGTGATGCTGTGGTGACCATGGCATGGACATGGTCAGGATAGGGGTGATGACTGGGATTGGGTCATGGCCAGGACCAGTTTGGGCTGGTGGCCTTTGTATGACTATGGCCAGGACAGGCATGGCCTCCATGGGACACCTCTGAGCATGTCCCCATGGTCACCCAGGTTACGGTGGACTGGGCCTGTCCATTGAGGGCCCCAGCAAGGTGGACATTAACTGTGAGGACATGGAGGATGGCACCTGCAAGGTCACCTACTGCCCCACCGAGCCCGGCAACTACATCATCAACATCAAATTTGCTGACAAACATGTCCCAGGTGGGGCTGAGGGAAACGCAGTGGGGAGAGGGTTGTGGTGGGGAGGGGTGCTAGGACCCCTGGGCAGTGATAGGTCCCTGAGGTAACCATCTCCCACAGGGAGCCCCTTCACGGTGAAGGTGACAGGTGAGGGGCGGATAAAGGAGAGCATCACACGCCGGCGGCAGGCGCCCTCCATCGCCACTGTCGGCAGCACCTGCGACCTCAACCTCAAGATCCCAGGTAGGGTTGGCCTTCCTCCTGCTCTTCCACCTCCTCCTTCTCCTCCTCTTCCTTCTGCTCTTTTCCTCCTCTTCCTCTTCCTTCTCTCCTCCTCCATCTTTCATCCTCCATCATTCTCCTCTTCATCCTCCTCTCTTCCTCTTCTTCCTCCTCCTCCATCTTAATCCTCTTCCTCCTCCTCCTGCTCTGTGGGCCATGGGTACGGAGACACAACTCAATCACTCCAGCTCTGATTTCTCCCTCCTTCTTCCTTCTCTCCCTTCCGTGCGTCCATGTCTGTGTCCCTCTATGTGTCTGCGCCTGTGCCCATGCATCCCTCCATGCATGCCACCACCCACCCATACCTCCATCTACACCTCTGCCCACGCGTCCATTTGCATGTCTGTCCTTATCCCTGGCTTCTTTCACCCTTGGCTCCATCCATCCCTGCAACCATTCCTACATGCATCCCTGTGTCCACTCCTCCTTGTACCATCCTCTCCTTCCAACGCTGTGACACCCATGTCTCCACCCATCATGATTCCATCATCCATGTGTCCATTCTTGTCTCCATCCCTCCATGTCTCCACCCATCCATGTCTCCTCCCATCACTGCATACCTGTGTCCATTCATCCCCATGTCCATCCATGTCCTTCTGTGTCCCCATCACCCCTCTGTGTACCCTTCTGTTCTGCCACCAATGCCCACATCCTGTTGTCCCCACGTGTCCCCATGTGTCCCCACTGTCCCTCTGTGTCCCCGCGGGATGTTCCCCAGGGAACTGGTTCCAGATGGTGTCGGCGCAGGAGCGGCTGACACGCACGTTCACGCGCAGCAGCCACACGTACACACGCACGGAGCGCACTGAGATCAGCAAGACGCGTGGCGGCGAGACCACACGTGAGGTGCACGTGGAGGAATCGACCCGTGTGGGCGGCGCCTTCCCCCGTGCCCCACCGGAGCCCTTCGGTGCCTTCGGGGCCTTTGGGCCCCGTGAGGGCATTGGTGCCTTCGCAGCCCCTGTGCGCGCACACGAGGGTGCGTCCTGCACCAGGGGGGTTGTATGGGGGGGGGACGGTGCATGGCGGGGTGCAGCAAAATGGGATTGCACGAGAGCTGGGTGCACAAGAGGGGCAAGTGTGCATGAGGGCTGGATGGGCAGGGCACTGTGCTTGCACTGTGCTTGCACTTGCATGTGAGGCTGTTTGCTCCAAGGCCTTGTGTTCTGGGGCAGGGCACTGGGCTTGCATGAGGGCTGGGTGTGCATGAGGGGCAGCATGAGTGCAGGGAAGTGTGTTTGCACAAGGACTGGGTGCAGGGGAACAGGAATGTGTGTTTTCACAGAGCTGTGCTTGCACAAGCGCTGGGTGTGCAGGGAAGTGGGCTTGCATGAGAGCTGGGCACACTTGCCGTGGCAGTGCCCTTGGATGGGGCTGCGTGCGCTCACACAAGGGCCCACCTGTGTGTGCCAAGGACACAGCTGGGACACACTCCCTGGCACACGTGCAGGGGCTGCTGTGCTGATGGGGGCGGTGCCCTTCACACAGGGACGTGTGTGGAGATGGGGGGCAGCTCTGGCTCTTTGCACAAGCAGGTGCACACCTGCTTACAAGGTGTGTGTGCTCACGGGGAGTGCACACCTGCCCAGAGGGCTGCGTGTGCCCTTGGCATGAGTGTGAAGTCTCACAAGCGTGTGTGCATGTGTGTGCATGCATGTGTGTGAGTATGTGCATGTGTGGGCGCGTGTGTGTGTGAATGTGTGCATGCTCGCAAGTGCATGTGTCCTGTGTGTGAGGGGCACACGCGCGGGGTGGGATGCACCCAGCAGGGGTTGCATGTGGGCTCTGGTGGGTGTCAGGGTGTCAGGGCACAATGGGGCTAGGGTGGTGGGATGACAGTGACACAGTGCCCTGGTGGTGGGCTGACAGCATGAGAGAGTGATGGGGTAGCAGGGTGACAATGGTGCTAGTGTGCCAGGGAGCCCCTGGGACCATGGTGAGAAGGTGATGGGGCAACGGGGTGCCCCAGTGCCCTGGTATCAGAGTGACAGGATGCTGGCGTGACAAGATGACACAGTGCCCTGGTGACAGGATGCAGGGGTGCTGTGGTGCCAGGGTCATGGCTTGATGGTGTGACGGGGTGCCACAGTGCCAGGATGACGGGGTGCCTCAGAGAAGGGTGCTGGGGTGCCATAGTGACATGGTGATAAGGAAATGGGGTGCTGAGGGGCCAGGGTGCCCTGGCCCTGGGGTACCAGCGTTACAGGATGGAGTGATGTGGTGACAAGGTGCCCTGGTGACAGGATGACAGTGTGCCATACAGTGATGGGGTGCTGGGGTGCCATAGTGGTGCAGTAGTGGGGTGACAATGGGGTGATGTTGGAGTGCCCAGGTGACTGTAGGGTGACATGGTGTGTAACTGCAGGTGAGATGATTGTGCAAGAGCTGGGATGCCATAGTGACATGGTGTTGGGGTGACACTGGGGTGCCAATGGAGTGTTGGGGTGCCCACAGTGATGTGACATGTGCCTGCAGGTGAGGCATCAGCGCAGGAGCTGTCGGCACAGGTGCTGAGCCCATCGGGGCAGCGGCGCGAGGCCGAGGTGGTGCCGGGGGGTGCAGGGGTGTACAGCGTGCGCTTCGTGCCCCAGGAGACAGGCGCCCACACCGTCAGTGTCAAGTTCCGGGGACAGCACGTGCCTGGGAGCCCCTTCCAGTTCACCGTGGGGCCCCTGGGAGAGGGTGGCGCCCACAAGGTGCGCGCAGGGGGCACTGGCCTGCAGCGCGCTGTGGCCGGCACGCCAGGTATGGTGGGGGTTTGCCAGGTATGGGGGATGATGGAGGCCTGGGGACTCTGGAGGCGACTCTGGGGGGATATAGGGGTGTGGGTGTTATGGGGATGTGTGGGCAATGAGGGGTGGTTGCTTATGGGGGAATGGGGGTGTGGGGGCATCTGGGTGCTATTGGGGGTGTGGGCGGCAATGGGGGGTAGGTGCTATGTGTGTGTGGGGTGTTGGTGAAATTCGGGGGCTCTGGGTGCTGTGATGGGGGATTTGGGTACAGTTGGGTGTGGGGGCAATGGGGGGTGTTACCGGTGGTCTGGGTGCCATGAGTGGGATGTGGATGCTGGTGGGCGGTCTGAGTGCCATGGGGAGGTGGGTGCAGGTCTGTGCAGGGTTTCACCATCCTGGGGTGCTATTGAGGGCCAGGGTGACCCCCGTGCCACCCTGCAGCTGAGTTCAGCATCTGGACACGTGAGGCGGGTGCGGGGGGACTCTCCATCGCTGTTGAGGGGCCCAGCAAAGCTGAGATCTCCTTTGAGGACCGCAAGGACGGGTCCTGCGGCGTGTCCTACCTGGTACAGGAGCCAGGTGAGAGGGGGCTGCACCCCAACACCCCCAGCACTCCCAACCACCACAACCACCCCTAACATCCCCCAGGGTGCTCAGCCTGGGGCTGGGGCCACAGGACCCTCATGTGAGGAGGGACCCACATGCAAAGGTACGCCCAATTAAGGATGTCCCCAAGGGAGGGTGTCTCTCTGCACAGGTGTTCCCATGTGAGGGTGTCCCCATGTGAGAGTGTTCCCAAGGGAAGGTGTGCCCCATGTAGGGGTCCCTGCCTGACTATCCCCATGTGCTCAGGTGACTATGAGGTCTCCATCAAGTTCAACGAGGAGCACATCCCTGACAGCCCCTTTGTTGTCCCTGTCGCCTCCCACTCCGATGATGCTCGACGCCTCACTGTTACCAGCCTGCAGGTACTGGGGACACCCCCTGTGATATCTGGGCTCCCAGATGCCCCCTGGGTCCCCAGGTCACTCCTGGACCACTCTAAGCCCCCGCTGCACTCTTGGGACCCCCTCTATGTGCCCCCTTTGGATCTCCTGTGGCACCCTTGGACCCTCTGGGGCCACCTCTATCTCCCTCATGTCACCCCTAGACCACCTTTATGCCCCTCGGTGCCAGCCTTGGGACCCTCTCTGGTGCCAGCCTCTTTGTCTCACATTACACCCTTGTGTCACCCTTGGGACCACTGTGTTGCCCTCTTGTCACCCTAGGGATCCCATGGAGCCACCTCTCTCTCCCGCATATCACTATTGGTACTCTCCCTGGTGCCACCCCTGTGTCCCTTGCATAAATCCTGGGCCACCTTGCACCCCTGTGTCACCCTTGGGCCCCATGGTGTCCCTCCTGCCCCTCTGCACCCCTCCCACCCCCCATGTGCCCCACCCTCCTCACGTCCCCCCATTCCCAGGGATGAACCAGCTGGCATCATTCATGATGTCCCCCTGTCCCCCCATGTCCCTGATGCCACCATGGTGTCCCCGCAGGAGACAGTGGCAGTGAACCAGCCAGCATCCTTTGCAGTGCAGCTGAATGGAGCGCGTGGTGTCATTGACGCCAAAGTGCACACGCCTGCAGGGGTGGTGGAGGAGTGTTACGTGTCTGAGCTGGACAGTGGTGAGAGGACACAGGGACACTGCAGGGACACCAGGACACCGGGTTTGCGGTTGTGGGGTTGTGGGCACAGGACACAGGTCACAGGACATAGGAACATGTGATGTGGGGACATGGGGCTTAAGAACGTGGGGACATGGGGTATGGGGACAGAGTGACACAGGGATATGGGGACACAGGACATGGTGACATGATGGCATCCCCCAGACTGGTACACACTGGGGTTCTTGCACAGGGTGTGGGGACACAGAGATGTGGGGACACTGGACATGGGAATACAGGACACAGGGATATGGTGACATGTCTGTGTCCCCCAGATCGGTATGCACTGGGGTTCCAGCTGCTCAAGAACAGGGGTGTGGGGACATGGAGGTGTGGGGACATGGGAACACAGGACACCGGGGCTTGGGGACACAAGGACACGGTGACATGTCTGTGTCCCTCAGATCGGTATGCACTGGGGTTCCTGCCTCGTGAGAACGGAGTCCACTCCATTGACCTGCGCTTCAACGGGCGCCATGTGCCTGGGAGCCCCTTCAACATCCGTGTGGGCGAGCAGAGCCAGGCTGGGGACCCCGGGCTCGTCACTGCCTTTGGGCCGGGCCTTGAGGGAGGCTGCACAGGTGACACTGCTGTGGGAGGGGGGTGGGGATGGAAACACGGCTGTGGTGGTGGCAGGAGAGACATGGCCATGAAATGGTCATGGTGATGGGGACAGGGCCATGATGGAGATGTGGCCATGGTGGTGGCAGGTGGGATGTGGGCCACAGCTCAGGGTGGTGGCAGTGGGGACATGGGCATGACAAGAGGGCTACAGCTATAGGGTGGTGGCAGAGGGGATGTGGCCATTGGAATTGCCATGACAGGAATGTGGCCATGGGTGGTGACCATGATGGTGTCATGGTGTCCCCCTCATGATGCCATCCCCATGTCTGTGTCCCAGGGGTGCCCTCAGAGTTCCTGGTGCAGACAGCCAATGCGGGGGCGGGAGCACTGGCTGTCACCATCGATGGCCCCTCCAAGGTGGAGCTGGACTGCACTGAGGTCCCTGAGGGCCACCGCGTCACCTACACGCCAATGGCCCCTGGCAACTACCTCATCTCCATCAAATATGGGGGCCCTCACCACATAGTGGGGAGCCCCTTCAAGGCCAAGGTCACTGGTATGAATGGGGGGGACATGGGGATGGAAAGGGATATGGGGACAGGGAAATAGGGGGGACAGAGGAACTGTGGGGGGATGTGGGGTTACCAGGGCCCCCACCACATCATGGGCAGCTCCTTCAAGGCCAAGGTCACTGGTACAGATGGGGTGGGGTTAGACATGGGGACGGGGGACATGGATGAAGGCATATTGGGGGAGGAAGATATGAGGGTCCCCAGTGTGGGGTGACAAGGGGTCAGTGATGGGCATTATAGAAGGCCATAGGAGGGCCACTGTGGAGGACCCCCAGCATGACATGAAGGGGGGTTCCTAGGGTGGTGACAGGGGGTCCTGGGAGTGACAGGGTGTAGGAGCCCCAGGATGACATGATGGAGCTCCCAGAGGGAGGGGGGTTGTCCCAGAGAGATGTCCTCATGTCCCCTAGCATGGTGTGATGGGGGGGTGACCCCACGATGGGGGCTGATGGTGTCTCCCTTGTACTCCCCAGGCCCACGGCTGTCGGGGGGCACAGCCTGCATGAGACCTCAACAGTGATGGTGGAGCCGGTGGTGAGGGGGGGATCACGGGGCCCCCCGCCTTCGGGGGGGTCACCAAGGCCTCATCGGATGCAGGGCAGGTGGTGGCTCGAGGGCCAGGGCTGGCGACTGCCCGCCTGGGCCACAAGAACCACTTCACCGTAGACTGCAGCAAGGCTGGTAAGGGGCGCTGGGAGTCCTGGGGGGTTGGTGTGTCTGGGAGGGGGGATGGGGTTGGAAGGGCCGATGGGGGCACAGCAGAGCTATCCAGGGGCTCCTAGGGGAGTCTTGTGAGGGCTTTGAGGGGTCAGTGGGGTGTTCAGAGGATTCTGGGGGCTATTGAGAAGGGATGAGGTGGGTTAAAAGGGGGCCTGGGGGACTTGGGAGGAGATGGGATGGGTAAGTGTGGGAGTCTGGTGGGGGGTCTGGGATGCAGGGGGGTAAGCTTGGGGGTGACCCTGGGGTCTCAAGCTCAGGGTTCACCCTGCCCCTGTGTCCCTCTCAGGCACAAACATGCTGCTGGTGGGAGTGCACGGCCCCAAGGCCCCGTGCGAGGAGGTGCACGTGAAGCACGAGGGGAACCGTGTGTACACGGTGACCTACAGTGTGCGGGAGCGCGGGGAGTACGTGCTGCTGCTGCGCTGGGGTGACCGCGACGTCCCGGGGAGCCCCTTCCGTGTCACTGCGGCCTGAGACTCCCATGGGGATACCAAGGAGTCCTGGGCCTGTCAATAAAGCACTGGGAGAGGAAGAGTGGTCCAAATGATGATAGGGGACACAACATAGAGAGGAGCTGGGAGGATGACAGGGTCCTTGGGGGCTCTGGGGAAGGACACCACATCTACAGGGGTCCTGAGCAGGACACCAGAATCCTGGGGTGTCTGGAACAGCACAGAAGGGCTTGGGGGCAGTCTTGGGGGTCCGAGGCAGGATGACGGGGCCCGGGGGTGTCCAGAGCAGGACGTCGTGGTCCTGGGGGGTGGTTCTGGGGGCTCCAGGATGGAATTATGAGGTCCTGGTGTGAGATGGTGGGGTTTGGAACAGGACACTGGATGTGGCCTGGGAAGGTCTGGGGCAAAATGACCGAGTCCTGAGGGCGTCCTAGGGGGATTCCATGGCAGAACAGCGGTAGCCTGGGGGGCCCGGGGAGGTTCAGGGGGGTCCCGGACAGCGCAGTCCGGCGTGCCCTGCGGGGCCCGCACCGCACAGTAGGGGGCGCTGTGCAGGGTAGAGCCCCGCGTCCCCTCAAGGGCACGGCTGGCTGCGCATGCGCGCAGCCACGATGGCGGGGGCGGGGCCAGAGGGGCCGGGCCGGCGGGAGGATGTGCGGCGAGACCGGTGGGAGGGGCGTGGTCATCACGGCTCCACCCACGGCGGTGGGCGGGGCGACGGCTGCGTTGCCGGGTACAGCGCGACGGCGGCGGAACCCGGAAGTGTAAGCGGGTCCAGGTCGTTCCCCATCGCTCCTGATCCTGACTGCCGCTCCCGGCGGCGGGTCCCGATCCCGCCGGGTCCCGGCAGCGGCTTTCGGAGGGTCCCGTTCCCTGCGGATTCCGTTCCCAGCGGGCCCCGGGCATGGCGGGCCGCGGGAAGCTGATCGCGGTGATGGGCGACGAGGACACGGTGACAGGGTTTCTGCTGGGCGGCATTGGGGAGCTGGACAAGCACCGGCGGCCCAATTTCCTGGTGGTGGAGAAGGAAACGAGCCTGGCCGAAATCGAAGAGACCTTCCGGTGCGTGTGGGAGGGAAGGGGGACTGGGAGGGCTCGGGGCGGTCTGAGGAGACGTCTGGGGGTGTCTCAGAAATGCCGGAAGGGTCTGAGTGGTCTCAGTAAGGTTTGAGGTATGTCTGAGGGGTCTCTGGGATGGTCTTAGGAGTCTTTAGAGGGGTTTCTGGGGAGGATCCAGGCAGCTTTTTGTGTCTGGGGGGTCCCAGAATTCTTGGAGGGGATCTGGGGAGTCCCAGGAGTGTCTGCGAGAAGTCGGAGAGGGATCCCAGGAGTCTCGGGTGAGGGTCCCAGGAGTGTTTAGAGGGATCAGGGGGTTCAAGGGGTCCCGAAGAGCTTGTCCCACCTCGCTGGGGCGCCATGGTGGGCTCTCTGTGCCCCGCTCACTCCCATTTTCCCCTGTTCCTAGGGGTTTCCTGGCGCGGGAGGACGTGGGGATGATCCTGATCTCCCAGGCCCTCGCGGAGCAGATCCGGCCGGCAGTCGCAGCCCATGCCCGGGCGCTGCCCGCAGTGCTCGAGATCCCCTCCAAGGACCACCCCTACGACCCGGCCCGGGACTCTGTGCTGCGCCGCGCCCGGGGGCTCTTCGCACCTGATGAGCTGCGATAGAGCCCCCCAGGACCCCCCAACCCCTCCCGAGACCTCCCCCAACCCCCCGGAACGCCCTCTAAACTCCCCCAAACAGTTCCCCCGGTACCCCCAGTACGTGCGAACCCCCACGGCACCCCCCAAACTGTCCCCTCCGTCCTGCACCTGTGGCCTCTTTGCGTCCAGCCACGGGTGATGGGCACCTGCAGGCACTCCTGAACAGTCCCTGGTACCTTCCCAGCACCCCCAAACAGTCCCTCACCACTCCCTCAACTTCTTCACACTCGGCAACCTGTGATAGCCCTCCCTGGTACCCCAAAACAGCCCCCAGCACCCCACAGCACCCCACAAGCCTGGCCTGGTGGTCTCCACCCCAGGGAAATCCACCGGAGGGTCCCCAGGTGCCTCTTGCCTGGTGGTCCCCACCCCACGAAGTCCCCAACCTGCCCCAGAGTGCTTCTGGGGGGTCCCTGGGGTTCCCAGGATGTCCTTCAGGTGCTAGGGGACTGTGGTTGCTCCGTGGGTCTGAGGGTGACAGGGGGAACTGGGGTGTCTCTGAGGGTGCCTGAGGGGGCCACAGGGGCCTTGTGGGTGACCCGTGACCATGTCTCAGCTGTGTCCCGTGATGGGGAAGTGCCACCACTGTATCCTGCTGAATCTTGCCAGATCCTGCCCTAGGCAGGGAGGGACACCTGGAGCTGGGGCAAGGGACACCCCAAGGACAGTGGGAGTTGTCACCGTGACCTTGTCACCATTCCCCCGGCTCCTCCCCAGCCCCCTCAGCCCCAGCAGAGCCCTGGGGGGAAGGCTGCATTGTCTCTCCCGGTGCCCAAGTGTCACTTGTGTCCCCCATGTGTCCCCCTGACAGTATCAGTAATGTGCTGACACCACTCATTGTCTGCTCTGCTCTGTGGGGGATGGGGGCATGGGGGGGGACAAGCTATGGGCATTGGGGGGACAACAGAAATGGGGGGGACTTGGGCATGTGGGATGGGGACATGCTATGGGGCACAGGGGAACAGAGACATGTGGAGGGCTCAGGGCACAGGAGCCCCCTGAGACCCCCCCATAATCTCCAACGTTGGAGTACAGCAGGGATGAGCTCCCATGCCCCACAGTGATCACCAGGGCCTTAGGGGCATTGGCTTGAGGGCCCCATTTTCCCACTCTTGCCCCCATGTTTCTGTTCTCACCCCATGCCCCCCATTCCCCACTCAGCAGCCCCTGCTGCTGGGGACAGTGGTGGCACCTGGAGGGGTTCCCCAGGCTCAGGGGGGTTGAGGGGGAACCCACATCTCTG
This sequence comes from Entomyzon cyanotis, assembly GCA_024500445.1. NCBI lineage: Eukaryota > Metazoa > Chordata > Aves > Passeriformes > Meliphagidae > Entomyzon > Entomyzon cyanotis. The sequence goes on from JAKEPQ010001019.1 coordinate 4,709,671, forward strand.
GGAGGCCTGGGTGGTGACCGTGCTGGGGACATGCAATAGCAGGTGGGCATGGTGGGGCACAGGTGGACATGGACACAGGTGTCACAGATGTCACACACACAGAGGTGTCTCACACATAGGTGTCACACACATATCACACACACACACACATTTATCACACACAGAATCCCAGAACAGCTGGAGTGGGAAGGGCCCTCTGGTGATGATCCAGTCCAATCCCTGCCCAGGCAGGGTCACCTGCTCCAGGTGACCCTTGTCCAGTTGGACTGGGAGGTCTTCATGGAGGGAGACCCTGCACCCTCCCCAGGCAGCTGTCCCAGGGCCTGGCCTCTCCATGGTGGAGGGAAGTTCTGCCTCATGCTGAGCTGGCAGTGGGAGTGTTGGAGTGGGCATGACTTCTCATCCTGTTGCTGGGCACATCCATCCTCATACCTTGGGGAGATTGTGGGGTTTGGTGGGAGATTTGTGGGATCCCCTCTCAGATACTTGTATGGATGGGTGCAGTCCTCTCAGGTGAGATTTTTCTGGACATATGAGCAGCAGTCCAAAGCCCCATGTGGACTGGGGAGCTCTGGCAGCCAGTCAGGTACAGAGGGGGCATTGCCAGGAGAAGTGTGGGAGATTTAAACTACTCCAGGCAGTGCAAGTGACCCAGAGTGTGGTGACTGGGACAGGGAAACAGGACATGGAGGAGCAGCAGGACATGGCGTGGCAGTTCAAGCAGGAGGGTGTGCAGGAGGGCACAGCCACCCTTCTGGCTCCTGAGGTGCACTCACCTCATGTGCGGATTGTTTTTTTCACTTGTCCAACTTGATTAGACCCAGCAGTAGTTTACACACTGACAAAAGTCATTGCTGGCAGGAGCATGGAGACCCAGACAGAGCTCCCCAGGCTATCCAGGTCTCCAGCTGCAGGGAGTGTCTGAGCCTGCTGTAACTGCTGGAGTGCAGTGGAAATGACACCTGCATGTGGTGGGAATAGGTGGAGAATCCTGAAGAGGAGGTGGAGAGGCTGAGGAGTATTAGGGAGAGAAATAGACCAGTGGAGTTGCTCCCTTCCATCCAGGAGAGAAATGCAGTGGATGGAAGATCAGCAGATCAGAGTAGCCCTGACCCTCTTGCCATCGGGCAGGAGGAGACCTAAAAGTTGGGGAATGGAAGCATGTCCCTGCTCGGGGAGGTAGAAGAATCCCCTCCTGACTTCCCTTGCCTTCCCAGGTGCCCTTACAGAACAGATATGAAGTCCTGGATTTTGAGGGTCAGGCAGATGAAAGTGGAGAAGAAGGTCTACCTGGAGGGTATCCCAGAGCAGTACTGTCAATCAGACAGATCACAGCTACAGGTATTAAGAAAAAAGAAGAGTAGTTGTAGTGGGTGACTCACTTCTGAGGGGAACTGAGGACCCTGTATGCCAACCAGACCCATCCCATAGGGGCCCAGGCAAGGGATATTGCTGGGAGACTCCCTGTACTAATTCAGCCCACTGATTGCTGCCCACTGCTTGTTGTCCAGGTTGGCAGGGATGAAGTTGATGAGAAAAGTACCAGGGTAACAAAAAAGGACTTCAAGGCACTGGGTTTCCTGGTTGAAGGGGCAGGAGCACAGGTGGTGGTCTTGATTCCTTTGGTAGTAGGGATGAATGCCAAAATGAACAGGAAAGCCCATGGGATCAAAAAGTGGCTTAAAGACTGGTGCCATTGGTGGCAGCTCCTTGTCTTTCCTGAGTTGTGGAGCCCAGAACACAACAGTCCAGGTATGGCCTCACCTGGGCAGAGCAGAGGGGCAGGATCATCCCCCTGACCTGCTGGCCATGCTCTGTCCAACCCTGCTGTGATGTCCCACCCGAAGGGGAAGGGTGAACCTGGGATCACAGATGTGCAGGAAGAATTTAATGCCTTTGTTAATGACAAGGATGAAGGGATGGAGGGCACGCTCAGCAGGTTTGCAGGTGACACCAAGCTGAGTGGGATAGGGACCTGAGGGACCTGGACAGGCTTAAGTGGTGGCCCATGGGAACCTCATGAGGTTTGATAAGACCAAGTGCAGATGCTGCCCCTGGGGCAACCTCCGGAACCAATCCAGGCTGGGAATGAGCAGATGGAGGAGTCTTGGGAGAAGGACTTGGGGATGCTGGTGGGTGGGGTCTGGACAAGACCCAGCCCAGAACCCCCCTGTCCTGGGCTCATCCCATACTATGGGCAGCAGGGGAGGGGAGATTCTCTTGGACTGTGTTGTGTGAGGGAGATCAGGTGTGCTGACTGCCTTCCATCCAGAGAGCAGCAACTGTATTTTCCCCTACAATTTCATACTGTTATCTTTTTACCCTCAGCCATCTTCCCACAAAATACTTCAAGAAATTACAGAGGAAAAAATTGAAACTTCCATTTCTTGAGGTATTTAATCAAAGTCAGATGCCTTTCTGTAATGGATGTAAGTAAACATTTGTAAAAGGTGAATGCAGGTGAACTAGCAGAGCACTGCTGTTTTACAGCAGGGATCACAACATTTAAAATATTCATTTAGGGTGGGAAGAAAGGCATGACAGGTTGAGAGATTAATGGCTGGTCAGCCTGGAGAACAGAAGACTCCAGGGAGACTTCTGTGCCCGTTCCTGTACGTAAAGGGGGCTTAGAAAAAGGCTGGATGGACACTTTGGACGAGAGCATGCAGTGATAGGACACAGGGAAAATGGCCTTAAACTGAAGGAGGGCAGGTTTAGATTAGGTGTTAGGAAGGAATTTCTGACTCTGAAGGTGGTGAGGCCGTGGTACAGGTTTCCCAGAGCACCTGTAGCTGCCCCTGGATCCCTGGAAGTGTCCAAGGCCAGGCTGGACAGAGCTTGGAGCAACCTGGAATAATGGAAGGTGTCCCTGCCCATGGCAGGGACGGTACTGGGTGGTCATTAAAGTTCCTTCCACCTAGACCATTCCATGTCTCTATGACTCTGTGCTGCCCCTCCCTGCCATGCCCAGCACACAGAACCGGCTCCTCTGTGACAGCAGCCCTGGACTGGGGGCACCACGGGTACCGTGAAGGCCGTGGGTACTGTGTCAGTGGCCGCACTGGAGGTGACACCTCGGTTCTGGCTACTGCCACCTGTGCTGGCACCAATGGCTTTGCTGTGGCTACTCGTCCTGCTGGCCCTGGCTGGGCCTGTGGTGGGCACCTGGGACACCTGCAGGTCAGTGGCCCCAGGCTCTGGGAGGGAGCTCGGGGGACACTCAGGGGCTTCCCTGGCAGATCTGGGAGGAACCAATGCCCCTCGGGGGTCTCTAGCCCTGCTGCCACTCAGCACCAGGTGGGACCTTCAGCCTGAGCAGTAGCAGCCACTGAGCAGGGCAGTGATGGCTTTGTCCTTCCAGTGGTACCTGCGGGCTCCGGCCCATGGCTTCTGACCACAGTTCTGCAGTTCTCGACTACGGCCCCGTGGCTTCTGACCGCAGCTCTGTAACTTCTGCTGATGGCATCTCCCATGTTGTGGGTGGCACCAGTGTCCAGCCAGGGGCCTGGCCTGGCATTGTCAGCATCCAGGCCACCTGGGAGAATGGCACATGGCACATGTGCTCAGGTGTCCTCCTCAGCTCCCAGTGGGTCCTCACGGTTGCACACTGCTTCGCCAGGGGCGGGTAAGGAACAGCAGAGACAGATTTCCCCAGAGCATGGCAAGGTGCCTAGGTCACAGCCTCACGTGCCACTCCTATCCCAGCTCCCTGCAGCATGCCTGGGGCCTGGGCACTGCAAAACCTGGCCAAGAGACAGCTCAGGAACAGGGTGGGCTTGTGCCATGGCTCTCCTGGAGCCTAAGACATGCCAGGGCAGGTGCACCCTCCATGTACTGCCTTACTCTGCCTTGGGAAGCAGAAGGCTGGGAAATGCTGGGCTGCTGCAGCCTGTGGCTCTGCTCCCTGTCACTCCTCTCTCCATCTGGTGCCCAGGGACATCGCCAGATGGGAGGTGGTGATTGGGGCCACAGATCTGACGCAGCTGGGCCCCGAGTCCGAGCTGCGCCACATCCAGAGGCTCCTGGTGCACCAGCACTATGTGCCTTCCACTGCGAGGAATGACATTGCCCTGGTGGAGCTGGACCAACCCGTGGAGTGCAGCGACTACATCCAGCTGGGCTGTGTGCCTGACGCCTCACTGAGGGTCTCAGAGCTGAAATCCTGCTACATCGCTGGCTGGGATTTTGTCAAAGGTGGGTTATCAAACAGGATGTGCACCCTGAGGGTGTGCTGGGCATCCCAGGGACACAGGCTGGGTACCCTGGGGACATGGACTTGCCACAGCCACAGTCTGACAGCAGGACATCAGTAGGGCTGAGACTTGGAGGGAGTGGGTCCATGCCTGGGGGAAGGTGTGGTGGTGGAACTCGATGAGCTTTAAGGTTCCTTCCCAGCCAAACCATTCCATGACTCTATGAAGCCTCTGGAGAAATGAGTCTGGCCCCTTCCTCCAGAGCCAACAACAGGACTCAGCTGGACAACGTCGCTCCATAGGAAAGGGGCAAAGCCAGTCCTGGGGAAGGGGCAGAGCCAGTCTTGGGGAAGGGGTTCACCCCAGGGTGAGGGGATGGGTACCGAGCTGCTAGGGACGCATTCCCTTCTGTGCCCACAGCTCAGGGAGCAGGCATGGTGCTGCAGGAGGCCAAGGTCCACCTCATGGACACGGAGCTGTGCAACAGCAGCCCGTGGTATGCAGGGGCTGTTCATCCTGAAAACCTGTGTGCTGGGTACCCACAGGGCAGCATCGACACCTGCCAGGTAGGAGCCCCCAAACAGCCCAGCCTGTCCTGTGTCCCGGGGCTGCCCTTCCCTTTCCCATCTGTGGGTCCCTGTCCTGTGTCCCCTTGCCCCCAAGGCCTGGTCCTGCCCACAGAGTTCATCCAGCGCTCCTGGCAGACCCAAGGTGCGGATTTGACCCCAAAACATCTGTCCTTCACACATCTGGGACCACGGAGCATTGTTTGGAGAGCCTCTGACCTGCTCCCAGCCGAGGAGTGAATTCTGGGAATGCAAATCTGGCAGGGGCAGGGAGAGAGGAACCAGCCCTGGTGCTGGCAGCAGCCCCCCACAGCCCCTGAGCCCTCTCTCCTGGTGCAGGGGGACAGCGGGGGTCCCTTGGTCTGCAAGGACAACGAAGCTGACTATTTCTGGCTGGTGGGAATGAGCAGCTGGGGAAGAGGCTGTGACAGAGCCAGGCACCCTGGGATCTACACCTCCACTCAGCACTTCTACAACTGGATCCTGCTCCAGACAGGCCTGAGCCCAGCAGAAAGAGCTGGTCCAGCACCAGAGCCAGTTGTCACCTCGACCCCTGAGCAGCGTCTGAAACCAGTACCAGAGGAAGACATCAGCTTGACCCCTGAGCACAGCCAGAGACCAGCGCTGACATCCTCGGGCACGTTAATGCCCGTGGCATTCCCACACCAGATCCTGGTGCAATTCTGGAATCTGCTGCAGGAGTTCCTGCAGTTTCTGAAGGACAAAAAGGCTTGAGCGGCAGTGGGATGAGCAGGATCCAGGGCTACAGTGGACCATGGCATTTCCCGCTGGGCCAAAGGTAGCCTTGGGGCCAGAGACTTCTCTGTCCTGCCTGTGCTGCTCCACTGCGGCCACGCCGATGCTGACGTGACTGAGGTGTTGAAATAAAGTCTCTGTGTTCACCATTAAGCATGTTTTCAGCCCTGCTCAGTGCACCCGCAGGTTTGGAGAGTCCCTGCTCTGTCTGTCCATCTGCTGTGCTGTTCACATTCATTCTGCAGCCTTGAGAAGGCTCCAGTGCCCCTTCCAGTGCCTGAAGCAGGTTATAATAATGGAAAAGAGAGCCTTTTTGCATGGGCAGGTTGTGATAGGACAAGGAGGAATGGTTTACATCTAGAGGAGGGCAGATTTGGATGAGGAGTTTTGGGAAGGAGTTTTTACTCAGGGGGTGGTGAGGCCCTGCCACAGGTTGCCCAGGGAAGCTGTGTCTGCCCCATCCCTGGAAGTGTCCAAGGCCAGGTTGGACAGGGATTGGAGCAACCTGGTCTAGTGGAAAGTGTCCCTGCCCATGGGAGGGGTTGGAATGAGATGACCTTTAAGGTCCCTTTAAAACAAACCATTCAATGATTCCATGATTGTCTAAGTGTGTGTGTGTATACAGCTCTCTGGAATGCAGCATCTTGTGCGCACACACACACACAGACAAGAGCCATGGCGACATCCAACAAACTGGGACAGAACCAGCCCATGGGTGTGAACCCACCTGTGTCAGCTACAGGGACCTGGAAGGAGAAACCTCCTGTGCTCAGTTGCCCATGGGATCTGGCTGCTCCAGTGCAGAACGGGGACGGGAACCCAGGAACGTTGCAGCAGTGGTCATGGGTGGACAGAGGTAGCACCAGCTCATCTGTGAGCAAGCAGGGCTGGCCCATGGCCTTATATCACGTTGCACCTGCCTCCTTACAACAGCAGTGCAGGGAGGATGCCAGCTCACAGCTTTGTAAAAAATATCCTTTAGTTTTTGCTTTCTGCAGCAGGTACCACTACAGCATCTGGGCAGGATCCTTTCTGCAGGTCTGAGATGGCTCACCTCTCCTAGACAGCTTTGTCCTGAAGGAGCAGCAGGAATGAGCAACGATCCATGTAGAATTAAGTGGATTCTCCCGCCCCTCCCCTGAGGGAAATGTGCAGTGGTGAGGGCTGAGCCAATGAACATCTTGCCCAGATAGGCTCCCACAAGAAGGGAAGAGGTCCAACTACCCATTACCACAGCTCTAGGGCATGAGAAACATTACTGTCCTCTGTGCAGGCCCCAGAAATCCAGAGCCAAGGGAAAACCAGGCTCAGGGTCTAGGCCTAGGCAGATGGGGGTTCCTCTTCTGTGCAGCTCTTTCCTTTATCTGACAAATCATTGCTTGTCTTCTGCAGATCAAAGCTCTGGAAAGGAGCAGGACAAGGAACTGCTGAGAAGTGACAGAGGCTGCAACAACTCTGTCTGCTGTGGCTCTTTTAGACTCTGCCTAGGGCAGTTAGAGCTCTTCTGAGGGTTCCCATTTCTAGCCTCCCAGCCCAGACATGAGCAGCACACAAAGCCCCCAGGATCACCAGCAGAGGGCAAAGCTTCCAGTGCTGCACAGTTCCTCCCCTTTCCCACAGGGGAAAAAGGGCAGAACTGCTCATCTGTTAGGACAGAGCTGGAACAGAGCCTTCCTTACCTCCAGCTCCCGCAGGACCTCATCCATGAAGTCTCCCGAGTGCTGTTTGTAAGCCACGGCCAGTCTGATGGCATCATTGAAGAGCTGGTAGGAAGGACAAGACTCATCACTCACAGGATGGGACACATGGACACTGGATTTCTGTAGCAGATTGAGACTGTTCCCACATCCCAAGGGAAAAAAAAACCTTCCGCAACTCTCCATAGCCACCAGACTCTTACGTGGAGCTGAAATGATGGATCATTTCCTGCTCTCTGTGCCCACAGCAGCTCCCATGTACCTGGGCTGCCAAAGGGCCTCACGGGCACCAAGTCCAGCAGTCAAAACAGCCCATCTCACCTTCACCACGTTGGTGCCATCAGCAGCAGACACGAAGTAAAAGGGCAAACTCAACTTCCGGGCAAAATTGAAGCTTTTCTGGGTCACCTTCATATCCGCTGAGGCATACAAAGAAGACATGGTCAGTCAGACACGGCAGGAGGTCCAGAAGGTGGGTGTCTTCTGGGTGCCATGTCTGCCACTGCTGACCCAGACAAGCCACAGCCCCAGTGACAGCAATCAGGAATGGCTGGCTGGCATTCCCCATGGGAGGGAACCTTCCAGCCTCCTGCAGAGCCAGATGAACAGTTTTGTCAGCAGGTACACTGAGATACCTCAGCACAGAGGAGTCTGTGCAGGCTGAAGGAGCAGCACCAAGGCCATTCCTGACTGATCCAGGGAAGCCACAGAAAAGCTTTTGGCTCCTTTTGCTGCCATTTTTGACAGCTGCTGCTCCAACCACTTTTGAGTTCTTGCTGGATAGATGGTGTGGTGTTTTGTTCCCAAAACCGTGAGTGTTTTTAACATCGGAGATTGGACCCCTCAGAGGTTGTGTGGTCGGGGGGTGTCGAGGGTGGGTGTGGCCAAAGTGACGTGTGTCCTGAGTGATTCTGGAAGTTTTACATCAAGTCCACAGAGCCAATCCGATGGTCGAAGGTGATGACAGGCCAAGTTTGGGCCAATTGGAGGTGCTTTCTCTGTGAAAACATATTTAAGAAAAATTCAAAACAAAGCACACCCTTCTTTCACTTCTTTGTAGTTGGAGGAGGAGGAGGTGGAGGTGAAAAATGGAGGGAGAACAGGAGCGCCAAGGTCAGTGAAGAAGGTGGGGAGGAAACCCCCGAAAGGGAGAACAAGCTCGGGGGGGGTCTAGGGGGGGGGGAAGAGTGAGGGGGACCCCGGAAGGGGGGGATTTTTTCCCATATTATTCGCCAAAGGTGTAAGCAATTTTGTTGGGGGCGGGGTTTTTTTTTGTAAAGTTTTGCCAAAGTTTTTACCAGGAGACCGGCGGGGGGGGGGGGCAGGGCTTTACAGCTGTAATTAAAAAAAGGGGGGGGGGGGGAAGCCCAAGCAAAAAACAAGACAAGGAAGCGACGACCGGAGGGGGGAAGAGAGAGAGAAAGGGGTGAGGGACAAGCCCCCGGAAGGGGAAGGGGGTGAAAGGGTAAGGGGGGGGTGAAAATAAAGTTTTTTTCTTCCCTCTGTTAGGTAATTAAATTTTCTTTAGCTCTCAAAAATTTTAGTGTGTTTGAGAGGGTAATTTCTTTAAGAGGTCCAGGGGTTCTATTGTTGGTTGTGGGGGGTTTGCCAAAAGGAGTTTACAGGGCGTGTGTGGGGGTGCGGGGGGGCGGGCCACTCAAGTTTTCCCCCCGCAAGGGAAAGTTTCGGGATCTGGAAAAATTAAAAAATAAAAAAACGAGTGGGGGGGGGGGGGGTGAAAGGGGGAGAAGAAGGGAAGAAGGGGGGGGCCAGGAAAACCAAAGCCCGCACCCCCCAAACCCACCCCAAGGGGGGAGCAAAAGGGAACAGGCCCAAGGTAAACCAAAGCCCCAGGAAAGCCCTGAAGAACACCCAGGAGGCCCCCATGGAAAGACCGTGCAATTTGGCGGGCGGAGTTCGCCAAAAAGTTCCAAAGACCGTGGGAAGGACCCCAAGTAAGAACTCTTTCCTGATTGACGACCAAAAACCCCTCAACTGCCTGTGTGTGTTGTGGTTTGGAAAGAGGAAAAAGGGGGGGTGGTGCAGAGATGTCTTAAGAGGGTGGGGGTGAGAGAAAGAAACTGTCTGGAGAGAGAGAGAAATAAGTAGAGATAAAAGTATTTGTAGTAGAAGAATTGTGGTGATGAGTAAATTTGAGAATTGCTCTGTGGACTGAAAAGAGACCCAACCTGCCCCACCACGGTTGTTGACTGTAAAGGAGGAAAGGGGGTGAATACTATAGGTTTAAGAGGGAGGGGGAGTGAAAAAACTGTATGAAAAGTTTATTTTTGTGATTTATCCTCAACTCTGTTAGGTAATTAAAATTTTTGCAACTTTAAGCTTGAGCTGTGCTCTTTGTGCCTTGCAATGTTGTCGAAAAAACCATGACAAATGGGCAGTGTGGTAGGGACAGAACTGGAAGAACATCACTTGAATAAAACTGAAATTGATCAAATTTGCATCTTTCATCACTAGTGATGCAGGACAAGCCCCTATAAGACAGCAGGTGAGGTCAGCACAGGACCCAACCCCGGGGGACTCAGGAAATTCTCTGGACCCAACAGACAAGGGACATTTGTTGTCAGTCAGGACAGGAGTGAATCCCACCACAACCCTGGCAAGTCGGGAGCAAAGGTACACTCACCATCAATCTTGTTGGCCACTACAATGCATGGAATCTCTGGGCGGAATTCTCTCAGCTCCTTGTACCAGCTGTTTAGGTTCTTGTAGGTGACCTTCCGCTGCACATCAAACACCTTCCAAAAGAGAATCACCTATCCCGGGGCCAGCCCAGGACAGCTCTGACTGGTCCAGGACAGCTCTGCCTGACCCAGGACAGCTCTGCCCAGTCTGTGGGGCCAACCCATGACAGCTCCAACCAACAGAAGGACAGAATCCAGAATGTTGCCCGGGAAGACATGACAAAGGGAACTGGGTGTTACTAGAAAGGATGAAAGGGACAGTATCCCCAAGCCCAGACAGCAGGAAACAGCCCCTTGATGTCTCAGCCCACTGTCACTGTGTCCTGTGACAAGTCCCTGCCACCCACACAGGGAGCTGGCACTGGGAACAGTCTGTGCCAAGCAGGGTCAGATGTGGCCTCCTCTGTTTTGACAACTAAACCACCAGTGAAAATGACTGGTGCTCCCAAGTGGCAAGGAACAGTGAAAAGTGAGAGCGACAGGACAAACCAGGAGATCAGAGCAGGTGAGGAGCCAACAAAACTGGGAACAGGGGCAAACATGAGGACATTGAGAAGATAGCAGGGCTAGGGGATAGAGGAAAGTGTTATGAGGAGAGACAGACCAGACCTAAGCAGGTCCATCTACAGGGGGTTTATCTGGTGAGACAAGAAAGAACAATCTAGGAAAGTTTTTTAAACCACTGGAAGAGACAAGAAACACACAGCAGTGTAACCGTAAAAGTAACACAAAGGCCAAGTGTCATTGAGACCATTCAGAGCCCAAATTCCACAGATCCCAGCTGAGACTTCCTCACCATGATGCAGGCGTGGGCCTGGTGGTAGTAGGAGGCATGCATGCTCCGAAACCGTTCCTGGCCCGCTGTGTCCCAGAAGTCTGTAACGCAAAACCAGCTCAGAATGACACAACTCACTGAGCCCTTTTTTCGTCACAACTTACACCCAGGAGGCAAACCCCAGCCCACCTGCTCAGGGACACAAACTGGGTTTTACCTCACCAATCTGAAACACTCCAGGGTTAAGAAATTGTGCCAAACTGGGACCTTTCCTTAGCTGAGCTCAGCTGTGGGCTGTGCTGGCACTGGCCATCAACAAAGGAGGAGCCACCAGTGACACAAGTCGTATGGGACAGCAGGACCAAGACAGGCAGAAGTGCAAAGAGCAGTAGCAATGTCTGACACTCTGTCACTAGGGATGACAATGGGAAACTACCTAAAGCTCCAGAAATGGCTGGACACTGCTGATTTCTGAGCCAGTGATGGTCAGCCGGGGCCCTGACGTGGGAAATGCTCCAGCTCCTCTCGCAGACAGCTGACTCTGCTCTCCCAGGGGCAGGACTCATTCTGAAGTGCAGAAGATAAGTCAGCCAAAGGCAGACATGTCCCAGTCCATGAAGTTCTGTGTATGCCAGATATCATGGGGCAAACTTAAGACACCACAGTGCCTTTTGCTGTTGGTGCAGCTTGGGTGGAGATCCCCCACCTCTCACTGAGTTTGTAGGCTCACATCTGAGTCTGGTTTGACGTATAAATTTGCACAGCTTCAGTTAAGCATCTCTATGTAGTCACACCTCTTGTCAGCTGGACTCAAGCATGGCGATGTATTCAAAGCCAGTTTCTATAAGGATTCCTTTGCACTGATGCTGTCTGACTGGACACTGTGTCAGACCTGTTGGATAGTGACTCTTAAACTGCCCAAATACAAACAGGCCGCCATCAGAACACATTTGCATTCACTGTCCGTGTCACAACAAAGATGTTAAACGGTGCCAGCCCCAAACCTGACCCCGAGGGACCCCTGAGAGGCCCCACTTGCCCAGGTCTCCACATGGACAACGAGCCACGACCAGTGACTGCATGCGGTCATCTAGACCATTCTTCATCTCATGTCTGTCTACCCATCTATCCAATCCCTGTCTCTCCAGCTCAGAGCCCAGGATGTCGCGGAGACAGTGCCCAACGCTTTGCCAAGCCCGGGAGGATGACGGCAGTCACTTTGCCCCATCCACCAATGCTGCAGCCCTGTTACAGATGGGCACCTGATTTGTCAGGCTGCTGTAGTCTATCAAAACACCTAACCAAGATCCAGAGCAAAGGGATCTCCACTTCCCAGCTGTTCCCTCTGCCATGGTACCGCCTGTCCCCGGGAACACCGCATGCCCCCTGGGCTGGCTCCACTCACCCACGCGGACGTCCTGCCCGCCCACCCGGGCGCGGTGCTGGTACAGCGTCAGGGCGAACGTGGAGACCTGCTGAGGGCGGCTGCGGCGCATTAAGGAACCCACGGAAAGGCACAGACCCCGCTCCGCCGCGACCACCGGGCCAGGCCGACACCGCTTCCCGTCGTGCCTGCACCGCTCCCCCGCTCCCAAGGATACAAGCCGTCGAGCAGGAACCGCTCCAGCAGCCTGCGGAGAGAGCACGCGCCGCCGTGAGGCTGCGGGACCCGCCACTGTCTCGGCCCATTCCCGCGGGGCCTCCCGCGCCCCACGCACTTGGACTTGCCCACGGCGCTGTCGCCCAGACAGATGATCTTCACCGTCTCCTCACCGCCAGCCGCGGCCTCATCCCCGGCCCCATCTGGGGCTTCCTCGCGGGCGCCGTCCCGACCGCGCTCCTCCGCCGCCGTCGCCATGGCAGCGCCTGCGCGTCTACGCTGCTGCGCGACGAGTCCCGGCCGCGCCCCTTCCCGGCCCCCGTCTCTCCCCAGGCCTCGCCCCCGCCACCCCTCGGACCGCGCCTCCCTCCGGCCCGAGGCCTTCTGACCTCCGCCCTCTCTGCGCCGGCGCGTCGGGCTCGCGCTCCTGCGCCCCTGCGCCCCGGCCATGGCGGTGCCGCGCGGTGGCGCGCGGCGGCTGCAGTTGACGCTCGCGCTGCTCAAGCCGGACGCCGCGGCCCATCCGCTCGTGCACGAGGTGAGCGATGGCCGGGCGGGGCAGGGCAGGGCACGGGACGGCACTCCTCGCCACGGCTCGCCCCTCTAGCGCTGCCTCTTCCCGCAGGCCGTGCACGCCGCCATCCTCCGTCACCGGTTCCTCATTGTCCGTGCCAAGGAGTTGCGGTGCGGCCCGGAGCAGAGCCGCCGCTTCTACCGGGAGCATGCAGGTACGAGCGGGGCTCAGGGGCTGCTGGAGCGGGGTGCTGGCTCGGGCCGGTGCCCACTTGGCCCGTGTCTCTCCGTAGGGCGTTTCTTTTACCAGCGGCTGGTGGAGTTCATGGCCAGGTACCTGCCGCGGGTGTGCGGGGCGCGGGGAAACCCCTCGCTGCAGGTGACCCATGTGTGGAGGGGCTCGCTGGGATGTGCGGAGGTGGGAGGCTCTGGCCGTGGGGGTAGGAATGTCGGGATCCTACCCTACTGTTACAGCAGCGGTACCTGGTGAGTGGCACCCCCGAAGGTGGTGGATGTCGTCATTTAGAATAGGTCACCAGTGCCATCACCGTGGCCTCGCTGCCGTGGTAGGTTCGTGCCCCTCCCCATGGTCTGGCGGGAGGTCCCCATGGTGCTGCAGGAGGCCAAGGTCCACCTCATGGACACGGAGCTGTGCAACAGCAGCCCGTGGTACGCAGGGGCTGTTCATCCTGAAAACCTGTGTGCTGGGTACCCACAGGGCAGCATTGACACCTGCCAGGTAGGAGCTACCAAACACAGCCCACGCAGGGCAGGCCAGGGCCTGGCGTGACACCCCATGGCAGCCATAGTGTGCAGGTTTGTAAGGATGAATAACCTGTTTGTAACGAGCTCTTTGTAATCTTTTGTTGTGCTCTTCCTTGCCTCAGTGGCCCCATGTGGGCTTACATCCTGGCCCACGAGAATGCTGTCCCTCTCTGGAGATCCCTGATGGGACCCACTAAAGTGTTCCGAGCCCGACACAGTAATCCAGACACCATCCGAGGTGCCTATGGCCTCACGGACACCAGGAACACCACCCATGGCTCAGGTAGGCCTGGCGTTCTTGGATGGCTCTTGGGGAGGCAAGAATGATGGTGCTTTGTCTGCCTTTGCTTTAGTTCTGGAGCTCCGAGTGAATGATTTGTTCCCTTCTGCAGACCCCATGCACACCTGGCCAGGTGCAGCCAACCCAGGTGCCTTTGGAGTCCAGCACGTTTGTGGTGGCAAACTGGCATCTCTCTCCCATTGCCTTTTCCTCTTTTTTTTGACAGACTCACCTGCCTCAGCCAGCAGAGAAATTGCCTTTTTCTTCCCTGAGTTCGATGAGCAGCGCTGGTACGAGCAGGACGAGCCCCAGCTCCGCCGTGGGCAGCTGTACTACAGCTCCGAGGAGCGCGTGCACCGTGTGCTCAGGGTGGAGGAGGCAGAGGTGACCTGAGTTACCTGTGGTAGGGTTTGGTTTGCTGACCTGGCAGCACCTGTGGGCAGCACCTGTGTCCTCTTGGGGCACCAGATACAGAATTGTGCTGTGTTTTAGGGAGTGTTGGAGAGGGAAAGCCACGAGATTACGTTGCCTGAGATTACGTTGTGTTATCTGGGATCACGTTATTGGTGTAACAGGCAGATGCTGGGGTGCTATAGGAAGAATTCTCGCAGCACTGCTTGTGCTGGTAGTCTGGCCATGCAGCTCACTGGCCCCCTAAGTTTGGCTGGGTGCGAGCAGGACAGGGGAGTTGGTCAAGGGCCAGGTGAAGGGTGGGTTGCTTGTTCCAGTTGGAATTGGCCTGGATTTGCTTATGGGAAGCCTCAGGTTCTGCCTGCTGGCTGTTCCCACAGTGCGTTGGAGAGAAAAGAAGGAAAAAGAGCATGAAGAAAGGCATCAGCAGGGCAAGATGAACTGTCCTGTCGTCACTCACCTGCGGCTGGGCTGGGAAATGAGGAGCTTTGCCAATAGCTTTTCATGTGAGACCTTGTGACAAAACACCTTAGGGCAGCTTGGAGCCCCCAGCATCCATAGCCTCACTGTGTGCCGGGGCAGTTCAGTGTCCTTGGGAAATGGGATCGACAAAGCCATTGAATTATCCAGCTATGTGATGGAATGATGACAGGGTGGTGCAGGAGGGCTTGGTTGGGAGGTACAGAGCTAGATCCTGGCAGGCTGATTTGTGTTTCTCTCTGTGATGCCACGTGACATGTGTTACTGGATGGGGTTTCAGTCCATTCAAGCTGTCCCCCTTCAGGCCCCTTACAGTGCGGCCGTTTTAGTTACAGTGCCTTGTTGTACTGAGGGAATTTCCTTTGGGCAATCCCGAATGCTCAGGCTGGGGAAGGTATGCTGTGCTGTGCTTGGGACAGGAAAGCTGAGCCAAGATTCACCAGTGCCCTGGTATGTTGCAGACCCAAGGCAGGGACTCTCTAGGTGCTTCCAGAACTCTGTGAGGTGTTGGATAGTGACTGACAATGCTCCTTTGTGGAAAGCACTGCCCAGAGCTGCCATGGTTAAACTCATCTGTGTTTGTGTTCCCTCCTCCTCCTGCCTGGGACCAAATGGTTGTTGTTCTGTTCCAGGTACAGATCCAGGGATCTGCAGGACATCACTGCTGTCCCTGTCCTCAGCAGTGTCCAGACTATATCTGCTCAGGATCCTGTGTGTCTTCACACAGGTCTGAGAGCTGCTGTCCCTAGTGCTGTTGAAACTTTATTGATGTTTCGTCAGTTGGCATTTTTTTGATTCCTGGAGGTTTTGCTCAGATATGCGTGTTTTTCTTGTAACTATTAAACTTTACTATTTTTCACCTTTCTTCTTTTATGTTGTGCTTTCCTTTTCGGATATTCCTTGGGAATGTCATTAACTGATAATTCTTGGCTCGCACTTCCCATTTTTAAAATGTTTTTTCCTACTCACTTGCCATGGTTACATTCGGAAAAAGGGCTCCTTTGAACATTACCAGTGCAGAGAACTCTGACTCAGTAGGATTGTCACAGAGTGACAGCACCTCACAGCCACCATGATTCAGGTACCTGCTGGGTGTCACCTTGACATTGCCCTGGCCCTGAGGCTATACCTGAGCATAGGTGCTCAGACTGGGCAGCCTACTGCCCCACACAGAGGGTTTATTGTGCAAATCTAAAGCTGTTCAGGAAACTTTATCAGAGACCTGAGGCATCTAACTTGGTGTTAGATGCTGGAGATGTTGTCAAAACTGATTTTTGGTCTCCAAGGAACCCTTACAGAGTGTCACAAATAGCTGCTTTGAGGGCTCTTAGCAAAGTGGATTTGTTTTGTTTTGGTTTTTTCGTTTTCTTTTTCCCCTCCTTGTAAGTACCTGGTAAATGATTTTTCACTTTTCCAATGGTGCTTGCCCCATCCTGAGCTGCATGGGCCTGGCACTGATGGCAAAATGGCAAAATAAAGTTAGGAACAAGGCTACAGGTCCAGGATTCTGTCTTTATTTTCTAGATGCCGTGTGCTGAGTTTGGCAGAGGAGATGGTGCAGCTGTGCTACTGCCGGGGAACTCTGTGAAGGCAAATTCATGTGATGCCAGACATGTGCTGGCCCTGAGCATGGCCACAAGCTCTGCCTTGGGGCTGTGCAAGATCTTGAGTCAGGCCCTGTGCAGAACAAGGGCAGTGCCTTGGACTGAAAACCTGGCCTGGGCAGAGGGGCTGTCACACCATCCACCTTCTCCACATGCCTTGGTTTGAAATCTGATGTCTGCTGGGTTTCCCCAGGCTGCCAAGGAGGTTCTGCAGCACTTTGTACATTAACACAGCAGCTTGCACAGGCCACCCATGGCCTCAGTGCTGCAGTCAGACAGAGAGGTCTCAGCACTGAGCTATGAGCTGGTGGCACTGAACTCACCAGAAATGCTTTGCTTTATGGCCTGAAAAATTTCCCTGTGCAGCTGTTGTGTGTGGTGTGGCTCTGGGTGACAGTGGCTGAGGACTGGCTGGGGACATGGGGCTACTGCTGCTGCCTCAGTCACCTCTTCTGGTGGGGGGTATGCAGCTGGGTGCAAGCTCAAATGATTGTGTGGCTGTGGGAGCAATGGCCAAATCTGCAGGTGTGTACATGAGACACAGCAGTGTCCAGCATTGTGGCAGAGCCAGGAGCAGGGGCTCACTGGGGCAAGGGAGATGACACAGGCAGGTCACGCCTGCAGTCACACAGCCTGCATTGGCTGGACCCAAACATGCTTATCTGTAGCTCTGTTACCAAGACATACCCAGCAATAACCAATCTGTTCCCAAAGAAACGCACTGGAGAGTCAGAACTGGCACTAGGAGGCACACAGCCTTGTTGGGAGCAGTTTGCCATTTCTTAGAGCACAACACATGCTGATTTTATTCTTCAGGGAAAGAAATGTTTCTGTAACCCACCTGCTGGGTTGAGCTGTTGCTCCTACCCAGACAGGCTGTGAGCCCCTCAGCCCTAATGGCTATATGCCCTTCTGGGTTCTAAAAAATCATTGAAACATCCTCAGTCCAGTGTCACTGGGCACATCAGAGTCTGCCCAATGAACCCCTTTCTCCTCCCTGGAAGGGGACAGCAGGAAACACAGCGGGAACTGCACAAGGAAAACAGACTGTGGAAATTACCTCAGAGAAACAAAAAAACCAAACAAAAACCCCAAAGCCAATCAACCAGAAACCCAAACCAGAAACCTCTGGAAAAATTACATTAAAATTGGTAATTTTTAACCTGAATCTCAATGCACCTTTCCTGTGACAGACAGACACAGCCTGTGGGTTTTCCTGGGATCAAACACTGAGCAGGAAAGCTGCACTCCTGCCCAGGTAGTACAGGCTTGGTCAACTGCTGGATGGTCCAGAACTCACCTGCAAACCACACTGAACTCTTAAAGTTTCAGTGCCACACTGGGGGCCTCTGCACCCACTACTGGCAGTGGCAGTGACTGGGCTGTGCTCCCACAGCCCCTTAGGTGCTGTTCTACTCAGCTGTTCCTGGTTTATTCCTGCTGTGATGGTACCTGCATCTCACAGAGGAACAACTCCCTTAAGGGGCACAAAGACCAGGTTCACATTTTTGTGCTCCATGCTGCAAACATGGCTCATCCTAGAAATGGAAACCCTTCCTGGGAACAAAGGCACTTTTGGCTTTCCCAGTGTTCTTTTCCCTGACCCCTGACTAGGATGAGATCCAGGGCCACAGCAACTGAAGAAGGTCCCACAGCTCACATCTCTTTTGCCTTGCCTGGACTAGATTTGGTATTTCTTTCTGGAATTGCCCCACTGGAAACAGGACACACTCCTGCAGGCTTGCTGGCTGAGAGGTGGGGCAGCCTAGATAGAAGAGATGGGACACCTTATATTGCGCTCATTTGCTCTTAAACCATCCTACCTTTCCCACCTGGAAGTGGATGGGAATCAAAATCCTCTTGGGCATAAGACAAAACATTCCCTCCAACACTGCCAGTTTGCTCCTTGATACTTCTCTGAATACAGGTTATTTCTCTGGATACACCAAGCTGAGCCAAATGAAGCTGATAGCATGGAAAAGGCTGAAGCAGAGACAGGAAAAAGTTTGGAAGGAAGCAGTTTGCACAATGCTCATTTCATTGCAGAAGCTTCACATAATTTGCTGGGAAGAGGCCGACTCTGCCATGGCACTGTCCCCGCCACCAGCCTTCATCCACCTTCTCAATGTGTGTGATTGTGTCATCAGGATCAAAAGAAATCTCATCATCTCCATCTGCAAAAATTGTCAAGAAAAGACAGTCACAACACAAAGAGAACCCCCAGATGGACTGGGTTCACATTCCTCCTCCCACCTCCCCCAGGCAGGAAAAGACTGAACAAGTACTCTGATAACCCCGAAGAGTTTACCTCACTGAACCCCCATCCAACAGCACAGATAAAGCAGAGAAAGAGCAAGACCTCACAGGAGAAAGATGGAGTTTCTCCATTCCTGTCCTGGTTTGGGCCAGGACAAGGCTGATTTTTAGCAGTAGCTGGGAGGGGCCATGGCCAAGAAATGGGGTTATTCTATACCACCTCATGTCATGCCAGGGGTTCAGGGAAAGGGACTCGATTCTGAGGAAAATGGGGTTCCTTTGGGTTGAGAAAATGTGGTGGAGGGAGCCATCCAATATTGTCTATTGTTGGGTGTTTTCCCATGTGAATAATTGATTAATATATAATTTTCTTACACTTTTGTTACTAACATTGTTGCTGTTACTATTTGCTTTCTTATTGCTGTTTCCAGTAAATTGTTCTTATCTCAACCTGTGATCTTTGCCCTTTTGTGCCTCCAGTTTGAGAGGGGAAGCAATACTTTTTTTTTACTCAAAGTACTAAATTGGAGAATACCATTCCTAGACCATGACAGTTCCCAGGCCAGGTCTCATTCTGCTTCCCAGGAAGATGAAACTTACACCACCAAGTCACAATCTTTTCCCCACTGCTGATGTCCCCATTGCTCAGTCCTGGCTGGGGCACAGCACCTTCCCCTAAGCCCTGATGGCAGACCTACCTCCTTGGTAATCGTAGAGAGCCACTGCGCAGATCCCGGCATTCTGCCCCTCATAAATCCTGTCCATGTTCCCTGCAGAATACAGGACAGACAGATGAGACAGACGCTGAAGCAGCCACACAGTCCTGCTCAATGCCACCCTCCAGCCCAGCTTTGGGGAAGCATATCCAAACCCTGTCAACAAGGAGAGGTGCACCACAGCCCAAAGCAACATGTGACTTCCCTTCTTCAAGGAGAGAGGTGGGTCCTGATGTTTCATGCTCCTCTCCCAAGAAAAAGGTTGGGCATAACTCCAACTTCTTCACTTGCCATCTCCAGTACCAGCAAAGTTGTGATGGCAGCACTGACAGGGGCCCATGCAGTTTGCTCCTGTGCTTGGACAAAAGCTATCTGCACTTCTCACACCAGGAGATTCCATCAGACCAGGTCTTAGAAACACCAGCCATGTGAGGAATAGGCTGAACCAGAGGCACCCTCAGCTCCTAGTGCGGCACTGGCAGCCACTTGCCAGGAAACTGCAACAAGAGCATTGGTCCACATCCAGCTTCTCCCAAGCCTGTGACAACCTCCTGCCCAGACCCCAATCCAGCAGATCCCTGCTATCTGGTCCAGCGCCCCACGCAGCTCATTGGCACCTTAGAGCTGGACAGGGAGTAGGACACAGCCAAGTCTCCACCATCTGGAGCTGCAATCCTGACCACAGTAGATTTCAGTATAAAAATTCCCTCTGGACTTTGTCCCATACATCCAGTGAGGTGAGTGGACAGGTACAAGCTCCCCAAGACATGGGCTCTCCATCAGTACTCACCCAGGTGGGGCTGGCTCCCTCTGGGCTCCTGAGGAAGGATCACCTCATAGTCTTCACCTCCATCTCCTCCAAAGTCATAGGTGGCATCCAGCTTTCCCAGTGGGGCTGGCAGCTCCTCATAGTCAGCACCTCCACTGGTAATGTCACAGTAGTCAGAGGGCTCTGGCAGCTCCTCATAGTCTCCACCAACATCCAAACTTATATGGTAGATGGGCTGACCCTGGCTGGGGACCTTGCACAGCTCTGCACCCAGATCTGCTGGCCTTGGTGGCAAAGTGGGTGGTACTTCTTCATTCTCCCTTTTGGCCTCCTGCCACGAGGTGAGAAAGTGACAGGAAAGTCAACTGCAAAGCACCCACCACAGGCAGCTCTTCCCTGACTCCTAGCACCTGACACAAGGCAGCCCCTTTACTGCTGCCAGGACACAAAGGGAGCATCATCTTCTGCACGCCAGGGAAACAGCTGAGCTACTCAGGCGCTACTTGGGCCATGCTGAACCAGCATGTGGGATTGCTCTGGAGACCCTCAGGGCTCATGTGCTTGAGCTCTGTTCATACTTCACTACAGCCCATGGTTCTACCACTGCACTGACCCACTCCCAGAGCTTGTCCTATGGGGTCAGGTGCTATGCAGCCATTTCCCATCCCCATCCGAATGCCCCCCCCCTTATCCTTCCAAAGCCTCTCACACACTGTGGCTGTGCTCCACTTCTTCCTGTAGGGCTGCCCATAAAGCACAGCTCCTTTCAGGTGTAGTCCCCTCTGCCTGCTCCCCTTCCCAGCTCTCCCAGGCTGCCCGGGCACCTGCTCTCCTGCTGACACGGGCCAGTCTCCAGCAGTGCTGCTGGGTACTCTTGCTGGCATGGCTGGAGGGGCTGCCCCAGTGTGTTCCTTCTCTCTCGATGGGACTTCCTGCCAGAGAAAAGCCATCAGACTGCTCAGTCCCTTTTGATGAGTCCAGAACAACGGCTGTTCACATTCCCAACAGAGCAGCTCAGAACATTTTCCTCCACCTACAGACCTGCTCTGGGCCTGGGCACTCGCAAGCTGGTGACAATAGGAGGGCAGCCCCGAAGAGGAGCATCTTTGGGAGGGGACTTCACTGTTAACACCCCTCTGCCCTCTGAGTGCAGCAAGTGCACCAGGTGGGAAGGCAGGTAAACACAGGGGTTGGGTGCCCATCTCCAAACATCTCCAGTTTGCTGGGATGCATCCCACATACAGACTGCTGGGATGGCAGTGCTGGGGAGGAGTAACCACACTGTTTGCCAGGCACCGGAGGCAAAAGGAGCTGAGGGTAAAGCACAGGGGCCATGGTTGGGTGCAGGTACGTCCTGATCCGTGTGCTGAAAAGGAAAGTCCAGTGACAACTGTGAAGCCCAGTGGCCATTCTTGGCAGATGCAGGGAAGTAGTTTAGGCAGGAGGTTACCCTCAAGAGACCATATAGAAGGACATGGAGTTGTGTGGCTCTGAGGAAAAGTCTCTCATGAGCCTTGGAGGACACAGCAAAACGGTCCTGGCTCACCTGCTGCCGAGCCACCTGGTGCTCCCGGGCCTGCCGCCTCACCCGCTCCTCCTCTGCCTGCCTTCTCTCCTCCTCTGCCAACTTGGCCATGTGTTCAAACCGTGACCGCAGGCTGCTGGTGCCACTGGAAGCTCCTGTGAGGACATAGCTGATTGACCCAGCCCTACATCTTCCTTCCACCACCCCAAGCATCCAGACCCAGACCTCTGCCTCTTCCAGAGAAACTTGCAGTGTAGCCACCTTCTCCTGCCCTCCAGCACAGGTTAAACCCCCATCCCACCACAGCACACACCTGCCAGCATGCTGCCACAGAGGGACTGTGAGGTCCCTTACAGCTTCCTAAGCCCAGGGCTGGTACTCGGGTGTCTCACCTGCCTCCAGGGGTCTTGTTTTCTCATAAGAGCAGGTGGGAGCTGCCATGTCATCAAAGCCAGCAGCACTCTGCAAGAGAAAGTGAAAGAATTGTTCAGCTTATTGGGCAAGGCCAGTGCTGGGTTTGGGTACTGATGACAGCAAGCTTTTTTCCCAGGTGTGTTTGTCCTCACCTGTACACCTGCCCTGGCCCAGGAGAGGCTGTTGGCTGCAGTCCCCTCTCCTGACACCTCCCTGCCCTGGGGATGTGCCTGCTGCCCCCAGACAAAGACACGGGTGCCCCTGCCTGAGAGGCGGCACTGAGAGCCAGAAAGGTGCTGTGGAACCCAGCGGGGGAGGCTGAGCAGCAGCACAGGACAGCAGGGGTGGGGGCACTCCCTGAACCACGGCAAAGAGCTGGGGTGATGCCTGGCAGGATGCCTGGCCATCTGCCTCTTCCCAAAGCCCAGGGACACTATGCATCCATCCCAGCACTCCCAGAGCATGAGGCCTGAGAGCACTTTCCTGCTGGATGCACAGCTCTCTCATCTGCAGTGTGTGTGCAGTGGCACAAGCTGGAAAACCAGCACCTGTGTGTGAACAGCTGCTGTGTGTGAACAGTCAGGAGGTATGGAGAGATGCTGAACCGGGAGTGGTATTAGTGGGGAGGTTGCAGGAAAACCAAAGTGAGATAGAGATGGCTTGAGGGTTTATCTGCTTTCATGAGAAAACTATTTTATGCAAAAAGGAATCAGCAGGTAGGACCCACTTTACAGCCTGACACTTTACACCAGGTGCTGCCTGCAGGTATCACAATTGGCTGACAATAGTGGCCGACTACCCCTGCAGCCATGGAGCCCTGACAGCAGCTCTGCTCTCCCTGCAGAAAACACACCTGAGCAGGCAAACCAGCCTGCAGGCTCAGAAGCAGGTGTCCACAGGTCACAGCAGAGGCCTGGACATGCTGTGTATATGACAGCATTTGTGTGAGCCTTAGTCTGACACTGAGTGTCCAGAACTTTACCAAAAGGGAGCTCACGCTGCCTGAGGGTCTGCTATGCTCAGCTCTGGTGTAGTGAATTCAGCATTTCTCCAGCACCTGAGGACCAGGCAATCAGAAACTTAGTTACTCGCCCAAATATCCTAATTTTTACCATGTTTGTTTATGCTTCAGTATTCTCAAAATGCACAAATTCATGTTCACTTTGAGCCAAACAAGAACTGCTTATCTCCTCTCTCCATCCTGCTTCCCAGATGACCCACAGCCCTTTTACCAAGTCCTCATCTGCTTTTGTATGTTGTTTTTGACCACATACAAGATGTGCCTTTTGTCAGTGCCTCTCCATTTGCTGTTGTTAATTTCACAGATAGTGCCAATCTCTTCCAAGGGCAGGACAACGTTCCCTCTCTGCTGCTGGCTCAGACTACACATGCAGCACAGACAGGACCATGTGGGTTGTTTCAGCGTGTTTATATCCTCCCCTGCTTCCTCAAGCTCCTGAGTACTGCGACATTGGTGCACAGCACTGCGCCCCACAGCAGAGAAAGTAAGTTTCAGGGAAGACACCCTCACTGCCTCTTCCAAATGCCCCAAAGCCCCAGGACTTGCATATTTTAGGCTATTCACATCCATGGAGATCATCACCCAGTGGCAGGACCCCCTTTGCTGACCAAGCCTTCAGGGCAGCCTGGAAACCACAGAATTAATCCCAGTGCCTGAGTTGTGACTGTAGATGAGGCTTTGCCTGGTGTAAGCCCAAACAGAAAACCCAAACCAGCCAACTGGGTGACCTCATGCATGGCAGATTGATCTATGCCAATCCCATCCTTGCTGGGGTTTGTCAAGGTGTGCAGGAAGATTTAGCACCTGAACAGACCATAAGCCACTCTTTGATAGGAGTGAAAAACCTGCAGAAGGTAACAAACAGCAGAGAAGTAGGGAGTTACAGACAACGCCATGAGGAATTCCCTGCATTATCGTCTCCCCAGGCTGCATCCCTCTGCACCCTCTGGTATTTTACACTCGGCCAGTTCCCTTTTGCCACACTGAGCACTGGGATCTCACCTCCACCTGGGGAATCTCAGCTGGGCAAAAAGCAGTGATTAGGAGGAAGCAATTGCAGCCTGCAGCAGTCTTACCTTGTCCACTCTATCCTTCTGGACCCCATAACGGCCTCCAAACCCTTTGGCATAGTCTGTATGGAAAAAATGTTATTTTATAGTATTTTATATTCTGTGTACACCTCTGACTTCAGCATGCTGCGACCAGTGTGCAGGGCTGTAGCCGCCAAACCTGAGTCCAAGGCACAGGGGTGAGAGGCCAGTCACCCCACTAGAGTGGAGCATGAAGTCAAAAATGCTGTACCCAAGGAATTCCTGGGATCTGCTCTGCCTCATTCCTCTATGCTCCCCTTTACAATGAGCTTATGGTTAGGAATGTCCCCCACAGAGAAAGCACAGCAGAGTCTGGGAATCCTGGTTCAGGGACTCATATTCCATGTCCCCCACTGATCCTAGCACACACCTACTCTGCCCTTGAGCTTTGGGGTTCACTGTGTCTCTGCTGCTCTGCAATGTACTGAACACATTCTGTTTTCAGCAGCTGGATCTCTTACTATAAACCACAAGCTATAGGTCTGTATGTGCTCCAAGGAAGCTGCTATCACCAACATTGCCTGACCTGTTTGGGATGCGTGGGGTTGCACTTCCTCCTGATGGTCCCAGCCAAGGGCATTCTTGTCCTGACGATCCTTCTGGACCCCAAATTTCCCACCAAAGCCCATAGAGTAGTCTTCAGCCACAGGGATCCAGATCAGGCCATGGAAGAGAACAGTCAAGGGAGGGAAGGAGACAAGTGGCAGCAATGTGAGTTCAGGCTGTTTTCACAGGTTTTTTGTGCCCAGGACTTAGAGATAGACATGGAACAAAGCCAGATTTCCCCACTGGTGCCACAGCAACAGCCCTCCCTCCTCCCTGGGATATGTCACCTGCTATTACCACCTTCCTGGGCTTCCCCTTCACTCTTCCTTTGGTGATATGCTGTCCAAGAGATCCCTATGCCCACAGAACTCTTCTGATCCTGTTCCTTTAGCCTGAAGTCTTTCCAGCAGCCACACACTGTGCAATGGCTTTCCTCTTCTGACCCATTGCCTTGCTGCAAGTAGTGGGCATCCAACAGCTCCCTGTAGCTCTTGCACTATTCATGCAGCAGATTGCAAAAGCCCTGCACAGTATCCCATAGTCCCAGTGGGCACAATCCCCAGCTCCAACCCTGACACTGCCTGCTCCCCAAGCTCAGCTAGCTCCCCCAGCTCCCCCACCTCCTCCAGCACCCCCAGTCCCTCCAGCTCACCCAGCTCCCTCAGTCTCCCCTGCTCCCCCAGATCTCCCACCTCACCCAGCTTCCCCAGCTCGCCTGGCTGCCATGGCTCACCTTTCTGAGAGTCATGCTTCTCTGTCTGGCTCTTGTAGTCAAATCCCACAGCTGCTTTGTCCACCTTATCCCTTTCCACTCCATAACGACCACCAAAGCCCTTGGAGTAATCTGAGGTGGTGTACAGAGTCAAATGCTGTCTCCAGCATGGGGCTGGTGAGGAGAGGATGGGGACCAGCACTGGGAAGGGCCACCAGGCAGAAGGGACAGCAGCAGAGATTATGGAAAACACGACAGAAAGTGAAGGATTGGAGGGGACAAAGTGGATGGCAGGGAGCACCATGGATGAGAGCCCACAGGAGTGGGGGCACAAGGCAAATGTGGGTCAGGGCACCAGGAGACACAGCAGACCAGGAGGAAAGGAAGAAAACAGATGTGCCAAGAACAGTGGGAGCTCAGTCACCCACAAAGGTAAAGCCAAGCAGGACCTGGGCACTGACAGCTGGGACATCACTCTCTCACCCACCTCCAGAGCCAGGATTTCAGCCTGTGGTCTGCCAGCCTTGGGAAAGGGCTGTGAGTAAGTACAGTGAGCCTTGGAAGTAGTACTAGAATGGCAAAAGGGCTTATGTTTGCTATACTGGGATCTCAGCTTCCACAAGGAAGCACCTGATCCTGGGGACTGCCACCAAGGCTGAACCCCCTTTCTGCAGACATGCTCCCACTCTTCCAACTGGCACATTGGCCATTGTGTGAGAGCGCAACACAGCTGCCTTGGGCCTCTCTTTTTCCTTCTCCAAACTAATGATCCATTAATGGCTTCAACCCCATTCAGCTGGTTTCTAAGGACCACCTGGTTATTCCTGGCTGATTCCTGAGACATTGCAGCCTCCATCCTGACTCCTGGCTGTACAGACTCCTCATTTCAGACACCTGCTGGCTTGGTGTCCAAATCCTGCTCTTCAGGAGCAAATCAGAGTCACCCTTCCCTGTTCCTTGATGCTATTCTCCCAGGTTTGCATTTCACAGGACTGAGCTAAGGCTTCTGCAACAACTTCAGCTGTACAATCCATGGAGACTGTGATCTAGAGAAATACACATAAGAACATTTCATATTCCAGAATGGATCTCTGTTTCATAGAAGCTCCGTCATTTAATGTGTAAGTCCCAAGAATTCTTAAACTTATTGTCACTAAACTATTATCCACCCATAGGGCTGTTATGAAATGGTTCTTTAAGAGAGCTGTTTTTGATAAACACAGATTTTATGACTGTTACCTTGCTGCTGGAGCTTCCAGCATGGGCACATTTTTATGACAAGCAATCAAAACACCCTATTTACGACATTTCCATTTCCTGAGCAATTTCTGTGGTTTCACACAGCCTGATGAATTTCTATGTCTACAATAATATGTTAATGTAGCACAACTGCATGTGATTCATTAAGATCAACCAAGAATGCCTCAAACCATTTCCCTTCTTTTATAGTTTCCTCTTAAAGGAACCTGATTTAGTTCTTTCCTTGGTAATTTCAGGTAATTCACATTTACCTGAAACAGCAACAGACCATGCTCTTTCATCTTCTCCTGAGTGCAGAATATTTTAAATACCATTTGTTTCGATTCTTGCACTGTTTTTTGAATTATCTGCAGAATTCTGCAGAAGTTTGGATACACTATTGGGTTTTGTTTCCATATCCAGTGCTGTACCTTTTCCTACAGGGTTGCTTTTCCAGCAATCACTTCTCAAGTGCTACAGTGCTTGGGCTTCCTCTGGAGCAGTTCTAAGAAGGGCTTTGAGAGAAGAGGGAGCACCAGCCATCCATCACAGGGTGGGGTTGTCTCCTCTGCTCAGCCAGGATGGGGTTTCTACCAAAGCAAAGCACAGAGACAAGCAGGATGTATGATACGAGGATGGTGACAGGACAGTGTGGGCCACAAGGCCGATGGACTGTGAACAGGAATCTGAAACAAATGACAGGAGACTGTGCCACAGACAACAGCATGGGATACTGGGACCAGAAGAGAAGCTGGGCAAAGGGTCAAGGGGCCACATGTGCCCACAGACTTGCCTTTCTGGGACGAGTGTTTCTCCACCTCACCCTTGTATTCAAAGCCCAGTGCCGACTGGAACGAGAAGAGGAGGACTGTCAATCATCCTGAGGACCAAGACAAGTCTCAGCCTCTCTCCCCTGGGGCCAGGCTGTTACCTGCTCCCTGTCTTGTGCTGCAGAATGCAGGGGCAAACACCCCAGCCCCCCCCCCCCCCCCCCCCCCAAGGCAAACACCACAAACACCTGCACAAACAGTGTTCTGCCTGGATGGGACAGGCCCAGCATATCAATGCATACCAGCCACCTCCACAAGTGCTCCACTTGTCATCAGTCATCAGTCACTGCCCTGCACACAGGTGACCTGTGCCTCAGCAAGACCATGGCACATGGCACACCCTGCACACCCGGAGCTTTGAAAACTAAGCCACAATCTGGCCTGCAACAGCGCTTTAGGGGCAGCACAGGTCACAGGTACATATTTACACAGCACTGTCCAACATACCTTGTCGGCTCGGTCCCGCTGCACTCCAAACTTGCCACCAAAGCCCTGGGCTGCATCTGTCTGGGAGGAGTGCTTCTCAACATCAGCAATGTATTCGTGTCCTACTGCACACTGAGAGGAGAGACAGTGTGACATGAGCATCCATGGTGGACAGACAGAGGGACCACAGCTGCTTCAACATGCTGCCAGCACACTCGCAGCCACGGTGTAACAGGTCCAAGCTGTAACAGGTCCAAGCTGATGGTGGCCATGCCCTCCACGTGGTCTTTGCCTGCACCTGCTCTGCTCTGAAGCCTGGGAGAAGCCTCAAGGGCTGTCATCTCACAAACCATCCCCACTGCCATCTCACTAAGCAAAGTGTGGGATGCTGAATACCAGCTGTCCTCAAAGGCTGGTGGAGTTGCATGGTGGATAATGACAGGGAAAACAAGAGAAAAGTGCAGGTAAGCACACACAGCCGAGAACTCCAGGCAGAGGTCTGGCACCCACTCCCTGTTTCTGTATCTGACAGTGAGGGCCAGCAACCTGGCCACAGGTCAGGCCAGGATCCTGCTCTCCCTGCTGGAGGTGCTGTGGCCAGGAACCACAGACACTCTAGGCCAAAGTGGAGCAGCTGTGTTCAGACCACTGGACCAGACTGAAGGTGTTTTAGTTGAGCAGCTTCTCGGCCTTTGTCCAGTTTCACTAGGATGCTGCAAGTGTTCAGCTTCTGGCCCTTCTGCTGAGGAGTGTGTGCAGTTCCTGACTACAACACCTCTGGCAGGGAGAGCAGGGAATTTTTCAGGGCAGTCTGTTTCTCACCCTGCCATCCTGGTATTGTTCAATCCCACAGTGGCCACACCTACTGAACTCTACTGCAATCTAATAATCTCACTTCTGAAAAAGAAGTATTAAATGCTGAAAGGTGCAGGAAAAAGCATTATGAGGATGATTATCACAAAACACAGACCAGATCTGATGTCTAGGGCTTTATCCTGAGGAGATACGAGGTCTGTAATGCAGAATATGAGCAGGGAATTATTATACATTAGTTCTCCAAGCACAAGTAGGGAGGCACCAGATTTATTTGTTATGCAGCAGGCTTGAACAGCCACCAAAAGTCCTTCACAGCTGAAGGTAGCATTACAAAGAAGTGGTAGAGATGAGTTATAGAAATGAATTCAAACAGATCCTGGAGACAGATTATGGGCTAGCTGGATATGTGTGAATCTGAGCAGCCATGCAAACTCTCCATTCTCTCCCTTCAGGGTCAGGCCAGAAAACAGGGATGCCCCTTCCTTTATGAGAAAAGCACTTTTCCACTGTGGCTCAAGGAAGCCTTCCACAGCTGTTACCTTATCCATTCGGTCTCGCTCTGTTCCAAATTTGCCCCCATAGCCATAGGATGCCTTGGGGCCAGTCTCCAGCTCCTTCTTCTTGATGACCTCATGCTCCTCTGAAACCTTGCTCCTCAGCTGATGTATGCTGGAGACAGAGACAGGGCAGCTCAGTGTGGGATTTTGCAGAACCATGCAGCAAGCTGGCACATCGCTGTGCCCCCGCACCAGCCAAAGCCCAGCACACAGCAGGACACACACGCAGCTGCCACCGTGCGCCTGTACTGGGCTCCCCTGGGTGCCAGGCACTGCGCTGTGCCTGAGAGGGCACCCCAGGATCTGCCAAGGGACCAGAGTAATGGGTTGAGGGGGGACATCCAGCCCCTCTGCTGCAACCCTGTTCAGGAATTCACCCCGGCTTTCTCGGGACCCCACACTTTCCTTTTTCTGCGTGCTGCACTGGGCACACTGTGGGGATGCGCTGGGCTGTCCCGAGGGAGCTGCTGCCGTGGATCAGCCCCGGGCAGGGAAAGGGCGGGGAAGCCTTTGCACCCGGAGCAGCCCCATGCGCAGGTATTCGCGCTGATCGTCCGCAGCGGTCGGGATGGCACGCTAGCGAGGAGCCGCAAGATAGCGGCCCGAGGAGGCGCCCGCCCTGCCGGGAGAGCCCTCCCGGCCCCGCCGCGAACCCCAGCCCCGGTCGTCCTGCCGCAGGGCCGTGCCCCACCGCCAGCAGGGCTCGTTCTTTGCCAGCAGGACCGGTCTCCCAAGTCCCGCGGTCCCGGTTCGCCCCGCCGCACTCACTCGATGTGTCCGGCGCGGCCGGAGCCCTCGATGGTTTTGGCTCCCCAGCGCTGCTCCCGCTCGGAGATGTCGTTCTGCGGGGCGAACCGCGGCCGTCAGCCCCCGGCCCCGCCTGGGGCTCAGTGCCGCTCCGTCGGACCAGGCACTGCCCAGGGGTCCCGGCACCCCATCCCGCCGGCCGCCGACGCCCCGGAGGGCAGGGCAGCGCCGGGCCGGGGTCTGACCCACTCCACAGAGCCGAGGTGACAGCAGGAATCTGCGGAATTCACTGTTCGGGAAAATACTGGAGAAACCTCAGTGACTTCAGCCCTCAGCCTCAGCCCTCGGGCCTGGCTGTCACGGCCTTATTTTGTAGCTTTGTGGAAAGTCTGGATGTACATTCGATAAAGTGAAGCATCAGTAAAGTCTTTCCTAATATACAGTAAAGCTGAAAATAGGTATATATGAAATAGAAATGAAAAAAATAGTATAAAGTCTTATTCTGTTCAGGCTTAGTTTGAATGCTTCCAGCAATAGAAGAAATTAAGTAAGAAAAAAACCTGGACAGTGTAGATTTTTCCTAAAACATTAATAACTTGAAACTATGAGAAGGGAATTTGCTTTTCGGTCCCAAACTAGAATTTCTTACTGGAAGTAACTCTGCAAGACTGAGTCTCAAAAACACAGGACTGTTGTCTAACAGGGGAGGCTTATTAGGAAAGTAAGAGAGAGCCAAATGGAAAATGAATGCAGAGGGTTCCCCAGGCCAAGCTCTTCTGCTCTCTCACCAGCTCACTCAGAGTCAGACTAGATAGAAAACAAGAGTGTTAGAGGCACAGAGTTGCTCCTGCACAAGCTGACTGTACATAGAGTAGGATTTTTCCTCTGGAAAAATAAATGAGGGAAGTCCTGGATCCTGTACAGTTACAAACAGTGTGGGACAGAGAAAATGTAAGTGTTCGCTGTATCTTGTAACATAAGTTGTGGGGCGGACACGGGAAGTTACCAGAGAGCAGGTTTAAAAAACCCTGCATATTCCATACTCCTTAAGTGCCATTACTTGTAGTCAGACATGGTGGGGATGCACTGATGTGGGAATTTCTGGAGATTAACCTGGAGACAGGTCAGAAGTGGCTTAGACAGGTGACCTGACAGTACTTGTGAGTGGCTGGCGGAACTCAGTTGATCCTGCCCTGCCAGTGGTGCTGCATGCTGTGCTGAACCCTGAGCCCTGGCCCAGCTGAGCAGCAAGTGCCCAGGGCCAGGAACTCTTTACACCACCAGTATAAGAGTTACCACACCAGACACTCACCACGAAATCAGGGTCCGTGTCCCAGTCGTCTCCCTGTGCCTCCACCTTCACTGACACGTTGTGTCCCACAACTGCTTTCCACATCTGTAACAGAAGGATGTGGTGTTGCCCAGGGTGGCCATGCATGGCCACAGTTGGCTTACACACAGTCACAGCAGAACTTGGGCTGGAAGGGGCCCTTGCAGGCCATGTGTTCTCACACATCTGTTCCTCATACAGCACAGGGCACCCCAAAATAGCTACTCCTGAGCCCCAGCACATCTTACAGCAAAACACACAGGGAGTGTAGGTGTAAACCACAGCTTTCATGCACCCTGACTCTGCAGTTAGAACACCTTATTATAATGTAAATGAATGCTGGCATCCAATTACCAAATTCTGCTTTTCCAACATATATTAATTTTCTGTGCTGTGGGAGGCTGTTCCCTGCATTAACACTCTTATTAGCACAATCGCACAAACAACTGTGGCATGCTCCAACACCATGACACTGTGCTGCTGGAATTGAGATGGACTCATCAAGGCTCTTTGTTTTTCAACCTTTTAATTTCTGCCCAGTAGCCTAGAGGAGGGTCAGAGCAAGGCTGGACAGTGGTGTGACAGAGCTGGTGCTGTGTGGTGTTCATGTCTGTCATGTGGAGAAAATGGGAAATGGGGCTAAAAGCACTGAGGGTGTATGGCTAAACTGGCTGAGGCTGCGGTGGAACTGCTCCTGCAGGCCTGGAGGAAGTGATGGGCCCAGGAAGAGGAAGTTAAAAGTAACGTGCAATCTCAAACCCCTGCGTTTTCATTTTCAAGGTGACTGTGAAAAAAAGATGATGAAAAAGCTTCCTCCAAACAACTGAGTTTTTACAAAATGGGGGAGAGACAAAAGATGAGTTAGCTGCCCCTACAACCCAGAGCAGTCACTCTCATCAGAGCCTCAGCCCTTCATATCTCACCCCGTTTGCTGCCTGCAGTGTTGGGGAACCCAAAGCTATTCTCTGTGTTGCCCAAAGCAGCTTTTCTGTGGGGTAGAAGGATGGGAGAGAATGTGCAGAAAAGAGTCAGCTGAGCCCTGTTCTCCATCACACCAAACTATGACCAAATCAGCAGGAACAAAGAGATCTCCTGTGTGCTGGATCCTCAGTTAACAGCAACTTTTACCATGTGCTGCTCAAGTGTGCTAACCCCTCACTCCCAGAGGGTCTCAGACAGCCCTGAACACTTGAGGCAGTTGCCTTCTGTGCAAGCAAAATGTTTATGCTGAGTAATTAAATAATTCTCTGTTCATGCTGAGTAATTAACTGTCCCACATCAAAAGCTGTTTAAGTGGATAACCCTCTGGTTTAGTGCAGCACACTGCTCAGTTTCGAGCTGTGCTTTCCAGCTGAGTTTCAAGTTGTCCTTTTCAGAGAACCAGCACTGTAAGACCAGGGAGCGAAGAGAACAGAAACCAAATGAGCACAGCAGAGATGATTCTTTCTTTTGTTAAACAAAGGCCAGGTAGTCAGCTAAGGGAGGAGATGAAGGGCTAAGGCTGATATACAGTGAAGACCTGGTTTTAGGCCTTCTCTAGGTGCCTTAGGACCACAGCAGGTCTGTGACATTACCCAGTGACAGCAATCCTGTGCCAAGCTGGATACAGCAAATTGCAATTAGCAGCAGGGGAAGCAGGAAGGCTCACACGGACAACACAGCCCAATCTAGTACCACCTTTATTCTCCTTTTCCCCTCCCTAGTTTATTGGCATCTCTCATGCCGAAGATTTTTACTTTATGGCTCATTTTTGTAAAGAATAAACCAGCAGCAATATCCAGCTAGCATAGGGCTGCTTGTCACCAGGGCCGCTTGTCATCAGGGCCGCTGATCTGAGCTCAAATAAGATGGTCCAAGGTTTTAAATGCTGCTGTAAATGGTTCTTGACAACCCATTCTCCAAAGCCACCTGCTATGCATTGTGGGAACCATGACAAACCGCAGGCTGTAATCTCATTACCAGGCTCTGGACACTGTCCAGATGAGAAGTATCAGCCAAGGTAGTATCTCAACCCGGTTTTTGTCCCATTTTGCTCTGGGAAAACATTCATTACAGCACAAATATAGGGCTACCACACAGCACAGTCATGCCAGTGGATTTGGAAATGTGGCTCTTTAGAGTCTCAAACACAAGAACAAGAATGATGACAGGACAACAGCCTGAGAAGCAAATGCTGAGCATTATCCACTTAAACATGCTTGGTCAGGAAGGAGTTGTCTTTGCCCACCAAACACTACACCTGTAGTCATTTCTCACTTTCCACTCCCAAAACCATCTCAAGTTTTCTTACCTTTAAAGGCTCACCCGTTCCTGCTGGCAAACTTGCTGCTTTTTGCTCAAGCACCTGCTGCAAGCGACAGCTTTGGGCCTGTGTCTGCTCTGAGTTCCTGTTTTAACTTCAGCTCTTTTCACTTCCTGCATCCCAGCCCCCAGCTCTGCTCAAGTCATGAGCTCGAGAACTGGTCCCAGTGCTGCAGGTCCCCTGCAGGCTGCGTCTGCTCTGAGACACCAATACAGTGCAGACCCAGCAGTTCCCCCATCACCACAGGGGAGCCCATTAGGTCCCAGCACACCTTGTGTTTTAAAGAAGACTCTCAAATGGGTGTAAAAACCAAAGTTCTGGTGGAGGCACAAATCCTGGAGCCAGGTATTAATGACTTGAGCATGCCTTTTACTTTCAGTATCTCTCCCCATTACATGGAGGATTGAGGGGAACACTAACTGTGCTCCTGAACCTTTTCCTGTTCTGCCCAGGGCCCTGAAAACTCCTTTGATCAACCTTGGACTTCTTGTTGCAACACCACCAGTAGCCACATGAAAGAACCAGAGTGGGCACAGTCCAAAGGCTGCACTGAACTTAGTCAGTCATCTGGTGACATCCCAGTTTCAGGCTCCTGGGAGGCAAGTCTAGCACTTGGGTGCTTTCATTCTGCTCAGGAGTGACTCAACTGTGACTGTACCCCTCTGTTTCTCCTCAGCACTGGCCTTAATGCAGCTCTCATTATAAGGGGTGGGTTGATCTGTCCTTGGTGAGGGCACCACCGTAAGTTCCTTTTCTTCTACTTCATCATGTGCTTTGTCTGCCTTTCTCACATCCTCACACCTGTCCTGTAATGGGAGCTGAGAGGGCCAGGAGGGTCCCCCTTACAGCTCCATGCAGTAACTTGTATCCACTCCTCCCTATCCCACGATGTTGCCTTCCTCCTGGCACAAAACCAGACCCTGTCTCAGCCTCAGTGGTGGTGCTGAATTGGCATGAGTGTCCCAGCGATGACAGAACACAGCTTCATTGGTTGATCTCGTTCTCAGGCTCTATTGAAGATAGATCAAAAATCAAGGTAGGACAGGTCCATTGGAGAAGAAACAAAATGTTGAAATGGTTGAGACAGGAAACATCAGCTAAAAGGCCCCATCTTTCATCAGGTCAAACCACAAAGCTGTTCAGTCAGAATATGCTTAGCAGACCAGGAGTTCCTTTTGAGGTTTTATTCCTATTTTTAATTTACATTATGACTGTTCTATCTGCAGGTATAAAATATTTAAATACATCTGAGGCATCAGAATCGTGCCTTTCTTCAGTTCAGGAAAAAATGCATGGCTTTAAGGAAGCATACTTTGCTTATAATCCTTGCTCCTGTTGACACAGTGGAAATGTTATCTACAGCCTTACAACACCCAAACACTGGCTTTTCATTTGATGGTGTGCTGTAGTAGTGACTATGAACAAGGGTACCTGTTTTTGGCTACAGAAAGTTGGAAGGGGACAGTTTAACTGTCCCACCTGAGTTATCAGCATGTTCCAGCTCACAGTTGCCAACTGCTGTATCTGTCCTGGGGTTGACCTACTCTAACAAGGTGCAGTGTTCAAGCCAATGTGGAAAAGTAAACCCAATGTGGTGGTTTTGATTGGCCCAAAACATCAGTGAAGTGTTTTTAACATCTAGGAGAAATTTGGACCCCTCAGAAGCTGTTGTAGTAGGCCTGGGGAGGTGTCTGAGGGGTGGGGTGTGGCACAAAGATGGCTCCTGTGTGTACTGAGTGCAAGTTCTGGAAGTTTTTACATCAAGTCCAGCAGAGCCAATCTCTGATGGCTCTGAAGGTGATGGACATGCTGCCGGCCAAGTTTGGGCCAATTGGAGGTGCTGGTTACGCCTCTGTGAAAACATATTTAAGAAAAATTCAAAACAAAGCAGGCACGCACTTCTTTCACTTCTTTGTAGTTGGAGGAGGAGGAGGTGGAGGTGAAAATATGTGAGGGAGAACAGCATGGGGAGTGCCAAGGTCAGTGAAGAAGGGGGGCGAAGGGGTGCTCCAGTGCTCCCAGCACCGGAGCTGAAAACTTTCTGCTAGCCGTGGTGGAAGCTATGGGGGGAGCAAGAAGTTTCTCCTGCAGCCCATGGAGTCCATAAGGATGCAGAAATTCACCCACAGCCCATGCCAGAGGAGCAGGTGGATGCCTGGAAAAGACTGTGAACCAGTGGGAGTCTCATCTAAGAGTTAAAACTGCAAAGGCCTTGCAAAGGAGAGAAAGGCCTTGCTCCTGGAATGGAAGCAGCCTGGCCTCAGCTTCGGAGAGTCTGCACAGCACCTTATGGACAAAAAGACTCATGTTGCAGCAGAATTCGGGCGGGATGTTGCTCATGAGATTGGACCCACGCCAAAGAAGTCCCCAGAGGACTGTCTCTCGTGGGAAGGACCCCTGGCTAAGTAGAGAACCTCTTTTCCTGATTGGACTGACCAGAGGACCCCTCAACCTGCCCCCTGTCTGTGTTGCTGGTTTGGAAAGAGGGAAGGGGGATGAGTGCAGAGACTGCTTCTTAAGAGGGTGGGGGTGAGAGCAGAAAACTGTCTGGAGAGAAACAAGTAGAGATAAAGAGTATTTGTAGTAGAAGAAATGTAGTGATGAATAAATTTGAGAATCTGCTCTGTGGACTGAAAAGAGACCCCACACCCTACCCCCCCCCACCCGGCTTGTGGATTGTAAAGGAGGAAAGGGGGTGAATACTATAGGTTCGTAAGAGGGAGGGGGGAGTGAACAAAAACTGTATGAAAAGTTTATTTTTGCCTGCATTTATCCTCCAATTCTGTTAGGCAATTAAACACTTTTTGCAACTTTAAGCTTGGAGCCTGGTTGCCCTCTTTTTCGTGCGTCCTCCTGGCAATGTCCGGTCTCAAACCCATGACACCCAAGTAGAGCTTGTTTTACTG
Organism: Entomyzon cyanotis; assembly: GCA_024500445.1. Taxonomy (NCBI): domain Eukaryota; kingdom Metazoa; phylum Chordata; class Aves; order Passeriformes; family Meliphagidae; genus Entomyzon; species Entomyzon cyanotis. The sequence continues at coordinate 4,746,216 of JAKEPQ010001019.1, forward strand.
GAATTGCTTTAACTATTCATTCAATGATTTGGTTAGAAGGGACCTTAAAATCATTAGTTCCATACACCCCAGCCATGAGACATTGCCTATTCAAGTGCTATTTTCCTTCTTTTAGCCTCTTTCAGCTCAACGGAAAAAGGCTGAGCTAGAGGTGAGATAGGAATAAAGGTCATCACATAGGCATTCACATCATAGAATGAAACAGAGCTTCTGCAACCATCACACAAAGCAGTGCACGCAAAAGAGACCTGCAGCCCCACCATGTCCCCTGCAAGCTGTGGTGATACAGCAGCACTACACTCTCCACTTGGATGACAACATGACACAAACTCCATCTGAAAAATAAACTTTATTATACATACAGGAGCTCATAGCCCAGGAAGCTATAGACAAACTATTCGGTCACTGAATTTTATGTAGCTGGAGGAAGTTCACACTGATCATCATGGACAGTGTACAAGTGGATATATAGTGCCAGTGCTCTGGACCTGCCAGAGATCCAGCTGGTTTAGCTACCAGTGTAATCAATCCATCCTCAAACAGGCTTTGTGCACTGGCTAGAGCAGCTTAGTTTACCAGCAATATTAAAAGAACTACCTTTTTCCCATGGGAAAAATGTGACTGTTAATACTCTACTAAGAGGCAGATACGATTCTCCTGGCCAGTACTCTGAATGAAATGACCACTCAGGATCTGACAGAAAATGTGACTGGAACTTCCTCTACATTTGACATTCTCCTTTTGGAAGAGGGTAGTCTCAAATTCAGGAGGTCTTTAGAAAACATATGGAAAGATACCAATATTTTTATACATCCTAAAAGATCTAGTCCATTGCATCATTTGGTTTGGGTCCAAACATGCCTGAACACCAGCGCCAGCTTTCTACACCAGAGATGCCAGCAGGTTTCAGAACTCTGGCCCCTTGCTCAGCACAGGGGAGAGAGTTTACATCCAGGGTTTCTGCCTTTGCTTTGGGCCCATGCAGCACTTTATGGACCCCTTCAACACAGCCTGTGCAGGTTCAGTCTCATGATGAGTGTTCAGTGGATGAGAAGGCAGATGCAGGGCTGCTCTCACTTCTAGAGGTAAGGCACCACTTTCCATCACCAGAGGTGCACAATTGCTATAAATAGGAGGGTTTTTAACTTAAGAGCTAAAAAATTTCATGTTTCCTATTCCTTTTAAATAACTAAATGGCATTATTTTACAGGCTTGTCAGGGCAGACATCTGACTGATTTTAAATGGAATGCTCACTAGGGCCAGATATACTAATTTTGGCCCTTCTTCAACAGGAGATGCAACTGAGCAAGAAACACGATTTTAAGATTCACATTCCTTAAAGTGCCCATAACTTCTTTAGGATATGCATTTCAGACAGCACTGAGCTATGGAGCAAATCTAAGGGGTGGAATAAAGGGAAGACAATTCTTTTTCTTACATCCAGCTACAGTGTTCCTCCAAACCCATGCATGGATTCAGCCTAAGAGGGGGAAGACTCTGCAGTTTTACAAGTGCTGAAGTACTGCAGCAACTCAAGAGTATTTTTATTATTCCTACTGCAGCACAATACTATCTAAAATGAGTGGTCCTACTCCCAGGTACAGGAACAGATGCTGTCCTTGAGGCTTGCAGCACAACCCTGGCTCAGAAAATGAACCATTCATGTAGAAACACCGAAGGAATGACAGATCTCCCAGGAGCAGTTCCCCAGCACTGGCACTGACTCTGACAGCAGCACCCAGGTGCAGCTGCTGCTTCAGGGCTCGTTTGGGAAAGAAGGCAGCTGGGAGAAGTGCCGCCCTTCTACAAGGGCATGCAGGCCCTTGGTACGCACAGGGCTGAAGCTCGATAAAAGGCTGTCACTCCTGGTCACAGGTGGCCTGTAAAGCACAGGAAGAGCAGGACATGGAGAGCAAGCAGATACACGGCTATGAGCAGAGGCAAGTGGGTCCGGGAGCGGAAGACAGAGCGTAAGAGGCGGCGTAGTCCAAGAGTATTCCGAGTCTGGAAGAGTAAAGAGAGACCAGTCACTACAAGGAATGTGTCCCCAGCTGCCTTCATCCAGAGCTCCCCCAGACCACGGAGATAAGTTTGTTTAACCTAATGAGCATAAACCTTCCCAAAATCATTCCACTGTTATATCCTAATACTAAGGTAATCCTCATGAAATATTCCTGTTCCCCTGCTCTCTGCAGGTTTTCCATGAACCAGCACCATCCAATTCTGTTTCCAGCATGGCGAGAGCAGAAAAACTACACGGTCCCCAACTGATTTGTGTGTGTCTACAGAGGGATTTAACTGCTGTAGGTTCACAGTTTCTTGAATTTGCCAGGGCTCACATAATTGACAGCTGTGAATATTAAATTCTTACTCTGCTGGAATTATTATCCATGGAGTCGATCAGCAAGGACTGCTCGTGACCTGGAGTCATATCAATGCTGGCACTTAAGGAAGATGCCCACTCACTTGACTGCAACCTGCCACAACAAACATAAAATTTAATTCAGTTTCTTATTATGATGCCCCAAAACAACACTGTAATCAAGCTTAGGAAAGAAAGTATTTCTCCAAAAAACAATCAACCCCTGCAAGCAAGCCCTGACAAGCAACCCCTGCAAGCAAGCCCTGGCTTCACTTGCCAAGAGCTGGTTCCGTTTGTACAGGTGTCATGCCTCCTGAGCTCACACTGAACAAAAGAATAGGGTGACCCAACTAGCAGGAGTCCTTCCTCCTTTCAAGTGAAATTTCATAGTGTGACTTGAAAGAAGCCAGGGCAGATGATACAACTGCATGTTTTAAATTCTGTGAAATTATTTTGGAAGCCAACTCAGGCTGCAATAGTGCTGGTTCTTGCTAACTGTTTTCTAGTGACAGAGGCAGCAGTCACCTCCGGGGGCTACCATTCATTAGTGAGATCAGCTGCAGGAGGCTTTTATAGACTTTTATGCCAGAAGGAGTTACAGTTGTCCCTGGATAGCAATGACATGGGAATGTCATCCAGATTTCTTCCATACAGACCATTATTTTTTTGCTGAATCAGCAAGTGTGTCAGAAGAAAGCCATTGTTTTCATGTAAAAGACTCCACTAGTCCATAACTCCAGTTATTTGAACTCCCAGGAAATGCACAGCACAAGTGCCTACAATCAGGTCATGTGCTAAAACCCCCTCCATAGCTAATCAGGAGAATCAAGCATTTTGAACCTGCTACTCACTGCATCCTAATCCCAACATCTAGTCCAGGTCAGCCGCCTTTGCTCTGCTGATTCTCAGGGCATCTGTCCAGTGCCCCGAGATACGCAGTGCAGTGAAGACCACGGTGCTGGATACTAGGGAGTGGGCAGGAGATGGAACTAGGCTGGATATTGGGGAGGGGGCAGGAAATGGGTCTAGGCTGAAGCTGAGCCTGGGAAAGGTGGACAAAAGTCCTTTATCCTAAGTGTTTAATTATTTCTCAATAACCAAATTAATGAGAAGTTTATGTTAATTGGCAGTACATTAAAAATGAGTGACATTCTTCAAGTCAAAACTGTTTCATGCATGACAGGTGCTTACTGAGGAGACAAATACCCTGGAAGCAAGAGAACTCCTCTTCTGCCTGCATGCAATTCCCAGTCTCCAAATTATATTTTCCAGTAGTTAACTAATTGAGAAAGTTGGCATCTAATTTCTAGACAGAATTTGACCTAATGTCTAGTCATTTGTCTCATTCTATCTGTCTAGAATTGAAGGAACTGAATTTCCTGAACTCCGGGAAACACTTTTTTACAGCAAGAGTGACTGAGCACTGTACCAGTTGCCCAGGGAATTGGGCCAGATGGTCTCTGGAGGCCCCTTCCGACCTCAACCTTTCTGTGCTTCTGTGACAGACAGAAGGGTAGTTGTCTCTATGCCACCAGCGCCATTTGACAGAAGGATGTGATGAAATGCAAATTAAAAACAGAGCCAGAACCACTACACTTCTATGGTCACAGTGTTTGTTTGCTCAAGCTGCCTCACCTCCTGATCTGATCCTGTGCTGCAAAAGCGCCTCCTCTGCAGCAAGACGACGGTCCCGTTCTTCCTCCAGCTGCTCCTCCAAATACTTCATATCCTCCTTCGTGCTGCTATGTAAATGTTCTGTTTCAGACAACCTGTCAGAAAATAACAAAGCATATGCCAAAAAAGGCCTAATTAATTGACTATTGTGTTTCTGTTGTATTCACTGATGCAGTGTGTGAACAGACTCAAATTACCTCCCAGCTCACACAGAAGACTTAGTCATCTTTCCTATATTTAAATTATTTGAAAAACATGAGAGAAGATAAATCTCTTGAAGTTTCTGTTTCACATCAGGAAGGAGTTCCTTGGTCTGTCATCCATGGCTCCACCTTCTGAAAATTATTTTGAAAGGGTATAAGGAATCATGTGCTAGATCATAGTTTCAGAAGGGTACAAGGAACCCTTGTGATGTGCTACATCTCAATTCCAGACACTCTCAGGCTACAGCCTTGAGACCAGGACCACTGCTATACTTCAGCAGCTACTGAATGATCCAAGATGCTAGTTTGGCTGGCCTTGCTGCTGCATGTTGTCACTGTGTTTTTTTTGAAGCTCTGATCCAAAGAGATAACTAATGATAGCTACCAAGTGCATACAACAGTTCCTCCAAGTCCACAAGATCCTAGTGTGGGACAGTTTTCCCAACACAATGGTACAGAGTAAAATCAACAGCCTCATCACTCAGCTCAAGACCTCCAGGATCAACACCCCCACCCCCTGTTTTCTCAGACTTTCTTTACCTCAGCTGCAGCTCCTGCAGTTCAGGTGTGTAACTACCTCTCTGCGGCTCATTCTTTTCTTGGGGTGCTCCTGGAGCAGCGTCTGTTGCAAAGAGCTCCTGAAAGAACACAGGAATGTACTGCAGACTGCAATGAATGAAGAGGACACACAGCCACCTCAATGCTGGACAGTTAGCAGAGCCACTTCAAATAAGCTTTGCCCTGCTGTGCACCAAGCCCAACCCCCTTACCATGCTCTTGTCTGCAGCCTGCAGCTCCTTGAGCTGCCTCTCAAGCACCAGGCAGTGGTTCAGGACCTCGCTGTAGCGCTGATGGCTCTCACAGGTGCTCCGACTGCTCCCGCGCAGCTGGAGCGAGAGGGCATTTTTCTCTTCAAAGACCTGAGATAGCTGAGAAGAAAACACAATTGGCAAGTGAAGAAACTGATTTTGTGAAAGCAAAATTGTTCTCTGTATAACTGAGGATAAGAGTTCTCTTGAGAACATATAACTGCCATGCTACCTGTCACTAACGCCCAAAGACCAGTTACAATCTCCAACAGTAGCTTGTGGCAAAGGCTTCTGAACAGGAGTCTCAAAACATCAAAGTGATGACAGAATACTACATGTCCAGAACAAGATTTCTAAAGTGCTGAGATTGACCTAAACCTTTGTCGGGGGTTGAGAATTTCTTCCCATTCCCGTTACTAAGCAACAAATAGTTAGATGTTTAGAGTAATCAAAAGACAAAGGTGGGCTTGGGCGAGGCAGGGTAAGGGAACACCCAGCCCTTGAAACGGGAGTCTCACTCTCTCTCGTGGTTTGGACGCTGAGAGGAGAGGCTGCTCTTTGCTTTTCGGCTGGGACCAGAGGGAATCCAACTGTGCCCTGTTTTTCTTCTCCTGACTGGGTGAGCTTGGATTCAACCTTTTCTCCCCACGGGGAAGGGCACGTTTTCCCCCGGGCTGCGTTTCCTCGCGGCTGCTGCTGGGAGAGTCCCGCGGCCCCTGCTGCCTGCCCCCGCCCTCTGCCGCACGAGACCGCGGCGTCTGCTGTGACTGCAGAAATCCTTGCTGCCTCGCTGGTGGCTGGGGGAGAGAGAGCCGGCGCCCGCCCTGCTGCCCTGCTTGCTCGCTGCTCGAGCCGTTTCGCTGCCCTCCGCGCTTTCTCAGCCTGTCCGCCATCACCAGCTGCTGGACACTGACCTGACCCTGCGCCACAGCGCCACCTGCAGCCGCTCGGGAGTCATCGCACCTGCCCTGCCCGACCGGGAGCTCAACAGCGCCACCTGCAGCCGCTCAGAGTCATCGCGCCTGCCCTGCCCGGCCGGGAGCTCAACAGCGCCCCTGCTGCTTGCAACCGTGATTACACCACACGGCAAAGGCTCAGCAGTTCACAAGCCATCTGCTATTGGTTTTCTGGTTCTAGTTGTGGTTGCTATTATTGTTATTGCTTGTTTATAGATACTAGTAAAGAACTGATATTCCTTTTTCCCATACCTTTGCCTGAAAGCCCTTGATTTACAAAATTGAATAATTCGGAGGGAGGGAGGAAAGGAAATCACATTCTCTGTCCTGGGGAGGGTTCAACCTCTCTTGGCAGACACCTGTCTTTCAAACCAAGACAACCTTTCAGAAATATCATCAGCAAATTGTGACTTTATATTCTTTCTCCTTGAACACAACTCTTCCTGAAGATGGATAAATTCTGGGTCTTCCATTTCAGTGTGGGAATTGACTGATTGTGATTCTGCACTAAAATGCAGGACGTGTGTCAGGCAGAAGCAAAGATGACAAGCTTGACTTCCCAAGGAGGGACTTCCTTCAGCAGCCCAGAAAGCAGGAAGCTAGAAGGTGCTCCCAACAATAGACATGGAACTTGTAAACAACTTTCTGGTCTCACTCTATGGTCTCACTCTCTGGCCCCTTTGTCCGGTCTTCATCTCCCCTCACCCAACTTCTTTCCCCCACTGTCCCCTCCATTTGTCCTCCCTCCCTGCCTCTCCCCTTCTCTCATCTCTTTCTTTCCTCCCCTGTCCTCTTCCCTCCTCCTTTCTCCCTTTGGTCACCTGGGAGAAAGGGCACTAAAGTTCAGCAGCAGAAAAGCTGCTGATTCAGACCCCGTCACTGAGCGTGCTGGACAGGATCTGCACGGGGCCTGGATATCCCTCTGGTCCACACAGAACAGCTGTCCCATTCATGGTTTCTCTCTCCAGTGCTCTTACTCACCCCAGTTACTCACTGAAGGAGAGCAGTGCGGGAGATGGAGGATGGGCTCTAGCGCTGTGCAAGCCCCATTCTGCAACAGGGAATCAATTGGCGTGATTGTAACACTGCTTTTTTGAGAGATATATTCCTGATTTTGTGTTACTTCATTGAATACCCACAAGGACAGATTCATTCCTGCTTCCTGAGCGCTATTCCAGCCTAACCCTCCCCCCATTCTTCATCCCTGACTGCAAAGAAGTACAAGGCATGGGTCAGTACTTTGCTGTTTAACTGCTGAATTCTGAGCTCCTTCTGGTGCAGTTCTTTCAGACTGTCACTCAGCTGAGCCTGGAGGTGTTTCATCTCTGTTTCCAGTCTTGAAAAGTCCCCTTTCAGGAGCTCTGGAGAAATCTGCCAAGAAAGAACCATGAAAAATATACTGCACATGTGACAACTCACTCTCGTGTTAGTCCTCTCTTTTCAGTATTCCAAGGTCAAACCCAACATTATTCCTAGACCTGTAACTTGATCTGCTCAGGCAAAAGAGCAAATGGGAAATAAACAAAAATATCCTAAAAGCAATCTGAAAATCCAAACAGTTAGGAAAGATCACCAAACTTGCACATATAGTGGGTCCTTCTCAAAGGTTGTCTTAAAGATGTTTACAATACAGGGAAAAAAAAGGCACATCAGTGAGAAAGAACAAACAAACAAATCCCCAAAGCAATGTCCACATTGCTCTAATCAACAAAGACCGGAAGGCCAGCACTGAAGATTCCTCCTGGAAGGCATCACATGAATATTGTTCGAGCTTTTTCTCTGCATATATGCATGGGTGTATCAAAGGGATAAGGGTGATTTCCTACCCCCTCAACTGACCAAAACCACTGGAACCACTGCAGACATGAGTGGGAGAGTTCTCTCTTGACTCTGATGCACTGCACTGCGCATGCAGCCTTCCCTAGACAAGCAAAATACCAAACATATTCCACTCCACTTCTAGGACTGTATACAGGGGGAATAAGAGAGAAGGTGCAGTGTTCAAGCCTCAGCCTCTCTGGGCTTGAACCAGGATTGTAGATCCCTGTTACAGTAAAAACAGCAAGAAAAATTCAATAGAAATCTTTTAAATTAAGATGTGACATTAAAATGAGAACTAAGCCAGAAAATCTTAGATTCGAAGACAGTGCAAGAGGGCAATTCTAAAACTGCCGGAATACACACTTGAGAAGTTCTGTGTCGCTCCAAAGGACCCAAGGTGCCCAGGAAGCCCTGTCTCTTTTACCCTCTTTCTTGAAACACTGGGAACTTAAGGAAGAGCACTTAAGGGTATGCCATAATTTCTAAAACTTTCGAATGATGCAAGTTAGATTACTGGTGTTATTTTCAGAGGCCTCACAACCACATCCAATACCGCAGTTTGTAGGAGCTGGATACAGGCAACGCACACTCTTCTGGCTGAGTTTCAAGCCTCACATTTCCATGCAGTAAAGAATCTGTATCTTTCCACCCACCTTGCTTTGGTGCTGTTCTTCTATGGTTTGAGACTTGCTGAAGGGCAGCCTCATTTCCTGTGTGATCCTTTGTAAATGGCTCAGCTGCTTGTCCTTCTCTGCTATGGCCATCAGATACTGCTCCTTCATGCTGCTGCTCTGCTTTTCCCAGGCGGTCTTCTCCTCTCTGCCCAGCACAAAACAAGGGAAATTACAAGGAAATTACCAGTGTCACTTATGATGTCCAGGTATCCAGCTAAGACTGAGCCAAGGGTGATTCGATCATCCCCCTATGCTATATATGAAGTTTTGTATCTGAGCTAAGCCAAACCAACCCACTTAAGTACAGGAACCTTAAAAGCAGGTTTAAGGAAGTTTTCTGCATTTGGTTGAACCCTTCAGATTGTTCCGTACTCACACTTTCTGTGTTCTCGGACATTATTTTGATCTTGCTGTACAGAGTTTTGTCAAGGAAGTCACCAGCAATGCCACTTGTCCCTGTCACAATTTCTTTGCACGGCCACATGTGCACCAGACCCACAGTACTGATCCCACCACACTAACCTGAGGCCTTCACTTCAGGTACAGGCTAAAAGCTACCTAGGAAATAAATCTCCTGTTCTTTTGTCAGCATAAACAAAATTTTAAAGATGCTTCAAACTTAATGAGATCTGAAGTGTTAGTTTGAGGGTCAGATTGGTGGCAGGGGGCAGGGAGAGAACTGCAAGTTTTTATATCACTCTGGACAAAGATAAGCCATAGACCTTTCCACAAAGAAAATCCCATCCGTTTTCATTCCAGCTTCAGGCATTCTTAAATGGATCTCTGAAATACCTGAAAGCATTTCCTCCTGTTTTTAGAACAGAGTATATTTGTCTGGCTAGTTTTAGTCCAGCTGGTGAAGACAATTTTACTGGACTTGAATTACAGAGATTTTAAAAAAACCTAGAAGACATAGAACAAGTGAAACAAAGGATTAGACAGGCATACAAAATGAGTATGTTCTAAACTATTGTATTAGTGGGATAATAAAGGGTGTTCACAACAGCTTGGAATGGAGAGTACTGTGATCATATACATAAGATCCAATACAAGAAACAATCAAAGTTTCCTCTCCAGCAGATGATACTGACCACCACTAGCTGAAGGAAATAAAAACTAAAAGGTCATTGATTTATTTCACACAGGCATTGTCCTCCAACCTGCTGGGCTGTAATTCTGAGACAGAAGCTGGAGGAGGGACACATGTGCCCTCCTCCTGGCCAGGGCATGTGGCCCACTCCTGGCCAGGGCAGGGTGCCTCAGTGGCACCTGGCACAGTTCAGGCTGAGGTTCCCAGCATTCCATTCACCTCTGCCTGCAACTGCTCTTTGAGAGAAACAAACTCATTTGCATCATCGCTGAGGCAGGGAACAGACAAGACAGTTCACCTGAGCTGTTGGAGCTCCTGCTGGTACACAACTCCTTCTTGCTTCAATTGTTCTTGCAGACGGAGCTGTTTGTCTGCCTCTTGCTCCCACTCCTGCAGTTGTGCCTTTAAGCGAGAATTCTCAGCAGCTTCCACCCCGACCAGGATGTATTGCTGCTGCAGATTCTTCAGCTCTCTTACCTGGAATTAAAGGAAACATCAGTGTGTGACAGCTGAGCAAGTATCTAGGTTTATTACTTAGAACTGTTTAAGAGCATTTCTCACTGTGGCATCTAGAGGGAAAAGGGGTCAGATTCAGATGACAGAGAAACTAGAAACTGAATCATCAAATACAGCAGTGTACTAAAAACTGCTCAGAAAAAAACCCTCAGGGAATTCCACTGTTAATGAGGGCAGTGAGTTTTGAGACCTCCCATGAAGATGTGACATACATTAACAAAAAGACTCCAGGCTACAGTATTAATTATCTTATTTAGAGGAAAACAAAGTGACACAGAAGGAGCTGGTTCAGTGTAACTCCTGAAGTTGGTATTTACTGTAAACCAGGAAACTGATGAAGTAAAATCCTTATGGCTCTCTAATTCCAGTCAGGCTGTTATTAGAAATAAGTTGTTGTTAGACATGCATCACTGCCGTTGTTTTTGAAGACAAAAAGACGTGGCTGACTCTGGAGATGGAAAAGTACTTAAGGAGTGGCAGTGGGATTAAACTGTCAAAGTCTGTCTTCTGACCAGCAGTGAGAACTCTGAAACTTGCTGGGCTCCACTGTGCCAGAGACTATACAAACACAGGCACATCCAGTGTGCAGGCAAGGACGTCAAAAGGAATCTGCAATGTCTTGTACCTGCCTTGAAAATCAGCTGCCAAAGGAGGAGGAAACTCAAGACTTTGCTCTAATCTCTTTTAGAAATCTAAGGCAAATCAAATACATGACCTGTGAACTAAGCAGCTTAACAGGGAACTTATTTCCATGATTTCATCTTTCAAACTAACCTAACAGAGAAACCACTCTGGGAAGTTAACAGTGAAATCACAGTCTCTGCGTCAGAGAAAATAACATAGATGGCCCATACCAGATCCATGGGACCAGATGGAGTATGCCCACAAATGCTAAGGTTATTGGGAGGCAACTCCATTACCTTTGAAAGGCCATGGTGACCCAAGAGGCTCCTGAAGACTGGAAGAAAGCAAATGTCATCCCTACCTACAAGAAATGCAACAGAGAGAAACTGGGAACATGCAGTCTGGTCAGCCTCATCTCTATCCCTGGGAAAGTGAGCAAACAACTAATTCTGGAAACTGTTTCCAGATACATGAAAAAAACCAGGTTGGCCAGAGAAGTTGTGGAATGTTTACCAATGGAGATATTAAAAATCCAACAGGACATTGTCCAGAGCAACCTATTCCAGCGGACCTTGTTTGTGCAGAAGGGTTGGACTAAAAGATCTCCAGAAGACCCTTTGAATCTCAGCTATTCTGTGATTTTGCAAAGACAATGATCTATGCATCACATTGCAATTACCAGATTTAAGTGTGCTGAATTTTAGGAACTGAAGATCCAAATCTCCTGTGGTGCTTTAAGTAAGAGCAGAAAGAGAAAACAAGGACTTACTACTCTGTCTCTGTCACTCTGCAAGGAGGACAGTGCCTTCTTCAGGCTCTGCACTTCCGAAGAAGTGGTGGAAGTGTTCCCTCCTGCTTGTTGTTTCACTTCTTCAATCTTACGTGTTTTGTCCAATTCATTCAGCAGACGGTCTCGCTCATTCTGCAGGCTTGCCATAGCCTTGGAGAAAGATTTGACTTGGTTGGAAGAGCCTTCCAGTTCCAAAGACAAACGGAGAAGCTCATCATCTTTGGCACTGAGCTGCTGATTAAGTTTCTCAATCTGGGCCAAGAGACCTCTTTCATCAATAGCCTTCTGCAATTCTGTCAGCTCACACCTCACTGTATCTCGGTCCCTGGCAGTGGAATGTTGCTCCTCTTGTAGCTGAACCATCTGTTTCTGAAGATTCTGCACTAGACTCTTTTGGTTTTCTAAGTCTGCAAAGTATTTCTGTTTCAAAACATGAAGCTCTTCATTGGCCTGGTCTCGGCTATCCTGAAGAGAGCTCATGGACCTCCCAAAAGACTGAATTTGAGCTCTGAGATCTTTGTTTTCATCTGTGACTGCAAGCAATTTCTGTTCCATTTCCATCAAGTCCCGTGCCAACTCTGCTACTCTCTCTTCTGCTGTCTCTGTTTCGTTCCTCATTATCCCTGCATCATGATGCAGGTGCTTCAATTCCTTCCGAAGCCTGTCCTCAGCCTCTCCCACTCTCTTGGCTGCATCCCTTTGAACACATTCTAGTTCCCCTTCAAGTTCCTCTATTCTTTTCTGGGAGAGGGAAAGCTTATGACTCAGTTCTTGTACCTCTTCCTCTCGGGCCTTCAGTTTTGCTTGACACTCCACAAGGGGACTCCCGTCATGTAATGCTGCCATCTCACTCTGCACTCGGGACAGAGAGGACATAAGGGTTTCAATCTCTTGAGACATACTGACTTTATTCTCTCTCAAGGCTTCCATGCATTTCCTGAGATCGTTCTGAGTATGCTCAGACTCTTTCAGCTGCATTTCTATGGTTGCCTTGTCATTTTCCAGAGCTTGGATCCGCTGAAGCTGCATTTTGAGAAGTTGCTTCTGTTGGGAGTCCTTTATTGAAATCACTTGGTTTAGGTCATCTCTGTACTGCATCAACTCTGCATTCAGCTTGGCATTCTCAGAGTTGAGGTCATCCATCTGGCTATGGAGATTTCTCATTTCTTCCTTGAGCTTGTTGTTTTCAGCAGCAGCCTCTTGAATTAGCTGGTCTTTTTCCAAGTTAATAACAAGATGGCGTTCCTCAAGCTGCTTGTAGTCCCTCAGTATGCGGTCTCGGTCGTCCTGCAGAGATGACATGGATTTGGTGAAGGAGTCCAGTTGTGCCTTTTGCTTCTTACTTTCTTCACTACTTATCTTCATCTTTTCAGTGAGATGATCAAGTTTGTCAAGAAATTTGTTCTTCTCATTTTCCAAGGCTTTTTTATCTTCTTCCTCCTTACTTAGCCTATGCTCCAACTCTTTCATCTCTTCAGAATGTTGCTGCTGTAATTCAGCTAGAGCAGCCATCACTGCTTCTTCTTTGGCAGACAGCAAACTCATGATCTTTTGATCTTTGGCACTGGTTTCTTCATGCAGCTTATTTGTTAGGTCCTTGGAAGCTTGCAGATCAGCTTCAAGCTGTTCACAGTTGAGTTTAAAATTCTGAATACTGGTCTCTTGTTGCTTTACCACAGTTTCCAGCTCTTCCCTGGCCAGCTCACATTTGGTGAAGGAATTCTGTAAATCAGCAAGCTGCTCTCTCAGGCTGTTGATTTCTGACTCCAGTTCCTGTTGTTCATTCTGAGACTTGCGGTACCGTTCCTGAGACCCCTCAAGCCGAGTCAAAAGTTCTTTTTTTTCCTCCTGCAACATTTCACATGTCTTTTGATGATGCTGAATCTCCTTCCTGCAGTCAGCCTCCCAGTCTTTCTTGTTGCATTCCAGCCTGAAAACAGAAAAGATAAAGTGGGTCAAAAATCAACAAATTCTGTGGCTTTTCTAAATTAGTATAAAAACAGTGTTAGTGTGGGTTTAGATAATGAGATATCTAAACCCACACTAACACTGTTTTTATACTAATTTAGAAAAGCCACAGAATTTGTTGTACTTAAAAGAAAGCAAGCTGGAAATTTCCCTTAATTTAAAATTCAAGGTATCTTTTAAAGTTCTGACTGTACTACTGACTGAAGGGGGTGGTGCCAGGGGCATATTTTTTTTAAGGTTTTCATGTCAATACTGACAAAAATGGAGATCCTTACACACTGAATGCTATCATCTCCTTTTTGTTACATTACTTCTCTCATCCATTGTAGTTAACAATAAAAACAACCCCACGCCACCCCACAATGAAATTGCTGTTCTGATACCTTTGATGCCCATTTCATGGTCCAGCATGCAAACATACAGCATATAAACTTTATAAAATTATTTTACTCATGTAATAATGGTTTGGTTTTGAATCTTGGAAATATACAGATGTACATTTTGATACGTTTCCATAGCTCCATCTTCCCCTCAAAATTTATTTTGGGATTAAACTGGAATTATGTATCCCAATGCTCTCTTGACCTCTCAGTGCAACAACTCCATGCAAAAGAAACTCTTTCATTAATCTGAAATTTGAAAGACTCTATATAGTAATCAGATGGTGAGTGCTTGTCACAGAGAACAGATTTAACACAGATACCCTAATGATATGAAGAAGGACTATTTTAGCGTGCTGATCACCCTGTGTCCTTGTGCAGACAACAAACACAAAGTAACCTTTTCCTGATAAATCTCCCCTGACACAGCTTCTTTACCTGGATATATGAGTCTGGAGTTCTTCCACACGCATGGTCATGTGCTTCATCTGGTCTTTTAGCACAACACAAGTTTCCTCTTTTGAACGTATTTCTTCTTCCTTCTTTTGAATAGCTTCAGTGAATTTTTTCTCCCATGTTTTTGATTCACCTATCACTCTATCCCTATCATCCTGAAGGGAAGACATGCTCCTGGTGAAGGCTGCAAGCTGGGCTAGTGTTTTGTTTAGACTGCCTTCCAGTTGCTTGGCTTCTTGATCCTTTATCTTCAAGGAGTCTTGCAGATCACCAACTGTTCTTTCCATATGGTCTTTCTCCCTCTGCAATGTTGCCAGCTTTTCTTCCATGTTCTTGATTTCCTTTGAGTGCTTGTCTTTTTCCTGTTCCATTCTTCTCTCGAAGTCCTCATCCTTTTTCTTCATTTGAATTTTAATTTTCTCTTTGTTTGCTTGCAACTCTTCTTTCACTTTGACACTCTCAGCTAGAACCCTTGCTGCCTCACTCTGAGTGTCATCCAACACTACTCTGCAGAGAGCAAGCTCTGCCTGGGCTTTCTTGGTGTCTTCAACTGCTTTAGCTGAAGTTTCTTTAGCTGCTTCTACCTCTTTCTGAGTCTCACTCTGCAGAAACTCCAGGGCTTTAACAGTTCTTTCTAAACTACTGTTCTTTTCCTGGCTTTTAATACAATCCTTCTGCAGCTGCTTAATCTCCTGTTGTTTCTGTTTCAGAAGTTCTTGAAGCTCCTTTATATGCATGACGCTTTCTCCTCTCCAATTGTATTTAAGCTTTTCTACAAATTCCTTTTGCTTTTCTGAACTTGCTTTGCTTTTCTCCTTTGCCACCTGACTTTTCTCCTCCTCCAGTTCATGCATCATTCTCTGCAAACTCTGAAGCTCATGTTTCAGTTGGTCATTTTTGATTTGGAAGTCTGTTGCATCTTGCTGATAGTTTCCAATACTCCCATTAAGTTCTGCCAGCTGATTCATTAGCCTTTCTTCCAAGTCATCCTTTTCAGCCTCCAATGCATCCTTCAGTGCTGTCATTTTGACCAGGTCATCTTTGGCTGTTTGGACCATTTGTTCCATCTCTGTTACTGTAGCTTGCAAAGCATTCACTTCATGGACTTTCTCTTCCATTTGGTGCTCTAAAACCCTTTTCTCATCTGCTAAAGTCTCAACACACATGCGCATGTCACCCAGCTGTTCCTCTGAAGCCCTTCGATTGTCTTCCAGCTCTGTGATTTGCTTGGTGAGCTCTGTTATTTGCTGTCTGTAGATACAAGGATCCTCACAAAGTTTATCACTTTTAAATGCCTCTTGCTCCAGCTCTGCAGTAGGAGACCCTGGTCTAAAAGTTATGTCCACTTGATTTTCAGACCTTTCCATTGGTGGTGGTGTGAAAACTGCCTCATTTATTTCTTTCCCTCTTGTCTTCTGGGAGACATACTTGTCTACAAGTTCTCTGCTTTCCTTCAGCTTAGATTCTGTTAACTGCAAAAGACACTTCAAGTCCATGATCTCTTGATTAAGAGACTCCTTTTCAGCCATTATTGTCTCAAGCTGAGTAGAAAGAGACTGGTATTCCCTCCGATAGCACTCCAGTTCTTCTTTCAGGCTAGTGTTTGCAAAGATCTCTCCAGTCTTGTGTAGCTCTCCATCTGTAAAATGCATCTCTGCTCTAAGCTTCTCATTCTCCTCCTCTAGTTCCAGGATCTTTTGTTGCTTTGATTTTGCAAATTTCCTCATTTTCTCCTTCATTCCATCAATTTCCTCTCCAGCTTCCTGTAGCTGCTTATCTGTTTCCACTTTTTTTGCTTCAGCACTTTTTAGCTGAATGAAAATTTCTTGCTTTTCCTGCCTAACAGTTTCCAACACACGCTGAATTCGCTCAGCCTCATTACTCACATTCTCGTATGACTGCAGCAGAGTTTCATATTCTCCCTGAAGCTCCTTGTATTTCTCCTGCCACTCAGAACTCTCAGTGGCTTGAAAACACTTCAGTGATTCCACTTCCTTCTCCAGCTTCTCTTTCTCTAGAACAACTCTGTCCAGAGTAAGTGTAAGGTTTTTACAGCATCCATCAAGATTCTGATTTTCTGTAAGTACTTTATCAACTTCTGCAATAAGTTTTTCTCGCTCTCCAGTGAGACACACTAACTGTTCTGTTAAGGTATCTGTTTCTTTAACATGGTCACATATTTGGCTTTCCATATTTGCCAGCTTGACAGAAAGACTGTCAATAGTAGTTTTAGCATTAGCCAGCTCCTCTTTTAAAGATTTGCTCTCCTTTAGTGCCTCTTTTCTAGAGATAAGTGCAGCTTGCAACTTTCTCTGCATTTGATTTTTCTGTTTAGCTGCTTCTGCATTGTCCTCTTGCTTCTCCTGAATTTCAAGCAACTCTCTTTGCAGTCGCTTGCTTTGTTCCTCATGCACCAGAGCCTGAGCTTCCAACTGACTACACAGTGTTTTGACTGAGTCCTCTTTTTCCAGCAATTGTGCCTGCACATTATTGAGAGCTTTGCTTTTCTCCTTTAACTGCTGGTTAAGAAATTCCGTTTCTTCATCCTTCTGTTGCACAAGGATTTTCAAGTCTTCCAGACTGGCCACTCCAGAAATTTTTCCTTGACTCTCCTCTGTTTCTGTCTGAAGACTTGCCCCCTTAGCTTCAGTTTGGTCAGAGGTTCTCTTTAGCCCTTCTATCTCCACAAGCAACTGCGCTATGCGCTGTTGCAAATCAAAGACCAATTCTGATTTGTGAGCAAGTTCCTTTTGCATATGGCTGATGTTACATTCCAAATTCTCTTTCTCCGTTTGCAATTTGTCAAGGTCTTTTTTAAACTCTTCCTCAGAAACAGCTGCAACTTGTACAAGCTTGTTATTTGTTGCACCTTCTGCTTCCATGCATGAAGAATCCAACCCACCTTCACTCCTAAAACCAGTCTCTGCTGATCCCTTCTGTTCTTGGAGCTGTCTGAGCTGAGCTTGGATGCTGTCCTTCTCTCTGCTTTGCTGATCAAATTGTTCTTGCAGGATGTTGTAATCATCTTTCTGCTGTTTCAGTTGTTCTCTGTGATGCCTGTCTTTTTCTTGAGCCTTTTTTATAGTGTCCTTGCGAGACACCAGAGCTTCTTTAAGTTTTTTTTGAAGTTGTTCTTTTTCTTGTTCCAGAAGTAAAATCCTTTCTTTAAGAGCAGACTTTTGGTTTTCTTCCAGATTTGTACCCTCTGAACTATGTTTTTCATTTTCTTCATCATCTTCTGGGCTTTCATTGGTTTCAGTCACTTTGTCAGGAATTGTGTGATGCTCCATGATTTCATCTTTGATTGAAACAGTGTTTGCCTTATGTTGCAAGCTTTGCCTCACTTCCTCAATCACTGCCTGCAGTCGTGCTTCAGTAGTTTCTTTGTCCTGCAGATCCCTCCGGATGCTCTGCAACTCAGATTCCTTTTCAGAAAGCAGCTGAATTAAATAGTCCTCACGGGGCTGGTTTTCAAGACTCGCTTCTTTGCTGATTATGCTTCTCATATTTTTTTCCTCTACAGCTGCCTGAGGCACTGAGGTTTCTGATTCTTGTTCTCTACTCAGTTGTTCTAATTCATTCTCCAATTTGGTAACCTTCTTCAGAAGCTCCTTCCTGTTCACAAGTGCTGCTTGCAGCTTCCGCTTTACTTGCTCATTTTCTTTTCTCAGAAGTTCAACTTGAATTACTAGCTCCTCATTTTCTTTACTCGCCGCTTCTTTCTCATTCTGCAGCTCCAAAGCCTCACATTTCAGACATGTATCTTTTGCTACTATGTTTTGTTCTTTTTCTTCCTGGGCTTTTAATAATAGACTTGTCTGCTCCTTAAGACTCTTCAGCTCATTTCCTAGAGAAAATTTCTCTTCATTCAGCAGGACCATTTTCTCAGACATGCTGACACTGATCTCCGTCATCTGTTGGTCCTTTTCCAGCAAGGCTTGTTGCAGGCTCTCTATAGACCTGGTGTGCTCAGCAACAAGCTGTTCCAGGCTTGCTGCTTCCTGTCCCTTTAAGGCTAACTTGTTGCAAAGCTCTTCTATCTCTGCTGTATTCTTCTTTAAAAGTTGTCCTAGGTCAAGTACTTCACATTCCTTTGTCTCAAGCTGGCTTCTCAGATCCTTCAGTTCCATGTCCTGGTCAGAAAGCTGAAGTTGCGCTTCATCCAAGTCCTTTTGCAAAGCTTCAATTTTTATATCCTTGGATTTAAATTCATTTTTAAGGCTCTGGATTTGCTCTCTTAGAAGACTGCTTTGACTGTCCGACAGTCTCTGCTTTTCTGAAAGAGCTAGGTCTTCCTCCAGTTGCTTCACTTGCTTCTTCAGTTCTGTTATGGTAGAAAATTCTTTCACCTGACAGAAGAGCGGATCTTGTTCTTCAGTCAAAACGTGAAATGTACTCTCAGAATCCTCTCTTTCTTTTTTGTATTTCTCAGCCAACTGGTTTAGCCTATTTATTTCTGCACATTTTTCTCCTAGATCTTTCCTAAAGGATTCTTCTGATTTCTGCAGAATTATTTGCAGTTCTGTAATTTGATTTTGTAACTTTATAATTTCTTGAGATTGAGAGGTGCCAGGCTCTGGATCTGCTGCAGAAACTTCTTGCATTGCCTCCACCTTACTTCTGCGGGGGACAGGGCTTCCCTGAGGCTCTTCTTGGAGACTGATTCTGTTTTCCTGAAGCAAGCCAATTTGCTGCATTTCTGTTTCTCTCAGTAACAAGACACTCTGTGTATCGGAAGCCTTCTGCTCTTCCCTCTCCAGACACTGTATCTGCGAATTCTCTTCCAGCTGGTTAGCTTCTGTTTGGCTGCCTGTAGAAGTCTGGCCACTGGGGCCCTTGAGCTGGCTTTTCAGAAAAGTTATTTCTTCTTGGGCTTCTTTCAGTTCCAGCAGCAAAACTGACAGCTCTTTCTGTTTCTCTGCAGCAATATATTCTAGAATTCCAGGTGGACAACTTTCCTCAGTAAACTGCTTGCTTCCATTGGTAAAACCATCTATTCTTGCCTGAAAGAAAATAGCAGGTATCATTTTTCCTTTGAATCTTGTGAAAGGGCCGCTTTTGGCCACTGCTTTTCACATTCTGTAGTTTTTGTAGCTTTCTCAAGCTGGCTTCTGCAATAAATAAAAGCCTTGCTAATAACAGGGGCACTCTGCCTTGGCAGTGGGGGGTGGACTAGGTGACATCCTTCCAACCCCAAGTATTCTGTGATTCTGTGACTTCCCAGGTCACTTCTGGTACTTGCAGTTTCTGAAGTTGCAGCATGAAAGATTCTGGCTTTAGGATCAGACCATAAGGGCAACTTCCTATTCCTTTATTTCCCCTTCTCTCTTGATTACAAGATAGCTGGATCTGCACCCAATTACCACCTATAGATGGGCGTGGCAACTGGCCATTTAAGATTGCGAAGTGTTTAAGCTCTCCTGCGATTCTCGCAAGCGCGCTTGTGTACTTATCCAGCCACATTTTCATGGCATACTATTCATAGTCTTTGAATAAGGAGGTTTGGTCCCCTATTCTATCTGTCCATTTAACACGGCAAAGAAGCAGGATAGAAGCCCATATTCCAATCTGTGTCCATGTCCAAAGTGAAAGCACTAGACAAAGCACCTGGAAAAAAGTTCTTAGCTTTTCCCAAATAACTATCTTAAGGTTTCTTCCCATTCCCCAAAACAGATTATAAAAGAAAAGCAGTCACAAATCTTCCCCAGAAAGCTTGGATTAACAGCCCACCAATAAGTCAACACACTGCGTTGTAAAGGGTGTTCATCAGTTTGGAGGGCAGAAACAATTTATGGGGAACCATTAGAGGAGGGCTACTCTTAAAAAGTCTGCTGTCATGATGCAACAACCACTTTAACTTACAGGAGGTTAAAAAAAGCCAACTCTTTGGGGCTTTCAAACTAAGTTAAAGTTTTCATATCTACAAATGTATACAATACTGAGACCAAAAGGATTTTGGACAACATTTGTACCTCAGAGAGCACGAAAGTGTCTTCAAAAGGCTTTTGCACTTCAGAATTCACCAGCTCTTCTGACACACCTAGCAATAAAAGGTACACTTGTCACCATCAGCATAATGACTTGCGGGTAAAGTCAGTAGGTAAGGGAAGGTACAATAAATGGGACTGGAGCTTCTACAGAAGGTGAGAAAAGACCACCCCCCCAAGAAAAAAAAGCAGCAAACCAAGCACACATTAAAAACAACCCAGAGTTTGAGTCTAACATCCTGTCATGGTTTAACCCCGGCCACCAATTCAGACCCTGCATCTGTAATATGCCTCTGTGCCAACTCCCTGTCTTCACTGTATGCTGGCATCACCTGTACACATCACTTCTGACCCCCGCAGAAGAATGAAGAGCAAAGAGACAAGTTAACCAGGTAATAGATTGGTTTGACTGGTTTTTTTTTCATGTGAGATGTGGGGAGAACTCATTCCAGACACAAAAAGAAATTGACTCGCTTGCAGAGAAAAACACAGCTCTTAATTTTATCTTAATTCTCTTCTGTGCCTTATGCATCAGTCTTTGTATCTACAAACACACTCCTTCAAACTCTTCTCTCTTTCTCACCTTAGGAACCACTTCTTTCTTCTCTTATGGTATATCCTACCCATCCCCCATTAGGATGTTCTCTTCTACCGCATGTAGATCTTTCCTGCCTTCTGTAGATTATCATCTTTAGATTCTGACCTCAGAGCTCCTCTTTGCAAATCCGAAAGTTCAAAGCGCTCTCCACACAGAGAATTTTATCTCTAACCTGGGACACCAAATCATCTTAAGATTTGTCCCTGAAACTTCTCAAATTTCCAGTTTTCTTGTCACATGCCTTATTCTGTGTCCTCACCTGCAGAAGCAGAAGAGTGGTCTACATAAGAGGCTGGAGTTTCCACAGTCTTCAAGTCTTGCAGTTTTGACTCAGCACCAACATTCTTACTCTGTGGGTTGAAGAAAGAACACTGAGTTTTGAGCCAGGATTCTGGTATGACAA
Organism: Entomyzon cyanotis; assembly: GCA_024500445.1. Lineage (NCBI taxonomy): Eukaryota > Metazoa > Chordata > Aves > Passeriformes > Meliphagidae > Entomyzon > Entomyzon cyanotis. Next base: position 4,767,528 of record JAKEPQ010001019.1, read on the forward strand.
GACAGATCCCTTAAGCTGTCTACTGCTCTGCCAAGCTCTAAGTAAAACCTATCAGTCCCAACTTTGAACACAACTCTGAAGCCTAATGAAAATAAATAAATAAATAATAAAAAAGAGAGATTCGTTCTGATGTTAAGTAATAGACTAAGACATATCTCACCAGGTTAACATATCAATGGATGCAATGATTTAAATAACTTCCTTCCCACCTTGAGATGATTTCTCTTCCATCTTCACTACTTCAAAGGGACTAACTGCAGTGTCATAACCTTTCACTGAATGCCCAAGCAGAGAAGGGGAGAAGTCACGTGTCTGTCAGCGTACGCCTTAATACTCCAGCAGATAAACAACCTGGAGACTTCCCAGTAAAGTTCTGCCAGGCTCCACCACACACACAAATCAATAACCCCACAAGAACCTTTTAACTGCCAGGTGTCTTTATTGTGGGTTTGGATAACCACATAACTTGGCCTAAAGCCATGGGTCAGGTGCGCAAATGGTAGGAACAGCTGTCCAAGTGTAAAAACTTAGATGCAAGCTATTTAGTTGGACCCTTTTCATAATGAAGACATTGAGATGGACAATTCCAGGGTTGTTTTCATTGACCCATTTTCAACATCCACCTTGGTCCAGGTGAGTCATATGCCAAAGGACCTGTTTTTTCTGCTGTCTATAAAGGGGCAGTAGAAAACAGCTCAAATGCTTATATCTGCCCTTGAAAAGACTATGAGTGTGGGTGTGTGCATATTCCCACTGATCTACCAACTCACAGCTTGACTACAAGCATTTGGAACGTAAGGGTCTGAGTCAAGCAGGATGAATGACTCAAAATGTTTCTCCAGTTCCAATGAGTCCCAAATATCAACTTTTATGTTAATACTCCACAGTAATATACAAACCCTCTGACAGAGAGGAATGTATTAGATAAAACACAGCATTAACCTTCCCCTGTGGACAGGATGGGCCAGCAGAGCAGGCTACAAAGAGCCAGACCTTGAGCTAAGCTAACAATCAGTTCCACAGCAAATCTTCAGAACAGATACACAAAGGCTGTCATCTCCCTCCCCATGCTGAGTGCAAAGCCAAGCAGCAGATTCCTAATCCTGCATTCTTCCCAACAATAGCCTGACTGCACTTGTACCTGCAGCTGGACATCTTATATACTGACAGCTGAGCCTTTGGAAATGTATTTCCAGAGACCTGTCTCAGTTTAGCCTATGGTTTTGCTGAAAAACTAATTCACAAGAGGCAGAAAGTAGTACAAATACAGATTGGGTGGATGAAGGACACAAGAAATCCACACAGCCAGCAAAGGGAAACACAGTCTGTTATGAACACAGTGCAAGCAATATTTGGAAGCTATTTCTGTCTTTCACCGTTAATCCAGCTAATAATAACCTTCCAAAGAGGATTGATAAAAAAGACCACAACAGCTTAGCTGTTTTAAGGTCAGTCCTTGACCTAATTTAGTTTTAGCTTATTTCAGCTGCTTAATCATTACCAGTTTTGCATCTTCAGTGACCATCACAGCTTCCTGCTGAGGCACCTGGAGAACAAGTTGCAAATGTGGAATTTCTGAAACATTCAAACACAAAATATTTATTTGAACATTAAGACTCTGCTTTAGACAGTAACAGGATATTCTTCCAGTTTTAGAGAAAGGACACGTGGCTGTCAATAACATTTATGTAGTGGAGATATGTAACACTGTCATTGGATAATGTGGGTTTGTTTCTTTTAGAGGAAAACCACACAAGCAACATGCATTTTAAGCAGCTTTTAGAAAAGAATAGTTGTCATACAGACATACAGAAAGACAGATAATAGAGATTCAAGTTTTAAGAAACATTTTTATATAGGAGAGGAAAGAAGGAACTACTGTAGCAAAACGTTTCAAATTTCATTTGGAAAAAATAAAATGAGAAATGGTTATAAATGCACAAGAAAAATACATTGTGTAATTCATCTCAGTTCTCATTAATGCTAATAGGTGATGCCTCAACTTTTTAGTAAAGCAATGAACACTATGTCTTCCCCAGAAATATCAACTTAGAAGCATTAAAAACCAGACCCCATTTCTGTGAACACATTAACTACCAATGATGGTATGAAAAATATGTTAATATATATGCAAAATAAAATTCAGGACCAAATTAAACAGTTCTCTTAGGGGCACAAATTTCTGCACTTTTCACTTCTGAGCATTCAGAGAGGACACACATACCATCAACACACAGTACAAGGTTTTCTTCTGTACCCCTTTAAACACTTTTCTACATACAATTGATTATACAAAACTGTATTTGGTAAGTATTATGGAATGGATTGAAAACAGGCTACAGAGGAAGACTTTGGGATTCCAGTAAACTGAAAATTGGACAGGAGCTGGCAATGTGTGCCTGAAGCCCAGAAAGCCAATCATATCCTGGGCTGCACCAAAAGAGGTGTGGGCAGCAGGCTGAGGGAGACAATTCTCACCCTCTCCTTTACTTTGTTGAGACCCCACTTAGTGCACTGTGTACAGTTCTGGGGTCCCCCTGCACAAGACAGATGTGGATTCATTGGAGTGAGTCCAGAGGAAACCACAAAAATGATCAGAGGGTTGGAACATGTCCCCCATGAAGAAAGGCTGAGAGAGTTGTGGTTGCTCAGTCTGGAGAAGAAAGGCTCCAGGGAGCTCTTACTGCAGCCTTTCAAGAGGGTTGCTTCACTCTGTGCTGCCCAGAGAAGCTGCCAGTTGCCCCATCATTGGACATGTTCAGGGTCAAGTTGGATGGGGCTCTGAGGAACCTGACCTAGTGAAGGATGTCCCTGCTTAGGGCATGGATCAGGTGATCTATGAGTTCCTTCCAAATCATGCCATGATTTTAAACAATGTCTTGAAGTCCATTAAACACGTACATCTCTGAGGTCGTGGAACAAAAAAAGAGAAAGAAGATGTTCTAGGACTGTAGGAATCTGGTTTATTGGATTATTTCCCCACCAAGATTCTTACAAACATTTTCTTTCTTTGAATGACAGGAAGCAAAAGGCATCAATTTCTCAAAAATCAAGACCACCTACTGTCATAGTGTACCAGACCCTAAAGTAAACACATTAGGGAATCCATTGTTTTATAGTGTAATTCCAACAGAGTTGTGATATTGCTGCTACCAGTCTCCATGACCAGACACTCAAAACCAATGCAACTGTCTGGGTTTTTTTATATGCGGCACATATATGGGCCCCTCACTGTTTCAGCAAAAGCTATCAGAAATACACCCCCAGAAGTATCACCTGCAAATTGTCTGCGTTTTGTACAAAGGAAAGCTACCACTTCAGCTATATCTTACTTTGTACAAACTAATTCTAGAATTAATCTTAAATATTTTAAGAGTATTAAAATAGGTAAGGTAATCGTACAACCTTCTGTCTTCTGTCTTTCCAATTTTTCTGTGGGTAGGAATGAAGTCTCATTCTGGTCCTCCTGATCTATTATATTTTCCTGTGAAGTTGATTCATCCTGTTTAAACAGGATGGAGGGGAGAAAGATAAATTTTAATACCATTTATAAATACATATTAGTCTTTGATCATTTGGTTAACTTTAAAAAAAAAATCAATTGGCAACTTTTAAATTACTCCAATTGACTTCTATTTCTGTCCAGGCTTCTATAGTCGTAACATGCCTGCCCATCAGCTGAGAGAACTAATAAAAGCCGCTCTCAAGCAATGCATGATAAAAAAAAACCCTACACATTTAATTTGGCTTCGGTTCCTAAATATACCAGAAAAATGAATGAGAATCATATGAAAATATCACACCTGCTGCTTCAGTTTTGAGAGCTGCACTTGCGACTGGGATTTCAGCTCATTCTGACAGCAGACAAATTCTTCAGATTTCTGTACAAGTTCATCTGACAGAGGGGGAAAAAGGAGAGTTAATGTGTGTTCTTGTCTTTTTTGCCAAACTACATCCATTTTACACACATGCACATAGTTTACAAAATCCCTTATCTCTTAGTCACTGCTTCAGCTTTGGGCCATAAAGGACCTGGAAGAAAATCAATTTGAAAAAAGAGCTTGAGGCAATATCAATGCCTTTATTTCTAACACAGGTCTATGGAGAAAATGGTACAGTTTACCTTTCTTGGTTGTTTTACCTATAATTTCAGTAGACATTCAGACTGTGAAGAATGTGGCCCATCTAAAAAAGGACTTACATAAGTTGATGGAAAAAATCCAACAAATCAATAAAATCAATTAAGAAATACATCCAGCTCAAGAAATCCATCAGCCTCAAAAGACAAGAGTCTGGGATGGTACACAGGGAAAGCACCATATATGCTGCCCCACGCTTTTGCTCTTCTTGCAGCTGCCAAAGACAGAACGGTGGGATTGAACTAGACCCCCTTAGTTTGAGACAGCACCGCCATCACTCCTATGTCCCTGTGCAATTGGGTATTGTTATACCAAGCCATTCTTATAAGCCATTACAAAAACAAAGCCAAAGAGAAGGCAACCCAATTATACTCAGGCTCCTGAGAACCTGCTCCACCCAAATGCCATGCTTGCTCACCCAGTGGTCCGTGTGTTCTAGCTCCATGTTGCACAGATGGCACCAGGAGCTGGCCAATGTCCTGCTTCAGCTGATCCTTCTCAGCTCTGAAGGCAGCATGGCCACATTGCAGCTCTTGCTCAGCCACCGTAAGACAACTGATCAGCCGGTTTTTCTCTTCCACTTCCAGCCTGTGTTCCTGCTCCAGGTCCTTATACTTCACCTCTAGCTCAGCTTGTGCTCTTCTTGCCTCCTCCAGCTGTTCTGAGAGACGCTGCACCTCCTCCTGCAAGCGATGGGAAGACAGCTTCCTCTCAGCTAGTTCCAGCTCCATCTTCTCTCTGAGATCCTGAGACCCTTGTCTCTCCGCATCTAGCACATCCCTCATGGAGCTTAGATCCACTTCCATCTTCTGGCACTGATCTAGGAGTTTCTGTAAAATGATACAGAAATTACTTTATCTCTCAACTAGTTAAATACCTTGACAACGCAAAGTACCAGTACCAGAATTATATTTTAAGGTTTTCATTAAATCCTTTTAAAATAACTGAGTAGCAGAAAAGAGGAAACAAACATGTCTGAAATTTCAATTTGTTAGAAAGAAACTGCCCCACTCTTTTGAATTTGCAAGAAAGCAATGCTGGGAGAAACAACTCCTCGTCATTGTGGTAAAGAAAAGGTAAGTCTTGATTTAGAGGAGGGGAATTTAGATGAAAGAAGCAATAGAACAGTGGCCAGGAGTTCTCTTTTAGAAGAAAGCAAGCCTTCCAAAAAGGGGAGGAAGAGCTACAACAAACAATGGAAAATTCAACAATTACAGAGTAGAATTAAAAAAAAAACCAAAAAACCAGAACAAAAGTGTGTATGTGAAAGAGGAATGCTGAAATATGAATCTGGAGGTAACAGAGGGCTCCACACAGTACCCACTGCTTTAAGAAAGATCTCAGAAGGCTGGTCAACACTACCAGAGATTTAAGGTGACCAAGAGACAGAAACAGACCTTAAAGTTGCCCAAAATCCTGTTGTCAAACTTCCTCCTCCTGGATCTGTGGATGGTCAGCATAGCTAATTTCAGGGGTCTGACGGGGAGCTCCTTTTAATTGATGGGTAGGAAGAGAAGCTTCAGCCACATGGCCTCAAGTTTGTACTTATACCAGGTCTCCTTGAGACCACAGAATGTATGAGGGAAGTCAAAGACATCAAGGAGGAGTCAGGGGAGCCCAGCAACCATGTCATGAAGACATCCATGCCACCACCCCATGATACACCCTGCTGAGCAATGCAGTCAGTAGTGAGTACAAGTCAGCTCACTGAGATTCTTTACCTCTTCCTGGCAGTAAGAGGACCCACCATTGTCCCTGGCTGGGACACACAGGAGAAAAAACTATGTGGAGCACAAGCATGTAAAAATGATCAAAGTGAGGTTCAGCATTAGACTGGCTGGAGATCATGCAGCCTACGAACATGAAACTGATTCAGTGCAAGTCTCTTCTAAAGGGATGGAGAATTTTTAGAAGTTCAGATATTGGAAAAGTGAAAAATACACTCATCCTCTATCTGCACACCAACCTTTTAAGAGGTTGTGTACTTAATCCTGTCTCAAGGAGTCATATATGTACAGACTTAATCTTGTCCTCTTCACACTCCAAACTGATGAAGTGAGAGCCAATCCCACTCCACAAGTTGTGTCACCATATAAGCAAGTTCTCAGCAAGACATACCAAAGAATATCTGCTTCTGCTCTGATCTGGCCCGGACACTGTAGTCCGGGAACACTGAGGTTACAGCAGCACTGTGTTAGGCACTTCTGCTTCTGGCAAAGGTTTGTGTACTTGGCTTTGAAAGTACAGTCAGCAGTGTGGGCACGGATAGATGTAGACCCTGTCCACCCGCCCACAACCTGGATCACTAGAGCAGGCAGCTGTAGCACCCCACAGTATGGCTGTACCTGCTGTAAGCTGTGCACACCGACCTGAAGCTCTAATGCCTGACCTGAGGGAGGCCTCAGCTGATTTCACTACGGAGACCTGGTGCCATAAAAACCTAATCTGGTAATTTCTAAGCTACTGACAAAGCCCCCACCCACACACATACACACAATAAAGCAATAAGAAGCACAACCAGGTACCTGGTTTTGTTTTTCAGCAGTCTGTAACTCCTGCTGCAGCAGTTCTACCACCTGAGTTCGTCCTAACAGAGCGGCTTCCTGCTCCTCGAGCTTTCTCTGGAGCACGCGCAGGTTCTGTGAGAGAGACAAGGCTATTCCAGAACTGAGGAGGCTAATGTAAGTCTAGATCCCCAGGTTTCATCCATACACCTAGTTCTGGTAACACAGTTACTTTAATAGCCTGAATTACTTCATTTTTGTTGGCACCAGTTCTGGAGCCCTAGTACATTAGGAGGAGCTCACATTGCTTCATGAATAGGGAACCGGAGCACAATGATTTAATACTTTTTTCAACTGTTCTTTCTCTTCAAGTAATAGCAAACCAGCAGATGTAGGCTAGGACTCAAAGTCCCAACCAGCATTCCAAAAAACTCCAAACAACCAAAGCATATTTCTTCTTAGCCCTTCTGAGTTACTGTAATGAGAACTGCTCTTTCAGTGTGTCTTCTGGTAAAATTCCTTCACCTTTCTCCTCCCATTAAATGATTATTATATCAAATATACCTGTTGCATCTCTACTTCCAAATCTGGCTGGACCACCATCTTGAGGAATTCAGCTTGATGCTGGTGCACATGCTCTTCCAGGAGAGCTTCCTTCTCCTGAATCACTTCCTGCAGGGAGCTCAGCTGAAAATATAAGCCACAAAATAAATGCAAACCAACAAGGCTATGAACCTGACAGACACACAGGCTTGCTTTCAACATGCACCAGCATATTGTGTGTGCGATGAAGTTTTCAGCTGGACAATCCCATATGTCACCTTGGTCAAATGGAATTTTTACCTGGTGTCTTTATCCAACTAATATGTGTAGTAACTGATAATATTTCAGATCCCAGGAAGCAAAAAGCATAGAATTTCATCTAAAAATATGCAGAACAATAAAATATATTATTACTATATAATTAACAGTTCATAAAACTTTTTGGGTTTTAATTGCATGGGAGGCAGCCCAATTGACAGTTCAAAAGCTAAGCCTGCAATTTAGAGTATTAACAAAAATATTTCCATAAGTAACTACAATGTAACATTAAAGCTGTTACATTCTGTGATAAGCAGCTGCTCTGTACACCCACAGCAGAACACAGACAGGCAATGGCAGGCCTGGCAGCTGGAAAAACACTGCCCCAGCTACTGCAAGGCCCATCACAGAACAGCAAGGGCAGACAAGGAAGAACCCAAATTCTGACTCAGAGGAAGGGACACCCTATCCAGGCCTTCAAGGGACTGTTTCCCTCCTCCTCAGAGAGCCATCAGCCCCATTGTCCAATGGTATGGGTGAAACCCATCTCTTACCTGCAGAGCACCTTTTGCACCAAGAGTGGTTCTGGCCTGGGGGTAGAGGAGGGGGGGCAGGTGAAGATCATATGGGGATTGTGAAAGACTTACAGAATATTTAGAGGAGGAACCAAAGATAGTGAAATTGATAGACCTATGTGATTTGAGGAGGAACAAAACTGAAAAAATTGAAGTAAGGGAATTGAAGACCAGCTGTGTAAGCACTGTTCTATTTTATCATACGAGTCTAAGAAGTGAGGTGGGAAACACAGACTGATAAATAGAAAAAAATTCTGTACCTGTGTTGCATACTCGATTTCAGCATCTTTCAGATTCATTTTGGCTAGAGCCAGCTGTTTCTTCAGGTCCTGAACAGTATCCTCTTTCTCCCTGAGCTGCTCTTTCAGTACTTCCACTTCCTCTCTGTGCCCTCCACTTGTATTTTCATTTTTCTGACATTGCAAGAGGAAACAAGTGGGAAGAAGAGAAATAGAAGAAAGTAAATTTATCAGTATTACTGGTTAATAAATTTAATTAATTAATTATTTTTTAAAAATACACTGGAATGCTACTGCACTCTTGACTCCTAATCAGACGCTTATTTCTACTACATTGCTTCATTTCTTAACTTCACATTTCTTTTGTTTCTTTAAAGGAAGTTGTCCTGTGTTGAGTAACTATTTTCCCTATTTCTGTACAGATATGCACAAAATGCCTTTAGGACTGGGAAGTGTCAAACCACTTGGAATGGCTAACTGTCCATGACTGCTCACTATATAAACTAAGGCAAATTAGATTATTAAATACATTCTAATACATAATTTATTATATGACTACCCTGATTTGTGAGGCTTTTTAACATCACACGTTTCTCTAATATCAGAAATTAAACCATTTTTTAAAACTAGCTACAGAAGAATATTCTCCATGTGACGAAGGGGCAGACATTCTAAACTACAGAAAATGCCCATGAAAATCTTTATACTACAGGATTAATAGCAATACACTTATTAGATCTAAGCAAAAGGGAACAGGTAAGCAATTAACAGTTCTACTCCACTCTGAAGCACTTAAATCCTCTGCTTATGACCATGAAACATAAACAACATTTCACATAAAACACATGCTTAGGCTGTGTCTACTCAGACAACCCAGCACACTACACCTGCACTCTTCTCTCTGTCTCTCAACCACCTGGGTGAAGACAGGGTCCTGAACCTACAGCTGTGCTTCACACCTGGGTGAGGGCAGGTCCCTCTCACCACCTGCTCTACATTCTCATCTCAGCCCTTCCAGCTACTGTGAGCACTCAGTGCTGGGTATTTTGTACTGCATGTATAAAAATACATCTCTTTCATTTTATTTGTGACAGGTGTTGGGTCAAAGACCATCAATAAAACGGGAATTCTACAGAGTATTTATGTCCTTAAACCCATTCTGAAAAAAATATGAAGGCTTTTAGAAATACTTATAAATCAGTGTAGTAAGAATAAATGGCTAGCGTTCCTCAAAAGATGTTTCACCCACAGAGAAGGTCTTTGGCAGTAGCTAGAACAGTGAGACAAGGAAGCTTTAATTGCACTTAAATTTAGAAATAGAACAGGACAGAAAAATAAAGAACAGAAATGCAGGAAGCTCTAAGAAGCCAGGGATATACATAACTTCTAAGGCTAGGGAAGAGCAGTTCCTAGGGGGGAAGATGGGTGGATTAGTTTGCTTACTTGTAATTGGCTTTCAGGATTGATATAAATCAACTACAGTCAGATTTGGAAAAGCCTCTTACTCTGGCCGTTACATGGAGTGCCACAATTAAGGACAGTAGCACAGCCACACAGTTCCCAGAGCTCAAGCTTTCAAATATCATGTTTTTACAAAATGTATGAACACTTGTATCTGAGCACAGTTTATTTTCACCCATTTAAAAGTTTGAGAGGAGCCTCAATTGTTCTGTATACAAATACTATCTGATAGAGATAAGCTGATACTTCAATTCTCCTCAAAATAAGGCACTCTGCTAAAAGCCCAGGAAGCAATAGTACTAATTAGATACTTAAAATACAGCCTTCCCATAGGGCCTATATCATAGAGAGGAAAAAACAGCCCTTTGCTTATGTTCAGTACTTCAGCACAACACGCAACCCTAACCCCAACCTTGAATTTTCACCTTGAAATGGCAGGGTAACTGTCTAGGAAATACCCCCATTACTCAAGACAGCATCAACTTGGAGAAATAAGTGTAAATAAAGACTTGGTAGCTTCTCAGTAGGTCTAACCTTGCCAGAAAGAATCTAGGAAGTGCTTTCTGGGTCAAATACATAGTATTGCAGGTAACTACCCTAACATAATTTGCCTCAAACTATGTTCCAACCCAACCCAAATAAGGCTGTGGTTCATACCATGTCCACTGGAGATTGTCTCAAGCCCTCAGTCCTCTAATTAGAAGGCCATTTCTCTTGGTGGCTAACTTACATTAGAAGTTGCACCTGCACTATCCTTTCACTTTAACAGTTCTCCCACTTTCTTGATGCTTACCTTCCTCATAGGACTGTAGAACAAAACGATGTTTTCTCTCTGACTTTGGTTGACTAAATAACCAAGCTGTCCAAGTGTCTCCCAAGTGCAGCTACTAACATGACGGGACAACAGAAAGTCTCTTGCTGCCCTTAGAATTTATCTTCCCTGATTCCAAAAAAGCAGAATATGACAACGCTCCACACAAGCAAGGCCTTGCCATTCTCAGTAGAACAGCAAGAATGTTATACAAAAAAGATAAGGCCTCTTTTTAAAATCTATATTGCACCAATTAACTGATGATAAGGTTTCTCATTTTGCCCTCAACTGATAAATTTGAATTTTGAAGCAAGAGCACTCACCAGTCCTCAACAGCAAGTCTACACAAAGTCATGCAACAGCACACAGCTGTTACACGCACATGCCGCATGCAGATAAGCTAAAAAAGAGTCTAAGCACCAGGACAGCAATGTCAAACAACACAGCTAAACAGCCTTCATCGTCTCCACTGCCTCTGCAGCCAGGGAATGTTGTTCATGGCCTTGCAGTATAGAGTGTTATGAGCGCAGAAATGCTCGATTGTGCACTTGTTAAATTTTGCTTTATTTTTCTATTATGTCAATCCTTGAGATCATCCAATTCTTTGTATAGAAAACCAGATGGTGCTTTGTATTGAGAAAGGTTCTCAAGTTTGTATTGGGAATCACAGAAGAACATTTCTATGATTTCATGATGCTCTCAATCAAAAACAATCAGCACAAGTCATAGAACGAATTTTCACTTTGTTAGTAGTCACCTCTCATCTGACAGCTCTCACACACACCTTTCATTGTTTCCTATAACATTTTAATTTTTTTTTCAGTGCCTGAAATAACCTTTATGTTCTCTGGTTTAATGAACATCATCTGATGTCTGGAAACCATTTTGGACTCGTATCCCATTTTCCTTGTGTAATATTACCAACTTTTTAAAGAAAGCTATGTGATTGGCAGAACAATGGTGTGTTTTCAAAAATTACCAGCTCCAATAGGAGCTTCTATTTAAGTAGCTAACAGCATCTTTAATGTCTTTGTAGAGGACACTTTCCCCTCAGTTTTTACCTAGCATTACGCAATTTCGGTTTGTCAACCATAGAACTTTTTGGTGGCTCAGGAAGCTACATCACTGATTTTTTTTTTCTTTTTTTAAATTTTATTTAAGTTACTGCCTTCCAGTTTCAACGACCTCCTTACCTCTGTTCTTATACTCCAGCTAACCTTTGCTGTACTGACATGACACATAACACTTTGAAACTCATAGCTCAGATAGACACACGATTTCTGCAGGAAAGAGCTTGGCTACAATGGATTACCAAAGTTATGCAAATCGGAACTAGCCCATGCCCTTGAGCAGATCAAGCTGAGCACTCCAAGGGCATCTGCAGTACCAGGACAGGTACTGTCCTGCAGAAGCAGGACAGATAGGCTTCCTACAGCACAGGCATAGACATCCTTGCTGGAACTATGAACATCCCACTAATAAGACAAACAGGACCTGCTGGCTCACTGTGACCTGAAACATCATGCAGTGCCAGGTTATCAACAGAAGCTACATCTTTTAAGCAGCCCCATTCTCCCAACCTTGGGATACTCCAGCTCTTCTGCTAAGGCCCGTGTAGGCAGTGGTGATCCTTTCTCTGTCAGCTCCTCGACGCGTTTGTTCAGAGAGGCCAGTTTGGCTTTGGCTTGAAGTTTAAGTTTCATCAGCTTCGCGTCCGCTGCCTCTCGCTCTTTCTGTAAGAGAAGGACACAAACTGACAGTGCCTCAGACTCCAGTGTTGTTACCCACGAAGCACCACTTTGAAAAGCCACGCAACTGGTCAGTCTGCCATACTCTGTCTAACTCTGCCTCCCCAGGAACAGCACTATTTCAAACACATCTGCAAACCAAATTTGTTCTGAAACACTACACATATAAAAATGGTAGCTTCTACCCCAGCACTTCCTTTCAAGGGACACAGCACTCAGGGACTTCACTCAACCATGAATACAAGCTCAGTTCGACTTCCTCGGCTATATGCAGTCCCTCAGAACTACCTCAAGTAACTGCATTCCCACCATACGTCAGGGTAGGCAGCACGTATCTCGAGGAATGTGCCATAAAACCACTGCACTACTGGATGAGCGCAGCACAGCCTACTCTGTGTCAAACACTCTGAAGAAGGGAAACAACAACCTCACACAAGGTATTAGTATTTATAAAAGCCACTGGAAATCTGCATGGGCCTCAAGGAGCTCCAAGACAAAATGCTGTGTAACTTGGATGTAACTTATCTACTCTAGACTAAATTAACCCAATCAAACTAACAGAAGCTATCCTACATCTCTTGGGTTCAGGTCCATTCTTCAAATTCCAATAACTCTCTGGAATTGATGCCATTAGTCATGCAGGTATTTCATGTTCAAAAGAAACTAGAGACTGTCTCACACAGAAAACTAAAGCAGCATTTTACTCTCAGCCCCCAGAGAAAGAAATGGTACCTTGAGTACAGTTTCTTTTTCCTGGAGCAGGGCATCCTTTTCTCGAACCAAATCCTTCAGCTGAACAACTAGCTTTTCTGTTTGGGCTAGGCGCTCCGACAGCTCCTCAGGTGCCTCTTCCATGCTTTCTGCTTCTGACTCCAAAGCCTGTACCTGAAACAACAAAATGAGTGTTCTGATCTGAAGGAAAAAGACTGTAAACAGTCTGCAGCAGATTATCCACATGGTATCTTCAGCTCCATTCCTAAATGCTGCCCTCTAATCACTGCAGGCATTTCATGGAGCCTGTAGAAATATACAGTTAGGTGAAACCAGGAGGAAAGCTCAGAGAACCAATAAGCCAATACACAAAACCAAGGAGTACCTTGCCAAACACAACATGAACAAATCTGTTCATGTTCAGATCTGTGTCTCAAATGAGAGACACCCTCACACACTATCCACTCTCTCAATACCAAAGGGCAGCATAGAGATGAAGCCTTCCACTGCCACCCAACCATGCAGAGCATCCCTTTCGGCTACACACAATCACTAGTACTCTTAAAAGTCCTTCTTCACCCTAATTCTAATTTGTTTCCTAGATGTGAGATGTGAAAACTGAAGAGATTATGGTCTGCCCGACAGAAATGCTGACTTAAGAGGTGAGGAGTAGAAGAAAAGCAGAATGAAATGACAGCTCAGTCTAGTGCTCAGCACAGAAGAAGCAGAAGACAGTTCTCATTGTAGTCTAATGAATCACATCCCCCAAACTAATTGTCAATAAGATCTGAAAATCTTTAGATAACACTGTACTTACAGCAACAGATGGTTCAGTAACTGCATCTCCATCTTCCCCAGACAGCTCTTGTAAAACAGTACTTGCTAAACCTGACAAACGGCTCAGCATCTTGAGCCTAAAACAAAACCAAGAGTCAGAATACAGCTCCAGAGTGAAAACTGCTATGAAGAATAAGCTCCCTCATGCTGATCTGTAATGTTACAGCAGTTGGTGACCAGGCTTGAAGGGAATTTGTCTCCTTCGCCACAAGAGAAAAGCCAAAGTAAAACCTCAGGAAAAAGAAAATGGTCACATTAACAAGAGCAGCCAGACCCTCTAAACATAAAAACAGAAGATGTGCTGGTGTCAAGACACATGAACATTCCTTTACTGCTCTACATGTATGATTGAAAAATACATTTTTATATCAGATGCCAACTCACCCTCACAGTTCATTCTTGATCTTTCTTAACAATGATATTACAGAAACATGACCTGTTCAGTTTTCTGAAAAGAAGAGTGATTGTTAATTGAAGTAATTTCTCTACAGGCCAAACATGGCCGGTAACATTAAATCAGCTTTCTTCTAATAAGTAGTGCAAATAATGGACCGAGCCTTGATGTTTGCTAAAGAGACACAAGTGTGTCAAAGTAGAGAGATGATGAAACCTCTGCATGTCACGTATGGGACAGGACAGGATCTTGACACAGGGGAATAGTCTGAAGAGGACATATATTCTCAGGCTGCTGCTTAGCATATCTTCTTTCTCTTCCTTGAAATTCAGGAGCCAAACTGATCCAGTAAGTGCAAGTGAAGAACCAAAAAACATGCAGGAGTATCAGCCAGCAACATATAACTTGTCATTTTGGGGAGAGCAGCAAACGAAATTCTCCATTGTTAACCGAGATGATGGGATGCACTCCACTTCAGTAAATTCACCAAATTTGAATGTGCATTTGATAAGCCAGAGTATAGAGCTGCCAACCAGAAGGATATCAACAGGCTGGAGAAACAGATGGATACAAATATTGTAAAGTCCAGGAAACGTGGAAGTCAGTGCCCGGGATGGGAAAAGCATGAGTGGTACAGGGTGTGGAGCAACAAGCTGAACAACTGTATTGCAGACGACAAGCACGGAGTGCTGGTGGCCAAGGCAAAGGTCAGGCATACATTGAGCTGTATTGGTAGGACTGCAGGCAGCAGGTTCAGGAAAGCAATTACTCCTCTCTATTCACACCTCTAAGACTACGTTTGAAGCAGAGTGCTCACTTTCAAAATACTCAATCAAGTACAGCAGAGAGCCTCCAAGATGACTGGGGTTGGGGTTACAAGGCATATGGAGAGTATAAGAATGCTGGGCTTGTTCAGCCCTGAGAACAGCGGGTGAGGACTGGTATACAATTGCTGTCCTCCCCACAAACACCTATAAGGTAGCTAAAGACAGAGCCACATACCTCTTAGGTACACAGGTTCTAAGGTCCACATCAGATGGACATGAGGCAGAGGATACAAGCTGCAGCATAGGCAATTTCAATCACAGAAAAAAATGCATAGGGAAGATGTTAAAATATTGGATTAGGCTCATAACAACCTGATCTGATTTTTGATGTTAGAGATGCTAAGAGCAAAGACTTGACCAGCTGAACTCTCAAAGTCCCTTAAGAATCAGAGAATCATCATTTTAGTGTTCTATAAAAAGAGGTCACATGTGACATTTGACATCTCTGAACAGAAAGACCACAGAACTGTCCTTTCCTGTAAATGACAATCATTTGTACAATTACAGAAGTTCCAGTAGTGCAAACTGAAACTAGGCAAACACACATTAGCTATAAGATCAAGTTTACATTATTACAATTATCTTCATCAAATGGAATCTTTTAATATGACAAGATGTGTCTGCCTCACTAGAAGCAGGCTTCTGAAGTTGGCTACACAGATCCACCCGCTCCTGACCTCCTTTGTCTTACTAAGCAAATCTTTGGTCTTAGATTGCCACTTAAATGTGTGAAAATATTGACACTTGAAAGGAACAGTGCATTACTTTTCTGTAGCAGTCACCTGATTTTGCAGAAGTAGAAAACACGACAATGCACATTAGAGCATCAATAGCAGCAAAGGGCATGTGAACACTAACCTGCTTTGTGCTCTAAGGAGCTCATAGGTCTGCTGATTCAGTAGAAAGGTTTCCAAGGTAGAGCAGTCACAGACAGGTCTTCTGTGCCCTTCCTTTTTATCTCTTGACTACTGACAGATTGCATGAAGCAAGACTTTTTATGGAGAGAGAAGCAAAAAAAACCCAAAAAAGAAGAAGAAAATAAATTATCCAATAGTAAAGAAATAACCCCATCCTTCACCCTATACTGTACACTCCAGGATTGTTAGTCAGTCACTTGCAATAAGCATAAAAAGTGAAGTCTGCTCTGTTTGGAAACAGGGATTTGCAGACGTGCCCTGGTTTCTCACACTGCATAGCATGAGCTTAGTCTTTTCAGCCGATAGAATAAAATGCTCGAGCAGCAGCTAGTGTAGCAAAAAGACCTGCTGCAGGAAGTCAGACCTCAGACAGGCTCCTGCAAAGAGCTCAAGGGGATGCAACTCCTCAAGAAGCACAGTCAGAATGCCAGGATTGTTCACATTCTGCAACAACGCAACAGTCAGTGAAACAAGTCCTGGTGCTCTGCTCACTTCTCAGCTGGCCCTGGGTGAGACTGAGGCATGGAATTCCCAAATAGTACAGCTGTACAGTTCCTGCTAGGGAAATTTCTTCTGATGACATCAACTGCTCACCAAGGTGGTAATATGAGATACTCATTTAGAGACCTGAAATGTCTGCTCCATTATAAGAATAATAAAGTATTTATAGTTTTATAAACCATCACTCCCATGATGACCCAATGAGGAACCGAACCTGCTGTCTTGGCAGCAGTGCATTTTAGAAAACATCCATCCAAATGCAAAAATGCCTCTTTCTAACTGTGTCCAACACTTGGAAGAGTAGGGATCTGATCTTCCAACTGAGCATTAGGCCACAGCTTCCTAAACTCAAAAACGCACAATATGTGGCTGGGACCGAGAGAACCAATAGATAAATTATTACAAGCGGTATTAGAAATACAAAAAAGAAGCAGAATCTAGACATCTGCATGGGGCTCAGCACATATCTGCATGCTACAGATTTCATTTCAATTTCAAGCATGCATACATGGATTGAGAAAATATTCCTTGGCCTTTGTCCAGGTCAGCCACATGAACCTGATACTGCACCCAACCTAATAAGCCTTGCTGGGTTTGGCTCACAGTTGGCATCCTCAAAATGCAAACAGAGGAACCGTCTGCAGCTTTTTGAACAGATGTGGACCTTAATAACATGAACTCGGGTCTTAGAGATTCACGTCTTTTGAATGCACTTTTAAATTATACTTTTTAAAATTATATTCTCATGTCAATTGAATATGGCAAGGGATGTGAATGGGGAACAAAAAGTTTTCCTACAATTCTATAAACAGCAACAGGTTTGCTGCCTATGTAGAGAAAACAGAAAACATGGGCCAAGGTGGGCCACTGCCCTGGACAGCATCCCTCGGAACACATCCCTGGAAAGCAGCACTGCAGAGAGAGGCTGGGGATTGTGGTGGACAACTGACCTAAGTCATCAATGCATCCTCATGACAAAGGCTAGCAGCATGCTGGGCTGCATTAAGAGCATTGTCAGGAGGAAGGGGATCCTTCCTCTCTACTGGGCACTGGATAGGCCACATCTGGAGTAATGTGTCCAGTTCTGGGCTCCCCCGAATAAGAGGTGGGAACTCACTGGAGAAAATTCAGTGAAGGACAACAAATAAATGGCTTGAGGAGAATCATATCACAGAACCACAGACTGACTGAAGTTAGGAGGTCATCTGGTCTAACCTCCCTGCTCAAATGGGCCACCCAGAGCCAGCAGCCCAGGACGGCTGCACAGGCAGCTTCTGAGTATCTCTCAGGACAGAGGCTTCACAACCTGCACCACTGCTCAGTAACCCACACAGTGAAAAAGCACGTCCTGATAATCAAGGTAATTCCTGTGGCTCAATTAATGGTCACAGCCTCTCATCCTGTCACCAGACACCACTGGTGCGAGAGAGAGCCTGGCTCTGCTTTCTTTGACCCCTCCCTGACAACAAATCCAGGAACAAGCATAACATGGCTTTAAATTCTGTCCCAAAGCCAAGAGTCAGCACAGAGGGTGGTGGCTGTCCTATGCATTAGCCTCAAGGACTTGGGGCAGGAATATCCTGGTGCTATACAATGACAGGCAGTTTCCCCTCAAACACCAATGGACTGAGGTTATTCTGTGCTCCACTGCCTCACCCCAATAAAGCAAACAGTGCAGGTCTCAGAGACAAGACTTGTGCTCTCCCAGGCTCAGACCGCCATATGGATTCCCATCTCTCTAATGAACAGCAGAACACAAGAACCCTCACTGTGCTCAGGATGTGAGCCAGAATCCTCTACATTCTAGCTGCAGTGGAAAATAACCTTTTGCTCAGCATTCATATGACTAATGAACTTTTGCTGGGGAGTCTTTACTTTGAACACTGGGACGGGCAACCAGCAGTGGTCTGGAGGAGGCTCCTTTGCTCGGAAATACACATCCCTGACCCAAACAGCCTAAGCCCACTACTACTCTGCACAGTCTGCAGTAAGCAGGGCATAAATCCAGGCATTTCTATCCCTAGGTATCAGCCATAGCAAAGAAAGACTTGACAGTATTTTCCCCTAATTTAGTCTAAGTTTATGATACACTGAAGAAGTTAATTCCTTGCATTTCCCTTCGTTTAAAATCAAATACCCACTAAAAGCACTGCTGCTGTACACAGGCCCTGGGCCAAACTTTTCACACTGTGCAGAGGGGTTCCAAGAGAGACCAGGAGCGACGGGGAGCACTGGAGCGCCATGCCGGGTCCCGGGAGCGGCGGCTCCTGCCGCCACAGGGGTGGCAGGCAGCGCCGACGGGCCCCAGCAGCTACGCAGAGTTACCGGACCGCACACCTCCGGTAGGCTCCGCGGAGTCCGAACCTTCCCCGATTTGAGAGTCCGACTCTCAAATCCAGGTCGGACTGCGCTGCCGGTACCTGGGGGCACCGCTGGCGGGATGGAGCTGGGCCGGGCCGCAAAGCCCGGAGCGAGAGGCCCGCCCCACCAGCCCGGCCCATTGCTCCTTACGGCCGGGGCCACAGGGAGCTGCGAACCCGCTCCAGCCGCGCAGGGCCACGAAAGGAGCCCGGCGGCAACCGCCACCGAGAGCCGGGCGGCAGAGTCTGCGGACCGCACAGGGCGGGCTGACAGCACCGAGAGCGGGGGGAGGCACTGACCTGCAGCACGCGGCGGGGGGGGGGGGGTGTGAGTACCAAGGGGCGGCTCTAACGTGTCGAGGAGCCCGCACCGACCCCGCTGCCGCCACCGCGCCACCTCAGCACCGGAACGCGCCAGCACCGCTTCCGCCTCCGCCGGGGCCCCGCCCCCCAAGGGAGAAGAACCAATCAGCTACGGTGGTTTAAAGATAGACGTGATCGCCAGGCAATCGGGACGGAGCAGCGGTCTCGGTGCCATGGTTGTCCTGCAACATGGCACAAAGTCACCAATCCCGAGAAAGCCTTGGGCTCCCGCCCAATAACAAGGCAGCGACCAATCAGTTGCGGCGCTCCGGGCCGGGGGTGTTGGTGAGACGGAGGCTTGGACGGGGCGGTGGGCGACGGGGGCGGGGCCAGGTCCGTGTGGAGGCCGGGGGCCGGGGGCTCGCGACCTGCTCACTCACTGCTAGGCAGCGCCCGAAGGGCTGCCCAGTTGTTTGGTCGGAATGTACCTTCAAGAATGACCCAGTCCCACCCCCTTCCCATGAGCACTTCCCACTAGGACGGGTTGCTCCAAGCCCCGTTCAACCCCGCCTTGAGAGCTACCGGAGATGTTCAATCCAAACCTGCCCTCGTGCGCTTGAGCGTTGTTGTCCCTTGCTCTGGCTCTACAGCTCATGGCATAAAAATATTTTTCTTTCTTCTTTCTGGAGCCTTTTCCAGGCTGAACACCCCCAGCTCTCCAGAGCAGCCTGTCTCCAGAGCAGAGGGGCTCCAGCCCTTGGAGCGTCTCCGTGGCCTCCTCTAGACACACTTCGGCAGCTCCACATCTGTCTTACTCTGAGGGCTGGCAGCTCTGCCGGTGGGGTCTCACCTGAGCGGGGCAGAGGGGCAGAATTCTCCCCCCCCACCTGGTGCCAATGCTGCCAGGGATGTGCAGACTGCTGGCCCCGGCCAGTTTTTTGCTTCCTTGAGTCATTTTCAGAACTCTTGATCCATTCACTACCATTCAGTAGTCTTTACTGGTACCAGAGATTGCCCCCAGCCAGGTGTCGGGCAAGATTTCAGGAAGCCTGAGCAGCACAGTTTCCTTGCCTCCTAGCCACCCTGATAGTGCACTCAGACACACCATATTCCTATTTCTGATGGTACCATGTAGTGCTGTCCTGGTATGGCCACGGCCTCTATCCCCAGTTCACAGGGCCTCAGGACCAAGGCTTGCCACACCTGCTCTGAATTTTTCATGCCCTGCGTGCAGCTCTGTTCACTTTGTTGACTTCACTTTGTTCACTTTAGCTGTGAGAGCAATTTCTCCAGGTATCTCTGGCTAATTTACTTTAGTTACCTATCTTTGTGTGGAACAACCATGGACTTATATTGGTAGTAATAGCAAGCAATTATTCTAGGTAGAATGAGATATTTACAACTCTAACACATACCTATAGGAGTCTAAAAACAAGAAAAGAGAAGAAAGGGGGAAAAAACTAAAAGAAAAAGTAGAGAGAATGAGGAAACCATTAACAGGAACCTCACATTCCTCCCAGTGAAGGACTCCCGATGCTAACAACTTCCCATGACTCTCCCCTCCCTCTCTGCAAACATCCAAGTGAACCACAGATCTTAATATCCAGAGGAGGAGCAGCAGGTGGGTGAGTGTAACACCAGGAAAAGCACAGAAATAAAGCATGTGTGTTGTAATTTTAATTGTATTATTGCTACTAGTGCAGCTTTTTTCTTGTATATAAGTACTTGACCTACATTATTTTTCTTTGCTTTTCTGTAATTAGATGTAGATTAATTATGACTTTCCTAATTAGACTGTTAAAATTTCTATTATACTAAAAATAAATTTTGGCTTTAAATGTGTACTTGAAATGGTGTGACTGATACTCTGTAGGGAAGGGATAGGGCATTCAGAAGGATCTGGACAGGCTAGAGGGAAGGGCCTGTGCCAGCCTCATGAAGTTCAACAAGGCCAAGTGCAATCCCAAACATGGGTACAGGCTGGGTAACGAGTGACTTGAGAGCAGTCCTGTGGAGAAGGACTTCGGGGTCTTGGTGAATAAAAAACAGAATATGGGCTGGCAATGTGCACTTACAGCCCAGGAAGCCAACTGTAGCCTGGGCTTCATCAAAAGGAGCACAGCCAGCAAGGGAGGAGATTTTCCCCTTCTACCTGACTCTGCCTGCTTTAGGGGAAGGTGTTTCTGCCCATGGCAAGAGGTGTAATTAGATGACCTTTAAGGACTCTTTCAACCCAAACCATTCTGTGATTCTGTGAACATCCATCAGTGGGAAACACACAGTGTCTCTGGGCTTGGACATCCAGCCTACTCAGCAGCTGCCTCTTGATGCCTGGCCTCCCCAGCTACTGGCACCTGGACATACCAGACCCTCCAAAGCACACAACCCCACCAGAGTCAGATTCCACTGCACTCAACAAGATACAAACAGACATGTACGCTGTGTGTCCCTCCAGTACATGAGGCTCTCAGGATGTAGCTGTCTGTCTCCTGCACAAAGAAACACACAGACAAGTACGTCACTCTCAGCCCTGCATCTTCAGTCTAACAGTCAACGACTCCAGTGGTCTCACTAACAGAGACACACACACCTGTTTCCCAAATTACTTTGCCTGTTTGCTGGCTAGTCTGGCTTGCTATTTACTAGCAATCACAGATTAATATGATCTCACTCAATCTAGTTGTGGGCACTTAAATGCCCATGCACACATATTCCCAGAGTACAGTGCTGTACAGCCAGAAAAAAAAAAAAGATAGAAGTGCTAGGAGACAGGAAAGACTGTGCTGGACCAGGCACAAGAGTTGGCTAGATATTCACACTTAGCCCCACATGATTAGCCCCATTCTACATGCAATCATCCTCTTGTATTCCTCTTGCCTCCATTTTCTCATGCTTGTTAATTCCCAAGCCACCTGGACCCATCCCTTTCCCCATGTTTTGTTCCTCCCCTGAATACCATGTTGTGCATCATCTTGTGCAATCCCCAAATGCTCTTGCCCTGGACCCCACAGTGTTTTCCATGCCCCTAGGCAGTTCTCTGCCTAGTCTGTAAGGTACTCTACAACCTCACCCACTGACTCACCATGATGTGTGCCACCTCTAGGCCCGAGGCGGGGCCGAGTGCTCTCCTGTGACCTATTTAGAAGGAGCTAGGATAGGGCCTTCATTTCTCTTACTGGCTTGTGTTCCCCAGCCTGTGGTTGTCTCTCTTTGCTCCTTCCTCTTTGTGCAGATGAGCCTTCCATGGGTTGACTGCACTTCTGTGGTGGTTCTTGGATTAGCCTGGCCAGGGGAATATTTGGGTTCACCCAATCCCCATTGCTCCTCTGTGCCTCTTTGTGTGCGTGGAGGTGAGCTGTTTCCCACATAACCTGACTCTTGTACAGGGCCACTTCTGTAACACTTTCTGGTCCTAAACACTCAGTTACCCAACCTGTCCATTTGAAAAAATAGACTCTCAAATCCAGTTAGAGGAGGAGATCTTTACTTAACCTCACATTCCATATCTTGCAGCCATTTCGTCTTATCTTCCTGTATAATTATATCAAAGTTAAAAATAGGGTAGTCTACCAAACCAGTATAGCTCCCAATTCCAGGGTCTGATTAACCTTCTCACCCTTTCTGCTTTAGCTCCTGAAATAGCAGTGATTTGCTAGATTATCTTGCATCTCCTTTCCATTCTAAGAAGACTGTTTGTATCATTGAAACTTTCTGGTTTGTGGATCAGCCCCTAAGCAGATTAATGTTTATAATTGACTTGCAGAAAGTTAGATCCCTCACGTAACTGACATTAGTGTTGAACCTGGACGGGAGCAAACAGGCAGTGCTGTGAGAGCCACAGAAGGAAGAGGATCATTCCTGTAGCATCATTCTTCTGACCACAGATACATATGGGAAACAACAGCAGCTCCACAGTGGATGATCTACAGGCTGTTGAGATCCACCACTGGTACAAGAAGTTCATGACAGAGTGTCCTTCTGGACAGCTGACAGAGCATGAATTTAAACAGTTCTTTGGGCTTCGAGGGCTGGATCCAGAGGCCAATAAGTACATTGAGCAGATGTTCCGCACATTTGATATGAACAAGGTAAGTTCTCCAGCAAGGAGAATTAACTGTCTCGTGCTGCTTAGAAGTGATCCAACTCTTGCACTTTTAGATTCTTTGTTTTTCTCTTGCAAACATAAAGAACATAAATGTTCTCTTGCAAATATTTTCTCTTGCAAACATTGGTGTGGAAAGCTGCCAAGGGATGCTAATGTAAAGTAGCTAAATGCAAGGAGCAAATGGATGTGTACAGGTAATAACATAGATGACACAGACAGGTACACCTGATTATCTAATTACTTTGTGCAAGTTCGTCTTTGAATTTTGAAAATTCCTTATTGCATATTATTTGACTTGGCCATGTTGGACTAGCAAAGTGCTAATTTAACTATTCTTATTCTTAGTCTTATTTCTCAAAAGTACATCTGTATGAGGTCGTGGAGACCACAAGAATCAGACACAATAGAAATCATTACAGCATTCACAGAGGAGTAATTTCCAGATATTTGGCAGCTGAAATTAACACTGCATGGGCAGACAACATCTGTGGCTCTCCTTGGTGCCCGAAGGTGCAGGAGGAAGCAGGAGCGAGGCGGTCGGTAGTATTCCTCATTGTGATGGGCACCTGCCGGTAGAAAACAGTAGCCCCCATAATTCCTTTAAGCATGCAATGGCCTTCTCTTTTGCCAGCTTTTTATCCATATGTATTTCAGCCTATGCTTGCAGACCTGCATTATTAATGACAAACAAATCTGGATTTATGGCATCCTGGGAAAATTCAGCTTTGCTCTCTGCTCCAGGGTTCTGGAGTCAAGGAGGGTCCAGTCACAGAGGCATGTGAACCAGGTGGGAAATCACAGAGTTAGTCTTAAAGAAGGAAAGCTTAGGGACTGACAGAGGATGTCATTTTGGACATGTGAGACAGCATAAGGAGTTAAGGAATGCTTGGGAATATTACAAAATTCTTAAAGAGAGGAGCAGACAGGCTCCATTAGGGTAGCTGAGGTCTTGTGGCAGATGCAATGAGTGGAAATGACTACAGACCTCAAAGAACATCTTTTCTCATTCCAAAGTCCTCTGTGCCCAGGATTATAATAGTGATGAGAGCAGTTTCATAAGCTAAAGCTTTTGCACAAAAGCTTTCTTTTACTTCACCTCTCTCACTTCTTGGGATGTTTAAGGACTTTAAAATTTGTTCAAGGATGTTGTGCATTCCAGAGTTCTCCTGTGAGCCATGTGTTATGCAGTAAAGATATTATAAGAAGATTCTCAAATTCAAATTCGGTCAGAAAAGAAAAAAGCTATCATCTCAATAAAGTGATAGTGATCACAGGAGGAATAAAATAAGAGTGTGGCAACTAGTGGAGATGGACCTACATCAGTTAATCTTAGTCTGTCAATAGTTAGTCACTTAATGTAAGCTCCTCTTATGAACAAGGGCAAGGAACAAGAGCACCCAGAGGAAAATCCACCCTGTTGTAGTACAGACATGATGGATGGAATCATCTGCCCTCTGAACCTTCAGATTTTGAGAACTTTGATGATGACAAAGAGGAAAAACTTTCAATATTCTTCTTTCATAAGTTGCAATCGTAGAATTATAGAATGGTTTTGTTTGGAAGGGACCTTAATGATCGTCTCATTCCAACCCCTCCCATGGGCAGGGACACTTTCCACTAGACCAGGTTGCTCCAATCCCTGTCCAACCTGGCCTTGGACACTTCCAGGGATGGGGCAGACACAGCTTCCCTGGGCAACCTGTGGCAGGGCCTCACCACCCCCTGAGTAAAAACTCCTTCCCAAAACTCCTCATCCAAATCTGCCCTCCTCTAGATGTAAACCATTCCTCCTTGTCCTATCACAACCTGCCCATGCAAAAAGGCTCTCTTTTCCATTATTATAACCTGCTTCAGGCACTGGAAGGGGCACTGGAGCCTTCTCAAGGCTGCAGAATGAATGTGAACAGCACAGCAGATGGACAGACAGAGCAGGGACTCTCCAAACCTGCGGGTGCACTGAGCAGGGCTGAAAACATGCTTAATGGTGAACACAGAGACTTTATTTCAACACCTCAGTCACGTCAGCATCGGCGTGGCCGCAGTGGAGCAGCACAGGCAGGACAGAGAAGTCTCTGGCCCCAAGGCTACCTTTGGCCCAGCGGGAAATGCCATGGTCCACTGTAGCCCTGGATCCTGCTCATCCCACTGCCGCTCAAGCCTTTTTGTCCTTCAGAAACTGCAGGAACTCCTGCAGCAGATTCCAGAATTGCACCAGGATCTGGTGTGGGAATGCCACGGGCATTAACGTGCCCGAGGATGTCAGCGCTGGTCTCTGGCTGTGCTCAGGGGTCAAGCTGATGTCTTCCTCTGGTACTGGTTTCAGACGCTGCTCAGGGGTCGAGGTGACAACTGGCTCTGGTGCTGGACCAGCTCTTTCTGCTGGGCTCAGGCCTGTCTGGAGCAGGATCCAGTTGTAGAAGTGCTGAGTGGAGGTGTAGATCCCAGGGTGCCTGGCTCTGTCACAGCCTCTTCCCCAGCTGCTCATTCCCACCAGCCAGAAATAGTCAGCTTCGTTGTCCTTGCAGACCAAGGGACCCCCGCTGTCCCCCTGCACCAGGAGAGAGGGCTCAGGGGCTGTGGGGGGCTGCTGCCAGCACCAGGGCTGGTTCCTCTCTCCCTGCCCCTGCCAGATTTGCATTCCCGGATTTCGCTCCTTGGCTGGGAGCAGGTCGGAGGCTCTCCAAACAATGCTCCGTGGTCCCAGATGTGTGGAGGACAGACGTTCTGGGGTCACATCCAACACTTGGTTGTGCTGGGAGCTGAACTTTGTGGGCAGGACCAGGCCTTGGGTCTGGGGACCAGGGGACATAGGACAGGGACCCACAGATGGGGAAAGGAAGAGCAGCCCAGGCAGCGGTGGGGACCTGGGGCTCGCAGGGCACCAGGCCAGGCCCAGCTTGTGCCGGGCTGTGTTTGGAGGGTGAGGGGGTGCCTGTGCTGCTGGGGGCTGAGGGACTCATCACACACTCCTACCTGGCAGGTGTCGATGCTGCCCTGTGGGTACCCAGCACACAGGTTGCGGGGGTAGATGGCGCCCGCGTACCACCGGCTGCTGTTGCACAGCTCCGTGTCCATGAGGTGGACCTTGGCCTCCTGCAGCACCATGCCTGTTCCCTGAGCTGTGGGCACAGAAGGGAATGAGTCCCTAGCAGCTCAGTGCCCATCCCCTCCCCCCGCCTGGGGTGAACCCCTTCCCCAAGACTGGCTCTGCCCCTTTCCTACGGAGTGATGTTGTCCAGCTGTGTCCCTGCTGTTGGCTCTGGAGGAAGGGCCAGACCCATCCCTCCAGACGCTTCACAGACTCTCGGAACTGTTCGGCTTGGGAAGGAACCTTAAAGGTCATCGAGTTCCACGCCCCGTCTTGGGCGGGGACTCCTTCCCCAGCCCAGGCTGCTCCGAGCCCCGGCCCCGCTGACGTCCTGCAGCCGGACTGTGTCTGTGGCCAGCCCAGAATCTCAGGGTGCCCAGCTCACTCTCGGAGCACACATCCTGTCTGGGAACTCACATTTGGCAAAATCCCAGCCGGCGATGTAGCAGGATTTCAGCTCTGAGACCCTCAGTGAGGCGTCGGGCACACAGCCCAGCTGGATATAGTCGCTGCACTCCACGCGTTGGTCCAGCACCACCAGGGCAATGTCATTCCTCGCAGTGGAAGGCACATAGTGCTGGTGCACCAGGAGCCTCTGGATATGGCGCAGCTCGGACTCGGGGCCCAGCTGAGTCAGATCTGTGGCCCCAATCACCACCTCCCACCTGGCAATGTCCCTGGGGATGAGATGGGGAGAGGAGTGACAGGGAGCAGAGCCACGGGCAGGCTGCAGCAGCCCAGCATTTCCCAGCCTTCTGCTTCCCAAGGCAGAGGGAAGCAGAGAGGAAAGAGCCAGGATGGGAGTGACACGTGCGGCTGTGGGGTCACCTTCTGGTGCTCTGGGGACATCTCTGTCCCTGCTGTTCCTTACCCGCCCCTGGCGAAGCAGTGTGCAACTGTGAGGACCCACTGGGAGCTGAGGAGGACACCTGAGCACATGTGCCATGTGCCATTCTCCCAGGTGGCCTGGATGCTGACGATGCCAGGCCAGGCCCCTGGCTGGACACTGGTGTGACCCACGGCATGGGATGTGCCATCAGCAGAAGCCACGGAGCTGTGGTCGGAAGCCATGGGCCAGAGCCCACAGGTTCTTCTGTAAGCATAAAACCATCACTGTCCTTGGTCGCTGCTCCTGCTCAGGCTGAAGGTCCCCCATGGTCCCTTTCAGCCTGGCGCTGAGTGGCAGGAGAACCAGGGACTCCCGAGGGGTACATCTATTCCCCCTGGTTCTGCTACAGCCCCGCAGCTTGTGCCAGCAGGGGGGCACTGGCCAAGGAGTGAGGCTCCTCCTTCACGGACTGAGGCTGGAACACCGTGGTACGGGTGTGGGGAACATGCGGGGCCCCTATGGGGAACCCCCAAATTGGGGCCATTCACCTGCAGGTGTCCCAGGTGCCCACCACAGGCCCAGCCAGGGCCAGCAGGACGAGTAGCCACGGCAAAGCCATCGGTGCCAGCACAGGTGGCAGTAGCCAGAACCGAGGTGTCACCTCCAGTGCGGCCACTGACACAGTACCCATGGCCTTCACGGTACCCGTGGTGCCCCCAGTCCAGGGCTGCTGTCACAGAGGAGCCGGTTCTGTGTGCTGGGCATGGCAGGGAGGGGCAGCACAGAGTCACAGAGGCATAGAATGGTCTGGGTGTAAGGGACTTTAATGACCACCCAGTGCCATCCCTGCAATGGGCAGGGACACCTTCCATTATTCCAGGTTGCTCCAAGCTCTGTCCAGCCTGGCCTTGGACACTTCCAGGGATCCAGGGGCAGCTACAGGTGCTCTGGGAAACCTGTACCATGGCCTCACCACCCTCAGTCTCAGAAATTCCTTCCTAACACCTAATCTAAACCTGCCCTCCTTCAGTTTAAGGCCATTTTCCCCGTGTCCTATCACTGCATGCGCTCATCCAAAATGTCCATCCAGCCTTTTTCTAAGCCCCCTTTACGTACAGGAACGGGCACAGAAGTCTCCCTGGAGTCTTCTGTTCTCCAGGCTGACCAGCCATTAATCTCTCAGCTTGTCATGCCCTTCTTCCCACCCTGAATGAATATTTTAAATGTTGTGATCCTTGCTGTAAAACAGCAGTGCTCTGCTAGTTCACCTACATTCACCTTTTACAAATGTTTACCTACAACCATTTCAGAAAGGCATCTGACTTTGTTTAAGTACCTCAGTAACTGAAAGTTTCAATTTTTTGCTCTGTAATTTCTCGAAGTAGTTATTTGGAATCTTTGACCTAGGTATGTGTTTTATTTGTAGTTTGTTTTTAACCACTTCAAATGTTAGTCAGTGTTAAATGTAGAGCCTACAAACCTTTACTATCTGGCGTTTTTCTTGCAGAAGAAACAAGAGCTTTCAAAGTTTCTTTGCAGATTCAAGAGATGGAATAATAAAAACCTAAAAACTTTACATTTTCCCAGTGGTCAAATCATGCTCTATGTATTTTTAGAAGTATTCCTAGTCACTTTATTTTCCAGAGAATGGAGAAGAGATGTATGGCTTAGTGGAATAGCATAGTTTCCCACAAAGGTAGAGCACACCAGCACAGAAAACTTGCAGCCAATGGGCTAGGCTCAATATTTTCTCTCAGCAGGCAGTCAGCTTTGGTGCACAGAAGGGGGCTTTTGTTCACACTGACAACAAAGAGTGGCAGGTTCCCTCACTGCAGGTGGTGAGCAGAGGGGAGCCTAGACATGTAATAGATCATAACTTTAGGACCCAAGGTATTTATTGGCCAGAGAAAGAACATGTGTCAGTGCACTCAAGATTTTTCCTAAGTCCAAGTCTCTGTGTCATTTGTTTGTCTTTCTCTTTCAGTTGTGAATCTAAAGAGCAATAAGGTAAAACAACTCCAGAGTAGTAACTCCCTCAATTTATTGCTGGTACATTTTGGTTTTTGTTTTCCCACAGGATGGATATATTGACTTCATGGAGTATGTGGCTGCCCTCAGCCTCGTTCTCCGAGGGAAGATGGAGCAGAAATTGCGGTGGTATTTCAAGCTCTACGATGTAGATGGCAATGGCTGCATTGATCGACACGAACTGCTCAACATCATTAAGGTGAATCTCCAGGGGTCTGTATTCTTGCCTCTTACCTTAAAGACAAATCACACAAGTAAGACTTTTCCCTTACGGATGCTCATGAGAAGCAGGAACATCATTCCTTCTCTGAGCAGAATTCCCCACCACTGTATAATGCAATAAGCAGACTTGACATACTCTTCTTTATCACCACAGCTTATGTTACAGCATAGCTAACCATAAAATTGTTTTAGCTGCCTGGGACCTAAATTGTACTTTCCAACATTTCAGTCTCTGTGACTGTAAGCTGCCATCTCTGCAATGTGTCCTTCATATGTCCTTTTCCCCATGAGAAGTTGGAGAGTTACTCCCAGCTTGCTTTTTAGAATCACCTCCTAAATATCAACATAATAAAACATTTTTGTCTCTGGTGAATAGCCTGAAGAAGAATGATTGGGAATGGAAAGGACTGTATGTAAATAGCTGTTGTGTGTGGGGTTGGAATTATGGGCATAAGGATCACTATAAATAGCTCAGAATCAATTATGCTGCAAATTCTGGTTATTTTGCAGATAATACAAAATTACCAAGACACAAGAAAGATTCAATGACAAAGAAAGATTCATATTTCTGAATATGAAATGTCATAAAATTGATTTGATAAAGCACTAATAAGATGTTAGTAATGCATTCTCATCTGAATAAGAATTTCAGAGCAGGGTATCAAAGAGGCCTGACCGAAATCAGTAACTGTAATAACATACAGCCTCCTACTGGTACTTTGAAATAGAAATACTCAGTCATTACAGTGAAGCAACAGATAGCAATAGTTAACACAGAGCTCTTGAGAAATAAGTGCTGTGGGCAACAATTCGTGGAAAGCAATTTATTGCCCTTTGAATTTTGTGTGTGCAGTTCAGTGTCTTTTTTGGTGACCTTAGGAAATTGCCAAGATGATACTTAGTTTTAGGATCAAATAGCATTTGAAAAAGAATGCAGAAAATTACCAAATAGCAAAGGGTAAAAAGTAGGAAATGAATAGTCTTAGAAACAGTAAAAAGGCTCTGGAATCACAGATTTCATGGACATCCTTAAACAAAGGAAATAACTAGCATTGAAAGACAAGACAACCCTGCACTATGTACTTATGCATAAGAAGAATTGTAGCAAACAGAAGTGGATAATGCTGAAAGTTTCTCAAGATGCAAATGACTTTCCAATGAGCTTTAGGGAGAAGTGAGATACACAGTGAGCAGTATATAAATGGAAATTGTGAAAGTAAGAATAGAATTAAATTACCACAGTGTATAACAAAGGAATTTCATGTCAAGTGTGGAGTTTGTTTGACAGCGTTTCTGAGGCTTGGTGGACCACAGGGTCACAGAGGAGTGGGCCAAAGTGGATCAATTAGGTGGATTCTGATTCTGCCATTTCTGCAGCATGTAAACTGTATCTAAGAAGAATTAGGCCAATCCTGTGGGTTTTGCTGCTCATTCCATGCTCTAGAGCCACGCTCCCTTTGCACCCTTCAGTGCCTTCCATATAGGGCCTGATGATTTGTGCTTTTTTTTCCTATGATGCTTGTTCATTTGCGTGGGGAAGTGTCGCTGTTGGACCGTTAGTGGAGTGAAGAGGCGAATCCTTTTGAGTGCTAGAAAGAACTAAACTTTATTAAATAATTAACAATTTATATACACATCAGAGGGCTGTTTGGATTGGACCAACAATCATCTGCCCCCAGGGATTGATTGGCCCAGGCATTTGACTGCCTGTATCCAAAAGGCCGTTTCAATAACATGAAAGTTTTATCTTTATTTATAAAACATAGAAGAGGAGAAAAATTCCCATGGGAAAGGTTTCTGTGCTGCCACAGGGAAGGTACCAGGCATGCCTGTCTTATTCTGAATCTATGCTGACCTGTGGAATCAGTCTGGGAGTCATTAGGCAGCTTCTCATTCTTGCCCTTTTTTTTTAGGCTATTCGAGCTATTAATGGTGGTGACCATGAAACAAGTGCAGAAGAGTTCACCAACCGAGTCTTTGACAGGATTGATGTGAATGGCGATGGTAAGATTCCTGCATTGTCTTCCAGCTCAGAGAGTCTCTGTTCTACAGAGTAACATCCATTTCTTCCTTCCTTGATTGAACTTTATGCCTCTTCAGTTCATATTTTCTTTCTATTTGCATTCTCAGATAGTAATACATTCTCCATGGACCAAAAAGGATTTTTCTCCTAGCATTACGCAGAATCAGTGTGACAGGATTTGTTCCCTGTACCAAGTCTCAGCTTTGTTCTGTCCGCATGAGTTTGGTAGTGGGTTTTAGGAGTGGCGTTTTGTTTTCCTTTTTGTATGTGACTGTGTAGCTGATGCCAGTTAGAAGAGGGAAATAACAAATAAATGGCCCCAGCTGCTCCTAAGTATGTCAGTGGGGAAAGGAAGAAGTGGAATTTAATGTTGAAGTTCAGAGTTTCTTCACTGGGTCTGCTACAGGCAGCACAGCAAGAACATGAAATGCTCAGTCAAAAGTTGATCGATGTCACTGTGTCCCTGAGAGGCATCTCTTTCCTTGCTACTTCAGGTGCTCATTACTTTCTGACAGGCTCTTTTGTTATTCCAGAATAACTCTGCTGGGCTGCCACCCTGCACAAGGGCTTTTTGGCCTAGGATAGAAAAATGTATTTCTGCCGGTCACAGCCTCCTTCTGTCATATCCTTTATTCTTGAAAACCAGCAAGTATAGGGCAGGCTAGTACTATGACAGCTCAAGCTAAAGAAGTATCCTATGATCCCACTCTTTAGCCACCCACTTCTATTATTCTTTCTTATGTACTCCTTCCCTTGTATGGGAAAAAAAGGAAGCCGGTGTTGTCTAGATACTGGGGATGTTTCATGAAAGCTTAAGAAGACTCTCTGCGGTCTTTAGAACAGTGCTTTAGAACAATGCTTATATAGTAAGTGGTCTCTAAAGTTAGATCACTGTACTCCTTTTCCTGTCAAATGTCGATTCTGATGCCTTTTATTTTGTGTCTGACACAGGTGAACTTTCTCTGGAGGAATTTGTGGAGGGAGCAAGGAAAGATGAGGAGTTCATGGAGGTTATGATGAAAAGCTTGGACCTGTCACACATTGTGGCCATGATAAACAACCGTCGGCATAGCGTATAAATCAAGCTGGAAGGAAATGCTGTGCCAATAGACAGAAGGATGTAGAAACACAGGGAAGGAGAGACAGCATTTTTTAAAACAAAATTTCCATAAACTTGAATATGGAAGTAAAAAGAGAAAGACACTGCTATATTTGTGTATTTGAGTGCATGTTCCTGTACAAATACTGAAGCTTAGCCACATAAATGCAGGGCAGGTTCAGAAAAACTGGATCTGGGTGGCAGTATTTGGCTTGTCTTTCTAAAATTTAAAGGCCAAATTTCAGGGCACAAATTTCCTTTTTATTCTGTGTCCCAGATTGTCCCTCTGAAATGGACTGAAAGTAACGCCAAGTTTGTGAACAGCGGCAGCAGAACTGGGTGATGGAGCGTGGAGGAAATGTTGTGACATACAAAAGAAGAGTTTCAAACTGTTATTAGTGTAGAGAACTATCAAAAGAATGTAACTCGCACTGTTCTTGTCATGGTTGTAGTCCAGACCAGATGTGCTTGGATTTGGTAGTCTCTACATAAGCAGCTTTAGTCATAAGATCACAAGAACTGAAAGAAAAGCCAGTCTAGAGTGACAAATCTGTCCCCTGCTGCAGCTGTTTGAGCTTTCTGTGATCAAAGAACTCTAGCAAACAAGAAAATATGCTACACAGTTTCTCAAAGCAGAAGAATTACTTGAGAGATCAAATCTTTTATATACTCATTGTCCTACTTATTCTCCTCTCATACAGCTGAGTCTCTGGGAATGTTCAAGGCCACACCGAACAAGGCTTGGAGTAATCTGATCTAGCCCCATGGCACGGGGCTGAAACAAGATGATCCTTGAGGTCCTTTCCTACCTCAACCATTCTGTGTTTCTATGATAAATGAAGTATTTGAAGATGATCCTAGTATTATTGCCTCACATATCCTTTATTGGTGTTTCTTTTTGTCCTCAAGGAGACAATTTAATCAAAAGAAACAACTCACCAAGGTGACTTGTGAATTGTGGTGTTCATGTGAACGCTGGAGTGAAGTTGATGCTCTAGATCAGTGCTGCCATAAATAACTCTCTGATTTTGTACAGGATGGGAAGAGTGATGCATCACAGATAGAAACTCAGCAAACTGTATCTTGTTCACTGTTCATTAGATAAGGTCATGATCAGAAGCTCCTTTGAATCTGGAGAGAGAAGCAGAAGGAAAGAAGAATGCAGGAAAAGTTCAACAGAGTGCCTATGCCATAGCCGGCATGTTTTTCCTGTGCAGGAGGAAGAACTTGCAAACCTGTAACAAAACTTTAGATTGGACTTATTCTTGTTTATATTTAGGCTTCTGTGATGTTCAAATGTGTATTGGTCTGCATGGCAAGGTTTTGGTAGCAGGGAGGCCACACAAGAGGCTTCTTTGAGAAGCTGCTGGAAGCTTCCCCCATGTCTGGCAGAGACAATGCCAGCCGGCTCCACGATGCCACTGGCCAAGGCTGAGACCTTCAGCCATGGTAGTAACACCTCTGGGATAATATATGTAAGAAGGAAAAGTTATCGGGCAGAAGCAATTGCAGCCAGAGAAGCAAAGACTGAGAAGCAGCTCTGCAGACACCAAAGTCAGGTAAGAAGGAGGGGGAGGCGGTGTTTCAGGTACCGGAGCTGAGATTTCCCTGCAGCCCATGATGCCGCCCGTGTGGCAGCCCATAATGAAGCAGGTTGTCCTCCTGATGCACGTGGAAGTCCACAGGAGGGAAGCAGAAATCCAGCTGCAGCCTGTGGAAGTGCCCCATGTTGGAGCAGGTCTTGGAAGGACCTGTGGGCCCATAGAGAGAAGCCCACACTGGAGCATGTGGTAGGATTTCCTGGTAGGACTGACCCCATGGAAGGACCCATGCAGGAGCAGTGCCGGAAGGACTGACCCCAGGGAAGGCACCTCACACTGGCACAGCTTGTGAAGAACCACAGCCCCTGAGAAGGACTCATATTGGAGAAATTCATGAAGAACTGTCTCCTGTAGGAGGGACCTCATGCTGGAGCAGCGCAAGGACTCCTCTTCCTGAGAGGGAAGCAGTGGCATCAACTGACCATAACCTCCATTCTTATCTTCCCACAGTGCTGGTGGGGAGGAGGGAGAGAATTAGGAATAAAGTTAATCCTGGGAAGGAAAAAGGAATGGGGGGGAAGGTGTTTCAAAGATTTCTTTTACTTCTCATTATCCTAATCTGATTTTGATTGTTAATAAATTCAATTAATTTCTCCTTTTTTCCCTTGTGATGGTAATCAGTGGGTGACGTCTCCCTGTCCTTATCTCAGCTCATTAGCTTTGGCCCTATTTTATCCAGCTGAGGAGGGAAATGATTGATAGAGAGGCTTTGGTGGGCACCTGGCATCCAGCCAGGGTCAACCTACCACAGCAGTATTCTGAACAAAGTGTCTGGTCTTTCACTGAAGTCAAGGGATATCCAGTAAATATTGTCATTGGAGCATGAGAGAGTGAGTGATTGTGTTTAGAGCAGCCACCAACGTTGTTCTAGGCAGGCTCATGATCCAGGTCCCACTTGCCACACGCATATCTGCAGTCTTAGAGCTTCTGCAAGGAATTGCAGCCTGGTGGTTGGCAAAGCGTCACGTGAAAAGGGAAGATTTCCTTGGCCCTTAGTATTTAATTTGTCTGTCAGTGCCCCAGGAAAGCCGAGACCCTGCTGCCCAACAAGTCCATCATTGTCCTGTTACAGGGACCCTTTGCTGAGCAGTCCTGCTGGATCGGAGGGAAGTTTGACCAACATACAGGGAAATGCACCAACAGCATAAAGGGAAACACTTCAGCAGGCCTTCCCATTTTATGATCCTTCAGTGGGACTTCCCATTTGAGTGTTCCCTGCTGCTGGCACCTGCTAGCATCCACAAAGTCACATAACAGTTTACAGAATTAGAATATTTATTAATATAAAATTGTGACAGGTTAAGGTTCAAGAATTGTTGGTGATGGTATCTGTCTGGGATAGTATTTGACTGCAAAAACTTATTCAAAGCAATATACAGGCAAGCTGTAGTCCCCAGTAAAAATATTCAGCAGGCAGAATGCATTTCTAACCCAACAGGCATATGTATGGGGGAGAAGACAGGTTCAGCCCATTGACCAATGCCAGCAATTTTGATGAAGCCATCCCTAACTTCTCCTCTGTTCTTAGCTTACTTTTATACTATTTCTTTACATTTATGTGAAGCTCAAGTGACTGTAGCCATACATACCTATGCTACTGATTGGTGGAAAATTCTCTCACTTCACTTTTAAAGATACAGTCAAAAAATACAGAGCTCGCACCCAGTGAGAAGTTATCATACCTCAGAGGCGGGTAATTTTGGGATGGAGGCACACATTAATAGTACAATTAGGCTATAATGAACCATATTCATCCAAGGACAGAGATTTTGCCACAGTTGCCAGCTCAGCAGCGAGACATCTTCTCCTCTGTCCCTCGGCTGACAGCTGCTGCGCAGTTTATCATGTTCAAAGTACTATCAAGTTGCTGCCCCTGCAAGGATTTCAACAGAGCCCGGTCATGGTGTCTCCACTCTGCTCCCCCCCACCTTAGAAGGTGCTTGTGGCTGTACGGGTAATCGTCATGGAACATGCCAACCAAGTTCCATCCTGGGAACAGCAGCTCTATTTTACCCTAAAATTTCTGTCTCATTGTAACTCCTGTATCTATAAGGTCCTGTACGGTTTGTTCACTGCTTCTCACCACTTGTAGACTGCCTGGAATCCCAGCTGTGCAGTGCTTGCATTGGAACTTTTGGGTTAATGTTAAGTCTTGCTTGATGATTTTTACAAAGTTAAGTTCCAGTGAATCTGTAGCAAAAAACGTTTGTCAAGATAAAATCATACAGGAATGACCTTGGCAGAAAAGCCCCTTTGAAGAAAAGCAGTAGGAAAATAGCTGTAAGCGGAAACACTAAGGAATTGCTGCCGGCTCCTGGTGGCTTTTTTTTTTCAGGCCTTCCCTTCAGTATTTAAAATGAGAGATGTGCTTTCTTTCAGATGACATTGAAAGAACCAGTAAGGTTTCATTTCTGTCTCGTAGGTGTCGTGAAAGCCAAATTTCTGTACATGCCTATTCCAGGAGGCGCACTTCAGGATGGCTCTCAGAATGTAGCCATACAAATCAGGTTTAACTCTAAAGTGTTTTTCAACCAGCCACATGTGCATTATGTAGTCTACACACAGGTAATAACTAAGTTCAGGTATAAAGCTTAACATGTTATTTAGTCTCCAGTATGAAAATATTTGGAGAAACATGTAGCAGTTTTGAGATCAGCATTGCCAATTTTTGTAATGCAAGAAACGGTAGCACCATTATCCAAAACTGCAATTTTTTAACAGTTCAAAGCGATGGTGTTGTGGATTGAAATCGATACAGACTTTTTCTGTGAATTTTACTATGTATTCCTAGAGATTTTACAAGCATGGGCAATCTTATGTAAGGGAAAGTAATTAATGAAATCTTTCTATGATTTCTATCCATACCTGGAAGTTTTTACAGTATAGAACGGTATTTTCTGGGTACATTCTGTGACATGACGTGCAGGAGGGAGAAGCAGCACTTCCGAAATTGTTCCCCAGTACCCATAATTGCAGTCCTTTCAATCTGCATTAAAAAGAACAGATATGAAAAGGTAAGTGCAGGAAGAAAAAGAAAAAAAAATCCTGAGGCAGGCAACTGCTGCAATTTTTATGTTGTCCTTTTTTTTTTTTTTAGGGGAGGACACGTATCCAGGTGCCTGCAGTGCATCGCAGCAGAAGCAGTGGCCTTTTTCAGCCTAATTTCCAGTAATAAGTACCTTTTTCATCTGCTGTATGTGAAGTAGCTGAAACATGTTCCATAAGTACTAAATCACAGGCTAAAGCCACCTTTTTGTGAAGTCTTCCAAAGATTTTATGTGCTGCAGCAAAGCTGTTTACTACCTTTATGGCTGGCCATTTATTCCCAACTCACAGTATAGTATACAGTGCCTTACAAATGCTGCTACACAAGTGAAGGAGATGACTGAAATACCTAGTCAGAACAAAGTTTACCAGAAAAAAGAGGAGAATTGAAAGAAGCAGCCACTGTTTATGTGGACCATCGTGGCGCTGCAGCCATCATGTCAGTCATAGGCAGGCCTGTAAGAGTTTTCTGTAAACAGCGAGAATGAAGCTTAGAAGTGCTGTGGAAGCAGGTGGTTTGACTTGGTAAAGAATAGAAAGATATGTTATGAATTGACGCTCTCTCCACCACTCGGGTATTCCCGGTAGCACCTGCAGAAGCAGAGTTGCGCTGTCCCTTTTCACTGTAACCTACTCATTAATCTCCCTGTAATTAGCGCCCTATCACAGAGCCCCCTGGGACAGGTGGGGCTAAGGCATGAGGCAGAAGGACGGGCGGGATCCACAACCGACAGCGCTGCCTTCGCGGCACCTTGGGAGGCGCCACAAACCTTTTGTCACATAATAACGTCTGATATTGCCACAAGTATATGTAGCAGTTAAGCAGCCGCTCTCTCCTTGTGCTTTCTCACTCCTGTAACGTCCCCGTGCGGGGTGCACCGTTCCCGGAGGCACCGCATTGCCGGGAAGATGCGCCGGGCGTGAGAGCGAGCTCCGGGGATGATAGGAAGCCCGTGCCAAGACCTCGCGGGGGGAATACCCACAAACTTGTGATGTTCAGTGTTTCCGAATGCATTCAGTCTGTGTTTGGCAGTCGAAAGGTCCCTGGCGGGGATGCACCGCTGCCGGAGGCACCGCAATACCGGGACGATGTGCGGAGCCGAGGGAGCAAGCTTTGGACCCAACTCCCGAGCTCAAATACCCGCTTAACGTAAAGTCCTCTCACCAAGGACGTACCCAAAATCGAATAAATAAGTATAAACACTACACTCGACCTTAGCCAAACGGCCGAGCGGCGATGACAATTTCCTTCCCACACTCCCGGCGGCACCCCGCTCGACAAACACACACCGCGCTGTCTCCCCCGCGCCGCTCCGCACCTCCTTTCCAGCAACTCAGAGACTCTTTCCCACTGTGTTCCCGCACTCTCAGCACATGTTTCTGAAGCACTGACCCGAAATCACGGCGGTGCTCTGTGTCTCTAATACGCATAACCCCGCCGCTCCGGCCGGCCGCGCGGGAAGATCGTGAGGCGCTGGGAGCTCCGGGAGAGGCGGAAAGGCTCGGGAGCTGCAGGAGTTTTCCCATGGATTCTGCGGCTCGCAGCAAGGGCTCGGCGCGGCCAGCGGGGCCGGACAGGCCGGCAGAGGCACAGCGAAGGTGCTGCGCTCGGCTTTTGGCCGCTCGGACATTGCCGTTGGATTTGCCGAGCCGGGGCTGATAGGAGCTGCGGGGATTCGTGTGGGGAAAATGGGGAAAAATGGAAAAAAGGTCTTTTTTGGGGGACTCAGGAAAGGCTTGACACCCCATTTCCCCCGCGCCCCGAGGCCTAAACTCTGAAAATCCCCTAATAAAGCTCTCAAGATGCGATTCGCGCCGCTAAGCAATCGAGTTTGCCTGACCGACCTTCATCCGCCATGATGCTGCCGCTCGCGGCGCGTAGTGATCTAATTTGCATGCCCGGAACTCTTTTCCCAAGATGCCATTCGGGCGGGACTGTGCTTTAATTTGCATGACCCCGCCTCTTTACCCAGACTGCAATTCGCGCCGCCGTCCACCTAGTTTGCATAACCCCGCCTTTTTCTCCCAAGAGGCCGTTCGCGCATGAGGTAATCAAAATTAGCATAATCCCGCCCTTTTCTCCCAAGATGCAATGCAACATGATGTAATCTAAATTATCATAACCCCGCCTCTTTCTCCCAAGATGCCGTTCGCGCATGATGTTATCTTAATTTGCATAACCCCGCCTCTTTCTCCCAAGATGCCGTTCGCGCATGATGTAATCTAAATTTGCATAATCCCACCTTCCCCCCCATAATGCCGTTCGCTCATGAGGTAATCTATTTAGCATAACCCCACCCATTTCTCCCATGATGCCACTCGCGCCTGACACTCTTAATTTTGCATAACCACGCCTCTCTCCCGCCAAACCCCGCCTATGCCCTTTCATTTGCATATCCCTCATGAGGCGCGGCTCGGGCCCAGGCCGCTCTGCCGGGCAGGTTCGGGACAGCGGGGATCGGGGATTTCTCGCCCCTTTCTGGGGCTTTTCGGGGGCAATAGAGGGACCCTCGGGGCTGCGGTAAGAGCAGGGGAGGGGGGAAATCCCGGGGACGACACGGGGAACGCCCGAAAATCGCCCAAAATTGTCACATCGCCCCTAAAATTGCTGAGGAAACCGGGGAGGGCCGGGGGGTGCTCTAGGGAATTTTCCGGCTTTGGGGACTCCGGGATCTCCTAGGTCACCCCAGGACCTCCCAGCCGCTGCCGAAGCGGCTGTGATGAGGCTCTGCACCTTTTTTACTTCACAAATAAACGAAGTCCCTGTTTTTAAAAAGAATTGATATTTTTATTTGCATCGTAGAAACATCGGTGATCAAAGAACTGCAAAAAGAAACCCGTGCGGCTCCCCCGCCCCGCTCCTCACCTCCTTCACGTGTTTATGTCACAAAACTGCCCAAAATCCCCTCCCAGATTCATTTAAACAACATCAATATCCTCTATTACCCTGATAAAAATCGGAAACCCCCTCAGAAAGCGGCGAGATCACGGAGTTGAACCCAAATAGCACGCAAAAGCACGGGGGAAGCGCCGGCATCTCGCGGCACCCTGCGAGGGGAAGGGAGGAGAGAATCACAGCCGCCCGAGCTTTGCAGCTTCACAGCGGTCGGGAGAGCCGCGGTTTACCCTTAACTGCGGATAATCACGTTTACTTGGATTTAAATCTGTTTTTAAGCGACCAGAGCTCCCCGCCGGGGGTGCACCGTTCCCGGAGGCACCGCAATACCGGGACGATGCGCGGAGCGGAGGGAGCAAGCTCCGGATCCAACTCCCGAGCCCAAAAATCCGTTTAATATAAAGTCCTCTCATCGAGGACGTATCAGATATTGAACTGATAAGAACAGATACTACACTTGATCTTAGCCAAAAAGCCGAGGAACGATACATAGGGAAGAATTCCAAACCCGGTCCCCACCCGCTCTCGCCCCTGACTCGCCCGCCGCCCTCGCGTTGTTCCCGAGCGCCTCCCACGCTGCATTCCCCGCTCCCCTGCCCGCGCTTCACAAGCACAGAGCCCTGGAACCCCGCAAATCTGCACTGACATCCTTCCGAGCAGCCCCTTCACAAGCACAGAGCCCTGGAACCCCGAAAATCTCCATTGCCATCCTTCCGAGCAGCCCCTTGGTGCTGTCACTGTTGAATCTGCACAGCCCCGCCCCTGGCTCTCCCTCCCGTCCGCATTCGGGTTCTGCCCCGGGAAAGAGGGGACGCCGGGAGACGCGCCGGGGCCGCGGGGGGAGAGAGCTGCGGTTTGTGCGCAGCGATTCGCGTGTTGAGCACAGAGAGCACAAAGCTCCGTCGGGGAATTATTAGGAGGAGCAAAAGCCAAGG
Source organism: Entomyzon cyanotis (assembly GCA_024500445.1). Taxonomy (NCBI): domain Eukaryota; kingdom Metazoa; phylum Chordata; class Aves; order Passeriformes; family Meliphagidae; genus Entomyzon; species Entomyzon cyanotis. The sequence goes on from JAKEPQ010001019.1 coordinate 4,808,527, forward strand.
TACAAGCTCGGGAGCAGCCGTGCGGCCACGGGGGCGGGCGGGGGCGGCTTGTGTCCCCGCGGGCAGCGGCTGCGTGTCTCTCCATTGTCCCCAAAGGCGCCTGCCTCCCCGCGCCCCGCTGATTGGTCTCGGGTGTCCCAGCGGGGTCCTGTCAGGGACACATCAGCTTTGCTTCTTCTAAGGTCTGTGATGAATAGTTTAGAAAAGTGGCAGCGAGATTTTTCGTAGTTGTAATTTATTTGCGTTTGAAGTGTGAAGTGTGTGTCATTGTATTGTGATTTTTAGCAGTTTCCATGCGAGGATAAATGCAGTGGAAGAAGGGAAATGAAGGCAAGAGGCTGGACTAGGATGCTGCAGGCCCATGACAAGCACAGGTCAGAAAATAATTAAAACCCCAGGTTATGAAAATACCAAAGTAAAAGCCCATGTTAAAAAAACAACAACCAAACAAAACCAAAACCCAAACCCCCTAAAAAACCAAAAAAACCACAAAAAAAATCCAAAACCAAGGCAAATCATAAAGTGACCAAACAAAAAAAAAGCCAAAAAACCCCAAACCAACCAACCAACAACAAAAAAGTACAAAACCAGAACAGCACAGACTCCCAAATCAAAGAAAAACCAAAACCAATCCAAAACACCCCAGACCCACAGAAATACCTGCACCCTCACCCCCAAAATAATAAAAAAGCCATCTTAGAAAACTAAAAACCAGCCTACAAAAAACTAGGTTCCAAAATACCAAAAAAAACCAAAAAAACCCCCCCAAAAAACCAAACCAAACCTGATTCCAAAATTCCAGAATAAGCTAGCTTCCAAATAATAGAAAAACAAATTTCATAAAATCAGAAAACCGGGGTGCAAAATGGCAGTTTCAAAGTACCAGAACAGCAAGTTCCAAAATGGCAAAATAACTGAGTGTTAAAATACCAGGACACCAAGTTCCAAAATGCCAATGGAATTGTATTTCAAAACAGTGGGGGAGAAGGCCAGTGGTTTTCCACAGAAATGAAATCTGGCACCCTGGTGTTTTAGGGGCAGACAATAGGCTGTGTAGGGGAGGGAACAAGCAGCAGGACTTCTCTCCACCTGAGCCCCCCACTCCAAGGAGCAGCAGATGCTTCTACCTGTATCCTGGTACCAAAAGTCTCATACAGGAGCGAGCCTTGCACATTCTTAACCCCAATACTACACAAAAGTCTGTTGTTTTTCTCACTTTTTTTAATAGTGCATAAGACCCTATTTAGAGATCCCAATAAGAGTCACATGAGTCCCAATGAGCCACACATTGATATCATTAGTAATCTTCCCCACCCTACTTAGTCCCATGTGGAATACTACTCAGCAATTGGCAAGGAATAATTCTGTAAGTTAGCACCAATTGATTCAACTAACACAGGCAGGTATGCTGCTAAAACATGAAGCTGTATTTCTTACCTGCTTTCTGGCCTTTTGCTTGACATAGCTCCATTAAAAAATAAGGTATAGTGATTTCCCTGAAGAGTTTTCTTCTCTGTCAAGCCCTTTACTCACCATAAATGTAAGTCAGAGGAGCCAAAGAGCTGCATCTCCTCTGAGGGCTTTTAGAGCAGGTGGTATTTGCCTCCTCCCTTTTCTCAGGCCTGCTGGGAAGGAGAGGTGGGCCCAGGCAGGGGTATATTAACCACAGCCTTTAGCAAAGAGGTTCATTCCCTCTCTGGGATTCACAGGGGTTAGAGCTGTGCTCTTATTTCAACAAAGGGGACCTTTGAGCTCATCTCAGCTTTTTTCAGCAGGTGGTTTTGGCACGTAAAGCAAGAGAGGCTTCAAAGACAGTGAGGAAGATAGCATTTAATATGGGGAGTATTTAAGGTAATGATTTTAGGTTGCACACTCAGGGTTGATAAGGTGCTTTTGTAATTTTGATTTTTAAGAGATTTTGTGATTTGTTTTTGGTTTTTTTGTTTTTTTTTTTTTTAAGGAGCATTGGAAGTTGCTGAAATTGCTGATTGTGTCAAGTATGATAGTTGAAATTTTCTCAGCCAATTGATCATGTCATAAAAGGGACCTGGCTGATGTGACAGATGACATCCAAAGCTGAGGCTTCCAGTAAGTAAGGTGAGGATTGTTACAGGGAGAGGGAGTGTGAGCAGGGTATGGGGTTAGGAATTATAGGGGGGTGGGGTGGGGTGGGGGGGTTGAAGGCACTAAAGTTGTGTATTGATTTTGGTTTTCTTTATCATAGGTGACTAAGAAGCTAAGTGACCATCACAGGGCCTTATGAGAGGGCCGAGCTGGACTCATTTTGTGTCCAGTGTGGATTGACGTTGCCAGTCATGGAAAAGATAAGTTGGGGGTCATGATGTAGAGATAGAATGATAGCAGGGTAGCAGGCTGGAAATTCCTGGGAGAGATGTAAAAAGAAGCGTGGGGAAAGAGATTTCTCTAAGGCACCTCTTAGGACAGGCAGAGTCAGCAGCTGTATTTTGATTGCAAGCACAGGGTGTGCAGGGCAGAGCAGTTCCAGTCTCTGTCGTGTTGTCTAGTGTCTTTTGTCGTGCACTGTGTTTTTGGGTTCTCTCACATCAATCGTCTGCCTTTTACCCTCAAAAGGCCTTATCACAAACGTCGGCCGTCGCGTCTAAGTTCTGAAATATTTGCGCTTCTCATCCCGATGCCAGTATCATTTGTTCTTTTATCCGTCTTCTTGGTTTTGTCTTGCAATGGCATATTAGAAGCGTGGAGTCGGGTGTGTTTTGAGGCCTTGTTGCTGGCTGTATTGCTGTCCATCCTTTCCAGCTGTGAGTTGTAACATCTCGGGGCTTATAAGGATCTGGGGAGCATTGTGAACATAGCATTATGTCACAGCCATCTCGGTCATTGTGGCTGACAGTTCTTATGACAGGTTGCCGCATTACAGTCTTTTCTTCTGCTCTTTAGAGCGTTCTCAATGCGCCGTTTCCATGCCATTTGTCGTCTTTTTTGGTGTTGTCTTGATCCTTGACATCCTCCGTTCTCCGTGCGCCGTTTCCATGCCATTTGTCGTCTTTTTTGGTGTTGTCTTGATCCTTGACATCCTCCGTTCTCCGTGCGCCGTTTCCATGCCATTTGTCGTCTTTTTTGGTGTTGTCTTGATCCTTGACATCCTCCGTTCTCCGTGCGCCGTTTCCATGCCATTTGTCGTCTTTTTTGGTGTTGTCTTGATCCTTGACATCCTCCGTTCTCCGTGCGCCGTTTCCATGCCATTTGTCGTCTTTTTTGGTGTTGTCTTGATCCTTGACATCCTGTTGGCCAGAGCTATTTTTTATCATCCTTGCGTCACAGTGTTTGTAGTATAATGTGTTGTTTGTGTCAGCGTTTAGACTGGAACTGCTCTGCCCTGTGGAAGAGACCGGGGGGTAGGTGGAGTAGAGAGACTTGGCAAGTAGTCTGTTGTTTTGCTTAGCCATGAGAGCCACAGCTTGGATAGAACAGCCGTGGCTGGTTCACGCAGGGTTTGGGGGAGAGGGTGGGAGTGCTACAGCAGCATCTTGCAGTTTGTTAGTGATTTGTCTTAATGCACGCTGTTGTTTGGTTGTAGGCATTTTGCATTGAGAAATGAGAACTTTGGAAGGGTTAAGCTTTCCTTGTGGTTCTCGGTGACTTTGACAAATAATTCTTTTCCAGAGGCAGAGGAATAGGATATAAACCCAACAGGAATGGAGGAGGCCAGAGGAGCACAGTTATGAGGCAGGTCGGCATCCGGAACCCAAGGGATGGCTGGACGTTCAGCTGTACATTTACGGCATCGTTCAGGTTTTGATCTCATTTTGAAGATGTGCAGCGCTCAGCACGGCCGGGTGTTGGCACAGGTGGGGGACAATGACCTAGATGAGTGCTGGATAGCAAGGTGAGTATTGATTCCTGAACAGAACTGGATGCTACTGGAGTTGTATTAGTGATGAAAGTATAAGCATCTTTTTTTTTTTTTTTTTTTTTTTTACAGGAGGTGTGCAGCATTCACAGCTCTTGTCCAATACAAGAGAGACCCTTGAGGAAAGCGGTCATGGTCAAGTGGTTTCAGATGGAAACTATCACAGCAATGTGATGCCGTGTTGGTATGTGCCTTTCAATCTTGTTTTGCCACTTCTAGCCTGGGAAGGGCTTTTTGGGAGAGGTGTAAAAGGGTGGCTGTATGGCAGCATTTTTATAAATCTTTATTCTTTAGGAAGTAATGCTAGATGTTAGCAGTCGAGGTCAATGGAGTGAGGTGAGCAGTGACAATCAGACAGAATGAGTTACTGTTGCTTGGTTCTCAATTTCTGGCGCAGCTCCAAGCATCCATTGTCATTTGTGCATTTTTAGGTGGTCTACTTGCAAGATGTCCTGGCCCAGGATGACAGAGACCAACCGGGTGCACACTGAAGGTACAGATGTGGCGTATTTCAGTTGGAGTAGGGAGGTTGTAGTTTTTCAGTGTCTCAATGTGGGGGTTTTTTGTCTTTGTTTCTTTGCAGGTGCTGCCGCTACCCTGGGCATGGCAAGGAATAGAGGAGAGTTGGGTGAACTGGTGTTTTTGGATGGGGTGACTATTAGGTGAGTGCTACGTGGCAGTGTGCTAAGCTCTAAGCATCCATTGTTGTTTGTGTGTTTTAGGCAGTCCAGTTGCATTACAGCTCTCAGGGCTGAAGGCCGTCGCTGACAAGCTGGTGGGCTGGTGGTTTGGCAACAGGTGAGGATTTGCGGTGAGTTTGGGAGGTAGGGAGGAGGAGGGAGGTTCCACTGGGGTTTCATCAATGTCACGTCTACTTTGTCTCTTCTTAACCCAGGTATACCCCACGCTGACAGCATCAGCCTCCGAGCGCGGCCGGAGCCTGCGTCCTCCGGAGCCAGGCGTTCTTAGGAGACCGCAGGTAGCGGGATTGTCGGGTTTTGGTTGATGTGCTATTAAGCTCACACATGGATGTTTGGCTTTCTTTATTGTAGCCACCAGAGAGAGAGCAGCTCGGTGACGGCAGGAACTTCCAAGACGGCGAGGACGCATTCTTTGTGACGATGGACATGGCTTCACATCCCTGCATGTCCGAGAGATAAGTCGAGGGCTATGACCCACAGAGGGGGTAGAAGCCGGGTGCCGGGCTGGGACCCTGCCGGGAGGGATTTTTGTATTAGCTTTGGAGACGGGGATGTCCCCAAAAGGACCCCTTAGGTCACGTAAAGGGAGAGCCTGACTTTTGATGACAACGCAGGGGTGCGCAGGGCAGAGCAGGCCCGGTGCATGTCGTGTCTCTTGTCTACCGTGTGTTCCCTGTCTTTTGTGTGTCTTGTGTCGCCTATCTTTTGCCTTACCCCTTTGAGGGGATTATCAAAAAGCCCAGGCCAGCCTTACCATCTCTGATCTCATGTTCCTCGGCTTGGCGCCGATATCTTTGAACCTTCAACTCCCGAGCTCGGGTGCGCATCGGAATCTCTGCATCTCTTTGGAAGCATCGAGTCGGATGCCTTTTACGGTCTTGTTCTGAGCTATGTCAACAGCTGTACACGGCAGTGATCCATTATAGCAGGCTAGGACTTGTAAGAACGTACGGTCGGAATCTTCTCCCTATCTTTGCGATTCCCGAGCATCCATCTTTGCCTTTTTGGCGAGCTTGTCTTAAGGTGATTGTGTTAGCATCTTCTGCCAGGGTTCTTAGAGCCTGGTTGGCTCACCATCAGTCTCACCTGGGTCATCTCATTCCGCATCATCTTGATCATTGCAGTCATCTCACTGAGAGTTTTCCTCTCATTGTCACATCCCCCTGTTGCATGTCGTGTCTAATATGTGTGTTTTGCCTGGAGCTGCTCTGCCCTGCTGTGGGGTGTGGTGTATAGGTGTAACAGGACTAAGGGTGTAATGTTAATTTGTTGAGTGACTTAGGGAGTGGAGGCCATGATTTTGCAAGCATCCCCTACCTCCTGGTCACTGGCTTTCTGTGTGTGATCTCTAGGAGAGTTGCCAGCTGGGGATTTGTAATTTGTGGTGTAGGGAGTAGTAAGAGTGTAGGTGTTATGTGTAGATTGACGAAAGATGTGTTAAGGTAGCATGTAGCACTTTGAGTTGTGTAATGAATGTTTTAGATGCAGATGGATGAAATGGGTGGCACAGCGGCCCATACTGTGAGAGTCTGAGGGGGTTTGCACAGGGAGGTCAGTCAGTGTTTGTGTTTGCAGGGGAAGGTGACATGGTGATTTTGTTCCAGGGTTGCTCTTAGCCTTTTGCTTTTTTTTTTTTTTTTCTTTTTATGTTTTTTCTTTCCTTTAGTAAGTGATGGTGGATGTCAGCAGTCAAGGTTCATGGAGTGAGGTGAGCAGTGTCTGGCAGACAGAATGAGTTCCTATTGGTGGGGTTTGAATTGGTGGAGCAAGTGTAAGAATGCATAGTAAGTTTTCCATTTTAGGCAGTTTACTTGCAAGATCCCTTGGCCCAGGATGCCAGAGAGCAGTGGGGGTCTGTGATGTGAAGGTGTAGATGTGATATAGTTCAGTCAGAGTGGGGAGGTTGTAGTTTCTCAGTGTATGATTGTATTTTTTTGCTTTGTTTCTTTGCAGGTACCGCTGCTGTGCTAGGCATATTGAGGAACAGAGGCCAGGGTGTGAGTTGTCATCTAGGCAGGGTGAGTAACAGGCCAGCAGTACGTGGCAGCATGGTAAGTGTGTTTGCTTTCATTTTGCACGCATTGTCCACGAGACTCTGTATTTGGATGAAGATTTGAGGTGAGCTGGCGCAGAGTTGGGAAGGAGCCTGGGGATGACTGTTGTTGAGGGCAATAGTCACGTTTCCTGTTTTGTTGTGTTAGGTACTATGAGCAGGTGTGGAGTTGAAGTTTGGAAAGGTGAGGTAAGCGATACCCGTTGTCAGTGAAGAGGGAGAGGGGTGTTGCAGAAGGGGTCTCTTTTGGGGCGTGTCACGGCAGTCTGAATTTTCCTTTGAACTGTTGCAGGCACCGAAGCGGACCAGAGGGAACACAGTGCCGTCCACAGTGTCGAGGATGGATTGTGTCCTCTTGTCTGGTGAAAGCTAAGCGTGAGGAGTGGCGGTCGGGAGAAGCAAAAAAGCCTTGTAATGACAGGAGGCAATTTGAAGTTAGGTTAGAGGAGAGCAGTGTCATGGGACAGGCCCTTTGGAAGTAAAGGGAGAGGTTTTCTCTTCAGCATCAGCCGAGCCTTTGCTGGGTAGGGCAGCTCCGAGCCACGTCCCTGTTCTCAGGAGCTTTTTGTCATTGGCCTTCTTTGAGTCTAGATGTTATCTTTTGTGTCAGGAGCGATTGGCACGGTCGCCTGGCATTCATTGATTCCTTCTGTAGGCCTGCTGAGGTTCTTGAGCATCCTCTTAATAACTTTGGCAGTAAGTTGTGGTCAGGATTTACTTTTCATTATCATGTGCTATTGCTGTGGAGGCTTCTTTCCTTGAGCATCATCAGCCTCTGGGTCATCTTGCAGTCGGAATCTTGCTGAGGAGTTTCAGCCCGTGCCTGTGTGATGTTGTCTGTGCCTGTGTAACATTGTCCGTGTCCATTGTGTTCCGTGTCATAGGATTTTGTTCTGTCTTGATGCTTTCTCAACATTGTTCTGGGCCGTGTCAGCAGCAGGGGTCTGTGCTTGCACTTCTTCCCCGATGGGGCTTATTTTTGGCATCTTGTCACTGTTACTTGGTGAGACCAGATAGATGTTGCCCTCCATCATCTTGTCATTTTTGGTAGTACCTTCTTTTCATGGAGGGTGTTGTGAGCTGCTAGACTGTGCTCAGAGAAATGCCAGACACCTGTCCTATTTTCCTATTGTCAGTTGAACGTGCAAAAATCAAGGAGTTGCCCCAAGGATACTGTCAGTGGCAGGTGGTGATGGGATAACCTGTTTTTGAAGGCGTTTTCCACACCCTTAAAAGTGTGAATAGGTGTAGCGTTTGGTATGAGCTGGGCTGCAGTTGCATTCCAAAAAGTGTGTTCTTGGGGCACTAAAATTTCTGGTTTTTTGGTGGGTTTTCCTGAAAAATGCCTTGTAGCCCTCTGAGCTGTGCTTTCCAAAGCACTGAATGATTTTAATGGTTCTGCAGGGACCTCTGCCTGGGATGTCCTGGGTGTCCTGGTTCAGCTGCCTAGGGTGGCATGAAGGTGGTGCTGAAGATGCCAATCATCAAGCCCCTGGATAAATTTTGGCTGCAGGAGCTGCCAGCAGCAGGCTCTTCAGAGCCAGAGCTTCCCAGGATGGCAAGACTGTCATTGTGGCAGTCCCCAAAGTAGTATCCAATGTGACTAGTTGCAGAGCTCTATAAAACAAGTGTGACATTTCTTACGGTTTTGGGCCCAGTGGGTCTAAGGTGGCTTTTATTAAACTGGAAAGCTGGTTTTTCAGTCCTGCTGAGAGAGTTCAGTGTCACCTTATTAAGCAAGGAAAAGCTGCATGGTTAGCACAGGCTGATGCAATTTATTTTCACTTATCACTTGCCACAATTCCTTTAATAAATAATCTCCTAATGAAAAGTGTGAATGTGTTAATTATATCTCTGTTTGATGAGCATTAGAAAGCATCAGTAGAAATTTGTGGGAGAGGCATGGGGAGTAGTGGGAGAAGGGTGGGGGAGACAGAGCCCGGTCTCAAGGCGGGTTGCTGTCGGTGTCATAGGAGGGGATGTCAGAGAAATGTAGGCAAATGGGGACAGGGTGCAGAGCCCCAGGGTACTGCCTCTGCTGGGGGTGCGAGAGCGTGTCCAGGACAGGTCAGGTATGGAGCGGTGAGCCCTAACCGGGGTGGGGGGTGAACCTGTGGGACACGGGCAGAGTCCTGGCTACCCTGTAAACTGTTATCACACAAGGTTAGTGGAGCTGAAGGTCACCCCAGGAGAGGTGCAGCCCCCAGTCCCTATTGCAGAGTCCCACCACAGCCTTACAAAACCAGGATTAGGGCTCCAGAGCTGACAGGTGTTGTATTGTCCAGGGCAGCACTTGACACCACAGGGCTGTAGGGGGCTGTGGAGTGGGTGGGGGGGCCCTGGCCCGTTAGCTGTAAGGATGACTGAGAGGTATTGAGGGCAGTGGGTGATGCAGCCCCCTGCATCCCAGAGTCCCATCCAAAGCTACCCCTAAGAACATGTGCCATGTAGTCTTGTGCCTGTAGCAGGAATTTTTGCCAGAGCAGCTGTGTGTAACCCCGAGGTGAGCCTATATCCCATAAGGGCCTAGGTAGGATCTGGGCTGGTGACAGCCGTGGTGTAGCTGCCCGTGATCCCCCAGAACCCAGATTTGAGGTCAGAATTTGCAATTTTAGTAGTGTAAGAAGTGGTAGCACCATCATCCAAAGCCAGAAATTTTTAAAAGTTCAAAGTGTGTCTGTTCAGCATTGAAATGGATACATACTTGATCAGGAGAGTTTTTTAATGTATTTTGTTAGATTTTACAGACATGGGGAATTTCTTTGAAGGCATAGAATTTCATTTATTTAGTGTATTGTTTGTATGAATACCTGGAGGTTTTCTACAGCTACAGAGTGGCATCTTGCGTCTGGATTTTGTTCCACGGTGAGCCAGAGGGAGAAGCAGCACTTCCCAAATTCTTCTGGGGCAGTGCTAATTGCAGTCCTTTAAATAGGCATTAAAAAGGCCACATGTGAAATGGGAAGAGCAATTAGAAAAAGAGGAAAAAGAAAGGCTGAGCTAGGCAGGTGTTTCAATTTTTCTGTCGTTCCTTTATGACAGTGATCTTGTAGGCAGTAAGAAAAGTATTAGGATTTGAATAACGGAGGGTATGAAATGGACCTAAAGTGTAGGGAAGGAAAGGAAAATGCTATTGTAAAATCTTCCTTGGGGCACCATGCAGATGAGCCAGAGAGAGAAAGAGTAATCTGTGTCCTGCATAAGCTTGTCCCTGCAAGGCCAAAGCAGATAGAAGATTTTAAAGTGCAAACATAAGTGTTGTACATATAAATGAACCACTGAAGGGGCTTAACTTATAAGGCAGGATGATACATAGGACAGAATGTAAAAAAGGAATAAATAGATCTATTAGCTGTTCTATACAAAGTCTAATCAGATATTAGATATTAATGTGAAGAGAGCTTTAATATGAGTAGATGTGTATGGTTAGAGTGTAGAAGTCTAATGTGATATTGAAGTGTCAAAATGTACAAGCTGAACATTGTAAATATGTGGCTTGTGTCTTAGCAGAGGTTCCATAAGTGTCAATGGATTTGTAAGTATTTTCTCTATAATAAGTGCAAATTGATATAATGTAAATAGATGAGCGTAAGTATATAAAAGTTTAGGTGGTGGGAATAAGAAAACAGTTTTGAGAAAAGGTTTTGTTCTATTGCTTCAGAAATCCCGGAAGATTTACGTTTCTCGGAAGGTCCAAACGGTAGAATGTTTTTCATAGAGTGCACAGAGCAATGCAGCCAGAATCCAAAAGTGTGCAGATTGTCACGGGCATAAAGAAAATCCAAAAGCCATAATTTTCATGTTGAGGAAAAGCACTGGAGTGTCCTCACATGTAGAATTTTGAAAAAGCAACCTCCTTGTCTGGAAATTTCACATTCTAGATATGGAAAAAAGCACCCGGCTGCCAAACACAGCAGGGTGTGCTGACGGTCGGTCGTTTGGGGGGGTGGCCGGGGGGGTCCGGGGGGGGGGGACAGCAGGGTGTGGTGACAGTCGGTCAGTTTGGAGGTAAGGCTGTGGGTGATCTGGCGCCAGGTCAGTTAGCTGGAGCGCTTTGATTATCGTGGGTGCATCTGCTGCCACCGGTTACCTGGGGAGTTCCACTGCTGCTGTCATTGCCACCCTGGTGGCGGCTGGCCACGGGCCTTGGCCTCGTCCTGGCTCAGAGGTCATTCCTGGCTTTTCTTTGCTGCCTCCCCAAAGTGCTGCTGCCTCCCTCTCCACCCTGCCCTGCCGTGGCCAGCTGTGGTGTGCAGAGGGTGTCGTGGCTGTGCTCTGCTGGGTTCCTTCTGTGGAAGCAGAGAAGTTGCAGTGGTGGCAGCATCAGTCCTTGCAGGAGATCCTGCATTCATTGTGGTCAAGTGCCTGTCTTGACAGTGGTGAAGATTCTTGAGAGCTGTCAGGTACTCCCCAAAGCGTGTCCTTGAGGTGGAGAGAAGGAGATGTGGCCACGATCACTGCTGTGGGGGAAGAAGAGATTTGATGTGGTTATTGTCCTCGCTTCCTTCAATATCATAGGTGCAATATTTCTATAGACCAGGTGTCCTGGAGCAGCAGTTACAGCTCTTGTTGTGGGTAGTGAATAATTGAAATGAATGTAAAGAAATTATTTTTATGATTGCTATCAGTATAGCTTGGTGTTCTTAATCCCACAAAGCAGGTTTGTAAAAGGTTCAAACAGTCCTTTTTTTCCCAGAAAACCTGACTGAGTGGAGTGAGGTAACACAGAAGCGATATAGTGTATCTTGAGGCTTGTTATTAAGTGTTGTCAGATGGTTTTTATGATGTCAAGAGGCATTTGCCATTGTGTGCAGGACAGGAGGGTGGAAAAGTTTCTTACCTGTGTATAAGAGGCCCTGTTTGCAGCCAGGTTCCAAATGTGGTATTCTACCTCAAAACTGTGCATGCTGCAGGAATCCTCTCAGAAGAAAGGTGTGGAGAAGCAGAGCTCTGTGTGATCTTGGATTCCTCCAAACTGCCTATCCTACATGAGGGTGGCAATGTGTCATTCCTGTGTAAAAGAGCCATTGTTCCCAGCCAGGTGCCCATGGGCAAGCGTGGGATTTTGTATCGTAAAATTGTGAAAATGTTAGGATTTGTGCCAGACAGAAGCTGCTAGGAACTAGGCCTGAGGCTGGCCTTGGACTGGGTGCTTTGTGCCAAGGGTGTGCAAGGCTGTAGGGTGGAAATATTTCCTACCTGTTGAAAAGAGGCAGTGGTTTGAGCCAGGTTTGATCAGCAGGAAGAGGGAGGGAGATCACACTTACGAGCAATGATGGAAACCTTTTCAGGTAAGAGATGTCAGAGTCCTAATTGAAAGAATAAGTATCTTGTGTGGCTTATATGGCAAATAAGAAAAATAGATGAATGACATCTTGCCACTGAATTGTAAAGAAGTCATCAGTGAAGGTGCTGACATATAAACCTGAGTTTTCTCCCTAGGTTTTGAGAAGGATCCCTGTCAGACTGCAGCATCTCGGGCTAACCTAATACCAGAACTGTGGTGACCGCAGAGGTGTTAATTGCATAAAGGGAAGCAAAGTATCGCTGATATGTTTTGGTCACAGTGAGTTCATCCACACCAAACAGTTCTATCAGAAGCATGGCCTGGGCCGCTCACACGTTCAGATGGAACAATTATACAACCAACACCTGCAGATGTTCCCTTTGGGATAATTTTTTTTTTTTTTTTTTACTTTTTTTGTTTTACTTGCTTCCCTCTGATCTGGCTGAGTGGTACAGTGAGTGGAACAGAGGCTGATAATCAGCCACCATGTGAGCTGTGTGGCATTTCCTACTGTGGTTGAAGTAAACCTTCTGAACCATCTTTCAGTGTGTCATACAGGGAACAGGGTAGGAAGGTTATTGCAGTTACTGTTTCCTCAGCAACATGAGCTATGTTATTCCTTTAACATGGCAGTGAAAGAGTTAGCAAAACTATTTTTTTTTCTCTTAGGCCATTTGAAAGCCAAATTTCTGTACACAGATAATTGATGAGGTGCAGTTCTGTAAGGCCCATGTAATGGAGCCTTATGAATCAGATGTAATGCTGAGGTGTATTTCTGTAGGCTGTGCATGTGGTATGCAGTTCACACACAGGTAATAAGCATGTGCAGGTATAAGGCTAAGCACCTTATGTACTGTCCAGTATTAGATAAAATATTTGGAGAAATGCGTACCAGTTTTGAGATCAGCATAGCCAAATTTTTAATGTAAGAAGAGGTAGCAACATCATCTAAACCCTGAAGTTTTCAAGAGTTTAAAGCGATGCTGTTCTGTATTGAAATTGATACGGACTTGATGTGCCAGTATTTCTATGTGTGAACCCAGATTTTCAAAGCATGGGAACTGTTCTCCAAGGGCAAGTATTTAATGAATTTTTTCTACTCTTTCTAGCCATACCTGGAGGTTTGTGCACCTATGGACTGGCATCTTGTGACTGGATTCCTTGCTCTGATGAGCAAGGTGGGGAAGCAGCAGTTCACAAGTCCTTCTGCGGCAGTGACAATTGCAGGCCCTTAAAGCTGCATGAAAAAGAGCAGCTATGAGATGGGAAGAGCAAATAGATAAAGAGTAAGGGAACTGATGCTTCCCTTGAGCTAGGGAAGTTCTACAATTTTTCTGTTGTCCATTTATGATTGTGATCTTCCACGTACTAGAAAAAGTTTCAGGATGTAAAGAATTTAGGGAATGAAATGGAAATGAAATAGATGGTATCAAAGCAAAAAGGCACTGCTAAATATTCCTTGGGAAACTATGGCCATGAATGAGAGAGAGCAAGAACAAGGAGTTTCGTGAATAAGTTTACAGAAAACAAATCCCAGGGACTCTTTCTAGGTGAGTGTGGACATTGGCTATGTTGTAATAGTAATTTTCAGAAGTATGCAGAAGTATGAATAAAAAGCTCTAACCAAGTGCAAAATCTCAGAGGAGACAGGGTTCCAAGCTTCCTTCAGGTTCAGTTTTCTGTGCTTGGTACCAGCAAGCCAGGGAAGAGGGAAAGAACTTTGAATTTTTTTCCTTAGGGAAGGACATGTGTCCAGGGGCCTGCAGTGCATTGTTGCTTCACAAGTGTCCTTTTTGAGCCTAAGTGTCAGTAAGAAATAATTGTTCGTGTGTTGTCCCTGAAGTAGCTGAAGCATGTTCCATAATTACCAAATGCAGGCTAAAGTCGCCTCTTGCAGGAACATTGAAGAGATTTTTCTGCCTTGCAGCAAAGCTGTTGTCTACCTTTATGGGTGGACATTTATTGCCAATTCCCAGCACACAGTGCCTTCTGAATATTGTTATGAAAAGGAAGGAGATGACTTAGATAGATAGTAAGAAGGAAGTGTTGCATTGAAGAAAGGATCATTGGAAAAAGCACCCACCTTTCATGTGGATCATCACAGAGCTGTAGCCACAATGTCAGGCCTGTAAGAGTTTCTTGCAAAGAGTCAGAATGGAGTTAAGAAGTGTTGTACAAGCAGGTGGTTTGACTTGCTAAAAAAGAGAAAGAAATTATATTAATTTACCCAACATGAAAGGCTTTGTACTTTTTTTTTTTCCTTTTTGCAGGCATTAATGTAGTGTTCTGCAACCAGAAAAAAAAAGGGTAGGCAGGGATCAGGCAAGAAATGTAGGGAAAGGTCCTGCATTTTTGATTGGAAGCATGCAAAAATAAATTTTCAGAGCAATATCGCTGGTTCCAAATAGGGCTGATTTCATTATTAGGGTAACCCATAGAGATAGTTGAGAGATGTGAAAAACAGACATAATAAAAGAAGGTAAGAATTGCTTTTCTGTCCAAAGTGAGAGCAAAGAAGATGAAAGGAAGTGAAGAGATAAGATGGAAGAATGTATGAATTGTAATGATGCACGAGAGAATGAGGCTGTTCAAATGTGCCGATGTCTATAAAGTAGGGCTGTTGATAAGGAAACCAAGAAGCTTTTGTTGTAAGGAATTGTAATAAAATGGAGTGTAGCTGAAAAGAACGATGTTCTGAAATGTAGTAAAATCTGTAAAGTTGTGCTGAAGTGGTAAAGGTAAGAAGAAGTGTGTTGTTGTATAGTACTTGGAACGAGGAAGCGTGTTGCTGAGGAAAGTGGAGGAGAGAGTAGTAGTTTGTTGAAATGGCATAAAGCAATGGTTGTGAGAATGTGAAGTGTGTCGTGTTTGTAGCAGTGTAGTTGTGCAGAGAGCTGGAGTTGCATTCGAGAGGCATTTGTGCAGTTGAGGAGGATGCATTTGTGTTCGTTTTTATTTTGGAGCATGTCAGTTTTGGGAAGCAGGTGGTGGTTGTGTGTTTTGGAGAGTATGTTTGATGTGAAGGCACATAGTGTGTTTGAGAGGCAGGTGATGTTTTGAGTTGCAGGTTGTTGCGGTATGAAGCATTGATGTGTTGTGAGGTTTGAGGTGGGTGTTGTTGTTGGGGTTGGGGGTTTTTTTTGGTGGTGTTTTTGGGTTGGGGGGGTATTTTTGGGGGGTGGGGGGTGAAATTTTTTTAAATTTTGGGGGGGGGGATATTTTTTTTTTTTTTGGGGGGGGGGGGGGGGGGGGGGGGGGGGGGGGGGGGGGGGGGGGGGGGGGGGGGGGGGGGGGGGGGGGGGGGGGGGGGGGGGGGGGGGGGGGGGGGGGGGGGGGGGGGGGGGGGGGGGGGGGGGGGGGGGGGGGGGGGGGGGGGGGGGGGGTGGGGGGGGGGGGGGGGGGGGGGGGGGGGGGGGGGGGGGGGGCCCGGGGGGGTCCCCCCCCCCCCCCCCCCCCCCCCCCCCCCCCCCCCCCCCCCCCGGGGGGGGGGGGGGGGGGGGGGGGGGGGGGGGGGGGGGGGGGGGGGGGGGGGCCCCCCGCCCGGGGGGGGGGGGGGGGGGCCCCCCCCCCCCCCCCCCCCCCCCCCCCCCCCCCCCCCCCCCCCCCCCCGCGCGCGGGGGGGGGGGGGGGGGGGGGGGGGGGGGGGGGGGGGGGGGGGGGGGGGGGGGGGGGGGGGGGGGGGGGGGGGGGGGGGGGGGGGGCCATATAGTCGACAGCGCCGGTGCCCGCCCCGGCACAGGCGGATCCCGCCAGCCCCCCGCGCCGTCCGCAGCACCGCACGCTTCAGCACAAGCCCGCAAAGCGCGGAAAATGCTGCGGTGGCACCCTCGGACTCCGCATTTCGTTCAGGCGGCACAGTAGACGCATACTCCCTCAGAGAAGACCCCGCGGCCGCCATTTTTAAACACGGCAACAGTGCGCATGTGCGAATGATGCCGACGCCATTTTGGTAGTCCAATGAAGTGCGCATGCTCGAGCGGTGCCGACGCCATTTTTTAGTCCAGTGCACTGCGCATGTGCAAACGATGCCGACGCCATTTTGGTGACGCCATTTTGGTAGTCCAGTGCACTGCGCATGCTCGAATGATGCCGACGCCATTTTGCTAGTCAAGTGCACTGCGCATGTGCGAGATGGGCGCCGCCATATTAATGGACGCACCCATATCTTTCCAGGCGCCGCCATCTTTTGTACGGAACAAATCAGGACCCCGCGCTATGGGTGAGTACTTTAGGCGCCTGATCGAAATTTAAAAATCGGATTTCGCACTTGTGGGACAATTCTGCTCACCGCAAACAGCTGCGGGGGCGTCCTCTATGCTGTCCGCGTCGCCCACGGGCGGCGGCAACCACGCGAGAGGCGGAAAAGAACCGGAATTTGCCGATCGTTTCGGAACAAAATGGCGGCCGCGCCAGACCGCGGCGCGGACTCCACCCGCCCCCAAAGACCACTCCTCACCGGTCTGCAGCGTCGGGGAAGCCCGCCAAGCAGCCGAATCGCTGTTTTCGGGGTCAGGTCTCCGCAGCCGCCATTTTGGTAGTCCAGTGCACTGCGCATGCTCGAATGATGCCGACGCCATTTTGGTAGTCCAGTGCACTGCGCATGCCCGAATGATGCCGACGCCATTTTGGTAGTCCAGTGCACTGCGCATGCTCGAATGATGCCGACGCCATTTTGGTAGTCCAGTGCACTGCGCATGCTCGAATGATGCCGACGCCATTTTAGTAGTCCAGTGCACTGCGCATGCTCGAATGATGCCGACGCCATTTTAGTAGTCCAGTGCACTGCGCATGCTCGAATGATGCCGACGCCATTTTAGTAGTTTAGTGCACTGCGCATGCTCGAATGATGCCGACGCCATTTTAGTAGTTTATTGCACTGCGCATGCTCGAATGATGCCGACGCCATTTTGGTAGTTCAGTGCACTGCGCATGTGCGAGATGGGCGCCGCCATAATAATGGATGCACCCATACTTTTCCGGCCGCCGCCATCTTTTGTACGGAACAAATCAGGACCCCGCGCTATGGGTGAGTACTTTAGGCGCCTGATCGAAATTTAAAAATCGGATTTCGCGCTTGTGGGACATTTCTGCGCGCCGCAAACAGTTGCGAGGGCGTCCTCTATGCTGTCCGCGTCGCCCACGGGCGGCGGCAACCGCGCGAGAGGCGGGGAAAAACCGGAATTTGCCGATCGCTTTCGGGACAAAATGGCGGCCGCGCCAGACAGCGGCGCGCACTCCGCCCGCCCCCAAAGACCACTCCGCACCGGTCCGCAGCGCCGGGGAAGCCCGCCAAGCAGCCGAATCGCCGCTTTCGGGGTCGGGCTTTGGCGGCCGCCATTTTGCTAGTCCACTGCACTGCGCATGTGCAAACGATGCCGACGCCATTTTGGTAGTCCAGTGCACTGGCATGCTCTAATGAGCCGACGCCATTTTTGTAGTCCAGTGCACTGCGCATGCTCAAATGATGCCGACGCCATTTTGGTAATCCACTGCACTGCGCATGTGCAAACGATGCCGACGCCATTTTGGTAGTCCAGTGCACTGCGCATGCTCGAATGATGCCGACGCCATTTTGGTAGTCCACTGCACTGCGCCTGTGCGAAATGGGCGTCGCCATATTAATGGACGTGCCTTAATCTTTAGGGCTGCCGCCATCTTTCGTACGGAACAAATCAGGACGCCCGCGCTATGGGTGAGTACTTTAAGCGCCTGATCGAAATTAATAAATCGGATTTCGCGCTTTTGGGACATTTCTGCGTTTGCAAAGCAGGCTTCTGGGAATTACAATTGCTCTGTTACATCATAGTAAATGTGCACACTCAGCTAGAAGTAGGAACTGGGAATTGTCTTCTGTGACTTTATTCAGGAAACTGCTTTTTCTTTCTCTCTCTCATACATAGGCACAGTTTCCCACAGAATATTTACCATAAAATATTGGCCTTTTGCTTTCATCCCCCATCTATTTTATTTCCATTTCGTTCCCTAAATTCCTTACATCCTGATACTTTTCTTACTGACTGGAAGATGACAATCATAAATGGACAACAAAAAAATTGCAGGTGTTTTTTACTCTTTTTCTACTTGCTCTTCCCAACTGCTATCTGTTCTTTTTAATGCATCTTTAAAGGACTGCAATTGCCAGTGCTCAGGAAGGACTTGTGAAGTGCTACTTCTCCATCTTGGCCATCATGTCACAGAATCCAGCCAGAAGATGCCAGTCTGGAGCTGTACAAACTTCCAGGTCTGGGTAGAAACAAAAAGTTCGTGAAGTACTTGCCCTTAGAGAACATTTCCCACGTTTTTAAAATCTGGCTGAATAGATAGAAAAATTGGCACATCAAGCCTGTATCCATTTCAATCCAACATAATTTTAAACTGTTAAAAACTTAGGGGGTTGGATGATGATGCTACCGCTTCTTAGATTACAAATTTGGCTCTGCTGATCTCAAAACACTTCTCCAAATTTTTGATTAAATGCTGGACACTAAATAACATGTTTCGCCTCAGACCCGAATGTAGTTATTTCCTGTATGTAGACTGCTTAACACATGCACAGCCTACTGAAATTCACTTTAGCATTAAACCCGATTCATGTGGCTCACTTCTGAGAGCCTTACTGAATTGCACCTCCTGAAATGTCCAGGTACAGAAATTTGGATTTCAAATGGCCTACGAAAAACAAATACAGCTTTACCGATCCTTTAAATGCCATCTTAAGGGAAGCACATGTCTCATTTTGCTGAGGGAAGGATAACAGCATTCCTCTTCCTCCCCTGTGCCCTACGTGACACACTGCAAGATGGTTCAGAGGGTTTAGTTCGGCCTGAGTAGGAAATGCTGCACAGCTCAGATGGCGGGTGCTTGTCAGTACCTGTTCCATGTGCTCTTCCGGTCAGCCAGGTCAGAGGGAAGCAAGGATGAGGCTCAAAGGAAGAGTTTGGAGGTAGTGGTTGTGTAATCATTCCGTGTCAATGTGCGAGCAGCCCAGGCCACGCTTCTGCTGGAAGTGTTCTGTGTGGTTTAATTTATGTTGCTGTGACCAAAACACCTGAGCGACACTTTGCTTTCCTTGGTGCATTTAGCACATCTCTGGTCAGCGTACTTGTGGTATTAGGTTGTCCAAATACACTGCAGTCTGACGGGATCCTTCTCAAGGCCTGCTGAAAGCACTTCAGTTTAAATGTCAGCAGCTTCACTGCTCAGTTGTTTAGAACTTAGCAGGAGCACGCCATAGATCTATTTTTCTTACTTGCCATAAGAAACAGGGGGTATATGCAGCAGACTTGGGGAAAAGGAAGCCCGAACACGTCCAATATGAATGTACAACAAGCTTCAGTTTATTGAATTTCAGCATACATACTTATAGTGTAGTTAATTAGATAATGCATATTCTGTAACCGCATATTATTATTGGCTATTTGCTTCAACGCCCTAAGTCTGGCTATATGCCTTATGTATGGATACATACTAACTTTGTCTGGTTTTCTATGATCTTATTGGTTCTTGCACATCTCTATCGGTACCGTTATCCTAATGTTGCAGCAGGGTCACTGTGCCCTAATTTCTGATTGGACACAGGGTTGGCACTTAGCTAAATAAGACTATTGTTCCAGAAACAGCTTGTCCAAGTCTGTATGTCCCTTCTCTATTAACCATTCTTCAACAGTATATTGAGTCTTTAAAATAGGACTCTGACACCTCTTACCTGGAAAGGTTTCCCTGATGGATCAGCAGTGTGTTCTCTCTCCCTCTTCCTGCTGCTCACTCATCCCAAAACAGAACCTGGCTTTAACTGGTGTCTCCTTTCAACAGGTAGGAAATATTTCCACCCTACAGCCTTGCACAGAGTTTGGACAAGGATCCCAGGACTCCAAGGCCAGCCACAGGCCTTGTTCCTGGCAGCTTTGGTCTGGCAGAAATACTGCCATTTTCACAATTTTAGGATGCAGAATCCCACATTTGGCTGTGGGCACCTGGCATGGAACAATGGCTCTTTTCCACAGGTAGGAAACATCTCCACCCTCCTGTGATGGACACACTTGCAAATGCAACTTGACCTAATCAAAACCATCTGGCAAGGCTTAATAACAACACAGAAGATACACATCACATGTGTGTTACCTCACTCACTTCAGTAGGGCTTTGTGAGAGGGAAAACCTGACCATTTGAACCTTTGTACAAACATGTTTTGTGGGATTAGGGACAGCAAGCTATATTGGTATTAATCATAGAAATAATTTCTTTGCATTGATTTTAATATTCACTACCCAGCACGGCAGCTGGAAGTGCTGGTTCATGCGACGAGGGGAAAGACGAGATCACAGACTCAATATGAGTGATGAGCAGGCTTTTCATTTATTTTACGGCGAGCGTGGTTTATATATTGTTACAATTGCTTAGGCACTATATCATTGGCTAAATACAAAAGATACAATTCGCATTCTACTGTTGCTATTTTAGGATACTCTGCATTCTTTTCAACTACAAGTTCCCACCAGTACTTTCCATGGTTTTCCCCTCCAAAAGCCCCAAGGTCTGTCCTCGGGCTCCTGTCCTGTCTGCATAACTTGCTCTTATCCTGTCTGCACGACTTATATTTGTCTTGCTACTGCGGCCTAGTTGGCCTGAAAGGCCTACTTAGGCTGCTCCTGGTTCTGCTCGCACAATATTCAGGACTTCTAGAGAGTTATGGCTGAGATTTTGTAACCATTGTGTGACAGGTTCAGGGCACCAAGTTCGAACAAATCTTGCAGCAATGATATTAAAGGAAGCAAAACTGATAACCAGCTAAAAACTGTTCTTCGCCCAAAATAATGACCGTGGCCACATGCCCTTATCTGTACCTGGAAAACAGATCTTGAGGAATGTCTGACAGCACAGGGGCTCTACACAATCTTCACCACTATGTTGACAGGCACTTGCCTGCAATAAAAATGCTTACTCTACATTTTTTTTATTTTATATGGGACTCTGGGGCACAGGGGACAGGATCAGGCCTCAGTCATCCTTGGATAGAGCTGAGGGGCCAGGGCCCCCAGCCCCCCCATAATCCCCTCAGCCCTGTGGTGCCAAGTTCAGCCCTGGGCATTAGCACAGCTGTCAGGTCTAGACGTGCGCTCCTGATTTTATAAGGTTTGCGTGGGACTCTGCAATGGGAAAAGCAGGGCTGTGTTGGAAAACGCAGTTTTCCAGCAAAACTTGTGTTAGTTAAGCAGGCCATATACAGGCTGCAGCACTTTGCTTCCCTGAGAACGCTTTGTGGGAAGGTGCCGGGGGGGTGCACCTGTGCCTGTATGCTTTGAGAGTACCGTGAGAAGTATGCTGGGAGTGAACTTGTGATTAACAAAGAATGAGGGAGAAAACCCTGTAGATGTGAGAACAGACTGCAGATACATGTGTAACTATAATTAGAAACATCTGTAACAGTATATAAGTTTCTTGTTTGGTGAAATAAAATGGAGCTTGCTTTATGACTCATATTAAGTCATGTGTGAGTTCTCTCTCTCCGTTCGGCAAATGGTGACCTCCGACGTGATACGGAGATACAGGTAGCAGGACTTAGGACCCTGCTCCGAGAAGCGACAACCACGGACACTGGCAGCAGAGTTTACGACCCTGTCCCAGAAATCGGCGAGAACGGAGAGGTACCGGAGCAGCACCGGTGAGCCAAGATTATCGCCCCTGCTTGGGAGGGGAGGGATCCGAGGGCTCGGGCCGAACAGGACCCGCTTCCGTAAGGGCTATAACCTCGGAAAGGCTGCAACTGGCGATGGCGGAAGATAGAGAGACGCTGGCGGCGACCAAGGCACTTTAAACCCAGCTGGACCAAAATGGAGACGGAGGTAGCCCAATGTTTATTGTTATGCTTTTTAGAAAAGCATGGACTAAGTAAAGGTACTCTATCGCAGTTAGCTGGCCTAATGGTGGTGGGACAAGCCTATGGATTTTTTTACAAATCCTGTTACAGTATTCGAAGTAAAAGAGTGGTTAAATTATGGAGCTAGTTTACTTCTGGAGGGTAATAAAATTGCAAAAAAGCTTGGCAAACCGTGGAGTAAAGTCATAGCCTGCTTACAGCAACATGCAGCAGAGCGAGAACTTGCGAAAGTAACAGCACAGAGAATGGCAGCCACAGAGAATAGAGAAAAACCTGAGAGTTGTTGTCCTGCTTTTAACATGCAAAAGACTCCGGCAGCCGGGGGAGCCCCCCCGCTAAGGGGGAGGGGGAGTCGTAGCTCTCCCTTGCTGCCACTACTAGGAAAAAGGAAGGGCTCCGTGCCCCTGCCAGGAGCTGAAAACACAAAGTTACCCGATTGGATGAAAAGACTGTTCTTGTGTCAATGTATCAAAGAATTTAGCAACTTTACAACGAAAAACATCTTAGCTGCTTTATTTGAAAGTGCCACTGTTGAATTTTTGCCAGAACAACTGAATACGATGCTGGGGAGGGCTCAAGTAACACGGGTACAGCACCATAGTAGCCAACAATCAGCCCATTGTTATCGGTGTGGCAGCAAAGAACACATACGAAAAAATTGTAACGAGAAAGTTTGGTGTTCCCGCTGCAACAGGGATACTCACAGCACAGAGGCTTGTAAAAACAAGACCGGCGGCCGCGCAGCAGCGACGGCCCCTGCCCTCCACCGCACGCCGCCTGAGTCCCGCACGGAGAGACCTGTAGTGGAAGTTGCTCCAACCATGTTTTCCAGTCAAATGGAAAGAAAGCGGAAGTCGCAGAGGGTGCCCCGGTAGGCGGAGCCGCGAGCCATCCACACCTCCTTCATCGCCCCAACTGCTACGTCTGTGGTGAAGTCCTAAACTCTACCCCTCCCCAAGGATGAGGAAATGATTGACAGCTTCAGCAGTGAACCAGAACTAACCAACAGCGTTGCCAGCAGAAACAACAAACTGATACCGGAATCGGAGTCATGGAGAACTTTCAGGAGTTCTTCCCTTTTGCTCTCTAGCTGCAGATACAGATCTTTGAACACGTTCTCCAGCTGTTCCCCCCAAGACTTCTAATTATTCGCTTTGCTGGGTGGAACGCCCATTGCTAAGTGTCAGCATTTCCCTCTAGCTGCCACACACAAACAACAGCACCAGCCTGAAACCACCGAGACCGAAACCGTTGCTGCAAGCAAACGCCAGCTGCATCCAAAGATGCCCTTGTCAAAGCTCCAAAAAGCAATTTGTGAATGTGTTTTCAGAGTACCCTGTTATAATTAGTGCAAACAAGTTATAGTTTGTACTTGTTTCCAGCTCTTCACG
Organism: Entomyzon cyanotis; assembly: GCA_024500445.1. Lineage (NCBI taxonomy): Eukaryota > Metazoa > Chordata > Aves > Passeriformes > Meliphagidae > Entomyzon > Entomyzon cyanotis. Next base: position 4,831,729 of record JAKEPQ010001019.1, read on the forward strand.
AATGAAAAAGCATTGTAACAATATATTATCCTGATAAAAAATGACACCTTAATTGCTAAAGCCTTGAACAAAAGCTGAATTTTGCTAAAGTGTTGCTTATGACAGTGTTTGTGTGTATGTGTGAATATTGCAGGCCTGCTGAAAGTGTTGTTTTACTTTCTTGAGTGTTTTAATGTGTAGATGAAACCTGTAACTGCTGAGAGTGTGGTTTTGATTTCTTAAGAGTTTTGATGTGTGAATGAAACCTATGAGTAAAGTTGTACTGAATAGTTTAAGCTACCTGTTAAGTGCCTTTAGTTAAGTATAGATTCTGTTAAAGTTAAGTAATATTGAATTTAAATTCTATTAAGTTTTAGATTCTGTTAAAGTTAAATTCTAATAAGTAATATTAAGTGATGTTAATTTTAAATTCTGTTAAGTTTTAAATTCTGTTAGAGTTAAGTTTTGTTAAAGTGATGTCAATTTTATATTCCATTATAGTTAAGTCCTATTTGTTAGTTTTAAATCCAATTTGTTAAAATTAAGCTTTATTCATTTTCAATAATATTAATTTTAAGATTTTAATTTGTTAGTTTATATTATTATTCACAAAAGCCTTTGCAGTTTTATCTTCCTTAGTTAAAGTCAAATGATAATGTCAATTATTTTCAGCTATTTTGCCTCACCTTATATAGTTATCTACAAAAATAGTAACATGTTAAGACACTCTCCTTAATGATATTAATCAAAGCTTGTTTATAAGATGTTCTAAGAAAACCCTCCTACTTAGGGCCTAGGCTCTGGCCAAGCCTCAGTCCTAACTAGCTGGGAAATATGCCATGAGTCACAAGTGTTCTGCACCAAAATGTGATCAAGTAATTTTAACTTGCCAAATTGACCTTATAAAAGCTAAACCTTCGTCCAGGTAAACTTAGAGTCCTTACCCGGGAAAACTTCTCCAAGCTTTGCCTGTGAATTGAATGTTTTCAGCAATGGCAGTTCCTAGACCATAGCAACATAACTAAATAACTAGTGATGTTTCCTTAAGTAAATTTATAATCATTGTAATAATAAAAAGTACTTATAACAAAGCAAATTAATCTGACAACAGACGACGTCTCTTCTCAGAAACAAAACGGGGGAATTTGTTGGAAAACGCAGTTTTCCAGCAAAACTTGTGTTAGTTAAGCAGGCCATATACAGGCCGCAGCACTTTGCTTCCCTGAGAACGCTTCGTGGGAAGGTGCCGGGGGGGGTGTAGCTGTGCCTGTATGTTTTGAGAGTACCGTGAGAAGTATGCTGGGAGTGAACTTGTGATTAACAAAGAGTGAGGGGGAAAACCCTGTAGATGTGAGGACAGACTGCAGATATGTGTGTAACTATAATTAGAAACATCTGTAACAGTATATAAGTTTCTCGTTTGGTGAAATAAATTGGAGCTTGCTTTTATGACTCATATTGAGTCGTGTGTGAGTTCTCTCTCTCCGTTCGGCAGGGCTGCACCTGTTCTGGTCTGACATTGGTCTCTACTGCCATGCTGTGTTAACAATGGATGGGGTCACCCCCCATCTGACTTGGGGTTCACCACTACAGCTCCATCCCACCCTGGACAAACTCTCACACCCCCGGGGGTCACAACAGGGGCAATCCCCTCAAGCTGTGCATCCCCTCCCCATATCCCTGTGTCTCTGTGACATCTCCTCCTGTGTCCCCCCCAGTGACCCTGCTTGTGGCCAGGCTCTGCCTTCCACACCCTTCTCCCTTTCACTACTCCCACTGCCTCTTCCAGCATCTCCAGCTTCTTGCTCTCACTTCAAAGTGTGGGACACCCCGTTTTGGGGGAGGACATGTTTGGTGCCAGGGTGCTGTCCAGACCCACCGAGGCTCTGCCAGGCAGAGCCTGGACAATGAACGTGGCAGGTACCAGCATGGGCATCAGGCTGGGGGCAGGAAGGGGGTGCCACAGTGACTCCTCCAAACACCCTCATGCGGTTTTGGGGGTCCACGCTCAGGGTGTCAGTGCTGGAGGATGACAGAGACTCCCAGATGGCAGGAGAAGGTCCAGAGCTAGGTGCTGCTGTGGCCCCAGTGATGGAATATTTGGATCCAACTGACCCCCCTGGTCTGCAGCTGTTGGAAGGCACTGAGCTCCTCTTCAACAAGGAAGCCCCTGATTCCTTCACTAATCCCCTGACTTGCTCGCAGGGACCACACCATGATCATAGGGAATATGGGGAAGACAGAAAGGTTCTGGCAACTTTTTGCCAAACAAGTGGTCTGGTCTCATCTTGCCTCTGATGATGGCTGGGGGGATGTCAGGCTGCTTAGTGACACTAGAACCCTTTAGGCTGTTGTGGGGGGCAGCGCTTCGGGGGATCCTTCCTGCCAGGAGACCGGGGAAGGCAGGAGGGACCCCCATGCAGACCTACACTACAGGGTGCCCTGTCGCTGTTGAGCCGCTAGCTGAGGAATGACCCAGGTTCTCAGACAAGGAAAGAGAGAAGAGAGCTTTATTGTTTTGATTTCCATATATATAGAGTTTACAGAGGTGCCCCAGATTGGTCAGCCCGAGACCTCCCCCTAGGCCCAATTGGCCAAGCCCGAACTGACCTAATCTGGAGACGTTGTTTGCAAAACATCCAAACTTTATCTTTGTTTATGAAATGTAGCAAAATGTTCTCACGAGAAAGACCTGTGCTAGTCACAGTGCCCCTCATTTGTGGCACATCAGATGGACATTCCTGAGGCAGAGGGACACCCCTGCTTCAGAAGGTAACATTAGGCAGAGCAGGGGGTACCACAGCAATCCCAGGAGGAAGTGACAAGCCTGGGAGCACCACATGGTCCTCTTTGGGCTCAGGGTGGCCATGACAGGACACAGGCCACATGGGCTGAGGAGCTGGAGGGGACAGGCACATAGTCAGTACCTGCTTTTGAGGGGACACACAGGCTGGAGGTAGGTGCTCTTTGGGATGGAGTGGAAGCCATGACCTGGTGTCACCACAACAGCCACCCACACCATAACTGGGAGCACCACACTTTCATCACTCCCAGCACAGATACAGATGGTGATCTTTGGTGAATTGTTTCTCCAGTGCCAAAAACCACATTGAAACACTGAAAAACTACAACCTCCCCTCTCTGATTGAAGTACATCACATCTGTATCTTCAGTTTGCACCCTGCTGGTCTCTGGCATCCTGGGCCGGGATATATTGCCAGTGGACTGCCTACAATGCAAAATTGACAACGGATGCTTAGAGCTGCACCAGAAATTGACACCTGGGCAATAATAACTCATTCTGTCTGCCAGTCACTGCTCACCCCACTCCATCGACCTTAAAAGTTGGCATTATTTCCTAAATAATAAAACAAAAGAAGGCAAAGAATAACCCTTTAACAGAGTCATCATATCACCACCCCCTGCCAAGACAAACAGTGACTGACCTTCCTGTGGGGACCCACTAAGACCATCGCAGTATGGGGCACTGTGCCACGGATTCAATCCATCTGCACCTGAAAGAAATTAGCTACAAAAGTCAAAGCGCTACATGGTAACTTAACAGCTCCACACACCTTTTGGCAATCTACAGATACCACCTACACTCTAACTACACCCTACGGCACAAATTTCAAGTCCCCGGGTGGCAACTCTCCCACAGATCACACACGTGAGGCCAGTGACCGGGGGTGTGGGATGGTTGCAAAACCCTGGGCTCCACTGGCTAAGCCTCTCAACAAATTAACAGTACAGCCTTAGTCCTGTTACACCTACACAGCAGACCCCGCAGCAGGGCAGAGCGGCTCCAGGCCAAACACACACAAACACACAGACACAGAGACATTAGACAGGACGTGCAACAAGGGCACACGACAATGAGAGAAAACTCTCAGTGAGACGACTGCAATGATCAATAGGATGCGGAAGGAGATGACCCAGGTGAGACTGATGATGAGCTAACCAGGCCCAAAGAACCCTGGCAGAAGATGCTAACACAATCACCTTATGAAAAGCTTGCCAAAATGGCAAAGATGGAAGCCCAGGAATCGCGAAGATAGGGAGAAGATTGCGACTGCACACCCTTACAAGTCCTAGCTTGCTATAATGGATCACTGCTATGTACAGCTGTTGATGCAGCTCAGAACAAGACCGTGAAAGACTTCCGACCCAATGCTTCTAAAGAGATGCAGAGATTCAGATGTGCACCCGAGCTTGGGAGTCGAAGGCTCAAAGATATCGGCTCCAAGCCGAGGAACGCGGAGATCAGAGATGCTAAGGGCGGCCTGGCCTTTTTGATAATCCCCTCAAAGGGGTAAGGCAAAAGATACGCGATGCAAGACACACGAAAGACAGGGAACACACAGTAGACAAGTGACACGACATGCACCAGGACTGCTCTGCCCTGCGCACCTCTGCGTTGTCATCAGAAGTCAGGCTCTCCCTTTATGTGGCCTAAGGGGCCCTTTTTTGGATGTCCCCATCTCCAAAGCTAATACAAAAATCCCTCCCGGCGAGTCCCAGCCCGGCACCCGGCTTCCATCCCCTCTGTGAGTAATAGCGCTTGACTTATCTCTTAGACATCCACGGATGTGAAACCGTGTCCGGTGACAAAGAACACCTCCTTGACATCTCGGAAGTTCCTGCTGCCACCAGGCAGTTCTCTCTTAGTGTGCTACAAAAAGAACGCCAAACGTCAATGCGTGAGCTAAGTGGCACATCAGCAATCTGTTACAAGAACTGTCAGTCACAATGATCAATATGGCTGTGAGATAATGCTACGTTCAGAATGCTCCACGCATCCTTACAAGCCCTAAGACATTACAACTCACACCTGGAAAGGATGGATGGCAATACAGCCAGGAACAAGGACCTCAAAACACATCTGACTCCACACTTCTAATATGCGGTTCCAAGACACGGCTGAGACGACCGGTAAAAGAACAAATCACACTGACATCAGACCAAGAAGCGCAAATATTTGAGAACCTAGAGATGCCAACCAACGCTCGCAATAAAGCACAACAGGCAGAGACAATTCATCTGAGACAGCCCAAAGACACGTCAGACGAAAAAATACGCCAGACAATGTGACACAAACCACAAGCGCTCTGTGCTGTGCACCCTTACGGTCACAATCCAAGTAAAGCTGCTGCTACCTCTGGCGGCGCTAAGAAGTTCCTCAGAGAGCATCTCTTTCCCCATGCTAATTTTTAGATCTCTCACAGGAATTTCCAGCCTGCTACCCTGCTATCATCCCATCTCTGGGTCACGGCCCCCAACTTATCTTTTGGCTGGCCGACAACGCGAATCCACGCTGGACGCAAAGGGAGTCTGCCTTGGCTCTCTCGGAAGACCCTGGGATGGCTGGTGAGCTCCTTAGTTGGCTATGAAAAAGAAAACCAAAGTCAACGCATGAGTTTAGTGGCACGTGGGACAAATCCCCGCAATCCGGCTACTTGCCATTTCCTAAGTGCACCTAGGCCTTTACGTCTCCAGCTTCATCCCCACTTGAAGGCTTAGGCTGTCATTATGATAGACACCTGGGTTACCAAGAGATAGAATTAAATGCTGTTACTGTGAGGAGGGGATGTATTTGTGCTCCTTAGGACACATAAGAGCACCTGCTGGTCTTGGGGAAAAGTCTTAGGGGACCCCTCAATGGACACTATTTCCCACTGTGCTGCCTTCAACCCCTCACCCCACCCCCCGTAATTCCTAACCTAGTGCCCTGCTCACTGTCCTTCTCGCTGTAATGATCCTCACCTTACTTACAGGAAGCCTCAGCTTTGGATGTCATCTTTGACAAAAGGCAGGTCCCTTTTATGACATGATGAATCTGATGAAAAAGTTTCAAGCACCACACTTAACACAATCAGGAATTTCAGGAAGTTCCAAAGCTTCTTAAAAAAAGAAAACCAAAATCAAAACACAAAATCTATTAAATTACAAAGCACAAAAGCATCTTACCCACTCTGAACATACAACCCAAATAATGAACTTAAATACTCATTGTGTTTAATGCTATCTTCCTCACCATGTCTTCAAAGCCTCTCTTGCTTTAGATGTCAAAAGCACCTGCTGGAGAAAAGCTGAGATGAGCTGAAAAAGCCCCTTCCTTTAAATGAGAGGACAGCTCTGACTCCAGTGAATTCCAGTGAGAAAAAAACCCCTTTAGGCAAAGGCTGGGGTTAATATACCCCTGGCTGGGCCCGCCTCTCGTTCCCAGCATGCCTGAGAAAAGGGAGGAGGCAAATACCATTGGGTATCAAAGCCCTCAGAGGAGCTGTGGCTCTTAGGTTCCTCTGACCTACCCTTCTGGTGAGTAAAGTGCTTGACAGAGAAGAAAACT